>CAWUFW010000899.1:0-2920000 GCA_963921515.1 Calotriton arnoldi | reverse complement strand
CTGATGAAATTTTCCAATACTACAAAGGCATAATTGAAAAAGAAAACAAGAAAAACCCTAAATTCATACCGATTGATCGGATACCGGATGAATGGGAAATTAGAAATTTATGTAAAGAAATTACACTGCTCGAAATAACTAATGCCTTCGATGACTCAGATTTAAAGAAAGCAGTGGGGCCTGATAAGATTGGTCTGAATGACTTGAATAAAATACATAGCAAGCAACCAAGACTGCTGCCCAGAATTTTATCGTCTTGGTTATCGATGAGAAGAGTACCAGAAAGTATGAAAAAGAACCGGTCGATATTGATACCTAAGAATGTACCGATTAGTGAACTTAAAAAAATCAGTAATTGGCGTCCAATTACCATCGGTACTGCATTCATGAAGTTATTCACAAAAATACTAACTAAAAGACTCTCATTTTTTGTTGAATTGAATACGAGACAAAAAGGCTTCATGAAGGTGAGAGGTTGTCTCGAGAATCGGACTCTTCTGCAAAATATCATAAAAGGGGCACGAAAAAATAGTCACTCATTAGCAGTAGTGTTCATAGATATCTCAAACGCCTTTGACTCTGTCAGCCATGGTCACTTTCTACAGAGTCTCGCAAGGCAAAGAGTTCCATCATACATCAGAGACATAATAAAAGACTTATACACTGACTCAACACCATTTTTCAAGGGAAAGAACAACGAAGCAACTCCTGAAATAACAATGAAATCTGGGGTTAAACAAGGTGACTCTTTATCCCCACTGCTATTTAACATTGCCATGAATCCTCTGATCTGTGATCTTCAGAAAGACGGCAAGGGCTTCACATTCGTATCTGATGGTCTTATTAAGCAAATCACCGCTCTCGCCTTTGCCAATGACATCGCAGTACTCAGCAGCACCTGGGAAGGAATGAGTACAAATCTGAAAATCATTGAAAAATTCAGTAAAACAACAGGATTATAACTTAATATGAAAAAGACACATGGATTTTATATCAGTCACCATAAAGATAAAATCCTGACTAACAACTGTAAACTATGGCAGATTGAAAAACAAAATATTGAAAACATTCATCCAGGAGAAAGTGAGAGATACCTCGGATTGAACTTTGATCCACACACTGGCCATACAAGCATATTAATTGGGCTCAAAAACTTGATAATCTACCACTTAAGCCCACGCAGAAAATAGAAATTTTGTGTCAATACTTGATTCCTAAACTGTCATTTAAATTGGAAATGACAGGAACAGACGCTAAAACTTTAAATGTTCTGGATCAAACAATAAAAAAGTATGTCAAACATTTTCTACACCTTCCTGCATACACATGTGATGGTCTCCTATATTCGAAAAGATCATTTGGGGGCCTCAGTATACCAAAACTATGAAGAACAATTGGTCTAAACAAAGTCAATAGTTTATTGTATCTCAGGGCAGCTCCAGATCTGTACATAGCTCATTCATTCATGTATGCAGGAGAAGTAATCAATGAAAAAACTGATAACATCATCAAAACACACAAACTCAACATTTTAGACAGTAGGTTTCTGAGTTATGATTTGAATTTGTTAGCAACATATGATTGGAGAAAAGAAGAATTTGAGAAATGGGCAAATCTCCCTGTCCAAGGTGATGGTATAAAATACTTAGCAAGTAATCCAACCTCAAATTTCTGGATCAGCAAGCATAACAAAATGAAAGAAAATCAATACATAACTGCGCCGATGTTAAGAGCAAATGTCTTATATACTAGAGAAACCATCACTAGGGGAAGAAATTGTACATTTGCTACATGTAGGTACTGTAAAGATGTTTGTGAAACAATTTCACATATTTCAGGTGCATGTCCCAAAACCAAGGACATTAGGATAAAAAGACATAATAAAATTCTGAAATTGCTCATTGATAGAGCAAAAGGTGTGGTTGGATGGCATATAGGGAACCTCATGTTAAGAATAATCAAGGTGAACTACGAAAACCAGATGTAGTGTTTACCAAAAATGGTACAGCTGTAGTGATTGATGTTTCAATTCGTTATGAAAACTAACAGAATTCCCTTGAATTAGCTTAAGAGAGTAAAGTTAAATACTATCAGGATCTGTCACAGCAAATCAAAGATCTCACCAAATGTAACACTGTAAAATTTCATGGCTTTATTGTTGGATGTCGTGGTATTTGGCCTCAATGTAATGATGTTGCTCTGGCTGATCTAGGTCTGCAAATGTCATTCCCGTTCAAGAAAAATGTTTGCCTGACTACTTTAATGGACACTCTTAAAATGTGCCAAGTATTCATGGACAATTAAATATCAAGCTTATTCTGAGATGTACACTTTCTTGCAGCACACATGTCACCCTTATAAAGCATATTGTTTTAAACTGTTGATTCATTAATATTTAAATGTGGTTATACAGTTACATAATAGTTTATAGTTGACACAAGATTTAATATAGATGTGAATTTTATAGATGTGAATTTTCTCGAATTTTATAGATGTGCATTTTCTAGTTAGATGTGCAATTTATAGATGTGTATTTTTATAGATGTGTGCTTATAACAATTTAGATACAAATGTGTACATCATGATTATTGAAATGTCTTGAATGATGAATAGGTCTCAAATAATTACATACACATAATCACCACATACCACACATTGATTATTGATGTCCTGCTAATCATACTTTAATTTCTCAGGACTGTTCGTAGACAATTTAAATTGTTGGAATAGTACTGCAGGGTGTACTATCTCTGGCCTATACGTGATCCCAGTTCCAGTGAGGACAGCGTTCAGTGTGGCTGTACTCCGGAGCGAACGAATGTTGTATTGTTGGAAGCAAAACCGATTTGACGCTGATGGGCAGCATAATCCAGAATGAACCACCACGTGGTGGTACAGAAATAGTCAAATGCCTCGTCATCTAATTAGTGACACGCATGAATGGATGAACGAGATTCCCACTGTCCCTGCCTGCTATCTAGCGAAACCACAGCCAAGGGAACGGGCTTGGCAGAATCAGCGGGGAAAGAAAGGCCTGTTGAGCTTGACTCTAGTCTGGCAATGTGAAGAAACATGAGAGGTGTAGGATAAGTGGGAGGCCCTCGGGCTGCCAGTGAAATACCACTACTCTTATCTTTTTTTCACTTACCCGGTGAGGCGGGGGGGCGAGCCCCGTGGGGCTCTCGCTTCTGGCTCCGGGAACAGTGGCAGGTGGGGAGTTTGACTGGGGCGGTACACCTGTCAAATGATAACGCAGAGTCGCTTATTGTCCCTATATTCAAGAAAGGTGACCGTAACAACCCAGTGCAATACAGACCTATTTCTCTTCTGGATTGTTTGGTAAAGGTGGCTGGTCGTATTCTTTTAGGACGACTCCAGGACTGGGCAGAAACAAACAATATCCTCTCGGACCTACAGTACGGTTTTAGGGCTGGGCTTGGGACTGTAGGGCAGGCCATTAATTTAGATCTACTAATTGGTAAATACGTGCATATAAAAGGTGGCAATTTGTTTTTAGTTTTTATAGATTTATCTTCTGCGTTTGATTTTGTGGCTCATGATAAGTTATGGTCAATCATGGCTAACATGGGCGTGGACTGCACTATTGTGAACTTTCGCAGAGATCTGTATGCCCAAGGCAGGGGTAGAGTTCGCTATGGCCTCAATGGCAATTGTACTGGGCCATTTAAAATAGGAAGAGGAGTAAGCTAGGGATGAGTACTGGCCCCCTTCCTGTTTAATCTCTATCTTAATAGTGTAGGCGACATACTGGCAAGTAAATGTGCGGACCTAGCTCAGATGGGACATCGGCCTATACCAGCTCTTTTTTACGCCGATGATGCGGTATTAATGGCCCGTACTCCTATTGGCCTCCAGCGTCTAGTTGACGAGTTTGCCCACTTCATGCAAAACCTTGGGCTAAAAATTAACATTAGCAAAACCTTCGCCATGAAGATTGGGAAGAAGGCCACCCGCTGTCGTGATATCTTCATTGAGGGTTCTAAAATTCAGTTCACAGCATCATTCTCATATCTGGGCATTGTATTTAGTCAATCTGGGAATTTGCATGGGGCAGTTAAATCAAGGCGACTCCATTTTGACAAAACGATAATGGCTCTACTAAATTTTGCTAGACAGCTTGGCATTAAACACCCAAAGGAATTGATGACAATTTATAAGGCCAAATGCAGATCCACTGCTTTATACGGGGCTGAGCTCTGAGGGCATGGGAAGATTGATACACTCAAGCTTGAAGAAAATGCTTTTTTAAGGACTCTCCTTGCTCTCCCGAAAAGTAGCCCAACCTATGTGTGTCACTCCGAACTAGGAGCCCCTTACATAGCAGATTTGATCAGGATCCAACCAATCCTACCCTGGCATAAAATTTGGTCATCTGAACATACTACTCTTAATCGAGCCATAATTGTTGACTGTTTAAAATTTTCACATGTGTTCAACATCCCTTGGCTTAAATTTGTACACAACTTGCTGACAGACCTCGGCCATCCCGAATACTTCAATCTTCCCGAGCGTCTGGTCAGTGTCCAAAGAATAGCCTTGAAATTGAAATGCATTTCATTATTGGAGGAAACAAGATTATCTTCTGAAATTTGGAAACCCTCTGTGTTGAGGAATAAAATGATTCTGACTAGTTACTATATGCAACCATATTTAGTCAATGTGTATAATCCGTGTCACAGGTTTGTGTTGACCCGTTTTCGGTTGGATATCTTCCACCGTTTAATTAGTTTTCCTACTATTAACAACTGGTCACCTGACCCGGGGAATTGCTCGTGTGATGATACCTCACCCCAGAACACCATGCATACTGTGCTTTTCTGTAAACATTTTTCAGGGCTGAGAGAGAAATTCATCAAACCTTTGTTATTACAGCAGGGTTTTACACAATGTCGCCCAGCTTTTATTTATCTGCAAATGCTACTGAACTTATACACATGTGTAGTAATGTCACGATTTCTGCTGGCCGTTATTAATTCCAGGAAGCAGCTGTAAATAGAAATTGATGGATTATGCAGTTGATGACTGTTTTTATATACATGTTTTTATATAGAATAACTTTTTGTACGTTCTTTTAAACTTGTATTCTGTTTTTTAAACTTTGTCATGGATGTATTTTTGTAGCTTTTATGATTCACTTTGTGATTTCGAATAAAGCTTATTTTGATTGATTGATTGATAACGCAGGTGTCCTAAGGCGAGCTCAGGGAGGACAGAAACCTCCCGCAGAGCAGAGGGGCAAAAGCTTGGTTGATCTCGATTTTCAGTATGAATACAGACCGTGAAAGCGGGGCCTCACGATCCTTCTGAATTTTTGGGTTTCAAGCAGGAGGTGTCAGAAAAGTTACCACAGGGATAACTGGCTTGTGGCGGCCAAGCGTTCATAGCGATGTCTCTTTTTGATCCTTCGATGTCGGCTCTTCCTATCATTGTGAAGCAGAATTCACCAAGCGTTGGATTGTTCACCCACTAATAGGGAACGTGAGCTGGGTTTAGACCGTCATGAGACAGGTTAGATTTACCCTACTGATGATGTGTTGTTGCAATAGTAATCCTGCTCAGTACGAGAGGAACTGCAGGTTCAGACATTTGGTGTATGTGCTTGGCTGAGGAGCCAATGGGGCGAAGCTACCATCTGCGGAATTATGACTGAACGCCTCTAAGTCAGTATCCCCCCTAAACCGTAACGATACCGTAGTGCCGTGGAGCCTCGGTTGGCCTGGGATAGCCGGCCTCTTTTGGGGGACCGGTGCGTAGAGCCGCTCGCTTGAGGACCGGAGCATGGACGGAAGGGGGCCGCCTCCATCTCCCTTAGTGCACCGCATGTTCGTGGGGCACCCGGCGCTAAATCCTTCATAGACGACCTGATTCTGGGTCAGGGTTTCATAAGTAGCAGAGCAGCTACCTCGCTGCGATCTATTGAAAGTCATCCTCTGAGCCAAGCTTTTGTCTCTCCGTGCGTGGGCACCCGAGGACGCCCTCCTCCACCACACCCGGGGGTAGGTCCCTCTGCCGCTGGGCCGGTGGGAGGGACGCGGAAGGGGCAACACAGGCACGCGGGAGGCTGCCTCCACCACATGCCCTCCGGCACAATGGCCTCCCCTCCCGTCCCTGCCCCACCGGGGTGCGGGGACGGGGGCCACCATCCCTTATGGGTCAGCAGGGTGACCAGATGGCCTGGGCCCACCTGGGGCCCCTCACCCCCTTTCCACTGCTCCCATGCAAGTCGAGCAGGGAGGCAAGCAGCCCCAGGGAAGGAGCCTCCTGAGCAGCGGCCTCGGAGCGCCTGGCCACCCTCGCCGTCTTCGGACTGCAAGGGCGACTGGGTCCGGCTGTCTCAGGCCATCTGGCCAATGGGCTCCCCAGGCAGGCCGGCGGGGAGAGGACGTGGCCTGGGTTTAACCCTCCTTGGTTCCTGGCTCCGGGAAGGTGGAAGGCACACCCGCCCAAGTCAGCACCCTGACGCCCAAGGGTCTGGGTGTGGGGGGTGACAGTCAGTAGCCAGGGCAGGGCGGCTGCAGAGCGGGGAGGACTGCCTAGTTCCTGCTGTCTCTGGGGCAAGGAGCGGCAGGAGGCCAGCCCTGCATGAAAGGGGGACCGAGCCAGAGCTGGAGCCCCTGGAGAGATTGGAGAAGCCCTGAGCAGGGGATGCCTGGGCTCGGTCTGGGATGGCAGCGACTTGTGGACATCCCACGCTGCCCAGAGGGGTCCACCGGGGTGGCTCTCCCCAGCCTGGCTGGGTTCAGAGGCAGGCACCGGGCCCGGGTCTAGAGCTCCCTCCAGCAGGCCCGGGGTGCGGAAGCCCCCCGTCCTGAAAGCCAGCCGAGGGTCCGGGTGCTGGGGATGTGGTCCATCGGGGCCCGGGGTGGCTCTCCCTGGCATGGCTAGGGTTCGAAAGCTGGGACCGGGCCTAGGGCTTGAGCTCTATCCGGCAGGCCCTGGGGTGCGGCAGCCCCCCGTCCTGCAAGCCAGCCGATGGTCCGGGCGCTGGGGACGGGGGGCCCGGGGAGCCTATCCCCGGCCTGGCTAGGGTTCGGAAGCTGGGACCGGGCCTGGGGCTTGAGCTCCGTCCAGCGGACCCCGGGGTGTGGGAGCCCCCCATCCTGCAAGCCAGCAAAGGGTCCGGGAGCTGAGGACGGGGGTCCATCGGGCCCTGGGAGGCTCTCCCTGGCCTGGCTAGGGTTTGGAAGCTGGGACCGGGCCCGGGGCTTGAGCTCCGTCCGGCAGGCCCTGGGGTGTGGCAGCCCCAGTCCTGCAAGCCAGCCGAGGGTCCGGGCGCTGGGGACGGGGGGCCCAGGGAGGATGCTATCCCCGGCCTGGCTAGGGTTCGGAAGCTGGGACCGGGGCTTGAGCTCCGTCCGGCGGGCCCCGTGGTGCGGGAGCCCCCCGTCCTGCAAGCCAGCCAAGGGTCCGGGCGCTGGGGAGGGGGTTCCCATCGGGGCCTGGGGAGGCTCTCCACAGCCTGGCTAGGGTTTGGAAGCTGGGACCGGGCCCGGGGCATGAGCTCCGTCCGGCGGGCCCTGGGGTGCGGGAGCCCTCCGTCCTGCAAGCCAGCCGAGGGTCCGGGCGCTGGGGACGGGGTTCCATCAGGGCCTGGGAGGCTCTTCCCGGCCTGGCTAGGATTCAGAAGCTGGGACCGGGCCCGGGGCTTGAGATCCGTCCAGCGGGCCCCGGGGTGCGGGAGCCCCCCGTCCTGCAAGCCAGCCGAGGGTCCGGGTGCTGGGGACGGGGGTCCCATCAGGGCCCGGGGAGGCTCTCCCTGGCCTGGATAGGGTTCGGAAGCTGGGATCGGGCCCGGGGCTTGAGCTCCATCCGGCAGGCCCTGGGGTGCGGGAGCACCCGTCCTGCAAGCCAGCCGAGGGTCCGGGCGCTGGGGATGGGGGTCCATTTGGGCCCGGAGAGGCTCTCCCCGGCCTGGCCTAGGTTTCGCGGAGTAGGCAAATCTCTGTACACTGCTGGCGGAGCAGAGTTCTCTGCCCGCCCCTAATTAATATACAATAAAAATAAGATTAGGGCCAGGACACATCCCTAACGGACACCTCGTTGTTACTCAAAGGAGTCAGTATATTTCCCACCTGGCCCAGATCAAACTGAGTAACAATAAAAGTTTTCCTTGTGACGTTCTATCTACTTAAACTGTCCTCTACTTACATGCCCTATCACAACATGTACCTATCACAACATACAAACTAAGTGCCTTGTTTTTAATAAACTGTATATCCTCCTTTATTGAAAAAATTCTGTTTATTACACCATAAAAACCATAAACGGTACATACAGTTTCAATTTCATTAAAAATTCATATATTTGCATAAAAGGAAAAAGCAGACTTCAATTCCCCTTTCTCATTCACATATAAATGACATTACATTATATAACCATCTATAGAAAAACACATTTCCTTATAATCCAGATCGCATAAATGATTATTATTGCTACAACACAATTGGTAATCATGTATAGATGAAATGTGTGATTATGAACATGACCAAAAAATACACTATATGAATATTATTATGTCACAAGGCGGGTCCGGCCCAGGGGGGTATGAAGCAGACAATGGACTGGTGGAGTGTGTCACCCACCGTTTCCCCTCCTCTCTCACAGCAGCAAGACGAATGGAGTTGCCCGGACATACGTGAATACGAGGGAGACGAGGGATTTGGACACGGCTCCTTTAACTGGGAGGAGAACGCAAAAGGCCCCGCCCCCAGGGATGACGTCGACGGAACCTGGCCCACAAGAACCCGAGGATTACGGAAGCCGGGGTGTGACAGCACCGGAGGAGACGCGGAAGAGGAACCGGAGAAGAACGAGCGCGAAGCTAAACGGACGGAAGCAAGCAGAGGAGAGGTGACGGAGAGGTCGAGAGACGCCAGCAAGCCAGGAGGCCAACGTCCCCGTGGTTCGCCCAGCAACGTTCCAGGAGGAGCGTGGCTCTCGCAGGTACGCAAGCGTTTTGCGGGCTGGGTGGGAAGAAGGGAGGGACCCGATTCTAATACGTAGGGTGTCCCCTCTCCCCGATATACCCTTCCAGAGCACTTCACCCTCACTAAGACTTGACGTGGCATTTGCACCGTGTGCTCCCTCACACCCCCTCCCATTCACTGTAAGCCATTTGCACCACACTGATACGACGTATCCTTGTTTGTTTATTCCATATACCTCATCACCCTGAATCCTGACCCTCCCGAATCGACGACTACACAGGTTCGTTCTGGACCGGATGAGGAGAGGCTGGACCCCGTCGAGGGACCGAGACTCCAAGGATAAACCTCCCACATCTACTTCACCCTATAAGAAACTGGTTACACAGAGGAGACGTGTCCTGAATCTAATAAAGCCTTCTCTACCTCTACCTAGTCTCCTGCCCCTTTCTACCAGCCCGCTACATATTAAAAACAGTACATTAAGATAAAACAGTTGCCAAATCAAACTGATGCACTAACCCAACAGTGTAGGGCCCAAAGAAAAGTAACCAGGTCCACGTCAAGCCCAAGTTCAGTGAGGATATACCAGACCTTGCTGCAGTTGACTCTATCGAACGCACTACTTAAGTCCATAAAGAAGAGGAATAGCAAGCCTCTCTTAGCAAGTGTGTATTTAGTGATATCTAGATGGGGTTAAGACATTGCTCAATAGTGCCCAAACCTTCCCTAAACCCATATTGTGCAAGGGAAATTATACAATTAGCACTAGCCCATTCCTCAATCCTTCTAAGGGCTATATGCCCAATAATCTTGACCATGGAATTCAGAAGTGAGATTGGTCTGTAACACCGTGGATCATCTCTGGAGCATTTTGTATATACTGGGACAATAACAGCTTTATGCCGAGATGGGAGAAAACCACATAGGGTTGCATTTTTAATCACATTTGTAATAATCTGGGCCCAAAACTCCACATTCTTCTTGTATAGGTCCATAGGGACACCATCCTGCCCCGGTGCCTTCCTTGAATGGCACCTCAGTTAATTCAAACTTTATGGATAGGGGAAAAAAGAAGATCAATCCACAGACTTGGTATCACTCAGGCTCCTAAAAGAATAAATTGCTTTTTCTCTGCTCTTCACTTGTCCAGGAAGAGTTTTTTTGAACCAAAAGTTATAAGTATAACATCGTTGGGCTGGGTTTCCTCCAACAAATAATCCATATTAGATGAAAATCGGATTTTATCAAATAAATAAAGAGT
Organism: Calotriton arnoldi; assembly: GCA_963921515.1. NCBI lineage: Eukaryota > Metazoa > Chordata > Amphibia > Caudata > Salamandridae > Calotriton > Calotriton arnoldi. The sequence goes on along the minus strand of CAWUFW010000899.1, from coordinate 2,909,791 downwards.
TTAGGATATTCAACACCACGCCAACTAAGCCATAGCCCTTGGTCGTGGGGGCAAACGGCCATGCGATTAATCTTGGCAGGGGGTCCAACACAATCAAGAAAGACTAAAGTGGCCTTGATGGGGTTATGGTCACTAAATGCTCTAGCTGAGACAGCAGACCAAGACATAGTCAATAACAAAGTAGAGCCTCCTCCCAGTAAAGGTAGGAGTGACACAATCAACATTTCCCCTGAGCTTTTCCCCTGAGCTCCATTCCATTGTGCAACTCAAGGTCAAGTAGAAACTTTAACATCTTTCTAGCCCTGCGATCCATGTTCCCCAAAGTACGTACCCCCCATGCTTCCTAGAAGGGCTTACATACTGTGGAGTTTATGCACAATTTAGCATTGAAATCCCCCCAATTAATGTATTAAAATTGGGCGATACATGAGAATACCTTCTTTTTAGACAATGTACAGGAAAAAACAAGTCCTCTAGATTACATGAAGAATCATTGGGTCAAACGATAATAAAAATAAACTAGGAAGAACCACCAATAAAACCTGGATACCCAAATGTTTAATGTGGACTGGATATATCTTAAAATTACATGTTGTAAGAACCAAAACTGCCCGACCACTGCTGGCCCTTCCCCTCTGGGATCTCCGGGCAGGGACGTAAATGAAAGGTAACCTTCCCATATAGGATGATCCAGGCACCAGGTTTCTTGAAAGAGGATAAGATCAAAATCAGCTATCAATCTAAGCCAATCTGCATCATCTAGCTTAGAACTTATCCCCAACACATTCCAATAGATCAGTTTGATCCTACGATCAGAGCAGACTCCAACAGGGGACCTGAGCGATGTCATAGCTGGAATTGAAGTATCTCCCGCTGAGCACCCCACCAACGCCCCAAATACTCTGGGAGTGTCGGTGGTCCTAATATCAACCAGCGAATCAGACTTCTCTGTGGCCTGAACAAGAACAGGCCACTTTTTGGGGGGAGGGAGTCATAGCATCTATTCCCAGGTAATATCAATCCAAATCATTAGGGCCTGCTAGAGGCGTGTACCTGTTGTGACAGGGGATACTAAGGTCAGCCCTCTGGGATTTAGTTGAGGGGTACTTCTCATGAAGCAGATTTATACCAGCTTGTAGGTACCTGTAGAAAAAACATAAGGGCAGAACATTAATGATACCACTTACTGAAAGAGGATGTTGTTGGTCATAACATAAAATACACCTTGCAAGTAAAGACTATCTAAAGTTAATAATAACAGACTACAGAAACAATTTTCTATGTAGGTTCAATCCAGTCCACATGTCACACCATTAGAATATTATGGCAGTCCCTTATGGAAAATTTGATGGCTGGCTTACCAATGGCATACTTTCTTCTTAAATTGATCATCGGTTTCTAAATGAGAGTCATCAAGTTTTGGAATGTTCACCAGGACCACACAAAAGGACAACATTCCGGCGGTAAGTTGATATGTATGGAGGCATTGTTATGAGTGGAAAGAGAAATTGAATTAGCTTGAGAAGGATTACAGTCCTTAGTGAACCTCCAGTAATTTAAAGTCTGGCCCATGGGGTTGCGTGTCGAAGGCCTCTCAGAGTACCCACTAGAAACTTCTTGGGTGGCTGGCATATGAGGGCTTGGGACACCCCTGGCTTTGTTAGGGGTAAATACAGATGGAGCTTTCAAAGGTATATCAGAAGGGGGCTTCAAGATCCTAGGAACTGGGCTGGGTGTGGCAAGAACAACCTTATCAAGTCTATAAACCAATGGTGCCAGACAGATTTAAGGGGAGGCAGGTAATGGGAAAAAAGGGGTCCAAGCAGACACGTTCGAGGGAACACTGAGGACCATCACTAAGGACTGCAGGGGGGCCAGGTTCCAGACTATTAACAACACCCTTCCTGGTAGGGATAGCATTCTTCAGCTTTCGCTTGGGTGCAGGGCTTCGGATGTGAGGTAACTCCTGTACCAACAAACCCGGGGCTTACCCAGTAGGCTGTGAATCATCGACAACCAATGTGCTGATGAAGCCTTAAACACCCCATGCTCAGTGTGATCCTGGTTGGGGGCAGCTCCCAAAGATTGATTAGGAGAGGCAACTAAATACAAAGATAAATGCCTCTCCACAAAATCTATTTCTTTGGTAATAACCCCCACAGCTCTGGCCCAAACATTGTCTATAGTTGCACAGCTAGGGGCCAGTGCAGGATTAGAGTTTGTCCTTTTCCCCATCACCTAATCCAAAAGCACAGTTACACCATATATGCCAAAATATAAAATATGTTGGCCCTATTTGCAGACCAGATGGAGAACCAAGTCCTTCTTGGATGACAAAGAGAATGGGCCCAGCCCAGCGTCGAACGGCTGCGGACGGGAGTAGATGGGCCCTCTCTTAGCCTGGTCTTCTGCCCGGGTGCGTCCCGCGTACAGGTGCCCCTCTGCGCTTATGTGGGCTCCCTCATGGTCCCTCCTTCTGCTCCTCTCCTTTGGGGCAGGAGGATTCTGGGCAAAGAAGCCCAGCAAAATGCAGCGAATTCAGCATTCTGTGTGCGAGGACCTCCATGCACTTATGAGCGCTCCCCCACAGCCCCAACTTCTGCTCCTCTCCTCTGGCGTAGGGGTATTCTGGGCAATGAAGTCCAGCAAAGTGTGGCAAATACAGTGTCCTGCATGCTGGGACCTCCATGCGCTTATTAATTCTGGGTGTCGTACTACGCTACGCTCACGGAGCATGCATAGTTTGTGCTACTACACACTACGCAAATTGCATGCAGTGCAGTGCAGTGCAGTGCAGTGCAGTGCAGTGCAGTGCAGTGCAGTGCAGTGCAGTGCAGTGCAGTATAGCGTAGCAGCAAAATCATCAACACCTACAAATGCTTTGATAAAGCAATTTTACATGCTAAAAAAGCATATAACCAGTTCACAAAAATGAACTTTCAGAATGAAAATATCAGGCAATGAGAGAGGTGATGATTTTGGGGTCCCCCCTAACCTAGGGGGATGACCAAGCAGATGCCTTGAACACAAAGAGCATATCATGCTGAACGATTCAGTGGTGGTCCCTTCCTCCTAGGACCACCCCACGCACAGTTATGGGCAAAAATACAATCCCAACCAAAGGCCCTGCAAAGCATTATGGGACGAGATTAGCAGTGGGCAGTGAATATTATAGTGTCCAATATCAAAATAATTCTACAAAGAGCTGCAGTTCAACTAGTCGTTACTAGATGTCCCTCACGAGTCAAATGCAAAAGCATTGAAATGATTAATACATCAAGCTGCAGTTCCACTAGTCGTTACTAGATGTCCCTCACGAGTCAAATGCAAAAGCATTGAAACCCTTTCATAAAGCTTTTGCATTTGACTCGTGATGGACATCTAGTAACGACTAGTGGAACTGCAGCTCTTTGTAGAATTATTTTGATATTGGATACTATAATATTCACTGCCCACTGCTAATCTCGTCCCATAATGCTTTGCAGGGCCTTTGGTTGGGATTGTATTTTTGCCAATAACTGTGCTTGGGGTGGTCCTAAGAGGATGGGACCACCACCGAATCGTTCAATAAGATGAGCTTTTTGTTTTCAAGGCATCTGTTTGGTTCTCTCCCTAGGTTAGAGAGGATCCCAAAATCATCACCTCTCTCACTGCTTGTTAATTAATCGTTTTTACTTTTGTGAAATGACTATATGCATTTTAGCATATAAAGACAGAGATACTTATTTTATCTTAACTTGCACTGTGCAAGATGCCCTTGCCAATTATTGCATAGTGCAGACAAGCACACAGCTACGCCCTACGCAGCTACGTGTAGTTCAAAGTGTACTTCACATAGCTACGTCTAGTGCTACTACGCAAACTACGCCCAGGGTTAGCGCTTATCAGCGCTCCACAACAGACTCTCTGTCTGTTCCTCTCTTCTGGGGCAGGGGCATTCTAAGCAATGAAGTCCAGCAATATGCGCCAAATACAACTCCCCCCCCCCCAAAAAATGTAAATCTAAGTAAAATAAAAAATGTAATACACCACCCACACACACCCCTATAAAGCCCCTATAAAACCCAAACTATAAATAGCTTAAATTCATTTTAAAATTAAAACATGTAAAATTAATAACTTCCCAAAATTATTTAAAAATGTAAAAAAATAAATGAAAAAATGACCCACCCATAACCCAAAATAATCAACAACCCACCCCAAAAATAAATAATACATTAAATAAAGATAATTAATTCAACTACATAAATGTCAAATTTCTTTAAAAATATTTTTAAAAATGAATGCAATTTTATAGACAAACCACCCAAGACCCCTACAAAATCCAAAAACAGATCTATAAATAACATAATTATATTTTCTATCTAAAACATAATTATAAAATGTAAAACAATTAGTCAAAAAAACTACCCACTCAAAACCCCAAAATAACCCCTGGATAGGCCGGGGCCTGGGGTCAAAATGTTGTATTATTCGTAGAGGGGTGCATGTGTGGGGATTCCTCCCTGAGCCAATTATGGCACTGGAGTCCCCATCCCCTGGTGCCCAAAATCTTTTTGAAAGGGGAGGGAGAGTGCGACCTTCCTCCCTGAGCCGATCACGTGTCGGGGACCTCATCTACCGTAGCTCGGCATAAGTGGTAAAAAGGAGGTGGGCACATGACCCCTCTCCCCGAGAAGATCACAGCCCTGTGGACCTCATCCCCCAGTGCCTACTATAAATATGAAAGGGGAGGGTGGTGCACGGTCCCATCCCCAAAGCCTGCTATAAATATTAAAGGGGAGGGTGTATGCTATCCCCTACCTGAGCCAATCACAACCCCACCAGCGTTTGCTCTTTTATTGTGTCCTAGGGAGCCACCCCAGGACACAGTTTCCCTCCCTACAAAAGCGCAGGCAGGGAAACTTGCATGCTCCCATCCAGAGGGAGCTAATAAACGCTCCCGGCAGGTAAAAGCAGACATTTGTTTCACTGCCCATGCTCTTGCGGGCAAGGAAACTGAAATTGCACCCACCCGGCGAAAGGATAAAAATTACCTGGCCCTGCCTGGCAGGAGCAATGTCGGCTCCTGCTGCACTCAGGATGGATTCATGCAGGAAGGTAGTTGGGCTGTGGTGGGCCCTGAGGCTCTCTTTGTGGCCCCCAGTGTTTATTGTGGGTGCCCTGGGTGTGCACCAGGGCACCCACATAGGGCCCTGGGGCCTGTAAAGGATCGGAGGGGGGCTGTACACCCCCTCAATCAAAACGGATGTCTCAGATAGGCACAGGCACAACCCAAAACAAATTATGCGGGCAGGGGAACAGATGTACAGATTGCTCCTGCCCGGAGATAGCAGCATAAATAGCTGCACCCTCCAGGTGTGAGCAATGCTGGCTCTCACAGCATGCGGGGAGCAAGCAAGGGCCACTGTGGCCCTCGGTCTCCCTCCAATGGCCTCCAACATTTTGATTGTGGGTGTCCTGGGTGGGCACCGAGGCACCCACTTACATAAAAGATGACACCCAGCTATACCTAAAAGTATGTCCACCTGAGGCTCTAACAAACCTGTCCAAAACCCTCTCAGACCTGCATTCATGGATGTCACTTCAATACCTACTTCTACTCTCTGAAACTTAAATGCTAAGACATAGATCGCCTTCTCAAACATTCTTGGTTCTAACCCTCTGCTCATAGACAAGGCAAACCATGTGGGCTTTGCTCTTGACACTAATCTTAATCTACATGCTCAAATGAACACTACCACAATTCCAAATCAAGCATCTTAAAGTGATCAAACTACTAATTCCAGCAGATGACTAAAATGGTAGCCCAGTGGTCTTTTCAAAACTTGATCACGGCAGCTCTTTACTAACGGGCAACCCCAGTGTTTACCTATCCCCCCTGAAGCCTGTCCTTAACTCTGCTGCTCATTTAGTCTCTGGCACAAGTTGATCTGACCACATCACCCCTGTCCTGACCACTCTCAACTAGCTCCCAATTGATGCATGGAGTAACTTCAAAATAACTTGCATCATCCACAAAGCTCTTCATGAAGGCTCATCCAACTACCTCACAAATAAACTAACCATCTCATGAGGCTCCCGTTTCCTCCGAAATTCTGACTCCCTGTGCCTGGAAACACCTGTTTTCAAAAAGTGTAGAACTTTGAAATAAGCCTTCCCTGGCGCTGACCCTAAACTATTGAAAGAGATACCACCTGTCATGTGGACGAAGCCCTCCCATGTCTCCTTCAAAAAAAGAGCAACAGATCCTTCTCTTACAACAATAGCTTCCAATCTAACAAATGCTATATATTTCCAATCAATATCATATGCTAACACGGTTCGATGCATCAGGCACTAAGACCCTGATTTAAAGTTTTTCAGGCGGGTTACTGAGTCACTAATGTGACGGCTCTCCCATCCAACGTATTACAAGTGCATTATACCCAACCTGTCCGCCGAACTCTAAATCAGGCCCTAAGTTTCTAATCAAATAGTTTCAAATAAATAAAATAAATAAGTTGGTATGCAGGGATGTGTGTTGTACTGGGTTAATGATTAGTTTTTAGGGTGAAGGGATGGGTATTGTACTGGTGTATTAATACATTTTTGGGGTGCAGGAATGGTGCTGCACTGGGTTAGTGATTTGTTTTTAGGGTGCAGGGTTGAGTGTAACACTGCTTTAAGATTTTTTTTTAGGCCAAATGGATGGGTATTGCATAGTGGTAGTAAGGAGTTTTTTAGGGCTCAGGGATGAGTAGAGAATCTGAGTAGTAAGAAGCTTCTCGGGCGTAGGGTGGGTAGAGGATAGTTATAGCAAGGAGTTTTAAAGACTCAGGGATAGATATTGTTTTAGGGTTCAGGGGTGCCTGTGTGGGATAATCACGGAGATATATATATATTGCTTCATGTGTGCGTCTCCGCTCTGACGCAATATTTCATACAAATATCGTCCTCCAATTCAAAGACGAAAAGCGGCACTCCGGGCAAGTTATTCATATAGTGATTTATTCTTAGGGACGAGGAACAATCTACGCATTTCGGTCGCCAACACAACCTTGTTCACGATCAAACGCCATATTATTTTCTTGACATAAATAATGACACTATGTGACATACCCAAAATGCAGTGGTTGGGGGTCATTGAATTCTAAAATTTTATTCAATTTTATGTGCGCCATCTTGTAGAGTGCAAATTATACATCCGATATACGCAATGTTTGAACATGCTTTTAAATTTAAAAAAATTATAATATAATGTTAATTTTAAATCAAATTATTTAATCATTCCATTGTGTGTCAGTGAACTATTCTCTGAAGTACGTGATTCATAACACCGCCCCAATGAGCATTGAATTTCATATTACATTCAATTCTATAGTTGCCATCTTGCAAGGTGCAATTTGTATTGAAATACATGATATAAGCATTATTCAACATGCTGAAACACTCATAGGTTTAAAATTATTTCACATCAAATTAGATAATTATTCTATTGCATGCCCTCAAATTTTATTCTTAGAACACATGATTCATGATACAGCCCAAGTGCGCCACAAATTACTCTGCACAAAAATAATCCTTTCTTTTCTTGCAGTGATATACTACTTATTGCCTCCTAAGTGGGCCACTATATTTAGTGTCACTTCCTTTACCTGCTGTTGCTGCAATACTCCCCCAGTGGCTTATGTGATATGAATGAAGGCAATTTTATAAACCTTATTTCTCTGATTTCACTTAGGGTATTCAGCTGGCTCCTTATTATTATATGTCTTTTTCCTACACTTTCTGTAAACAGTGATGCTGAGAAAAACTATCTCTCTTCCACCATTTAAGTGTAAATTACCCAAATTTCTAAATATGATAAAAAACGTGGGCGCTGAATGCTACGGGAGAAAGTAAGGTTCCTTGTCATCATAGGCATGTGTACAGTTCTTCATCCATGTTCAGGCCAAACGGCTCCTTACTGTACATGTCCAATATAAACCTAGTTTCCAATTTTCTTAGCTCAGTTTCCCTCTCTCCTCCTCTCTGGCTCTTTGGGATCTGGGCAATGCAACCATACGTCATCAATGTTATATCACTGTTATGCTGTTTTTCAAAATGTCTCGCTACTGGATATGTCCTATCCCTGTTTGTTATTGCTCTCAGATGTTGTAGGATCCGCCTATGCACTGGAAGTGTAGTGCTGCCTATATAGACTTTTGGGTACAGGCATTTAAGCATGTATACTACATATTCACTTTTCCAGATAAGTCTGCCTCTCACTTTTATTGTGGATATATTTTCTCCATGTCGACATGCTTTACAGAACGTGCATTTCATGAAACCCTCCTTCTGGGTAAGCCAAGTACTTCTCAGTACAACTGGTGTCATTTCACTCTTGACTAGTTGATCCCTGAGGGATCTAGTACATCTAAAACAAATTTGAGGACGGTTCGACATGCCCTGACCAATAATTGTGTCATCTTTAATTAGGTGCCAGTGTTTCTGTAATGCTCTCCGCAGCTGTAAATGTTCCACATTATATGTTGTGACAAATCTTTGCTCTCTTATCTTTTGTTGTTGTTTCTTTGAAGATGCAAATAATGCTATCTCCCTTTTGTGTGATCTAGATCTTATAGCAGCTGCCTTAATGATGTTGTCTGAGTAGCCCAAGGACAGTGTGTCATCATATCAGCCTCAATTTTGATGTGTTCTTTTTCTGTACTACAGAGTCTACGGGCCCTGCAAAATTCTCCAAAGGGAACACTTTTAATTAAAGGCACTGGGTGACTACTTTGTGCATGTAAAATTGTATTGCCAGCCGTTGGTTTCTTGTATACCATAGTTACCAAGGATTCCTCCTCAACTTTTACCATCACATGTAAGAATTCAATCTCTTTATTACTTATTTTGCTGGTAAATTTCAGATTCAAACTGTTTTGATTGATCTTTTCCACCACCTCCCTGGGGCAATAAATAATAAATACAAATGCTTGGGGCCACGTGGCACCCCACTGCCCCAGGTACCGCCACCTCCCTGGGGCAATGATTAACAGAATTGCAGGGGGGCCGCCACCTCCCTGGGACAAGCACTAATAGAAATGCGGGGGCTCCCTGGAGCTCAAATTATATATATGCAGGAGGTCCGTTGCGGCCCCCCAGCCCCGGGGACCACCACCTCCCTGGGACAAATTTGAACAAAGAAGGGGGGCGGAACAAAGGAGGGGGGCAACGCGGCCCCCCTTGTGGAGCCCTAGATGGTCTTGGGGACTGCCATACCCCAGGGCTGGCTCCGTCAATGTCCCAGGTTGCCCACCCCCAGGACATTGCAGCTTGCTATGGCATGGCGGGAGCACCGCTCCAGCCATGCCATAGCAAACAGTGATCCGCTTTGAGCAAGTGAGAGCATTTTGCTCTTCCTGCTCAAAGTGGAGCACAAATTGCTTTTACACACAGGAAGCTGCATGTTAGCAGCTTCTTATGTGTAAAAGCAATGCTGGCCCCTGCAGGAGGAGGGGAGGCATCAGGGACCTTGGGGGCCTTCAGGCTACCCCTGCGTTCCCGATCATAGGCAGTGGGTGCCCTGGGTGGGACCAGGGCACCCACACTGCAGGCCGGACCCGTGGGGATGGGGTCCCCGGGGCTGAAATTGGCCCAAGAGTGTGGCCACTCGGCCCCCCTCCCTATAAATTATATATATATAAAAAAGAAAAGGCCGGGCCCTGGGGGATGGGGTCCTCATTGCTGAAATCGGCCCGGGGAGGGGGGCCGCGCAGTAGTGACACTATACCTCTTTTTGGCATTGTATATAGAGAGCCAGCTTCCTACAACCCTTCTGTGCGGAGGATGGAACTGTTCCGTCCTCCACCACAGTGGGCTTGTGCAGAGGACGGAACCGTTTAATCCTCTGATCACGTCCAGGAAATCTCACTGCTGTTTAAAGCAGGGGGATTTCTATTTTTTATTTTTTAACCTTCCCCGCCTGACGCATTTTTTCTAGCGGAATGACGATCAGCACCAATGACGCGCTGATGTCGGTATATAGTGGAAGTGAAATGAGTCGGTCAGCTCATTGGAAAAAAGGGTTCGTTTTTGGTGGAAAAATGCGTTGTGTTCATGTTGAGTTTTGGACTGTTTCCTGTCGCGGGCACTAGGTCTACCCACACAAGTGAGGTAACCATTTTTATCGGGAGACTTGGGGGAATGCCAGGTGGAAGGAGGTTTGTGGCTCCCTGCAGATTCTAGAACTTTCCATCAAAGAAATGTGAGGTACATGTGCCTTTTTATTAGACGTGTGAGGTTTGCAAGGAATTGTGAGTAAAATGTGGTGAGAGCCATGCAAGTCAACCCACTCTGGATAGTTCTAGGTGTGTAGTTTTAAAAAATGTACAGGTCGGCTGGGTTTCCTTAGGTGCCAACTGAGATGGGGTCCAAACTCTAGGGGAACAGAGAATATTAGAAAAAGTGTTATTACCAATTGTCCAGGCCCGAGGAGGCATGCCCTGCATGGCTGGGTTCAGAAGGTCACCCCGGGTGTGGGCTCCATGTCCTGGGCTCCATCCTCTGGTCTGTCGTGTGGCCCAGCCCCCGGGATGGGGTCCTGCGAACCTGGGGAGGCCTCCCCTGCAAGGCCAGGTCCAAAAGCTTCAACCAGCCCCGGGACAGGTGCTCCCACCCTGGGCTCCATCTTCCGTCCTGCTACACTGTCAAGGGCCTGTGACGAGGATCCATTGGGCCCAGCGAGGTTTCCACTGCTTGGCTGGGCTCAGATGCTTTGACTTGGGCCCCGGCAGGCCTTCCCTGATTTACCAGCATATGCTTGCAACTATTTTAAATTGAAAACACTGATGTTCATAGAACAGAACTAGACGTTTTAAGTACCCACATGTACTTAGAACAGATATAGGAACCCTTTTTAGTTTTAATGCAAGTCACAGGAAAGTGTGAATCTTATTGGTGCAAAGAAAGAGTACTATTGGCTCTGAATTACTGTAACCTGAGGACATAGTTTAAACACACAAGGATGACTAAAAAATTGATAACGAGTAGAAAGAATAAACCATTGGAAAAGTAAAGTATTAGCCCACCAGCCCCTGCACTGAAGTGCACACCATTTCTTGGCCACGTGCTTATGTGATCAGGCAAAATGTCACCACTCACACTGCAAAGCAGCCAATGGCAGAAGTGGGCTGACCCACTGTTCCTTGCTGTATGCTGTGGTTGTAGAAGCAAAATGTGAATGACTGTTGAACAGACCAATGGATTCAAGAGAGCTGACCCAAAGCCCCTCTAAGTAAATAGATCCTTGTGACTTTTATTTACGACAGAGCAAGGAGCATGCATGGAAGACTATAAAAATAAAGGGAGTGTGACACGTGTAGAAGGACTAATTTGGAAGAGAGAGTGCAGAACTGGCCGGTGGTGCAAAGTGAGAATATTGATGAAAAGAAAGAGTGATGCGAAAAGTAAGAATACCATCATTATGACCTTATAAGTAACAGAGGCGAGGATGTTGCATTCCTACCCAGAGGGGTTTATTTTGAATGAAGCCCTCAATCTCGGTGGTCAGATTTCCATCTTGTTATTCAGCATGGAAGGTGGTCACATCAGCGTCCCTGTGGAGTAAGCAAGTTCTCCATATGTGCTGAAGGCAAACACTTGGGTTCTCTTGAAAGTATCTCTGAAAACCCATGCAGTATCTCCACTTGATCTTTTTTGGATGCTAAAAAGGTCACATTACTTTCGATTTGAGAACTACCATGACTTTACAGTTAACCAGAAGTTTGCTTATCTGAGGGCACATCGAGGGGCTCTGAGGCTGAGATAAGAGAGGGCGGCGGAGCCAATGTTACACTAACACTTATATTTGGTGTCTGCAAATGTTAAAATGCTTTCTCGTTTGTACTAGTCCCATTTTAGGGAGCGGGCCTTTAATGGCCGGTAGAGTCCGCTACGGAGGGCTCTAAGGCTATTCAAACATTCCAACCCTGGATGGCAGAATGTTCTAATTTGTAAAAACAAAGGCCTCTCGAAGCCTGAGGGGGTTTAAATCCCCTCGGGGTCCGAGAGGCCTTCGTTCACAGCAACAGCTGTGAAATGAAAAAAACATTGGAATGTTGCTCACCGGGCTTCTTCCAGCCATTTGAAGCCTGGAGCACCCCATTGTCTCCAATGGATCGCTTAACATTCCAATGTTCTAATAATAGTTTCTTGTTGCTCATCCCGCATTTCCATGCTTTGTTTTCCATTATTAGTTTATTTTTGCTCTTCCTGCAGATTCTGCACGCTGTCTTCCATTATAAGTTTCTTTTTGACCCTCCTGCAGGTTCTGCACTCTGCCCTCTATTAATAACTTCTTTTTGCTCCTCCCGCAGGTTCCGCGCTCTGTCTGCAGTGAGAGTTGCCCTCCTGGGTACAGAAAGGCCGCCAGAGAGGGAGAACCCATGTACTGTTTTGACTGTGTTCCCTGTTCACAAGGAGAGGTCAGCAACGGCACAGGTCAGTGTTCCTAATGAGAATTTCTTAACATATCTAATGGACAGTCTCAAGGAGCATATATATATATGTGATATATAACAAAGAATTGTCTTCTATGTCTATCTCTATGCAAACAGTGATGGATGTCTGCTTTCATGAACAAGAGGTTCAGTTTTCAAGCTATGGTCCAGCTATGGCAGGAAGTGGAATCCCACTTTCATACTTTTATCTCTTCCTCTGACCATAATCTCTCATCATAGCTGGGGCAACAGCTGAGGCAAACTGCAGCAAGATACCCATTTGACATCTGTGCACAATAAAAGTTTAGCAGATTTCCCACAATAGTGGTAAGGAAAGATGATCTGAGGGCAAAAGAGTGGCAGATGGCCATGTGACTTCAGCTTCAGATTCTGAGAAACGTAGTGACAACTACACAGCATAACCATAGAGAATAAAAGTACCATGAGCTGGTTCACCTTTTTGTATCCAAGTACAATGCTTACTCTTATCAGAGTTAAAAACAAAAGATATATAATCATAAATATGGTGTCAGGCTTATGGAACTCAGGAGCTAGTGGGCATTCCCTCTAACAAACATTGCTTGTTGTTGCTGGGATCTCCTTCACTAGATGCCACTGCGGGCTCTGTGAAGACAAGTAGCTCCTTTTTTTACTTTGAGATTTTGGGGATACCCTGGTCAAACAGTCAAGGATCAATCTAGAAGACAGGTGGTGAAGTAGAACCTTAGCTACAGCAAACACTAATACTCAATACACCCACTCCACTTAGTTCTATGTTTTCTTGCAAATGAGAAGCCCAAGCTTGGAACAAACTGCCGGCAGCTCTGAGAGCATCAACAGATCTGTCTCACTTCAAAAAACAGTTGAAAACATGGCTTTTTAAGAGCTAAGCCTCTTAGTAGGGCAGCCATTTGTAAACTGTTAGTGCCGGGACACTTCTGCCGGAGTAGCTGTGCGCTCTATAAGCACCAGTCATTCATTCATTAAATAAACAGAAGATTTATCATCATTAAGTTCAATAGCTTAGGGGATACTTTGGCTAAGTTGAAATGAGAATTTCTAAGTCAGCCAAACGCTGTGTTGGATACAATGAATACCTGTGTGTCCATGACTGACTATATTGTGTCTAGCTTGCTAGCAGATAGTTTCACACATTCTACAAGTTTCTTAGCATTTATTACATATTCTTGGGGAGGACCCCACAGCCACAGCATTGGCCATGATCAAATGAGGGGGTCAGTGCACTGGAACCTGACTCCATTGTGGGAATGTGGTGGTCGGCACAGGAAGAGTTCCAATATGGGGCAGCACACAGCTGAGTCAGGGTGGTGTGCAACAACAAGGGAAGTGAAGGGTGCATTCTCACAGCAATGTTGGCTGGAGTATCCTTCAGAGCCAGTGACCGTAAGGCTTAAAGGTGGATGTGGAGAATGGGAAGTCTAAGATGCCTTAGGCAGCGCACATCACAATGGAAATAGACAGTGATGGTTGGGACAGAAATGTTCTCTGCATTTTTAAAGACATGAACCCCTGCCCTGAGTGCCCATCTGCACTGTTGTCTTAATCCCTAATGCTGATGTTTTATCATAGGTAAAAGTGTATCATGCATGGGTTCTATGACATAGGACTGTCTCACGGATTGCAGACTTATTGGACAGGGAGGGGCACCCACCTTCACCAAGAATTAAGCAGCACGAGCGAGGTAGTGGCAGCATTCCATGTAGTGATCAGTAGTAGTGACAAGGTCCTGCAGCATACAGTATAGTGATCAGCAGAAGTGGACAGGTCCTTTTTACCCTGTGTTACTGGAGTGAGGCCTGCAGGCTCACTCACCTTTTTAGAAGTTCCACTGCTGTGTGCATAACTCACCATTGTCCTACATCAGGTAGATGTGGACTGCTGCAAAATGCAGGAGTAGTGACTCTGCACTGGATGTATGTCTGGCTGGGAAGGGTAAAGTACAGGGATAATAAAGTACTTTGCAGTATATGTGTGGTTAGTGCATGTACCGAGTATATGTATGCCTACAGGGGAGACATTACATGAGCGATGTTGTGCTGTGCAGTGCGTGTGCAATGGAAGCATGTGCTGGGTGTATATGTGCTTGCATGGAAAACAATACATTAAGGGTGAAGGGTAGTGCAGTGCTCACAGTGTCTGGACAAAATATTGGATAAAAAATATCGTGTTGCAGAAATATCGTGTCAAGATTATCGAGATCTCATACATATCGTGGACAGGAATGTTGAAAGTAAAAATATTGTTTAAGTGTTGTTTTTGATATCGATGTAGTAAATATCATTGGATATAATATTGTTTTTTAGTGTAAAATAGTATGGAATGCATAGTTTTTTGTATGTGTTTATAATTGTTTATTATGTTTTAATTTTAGATGAATTTTTATTTAATACATTTTTATAATTTGGAAATTATAATGGTTTTAATGTTTTTTTAAATAATTGGTTTTTTTACTAGTCAGGTGTTGGGTTAATAGGGGACAAGGGTGAGGGTGATTTTTAAAAAACGTATATTATAATGTTTTATTTTAAGTTATTCATTTTTTGATATGTAATTTTTTTATTAATTTTAAAATGTATTTTATTATATTATATGTTTATTTTAAAATGTATGTGCAATAAGATATATTTAAATGTTTGGAAAATAAAATATTACATATTTAAAATATTTAAAATATGTTTGAATTAAAAAAATATACATTTGAATTCATTTATATGTTTAAATGAAAACTATTTTTAATGGATTTGTTGTAATTGTATTAAAAACTTTAAAATAATGTTTAGAAAGAGTAAATATATATATTGTTATAATGTCAAATTTTATAATAATTTTCTGATTTTTTTAGAAAAGTTGTTTTTGAAAAACATGTAGTTGTACTTTTTAAAATAAATGTAAGTGGTAGAAAATATTAATTACAATATTGAAATCTTATTATTAAATAAAAATTAATTTTATTGTTTTATTAAATGTTTTAAATAAATAATAGTTTAAATTAGGTGTGTTATAATATAACATTTTAGAAAAACATATAATTTCTTTAAGTGTAATAATGTGTAGTATTAATTATTTATTTTGTATTTGTAAACTATTACACTGTAGGTAAAAGTTATATTTGGAATTGGGTTGAATTTATTTTTATTTTTAAGTTTTGTACACCTTCACTAAGTTTGTTTAGATTTGAGTGGGAATAGTACTTTTCACTCCTTTAGTGTCCAACAACTTCTCTGAGTTGGTTTAAATTGAAGTTGAATAGTAAATCTCACCCCTTTACTGTCCAACAACTTCCCTAAATTGGCTTAGATTGAGGTGGGAATAGTAAATCTCAACCATTTAATGTCCAACACCTTCCCCCAGTGGTTTATATTGGAGTGGGAATAGTAAATATCACCCATTAAGTGTCCAACACCTTCACTGAGTTGGTTTATATTAGGAATAGTAAGTTTCACCATTTTAGTGTTCAACGCATTCCCCAAATTGGTTTAGATTGGAGTGGGAGTAGTAAATGTCACCCCTTTAGTGTCCAATGTTCATGGGTGAAAAGAAACGTACCTGCAGGCGTCCCCGTCGCGCACTTCTGCTCCTATTCACAACAGGAAGTCACTGGCTTCCAGAATGCCCAGCGGCCAATCCTGAAGCTGCTCTCATGAATGAGAGCAGCTTCAGGATTGGGCTGAACGCCCTAGATTTGCACTCCAGGACAGACAATGAGTCTGTGCCTGCTCTCTCCAACCCAGCTGCGTTGCTGGGTTGGATAGAGCTTTCGCTGCGCGAGACGGCCGGCCAAACCATCATGCGTACTGATGGGAGTGCATTACCTACCTCCCCTCAGTGCCTGTCACTCCCAGGTCCCGCCCCCAAGGCTCAGCAGTTGGCAGGAAAGGAAAAATAAAACGAGTGTTAATTATCGTTTTATTTTTCCTTTCGTGCCATTTTGGGGGGGGGGCGATGCTCCTCCGCCATAGCGGAGGAGCCGCTACTGTCCCTGAGTAGGTTTACATTGGAGTGGGAATAGCAAATGTCACCGCGTTAGTTTCCAACACCTTCCCTGAAGTGGTTTAGATTGAAGTGGGAATAGTAAATGTCTCCCCTTTAGTGTTTAGAATTTTACCCAAATTTAGCATAATAAAATGATGTCACCTATTTTTTTTTGATTTTTTTTTTTTGACTTTTTTAATGTATTGTATACTTTTACATTTTGTCAAATATATTGTTAAAATAAAAATAATAGCAATTTGAAAGTGAATTAAATAAAATAATGTATTTTTTTAATTGTAAAAATTAGAAATAAAATAAATCTGATTTTATTTGTATAATTTACAATTTCACATGTTATTTTACAGTCAATATCATTTTTGCACATTTTTTTAACTTTTTTACATATATTTGTTAAACATCGTTTAACATATTTATCATTAGTACATATTAAATAATTGTAAGATAAAGATGGATAAAGATAAATTTTATTGCACAATTAATTAAAATCATTGCAATTCATACAAAAAAGCTTAAAAGCAATTTCCATTCTCTATTAAAACAAGCATTGGCATAGCCAATATGTCTCGCCTTTGGGACCTTATAAGTGTTTAGCCATGCAACAGTTGATGTTGCACCAAGGATATTGTGCTGCATAACTAAATACTTATAAGGTCCCAAAAGCGAGGCCTATTGGCTATGCCAATGCTTGTCTGGAATAACGTGATTTATTTGAAATATGGCAGTTCATGTCGCACATCTGTGCTGCACACAACTGTTATTACTATTACACAAGTCAACTGAACTCGGCTCAACGACCTCGCACAGATGGAAGGCTGAGTTGCTAACTGTAGGCCACAGCAGACGTCAGCGGTGAGCGTTAAACCGGTGAGCCATCCTACCTCCTAGGAGGAAAGACGCCTCAGCTCATTAGGAAAAGGCATATGTGACATCTACACGAGAGAGGTCGAGCTGCACATCTGTACATGGGACAACGGCTCTCCACGAAGGTAGGATGAAAAAAGTGCACATCTGTGGAAGGACGTCTGTCTGCATGTCTGTAGGAGAGAGCGGTCGGCGCTTATGTAAGGGAGAGAAAGACGTCTGCACATCTGACGAAAGAAAGAAGTTTGCACATCTGTAGCATGAAAAAATCTGCACATCAGCAGACTTCTAGAGAAGCCAGAACATCTGTAGAATGAAAGACGTATACACATCTGTGCTAGAGAAGCGTGTCCGCAGCTGCAGGGCAGAGCTGGCCCTCTCCAGACCGAACATGATAGCAATTACCACACTCATGGGAGGTGCATCACATATGACATATGTGTAATAATGACAGCCCTGTCTAATATCGGAGGGCAGACACCAGCATTAACCAGCTGCAGGCCAAAGGCCGGCCCCCTTCAGACAGCGACGACAGCCTCCCCCTCTCCCCACAGGTGCCACATTCCAGTTCAGGACTGTCATTCAATGCCCCGGTGCATCCTGGGAGTTGCAGTCTCGGGCACAAGCCTCAGCCCACAGTGGTTTGGAGAACCAGCAAGCACCGGCAGCCCTGGTTGGGTCCAGGTGGCGAGGCCTCTGTGCCCAGCTCCTAAAAGGCCGGATTTGTGGGGCCAGCCACCCACCCCCTGTCTGACTCCGCTCTGAAATGCTTCCTAACACCCGATGGGGGAGGAGGGCGGGTCTGTCCTGGGAACAGCTGCAGAGCGTGTCCTCGCCTGTAGTGTACTCGAACGAGGCACCTACAAATGTAGCTCAAGCCTTTAATGGGGGGAAGTGTAAATATTGCACATGCTGCGAGATAATGTGCGCTGATAACTGTGAACTGAAGTCTGGGAGGGAGATGGCCTGAGAAGGGGCTGCGAGGGACAGCAAGATAAGAGTGATGTTCTCACAATCACAGTGCTGCCCACCGACTCACCCATCTGCATCGCAGCCTCCCTGACCAAGTGATGTCTTTGACAACATAAGAAACTCTTTAAATCTATTAAACCAGTTCCCAGCACTGAGAAACTGAGTGACAGACCTGGCTCAAAGCTGTCCACATGTAAGCATCTTTCTCACAAAACTCTGCATGGCATTCTGCTCTCAGCCATTTTGTGAGATCCCAAACACAGTTGTAGGAACAGAGGCTGTGCCTTCTCTCTGCGTTTCACAGAGCAGCTTTGTATGGGGACGTTTGCTTTTGAAACAATTAGAGTGTGGAAATAACATTAAATTTTCATTGTATATATTGCTAATGCAAGCTGCTTTTAGGAGCTCCATTCGGGCACCCACCCTGCGGCGTCTGCAATGCCCACTGCACCACACAGCGCCCTCGGGAGAGACTAGAACGCGCAACTCATCGGATTACAGCGTCAGGAAACCGCAGCAACGCACGTGGGAGCTAGAGAGCAGCCAGCGGGGCCGTGGAGCACACAGGATGTCATTACGAGTAATAACAGGTGGCTGCGACAAATTGGAGCCACGCAGTACTTAAGTAGTGAGCCGAGCAGCGTGAGCGCCGAGAGAAAGCCCCGCTGGCAGACCCAATCAGTCAGTTTAATGGCCGTGGGCTAATCATGCCAGCCACAGCTACATTAATTGCAAGAATTGCACTCATACAAGTGTCTGTCAAGTTTTGAACGATTACTCTCAAGTCCCCTTCGAGCGAGGATCAAGTCGCAGTTACTTACTTACTTTAAAAAGTGTGTTATTATAAATGTTCGAGCGGAGCAGAGAGCAATGCAGTGCTTTCCACAGCGCGGTGTACATTTCAGGTTTAGCATGCATTTCCCGTCATGACAGTCGCTTGCAGTCACGATAGTTGTCAACACGCCGGTGATATTCCATACATGAAACTGGCATTTGTGCTTGCACCATCACATATAATTTTAAGACAGCCGTGGTTCTTAGCAGACAGGTATGCTTAGAATAAGGGTAGTAACATTTTTATTAAAAAAAAGGTACTATTGGCTTTGAATTAAGGAAGAGCTTCATTCAGGCTGGTTATCACAGACACTTGTGGTTTTGGCATGTTGCTGTTAACGGCCACAAGGTGGCAACACGTCCCTAGTTCTGGATGGAGAAAGCCACACACAGCCTTTCCCTTGCGGGAGCGAGCAAGAGCACCATCTGTTTGAAAGTTAATTACAAACAGATGGTTTCAAAGCTCGCTCCCGCAAGGGAATCGCCAAACGTGCACGCGTTGCCATTGAAAGCAATGCAATGCGTGCACGTTTTTGGCAGAAAAACCGAATCGATTTCAAGAGGTCTCCTCCTAAGCAACGCATGCGCGCTGCGTAGGCGAGACCTAAAAAGGAGTTCATATTAAAAGAAGGTTCATGATTGGCATGGCTGAAATTCATGGCGGTCGTCTACTGGTAAAATAGATTTGATCTCAGACATGTATTTTACAAAACGGGACGCCATCTGAGCTGAATCCCCCTTCATGCACTCCTCTAGGGCCTCTTGACATGTCCGCACATTGAGGATCCGCCAGATTGGATGCAGCCAAAAAGTTCGCAAGGGGCGTAAGATCCTGCAAATGCATAAGACGTGAATTAAGTTTTCTTCCCCATTGCCGCAGAAACGGCATTGAGAGGGAGTGTCTGCCTTATACCTCTGGCCATAATTGTACGCCATCAGGGGGATTAGGCCAAAACGTAATCTCATTAGATGATGTTTCACTGATGGCTTCATTGGGGATGACAGATAGTGTGGTAGAGTTTCACGATCATAGAGTTTTGACGCCCAGCTACCATGGGAGAGATTTTTCACAGCAAGTGCATCATGTTCCGCTGATCAGGTCTTCGCTTGTTTGGTCAGTACTTTTGCGACCACCCCTGTGGGCAGTGAGCTGGCCCATATATCTTGGGCTTCTAGTGCGTCCAAGCAGTGTATTAAAAATTGACACCAGGTGGTTCTAGGGTTGTTTAGCAGGGACCAGATGCAACTCTTTAGTGTAAGGTCACGGGCCTTTTTAGTTTTTGAGCAGTAGGCGATAACTATTGCTTTCATAATCCAGTGTTGGGATGACAGACTAAACTCCATACCGATTTGGGCGTGAGAGGCCGAGTTGGGTAGATGGAACACTCTGCGAAAACAGGCTGATTGCACTCTGTCTAAACAAGTGAACATTTTATCTTTAAAGGTTAGTGCGCCAAAGGCTAAGGTCGGTAGAAGTTTGGCACCTATCACTCGGATTAACGGTGAGAAATAGGGAGAATGAAGGGCTTTCTTAGTTCTTGAGAAGGCTCCCTCCAGGCAGCGAGCCACTCCTTTCATTGCAGCAATATGCGGAGCCGGTCTTCCTCTGTGATCTATCCAGACTCCCAGGTACTTACATGCGGCCACTACCTCTATTGATTTCCCTTCAATATACCAGAAGCGCTTTCTTACTCGTTGTCTCGAGACTATCATCACCTTGGTTTTAGTGGTGTTGATCTCTAAAACCTTTGTTTTGCAGTACGAGGCCAAAGATTCGAAGAGTCTCTGGAGGCCCTCCTGGGTTTGATCGAGGAGAATCGTGTCATCTGCATATTGCATTGATTGAATTTTAATAGATGCGATTCTAGGCAGAAATGCTCGAGAGAGAGCCAGCCACTCGGGCAGGTCTGCTAGGTACAAATTAAAGAGTAGAGGGGCCAATATGCATCCTTGCTTTAAGCCTCTGTTGGTCATGATTTTATTGGTTGTTGACCATCCAGAGGAAACTCTTATTTTTACCCAGGTGTCAGTGTACAGGGCGATGAGAGCGTTCAATAGGGATTGCAAGATGCCCCAATTCTTTAATTTTTCCCAGAGTCTGGGACGAACAACGCTATCAAAAGCTTTTCGGTAATTGATGAACCCCAGATATAGCGATTTTCCTCTTGTAGCGAGCTTGCCCTCAATCATGTGGGCTAGACAGATCAAATTGTCTTCAATGTGGCAGCCCTTTTGGAAGGCGGTTTGAGTAAAGGGTATTAATTTACGGTCTTCCACCCAGGTAGTCAGTTCTTGAAGTAGAGCGCTTGCATAGGCCTTGCCGTCAACATCAAGGAGGGCAATCATCGGGTAGATGTCGGGGCTGGACCTCGGGCCTTTTTTATGGATAGGGACGAGGAGAGAGCCTCGCCAGGAATCAGCAATAGGCCCGCCCATTCTGCTTGCCTCGAATAGGGTGGCCAAGAGTGCGGCCCACTTGTGAATAAATGCTTTGTACACCTTTGTTCGTATGCCATTTGGGCATTTTTTTTTTAATAAGTGCGACTTGGGTAGGTGTGATCTTGATGGTGGGCTCCGGTCCGATGTAAGGTTAATATGGCTGGAGCTGTGATGGCTAGGCCAGTTGTTTCTATTGGGTTCTACGTAGAGTGCTACAATATGGGCCTCCCATTCGGCAGGAGAGATGTTTGTTACAGTACGGTAAATAATTGTATATATTTTATACTATTATCTAATTTATACTTTCCAATTTTTGTAACATGTTTTACAACATTGGTTGACATATTTAACACTTTTAATGATTTCTTACTTTTTTAACATTTATTAAACAGACATTTTTATTATATTTCCCCTTAATTTATATGGGGAGATAGTCTTTTTTTTAAGTTTAATTTATTGGCCAGTTTTTACCATTAGCTTCTATTTTGCAGTCTATTGGTGTTATTTTGCGTCGTCCCTCGTATAAACAGGAGGCAAGTTGCGGTTAGGTGCTGCTGTTCCTTGAGAACAGGTAAGCCCCCTTTTAGGTCTTTTTTAAGGTTTTTGAAGGCAGTGGGGATGTAGAATAGATGTGTAAAAGTTGGGTATAGTGTTATTTTATTGGTCAGTTTGGTACATTTTTTTATCAGTTAAATGTTTGTTTGTTAAACGCTAATTTATGTTTTCTTTCAGTAGTTTTATACATATACAATTGTATTTATTTAAATATGAATTTATTTGTTTTGATATAATATTTTATAATGTTATTTGTATTTAAATGTTCATAGTTAATATTAATATTTTAGGTGTATTTATAAGTATACAACTTTTATGGGTTAATGTTTAATTTTTGGGTGATGTAATATATTTTAATTGAATTATAGATTTGTTGTCATAAGTTTAGGATTTTTCAAAGTAATTGGTTTATGTACAGAGAAGGGAAAGCGTAAATTGACATACAGGGGGGGAACCTGTCTGACATAGTGGTGTGCGAAATGGAAAGGAAACAACGAGAGTGTATAGCCAACATCTGGCATAGGCTGGACAAGTATGCCTTGATGCCCTATTGCCAACGACTACATGCTGAGGGCGACAAATCAGGCCACCTATTGGCATGGATTCTCTGTAGGGAGCAGGCTTCCCCATCTGTTACTGCTCTGATGGCCGATGGAGGGAACCTCGTGCACACCAGGGCTGGGATACCCGAGGTGTTCCAGCATCACTTACAGAAGGTATACACCGCAGACCCTGGGGGTCATGGACGAGCGGTACGTTCCCGTGGTCGGGGGGTTGGCGCTTCCGCAGCTCATGCCCTCTGCAGTAAAGGAATTAGACGCTAAGATCACTGCTGAAGACGTTCAGGAGGCGCTACAGGCATTGACCGGTGCCAAGGCTCCTGGGGTGGACGGGTTCCCGGTGGCCTTCTTACAGGCCTATTCTAGTCAGCTTATCCAGCCGTTGCTACAAGTTTATGAAGAGGCATTCGAGGCAGGAGTATTGTCCCCATCAATGTGAGAGGGGGAAATTGTTATGCTTCTCAAACCAGGTGGAAATGACCAAGACCCCTCCTCAGACCGACCTCTGACGATGATAATTCAGACGTAAACATACTGTGCAAAGTCCTCGCTGCTAGGTTGGCCCCCCACATGCACATTCTGCATGAAATACGGCAAAGAAATGAAGATCTAGCCTTGGTCTCCATATATTTGGAGAAGGCCTTTGACTCGGTGGACTCGGGGTATCTGTTGGAGGTGCTCAGGGTGGCCAGTTTTGGCCCACGGTTCAGACGATGGGTACAGATCCTGTACACAACGCCCACCGCTAAGGTACAGGTGGGGCACAGCAGGTCGAGCGAGTGGCTCCTGGGGAGGAGGACTCGCCAGGGCTGCCTGCTCTCTCCACTACTGTTTGCACTGGCAATAGAGCCCCTGGCAATATGGGTGCGCAGGGACTTGGGACACTGGGGCATCAAAGTTTGCGAGACTTCCCACATTATATCGTTGTATGCCGATGACACTCTATTGTATGTCTCCACACCAGAGGAGGCTGTCCCGAATCTGCTGCAGGTGTTGGAAGAGTTTGGTGGTTGCTCAGGTTTGCGGCTCAACAAAACAAAATCATTGATATTCCCCCTGGCTGGCTTGGCGGACGGTCTCGCGGATTCTCTCCCCAGAGTAGGTTTACATTGGGAAACGGAGAACTTCAGGTATCTGGGTGTGCAGGTGGCGGGCGAGGACTCATATATATTGCAGCTCAACGCTCACAAGCTGATAGATGCCTTAAAGGGGTCAGTGGGCTTCTGGAACACACTTCCACTTTCTCTATTGGGTAGGATGTTGATAGCCAAGATGGTGGTATTGCCCCGCTGTCTGTACATGTTACAGAACGCCCTATGTCCCATCCCCAGGCAAATATTTCGGGCTCTGGACTCTATAATGATAGACCTGTATTGGGCAGGTCGAGGCAGCAGAGTGGCGCTTGCCACACTCAATCGCACATATGAGGGGGGTGGCCTTGAGGCACCTAGAATGGAGCACTATTATTACGCCGCCCATCTACAGCACGCAGTGAGATAGTTTGCTGAGGGGAACAATTGGGAGAAAAGGCTGCTTCAGGATAGAGTGCAGATCACGGACTTGCCATCCCTCCTCTTGCCAAGCGCTGGCACTTCTGTTGCGGCGCCATACATGGTCAGACAGACTGCGCATGTGTGGCAAATATTTGCGGAGCGAATCTTGAAACATGCCCCGTTTCTTCGGGAGTTGTCGGTGTGGGACATTGCACCGGTTAGGAGTGTGATGTCCAATATATCATATCGGGCGTGGTAGGAGGGGGGCTGTGACGCACTCGCGGATCTGTACCCGGGCGAGAGTTTTATCACATTTGAACAAGCCTGTGATGACTTTGAATTAGGGCAGGGACAGTATATACAATATGCCGCCTTAGCCAATATATTTAAAGAAATATGGCCCATGTATCCAGCGATCCCTCTGCTCACGCAGACACTGGACATCATACTCATGTGCGGGGCGGGAAGGCGTATTATTTCACTACTATATAGGGCCATGAGGGAGGACGCCTTTGCTCCCCCTCCTGGGGCATTTGCCACTTGGAACGCAGATTTGGAGGTGCCACTGGAGAATAAGGACTGGAGACCGGTGGGTCTACTCACACGCACGGTCTCCTGCAACGCCCGTTCCCGATTATTTCACTACAACTACATGCACCACACTTATATGACCCCAGAGAGACTACATCGCATGGCCCCCAATTGGTCCAGCTCGAGCCTTAGGTGTCACAAAGAAGGCGCACATTTCCTGCACTTGGCTTGGGAATGCCCTGAGGTCAGTAGCTTTTGGACAGAGGTGGTAGAGCGGATTAGAGGGAGTGTGAATAGGCGAGTGCAATTGACACCCTCCCATTGCCTACTGGGGTTAATTTGGAAACCTAAAAAGCAAAACAAGAAAGCATGCAGACTCCAGCAGTTACTTCTAGTCCTAGCGAGGTGCAGAATTGCTTATGTGTGGATGGGGGCGCGTGCGCCCGAGGTTTTGGCATGGATATGAGATGTGTGTGAATGGACAGTAGCTGAGGAGGTATACATGAAGAGGTGCCGCAACGATGAAAAATTAGAGGATGACTTAAGACTTTGGAGGGAACTCTGTCATGAACTACTGGCTAATGGCCTACAGTCAGGATCCAAAAACGCATCCTTGGTGGGCTGACAGGCAGGAACCGAAGAAGATGAGGGGGATTAAATGTCTGTTACACTTGACAAATGCTTGTTGATGGGGGGAACAGCGGTTGGACCGATCTCTAGAACTGTACCACCATGCCTTATAACCACAAGTTTCCTTTTTGCTGGTATTGTTTGCACACCTGTATTGTGTTATTGTATAAACCTTAAATAATGTTTCAAAAACAAAAAAAAAGTAATTGGTTTATGTAAAAATAGGGTTTTTATTTTGACGATAATTTTGTAGTCGATGTTGTAGTAATCGATATTTTTGACATGGTATATGTTTATTTATAGGTAACAATATTTGTGTTTCTGATATTTTTGTTTTCAATATATGTAATAATCAATATTTTTGTTAACGATATTTGTGTGCTCGATATTAGTGATTTTTATAGTTATGTATACAGAATAGATATTTTTCTTCTCAATGTTTAATTTCTAATATTTGTGGTTCTTGATATTTGTTGGATTGATATTATGCCACTGATCTGCGCGCACATGGTGAGTTTGTGTGCTGGCAGCGTGTGTTTGCCAATAGCACACTCTGGTACAATATAGAAAACCTACAATACTGAATAACAACCAAGAGCACCTACCCTGGAGTCTTGAGCGCCAACGGCTGGCTGCTTGCCAAGAACAGTGTGCCCTTTGAGGAAGAGGAGAGCATTGAAGGAAGTGAGGTCCAGTGGGACCCTACAGAGAGGACCCCCTGAGTGAGTGGTGAGGGAACAGCTAAGCTCCAATTAGGTCATTTCCCATGTGTCGGAGTGATCTGGCGGGACCACCTGAGTGAGGTGTGAGGGAACAGCTGTGCTCCAATTGGGTCATTGCCCATGTGTCGGAGTGATCCGGCGATCCCTGTATGCCATGAGATGGCTGCTAAGATCTGAGCTGCATAGAGAGTGCTGTGTGGGAAGCTTCAGACCCGCACCACCACGTTGCACCGACTCCTGAAAAGTTTCAGTGTGACCATCAAGCGGGGATAGAGAAAAAAGGTGGATCGCAAAAATCATTTTCCAGTGTTAAGAAATTTTGGGAAGCAATACAGAAAATAACTTTACTCAGAACATGTGCTTTTCATTATTTGTAGTAGGTCCATTCAGCTGTTTTCAAGCAGTTTGCCTTACAAGAGGTGGTTATGGTGGTAATGAAAGGGTTATGAAAATAGGTATTCTGATTATAAGCAAATAAAGTCTATTGATTGATGGATTGAGTGAAATAGGTATAGGAAATCGACGGTTTGTCCCGCCGGAGTCCAGCAGGAATTCTGCAGTACCGCAAATTAAAAAAATTGAGACTTTTTTTCCTGTCGGTCTATTCAGAACTGCAGGACCAAGAGATCTGATTGGCTGGCAGCAAAAAAAATGGCGCAGTTGCCAATAACAGGAATCTGAGACTCAGTTCCTGTGTCCAGAGTTTTTTGAATTTAAATAAAGTATAAGAGGCAGGATAGGTATACCCTAATGGCCCTCCTGTTAGGTACTATGGTGAAGACGTTGTGCAAGCTTAAGTGTCATGGTCCTGTGAGACCATAGGGGTTACAGTTGGGCTACAGTACCAGAAGAGTACCACAGTACCGTAGAAAAGTAAAAAAAATAATAATAAAAAAACACAAATGTGGGTTGAAGGTCTGCAAGGGGCTGGCCACCTCGGGGGGCATGGGTGCTGCCGCACATGGCTAAAGATCCTTCGTGGTGCGGGTTGGGTGTCTGCGGAGGATAGCTGCAGCAGCCAACTCTCGACTGTGCATGTCCAAAAGCTGTGCTCAGCAGGTGAGTTGGGTGAGTATGATCAAAAAAATCCCAAACATTTACTGAAAAAAAGCCAAGGTTAAGTGGCGATATATATATGTAGGTATGGTAATAAAAACTATGTTTATGTTAAATAAAAAAAACTATAAATTCATTGCATAAACCAAAGGTTAAAGTGACATTATCGTTAGGTATGGTAATAAGATGTCACTTTATGTTAGAAAACATCAGAAATTCACACAAAAATATATAGTATATTAAAGTGACCTTATAGTTTGGTAAGGTAGTAAGATTTTAGCTAATGTTACAAAACCCTTGAAATTCACTTAAAATGCACAAAGGTTAAAGTGACATTATCATTAGATGTTGAAATAACAAAAAAATAATGTTTAAAAAGAAAAACAGTGAAATGCACTAGTCATAGTTTACTAAGCTAACTATCTTACTTGCGCCCCCACCGTGCACTGCTCATGACCTCATACATTACATTACTCATGACATGTTAAATTACATCAGTGATGGCATCACTGATAACAACTCAAATTACATTTTTTTTTACATCACTGATGACATCATCCAACAAATATGACAGTTTGCTATAAGCTTTTCATACTAGAAGTTATTGAGCAAGGTATACATAAACTACATTTAAACATAGACTCCACTTTCTGTAACCTCTGTAGTACTAATTGGCATAACAACTGAGATTTCAATTTGATATCCGTGAATATTATATAATTGTACACAACAAAAAATCCTTGGGTCTAAGTTATCTAAAATAGAAAGACAAACATACACAAAGGCACTTCCAAACGACCCGCAAACCTTAACTGGGGGATGAATCCCTTTAGGACGAAATGCCTCACCCACCTATGGTGGCATGCTTCATCATTTGGAATTCTCCTCCCAGAGAAAAAACCTAGTTCCTCTGAGGGCTACAACCCCCTCTCTGAGAGGGAGGAGCTCAGGGATGTTTTTTCACTGGATCAACTAGATCCTCCAAATGAGACTTCTAGTGTGAGTAAGAGCGCAGCGCAAAATAAGAAGGAAAAAAGTGAGTGAAGTGATGTTAAAACTGGCTAGAGAGAACCAAACATGTACTTTATTCGGGAGTTCTCGCTGTCAGGATTAAAAAACAGTGCACCTGCGGTATGGATTTAAACCGCACGTTTAGGGTGATAAATTACGGTCAACATGTTTCAGCTATATGGCCCCTAATTTGGACCAGGCTTTCTTCAGGACCTCAAAGATGCTGCTGCTAAGTGAAATGTGTAAAAAAAGTTGAATATTAAAAACTATTTTGAACACCAGGAACCAGAAATACTTGCGGTTCTTTTTCTACGAATGGTAACAGTGCCTAGGTGAAGAAAAATACAAGAAGAAACATTCAGAGGCCTTAAACACACAAACAAAAAGACACAAAAACATCAGATAACAGGGCAGTGAAGAAGGATCAAAGTGCCTCCTCCTGCAATTTGCAACACAAAAGTGTCTGCACATAAACAGTGTTATGCTTACCCGTAACGACTGGGTACGTTGCAAACCTCAACCTGGCAACAGCTCAGAGGAGAGGCACCTCTCTATGAAGGAACAGTATGTAAAGTGTGCTAGTGTCAGAAAGGATCACATAATTCTTTAAACATACTTTTAAAGTTAAAGCATGTAGCTACTAGAACTAATCGAAAAATCACCAGACTCAGTTGGAAAACAACATGTATGTGATGCTCCCACATGCACCCCTGTGTGATTCAGACGGAGAATAATAATATATTCAACAGTCCATGTTTGATTAAAAGCTGTGGCAGCCTCTATACAGTGAGTTTCATTGAAGAGGACTGCGCTATCAGAAGTAGAAAATATACAGTTCTCCAAGGAAGGAGACCAACAGAAGCCGTGTATCACCTGCTAACTGGACATCCCTGTCGTGTTAGCCAAGGGTAACAACATATGACCGCTTGGTTTTTAAGAACCGAACAATCTGCATCTTAGCCATTAGCATAGCTTATGCGTGTTAACTGAATGCTAAATTCAGGGGTTGACAACTGATGGCTGTCTTCGACTCTCTTAGCAGCGCTATGCCTATCGCATGAGTTCAAAATGCAGTGAAAAAGCACTAACTCTAAATGAAGGATTAGTAGCCTGCAAACAAGATAGATATACGCATCAGCCAGCACTTAGCCGCCAGAACAAATAAGCTAATGAGCTCAGAGAGCAACCAGCAAGACACTTACCTCTCCGTCGGTACCCCGGTCGGGTGGAGACTATCGCGGGAGGTAAGTGTGCTGGTGACCGAGTACTCCTTAAATACCGAAGATATCGCGCGTTATAGGAAGCCAGCGCTAATCGGCAAAGCCTTTGCGCATGCGCGGTGTTATGTTATGTTATGTTATATGGCTTTTGTATAGCGCAAATCACCTTCAGGTCTCTAAGCGCTTCTAGAGAAGAGTGAGCAAGTCACTGGGGCAGAAATAAAACCAGCAGCAGTGGTGGAAGAAGATTACGCAGTTGTTAACGTCTCTCTAAATAAGAAAGTCTTTAAATGCTTCCTGAAGATGAGCAGAGCCGGTTCCCTGCGTAAGTACTCCGGCAGATCATTCCAGATCTGTGGGAGAAAAACAGAGAACGCTCTACCCCCTTATATTTAGAGATGTACCTAGGGAAACCAACCTACAAGCCTCAGAGGATCGCAGGGACCGGCCAGGAACATATTTCTCCAAGCGATCTTTTATATACTTGGGTGCCTGACCGTAGATTGCCTTGTGGGCAATACATAGACCCTTAAACTGCGCTCTCTGTTTAATAGGGAGCCAGTGTAGTTTATATAACAGAGGGGTAGCGCGTGTTTTTCTAGGAAGTCTAAAGATAAGCCTGGCCGCATTGTTCTGCACCACCTGTAATCTCCCAATAAGCTTCTGGGGGAGGCCGATGTAAAGGGCGTTCCTGTAATACAGCCTGGAGATGACAGTGGCAGAAACAATTGACTGTAATGATGATGTAGACAAAAGAGGAGCAAGTTTCCGTAGCTGCCTGAGTAAACCAGTGCAGATACCTACTACCGTGGTGACCTGGCAAGACATAGATAATTCAGAGTCAATTTTCAGCCCCAGGCTTTTTACAACCGGGACTGGTGTCAGCAAATGCTACTCCTACACGCATGTGTATTATCATTCAAAGTACCTGGGAAACGTAGTTACAAGCCATTGGCGATTCTTGTGAGAGCGCGAGCCTACGCGCATGTGTATTATCAGTCAAACCACCTTGAATAGTAGTTTCAAGCCATTGGCGATTCTTATGCAAGCGTGAGCCTATCTAGAGCACCCTAATAATTGCAGCGCGTCGGATAGCCATACTAACCACCTTCGCAGAACTGCAATAAAGGTCCTCATGTTTATGAAGATAGCAACACTAAGGGATTTTATCACAAGGTAGTCCAAAAGGTATAGTTGCCATGAATACCATGAACCACCAGTTAAGCGACTGGTGTTATAGAGTGTTGTTATAAAGTACTCTGCCTTATGCCTTGCTCATTGAACAAGGCAGCATGGATGTAACCAAAATATCTAGCTCCAATAGCAATATTTGTGATCTAGCACAGAGACTACTTTCATGTTTGGCGATCGGCAGGAACAGATCCACACGTGGTGTGACGAGTGACTATAGATCTTACGTTTTCTAGTCAATGTAAAGTCACAAAGCATTTAGAGAGAGACCCATGGAATATCATCATTCAATCCCACCTCAGCGGTGTTGAGCCTATGTACCCAACATTGTTCACGCCTAATCAGATACGTTGAGATGTCAGTTATGTGTGCGGGAATGGCTGGTTTCTCTAAGACTATCCACTTCAGGTCTTCAGGGGAATGGTTCTGTTCTAGAAAGTGGCTAGTGAGTTTAGTGGCAGTTTTTTTTTACAGTGGATGGTGCTTCTGTGTTCTAAAATGCGGGTTTTCACCTTCCGGGTAGTCATGCCCACGTAACGTAAGGCACACGGACACGTAATCATGTAAATGAGCCTATCGCTATTGCAATTTGTGTGTTTGGAAAGAGTCCATGGTTGTGAAGTTCCAATGTCAACAGACACTGTGTGTTCTGTGAATGGGCAGGCTGTACACATGCCACAAGGAAAATGTCCCCTGACCTCAGGTAAGTGCCAGAGAGTATTCTGATTGCATGATTTCATAGTATGTGGTCGCGTATGCACCAATTGGTCTTTAATATTTGTGCTGCGTTTAAAAGCAAACAGTTGCTTCGGGTAACTTCTGGCTTCGAGCTGACGAGCCAGATCATGGGCATGTTCCTGATATTTGGAGGTGGTGGAGCAGTTCCTTTTAATTCGTAAGAACTGCCCAAAAGGGAGGTTGTCCCTCAGAGCTTTGGACATAAGACCATATATTGTTATGGAAACGCTACATTGACGACGTCTTTGTTGTCTGGAGAGGCCCTCCACTTACCATCATGGAATTCAAGGGGTGGCTCAATACCCATAATAATTTCTTGAGGTTTACCTGTGAATACAGCAACAGTAAGTTACCATTTCTAGACGTCCTGATCTCCCTCACGGATGGGGGTCTATGCACTGAACTGTACAGGAAACCCATGTCCAGGAACTCGCTCTTATCATATAAGAGTTATCATCCCAAAGCTCTGAGGGACAACCTCCCTTTTGGGCAGTTCTTACAAATTAAAAGGAACTGCTCCACCACCTCCAAATATCAGGAACATGCCTATGATCTGGCTCGTCAGCTCGGAGCCAGAAGTTACGCGAAGCAACTGATCAAGAGGTCGATGAAACGTGCAGCCAAAAATAACCGGGAAGCCCTCATTGAACCAAGCGAACCCAAGGAAGCCAATCCAAGACTTACATGTGTCAACACTTTTTGCAGCTTCTCTAACAAGATCAAAAAGAGTATCCTCTCCAATTGGAAGATTTTGAACATCGGCGACACTGCCCTACCCCGACCGCTGTTTGCTTTTAAACGCAGCACAAACATTAAAGACCAATTGGTGCATACGCGACCACATACTATGAAATCAAGCAATCAGAATACTCTCTGGCACAAACCTGAGGTTAGGGGACATTTTCCTTGTGGCATGTGTACAGCCTGCCCATTCACAGAACACACAGTGTCTGTTGACATTGGAACTTCACAACCATGGACTCTTTCCAAACACACAAATTGCAATAGCGATAGGCTCATTTACATGATTATGTGTCCGTGTGCCTTACGTTACGTGGGCATGACTACCCGGAAGGTGAAAACCCGCATTTTAGAACACAGAAGCACGATCCGCTGTAAAAAAACTGCCACTAAACTCACTAGCCACTTTCTAGAACAGACCCATTCCCTGAAGACCCGAAGTGGTTAGTCTTAGAGAAACCAGCCATTCCTGCACACATAACTGACATCTCAACGTATCTGTTTAGGCGTGAACAACGTTGGGTACATAGGCTCAACACCGCTGAGGTGGGATTGAATGATGATATTCCATGGGTCTCTCTCTAAATGCTTTATGACTTTACATTGACTAGAAAACGTAAGATCTATAGTCACTCGCCACACCACGTGTGGATCTGTCCCTGCCGATCGCCAAACATGAAAGTAGTCTCTGTGGTAGATCACAAATATTGCTATTGGAACTAGATATTTTGGTTACATCCATGCTGCCTTGTTCAATGCGCAAGGCATAAGGCAGAGTAGTTTATAACAACACTGTATAACACCAGTCGCTTAACTGGTTGTTCATGGTATTCATGGCAACTATACCTTTTGGACTACCTTGTGATAAAATCCCTTAGTGTTGCTATCTTCATAAACATGAGGACCTTTATTGCAGTTCTGCGAAGGTGGTTAGTATGGCTATCCGACGCGCTGCAATTATTAGGGTGCTCTAGATAGGCTCACGCTCGCATAAGAATCGCCAATGGCTTGAAACTACTATTCAAGGTGGTTTGACTGATAATACACATGCGCGTAGGCTCGCGCTCACACAAGAATCGCCAATGGCTTGTAACTACGTTTCCCAGGTACTTTGAATGATAATACACATGCGCGTAGGAGTAGCATTTGCTGACACCGCGCATGCGCAAAGGCTTTGCCGATTAGCGCTGGCTTCCTGTTACGCGCGATATCTTCGGTATTTAAGGAGTACTCGGTCACCAGCACACTTACCTCCCACGATAGTCTCCACCCGACTGGGGTACCGACGGAGAGGTAAGTGTCTTGCTGGTTGCTCTCTGAGCTCATTAGCTTATTTGTTCTGGCGGCTAAGTGCTGGCTGATGCGTATATCTATCTTGTGTGCAGGCTACTAATCCTTCATTTAGAGTTAGTGCTTTTTCACTGCATTTTGAACTCATGCGATAGGCATAGCGCTGCTAAGAGAGTCGAAGACAGCCGTCAGTTTTCACCCCCTGAATTTAGCATTCAGTTAACACTCATAAGCTATGCTAATGGCTAAGATGCAGATTGTTCGGTTCTTAAAAACCAAGCGGTCATATGTTGTTACCCTTGGCTAACACGACAGGGATGTCCAGTTAGCAGGTGATACACGGCTTCTGTTGGTCTCCTTCCTTGGAGAACTGTATATTTTCTACTTCTGATAGCGCAGTCCTCTTCTATGAAACTCAATGTATAGAGACTGCCACAGCTTTTAATCAAACATGGATTGTTGAATATATTAGTATTCCCTGTCTGAATCACACAGGGGTGCATGTGGGAGCATCACATACATGTTGTTTTCCAACTGAGTCTGGTGATTTTTCGATTAGATCTAGTAGCTACATGCTTTAACTTTAAAAGTATGTTTAAAGAATTATGTGATCCTTTCTGACACTAGCACACTTTACATACTGTTCCTTCATAGATTGGTGCCTCTCCTCTGAGCTGTTGCCAGGTTGAGGTTTGCAACGTACCCAGTCGTTACGGGTAAGCATAACACTGTTTATGTGCAGACACTTTTGTGTTGCAAATTGCAGGAGGAGGCACTTTGATCCTTCTTCACTGCCCTGTTATCTGATGTTTTTGTGTCTTTTTGTTTGTGTGTTTAAGGCCTCTGAATGTTTCTTTTTGCATTTTTCTTCACCTAGGTACTGTTACCA
This sequence comes from Calotriton arnoldi, assembly GCA_963921515.1. Lineage (NCBI taxonomy): Eukaryota > Metazoa > Chordata > Amphibia > Caudata > Salamandridae > Calotriton > Calotriton arnoldi. The sequence goes on along the minus strand of CAWUFW010000899.1, from coordinate 2,875,580 downwards.
TTCGTAGAAAAGGAACCGCAATTATTTCTGGTTCCTGGTGTTCAAAATAGTTTTTAATATTCAACTTTTGTTACACATTTCACTTAGCGGCAGCATCTTTGAGGTCCTGAAGAAAACCTGGTCCAAATTAGGGGCCATATGGCTGAAACATGTTGACCGTAATTTATCACTCTACACGTGCGGTTTAAATCCATACCGCAGGTACACTGTTTTTTAATCCTGACAGCGAGAACTTCCGAATAAAGTACATGTTTGGTTCTCTCTAGCCAGTTTTAACATCACTTCACTCACTTTTTTCCTTCTTCTTTTGCGCTGCGCTCTTACTCACACTAGAAGACTCATTTGGAGGATCTAGTTGATCCAGTGAAAAAACATCCCTGAGCTCCTGCCTCTCAGAGAGGGGGTTGTAGCCCTCAGAGGAACTAGGTTTTTCCTCTGGGAGGAGAATCCCAAATGATGAAGCATGCCACCATAGGTGGGTGAGGGATTTCGTCCTAAAGGGATTTATCCCCCAGTTAAGGTTTGCGGGTCGTTTGGAAGTGCCTTTGTGCATGTTTGTCTTTCTATTTTCGATAACTTAGACCCAAGGATTTTTTGTTGTGTTTGATTGATAGATTGGGGATGTAATCCTTTGCAGGTCTCAAAAAATCTCCCTAGGACCCTCCCTTCATTGTATGTTTTTAGCACTATTATATAATTGTGCCAGGTATCATCACAGGTTTTAAGGCACAAAACATACCCTTCTTCACTGCTACGGCTTTAATGTCTTAAGGAGATCTTCACAAAGGCAACTTACTTGTATGAGTAATTTACAAGTCTAATTTACTCCTACACTTTTGAGGAATTTTACTATCTTTGGGTATTCCCATAATCTGAGTGCAAAGTTACTCAAAAGTGTAAAAGTAAATTACATGTGCAAATTACTTAAAAGTGTGAGATACCTGTGTGAATAGCTCCTTAATCTCCTTGAGTGATTGAATGCTGAAAGAAATCATGAGGTCAGCCTTGTCTGAAACCCGTGTAACAATCTCCTTTTTTTCGGACACAGGCCAATGCTTGAAATGCCTGGACAGCCAGTGGCCGAAGGATAGACGTGATCAATGCATTCAAAAAGTGATTGAATATCTAAGTTATGATGAACCCCTGGGACAAACTCTCACCAGCTCTGCCATCCTCCTGATCTGCTTCACAACATCTGTTTTGCAAACCTTTATCAAATACAGACACACTCCTGTTGTCAAAGCCAACAACCGAGGACTAAGTTACCTGCTCCTCCTAACTCTTATATTATGCTTCCTCTGTACTTTTCTCTTTATCGGAAGTCCCAGCAGGCTCACCTGCATGCTCAGACAAATTATGTTTGGTGTAATTTTTTCCACCAGTGTTTCCTGTATTCTTGCTAAGACTGTTCTTGTTGTTCTTGCCTTCAAGGCAACGAATCCCAGCAGCTCTGCGAGGAAGTGGCTGGGATCAAAGACACCAATCTGCATTGTGTTCTTCTGCTCACTGGTCCAGACTGTAATCTGCACTGCTTGGCTGGTGAAGTCTCCACCATTTCCAGAACTTAACATAAATCTGCACAATGAGAAGATAATCTTTGAGTGTAATGAAGGTAACATCATGTTCTTCTACTGCATGATGGGATACATGGGCCTCCTGGCCACAGTCAGCATTATAGTGGCCTTTCTCTCAAGGAATCTGCCCGGAAGCTTCAACGAGGCCAAGCTGATCACCTTCAGTATGCTGGTGTTTGTCAGTGTGTGGATCTCCTTCATCCCGGCATACCTGAGCACATGGGGGAAATACATGGTGGCCGTGGAGGTGTTTGCCATCCTGTGCTCCAGTGCTGGACTACTCAGCTGTATATTCTTTCCAAAGTGTTATATCATTCTAGTGAGGCCTGATAGCAATACCAGGCATCATCTAGTAGAAAAAATCGCACCAGCCTAACAATAAAAGAGAATGTTAATGAGCCTGAATATTGGTAGTGATGTATTTAATTGGAAGTACTGAAAAGTAAAAGAGGTTGAAAATGGATAAGCAGTGGTGGGCAGGATTAATTCCAAGAACTAAAATGTGGATTGGATAGTCTCTGTTTCAGTTTTAGGAAGATTTAAACACTCAGTGTCTGATTCACAAAGGTAAACTTACATATGTGTGAAAGTTTATGATTCTTTGAACTTCACAAAGCAATTTTATGAGTCGTATCTTTAAGATTGCCTATCTTTTTATATGCGCATTCTCCACCAGAAGTGCGGATACTCCGCAGTTATAAAGATACTACCCTTGAAATTCCTTTGTGAATTACATAAAATCTTAAACTTACCTTTGTCAGTCAGGCCAAAATTTTACAACTGATGTCACAGGAAGTGATATCAAAGGGAGAGATTGCATAGGAAGTAACATAGGGCCCTAACTCCACTACCCACATCCATTGGTATGGTCAAGTCACGCTATAAATGGCACACAGCCTCATAGAGCAATCTGCAAGAAGTAACACCAGAGGAAGTAATGCAGGCTGCCAACCGCCATGATCCTTATCCCATTGGGATCAATGCACCTCTCTACTCCCCACACTACAATGAACAGGAGTTGGCAGGAAAGAGACTACACACCAAGTGATGGAAATCAAATGTTATTACGGGATTTTGTTTTTGTGGATCACTACTTCCACACACTGGTCCTTGTGTCAACACACACTACCAACATGTTCCCACATCATGTCAAGGTTGCGTGAAATGCAGTAGAAATCTGGGACCTCCTCAACACCCTCTCGCCCGACGTCACCTTCCTCATAGAGACATGGACCAATGCCAGCTCTGCTACCGACGTCGCAACCGCCATCCCTGACGGGTACAATATCCTGAGGAAAGACCGCCCCAACCACCCAGGAGGAGGCCTCGCCATCATCCACAAAAACTCCCTCCGACTGACTACCTCCATCTCGAACGACGCCTTGCCCCGCACGGAACATATCCACTTCCAGATCCAGTCCAACCCCAGAATGACTCTACATGGGACTCTCGCCTACAGACCTCCTGGACCCGCTCCAAAATTCACAAACACCATCGCAGACTACATCGCGCCCCACGCCCTCGCCTCCACGGACTACGTACTGCTTGGAGACCTGAATTTCCACCTTGATAACCTCAGCGACCCCAACTCCACTACACTCCTAGAGAACTTGCCAACATCAGACTCAAGCAACTCATCACCATCCCCACCCACACGGCGGGACACACTCTCGACCCCATCTTCAATGGAGGAAACAACATTCGCTTCAGTCACACCAAGCAACCTCTCTGGAGGGACCACCACTGCCTCCACTTCTCCTTCTCGAAACCCACTGCACACAAGCCAACGCCATGCCTCCCATGCAGAAACTGGAGCAAGATCACCGAAGAGCACCTCACCTCCTCCCTCAGCCGCACTCGCCCCGCCACGACTGACGACAACTCTGCAGCCAACGACCTCCACCAATGGATCGCTGACTGTGCAAACATGCTCACCCCCCTCCGGAACTCCAACAGACGACACAACACGAAAGCCACCTGGTTCACCATGGACCTCCAAGAATCCAAGCGCCTGTACCGACGACTGGAGAAAGCATGGAGGAACAGGAAAACCCCGGAAGCATGCATCGCCTACAGTGCCGCCACGATGGCACACCACCAACTCATCAGATCTTACGAAGAGAAACTTAATTCAGGACAGAATCCTCTCCAACTCCCACAACTCCAAGGAACTCTTCAACATCATACAAGAACTCACTAGACCCCACAGCGAATCCTCAGACATTCTTCCCTCCAGGGACCTCGGCAACAAACTCAGCTCCTTCTTCTACCACAAGATCAGGACACTCTACGACAACTCCAACAACCAAGGCACCGACCCAACACCATCCATCAGCAACCCTATCCCAGCCGACCCAACCAACCCTCCTCACCTGGACCCGTCACCACAGAAGACACCGCAAAGACTATGATGAGCATCTACTCCTGAGCACCCTCTAACCCCTTCCAGCCGCACATCTTCCACAGAGCCGCCTCCGCCATCGCACCAGAACTACGACGGACGATCAACTGCACCCTCGAATCAGGCACGTTCCCTGGTGACTGGAAACGCGCCGAAGTCAAACCCCTCCTCAAGAAGCCCTCCGCAGACCCGACAGACCTCAAGAACTACAGGCCCAGCTCTCCCCTCCTCTTTCCCGTCAAAGTTACTGAGAAAATCATCAACACCCAGCTAACGCACTTAATAGAATCCAACAACATCCTCAACTCATCTCAATCCGGATTCTGCAGCAACCACAGCACCGAGACCGCCCTCCTAGCTGCCACAGATGACATCTGCGCACTCCTTGATTGAGGCCACACTGCAGCCCTCATCCTACTAGACCTCTCAGCAGCCTTCGACACCGTCTCCAACCGCACACTAGCCGCCAGACTCCATGATGCCGGCATTCAGGGAACTGCCTTGGACTGGATCCGCTCCTTCCTCACCGGCAGAACTCAAAGAATAAGACTCCCGCCCTTCCTCTCCGAACCCACAGAAATCAGATGCAGAGTACCCAAGGATTCTCCCTCAGCCCCACGCTCTTGAATATTTACATGGCCCCCCTCACAACCATCATCAGAAAACATGGACTCAGCATAGTATCCTATGCCGACGACACCCAGCTCATCCTCTCCCTCACCAAGGAACCCGACATCACCAGGCACTGTTTCGCGGAAGGAATGAAGGAAGTCGCAACCTGGATGAGCAGCAGCTGCCTGAAGTCCTCATCCTCGGATCCACCCCCACCGCGTGGGACAACACCTGTTGGCCCCCCGCCCTCGGATCCCCACGGACCACGCCTGCAACCTCTGGATCATACTCGACTCCTCTCACCATGAACCGACAGATCAACGCCGTATCCTCCACATGCTTCAACACCCTCTGCATACTCTGCAAGACCTTCAAATGGATCGCCCCGAATACAGGAAGACTGTCACCCACGCACTCATCACCAGCAGACTGGACTACGGAAACGCCCTCTATGCAGGAATCAACAAATCTCTCCTTCACAAACTCCAGACCAGAACGCCGGAGCCAGACTTGTCCTCAGCATCCCACGACTTGACGACATCACCCAGCACCTCCAAGACCTTCACTGGCTCCCCATCAAAAAAAGAGTGACCTTCAAGCTGCTCACACATGCCTACAAAGCCCTCCACAACACTTGACCCCAATACCTCAATAAGAATCTCCTTCCACGCCCCCAAGAGAAACCTCCTCTCCGCTGACCTAGCCTTGGCCGAAATCCCCCTCATCCACAGAGCCAGAGCGGGAGGCAGATCCTTCTCCTGCGGCCAAGACCTGAAACGAACTCCCCCTCAGCATCAGACGAAGCCCTACACTGCAAACCTTAAGAAAAGACCTCAAGACCTGGCTCTTCGGATGACCTTGGAGCTGCCCGAAACCCCCCCTCCCCCAGCGCCTTGAGACCCTTAATTGTGAGTAGTGCACTCTATAAACCCCTGATTGAATGATTGATTGATTGATTGATTGATTGATTGACAAGCCTTGACAGGTTGTTTTAACCTATAATGTAAATCTTGGAGTGTAGTTTGTATTAATGTATTGGGAACATTCAGTAAATGAATAGAAAATAAATTGCAAGAGTATGTTTTGTTTATAATGTTCTTGACACACATTTACAGTGATTTAACTTTCTAAATGTTCTCTGTGGACTGCATTACCTATATTTCAAGAGAGGGAATGTTCATCTTTTCAGTGACCCACTTTGACTTTTTCACTCGATCCCCATTTCACTCAATAAAAGATCAGTTTTTGCAGTAACACTGTCTGATGTCAGCTTAATCTTTTTCTAACTAAGGTGTCTGTGGGTGGCGGGTGTTGAAAAAACATTTATCTTATTAGTTTCAGACTCTAGCACATTTGGGATTAAAAGCCTTTTTCATTTAGCACCTTGTTAATTTAAGTATTTCTGAAAAATAGATCTGAGAAAGTTAATTTTTTCACAGTTTTTTACACATAAAAGGCTGTGATTGTCAGTTCAAGGGATATACATGCCATGGTTTTTGTCTTCTATTCTGTGAGTTATGACTATGGGCACCCAAGTGCTCTACCTGGTGGTGTGGTACTACGTACATTTTCTGGGCATACGCCTTTTGTTTACACTTAAAATTGGCTTACAATAATTCCTTAAATTAAGAACGAGTTCTTGACAGCATATTCTTAAGTCTGCTTGGAAGGTAAAGTCTTTGCATCCCTTCAAAAATTTGTCATTTTCAACTGGAGTCAATCTTTTAAATCTACATTATGGAATTCAACAAAATATATAGAACCCATATAATTTTGTTTTTGAGAGGTGTTAAAGTGTGTAAAGTACCCATTGAAACCTTGAAAAACAAATGCTTTTGTTCCGTTACTTAGTTTTATAGTAAGTAATTGAGGGAATCTATGAATCTTGCACTTGGAGGTGCCCTTCATTCCTCTTGCACTATCTTCCTGTAGGTTCCTACTCTCAACAAAAGCCGTATTGGAGGTCAATCATTTTCTTATAGAACTGCAAAGATCTGGAATTCTCTTCCTCCTTCTCTTAGACTTTCACCTACTAGTTTTCATTTAGGAAGAACCTTAACACCTGGATCTTTAATCATGCATAATCTCTTGTCTTGCTCACTGTCTTCCTTTTCAGGACTTCCCTTGTTGGGGTAGCAGTTTGCCCTTTACAAGTAATAAACTTGAATTAAGTATTACTCATTCATTCATTCATATTGTGAGCAACACCAATTTTTAACCTGATCGGAATTTGAGCTCCTTTTTCCAAATCAGGTGTTTAAAAAGGAAGTAACCATTGTACACCTTCCAGTTGTGACTTACAACATTAAAGCCTTAACATTTTTCAATAAAGCTTGGGATAAAATCTTTCATACAAGATTGCCCTTCAACCTATTATTTTTTATCTGTATTCAAATGTCACACAACGACACAGGTAGCTTCATGTATGTTTTTTCATTTGTACTTACTATCCCAATATCCAATGCCATTGGTTGTTTAGCAGTTATAATCGGCGGAAGTGCCAATCCTTTATAGAGATGAAAAGTTAATAATTTACTAACCAGGTTCAACCTTGTTACCCCCATAATCCTGACCTCTATCAAACTAATACACATGAATTAACACTGGCAATAATGAGGCTTACATTTTTAAAATGTTCATTCAAGAATACATTTTCAAATTCAGTTTAAGTATTGTCTTGTCAATTCTCAAATGGTATATTATTGTCTGGGGTCATTTTATTGCTAATCTTAAAAAACTTTTTCAGTGATTTGAATTAAAAAGCACACATAACCTTGTGTTCTACAAAAGGTGCATGTTTGATATATAAATGTTAATAATAAAAAAGCATCATAGTTGAACATAGTTGATCTTCTAAGTTTGGTGGTGGACAGTAAAGTGTACATTTCACAATATGTACTTGGGAGGAACATGTAAATATCAATTCATGTGTTAAATCCATTATAAAACAGTTTTACTGTTATTGTACAAAGGCATAGAACTAGAAAAACTGTGCCCTATTGCAGAATTGATCTCACAAACAGAAATAATTTTGAATTAGGTTTAGCAAACTCTTTGTAAGGTGGTGGTTTTGAGATAGTTTAGATCCAAATGCAAGCTACTTGGAACTAGAAATATATCCAGTCATAACTCCGGGAAATTATGTCGTAAATGACAAGAGGAAACCAACTTTAAGATTTAGAAAGTAGTGCTTTGGAGAAACAAATATAAACTATATTCTAAGGCCAAATATGTAAATACAGGAATTTATTATTTGTACCAATTTCTGTATTTAACTCCTTTGCTGCTAGGCCTTTTCCCCACACTGTGCTAAACCTTTTTTTTGCTATTTAGGGTAGTTTGCACTTAGACCCACATAACAATTTGGTCCACATAAGGTATCCAAGTCAAATTTGCATCCTTTTTTTCCAACATCCTGGGGATTCTAAAGGTATCCAGGGTTTGTGAATTCTCCGCAGGGCACCGAGAAATTAGATAAAATACAGCTAAATTTGGGGACTTTTGGGTAACACGTACTGCAGAAGAAAGCGTCTGTTTTCTTTCCTGCAAATGGCATCAACAAAGGGTTTGCGGTGCTAAAATCACCATCTTCCCAGCTTTGAGGAACAGGCAGACTTGAATCAGATAACCAAATTTTTCTACACGGTTTTGGCATTTTGCTGGGACATAGCCCATTTTTCCTAATTTTTATGCTTTCAACCACCTTCCAGTTAGTGGTAGAAGTGGGGGTGAAACCCATGGTGGATCCCGGAAATGTATATGTTTCTGAAAAGTAGAAAACATTCAGGCACATGCATCAATAAAGCTTTAGCGAGTCCTTAATTGCGATTATTAAGGAATCGCAATTAAGGACTCTCAAAAGCCTATGCATGTAGGAATCGCTATTAAAATAGCGACTCCTAAACATTCCTTAATTGCGACTCGCTAATTGCGAGTCGCAATTAAGGAATGGCTTCCCATTTATTCCTATGGGCCTACAGGCCCATAGGAATGAATGGGAAATTGCATGCGTAATTTGCGAGTACTAATAGGTACTCGCAAATTGTGCATGCAATTTCAAGGGTGCAAAGGTGTCAAAAAGACACCCTGTTGCACCCCTGAAATTGTGATGTGCACCCATGTTGTGCACACACATGCCGCAAGGGCACGTGAGTGTGCAGCCTGAAACCTTGAAAAATGCACTTTAGTGCATTTATCAAGGTTTTTGCAAAATACAGACCAGAGTAATTTCTCTGTATTTTGCGGCCCCAAATAGGGAATTCGCTATTTCTAAGTGCTTCTAGCATTGCATTTAAGGAATCGCAAATTGCGATTCCTTAAATGGGAAACATCCTGAAGAACGACTCCGGAACAACGAGTTCCGGAGTCACGCAAGCCGAACAACGACTTGCATGAACAACGACTTAGCCTGAACCACGCATGTGCGTGGTTCAGGCTAAGACGGTCTAGTGTTCGTGCAGGGCGGAGTTCAGAGGAGCGTCGGACAGGAACAGGTAAGAGGTTTTGGGGTTAGTTTTAAGGGGTGGGGGGTTTGGGTTAGTTTTAAAGGGGGTGGGGGGATTCGGGTTTGGTTTTTAGGGGCTTGGAGGGATCGAGTAAGATTTTAGGGGGTGGGAGGGGATCAAGTTAGTTTTTAGGGAGTTGGGGAGAATCGAGTTAGTTTTAAGGAGGTGGGGGTACGTGTTAGTTTATAGGGGCTTGGAGGCGTTGTGTAAGTTTTAAGGGGGTGGGAGGGGATCGAGTAAGTTTTTAGGGGTGGGGGGTTCGGGTTAGTTTTTAGGGGCTTGGAGGGATCGTGTGCGTTTTTAGGGGTGGGAGGGATCGAGATAGTATTTAGGGGTGGGGGGTTCAGGTTAGTTTTTAGGCGCTTGGAGGGATTGTGTTAGTTTGTAGGGGGTGGGAGGGGATCGTGTTAGGTTTTTAGGGGGTTGGGGAGAATCGAGTTAGGTTTTAGGGGTGGGAGGGGATCATGTTCGTTTTTAGGGGGAGAGGATCGAGTTAGTTTTTAGGGGTTGGGGAGAATAGAGTTTGTTTTTAGGGGCTGGGGAGAATCGAGTTAGTTTTAAGGGGGTAGGAGGGGTATGAGTTAGTATTTAGGGGTGGGGGAATTCGTGGTTCAGTATGTCGTGGTTCTTTACTTAGTGGTTTAGATTGGGTCGTTGTTTAGAATTCGTGGTTTAGGCACTCGTGATTAAGGAGGTAGTGGTTTAATCATACAATCTCCTTAAATGCAATCGCAATTTAAGAAATCGCAATAAATTGCAATTTCTTAAATTGCGAGTGCCTAACACTTTAATGCATCGCAAAAGGCCTTTTTGCGGGCGCAAACGGCTGATTTTTGCGAATCGCACCGTTCGCGCTCGCAAAAAACTTTGATGCATGTGCCCCATTGCGAATTCAGCAAGGGGTTGTATGTTTAGATTCTTCAACGCTTTCCTATAAAAAGTAACAGTTGAAACAAAAGAATATTGAAATTGAGTTGAAAAAATTACAGCAATTTCTGTCTACGTTTTCATCTGTAACTTCTTCTAACTATGGCATATTTTCAAAAGCAATATACTGTTACATCCCTGGACCCTTCTGGTTGTGGGGATATGTAGGGCTTGCAGGTTCTCCAAGAACCAGAGGGACCCAGGGCCTATAGCTAAGCTGCACGTTGCAATGGTTTTTCATTGTGTACTGGGTATACAGCAATCCATTTGGTAAAATATAAAAAGTAAAAAATAGGTATCAAGGAAGCCTATGTATTTCCGAAATGGGCACCAGATATGGAGTTTATTCAAGTTACTTGGCCTGCAGGACTAGTAACATTTTTATGATTTTTCCAGGCCTGCGGAGGATGGAGCCCAGGGCGGGGGACCCCCAGCCCCAGGCTCACTGGGGCACGGTTGGAACTGGCCATGAAGGAGAGGCCTCCCCGAGCCCACGGGGCCCCCCATCTTGGGCCCTTTGCTAGCTGGCAGACTAGAGGACAAAGCACATCACAGGAGCACCCACCCCAACCATGGCCTAGCGGGGCACCAGGGCCCCGTTTAGAACCTCTGTACCTGGCCAGGCAAGGGAAGCTTCCCCAGCACTTCCCAACACAGCCCATGCCAAGGAAGGGAGCCCAGGGCCCTGGTGGGCCTGCAGCCCCAGGTCTGCTGGTTACCTGGCCCATGCGCAGCCCCGTCCTGCATGCTCTGTGGGCTTTGAAAGCCCTGGCTGGGGCACAGTAAGGTGTTTCCAACCAAGCAGCCCAGAGCCGCCAAATGGGCCCCAACTATGCCTAATTGACCAGAGTCCGGTCTGGACCATCCCCAAGTAGGCCGCCCTGTCTGGGACTGCTGAGTCTTGCCCTGCATGCTTTGTGGCGATAGGGGCTGCCGCATGGAGTCGGGGCCATGCTGGAGCTCGGACCAGGGCCACAACCTCTTGCTCTGCCCACTCTGCCGGGGGAGAGAACCTCCGAGAGCCCGCTGCTTTCCCTTTGCCAGGCCCCACACATTCACAGGAGAACGGTAAGCCTTGCTCCGGGCCTCCTGGGTGGTGTGGGACATTGACTGCCACTACCATTCAAGACCAGGCCCAGGCATCTGCTTCCCAGAGCTCTCCTGGACTCGTGTTCCAGCTCGGGGCCATGCTGGACCTTCATGCAGGGCTAGTCTAGCCTCTAAGCCCAAACCTAGAGGCGGAGTGACAGAGGCCTCCACGGTCTGCAACCACCTTGCCCTGGGTTCAGGCTGCCATCACCATACCATGGGCTCAGGATGCTGCCTTGGGATCCAAGGAGGGTTAGTGCAGCCCCACCCCACTCTCTTTACCCACCAGCCTACCTAGGAAGCCCATTTTCTTTGACTATTAAGCCCCCACGAGGTGGTGGCTCATAGAACCCTGGGGGGGGGAAAAGCCAGCCATCTGATCCTCCAGCCCGCCTGGCCATCTGGTCGCATAGCCTGGCAACCAGATGGCCCAGGACAACCCAGCGACCAGATGGCCTGGGATGACCAGACCCAGGACCCAGTCAAACAGCAGTCTGACAAGAGTGACCATGCACTCTGAGGCCGGTGCTCAGGAGGCTCTTTTCAAGGGCTGCTTGCCTCCTGGCAATTTTGGGGATCCAGAGTCCACCATTTGGTCATGTTGCTGACTTCCAAGGGACAATGCCTCATCCCTGCATCCGGAGATGCAGGGCGGGAGGTGGAGGCCCCTCGTGCCAATCAGCATGTGGTGGAGGTGGCCTCCCACAGGCTCACATCCCCCCTCTGCGTCCCTCACCCTGACTTGGCAGCAGAAGGACCCACCCCCAAGTGTGGTGATGGGGTCCACGGGCACCCACAGTCAGAGACAAAAGCTTGGCTCAAGGGAAGACTTTCGATAGATCGCAGCGAGGTAGCTGCTCTGCTACTTAAAAAATTCATGGCCCAGAATCAGTGATTTAGGACGATTCGAAGAGTGCTGGGCCTGGGAGCGCCCTGTCTCGGTCGGTGAGGAGGGCTCCCAGATTAGCAGAGGCAGGCAGTCCCGCTGCCGGCCACTCCCGCATTACAAGGAGGGATTGCGCAAGTCTTCAAACCTTTAGCAGGCCACAAAGGACTGGGACAAACCGGGTAACCTGGCAACGAGGGAGGGTCACCCACCTCCAAGCCAGCAATCTGCCACCTGGCTCAAGCCATGTGGCACGAAAGTTCCCAGCCTGGGCAAAGGCCCTGAGCCATGCCAGTGGGCTGATGGGTAGCCCATCCCGTTCTCTGGTCAGAGGCGCCAGAAGGGAAGAGCCAGGTGGCTTCCCATCCCGCACACCGCCTGCTGAGATGAGCCGGGGTCCCCTCATGGTGTCGTCTCCTTCTCTTCCAGGCTGTCCTGCAGCCCAAGAAGGGCCGGTCCTCGGTCGTTATTAGTCCTGGCATCTTTCTGGGCCTGTCTTTTTGCTTTCTGACCTCCTGGTTCTGACTTTAGTGTCTCTGCGCACTTTCTCACTGCTGTTCAGTGTTAGAGTGTAAGTGACAGTATTGTAAATTGTATTAAGGATTGGTGTTTCCATGTTTGGCATATTTAATTTACTAGTAAGTCCCTAGTAAAGTGCACTGAGAGTGCCAGGGCCTGTAAATCAAATGGCACTAATGGGCCTGCAGAACTGAGTGTGTCACCCACAGAATTAGCCCTGTAAAGGTATCTCAGACCTGCCATTGCAGTGTCTGCACGCATTTGTGACTGCCATGTCGACTTGGCAAGTGCACCCACTTGCCAGGCCCTAATCTTCCCTTTTCTTACACATAAGTCACCCCTAAGGTAGGCCCAAGGTATCCCTGTGGGCAGGGTGCTGTGTAAATTAAAGGTAGGATATGTACTAGTGTGTGTGACATGTCCTGGTAGTGAATTACAGTGTATTTCGTTTTTCGTTTTTCACTATGGAAAGGCTATCTGTCCCATAGGAAAGAATGGGAGTTTTACTTTTAACATTTTATAAGCATAACCACTTCCCATTGGGACAAGATAGGGAAATGGAGTTTAGTATGCCTGAACTCAGAATATAAAAATGCATCTTTTAGTAAAGATGATTTTTATGTTCTGTGTTTAAAAATACCACTTTTAGAAAGTAGGTATTTTCTTGCTTAGCCATCCTGTGTGCCTCTGCTGGGTTTGTGGATTGACTTCTGGATTTGGAGTGACAGGGGCTGGGGACTTGCATTCTCTTCAGACAGCCACTGGGGGGGTCGAGGTGTGTCCTGCCTTTCCTGGATGAGTCAGGGCTGCCTCTGCGATAAGCCTGACTGCTCATGCCGAGCTACCAAGGGGGTGAGCAGGGGTTATTTTAGGAGTGTAATTCCCTTACCCTGACTAGGAAGAAGGGTCCCTACTTGGACAAAGGTACCTACCTCTGCCAACTAGAGACCCCCATTTCTAACAGTCGCCCTAAGCCCAGTCGGGCCAGGATCAGGGACAGGAGGGCCCGGAGCTGCAGGGCTTTTGGGGATGGTCCACTGCCATTTGGTTGCCCCGCTCCCTCGCCTGATCGTGCTGGGTGAGCATGGGTTCCATCTCGGGTTGCTCAACTATTGTGCCCCTCCCTGAGGGACTGGGGACACCCCATCCCTCACACATAGGTCAGTGGGGTCCTCCCGGGTGGAGGAGCCCACCCTGCATCTCACCCAAGCACCCCAGCGGCCGCAGATTGCTCCGCCGGCCCGGGTGTGTGAGGGCAGGGCTGGGCCCTGTGCCTACGGTGGGTTCCACCTGGGAGGCAGCCGAGGGTTTCGGGCTTGTGCTGTCAGTCTCTCGGGCCGCTGTGTTGTCAGTCGCTCAGGCTGCTGCGACGTTAATCATCCTTCCACAGGTTCACCTACAGAAACCTTGTTACGACTTTTACTTCCTCTGGATAGTCAGGTTTGATTGTTTTCTCAGCGCTCCACCAAGGCCGCTGCTGACACTGCCAGGGCAGATCCGAGGACCTCACTAAACCATCAGTAGTAGCAGCAGGCAGTGTGTACAAAGGGCAAGGACTTAATCAGCGTAAGCTTATGACCCGCACTTACTGAGAATTTCTCATTTATGGGAAATATTTGCAATCCCTAATCCCTATCATTAACAGGGTTCAGTTGGTTAACCGCACTTGTTGGTGAAGGGTAGACACACGCTGATCCATTGAGTGTAGCTCGCGTGCAGCTCCGGATATTTAAGGGCATCACAGACCTGTTATTGCTCGATTGAGTGTGGCTGACTGGCACTTGTCCCTCTAAGAATTTAGACGCCACATAACTAGTTAGTATGGAGGATTCTCATTCTTTATCTGAATTAACAAGACAAATGGGTCCACCAACTAGGACCGGCCATGCACCACCACCCAAAGAATTGAGAAAGAGCTATCAATCTGTCAATACTTTCCATGTCTGGGTGAAGTTTCCCATGTTGAGTCAAATTAAGCCAAAGGCTCAACTCCTGGAGGTGCCCTTCTATCAATTCCTTTAAGTTTCAGCTTTGCAACCATACTCCCCATACAAAGACTTTGGTTTCCCGGGAAGCCGCTCGGCGGGTCAAGGGAATAACACAGCCGGATCGCTAGTCGGCATCGTTTATGGTCAGAACCATGATGGTATCCGATCGTCTTTGAACATCCAACTTTAGTTCTTGATTAATGAAAACATTCTTGGCAAATGCTTTCGCTTTGGTTTCGTCTTGCGCCGGTTCAAGAATTTCACCTCTCGCGGCACAATATGAATCCCCCCGGCCACCCCTGTTAATCTGTTGCAGGAATTCTGTGCAGGCACAGAACTATGCTTGGGACAACAGGACATTGGTAGGCAGGGATTGAGTCCTCCGCTCAACTTAGTACCCACGAGCCCAGGACCGACTGTCTATAGTGTCACACTTGCCCTCTTCCCTATACACCGAGGTGCAAGTGATTATACATCCCAGAACACAACACTCCCGACTCTCTCAGGAATCGGAGTAACAGGACACACCTTTTCGCTCTCACACTCGTCCTTGTCCACAATAATATCTGGCAGAAGCACAAAAAGAGTTTGAAGTATTTTTTTGAACTATTGTGTTCTTGGATGCAGTATACGTGCCACAATTACAAAGAGAATGCATAACACAAATACGGTCAACTTAGAAATTAATCCATAAACCATGGAAGGTGCAATCATTGTATCGGACACAGGGTCCCCTACCCTCCTCCTCATCTACAGAAGCAACACAATTATATGTCAGAAGATCTCTGGGTGTTTGCAGCACACTCTGTACCTTAGCATGTACAGATGAAAGTTCTACATCACAGCTGTAATCGCTCTCTTCTCTATGAGAATCTCCCTCCATGTGTGTCACGAGGCCAGAGCCCACATGTTTAAAAAAATGGTCCAGGCCCGTAGTCTCAGACAAATTAAATATTTAGTGAATTAGTTCACCAATATGTAGTGGGAGATTGGTGTTTAACATTGACTGTATTGTCGTGTAGTTCCTATAATACTATACAGGATCTGTTCGTTTGGACAGCATACACTGCGGGATAGGTGTCAGAATAACTCTGTACACCCCCACCGGGTATGTTGGCCTTCTGTATCAGCTAGCTCACAGTGCCACTAGAATCTCCTCTTATCGGGGAGAGAATAGTTCTTGGCAACCATCGAACATGGCAACCCTGATCCCTCAGAATCGTGGAAACAATATACTACCTTTCGCTCAGTCACTCGTGCTCACTTAGTTGGTCTCAGAGAGATACACAGAATAAACAGGCTGGGCGTTTTCAATAAGAATTTATTGAACAGTTGTTATTCTAGTGTAGAATAGATGAGCTGCACCAACCATTAGACAGTAACAAAGATATATGATTAGAAGCACTAAGAAAGTATATAAAACACATGATAAAAAGTGCGTACTCCTACGATGCCTCCCTAACTAGATGTACCTAAATGTACCTAGCATCTGTGTAGGTGTTATGCCAATAATCCCTCTAGGATCTAGTCAACCCCATTACCTGAAATAAGAGAATGCGGGACCCCGTCCTGGTCTCGAGTTGGACACCACGCGAGGGATATTAGACCACTGCTAGCTGGAGTGCCTGCATGCAGGAACCTCAGCATCTCTGGTCAGTGTGTCAGCCGGGAAGTCTCGGTCTCCTCTCTCTTCCTAAGCAAGATGTGATGTATATATACCCATAGGCCTCCCCAGGGGTCCTACCTTGCTGTGTTACTGTGTCGGCCTAAAGGATGACATCGGGCCTGAACTTTATACAGAGATATTATACAGGAGATGGTAGTCCTGCTGTGCTTCCAAGAAACCTCATGCATAATGTATGAGATTCGAACTAGGGAAAAACCCGCGTTCTGAATGCAGTGTTGTAACTAGGTAAAAGGTCAGTCCCTGTAAACCGTTATGTGTGTAATGTAGGGAAGAATATAGGTGAAAGGTTGCAATGTTACCTGCACCTATATTAGGGTACCTATATGGAATATGACACCCACTCCTCTTCCGACTGGACGACATATGTAACTTATTACCGTACTACTAGGCTAACTAGATATTGGTACGCTCAAACGTTATAAAAACATTTGTTTTGCTAAAATGTTTAAAACTTCAAAAAAAATTCTAAAAACTTTTAAAAATGTAAAATAAAGTTATGTAAGCCATAGCTCTAAAATGTCCATAGTTATAGTCTGAACCACTATAAGCATTAGAAAGCCATGTATGCCCAAAAAATGAAAGGAATGTCAATTTTGTTTTTGAGTACCAATAAGGGATTTTGTTTCTTTTTTTTAAAAAAGGGCGAATTTCTCCCAGCACACAACAAGCCAAATGAGTCAAATGTTTATGTGTCCTGGCTGGTACACGGAACATTCTTGTTGCCTGCTTCCGCAGTTGACGGTCCCTGTAACACCTCGCAGAGTATGTCAATTGAGCACAGATGATGTTCCATACTGTCCACAGCCGGTGCTGGGGCAGCCTGTGCGCCGTCCAAAGCCTGGGTGTCAGAGGAGGAGCCGGTGTCCATACCTACAGGTGTAGTTACTGCCTGTGGTGGCTCAAGGAATGTCACCATCAACATCAGAATACGCTGAGGACACTGCAGAACATGGGCCGTTATCGGGTCCAGTAAGGCATTTACGTCCGGTTGCGCACATGATGGGAGTGTCAAACAAAGGTCTAACACGCATTCTTCTCTGCAAAACAGGCATTGGAGGACAGGTAAGATGCAGTTTATCCAGACTGGTCGGAATGACAAGAACCAAGATGCACTTAGTTCCCTTAGGCGAGGTATGCCTAGATGTTGTACCATGCGGTCACGGTATTTACGCTCCAGGAGTGCTCTTTCCATCTCCTTGGTGACTGGGATGTCCATTGCGCCGCAGTAGAATAACAATCAGGATACCTGCTACTAGAAACAGGATTAGCGGAAGTCCTCCAACGAAGCTTCCAAACACGGAGTGAATGAAGTTTGGTATAACTCCAAGTACCGTCTGAAAGGTGCTTAGAAGTCCCAAGCCTATGGTCTTAAATAGGTGGACGATGCCTGTCATATCAGACATGTTAAAGATACAATTTACCATTTCTGCGAAATGGAAAGGGCAGTTTGTATGAATAAGCACCTGTATCTCTGCCGAAGGCCTTGCGATCTGGAGATCAAAAGTCTCTTGAGCAGAGGTTAAGGGCACGGACTTCTGTAGAAGCATGGCTTTCATTCTGCTTAGAGTATCAAACCGTATTAAAGAAACATTCAGTGAAGGCCATAACGGCGCCCCCCTGACTGTATGTGTCGGTGGAAACAATACTTGCATACAGCAAGTAACCCTGGAGTTCACGGTTACCAGATATGCGATGCACGGAAGCATTCCGCAGCAGCCTTGATCATTCTGCATCAAGTAGCTCCCATTCGAAAGCAGCCTGAATACTGGAGTAATCCCTGCAGCTGGGGCACCCCTCAAATGGCAGGACAAGTTTGCTACTGAACCATTACAAGCCCCGTGCAGCATTATATCCTGGCATATGAGTGATCCACTTAAAGTGTTTTCACAGTTCGTACCGCTTAGAAACACTTCTCTATCCCCACTCCGGCATCAAAATCTGTATGGTAATTCCCATGATTCCTTAATGTATTCCCTATCCATTTCTTCATATCTGCCTGCCTGCTTTTGTCCAAGGCAATACTGAAACTGAAAAGTAGTGACCGGTAGAGTTATGTGGCCATGGATTAACCATTCTGTGGACGGTGATTCTGTCACTGTAAAAATGCTAATCTATCCAGTTTTTCGATACGCAGCATTGCATTTTGCTCCCCTTTGTGCCATTTCTATCTGTTTATCCGTTAGATTATATGCGGAGAACAGAGACGTGCTGTTAGTATAACGCCATGGCACAGAGCCTGCACGCAGAGATTGCAGCGTCCAGCTTAACAACATAATAGAGCGTAACTGAGATTGCCCGTGTTGTAATATGGCCAAATCTTGTTCTAATATGTCTATCGCAGAAGAAACAATGTTGCCTAAGGAAGATATCCTGGAGGTTAATGTAGTTAACCCATTGTCTACCACTGCTAGATATTTTTCTAGATTTATACGGTCTATTTCACGTAATCTCTCCGCGGCCTCTTGTTGTGATATTTTCCATATTTCATTGTAGACAGCATAATAGAAACATTTCATACGTGGCTTTCTGGGACCTAGTAAAAAATCCCTGAGATCCACATCCTGTGATAGTAAGGATAAGTGTTGTTTCACCTCTGTGAGTGTTGAGGTTTTTAGCCAATCAAGGCACAACTTCCCAACACTGTAGGATGTCACTACCCCTGGATGTTCTCTCTGTACATAACGTGGTTCTGGCCTATGGATACTAAACCCTTCGGTTTTACCCATGAATCTTGCCTTACAACTATTGGTGTCTGTGGGCCAAATCAACCATTTCTTCCAATCGGGGTCTGATCTGTTGTATTGTATAATGTCATATATTGTTATCTCTTTCTGTGATGTTATGTTACCCTCAGTTTGTGATGGTGTTGGCATCCGAGGTGTGCTCAAGTCTTTGTTCTTGGCTAGACCAAGGCAAGACGTCTGTTGCACTGTCTTGTTCGAAAAAATGATTTGTTGAGGGATGAGGCATGCTCTAAATAAAGCTTCTGTTCCCTGACCTTGCATTCTGATTTTAAGTCAATGGTGTCTTTCCATAAGTCGAAACCTTGTTCAGACAACTGGGCAATAAAGGAAGCAGAGTAAATCTGTTTGGTGTTTGTTAACATATTTTTCTGTGCTGATGTTGGTGCAACCTTATAATAATATGAGGCTGGGTCAGACATATTAAACCCTGAAAAATATGGAAACTTTGGTGCAAATGTTTTTGAACTGCTTTTCGGCGGTGTTGGGCAATGTTCCCACTGGTGGTAATTGAACACATTTCTAGGATTAGCAGATTTATGCAGAAAGTGATGACCATAGTGTTGATAACAATACATCTTTTCGAAATCTGATGTGCTTTCCAATATTTCACTAGTAGAAAATGCAGCAGATTTTTCCAAATCAGACAACATATTATTTACAGTTTCAAAATCCCAATCATCGGAAAATGTACTCGAGGTAATGATATCACTTAATGATATTTTAAATAAATGAGGAATTTTTAAAAGTTCGGTCGGACCAAATATATCGAAGTCAATCTTGTCCCAAACTATACCATCAGGTATAGGAACTGCTGTAATGTTCACTGATGACAAGTCTCTTTGTTCTCGATGAGATGACTGGTGTGGTTTTAAAATTAAATTCACCTTTTGGGCAGCAGAGCTTTGTCGAAGGTATTTTCCATTAATAAGCATGCTAAAAACTATCACTAAGCCTAACCAGAAAAGAAAGAAAAGTATCCCGGTAATTACCCATAGTTCTACCCAAGGCGATACCAGGTAAGTCTTTTTAAGAAAGTTCAGAAAGTCTTTAACTTGCTGCTTGCATGATTGTTGGGCTGGCATTGTTACAGGTTCACTTGGGTCCAAAGAAAACATATCAAAGTTTATGAAGTAGCCAGAAGCAGTTCGATCAATTGTTGGTATTGCCGCAGGATTTGTGGAAACCGTAGTTTGCTCTTGTTGAGGCATGTTGATGTAGACATCTGTATTTGGTCGAATTGAAATTTGTCTTTCATTTTGATTCTGAATTTGAACTTCAGGTTCAAGAGGAATGAGTTCCATAGCATTATTGCATAGTCCATCATTCCGTGCAGGGGACTCTTCGAACGTGATGAGTCTTTCCGTTTGAACTTCTGAATTGTAGTGAGAGGAGGGCATCTGCTACTTTGGAGTCCACGTGGCCTACTATTCAGTATCGGCCACATAGTGTGGTTTGATTAGGTCGATTGAGATAAATCTTTTCTCCTTTTTTCCGGCAAGAGGCGGCAGAAGTACAGTTCTTGTTCCTTCAACTGCTAGGACCTGTACAGGCTTTCTGTATGATGGCCCAAATTCTTTCTTGTCCGCTATTTTCTCTCTGACCAGATCCCCGACTTTTGGGATCCAGACAGGTCTTGCCGTGACTGACTTGACTTCCCCAGTGGCAGTCTGCTTTATATGAACATTACTTTGTTGTGTCCTTGATTTATTAAGATCCTGTAAAACAGCCAAACGATCATGGATGTCAAAAGGCTTTTCATCTGCCACTGTGCCTTCACAATCAAGATCAGGTACCCACATTCTTGTCCCAAATAGGACCTCATATGGAGTGCCCCCTCCTAGAGAACTTCTTGGCTTGTTATTCAATGCTCGCTGAACTCCATACAAATGCTTTATCCAACTTTCACCCGTGCCTAATACTCTAGCTGTTAAAGATTGCTTTAAGTCCCGGTTTTTCCTCTCCACGACCGATTTTCCCTCGGGATGGTCTGGAGAGGAGTTCTGCAATGCTACACCCAATCCTCGCATGGCCTCCTTGTAAGCCCGAGAGGTAAACGCAGGGCCCTGGTTAGAATGTAATGTGCCAATTGCGTATGTCCCTATAAAGACTCGCAAATCTTTTATAACAGTTCGAGCGTCAGACGAGCGTTAGGGCCACACCCATAGGAATCTCGAGCAGGAATCCACTGCAACCATGATATATCTGTAAGCCCCATCTCTTTGGAAGGGGCCGCAGTGGTCCAAATAAAAGCACGCTAGTGGTTTATCTGATATTAATAAAGGTGTCTGTGCTAGACGTTTTACGGTGGAACCTTTCATCTGCTGGCAGATGTCGCATTTCAAGACATAGGGGCCGATTCCGATTCGGGCCGGAAAACATACTGACCGACTCGGTACGGGAACTTAGTCCGACCGACTCGGACCGGCGCCGTACGACCCGGGTAGTATGATGAAATGCATGTGAAATCCGACAGACTCGGACGGAATACAAAACGACCGACCGAGCCGGACGGAAACAAGCCATCCGGCCGGGAAATCACGCGAAACGAACCGACCGACACGCACTCGGATTGAACCCGAACGAAACGTACCCGCGAACTCCGACCTGCGTAGTACAATGCTGTGCGTGCAAAACACGACCGACTCGCCCGGAGCACAAGCCGTACGACCGACACGCATACAAAACCCAGCCGAAGCAACCCAATACTACGCGACCGACTCGTACGCCGCATATGAAACCTAGCTGACACACAGCGGGAACGAGTCGGACAAGATCGCACCAGACAACTGCAGCGTCCTACTCGGACACAAAAACGACTCCTACATGCACCAAAAACACCAAGGAAAAATTAGAAAAAAAAGGGCCAAACAAGCAACCACTAAGCCAATAAATACAGGGAGGAAAAAAAAATGGAACAAGGACACACCTCCAACTCCACCTACATAAAGGCCACAAATCCCTACCATGATCCCTTGCAAATTCCACTGACCTGCCAGACAGAACACATCACACAGCAACCACAGACACACTCACAGCTCATACATCACACAAGCCACACACCATTACCACACCTACAAATAGCACCCTCACACACACCCAGCTAAACCTACACTCACACCCCCACTTGCACACACACACACACACATCAATCACCACCACCACCCATCACCATGCCCCCAAAGAAGAACCATAAGTTCCTAGATTGTGAATTGGAAGTCCTGGTAGACGAGATCCTCAGGGTAGAGCCACAGTTCTTTGGTACATTGGTACAACAGATCCCCATGTCGCAGAAAACCAAGATGTGGGCGAGGATTGTCGACAGGGTCAATGCACAATCACCATGTTTGCGCACAAAGGAAGACATCCAGAACAGGTGGTATGATGTGCGCAGGAGGGTCAGGGACCTACTCAAAAGGACTACCTCCTCAGCCAGCACACCGGCAGTGGCCCTCCTGCAAAACCAGTATACCTCAGGCCCTGGGAGGAGAAGGTGCGGGCCATCCTACCACCAGTGAGCGTATACGGACTAACAGACATCCCAGAGCCTGGTGAGTACACAACTAATATACACAATATGGTGTGACAACACACACACATCACAGTCAAGGGGATAGGCAAACCATGCACACTTAGCAAATACACAGCAACCAAAAGATATCCATCCCAAGATGTGAATGCTAGTCAGACAAACACAATACCTGCCATCTCATAGTGATATGTAACTGTGTCATGACATCTACAAACCTAACAACAAATACAGCAAGGCAGTGGCACAAATAGAACCAACAAACACTCCCAGATATTTACCCACCACTAGAACACCACCTCACAGGGAAGCTCACTGAAAGGAAAGAATTCTGTGTATGCTGGTCAAGTCAGTGTAGCCAATAGCATGATGGGAGTGGTAGTCACAGATATTGGTCACACCCACAATTGGCCCATCAACACCACTCTTAACCATGCTCACATCACAGGGAGTGGAAAACAACTGACAAGATGGCTGACACTGGCTACTGCTGTGGGGAGCACAAGGCCCTGCTGGGAACTGGGCACCAACAAACAACAGGACCACACTGTCAGCCATCTTGCCATTGCTGTCACACTCACACACACTGAAGTCCACTCAAAAGGAAGGAAGGATGGGCATGCTGGGAAGGGGGTGTAGGCAATAGCATGATGGGAGTGGTAGTCACAGATCAACATCTCACACCCACATGGCCCAGCAAGTTAGCACTGAAGCATGCACACATCACAGGGAGTCAAAAGCCACTTCAAAGATGTCTGACACTGGCCACAGCTGTGGGGAGCACAAGGCCCTGCTGGGAACTGGGCACCAACAAACAACAGGACCACACTGTCAGCCATCTTGCCATTGCTGTCACACTCACACACAGTGAAGTCCACTCAAAAGGAAGGAAGTATGGGCATGCTGGGAAGGGGGTGTAGGCAATAGCAGGATGGGAGTTGTAGGCACAGATATTGGTCACACCCACAATTGGCCCATCAACACCACTCTGAACCATGCTCACATCACAGGGAGTGGAAAACAACTGACAAGATGGCTGACACTGGGTACTGCTGTGGGGAGCACAAGGCCCTGCTGGGAACTGTGCACCAACCAACAGCAGGACACCACTGACTGACATCCTGAAAGACAACTTGCACTCCCTGCAATGGAAGCACGTTCCATGGTGGGATATCTGGCTGGGTGGGAAGGAGGACTCACAGCACTGACCATAGTTACAAGCACCTCCCCTCACACACCCCCTCAACACTAACTCCACATAACCCACCTGGGAGAATGCAATGCCTCACATCCTAACTGAAGATCCCACAAAGAACCACCACCCTGGGGTATGCTGTGTGAAGCACAGGGACACTCTTGGGACTTGTAGCCAAACAACTGCCAGGACAACACTCCCAGCCATCCTGTCAGCACAGGCACCCCACCCCACAGGGAAGCAGAGTCAAAAGGAAGGAAGGATGGGCATGCTGGGAAGGGGGTGGAGGCAATAGCATGATGGGAGTTGTAGGCACAGATATTGCTCACCCTCACAATTGGCCCATCAACACCAGTCTCAACCATGCTCACATCACAGGGAGTGGAAAAGGACTCACAAGATGGCTGACACTGGGTACTGCTGGGGGAGCACAAGGCCCTGCTGGGAACTGTGCAACAACCAACAGCAGGACACCACTGACTGACATCCTGAAAGACAACTTGCACTCCCTGCAATGGAAGCACATTCCATGGTGGGATATCTGGCTGGGTGGGAAGGAGGACTCACAGCACTGACCATAGTTACAAGCACCTCCCCTCACATACCCCCTCAACACTAACTCCACATAACCCACCTGGGAGAATGCAATGCCTCACATCCTAACTGAAGATCCCACAAAGAACCACCACCCTGGGTTATGCTGTGTGAAGCACAGGCTCACTATTGGGACTTGTAGCCAAACAACTGCCAGGACAACACTCCCAGCCATCCTGTCAGCACAGGCACCCCACCCCACAGGGAAGCAGAGTCAAAAGGAAGGAAGGAGGGGCATGCTGGGAAGGGGGTGGAGGCAATAGCATGATGGGAGTTGTAGGCACAGATATTGCTCACCCTCACAATTGGCCCATCAACACCAGTCTCAACCATGCTCACATCACAGGGAGTGGAAAAGGACTCACAAGATGGCTGACACTGGGTACTGCTGGGGGAGCACAAGGCCCTGCTGGGAACTGTGCAACAACCAACAGCAGGACACCACTGACTGACATCCTGAAAGACAACTTGCACTCCCTGCAATGGAAGCACGCTTCATGGTGGGATAACTGGGCTGGGGGGAGAAGGAGGCCTGGATGGCAACCAAATACCACCAATGCTGGTCAAGCACACGCCTCAACATTCACATTGACATGCCACAGGTTGGCAGGACAATGTGCTACACCAATATCACTCTCTGACTGTCACAATTTAGGAGAATGCAATGTCTTGGCCCACATCCAGAGGTACAGTCACAACTGTCAGGTGTTTGAACAATTGATGCCAGTAGAAACATAACATACAATCTGTGTCTCTCCCCAAAACAGGTGATGATGGGGACACAGCAGCAGATGAGGAGGAGTCCCTGTCCCAGGCTCCGGGGAACACTGAGCTCACTGGTGTGGATCAGCCTCTGCACTCCTCGGATGGCGAAGAACCAGCTGGACCCTCCGGTGTGAGTCATCATGCAGCACCAGCAGGACCAACATCTGCACCCCCTGCACCCACCCCTCAAACAACTGCCAACACACAGGCCACCCCTGCCAACACGGACAGACCAAGGACCACAGATGACAACAGCACAGGGACCCAGGCCCAAACTGGAGCTGGTGACAACAAGCCCAGGAACAACACCCAAGTGGGCACACGGTCACCTGTGCGTGCCACCGCAGGTCCTGCACGTGTCGCCAGGGGTGGTGGGAGGGGTGGTAGACATAGGTCGCTCTTTGCAGAGGGGTCTGGACTGCATGATGACCCACAACTGGCACGCATCGCGGATGCGTACCAGACTAGCACCGGAGAGGTCAGCCAGGTAGTGGGGATCCTCAAGGACATACAACAGCAGCAGGCTGCCCATCATGCCCGCTTGGACTCCCACATGTCCCGTGTCGACACACACATGTCACATGTCGAGACACACATGTCACGTGTCGAGACACACATGTCTGGCATGGAGTCCAAGTGGGACACATTGGAACAACTGACAGCGGTGCATAGGGATATACTGACATGCCTCTGCCAGATCAGCACCAACATGGCCTCACCTCCCTGTGTGCCCACAACAACTGCTGGAAACAACTGCAAATGCCACAGGGAGGGAGGAGGACTCTGGCAGAGAGTCCCCTGCACCGCCGCAGCCTGCACCTGAGGGTCCCCCCCAAGAAGAGGGGCCGTCCGAGGAGGCCAAACTGAGAGGCCGATGGCCATCTACATCCCCAGGAAGCCAACACCTGTTCTGGAACTTTTCCTCTGTGTGCAAACTGCACGCCCTGTCGAAGCCAACCCAACTCTCCCACATGACATGGGGAGCTCTAGTTGGCCAAATTTATCAGATGACTGTGGACTTTACTCTGGACATTTCAGCTACCAAGACTTCCAATTCACATGGGAACTTTGGATTCCAATTTCTATGTACAGCACCCACCATCCTGTGCACCATCCTCACACCTGTATGTAAATAAACTCACCAATACACCATATCTGCCTCTGTTGTGATTCCAACGTGGTTTTTGTCAGGTAGATGGTGATCTGCTAAATGACACTGTGCATGCTAACTGCTACAGCAAGTCCAACACTGTCATGTCAGTCATGGCGACGTGACACATATGAGGGAGACACACCACTAGGGCCACATAACACATACACACCAGGGCCATCAGACTCATCACCTATACTGATGTTGCGACAAAATACAGTGGAATGCACAGACACGCCACCTATTCACAGTCACTGTCAACTAGACTACAGGTGCAGTAAGCAAATGTCAGTCAGATGTGTGACTACAGACAACGCACATCCCAAAGTGAAGCACAGGTTTATTACACATTTGCAACATGTTGTTTCCACTACAAATACAAGCTAATCCAACCTGGCTGTGGCCACAAAGTCAAAAAGTGCAGAAGATAGAAAGTCCAGGGGTGTGTGGCACATCACCTGTAGGGAAACGACTGCTTCCACCTTGGAAGTTGAATCATGGTTTCGGAGGATCCAAGTTGATCAGACAACTCCGGCAGCACCCAGTGAAGGACAGACATGACACACAGTCAAAACCACTGAAGAACAGCACAGAACGGCAATATTCATGTCTAATACATGTCACGAGATAACTACATAAAATCAACTTAGCATGTCAACACTGTTGGGCAGTACAGACCACCTGCAAGGACACATCGCTGCACGCATCCAGTCAAGTAGCACATGGCCACACTCAAACAGCACCAGAGCACCACACACACATATCATGCAAACTCAAATCATTGACATTACAACCCTCTGGAGACTCACATTCAGCTGAAGAAGTTGGTGATGAGCTGTGTGCGGACATCACCATCATCATCATCATCAACTTCACTGGCATCGTGACCCAGGCCAGGTTCTTCCACAGGTGGGGGACGTTGGTCATCGTCATCCAGGATGAGAGGCAACTCCTTCCGCACTGCCAGGTTGTGTAGCATGCAGCAGACGATGACAATCTTGCACACCTTTGCTGGGGCATATGGGAGGGCCCCTCCTGTCTTGTCCAGGCAGCGGAAGCGGCTCTTCAGGAGACCAAAGGTCCGCTCAATCCCCCTCCTCGTCCGACCATGTGCCTCATTGTAGCGCATCTGGGCTGGTGTCACAGGGTTCCTGAGGGGTGTCAGCAACCACGGCATGTTGGGGTATCCCGAGTCACCTACAGACAGACAATTGCACATTAGCCGATTTGAAAATGTGTGCGGA
Organism: Calotriton arnoldi; assembly: GCA_963921515.1. Lineage (NCBI taxonomy): Eukaryota > Metazoa > Chordata > Amphibia > Caudata > Salamandridae > Calotriton > Calotriton arnoldi. The sequence continues at coordinate 2,848,174 of CAWUFW010000899.1, read as the reverse complement.
AAACAACATAGCAGAACACACACAATGGTACAAAGTCAGTACACACCAACAAGCCAGGCACGCTGGTTCGGCATCTGTGACATCATCCTCGGGATGCGACTACTCCTCATCACGTAGGCATCGTGTGCCGAACCGGGGAAACGGGCACACACTTGTGAGATGGTCATATCTGCAAAACATACCACCAGAGCATTGATCGAATGGTAATGTTTACGGTTCCGGTATGCCTGCTCATGTGCCTGTGGTGGTATCAAAGCCACATGTGTCCCATCAATGGAGCCAATTACATGTGGCATCCTCCCCAGGGCATAGAAGTCACTCTTGACGTCAGTGAGTCATTGACGTGTTGGGAAATAGATGTACTGGTTCAGGTATCTCAACATTGCCCCCAAAACATCGCGTAGCACACGGCTGAACATAGTCTGTGACATCCCACCAGTAGTTGCCACAGTGTGTTGAAAGGTACCGGTGGCAAAGAAGTGTAGGGCTGCCATCACCTTCACCTTGGGGGTCAGCGTTGTAGGATACGGCTGGCCAGGCTGCAAATGTGGGTCCAACCGCACTGCCAAATCCTCAATCAGCTGCCTGGTGAAGCGGTACCGTCGGATGCTGTCACGTTCCACCATCGTTGCCAGGTCTGGGAATGGTCGATGGACAGCAGGAGCCCTGCAGTGCATAGGTGAAGAAAGCAAGATTGTCAGTCACCCCACCTATGTGCCGTTCACCATACTCAATTTCACATGATACATCATTAACAAACACAAGTACTTGATGTGTGTGTCGTTCCGTTTGGACATATATGGCACCTACATGGACATCATCTAACATCTCTGTTCAACAAGTGTTGACAACAGGTTCCAGGGTGTGCTATGGGACACCATTAGGCTGTGTCACAGTACCCATTAACTGCTCTCACGTTCCACACACATACCCCAGTGACATGTCTGGACAGATGCTCCACAGGCATCACAGCTCATTGACAGGTAGATTCCCAGGGACCCTGTCTTGCCACATGGACACTGGCATGACATGGCGTATCATGTACACGTCAGAAAAACAAACATGACACCCACAGGTAGTGGCCCCTGTAGCCTCTGCAGGACAGACATGGACGTCTGTGACACACACACACACACACACCATCAAAGTTCATGCAAAACCACATGGATGTGGAGACTATCTCCCATTGTGCACATGGAGTCAGAGACATGTGATACACAACATGCACACAGACTGTGGAGGGACATCACTATTGTTGGAATGGGCCACCCTGTGATGTACATGCCTTCCCACATGTGAGCCTGGGGGTATGTGACATGTCATACACATACACAACCTGGAAATGTGACCATGACACATGCTCAGAAATGAAAAGTTGCACACCACAGTGGTCAGGTGCACAACACACAAAGGACCCTGTCCCCATGAACACGTGCCCAGCCTGGGTGTGTCTGCCCCCAAGTGCCACCCCAAAATCCACATGTTCACCCCCATACACAGATAAGGTTATGCTGCCACACATGCCTTATATACAGTGTGGACTGGGTGTGGTGTTGTAGGTGTGCCCCTGAGTCCCTGGAAAGTAAATGTGGCTGGCATAGGTTCACCAGTGACCAGCATGGTGACATATGCGTGTGACCTGTCCAGGGACGCGTTGTAGAGCAATGGACCGATCGGTGTGCCCGGCCGGCCCATTGCATTGTATGTGAGCGGGTACGCGTTGTATGCCTGGTACGCGTTGTACAGCAATGGACCGATCGGTGTGCCCGGTCGGCCCATTGCATTGTATGTGAGCGGGTACGCGTTGTATGCCTGGTACGCGTTGTACAGCAATGGACCGATCGGTGTGCCCGGCCGGCCCATTGCATTGTATGTGAGCGGGTACACGTTGTAGAGCAATGGACCGATCGGTGTGCCCGGCCGGCCCATTGCATTGTATGTGAGCGGGTACGCGTTGTTTGCCAGGTACGCGTTGTAGAGCAATGGACCGATCGGTGTGCCCGGCCGGCCCATTGCATTGTATGTGAGCGGGTACGCGTTGTTTGCCTGGTACGCGTTGTAGAGCAATGGACCGATCGGTGTGCCCGGCCAGACCATTGCATTGTATGTGAGCGGGTACACGTTGTATGCCTGGTACGCGTTGTAGAGCAATGGACCGATCGGTGTGCCCGGTCGGCCCATTGCATTGTATGTGAGCGGGTACGAGTTGTATGCCTGGTACGCGTTGTACAGCAATGGACCGATCGGTGTGCCCGGCCGGCCCGTTGCATTGTATGTGAGCGGGTACGCGTTGTAGAGCAATGGACCGATCGGTGTGCCCGGCCGGCCCATTGCATTGTATGTGAGCGGGTACGCTTTGTAGAGCAATGGACCGATCGGTGTGCCCGGCCGGCCCATTGCATTGTATGTGAGCGGGTACGCGTTATATGCCTGGTACGCGTTGTACAGCAATGGACAGAACGGTGCGCACACATTGGCTGGGGCCTGGCATGGCAACGGACGCGTTTTTGAAGCTCCAACGAGTCTAATGCAGTGAATTCAGTTGGCCAGCCACAACAATGTTGCAAAATCATGGGTGTCATGAAGTTGAAGATTTGAAGGATGCTGTGGGCGTGTATTAGTGCTGCTATTCCATAGATTGGTCAAATTCAGAAGATGCAAACGACTTGGACCTATCACTTTGGACACATGGGACAGTAGCTGCCTCTGCAGCACACATATAATGCTGGCTGTTCCCCTGAGAGCTCACTTGCCTGCACTACATGCTCCAGGACGGCATCTGCCACCAACACTGCTGCTGTTTATGCATCCTCTGGCTCCTGCAATGGCACGTACTGTGGAGAGAGCCCCAGCCTTCAGCCTTGAGGAGAACCAGGCCCTGCTGGACAGCCTCCTTCCACAGTACAGCAAGCTGTATGGGAAACCAGGGGAGCAGGTGAGTGTGCTGTCCACTGCCTCACTAATTGTGCATGTTGTCTGACTAGCAGGGCTTTCAGTGTGCACACCACTGGCTAGCATGCCCACTGAGTAGTTGTCACACCCCAAAGTGTGTAGTTACATGCACTGAACTGGTACAGTGCAGTAACAGTGCATTCCAACTAGGTTTACTTCCCATGCAATGATACCATGTAGTGACTGCTGGCAAACTGTTCATAGCCATTGTTGCACTGCCTGTGTACATCATATGCCCCTGTGATTGAGACATGTATATCCAACTGTGTGATGCACGTATATGTTGCATGTGTAATAATGGCCTTTTCACTTTGTCATCCTCACAGGTTGATGCCCACCAGAAGCAGGAAATTTGGCTGACCATCGCCCGGAAAGTAAGATCCGTGGGGGTCTACGGGTGCAGGATCCGCAACTGCCGTAAGAGGTGGCAGGACCTTCGTGGCTGGACCCGGAGGATCGCAAGGGTCCAGCTGAAGCTGTCGCCTCCTCGCAGGAGGGGCGGACACCGGACCCTGACCCCCCACATGCTCCGGATCCTGGCGGTGGTCTTCCCTGACCTGGATGGGCAGCTGAAGGACAGACAGCAGCAAGGAGGGGGTGAGTCCATGACTGCACTGTGCACTTTGTCTGACATGCTATGTGCCCTCCTCTGGCCTGGTTAAACTTCCACAGTACATCAGTCATGTGGTCCAGGACCCATGTCCCTCATTTGTGACATGCCCACTTCTCCTCTGATACGCATATGTGTGGCCCTTATAGTCGGGAAATTGTGTCATTTGGGGACTGTGTCATTGCATTTTGCTTTGCTCAAGGTGGGGGACAGTATTTGTTCCCGTGACTATGTTGTGCGATTAATGGGTGGCTCAATTGCTTACACAATGCCTAAGTTCTGACATGTGATCTGGGTGTAACTTTGATATGTGGTCCGCTTGCTGCTCTGACTCACCACATGTCCCTGGGGAATTTGGCACACACCCATGCTGCTGGTGGGAACAATGTTTGGGCCTCAGGAGTATGTGTATCCAGTGTGTCACACATGCTTAGCCACCTGCCTACTGTCCAGGACTCATCCCTCATACAGGTGGAGCTGGACAGTCATGCCTACTCCAGGGCATGCAATACACTCTGTACTCCCACTCCCGTGTATCATCTGGCATGTTGTGATCAGTGAAATGTACCCTCAGGTGTCTACCTCTGTCTCATTGTGCTGTGTCTTCGTTGTCAGGACTACTGGTATGTTTATGGGTTAGGGCTCAGCATGCCATCTGAGATGTCACCATGATAGACGATACTTCTGTGACTTATAGGTGTCTGATCACTTGACTGTGCACACAGGTGTTTGCGACTGTGACTTTCAGGCAGCTGTGTTGTCATTCACAGCACACTGTGAGGTGCTCATGTTCAGAGAGTTGTGTTTCATGTCCCCCATATGTCCAGTTCGTATGACGTGGACAAATAGTAGTACAGATGATGTGGTATTTGGGCGATGGACGTGCACTTGTCAGTCACATAACTTGCATTCCCCATGCCCTCGGATTGTGACACAGTGCAGACTGTTGTTGGCTGGCTGCCATGGCCATGTGACTTGAGACAGTAATGTATGACTTTGCACGCATTCCTGTGTCATGGCATTAAACTTCCTGAGACTGATCCTGCAGGGGAGTGACATGTGCAACATGCACCCCATTGTGGCATTGACTATCCGGACATGGGTGCATCAAGGTGTCTGGTGCTGGTATGCATCACATGCATTTCTTTTTAGACTCTGGCCATTCCTTTATCCGGACACCTGCACTGACTCAGTGGCAAGAGATGGGATGTGTGCATGTTCACATACTTCACCGTGTTCCCTGCAATGTCCAACAACTGTGTAGGTGGTGCATGTGTCCGCACTGGGGTCTTACCATCAGACAGGCACCAGACAGATGGGTGCAAGGGCAGGAGGGGTGTGAGTCCCATGGTTGACCATCAGACTGACAATTGGCTTCCCCGAATCTGTGTGGGGACTTTAGGCAATGTTCAACTAAGGATGCCAGGGCTTGCTCTGTAATGTGCTGTACTTACTGTGGTGTGTGCGGTCAGTGCAGGTGACTGATGTTTGTCTGTTTCCCTAATTGTTTGCAGATACATCCACGGCCACAGGAGGGGACAGCTCCACGGACCAGGAGGAGCAGCAGAGCCAGACTGGGTCAGCATCGGACGAGTGGTCAGAGGGACCCAGTGGCACGGAGGGCGAGGGAGCCACACCGAGGAGTCCTCAGCACCATCCACCTCAGCTGAGGACCACAGCAGCTCGGAGGATGACTCCCTTGTGGAGGCGGGTCTCAGCAGCCACCAAAGGCCAGCTAGTCTGTCTGGCCCCGCCACCACCACCACCGCCGCCCTCCCATTGGCTCCCATTCCTGAGGTCCGTGGAGGCTCCCGTACTCGGGAGCGTGTCTCCTTCGTGCCAGGCACTGCACCCCCTGCCCCTGTGTCCCCTGCTGCCCTGAGTGAGGAGTCTGTGTACCTCCTTCGGCAGCTCCATGTAGGGCAGACAACAATGCTGAGTGTCCTCCATGCACACACCACTCTGTTGACACAGCTGGTGTCGTTCATGGAGGGCATCTCGACGGGTATGTCTGCCCTACAGAGGAGCAATAAGTCCATGGACTCCTCCCTGACGGCAGTCCCTCACCCCTCCCACCTCTGCCCCATCCACACTTCCTGCCCCCCTACCTGTCCAAAGCACATGCACACCTGCACAGTCACCCAAACACACAGACACGAGCAGCACAGACACACCCAAGAGAAAGGCAAGACGTGCACACAAGCATCCTCAGGGGACTGATACCACAGACACAGGGGATGGGGAACACACACACACACAGGCAACCGCAGTCACTCCGCACTCCTCAAGATCCTCTCCCTCCAAGACCCCTTCCCTTGCCTCACCTGCAACCCCACCTGATCAGCAGCTCTTCCTCAGTGACCTCGGCCTCTTCCCCTCCAATCCCGCTGATCCAGCATACCGGGGGAAGAGGAAGTCCACCCACACAGAGGGAGTGCCCCTCGCCCCCGGACACCCTCCCCCAGGCGCAGGCAGAGTGAGCCCCCACCCGCAAGTCCCCCGGTCCCGGAAGAGCAAGACCCCGCCACTGCCCTGCAAGTCAACCACCCAGTCTCTCACCTCCATCCCCCAGGCCACCACTCCACAGGTTCCACTGCCACACCCTGCCCCAGGTTCCCCCACACACTGATACCGCATCCCCAAACTGCTTAGGCCCTCCCCCTGCCACTTGCTCTTCCACCCCCAAACCAGACGCTCTGCCTGTTTGTGCCACTGGTGTGGAGACCGTGTCCCCCCTCTGTCCTGCCCAGCTCTTCTGCCCCCCTTCCACTACCTTGGAGTCATGCACTGCGGTGGAGTCCACAACCACCCCGTCTGACTCGGGCACTGCATTGGGGACCCAGTCCACTCCATCTGACCAGCCCACTGCAGTGGTTGCAGCACCAACACCATCTGACTTGAGCCCTGCGGTGGTGCCAGCCCCCCCTGAGTCAGACACCTCCACTGCAGTTGCCGGTGACACTCCTGCACCCACCTCCCCTTCACTGCCTCCTTCTGGCATCCCATGATCCTGTCCCTGCGGTGCCTGGCCTGCCCCTCGTATGCCCTATGCCCCTCCAAGGGGGATGTCCCCTGTCCATACCTGTGCAGGCAAGCAATTGTTGACAAGTTGTCACACATCACCCTGTTGGGACTGTATATTTGGACTGGCCATTGGCCTTAGTTTATTTTGGACTTTTGATTTGAGTTGCACACTTGCTGAATAAAGCCTCTTTTTGTTTACTTGTGGTTAATCTTTGGAGGTACATGATGTAGATGTGTGGAATCATGCATTTGCTGTTGTAATAGTGTTCAGATCAGGTAAATGAAGTTTTGCTGTGATGGGCTCCATGTGGTCCATGGGATGTGTCCCAATCTAGTCTGGATCTATAGCATCCTTTGCTGCAGTCTGAGGGTGTAATGTTCAGCATTTGACACAGGGATGTACGTTTAGCATTTGTAGATTACCATCTTTGTCCTACACTGATGCACATCTGGTGGGCTTACCACTGTCCAATGTTCCTAGTACCCTGACTGTGTGCCCGTCTCCAATGGACATGCAGTTTAGCACATCAAATTTGGAGGACTCATCTGTGTACACAGTGCAAGTTGCTTGACACGTGTCTTGGGTGTATGCAGATGACTGACGTGACACTCCCGTGCCCAGGCTGATATGAGCAGAGCCTTCAGTGTGTTGTAGTTGTTGACTCACTGACCGAGTGTTCTGCTGACATGTTTGAGTCGTGCACAGACAAGGTTTGGCACAGCTGACCTTCCACAGGAGTATAGTGCCCTCATGGCAGTGCGTGATTCCGTGATATAGGCTGTACCCGTGTTGTGTGTTGTGTAGGCATGTCTGTGCGTGTACCCTTCTCCTTTTCCTACACAGGCTGTGTCCCTACGGATGTTCCTGTTTGTGATGCTTGCTGAGTTGTTCTGTGTTCATCCAGCATCTTGAACCTGGTTTCTCCGGGATGTGGGTGCATGGCAAACTAATGTTAATGAGGTTGTCATCCCTAGTTGTCTTTGTTGTCAGGGCTGGGGATGTGGGCAAACGCAGATGGGACACAGTCAAGATTCCTCTTGGCACTTGTTGCTTACACGAGTAATGTGATTTTCTGTTTGTGTATGCTTTCAGTGATTGTGACACGTTGTGTGTGTGACTGCTGCCACTCCTCAGGGTCAGAGCTGCAATGTTGGAAGTTGTCTATGTGTGTCCTTTGTGGGTCAGCTTGGCTTCTTCATTGGTGTGTGACTATGGCCAGGATCCCATTGTTTGGGGTGGATTTCACGTCATTCCCATGTACGGCATACTGTGCAGTGTGTCAGACATTCACAAGTATTGTTGACTGGCCATGTGTGATGGGTTTCTGCACCTTATTTCCCCCACCACCCCTGGGATTTTCATGGGTGCATGTGCAATGTCAGCAGTCCATGTGAGCTTCACTGCTGCACATTGGTGGAGTTCAAGGTGTGTGGCGTTGAGTGTGTGCAAATGTGAGTTGTTGCACGGCTGGGGCACTACCTCCATGTTGTCCTTAGCTGGCAGGCCATGATGAGTGCTTTGTGCTTGTATAGGTGTGATGGTAGTTTGTTGGTCAGGATACATGGCTGTGGTTCACAGTGTGGATGACATCTACCTTTGCCATCACAGTGTGATTGTCATGCAGGCTAGTGTCACCACAATGTGGGGTCCCTGGGGGGAGTGCTGTGGTGGTTCTGTCTCTTGCTGTGTTTGTTGCTGTTCCTACAAGCTTGTGTGACATGTGTAATTTGGGCTCCCTCTCATCTCACAATGCCTGTTTGCCCAAATAGGGGAATCCAATCCATGAGTTAGTTTTGTATGTGACTGTGTTGACATCTGTGTATTAGTGAATCTGGCCTCCTCATGTGTTGTGTGTTTGCCTGGGGACACTGGCACACAACCCCCTCACCTGTTGTGTATGATATGCAGTGTGAGTCTGCCTGTTTGTGTTTGTGCATTTGCACCACTGCATTGGCATATCTTTAGTTTGCCATTGGCTGTATGTTGTTTGTTGGCTTTCCCCTGCTGGCCCTGGGACTGCTAGGTCATCAGTCAGCACATTGATCATGGTTAGTATGTCCCATTGCTGCCATGGTATGGTATTTGTTCACATGACATCTACAGTCTCCACAGGATATCTACATTTGTGTGTCCATTGCTGCAGATATGTGGGTCTGCATTATGATGCTCACTTCTGTCATTGTGTTATTTGTGAATGTAGACAATGTGGGCCCCCATGGCTGATGTTTGTGTGCACATGGCTAGAACGATGTGTCATTGGCACTGCACTGCTTGCCTCACACAATCTATGTTGCTATGGGACACAAGCACTACAATGCCACTGTAGTGTTTGGTGTTGTGTGGCCAGGAATAATCCCTGCATTTTTGGTTTAGCAGCTTTTACCAGGACTACACTTACCTTTTGGGCACTGTGGTGATGGGGCTTAGGGCCCCATTGCCACACTGTTCAAAATGTGCTTCAGCTATGGAGCACACACTTGCCTTTGGGCACTGTGGTGATGGGGCTTAGGGCCCCATTGCCACACTGTTCAAAATGTGCTTCAGCTATGGAGCACACACTTGCCTTTTGGGCACTGTGGTGATGGGGCTTAGGGCCCCATTGCCACACTGTTCAAAATGTGCTTCAGCTATGGAGCACACACTTGCCTTTTGGGCACTGTGGTGATGGGGCTTTGGGCCACATTGCCACACTGTTCAAAATGTGCTTCAGCTATGGAGCACACACTTGCCTTTGGGCACTGTGGTGATGGGGCTTTGGGCCACATTGCCACAGTGGTCATGGTCTGCTTGCATTGTGTAGGCCACACACACAATTATGTGTGACCACATGTGTTAGGGGGCCACATTGTATGTTCAATGTCATGTTCAGTGTTGTATGCATTTGACACAGACCACACACGCTTGTCATGGTGTTGGGGGTGGGATGTAATTTACAGACAGTCCTTATGTGGGAGTATGCTAGTTGTGTCATGCATTACCCGTCCTATGGGTAGGGGTGGTTGTAGTGACCGGCATCCTGCCCCCCATGAGTGGGGATGGTAGTAGTGGTAGGCATCCAGCCCCCCATGAGTGGGGATGGTAGTAGTGGTAGGCATCCAGCCCCCCATGAGTGGGGATGGCAGTAGTGGCTGGCATCCAGCCCCCCATGAGTGGGGATGGTAGTAGTGGTAGGCATCCAGCCCCCTATGGGTGGGGATAGCAGTAGTGGCAGGCATCCATCCCCCCATGAGTGGGGATGGCAGTAGTGACAGGCATCCAGCCCCCCATGAGTGGGGGTGGTGTTAGTGGTAGGCATCCATCCCCCTATGGGTGGGGATGGCAGTAGTGGTAGGCATCCAGCCCCCATGAGTGGAGATGGTAGTAGTGGCAGCCATCCATCCCCCCATGAGTGGGGATGGCAGTAGTGACAGGCATCCAGCCCCCCGTGAGTGGGGGGGGGGTGGCAGGCATCTAGCCACCCATGAGTGGGGATGGTAGTAGTGGTAGGCATCCAGCCCCCTATGGGTGGGGATGGCAGTAGTGGTAGGCATCCAGCCCCCCATGAGAGTGGATGGTAGTAGTGGCAGCCATCCATCCCCCCATGAGTGGGGATGGCAGTAGTGACAGGCATCCAGCCCCCCATGAGTGGGGGGGGTGGTGGCAGGCATCTAGCCACCCATGAATGGGGATGGTAGTAGTGGTAGGCATCCAGCCCCCTATGGGTGGGGATGGCAGTAGTGATAGGCATCCAGCCCCCCATGAGTGGCGTTGGTAGTAGTGGCAGCCATCCATCCCCCAATGAGTGGGGATGGCAGTAGTGACAGGCATCCAGCCCCCCATGAATGGGGGTGGTAGTAGTGGTAGGCATCCAGCCCCCCCATGAGTGGGGATGGTAGTAGTGGTAGGCATCCAGCCCCCTATGGGTGGGGATGGCAGTAGTGGCAGCCATCCAGCCCCCCATGAGTGGGGATGGTAGTAGTGGTAGGCATCCAGCCCCCCATGAGTGGGTATGGTAGTTGTGGTAGGCATCCAGCCCCCCATGAGTGGGGATGGTAGTAGTGGGAGGCATCCAGCCCCCTATGGGTGGGGATGGCAGTAGTGGTAGGCATCCAGCCCCCCATGAGTGGGGATGGTAGTAGTGGCAGCCATCCATCCCCCCATGAGTGGGGATGGCAGTAGTGACAGGCATCCAGCCCCCCATGAGTGGGGGGGTGGTGGCAGGCATCTAGCCACCCATGAGTGGGGATGGTAGTAGTGGTAGGCATCCAGCCCCCTATGGGTGGGGATGGCAGTAGTGGTAGGCATCCAGCCCCCCATGAGTGGGGATGGTAGTAGTGGCAGCCATCCATCCCCCCATGAGTGGGGATGGCAGTAGTGACAGGCATCCAGCCCCCATGAGTGGGGGGGGGGTGGTGGCAGGCATCTAGCCACCCATGAGTGGGGATGGTAGTAGTGGTAGGCATCCAGCCCCCTATGGGTGGGGATGGCAGTAGTGGTAGGCATCCAGCCCCCCATGAGTGGGGATGGTAGTAGTGGTAGGCATCCAGCCCCCTATGGGTGGGGATGGCAGTAGTGGTAGGCATCCAGCCCCCCATGAGTGGGGGGGGGTGGTGGCAGGCATCTAGCCACCCATGAGTAGGGGTAGTTGTAGGGTGGTGTTGGTGGTAGGCATCCATCCCCCTAGGTGTGGCATTGGTGTTGGCCATCCCACCCCTATGGTTCTGCTGTTGCTTGTGTACGTCATTTGTGCATCCCTATGTGTGTGTGACATATTTCGGGTACGTGTCGTTTGTTTGTGTTGTAGGTGTTTGACTTACCGTCTGCGCCGTACGCGTCCGTGCCGGTCCCGGTAATAGATGTAGAGTATTGGTAGGACCTGCGCGATGGGATTCATGGTTGGTTCGTCTCGTTCGGGTTTCTCGTGTCTTCTACTCGTACTCGTCGCTGGCTTGTTCATCTCATCGCCGTGGATCGTCTTGTGGCTGAAATCGGAGCTTATGTGCAGCTCTCCCGGATGCTCAAACGTGCCGTACGTAGCGACGAGTTCGGCGCGTACGGGAGATGCATCGTAATAGTCCGGCCGGAAGGTGCTGTGTATTTGGTTCCGTGCGACTCAATTCGGCGTTTACGGATCCGGCTTGGGCGGGGAACAGGAGCTGGAATGGGTAAGTACGGCTCGCTCGGAATCTGGGCTGTTATACGCATCGTACTTGTTCGTTCGGTAGAGTGTTCGAGTCGGTCGGAAAACACGCGTTCAGCTCGTATTTTTTCCGGACGAATACTGTTAGGTGCGCTTCCGGCCGACATCGGAATCGACCCCATAGTCTTTAGTCTGCTTTGTTAACCCTGGCCACCAATAGCATTGTTTCAATAAAGAAACAGTCGCCGTAACTCCTACATGTGCAGAACCTATCCCTTCGTGTGCTGCTAGAATTAAACCTAACCTACGATCCCTGTTTGGAATTACTCTATCCCCCACTCCAGGAATCTGAGCAAATGGAATGTTATTGGCATCTAATTTGTAGGAGTACTTGAGTGGAAATCTTTTTGGTACTGCTCTGCTGTTTTTGTGTGAAGCAATGACAGCCACCATAATCTCACCGTCTATTCTCGTTTTTGAACGAGTGATTGCAGCTACGGAAGCTGTGCGTACAGTCCCCTTTGCGGCTTCGTCAGCCAATGAATTCCCTCCAACGTGAACGCCATCACGCTGGTGACTCAGTGTATGTATCACGTGAGCTCTCAGTAGTTCGTTTTTCAACTCCACTACCTGTTCCCATAGCATTTTGTGCTTACTTGTGCCACCTTTTGCATCTTTGAACCCGTTCTGACCCCAGTGGTGCAAATAATCATTATATGATTGTACACAGTAAAAGGAATCACACACAATTAGTGTGTATGGAATTCTCGATCCGTATTTACCAGTGCCAGTATCAAGGCTTTTAACTCTGCCAGCTGTGCCGTGCAGTCTCCTAGAGATTGCGTTTTTGTGCAACTTGGATGGAACTTTCCATCCTGTATGCGACCTTTAACGATTGCGCATGCCAAGCTATATTGTTGCTTACTTCCTATGGCCGGCTAAGCAGATCCGTCAGTGTAAATTATATATTCATACTGATCTAGAGGCATTATTTCATTTGGTATAGGATATTGTTGTTCGTATTGTAGAAATGTTTATTTCTTCAGATTTGGGTCATACCTGTATTCTACATCTGACGCAGTGAGAGAATTAGCCCATTGTATCCATCTCGGATGTAAGGCTATAGCGTTGGGAACGCTTGCCTTTGTTGCAGCCTCTAAGGCTGGAACCGGAGTCACTACTATTATTCGTTTCCCCTGAGCCAGTGCTCTTTCTCTCACTACAGCAGTCTGTACTGCTGTTAGAATCTTTTCTGTAGATGCAAAGCGCATCTCAGCATTTGTTACAAATGTGATTTGTATGCAATTGGTACAGTTTCACCTTCATTCTATGTTAGGTAAGTGTACCCTGACTGACCCGCAACTATACAGATCACCAGGTTGCGTACGTTTACGCGTGTTTGTAAGAGTTTGGAAGCTATCATGTCAGCTTGTAGGGAACAAAGGATATCTGTGTGTTCCTGTGTCCATTGTCTAACTGAAAAGTCAGGTTTTATTAAATCGTAGAAAGGTTTTACTCTTTCTGTGTAATCCAAAATATATGTTCTACCAAAATTTAGGAATCCCAGTATTGATTGTAAATTTTTCAATGATTTTGGAGGTTGGAACAGCGCGCATTTTTCAAAAAAATTGGCTGCCAGGCCTTTTCCCTTCACTTGAAAGCTCTGTCGTGTAGTTCCTATAGTACCCATGCAGGACCTGCGCGTTTGGATAACATAGATCGTGGCCTTGGTGATAGACTGGCTCTGTGCACCCCCACCGCATATGTTAGCCTGATTTGCATTAGCTAGCTAACAGTGCCACTAGAATCTCCTCTTATCGGGTAGAGATTAGTTTCTGGCAACCTTAGATCATGACAACCCAAATTCCTCAGAATCGTGGAAACAATATACTACTTTTCGCTCAGTCACTCGTGCTTACTTATTCGGTTTGTCTCAGAGAGTTACACAGAATGAACAGTCTGGGCGTTTCAATAAGTATTTATTGAACAGTTGTTATTCTAGTGTAAAATATATGTGCTGCGGCAATCAGCAGACAATAGCAGAGCTATATTATCAGCAGTATGATAAAAGCGAAGGGATAGAACAGTTCTACCATATTGCAATATTCATGAATACATACATGAATATAAAAATCATTATGAAAAGTGCACGTACTCCTACGATGCCTAACTAGATGTACCTGAGTGTACCTAGCATATGTGTAGGGCTAAAAGCCTAAGAGCCAAGAATCCTTCTAGGATTTAGTCGAACCCCCATACCTGAATAGAGAGAGTGTGGGACCCCGTCCTGGTCTCGAGTTGGACACCCCGCAAGGGCTGTGTTAGACCGCTGTCAGCTGGAGCGACTGCATGCAGGAGCCTCAGCGTCTCTGGTCAGTGTGTCAGCATGGAAGTCTCGGTTCCCTCTGTTTTACCGGGGTAAGATGTGGTATATTTATACCCTGAAGACTCTGGTTGCTTCATATGGTTTGTATTGGCCATGTTAGACTTGAGGAAGACGTCAGGGGTGAACTTTGTACATACATAATATGCAGGTGGTGTATTCCTAGAGAGCCATGCATAATTGATGAGTACAGTGTGGGCCTGTGTTTGGGAAAAACCCTGCTGTATTCAAAACCACAGAATAGATAACGTTCAGCCCTCAGAGCACGTCGTGTACTAGTGAAGACCAATGTAGGTGAAAGATCATGCCTATATAAGGAATCATGACTATAATAGGACATGTACAGTTATGACCGTAATAGGGCATATGCGGCTTTGACCATAATAGAGCAAGTACGAAGATGACCATATTAGGGCAAATACGAATACATCCATTTTAGGGCATGTATGAACGGGTCTACATTAGGGCCTCTATACGGGACATAACACCCACTCCTCTTCCGAACAGGATGTCAATGACCATACTTAAGATCTGGACAATTTAAAAACATTTTAAAAGCAAGTAAAAACATGGTTTTAATATTGTTAAAAAAACTTCAAAAAATGTTACAATTCAGCTCTTTCCAATTGCCACTAAAAAAAGAAATGTCTATTTTGTTTCTCTATATAAGTTGCTTCACTCAAAGCGGAAGAAGGCCATGCTTTTCTCGAGCGAAAGTGTCAATTTAGGAAATGTTCCAAATTTGCTCGCTTATTATGAAAACGACTGGAGAAGCCGAATTCTTTCCCAGGACGCGACGAGCCAATTCGAGATTAAGTGTCCTGGCTGGGAAGCACAACATTATCTGTGTGAGCTACTGCAGACAACAAATCCAACGCCTCACAGAGAACGTCAATCGCACATAGATGGAATGTAGCACTGCTAACAGTCGATGCTGCGGCAGCTTGTGCGGCAGTTGTTACCTGGGTGCCTGTGGAGGAGTCACTTAACCTAGCAGGAGCAAACGGCACCTGTGGATTCTCCAGGAATGCATTCATCAGAATTGGAAGCCGCTGGGGACAACGCAGAGCATGGGCCTTTATGGGGTCCAGCATTGCATCCGTGTCCGGAGGCGCATCTGATGGAAATGTTAGACAAAAATCCAACGTGCATTCTTCTCTGCAAAACAGGCATCTAAGAACAGGTAAGATGCAGTCTACCCAGACTGGTCGAAAGGATAGAAACCAGGAGGCATTGAGTTCTCGCAGGCAAGAAATGCCCCGAAGTTGCACCATGCGTTCACGGTATTTCCGCTCCAGGAGCATGTTCGCCATTCCCTCGGGAATTGGGCCGTCCATTGCATAGCAGTAGTATTATGAATAGGACCCCTGCAATCAGCAATAGGATAAGCAGGAGTCCTCCAAATACGCTTCCCAATACGGAGTGTATAAAATTTGGGATTACTATGGTCTTAAATAGGTGTATAATACCGCTCGTATCAGACATATTGAAGATATGTCCCACCATTTCTGCGAAATATAAGGGGCAGTTTGTACGTATAAGCGCCTGAATCTCAGTCGAGGTCCTTGCAACTTGAAGTTCAAAGGTTTTTCGAGCGGAGGTTAAGGGCACGAGTTGCTGTAAAAGCATGGCTTGCAGTCTGCTCATAGTATCAAATTGTATGAAAGAAATGTTCAGTGAAGGCCATAGCGGCGCCTCCCTGACTGTGTTCAGTGGCGGAAACAATACTTGCATACAGCAAGTAACCCTGGAGTTAACAGTGACCAGATAGGCGACGCCCGGAAGCATCCCACAGCAACCTTGATCATTTAGCATCAAGTAACTCCCATTCGAGAGCAGCTGGAAAACCGGCGTGATCATGGACGCTGGGGTCCCTGTCATGTGACACGATAGGTATCCTGACACATGAGAGAACCGCTTAAAGCGTTCTTGCAGTTTGTACCACTCAGATACACTTCTAGATCCCCATTCCGGCATCAGTATCTATATGGTAACTCCCAAGTTTCCTTAATGTAACCCTTACCCATCTTTTCATATTTGCCTGCCTGCCTTTGCTCAAGGCAATATTGAAATTGAAACGTAGTGACCGGCAGAGTGATTTGGCCATGAATTAGCCATTCAGTTGATGGTGATTCGGCTACAGTGAATGGTAACCTTTCCAGTTTCTCAATACGTAGCATTGTATATTTGGCTCCCCTTTGTGCCATTTCTGTCTGTTTATCAGTCAGATTGTATTCTGAAAACAGAGACGTGGTGTTTATGAAACGCCAGGGCACATAGCCTGCACGCAAAGATTGTAGCGTCCAGCTTAGCATCATAATAGAACTGTTAGACCTGTCAGCCCTAGGGTGGTCTTGCCCTGTTTTTTTCCCCTTTTTGCGCCTCATTTTTGCCACCATATTTTTACTGGACCTAGGTCTCCGGGCGCCTTGCCACTGCTGGTCAGTGCTGAGGTGCAGGTGCTCTCTCACTAAAGATGGCTGCCACAGGCCCCTGCTACTGCAGAAGGGCCTTCCACACATACACGCTAGTAGCCAGGGTCAGGCTGGGACAATGGGATACAGTATCCATCCCGTCCCCGCCTCTGGGCCACATAGCTAGATAGGTGGAAGGTTCCAGAACCTTCCGGGCTGTGGGAGGAGTTAAGTTTTGCCGCCTTTATGAGGGTCACCTGACCTAGGGGTATAAGAGGCTTGGAGGGAAAACCTTTTAGTCAGTTAGGTTGAGGCACCGCTGAACCTGGGAGAACCTGCGCCGGAGTATAGGCTTTAGGGCCTAGGGGGAGACCTACACTACTGCTGCTGACAGGGCTAAGGCCCTGCTGAAGTAAGATAGCTGAGGAACGCCCACCACCCACTGACCTTGCCCAGTGTGAGGGGACCCAGGGAACCACCTTCAGCGTGCTGGGAGGAACATCAAGCACTCCCAGAACCACCAACTCACAACCCCCCCTTTCATAAGAAGAAGAACTTTTCTGACAAGAAGCTCCTCGCAGGAGCCTGAAACCAAAGAGTAACAGGAACCCAAGCTGAGTCGTCGAATGGGGATCACGAGGCGAAGCGCTGTGTCCTAAGCGCTAGACCTTCACCCCCTCTCTACCTAGACCGACAGCTGGACTGTCCCCCAAGAACCCTTCCCACACAGCCCTGTGAATCAGGCTGTCAGCGCGCCCCGCGCTGCAACTCCACGTGGGAGAACTTGACCTCCAGTCACTGACCTGGTGACTGGATCGCCGCCGCGGCCGCCGCCGCGTGAAGAGAGGTGCTGAGGTGAGGGAGACCTCTCCCCCTTTCATGAGTGTGGTGAGGTGCGCCGTCCGCGCCCTCACCGAAGTCCCCAGAAATCACCGCCGGGCCCGAGACCCCTACCGCTGCAATCGCGGCCAAGAAAAACACCGCCGCAGCCCAGGAGGGCCGCGTGAAGAGAGCTGAGGCCCACCGCGGCCTCCAGGCCCGCGGACGCCGTTGCCGTGGGGCCGGGGACGCCGACCGCGTCACAGGTCGCGCCCCCGAAAAGGCCGCGACGTGATTGGCCCCGCCGGAGCCAGCAGCCGAGGAGAAGGAGGCGGGAGGCGTTGCCCGGCAACCAAAGAAGGCCGCGACGTGATTGGCCCCGCCGGAGCCAAGCAGGAAGACGTCGGAGGGGCTCCACTGCCAACGGGAGCCCCCAGAAGAACTCAAGGCCGCGCTGGGATTGGGCGGCGTCGAGAGCCCGCCCCCCCCTAGCACGTACGGAGGAGGAAGAACTCTGTGTGCACACGCGGGAAGCGGGGAGCCATCTGGAAGGACTCCTGGCTCCCGCTCCCTTTACCCTCAAGCACCGCTGACTCCACGGGGGCCGGAGGAGTGCAATACCGGCCCCCCAACGCCCCGATCAAGAAGAGAGAGGCTCCACAGCCTCGGTGAAGCTTGGCAACGCCGGCCGGAGGGCCGTGGGACTCGCTCTGGGCCCCGCCCCGTCCAACAGAGGGCTGGCCCGGGAGGGAGTCCGTCGAGCAGCACAACGACCAGCCACATCACCACAGGTGAGCCCGGGAGGCCCCTAGGGCTCTAGATCAAGCCCCTGGGGGCCGGGGGCCACAATTTACAGGGGGATAACGAGGGAAGAGCCCTCACTGACATTTTGTACCAGGCAAGGCACCTGGTGAGAAGGGGGGCCCAAGCCTAATTTAACCCTCACCTCCCCTGAGAGAAATAGGAATCCCCCATCATAGGGAAGCCCCAGTTTGCTGGACATGTTGAGGGGTTCCCTCTAGGATTTCATCCCGCATAGTGTCCCGCATGCTGCAATAATTATCTAGGCCTGAAGTATGTGCCTTTGCAAGGGATTTTAATATGCCGGAAGTGTTTTGCATGTTCTAGGCCCTGTGTTATTAGTGCACCCGGTAATCGTTATTGGTGCTGTGTTTTTAGGAGCTGATTCCTGCGGCCTTTTAGTGGCCAGAACTGTTGAGGGTCTTTTAGAAGAATGTGCACCAGTTAAAGAAATGTAATGTATAATCTGCCTAATCTAATACAACCTTGATTGACATAAAAGAACTTGATTTTTAATTACACAAGCCTGGTGTGGTGTCCGGTTATTGCTTCGCATTTCTGAGTCAAAGTAAGAGTGTGCTGCACAACTGCCTTACACATTGCCTTCGCGTGCCTTCCCCGCTTTGCGCCATGCTACCGTAACGGACTCGGTAACCCCGTTTCCAACATTGGTGTTCAGCGGTGGGATAAGGACTGGTATTTGTGCAGCACCCTACAGTGACTCAGTGTGCGCCGCAATTAGACACCTAGTGAAATGCAAGTACTAGGAACTCTTTTGTGATTGCCGATTGTGTTAGTCCTGCGTAAGACCTGCTACCTACCATTTAGAACCCCTTCCTTAAATTGTCTGGGACCCCACCTAGGAGGATGGAGTTTGAGTTAGCCGACCTAGAGAGGTACACGGTGACACAGCTCAAGGAGTTCTGCCTAGAGAGGGGGTGGCCGTCAAGCGAGGTGCCAGGAAGGAGGTGCTTCAGAAAGCTTTGAGGGCATGGGTAATGGCCCACCCGGAGGGAAGAGGGGATGAGGAGCAGAGGGAGGCAGACGACCCAGGAGAACTGAGCCTACTGAACATTGACGTCAGCGAGAATGTGTTGCCAGGAAGACGTTCCAGGGCAGGCAGTAGTGCGTCAGGGGGAGTTTGTCAGCAGAGGAATTCAAGGACAGGAGGGAGCAGAGGCAATTGACATTAGAGTTGGCTAGGATGGAAAGGGAAGGAGAGCAGGCAAGGCTAGCCATGGAGGAAAGGAGGCTTGTACATGAGCTTAGCCTGAAAGAACTAGAGCTCCGAACCTTGCAGATGGAGATGGAAGGCAAAGGAAATGGTGGCAGCGTACCTGCTGGGGTTCCACAGGAGCCCAAATTTTATCTACCCAGGGAGGTGATAGCCAGCTTTAGTGTGGGTGATGACATCGACAAGTGGTTGGCGGCGTACGAGGTAGCTTTGGTGGCCCATAGAGTTCCTGAGAGCTACTGGGGAGGAGGACTTTATAGGTACATACCTCCACTAGTAAGGGACACACTTTTAACTTTAGAAAAGGGGATCGGACCAACTACCCTATCATGAGGGAGGCCCTGCTCAGGAAGTTTGGCCTCACCCCAGAGAAGTACCGCCAAAAGTTCCGCAACAGCCACAAGCTCACCACACAAAACTGGGTGGATTTTTATGATTATGCCCGGAAGGCATTGGAGGGTTGGGTACGTGGCAGCAACATTGACAATTACACTGGGCTGTACGACCTGTTTTTGAGAGAGCACCTCCTCGAGAAATGTTTTCCGGAGCTGCGCCAGTACTTGGTGGACCGCAAGCTGACCAATCCTAGGGAGCTTGCAGAGGAGGCAGACACGTGGGTCAGCACTCGGGTGTCCCACAAGGGAGCCGGGGCGGATCCCCCGAAAGGTGGACAGGCGTTCCCCCAGAAGAAAGAGGGGGAGATAAAAAGAGGGAGTTCTTTAAAGGTCCCCAAAATAGACCGCCTGGGAGAGGGGTAGGTTCCCCATCCCAATCTGGATACCAGAGACCCACTTACCCTGACAGGAGTCAGCAGCCCAGAACTGTCCGGTGCTACGAGTGCGGGGAGGTTGGACACTACAAGGGGGATCCCCAGTGTCGCAAGAGAACCCCAGCCCCCACAGGAGGTAAGAGCCCCGGGGTGGCCAGTGTAGCGCTTGGGGAGGAGTTGTCCCTAGGTAGGGGAGGTGAGTGGACAGGCTTGACCTTAGTTTCCCTGGGGGATAGAGAGATCATCCCAAGGGTTCAGGTACCCGAGAACACTGCCAAGTATCGGCAGAGGGTCCTGGTGAACGGGGAGGAGGTGGAGGCTCTGAGGGACACAGGTGCCAGCATGACGATGGTGAGACGTCAGCTGGTGTCCCCAGAGCAGGTGATTCCTGAGGAGTTCCACCCGGTTGTGATGGCTGATAATAGCCTGGGTCATTACCCCGTGGCCCAAGTTCCCTTTGAGTGGGGAGGAGTGTCAGGTCTGATGAAGGTTGCGGTGAGCCCTGCCATGCCAGTTGACTGTCTGCTGGGCAACGACTTGGAACATACTGCCTGGAGAGAGGTAGAGTTCAATGCCCATGCTGAGATGTTGGGGTTACCAGGATGGACTTGCGTTATCACGCGGTCCATGGCTGCCCGACAAGGAACTCAGCCCGGGTTGGAGCCTGAAATAATGGCCCAGCCCACTGCTGGACGAGGAGATGTCCGGGAGGAGACACCCGGTGAGATGGATGGGGAGCCCGCGGAGGTGACCCCGGAGTCCGCTGAGGTGGTTGGTTTTCCCGTGGGGGACCTGCCGACCCCTGCAGAGTGGCAGGTGGAAGGAGGGCCTACCCGGGAAGAATTTTGCCGGGCACAGAGGGAGTGCCCTACGCTTGATGGCATACGGCAACAGGCCGAAGCCCAAGCAGCTGGAACAGAGACTGGTAATTACCATGTCTACTGGGAGGATGGTCTCCTCTACAGTGAGCCTAAGGCTCCGGTGCATGGGTCCTCAAGGGCCGTGGTGGTCCCCCAATGCTACCGAGCCTTTCTGCTAGAGTTGGCACATGAGATACCACTAGCAGGACACCTGGGCCAGGACAAGACGTTTGCACGCTTGGTCCCACATTTTTACTGGCCCAGGATGCGCGTCACTTCTGACACGTTTTGCAAGACCTGCACCACTTGCCAAGCGAGCGGCAAGACAGGGACTAAGGTGAAGGTCCCTCTAGAACCTCTCCCAGTGGTCAATACCCCTTTTGAGCGAGTAGGGATTGACATTGTCGGGCCGTTGGATCCGCCGACTTCTGCTGGGCATAGGTTCATTTTGGTGCTAGTAGACCACGCCACCCGGTACCCAGAGGCAATCCCTCTGAGGACCATCACAGCACCGGTGGTGGCGCGGGCCCTCATGGGGATTTTTACCCGAGTGGGATTCCCCAAGGTCGTGGTGTCAGATAGGGGCACAAATTTCATGTCGGCCTACATGCAGGCCATGTGGAAGGAGTGTGGAGTGACCTACCGGTTCTCCACTCCTTACCACCCCCAGACGAACGGGCTCGTGGAGCGTTTCAACAAAACCTTGAAGGGGATGATCAGGAGCCTACCCGAGGACTTGAGAAGAAAGTGGGACGTCCTCTTACCCTGTCTGCTCTTCTCCTACCGAGAGGTGCCGCAGAAGGGGGTCGGTTTCAGCCCCTTTGAGCTGCTCTATGGCCACCCCGTTCGGGGGCCCCTCAGTCTTGTCAAAGAGGGGTGGGAGAAGTCTTCCTCGAAGCTTCCCCGTGATGTGGTCAGCTATATGCTGGCGTTCCGCAGCCAAGTGGCCAAGCTGTGGAAGGAGGCCTCGGACAACTTAGAGGCGAGTCAGGCCGTCATGAAGCAATGGTATGACCGGAACGCGCGGACGGTAGAGTTAGACGCTGGACAGAAGGTGTGGGTCATGGAGCCAGGAGAGCTTAGCGCCCTCCAGGACCGGTGGACTGGGCCGTTTGAGATCTTGGAAAGGAAAGGCCAGACCACGTATGTCGTCGACATGAAGACCCCCCGTCAACCCCACAGGGTGCTCCACGTCAACCGCCTGAAGCCACACCTGGAGCGTTTCCTTAGCTCACTCTCTTGATGATAACGGATGGAAGTGAGGAGGAGGAGAGTGAGCCTCTGCCAGACCTTCTGGCGGCCCATGAGAAGGATGGTTCGGTAGAGGGAGTAGTCCTCGCCCCATCCTTGACCCCAGAGCAACAGAGGGACTGCCGCCAGGTCTTGGGGCAGTACGCCTCGTTGTTTTCCCTCACGCCTGGAATCACGCACCTGTGTACCCATGATGTGGACACAGGGGACAGTCCGCCAGTGAAGAACAAGTCTTACCGGCTGTCCGATAAGGTCAAGGCTAGTATCCAGGGTGAGGTTGTCAAGATGCTAGAACTGGGGGTGATTGAGCCTTCCAGTAGCCCTTGGGCTAGTCCGGTAGTGTTGGTGCCGAAAGCGGCCCCCCGGGCACCACACCAGAACTTCGGTTCTGTGTGGATTACCGTGGACTCAACTCAGTCACCAAGACCGACGCTCACCCGATCCCTCGGGCGGATGAGCTCATTGACCGGCTGGGAGCAGCCCGGTATCTGAGTACCATTGATTTAACATCAGGCTATTGGCAGATCGCCATGGCGGAAGGAGCAAAGGAGAAGACTGCGTTCTCCACCCCCGAGGGCCACTTTCAATTCCAGGTGATGCCCTTCGGGTTGAAAAATGCTCCAGCCACTTTCCAGCGGTTGGTGAACCAGGTGCTGTCTGGCCTAGAGGCCTTCTCTGCTGCCTACCTGGATGACATAGCTGTCTTCAGTAGCAGCTGGGAGGACCATCTGCAGCATCTCCAGGAGGTGCTACAGGCTTTGCAACGGGCTGGTCTAACCATCAAGGCCAGCAAGTGCCAGATTGGACAGGGATCTGTCGTGTACCTGGGACATCTGGTGGGCGGAGGTAAGGTGCAACCCCTCCAAGCCAAGATTGAGACCATCATGGCCTGGGAGCCCCCAAGACCCAAACAGAGGTCCGAGCTTTTCTCGGCCTCACGGGATACTACCGCCGGTTCGTCAAGGGATATGGAACCATCGTGGGCCCATTGACGGAATTGACTTCGAAGAAGCAGCCACGCAGAGTCATCTGGACGGCTGCCTGCCAGGAAGCCTTTGAGACCCTTAAACGTGCCATGTGCACCGCACCGGTGCTCAGGACTCCAGACTTTGGACGGGAATTTATCGTGCAGACAGACGCTTCTGAGCATGGCATAGGAGCTGTGCTCTCGCAGCTGAATGACGATGGCCAAGACCAGCCAGTGGCCTTTATCTCCCGAAGACTACTCCCCGGGAACAGCGGTGGAGTACCATCGAGCGGGAAGCCTTTGCTGTGGTTTGGGCTGTGAAGAAGTTGAGGCCATACCTTTTTGGTTGTCACTTCTTGATCCAGACCGACCACAGACCCCTTCGCTGGCTCATGCAGATGAGAGGCGAAAACCCCAAATTGTTGAGGTGGTCCATTTCCCTCCAGGGGATGGACTTTCGGGTGGAACATCGACCCGGTGTAGACCACGCCAACGCTGACGGTCTCTCCCGGTTTTTCCGCCTTAGCGAAGAGAACTCCCTAGAGGTTGGGAAGCTCTCCCCTCTTTCGGCTGGGGGGACGCGTGTTAGACCTGTCAGCCCTAGGGTGGTCTTGCCCTGTTTTTTTCCCTTTTGCGCCTCATTTTTGCCACCATATTTTTACTGGACCTAGGTCTCCGGGCGCCTTGCCACTGCTGGTCAGTGCTGAGGTGCAGGTGCTCTCTCACTAAAGATGGCTGCCACAGGCCCCTGCTACTGCAGAAGGGCCTTCCACACATACACGCTAGTAGCCAGGGTCAGGCTGGGACATAGGGATACAGTATCCATCCCGTCCCCGCCTCTGGGCCACATAGCTAGATAGGTGGAAGGTTCCAGAACCTTCCGGGCTGTGGGAGGAGTTAAGTTTTGCCGCCTTTAGGAGGGTCACCTGACCTAGGGGTATAAGAGGCTTGGAGGGAAAACCTTTTAGTCAGTTAGGTTGAGGCACCGCTGAACCTGGGAGAACCTGCGCCGGAGTATAGGCTTTAGGGCCTAGGGGGAGACCTACACTACTGCTGCTGACAGGGCTAAGGCCCTGCTGAAGTAAGATAGCTGAGGAACGCCCACCACCCACTGACCTTGCCCAGTGTGAGGGGACCCAGGGAACCACCTTCAGCGTGCTGGGAGGAACATCAAGCACTCCCAGAACCACCAACTCACAACCCCCCCTTTCATAAGAAGAAGAACTTTTCTGACAAGAAGCTCCTCGCAGGAGCCTGAAACCAAAGAGTAACAGGAACCCAAGCTGAGTCGTCGAATGGGGATCACGAGGCGAAGCGCTGTGTCCTAAGCGCTAGACCTTCACCCCCTCTCTACCTAGACCGACAGCTGGACTGTCCCCCAAGAACCCTTCCCACACAGCCCTGTGAATCAGGCTGTCAGCGCGCCCCGCGCTGCAACTCCACGTGGGAGAACTTGACCTCCAGTCACTGACCTGGTGACTGGATCGCCGCCGCGGCCGCCGCCGCGTGAAGAGAGGTGCTGAGGTGAGGGAGACCTCTCCCCCTTTCATGAGTGTGGTGAGGTGCGCCGTCCGCGCCCTCACCGAAGTCCCCAGAAATCACCGCCGGGCCCGAGACCCCTACCGCTGCAATCGCGGCCAAGAAAAACACCGCCGCAGCCCAGGAGGGCCGCGTGAAGAGAGCTGAGGCCCACCGCGGCCTCCAGGCCCGCGGACGCCGTTGCCGTGGGGCCGGGGACGCCGACCGCGTCACAGGTCGCGCCCCGAAAAGGCCGCGACGTGATTGGCCCCGCCGGAGCCAGCAGCCGAGGAGAAGGAGGCGGGAGGCGTTGCCCGGCAACCAAAGAAGGCCGCGACGTGATTGGCCCCGCCGGAGCCAAGCAGGAAGACGTCGGAGGGGCTCCACTGCCAACGGGAGCCCCCAGAAGAACTCAAGGCCGCGCTGGGATTGGGCGGCGTCGAGAGCCCGCACCCCCCAGCACGTACGGAGGAGGAAGAACTCCGTGTGCACACGCGGGAAGCGGGGAGCCGTCTGGAAGGACTCCCGGCTCCCGCTCCCTTTACCCTCAAGCACCGCTGACTCCACGGGGGCCGGAGGAGTGCAATACCGGCCCCCCAACGACCCGATCAAGGAAGAGAGAGGCTCCACAGCCTCGGTGAAGCTTGGCAACGCCGGCCGGAGGGCCGTGGGACTCGCTCTGGGCCCCGCCCCGTCCAACAGAGGGCTGGCCCGGGAGGGAGTCCGTCGAGCAGCACAACGACCAGCCACATCACCACAGGTGAGCCCGGGAGGCCCCTAGGGCTCTAGATCAAGCCCCTGGGGGCCGGGGGCCACAATTTACAAGGGGATTAACGAGGGAAGAGCCCTCACTGACATTTTGTACCAGGCAAGGCACCTGGTGAGAAGGGGGGCCCAAGCCTAATTTAACCCTCACCTCCCCTGAGAGAAATAGGAATCCCCCATCATAGGGAAGCCCCAGTTTGCTGGACATGTTGAGGGGTTCCCTCTAGGATTTCATCCCGCATAGTGTCCCGCATGCTGCAATAATTATCTAGGCCTGAAGTATGTGCCTTTGCAAGGGATTTTAATATGCCGGAAGTGTTTTGCATGTTCTAGGCCCTGTGTTATTAGTGCACCCGGTAATCGTTATTGGTGCTGTGTTTTTAGGAGCTGATTCCTGCGGCCTTTTAGTGGCCAGAACTGTTGAGGGTCTTTTAGAAGAATGTGCACCAGTTAAAGAAATGTAATGTATAATCTGCCTAATCTAATACAACCTTGATTGACATAAAAGAACTTGATTTTTAATTACACAAGCCTGGTGTGGTGTCCGGTTATTGCTTCGCATTTCTGAGTCAAAGTAAGAGTGTGCTGCACAACTGCCTTACACATTGCCTTCGCGTGCCTTCCCCGCTTTGCGCCATGCTACTGTAACGGACTCGGTAACCCCGTTTCCAACAAGAACGTAGCTGAGATTGCCCGTGTTGTAACAAGGCCAGAACTTGTTCTAATATGTCGATTGCCGAAGACACAATGTTGCCTAAGGAGTAAATCCTGGAGGTCAAAGTTGTTAACCCATTATCCACTACAGCTAATGCCTTTTATAAGTTAATACAGTCTATTTCCCGTATTCTTTCTGCGGCCTCATGTTGGGATATTTTCCAGTTTTCATTATAATAGGCAAAAATGCCGGCATATATGAAACGTTTCTGACGTGTTTTCCTTGGGCCTAGCAAGAAATCTCTAAGGTCCACATCAGGTGTGAGTAAGGTTAAGTGATGTTTTACTTCTGTGAGTGTTGAGATCTCTAGCCAATCAAGGCACAACTTCCTAACACTATACGATGTCACTACCCCTGGGTGTTGTCTTTGTACATAGCGTGTATCTGGCCTATGGATACTAAACTCTTCGATTGTATTCATAAATCTCTGTTGACAGGTGTTTGTGTCAATGGGCCAAATCAGCCATTTCATCCAATCAGGATCTGATCTGTTGTACTGGAGAATGTCATCTAATCCTACCCCTTGTGTAGTTGAATTCTGCCCCCCACCCATCTGTGATGGTGTAGGAAACCTGGGTGCGTTCAGTTCCTTGTTCTTGGCTAGTCCAAGACAGAATGTCTGTTGCACAGTTTCATTTAGAAATATCATCTGCTGTGGAATGAGACATGCTCTAAAAAGCGCTTCTGTTCCCTGGACTTGCCAGTCCCTAGAACCCCAGATTGATTTTAAATCTATAGTGTCCTTCCATACGTCGAAACCCTGTGTAGACAACTGGGCCATAAAGGAGGCAGAGTAAATCTGTTTGGTGTTAGTCAACCTAATTTTCTGTGCTGATGTTTTTGCCACTTTGTAATAAAATGATTCTGGGTCAGATGTATTGAACCATGAAAAGTATGTGAATTTCTGTGCAAAAGTTTGCGAACTACCTTTTGGAGGTGTTGGGCAGTGTTCCCACTGGTGGTATTCAAATACATTTCTAGGTGTTATAGATTTGTGTAAGAAATGATGACCATAATGTTGGTAACAGTACAATCTAGCAAAGTCTGAAGTACCTTCTAACATTTCATCGTTCGGAAATGCTGCAGTTTTTTCTAAATCAAACATCATAGCATTTACAGTTTCAGTGTCCTAATCATCAGATAATGTACTGGAGGTAATGATAACATTTAAAGAATTTTTAAATACATGTTTAAGCTTTAACAGTTCAGTCGGACCGAATATATCAAAATAAATCTTGTCCCATACTATACCGTCCGGTATAGGAACTCCTGTGGTGTTCACTGAAGACAAGTCTCTTGGTTCACGATGTGAAGAGTGGTGTGGTTTTAAAATCAAATTGACTCTTTGGGCTATAGAGCTCTGCTGGAGGTATCGTCCATTAATAAGCATACTAAAAATTATAATTAAACCTAGCCAGAAAATAAAAAATAAAATCCCAGTGATATACCATAGTATCCAAGGTGACACCAGGTAAGTCTTTCTAAAAAAGTTCAAAAAGTCAGTGAGTTTCTGTTTGAGTGATTTTTTGGCTGGTGTCGTTTCTGGCTCGCTTTGATCCAGTGAAAACGTATCAAAGTTCATGAAATAGCCAGAAGCAGTTCGATCAATTGTTGGAATTGCATCGGGATTTTGCTCTTGACGAGGCATGTTGACGTAGACGTCTGTAGTCGGTCTTATTGCAACTTGGTTGTTAAGTAGAGTTTCTTCTTGTTGAAGTGGAACGAGTTCCATAGCATTGTTGCTTAGTCCTTCATTCCGTACAGGTGGCTCTTCAAACGTGATGAGTCTTTCTATTTGAACTTCTTGGATTGTAGCGAGAGGAGGGCGTCTGCTACTGTGGAGTCCACATGGCCTACTGTTTAGTATCGGCCACATAGTGTGCTTTGATTAAGTCGATTGAGACAAATCTTTTCTCCTTTTTTCCGGCAAGAGGCGGCAGAAGTACAGTTCTTGTGCCTTGGATTGCTAGGACCGGTACAGGCTTTCTGTAGGATGGCCCAAATTCTTTCTTGTCTGCAATCTTTTCTCTGACCAGATCTCCGATTTTTGGGATCCAGACAGTTCTTGCCGTTACTGCCTTGACTTCCTCAGTGGCGCTCTGTTTCTGGAGCACGTTACTTTGTTGTGTTCTGAATTTATTCAGATTCTGTAAAACAGCCAAACGATCATGGATATCAAATGGTTTTTCATCCGCCACTGTGCCTTCACAATCAAGATCAGGTACCCACATTCTTGTCTCAAATAGGACCTCGTAAGGAGTGACACCCCCTAGAGAGCTTCTTGGCTGATTGTTTATTGCTCGTTGTACCCCATAAAGGTGATCGACCCATCTACCGCCCTTGCCTAATACCCTAGCTGTTAAAGATTGCTTTAAGTCCCGGTTTTTCCTCTCCACAACGGAATTTCCCTCAGGATGGTATGGAGAGGAGTACCGCAATGCTACGCCCATTCCTTCCATGGCCTCTTTGTAAGCCCGAGAGCTAAACGCTGGGCCACGGTCAGAATGTAACGTGCCAACTGCGAATGTGCCGATAAAGACTTGCAAATCTCTTATAACAGTTTGAGTGTCAGCTGAGCGCTGAGGCCAGACCTTGAGGACACCTGAGCTGGACGCACACGGACAGACAACCTGATGCTGTCTAATAATGGTATCTGTACCGGACGTGTTGTGGTTGACCCTTTCATCTGCTTGCAGATGTTGCAGTTGCAGACAAAGGGGCCGATTCCGATCTCGGTCGGAGGCGCACCTAACACCATTCGGTCGGGAAAAAAGCCATGTGAATGCCTGTTTCCCGACCGATCCGCACGTTATTCCGAACGAGCAAGTACGATGCGCACAACAGCATAGATTCTGACCCAGTCGTACTCACCCAATCCAGGTCCTGTTCCACGACCGAGCCGGATCCGGAATCGTAGAATCGAGCCGCACGGAAGCAAAAATGCAGCCCCGTCCGGCCGGACAAGTACGATGCGCATCCCGTACGCGCCGAACCCGTCGCTACGCACGGCACGTCAAAGCATCCGGGCGAGGCGCACATAAGCTCCGATTCGCGCCACAACACGATCCACGGCTACGAGACGAACACGCCAGCGACGAGGACAAGGCGAAGCA
This sequence comes from Calotriton arnoldi, assembly GCA_963921515.1. Lineage (NCBI taxonomy): Eukaryota > Metazoa > Chordata > Amphibia > Caudata > Salamandridae > Calotriton > Calotriton arnoldi. The sequence goes on along the minus strand of CAWUFW010000899.1, from coordinate 2,818,859 downwards.
AAGAGAAAGACGAACGAGACGAACCAACCATGAATCCCTTCGTGCCGATCCTACCAATATTCTACCTCTATTACCAGAACAGGCACGGACGCGTACGGCGCAGAAGGTAAGTCAGACACCAACAACAAAAACAAACTACACGTACCCGACACATCACACACAGAGGGATGCAGAAATACCTACACCAGCAACAGCAGCACCATAGGGGCGGGATGGCCCTCACCAATGCCACACATACACATAGGGGCCTGTATGCCTACCACTACTGCCACCCCTACCCATGGGGTGCTGGATGCCTGTCACTACTACCACCCTTACCCAGGGGGTGCCAGATGCCTACCACTACTACCACCCTTACCCAGGGGGTGCCAGATGCCTACCACTACTACCACCTCTACCCATGGGGGGCTGGATGCCTACCACTACTACCACCCTTACCCAGGGGGTGCCAGATGCCTACCACTACTACCACCTCTACCCAGGGGGTGCCAGATGCCTACCACTACTACCACCTCTAACCATGGGGGCTGGATGCCTACCACTACTACCACCCTTACCCAGGGGGTACCAGATGCCTACCACTACTACCACCTCTACCCAGGGGTGCCAGATGCCTACCACTACTACCACCCTTACCCAGGGGGTGCCAGATGCCTACCACTACTACCACCCTTACCTAGGGGTGCCAGATGCCTACCACTACTGCCACCCCTACCCATGGTGTGCTGGATGCCTGTCACTACTACCACCCTTACCCAGGGGTGCCAGATGCCTACCACTACTACCACCCTTACCCAGGGGTGCCAGATGCCTACCACCACTACCACCCTTACCCAGGGGTGCCAGATGCCTACCACTACTACCACCCTTACCCAGGGGGTGCCAGATGCCTGTCACTACTACCACCTCTACCCATGGGGGCTGGATGCCTACCACTACTACCACCCTTACCCAGGGGGTGCCAGATGCCTACCACTACTACCACCTCTACCCATGGGGGCTGGATGCCTGTCACTACTACCACCCTTACCCAGGGGGTGCCAGATGCCTACCACTACTACCACCCTTACCCAGGGGGTGCCAGATGCCTACCACTACTACCACCTCTACCCATGGGGGGCTGGATGCCTACCACTACTACCACCCTTAGCCAGGGGGTGCCAGATGCCTACCACTACTACCACCTCTACCCAGGTGGTGCCAGATGCCTACCACTACTACCACCCTTACCCAGGGGGTGCCAGATGCCTACCACTACTACCACCCTTACCCAGGGGGTGCCAGATGCCTACCACTACTACCACCCTTAACCAGGGGATGCCAGATGCCTACCACCACTACCACCCTTACCCAGGGGGTGCCAGATGCCTACCACTACTACCACCCTTACCCAGGGGGTGCCAGATGCCTACCACTACTACCCCCCTTACCCAGGGGGTAACAGATGCCTACCACTACTACCACCCTTACCCAGGGGGTGCCAGATGCCTACCACTACTGCCACCCCTACCCATGGTGTGCTGGATGCCTGTCACTACTACCACCCTTACCCAGGGGGTGCCAGATGCCTACCACTACTACCACCCTTACCCAGGGGGTGCCAGATGCCTACCACCACTACCACCCTTACCCAGGGGGTGCCAGATGCCTACCACTACTACCACCCTTACCCAGGGGGTGCCAGATGCCTACCACTATGACCACCCTTACCCAGGGGGTGCCAGATGCCTACCACCACTACCACCCTTACCCAGGGGGTGCCAGATGCCTACCACCACAACCACCCTTACCCAGGGGGTGCCAGATGCCTACCACTACTACCACCCTTACCCAGGGGGTGCCAGATGCCTACCACTACTGCCACCCCTACCTATGGTGTGCTGGATGCCTACCACTACTACCACCCTTACCCAGGGGGTGCCAGATGCCTGTCACTACTACCACCTCTACCCATGGGGTGCCAGATGCCTACCACTACTACCACCCTTACCCAGGGGGTGCCAGATGCCTACCACTACTACCACCCTTACCCAGGGGGTGCCAGATGCCTACCACTACTGCCACCCCTACCCATGGTGTGCTGGATGCCTGTCACTACTACCACCTTTACCCAGGGGTGCCAGATGCCTACCACTACTACCACCCTTACCCAGGGGTGCCAGATGCCTACCACCACTACCACCCTTACCCAGGGGTGCCAGATGCCTACCACTACTACCACCCTTACCCAGGGGGTGCCAGATGCCTGTCACTACTACCACCTCTACCCATGGGGGGCTGGATGCCTACCACTACTACCACCCTTACCCAGGGGTGCCAGATGCCTACCACTACTACCACCTCTACCCATGGGGGCTGGATGCCTGTCACTACTACCACCCTTACCCAGGGGGTGCCAGATGCCTACCACTACTACCACCCTTACCCAGGGGGTGCCAGATGCCTACCACTACTACCACCTCTACCCATGGGGGCTGGATGCCTACCACTACTACCACCCTTACCCAGGGGTGCCAGATGCCTACCACTACTACCACCTCTACCCAGGGGTGCCGGATGCCTACCACTACTACCACCCTTACCCAGGGGGTGCCAGATGCCTACCACTACTACCACCCTTACCCAGGGGGTGCCAGATGCCTACCACTACTACCACCCTTACCCAGGGGTGCCAGATGCCTACCACCACTACCACCCTTACCCAGGGGGTGCCAGATGCCTACCACCCTTACCCAGGGGGTGCCAGATGCCTACCACTACTACCACCCTTACGCAGGGGGTGCCAGATGCCTACCACCAACACCACCCCCACTCATAGGATGGACAATGCATGACACAACCAGCACACCACAACCTAGGGAATGCAAGAAAAAGACATCCCCCCAACACCATGACAAGCGTGTGTAGACTGTGTAAAATGCCTACAACACTGAACATGACTTTGAACATACAATGTGACCCCCTATCACATGTGCCACACATTTATGTGTGTGGCCCCCACAATGCAAGCAGGCCATGACCATTGTGGCAATGGGGTCCAAAACCCATCATCACAGTGACCAAAATGTAAGTGTGGGGGCCCATAGCTGAAGCACATTCAGAACATTGTGGCAATGGGGTCTAAACCCCCATCATCACAGTGACCAAAAGGTAAGTGTGTGGTCCATAGCTGAAGCACATCTTGAACATTGTGGCAATGGGGTCCAAACCCCCATCATCACAGTGACCAAAATGTAAGTGTGGGGGCCCATAGCTGAAGCACATTCAGAACATTGTGGCAATGGGGTCTAAACCCCCATCATCACAGTGACCAAAAGGTAAGTGTGGGGTCCATAGCTGAAGCACATTTTGAACATTGTGGCAATGGGGCCTAAACCCCCATCATCACAGTGACCAAAAGGTAAGTGTGGGTTCCATTGCTGAAGCACATTTTGAACATTGTGGCAATGGGGCCTAAACCCCCATCATCACAGTGACCAAAATGCAAGTGTTGACAAAGAAAAAGCTGCAACTGCCAAACTGCATGGATGATTCCTGGTCACAGAACATAAAACACATCAGTGGCAAAGTAGTGCATGTGTCCCATTGCAACATAGATTGGGGGAGGCAAATACTGCAGTGCAAATAAGACATACCTTTGGCCATGTGCAGACAAACAACACCCATGGGGGCTGACACTGTCAACATTCATCAATGACACAATGACAGAAGTGACCATCAGAATGCAGACCCACATATTTGCACCAATGGGCACACAAATGCAGATACCCTGTGGAGACTGTAGATGTGAGGTGAACAGATACCATACCATGGCAGCAATGGGACATACAAACCATGATCATTCTGCTGACCGATGACCTAGGAGTCCCAGGGACAGCAGGGGAAACCCACCAAACAACATACAGCCAATGGCACACCAAAGATATGCCAATGCAGTGGTGCAGATGCACAAACACAAACAGGCAGACCCACACTGCCCATCAAACACAACAGGTGAGGGGGGGGTGCTAGTGTCCCCAGGCAACCACACAACACATGAGGAGGCCTGAATACCAATTACACAGATGTGCATACAGTGCCACACAAAGGTAACTAATGGATCCAAATCCCCTAAGTGGGCAATCAGCCATTGTCAGATGAGAGGGAGCACAAATCACACATGTCACACAAGCATGTAGGAACAGCAACTGACACAGCAAGACACAGAGACACCACAGCACTACCCCCAGGGTCCCCACAATGTGGTGATCCTGGGCTGCATTACAATCCCACTGTGATGACAAAGCTAGATGTCGTTCACACTGTGAACCACAGTCATGTGTCCTGAGCAACAAACTACCATCACACCTACACAAGCACAAATCAATCAGCACGGCCAGTAAGCCAAGGCCAACATGGAGGCAGGGGTCTAGCCGGGCAACAACTCTCATCTGCACACACTCAACACTACACACCTCGACCTCCAACAATGTGCAGCAGTGAAGCACACATGCACTGGTGACATTGCACATGCACCCATGACAATGCCAGGCTGGTGGGTGGGAACCAAGGTGCAGAAACACATCATACATGGCCACTCAACAAGACTCCTGAATGTCTGACACACTGCACACTACGCTGTACATGGACATGACGGCAATACCACACCAACCAATGGGATCCCAGCCACAGTCACACACCAATGAAGAAGCCAAGGACACCCACAAAGAACACACATAGACAACTACCAACATTGCAGCCGGGACCCTGAGAAGTGCCAGCAGTCACACACATAACGTGTCACAATCACTGAAAGATAACACAAACTGGAAATCACATGACAGGTGTAAACAACAAGTGCCAAGGGGAATCCTGACTGTGACCCATCTGCATCTGCACACAAACTCAGCCGTGACAGCAAACACACCTATGGGTGACACCCTGATGACCAGTAATGTGCCAGGCACCCACATCACAGAGAATCCAGGGAGAAGACTTGGGGGGAACATAGGTCAACTCAGCAAGCATCACAAACAGGTACAACACTAGGGATCCCAGCATGCACAGCAAAACGGAAGTGAACACACAGACATGCTCATATAACACACACCTTGGGCGCAGGCAATGTCACGTGAGTACACACTGCCATGAGGGGACTCCACTCCTGTGTGAGGAAAGCTGTGCCATATGTTGCCTCAGTAGGGCTCCATCATGTCAGCTGAGCACTTGGTCACACACTCAACAATTAGCACCAAATGAATGCTCCCGTCACATCAGCCTGGTCATGGGAGTGCCAATGAAATCATCAGCACAGATCCAACACACTTGTATAGGAATGTTGCACTGACAACACAGATGAGTCCTTCCCCATTGATGCCCAAACCTGCATGTCCAGTGGAGATGGCCACACGGTCAGGGAAGTAGACAAATTGAACAATGGCAGGCACAACAGATGTGCAGGGGTGGAAGCCACAGATGTGAAATTGCTAATGTAAGTAGGAAATCCCATTGCCAAATATTGAACACATGACACCCTCAGATGCTGCTAAGGATGACATGGATACACCACAGGATAGGACACATTCCCCCTGGACCACATGTGTTCCTGCACAGTAACACTTCATTATCATGAGACCAAATATCACCATCACTGCAGCAAGGGCATGGTTAGCATCATCAACAACATGTACATCAGAAGCAAAAGCACTAGAGAACAGAAAGGTGCTTTATTCAGCATATGTGGGTCTAACAGTTGATGTCCAGCAAAAACATTTAACAAAGGCCAATGGCCAGTCCAACTTGAAAGTCAAAACAGGGTGACAGTGGCAGATGTCACCCTACGCATGCCTGCACTGATGAAAGCCAGGGACAATCCCCTCGGAGGGGCATACGGGGGGCAGGCCAGGCACCGCAGGGACAGGATCATGGCTCACCAGAAGGAGGCAGGGAAGGGGTGGTGGGTGCTGGAGAGCCACTGACAACTGCAGTGGAGGTGTCTGACATGGTGTGTGCCGGCACAAGTGGGGGGCATGACTCTGATGGTGTGGGTGCCGGCAAGACTGCAGGGGACCGTGCAGATGGAGTGGACAGGTTCGCCACTGCAGTGCCCAAGTCAGACAGGGTGGTAGTGGACTCTACTGCAGTGCCTACCTCCAGGGGAGGAGAATGGGGATCAGGTAAGGTGGGCAGGACAGAGGGGGAGGACACCGTCTCCACACCAGTGGCACAGACAAGCGCAGCGGGGGGGTGTGGGGCCAGAAGAGCAAGTGGCAGGTGGAGAAGGCCTGATCCTTTTGGGGATGGTGTATCTGTGGGTGGGGGAACCTGGGGCAGGGTGTGGTGGGGGCACCTGTGGAGTGGGGGCCTGAGGGATGGAGGAAGGAGACTTGGTGCCTGAGCTGCAGGGCGGCGGCGCGGTCTTGCTCTTCCGGGTCCGGGGGGACTTGCGGATGGGGGCGTCAGTCGGTCTGTGCCTGGGGGAGGGTGTCCGGTGGCGAGGGGCACTCTGCTCCGTGTGGGTGGGCTTCCTCTTCCCCCTGAATGCTGTATCAGCTGGATCGGAGGGGAAGAGGCCGAGGTCACTGAGGAAGAGCCGCTGGGTCTTTGGGGTTGCAGGTGAGGCAACGGAGGGGGCTTTGGAGGGAGAGGCAACTGTGGACTGCGCAGTGCTCGTGGATGCGTGTGTGTGTGACTGGGCCCCATCCCCTGTGAGTGTGGTTTCAGTCCCCTGACTGTGCGTGCGTGTGCATGTGCGTCTTGTCTGTGGCGTGTGTGTGTGTGTGCTGCTCGTGTCTGTGCTGGTGTGTGCCTGTGCCGGTGTGTGTGTGCTTGGGACAGGTAAGGTGCTGGGGAGTGTGGATGGGGCAGAGACAGGAGGGGTGAGGGACTGTTGGAGGAGGGACACTGCTGCTGTCAGGGAGGAGTCCATGGACCTATTGCCCCTCTGTATGGCAGACATGCCCGATGAGATGCCCTCCATGAACGACACCAGCTGAGTCAACAGAGTGGTGTGTGCATGGAGGACACTCAGCATCGCTGTCTGCCCTACATGGAGCTGCCGAAGGAGGTACACAGACTCCTCACTCAGGGCAGCAGGGGACACAGGGGCAGGGGGTGCGGTGCCTGGCCCGAAGGAGACACGCTCCCGAACATGGGAGCCTCCACGGACCTCGGGAATGGGAGCCGATGGGAGGGCGGTGGTGGTGGTGGTGGCGGGGACAGCAACACTAGCTGGGGTGTGGTGGCTGCTGACACCCGCCTCCATAAGGGAGTCATCCTCCGAGCTGCTGTGGTCCTCAGCTGAGGTGGATGGTGCTAAGGACTCCTCGGTGTGGTTCCCCTCGCCCTCCGTGCCACTGGGTCCCTCCGACCACTCCTCGGCTGTTGACCCAGTCTGGCTCTGCGGTTCCTCCTGGTCCATGGAGCTGTCCCCTCCTGTGGCCGTGGATGTATCTTCAAACAATAGGGAAACAGACATACATCAGTCACCTGCACCAAACGCACACACCACAGTAAGTACAGCACAATACAGAGCAAGGCCTGGCATCCTTAGTTGAACATTGCTAAATTGCCCAAACAGAATAGGAGAAGCCAATTGTCAGTCTGATCGTCAACCATGGCATTCACATCCCACCTGGCCTTGCACCCATCTGTCTGGCGTCCGTTGGCTGGCAATACCCCAGTGTGGACACATGCACCACCTACACAGTAGTTGGACGGTGCAGAGAACACGGTGAAGCATGTGAACATGCACACATCACAACTCTTGCCACTGAGTCAGTACAGGTGCCCGGATGAAAGTGATGCCCAGAGTCAGATATATGAAATGCATGTGATGCATACCAGCGACAGACACCACGATGCACCCATGTGCTGATAGCCATTGCCACTATGGTGTGCATGTAGCACATGTCACTCCCCTGCAGGATCACCCATAGGAAGTCACATGCCATGGCACAGGCATGCCTGCTAAGTCATACATCACTGTCTCCAGTCACATGGGCAGGGCAGCCACACAACAACAGTCTGCACTGTGTCACAATAGTAGGTCATGGGGAATGCAAGTCCTGGAGCTGAACAAGTGCACATGTATATCCCCCACACACCACATCATCTGAACCCTTATCTGTCCAGGTCATACTGATTGGACATATGGGTGACCTGTAACACAAGCCTCTGAACCTGAGCACCTCACAATCTGCTGTGAATGGGAAACAGCTGCATGGACCTCACATTCGCATACCCCAGTCTGCACGGTCAGGTGTTCAAACACCTATGTGTCACACAAGTATCGTCTCCTATGGTCACATCTCCGGTGGCATGCTGAGCCCCAACCGATAAACACCCCAGCAGTCCTGACATCGAAGCCACAGCACACTGACACAGAGGCTGACACCTGAGGGGACATATCACTGAGCACAACGTGTCAGCTGATACACGGGAGTGGGAGTACAGAGTGCATTGCATGGCCTGGAGTAGGCATGACTGTCCTGCCCCACATGAATGAGGGATGAACCCTGGACAGTAGGCAGCTGGCTAAGTATGTGTGACACACGTGATATACACACTCCTGGGGCCCAAACATTGTTCCCACCCGCAGCTTGGGTGTGTGCCAGTTACCCCAGGCACATGTGGTGGATCAGCTCAGCAATTGGACCACAGATCAAAGTAACACGCAGATTACATGTCAGAACACAGGCATTGTGTAAGCAATGGACCCACCCATGATGCCCACCACAGTTAGGGGAACAGATGCTGTCCCCCACCTTGAGTCAAGCAAACTGCAAGGACACAGTACCCAAGTGGCACAATTCCCTGACTGCAAGGGCCACACCTGGGTATCAGATGAGGAGTGGGCAGTGCACAATCGAGGGACATGGGTCCTGGACCACATGACTGATGTGCTGTGGAAGTTTAACCAGGCCAGAGGAGGGCACATAGCATGGCAGACAGAGTACACAATGCAGTCATGGACTCACCCCCTCCGTGCTGCTCCCTGGCCTTCAGCTGCCCATCCAGATCAGGGAAGACCACCGCCAGGATCATGAGCATGTGGGGGGTCAGGGTCCGGTGTCCGCCCCTCCTGCGAGGAGGCGACAGCTTCAGCTGGACCGGTGCGATCCTCCAGGTCCAGCCCCGAAGGTCCTGCCACCTCTTCTGGCAGTTGCGGATCTGGCGCTTGTAGTCCCCCACGGATCTCACTGCCCGGACGATGGTCAGCCATATCTTCTGCTTCTGGTGGGCATCAACCTGTGAGGATGACAAAGTGAGAATGCTATTACTACACATGCAACATATCCGTGCATTACACAGTTGTGTATACATGTCTCAATCACAGGGGCACATGATGTACACAGGCAGTGCAACGATGGCCATGGACAGTATGCCAGCAGTAACTACATGGTATCATTGCCTGGGAAGTAAAACCTTGTTTAAATGCACTGTCACTGCACTATACCTGTCCAGTGCATGTAACTACACACTATGGGGGGTGACAACTACTCAGTGAGCCTGCTAGCCAGTGGCGTGCAGACTGTTAGCCTTGCTAGTCAGACAACATGCACATTTAGGAAGGCAGTGGACAGAACACTCACCTGCTCCCCTGCTTTCCCATACAGCTTGCTGTACTGTGGTAGGAGGCTGTCCAGCAGGGCCTGGTTCTCCTCAGTGCTGAAGGCTGGGGCTCTCTCCACAGTACGTGCCATTGCAGGGTCCAGAGGGTGCAGATACAGCAGCAGTGGTGGTGGCAGATGTCGTCCTGGAGCATGTAGTGCAGGCAAGTGAGCTCTCAGGGGAACAGCCAGCATTATATGTGTGCTGCAGAGGCAGTTACTGTCCCATGTGTCCAAAGTGATATGTCCAAGTCGTTAGCATCTTCTGAATCTGGCCAATCCATGGAATTGCACCACTTACACACGCCCACAGCATCCTTCAAAAGTTCAACTTCATGACACCCATGAATTTGCAACATTGTTGTGGGTGACCAACTGAATTTCCAGCATCAGACTCGTTCAAAATTTGAAAACGCGTCCGTTGCCAGGCCAGGCCATAGCCAATGGGTGCACACCGATCGGTCCATTGCTGTTCAACGCGTACTCGGGATACAACGCGTACCCGCACACATTGAATGCAATGGGCCGGCCGGGCACACCGATCGGTCCATTGCTGTTCAACGCGTGCCTGGGATACAACGCGTACCCGCACACATTGATTGCAATGGGCCAGCCGGGCACACCGATCGGTCCATTGCTGTTCAACGCGTACCCGGGATACAACGCGTACCCGCACACATTGAATGCAATGGGCTGGCCGGGCACACCGATCGGTCCATTGCTGTTCAACGCGTACCCGGGATACAACGCGTACCCGCACACATTGAATGCAATGGGCCGGACGGGCACACCGAACGGTCCATTGCTGTTCAACGCGTACCTAGGATACAACGCGTACCCGCACACATTGATTGCAATGGGCCGGCTGGGCACACCGATCGGTCCATTGCTGTTCAACGCGTACCCGGGATACAACGCGTACCCGACACATTGATTGCAATGGGCCGGCCGGGCACACCGATCGGTCCATTGCTGTTCAACGTGTACCCGGGATACAACGCGTACCCGCACACATTGAATGCAATGGGCCGGCCGGGCACACCGATCGGTCCATTGCTGTTCAACGCGTACTCGGGATACAACGCGCACCCGCACACTTTGAATGCAATGGGCCGGCCAGGCACACCGATCGGTCCATTGCTGTTCAACGCGTACCTAGGATACAACGCGTACCCGCACACATTGATTGCAATGGGCCGGCCGGGCACACCGATCGGTCCATTGCTGTCCAACGCCTATTGCGAATACAACGCGTACCAGCACACATTGAATGCAATGGCCAATGTGTGCGCACCGATCGGTCCATTGCTGTCCAACGCGTCCCTGTACATGTCACTGGCATATGTCACCATGCCTGTCACAGGTGAACATATGCCAGCCACATATACTTCCCAGGGAGTGAGGGGCACACCTACAACACCACAGCCTGTCCAAACTGTATCCTAAGGCATGTAAGGCTGCATTACCTATTCCGTGTATGGGGGTGAACATGTTGTTCTGTGGGTGTCACTTGGGGCAGCCACCCCCAGGCTGTGCACGTGTTCATGGGGACAGTATCCTTGGTGTTTCGTGTACATGACCACTGTGATGTGCAACTGTTCATATCCGAGCATGTGGCATGGTCACATTTCACGGTGGTGTATGTGTATGTCATGTCACATGCCCCCTGAGTCCCATGTGGGACGGTATGTTTAACCCAGGCTGACCCATTGGCACAATAGTGATGGTCCTCCGCAGTCTGTGTGCATGTTGTGTTTACAATGTCTCTGATTTCATGTGCACAATGGGAGACAGTCTCCACATCCAAGTTGTTTGTGCATGGACTTTGATGTTGTGCGTGTGTGTGTCACAGACGTCCATGTCTGTCCTGCCGAGGCAACATGGACCACTACCTGTGGGGGTCATGGTTGTTTTGCTGTGGTGTATACATGATACGCCATGTCATGCCAGTGTCCATGTGGCAATACAGGGTCCCTGGGAATCTACCTGTCGTTGGGCTGTGATGCCTGGGGCACATCTGTCCTCACATGTCACTGTGGGGTGTGTTTTTAACGTGGCAGCAGGAGATGGGAAATGTGACATGTCCTCATGATACCCAATGGCACAACCTGGGACTTATTGATGCCACTTGTTGAACTGTGATGTTGGATGTTGGCCATGTATGTGCCATACATGTCCTTACGGAACTGCACACATCATGTACTTGTGCCTCATAATGATGTATCATGTGATATTGAGTGTGTTCAATGCCACATATGTGGGGTGACTGACATTCTTTCTTTCTTCAACTATGCACTGCAGGGCACCAGCTGTCCATAGACCATTCCCTGATCTGGCAACGATGGTGGAACGTGACAGCATCCGAAGGTACCGCTTCACCAGGCAGCTGATTGATGATTTGGCAGTGCGCTTGGCACCACACCTGCAACCTGGCCGGCCGTACCCTACAGCGCTGACCCCCAAGGTGAAGGTGATGGCAGCCCTACACTTCTTTGCCACCGGTACCTTTCAACACACTCTGGCGACTGCTGGTGGGATGTCACAGACCATGTTCAGCCGTGTGCTCCGCGATGTATTGGAGGCTATGTTGATATACCTGAACCAGTACATCTATTTCCCTAGACTCCAGCAACTGACTGGCGTGAAGAGTGACTTCTATGCCCTGGGGAGGATGCCGCATGTCATTGGCTCCATTGATGGGACACATGTGGCTTTGGTACCACCACAGGCCCAGGAGCAGGCATACAGGAACCGCAAGCACTACCACTCGGTCAATGCACTGGTGGTCTGTCTTGCAGATATGACCATCTCACACGTGTGTGCCCGTTTCCCCGGTTCTGCACACGATGCCTACGTGATGAGGAGTAGTCGCATCCCGAGGATGATGTCACAGATGCGGAATCAGCGTGCCTGGCTTGTTGGTGTGTACTGACTTTGTACCATTGTGTGTGTTCTGCAATGTAGTGTATCACCCTCTTTTCCAACTCAGCTAATGTGCAATTGTCTGTATGTAGGTTACTCCGGATATCCCAACATGCCGTGGTTGCTGACGCCCCTCAGGAACCCTGTGACACCAGCCCAGATGCGCTACAATGAGGCACATGGTCGGACGAGGAGAGTTATTGAGCGGACATTTGGTCTCCTGAAGAGCCGGTTCCGCTGCCTGGACAAGACAGGAAGGGCCCTCCCATATGCCCCAGCAAAGGTGTGCAAGATTGTCATCGTCTGCTGCATGCTACACAACCTGGCAGTGCGGAAGGAGTTGCCTCTCATCCTGGATGACGATGACCAACGTCCCCCACCTCTGGAAGATCCTGGCCTGGGTCACGATGCCAGTGAAGATGATGATGATGATGATGGTGATGTCCGCACACAGCTCATCACCAACTTCTTCAGCTGAATGTGAGTCTCCAGAGGGTTGTAATGTCAATGATTTGAGTTTGCATGATATGTGTGTGTGGTGCTCTGGTGCTGTTTGAGTGTGGCCATGTGCTACTTGACTGGATGCGTGCATCGATGTGTCCTTGCAGGTGGTCTGTACTGCCCAACAGTGTTGACATGCTAACTTGATTTTGTGTAGTTATCTCGTGACATGTATTAGACATGAGTATTGCCGTTCTGTGCTGTTCTTCAGTGGTTTTGACTGTGTGTCATGTCTGTCCTTCACAGGGTGCTGCCGGAGTTGTCTGATCAACTTGGATCCCCCGAATCCATGATTCAACTTCCAAGGTGGAAGCAGTCGTTTCCTACAGGTGATGTGCCACCCACCCCTGGACTTTCTATCTTCTGCACTTTTTGACTTTGTGGCCACAGCCAGGTTGGATTAGCTTGCATTTGTAGTGGAAACAACATGTTGCAAATGTGTAATAAACCTGTGCTTCACTTTGGGATGTGCGTTGTCTGTAGTCACAGATCTGACTGACATTTGCTTGTCTGATTTGGAAAAATCTGCTGCATTTTCTACTAGTGAAATATTGGAAAGCACATCAGATTTCGAAAAGATGTATTGTTATCAACACTATGGTCATCACTTTCTGCATAAATCTGCTAATCCTAGAAATGTGTTCAATTACCACCAGTGGGAACATTGCCCAACACCGCCGAAAAGCAGTTCAAAAACATTTGCACAAAAGTTTCCATATTTTTCAGGGTTTAATATGTCTGACCCAGCCTCATATTATTATAAGGTTGCACCAACATCAGCACAGAAAAATATGTTAACAAACACCAAACAGATTTACTCTGCTTCCTTTATTGCCCAGTTGTCTGAACAAGGTTTCGGCTTATGGAAAGACACCATTGACTTAAAATCAGAATGCAAGGTCAGGAAACAGAAGCTTTATTTAGAGCATGCCTCATCCCTCAACAAATCATTTTTTCGAACAAGACAGTGCAACAGACGTCTTGCCTTGGTCTAGCCAAGAACAAAGACTTGAGCACACCTCGGATGCCAACACCATCACAAACTGAGGGTAACATAACATCACAGAAAGAGATAACAATATATGACATTATACAATACAACAGATCAGACCCCGATTGGAAGAAATGGTTGATTTGGCCCACAGACACCAATAGTTGTAAGGCGAGATTCATGGGTAAAACCGAAGGGTTTAGTATCCATAGGCCAGAACCACGTTATGTACAGAGAGAACATCCAGGGGTAGTGACATCCTACAGTGTTGGGAAGTTGTGCCTTGATTGGCTAAAAACCTCAACACTCACAGAGGTGAAAGAACACTTATCCTTACTATCACAGGATGTGGATCTCAGGGATTTTTTACTAGGTCCCAGAAAGCCACGTATGAAATGTTTCTATTATGCTGTCTACAATAAAATATGGAAAATATCACAACAAGAGGCCGCGGAGAGATTACGTGAAATAGACCGTATAAAACTAGAAAAATATCTAGCAGTGGTAGACAATGGGTTAACTACATTAACCTCCAGGATATCTTCCTTAGGCAACATTGTTTCTTCTGCGATAGACATATTAGAACAAGATTTGGCCATATTACAACACGGGCAATCTCAGTTACGCTCTATTATGTTGTTAAGCTGACGCTGCAATCTCTGCGTGCAGGCTCTGTGCCATGGCGTTATACTAACAGCACGTCTCTGTTCTCCGCATATAATCTAACGGATAAACAGATAGAAATGGCACAAAGGGGAGCAAAATACACAATGCTGCGTATCGAAAAACTGGATAGATTAGCATTTTTACAGTGACAGAATCACCGTCCACAGAATGGTTAATCCATGGCCACATAACTCTACCGGTCACTACTTTTCAGTTTCAGTATTGCCTTGGACAAAAGCAGGCAGGCAGATATGAAGAAATGGATAGGGAATACATTAAGGAATCATGGGAATTACCATACAGATTTTGATGCCGGAGTGGGGATAGAGAAGTGTTTCTAAGCGGTACGAACTGTGAAAACACTTTAAGTGGATCACTCATATGCCAGGATATAATGCTGCACGGGGCTTGTAATGGTTCAGTAGCAAACATGTCCTGCCATTTGAGGGGTGCCCCAGCTGCAGTGATTACTCCAGTATTCAGGCTGCTTTCGAATGGGAGCTACTTGATGCAGAATGATCAAGGCTGCTGCGGAATGCTTCCGTGCATCGCATATCTGGTAACCGTGAACTCCAGGGTTACTTGCTGTATGCAAGTATTGTTTCCACTGACACATACAGTCAGGGGGGCGCCGTTATCGCCTTCACTGAATGTTTCTTTAATACGGTTTGATACTCTAAGCAGAATGAAAGCCATGCTTCTACAGAAGTCCGTGCCCTTAACCTCTGCTCAAGAGACTTTTGATCTCCAGATCGCAAGGTCTTCGGCAGAGATACAGGCGCTTATTCATACAAACTGCCCTTTCCATTTCGCAGAGTCGTTGGTCAACTGTGATCCCCGACACCGTGATTCGACTTCCAGGGTGGTAGCTGTCGTGTCCCTACAGGTGATGTGCACCACACCCATGGACTTCCTTCCTTCTACACTTGTTGACTGTGTGCCCGCTGCCAGGTGGGATTACCTTGCATCTGTGGTGGTTACGACATGTTGCAAATGTGTAATAAACCTGTGCTTCACTTTGTGATGTGCGTTGTCTGTGCTCACACAACTGACTGACATTTGCTTACTGCACCAGTGGGCTAGTTAACACAGACTGTGAATAGGTGTTGGGTCTGTGCAATGCACCGTATTTCCTGGCAACATCAGTGTAGGCGATGAGTCAGATGGCCATGGTGTGTATGTGTTGTGTAGCACTGGTGGTGTGCCTCCCTCATATGTGTGACGTCGCCATGACTCACATGCCGGTGTTGTACTTGCTGTAGCAGTTAGCATGCACAGTGTCATTTCCCAGATCATCATCGCCACTTCAGAGACAACGTAGGAATCACAACAGAGGCAAGTATGGTGTATTAGTGAGTTTATTGACATACATGTGTGAGTATAGTGCACAGGATGGTGGGTGCTGTACATTGTGGTCAGTAATCCAAAGTTCCTAGATGATTTGGAAGTCCTGGTAGCAGAAATGTCCAGAGTAAAGTCCACAGTCATCTGAGACATTGGTCCAACTTGAGCTCCCCATGTCATGTGGGAGAGTTGTGTTGCAGTCAACAGGGTGAACAGTTTGCGCACAAAGGTGATTATCCAGAACAGGTTTTGGCTTCCTGGGGGTTGCACATGGCCATCGGCCTCTCACTTGCCCCTCCTCGGACGGCCCCTCTTCTTTGGGGGGGACCCTCAAGTGCAGGCTGCTGCGGTGCAGGGGACTCTCCGCCAGAGTCATCCTCCCTCCCTGTGGCAGTTGCAGTTGTTTCAGCACCAGATGTTGTGGGCACACAGGGAGGTGTTGACTGGTTGCTGCTCATCTGGCGGAGGCATTGTAATATGTCCCTATGCACCGCCATCCTCCTTCCCACCCAGCCAGATATCCCACCATGGAACGTGCTTCCATTGCAGGGAGTGCAAGTTGTCTTTCAGGATGTCAGTCAGTGGTGTCCTGCTGTTGGTTGGTGCACAGTTGCCAGCAGGGCCTTGTGCTCCCCACAGCAGTAGCCAGTGTCAGCCATCTTGTCAGTTGTTTTGCACTGCCTGTGATGTGTGCATGGTTCATGGTGGTGTTGATGTGCGCATTGTGAGGGTGGGCAATTTCTGTGACTACGACTCCCATGATGCTATTGGCTACACTGACTTGCCCAGCATACACAGTATTCCTTCCTTTCAGTGAGCTTCCCTGTGAGGTGGTGTTGTGGTGGTGGCTACATGTCTGACTGTGTTTGTTGGTTATATTTGTGCCACTGCCTAGCTCTATTTGTTGTTAGGTTTGTACATGTCATGACACAGTTACATTTCACTATGAGCTGGCATGTATTGTGTTTATCTGGCTGACATACACATTTTGGGATGATCTGTTTTGGTTGGTGTGTATTTGCTAAGGGTGCATGGTTTGACTCTCCCTTGACAGTGATGTGTGTGTATTGTGGCACAATATTGTGTACATTTGTTGTGTACTCACCAGGCTCTGGGATGTTTTCTAGTCCATAGACGCTCACTGGTGGTAGGATGGCCCGCACCTTCTCCTCCCAGGGCCTGAGGTATACAGGTTTGGCAGGAGGGCCACTGCCGGTGTGTTGGCTCAAGATGTAGTCCTTCTTCAACAGCTCCTTGACCCTCCTGCGCACGTCATACCACCTGTTCTGGATGTCTACCTTTGTGCGCAAACATGGTGATTGTGCGTTCACCCTGTCGACGATCCTCTCCCACATCTTGGTTTTCTGCGCCATGGGTGTCTGTTGGACCAATGTACCAAACAGCTGTGGCTCTACCCTGAGGATCTCATCTACCAGGACTTCCAATTCACTATCTAGGAACTTGTGATTCTTCTTTGGGGGCATGGTGTTGGGTGGTGCTGGTGTGTGATGTGTGTGTTGGTGTGCAAGTGAGGGTGTGTGAGTGTGTGTTTTGCTGGGTGTATGTGAGGGTGCTATTTGTTGTGGTGCTGCTGGTGTGTGGCTTGTGTGATGGATGAGCTGTGAGTGTGTGTGTGGTTGCTGTCTGTTGGTGTTGAGTGCTGGCAGGTAATTTGAATTTGCAAGGGATCATGGTAGGGATTTGTGTCCTTTATATGGGTGGAGTTGTGGGTGTGTCTTTGTTCCATGTTTCCCCCCCAGTATTTATTTGCTTTGTGATAGCTTGTTTGGCTTTTTTTTGTGTTTTTTTTTCGTGGTTCTTTTTGTGCATGTAGGAGACGTTCTTGTGACCGAGTCGGACCCTCCAGTTGTCTCGTGCGAGCCTCTCCGATTCGTTCACACTGTGTTTGTGCTGTTTTCTGTGCTGCGTACGCGTCGGTCGCGGGGTTTTGGGTTGCTTCGGCTCGCAGTTTTGAATGCGTGTCGGTCGTGCGGCTTGGGCTCCATGCGACTCGGTCGTGTTTTCCACGCGTTGCATCATACTTGGCGGTCGGAGTTCGCGGGTACGTTTCGTTCGGAATTCTTCCTGGTGCGTGTCGGTCGGTTCGATTCGCGCGCTTTTCCGGCCGAATGGCTGTTTTCCGCGCGGCTCGGTCATTCGGCTTGTGTTCCGTACGAGTCGGTCGGATTTAGCACGCTTTTCATCGTACTTTGCGGGTCGGGCTGCACCGGTACGTGTCGGTCGGTATTTATTCCGGCTCCGAGTCGGTCGGTACGTTTTCCGGCCCGAATCGGAATCGGCCCCAAAGTCTCTTATCTGCCTCCTCATTACAGGCCATCAGTAGTGTTGCTTCAGTAAAGAAACTGTCGCCCTAAGTCCCGAATGTACAGAACCTGTCCCTTTGTGTGCTGCCACAATTAAACCTTGCCTACGATCCATATTTGGTATTACTCTATCCCCCATTCCAGGAATCTGAGCATATGGAATGTTTTGTGCATCTACCTGGTAGGAGTACTTGAGTGGAAATGTTTTAGGTACTGCTGTGCTGCCTTTGCGTGAAGCATTGACAGCTACCATAATCTCGCCGTCTATTCTCGTTTTTGAACGAGTGATTGCAGCTACGGAAGCCGTGCGAACAGCCCCCTTTGCGGCTTCATCAGCCAATGAATTACCTTCAACGTGAACGCCATCACGCTGATGACTCAGTGTATGTATCACATGAGCCCTTGGTAGTTCGTTTCTCAACTCCACTACCTGTTCCCATAGCATTTTATGCTTAATTGTGCCACCTTTTGCGTCTTTAAACCCGTTTTGTTCCCAATGATGTAAATATTCATTGTATGACTGTACACAGTAAAAGGAATCACACACAATCAGTGTGGGGAATTTGTGTTTCGTATTCACCAGTGCCAGTATCAGTGCTTTTAACTCTGCCAACTGAGCCGTGCAGTCTCCTAGAGATTGCGTTTTAGTCCAACTCGGATGGATTTTTCCATCGTGCATGCAACCTTTAACGATTGCACACGCTGCGCTGTAAGCTTGCTTACTCCCTATGGCCGGTTGAGCAGATCCGTCAGTGTAAATAATATATTCATACTGATCTAGAGGCAAAATCTCATTTGGTAGAGGATATTCTTGTTCGTATTGCAGAAATGCCTGTGTTTTTAAACTTGGATCAAATCTGTATTCAACATCCGTTGCAGTAAGAGAATTAGCCCATTGTATCCATCTCGGATGTAATGCTTTTAAATTTGGAATGCTAGCCTTTATAACAGCTTCAAAGGCTGGTACTGGGGTCACGACAATTATGCGTTTACCCTGAGCCAGAGCTCTTTCTCTTGCTACAGCAGTCTGCACTGCTGTCAGGATTTTTTCTGTTGTAGTGAAACGCATCTCTGCGTTTGTGTACAGGTGTGATTTGTATGCAATTGGTACTGTTTCGCCTTCATTGAAAGTCAAATAAGTGTACCCGCATTGACCCACTATTACTCGGATCACTACTTTGCGTACGTTTACGCGTGTCTGTAAATGTTTAGAAGCTATCATGTCTTCCTGTAGGGAACGCAGGATATTTGTATGTTCCTGTGTCCATTGTCTGACTGAAAAATCAGGTTTTATTAATTTTAGAAAGGTTTTACTCTTTCTGCGTAATCCAAAATGTATGTTCAACCAAATTTTAGGAATCCCAGAATTGATTGTAAATTCTTTAAAGATTTTGGAGGTTGGAGCAGCGCACACTTTTCTAAAAAGTTAGCTGCTAAGCTTTTCCTTCACTTGACAGCTCGTATCCTAAAAATAGTACACTGAGGTGGGCAATTTTTGATTTCTTGAAATTAAATTTATAGCCCTCAGAGGCGAATCCCATAATAATGGTGCTCACCCTGGTCAAGTGCCTCGGTAAGTCATCGTCCGTCAGATAAATATCATCCACATAGGACAATGCTTCTTCATCCAAATTTTGGAGTAACTCTGTTACTCTTGCTGAAAATACCCATGGGCTGTTTTTATACCCTTGGGCTAGTCGACAAAATTGTCGCTGGGACCCTAACGCACTGAATGCGGTCAGATACCTGCTTTCAGGCGCTATATTTTGGCAGAAAAATCCATTTGAGATATCAAGTGTTGTTTTGTCATTTTTGCGCACAATGTTATTCATTAATGCGGCACTGTGTGCATTTTGAACTGCAAATGTCTTTGTGCAAGTGTTTAAATGTCTGTAATCCAAAACTAAACGATATGTGTTGTCAGGTTTCATTACGGGAAACAAATGATTTTTCATGGATGAAGTGCAATTTTCTATCACCCCCTGGCATTCTAGTTGATCTAGGATCTCCCTGACTTAGTTTTTTAGCTTCCTGCTTTATAGGGTATTGCCTTTGAGCATTTGGGGAAACTTTTAACTGGATCACGTGGTGGGTTGAATCCTCATCCCAACCAACATGATTTTCGTATAATGCTGGAGCTAGGGCAACCGCCCACTCCTGCGCATATGCATGTTTTAGGTGAATGGGAATGAGGTCGGAAAATGCTGGAAAAATTACAGTTTCTCCCCTAGGGCACTCCATGACGAATGCTGGCGGCCAGTCTTGTTCTGCTAATAGAATGTCATAACCAGATGACAGATTTTTCCAAAAGAGACCTTTAACTTTTCTGGGCTTGTAAGAATTCTATGTTTTTCGTAGGTGGTAGTATTCGGGAATACCGCCTCAAGCTGAGTTATTTTCTGAGCTATCCAGAAAGGTATTTGTTTGCGTTTTGCGGGCATTTTGCCTATTACCACGTGTAATGTTTGAGGAGTAATTTTATTTGCTGTACCCTGAGTCGGAGTACTGTTTGCTGCACCTGCTGGTGCAGGTTGGATTGTTAAAGTCCTCATGACGAATTGTGTCAGGTTTCTGTAGATTTTAATTAAATCTGTGTGTTGTACTAGTAAGTCTGGCTGTGGCATTGTGTTAATGTCAGGATGCGGTGTGTAAGCCGCTAGTATTGGCCATGTGGCCCTGTCTCCTCCGAGCGGGCCTAATCTTACTCTTTGTCATACGTGGGGTAGGGCGCCATTGAACCAGTAATGATGTTCCTGGTAAGTGAGTGGAATCTCTATGTCCTCAAACGGACCATATTCCCATGGTGCATCTCCTTCTATATAGTAGTGAATTGTATTTGTTGTTGCATTTGCTGCTGGGAGTGTAACCCATGAATAGAATACCTCTGTTTTGTTTGATTCGTGTGCCTCAATCACGAAAACAACAAGGCCACCCTTGGCTTGTACATCATTTTCTAATAGTCTTAGGGTGACTGTCCTTCTGAATTTTGGTGCAATCTGTATTGCATCCTCAGGATCTTCTCCTCCCAGGTCAGTTCTCTCATCCCCTGAACCAGGCATGTTTTTGAAGAAGAAGTGTTCAAAGGGAACTAAGGTGAGGTGTTATGCACAATTTAGGAACTAAATGTCCTTCCAAGCCTGATTAACCAACAGCCAATAAATAGTATTTTCGTACTACTCAGCTGCGGCGGATTTTGTGCCCACCCACTCCAGACGTCTCTGGGGTTTTGTGAGTAGGTTCTCTGAGAATAGCACGACTGAACTACTCATATTCTACTGTTAAATAAGTACCAAACCAATGTTGGTGGCGCCATGTGGTGTAGTTCCTATAGTACCCATGCAGGACCTGCACGTTTGGATAACATAGACCGTGGGCTTGTTGATAGACTGGCTCTGTGCACCCCCACCGCGTATGTTAGCCTGATTTGCATTAGCTAGCTCACAGTGCCACTAGAATCTCCTCTTATCGGAGAGAGATTAGTTTCTGGCAACCTTAGATCATGACAACCCAAATTCCTCAGAATCGTGGGAACAATATACTACTTTTCGCTCAGTCACTCGTGCTTACTTATTCGGTTTGTCTCAGAGAGTTACACAGAATGAACAGTCTGGGCGTTTCAATAAGTATTGATTGAACAGTTGTTATTCTAGTGTAAAATATATGTGCTGCGGCAATCAGCAGACAATAGCAGAGATATATTATCAGCAGTATGATAAAAGCGAAGGGATAGAACAGTTCTACCATATTGCAATAATCATGAATACATACATGAATATAAAAAGCATTATGAAAAGTGCGCGTACTCCTACGATGCCTAACTAGATGTACCTGAGTGTACCTAGCATATGTGTAGGTCTAAAAGCCTAAGAGCCAAGAATCCTTCTAGGATTTAGTCGAACCCCCATACCTGAATAGAGAGAGTGTGGGACCCCGTCCTGGTCTCGAGTTGGACACCCCGCAAGGGCTGTGTTAGACCGCTGTCAGCTGGAGCGACTGCATGCAGGAGCCTCAGTGTCTCTGGTCAGTGTGTCAGCATGGAAGTCTCGGTTCCCTTTGTTTTACCGGGGTAAGATGTGGTATATTTATACCCTGAAGACTCTGGTTGCTTCGTATGGTTTGTATTGGCCATGTTAGACTTGAGGAAGACGTCAGGGGTGAACTTTGTACATACATATTATGCAGGTGGGGTATTCCTAGAGAGCCATGCATAATTGATGAGTACAGTGTGGGCCTGTGTTTGGGAAAAACCCTGCTGTATTCAAAACCACAGAATAGATAACGTTCAGCCCTCAGAGCACGTTGTGTACTAGTGAAGACCAATGTAGGTGAAAGATCATGCCTATATAAGAAATCATGACTATAATAGGACATGTACAGTTATGACCGTAATAGAGCATATGCGGATTTGACCATAATAGGGCAAGTACGAAGATGACCGTATTAGGGCAAACAAGAATACGTCCATTTCAGGGCATGTATGAACGGGTCTACATTAGGGCCTCTATACGGGACATAACAGCTCATATCCCAAAAATAGGACATTGAGGTGGGCAATTTTTGATTTTTAAAGTTGATTTTGTAACCCTCAGATGCAAATACCAAAATTATGGTATTCACTGTTCAAGTGTTCCTCTAGGTCATCGTCCATTAGATAAATATCATCCACATAGGACAATGCCTCTTCATCCAAATTTTGAAGTAACTCAGTTACTCTGGCCGAAAACAACCCTGGGCTGTTCTTATACCCTTGGGGGAGTCAACAAAATTGACGCTGGAACCCCAACGCTGAGAATGCGGTTAGATACCTGCTTTCAGGCGCTATATTTTGGCAGAAAAATCCATTTGAGATGCCAAGTGTCGTTTTATATTTTTCCGCACAATGTTATTCATTAATGCGGCACTGTGTGCATTTTGGACTGCAAATGTCTTTGTGCATGAGTTAAGATGTCTGTAATCTAAAACTAAACGGTATGAATTGTCAGGTTTCATTACGGGAAACAAAGGATTATTCATCGATGAGGTACAATTTTCGATCACCCCTTGGTATTCAAGTTGATCTAAGATCTCCCTGACCTGTTTTGAAGTTCTTGCTTTATTGGGTACTGCCTCTGTGCAGTTAGAGTATTTTTTAAAGGAATTATGTGGTGGGTTGAATCCTCATCCCATCCAACATGGTTTTTATATAATGCTGGGGCTAGGGCTACCGCCCACTCCTGTGCATATGTGTGTTTCAAATACTGTGGAACTGGGTCGGAGAAAGCTGGTAAAATTACTGTTTCCCCTCTGGGGCACACCATAACAAATGCAGGCAGCCAATCTTGTTCAGCTAATAGGAAGAGACCTTTTACTTTCTTGGGCTTGTCCCCCTCCATTTGGAGTGTTATTTCATATAACCTATGTGGGACGCTTACCCTGGTATCAGGTGTTTCCACCACGATATGGTCATTCAAGTCCGCTATCACCAGAAATTCCATCAGGTTCTGGTGAGCTATCGTTACTTCTGCTGCGCTGTCTAGCATCGTCAGAGCCCATTCCCCGTTCAGTAGTTGAGTCCTCAGAATTCTGGGCATGTCTGATCTTTAGACCTGCAACCTTCTTCTTTTTGAACTGTGGCTTTTGCTTTGGTTTATCTTCTTTTTTGGAAGTATATTCTTGAGCGTGCTGCTTGTCTCTGGACTTTGTATGCTTTTCTTGTCTGTCTGACCGTCCTTCCCTCTCTGAGTTTTTCGAAGAACCCTGAAAGGAATGAGAGGAACGTGTATCAGTATCCTGATACCTGTCAGGTTTCCTAATATTATCCCTATTCCTAAGGTTATACCTCTTTTCCGAAGGCTCCTGTGGAGGAGATCTACCTCTGGATTGAGATCTGTTTCCTTTAAAGTTTTGTTGATTTTTATTGTCCCACTTCTTCTTTGTTGAAGCAGGTGTCTGCTTGGAAATGTCCTTTTCAGGACTGCCCATCAGTTGTGGTTTTAATGCTTTCCCACCCAACTGTCTCTGACTAATTCTGCATATGCAGTTTCAATTATTTTCAGTAGTTCGTGTTCCTGTTCTAAAGGACTGAACTCCCTTAGGCGTTGGCGGATAGCCACTGAAGCTGCCTCCCCTTTATTATTTGCTAATATTACTGCTGATAACTGGGCGTAATTACCTAGTAATTTCATCCCTAAGTTCAGAGCTGGCTCTGCTCCGTACTCGTTTTGTATTTGTCTTAATACGTCTGGTATTACAGCTAATGATGGGATATCATGTGTTCTGGTGTAAATGGCATCAAAGACTGTACCCCAAGTGGTACAATCCTCTATTTGCTGTGTTATCCCCATGGGGAAGCAGATTGTTAGCATTCTGTGTTTTTCATAAGGGGTAGTATTCGGGCATACTGCCTCTAGCTGTGTTATTTTCTGAGCTACCCAGAATGGCATCCATTCACGTTTTGCGGGCATTTTGCCCATTACTGCGTGTAACGTTTGTGGTGTGATTTTAGTTGCTGTACTCTGAGCTTGAATTCCATTTGTTATAACCATTGCTGGTTGGACTCTAACTGTCCTCATGACAAATTGCGTCAAGTTTCTATAAATTTTTATCAATTTTTTGTGTTGTATGAGTAAGTCTCCTGGTGGCATTGTTTCAATGTCAGGATGTGGTGTGTAGGCCGCTAATATTGGCCATGTTGCTCCTTCTCTTCCGAGTGGACTGAGCCTTACTCTACTTCTTGTATGTGGGAGGTCGCATTTAAACCAGTATAAGTGTTCCTGGTACGTGAGCGAAACTTCAATGTCCTCATACGGACCATATTCTGGTGGTTTTCCATCTTCTGTGTAGAAATGAAATGTTTTTGTTCTTGCATTAGCTGCTAGGAATGTAACCCACAAATAAAATACCTCTGTTCGATATGATTCGTGTGCCTCAATCACGTAAGCTACTATGCCACCTCTTGGTGTTAAACCATGCGCAAGCAGTTTCAGGGTGACTCCATTTCTTATATTTGGTGCAATCTGTATTGCATTTTCATCTTCCTCCTCGTCTGAGAGGGGCAGTACTTGCGTAAGCGGGTCTATTTGTGTGTCCAGATTAGTCATTGTGTTTAGAACACGAAATAACTTTTCAAGGGAACTAAGATAAGGTGTTTTTGCACAATTTTAAGAACCAAATGTCCTTCAAGCTTGATTAACCAACAGCCAATAAATAGGATTTTTTCACCTACTCAGCTGTGGCGGAGTTTGTGCCCACCCACTCCAGACGTCTCTGGTGTTTTGTGAGTAGGGGTCTCTGAGAAATAGCACGACTGAACTACTCAGATTCTACTGTTAAATAAACCAATGTTAAATAAACCAACGTTGGCGGCACCATGTCGCGTAGTTCCTATAATACTATGCAGGATCTTCGCATTTGGACAGCATACACTGCGGGATTGGTGTCAGAATAACTCTGTACACCTCCATCGGGTATGTTGGCCTTCTGTATCAGCTAGCTCACAGTGCCAGTAGAATCTCCTCTTATCGGGGAGGGAATAGTTCTTGGCAACCATCGAACATGACAACCCTGATCCCTCAGAATTGTGGAAACAATATACTACCTTTCGCTCAGTCACTCGTGCTCACTTAGTTGGTCTCAGAGAGATACACAGAATAAACAGGCTGGGCGTTTTCAATAAGAATTTATTGAACAGTTGTTATTCTAGTGTAGAATAGATGAGCTGCACCAACCGTTAGACAGTAACAGAGATATATGATTAGAAGCACTAATAAAGTGAATGGATGGTATAGCTCTACCATCCTGCAGTAATCATGAATACATACAAGTATATAAAACACATGATAAAAAGGGCGTACTCCTACGATGCTTCCCTAACTAGATGTACCTAAATGTACCCAGCATCTGTGTAGGTGTTATGCCAAGAATCCCTGTAGGATCTAGTCAACTCCATTACCTGAAATAAGAGAATGTGGGACCCCATCCTGGTCTCAAGTTGGACACCCCACGAGGGATGTTAGACCACTGCTAGCTGGAGTGTCTGCATGCAGGAACCTCAGCGTATTTGGTCAGTGTGTCGGCCGGGAAGTCTCGGTCTCCTCTCTCTTCCTAAGCAAGATGTGATGTATATATACCCATAGGTCTCCCCAGGGGTCCTACCTTGCTGTGTTACTGTGTTGGCCTAAAGGATGACGTCGGGCCTGAACTTTATACAGAGATATTATACAGGAAATGGTAGTCCTGCTGTGCTTCCAAGAAATCTCATGCATAATGTATGAGATTCGAACTAGGGAAAAACCCGTGTTCTGAATGCAGTGTCGTATCTAGGTAAAAGGTCAGTCCCTGTAAACCGTTATGTGTGTAATGTAGGGAAGAATATAGGTGAAAGGTTACAATGTTACCTGCGCCTATATTAGGGTACCTATATGGAATATAACAGTATTACACTTGATGTTCTCGCCACCTGCAAATCGAAGGTCTCATGGGCTGATGTGAGAGCCACTTCTTGTTGAAACAATAATGCTTTGAATCTGCTTAACTTATTGAAATCTGTTTTTAAAGTTGGAATGGAAGCCCTTAGTGAACTATCTACACTTCCATGTTTGAAGGGGGGGGACAGGATGTTATTGCAGCAAGTGACTAACTATGAACCTGATACTAAGTATGGGATGCCTGCCCACAGCCCACAGCAGTCCTGATTATTAGGTATGAGATAGTTTCCATTCTGAAGCAAAGAAAGAGTGGAAATAATTGCAGGAACTAGAATTCCTTCCAGAAAACAGCCCAAATTAGGGGCCGATGCATTACAAGCGCAGTGAATTTTCATTTGTTTACAAACAAGGGAATGACTGGCAGTGGAGACACACTCCTCTCCTGTAAGAAAAACTTTTCTTTCAGCTCATTGACAATGACAATTAAATGGCAGCAACCATAACTCATGAATATAGGTGCTCCCAAGGGGTTCATACCTTCCGACTGGGAAATGTTTCATACAGGCAGAAAATTGAAAAGTCGAGCTAGGCAGTGAGATAACTCAGTGGATTAACCAAACCGCAGATGGAGTTTCTGCTATTGTGAAGGAAAGTTGCTCGAGTTTCTCTATGTGTAACATAGTATACGTACTATCTTTTATAGCCATTGATTGCTGTGTGTGTGTGTCAAATTAAACGGTGAGAATAGAGCACTACAATTAAGGTAATGCCATGGAACTCAACCGTTTTTAAGCGTTTGGAGATTCCAACTGAATTGGATAATTGATCGCAGCTGATTCTGACCATGATACTACCATGACACATCATTTTGTTCGATATCAATAACAGATGAAACAATATTATCTAACATATGGAAACGAGATGACAATGTATTAATACTGTTGTCAACCACAGCAAGCACTTTATCTAAATTATCTTGATCAATTTGGCGTAAACGAAATGCAGCTTCTATTTGCGACAATTACCAAAGAGCATTGTAAGCAGCAATAAACATATTGTTTTGAACGTGGTGATCTGGGACCCAAAAGGAAGTCAGTCAAATTCATGTCCTCGGACAAGAGAGGCAGATGTTGTTTGACTGCAGATAAAGTGGAATGTTCCAACCATTGGTGACACAATTTACCCACTGAATACATTGTGCCAATGTGTGTATGTGTAAATTGTCGATACTGAGGATCGAGTCTGTTCAATTTGAACCCAGGGGTGGTGTTTAAAAAAACGTGAGTAGCAAGCATCTGCATCTAATGGCCATAACAACCATCCACCCGGAGCTATTAAACGTGCTGTTTTGTATCATATCATTTAATTGTTCCTTTTTAAGTTTGTATAAGATTGCCAATCATTGAAAAGAGACAATGATGGAATATTGGGAACATTAAACTCTTTAACTTTCGCCAAACCAATGGCAGGTAGTTTTCTGAACAGACTCGTTAAGAAAAATAATTTGTGTGGGAATTAGACATGAACGAAATAGAGATTCTGTACCCTTGACTTGCCAGGATTTAGAACCCCATATTGATTTTAAGTCAATGTTGTCATTCCAGTAATCATAGCCTTTCAAGGCCAGATTATTAATAAATCAGGATGCATAAATCGATTTAGTTTGCGTAAGCATATATTTCTTCGAGACAGATGAGGATAATTTAAAATAATACGATTTTGGGTCTGAAGTGTCATGACTTGTGAAATATGTATATTTCATTCTGTGTGTTTTCAAACTAATAAGCGGTGGGGCAGGACAATGTTCCCATTGAGTATAATTAAATTGGGGATGTTGGTAAAAAATGATGGCCATACTGTTGGTTACAGAATAACTCGGCATAATTGGCAGAATTCAAATATAGATCCTCAGAATCAAAAACAGTGTAATGCTACAATTCGGAAAACATGAGATTCACAGTATCAACATCCCAATCTTGAGATTGTAACCCAGGCACTATAACATCACCTATTGAAACTCTAAAAATGTATGGTATCTGAAGAATTTCCATTGGACCGAACACATCGAATGGAACTTTATCCCACACAATCCCATCCGTAACTGGGACAGCTGAAATGTTGACAAGGGACTGGTCTCTTTTCATATGGGAGGAGGAGTGGGGAGCCAATACTCCGTCGACCAATTCTGCATGAGAGAGTCCCGGGAAATAATGGCCATTGATCAAAAGGAAGAAAACAGTCACGAATCCAATCCACATGAACAAAAATACCAGTGAAAAATAATCCAGACATATATCCAAGGTAGTACTAGATAGGTGCGTCAGAACCAAGAGATGAAAACACAGATTCGTGCTGGTGGTGGAGCCAAAATGGAGGACAACGAAGAAGTGTCTGAAGACAAGTTATCTTGATCAATGTAGTAGCACAAAGAACTTAGCTGATACAAAGGAGACGGAGAGTCCGGAGGAGGACTTGATGAATGGACTGTAGCAGGGGACTCAAGAGGTCGTTCCAAATAAACAATACATGCTAGGTGTAGGAACTGTTATACACACTATGTCTATTGAAGATTCAACTTCCCTATCTAGTGGCTGGGGGGAAGCAGTAATGATGGTGCTCAATGGCCGTAAACCAACATTTGGTGCTGAGGCCGGTCAAGGCACAGTGTTAAGAATTGGGCACAAGGTATAACTTAACATGTTCAACTGAAATGTAACGATTGTCTTTAGATCCAGGAAGAGGTGGTAAAATCACAGTCCAAGTACCCTGAAGACCAAGCACTGGTACTGGAGCATGGTAAGAGGGACCAAATTCTTTCTTAATCACCAGCTTTTCACGAACCAGATCACTAACTTTAGGAAGCCAGCCAGAGACTGTGGTCAGAAGAGCTGCATCCGACGAGAGAGTGGAAGGCAATTGTGCCTTAGCCAGAGTCACAACTCTTTTATAGATCGTGTAAGATAGCACAGTGATTATCTACGTCAAAAGTTGCCGCAGCCGCCACAACGTCTAGACCATCAACATACATCTTGATGCCAAAAAGGCTTTCATATGGGGTCCGCCCACCCAGAGATCCTTGAGGGAGGTTATTAAGTGCATGTTGTACTCCAGTTAAAGGAGCCAGCCAGCAACACCCCATACCTAATACCCTCACTGTTAAAGATTGCTTTAAGACACGGTTAATCTGCTCCACTAAAGAATTGCCCTTGGGCCTATATGGAAACGAGAATTGCACCTGCACCCCCAAAGACATCTTCGAATCATGGACGCCTTAGAGGCTAATGCTGGACCCTGGTCGGAATGGAAAGCGCCAAAGGCATATGTTCCCACACAGACATGCAAATATTTTATAATGGTTCGAGCGTTAGCACAGAGCTGTGGCCAGACCCAGAGGAACCTAGTGCAAGAATCTACTGCAACCAAATATATGTGACTGCATTGTCAGAAATAAGGGGACCGCAATGATCGAGATAGACACAGCCGAATGGCCAATTAGAAATAAACAGGTGTGTCTCCGGTGGACGGGACACAGTGGAAGGTTTGATCTGTTGACAAATGTCACAGCATAAGACATAACAGTGAGCCTGGTGATAAAGACCTCCCCACCAATAGCGCTGCTGTAAAAGGGAAATAGTGGCCACAGCTACTGCATGTTCAGAAGCCATGCCTTTATGTGCTGCAACAACTAAAGAGAGTCATGCGCTACTGTTGGGGATCAGCTGATCACCAATTTTTAGAATTCTGACAAATGGAACATTGTCCACAGTCAAATAATAAGTATATTTTGCAGGAAATCCCTGAGCAAAAAGTGCCACCATCAGGAGAAGCGGCAATGGCAGCTAAAATGTCATCATCAATTTTTGACATAGAACATGTGACCACAGCTACTGTCATGGTGGCAACTGAAGATTTGGCCGCTTCATCAGCCAATGAATTACCAATAGCGTGAGTTCCCTCACGCTGATGTCCTAACGTGTGTACAACCTGTGTAAGTGGCAAACGGTCTTGAAGATCAGACACTCAAACCCATAGCATTTTGTGCTTTATTGTGCTGCCCTTTGATCACAAAACTCATTTAGTTTCTAATAATGTAAGTTATCATTAAAAGACTCGACACAGTAAAAGGAATCACTCACCACTTATGTGGTTTTAGTAGGATCAGAGTGTTCCAAAGCCAAAATGATAGCCCTCAATTCAGCCAATGGTGCCGTACAGTCTCCAAGGACTTGTGTTTGTGTCAAAGAGAAACAAAAAGACCATCTTTAGAGGTTCCTACAACAATTGCGCAAGTGGCAGAGTAATCCTGCTTATGTCCAATGGCAGGTTGAGCCGATCCTTCGGTATAAATTATACATTGATATTCATCCAGGAAAAGAATTGAAGCAGGAGAAGGGTAAACATGTTTGTAGTCTAGGAAGTCTTGCGTTTGCAAAGACGGATCGAAGACAAAGGTGACATCAGCCGATGTCAAAGATGTCGCCCATTGAATTGGGGATACTAGCCTGTGTGACGGTTTCCAGTGCTGGAACAGGCGAGACAACAATGATGCATTTACCTTGAGCAAGAGGGAGTTCCTTCAGAATTGCCATCTGAACAGCAGTTAAAATCTTTTCAGTGGAAGAGAAGCGCATATCCACAAAAGTGCAAAAGATGCAATTTATATGCTATGGGGACAGTGTGACCTTCATTAAATGTCACATAGGTAAAACCAAAGGCACCCGGTAAAATCCAGATGACCAGGTTTGTGGTATTCATTCTGGTCTGCAGGTACTGCATAGCAAGGAGACCAAATTAGCACAAAGCACAGAAGTGTGCTTCGAAAGCCAAGAAGATGCCGAAAAGGAAGGCTATATCAGGGCATAAAGCAGCTGAATACGTTCTGCATAGTCAGGAATATATGTTCTGCCAAAATTTAAAAAAACCAAGGAGTGATTGCAATTTCTTGAGAGTTGAGGGGGGCTGCAATTGAGCACATTTTTCTAAAAAAATGGGGTGCCAACCCCCTACCCTCATTGGTCAATTCATAACCAAGGAATAGTACAGTTAGGAAGGCAATGTGTGACTTTGCAAAGTTGAACTTGTAACCAAGTTCAGCAAATCACGTGATAATGCGATCCACGTGCGCTAGATGGGAATTTAATTCATCATCAGTAAGGTAAATGTCATCAACATATGACAAAGCATCACGATCAATATCGTGCAAAAGTGAGATTATGTGTGCTGCAAAGACCCCTGGGCTATTTATATACCCCATAGGAAGCCTTGTATATCGTTTATGGGAGCCGAGGGCACTGAATGCAGATAAATCACAGCTCAAAGGGGTCAGGTTATGACTATAAAACCCATTTGAAATATTGAGGGTACTTTTAAATCTCTTGCTCACGATGTTATTGATCCGATCCGCACTATGCGTATTTTGAACTGCAAAAGTACGGATGTGGCTATTTCAAATGTCTGTAGTCCAAGACTATACGGTATGAAGTATCGGGTTTTAAAACCGGAAACAATGGATTATTCATAGCCGACACTGGGCTCAATAACACCTTGATACTCAAATTGGTCAAGAATGTATTTAACGGATGCCTTAGTTTCACATTTAATGGAGTATTGTGGTTTTGGAGTAGAATGTATCGGAATAACATGTTGAGGAGAATCCTTATCCCATCCAGCCTGGTTGCGGTATAAGGCGGGTGCCAATTCAAGCGCCCATTCAGAAGCATATGCTTGCTTAGTTTCGTCAGGGATGAACTGATAAAAAGAAGGAAGTATAACCTCTTCACCTCAAGGACAATCAAAGGGGGAGGCTAAATGTCCTCCGCCAACAAAATATCATAAGAAGCTGTTAGGTTGTCTCAAAAAACAGCCTTAATAGTGCGTTGCATGTCACCTTCAATTTGAATGTCTAAATCATAAACTCTGTCAGGAGGTGCAACTTGGGTATCTGCAGTTTCCACGGTTATAAAAGTGTCAGTTGCTCTCGCTACCAGAGATGGGCGGAGTGTCTGGTACACAACGGTGACTTCCGCAGTGCTGTCGAGCAGAGTCACCACCCAACTCCTGTCCAGGTGAAGGGTTCTCACCTTCTGTGGCATATTTAGCAGACATAGCAGCTACCTTCTTCTTTTGAAAAGGGGCTCTACATGGAGGTGGTTCTTCCTTCTTGATTTTGACGTCAAAAGAGCGCTGTGGGTCTCACTTGGTTTGTACAGACTCACCTTGTCTGCGATCCTGTCACCCTCCTCTGTCGTATTGTTGATCAGACAAATCATTAAAGGAACGAGGAGAATGGGCTTAGGAACCTGAAACCTCTCTGAAGTTTTAATTTTAGTGCGATCATGTAAATCATATCTAAGTTCAGAAGCATCAGGGGGGGATGATCCACCCCTCGACCTAGGCTTCTGTTGCTGTTATTTAGATTTGTCCAAGCCTTTTTAGGAAAGGCTGGATGACCCTCCTTTTCAGGAGGTGTTTTACCTTGAGACTGATTGGATGGTCTCGTTCCCAAATTATTGCAACCCAAGAATGTATAAACATCGGCAATAATGAATGGTAACTCACATTCTTGGTCAATGGCAGGCATCACCGAAAGGCTTTGACACACCTTTAAGGACGCTGCTTCACCTTTAATATTAGAAAGAATCATTCCGGAGACCACATGAAAAATACCCACGAGCTTCATACCCAGATCAAGGGCAGGACTTGCCCAATGCTCGTCCTGTATATGTTTCAGAACGTTTGGAAGAAAGCTCATGGAGGGGGTGCAATAACAAAGTGTATACACTGAGGCAAACACCGTCCCCTAGGTGTTGCAGTCGGCCAACATGGGATTTACCCCACTAGGTAAGCAGATAGTAAGGATCCTGTGCTTTTCCACAGGACCCGTAAGGGAAAAAACTGCATCAAGTTGATTGATTTTTCTGAGCAATCCAAAAGGGTATGTCCGCACGATTTTGTGGACGCTTGCAGATGACCAAATTAATAATCACAAGACTTATAAGCAGACCCCCCCATGCGCAGTCTGCACAGGGGGTCTGGCCCCAGGTGAAGCAGTGAAAAAGGCATGGGCAACAAACTGTATCACACTCCTATACAGAAGAATAACTTGGGTGTAAAGTAAATGCACCTCCGCCAAAGTGGTGTTTATATCATTCAGGTGCGGTGTAAAACCGGCCAAAACTGACCATGTGGCCCTGTCAATATTTAAACGGCCCATGCAAACTGAAGCAATAGGGTGGGGAAGGGCACCATTAAACCAAATTTGGTGCTACCATGCAGTAAGTGGGACTTCAAAAACCGAATAAGGGCGGTAAGCTGCAGGAACTGCAGCTGCAGTGTATGAATGAAAAGCATTATCATTCGCATCCACGGCTGGGAATGTGACCCAGGTATTAAAAACCTCGAAACGGTCTGCTGGGTCCGCTTTGAACACAAAAACAACTGTGGCCGCCGCATTGGGGACTCTATGTTGAAACAAATGTTGTGTAACCGATGTGCTGCAATGAGCCGGAATCCCAATCGGTTTGAGCCATAAGGCTTTAACTAGTGATTCACAAGGAAGCACAATAGCGGGTATAAACCTTTTAAAATTCAAGCTTGAAAAATCTACAGCAATAGGGGTTTCCTACTCACTGGGGAGGCAAAGCCCTCCCACTACGGACGTCTCCGGAGTATGGTGCGAGGGTATTGTGCACAAGCACAAGCACTACTCAGAGGTCCCATAAATAAGTACAAGACCAAAGCTTGGTGGCGCCATGTCGCAGGGATTCTGTGCAGTCACAGAACTATGCTTGGGACACCAGGACCTATCTATACTATCACACTTGTCCTCTCCCCCATACACCGAACGCCAAGTGATTAGACACCTCAGAACACAACACTCCCAACTCACTCAGGAATCACTGTAAGAGGACACACCCTTTTGCTCTCACACTTGTCCTTGTCCACAATAAAATCTGACAGAAGCACGAAAAGAGGTTAAAGTATTTATTTGAACTATTGTGCTCTTGGATGCAGTATACGTGCCACAATTACGAAGAGAATGCCTAGCACAAATACGGTCAGCGTAGAAAGTAATCCATAAACCATGAAAGGTGCAATCATTGTATCGGACACAGGGTCCCTTAACTCCCCTCCCCTTCTACAGAAGCAGGACGATTAAATGTCAGAAGATCTCTGGGTATTTGCAGCAGACCCCGTACCTTAGCATGCACAGATGAAAGTTCTACATCACAGCTGTAGTTGCTCTTTTCTCTCTGAAAATCTCCCTCCAAGTGTGTCTTTTACATGTCTGTGCATACCTATATGACAATGTGTACCTAAACAGCAGCTGCATCTGAGTGATTTGTCTAGGTGCTAGTGCCTGACCAGAACAGAATACCAAGGGACATTGTTATTTGACCTTGTTCGCAATGTTCAGACGAGATCCCAGGAAAAATCAGAAGGCAACAACAATGACAGGTTCTGTGAGAAAGTACAATGTGGCACAAAGCAAAGGACGTTTGTATAGTAACATGTGCAGAGCAAAAGGCAGCCTGCTCAGGCTAAGTCAGGGAAAACGACAATGGGTCTGCAAGGACCATACTAAAAATCATCGTCCCAGTTCTGAATACAAACAAACTAGAACCAGTGTCCTATTCCATTGTTCCTAGCTGAAGTATTCAGGCAACCTGACTACTTTGAACACTCTAATTTTTTCAAAGTAAACTATTCGGACCCCCAGGACACTCAGTCAAAAGCATCAACAGGGTGCCGAGAGGCAGGGGCGGGAACAGGCAGTTGCCCGCATTCCGGCAGACCGCCAGCTTGACACCAAGATCCAACTATGAGCTTTTTAACTGCAGCAACTTTAATATACACTATTGGAGCTGGGATTACTGCACCTGCTGGCACCAGACTTGCCCTCCAATGGATCCTCTTTAAAGGATTTAAAGTGTACTCGGACTGGTCTTGGATTGATAAATGCACGCATCCCGGGAGGTCAGCTCTCATCGGCATGTATTAGCTCTAGAACTACCATAGTTATCACATAACTGATTCATTGATCAAAGGAACCATAACTGATTTAATGAGCCATTCGCAGTTTCAATGTACCGGCTGTGTATACTTACATGTGCATGGCTTAATCTTTGAGACAAGCATATGCTACTGGCAGGATCAACTAGGTAGCCTGGATTCTAACAGCCGTGGTCACACATAGAGGCTGACTGCGCTGCAGGACTGCCCCACCCTTGAGTGCTTTTTTTTTGGACCTTGGCTCTCCCTGTTCA
The DNA here is from genome assembly GCA_963921515.1 of Calotriton arnoldi. Taxonomy (NCBI): domain Eukaryota; kingdom Metazoa; phylum Chordata; class Amphibia; order Caudata; family Salamandridae; genus Calotriton; species Calotriton arnoldi. The sequence continues at coordinate 2,782,850 of CAWUFW010000899.1, read as the reverse complement.
TTGACATTATGGGGCCGATTCCGATCTCGGTCGGAGGCGCACCCAATACCATTCGGTCGGGAAAAAATCCATGCGAAAGCCTGTTTCCCGACCGATCCGTACAGCACACCGAACGAGTAAGTACGATGCGCACAACAGCACAGAATCCGGCCGAGACGTACTCACCCAAACCAGGTCCTGTTCCCCGACCGAGGCGAATCCGGAAACGCAGAATCGAGTCGCACGGAAGGGAAAATGCAGCTCCGTCCGGCCGAACAAGTACGATGAGCTTCCCGTACGCGCCGAACCCGTCGCTATGCACGGCACGTCAAAGCATCCGGGAGAGGCGCACATAAGCTCCGATTCGCGCCACAACACGATCCACGGCTACGAGACGAACACGCCAGTGACGAGGACGAGGCGAAGCGGCGAGGACGGCGCGAGCGGCGAGGACGACGCGAAGCAACGAGAAGGACGAACGACACGAACCAACCATGAATCCCTTCGTCCCGATCATACCAATATTCTACATTTACTACCGGAACAGGCACGGACGCGTACGGCGCAGAAGGTAAGTCAGACACCAACCACAAAACACATACAACACGTACACGACACATCACACACACACAGAGGGATGCAGAATATACTTACACCAGCAACAGCAGCACCATAGGGGCGGGATGCCCATCACCAATGCCACATATGCACACAGGGGCCTGAATGCGCACCACCACCCCTACCCAGGGGGGGCAGGATGCCTACCACTACTACCACCCTTAGCCAGGGGGGGCTGGATGCCTACTACTACTACCACCCTGAGCCAGGGGGGGCTGGATGCCTACCACTACTACCACCCTGAGCCAGGGGGGGCTGGATGCCTACCACCACCCTTAGCCAGGGAGGACTGGATGCCTACCACTACTACCACCCTTAGCCAGGGGGGGCTGGATGCCTACCACTACTACCAACCTGAGCCAGGGGGGGCTGGATGCCTACCACCACCCTTAGCCAGGGGGGGCTGGATGCCTACCACTACTACCACCCTTAGCCAGGGGGGGCTGGATGCCTACCACTACTACCACCCTGAGCCAGGGGGGCTGGATGCCTACCACTACTACCACCCTCACCCAGGGGGGGCTGGATGCCTACCACCACCCTTAGCCAGGGGTGTTGGATGCCTACCACTACTACCACCCTTAGCCAGGGGGGCTGGATGCCTACCACTACTACCACCCTGAGCCAGGGTGGGCTGGATGCCTACCACTACTACCACCCTTAGCCAGGGGGGGCTGGATGCCTACCACTACTACCACCCTTAGCCAGGGGGGGCTGGATGCCTACCACTACTACCACCCTTAGCCAGGGGGGGCTGGATGCCTACCACTAATACCACCCTGAGCCAGGGAGGGCTGGATGCCTACCACTACTACCACCCTGAGCCAGGGGGGCTGGATGCCTACCACCACCCTTAGCCAGGGGGGGCTGGATGCCTACCACTACTACCACCCTTAGCCAGGGGGGGCTGGATGCCTACCACTACTACCACCCTCACCCAGGGGGGGGCTGGATGCCTACCACTACTACCACCCTCACCCAGGGGGGGCTGGATGCCTACCACCACCCTTAGCCAGGGGAGGCTGGATGCCTACCACTACTACCACCCTTAGCCAGGGGGGGCTGGATGCCTACCACTACTACCACCCTGAGCCGGGGGGCTGGATGCCTACCACTACTACCACCCTTAGCCAGGGGGGCTGGATGCCTACCACTACTACTACCCTTAGCCAGGGGGCTGGATGCCCACCACCACCCTTAGCCAGGGGGCTGGATGCCTACCACCACCCTTAGCCAGGGGGGCTGGATGCCTACCACTACTACCACCCTTAGCCAGGGGGGCTGGATGCCTACCACCACCCTTAGCCAGGGGGCTGGATGCCTACCACTACTACCACCCTCACCCAGGGGGGCTGGATGCCCACCACTACTACCACCCTGAGCCAGGGGGGGCTGGATGCCTACCACCACCCTTAGCCAGGGGGGGCTGGATGCCTACCACTACTACCACCCCCACTCATAGGATGGACAATGCATGACACAACCAGCACACCACAACCTAGGGAATGCAAGAAAAAGACATCCCCCCAACACCATGACAAGCGTGTGTAGACTGTGTCAAATGCCTACAACACCGAACATGACTTTGAACATACAATGTGACCCCCTAGCACATGTGCCACACATATATGTGTGTGGCACCCACAATGCAAGCAGGCCATGACCATTGTGGCAATGGGGTCCAAACCCCCATCATCACAGTGACCAAAATGTAAGTGTGGGGTCCATAGCTGAAGCACATTTTGAACATTGTGGCAATGGGGTCCAAACCCCCATCATCACAGTGACCAAAATGTAAGTGTGGGGTCCATAGCTGAAGCACATTTTGAACAGTGTGGCAATGGGGTCCAAACCCCCATCATCACAGTGACCAAAATGTAAGTGTGGGGTCCATAGCTGAAGCACATTTTGAACATTGTGGCAATGGGGTCTAAACCCCCATCATCACAGTGAGCAAAATGTAAGTGTGGGGTCCATAGCTGAAGCACATATTGAACATTGTGGCAATGGTGTCTAAACCCCCATCATCACTGTGACCAAAAGGTAAGTGTTGACAAAGAAAGAGGTGCAACTGCCAAACTGCATGGATGATTCCTGGTCACAGAACAAAAAACACATCAGTGGCAAAATAGTGTATGTGTCCCATTGCAACATAAATTGGGTGAGCCAAATACTGCAGTGCAAATAAGACATACCTTTGGCCATGTGCAGACAAACAACACCCATGGGGGCTGACACCGTCAACATTCATCAATGACACAATGACAGAAGTGACCATCAGAATGCAGACCCACATATTTGCACCAATGGGCACACAAATGCAGATACCCTGTGGAGACTGCAGATGTGAGGTGAACAGATACCATACCATGGCAGCAATGGGACACACAAACCATGATCATTGTGCTGACCGATGACCTAGGAGTCCCAGGGACAGCAGGGGAAACCCACCAAACTACATACAGCCAATGGCACACCCAAGATATGCCAATGCAGTGGTGCAGATGCACAAACACAAACAGGCAGACCCACACTGCACATCATACACAACAGGTGAGGGGGTGGGGTGCCAGTGTCCCCAGGCAACCACACAACACATGAGGAGACCTGAATACCAATCATACAGATGTGCATACAGTGCCACACAAAGGTAACTCATGGATCCAAATCCCCTATGTGGGCAAGCAGGCATTGTCAGATGAGAGGGAGCACAAATCACACATGTCACACAGGCACGTAGGAACAGCAACTGACACAGCAAGACACAGACACACCACAGCACCACCCCCAGGGCCCCCACAATGTGGTGACCCTGGGCTGCATTACAATCCCACTGTGATGACAAAGCTAAATGTGGTTCACACTGTGAAGCACAGTCATGTGTCCTGAGCAACAAACTACCATCACACCTACACAAGCACAAATCAATCAGCATGGCCAGTAAGCCAAGGCCAACATGGAGGCAGGGGCCTAGCCGGGCAACAACTCTCATCTGCACACACTCAACACCACACCCCTCGACCTCCAACAATGTGCAGCAGTGAAGTACACATGCACTGGTGACATTGCACATGCACCCATGACTATTCCAGGGTGGTGGGTGGGAACCAAGGTGCAGAAACACATCACACATGGCCACTCAACAAGACTCCTGAATGTCTGACACACTGCACACTACGCTGTACATGGACATGACAGCAATACCACACCAACCAATGGGATCCCAGCCACAGTCACACACCAATGAAGAAGCCAAAGTCACCCACAAAGAACACACATAGACAACAACCAGCATTGCAGCCCGGACCCTGAGGAGTGCCAGCAGTCACACACACAACGTGTCACAATCACTGAAAGATAACGCAAACTGGAAATCACATGACAGGGGCAAACAACAAGTGCCAAGGGGAAACCTGACTGTGACCCATCTGCGTCTGCACACAAACTCAGCCCTGACAGCAAACACACCTATGGGTGACACCCTGATGACCAGTAATGTGCCATGCACCCACATCACAGAGAACCCAGGGAGAAGACTTTGGGGGAACATAGGTCAACTCAGCTAGCATCACAAACAGGTACAACACTAGGGATCACAGCATGCACAGCTAAACGGAAGTGAACACACAGACATGCACATACAACACACACCTTGGGCGCAGGCAATGTCACAGGAGTACACACTGCCATGAGGGGACTCCACTCCTGTGTGAGGAAAGCTGTGCCATATGTTGCCTCAGTAGGGCCCCATCATGTCAGCTGAGCACTTGGTCACACAATCAACAATTAGCACCAAATGAGGGCTCCCGTCACATCAGCCTGGTCATGGAAGTGCCAACGGAATCATCAGCACAGATCCAACACACTTGTATAGCAATGTTGCACTGACAACACAGATGAGTCCTTCCCCATTGATGCCCAAACCTGCATGTCCAGTGGAGATGGCCACACGGTCAGGGAAGTAGACGAATTGAACAATGGCAGGCACAACAGATGTGCAGGGGTGGAAGCCACAGATGTGAAATAGCTAATCTAAGTAGGAAATCCCATTGCCAAATACTGAACACATGACACCCTCAGATGCTGCTATGGATGACATGGATACACCACAGGATAGGACACATTCCCCCTGGACCACATGGGTTCCTGCACAGTAACACTTCATTATCATGAGACCAAATATCACCATCACTGCTGCAAGGGCATGGTTAGCATCATCAACAACATGTACATCAGAAGCATAAGCACTAGAGAACAGAAAGTTGCTTTATTCAGCATATGTGTGGAATGAAAACAAAGTCCAGAAAAACACAAAGGCCAATGGCCAGTCCATTGTAAAAGTCCAAACAGGGTGACAGTGGCAGATGTCACCCTACGCATGCCTGCACAAAACCAGGGACAATCCACTAGGAGGGGCAACCGGGGGGCAGGCCAGGCACCGCAGGGACAGGATCAGGGCTCACCAGGAGGAAGCAGGGAAGGGGTGGTGGGTGCTGGAGAGCCACTGACAACTGCAGTGGAGGTGTCTGACATGGTGTGTGCCGGCACAACTGGGGGCATGACTCAGATGTTGTGGGTGCCGGCACGACTGCAGTGGACCCTGCAGATGGAGTGGACAGGTCCGCCACTGCAGTGCCCAAGTCAGACAGGGTGGTAGTGGACTCCACTGCAGTGCCTACCACCAGGGGAGGAGAATGGGGAACAGGCAAGGTGGGCTGGACAGAGGGGAGGACACCCTCACCACATCAGTGGCACAGACAAGCGCAGCGGGGGTGTGGTGCCGGGAGAGCAAGTGCCAGGGGAGAAGGCCGGATCCTCTTGGGGATGGTATATCTGTGGGTGGGGGAACCTGGGGCAGGGTGTGGTGGGGGCACCTGTGGAGTGGGGGCCTGAGGGATGGAGGAAGGAGACCTGGTGCCTGAGCTGCAGGGCGGCGGCGGGGTCTTGCTCTTACGACTCCGGGGGACTTGCGGGTGGGGGCCTCAGTCTGTCTGCGCCTGGGGGAGGGTGTCCGGGGGCGAGGGCACTCTGCTCCATGTGGGGGCTTCCTCTTCCCCCTGGATGCTGGAGCAGCTGGATCGGAGGGGAAGAGGCCGAGGTCACTGAGGAAGAGGCGCTGGGTCTTTGGGGTTGCAGGTGAGGCAAGGGAGGGTGTTTTGGAGGGAGAGGCAACTGAGGACTGCGCAGTGCTCGTGGATGCATGTGTGTGTTCCAGGGCCCCATCCCCTGTGAGTCTGGTTTCAGTCCCCTGACTGTGCGTGCGTGTGCGTTTTGTTTGTGGCGTGTGTGTCTGTGTGCTGGATGTGTGTGTGCTGGTGTGTGCCTGTGCCGGTGTGTGTGTGCTTGGGACGGGTAAGGTGCTGGGGAGTGTGGATGGAGCAGAGGCAGGAGGGGTGAGGGACAGTCTGAGGAGGGACACTGCTGCCATCAGGGAGGAGTCCATGGACCTATTGCCCCTCTGTAGGTCAGACATGCCCGATGAGATGCCCTCCATGAACGACACCAGCTGAGTCAACAGAGCGGTGTGCGCATGGAGGACACTCAGCATGGCTGTCTGCCCTACATGGAGCTGGTGAAGGAGGTACACAGACTCCTCACTCAGGGCAGCAGGGGACACAGGGGCAGGGGTGCGGTGCCTGGCCCAAAGGAGACACGCTCCCGAACATGGGAGCCTCCACGGACCTGGGGAATGGGAGCCGATGGGAGGGCGGTGGTGGTGCTGGTGGTGGCGGGGACAGCAACACTAGCTGAGGTGTGGTGGCTGCTGACACCCGCCTCCATAAGGGAGTCATCCTCCGAGTTGCTCTGGTCCTCAACTGAGGTGGATGGTGCTGAGGACTCCTCGGTGTGGCTCCCCTCACCCTCCGTGCCACTGGGTCCCTCTGACCACTCCTCGGCTGCTGACCCAGTCTGGCTCTCCGGCTCCTCCTGGTCCGTGGAGCTGTCCCCTTCCGTGGCCGTGGATGTATCTGCAAACAATGGGGAAACAGACAGACATCAGTCACCTGCACCAAACGCGCACACCACTGTGAGCACAGCACATTACAGAGCAAGCCCTGGCATCATTAGTTGTACATTGCTAAAAGTACCCTAACTGAACAGGAGCAGCCAATTGTCAGTCTGATGCCAACCATGGCACTCACATCCCACATGGCCTTGCACCCATCTGTCTGGTGTCTGTTGGATTGCAACACCCCAGTGTGGACACATGCACCAACTACACAGTAGTTGGACAGTGCAGAGGACACGGTGTGGCATGTGGACATGCACACATCACAGCTCTTGCCACTGAGTCAGTACAGGTTTCCGGATGTAAGGGATGCCCAGAGTCAAATAGGAAATGCATGTGATGCATACCAGCGACAGACACCATGATGCACCCATGTCCTGATAGCCATCGCCACAATGGTGTGCATGTAGCACATGTCACTCCCCTGCAGGATCACCAATAAGTAGACACATGCCATGGCTGAGGCAGGACAGCTAAGTCATACATCACTGTCTCAGTGATGTATGACTTGGCAGCCAGACAACAACACTCTGCACTGTGTCACAATAGTAGGTAATGGGGAATGCAAGTCCTGGAGCTGCACAAGTGCACATGTACATCCCCCCCACAACACATCATCTTAACCCTCAACTGTCCAGGTCATACCTATTGGACATATGGGAGACCTGTGACACTACCCTCTGAACCTGAGCCCCTCACAATCTGCTGTGAATGGGGAACAGCTGCCTGAACTTCACATTCGCATACCCCAGTCTGCACGGGCAGCTGATCAAACACCTATGTGACACACAAGTATCGTCTCCTATGGTCACATCTCCAGGGGCATGCTGAGCCCCTACCAAGAAACACCCCAGCAGTCCTGGCAACTAATCCACAGCACACTGACACAGAGGCAGACACCTGAGGGGTCAAATCACTGCGCACAATGTGTCAGCTGAAACACGGGAGTGGGAGTACAGAGTGCATTGCATGGCCTGGAGTAGGCATGACTGTCCTGCCCCACATGAATGAGGGATGAGCCCTGGACAGTGGATAGCTGGCTATGTATGTGTGACACACGTAATCTGCACACTCCTGGGGCCCAAACATTGTTCCCACCCGCTGCATGGGCGTGTGCCACAAACCCCAGGCACATGTGGTGGCTCAGCTCAGGAAGTGGACCGCATATCAAAGCAACACGCAGATTACATGTCCGAACTAAGGCGTTGTGTGAACAATGGACCCACCCATGATGCCCACAACAGAATTAGGGAAACAGATGCTGTCCCCCACCTTCAGTGAAGCAAACTGCAAGGACACAGTCCCAAGTGACACAATTCCCTGAATGTAAGGGCCACACCTGGGTATCAGATGAGCAGTGGGCAGTGCACAATAGAGGGACATGGCTCCTGGACAACATGACTGCTGCACTGTGGCAGTTGAACCAGGCCAGAGGAGGGCACAAAGCATGTAATACAGAGTTCACAGTGCAGTCTTTGACTCACCCCTCCTTGCTGCTGTCTGGCCTTCAGCTGCCCATCCAGGTCAGGAAACACCACCGCCAGGATCTGGAGCATGTGGGGGTCAGGGTCCGTGTTCCGCCCCTCCTGCGAGGAGGCGACAGCTTCAGCTGGACCCGTGCAATCCTCCGGGTCCAGCCCCGAAGGTCCTGCCACCTCTTCTGGCAGTTGCGGATCCGGCGCTTGTAGACCCCCACGGACCGGACAGCCCGGACGATGTCCTTCCAGATCTCCTGCTTCCGATGGGCATTAACCTGTCAGGATGACAAAGTGAAAAGGCCATTACTACACATGCAACATATCCGTGCATGACACAGTTGTATATACATGTCTCAATCACAGGGGCACATGATGTACACAGGCAGTGCAAAGCTGCCCATGGACAGTTTGCCAGACGTCACTACATGGTATCATTGCATGGGAACTAAAACCTTGTTCAAATGCACTGTCACTGCACCATACCTGTCCAGTGCATGTCACTACACACTATGGGGGGTGACAACTACTCAGTGAGCCTGCTAGCCAGTGGCGTGCAGACTTTCAGCCTTGCTAGTCAGACAATATGCACATTCAGAAAGGCAGTGCACAGAACACTCAACTGCTCCCCTGGTGTCCCATACAGCTTGCTGTACTGTGGAAGTAGGCTGTCCAGCAGGGCCTGGTTCTCCTCAAGGCTGAAGGCTGGGGCTCTCTCCACAGTAAGTGCCATTGCAGGGTCCAGAGGGGCAGAGACAGCAGCAGTGCAGTGGCAGATGTCGTCCTGGAGCATGTAGTGCAGGCAAGTGAGCTCTCAGGGGAACAGCCAGCAATATATATGTGCTGGAGAGGCAGATACTGTCCCTTGTGTCCAAAGTGATAGGTCCAAGTCGTTTGCATCTTCTGAATCTGGCCAATCCATGGAATAGCAGCACCAAAACACGCCCACAGCATCCTTCAAATCTTCAACTTCATGACATACATGATTTTGCAACATTGTTGTGGGTGACCAACTGAATTTCCAGCAACCGACTCGTTCGAAATTCGAAAACGCGTCCGTTGCCAGGCAAGGCCATTGTCAATGGGTGCGCACCGATCGGTCCATTGCGGTACAACGCGTACAGGGTACAACGCGTACCCGCACACATTGAATGCAATGGGCCGGCCGGGGCACCGATCGGTCCATTGCGGTACAACGCGTACAGGGGTACAACGCGTACCCGACACATTGAATGCAATGGGCCGGCCGGGAGCACCGATCGGTCCATTGCGGTACAACGCGTACAGGGGTACAACGCGTACCCGCACACATTGAATGCAATGGGCCGGCCGGGGGCACCGATCGGTCCATTGCTGTTCAACGCGTACAGGAGTACAACGCGTACCCGCACACATTGAATGCAATGGGCCGGCCGGGGCACCGATCGGTCCATTGCTGTTCAACGCGTACAGGGGTACAACGCGTACCCGCACACATTGAATGCAATGGGCCGGCCGGGGCACCGATCGGTCCATTGCTGTTCAACGCGTACAGGGGTACAATGCGTACCCGCACACATTGAATGCAATGGGCCGGCCGGGGGCACCGATCGGTCCATTGCAGTACTAACGCGTACAGGGGTACAACGCATACCCGCACACATTGAATGCAATGGGCCGGCCGGGGCACCGATCGGTCCATTGCTGTTCAACGCGTACAGGGGTACAACGCGTACCCGCACACATTGAATGCAATGGGCCGGCCGGGGCACCGATCGGTCCATTGCTGTTCAACGCGTACAGGGGTACAACGCGTGCCCGCACACATTGAATGCAATGGGCCGGCCGGGGGCACCGATCGGTCCATTGCAGTACAACGCTGCATAGGGGTACAACGCGTACCCGCACACATTGAATGCAATGGGCCGGCCGGGGCACCGATCGGTCCATTGCAGTTCAACGCGTACCGGGGTACAACGCATACCCGCACACATTGAATGCAATGGGCCGGCCGGGGGCACCGATCGGTCCATTGCAGTACAACGCGTACAGGGTACAACGCGTACCGCGCACATTGAATGCAATGGGCCGGCCAGGGGCACCGATCGGTCCATTGCAGTACAACGCGTACAGGGGTACAACGCGTACCCGCACACATTGAATGCAATGGGCCGGCCGGGGCACCGATCGGTCCATTGCAGTACAACGCGTACAGGGGTACAACGCGTACCCGCACACATTGAATGCAATGGGCCGGCCGGGGCACCGATCGGTCCATTGCAGTTCAACGCGTACAGGGGTACAACACGTACCGCACACATTGAATGCAATGGGCCGGCCGGGGCACCGATCGGTCCATTGCAGTACTGCGCGTACAGGGGTACAACGCGTACCCGCACACATTGAATGCAATGGGCCGGCCGGGGCACCGATCGGTCCATTGCAGTACTACTGCGTACAGGGGTACAACGCGTACCCGCACACATTGAATGCAATGGGCCGGCCGGGGCACCGATCGGTCCATTGCAGTTCAACGCGTACAGGGTACAACGCGTACCCGCACACATTGAATGCAATGGGCCGGCCGGGGCACCGATCGGTCCATTGCAGTACAACGCGTACAGGGGTACAACGCGTACCCGCACACATTGAATGCAATGGGCCGGCCGGGGCACCGATCGGTCCATTGCAGTTCAACAGCGTACAGGGTACAACACGTACCCGCACACATTGAATGCAATGGGCCGGCCGGGGCACCGATCGGTCCATTGCAGTACAACGCGTGCAGAGGTACAACGCGTGCCCGCGCACATTGAATGCAATGGGCCGGCCGGGGCACCGATCGGTCCATTGCAGTACTACGCGTACAGGGGTACTAACGCGTACCCGCACACATTGAATGCAATGGGCCGGCCGGGGCACCGATCGGTCCATTGCAGTTCAACGCGTACAGGGGTACAACGCGTACCCGCACACATTGAATGCAATGGGCCGGCCGGGGCACCGATCGGTCCATTGCAGTACTGCTGCGTACAGAGGTACAACGCGTGCCCGCACACATTGAATGCAATGGGCCGGCCGGGGCACCGATCGGTCCATTGCAGTTCAACGGCGTACAGGGGTACAACGCGTACCCGCACACATTGAATGCAATGGGCCGGCCGGGGCACCGATCGGTCCATTGCAGTACATACTGCGTACAGGGGTACAACGCGTACCCGCACACATTGAATGCAATGGGCCGGCCGGGGGCACCGATCCGTCCATTGCTGTTCAACGCATCACTGTACATGTGACTGGCATATGTCAGCATGCCTGTCTCAGATGGACATATGCCAGCCACAGATAGCTCCCAGGGAGTGAGGGGCACACCTACATCACGACAGCCTGTCCAAACTTTATCATAAGGCATGTAAGGCTGCATTTCCTATTGTGTGTATGTTGGTGTACATGTTGTCCTGTGGGCAGCCACCCCCAGGCTGTGCACGTGTTCATGGGGACAGGATCCTGGGTGTTACGTGTACATGACCACTGTGATGTGCAACTGTTCATATCTGTGCATGTGCCATGGTCACATTTCACGGTGGTGTATGTGTATGTCATGTCACATACCCCGTGAGTCCCATGTGGGACGGTATGTTTGAGCCAGGGTGTCCCAGTGGCACAATAGTGATGGTCCTCCACAGTCTTTGTGCATGTAGTGTTTACAATGTCTCTGATTTCATGTGCACAATGGGAGACAGTCTCCACATCCACGTTGTGTGTGCATGGACTTTGATGTTGTGCGTGTCACAGACGTCCATGTCTGTCCTGCCGTGACAAGTGGGACCACTACCTGTGGGGGTCATGGTTGTTTTGCTGTGGTGTATACATGATACTCCATGTAATGCCAGTGTCCATGTGGCAATACAGGGTCCCTGGGAATGTACCTGTCGTTGAGCTGTGGTGCCTGGGGCACATCTGTCCTCACATGTCACTGTGGGGGGTGATTGTGACACGGCAGCAGGAGATGGGAACTGTGACACGGCCTCATGATATCCAATGGGCCAACCTGGGACTAATTGATGCCACTTGTTGGACCGTGTTGACAGATGTTGGCCATGTATGTACCATACATGTCCTTACGGAACTGCACACTTCATGTAGTTGTGCCTCATAATGATGTATGTTGGGATATTGAGTGTGTTCAATGCCGCATATGTGGGCTGACTGACAATCTTGCTTACTTCTCCTCTGCACTGCAGGAGCTCCTGCTGTCCATCGACCATTCCCAGACCTGGCAACGATGGTGGAACGGGACAGCATCCGACGGTACCGCTTCACCAGGCAGCTGATTGAGGATTTGGCAGTGCAGTTGTCCCCACATTTGCAGCCTGGCCGGCCGTATCCTACAGCACTGACCCCCAAGGTGAAGGTGATGGCAGCCCTACACTTCTTTGCCACCGGTACCTTCCAACATACTGTGGCGACTGCTGGTGGGATGTCACAGACCATGTTGAGCCGTGTGCTCCGCGATGTTTTGGCGGCAATGTTGCTATTCCTGAACCGGTACATCTATTTCCCTAGACTGCGACGACTCACTGACGTGAAGAGTGACTTTTATGCCCTGGGGAGGATGCCGCATGTCATTGGCTCCATTGATGGGACACATGTGGCTTTGGTACCACCACAGGCCCAGGAGCAGGCCTACAGGAACCGCAAGCACTACCACTCGGTCAATGCACTGGTGGTGTGTCTTGCAGACATGACCATCACACACGTGTGTGCCCGTTTCCCTGGTTCAGCACACGATGCCTTTGTGATGAGGAGTAGTCGCATCCCCAGGATGATGGCACAGATGCAGAACCAGCGTGCCTGGCTTGTCGGTGTGTACTGACTTTGTGCCATTGTGTGTGATCTGATCTGTAGTATTCCGCCCACTTTTCCAAGTCAGCTAATGTGCACTTGTCTGTCCGTAGGTGACTCGGGATACCCCAACATGCCGTGGTTGCTGACACCCCTCAGGAACCCTGTGACACCAGCCCAGATGCGCTACAATGAGGCACATGGTCGGACCAGGAGAGTGATTGAGCGGACATTTGGTCTCCTGAAGAGCCGCTTCCGCTGCCTGGACAAGACCGGAGGGTCCCTCCCATATGCCCCTGCGAAAGTGTGCAAGATTATCATCGTCTGCTGCATGCTCCACAACCTGGCAGTGCGGAAGGAGTTGCCTCTCATCCAGGATGACAATGACCAACATCCGCCACCTGTGGAGGATCCTGGCCTGGACCACGATGCCAGTGACGATGATGATGATGATGATGAGGGTGATGTCCGCACACAGCTCATCACCAACTTCTTTAGCTGAATGTGAGTATCCTGAGGTGTCATGTCAATGATGTGAGTTGGCATGATATGTGTAGGTGGTGCTCTGGTGCTGTTGGAGTGTGTCCATGGGCTACTTGACTGGATGTGTGTTGCGATGTGTGCTTACAGGTGGGCTGTACTCCCCAACAGTGTTGACATGCTAACTTGGTTCTGGGTGGGTATCTTGTAACATGTATTGTGCATGAGTTTTGCTGTTCTGTCCTGTACTCCATTGCTTTTGACTGTGTGTCATTTCTGTCCTTCACAGGGTACTTTCAGATTCGTTTGGTCAACTGTGTCCACCGACGGCGTGATTGCACTTCCAGGCTGGTAGCTGTTGTGTCCCTACAGGTGATGTGCGCCACACCCATGGACTTCCTTCCGTCTACAGTTGTTGACTGTGTGCCCGCTGCCAGGTGGGATTACCTTGCATCTGTAGTGGTTACGACATGTTGCAACTGTGTAATAAACCTGTGCTTCACTTTGTGATGTGCGTTGTCTGTGGTCACACATTTGACTGCCATTTGCTTACTGCACCTGTGGGCTACTTGACTACAACTGGGAATGGGTGTGGTGTCTGTGCATTGCACCGTCTTCCCTGGCAACATCAGTGTAGGCAATGAGTCAGATGTCCTAGGTGTGTATGTGTTGTGTAGCCCTGGTGGTGTGTCTCCCTCATATGTGTCACGTTGCTTTACTCACATGCCTGTGTTGTACTTGCTGTTGCAGTTCGCATACACAGTGTAATTTTGCAGTTCATCATCCCCATAACAGCACCCACGTTGGAATCACAACAGAGGCAAGTATGGTGTATTAGTGTGTTTATTGTGATACATTTGTGTGAATAGTGCATAGGATGGGTAGTGCTGTACATAAATCTTGCAATCAGAAGTTCCTAGGTGAATTGAAAGTCCTGGTAGACAGAATCCCCAGTATCGGGGCCACAGTTGTCTGACACATTGGTCCAACTTGTACTCCCCATGCAATGTGTGGGAGTAGTGTTGCCGTCAACAGGGTGAACAGTCTGTGCACAAAGGTGAACATCCAGAACAGGTTCAGGCTTCCTGGGAGTTGCGCTTGGCCATCGGCCTCTCACTTGCCCCTCTTCGGACGACCCCTCTTCTTGGGGGGCCCCTCAAGTACAGGCTGCTGCGGTGCAGGGGACTCTCCGCCAGAGTCATCCTCCCTCCCTGTGGCAGTTGCAGTTTGGGCAGCACCAGATGTTGTTGGCACACAGGGAGGTGTGGACTCGTTGCTGTTCATCTGGCGGAGGCATTGTAAAATGTCCCTGTGCACCGCCGTCATCTCATGCAGTGCATCCCACTTGGACTCCACGCGGTACATGTGTGAGTCCACGCGGGACATGTGTGACTCCACGTGGGACATGTGAGAGTCCAAGCGGGCATGATGGGCAGCCTGCTGCTGTTTCATGTCTCTGAGGAGCCCCACTACCTGGCTGAGGTCTCCGGTGCTGGACTGGTACGCATCAGCTATGCGTACCAGTTGTGGGTCATCATGCACACCAGCAACCTCTGCAAGCAGCGACCTCTGTCTCCCACCCTCCCACCACCCCTGCTGACATGTGCAGTGCATGCAGTGGCACGCACAGATGACCCTGGTCCACCTTGGAGGTTGGTGGTGGTGGTGGTGTCCATGGCCCCAGGTTGGTCCAGGGTCCCTGTGCTGGTGTTGCTCCTTGTTCTGTCCATGTCGGCAGGGATGGTATTTGTGTTGACAGTCGTTGGAGGGGTGGATGCAGGGGGTGCAGCTGGTGGTCCTGCTGGTGCTGCAGCTGGTGGTCCTGCTGGTGCTGCATGTAGACTTGCACCAGATGTGCCAGGTTGGTCTTCTTCGTCCGAGGAGGGCAGAGGCTGTACGACACCAGTGAGCTCCGCATCCTCTTGAGCCTGGGACTGGGACTCCTCAGCGTCTGCTGCTGTGTCCCCATCATCACCTGTTTTTGGGAGACACACACAATGTATGTTATGTTTCTGCAGGCATCAATGGTTGACACACATGACAGTTGTGACTGTGCCTCTGGGTGCGGGCCTGTACATTGCATTGTCCTAAGTCGTCACATTCAGGGGTTGATATTGGTGTGGCACATTGTCCTGCATTATTTGGGCATTTCTATGTATTTGTTGGGGTGTGAACATGGTCTGCATTCGTTTTGTTTGGTTGACAGCCGGCCCTCCTTCCCACCCACCCAGCCAGTCAGTTATCCCACCATGGACTGTGCTTGCATTGCAGGGAGTGGAAGTTGTCTCTCAGGATGTCAGTCAGTGGTGTCCTGCTGTTTGTTGGTGCACAGTTCCCAGCAGGGCCTTGTGCTCCCCACAGCAGTAGCCAGTGTCAGCCATCTTGTGAGTCCTTCTCCACTCCCTGTGATGTGAGCATGGTTCAGGGTGGTGTTGATGGGACAGTTGTGGGGGTGACCAATATCAGTGACTGCCACTCCCATCATGCTATTGCCTCCACCCCACTTGCCAGCATTCCCATACTTGCTTGCTTTTGTGGGGAGTTCAGTGTGTGTGGGTGTGAGGGCAATGGCAAGATGGCTGACAGTGGTGTCCTGCTGTTGGTTGGTGTGCAGTTCCCAGCAGGGCCTTGTGCTCCCCACAGCAGTAGCCAGTGTCAGCCATCTTGTGAGTCCTTCTCCACTCCCTGTGATGTGAGCATGATTCAGGGTGGTGTTGATGGGACAGTTGTGGGGGTGACCAATATCAGTGACTGCCACTCCCATCATGCTATTGCCTCCACCCACTTGCCAGCATTCCCATACTTACTTGCTTTTGTGGGGAGTTCAGTGTGTGTGGGTGTGAGGGCAATGGCAAGATGGCTGACAGTGGTGTCCTGCTGTTGGTTGGTGTGCAGTTCCCAGCAGGGCCTTGTGCTCCCCACAGCAGTAGCCAGTGTCAGCCATCTTGTGAGTCCTTCTCACTCCCTGTGATGTGAGCATGGTTCAGGGTGGTGTTGATCGGACAGTTGTGGGGGTGACCAATATCAGTGACTACGACTCCCATCATGCTATTGCCTCCACCCCCTTCCCAGCATGCCCATGCTTCCTTCCTTTTGACTCTGCTTCCCTGTGGGGTGGGCTGGCTGTGCTGACAGGATGGCTGGGAGTGTTGTCCTGGCAGTTGTTTGGCTAACAGTCCCAAGAGTGTCCCTGTGCTTCACACAACATAACCCAGGGTGGTGGTTCTTTGTGGGATCTTGAGTTAGGATGTGAGGCATTGCATTCTACCAGGTGGGTTCTGTGGAGTTTGTGTTGAGGGGGTGTGAGGGGAGGTGCTTGTGACTATGGTCAGTGCTGCAAGTCCTCCTTCCCACCCAGCCAGCCAGATATCCCACCATGGAACGTGCTTGCATTGCAGGGAGTGGAAGTTGTCTCTCAGGATGTCAGTCAGTGGTGTCCTGCTGTTTGTTGGTGCACAGTTGCCATCAGGGCCTTGTGCTCCCCACAGCAGTAGCCAGTGTCAGCCATCTTGTGTGTCCTTATCCACTCCCTGTGATGTGAGCATGGTTCAGGAGTGGTGTTGATGGGCCAGTTGTGAGGCTGAGCAATGTCTGTGACTACGACTCCCATCATGCTATTGCCTCCACCCCCCTTCCCAGCATGCCCATGCTTCCTTCCTTTTGACTCTGCTTCCCTGTGGGGTGGGCTGGCTGTGCTGACAGGATGGCTGGGAGTGTTGTCCTGGCAGTTGTTTGGCTAAAAGTCCCAAGAGTGTCCCTGTGCTTCACACAACATAACCCAGGGTGGTGGTTCTTTGTGGGATCTTGAGTTAGGATGTGAGGCATTGCATTCTACCAGGTGGGTTCGGTGGAGTTTGTGTTGAGGGGGGGTGTGAGGGGAGGTGCTTGTGACTATGGTCAGTGCTGCAAGTCCTCCTTCCCACCCAGCCAGCCAGATATCCCACCATGGAACGTGCTTGCATTGCAGGGAGTGGAAGTTGTCTCTCAGGATGTCAGTCAGTGGTGACCTGCTGTTTGTTGGTGCACAGTTGCCAGCAGGGCCTTGTGCTCCCCACAGCAGTTGCCAGTGTCAGCCATCTTGTGAGTCCTTCTCCACTCCCTGTGATGTGTGCATGGTTCATGGTGGTGTTGATGGGACAGTTGTGGGGGGGCAATATGTGTGACTGCGACTCCCATGATGCTATTGGCTACACTGACTTGGCCAGCATACACAGAATTCCTTCCTTTGAGTGGTCTTCACTGTGTGTTGGTGTTGTTGTGGTGGCTACATGTCTGGATGTGTTTGTTAGTTCTATTTGTGCCACTGCCTAGCTGTAGTTGTAGTTGTGTTTGTACATGTGATGGCACAGTTGGATGTAACTTTTTGATGGCATGTGTTGTGTTTATCTGACTGACATACACATTTTGGGATGATTCTGTTCTGGTTGCTGTGTAATTGCTATGAGTGCATGGTTTGACTCTCCCCTTGACAGTGATGTGTGTGTGTTTTGTGGCAGAATATTGTGTACATTTGTTGTGTACTCACCAGGCTCTGGGATGTTCTCTAGTCCATATACGCTCACTGGCGGAAGGATGGCCCGCACCTTCTCCTCCCAGGGCCTGAGGTATATTGGCTTGGCAGGAGGGCCACTGCCGGTGTATTGGCTGATGATGTACTCTTTCTTGAGCAGGTTCCGTACCCTCCTGCGCACGTCATACCACCTGTTCTGGATGTCGCTCTTTGTGCGCAGACATGGTGATTGTGCGTTCACCCTGTTGATGATCCTCTCCCACATCTTGGTTTTCTGGGAGATGGGGGTCTGTTGGACCAGTGTGCCAAACAGCTGTGGCTCTACCCTGAGGATCTCGTCTACCATGACTTCCAATTCACAATCTAGGAACTTGTGATTCTTCTTGGGGGGCATGGTGATGGGTGGTGATGGTGAGTGATGTGTGTGTTGGTGTGCAGGTGAGGGTGTGTGAGTGTGTGTTTTGCTGGGTGTATGTGAGGTAGGTATTTGTTGGTGTGCTGATGGTGTGTGGCTTGTGTGAGGGATGAGCTGTGGGTGTGTGGTTGCTGTCTCTTGGGTGCTGGCAGTGGAATGGCATTTGCAAAGGATCATGGTTGTGATTTGTGTCCTTTATATGGGTGGAGTTGTGGGTGTGTCTTTGTTCTCTGTCCCCACCCCACCCAGTATTTATTGGCTTTGTAATTGCTTGTTTGGCCTTTTTTTGTGTGATTTTTCCTTTGTACTGTCTGTGCATGTTGGAAACGTTCTTGTGACCGAGTCGGAACCTGCATTTGTCTCGTACGGTGTTCTCCGTTTCGTTCACGCTGTGTTTGTGCAGTTTTCTATGTTGCGTACGCGTCGGTCGCGGTGTTTTGTGTTGCTTCGGCTCGGTTTTGTATGCGTGTCGGTCGTGCGGCTTGTCCTCCGTCCGACTCGGTCGTGGTTTCGCGCCTTGCATCGTACTTTGCGGTTTGGAGTTCGCGTGTACGTTTCGGTCGGATTTGTTCCGGGTGCGTGTCGGTCGGTTGGATTCGCGTGTTTTCCGACCGGATTGCTGTTTTCCGTGCGGCTCGGTCGTTCGGCTTGGGTTCGGTACGTGTCGGTCGGATTTTGCACGCCTTGCATCGTACTTGGCGTGTCGGGCGCCACAGGTACGTGTCGGTCGGTATTATTTCCGGCTCCGAGTCGGTCGGTGCTTTTTCCGGCCCGAATCGGAATCGACCCCTTAGTATTATCAGTGGGCCCTGCTTTAGCACGAGGACACTTTCACTCCCCAGTATAGAGGCATGTTCTTCCACCAGTCTGTCCAGCCCTGGGTTTTTTCCTTATTGGATAAGTCTCTCCCTTTCACCGTTTGGTTTCCTTCCTGTGTGCTCCAACCAGCTGCTGGTGCTAGGGCAGGCTTTAGGGAGGTGTGACTGTTGTGGCACCACTAAGAGCTCACCTGGAGGGAAGGGGGGGCACTGACCTCAGGGGGGGCGCTGTGTTTATCAATAATGTAGGATTTAAAAGCACCTGTGGCAGAGTTCCTTGTGCCACTAGTTATCAGGCAGAAATAAAAATGTTGGGCTAACACTTGATTGATGTTCCTGTTAGAGAAAGAGATTGGAGTTTTGTCTAGTGGCAGTTTTTAATTGCCATAAAGTAGCGCCGAAGGTTAATATGTCTGCTGCAAAGAACAGATCTATATTTTATGAGGAGAGCTTAGTGGATTAGTAAAGCCAGCCTTTCTCAGAGCTTTAATTCAAATGAAATATCTTTGAGAGAGCGGCTGAAGAGATATGGGGGGCTTTTTGCCGGGTGGTAGTGAGGGAATTGGAGGAGGAGGTCAAATGTGTGTGTGGTGGAGGGCCCAAAAACATTTCCACACCAGGGGCCACCAGCACTAAAGTCGGCCCTGGCTGTCCCAGCACCCACATCTCACAAGCTCGTGCCTTGGTGTGTCCGTGGAGTGGGTTTTGTTATCTACTCTGATGTCGCTGGTGGTGCTTTAAGGCTAATAGGTGACTAGTGTCCACCCTCGGCCCACTGCCTTTTGATTAGACGTAATCTTCCAAGGCGGCGCTATAGTTTAACCTTGTTTTGGCAATTCTTTACTGGCTGTTTTTTTACTTGGATCATGTCCCACCTCTATTATTTCCCTTTTGTTCCTCGAGTCCTGATGATGACCTTGTAATTTGGTTGGGTTGAAACACTGTTGAATTTCACTCCATGAACCAAATTTTGACATGCTCCAAAGCATGTTGTGAGAGGCTAATAATGGATAAAAAACCTGAATTGATTATGTTTCCTTAGTCATTTGAAGATCTTTTTTTTGCACTAAAATCAGCCTTCTCTGCTTAATATTGCTACCCTGGCCTAGTCAAGTGTACGAAAAAAGTAGCTTGGTTAGTGGATTTGAATGAAATAAAATTGCACAATGCAAAACCAGAAAACCTGAGATTTATCCTGGCTTCCCTACTTGACCAAATGATGTGACCCTAGGCAAATGCTTTATTTCACTTTGCTTCCCTTTTCCTCGTTATCACATAGAGGAGCACCTTGAAATACCTGAGTTCTGAATATGCGCTGTCCAAAACCTTCTCTTGTATTTAAGAAACTATGATTTTGTTCATGTATAATAACAGCCTAGGCCACCCAGAGGGGTCCACATGACAATTGACTTGCTTCTTAGTTCACTATTAGCATTGTCGTCAGGGGGGGAGAAGGCATACATGTTTCTGTGTTCACGTTTGAAAACTATCACTTTAAAACAAATACTTCTCAATGCACTATTATTTGAGCTACTAAGGTTAAATGATCTGCTTGAAATACATTTTTTTGAATTATGAATAGGCTAGCCTTTCTGCTATTGTGTTACTAAAGATGTTCCTAAAGGTAAATGTTGCAGCACACTTTCTTTGCTTTTTTTATTTACTGCACTCAACCTGTAAATAAATACTTGACCCTTTATTTAACATCTTTATGAATGTTAGTTCTCTTTTAAGTAAACATGAGCCCACGATTGCTGTTCACCATGGGGCCCTATGTAAATGGCAAGAGTCCCCCGGCCATACTTTGTGTATTACTGCAATAGATATTGGCAGCAGTGAGGCATACATGTCTGAGTGCAAGGGATGTGTAAAAATTAGAGTACAACTTGTGACTAGGCCTGGGCAGTAAATTCCGTTCCGCTCGCGGAATTTGCGGAATTTGGGTAATTTCGCGTTCCGCGGAGAACGCGGAATTGCCCAAAATTCCGCGAAATGCAACTTCGCGGAATTTTGTGCTTGTTCGCGCTTTCAAAATGCGTGTTCGCGAGATATTTCTCCCCGAGCACGCAAACAGCGTTCCCGAACAGGAAAAAAGCATCGCAAACGGACGGAACAAGCAATTCCGCGTGTTCGCAGAACTTTTGCGTGCTCGCGGAGATTTTTTACCGTTTCGCGGAGCTTTGCGTAGCGCGACTACGCAAATTCCGCCCACCCCTACTTGTGACCTTGTTACAGAAGGGGCCGTTGCTACTCCACCTGTCGGCTGTAATGCACTAAATATGAGGACTGTAGAAGAGAAAGTTAGAAGGTGTCTAGATTAATATAATCAATTTTCACTCTAAAAGGTGGCGGGGTTGGCTATGTGTGACTGTTGTGTGGGATGTGTGCCCATATGTGAGAGGAGAGATGTTTCCTTTTCCCATCACAGTAAATAAGTGCTAAGCACATTATATATATTTTTTTTAATGATAATATTTTTGGGAAATACATTTATAAAATAAAAAAAATAACTAATAAATTAATTAAGTATTAAAACTCTACCCCATAATCAAAAATAAATCAATCAATCAATCAATCAATCATGTCACTTATAAAGCGCACTACATACCCGCGAGGGTCTCAAGGCGCTGGGGGAAGAGGGGGGTGGTGCTGCTACTGATCGAAGAGCCAGGGCTTGAGGAGTCTTCTGAAGGCCAGTAGGTCTTGGGTCTGTCGGAGGTTGGTGGGGAGGGTGTTCCAGGTCTTGGCGGCGAGGTGGGAGAAGGATCTGCCGCCGGCGGTCGTTTTCCGGATGCGGGGGACTGTGGCGAGGGCGAGGCTGGTCGAGCGGAGCTGGCGGGTGGGGGTGTAGAAGCTGAGTCGTCTGTTGAGGTAGGCTGGTCCGGAGTTGTGGAGTGCTTTGTGTGCGTGGGTGAGGAGCTTGAAGGTTATCCTCTTGTTGACAGGGAGCCAGTGCAGGTCTCTCAGGTGGGGTGTGATGTGGCTGCGTCGGGGGATGTCGAGGATAAGACGTGCAGAGGCGTTCTGGATGCGTTGCAGCCGTCTCAGGAGCTTAGCCGTCGTTCCTGCGTAGAGGGCGTTTCCGTAGTCCAGCCTGCTGGTGACGAGGGCCTGGGTGACTGTTTTTCTTGTTTCGGTGGGGATCCACTTGAAGATCCTGCGGAGCATTCGGAGGATGTTGAAGCAGGATGAGGAAACGGCGTTGACCTGCTTAGTCATGGAGAGGGTGGGGTCGAAGATGACCCCTAGGTTGCGTACGTGGTCGGTGGGTGGCGGGGCTGTTCCCAGTGATGTTGGCCACCAGGAGTCGTCCCAGGCTGAAGGGTTGGAACCAAGGATGAGGACCTCCGTCTTGTCCGAGTTCAGCTTCAGGAGGCTGGTCCTCATCCATTCGGCGACGGCCTTCATTCCTTCGTGGAGGTGGGCTTTGGCGGTGTGAGGGTCTTTGGTGAGGGAGAGGATCAGCTGGGTGTCATCGGCGTAGGAGATGATGTTGAGGTTGTGCTGTCGGGCGACGTGGGCGAGGGGTGCCATGTAGATGTTGAACAGCGTTGGGCTGAGGGAGGAGCCTTGGGGTACGCCGCAGATGATCTTGGTGGCCTTGGATCGGAAGGGGGCGAGGCGGACGCTTTGTGTTCTGCCGGAAAGGAAGGATGTGGTCCAGTCCAGGGCCTTCTCTTGGATCCCGGCGTCGTGAAGGCGTGTTCGTAGTGTGTGGTGGCAGACCTTAAAATGCTTTGTAATGGCATGCGTTGTAATGGCATGCGCTGTAATGGCACATGCGTTGTAATGGCATGCGATGTAATGGCACATGCATTGGAAAAGTTGCATTGTAATGGATGTTTCCCAGACAGGGACTGAGTCCTCCACCCACCTTAGTACCCACAAGCCAAGGACCGACTATCTATAGTGTCACACTTGCCCTCTTCCATACACCGAAGACCAAGTGATTAGACACCGAGGAACACAACACTCCCAACTCTCTCAGGAATCATGGTAAGAGGGCACACCCTTTCACTCTCACACTTGTCCTTAATAAAATCTGACAGAAGCATGAAAAGAGGTTAAAGCATTTATTTGAACTATCGTGCTCTTGGGTGCAGTATAGGTGCCACAATTACGAAGAGAATGCCTAACACAAATACGGTCAGCATAGAAAGTAATCCATAAACCATGAAAGGTGCAATTATTGTATCGGACACAGGGTCCTCAAACCCCCCTCCCCTTCTACAGAAGCAGGACGATTAAATGTCAGAAGATCTCTGGGTGTTTGCAGCAGACCCCGTACCTTAGCATGCACAGATTAAAGTTCTATATCACAGCTGTAGTTGCTCTTTTCTCTCTGAAAATCTCCCTCCAAGTGTGTCTTTTACATGTCTGTGCATACCTATATGACAAAGAGTACTGTGTTCCTAAACAACAGCTGCATCTGAGTGTTTTGTCTAGGTGCTAGTGCCTGACCAGAACAGAATAACAAGGGACATTGTTGTTTGACCTTGTTCGCAATGTTCAGACGAGATCCCAGGAAAAATCAGATGGCAACAACAATGACAGGTTCTGTGAGAAAGTACAATGTGGCACAAAGCAAAGGACGTTTGTATAGTAACATGTGCACAGCAAAAGGCAGCCTGCTCAGGCTAAGTAAGGGAAAACGACAGTGGGTCTGCAAGGACCATACTGCAAATCATGCTTCCAGTTCTGAAAACAAACAAAATAGAACCGGTGTCCTATTCCATTGTTCCTAGCTGAAATATTCAGGCAAGCAGACTGCTTTGAACATTCTAAGTTTTTCAAAGTAAACTCTTCGGACCCCCAGGACACTCAGTCAAAAGCATCAAGAGGGTGCCGAGAGGCAGGTCCTGGAACAGGCGGTAGCTCGCCTCCCGGCAGACCGCCAGCTTGACACCAAGATCCAACTATGAGCTTTTTTTTTTGTGTATTTAAATCTGTTTTATTGTTTCATAAAAAATGTGCACCAACAAACAGTACATACAGTGCGAACATCAACCCTATGGACTAGTAACACTCTGGCGGATACAAAAAATACATTTCCTGCAAGATAAGAAAGTCCATGAGGCGTAGCCCAGTGTCATGCATTTGCGTATTTGAAATATAGTACCGGGTACTGTGTCTATGATGGGAAGATAATCCAGGAACTATGAGCTTTTTAACTGCAACAGCTTTAACATATGCTATTGGAGCTGGAATTACTGCACCTGCTGGCACCAGACTTGTCCTCCAATGGATCCACGTTAAATGATTTAAAGTGTACTCGGACTGGTCTTGGCCTGATAAATGCACGCATCCCGGGAGGTCAGCTCTCATCGGCATGAATTAGTTCTAGAACAACAATAGTTATCCACGTAACAGATGTATTGATCAAAGGAACCATAACTGATTTAATGAGCCATTCGCAGTTTCACTGTACCGGCCGTGCATACTTACATGTGCATGGCTTAATCTTTGAGACAAGCATATGCTACTGGCAGGATCAACCAGGTAGCCTGGACTCTAACAGCCGTGGTCACACAGAGCGGCTGATTGCGCTGCAGGACTACCCCACCCTTGAGTGCTGTCAAGAATGTTGTAAGAGGCTCATACTGGATAAAAAACCTGAATTGATTATTTTTCCTTAGTCATTTGAAGTTCTTGTTTTTGCACTAAAATAAGCCCTCTCTGCTTGATATTGCTACTCTGGCCTAGTCCAGTGTACAAAGGAAGTAGCTTGGTTAGTGCATTGGAATGAAATAAAATTGCACAATGCAAAAGCAGAAAACCTAAGATTTATCCTGGCTTCCCCACTTGACCAAATGATGTGATCCGAGGCAAATGCTTTATTTGACGTTGCTTCCTATTTCCTCGTTATCACATAGAGGAGCACCTTGAAATACCTGAGTTCTGAATATGTGCTGTCCAAAACCTTCTCTTATATTTGATTTAAGAAACTATGATTTTGTTCATGTATAATAACAACCTAGGCCACCCACAAGGGTCCATATGACAATTGACTTGCTTCTTAGTTCACTATTAGCATTGTTGTCTAGGGGAGAGAAGGCATAAATGTTTCTGTGTTCACGTTTGAAAACTATCACTTTAAAAAAAATACTTCTCAATGCACTATTATGTGAGCTACTAAGGTTAAATGGTCTGCTTGAAATAAAAATATGAATTTTGAATAGGCTATCCTTTTTGCTAGTTTGTTGCTAAAGATGTTTCTAAAGGTAAATGTTTCAGCACACTTTCCTTGCTTCTTTTTATTTATTGCACTCAACCTGTAAATAAATGCTTGACCCTTTACTTAACATCTTTAAGAATATTAGTTCTCTTTTAAGTAAACATCAGCTCACGACTGCTGTTCACCATGGGGCCCTATGTAAATGGCAAGAGGCTCCCGGTCATACTTTGAGTATTACTGCACTAGATATTGGCAGCAGTGAGGCATATATGTCTGATTGCAAGGGATGTGTAAAGATTACAGTACTACTTGTGATCTTGTTACAGAACGGGCCGTTGCTACTCCACCTGTCGTCTGTAATGCACTAAACATGAGGACTGTAGAAGAGAAAGTTGGAAGGTGTCTAGATTAATATAATCAATTTCACTCTAAAAGGTGGCGGGGTTGGCTATGTGCAACTGTTGTGTGGGATGTGTGCCCATATGTGAGAGGAGAGATGTTTCCTTTTTTTAGGACATTGTAACATGAGTAGGGAGACATAATCTAGCTGAGACATGGAGATAGTTTTCCGTACTCAGCCTCAAAATGGGATTTGCTGGAAGAAGCAGATTGTATAGCATATCAGGGTGGAAGGTGAAGAGGATATGCTCATCAAGGGGGTGAAACTGGAGTGGGATGTCGGTCCCCCACCAGGAAGAACCTTGCCATCCCTAACATGAAGAAAATTGACATGAAGGGGATCACAGACTCTACTCCCACTGCACCCTGACCAAATAGTAGAAACAGTGTTGGACGTTTGAGGGTCAGATTTACTATTACCACTTCAACCTCAGCAACAGTAAATAAATTGTTGGACTTTGTATGGATAAGATTTACTTTTTTCAACACTAAATTAATTAAAAAATATACATAATTATAAAATAAAGAAACATTTTCACAAACATATAAATATATTTCGAACAAAACTAAAATCACTAAATTAACACATAAAAATATATATAAAACTATATTTTAAAAAGCAATACAAAATGTACAAATAGATTTAACACACTTCCTGTCTCCTTACCCTAAAATTCCAACAACCATAAAACAAATTAAATCAATAATAAAAAATAACAATGGACACTATTTAAAATAATAATAACACTGCGCAATGACTTATTATACAAAACAAAACTAAAATTTAATATAATTCCTATCCAAATTATTAAGCTCAGTTAAATCATTAACAAAATGAATTAGCTAAGTAAACAATCAACAGTTAAAAAATAATTACCATATAGTTAAATGTATCTATTAAATACTTTAAAAATAATGTACATAATTAATAATCAAATTAACAATTTAAATCTTATAAAAATGTTACCATCAATTAAAAAATAACAATGTAAAAAACCTTCCCACACTATTTTCCCACAAACCCGCCAACCCGCAAAAAAAGATGAAATAAAATGTAAAAAACCTTTGAATTTACTACCAAATCTAAATGAAAAACAAATTTACACTAAAACAAAATCAAACATAGTTTACAGTCAAATAATAAAAACCTACAATGCAAAAACCAATACAATTCAATAAAATAATTAAGGAAAAAAATGATGTTCAACCATATTTGACAAAACAAGTTAAATTCTTGCCTTCAATTATTTGTCCCATGATGTTTTTGACATCACACACAGTATTTGTGTTTCTTAATATTTTGAAAGTATATTTTGATGGTACACCTTACCCTGGACCTGAATCATCTCAAAACATTGTGCTGAAGAACTGAAGTTCCGTTTGAAAAGCTCATATATGAAAACGTGCACTATGTTGTTGAAGCAAAAGTAATCACAGAGCTAAAAATAGCCTTGAAGAGCTGATACTTTGTAAGTATGTGCAAATCCAAACATAATGCAGTTGAAGAATGAACATGCGACCCTCCGAGCCATACAGTGCACACCTTTGTTAACATTGTTATGGTAAGTGACTTGAAATACCAAATAAAGTTTTAGTTCAGCAAGTGCAGCCAGAAAGGTTGCACACAAAAACCAAATACTTTTAATTAACCAGTGAAATATTGTGTCTGTATGAAGTAAATTTCAGTGAATTAAACCTATTTTCATCTATAAGCTGGCAATGATTTGTCCTTATTTGTTTAATTCATGCAAGACGTAAAGCTTCACAATCAATAAATATTGTACCCTTCCTGACAGGCAGACGTTTGATAGGGTATTTAGACAGAATATCGGAAACAGAAATGTCATGGACCAAAATATCATGGAGGCAAGTTTCTATTGGTAAGCAAAGTTTTACTAAATATATTTCCACATACATGTACCTTGACAAAAAATA
This sequence comes from Calotriton arnoldi, assembly GCA_963921515.1. Lineage (NCBI taxonomy): Eukaryota > Metazoa > Chordata > Amphibia > Caudata > Salamandridae > Calotriton > Calotriton arnoldi. Next base: position 2,755,212 of record CAWUFW010000899.1, on the reverse strand, counting down.
TATCTTCAAAGTATGTTGGTGTGGAGTTAAGAATATATATTCTGGGGCGTACATTGGCATATACCCCTCATAGTTACAGGCAGGTTGTGGGAAAGATGTTGCATAATAGGAGACTGTTGTTGGGCATCAACCAGCAAGACAGGTAGCCATTGTAAGGGATAGGTGATTGTATGAGCTTGGGAGGGGTCCATTTGAAGTCTATGGCCTGACTGAGGACACTAGTTACATGAGCCATAGATGGTGTGATGAGTGGTGGTTTCACGGTTTGCATCTAAGTTCCCGCTCTGCCATAACATCTCTCTTTGATGCTGCTTGCCTAATAGCTCCCACTTGAATGCTACAGAGTCCTCCACTTTCAGAATTATGGGCATTCTCCTCTCTTTCACATGCAGTAGACTCCTTGCATAGAAGCCTTGTAATGGCACCCTCTGTGTACCTACCAGTGCTTGGACGAGCATGCACCTCTTTGAGTGGCTAATATAGAAAGCATGGAAGCCTGCCATGTGTACTACAAATGGAAAAAATTTACTTTCATAGGGATTGTTCGTCATTACTATAGGTACAGATAAAAGGGAAGCTTCATGTTATGAAACAGTTAAGAGTCTACCATATTTATACTGTACACTAGAAAACCAAATCACCTCTATAATAGAACTTGGACTTGGGCAAGTAGGTTGTACTTCCCACCAGGAGCATATAGTAATTTATAAAAAGCAATGCGGATCCAGTAACAATGGTTAGACCTTAATAGAAACTTAAAGACCACTGTGCAAGGTGATTTTTCAATCAATCAATCACGATTTAATAAGTGTGGCTAATCACCAGATAGCGTATCCAGGCACTTGCAGACGCCGGAGGTTTATTCGAACAGCCATGTCTTGAGGACCGTTTTTCATCTCACACTAAGATCCTTTTGAGAAAATAATTGCAAATTTGTGCATTAAAATCAAATTGGTAAGCTGTAATGGCAAAAACGTGATAAGCCATAAACAAAACTGAAAATCTCTAATCACCTATTCTCAATGTGTATCTAGCTCTAATTTTGTCTCATAAAGTCGGGATACAAGATAATTCTTCCCCTGGGCATCCGGTTAGTGTTTTTTCTTTTGCTTCATTGTGAAGCACGCTGTGGGTGCTGATGTCATAGCAAAACACAAGTGAAAGCTGACCACGCTAATGGAATCTGTGAGCATCCACAAATGTCCTGCTATACAGCATTGCTACTCTTCCCCCAGCAAAAATATTACCCTACTTGTGTGGCTGGGCTATCACCTGTGAAAGGAAAGTAAACACAACAAGGAAACCTCAAATGTGCATATTTGCCTATTATGGCAATGTGGGTAGCTGTGGTATTTATGCCAGGGCTCAGTAGGCACCCAGGAAAATCTCCCAGGCCCCAATATTTCAGAGGTGGTGTCACTTGCATGGATACCAATACCTATTTATTCAGAATGCTCTGCAAATGACAAACTTTGGCTAAATCACAGATTTCCTTCATATTTCTGTGAAGGAAAATTCCAGAATCTGTGAGGATCCATAAATTTACTACCACTCAGCATTCCCACACTTCTTCCAATAAAAAAACAGTACTCCAAATGTTCACCATGTTTTATGCATTTAGTACATGAATTACATAGGACGGTTGTATGACTTTACAACGCATTCCGTTGTAACGCATGCCTTTACCACGCTTGCGTTACAACGCGAATGCCATCACCATGCATATCCTTTACCACGAAAATGCCTTTTACACGCATACTTTTACAACGATTTTCGTTCTTAAAATATGCATGTTAATGGCATTTTCATGTTAAAGGATATCACCCTAACCTTTAAATTTACCCCTGCGCGACACCACCCCCTCATTCCCCCTTACCTCTCCTCTCCTTGATCTTCTGAGGTGACGTTGCACGTCGTTAAGAGGAAGCGGAAGTGTCCTTCCGTTTCCTCTAACGACGCCGATTGCCTCCACATCTTTTTCTCTAAACGACGGAAACAGGTGTGTTTTTTTTAAATTTTATTTTGGGGGGTGCCCCCCCAAGCCCCCTTTTTTAATCCCACGCTTTTTTTTGGGGGGGGGGTGGAGACCCACCCAAGCCCCCCCTTTTTTTTTCTTTTAACTTTAGCACACATGCCTTTACTACGTATCTCGTAGTAAAGGTATGCGTGGTAAAGGCTATTCGTTGTAACCACGCATGCGTTGTAATGCATGCGTGGTTATGGTTATGCGTGGAAACGGCCGCGTTGTAGCGGCCGTTTCCCCATAGGACATCATAACAGCAATGTATTTGATCTAATCATAAATTAGATAAAGAAAAATGTTAAAGCAGTAAATACATTTCAAAAAGCAGATTCACATAACACCAATCTGAGATTACAATATATAAAACTTAGAAAATGTTATTCGAAGTTGTGTGGAGATCTCTAAAGAGGTCAATTACATTACAAATGCTTTCAACCTCAGATTTCTTGATTATGGTTTCCACAATATTTCGTGCAAGGAGTTGAATCCTCAGCATGTTGACCCTGGCATCATTATCTAGATATTAAACCATTTTTTAATGATAGACAGTCCGTTATATCAGCCCTTTGTCAAATGGCAGACTATATTGGATCATTCCAGATTCACACTACTGCTAGCCAAGGTATTTGAAGCTCTCTGCAGCACATTGACCTAACAAACTATCTGGCTCCTGCAAACAGGAAAAGATCTTTAGGGCATATATATTATCTCACCAGTCTATATTTTTCAACAGGCAAGGCTGTGGGCTGGAGCAATGTCAGTCAAATGTATGTTGTAACTGATATTTGATGACACTGCCCAAGCCCAATAGGCTAATTGTAGTAAATCAATAAATTCGTAATCGTCCTTCATCAATGCTTTACTCTCCCACAACCGTGAAGCTCCTTTGCCTGCTCATGGCCAACTGTCACTCACAGTCCTCCGGAATCTCCACAAGCCAAGATGCCAGAAAGCCCTATGGCAATACTCATGGGCATGACGGCCCGCCGCCAAGTAATTACAACATATCTCCTTTCTTTACATACAAAAAAACCATAACATTACATGACTAAGGAGGATCTGTCTATGTACATAATGATAGCGATATCAAGAAGAGCTAGCTCACAGTATTTAGGAACTAGAATGTTTATGTGTGGAAAACCCTTCGGTTTTATATGAAAACCCTCACCCACCAACCTAGTTGGTGGCATGCTTCATCATCGGGTCCCACCCAAGGTGCTGAGTGCACCTGAGGTATGCTTCGCCGCCTGAATTACAGTGGATCAGGTATAGTGTAAGTGTTAAAGTGGTGCTGTGATAGTGAAGTTAAAAGCTGTCCATTGGGTCCCTTTGAATAAGGAGTTATTTTTAATAATGGGCCCTCTGGCAGAATTAAAAAGAGGTGCTATGGTCGGATATGTGTCGAGGTAATGTCTCTAATATCCTATATTAAAAGGTCAGGTCTACATGTTTCAGCCAGGTTACTGTGTATGCTGGCTTTCTTCAGGACCTATGTGAAAAAGTGTTTACGTGAAGAGCAAGTATATTAGACTTGTCAATTTGTTGCATGCGCTAAGGTGCGGTGGAGGAGGATAATTGCTGCCTCCTCGTGCTGCTTAAAACCTTTGAAGGAAGGAAACAGACAAAAACAAAATGGACATACACATAAACAAATAGTATGGTCATATTATAATCATCTGTGACAACCTTGGCACCGTGATGAACCATATTGCGGATAATGCGGAAGTGGTAATAGGTGTCACTAGTGCTCGTATGGCGTTTACTACCGCGATATATGCGTTAAGGTGATTGTATCTGCAGTAATTGCAGTTTAGATAACGAAAACAAAAAGAGACTGTTGCTTACGGGAATAGATTCATTCAGAGCAGCATGAATCCTACAAGGGGGCAGGGCCTGTAGTCACACGCTGAGAAAATAGAAAATAAGGGCGTTTTGAGAAAAAGATATGCGTCCCACTGTTGTGAGGGTTGTGTTGCTGGGTCAAACCCTTCGGACGAAAATCGGTTCCGTGGGCCCGGAGGCCCTACTTACTTCTTCATGGTCGCCTGCCCTCGTCTCATACCTATTCTGGCCTTTCGATCAGTTTTCCGTGGTTGGAGGACTGTGCCGGGAGGCCGGTATTTGAAGGGTATTCTCCCGCCAGATTCAGTGTTGATTAGCAGTGGGCGCGTCATGGCGCGTTGTGTCATGGCGTCACAAGGGGGCGTGGCTTGGGACTCATTCTTGGAATAGAGAAAACAGACTATGTTTCCCGTCCCGGTAGTGCGTTAAACGGCCCCATTCTGATTGTGCGAGGCTCTGTTTGGAATTGGAATTGTTGTGTGCAAAAATTTAATTGCGGACAGTTGAATAAAAAAGGGTGTATAAAAAAGGATTGTGTGTTTTGTAGACAAAACAAGAGTTTGTATGTTTTACATTTAAACGGGGGAAAAAACGAGCTGTTGTTTCAAGAGATGATAATTATTTAAAAATATTTAAAAATATATACCGCATAAAGGGGAAAGGTACCCAGTGCGGAGTATGAACCATGATTACTGGTGTGATGGCCTTTATTGGGAAAGTGGTAATAAGAGGCCCGAGAGTATGGCCAGGTGGGACAATGCCCATGGATATAACGGGGCCAACTAGTATGCGGGTGATGTTATGCATACAGTATGCAGTTAATAGGAGCCCGCATTTAGCCACTAGTGTGATGATGCAATATAGTACAGTGGTTATGTAGAGGGTATTCCATCCATAAGATCATGTGGCCAGATGTGAAGATAGTGGTAACTGAGCGAATTCCAAGGAATGTTGTCGTTTAAACCTGTCTTGTGGGTTGATAATCGGTAAATCCAATGTTGTTCTTTTTGTAACAGAAGATTCTCATCCATTCGGGTGCTGATTTCGATTTGCTCGATTACTACCCATCTTATGTCAGATGGGGTGTGGCCCTTGGTGATGTAATGTTCTGTCATTCTGGTCGTGTTTCTTTTGCAGCGTATGTTGCTTCTGTGTTCTCCTATTCGGGTTTTGATTTTTCTGCTGGTCATGCCAATGTATTGTAGATTACATGGGCACTCTATCGGATAAACAACATGGGTGGAGTTACAGTTGGTGTGGTTTCTGAGGTGCCATGTTTTTCCTTCTTCCCATGCATTGAGGATGGGGTGTCCCAGCGAGACTGTGGAGTCTCGCTGGATGGTGTAGACTACCGGGCCACAAGGAGCTTCATAGCCCACTCCTGCAAGGCCTTCAGAGCCATGGCCTGACAGTCCGAGCACAACTTCGAGTCGTAGTCGACGGGGTAGGGATCAGTAACCGACATGACGCGGTGACAAGCGCCACATGGTTTAAATCCTGTGTTCTTCAAAAAAAGGCTTGTCAAATAGCGACAGTAGGGGTAGATCTTCCTGAATCGGCACTTAACTGGCATGGAAAGAAAAGAACTGACGTCCACGTGCCTGGTTGGTGCCTATATAGGTGACCGTGGTGTCATAACGACACCAACGATGTCACGCGGAGCTGAATGGAGCAACCCGACGGTGCGCACAAGGGGTACTGCTCACACAAATGTTTCCGGATCCAGATAAGAAATTCCAATATGCTGGAGTCTCCAAAGTAGTATTGGGTGGTCCATGCCGTGGAGAGATGCAACAGGATAAGGACTGCAATACCATTATCATCCAATGTCGTTCTTATGTCATCCATTCTACCAGTACAATTTCTGTGCCATGAACTGAACAGAAGCTAGATTGACAGCAGAAATTTGGGCTTCCACTGATTTTTTTATGATATAGAATGAAAGGGAATTGGGGAAATATGATGAAAGTTTTCAGATTATGAGTATTAGCATTGAGTTTCTTTAATAGAAGTAAGTCAATGCCCCATTTGACAGAAAACGACACAGTGGCGGCAATTCAGAAGTGCTTGAGTCTTTAGCAAAATAGTGGTGCTACCCTAAAAACATTGGGGCTGATTAGGATGGCGGTCGGACCGGACAGGCTGTCGGCGATCCCACCATTGGCATTAGGATGCGACCGCCACCACGGCAGTCGCAATGCCTATATTTTATATTGCGGCGAGTGCTGCTGGCTGCAGCACACGCAGCAGTACAAAAAGGAGACACTACACATATCCCTGCACTACGTGGCAGGCAACATGCGCTGAGGGCCAGGGGGGAAGGGGAGCCCACTACAGGCCCCCCAAAGTCCCTTTCCGCCTGCCTTTTTATGGCGGGTTGACCACCATGAAACGGCAGGCGGAAAGGGACATTGCAATCCCTACAGCAGTGCCTGGCAGACACCGCCACCATTGTAGGGAATACAATTCTCTCCAACGGTCCAACGGGCTCCTTAAGCCCATCGGATCCGTGGTGGTCGGTCTCTCCGACCGCCACCCATCCACCCGCCATCCTAATGTGGTGGGCGGTAATCCTCATTGCGATGGCGGTGGGACTGCCACCGACGGGCTGTCAGTGGCGGTCCCACCGTTAACGTAATCAAGCCCATTTTTTAAAAATAATATGTAGCTAGCAAGTGTCAAAATGAGATACCAAATTATGGGACTTGTGAAACATGTAATATTCTTCATGAGAAATCAAAGTGAGCTTTATTTTAATATTTAATTAAGGGGTGGAGGTATCCCACCCAGACATTGGGCCTGACCCCCCCCACCTATAAAGTGCTACAATAGTCTTTCTACCCTTCCAAACCTGGAGATCTGATTGGTAGAGTTTACCCCCAATCTCCCGCCAGCTGGGCAGAAAGCCCACTTAGATACCAGGAAAAACATATGAAGTTGTGGGGGTGAGGTATCAGGCCTGACCCCACCCCTAGACCCAGGTCTCTACCCGGAGGCAGAATGGGACTTATCCCCAAGACTCCCACTGGAGCAGGGAGCAATAAAGCAACTTAGACACGAGGGAAGTTTAAAAAATATATATATATATTAAGGGGGTGGGGCAACTCAGCCAGGCATTAGACCAGACTGCTACCCATAAAGAGTCACCAAAGACTCTCTGCCCCCCACAACATTATTTTTGCCCCCCGGGGTTTGACCCCAATTTGCCCTCATTGGGAGAAGAAAGTCAACAAAACAAGGATTTTTTTTAAAACAATGAGGTGATTTACTTATCATTCCTAAAGCCCAAACAGTCTTTCAGCCCCTTCCCTAGGGAAAAACTAGAAGATTTATCCCGATCTTCCCCGGGAAGGGGTGGGCAGAAAGCTCATTAGCCATGTCAGTTTGGTTAAAGATTTATTGTAACAGAGAGTCAGCTATTGGCCACAATGTGAAGCTAATTCGGGCAAGTCTATTCTCATAACTATTCTCAGCAGTGACAGGTACACTCTCGCCAATCACTACCCAAGGTATCCAGACTGGATTTTGTTCTGATGACTGTTTTTATCAGTGGTTGCACACTTTTGGCAGCCACTACCCAAGCTCTCTAGTGGATTTAAAGAGAAAAAAAGAAAGGAAAGAGTCTGTTGCTCACAAAGGAATAAGTGTGCTAGGAAGGTGGTACTATGAAGATTTTAAAATGGTGGTAAAACCAGCTGAAAAGTTTCCTGTGCCTCTGGTTGGCATGGATTTCAGTGGTGGATGGTTACAGAAATAAAGTAAAGCATTTGAGGATAAGCTGGGAAAGACTTAAGATTTTGTGCCCACCATCAAGTTGATGGTCAAGCACAAGCTTTGGATTGTCCCTCACAGTGTTGTCTCAAATTCTTAAGAACATGCAGGATGTGGGCATCATAGAGTCAGTGGATGTCACATTGTGGTTATACCCAATTTATTTTGCAAAAAAAAAAATCTGGTGAATTGCATCTATGCTTAGACTTGCGTTGTCTTAACAGCGCCATGTGAGTGTAAAGCTTTCCTCTGCCACGCATTGAGGATTTTATAACTACAATGGGTCAAACCAAATGCTATGTGAAATTAGATCTTCATGCAGCCATAATTCAGTGGAGCTTGATAGAGACTCTTGTCATCTGTTCTCCTTTATGACACCTGATTGCACTTTTTGATTCTGCCGCAAGCCATTTGGGTTGGCCTTTGCTGAGCTGATGTGATCAAATCTGCTAGTGGGGTACCCAACTCCTGACAAATCCTGTGAAAGGCCTGCCTGGTCAGACAAACACCCTGAAAGTAGGGAATTTCCCTGCTCAATTTGCCCGCTCTGACATTCAGCTTTCCCTAAATGTAAATTTATCTCAGCTCCAGTAAGCTGTCCTGTGCCCACAGAAAAATCTAATTCCGAGATCCTCAGCAATGCTGGAGATCTTGTACCCCCCCTCCCCCGTTTGTTGAGGTAGGACTTGGTTGTGCTGTCATCCGTCCATACCATGGCACTCTTGCCCCTCAACATAGTAGCAAATGCCAGCAGAGCCTGATGAATTGCTTCTGACTCCCTCCAGTTGGAGGACCTCAACTGCTGCACCCTTAACCAGAGCCCCTGCCATGCCATGCATAAACCAATCCAAGCACCCCAACCCGCCAAGCTGGCATCGGTTTTCAAGATGATCGGTGTTAGGGCAGAGGTATGCACCCTATCCAAGCAGGAACCACAATCCTCGTCAGCGTAAGTCAGATACACAGCAAAAACTAACCAGTGCTCACCCTCTGGTAGCTTGGCACAGAGAGGTTGGGCTTAACTTAAGAGGTAATGTGTAAATTATTTGTGCAACACATCAAACAGTATGACAGTGAAAACACCACAAAACAAACTCCACACCAGTTTAGACAAATAAAGGATTCTTTTATGAATAAAACAAGACCAAAACGACAACAAACCAATAAGTAGAAATCAAGATATGAATTTACAAATATTAAATGTAAAAATAGCACTTAGAAGCAAATAGCGCTTGACCGGGACAAAGTAAAGAGTTTAAGCTGCCCGCGATTGAGTGCAGGCTGGCTACAGGACCCACACAGGGCCCACTGAGCAAAAGTATCTTAATTCTTATCACAGGACAAGCGATGCATCGGTTATACCATGCTTTTGGGTCGTAGTGCCGGGTATCTCCACGCAACTGCGGTGATGCATCGGTTCCATGAGTGAATCGCTGGTTTCGTGTGCGGTGATGTCCAAGTGGCCCACTGGTACTGTGAAGGTTCCCCAGCAATTCTGAGCCTGAGTCCACCGTGGGCTGACCCCTGCCGGACTGCTCCTCAACGCCTGCAGCCTCAATCCGAAGACTCCCCTTGATGGCGACCTGTTCGGTAAGAGTTTTTCCGAAGCCTAAGGACACCTCTGCACCCAAAGCCCTTGGGCCTTGGGGACCTCAACTATCTGTGTCCCTATGTCCACTAGCATCTCTACTTACCTGGGCAGCTGTGGGTTTTATTCGCCTAGCTTCCTGGCCTGAGCATTGAGCCCTTTCTTCAAGACCGATCTCCCCCATTTGGTTAACATTGGGCAGCCAACCCTTGTGCCGCTGAGGGTGTAAGTTTGATGCCGCCTTGCAGCCCCCCTTGTATTTACCTTAACTCCATGATATCGACCCCTGACATGGCTTTACTCACCTGTGAGCAGCGCGATTTTGAGTACCTGCGGTCTCAATTGGATAACATTGGGCACCCCACCTCGAATTTGTACTCTGCACCTGGCTGCCCATGTGCCGCTGGTGGTGCACTCTTGGAACAGATTTGAACCCTGCCTGGTGTTGACCAAAGATCCTGAAGACTGAATCTGTATGTCGAGTATGTACCTGCAAAAACTGCATTCTTGTTTTCCTACCATGGGTTAACATTGCAAAGCTTCAAAATTGCATTGCGTCCACTTTTTAACACCTTGGCTGCAGCGCGAATTCCGCCGCGGTGCTGGACATTCCATTCTTGGGCGTGGTTCGAACGGCCCCCGGCCGTCATGCGCACATGCCCACCGTGACTCATGATGGCCGGGGGCCGTCATGAGCATCGAAGGGGTTAAAGTATAAAGTATTTTTCCTGAAAAACGTACTTACATTTTTGCGAACATCTTAGTCTTAAAATAAATCTTGAAGCTTATTTTTCTAAAATTGGTGGGGATCTCCTTTTTGAGTTGTGTGTCATTTATTAGTCACTGTGGGGCAGATTTACAAGCCCCTTGCGCCACTTTTGCGTTACTTTTAACATGGGAAAAGTGACGCAAAAGTGGCGCAACAGGCTTGTAAATCTGCCCCTGTGTGCATAACAAATGTCTTACACTCCTCTGTGTTAGGCCTAAGACTGCTAACCCACACTACCACAAATGGAGCACTTTGAGTTTACATTGAGCCCTGTACACTTCTGAGGGAATCTCTGGACTCTGTGCACGATGTAAAATTCACTTACCTTCAGTAACGCTATATCTGGTAGAGACTGAGGGGCCGATTCCGATTCGGGCAGGAAATCTCTCCGACCGAGCCGGACCCGGAGAGATTTCCGACCGAATCGGACCCTAGCAGTCCGACCGAACGAGTACGATGCGTTCGCATGCTATCGGACTCGATTCGGTCGGACTCCCGTTGAAGTCAATGGGAGCCGGTCGTACAACGCTTACGCGGGCTCCCATTGACTCAATGGGTGCGAGGCGAACAAGGGCGCCCCCTATAGCGGGTATGCGTCGAAGCAGGTCGCGCCGTACACGCACAGGTAGGGGGGACCCATGGGTCCCCCCTGTCTGCGACTCGCACGGCTATGCGTTCAGGGGGGTCCGACACGGACCCCCAAAGTGCGGCTCTGACTGCACTTTCGAGCCGGACGGCACGAGTCGGTCGGACTGCTCGCGGCGCGCATCGTACTTACCCGGCCGGGGAACGTCTCCATTGCGCGGTGCGAGTCGTGTCCGTGCGAGTCGGTCGGAGCGGTTGGGTCCCGCGAACGAGTCGGTCGGCGATTTCGCGTACGTTCGCATCGTACTCGTTCGCCCGGACGCACGTCCGACTCGGTCGGAAACAGGGCGTCCGAATCGGATCCGGTAAAGCCGAATCCGATTCGGAGCCCTACCGGCCGAGATCGGAATCGACCCCACAGTCTAGCCACAGATTCCTTAACGTAGAATTTCCTCCAGGCTCCAGTCTGGATCCAGAGATTTTTCAGCAGTACCTCTGCGCGCCGGGGGACAGCGTCGCATGGCTCCACCCTGATGTCGTCCACGGATTTGACGTCAGTGGAGCTATATAAGTCCCTCCCGGCGCGTTGTCGTCAGTTTTCTACTTTGAAACAATAAAGAGAAGAAACAACAAATGAAGTGAAACATCAGAAATGGATTTTAGAAGAAAATACCCCAGAAATGATATTGGAACAAGGGTGAGAGGAAAGTTCTCGCCCTAGAAAAGAACCCTGCATAAGGGAAGAACCATGCCCTCTTATGGAATAAACAGTAATGGAAATTAATGTTATAGTGAATCTCAACAATTCTGCAACAACAGTGACTGTTTGGCAATGCACACTAAATATGATCTATTGAAAGTATCAGAGTCAAAGAGATGGAAGAAGAAGCATGACAAACCCCCACACTGGAGAATAACCAGGGTGCAAGAGTATGCATGCATATTTACACCCACCACCTACATACGGGAAAGGATGGTGAAGACAACAGTTAACACAGAGTAAGGTTTCTGACTTGGTCAAGGATTTTGTGTAGACCAAACACTGATTGAGCCAGAGACCACTGACATAAAGGCCAGTGTTATAAGAACCCAACCTGAAAAGGCCCTCGCAGAGCGGGGAGGATGGTTGGGCGTTAAGGCATCTGCGGCTAGACTGTGTCTCTACCAGATATAGCGTTACCGAAGGTAAGTAACTTTTACATCTTATAGAGACATCTAGCTGCAGATTCTTTAACTTAGAACTAAATACTATAGCTATAGCCCATTGGAGGAGGGTCTGCGACTGAGTCCCACCAAGTTCTACAAGAGAACTAGTCCGTCAACCATGTTTGACTAAAACAGGTGGGAGCTGCAGGAGCAAGTTTGGCTGGTATGAGAAACAATGAACTCTAAAAAGCATCATAAATAAATAGAAACTATAGCAAGAACTCTCTGTTAGAGGACAGGAATGATCCCTTTGCCCTTAAGAAAGGGATGAAGGAAAATGAGATAACCAAAAGGGCCAGTGCACAATGGAAACATAATCCATAAAGTCTCTGGCAATAAGAACAATAGGAAGAACTGTGTACTGGATCCTAGGGTCTGCGAAAACCATTTCCCGAAGGAAATGAGAACATCACTATAGATTCAGTGCGGACAAAATGAGCATCCACAACAGTGGAGGCTGTAAGAGGGCCATATGTAGGTACATATGTATATATCTCCATGTACAGATACACAAAACCATGTGTACATAGAGACACATGCACATAATAGATCTGCAAAAAACATTTCCCGAAGGAAACGAGAACACCATTCTAGATTCAATTTGAACAAAATGAACATCCACAACAGTAGATGCCATAAGAGAGACATATGTAGATACAGATGGACATACACATATAAGGCATATACACATATGCATACTGTGTGGACTCTCAGTTCCACACCACATACAGGAGTACTCCAAACATAGCATCGACAGCACACATGCGTCGATTTAATTATACAGAAACGTATCACCAGATAGTCGTACTGACCAAACCATTCACAGAATCATTCTGGCGAAACGATACCGGCAGAAGCAGGACATAGAAACCAGAGCTCGCTGTCAATATGAAATAGAGAGAGAGATAAAACAGAACTTGGGGCTAAGAAACCCAATATACTAACAGGGAGAGAACGAGGGACGCACGAAGTGTAGTCCCCGTACAAGAACAGCTTTGCTTACAACAGATACCAACGGCACCTGTGAAAGAGGACAACATGATAACCACAGCAGCACATATATATATATGTATATAAACATATATATAGAGGTATATGTATACATAGACAGTCATCGTCTCTGAAGAGAGACTGATAAAGACAACGCCTGGCCAGAAGCCATCTGCAGAGGGAGCTGAGCCCCTGCCTGGGGAGTGCCTGTGAGACATTGCGCACAACCGACCACTTCTGGCCTAGGCCTAAGTGCCAACGAGGGAAACCAGGCACGAGTCTGTACTAAGAAAGGAAGGGGTAAGGCATAAGCACTTTCTCACCAAAGATATTGTAGAATAGACAAGACCACAAAAACCAAGCACAGCCAAAGTTTTGGGTGCAAGTTGGACCAGTAGGAACACTTTGCCTGCCAATACCCCGTGCCAGAACTGACACAGTAACGGATATTGTTGGTGAAGTGGAAGAAAATAAACATGCTCCCAAGAGCCACTGGTTTTACGGCCAAGCCTCAAAGAGGCCAGCTGTGGCCGGATTGAACAGCGCTCCGGAGGAGTCTGCATCATCAGAGGCAGGAACCGTTACTACTGAGGTATTGTACTTTGTAAACAAAACGCATTCCACGAATGCAAAAATGTAAACTCTAATTAGAGCAACGTAACACCTTGCGGGCTTGTCCAGTTGGGGAGTACCAGAAACAACACTTTGAGCGTCAAATATGCGAAAGCATATCGCTAGAAGCCTGCATTGTGAAACACAAGGGAACCCTCTAGAGGGTAGTGCAGGAGGACAATAGCCCAAGGAGGACATAGCTGGATCGTCAGCAAGGAAATATACCACCCAAGAAGAACCCCTGGCATTCCAGAGTAGCTATACAATAACCAACTAATACCCCACATAGGGTATTTCACATCCCCATAAAAAGGAGGGAGGAGATCATCACTTGAGACCAGCTCTTAGGCAGAGAAAATGGAAAACAAAGGCAAAACAGCTGTCCAGCTGTCCAAGTCATCTGGGAATTAAAGTGTCAAACCCAGAGACTGAAGAAGAGTAGTGCAAACACTGTCAATCAATCAATCAATCACGGCATTTATAGAGCGCGCTACTCACCCGGGAGGGTCTCAAGGCGCTGGGGGAGGGGGTAAGTTACTGCTCGAACAGCCAGGTCTTGAGCTGCTTCCTGAAGGAGAGATGGTCCTGGGTTCGCCGAAGGTGAGTGGGGAGGGAGTTCCAGGTCTTGGCTGCCAGGTAGGAGAAGGATCTTCCTCCGGCGGTGGCTCTGCGGATGCGTGGTACGGTGGCGAGGGCGTGGCTGGTTGATCGTAGCTGGCGGGTGGGCGTGTAGAAGGTCATGCGGTCATTGAGGTACTTGGGGCCCAGGTCGTGGAGGGCCTTGTGTGCGTGGGTGAGGAGTCTGAACATGATTCTCTTGCTGACGGGGAGCCAGTGCAGGTCTTTCAGGTGTCCGGTGATGTGGCTGTGTCGGGGGATGTCCAGGATGAGTCGTGCGGAGGCGTTCTGGATGCGCTGGAGTCTTTTTTGAAGTTTGGCTGTGGTTCCGGCGTAGAGGGTGTTCCCATAGTCCAGTCGGCTGGTGACGAGTGCCTGGGTGACGGTCTTCCTGGTTTCAGTGGGGATCCATCTGAAGATCTTGCGGAGCATGCGCAGGGTGTTGAAGCACGAAGATGAGATGGCGTTGACTTGTCTGGTCATCGACAGGGAGGAGTCCAGGATGAAGCCCAGGTTGCGTGCGTGGTCCGTTGGCTTGGGCGCGGTGCCCAGGGCCGGGGGCCACCAAGAGTCGTCCCAGGCGGAGGGTGATGAGCCCAGGATGAGGACTTCCGTCTTGTCTGAGTTCAGTTTAAGGCGGCTGTTCCTCATCCAGTCGGCGACGTCTCTCATCCCGTCGTGTAGGTTGGCTCTGGCGGTGGTGGGGTCGTTGGTGAGGGAGAGGATCAGCTGGGTGTCGTCGGCGTAGGAGATGATGTTGAGGTTGTGTTGGCGTGCGATGGCTGCGAGGGGGCTCATGTAGACGTTGAAGAGGGTTGGACTGAGTGAAGATCCTTGTGGAACGCCGCAGATGACTTCGGTGGCCTCGGATCTGAACGGGGGAGGCGGACTCTCTGGGTTCTTCCGGCGAGGAACGAGATGATCCATTCCAGTGCTTTCTCTCGGATTCCGATGTTGCTGAGGCGCTTCACTAGGGTGCGGTGGCAGACGGTGTCGAACGCCGCGGAGAGGTCCAAGAGGATGAGGGCTGCTGTTTCCTCGTTGTCGGTTAGGGTTCTGATGTCGTCGGTGGCTGCGATAAGGGCGGTCTCGGTGCTGTGGTTGGCCCGAAACCCGGACTGCGAGGGGTCGAGGGATCCATTCGTCTCGAGGAAGGCGGCAAGTTGTCTGTTGACGGTCTTCTCGATGACTTTGGCCGGAAATGGAAGGAGCGAGATGGGACGGTAGTTCTTGAGGTCGGTGGGGTCCGCCGTTGGTTTCTTCAGGAGGGCGGTAAGCTCGGCGTGCTTCCAGCTCTCCGGGAAGGTGGCGGTGTGGAAGGAGGAGTTGATGATGTCCCGGAGATGGGGTGCGATGGTGGCGTCGGCTTTGTTGAAGACGTGGTGTGGGCAGGGGTCGGTTGGTGATCCGGAGTGGATGGAGTTCATCGTGCGGGTGGTGTCTTCGGTGCTGATCGGGGTCCAGTTGCAGAGGGTGGTGGTGGCGGGCATTGGTTCGGCGGTAGGGTGCGTGGTCTGTGCGTCGAAGCTGTTATGTATGTCGGTGATCTTGCGGTGGAAGAACGCGGCGAGTGAGTTGCAGAGGTCTTGCGAGGGGTGATGTCGTTGTTTCCGGCGCTGGGGTTGGAGAACTCTTTGACGATGCTGAAAAGTTCCTTGCTGTCGTGGGCGTTGTTGTCCAGTCGTTCTTTGAGTGCCGACTTCTTGGTGGCACGGATCAGCTGGTGGTGTTTGCGGGTGGCGTGCTTGAGGGCGGTCCTGTTGTCTGTGGTCTGGTCGAGTCGCCAGGCTTTCTCGAGAGTGCGGCAGTTCTTCTTGGATTCCTTGAGTTCGTTGGTGAACCAAGGGGTTTTCTTGCTTCCGGGTCTGCTGGGAGGGTTTTTAGTGGTGCGAGGTCGTCGGCGCAGGCGGTCAGCCACTTGGCGAGGTTGCTGGCTGCTTCGTTTGGGTCCGTTGTGTTGGTGGGTGTGTTCTGGCTGAGGGAGGCGGTGAGCTGCTCGGCGGTGATCTTGCTCCAGCTCCGGCGGGGAGCCTGTTGCGGGTGGTGGTGGGTTGCAGTCTTTCTGAAGCTGAAGTGGACGCAGCTGTGGTCGGTCCAGTGGAGTCCGGTGGCGTGGCTGAAGGAGATGTGCTTGCTGGAAGAGAAGACGGGGTCAAGCGTGTGGCCGGCGTAGTGGGTGGGCGTGTTCACCAGTTGCTTGAGTCCGAGGTTGGCGAGGTTGTCCAGCAGGGCGGTGGTGTTTCTGTCGTTGTTGTTCTCCAGGTGGAAGTTGAGGTCCCCTAGGAGGATGTAGTCGGCGGAGGGCATGGCGTGCGGGCTGATGAAGTCTGCGATGTCTTCGCTGAATAGTGTGCGTGGTCCCGGGGTCTGTAGATGAGGGTGCCTCGGAGGGTGGTCTTGGGGTCAGTGTGTATCTGGAAGTGTAGGTGTTCGGCGGCGGTGAAGGTCTCGTCGGAGTTAGTCGAGATGCGGATGGTGTTCTTGTGTACGATGGCGATGCCTCCTCCCGTCTGGTTGACGCGGTCCTTCCGGGTGATCTTGTATCCGTCCGGGATGGCTATGGCGATGTCGGGCGCTGAGGAGGCGTTCATCCAGGTTTCGGTGAGGAAGGCGACGTCCGGTGCTGTTGCGTCGAGGAGGTCCCAGAGTTCCACGGCGTGCCTGTGGACGGAGCGGGTGTTCAACAGGATGCATTTCAGGTGGTTGCTGCTGGTGCTCGACTTGGCGGAGGTGGTGCACGTCCGGGGGCAGGTGAATCGGCAGGCTTGGCAGGTGAAGGGTCCGTGGGTGCGTCTCGGTGAGGCTCGGTAGCAGGCAGGGTTCCGGCCGGCATTGAGTGCGGTGAGGGTGGCGGCGTCGTAGGTCCGTCGAGTAGTGTTGCATCGGTGGGATCCAGGGGTAACTACTAATAATTCAATAAAGTCCGAACAAAAGGACACTGCAAAAAGAATTAACCAGAGTAATGTTCAATTACAGATTGCCAGCCATGAGGCACTGGACTGCAGAATCAGCATGGCTATCAAAAAGATTGATCCCATCAAAGGGTAAGTCTTTAAGACTCTCCTGAACATTGTCAGGGAAACTGCCATCACACAACCAAGCATGTCGTCTCAGAGCTACTGATCTAGCCATAGCTCTACCCACAGAGTCTGTTGTGTCCATGGACGACCTAATTGAGATTTGGCCAGTTCACGACCATCCTGAATTAGCTGAGCAAGGTCCGCTCTAGGTCCTTCAGGAAGAGAAGGAAGGAGATGGTCAACAGAATCCCAGAGGGCAACAGAAGCTCGTCCAAACATGCAGGATGTGTTTAATGATCTGAGGGCGAGCTAGTGGGCGCAAAGAAATTTCGGCCACAGTTCTCCAATCACCGGGATTCCCTAGTCGGTGGAAGCAATGGAGGAGCATGCAAACGCAGCCAAGCTGAAGCTGCTTGTAAAACCAGGCCTTGAGCCCTAGGTTGTAGGGACAGACAGACATGATCTTCTGGAGCAGGTCGATGATGGTGTGCAATAGCACGCTCCACAGAGTCTCCTGATGAGGGTCTTGTCCAAGTCCCCAGAAGGATGTCGTATAACGACTCTCCGAAGGGCAATAAAGGCTCAACATTAGTGCTGCCTTGATGGAGCAGGTCCAACAAGGGATCTGAAGGCAGAGACACAACAGGAGGCTGGAATTTAAAAATGTCATCAGCCTTGCTAATGACCCTAGCAAAAGCCGCACTAGCCTCTGTCGCCATTCTGAGGGGTGACAGTAAATCATAGGTAGAGGACGGTTGCAAACTAACGTGCCCTCCAAGGCTCAAAGAATCTCCTGACCGAGGCTGGCTAAGAGCATTCAAATGCTCAACTCCACCAGTATTTGCAGAATCCTCCTGCAGCAATGGGGAATCGGTAGCAGCATTGGCCCATCCTCCAGTTGTAGAGGAAATGGTGCCTCCGGCGCTGTATCAACGTCCACCACCAAGGGTGTCTCCGCCGAACGGCATGGGGACGGCATTGAGTCGACGTCTGCCGCTAAGGGTGACTCCGGCATGGAAGGGCGTCGAGGGGAAGACAAGTCCTCTGCTGCGGATGCTGCTGACATCATAACAGGAAGCCACATTGGACTGTTTCCTGACGTCATAAATGGGCTGCTTACTGACGTCCAAACGGGAAGCCACACAGGACTGTTTCTTGGCGTCGCAATGACTCCAGAGACAGAGCCATGGTACTCAATCGGCTCCGAGGGCAAACCCGCCGGCGAGCTCCCGATCAGAGTCCCTTCCACCTCTATGGGGCCTGAAGGCGCACCAGGGAAAGGGGTTGACCCGAAAATGGCATGCAAGGCCATCAGTGGACCTTTACTTTCGCATGTTGATGCGAAGATGAGCAATTTGTCAGAAACAGCAGAGCTCAAGCCCGCACTTGTGCACCTTCGGTACTGAGTGAATGAGGGGAGGAAGATATTAGAAGTTGGTGAATGTGGGGTGGGACTGCTAGGTAGGGAAGGGTCCACAGGGAATTCTTGCTGCTCTGGAGCACCATCGCCCATTGTCCCTCGAGAAAACAACAAAAATGGCAGCCCTGAGGAAGTTCAAAAGATAGTTTTTTGAACGAAACGCGTTAGCTGGACGACTTTTTGTATATATGTGGAACTTTGTATGAAGAAATGGAATCATAAAAAAGAAAAAAATAAGGAATACATGTATTATTATGATAAACACCGCTTTGAACATCATTTGGAGACAAACATTTCTACCGGTGCACCGTTTCATTTACAAGTATCATGCAAGGCCTTGTAGTAGGCTTCCATTTGGGCCCTAGTCGCCCCTTTACCAGGAAAGGGCGGATATTCGGGGGTCGACTTCCGTGGAGCCACCTCCGGTAAAGACCTGGAGGAAGAGGCACCCGCATCATGGCTACGCGAGGCCGACGGCCTCCGTGACTTTGACTTCCTATGCTTACCTGATGTAGGTGAACAGCAACGAGAATGACTACGCGACCTGTCCCAAGCAGGGGCCCCAGCACGGGAAGGAGATCAGCGCCGCTTGGACTCCGAATGGGACAACCGGGCTGACAGCAACTTCATCCGACGTTACCGCAAGGACTTGGGCTTCAGCCTTTTACAGGCGTTGCACTCCTCGGAGTCGTGGTGCTCGACCAAGCACCACATACAGATGACATGCGGATTCGTCGCTGACATCTGTCGTGTACAGGTCTCGCACACCTTGAAGCCTGAAGGCATCGGCACACTATTCCTGACGCAAAAGGCGTAGAGAAGGCCAAAACACAAAAAAGAGACCTGCGGAACCGCTTCTCCTGGATCCACATTGCAGTGCAGAAAAGAAGAAAACTCACGTCAGCGCCCCAGGAGGGACTTATATTGCTCTACTGACATTTTACCTGTGAATGACGTCAGGGCAGAGCTATGCGATGCCATCCCCCGGTGCGCAGAGGTACTGCTGAAAATCTATGGATCCAGACTAGCGCCTGGGGGAAATTCTAAGTTAAGGAATCTGCGGCTAGATGTCTCTATCAGATGTAGGCGACCAGCAACGAGAATGACTCCGCGACCTGTCCCATGCAGGGGCCCCAGCACAGGAAGGAGATCGGCGCCGCATGGACTTCGAACGGGACAACCGAGCTGACAGCAACTTCATCCCACATTCCCGCAAGGACTTGGGCTTCAGCCTTTTACAGGCATCGCACTCCTTGGAGTTGTGGTGCTCGCCCAAGCACCACATAGAGATGGCATGTGGATCCATCAATGACATCTGTCGCGTACAGGTCTTGCACACCTTGAAGCCTGAAGACATCGGCACACTGTTCCTGACGCAAAAGGCGTGGAGAAGGCCAAAACACAAAAAAGAGGCCTGAGGAACCACTTCTCCTGGATCCGTGTTGCAGCGCGGAAAAGAAGAAAACTGACATCAGCGCGCCGCGAGGGACTTATATGGCTCCACTGACGTCATATCCGTGAACGACGTCAGGGTGGAGCCTTGCGACGTTATCCTCCGGCGCGCAGAGATACTGCTGAAAAATCTCCGGATCCAGACTGGCGCCTGTGGGAAATTCTAAGTTAAGGAATCTGCAACTAGATGTCTCCATCAGGTATAACCACTTAGTGGTATAACATATACAGAGCCAGCTTCCTACAGAAGCTTTCTCCGCATAATCAGTCCTCCAGTCCCGCATCCATAAATGGAGGCATTCCAGAATGGAAGCACAAGAAGCCACTGCTGAGGATCTAGTAATGTCTGAAGAAATATAAGCTAACAGTTTTGCCTCCTGTTTCACTTGCAGCTGCAAATCAGAACTGTCCACATTCTCCTGGATTGCAATAGAAAGAGACTCAGAGTCTTTTACTAAAGACTGTGCTGTGTATGCCGCATAAGGAGCCGTCTTCATGGACACAGAAATGGCAACAAAAGATTTCTTAATAGCACCATCAATCTTATGATACACAGCATCTGCAGATGAGGAATCTTCTAGGTTAATCGCCATCCTGCCAATCAAAGGTGCCAGAACTGAATCCACCCTACTGTTGGGCAAACATGCCTCCTCCCCCTCTGTGAGGGCATACATCTTTTGGAGGAACCTCGAAATACAGGATTGATATCCCTCCTTCCAGTACCTCAAGATTAAGGGGCTTATTTACAAGAAACTGACGCATTTTTAGATGCGTCAGTTTCCCTGCGCCTGCATGCGAAACCCTTGCGCTACCATGGATGCACTGTATTTACAATACGGTGCACCATGGCGCAAGGATTGACAGATGCATCAGAAATGTTGATGCATCTGTTGGCTCAAAAGTCACGCATTGCTGGAGTCATGTCACAAGTACGACTCAACTCCAGCAATGCATGGGGAGGCCTATTCCTAATACACCGCGTCACTCCTTACGCCTGCTCCAAGCAGGCGTAGGGTTTTGATGCAGTGGCGTCCTAGAAGTGGCGCCGCAAACTCTTGTAGATTTCACTGCGTCACTTCTACGGGGCTTTCCCGCGTGGGAATGCCAACCCTGCATACATTATACGTGATGCAGGTATAATGTGGCGCAGGGCTTTACAAGGTGACGCATCTCCCTAGATGCGTCACGTTGTAAGTGGGCCGCAACGTGGCATATTGTTTACGCCGCTGCTGCATCACAAAAATTGACACAACGGCAGCGCAAAAGTGTTGCAAGGGGCTTGTAAATCCACCCCTAAGTCCTTAATCCTATTATGAAGAGGTAGAGACAAAAGGAAAGGTTTGGTATACTGATGGAAGAGACCCTCTTCATCTGGCTGAGATGATGGCTCCTCGTAGCCCAAGTTACTTGTAACATGATCCAAAATCTAGACCAAATCCTCTATGGAAATGAACTTCCCATAAGTCAAAGTATTAGGACCCACCGACGCTGAATCTAAGGAAGTATCCTGCATCTCTCCTCTCGCTCTGGAAGACACAGCTGTGTCCAGTAAACAAGGTGCTACTGCAGCCCCACAATAATCAGGCTCCAATGAACCCCTTTGTTTCTATCAATTGTGTGCTAGAAGGAGACAATATTGGAATGCTGGTGTACTGAGGCTACAAAGTTCCAGAGGTACCGGAGTGTTTGCTGTGAAAAACATTTAACAGTGTGATCCAAGTGGGCATATTACAGACTTGGGTGAACGAGTTGAGTTCTGGCAACTTTGCTTTTGTGTGATCCTTTGAAAATCATTTAGGGCCCGATTCACAAAGGGACTTACGACTCGTAAAGTTACGGGTGCAGAGTCTCAGCACTCAGGCGGAATCTCCGTACTGAGCACTCCAGTGCAGAGGATCTGCACTCTTAACTTTACTAGTCATAGGTCCCTTTCTGAATAGGACCCTCAAACTTCCTGTTGCCCATTTCTCTTAGTGGACAGTTGTTGGAGGTGGAAAGCATTAAAAAAGAATAACCAGTGGTAACTACTATAAATTACTTATTTACCATGAGGAGAATATTCAGTTTGTAAGACAAATAAAAGATAGAGATTCTCATTTACCATGTGTTTTTTATGGACAGAATATTTATCTCCTGTAAATGTGATAGCCTACATTAGATGACATCATTGTCATGACATCTTACACCTGATCATATCATCACAGTTATGTAATGCCTGATGACATGACAGCTGCAACTGAAACCAGCTGCTGTGAATCTCTTTATTTTTTTAAATGTTAATTTTTATTAAGAGATCTTTGATGACATTTTGCTAATTTTCGTCCTATCAACCTGAAGAACAAGTTACTTACCATTGGAAACGAATTATCTGGTAGAGACTCTATCTACCTGCAGATTCCTTACCTTTGAATTTCCCAGGTGTCAGGCTGGATCCGGAAACTTTTGCTCGAGCAATAGCCCTTGCGCGCGCCATCGGATGGCTCCATTAGGCTCCGCGTGACATCATCGGCATTGTTAGTATTAGTTATGACGTTGGGGTCACCTATATAGGCGCCACCAGGCGGGCGGACGTCAGTACTTTTAGTTTTTTTACGCCAGAAGCACAGTGCCACGAAGTAACTGACGTAAACATGTGCAAAATGAGGGCCCTGAAAAGGGGAGTAACCCTAGCCCTAAAAAAATCAGTCCGCAAAGCGGGGAGGCATGGGTGGGCCTGTAGGAGGCTGGCTTAGTATATGGTGCACACTTATTTAAGTGAAGCACCTTGCACTAATCCAGGCAACCCTTATGGTGATTTTAGCAATCTGAGACAACCATAGAAAGCTCTCTAAGTGGTAGCTGTGGAGAGCAGCCTTCAGGCTTAGTCCAGAACGAGTGTTAAGCAGCATGTTTTACCAGAACTAATCATATAGTGTAAGTTAAACGAAAAAGAACCACACAGGGTAGTTATATAAATAGTTCTATTTATTATACACATTGGTATATCTCCTACCCGGAGACATAAACACAATACACACTATACTTCAAATGTAAAACAGGTAAGTAAGCACAAATACTCAGTGGTCTCCAGGGGGAGACCGAACCATATACTAAAGAAGTGGAATACGAACTGTGACCAAAGTCGGGACTTGGACCAGAAGACTCTGAAGAGCTGGGGACACAAGAAACCACCCAAGGTAAGTACCCCGGAACCCCACTGAGGCTGTGTGCAGAGTTGAAACACAGCTGCGTACTCAATGCAAGTCAACAGAAAAGTCGCTGTTGCAGGTTTCAAGAAGAAGTATCTTTTCCAGTGGACCCTGAAGAAACCCTGTGAAAGATAGAAGGTTGGAGAGTAACCCCACCCGTGGATACCCCAGGAACCAGGACACCTACATCAGGGAAGCCGGGTGCACAGGTGCGAAGTGACGTCGGAAACCGCCGTAGACCACAATGGAGTACTTCAGAAAAGATGCCGCTGGTGAAGAAGGTGAAAGATTCCGGTGGAATCCAAGGATGGATTCTTAAAGAGGTGTACCTGCAAGCAGAGGGGCAGAGTCTATGCCGCTTGGGAGTGACCAGGAGGCACGGAAGACCAATGACCACCGATGACGGAAGATGCAGTAGAGTTGACAGTGACCTTGTTGCTGCAGCTGTGAGAACCAGGCAATGCTGTGGAAAACCAGGAGCTGTTCACGAGCTGACCCATGTGTGAAGTCGAGAACCAGGGGGTCGGTGTCCGGCTGGAGCACCAACAACTCTTGGCAGCCACAACAGACGCTGCAGACAAAGAAGGTGCAACGTTGGGACCAGCAAGGTCCGAGGGACTCACCAAGTGTAGGAGAGTTAGAGCATTCCCCAAGCAAGCAGGGGAGCCCACTGAAGCCCAAGAAGACCCTGAAGAGGGCCCGCAGGCCAAAGGCACAGTAGTCGCAAGAGGACCTCGAGCAGCTCACCAAAGATGCATGCCCACGGTGCAGAGGATGTGGTGAGGATGATGATCTTGGCAGAAAGAAATGCTGGAGGCTGGAGCTTCTAGGAGCCCGAAGATCTCTGGAGGACAGAGTCAACAAGCCTTGGCAATGGCAAGTCGACGTGGTGCACAGGGGTGCTGTTCCAGCAGTTCCGATGAAGGCTACTGGCCTCAAACTTGCTGAGAAGACAGTGCAGGCCTCAAGGGAATTGCAGAACTACCACCTGTGTTGCTGGGCCTTTCGAAGTCCATGGGACATCAGGCGAAGCAGACCAGTCTGCTTAATGCGGTGCCTGCAGATGCAGTGGAGTGACTTCTTCACTCCAAGGGAAATTCCTTTGGGTGCCTTTGATGCCCACAGGCCTAAAGAAGAACCTAGATGAAGCACAGGCACAGACGTCATAGATGACTGACAGGACGACGAGACCAGGAGCAGCAGGAGTCTTCCTTGATGCAGTGTCGGTTCCCAAAGGGAACCCCAAAGCGCCCAGACGGTAGAAGTAGAAGTGGTTTCAGATATGAATCTTATCCCACGACGAATCTGAAGAGCCACCCATAGGTAAGCCCATACGTACCCTTAGGAAAGGGTTGGGATGTTTCAGAGATCCTTACCAGAGGAGTGGCTGGACAGAGGATAGGATACTCTAATGTCCTTTGTCCAGTTTCGTACCAGAGCGAGAGCCAACGGCTCCCTGAACTGGTTCCACCTGGAGTATGCAAGGAGGTCACCAAATGTGCCCTTCAAAGCAGTCTGGTTGCACTGGCAAGCACCCCACCCCAGCCCAATACACTAAGTCATGTCTGGGAGGTGGTTACAGCTCCCTGTGACAGGAAACCTATTGTTTTACCTTCCCCTGCTTGAGCTCAGCTCAGCAGTAGAGCAGAATTGTGATCGGCAGCAGCACTAGCTTGCTGTTATACCCTGAAAGGCAGGTACCAGAGATATAGGGGGATCCCTAGGGGAGCCCCCCAGGATATTGGATCCTACATCCAGCACTAGAATCGGTCAATATATAGTTAGACATCTCATAATTGACTTGATGTCCACTATATGTATTAAATGGCTGGCCACACTTACAAAGCCTGGAGAATCGGCTCTGAGGTTTGTAGGAGGTGTCCTGCTCATGCAGGGCACCCTCACACTTATAACCTAGCACCCTCCCTCCAGGATTAAAAGGATTGCCTTAGGGGTGACTTATAGGTTTTAAGTGCAGTGACCTCAGAGATAAGGAACCGTATATCTGTTGTGAGTGGTACTCGCACCAACTCACACAGGCTGCAATGGCAGGCCCGTAGTCATAGGTTGAGTGGTCTCTCATGTGTGGCATAATACATGCTGCAGCCCATGGGAGACCCCTGGTGTACCTATGCCCTGGGTACCTTAGTACCATATACTAGGGACTTAGAAGGGTACACCAGTAGCCAATGAGGATGGTACCAAAGTACTTACCATAGTCAAATTCAGGGAGAGAGCACAGTGACTGGGGTCCTGATTAGCAGGATCCCAGTCAGACTAGCCAGCAAAAAGTGGGGGTAACAATGAAAGCAGATCCTACTTCCCTACACTTTTTCTCAACCTTGAGTCTGCCTCCTCCAAAATTGTTTTGTGGGAAGCGACAAAACCCAACCTTAGAGGCGCGGTTATCAGCTTCTGCACCACGGAGCGTAAGCGTAGACCCCAGGAACTGTCCCGGCTGGAGGCTTAGCTGCTCGATCTTGAAGAGCGTAGCTGTGACAAAGGGGTAAGTGGCACAGAGACAGTTGGGCTTGGCCCAACTAAATTATCAGTGGGTGCTCCTGGAGGAAGCTAAGTGTGCATGACGGGGTTCCCAAAGCTGTATATATCAATGGGGGGACAAATCCAGCAAAATGTTACATAGGCTCTACCAAGCACCCCTGGTGATTACTCCGGTCCCAACCATTTGTGATGGACATGGTGGTCTGCTGTCTGGTCTTGACGCAGTAGCTCGAAGTTTTGCAGGGTACAGTTAAGCTCTCTACGCTGAGAGTGAGGTTGTTACAGCTGCCCAAATTGACGACTTCCTAGCGGCCCTACCCCCTAAATCCCTTTATGCATCTGCCAGGGAGCAGCTAGACGAGCAGCTTACAGTGGATGAATTAACTGAGGTCCTGGTGGAGCTATGTCCTGGGAAAGCCCCTGGTCCCAATGGGTTCCTTTGTGCATTCCTAAGAGCTTATATGCAGCAAGTTTGGTAGCAGCTGCTGAAGGCGATTCAGGCTGTGCTCAAGGAGTTGTGTATGCGTCCAGACTGGCGGCACGCTGAGATTGTAGTGTTTCTGAAGCAGGGGAGTCCACCGGAGGGTCATTCTTCTTATTGCCCGATCTCTTTTATAAACATTGAGGTCAAGCTCCTCGCGAAGGCCCTAGCAAATCGACTGATAGTGTATATGCCGGAATTGGGACACCCAGATCAGGCTGGGTTTATCCCTCACCGCGCCACTCGTCGTGACATACGCCGCGCACATAATGCCATGGCCCTTGTTGATCGGCACTTTTGTTAGCAGACATCAATAAAGCTTTTGACTCCGTAAGCTGGAAATATCTGTTTGCGCTCCTCCGGCCCCTCAACCTGGGCCCCAGATTCCTGTCATATGTCCGGTTACTATATACGGACTTGACGGCTTCGGTTCGTGTGGCGGGGGCAGTTTCTGCCCTGTTCCCCATTAGGCATGGCACTAGACAGGGTTGCCTACTGTCCCCCCTGTTGTTCGCCTTGTTAGCAGACCCGCTGGCTGCCTCAGTCTGGGTGGGCACTCACAACAGAATAGCCGTATTCATAGACGATGTCCTGTTCTTTATGACGGACCCCGCGGCCTCGGCACCCCGTATCTTGCGTATTATGGAAATATTTGGTGAGACCTCTGAGTTATACATGTACGTGGGCAAGTCCACGCTGTTACCCCTTTAGTGGGAAGCAGGCCGATGTTGCTTGGGCGACTGGGTTTTCCATCGCAGTTGATGGGTTTCAGTATCTCGGTGTGTTATTGGCAACAATCCCAGCTGTCTCATGGGACCGTTGTAGGAGAGTAGGATCTGCTTCACATGGGTACCCCAACTTTTTGCTGATGCTTCACTGTTTTTTGACTTTAGTCTGGCTGGGGCCCTGCTAATCAGAACCCCAGCCCAGCTGCTTCCTCTCTAAAATGGTTTCCATGTGCCCTAGGCACATCTCTGATTGGAATCTGGAGTGCCCTTATAAGTCCCTAGTATATGGTATACTATGTACCCAGGGCATAGGTACCTCAGAGGCCTACCAGGGGCTGCAGCATGTATTGTGCCACCCCTGGAAGGCCATCCAAAATGATACCACAGGTCTGCTACTGCAGCCTGAGTAAGGTGGTGCATGCACCCCTTACAGTGGTATAGGCTACCTATATCACTACCATTGCACACACATATAAACCTATAAGTCACTCCTATGGCAGGCCTTACCAATCCTGAAGGCAGAGTGCTTGGTTCTTATGTGAGAGGGTGCCCCTGCATGAGCAGAGCCCCTCTACAGCGTTCGGAGTACCTCCTCTGATGCTGTTTGTGATACAGCCTGACCATATACTCTTAAGTGCATTATATCCTCGCGGTACAATGCTAACTTTGGACTGGCTGCACCAAAACATGTCGTGTTTGGTGTCAAACATCTTGGAATACTACCCCCCCCCGCCAGTCCTGGCGGCGGGGGTAGCATTCCACCCTTCTAGAGGGAGAGACATGTACACACCGGGCTACCCGGTAACTTCTTTCCAGAGCCCTGGCATCACAATATGGATGCCGCTGCCACAGACACGGGTCTGGCCTCCTGCTGCTGACTGAAACTCCGGCAGGGGAGGCCTGGACCATAGGTTTCCTGTCGCAGGGAGGTGTAACCACCTCCCCAGACAGGATAATGTGTATTGGGGCTGGGCGGGAGCACTCTCTGGTGCTCAGAAGTCTTGCACTGGGGGCACACTTGGTGTCCCTGTGCATATGCCAGTTCAAACCGGTTGCAGGGGCTACCTGCCCCTGCTCTGGCATGAAACTGGACAAAGGGAATGGGTGTAACCACCTCTCTTCCCTGACCCTCCCATAGGTGGGTCCTCAGAGTATGTCCAACCCCCTAACTTAGTATAAGTATGGGACCCCAGTCCTTAGGACTTTAGATTACCCTGGACGAAACTCTGACACTGAATCCTGGACCTTCGACGCTCTACCTGAAGATTAGAGGACTGAAGAATCTCCCTTGGGGTCAAGGCGTGACTCCCCTGCTTGGCAGGCACCTAAGAAGCAATTGTCCGGTCTGCATCGCTGAAGGTCCCGCCGGACGCCGAAGTCTTTGCATCACCAGAGGTAGATTTTCAGATTTCCCCGAGGCTGCCCTGAGTCCCCAGCAAAGCTGAGGCCCGTAGCTGTCATGGGTAACGTGGAACAGTGACCCCTGGGCACTGAGTACTTTTGCAAGTGCGTCCTCTTCCTGGTCTCCCACGAAGTTGTGCTTTGGGCTCCGAGTAGCCCCCGCCTCCAGCACCAACTGCACCGAAGATCACTGGCCTCCACTCCACGAGTGTCCTGTGAGCCAGCTCTAAGTGCGTCCACTTGAGGCTCCTTCGCGGTCGCTAGTCCGTTGGGTAGTGGGCCCTCCCGAAGGTAACTCTTCTTCTGTTTGGGATTTCCTGGTTGCTCCAGACGTTCCCTGACTTACCTTCACTGGGTGAGTCTCCCAGACCTTGCTGGTCTGCATCAACGTCCTTTCTTTGTTTCTACGAGACTTGCCATTGCCAAGGCTTGTTGGGTCCAATCCGGTCGCCGACACCCCTGCAATCGACAGACTTTGTGGGACAGCTCGAATCCAGCTCATTGGTTGTCGTCGACGCCTCCTGGACCTCGTGGCTGAAGAGTCAAGACGACCGTCAACCTACCTGAAGCACCCGACATCGGTGGGCATCTGCTCATCGCCTTCCTGGTCACTGGCTAGTGACCCAGACTCTGTCCCCTCTGCTTTCAGGTTCTTCAGATCTTCGATCCACCCTTGGATCCACCCGAACACTTTCGACTTGGTCGCCAGCAGCACTTTGCAGCAGATCACCATTGAAAACGACGACGAAACCCGACCCCGAAAGACACCTATGCACCCGGCTTCCCTGGGTGAGGTAACTCGAGTACTCCGGTGCTCCCGTGGGTATAGACTCTAGAACAACCTAGTTCTAAAGGGGTTTGCTCCAAGTCCTCCTCTAAGTGTCCTTTTGCTTTAAAACTCCAACCGCAACATTCCCCATAGAAGTCAACGGCGGCTCGCGGCTGTGTTCTCACACTGCACGTGTCCCCCGTGGGTCCCCTGTGTCACTACCTTGGGTGGTTCCTTGAGGGCCAAGCACTTCTACAGGCTCTAGGCCTTGTGTCTAGCTCAGTCGTGGTTCTTATACCACTTTATTGGTATATGGTTTGGTACGCCCCTAGGGCTCAAACGTGTATTTGTGCTATTACTGTTGATAACTGACTTGTAACTTATGTACTTCAAACACTAGCCTCATAAAGAGACTAGAGGGGTGTGTTGAAGACTAAATACATATATTTTAAATATATACCTGGTGTGGTCCTCTTTCATTTGGTCACTCAAGAGATTATAGACTGGTAAAACAAGCTGCTTTACATTCCTTCAAGACTTAGCCTGAAGGCTGCTCTCCATAGCTACCACTAGGATAGCTTTCAATAAAGGTTGTCTTTAACCTATCTCCAATAAGGGGTTGTTTGGACTGGTGCAAGGTGCCCACTATAATTAGTGGACAACATATACCAGGCCAACTTCTCACATTGGTGGCAGAGGTGGGATTCCAGCTTGCTATTGTTTTACCAGATAATCTCAATTGAATTGATCAACTGAAAACCACTAAGGGTACCTTAGGTACATATAAATCAAGCTTAGGATACAGTAAGTTCTACTGAACTTAGAGTTGTGTGTTAAGGGATAGCACACCCTTTCTACAACTCAAGAGAGTTTAGTAGGCCACACTAGAGTAGGGAGTGCATACACCACACCACACTAGTAATGTCTTCACTGCCAGGAACCAGGGAGCTCCTGCCATCCAGATATGACAACCTCACATTCTTGGAATTGAGAGAGTTGTGTAAAGTTAGGAAGTTGAAGACAGGCAAAAGTGCCAACACCCAACGTCTCCTGGAGATGCTTCTGCTGGAGGATCTTAGAAGACCCATAAGGTCTGAAAGGTTAGGCAGAGAGGGTGGGGCAGAAGATGAGGGAGAGACCAGGGATGAAAATGCCCAGGACCTGACCTATGAAACTGGCCAGGGGGATGACAATGATCCTGACCTGGAAAGTGCAGCTACTCCTGAGGAAGAGGAGGAGGCCCAGGAAGGACCTCCCCTTTGTCCCCCCAGGAAGAGTTGAGAGTGTGCCCAGAAGGTCTAGATCTCCTTCTCAGGAGTCTAATCACTCTGACACCTCAGTAGGGACCTCTGTCTCCTCCCATGGGAGGGAATCCTCTCATGAGAGGAGAAAAATACTGATTCAGTATGAGCAAGCCCAGCTTGAGCTCAGAAAACAGCAGTTGGCTATAGACAGGGAGTCCCTAGATCTCTATAGACAGAGAAAAAAGATGGGACTAGAGTCCCATGGTGGCAGCAATTTCCCCAGAGATATGGAAAGGTCTTATGACCATAGAAACCTGAGCAAGATTGTCCCTCCCTACCAGAGTGGGGATGACATCCACAAATGGATAACTGCACTGGAGAGGGCCTGTAAAGTATGGAGGGTCCCTCAGGAGCAGTGGGCAGCAATCTTGTGGCTCTCCTTTGCAGACAAAGGTAGAGATAAGCTCCTCACTGTTAGAGAGGAGGATGCTGACAATTACAAAGTCTTGAAGAGTGCTCTGATTGAGGGGTTTGGCCTAACAACTGAACAATACAGGTTAAAGTTCAGAGATACCCAAAAAGCACAGACTCAAGACTGGGTGGACTATGTGGATTGTTCTGCTAAGGCTCTGGAAGGTTGGTTGATGGGCCGCAAGGTATGTGACTTCACAGGATTGTACAATCTTATCATGAGGGAGCAGATTCTTAATAACTGTCAAAATCAGCTGTTGCATCAGTACCTGGTGGACTCTGATCTGACCTCTCCCCAAGAATTGGGAAAGAAGGCAGACAAATGGGTCAGAACCAGGGTGAGGCAGAAGGTACAGAACCAAGGTGGTGACCCTAAGAAGCAAGATTCTAAAATCTCTGATAAGGGTGGGGAGAAGGGTAGAGACCAGAAGTCTTCACAAGGCCCCCAAAAATCTTCTTCAGGTGGGGATTCACAGTCTAACAAGGAAAAGGCCAAAAGAAACCATGGTGCAAACTCTGTAAGCAAAAGACACACTGGACCAGTCATTGCACCAAGTCCAAAGACTCTATTCCAGCCCCCACCAATGCCCCTAAAGCACCTGTTCCCCCTAGTACAGTTACAATTGGTGGTGGGAGTACACAGGCCAAGGGTTTAGTAGGGTTGACCCTGGGTAATGAGCTGAGCTCTGGCCTAGTCAGAGAACTCACTCAGGCTGTCCTAGTCTGTGATGGAGGCATGGATGTGACCTCCTCTGTGAGTCCCAGTAATCTGGGCAAGTACAGGCACCCCTTAATCAATGGAAAAGAGGCTTTGGCATTTAGGGACACAGGGGCAAGTGTCACCATGGTGACACAAGACCTTGTGGATCCTGGGCAGATTATACTTGGTGGAATGTACCAAGTGACCAATGCTAGCAATGTCAGAACAGACCATACTCTGGCAGTTGTTAACTTCTCCTGGGGAGGGGTAACTGGCCTTAAGAAGGTTGTGGTGAGTGCAGACCTACCAGTGGAATGCTTGCTTGGCAATGATCTTGAAACTTCAGCTTGGGCAGAAGTGGCGCTCAGGACCCATGCAGAAATGCTGGGGATCCCTGCAGATGTGTTTGCTGTGACCAGGTCACAGAGCAAAATGTCTAACATTGAACAGGCCTTGGATCCTGAAACCATGGACCAAGTGCCATCCAAGAGGAGGAGTAGTAGGGTTAAGGCAGTGCCTTCCCCCTTGGCTCAGAAGGAAGATCAGTCTCTTGAGGGGGATGATCTCAGTCCTGAGGAAGGAACTGTCCCAGAGGAGCTTGAACCTGACCAGGTTGAGTTCTTGGGGACAGGGGGCCCTTCCAGGGCAGATCTGAGCCAGGAGCAGCAGAGCTGCCCCTCTCTTGAACCCCTCAGACAGCAAAGTGCTGCTGAGGCTGCTGGGAATGCTAGTGGTCCCCATAAAGTATATTGGGATGATGGACTCTTGTACTCAGAGTGTAGAGACCCCAAGCCTGGTGCCACCAGGAGGTTGGTTATACCTCTGAAGTTCAGGGGCTTCCTATTGACCCTAGCCCATGATATTCCCCTAGCAGGTCACCTGGGCCAGAACTAGACTTGGGACAGACTTGTCCCTCACTTTCACTGGCCCCACATGTCTGAAGACACCAAGGAGTTTTGTCGCTCCTGTGTAACCTGCCAAGCCAGTGGGAAGGCAGGTGGCACCACAAAGCCCCCTGATACCACTACCTGTGGTGGGGGTTCCCTTTGAGAGAGTGGGGATTGATATTGTTGGTCCCATGGATCCCCAAACAGCATCTGGGCACAGGTTTATCCTGGTGGTGGTGGACCATGCCACTAGGTACCCAGAGGCTATTCCCCTTAGGACCACTACAGCACCTGTGGTGGCAAGAGCCCTCCTGGGAATTTTCTCAAGAGTGGGCTTCCCTAAGGAGGTTGTATCAGACAGGGGTGCAAACTTTATGTCTGGATACTTGAAGGCAATGTGGAAGGAGTGTGGAGTGACTTACAAGTTCACCACACCCTATCACCCACAATGCAATGGTTTAGTTGAGAGATTCAACAGAACCTTAAAGGGCATGATTAAAGGGCTCCCAGAAAAGCTCAGGCGAAATGGGACATACTCTTGCCCTGCCTTTTATTTGCATACAGGGAGGTGCCTCAAAAGGGGGTTGGCTACAGCCCTTTTGAACTTTTGTTTGATCACCCTGTCAGGGGTCCATTGTGCTTGGTGAAGGAAGGATGGGAGTTACCTCTCAAGCCCCCAAAGCAAGACATAGTGGACTATGTACTTGGTCTCCGCTCCCGGATGGCTGAGTACATGAAAAAGGCAACTAAAAACCTTGAGGCTAGCCAGGAACTGCAAAAAGCCTGGCATGACCAAAGGCTGTACTGACTGTTTACCAGCCAGGACAGAAGGTGTGGGTGCTGGAGCCAGTGGCCCCAGCAGCTCTCCAAGACAAATGGAGTGGACCCCATACCATTGTTGAACAGAAGGGTGAGGTTACCTATTTAGTAGACCTAGGAACACCCAGGAGTCCCCACAGGATTCTCCATGTCAACAGATTGAAACCATATGTGGACAGGGCAGACATGGGCTTGCTCATGGCTACTGATGAGGGACAGGAGGAAGAGAGTGACCCACTCCCTGACCTGCTCTCACAGAACCCTGATGATGGGTCAGTAGATTGTGTAGCCTTGGCAGGCAGCCTCACTGCTCAGCAGAAAACTGATTGTAGACAAGTGCTCAATCAGTACAGACATATGTTCTCTCTGACTCCAAGTCAGACCACCTGGTGCACTCATGAAGTGGACACTGGGGACAGTCTGCCTATTAAAAATAAGATTTATAGGCAACCTGACCATGTAAGGGACTGTATCAGGACAGAAGTCCAGAAAATGTTGGATTTGGGAGTTATTGAACCCTCAGATAGCCCTTGGGCTAGTCCAGTGGTCCTTGTGCCAAAACCTCACACCAGTGGTGGGAAAAGAGAGATGAGGTTTTGTGTGGACTACAGGGGTCTCAATGCAGTCACTAGGACTGATGCCCATCCAATACCTAGGGCAGATGAGCTAATAGACACTTTGGCCTCAGCATAGTATCTAAGCACATTTGACCTGACAGCTGGCTACTGGCAGATCAGACTAGCTGATGATGCAAAGCCAAAAACAGCATTCTCAACCCCTAGTGGACATTATCAATTTGTGGTAATGCCCTTTGGTCTGAAGAATGCACCTGCCACTTTTCAGAGGTTGGTGAATACAGTCCTTACAGGTCTGGAGGCCTACAGTGCAGCATATCTAGATGATATTGCTGTCTTTAGCTCCACCTGGGAGGATCACCTGGTCCACCTCAGAAATGTTTTAGAGGCCCTGCAAAAGGCAGGCCTCACTATCAAGGCCACCAAGTGCCAGATAGGGCAGAGTCTGGTTGTGTACCTGGGACATCTTGTGGGTGGAGGCCAGGTTCAACCATTGCAGAGCAAAATCCAGACCATCATGGACTGGGTTGCTCCCACTACCCAGACTCAGGTGAGAGCCTTCTTAGGCCTGAATGGGTACTAGAGGAGATTTGTCAAGGGGTATGGATCAATAGTGACACCCCTGAATGACTTAACTTCCAAGAAAATGCCCAAAAAGGTTGTGGACAGCTAGCTGTCAAAAGGCATTTGATGACCTGAAGCAGGCCATGTGCACTGCTCCCATTCTCCAGAGTCCTGATTACTCCAAGAAGTTCATTGTCCAAACAGATGCATCTGAATTGGGGGTAGGGGCTGTACTGTCACAATTGAATGATGAAGGTCAGGATCAGCCAGTAGCTTTTATTAGCAGAAGGCTGACCCCTAGAGAGAAACGTTGGTCAGCCATAGAGAGGGAGGCCTTTGCTGTGGTTTGGGCTCTGGAGAAGTTGAGGCCATACTTGTTTGGTACTCACTTCCTTGTTCAAACAGACCACACGCCCCTCCTATGGCTAAAACAAATGAAGGGTGAAAACCCCAAACTGCTTAGGTGGTCCATTTCCCTACAGGGGATGGACTTTACAGTGGAACATAGACCTGGGAGTAACCATGCCAATGCAGATGGACTCTCTAGGTACTTCCACTTAGAACATGAAGACTCAACTGGTCAAGGTTAGTTTAATGTCCCTACGTTTGGGAGGGATTGTGTAGGAGAGTAGGATCTGCTTCACATGGGTACCGCCACTTTTTGCTGATGCTTCACTGTTTTTCGACTTTAGTCTGGCTGGGGCCCTGCTAATCAGAACCCCAGCCCAGCTGCTTCCTCTCTAAAATGGTTTCCATGTGCCCTAGGCACATCTCTGATTGGAATCTGGAGTGCCCTTATAAGTCCCTAGTATATGGTATACTATGTACCCAGGGCATAGGTACCTCAGAGGCCTACCAGGGGCTGCAGCATGTATTGTGCCACCCCTGGAAGGCCATCCAAAATGACACCACAGGTCTGCTACTGCAGCCTGAGTAAGGTGGTGCATGCACCCCTTACAGTGGTATAGGCTACCTATATCACTACCATTGCACACACATATAAACCTATAAGTCACTCCTATGGCAGGCCTTACCAATCCTGAAGGCAGAGTGCTTGGTTCTTATGTGAGAGGGTGCCCCTGCATGAGCAGAGCCCCTCTACAGCGTTCGGAGTCCCTCCTCTGATGCTGTTTGTGGTACAGCCTGACCATATACTCTTAAGTGCATTATATCCTTGCGGTACAATGCTAACTTTGGACAGGCTGCACCAAAACATGTCGTGTTTGGTGTCAAACATCTTGGAATACAACCCCCCCGCCAGTCCGGGTGGCGGGGGTAGCATTCCACCCTTCTAGAGGGAGAGACATGTACACACCGGGCTACCCGGTAACTTCTTTCCAGAGCCCTGGCATCACAAAATGGATGCCAAGCTCGAAAATTCCTCTGTATCATTTTTGCTTGACTAAAACAAATTGGATAATTGCATATTACTTAAAAGACGTGTGCTGAGGATTGCTGAGGATTGTGTTTATGTTTATGTTGGTTTAGACCACGTGTTTTTGGGAGACTGGTGGTTCTTCTCACCTTTCAGCACCGTCCATATAAATTTCTCAGAAATCTAAATAGAGTGTAAGTGCTACTCATTCTTGGAGCGCCATTTTACCTATAACCATACCACTGCACCGTCGTGAAGAGGCCTGGACAATAGGTTTCCTGTCGCAGGGAGGAGTAACCACCTCCCCAGACAGGATAATGTGTATTGGGGCTGGGCGGGAGCACTCTCTGGTGCTCAGAAGTCCTGCACTGGGGGCACACTTGGTGTCCCTGTGCATATGCCAGTTCAAACCGGTTGCAGGGGCTACCTGCCCCTGCTCTGGCGCGAAACTGGACAAACGGAATGGGTGTAACCACCCCTCTTCCCTGACCCTCCCATAGGTGGGTCCCCAGAGTATGTCCAACCCCCTAACTTAGTATAAGTATGGGACCCCAGTCCTTAGAACTTTAGATTACCCTGGACGAAACTCTGACACTGAATCCTGGACCTTCGACGCTCTACCTGAAGATTAGAGGACTGAAGAATCTCCCTTGGGGTCAAGGAGTGAGTCCCCTGCTTGGCAGGCACCTAAGAAGCAATTGTCCGGTCTGCATCGCTGAAGCTCCCGCCGGACGCCGAATGCTTTGCATCACCAGAGTTGGATTTCCAGACTTCCCCGAGGCTGCCCTGAGTCCCCAGCAAAGCTGAGGCCCGTAGCTGTCGTGGGTAACGTGGAACCGTGACCCCTGGGCACCGAGTACTTTTGCAAGTGCATCCTCTTCCTGGTCTCCCACGAAGTTGTGCTTTGGGCTCCGAGTAGCCCCCGCCTCCAGCACCGACTGCACCGAAGATCACTGGCCTCCAC
The DNA here is from genome assembly GCA_963921515.1 of Calotriton arnoldi. Lineage (NCBI taxonomy): Eukaryota > Metazoa > Chordata > Amphibia > Caudata > Salamandridae > Calotriton > Calotriton arnoldi. Next base: position 2,718,648 of record CAWUFW010000899.1, on the reverse strand, counting down.
TCCACGAGTGTCCTGTGAGCCAGCTCTAAGTGCGTCCACTCGAGGCTCCTTCGCGGTCGCTAGTCCGTTGGCTAGTGGGCCCTCCCGAAGGTAACTCTTCTTCTGTTTGGGCTTTCCTGGTTGCTCCAGATGTTCCCTGACTTACCCTCGCTGGGTGAGTCCCCCAGACCTTGCTGGTCTGCATCAACGTCCTTTCTTTGTTTCGTGGGACAGCTCGAATCCAGCTCCTGGTCGTCGTCGACGCCTCCTGGACCTCGTGGCTGAAGAGTCAAGACGACCGTCAACCTACCTGAAGCACCCGACATCGGTGGGCATCTGCTCATCGCCTTCCTGGTCACTGGCTAGTGACCCAGACTCTGTCCCCTCTGCTTTCAGGTTCTTCAGATCTTCGATCCACCCTTGGATCCACCCGAACACTTTCGACTTGGTCGCCAGCAGCACTTTGCAGCAGATCGCCATTGAAAACGACGACGAAACCCGACCCCGAAACACACCTATGCACCCGGCTTCCCTGGGTGAGGTAACTCGAGTACTCCGGTGCTTCGGTGTGTATAGACTCTAGAACAACCTAGTTCTAAAGGGGTTTGCTCCAAGTCCTCCTCTAAGTGTCCTTTTGCTTTAAAACTCCAACCGCGACATTCCCCATAGAAGTCAACGGCGGCTCGCGGCTGTGTTCTCACACTGCACGCGTCCCCCGTGGGTCCCCTGTGTCACTACCTTGGGTGGTTCCTTGAGGGCCAAGCACTTCTACAGGCTCTAGGCCTTGTGTCTAGCTCAGCCGTGGTTCTTATACCACTTTATTGGTATATGGTTTGGTACGCCCCTAGGGCTCAAACGTGTATTTGTGCTATTACTGTTGATAACTGACTTGTAACTTATGTACTTTAAACTCTAGCCTCATAAAGAGACTAGAGGGGTGTGTTTAAGACTAAATACATATATTTTAAATATATACCTGGTGTGGTCCTCTTTCATTTGGCCACTCAAGAGATTATAGACTGGTAAAACAAGCTGCTTTACATTCCTTCAAGACTTAGCCTGAAGGCTGCTCTCCATAGCTACCACTAGGATAGCTTTCAATAAAGGTTGTCTTTAACCTATCTCCAATATGGGGTTGTTTGGACTGGTGCAAGGTGCCCACTATAATTAGTGGACAGCATATACCAGGCCAACTTCTCACATTGGTGGCAGCGGTGGGATTCCAGCTTGCTATTGTTTTACCAGATAATCTCAATTGAATTGATCAACTGAAAACCACTAAGGGTACCTTAGGTACATATATATCAAGCTTAGGATACAGTAAGTTCTACTGAACTTAGAGTTGTGTGTTAAGGGATAGCACACCCTTTCTACAACTCAAGAGAGTTTAGTAGGCCACACTAGAGTAGGTAGTGCATAGACCACACCACACTAGTAATGTCTTCACTGCCAGGAACCAGGGAGCTCCTGCCATCCAGATATGACAACCTCACATTCTTGGAATTGAGAGAGTTGTGTAAAGTTAGGAAGTTGAAGACAGGCAAAAGCGCCAACACCCAACGTCTCCTGGAGATGCTTCTGCTGGATGATCTTAGAAGACCCATAAGGTCTGAAAGGGTAGGCAGACAGGGTGGGGCAGAAGATGAGGGAGAGACCAGGGATGAAAATGCCCAGGACCTGACCTATGAAACTGGCCAGGGGGATGACAATGATCCTGACCTGGAAAGTGCAGCTACTCCTGAGGAAGAGGAGGAGGCCCAGAAGGACCTCCCCTTTGTCCCCCCAGGAAGAGTTGAGAGTGTGCCCAGAAGGACTAGATCTCCTTCTCAGGAGTCTAATCACTCTGACACCTCAGTAGGGACCTCTGTCTCCTCCCATGGGAGGGAATCCTCTCATGAGAGGAGAAAAATACTGATTCAGTATGAGCAAGCCCAGCTTGAGCTCAGAAAACAGCAGTTGGCTATAGACAGGGAGTCCCTAGATCTCTATAGACAGAGAAAAAAGATGGGACTAGAGTCCCATGGTGGCAGCAATTTCCCCAGAGATAGGGAAAGGTCTTATGACCATAGAAACCTGAGCAAGATTGTCCCTCCCTACCAGAGTGGGGATGACATCCACAAATGGATAACTGCACTGGAGAGGGCCTGTAAAGTACAGAGGGTCCCTCAGGAGCAGTGGGCAGCAATCTTGGGGCTCTCCTTTGCAGACAAAGGTAGAGATAAGCTCCTCGCTGTTAGAGAGGAGGATGCTGACAATTACAAAGTCTTGAAGAGTGCTCTGATTGAGGGGTTTGGCCTAACAACTGAACAATACAGGTTAAAGTTCAGAGATACCCAAAAAGCACAGACTCAAGATTGGGTGGACTATGTGGATTGTTCTGCTAAGGCTCTGGAAAGTTGGTTGATGGGCAGTAAGGTATGTGACTTCACAGGATTGTACAATCTTATCATGAGGGAGCAGATTCTTAATAACTGTCAAAATCAGCTGTTGCATCAGTACCTGGTGGACTCTGATCTGACCTCTCCCCAAGAATTGGGAAAGAAGGCAGACAAATGGGTCAGAACCAGGGTGAGGCAGAAGGTACAGAACCAAGGTGGTGACCCTAAGAAGCAAGATTCTAAAAACTCTGATAAGGGTGGGGAGAAGGGTAGAGACCAGAAGTCTTCACAAGGCCCCCACAAATCTTCTTCAGGTGGGGATTCACAGTCTAACAAGGGAAAAGGCCAAAAGAAACCATGGTGCAAAGTCTGTAAGCAAAAGACAAACTGGACCAGTGATTGCACCAAGTCCAAAGACTCTATTCCAGCCCCCACCAATGCCCCTAAGGCACCTGTTCCCCCTAGTACAGTTACAATTGGTGGTGGGAGTACACAGGCCAAGGGTTTAGTAGGGTTGACCCTGGGTAATGAGATGAGCTCTGGCCTAGTCAGAGAACTCACTCAGGCTGTCCTAGTCTGTGATGGAGGCATGGATGTGACCTCCTCTGTGAGTCCCAGTAATCTGGGCAAGTACAGGCAACAGCCCTTAATCAATGGAAAAGAGGCTTTGGCATTTAGGGACACAGGGGCAAGTGTCACCATGGTGACACAAGACCTTGTGGATCCTGGGCAGATTATACTTGGTGGAATGTACCAAGTGACCAATGCTAGCAATGTCAGAACAGACCATACTCTGGCAGTTGTTAACTTCTCCTGGGGAGGGGTAACTGGCCTTAAGAAGGTTGTGGTGAGTGCAGACCTACCAGTGGAATGCTTGCTTGGCAATGATCTTGAAACTTCAGCTTGGGCAGAAGTGGAGCTCAGGACCCATGCAGAAATGCTGGGGATCCCTGCAGATGTGTTTGCTGTGACCAGGTCACAGAGCAAAATGTCTGACACTGAACAGGCCTTGGATCCTGAAACCATGGACCAAGTGCCATCCAAGAGGAGGAGTAGTAGGGTTAAGGCAGTGCCTTCCCCCTTGGCTCAGAAGGAAGATCAGTCTCTTGAGGGGGATGATCTCAGTCCTGAGGAAGGAACTGTCCCAGAGGAGCTTGAACCTGACCAGGTTGAGTTCTTGAGGACAGGGGGCCCTTCCAGGGCAGATCTGAGCCAGGAGCAGCAGAGCTGCCCCTCTCTTGAACCCCTCAGACAGCAAAGTGCTGCTGAGGCTGCTGGGAATGCTAGTGGTCCCCATAAAGTATATTGGGATGATGGACTCTTGTACTCAGAGTGTAGAGACCCCAAGCCTGGTGCCACCAGGAGGTTGGTTATACCTCTGAAGTTCAGGGGCTTCCTATTGACCCTAGCCCATGATATTCCCCTAGCAGGTCACCTGGGCCAGAACAAGACTTGGGACAGACTTGTCCCTCACTTTCACTGGCCCCACATGTCTGAAGACACCAAGGAGTTTTGTCGCTCCTGTGTAACCTGCCAAGCCAGTGGGAAGGCAGGTGGCACCACAAAGGCCCCCTGATACCACTACCTGTGGTGGGGGTTCCCTTTGAGAGAGTGGAGATTGATATTGTTGGTCCCATGGATCCCCAAACAGCATCTGGGCACAGGTTTATCCTGGTGGTGGTGGACCATGCCACTAGGTACCCAGAGGCTATTCCCCTTAGGACCACTACAGCACCTGTGGTGGCAAGAGCCCTCCTGGGAATTTTCTCAAGAGTGGGCTTCCCTAAGGAGGTTGTATCAGACAGGGGTGCAAACTTTATGTCTGGATACTTGAAGGCAATGTGGAAGGAGTGTGGAGTGACTTACAAGTTCACCACACCCTATCACCCACAATGCAATGGTTTAGTTGAGAGATTCAACAGAACCTTAAAGGGCATGATTAAAGGGCTCCCAGAAAAGCTCAGGCGAAGATGGGACATACTCTTGCCCTGCCTTTTATTTGCATACAGGGAGGTGCCTCAAAAGGGGTTGGCTACAGCCCTTTTGAACTTTTGTTTGGTCACCCTGTCAGGGGTCCATTGTGCTTGGTGAAGGAAGGATTGGAGTTACCTCTCAAGCCCCCAAAGCAAGACATAGTGGACTATGTACTTGGTCTCCGCTCCAGGATGGCTGAGTACATGAAAAAGGCAACTAAAAACCTTGAGGCTAGCCAGGAACTGCAAAAAGCCTGGCATGACCAAAAGGCAGTACTGACTGTTTACCAGCCAGGACAGAAGGTGTGGGTGCTGGAGCCAGTGGCCCCAGCAGCTCTCCAAGACAAATGGAGTGGACCCCATACCATTGTTGAACAGAAGGGTGAGGTTACCTATTTAGTAGACCTAGGAACACCCAGGAGTCCCCACAGGGTTCTCCATGTCAACAGATTGAAACCATATGTGGACAGGGCAGACATGGGCTTGCTCATGGCTACTGATGAGGGACAGGAGGAAGAGAGTGACCCACTCCCTGACCTGCTCTCACAGAACCCTGATGATGGGTCAGTAGATGGTGTAGCCTTGGCAGGCAGCCTCACTGCTCAGCAGCAAACTGATTGTAGACAAGTGCTCAATCAGTACAGACATATATTCTCTCTGACTCCAAGTCAGACCACCTGGTGCACTCATGAAGTGGACACTGGGGACAGTCTGCCTATTAAAAATAAGATTTATAGGCAACCTGACCATGTCAGGGACTGTATCAGGACAGAAGTCCAGAAAATGTTGGATTTGGGAGTTATTGAACCCTCAGATAGCCCTTGGGCTAGTCCAGTGGTCCTTGTGCCAAAACCTCACACCAGTGGTGGGAAAAGAGAGATGAGGTTTTGTGTGGACTACAGGGGTCTCAATGCAGTCACTAGGACTGATGCCCATCCAATACCTAGGGCAGATGAGCTAATAGACACTTTGGCCTCAGCCAAGTATCTAAGCACCTTTTACCTGACAGCTGGCTACTGGCAGATCAGACTAGCTGATGATGCAAAGCCAAAAACAGCATTCTCAACCCCTAGTGGACATTATCAATTTGTGGTAATGCCCTAAGGTCTGAAGAATGCACCTGCCACTTTTCAGAGGTTGGTGAATACAGTCCTTACAGGTCTGGAGGCCTACAGTGCAGCATATCTAGATGATATTGCTGTCTTTAGCTCCACCTGGGAGGATCACCTGGTCCACCTCAGAAATGTTTTAGAGGCCCTGCAAAAGGCAGGCCTCACTATCAAGGCCACCAAGTGCCAGATAGGGCAGAGTCTGGTTGTGTACCTGGGCCATCTTGTGGGTGGAGGCCAGGTTCAACCATTGCAGAGCAAAATCCAGACCATCATGGACTGGGTTGCTCCCACTACCCAGACTCAGGTGAGAGCCTTCTTAGGCCTGAATGGGTACTATAGGAGATTTGTCAAGGGGTATGGATCAATAGTGACCCCCTGAATGACTTAACTTCCAAGAAAATGCCAAAAAAGGTTCAGTGGACAGCTAGCTGTCAAAAGGCATTTGATGACCTGAAGCAGGCCATGTGCACTGCTCCCATTCTCCAGAGTCCTGATTACTCCAAGAAGTTCATTGTCCAAACAGATGCATCTGAATTGGGGGTAGGGGCTGTACTGTCACAATTGAATGATGAAGGTCAGGATCAGCCAGTAGCTTTTATTAGCAGAAGGCTGACCCCTAGAGAGAAACGTTGGTCAGCCATAGAGAGGGAGGCCTTTGCTGTGGTTTGGGCTCTGAAGAAGTTGAGGCCATACTTGTTTGGTACTCACTTCCTTGTTCAAACAGACCACAAGCCCCTCCTATGGCTAAAACAAATGAAGGGTGAAAACCCCAAACTGCTTAGGTGGTCCATTTCCCTACAGGGGATGGACTTTACAGTGGAACATAGACCTGGGAGTAACCATGCCAATGCAGATGGACTCTCTAGGTACTTCCACTTAGAACATGAAGACTCAACTGGTCAAGGTTAGTTTAATGTCCCTACGTTTGGGGGGGGTTGTGTAGGAGAGTAGGATCTGCTTCACATGGGTACCCCCACTTTTTTCTGATGCTTCACTGTTTTTCGACTTTAGTCTGGCTGGGGCCCTGCTAATCAGAACCCCAGCCCAGCTGTTTCCTCTCTAAAATGGTTTCCATGTGCCCTAGGCACATCTCTGATTGGAATCTGGAGTGCCCTTATAAGTCCCTAGTATATGGTATACTATGTACCCAGGGCATAGGTACCTCAGAGGCCTACCAGGGGCTGCAGCATGTATTGTGCCACCCCTGGAAGGCCATCCAAAATGACACCACAGGTCTGCTACTGCAGCCTGAGTAAGGTGGTGCATGCACCCCTTACAGTGGTATAGGCTACCTATATCACTACCATTGCACACACATATAAACCTATAAGTCACTCCTATGGCAGGCCTTACCAATCCTGAAGGCAGAGTGCTTGGTTCTTATGTGAGAGGGTGCCCCTGCATGAGCAGAGCCCCTCTACAGCGTTCGGAGTCCCTCCTCTGATGCTGTTTGTGGTACAGCCTGACCATATACTCTTAAGTGCATTATATCCTCGCGGTACAATGCTAACTTTGGACTGGCTGCACCAAAACATGTCGTGTTTGGTGTCAACCATCTTGGAATACAACCCCCCCGCCAGTACTGGTTGGCGGGGGTAGCATTCCACCCTTCTAGAGGGAGAGACATGTACACACCGGGCTACCCGGTAACTTCTTTCCAGAGCCCTGGCATCACAAAATGGATGCCAAGCTCGAAAATTTCTCTGTATCATTTTTGCTTGACTAAAACAAATTGGATAATTGCATATTACTTAAAAGACATGTGCTGAGGATTGCTGAGGATTGTGTTTATGTTTATGTTGGTTTCGACCACGTGTTTGGGGAGACTGGTGGTTCTTCTCACCTTTCAGCACCGTCCATATAAATTTCTCAGAAATCTAAATAGAGTGTAAGTGCTACTCATTCTTGGAGCGCCATTTTACCTATAACCATACCACTGCACCGTCGTGAAGAGGCCTGGACAATAGGTTTCCTGTCGCAGGGAGGTGTAACCACCTCCCCAGATAGGATAATGTGTATTGGGGCTGGGCGGGAGCACTCTCTGGTGCTCAGAAGTCCTGCACTGGGGGCACACTTGGTGTCCCTGTGCATATGCCAGTTCAAACCGGTTGCAGGGGCTACCTGCCCCTGCTCTGGGGCGAAACTGGACAAAGGGAATAGGTGTAACCACCCCTCTTCCCTGACCCTCCCATAGGTGGGTCCCCAGAGTATGTCCAACCCCCTAACTTAGTATAAGTATGGGACCCCAGTCCTTAGGACTTTAGATTACCCTGGACGAAACTCTGACACTGAATCCTGGACCTTCGACGCTCTACCTGAAGATTAGAGGACTGAAGAATCTCCCTTGGGGTCAAGGAGTGAGTCCCCTGCTTGGCAGGCACCTAAGAAGCAATTGTCCGGTCTGCATCGCTGAAGCTCCCGCCGGACGCCAAAGTCTTTGCATCACCAGAGTTGGATTTCCAGACTTCCCCGAGGCTGCCCTGAGTCCCCAGAAAAGCTGAGGCCCGTAGCTGTCGTGGGTAACGTGGAACCGTGACCCCTGGCACCGAGTACTTTTGCAAGTGCATCCTCTTCCTGGTCTCCCACGAAGTTGTGCTTTGGGCTCCGAGTAGCCCCCGCCTCCAGCACCGACTGCACCAAAGATCACTGGCCTCCACTCCACGAGTTTCCTGTGAGCCAGCTCTAAGTACGTCCACTCGAGGCTCCTTCGCGGTCGATAGTCCATTGGCTAGTGGGCCCTCCCGAAGGTAACTCTTCTTCTGTTTGGGCTTTCCTGGTTGCTCCAGACGTTCCCTGACTTACCCTCGCTGGGTGAGTCCCCCAGACCTTGCTGGTCTGCATCAATGTCCTTTCTTTGTTTCGTGGGCCAGCTCGAATCCAGCTCCTGGTCGTCGTCGACGCCTCCTGGACCTCGTGGCTGAAGAGTCAAGACGACCGTCAACCTACCTGAAGCACCCGACATCGGTGGGCATCTGCTCATCGCCTTCCTGGTCACTGGCTAGTGACCCAGACTCTGTCCCCTCTGCTTTCAGGTTCTTCAGATCTTCGATCCACCCTTGGATCCACCCGAACTCTTTCGACTTGGTCGCCAGCAGCACTTTGCAGCAGATCGCCATTGAAAACGACGACGAAACCCGACCCCGAAAGACACCTATGCACCCGGCTTCCCTGGGTGAGGTAACTCGAGTACTCCAGTGCTCCCGTGGGTATAGACTCTAGAACAACCTAGTTCTAAAGGGGTTTGCTCCAAGTCCTCCTCTAAGTGTCCTTTTGCTTTAAAAATCCAACCGCGACATTCCCCATAGAAGTCAACGGCGGCTCGCGGCTGTGTTCTCACACTGCACGCGTCCCCCGTGGGTCCCCTGTGTCACTACCTTGGGTGGTTCCTTGAGGGCCAAGCACTTCTACAGGCTCTAGGCCTTCTGTCTAGCTCAGTCGTGGTTCTTATACCACTTTATTGGTATATGGTTTGGTACGCCCCTAGGGCTCAAACGTGTATTTGTGCTATTACTGTTGATAACTGACTTGTAACTTATGTACTTCAAACTCTAGCCTCATAAAGAGACTAGAGGGGTGTGTTTAAGACTAAATACATATATTTTAAATATATACCTGGTGTGGTCCTCTTTCATTTGGTCACTCAAGAGATTATAGACTGGTACAACAAGCTGCTTTACATTCCTTCAAGTCTTAGCCTGAAGGCTGCTCTCCATAGCTACCACTAGGATAGCTTTCAATAAAGGTTGTCTTTAACCTATCTCCAATAAGGGGTTGTTTGGACTGGTGCAAGGTGCCCACTATAATTAGTGGACAGCATATACCAGGCCAACTTCTCACAACCGTGATCTGGCCCAATTGCTCGGGTGGGTTAAGATGGAGGTCAAGTCTTGGTCTCAGTTACCTTTGTCCCTATTTGGCAGATCAGCCATTTTTAAGATGGTCTCGCTTTCCCTTCTCTTGTATCAGCTAAAGAATTTTCCATATCCTGTTCCTCTCGCATGGTTCAGAAAGATTAATGCATTATTGGGTCAGTTCCTGTGGGCTAGTGTAGCCTTCCGTGTGGCCCTTCGAACCTGCTTCCAATCAGCTTATTGTGGTGGCATTGCCGCCGCGGATGTTCAAACATACTTTGCCGCTTCTCACCTACAGGTGCTTAATGACTGGTGGTACAGTATAGTCCTCTACCTAAATCGTTCCAAGAACTTCAGTCTGAATTCAAAATGCATCGTAGCCAATTCTATAAATATCTGCAATTACGTCATGCTGTTTCTCCGTCCCTTCGCACCCTCACAGACATTCCAGAGTTCAACCTGCTAAAGTGTAAGCTTCTGATGGGGGACGTAAACAGTCACAAGACCTCCCAGATCTATCAGACTCCAGTTACTAATAGCTCCACTACGATGTCTGCACTCCGGACGGTATGGCAAGCGGATTTAGGTGACATAGACAATGTCGACTAGGTGGAAGTCCCCTCGCAGTGCGGCGATATCTTCCAGGTTGAGGTTGATTCAATTCAAATATCTTCACAGAGCATATTATATGAAAAGCCGTCTGTGGCGCATGGGCCTTATAGGCTCTCCTACATATTTGCGATGCGGAGCAACAGAAGGCCCATTCCTCCACACGGTGTCGGACTGTAGTGGGCTGACCCATTTCTGGAGGGGGATAATGTCCTGCTTGGCAGAGGGGCTGGCATGGCACATCCCATTTGCCCCGAATCTGCTCCTTCTTCACAGCACCGACGGCAACGTGGAAACCCCTATAAGCGTCACTTATTGTTCCTCGGTCTCACATTAGCAAAAAGAAACATTGCCCGACGATGGAACGCAGACGAGCCACTGCCTGTGGGGATTTGGAAGCGGGGATGGACTTTTGTATGGGGCTTGAGGTTGTGGTATTCCAGGCCAGGGGTGCTCCAAGATTTGGTAGGTATGGGCAGATTACCGGGGATTGGTTCAGGAGCCTGTACGCACTGTCGAACAACAATTAGACCCCGAAATCAGACAATATGGCCAGGATACACATGCTGCTACAGGGACCTCTGGGACCGCAACTGTGTAAAATCTTAGTCTATATGTCAGGGTGGAGGGGGAGCATCAGGGGATTACTGTGCATGTGTTTATGTTTACCATGTTTTACTTGGTTTCTTTTTATGGGGAAATAGGAATGCAATTTATCCTGAGGAATAATGTGTATGTATATGGCCCTAATGGGTCCCATTGCTGGCAAAATCCCAATAAAATCTGTTGTGAAAAAAAACCGATAGTAAATAGAGACAGTAATACGAAAACAACAGTGACATTATAGTATGTAACTATAGAGGAATCATAACCATAGAAAAGCAACAGCATCCAACCCATCGGGGTAATGCAAATTGCCTAAAAGACCACCATTAAACAATGGTAGCATCACATCAAATAAGATATCAAGAATAAAAATAAATCTTGATAATCTAACTAAAACAAAGGCCTGACAAGACCTTGCTTTAGGAATAGAGACCATGACCATCTACCAATGGTCTGGTAAAAGACCAAAATCTAAAACTTAAAAAAAAAATGATTCTAAATAAAAGAACCTGACTACTGAAAAAGTAGAACATTAATTTGTCTAACCCTCTAGGAACCACACTTTACAATGTGTGAACCCAACTTACAGCACTTAGAGGTAGGAAATAAGGAAACGTGTTGCCTACCAGCAACTATAATAGAGACATAATAAAAGGAATGAACCCTTAAGAGGGCAAAGATCCTGAATGTCAGGAAAAAAAGTCTTCTACAAAGGGTAGAAAACCTCGAGGCCCCTGCCTCCCCCCCTCAATCTATATTAATTCTTTGCTGATAAGAAAGGGTACACCATCAGAGGGAAATGTTCTTCATGAACAAAGAAAAAATGTACAGTAATAACGCACAGCGTTATGACAAACCAGAAAATGGCGAAATATTAAATAACCTTTTTTAACAGAAGAAATAGAATCACTTAAGATAGTATATCTGCCTGAGGATCTATAATAACACAATATAATACCAGGAAGCTCAGGAATCACTAATCGTGAAAAAACCTGAACATGCTCAATATGACTGGCCATAAGACAGAAGCTGAATAGTAATATAATGTCAAAGCTTTACAAGACAAGCATTTGGCTAATAATGTTCTACATCCAGCAGACACATTTGGCTCATAGAGTTCTACATCCAGTAGATGTAGAGAACTTCATCTATTACGTAAACGGAAGGCAAGCACCACAGCAGAAGCCGAAGTCACATCAATAATAATGTAAGCTACAGGTACCTTCTGTGAAAAATGTCAGAAGAAATTTCGGAATAGACACCCTAGTACCATACCCTACAAAAACATAACAGGCACTTAATGTAGGAAAGTAGGATCTGCTTTCATGGTTACCCCCACTGTTTGCTTGTGTCAGTATGTTTTTGACCTAGTCTGACTGGGATTCTGGTAATGAGGACACCAGTCACTGTTCTTTCTCCCTAAATTAACCATGGTAAGTAGTTTTGTACATCCACAATTGGCTACTGGTGTACCCTTGTAAGTCCCTAGTATATGGTACTAAGGTACCCAGGTAATAGGTACACCAGAGGTCGCCCATGGGCTGCAGCATGTATTATGCCACCCATGAGAGAGCACTTAAACTGTTACTACAGGCCTGCCATTGCAGTCTGTGTGGGTTGGTGCTTGCACCATTCACTACAGATATAAGTTTCCTTATATCTGAGGTCACTACGCTTAAAACCTATGAGTCACACCTATGGTAGGCTCATCAGTCCTGAGGGCAGGGTGATTGTTTATAAGTGTGAGGGTGCCCCTGCATGAGCAGGACACCCCTAAAAACCTTGGAGTGAATTCTCCAGACTTTGTAAGTGCGGTCAGCTATTTTAATATATATAGTGGACATCAGTCAATACGAGATGTCTAACTATATAGTGACTGCACTGAAATCAGTCACGTTTGATATCAAACATGTTGGAATCATACCCCAACACCGATTCCAGTGTTGGAAGTATGATCGCATGTACTGGGGGGCTCACTTGGGGAACCCCCCTGTACTCCCGGTAACAGCCTTTCAGGGTCTGACAGCAAACTAGTGCTGCTGCCGACTACAGACACGATTCTGCCTTCCTGCTGCTGAGCCAAGCTCGAGCAGAGGAAGGTAGAACAATAGGTTTCCTGTCACAGGGAGGTGTGACCACCTCCCACACAGGACTTAATGTTTTGGGCTGGGATGGGGCGCTTGCCAGTGCCACTAGACTGCTTTGAAGGGCAGATTTGATGTCCTGCTTGCATACTCTAGTTTGAGCCAGTTCGGAGAGCCCATGGCTCTTGGTCTGGTGCGAAACTGGACAAAGGACATGGAAGTATCCTCCCCTCTGTCCAGCCCCTCCTCTGGGAGGGACCCTTGAGTTGTTCCAACCCTTTCCCTAGGGTACTTAAGGATGTACCTGTGGGTAGTTCCTTAGATTCATTGTGGTACAAGACTCAAGCCTGAAACCACGTCACTCTTCAACCGTCTGGATACTTGGACTTCGCTGGACTTCGCCTGGAATCGAGACTATACCATGGTCTTGCTGTTCTGCAAGTCTTCTTCATTTTCTGTGTCTTTACTTCTCCTCGGATCTTCAACAGACCTGTGGGCATCAAGGACACCTGTCCTGTCCTCTCTGCAACTTTGAGGCCAGTATCCCTCGTCGTTAACGTTGGGACCGAATCCCTGTTCACCGCGTTGACTTGCTGTTGCCAAGGCTTGCCGGCTCTGTACTCCAGAGGTCTTCAGGCTACAAGAAGCTCCAGCCTCCAGCATCTCTTCACTCCAAGCTCAGCATCCTCACTGCATCCTCTGCACCGTGGGCCTTCGTTCTTGGTGAGCTGCTCGAGGTCCTCTTGCGACTCCTGTGCCTTTGGCCTGTGGGTCTTCCTGAGGGTCTTCTACTGCTTCAGTGGCTCCCCTCCTGGCTCTGGCCATCTCTGACTCTCCTGCTGTTGGCGAGTCCCTTGGACCTTGCTAGTCCCAACGTTGCTCCTTCTTCGTTCTCGACGCTAGTTGCAGCTACCAAGGCTTGTTGATGCTCCCGCCGGCCACCGACCACCTAGTCACCAACATCCAATGTGGGACAGCTTATGCATAAATCCTGGTCTTCTTCAGCAACGCCTGCTCTCTCAGCTACAGCTAAATGGTCACCGTCAACTGTCCTGAACCTCCCGATATTGGTGGGCATTGTGTCTTCATGACTCCTGGTCACTTCCGGTGGCATAGACTCTGTCCCCTCTGCTTGCAGGTTCTTTACTTCCAGAATCCACCCTTGGATTCCATCGGACTTCTTACCCTTCTTCTCCAAAGGCATTTTTTTCCAAGTCTTCCATTATTCTCTACGGAGGTTTCCGACGTCTCTTCACCTCTATGCACCTGGCTTCCCCTGTTTAGGTAACATGGTTCCCGGGGCATCCATGGGTGGGGTAGCTCTCCAACCTTCCGTCCTCCAAGGGAATTCTTCGGGGTCCTCTAGGAAGGGCCCTTCTTCTGCAAAAATGCAACCACGACCTTTCCATTGACTTCCATTGGACTCGCGGCTGTGTTCCCACTCTGCACACAGCCTCCGTGGGGTTCCTGGGTTCTTACCTTGGATGGTTCCTTGTGTCCCCGGCTCTGATGGGTCTTCTGGTCCATGTCCAATCATCCTTTGCAGTTCGCATTCCACTTTCTTAATGTATGGTTTGGTCTCACCCTGGAGACCACTGTATTTTGTGCTACTTACCTTACTGCAATTGAAATATTTTTGTGTATTGTGTTGATATCTCTGGGTAGGAGATATACCAATGTGTTAGTGAGTGTTGTGTAATAAATAGAAGTATTTTTATATCAACACTGTGTGGTTCTTTTCGTTTAACCTACGCTATATGATTAAACTGGTTTCTAGAAACAAGTTTCTTAACACTCCTTCGAGATAAGCCTGAAGGCTGCTCTCCACAGCTACCGCTTTGGGAACTTTCTATGGTTCTCAAAGACCACTAAAATCACCATATGGATATGTCTGGATGAGTGTAAGGTGCATCTAAAAAATAAGTGCGCACCATATACTAAGCCAGCCTCCTACATTGGTGTGCAGCAGTTGGGATTTAAGCCTGCACTGTTTTACCATTTAATCTAGGTGTTGGTTAATTGAAAAACCATCACTAGATAGGAAATATAAATACTTTTGTGATTTAGTAAGTTCTACTGAACTTTTTAGATTGGCGGTTAAGGGTCTAGAACAAACCTTTCTCCAGTCTATGGAAGGTCGGATTCACTAGGGTAGGTAGGTACAACACCACACTACACCTAGTCACCAGGTATTTAGTTGGGGAGGCCAGTGGGTCTCAACCCTCTAGATACAGTGGTCTTAAGTTCCAGGAACGTAGGACCCTGGCTGCATCCAGAAAGATAAAGACAGGTAGCAACCCTAATACAGAGCAACTCTTAAAGGTGCTCCTGCAGTATGATCTCTAGAATCCTGGGAGGCCAGAAGAGCAGGATAACTCTGGGTTGGGTGACATCAAGAAGAAGGGTCAGGAGTGTCTCACCCCAAAGACCCCACTTCTGTGCATGACCAGGAGGAGTCTGAAGACCCCTCACTGGTGAGCTCTAATCCCCCAGGGAATAGTACAGATGGTACAGAGGGAGTCCCTAGAGGTAGGTCCCCCTTTATTCCTCCTGGGAGGGTGCAAAGAGTCCAGGGGTGGTCTAGGTCCTCCTCTGTCAATTCAAGCTCCTCTAACCACTCCGTACAGACCTCCATCTCTAGTCAGAGGGAAGACTCCTTAGAAAGGGAATACTACCTGCTCAAGCTTGAGAGAGGCAAGCTCAAGATCAAAAAGGAGCAGTTGGCCCTTGATAAGGAGACCCTGGATGTTCAGAGGGCTAGAAAGAGCTTGGGACTAGGGTCCCATGGTGGCAGCACTAGTGAACTTAGGGTCAAGGAATACTCCTTTGATACTAGGAACCGAATCAGGATAGTCCCTCCTTACCAGGAGGGGGATAACATTCATAAATGGATCACTGCTATGGAGAGGGGCTGTAAAGTTCAAAAGGTCCCTCAAGGGCAGTGGGCAGCTATCCCGTTGCTCTCCTTTGCTAACAAAGGTAGAGACAAACTTCTCACTGCTAGGTAGGAAGATGCAGATAATTACTCAGTCTTGGAGCATGCCCTCATAGATGACTTTGGTTTAACCACTGAACAGTACATGGTTAAGATGAGGGACACACAGAAGGCACACACACAAGACTGAGTAGATTTTATAGACAGTACTATTAAGGCTCTGGAAGGCTGGCTTCATGGAATTAATGTGCATGACTATGAGGAACTTTACAATGTATTGATGAGGAAACACATCCTTAATAACTGTCAAAATCAACAACTGCACCAGTACCTGGTGGACTCTATCTGACCTCTCCCCAAGAATTGGGAAAAAAGCAGACAAGTGGGTCTGCACCAGGCTCAAGCAGAAATCTCATGGTGGTGGTGACCAGAAGAAGCAAGATTCTTCTAAGGCCAAGAGAAGGGTGGGGAGAAAGGTAAAGACAAGAAAGAGTCTTCACAAGGTCTCCAAAATTCTTCCTTTGGGGGTGGGTCCCAAACCTCTTCATCGTCCAACAAGAAACTTTGGTGTTACTAGTGTAAGGAAAAAGGTCATACAGCAAAAGATGCCAATTGCTCTAAATCTTGCTTGTTTCCGGTCCAGGGAGGACCTGGCTTGGCAGTTCGGGCTGGACTGTTCCCATGAGGCACAGGGTTAAGACTGATTTGCATATGGCCAGGTCTAAACTGGGGTGGCATGGTGAGCAAAAGAATGATGGATTTAACCCAGATCTCTTGACTGGGGGTGAATGTTTTGATTTGTTCTGCATTCCGTCCATCAATTGTGTGTCTTTTGCTTTCTCGCCCTAAGTGCGCCAGGTATGCCCAGACGTGGGTTCTGGGCTCACTGTGCCACTGGAATCAAGCTATCCTGGCTGAAGAGGGGTGAAACCCCGAAACCGGTACTAGGATGCTTGTTTCCGGTCCAGGGAGGACCTGGCTTGGCAGTTCGGGCAGGACTGTTCCCATGAGGCACAGGGTCAAGACTGATTTGCATATGTCCAGGTCTAAACTGGGGTGGCATGGTGAGCAAAAGAATGATGGATTTAACCCAGATCTCTTGACTGGGGGTGAATGTTTTGATTTGTTCTGCATTCCGTCCATCAATTGTGTGTCAATTGCTCTAAATCTGGCACCAAGGATGCTACTACTACTGCTCTTAAAGAGACTAGCTCCCCTAGCACCAGTACAAGTAGAACTAGTGCCCCAAGGGGTTAGCAGGGTTAATCTTGGGTTCTGAAGTGGGTTCTGGCCTAGTCAGAACACCCACTTAGGTTTCTCTTGCCTGACAGTGGCATGAAACTTGGCACTTCACTTATAAGTCCCACTAACTTGGGCAAGAACAGACAACAGCCACTCATTAATGGTCAAGAAGCTGTGGCATATCAGGACACACGGACCAGTGTCACTATGGCGACAGAGGAACTTGTGTCTCCTGACCAGATCATACTTGGACTACTGTATCAAATGACCAATGCTAGCAATGTCAGGATTGATTATTCCTTGGCAGTTGTGTATCTTAGCTGGGGAGGGGTACCTGATCCTAAAAGAGTTGTGGTTTGCCTAGACCTACATGTGGACTGTCATGTGCCCAATGGCAATGATTTAGAAACTTCAGCCTGAAGTGGAGTTCAGCACACATGCAGAGATGATGGGTATTTCTGCCAGTCCCTTTGCAGTCACTAGGGCTCAGGCCAAGAGGCTAGGCACAGAGGGAGCCCTGAATCCTGACAACATGGACCAGGCAACTCCCAAGAGAAGGAGCAGGAAGGATAAAGATTTATCCTCCTGCCAGTGAGTATCAGGCTCCTGAGGGAGATGACCTCAGCCCCTGTGAAGGAACTGTCTCAGAGGAACTTGGGCCTGACACAGTAGAGTTCTTTGGGGCAGGTGGCCCTTCCAGGCCATACTTGAGTCTGGAGCAGAAAACCTGCTTCTCTCTTGAACAGCTCAGGCAGCAAGAAGCTGCTGAGGAGGCATGGGATGTCAGTGGGTCCCATGGGCTCTATTGGGAAGATGGGCTCCTATTTTCTGAGTGTAGAGACTCCAAGCCTGGTGCCACCATGAGGTTGGTCATACCTCATAAATTCTGGGGTTTTCTATTGTCGATAGCACATGACATTATCCTTGCATGACATCTTGGGCAAAGCAAGACTTGGGACAGGCTTGTCCCTCACTTTCACTGGCCCCACTTGTCTGAAGATACCAAGGAGTTTTGTTGCTCTTGTGTCACTTGCCAAGCCACTGGTAAGTCAGGTGGCACTGCAAAGGATCCCTCAATCCCACTTCCAGTGGTTGGGGTTCCCTCTGAGAGGGTAGGGATAGACATTGTAGGACCCTTAAACCCTCCAACAGCAGCTGGACATAGTTACATACTAGTGGTGGTGGACCATGCCACTAAGTATCCAGAAGCTATTTCACTTAGGACCACTACAGCTCCTGTGGTGGTTAGGGTCCTCATGGGGATCTTTCCCAGAGTTGGTTTTCCTCCGGAGATCTTGTCAGACAGAGGTACTAACTTCATGTCTAGCTACATCACTGCTATGTGAAAGGAGTGTTGTGTAAATTACAAGTCTACCACACCCTATCATCCACAGTGCAATGGGCTTGTTGAAAGGTTCAACAAGAACCTAGAGGGTATGATCATGGGAATCTCAGAAAATCTCAGGCGAAAATGGGATGTCTTACTACCCTGCCTTCTCTTTGCCTACAGAGAGTTTCCTCAGAAGGGGGTGGGCTACAGCCCATTTAAACTTCTGTTTGGACAACCAGTTAGGGGTCAATTGTGTCTGGTTAAAGAGGGATGGGAGCAGCCTCTCAAACCCCCTAATCAGGACGTAGTGGACTATGGACTTGGCCTACGTTTTCGTATGGCTGAGTACATGAAGTAGGGCAGCAAAAACCTTGAGGCCAGCTAGGAGCATCAGAAAGCTTGGCATGACCAAAAGGCTGTACTGACTGTTTACCAGCCAGGACTGAAAGTATGGGTGTTGGAGCCTGTGGCCCGCGCCACTCTTCAGAATAAATGGAGTGGTCCCCACACCATTCTTGAGAAAAAAAGGTGAAGTCACTTACTTAGTAGACCCAGGCACTCCAAGAAGTCCCTACAGGGTACTTCATGTGAGCCACCTGAAACCTTTTATTCACAGGGCTGATATAAGCTTGCTCATGGTCCCTGATGAGAGACAGGAGAAAGAGAGTGACCCCCTCCCTGATCTCCTCTCTCAGGACCCTGTTGATGGATCAGGAGAAGTAGTCTTGGCAGACAGCCACACTGGTCAACAGCAGACTGATTGTATACAGGTTCTTAGTCAGTTTTCTGATCACTTTTCTCTGACCCCTAGTCAGACCACCTGGTGTACCAATGAGGTGGACACTGGTGACAGCCTGCCTGTGAAGAGCAAGATGTACAGATCGCCTGACCATGCCAGAGACTGCATCAGGACCCAGGTCTGAAAGATGCTGGATTTGGGGGTCATTGAGCCTTTAGATAGCCCTTGGGCTAGCCCTGTAGTCCTAGTGCCAAAACCTCATGCCCATGATGGTAAGAGAGAGATGAGGTTCTGTGTTGATTACAGGGGACTCAATGCATTCACTAGCACTTATGCCCATCTAATTAGAAGGGCAGATGAGCTGATTAATACTCTGGCCTCTGCCAAGTATATCAGTACATTTGACCTGACTGCTGGTTACTTGCAAACCAGACTCTCTGAGGATGCCAAGCCACAAAGACAGCATTTTCAACACCTAGTGGGCATTATCAATTTATTGTAATGCCTTTTGGTTTGAAGAATGCACCTGCCACATTTCAGAGGTTGGTGAACAAAGTTCTCACAGTTCTGGAAGCCTTTAATGCAGCATACGTAGATGAAATTGCTGTGTTTAGTTCCACCTGGGAGGATCACCTGGTCCAACTCAGGAATGTTCTGGTGGCCCTGCAAAAGACAGGCCTCACTATCAAGGGAACAAAGTGCCAGATAGTACGGAGCAAGGTTGTGTACTTGGACCACCTTGTAGGTGGAGGCCAAAGTCAGCCAATGGAGAGCAAAATGCAGAACATCTTGGACTGGGTTGCTCCCACTATCCAGACTCGGGTCAGAGTTTTCGTGGGCCTGACTGGGTACTACAGGAGGTTTGTTAAGGGCTAATGATCCATAGTGACACCCCTTAATGATCTCACCCCCAAAAGAATGCCTAAGAATGTTCAGTGGACAGTTAGCTGCCAGAAGGTGTTTTAGGACCTGAAGCAAGCCATGTGCTCTGCTCCTATTCTGCAAAGTCCTGATTATTTATTTATTTATTTATACAATTTATATAGCGCGCAAATACCCTCGGGTGTCTCGGCGCTGTGGAGTAAAGGAGAGCAGCTAGGTGGAAGATTACTGATTGAATAGCCATGTTTTTACTTGTTTCCTGAATACCATGAGGGTAGGACTGGTTTTGATGTGGAGGGGAAGGGTGTTCCACAATCTTGCCGTGGCAACTGTGAAACGTCTGTCTCCCCAAGATGTTTTCTTAGTGCGAGGAATGGTCAACAGATGAGCTGATGAAGAACGCAGCGGTCTGTTAGGATTGTATGGGCAGAGTAGTTTTTTTAGGAACTCAGGTCCCATGTTGTTGATGGCTTTATATGCGATGCAAAGTGCCTTAAATTTCGTTCGACTTCTAATAGGCAGCCAGTGAAACTGGCGTATAACTTGAGAGATTGATTTATATTTGGGGTGCCGGACAGAATTCTGGCGGCTGAGTTCTGGACAAGTTGCAGTTTGTTGAGGACTTTCTCCTGAGCATTTAGGAGGAGTCCGTTGCAATAGTCCGTCTTTGACATTACCAGAGTGCACATGAGGAACTTACCGGCGCTGGGGGGAAGAAATGGTAAGAGTTTCCTTATCATTTTCATGGTGTAGAAGGATGAAGAGACAATCGCGTTCGCATGGTGAATGAAAGACAATTTGTCGTCAAACACTAAGCCAAGATTCCTGACCTTTGTAACCGGTTCAGGAGGGGGTCCTAAATCGGATGGCCACCAGGTGGGGGACCAGCCAGGGGATACATTGCCAAAGATCATCACCTCCATTTTATCGAAGTTAAGCTTTAGGCAATTGTTTGCCATCCAGGAGCTTATGGCCAACATTCCCTGTTGGAAGCTGGCAGCAACTGCTCCTCCGAATTACCCCGAAGCCTTAATTGTCCAAACAGATGCTTCTGAGATAGGGGTAGGTGCAGTTCTAACCACAACTTAATGCAAATGGCCAGGACCAACCAGTAGTTTTTTAGTGCAGAAGGTTGATCCCCAGAGAGAAACGTTGGTCAGGCATTGAGAGGGAGGCCTTTGCTTTGGTCTGGACCTTGAAGAAGTTGAGGACGTACCTGTTTGGCACTCATTTCATTGTTCAGACAGACCATAAGCTCCTCTTATGGCTTAAACAAATAAAGGGTAAAAATCCCAAACTTTTGAGGTGGTCCATTTCCATACAGGGGATGGACTTTTCTGTTGAACATAGACCTGGGAGTAACCATGCCAACATAGATGAACTGTACAGATATTTCCACTTAGAAAATTAAGACTCAACATGGCATGGTTAGTCTCATCTCCTTTCGTTTGAAGGGGGGTTTGTGTAGGAAAGTAGGATCTGCTTTAAGCATTACCCACACTTTTTGCTTGGTGTCAGTATGCTTTTGACCTAGTCTGACTAGGATCTTGCTAATCAGGACCCCAGTCACTGTGCTTTCTCCCTAAATTGACCATGGCCAGTACTTTTGTACATCCAAAATTGGCTACTGTTGTACCCTTGTAAGTCCCTAGTGTAGGAAGCTGGCTCTGTATATACTATACCAAAGTAAGGTATAGTGAGCACAGAGTCCAGTGGATCCCCAGAGGTACAGCAGAGGCTAAATTAGATAATCACTAACAGCTTTCTTTGTGGTAGTGTGGGCGAGCAGTTAGGCTTATCAGGAGGGTGTTAAGCATTTAGTATATTCACTCAATCAAGACTGATGGCACACACTCAGAGACTAATAAGAAGGGGGACCCCTGACTCGATGGGGACAGGTACGCAGGGGAAATAAGGAACACCAAATAAACAAGAAATAACCTGCCCCGTCTGATCAACAGCTGGCCCTATAACAGGATCCTAACATACATACTCTATCCCTGGAGCAAATGAAGGACAAATGAATAATAATATCAATTTATACAAAAAAACTGTAAAAATTTTTTTTATTATTATTAAATCCATAATCATTTCGACAATTGATAAATACACATCACAATAATAACAATGATTAATAATTAATAAGACAGTTCAAACAAAGACATATATATACACAACGTCCCACACACCTACTTACAACAAAGCATTCATATCATCATGCATTCCCAAACTTCATCACCTAACTCAACATCACACACATCATTATAACAAAACATACAACAAGTTAAAAATAGAACATAAAAGCCACACGATGATCAGATGACAAAGAGAGATACAAGTCATCAAGGGGTAGGGATGAAAATAATCCAGCTGCCCCCGCAAGAAAAACGCCAACGCGCGTTTCGGTGAGTTGCCCCAGCCGGGGCTACACCTTCATCAGGGCGTAAAATAGACAAAAGAGGGGTGGGACAGAACACCTGTCAGATATAAACAGAAAAACATATATAGTTTATTCCGGGGAACATAATCTTATATATATACTTGTGTTACTCAAACAATATTTTTAGAACAATCCAAAACCAAATCCTTGATAAGCTCCAGGGAGACTACAATAAAATTAACTAATGAGTAAAGCAACTGGAATAGAAGGCACACATAACGAACATAGACATACGCAAACAGATACTTATAATATTGCCATACATAAGGAAAATCCTCATATATATACACACTCTCATCATCATGATACCCACCTACAACACAAACATGAATGAGGAACAAAATGAGGATATCAGCGATAGAAAGAGACAACCACCCGAGACACAACACCCCAAGAGTAAAATATCAAGACCCACCACCAAGTGATAGAGGAGGGATTTAGTAAGTTACAGTAATGCCTACCAGTAGTTAAGCCCTCCAGATGTATCACATATAGAATCCCATAGCCGAGGGCATGGACAAAAGAGCCCGCAAACAAGACTTCTCTGGACCGTTCTACAAAGGAAATATAGCATATAAATAAGAAACCCTGATAAGAATGCCCACAGGGAACAACCTATAGAATGTAATCTAGGGCAATAGTCAGATATAAAAAACTCCAAAGGCCTACCGAATTCTAAATGAACCAAGGATCGCAATGGGCTTCTTCTTCCATAGAGATTATACAATTCCTTATAAGTAGGTCACAACTAGGATGATCTCATACATCAAGGTAGCCCCCACCCATTGTCGCGATATCACAACATTCAGATGGATTCTTTGGTCAGTTTAGAGCGCAATGTCATCTGACACGGATCTGGAAAGCATAGAGGAAGGGATACATTAATCAACTAATACAACCAAATCCCAAAAGCAAAAATGTCTAGAATGAGCAACCCCGAAAACATCACAGAAAGGATCCGCGGGCATTAAACTAGAGGTAATTATCCCCAATCATGACTCTACACGATAAACAGATCACACCTATTAGCGAATTTAGAGTAAAAATAAGTAAGTATGCCCGTACGTAGTGGAGCAGATAATTAAAGCTCTCACTAAGTCTGTTTCTATCGTCACAAATGACTCGACAGAAAGACAAGCTGACAAACAGGCAAACCTCCCCATATATCACCAAGCGATAACCCACTCACCGGTAACTCCGTTTTTATAGCGGCAGACAAGGGAGGGGGAAAAGAAATATAGAGAGAAACGAGGGGACCCAACGGCACACCTCCTCGTTCTCACAGCATGTCAATGAGCGTGCAAGGTCCTCGGAGAGAGAAACCGGCCAGCTATATAGCGCGCTAGAGTGTTAGAACAAGGGAACACAGGTGAATGAAAACAAAATAAAGAAATGAAAAACGGACTAACGCACGTCTACAAAAAATGACCAATAAAACGGCGGCCATCTTATAGATGCTACGAATACAGCACAAGGACTAAATTCATTGAAAGGGCTGCACATATCCAGGTCTCAGGGATCAATATGGACCTAGAGGCGCCTCATCCAAGACTGGACAACAGAGAAACTGTATACAAACAAATTGTGATGAAAATTCAACATTAAAAAAGGCCGAGAAATCAATAAAAAATAAATCAAGAAACAATTTCAGCAAACAAATGATCAAAGAACCCCCCACTTACTCCCAGAATCCAACCCAAGGGGTCACTCAGATAAAAGCATTCTCCCATGGGCAGTGATCATTCAATCCCTTTTTCACAGCATTAAGAAGGTAAATCCAAAAGACCTCTCTTTTCTTTAATATTTTTTATTGATTTCTCGGCCTTTTTTAATGTTGAATTTTCATCACAATTTGTTTGTATACAGTTTCTCGTAGCATCTATAAGATGGCCGCCGTTTTATTGGTCATTTTTTGTAGACGTGCGTTAGTCCGTTTTTCATTTCTTTATTTTGTTTTCATTCACCTGTGTTCCCTTGTTCTAACACTCTAGCGCGCTATATAGCTGGCCGGTTTCTCTCTCCGAGGACCTTGCACGCTCATTGACATGCTGTGAGAACGAGGAGGTGTGCCGTTGGGTCCCCTCGTTTCTCTCTATATTTCTTTTTCCCCCCCTTGTCTGCCGCTATAAAAACGGAGTTACCGGTGAGTGGATTATCGCTTGGTGATATATGGGGAGGTTTGCCTGTTTGTCAGCTTGTCTTTCTGTCGAGTCATTTGTGACGATAGAAACAGACTTAGTGAGAGCTTTAATTATCTGCTCCACTACGTACGGGCATACTTACTTATTTTTACTCTAAATTCGCTAATAGGTGTGATCTGTTTATCGTGTAGAGTCATGATTGGGGATAATTACCTCTAGTTTAATGCCTGCGGATCCTTTCTGTGATGTTTTCGGGTTGCTCATTCTAGACATTTTTGCTTTTGGGATTTGGTTGTATTAGTTGATTAATGTATCCCTTCCTCTATGCTTTCCAGATCCGTGTCAGATGACATTGCGCTCTAAACTGACCAAAGAATCCATCTGAATGTTGTGATATCGCGACAATGGGTGGGGGCTACCTTGATGTATGAGATCATCCTGGTTGTGACCTACTTATAAGGAATTGTATAATCTCTATGGAAGAAGAAGCCCATTGCGATCCTTGGTTCATTTAGAATTCGGTAGGCCTTTGGAGTTTTTTATTTCTGACTATTGCCCTAGATTACATTCTATAGGTTGTTCCCTGTGGGCATTCTTATCAGGGTTTCTTATTTATATGCTATATTTCCTTTGTAGAACGGTCCAGAGAAGTCTTGTTTGCGGGCTCTTTTGTCCATGCCCTCGGCTATGGGATTCTATATGTGATACATCTGGAGGGCTTAATTACTGGTAGGCATTGCTGTGACTTACTAAATCCCTCCTCTATCACTTGGTGGTGGGTCTTGATATTTTACTCTTGGGGTGTTGTGTCTCGGGTGGTTGTCTCTTTCTATCGCTGATATCCTCATTTTGTTCCTCATTCATGTTTGTGTTGTAGGTGGGTATCATGATGATGAGAGTGTGTATATATATGAGGATTTTCCTTATGTATGGCAATATTATAAGTATCTGTTTGCGTATGTCTATGTTCGTTATGTGTGCCTTCTATTCCAGTTGCTTTACTCATTAGTTAATTTTATTGTAGTCTCCCTGGAGCTTATCAAGGATTTGGTTTTGGATTGTTCTAAAAATATTGTTTGAGTAACACAAGTATATATATAAGATTATGTTCCCGGAATAAACTATATATGTTTTTCTGTTTATATCTGACAGGTGTTCTGTCCCACCCCTCTTTTGTCTATTTTACGCCCTGATGAAGGTGTAGCCCGGCTGGGGCAACTCACCGAAACGCGCGTTGGCGTTTTCTTGCGGGGGCAGCTGTATTATTTTCATCCCTACCCCTTGATGACTTGTATCTCTCTTTGTCATCTGATCATCGTGTGGCTTTTATGTTCTATTTTTAACTTGTTGTATGTTTTGTTATAATGATGTGTGTGATGTTGAGTTAGGTGATGAAGTTTGGGAATGCATGATGATATGAATGCTTTGTTGTAAGTAGGTGTGTGGGACGTTGTGTATATATATGTCTTTGTTTGAACTGTCTTATTAATTATTAATCATTGTTATTATTGTGATGTGTATTTATCAATTGTCGAAATGATTATGGATTTAATAATAATAAAAAAAATTTTTACTGTTTTTTTGTATAAATTGATATTATTATTCATTTGTCCTTCATTTGCTCCAGGGATAGAGTATGTACGTTAGGATTCCGTTATAGGGCCAGGTGTTGATCAGATGGGGCAGGTTATTTCTTGTTTATTTGGCACACACTCAGAGACCGAATCCAGATCAGTTATGTAAGTATAAAAAATGTATACTTCTGTTTTATTTCTAGAACCAAGTAGGACTTGGCAGAGGTAAGTAGGATGTGCTTTCAAATGCAAAACTTTGCAGAAAAATGCAATTGTGGTTGAAATTGAATTCATTACAGGTTTGTATTTGCTTTTGAAAGTTAATATACATTGGCATTACTTTGGAGTACTTTTGGATTACTTTTTAGTTACTTTCACTACTGGGGGTGATATGCCTAGATATCACACCATGAGTCTTCCAAAACACAGGCAAGTACCACAGTTTTTCATTCACAGACATTTACTTTGGTTTTCATACAAAAAGTCAGTTCAAGACACAACATTTTTGGGACAAAAATCATAACATTGATTCTTATGGGAGAAAAGAAGGTTATCGGTTTGCGGTTAGCTTTTGGGGGTTAGAACCAGGTTCCCCAAGAATCATCTAGGCACTCAAATCGCACCACCAGCGGCACTAGGGCGGCCAGGTGCAGAGTGCAGGGGCCCAATGTTAGCCAATGGGGCTAGGGAGCCTTCGGTCAGGGGCTGCTTACAAGCAGGCCACTCGGTTGTGGGAGCAAAGCTCCTATGGTTAAGATCAGCACTGCAGGGGCCAACAACCAGCACAGGAGCTGCACCACCAGGGGCATGGAAGCGGCTGGATGCAGAGTGCCAAGAAGACTTCGGACGCCCTGGGGTTTTCAATGGAGATCTCCGGTTTGGAAAAGATGCTGCAGGCTCGGTCAAGGAGGTTACCTGAGGGTGACCACCAGCAGGAGAGGTGAGTTGGGTTCTTGGAGGATGCCTGGACACCATCGGTTTGGCCACACAAGGCCGTGGGGAGTCGGGTGAAGGGGTGTCTTTAGGAGTCAGATCTTGTTACCAGCTCCGGTCGCGGTCGGGGAGGACCCCTCAGGTTAAGGCTGCAGGCGTCGGCTTGAAGCTCAAGGTAGGTCAAGGATCACCAGATCCCAGGTCAGGATCGCTGGGGAGACCTCCTCGTGGTGTTGGGCCACTCGAACTCGGGCCGTGGGCTTCGGGTGCTGAGTGGTGCAGAACCGCAGAGCCACTTTGAACCCGATTCTGTGTTAGAGTCGTGGGTTGAGCAAATCCAGTGCTCACGGGAGACAGAGTCTTTTAGATGAAGGCAAGGCAGGTCCTCCAGGTTCTGGATGGCTGCTGGACATTCCGGGGGTTTGCTGTGAGCAGGTCCAAGTCGGGACAGGCCAGTAGGATTGGGGCCAAAGCAGTTGGTGTCCTCTTCTTCCTGGGTCATCAAGGCTCTTTGGTCCTTCTCCATTCTTCCTCGAATCCGTGGAGGCAAGGTTCAGGGTCGCCCCATAATGCTAAATTTAGGTGTGTTACAGGGGTGTGCAGGTTGGGACCAATAGGTTCCTTCCTTGGGATGAGTACGCCCCCGATTAAGCCACCCTCCAGTGGGAGGGGGGAATGATCCTCTCTCTAATTCCTGGGTCCCCTCATGTACAAGAAGGAGGTGACTGAGATGTGTGCTTCAACTCGCCTCCTCCACCTGAGGGGTGGGGTTGGCAAAGGTGGGCACACCTCTCCTCCTAGCTTGGTTTTCCCGCCGACTCTCCCACTCAAAGTGGGGAGTCAGAACCGGCAGGGCCGGACTGGCTACCGGGCTTTCCTTAATAAACAATGCAAAATAAATGTTTTAAAAAGTACGCTTTAAAGCTATTTGTTTTGCATTGTTTATTTAGAAGCGCAGGCAGCCCCCCAGCAATAAAATCAGCCCCTCGGCAGTGAACCTGGACCCCACCCTGCCACCCCAGCAAAAAACGCCCGGTAGCCAGTCCGGCCCTGAGAACCGGTGGGAGCCAGTTGCTGGTGGCAGCAAAAGACAGGGACAGCTCACAAAGGCAGCAGGCCTTTGAAGTTTCCCCTTTGTGGACTCAGCCTATCCTGGGGGGGAGGCACGACCTCTTGTTTCTGGACCCAGAGACCAGAGGCCCCCTAACCAGGGGTCCAGAAACATGTCTGGTAGTGGTAAATGGCGGGAAGCCATTCAGGAACCACACCAGGGCTGGTTGTTTTTCAAGGGGCATCTCTAAGATGGCTTATCAGTGTGGGTTTAATGTGCTGAAGTTTTCTACCAAACTTCCCAGGTTTCAGTAAAGCCATTAGGGAGCTGTGGGATTTGTAATGACCGATCTCCCAAGCCATATACTCTTTATGGCTTTACTGCACTTATAATGTCTAAGAATGGACTCGGACACTGTAGGGGTACAGTGCTCATGCCACTGTACACTCACCTGGGGGATAGTGCACCCTGCTAGAGGGGTGACTTAACTAGGCCCTAGGCAGTGAGTTGCAGGCATGGCACACAGGGATGTGTGTCATGTCGACTCTTCACTTTTCTCTGCACCAAAACATGCAGCCTGCAATGGCAGTGTGTGGGTGTTAAGGTGCAGGGTCTCTAAGGGCGGCACAATAGGTGCTGCGGCCCTTAGAGGCCTTCCCTGGTCACAGTGCCCTGGGTACCCATGGCATCTTTTACAATGGGTGTACCTGTGGCCAGATATGTGACAATTGTGGGAACAAAGGCCCTGGGAACCTGATTGGCAGGGACCCAGGGCACATCAAATCTAAGTGCATCAAATGTCAGGCAAAAAGAGGGGCATTTATAGAGCGCGCTACTCACCCGGGAGGGTCTCAAGGCGCTGGGGGAGGGGGTAAGTTACTGCTCGAACAGCCAGGTCTTGAGCTGCTTCCTGAAGGAGAGATGGTCCTGGGTTCGCCGAAGGTGAGTTGGGAGGGAGTTCCAGGTCTTGGCTGCCAGGTAGGAGAAGGATCTTCCTCCGGCGGTGGTTCTGCGGATGCGTGGTACGGTGGCGAGGGCGTGGCTGGTTGATCGTAGCTGGCGGGTGGGCGTGTAGAAGGTCATGCGGTTGTTGAGGTACTTTGGGCCCAGGTCGTGGAGGGCCTTATGTGCGTGGGTGAGGAGTCTGAACGTGATTCTCTTGCTGACGGGGAGCCAGTGCAGGTCTTTCAGGTGTCCGGTGATGTGGCTGTGTCGGGGGATGTCCAGGATGAGTCGTGCGGAGGCGTTCTGGATGCGCTGGAGTCTTTTTGAAGTTTGGCTGTGGTTCCGGCGTAGAGGGTGTTCCCATAGTCCAGTTGGCTGGTGACGAGTGCCTGGGTGACGGTCTTCCTGGTTTCAGTGGGGATCCATTTGAAGATCTTGCGGAGCATGCGCAGGGTGTTGAAGCACGAGGATGAGACGGCGTTGACTTGTCTGGTCATCGACAGGGAGGAGTCCAGGATGAAGCCCAGGTTGCGTGCGTGGTCCGTTGGCTTGGGCGCGGTGCCCAGGGCCGGGGGCCACCAGGAGTCGTCCCAGGCAGAGGGTGATGAGCCCAGGATGAGGACTTCCGTCTTGTCTGAGTTTAGTTTAAGGCGGCTGTTCCTCATCCAGTCGGCGACGTCTCTCATCCCGTCGTGTAGGTTTGCTCTGGCGGAGGTGGGGTCGTTGGTGAGGGAGAGGATCAGCTGGGTGTCGTCGGCGTAGGAGATGATGTTGAGGTTGTGTTGGCGTGCGATGGCTGCGAGGGGGCTCATGTAGACGTTGAAGAGCGTTGGACTGAGTGAAGATCCTTGTGGAACGCCGCAGATGACTTCAGTGGCCTCGGATCTGAACGGGGGAGGCGGACTCTCTGGGTTCTTCCGGCGAGGAACGAGATGATCCATTCCAGTGCTTTCTCTCGGATTCCGATGTTGCTGAGGCGCTTCACTAGGGTGCGGTGGCAGACGGTGTCGAACGCCGCGGAGAGGTCCAAGAGGATGAGGGCTGCTGTTTCCCCGTTGTCGGTTAGGGTTCTGATGTCGTCGGTGGCTGCGATGAGGGCGGTCTCGGTGCTGTGGTTGGCCCGAAACCCGGACTGCGAGGGGTCGAGGGATCCATTCGTCTCGAGGAAGGCGGCAAGCTGTCCGTTGACGGTCTTCTCGATGACTTTGGCCGGAAACGGAAGGAGCGAGATGGGACGGTAGTTCTTGAGGTCGGTGGGGTCCGCCGTTGGTTTCTTCAGGAGGGCGGTAAGCTCGGCGTGCTTCCAGCTCTCCGGGAAGGTGGCAGTGTGGAAGGAGGAGTTGATGATGTCCCGGAGATGGGGTGCGATGGTGGCGTCGGCTTTGTTGAAGACGTGGTGTGGGCAGGGGTCGGTTGGTGATCCGGAGTGGATGGAGTTCATCGTGCGGGTGGTGTCTTCGGTGCTGATCGGGGTCCAGTTGCAGAGGGTGGTGGTGGCGGGCGTTGGTTCGGCGGTAGGGTGCGTGGTTTGTGCGTCGAAGCTGTTATGTATGTCGGTGATCTTGCGGTGGAAGAACGTGGCGAGTGAGTTGCAGAGGTCTTGCGAGGGGGTGATGTCGTTGTTTCCGGCGCTGGGGTTGGAGAACTCTTTGACGATGCTGAAAAGTTCCTTGCTGTCGTGGGCGTTGTTGTCCAGTCGTTCTTTGAGTGCCGACTTCTTGGTGGCACGGATCAGCTGGTGGTGTTTGCGGGTGGCGTGCTTGAGGGCGGTCCTGTTGTCTGTGGTCTGGTCGAGTCGCCAGGTTCTCTCGAGAGTGCGGCAGTTCTTCTTGGATTCCTTGAGTTCGTTGGTGAACCAAGGGGTTTTCTTGCTTCCGGGTCTGCTGGGAGGGTTTTTAGTGGTGCGAGGTCGTCGGCGCAGGCGGTCAGCCACTTGGCGAGGTTGCTGGCTGCTTCGTTTGGGTCCGTTGTGTTGGTGGGTGTGTTCTGGCTGAGGGAGGCGGTGAGCTGCTCGGTGGTGATCTTGCTCCAGCTCCGGCGGGGAGCCTGTTGCGGGTGGTGGTGGGTCGCAGTCTTTCTGAAGCTGAAGTGGATGCAGCTGTGGTCGGTCCAGTGTAGTCCGGTGGCGTGGCTGAAGGAGATGTGCTTGCTGGAAGAGAAGACGGGGTCAAGCGTGTGGCCGGCGTAGTGGGTGGGCGTGTTCACCAGTTGCTTGAGTCCGAGGTTGGCGAGGTTGTCCAGCAGGGCGGTGGTGTTTCTGTCGTTGTCGTTCTCCAGGTGGAAGTTGAGGTCCCCTAGGAGGATGTAGTCGGCTGAGGGCATGGCGTGCGGGCTGATGAAGTCTGCGATGTCTTCGCTGAATAGTGTGCGTGGTCCCGGGGGTCTGTAGATGAGGGTGCCTCGGAGGGTGGTCTTGGGGTCAGTGTGTATCTGGAAGTGTAGGTGTTCGGCGGCGGTGAAGGTCTCGTCGGAGTTAGTCGAGATGCGGATGGTGTTCTTGTGTACGATGGCGATGCCTCCTCCCGTCTGGTTGACGCGGTCCCTCCGGGTGATCTTGTATCCGTCCGGGATGGCTATGGCGATGTCGGGCGCTGAGGAGGCGTTCATCCAGGTTTCGGTGAGGAATGCGATGTCCGGTGCTGTTGCGTCGAGCAGGTCCCAGAGTTCCACGGCGTGCCTGTGCACGGAGCGGGTGTTCAACAGGATGCATTTCAGGTTGTTGCTGCTGGTGCTCGACTTGGCGGAGGTGGTGCACGTCCGGGGGCAGGTGAATCGGCAGGTTTGGCAGGTGAAGGGTCCGTGGGTGCGTCTCGGTGAGGCTCGGTAGCAGGCAGGGTTCCGGCCGGCATTGAGTGCGGTGAGTGTGGCGGCGTCGTAGGTCCGTCGAGTAGTGTTGCATCAGTGGGATCCAGGGGTTCTGGCGCTGGGCGCGGTCCAGTCGCGGACGGGCGCAGACGGGCTTGCCTTAGGCGCGCCTTTGGCGCGCCAGCGGCGCGGCCGCGCAGCGGCCGCCATTTATGGGGAGGTGGGAGGGAGGAGCAGCTGGGAGGCGGGAGGCAGGGGCAGCGAATGGGCAGTCAGGGGGGCGGGGCCGCAGGGGACGCAGCGGCGGGAATGGCGAGAGGCAGCAAGGGCACAGAAAGGAAAAAGGGGATAAAAACAGACAAAATCACGGGCACAACGTAAATGGGGCAGCGAGGGGTACAGAAGGAAAAAGGGGATAAAAACAGACAAAATCACGGGCACAACGTAAATGGGGCAGCGAGGGGCACAGAAGGAAAAAAGGGGGGAAGCAAGAAGTGCGGGCACCGGGGCCGCAGCTGAGGGGCGATCTTACCTGCAGAAGCAGCGGGCAGACAACACAGGCGGAGCTGTGTGGTGGGGGAGCGACCTACCTGGCAAGGTCAAGGGTCGCTCTCCTCACCGCGCAGCGGCCGCCATTTATGGGGAGGTGGGAGGGAGGAGCAGCTGGGAGGCGGGAGGCAGGGGCAGCGAATGGGCAGTCAGGGGGGCGGGGCCGCAGGGGACGCAGCGGCGGGAATGGCGAGAGGCAGCGGGGGCACAGAAAGGAAAAAGGGGATAAAAACAGACAAAATCACGGGCACAACGTAAATGGGGCAGCGAGGGGTACAGAAGGAAAAAGGGGATAAAAACAGACAAAATCACGGGCACAACGTAAATGGGGCAGCGAGGGGCACAGAAGGAAAAAGGGGATAAAAACAGACAAAATCACGGGCACAACGTAAATGGGGCAGCGAGGGGTACAGAAGGAAAAAGGGGATAAAAACAGACAAAATCACGGGCACAACGTAAATGGGGCAGCGAGGGGCACAGAAGGAAAAAGGGGATAAAAACAGACAAAATCACGGGCACAACGTAAATGGGGCAGCGAGGGGCACAGAAGGAAAAAGGGGATAAAAACAGACAAAATCACGGGCACAACGTAAATGGGGCAGCGAGGGGCACAGAAGGAAAAAGGGGATAAAAGCAGACAAAATCACGGGCACAACGTAAATGGGGCAGCGAGGGGCACAGAAGGAAAAAAGGGGGGAAGCAAGAAGTGCGGGCACCGGGGCCGCAGCTGAGGGGCGATCTTACCTGCAGAAGCAGCGGGCAGACAACACAGGCGGAGCTGTGTGGTGGGGGAGCGACCTACCTGGCAAGGTCAAGGGTCGCTCTCCTCACCGCGCAGCGGCCGCCATTTATGGGGAGGTGGGAGGGAGGAGCAGCTGGGAGGCGGGAGGCAGGGGCAGCGAATGGGCAGTCAGGGGGGCGGGGCCGCAGGGGACGCAGCGGCGGGAATGGCGAGAGGCAGCGGGGCTCAGAAAGGAAAAAGGGGATAAGAACAGACAAAATCACGGGCACAACGTAAATGGGGCAGCGAGGGGTACAGAAGGAAAAAGGGGATAAACACAGACAAAATCACGGGCACAACGTAAATGGGGCAGCGAGGGGCACAGAAGGAAAAAGGGGATAGAAACAGACAAAATCACGGGCACAACGTAAATGGGGCAGCGAGGGGCACAGAAGGAAAAAGGGGATAAAAACAGACAAAATCACGGGCACAACGTAAATGGGGCAGCGAGGGGTACAGAAGGAAAAAGGGGATAAAAACAGACAAAATCACGGGCACAACGTAAATGGGGCAGCGAGGGGCACAGAAGGAAAAAGGGGATAAAAACAGACAAAATCACGGGCACAACGTAAATGGGGCAGCGAGGGGCACAGAAGGAAAAAGGGGAGAAAAACAGACAAAATCACGGGCACAACGTAAATGGGGCAGCGAGGGGCACAGAAGGAAAAAGGGGAGAAAAACAGACAAAATCACGGGCACAACGTAAATGGGGCAGCGAGGGGCACAGAAGGAAAAAGGGGGGAAGCAAGAAGTGCGGGCACCGGGGCCGCAGCTGAGGGGCGATCTTACCTGCAGAAGCAGCGGGCAGACAACACAGGCGGAGCTGTGTGGTGGGGGAGCGACCTACCTGGCAAGGTCAAGGGTCGCTCTCCTCACCGCGCAGCGGCTGCCATTTATGGGGAGGTGGGAGGGAGGAGCAGCTGGGAGGCGGGAGGCAGGGGCAGCGAATGGGCAGTCAGGGGGGCGGGGCCGCAGGGGACGCAGCGGCGGGAATGGCGAGAGGCAGCGGGGGCACAGAAAGGAAAAAGGGGATAAAAACAGACAAAATCACGGGCACAACGTAAATGGGGCAGCGAGGGGTACAGAAGGAAAAAGGGGATAAAAACAGACAAAATCACGGGCACAACGTAAATGGGGCAGCGAGGGGCACAGAAGGAAAAAGGGGATAGAAACAGACAAAATCACGGGCACAACGTAAATGGGGCAGCGAGGGGCACAGAAGGAAAAAGGGGATAAAAACAGACAAAATCAAGGGCACAACGTAAATGGGGCAGCGAGGGGTACAGAAGGAAAAAGGGGATAAAAACAGACAAAATCACGGGCACAACGTAAATGGGGCAGCGAGGGCACAGAAGGAAAAAGGGGATAAAAACAGACAAAATCACGGGCACAACGTAAATGGGGCAGCGAGGGGCACAGAAGGAAAAAGGGGATAAAAACAGACAAAATCACGGGCACAACGTAAATGGGGCAGCGAGGGGCACAGAAGGAAAAAGGGGATAAAAACAGACAAAATCACGGGCACAACGTAAATGGGGCAGCGAGGGGCACAGAAGGAAAAAGGGGATAAAAACAGACAAAATCACGGGCACAACGTAAATGGGGCAGCGAGGGGTACAGAAGGAAAAAGGGGATAAAAACAGACAAAATCATGGGCACAACGTAAATGGGGCAGCGAGGGGCACAGAAGAAAAAAGGGGATAAAAACAGACAAAATCACGGGCACAACGTAAATGGGGCAGCGAGGGGCACAGAAGGAAAAAGGGGATAAAAACAGACAAAATCACGGGCACAACGTAAATGGGGCAGCGAGGGGCACAGAAGGAAAAAAGGGGGAAGCAAGAAGTGCGGGCACCGGGGCCGCAGCTGAGGGGCGAGCTTACCTGCAGAAGCAGCGGGCAGACAACACAGGCGGAGCTGTGTGGTGGGGGAGCGACCTACCTGGCAAGGTCAAGGGTCGCTCTCCTCACCGCGCAGCGGCCGCCATTTATGGGGAGGTGGGAGGGAGGAGCAGCTGGGAGGCGGGAGGCAGGGGCAGCGAATGGGCAGTCAGGGGTGCGGGGCCGCAGGGGACGCAGCGGCGGGAATGGCGAGAGGCAGCGGGGCACAGAAAGGAAAAAGGGGATAAAAACAGACAAAATCACGGGCACAACGTAAATGGGGCAGCGAGGGGTACAGAAGGAAAAAGGGGATAAACACAGACAAAATCACGGGCACAACGTAAATGGGGCAGCGAGGGGCACAGAAGGAAAAAGGGGATAGAAACAGACAAAATCACGGGCACAACGTAAATGGGGCAGCGAGGGGCACAGAAGGAAAAAGGGGATAAAAACAGACAAAATCACGGGCACAACGTAAATGGGGCAGCGAGGGGTACAGAAGGAAAAAGGGGATAAAAACAGACAAAATCACGGGCACAACGTAAATGGGGCAGCGAGGGCACAGAAGGAAAAAGGGGATAAAAACAGACAAAATCACGGGCACAACGTAAATGGGGCAGCGAGGGGCACAGAAGGAAAAAGGGGATAAAAACAGACAAAATCACGGGCACAACGTAAATGGGGCAGCGAGGGGCACAGAAGGAAAAAGGGGATAAAAACAGACAAAATCACGGGCACAATGTAAATGGGGCAGCGAGGGGCACAGAAGGAAAAAAGGGGGAAGCAAGAAGTGCGGGCACCGGGCCGCAGCTGAGGGGCGATCTTACCTGCAGAAGCAGCGGGCAGACAACACAGGCGGAGCTGTGTGATGGGGAGCGACCTACCTGGCAAGGTCAAGGGTCGCTCTCCTCACCGCGCAGCGGCCGCCATTTATGGGGAGGTGGGAGGGAGGAGCAGCTGGGAGGCGGGAGGCAGGGGCAGCGAATGGGCAGTCAGGGGGCGGGGCCGCAGGACGCAGCGGCGGGAA
Source organism: Calotriton arnoldi (assembly GCA_963921515.1). Taxonomy (NCBI): domain Eukaryota; kingdom Metazoa; phylum Chordata; class Amphibia; order Caudata; family Salamandridae; genus Calotriton; species Calotriton arnoldi. Next base: position 2,682,802 of record CAWUFW010000899.1, on the reverse strand, counting down.
TGGCGAGAGGCAGCGGGGGCACAGAAAGGAAAAAGGGGATAAAAACAGACAAAATCACGGGCACAACGTAAATGGGGCAGCGAGGGGTACAGAAGGAAAAAGGGGATAAAAACAGACAAAATCACGGGCACAACGTAAATGGGGCAGCGAGGGGCACAGAAGGAAAAAGGGGATAGAAACAGACAAAATCACGGGCACAACGTAAATGGGGCAGCGAGGGGCACAGAAGGAAAAAAGGGATAAAAACAGACAAAATCACGGGCACAACGTAAATGGGGCAGCGAGGGGTACAGAAGGAAAAAGGGGATAAAAACAGACAAAATCACGGGCACAACGTAAATGGGGCAGCGAGGGGCACAGAAGGAAAAAGGGGATAAAAACAGACAAAATCACGGGCACAACGTAAATGGGGCAGCGAGGGGCACAGAAGGAAAAAGGGGATAAAAACAGACAAAATCACGGGCACAACGTAAATGGGGCAGCGAGGGGCACAGAAGGAAAAAGGGGATAAAAACAGACAAAATCACGGGCACAACGTAAATGGGGCAGCGAGGGGCACAGAAGGAAAAAAGGGGGAAGCAAGAAGTGCGGGCACCGGGGCCGCAGCTGAGGGGCGATCTTACCTGCAGAAGCAGCGGGCAGACAACACAGGCGGAGCTGTGTGATGGGGAGCGACCTACCTGGCAAGGTCAAGGGTCGCTCTCCTCACCGCGCAGCGGCCGCCATTTATGGGGAGGTGGGAGGGAGGAGCAGCTGGGAGGCGGGAGGCAGGGGCAGCGAATGGGCAGTCAGGGGGCGGGGCCGCAGGGGACGCAGCGGCGGGAATGGCGAGAGGCAGCGGGGGCACAGAAAGGAAAAAGGGGATAAAAACAGACAAAATCACGGGCACAACGTAAATGGGGCAGCGAGGGGTACAGAAGGAAAAAGGGGATAAAAACAGACAAAATCACGGGCACAACGTAAATGGGGCAGCGAGGGGCACAGAAGGAAAAAGGGGATAGAAACAGACAAAATCACGGGCACAACGTAAATGGGGCAGCGAGGGGCACAGAAGGAAAAAGGGGATAAAAACAGACAAAATCACGGGCACAACGTAAATGGGGCAGCGAGGGGTACAGAAGGAAAAAGGGGATAAAAACAGACAAAATCACGGGCACAACGTAAATGGGGCAGCGAGGGGCACAGAAGGAAAAAGGGGATAGAAACAGACAAAATCACGGGCACAACGTAAATGGGGCAGCGAGGGGCACAGAAGGAAAAAAGGGATAAAAACAGACAAAATCACGGGCACAACGTAAATGGGGCAGCGAGGGGTACAGAAGGAAAAAGGGGATAAAAAACAGACAAAATCACGGGCACAACGTAAATGGGGCAGCGAGGGGCACAGAAGGAAAAAGGGGATAAAAACAGACAAAATCACGGGCACAACGTAAATGGGGCAGCGAGGGGCACAGAAGGAAAAAGGGGATAGAAACAGACAAAATCACGGGCACAACGTAAATGGGGCAGCGAGGGGCACAGAAGGAAAAAGGGGATAAAAACAGACAAAATCACGGGCACAACGTAAATGGGGCAGCGAGGGGTACAGAAGGAAAAAGGGGATAAAAACAGACAAAATCACGGGCACAACGTAAATGGGGCAGCGAGGGGCACAGAAGGAAAAAGGGGATAAAAACAGACAAAATCACGGGCACAACGTAAATGGGGCAGCGAGGGGCACAGAAGGAAAAAGGGGATAAAAACAGACAAAATCACGGGCACAACGTAAATGGGGCAGCGAGGAGCACAGAAGGAAAAAGGGGATAAAAACAGACAAAATCACGGGCACAACGTAAATGGGGCAGCGAGGGGCACAGAAGGAAAAAAGGGGGGAAGCAAGAAGTGCGGGCACCGGGGCCGCAGCTGAGGGGCGATCTTACCTGCAGAAGCAGCGGGCAGACAACACAGGCGGAGCTGTGTGGTGGGGGAGCGACCTACCTGGCAAGGTCAAGGATGCATTCATAGTCAAGCCTGCAGTTTTCAGGACCTGTAAAACCTTCCCCAGGAGGACCAGGTGATCCTGCCAGGAAGAGCTAAACACAGCAATATCATAAAGGTAAGCTGCACTAAATCCTTCCAACCCAGCAAGGACTTGATTCAGCAACCTTTGGAAGGTGGCAGGGGCATTCTTTGGACCAAAGAGCATCACAGTAAACTGGAAGTGCCCGTCAGGTGTGGAGAATGCTGTCTTTTCTTTTGCTCCAGGGGCCATGCCAATCTGCCAGTACCCTGCAGTTAAGTCAAAGGTACTGAGAAATTTGGCAGCCCCTAACTTATCTATCAATTCATCGGCTACGGGGATGGGGTGTGCATCTGTCCTGGTGACAGTATTGAGGCCTCTGTAGTCCACACAAAACCTAATTTCTCTATTTCCACCCTGTGGATGAGGGTTGGGGACTAGGACCACTGGGCTGGCCCAGGGACTCTCAGAAGGCTCAATGACCCCCAAATTCAGCATCTTGCTGACTTCAGCTTTGATGCTCTCCTTAACTTGGTCAGACTGGCGATAGATTTTTGTTTGACAGGCAAGATGTACCCAGTGTCCACATCATGGGTACATCCGTGTGTCTGACCAGGGGTTAAGGAGAAGAGCTGTGCATACTTTTGCAGAACCTGTCTGCAATCAGCCTGCTGTTGGGCAGAGAGGTTGTCTGAACAGACAACTCCATCCACTGACCCATCTTGGGGGCTGTAAGAGAGGAGGCCAGGGAGAGGTTCACTCTCTGTCTCCTGATCCTCATCAATAACCTTCAACATGGTTACATCAGCCCTGTCACAGAAAAGTTTCAGGTGGTTCTCATGCATCACCCTTTTGGGGGACTTGCTAATGCCCAGGTCTACCAAGTAGGTGACCTCACTCTTCTTTTTTAAGATAGTGTAAAGGCCACTCCATTTGTCTTGGAGAGCCCTTGGTGCCACAGGCTCCAAAACCCACACCTGCTGCCCTGGTTGGAACTCTACCAGTGCAGCTTTCTCGTCATGCCAGAGCTTCTGAAGCTCCTGGCTGGCCCCAAGAGTTTTGGATGTTCTCTGTATGTACTCTCCCATCCAGGAACGAAGGCCTAGCACATAGTCCACCACATCTTGCTTTGGTAAATGATGGGGTTTCTCCCATCCTTCCCTCACAAGAGAGACTGGTCACCTGACAAGGTAGCCAAACAGAAGTTCAAAGAGGGAAAACTCAACTCCCTTCTGAGGCACCTCTCTGTAGGCAAAAAGCACGCAGGATAACAGAACATCCCATCTCCTTTTGAGTTTTTCAGGGTTACCCATTATCATGCCTTTCAATGTCTTGTTGACTTTTTCAACAAGGCCATTGGTTTGTGGGTGATAAGGTGTTGTGAACTTATAGACCACTCCAAACTCATCCCACATGTGTTTCAAGTATGCAGACATAAAGATGGAACCTTAGTCTAAAACTACCTCTTTAGGAAACCTTACCCTGGTGAAGACACCAATGAGGGCCTTGAATACTACAAGGGCTGTAGTAGACCTAAGCGGAATGGCTTCAGAATACCTGATAGCATGATCCACTTCTACCAGTATGTATTTGTTTCCTGAGGCTGTGGGAGGTTCAAGTGGACTCACTATATCTACATCTACCCTTTCAAAGGGAACCCTAACCACTGGTAGTGGAATTAAGGGGGCCTTTGAGTGTCCACCTATTCTGCCACTGGCTTGATAAGTGACACAGGGGAGTACACACTCCTTCACTTTTTGGGACATCTGTGGCCAATAAAAGTGGTTGACAAGTCTTTCCCAAGTTTGTGTCTGGTCCAGATGTCCAGCAAGGGGGATGTCATGGGCCAAGGTGAGCAGGAAATCTCTATATAACTGAGAAATATGTAGGAAGCTGGCTCTGTATATACTATACCAAAGTAAGGTACAGTGTGCACAGAGTCCAGTGGACCCCCAAAGGCTTACATAGGTAAAAGTTGATAATACTTTACTTTCTATTTGTGGTAGTGTGGGCGAGCAATAAGGCTTTATCAGAGGGTGGTGTTAAGCATTTATTGTACACACTCAGGCAAGAATTGATGTCACACTCTCAAAAACTGAACTCAGACCACTTGATTGTATTAAAAATATTTCTTTAGTTGTATTTATTGTTAGGACCCAGCAGGACTTGGTACAGGTAAATAGAATTGTACTTTCCCAGACAGATTGATCAACAAGCAAGCTGGATGAGAATTACTATTGTTACAGGTTTGTAAAATATGCAAATACAGTTGTAATTACTTTTGATTACTTTTCAGAGTACCTTTTGGATTACCTTTTCTACTCAGTGTGATTTGCCTAGATATCACACCGGGACATTTCCTAGATAAAAGGTAAATAAAACAGTTTTCATAAAAACATAGTTTCTTATGTTTCCATACAAGCACCCTCAATGCTTAGAAGTTTTTCAGAGGCAAACAGTCAATGCAATCCTATAGAGAAAAATTAGGTTATCAGTTTGCAGGTAAGTAAACGGTCTTGAGGGTTGAGTTTCTGGGGTAAGAACAAGGATTTCCCCAGGGTCAAGGATGCACTTAAAAAGCACCCTCAGCAGCAGTAGGGCGGCCTAGTACAGAGTGCTGAGGCCCAATGTTAGACTATGGGGCCGTCGGTTGGTGGCTGCTCTAGGACAAGCCACAGAGGTGAGGGAGGAAAAGCTCCTACGGTTAAGCTCAGGGCAAAGGGGGATCCAAGTTAGCACACATGGTGCACCCAAAGCGGGTGCTGGTTTGGCGTCGGGTGCCCTGTTGTTTTCAATGGGAGTTGCCGGTTTTGGATTTTGGCTGCCAACTCAGTCCAGGAAGTCTTCTGGGAAGAACCAACAGCAGGGCAGGTAAGTTGGAGGGCTCGGGAGAAGGTGCACCTCAGGTCCTCTTCTCCAGGTCACAGGGCAGCTGGATGCAGGGGTGCCTTTTGATGTCGGATTTCACCTTACTGGGCTGCTTTGGTTTGGGGGGGTCTCTGTGCAGAGTCTGCAGGCGATGCTGGGGAGTCCTGGAGGGGTCAACCCATGGTGAACTCGGACTCTGGAGCGCTGTGGGACCTCGCTGGGACCAGTGGGCCACTCGGACTTGGGCCGTACGCGATGGGTGTAGTGGTGGTTCCAGGCATCGGGTTTCTTTGTCTTCAGCAGACTCAGAGTCTTTCTTTGGAGATTCTTTTGAACAGAGCTGCTGTTCACAGGAGATCCGATCTTTGTTGAGGGCAGTCAGCCCTCCCAGGGGTTCTGGAGGTCACTGGCTGCAGATCAAGATAACTTTGGTGCAGGATCTCTGGAAGCTGCAGACAGGCCGGTAGGGGTGGGGCCAAGTCAGTTCTTCTCTGCAGTCTCCTCCACTATGCGTCTTCTTTCATCCTTCTTCTTCGTAGGTTGCAGGAATCTGCCTCCTGGGTTCAGGGCTGCTCCCTAAATACTGTATTTAGGGGGCATTTTAAGGGTCTCGGGTTAGTAGCCAATGGGTTACTGACATTAGGGTGACTGCACTCTTGGAGTGCTCACCCCACATGGGGGAGTGGGCACAAACCCTAATCCTGATTGGAGAGTGCCTGCAATCTGCAAGATGGCGGGCACTGAAGAGTGGGCTTCACCTCGCCTCCCCCACCTGAGGGGTTAGGTTGGCAGAGGTGGGCACACCTTCTGGGCTGTTCTAATTTTTCCCAACTGTCTTCCTGCCGAAAAGGGGGCGAGACAGGAAGGGGGCCTGCTCCTGATAGCAGGAGAGGCTGGGGGTCATGTTGCAAACACGGCAAGGCCATTGAAGCTCCCCGGCCACAGATGGCTCGTCCCGACCTAGGGGAGGTGTGAACACCTCCGCACAGGAAAGGCTTTGTTTCTGAGCTCAGGGAGCGAAGGCTCCCACCCCAGGGGTCCAGAAACCTGTCTTGTGCTGGCAGGCTGGTGTTTGCCAGTCAGGGAACCCACTAGAGGCTGGTAGTTTTTCAGGGGGCATCTCTTAGATGCCCTCAGAGTGCATTGTATAATAAATCCCACACTGGCATCAGTGTGGGTTTATTATGCTGAGAAGTTTGCTACCAAACCTACACAAAAAGTTCGAAGTACTTCCCCCTAACTTCAGTGAGTTTTAAGGGGCTTATTTACTAGGCCCTTGCGCCACTTTTGCGTCATTTTTAACATGGAAAAAGTGACGCAAAAGTGGCGCAAGGGGCTTGTAAATCTGCCCCTAAGTTTCTAAAAAATGCTACAGGGACTTAATCGAAGGCCCTAACAAGACTTTTAGAAATTCGGAAAATAGTCAATTCAAAAAATGAGTTGTACTAAAGTCTATTTTTTGGATTCTTGTCATGTGATCAGGTGTTAGTCCAACAAATACAAAGTTGTAGATCCCACCGCTGCCACCAATGTAGGAGGCTAGCTCTGTATATACTATACCAAAGTAAGGTATAGTGTACACAAAATCCAGTGGATCCCAGAGTTATAGCAGAGGCTAAATTAGATAATCACTAACAGCTCTCTTTGTGGCAGTGTGGTCGAGCAGCTAGGCTTATGAGGAGGGTGTGTTAAGCCTTTATTATATTCACTCAATCAAGACTGATGCACACACTCACAGACAGAATCCAGACCAATTAGGTAAGTATAAAAAGGTATACTTATGTTTTATTTGCAGAACCAAGCAGGACCTGGCACAGGTAAGCATGATATGCTTTAAAATGCAAAACTTTACAGAAAAATGCAATTGTGATTGAAATTGAATTTGTTTCAAGTTTGTATTTGCTTTCAAAACAGTTAAAAATATATTGTAATTACTTTGGAGTACTTTTGGATTACTTTTTAGTTACTTTTACTACTCGGGGTGATATGCCCAGATATCACACCGTGGGTCTCCCAAAACACAGGTAAGTATGACAGTTTTTGATTTACAGAAAGTTACTTTTCTTGGCACAAAGATCATAACATTGGTTCCTATGAGAGAAAAGAAGGTTATCGGTTTGCAAGTAAGTGAAACGACTTGCAATAATAGCTTTTGGGGGTTAGAACCAAGGTTTCCCAAGGTTCAGTTAGGCACTCTAATCGCACCACCAGCGGCACTAGGGCGGCCGTGTGCAGAGTGCAGGGGCCCAATGTTAGCCAAAGGGGCTAGAGGGCTTTCGGTCAGGGGCTGCTTACAAGCAGGCCACTGGGTTGTGGGAGCAAAGCTCCTGGGGTTAAGATCAGCACTGCAGGGGCCAACAATCAGCACAGGAGCTGCACCACCAGCGTCACGGAGGCGGCCGGGTGAAGAGTGCCAAGAAGACATCAGGAGCCCTGGGGTTTTCAATGGAGATCTCTGGTTCGGAAAAGATGCTGCAGGCTCGGTCAAGGAGGCTTCCTGAGGGCGACCACCGGCAGGAGAGGTGAGTTGGGTTCTTGGGGGATGCCTGGACACTGTTGGTTGGACCATCCAAGGCCTTGGGGCGTCAGGTGCAAGGGTGTATTTAGGTGTCAGATATTGTTACCAGCTCCGGTCGCGGTCTGGGAGGACCCCTCAGGTTGAGGCTGCAGGGCGTCAGCTTGAAGCTCGAGGTAGGTCAGGGATCACCAGATACCAAATCCCAGGTCAGGATCGCTGGGGAGACCTCCTTGTGGTGTTGGGCCACTCGTACACGGGCCTTGGGCGTCAGGTGCAGAGTGGTGCAGAACCGCGGAGCTACTTGGATCCGGATTCTGTGTTAGAGTCTTGGGTTAAGCAAATCCGGTGCTCACGGGAGACAGAGGGGCATATTTACAAAGAAGTGGTGGAGCGTGTCGTTAGCCTCCTTGGCTTAATGACATGCTACGCCACTTCTGAAAAGCAGGGCTGTACCATATTTACAAGAATATGGTGTAGCCCTGCGTTTCCCCCTGCACTGGCGCTAAGTTTAAAGTGACGTTGTGTTGGCGATAGGGGATTGTAAATATGCCCCGAGTCTTTTAGATGATGGCAAGGCAGGTTCTCCAGGTTCTGGATGGCTGCTGGACACGCCGGAGTTTTGCTGTGAGCAGGTCAGAGTCAGGACAGGCCGGTAGGGCTGGGGCCAAAGCAGTTGGTGTCCTCTTATACCTGGGTCAGCACGGCTCTTCGGTTCTTCTTCTTTCTCCCTCGAATCTGAGGAGGCAAGGTTCAGGGTCACCCCTAAATACTAAATTTAGGGGCAAAACAGGGGTATGCAGGTCGGGACTAATAGGTTTCTTCCTTGGGATGGTTCACCCCCGATTATGAGAAGAAATTGAGCCTCTGTAAGGTCACCAAACCAGCTGCACTGCCATATGTATGCAGGAATCAACAAAGTCCAAAATCTTTTGCCAGTTTAACCCACTTTAATCTTAATTTTTCATTGGAAATGGGGCTGTTTCTCTTGAAGCTGACAAAAGAACGACATAGCAGACAGGAATTTAAACATACTGCTACAGTCTAAATGAGATTGGACTTTGTTATATTGGTCCATTGTGAGATACGAGTGTAGTCAAGCATAAGATGCGATACCCCTGATGAAGGTTATTATCATGAAATGCATTGGGTATTTTTTTTTAAAAGCATCCGGACATATGAACTCACTTGTGCTACTGTGCAAAGCCTGAAAGGATACATTTTGAAAACTAATAGTAAAATGAGAAAATGAAAGGATAAAAAAAGTTGAGAAAAATGAAGATTAAAGTGGGTTAAGCTGGCAAAAGATTTTGGACTTTGTTGATTCATGCATACATATGGCAGTGCAGCTGGTTTGGTGACCTTACAGAGGCTCCCTTTCTATTCATATTTAACTTATGCGCACAGGCGGAGCGCATATTCAGCCTGCACGCCTTACACGCTGTTAAGTTTAAATAATATGGATTACACTGGAGTGCATTCTACCATTTCTGACTTACGACCCCGATTATGCCACCCTCCAGTGGGGGGCATGCGCTTCTCTCTAGTTGGCTGTGTCCCCTCATCTTCAAGATGGAGGAGACTGAGATGTGTTCTTCAGCTTGCCTCCCCCACCTGAGGGGTGGGGTTGGCAAAGGTGGGCACATCTCTCCTCCTAACTTGGTTTTCCCGCTGAATCTCCCGCCCAAAGTGGGGGGTCAGAACCATTGGGAGCCAGTTGCTGGGGGCAGCTAAAGGTAGGGACAGCTCACAAAGGCGGCAGGCCTTTGAAGCGTCCCCTTCGTGGACCCAGCCCATCCTGGGTGAGGAGGCACGACACCTCTGCCCAAGATGGGCTTTGTTTCTGGACCCAGAATGAATGAATGAATGAAAGCATTTATAAAGCACAACGTTCACTCCGAGGAGCATCTTGGCACTGGCAGAAGCATGGAAGTCTGAGGTGAGAAGATTAGGGAGCACAGAAGGATGTAGGAATCAGATGAGAGATAGCACTGGGTGATCTGGGGCAGCAAAGATCAAGGTTTTTAGGAGTTTCTTTAATATAGGTTCAGACTGCGCCAATCTCAGCTGAATGGGTAAGCTATTCCAGGCTTTCGTTCCTAGGACAGCCATTGACTTTCCCCCTCTGGATGTCAGGTGGAAGGGGGGGGGGGGGTAGAAGTTTTTTGAAGATGACGGCAAGATCCGTTGAGTGATATAAGGTCTGATTCTGGACCTTAGGTATTTGGGTCCCGTTTCCCTGATGGCCTTGAAGATAATTACAAGGATTTTAAAGAGAATCCTTTTATGTATGGGCAGCCAATGGAGTATTTTAAGTGCTGCTACAGACGAGGACCCCCTAGGTAGTTTTAATACCAGCCGGGCTGCCGCGTTTTGGACTGTCTGTAGTCTTTTCAGAGCTGTCTTTTTTGCTCCTGCGTAAAGGCTGTTGCAGTAATCCAAAAGTGACAGGATTAGTGCTACAGCGACTGTTTTCCTGGCAGTGACCGGGAGTAGATCAAGACATTTTTTTGAGGGTTCTTATCAGGTGGAAGCGCGTGCCCGCCACAGCGAGGGCTTGCTGGTGGAAGGATAGTGCCAAATCGAATCTAATCCCTAAATTCCTCACAGTGTCAACTGTGTTAGGAGGTGGAGCCGTATTCGTCGGCCACCACTGTTTGGGCATGAAGAGGTTGGATTTACCAAGCAGCATGTTTTCCGTTTTTTGACTGTTACATTTGATTTCATCCAATTCATGACTGCAGTTAGACAGTGCTGGAATTTTTCTTCAGCTGCTGTGGAGTTTTTGTCAAGGGTGAGGATTAGCTAGGTGTCGTCCGCGTACGAGACAGCCTCGATATCAAAGAAGCAATCAGGGTAAGCAGCAGTATCATGTAAAGATTAAAAAGGGTTGGACTCAGGGCCGAGCCCTGTGGTACTCCCGATGGCAACTGTTTTTCTGTTGATTTGTAGATGCCTAAAGTTACTATTTGTCGCCTGTTTTCCAGAAAAGATGTTAGCCAGGCCAGCGCCTTATGAGTGATGCCACTATCCACTAGCCTGTCTCCCAAAATGTCATGGTAGACAGTATCGAATGCGGCCGATAAGTCCAACAGAATCAGAACTGCGTCTTTTCCCTGATCTAGGGCAAACTTTAAGGGTTCCGTGGTATGAAGCAGCACCGATTCTGTTGAGTGGCCGGGCCAAAACCCGATTGCTTGGGGTGTAGGATATTGGCTTCTTGCAGAAAGTCATTGAGTTGCGCGTTGACTAGTTTCCCTGCTATTTTACTCAGACATGGTAGCAGCGAGATGAGTCTGAGATTAGAGAGAGTGGTTGGGTCTCATAATTTCTTTTTTTGGAGGGGTTTAACCGCAGCAATTTTCCAATTATCAGGAACTATTGCTAGCTTGAAGGAGGAATTGATTATTTGGTTGATGGTAGGGTTTATGATGTCAACGAGCGCATGTAGGATTTTCGGGTGGCAGGGATCAAGAGGGGAACCTGATTTGCAGGAGAGAATAGCTTGCCGGGACTGTTCAAGGCTAATCTCCTTGAAGCAGTTGAGCTCTATTCTGTTTTCTAAGATAGCCGCTTCTATAGGCGAGGAGATATTTTCCGTGAAGTCTTTTTAAGTCTACAATTTTCTTGTCGAAAAACTCGGCAATATGATCACATAGTTCTTGTGATGGAGGAATTTCATGTTCTAGCATTTTTGGGTAAGTGAAACATTTGACAATTTTGAAGATGGTTTTCTGATTGGACGCTGCCTTATTAATGAGATTGAAGTAGTGAGTCTCTTTTCTATTCTGATTTGCTGATGATATTGTTTGAGAGCTGTTTTAAAAGGGAAAAGCTCTTCTAGTTTGTAATTTTTCCTCCATATGCGTTCCAATTTTTTGCATTGTCCTTTGTAGTTCTTTTAGCCGGGGGGTGAACCAGGGAGCAGAGTTTTTATTGAGGGTGCTTTTTCTAGGAGGGGGGAGAGGCGCCAAGCTGTTAGCTAGTGAGGACATCCAATCATTAAAAATGTGGGTATCTGTTGAGGGGTCGCCTGTTAGAGTGGGTTTACCTAATTCTGTCGAGGCATGCAGATTAGGATTGGTTAGCATTTTATTCCACTTTCGTCTAAGTGTGAGGTCAGATTGCCTGGGGTTTTTTACAGGTTGTGTGGTAAAGCCGCCAATCTTAAAAGGAATAAACTTGTGATCTGACCAAGTTATGGTAACCGGGGGGTCTACTTCGAGACTGGTGGAGTTGGTGCATAGTCCATCCAGGGTGTGTCCTGCACAGTGTGTGGGCCCCTCTATCTGTTATTTCAGTCCCAGGGTATTTATAATCTCTACAAAATTATTCGTACTGGGGGTGTCAGCTGATTCTAAGTGTGTGTTTGAGCTGAGGCCCTCTACCCAGGGGTCCAGAAACCTGCCTGGTGGTGGCAAATGGCAGGCAGCTATTCAGGAACCACACCTGGGCTGGTTGTTTTTCAGGGGGCATCTCTAAAATGCCCTCTGAGTGCATTTTACCTTAAAACCCACACTTTCATGAGTGTGGGTTTAATGTGCTGAGAAGTTTGATACCAAACTTCCCAGGTTTCAGTAAAGCCATTATGGAGCTGTGGAGTTCGTAAAGACCAACTCCCAGACCATATCCTCTTTATGGCTTTACTGCACTTACAATGTCTAAGAATGAACATAGACACTGTAGGGGTACAGTGCTCATGCAACTGTACCCTCGCCTGTGGGCTAGTGCACCCTGCTAGAGGGGTGACATACCTAGGCCTCAAGCAATGGGTTGCCGCATGGCACACAGGGATGTGTGCCATGTCGACTCGTCATTTTTCTCTGCACCAAAACACGCAGCCTGCAATGGAAGTGTGTGGGTGTTATAGTGTAGGGTCTCTTAGGGTGGCACAATAGGTGCTGCAGCACTTAGAGGCCTACCCTGGTCACAGTGCCCTGGGTACCCATGGTACCTTTTACAAGGGGCTTACCTGTGCCCAGTGATGCGCCAATTGTGGGTACAAAGGTACAGTTTTGGGAAAGAACACAGGCCCTGGGAACCTGATCGCAGGGACCCAGAGCACATCAAGTCAAAGTGCATCAAATGTCAGGCAAAACATGGGGGGTAACCATGCAAAAAGGGGCACTTTCCTACACCTAGTATATGGTGCTAAGGGCATAGGCACACCAGGGGTCTCCCATTGGCTGCAGCATGCATTGTGCCACCCATGGGAGTCCACTTAAACTGTGACGATAAGGCCTGCCATTGCAGCCTGTGTGAGTTGGCGCTTGCACTTCTCACAACAGGTATAGGTTTCCTTATATATGAGGTCACTACACTTAAAACCCATAAGTCACACATATGGCAGACTCTTCAGTCCTGAGTGCAGGGAGCTTGGTTATAAGTGTGAGGGTGCCCGTGCATGAGCAGTACACCCCTACAAACCCCAGAGTCAATTAACCAGGCTTTGTAAGTGCGGTGAGTCATTTTAATACATATAGAGGACATCAGTCAATATGAGATGTCTAACTATATAATGGCTGCACCGAAACCGGTCATATTTGGTATCAAACATGTTGGAAACATACCCTAACACCGATTCCAGTGTTGGAAGTATGATCGCATGTACTGGGGGGCTCACTTGGGGTACCCCCCTGTACTCCCGGTAACAGCCTTCCAGGGTCTGACAGCAAGCTAGTGCTGCTGCCGACTACAGACACGATTCTGCCTTCCTGCTGCTGAGCCAAGCTCAAGCAGAGGAAGGTAGAACAATAGGTTTCCTGTCACAGGGAGGTGTGACCACCTCCCACACAGGACTTAATGTTTTGGGCTGGGATGGGGGCGCTTGCCAGTGCCACTAGACTGCTTTGAAGGGCACATTTGATGTCCTGCTTGCATACTCTAGTTTGAGCCAGTTCGGAGAGCCCATGGCTCTTGGTCTGGTGCGAAATTGGACAAAGGACATGGAAGTATCCTCCCCTCTGTCCAGCCCCTCCTCTGGGAGGGACCCTTGTGTTGTTCCAACCCTTTCCCTAGGGTACTTAAGGACGTACCTGTGGGTAGTTCCTTAGATTCATTGTGGTACAAGACTCAAGCCTGAAACCACGTCACTCTTCAACCGTCTGGATACTTGGACTTCGTTGGACTTCGCCTGGAATCGAGACTATACCATGGTCTTCCTGTTCTGCAAGTCTTCTTCGTTTTCTGTGTCTTTACCTCTCCTCGGATCTTCAACAGACCTGTGGGCATCAAGGACACCTATCCTGTCCTCTCTGCAACTTTGAGGCCAGTATGAATGAATGAATGAATATTAGATTTTAAAGCGCTAACTTAGCCCAAGGGCATCAAGGCGCTGCAGTATCCCTCGTCGTTAACGTTGGGACCGAATCCCTGTTCACCGCGTTGACTTGCTGTTGCCAAGGCTTGCCGGCTCTGTACTCCAGAGGTCTTCAGGCTACAAGAAGCTCCAGCCTCCAGCATCTCTTCACTCCAAGCTCAGCATCCTCACTGCATCCTCTGCACCGTGGGCCTTCGTTCTTGGTGAGCTGCTCGAGGTCCTCTTGCAACTCCTGTGCCTTTGGCCTGTGGGTCTTCCTGAGGGTCTTCTACTGCTTCAGTGGGCTCCCCTCCTGGTATCCCCCTGTACTCAGGACAGCAAGCTAGTTCTGCTTCCGACCACAGACATGATTCTGCCCTCCTGCTGCTGAGCCAAGCTTGAGCAGGGGAAGGTAGAATAATAGGTTTCCGGTCACAAGGAGGTGTGACCACCTCCCAGACAGGACTTAATGTATTGGGCTGGGGTGGGGGTTCTTCCCATCGCCACCAGACTGCTTTGAAGGGCACATTTGGTGGCCTCCTTGCATAATCTAATTTGAGCCAGTTTAGGGAGCCTTTGGCTCCTGCTCTGGCGTGAAACTGGACAAAAGACATGGGAGTATCCTCCAATTTGTCCTTCCTCTGGGAGAGACCTCTCAGTCGTTCCAACCCTTTTCCTAGGGTGCTTAAGGGCACCTGTGGGTGGTTTCTTAGATTCGTAGTGGGACAAATTCAAGCCTAAAACCACGTCACTCTTCGACTGTCTGGACACTTGGACTTCTCTGGATTTTGCCTGGAACTGAGACTGCACCAAGGAAGACTCCTGCTGCTCCTGGTCTCACTGTTTTGCAAGTCTTCTTTGTTGTCTGTCTCTGTGCTTCTTCCAGACCTCTGGGCATCAAGGACACCTGAAGCAATCTCCCTTGGAGTGAAGGAGTCACTACACTGCATCTGCAGGCACCTCAATGAAGCTAACCGCTATGCTGCTTTTGTAGTCCTACGGACTTCCCGAGGCTCAGCAACATAGGTGGTGGTTCTGCAATGCCATCGAGGCCTGTCCTGTCCTCTCTGTAATTTTGAGGCTAGTATCCCTCATCGGAACCATTGGGACTGAACCTCTGTGCACCACGTCGACTTGCTGTTTGCAAGGCTTGTTGGCTCTGCACTCCAGAGATCTTTGGGCTACAAGAAGCTCCAGTCTCCAGCATCTCTTCCCTCCAAGCACAGCATCTTCACCGCATCATGGGCCTTCGTTCTTGGTGAGCTGCTCGAGGTCCTCTTGCGACTCCCGTGTCTTCAGCCTGTGGGTCCTGCTGAGGGTCTTCTACTGCTTCAGTGGGCTCATCTGCTTGCTCGGGGCCTGCTCTGACTCTCCTTCTGTTGGTGAGTCCCTTGGACATTGCTGGTCCCAACGTTGCTCCTTGTTCGTTCTCCACGCCAGTTGCGGCTACCAAGGCTTGTTGATGCTCCCATCGTACACCGACCACCTAGTCACCGACATCCGATGTTCGACAGCTCTTGCATGGCTCCTGGTCTTCCTCAGTGTTGCCTGGTCCTCACAGTTGCAGCGAAAAGGTTACTGTTGACTCTCTTGAACCTCTCGACATCGGTGGGCATTGTGTCTTCGTGCCTCCTGGTCACCTCCGGTGGCATAGACTCTTTCCCTCCTGCTTGCAGGTTCTTCACTTCCAGAATCCAACCTTGGATCCATCGGACTTCTTCATCTTCTTCTCCAGAGGCATTTTCTTCCAAGTCTTCCATTGTCGTCTGTGGAGGTTTCCGACGTCTTTTCACCCCTTTGCACCTGGCTTCCCTGGTGTAGGTAACTTGGTTCTCGGGGAATCCACTGGTGGGGTGGCTCTCTAAACTTCTGTCCTCCAACGGAATTCTTCGGGGTCCTTTGGGAAGGGTCGTTCTTCTGCAAAACTGCAACCATTATGGTATAAACTATACTCTGTGTGGAGTGTTGTTTGTATGCACAGCTTATGCATTATTTGTCTCACGTTTAAGTGAACTGAGTTCTACTCTGTGTAGGAATAGTTCTCTGTGGTACTTTTGAGTTTGTATCTCATTGGAGCCTTGGAGTATATGATTTGAGTTTTAATAACAGGCTTTGGTGCGAAGACCTTCTTAATAGGCATGTTAAGTGTAGGAGTCTGGCTTAGTATATGGTGCACACTTATTTAAGTGAAGCACCTTGCACTAATCCAGACAACCCTTATGGTGATTTAAGTGGTCTTAGACAACCATAGAAAGCTCTCTAAGTGGGAGCTGTGGAGAGCAGCCTTCAGGCTTAGTCCAGAAGGAGTGTAAAGCAGCTTGTTTTACCGGTACTAATTATATTGTGCAGGTTAGGTGAAAAAGAACAACACAGTTTAGTTATAAAAATATGTATTTATTATAAATACTCACAAAAACATTGATATATCTCCTACCCGGAGATATAATCACAATATACACAATACTTCAATAATAGAACAGGTAAGTAACAAAAATACACAGTGGTCTCCAGGGGGGGACCAAACCATATATTAATAAACTGGAACCACGACCGAAGTCGAGACTGGACCCAGAAGACTTAGAAGAGCCGGGGACCCAAGAAACCACCCAAGGTAAGTACCAAGGAACCCTACGGAGGCCGTGTGTAGAGTAGGAATATGACCGCTTGCTCAATACAAGTCAATGGGGAAGTCACAGTTTCAGTTTTTAAAAAGAAGGACCTTTTCCAGAGGACCCTGAAAGAAACCCCATGGAAGATGGAAGGTTGGAGTCACCCCACCCATGGATATTCTAGGAACCAGGATACCTACACCAGGGAAGCCAGTTGCATAGGTGTGAAGTGACTTTGGAAACCACCGAAGACCACAATGGGGGACTTCGGAAAAGATGCCGCTGCGAAGAAGGTGAAAGTGTCTGGTGGAACCCAAAGGTGGAATCAAGATGAGAGGTACCTGCAAGCAGAGGGGACAGAGTCTATGCCACTCAGGAGTGACCAGGAGGCACAGAAGACAAATGTCCACAAAGTCGTAGATGAAGGAGAGTTGACGGTGCCCTTGACGTTGCAGCTGTACGGACCAGGTGACGCAGAGGAGGACCAGGAGCCATGCACGAGCTGTCCCACGTTGGATATCAAAAGCCAAGGGGTCAGTGTCCGGCAGAGGCACAAACAAGCCTTGACAACGGCAACCAACATAGTTGAAGAAAAAGGTGCAGTGTCGGGACCAGCAAGGTCCAAGTGACTCACTGTAGGAGAGTAGGATCTGCTTCACATGGGTACCCCCACTTTTTGCTGATGCTTCACTGTTTTTCGACCTTAGTCTGGCTGGGGCCCTGCTAATCAGAACCCCAGCCTAGCTGCTACCTCTCTAAAATGGTTTCCATGTGCCTTAGGCACATCTCTGATTGGAATCTGGAGTGCCCTTATAAGTCCCTAGTATATGGTATACTATGAACCCAGGGCATAGGTACCTCAGAGGCCTACCAGGGGCTGCAGCATGTATTGTGCCACCCCTGGAAGGCCATCCAAAATGACACCACAGGTCTGCTACTGCAGCCTGGGTAAGGTGGTGCATGCACCCCTTACTGTGATATAGGCTACCTATATCACTACATACATACACACATATAAACCTATAAGTCACTCCTATGGCAGGCCTTATCAATCCTGAAGGCAGAGTGCGTGGTTCCTATGTGAGAGGGTGCCCCTGCATGAGCTGGGCCCCTCTGCAGTGTTCGGAGACCCTTCTCTGATGCTGTTTGTAGTGCAGCCCGACAATATACTCTTAAGCGCATTATAACCTCGCGTTAAATGCTAACTTTGGGATGGCTGCACGGAAACATGTCGTGTTTGGTGTCAAACATCTTGGAATACTACCCCCCCGCCAGTTCTGGCGGCAGGGGTAGCATTCCACCCTTCTAGAGGGAGAGACATGTACACACCGGTATACCCGGTACTGACTTTCCAGAGCCCTGGCATCACAAAATGGATGCCGCTGCCACAGAAACGAGTCTGGCCTCCTGCTGCTGACCGAAACTCCGGCAGGGGAGGCCTGGACAATAGGTTTCCTGTCCCAGGGAGGTGTAACCACCTCCCCAGACAGGATAGTGTGTATTGGGGCTGGGCGGGAGCACTCTCTGGTGCTTTGAAGTCCTGCACTGGGGGCACATTTGGTGTCCCTGTGCATACCCCAGTTCAAACCGGCTCAGGGGCTTCCAGCCCCTGCTCTGGCGCGAAACTGGACAAAGGGAAAGGGGTGTAACCACCCCTCTGCCCTGACCCTCCCATAGGTGGGTCCACAGAGTATGTCCAACCCCTACCTTAGTATAAGTATGGGACCCCAGTCCTTAGGACTTTAGATTAACCTGGACGAAACTCTGACACAGAATCCTGGACCTTCGACGCTCTACTTCAAGATTAGAGGACTGAAGAATCTCCCTTGGGGTCAAGGAGTGACTCCCCTGCTTGGCAGGCACCAAAGAAGCAATTGTCCGGTCTGCATCGCTGAAGCTCCCGCCGGACGCCTGAAGTCTTTGCATCACCAGAGGTGGATTTCCAGACTTCCCCGAGGCTGCCCTGAGTCCCCAGCAAAACTGAGGCCCGTAGCTGTCGTGGGTAACGTGGAACCGTGACCCCTGGACACCGATCACATTTGCAAGTGCATCCTCTTTTGGGTCTCCCACGAAGTCGTGCTTTGGGCTCCGAGTAGCCCCAGCCTCCAGCACCGACTGCACCGAAGATCACTGGTCTCCACTCCACGAGTGTCCTGTGAGCCAGCTCCACATGCATCGACTTGAGGCTCCTTTGCGGTCGCTAGTCCGTTGGCTAGTAGGCCCTCCCGAAGGCCAATCTTCTTCTGCTTGGGCTCCCTGGTTGCTCCAGGCGTGCCCTGACTTACCCTCGCTGGGTGAGTCCCACAGACCTTGCTGGTCTGCAACATCGTCCTTCTTCCATTTCCACGAGACTTGCCGTTGCCAAGGCTTGTTGGGTCCAATCCGGTCGCCGATACGCCTGCAATCGACAGACATCGTGGGACAGCTCGAATCCAGCTCCTGGTCATCGTCGACACCTCCTGGACCTCGTGGCTGAAGAGTCAAGACGACCGTCAACCAACCTGAAGCACTCAACATCGGTGGGCATCTGCTCATCGCCTTCCTGGTCACTGGCTAGTGACCCAGACTCTGTCCCCTCTGCTTTCAGGTTCTTCAGATCTTCGATCCACCTTTGGATCCACCCGAACACTTTCGACTTGGCCGCCAGCAGCACTTTGCAGCAGATCGCCATTGAAAGCGACGAGCGAAACCCGACCCGAAAGACACCTATGCACCCGGCTCCCCTGGGTGAGGTAACTCGAGTACTCCGGTGCTCCCGTGGGTATTGACACTAGAACAGCCTAGTTCTCAAAGGGTTTGCTCCAAGTCCTCCTCTAAGTGTCCCTTTTCTTTTAAATTCAAACCGCGACTTTCCCCATAGAAGTTAACGGCGATTCGCGGCTGTGTTCATACACTGCACGCGTCCCCCGTGGGTCCCCTGTGTCACTACCTTGGGTGGTTCCTTGTGGTCCAAGCACTTCTACAGGCTCTAGGCCCTGTGTCTAGCTCAGTCGTGGTTCTTATACCACTTTATTGGTATATGGTTTGAGTACGCCCCTAGGGCTCAAACGTGTATTTGTGCTATTACTGTAGATAACTAACTTATAACTTATGTACTTGAACTCTAGCCTCATAAAGAGACTAGAGGGGTGTGTTTAGCAATAAATACATATATTTTGAATATATACCTGGTGTGGTCCTCTTTCATTTGGTCACTCAAGAGATTATAGACTGGTAAAACAAGCTGCTTTACATTCCTTCAAGACTTAGCCTGAAGGCTGCTCTCCATAGCTACCACTAGGATAGCTTTCAATAAAGGTTTTCTTTAACCTATCTCCAATAAGGGGTTGTTTGGACTGGTGCAAGGTGCCCACTATAATTAGTGGACAGCATATGCCAGGCCAACTTCTCACATTGGTGTGCAGCGTGTGGGATTCCAGCTTGCTATTGTTTTACCAGATAATCTCAATTGAATTGATCAACTGAAAACCACTAAGGGTACCTAAGGTACATATAAATCAAGCTTAGTAATACAGTAAGTTCTACTGAGCTTAGAGTTGTGGTTCTTATACCACTTTATTGGTATATGGTTTGGTACGCCCCTAGGGCTCAAACGTGTATTTGTGCTATTACTGTAGATAACTAACTTATAACTTATGTACTTCGAACTCTAGCCTCATAAAGAGACTAGAGGGGTGTGTTTAGCAATAAATACATATATTTTGAATATATACCTGATGTGGTCCTCTTTCATTTGGTCACTCAAGAGATTATAGACTGGTAAAACAAGCTGCTTTACATTCCTTCAAGACTTAGCCTGAAGGCTGCTCTCCATAGCTACCACTAGGATAGCTTTCAATAAAGGTTGTCTTTAACCTATCTCCAATAAGGGGTTGTTTGGACTGGTGCAAGGTGCCCACTATAATTAGTGGACAGCATATGCCATGCCAACTTCTCACATTGGTGTGCAGCGTGTGGGATTCCAGCTTGCTATTGTTTTACCAGATAATCTCAATTGAATTGATCAACTGAAAACCACTAAGGGTACCTAAGGTACATATAAATCAAGCTTAGTAATACAGTAAGTTCTACTGAGCTTAGAGTTGTGTGTTAAGGGATAGCACACCCTTTCTACAACTCAAGAGAGTTTAGTAGGCCACACTAGAGTAGGTAGTGCATACACCACACCTCACTAGTAATGTCTTCAAAGCCAGGACCCAGTGAGTCCTCGCCAGAAGCCAGTGGGCTTCTTCCCTCCAAGTATGATAAACTCCCATTCTTGGAATTGAGAGCATTATGCAATACTAGGAAGTTGAAGGCAGGCAAAAGTGCCAGCACCCAACACCTCAGGGAGGTGTTACTAGCTGATGATCTCGGCATGCCCCTAGGGTCTGAAGGGGTAGGCAGAGAGGGTGGGGCAGAAGATGAGGAAGGAGTCAGGGGTGAAGAAACCCAGGCCCCCCCCTCTGAAACTGGCCAGGAAGGTGAAAATGACCTTGTCCTGGAAAACCCAATTCCTCCTGTGGAGGAGGAGGAGGGGGATCAGAATGACCTCACCTTTGTCCCCCCAGGAAGAGTACTGAGTGTGCCCAGAAGGTCTAGATCTCCTTCTCAGGAGTCTAACCACTCTGACACCTCAATAGGGACCTCTGTCTCCTCTCATAGGAGGGAATCCTCTCATGAAAGGAGAAAGAGATTGCTTCAGTATGAACAAGCCCAGCTTGAGCTCAGAAAACAGCAATTGGCTATAGACAGGGAGTCCCTAGATCTCTATAGAGAGAGACAAAAAATGGGACTAGAGTCCCATGGTGGCAGCAATTTCCCCAAAGATAGGGAAAGGTCTTATGACCATAGAAACCTGAGCAAGATTGTCCCTCTCTACCAGAGTGGGGATGACATCCACAAATGGATAACTGCTCTAGAGAGGGCCTGTAAAGTACAGAGGGTCCCTCAGGAGCAGTGGGCAGCAATCTTGTGGCTCTCCTTTGCAGACAAAGGTAGAGATAAGCTCCTCACTGTTAGAGAGGAGGATGCTGATAATTACAAAGTCTTGAAGAGTGCTCTAATTGATGGGTTTGGCCTAACCACTGAACAATACAGGTTAAAGTTCAGGGATACCCAGAAGGCACAGACTCAAGACTGGGTGGACTTTGTTGATTGTTCTGCCACGGCTCTGGAAGGTTGGTTATTGGGCAGTAAGGTATGTGACTTCACAGGATTGTACAATCTTATCAATAGGGAGCAGATCCTTAACAATTGTCAAAATCAGCTGTTGCATCAGCAGCTGGTGGACTCTGATCTGACCTCTCCCCAAGAATTGGAAAAGAAGGCAGACAAATGGGTCAGAACCAGGGTGAGGCAGAAGGTACAGAACCAAGGTGGTGACCCTAAGAAGCAAGATTCGAAAAACTCTGATAAGGGTGGGGAGAAGGGTAAAGACCAAAAGTCTTCACAAGGCCCCAAAAAATCTTCTTCAGGTGGGGATTCACAGTCTAACAAAGGGAAAGGCCAAAAGAAATCATGGTGCAAGGTCTGTAAGCAAAAGACCCACTGGACCAGTGATTGCACCAAGTCCAAAGACTCTACTCCAGCCCCCACCAATGCCCCTAAGGCACCTGCTCCCCTAGTGCAGTTACAGTTGGTGGTGGGACTACACAAGCCAAGGGTTTAGTAGGGTTGTCCCTGGGTAAGGAGATGAGCTCTGACCTAGTCAAAGAACTCACTTAGGCTGTCCTAGTCTGTGATGGAGGCATGGATGTGACCTCCTCTGTGAGTCCCAGTAATCTGGGCAAGTACAGGCAACAGCCCTTAATCAATGGAAAAGAGGCTTTGGCATTTAGGGACACAGGGGCAAGTGTCACCATGGTGACACAAGACCTTGTGAATCCTGGGCAGATTATACTTGGTGAAATGTACCAAGTGACCAATGCTAGCAACGTCAGAACAGACCATACTCTGGCAGTTGTTAACTTCTCCTGGGGAGGGGTAACTGGCCTTAAGAAGGTTGTGGTAAGTGCAGACCTACCCGTTGAATGCTTGCTTGGCAATGACTTAGAAACTTCAGCTTGGGCAGAAGTGGAGCTCAGGACCCATGCAGAAATGCTGGGCATCCCTGCAGATGTGTTTGCTGTGACCAGGTCACAAGCCAAAATGTCTAACACTGAACAGGCCTTGGATTCTGGAATAATGGACCAAGTGCCCTCCAAGAAGAGGAGTAGTAGGGTAAAGGCAGTGCCTTCCCCTTGGCTCAGAAGGAAGATCAGTCTCTTGAGGGGGATGATCTCAGTCCTGAGGAAGGAACTGTCCCAGAAGAGCTTGAACCTGACCAGGTTGAGTTCTTGGGGACAGGGGGCCCTTCCAGGGCAGATCTGAGCCAGGAGCAGCAGAGCTGCCCCTCTCTTGAACCCCTCAGACAGCAAGCTGCTGCTGAGGCTGCTGGGAAAGCTAGTGGTCCCCATACTGTGTATTGGGATGATGGACTCTTGTACTCAGAGTGTAGAGACCCCAAGCCTGGTGCCACCAGGAGGTTGGTTATACCTCTGAAGTTCAGGGGCTTCTTATTGACCCTAGCCCATGACATTCCCTTAGCAGGTCACCTGGGCCAGAACAAGACTTGGGACAGAATTGTCCCTCACTTTCACTGGCCCCACATGTCTGAAGACACCAAGGAGTTTTGTCGCTCCTGTGTAACCTGCCAGGCCAGTGGCAAGGCAGGTGGCACCACAAAGGCCCCCCTGATACCACTACCTGTGGTAGGGGGTTCCCTTTGAAAGGGTGGGGATTGACATTGTTGGTCCCATGGATCCCATTCCCCAAACAGCATCTGGGCACAGGTTTATCCTGGTGGTAGTGGATCATGCCACCAGGTACCCAGAGGCTATTCCCCTTAGGACCACTACAGCACCTGTGGTGGCAAGAGCCCTCCTGGGAATTTTCTCAAGAGTGGGCTTCCCTAAGGAGGTTGTATCAGACAGGGGTGCTAACTTTATGTCTGGATACTTAAAAGCAATGTGGAAGGAGTGTGGAGTGACTTACAAGTTCACCACACCCTATCACCCACAATGCAATGGTTTAGTTGAGAGATTCAACAAAACCTTGAAGGGCATGATTAAAGGGCTCCCAGAAAAGCTTAGGCGAAGATGGGACATACTCTTGCCCTGCCTTTTATTTGCATACAGGTAGGTGCCTCAAAAGGGGTTGGCTACAGCCCTTTTGAACTTTTGTTTGGTCACCCTGTCAGGGGTCCATTGTGTTTGGTGAAGGAAGGATGGGAGTTACCTCTCAAGCCCCCAAAGCAAGACATAGTGGACTATGTACTTGGTCTCCGCTCCCGGATGGCTGAGTACATGAAAAAGGCAACTAAAAACCTTGAGGCTAGCCAGGAACTTCAAAAAGCCTGGCATGACCAAAGGCTGTACTGACTGTTTACCAGCCAGGACAGAAGGTGTGGGTGTTGGAGCCAGTGGCCCCAGCAGCTCTACAAGACAAATGGAGTGGACCCCATACCATTGTTGAACAGAAGGGTGAGGTTACCTATTTAGTAGACCTAGGAACACCCAGGAGTCCCCACAGGGTTCTCCATGTCAACAGGTTAAAACCATATGTGGACAGGGCAGACATGGGCTTGCTCATGGCTACTGATGAGGGACAGGAGGAAGAGAGTGAACCATTCCCTGACCTGCTCTCACAGAACCCTGATGATGGGTCAGTGGATGGTGTAGCCTTGGCAGGCAGCCTCACTACCCAGCAGCAGACTGATTGCAGACAGGTGCTCAATCAGTTCAGACACATATTCTCACTGACACCCAGTCAGACTACCTGGTGCACTCATGAAGTGGACACTGGGGACAGTCTGCCTATTAAAAATAAGATTTATAGGCAACCTGACCATGTCAGGGACTGTATCAGGACAGAAGTCCAGAAGATGTTGGATTTGGGAGTTATTGAACCCTCAGATAGCCCTTGGGCTAGTCCAGTGGTCCTTGTGCCAAAACCTCACACCAATGGTGGGAAAAGAGAGATGAGGTTTTGTGTGGACTACAGGGGTCTCAATGCAGTCACTAGGACTGATGCCCATCCAATACCTAGGGCAGATGAGCTAATAGACACTTTGGCCTCAGCCAAGTATCTAAGCACATTTGACCTGACAGCTGGCTACTGGCAGATCAGACTAGCTGATGATGCAAAGCCAAAGACAGCATTCTCAACCCCTAGTGGGCATTATCAATTTGTGGTGATGCCCTTTGGTCTGAAGAATGCACCTGCCACTTTTCAGAGGTTGGTGAATACAGTCCTTACAGGTCTAGAAGCCTATAGTGCAGCATATCTAGATGATATTGCTGTCTTTAGCTCCACCTGGGAGGATCACCTGGTCCACCTCAGAAATGTTTTGCAGGCCCTGCAGAAAGCAGGCCTGACTATCAAGGCCACAAAGTGCCAGATAGGGCAGAGTCAGGTTGTGTACCTGGGCCACCTTGTGGATGGAGGCCAGGTTCAACCACTGCAGAGCAAGATACAGACCATCATGGACTGGACTGCTCCAACTACCCAGACTCAGGTGAGAGCCTTTTTAGGCCTGACTGGGTACTATAGGAGATTTGTCAAGGGGTATGGATCAATAGTGACACCCCTGAATGACTTAACTTCCAAGAAAATGCCCAAAAGGTTCAGTGGACAGTTAGCT
Source organism: Calotriton arnoldi (assembly GCA_963921515.1). NCBI lineage: Eukaryota > Metazoa > Chordata > Amphibia > Caudata > Salamandridae > Calotriton > Calotriton arnoldi. The sequence continues at coordinate 2,657,851 of CAWUFW010000899.1, read as the reverse complement.
GTCAAAAGGCATTTGATGACCTAAAGCAGGCCATGTGCACTGCTCCCATTCTACAGAGTCCTGATTACTCCAAGAAGTTCATTGTCTAAACAGATGCATCTGAATTGGGGGTAGGGGCTGTACTGTCACAATTGAATGATGAAGGTCAGGATCAGCCAGTAGCTTTTATTAGCAGAAGGCTGACCCCTAGAGAGAAACGTTGGTCAGCCATTGAGAGGGAGGCCTTTGCTGTGGTCTGGGCTCTGAACAAGTTGAGGCCATACCTGTTTGGACCATAAGCCCCTCTTATGGCTAAAGCAAATGAAGGGTGAAAACCCCAAACTGCTTAGGTGGTCCATTTCCCTACAGGGGATGGACTTCACAGTCGAACATAGACCTGGGAGTAACCATGCCAATGCAGATGGACTCTCTAGGTACTTCCACTTAGAACATGAAGACTTAACTGGGCAAGGTTAGTTTAATGTCCCTACGTTTGGGGGGTTGTGTAGGAGAGTAGGATCTGCTTCACATGGGTACCCCCACTTTTTGCTGATGCTTCACTGTTTTTCGACCTTAGTCTGGCTGGGGCCCTGCTAATCAGAACCCCAGCCTAGCTGCTTCCTCTCTAAAATGGTTTCCATGTGCCTTAGGCATATCTCTGATTGGAATCTGGAGTGCCCTTATAAGTCCCTAGTATATGGTATACTATGTACCCAGGGCATAGGTACCTCAGAGGCCTACCAGGGGCTGCAGCATGTATTGTGCCACCCCTGGAAGGCCATCCAAAATGACACCACAGGTCTGCTACTGCAGCCTGGGTAAGGTGGTGCATGCACCCCTTACTGTGATTTAGGCTACCTATATCACTACATACATACAAACATATAAACCTATAAGTCACTCCTATGGCAGGCCTTATCAATCCTGAAGGCAGAGTGCGTGGTTCCTATGTGAGAGGGTGCCCCTGCATGAGCTGGGCCCCTCTGCAGCGTTCGGAGACCCTTCTCTGATGCTGTTTGTAGTGCAGCCCGACCATATACTCTTAAGCGCATTATAACCTCGCGTTAAATGCTAACTTTGGGATGGCTGCACGGAAACATGTCGTGTTTGGTGTCAAACATCTTGGAATACTACCCCCGCCAGTTTTGGCGGCGGGGGTAGCATTCCACCCTTCTAGAGGGAGAGACATGTACACACCGGTATACCCGGTACTGACTTTCCAGAGCCCTGGCATCACAAAATGGATGCCGCTGCCACAGACACGAGTCTGGCCTCCTGCTGCTGACCGAAACTCCGGCAGGGGAGGCCTGGACAATAGGTTTCCTGTCCCAGGGAGGTGTAACCACCTCCCCAGACAGGATAGTGTGTATTGGGGCTGGGCGGGAGCACTCTCTGGTGCTTTGAAGTCCTGCACTGGGGGCACATTTGGTGTCCCTGTGCATTCTCCAGTTCAAACCGGCTCAGGGGCTTCCAGCCCCTGCTCTGGCGCGAAACTGGGAAAAGGGAAAGGGGTGTAACCACCCCTCTGCCCTGACCCTCCCATAGGTGGGTCCACAGAGTATGTCCAACCCCCTACCTTAGTATAAGTATGTGACCCCAGTCCTTAGGACTTTAGATTAACCTGGACGAAACTCTGACACAGAATCCTGGACCTTCGACGCTCTACTTCAAGATTAGAGGACTGAAGAATCTCCCTTGGGGTCAAGGAGTGACTCCCCTGCTTGGCAGGCACCAAAGAAGCAACTGTCCGGTCTGCATCGCTGAAGCTCCCGCCGGACGCCGAAGTCTTTGCATCACCAGAGGTGGATTTCCAGACTTCCCCGAGGCTGCCCTGAGTCCCCAGCAAAGCTGAGGCCCGTAGCTGTCATGGATAACGTGGAACCGTGACCCCTGGACACCGATCGCATTTGCAAGTGCATCCTCTTCTGGGTCTCCCACGAAGTCGTGCTTTGGGCTCCGAGTAGCCCCAGCCTCCAGCACCGACTGCACCGAAGATCACTGGCCTCCACTCCACGAGTGTCCTGTGAGCCAGCTCCACGTGCATCGACTCGAGGCTCCTTCGCGGTCGCTAGTCCGTTGGCTAGTAGGCCCTCCCGAAGGCCAATCTTCTTTTGCTTGGGCTCCCTGGTTGCTCCAGGCGTGCCCTGACTTACCCTTGCTGGGTGAGTCCCACAGACCTTGCTGGTCTGCAACATCGTCCTTCTTCCATTTCCACGAGACTTGCCGTTGCCAAGGCTTGTTGGGTCCAATCCGGTCGCCGACACCCCTGCAATCGACAGACGTTGTGGGACAGCTCGAATCCAGCTCCTGGTCATCGTCGACGCCTCCTGGACCTTGTGGCTGAAGAGTCAAGACGACTGTCAACCAACCTGAAGCACTCAACATCAGTGGGCATCTGCTCATCGCCTTCCTGGTCACTGGCTAGTGACCCAGACTCTGTCCCCTCTGCTTTCAGGTTCTTCAGATCTTCGATCCACCTTTGGATCCACCCGAACACTTTCGACTTGGCCGCCAGCAGCACTTTGCAGCAGATCGCTATTGAAAGCGACAACGAAACCCGACCCCGGAAGACACCTATGCACCCGGCTCCCCTCGGTGAGGTAACTCGAGTACTCCGGTGCTCCCGTGGGTATTGACACTAGAACAGCCTAGTTCTCAAAGGGTTTGCTCCAAGTCCTCCTCTAAGTGTCCCTTTTCTTTTAAATTCAAACCGCGACTTTCCCCATAGAAGTTAACAGCGATTCGCGGCTGTGTTCATACACTGCACGCGTCCCCCGTGGGTCCCCTGTGTCACTACCTTGGGTGGTTCCTTGTGGTCCAAGCACTTCTACAGGCTCTAGGCCCTGTGTCTAGCTCAGTCGTGGTTCTTATACCACTTTATTGGTATATGGTTTGGTACGCCCCTAGGGCTCAAACGTGTATTTGTGCTATTACTGTAGATAACTAACTTATAACGTATGTACTTCGAACTCTAGCCTCATAAAGAGACTAGAGGGGTGTGTTTAGCAATAAATACATATATTTTGAATATATACCTGGTGTGGTCCTCTTTCATTTGGTCACTCAAGAGATTATAGACTGGTAAAACAAGCTGCTTTACATTCCTTCAAGACTTAGCCTGAAGGCTGCTCTCCATAGCTACCACTAGGATAGCTTTCAATAAAGGTTGTCTTTAACCTATCTCCAATAAGGGGTTGTTTGGACTGGTGCAAGGTGCCCACTATAATTAGTGGACAGCATATGCCAGGCCAACTTCTCACACTCACCACGAGCAGGTAAGTCAGAGCAGACCCCGAGCAAGTAGGGGAGCCCACTGGAGCCAAAGAAGACCCTTGAGAGGACCCATGGGCCAAAGGCACAGGAGTCATAAGAGAATATTGAGCAGCTCACCAAGAGAAGAAGGCCGATGGTACAGAGAATGCGATGCAGGTGAAGATATTGGCTGCAGGAGATGCTTGAGGTAGGAGCTTCTTGGAACCCGAAGATCTCTGGAGGAGAGAGTCAACAAGCCTTGGCAACGGCAAGTCGATGCTGTGCACAGGGGTTCCGTTCCAGCGGTTCCTTTGAGGGATTCTGGCCTCAAACTTGGTGAAAAGACAGTGCTGGCCTCGAGGGAGTTGCAGAACCACCGCCATTATTGCTGAGCCTTTCGGAGTCCGTGAAAGCCCAGGATCAGCAGACCAGTCAGTTGCGTTACGGTGCCTGCAGATGCAGGGGAGTGACTCCTTCACTCCAAGGCAGATTCATTCGGGTGTCTTCGATGTCCACAGGCTCTGTGAAAAACCTGTATGGAGCACAGGCACACATGTTGTAGGAGACTTGCAGGACGACGAGACCAGGAGCAGCAGGAGTCTTCCCAGTTGCAGTCTTGGTTCCCAGGCGAAGTCCAGCGAGGTCCAGAGTGCCCAGACGGTAAAAGTTGAAGTGGTATATGATCTGAATCTTGTCCCATGACGAATCTAGGGACCCACCCACAGGTAAGCTCTAAAGTACCCTAAGGAAAGGGTTGGAACGATTCAGGGGTCCCTCCCAGAGGAGGGGCTGGACAGTGGGCAGGATACTCTCATGACCTTTGTCCAGGTTCGCACCAAAGCGGGAGCCAACCACTTCACTGAAAAGGTTTGGACTGGAGCAAGCAAGGAGGGCACCAAATGTGCCCTTCAAGCAGTCTGAGTGGCGCTGGCAACCGCCCCCACTCTGTCCAAATACACTAAGTCCTGTCTAGGAGGTAGTCACACCCCCCTGTGACAGGATACGTATTGTCCTGTCTTCCTCTGCTCGAGCTTGGCTCAGCAGCAGGAGGGCAGAATTGTGTCTCTGGTTGGCAGGAGCCATAGTTTGCTGTTCGGGACTAGAAGGCTGGTATCGGGAGCACTGAGGGCCTCCCGGATGAGCTTTACAGCGCATGGAATCATACCTCCCACACCGTTTACGGTATGGGAGGTATGATTCCAACATGTTTGATACCAAACACGACAAGGTTCGTTACAGCCAGTTTAGAGATTGTCATCGAGTAATGACGCATGGCCACTCTATGTATCTTGATGGCTGATGCACTTAAAACCCCGGAGAATGGATTCCGAAAGTTGTAGGGGTGTCCTGCTCATGCAGGGGCACCCTTACACTTTGAATCGAGCACCATGCCTTCAGGATTGAAAGGCCTGCCTTAGGGGTGACTTATAGGTTTTAAGTGCAGTGACCTCAGATATAAGGAAACTTATATCTGTTGTAAGTGGTGCTAGCACCAGCTTACACAAGCTGCAATGGCAGGCCTGTAGTCACAATTTGAATGGTCTCTCATGGGTGGCATAATACATGCTTCAGCAAATGGGAGACTCCTGGTGTACCTATGCTCTAGGTACCTTAGTACTAGGGACTTATCAGGGTACACCAGTAGCCAATCTGGACTGTACCTAAGTACTCACCATGTCCAGTTTAGGGAAGAAGCACAGAGACTGGGGTCCTGATTAGCAGGATCCAAGTCAGACTAGTCAGAAACCATAGCAACACCTGGCAAAAAGTGGGGGTAACCATGTAGAAGCATCCTACCTTCCTATAACCTTACTCTGCTCTATCTGGCACTTAGTGGCCTTGATAGTGAGGCCTGCCTTCTGCAGGGCCTCCAGATTATTTCTGAGGTGGACCAGGTGATCCTCCCAGGTGGAACTAAAGACAGCAATATCATCTAGATATGCTACACTATAAGCTTCCATACCTGTTAGGACTTTGTTCACCAGCCTCTGAAATGTGGCAGGTGTTTTTTTCAGACCAAAAGGCATAACACTAAATTGCTAATGCCCACTAGGGTTTGAAAATGCTGTTTTAGGCTTGGCTGTAGGAGTGTAGGATCTGCTTCACATGGGTACCCCCACTTTTTGCTGATGCTTCACTGTTTTTCGACCTTAGTCTGGCTGGGGCCCTGCTAATCAGAACCCCAGCCTAGCTGCTTCCTCTCTAAAATGGTTTCCATGTGCCTTAGGCACATCTCTGATTGGAATCTGGAGTGCCCTTATAAGTCCCTAGTATATGGTATACTATGTACCAAGGGCATAGGTACCTCAGAGGCCTACCAGGGGCTGCAGCATGTATTGTGCCACCCCTGGAAGGCCATCCAAACTGACACCACAGGTCTGCTACTGCAGCCTGGGTAAGGTGGTGCATGCACCCCTTACTGTGATATAGGTTACCTATATCACTATGTACATACACACATATAAACCTATAAGTCACTCCTATGGCAGGCCTTATCAATCCTGAAGGCAGAGTGCGTGGTTCCTATGTGAGAGGGTGCCCCTGCATATGCAGGGCCCCTCTGCAGCGTTCGGAGACCCTTCTCTGATGCTGTTTGTAGTGCAGCCTGACCATATACTCTTAAGCGCATTATAACCTCGCGTTAAATGCTAACTTTGGAATGGCTGCACCGAAACATGTCGTGTTTGGTGTCAAACATCTTGGAATACTACCCCCCGCCAATTCTGGTGGCGGGGGTAGCATTCCACCCTTCTAGAGGAGAGACATGTTAACCCTGGCCTGGCCGGTAACTTCTTTCTAAAGCCCTGGCATCACAAAATGGATGCTGCTGCCACAGACACAAGTCTGGCCTCCTGCTGCTGGACGAAACTCCGGCAGGGGAGGCCTGGACAATAGGTTTCCTGTCCCAGGGAGGTGTGACCACCTCCCCAGACAGGATAGTGTGTATTGGGGCTGGGCGGGAGCACTTTCGGGTGCTTTGAAGTCCTGCACTGGGGGCACACTTGGTGTCCCTATGCATACCCCAGTTCAAACCGGATCAGGGGCTTGCAGCCCCTGCTTTGGCGCAAACTGGACAAAGGGAAAGGGTGTAGCCACCCCTCTGCCCTGACCCACCCATAGGTGGGGCCACAGAGTAGTCCAACCCCTAAACTTAGTATATGTATAGGAACCCAGTCCTTAGGACTTTAGATTATCCCTGGACGAAACTCTGACACAGAATCCTGGACCTTCGACGCTCTACTACAAGATTAGAGGACAGAAGAATCTCCCTTGGGGTCAAGGAGTGACTCCCTTGCTTGGCAGGCACCAAAGAAGCAATTGTCCGGTCTGCATCGCCTAAGCTCCCGTCGGACGCCGAAGTCTTTGCATCACCAGAGGTGGATTTCCAGACTTCCCCGAGGCTGCCCTGAGTCCCCAGCAAAGCTGAGGCCCGTAGCTGTCGTGGGTAACGTGGAACCGTGACCCCTGGACACCGCACGCATTTGCTAGTGCATCCTCTTCTGGGTCTCCCACGAAGTCGTGCTTTGGGCTCCGAGTAGCCCTAGCCTCCAGCACCAACTGCACCGAAGATCACTGGCCTCCACTTCACGAGTGTCCTGTGAGCCAGCTCCACGTGCACCGTCTCGAGGCTCCTTCGCAGTCGCTAGCCCGTTGGCTAGTAGCCCTTCACGAAGGCCAATCCTTTTCTTCTTGGGCTCCCTGGTTGCTCCAGGCTTGCCCTCACTTACCCTCACTGGGTGAGTTCCTCAGACCTTGCTGGTCTGCATCATCGTCAATCTTCATCTACTTCGAGACTTGCCGTTGCCAAGGCTTGTTGGGTCCAAGCCGGTCGCCGACACCTCTGCACTCGACAGACATCGTGTACCAGCCCGAATCCTGCTCCTGGTCGCCGACAACGCCTCCTGGACCTCGTGGCTGAAGAGTCAAGACGACCGTCAACCTACCTGAAGCACTCGACATCGGTGGGCATCTGCTCATCGCCTTCCTGGTCACTGGCTAGTGATCCAGACTCTGTCCCCTCTGCTTTCAGGTTCTTCAGATCTCCGATCCACTCTTGGATCCACCCGGACACTTTCCACTTGGTCGCCAGCAGCACTTTGCAGCAGATCGCCATTCAAATCGACGACGAAACCCGACCCCGAAAGGCATCTATGCACCCGGCTTCCCTGGGTGAGGTAACAAGAGTACTCCGGTGCTCCCGTGGGTAGAGACTCTAGAACGACCTAGTTCTCAAAGGGTTTGCTCCAAGTCCTCCTTTAAGTGTCCCTTTTCTTTAATTTCCAAACCGCGACTTTCTCCATAGAAGTTAACGGTGTTTCGCGGCTGTGTATTTACACTGCACGTGTCCCCCGTGGGTCCCCTGTGTCACTACCTTGGGTGGTTCCTTGTGGTCCAAGCACTTCTAGAGGCTCTAGGCCTAGTGTCTAGCTCAGTCGTGGTTCTTATACCACTTTATTGGTATATGGTTTGGTACGCCCCTAGGGCCCAAAAGTGTATTTGTGCTATTACTGTGTTTAAATAACTTATGTACTTCGAACTCTAGCCTCATAAAGAGGGTGTGTTTAGTAATAAATACATATATTTTGAATATATACCTGGTGTGGTGCTCTTTCATTTGATCACTCAAGAGATTATAGACTGGTAAAACAAGCTGCTTTACATTCCTTCAAGACTTAGCCTGATGGCTGCTCTCCATAGCTACCACTAGGATAGCTTTCAATAAGGTTGTCTTTAACCTATCTCCAATAAGGGGTTGTTTGGACTGGTGCAAGGTGCTCACTATAATTAGTGGACAGCATATGCCAGGCCAACTTCTCACATTGGTGTGCAGCGTGTGGGATTCCAGCTTGCTATTGTTTTACCAGATAATCTCAATTGAATTGATCAACTGAAAACCACTAAAGGTACCTAAGGTACATATAAATTAAGCTTAGTATACAGTAAGTTCTACTGAACTTAGAGTTGTGTGTTAAGGGATAGCACACCCTTTCTACAACTCAAGAGAGTTTAGTAGGCCACACTAGAGTAGGTAGTGCATACACCACACCTCACTAGTGATGTCTTCAAAGCCAGGACCCAGTGAGTCCTTGCCAGAAGCCCCTGGGCTTCTTCCCTCCAAGTATGATACACTCCCATTCTTGGAATTGAGAGCATTATGCAATTTGAGGAAACTGAAGACAGGCCAAAGCCCCACCACCCAACATCTGAGAGAGATGTTAGAGGCTTATGATCTCAGCAGGCCCTTAGGGACTGAAGGGGTAGGAGCAGAAGGTGGGGCAGAAGATGAGGATGAGGCCAGGGGTAGCAACACCCCCAGCCCCCCCTCTGGAACTGACCAGGAGGGTGACAATGACCCTGACCTGGAAAACCCAATTCCTCCTGTGGATGAGGAGGAGGCTCAGGATGACCTCCACTTTGTCCCCCAGGAAGGATTGTGAGTGTGCCCAGAAGGTCTAGATCTCCTTCTCAGGAGTCTAACCACTCTGGCACCTCAATAGGGACCTCTGTCTCCTCTCATAGGAGGGAATCCTCTCATGAGAGGAGAAAGAGGCTGATTCAATATGAGGAAGCTCAGCTCGAACTCAGAAAACAGCAATTGGCTATAGACAGGAGTCCCTAGATCTCTACAAAGAGAGAAAAAAGTTGGGACTAGAGTCCCATGGTGGCAGCAATGTCCCTAAAGATAGGGAAAGGTCTTATGACCATAGAAACCTGAGCAAGATTGTCCCTCCCTACCAGAGTGGGGATGACATCCACAAATGGATAACTGCTCTAGAGAGGGCCTGTAAAGTACAGAAGGTCCCTCAGGAGCAGTGGGCAGCAATCTTGTGGCTCTCCTTTGCAGACAAAGGTAGAGACAAGCTCCTCACTGTAAGAGAAGAGGATGCTGATAATTACAAGGTCTTGAAGAGTGCTCTTATTGATGGGTTTGGCCTAACAACTGAACAATACAGGTTGAAGTTCAGAGATGCCCAAAAGCACAGACTCAAGACTGGGTAGACTATGTGGATTGTTCTGCTAAGGCTCTGGAAGGCTGGTTGATGGGCAGTAAGGTGTGTGACTTCACAGGATTGTACAATCTGATAATGAGGGAGCAGATTCTTAATAACTGTCAAAATCAGCTGTTGCATCAGTGCCTGGTGGACTCTGATCTGACCTCTCCCCAAGAATTGGGAAAGAATGGGTCAGAATCAGGGTGAGGCAGAAGGTACAGAACCAAGGTGGTGACCCTAAGAAGCAAGATTCTAAGAACTCTGATAAGGGTGGGGAGAAGGGTAAAGATCAAAAGTCTTCACAAGGCCCCCAAAAATCTTCTTCAGGGGGGGATTCACAGTCTACCAAAGGGAAAGGCCAAAGAAAACCATGGTGCAAGGTCTGTAAGCAAAAGACCCACTGGACCAGTGATTGCACCAAGTCCAAAGACTCAAGTCCAGCCCCCACCAATGCCCCTAAGGCACCTGTTCCCCCTAGTACAGTTACAGTTGGTGGTGGGAGTACTACAGCCAAGGGTTTAGTAGGGTTGACCCTGGGTACTGAGATGGGCTCTGACCTAGTCAGAGAACTCACTCAGGCTGTGTTAGTCTGTGATGGAGGCATGGATGTGACCTCCTCTGTGAGTCCCAGTAATCTGGGCAAGTACAGACAACAGCCTTTAATCAATGGACGAGAGGCTTTGGCATTTAGGGACACAGGGGCAAGTGTCACCATGGTGACACAAGACCTTGTGAATCCTGGGCAAGTTATACTTGGTGAGATGTACCAAGTGACCAATGCTAGCAATGTCAGAACAGACCATACTCTGGCAGTTGTTAACTTCTCCTGGGGAGGGGTAACTGGCCTTAAGAAGGTTGTGGTAAGTGCAGACCTACCAGTTGAATGCTTGCTTGGCAATGACTTAGAAACTTCAGCTTGGGCAGAAGTGGAGCTCAGGACCCATGCAGAAATGCTGGGGATCCCTGCAGATGTGTTTGCTGTGACCAGGTCACAAGCCAAAATGTCTAGCACTGAACAGGCCTTGGATTCTGGAATAATGGACCAAGTGCCTTCCAAGAGGAGGAGTAGTAGGGTAAAGGCAGTGCCTTCCCCTTGGCTCAGAAGGAGGATCAGTCCCTTGAGGGGGATGATCTCAGTCCTGAGGAAGGAACTGTCCCAGAGGAGCTTGAACCTGACCAGGTTGAGTTCTTGGGGACAGGGGGACCTTCCAGGGCAGATCTGAGCCAGGAGCAGCAGAGCTGCCCCTCTCTTGAACCCCTCAGACAGCAAGCTGCTGCTGAGGCTGCTGGGAAAGCTAGTGGTCCCCATACTGTGTATTGGGATGATGGACTCTTGTACTCAGAGTGTAGAGACCCCAAGCCTGGTGCTACCAGGAGGTTGGTTATACCTCTGAAGTTCAGGGGCTTCCTATTGACCCTAGCCCATGATATTCCCTTAGCAGGTCACCTGGGCCAGAACAAGACTTGGGACAGAATTGTCCCTCACTTTTACTGGCCCCACATGTCTGAAGACACCAAGGAGTTTTGTCGCTCCTGTGTAACCTGCCAGGCCAGTGGCAAGGCAGTTGGCACTACAAAGGCCCCCCTGATACCACTACCTGTGGTGGGGGTTCCCTTTGAAAGGGTGGGGATTGACATTGTTGGTCCCATGGATCCCCAAACAGCATCTGGGCACAGGTTTATCCTGGTGGTAGTGGATCATGCCACCAGGTACCCAGAAGCTATTCCCCTTAGGACCACTACAGCACCTGTGGTGGCAAGGGCCCTCCTGGGAATTTTCTCAAGAGTGGGCTTTCCTAAGGAGGTTGTATCAGACAGAGATGCTAACTTTATGTCTGGATACTTAAAAGCAATGTGGAAGGAGTGTGGAGTGACTTACAAGTTCACCACACCCTATCACCCACAATGCAATGGTTTAGTTGAGAGATTCAACAAAACCTTGAAGGGCATGATTAAAGGGCTCCCAGAAAAGCTTAGGCGAAGATGGGACATACTCTTGCCCTGCCTTTTATTTGCATATAGGGAGGTGCCTCAGAAGGGGTTGGTTACAGCCCTTTTGAACTTTTGTTTGGCCACCCTGTCAGGGGTCCACTGTGCTTGGTAAAGGAAGGATGGGAGTTACCTCTCAAGCCCCCAAAGCAAGACATAGTGGACTATGTACTTGGTCTCCGCTCCCGGATGGCTGAGTATATGAAAAAGGCAACTAAAAACCTTGAGGCTAGCCAGGAACTTCAAAAGGCCTGGCATGACCAAAAGGCTATACTGACTGTTTACCAGCCAGGACAGAAGGTGTGGGTGTTGGAGCCAGTGGCCCCAGCAGCTCTCCAAGACAAATGGAGTGGACCCAACACTATTGTTGAGCAGAAGGGTGAGGTTACCTACTTAGTAGACCTAGGAACACCCAGGAGTCCCCACAGGGTTCTCCATGTCAACAGGTTAAAACCATATGTGGACAGGGCAGACATGGGCTTGCTCATGGCTACTGATGAAGGGCAGGAGGAAGAGAGTGACCCACTCCCTCACCTGCTCTCATAGAACCCTGACGATGGGTCAGTAGATGGTGTAGCCTTGGCAGGCAGCCTCACTACCCAGCAGCAAACTGATTGTAGACAGGTGCTCAATCAGTTTAGACACATGTTTTCACTGACACCCAGTCAGACCACCTGGTGCACTCATGAAGTTGACACTGGGGACAGTCTGCCTATTAAAAATAAGATTTATAGGCAACCTGACCATGTCAGGGACTGTATCAGGACTGAAGTCCAGAAAATGTTGGATTTGGGAGTTATTGAACCCTCAGATAGCCCTTGGGCTAGTCCAGTGGTCCTTGTGCCAAAACCTCACACCAGTGGTGGAAAAAGAGAGATGCGGTTTTGTGTGGACTACAGGGGTCTCAATGCAGTCACTAGGACTGATGCCCATCCAATACCAAGGGCAGATGAGCTAATAGACACTTTGGCCTCAGCCAAGTATCTAAGCACATTTGACTTGACAGCTGGCTACTGGCAGATCAGGCTAGCTGATGCTGCAAAGCCAAAAACAGCATTCTCAACCCCTAGTGGGCATTATCAATTTGTGGTGATGCCCTTTGGTCTGAAGAATGCACCTGCCACTTTTCAGAGGTTGGTGAATACAGTCCTCACAGGTCTGGAAGCCTATAGTGCAGCATATCTAGATGATATTGCTGTCTTTAGTTCCACCTGGGAGGATCACCTGGTCCACCTCAGGAATGTTTTACAGGCCCTGCAAAAGGCAGGCCTGACTATCAAGGCCACCAAGTGCCAGATAGGGCAGAGTCAGGTTGTGTACCTGGGCCACCTTGTGGGTGGAGGCCAGGTTCAACCTTTGCAGAGCAAGATCCAGACCATCATGGATTGGACTGCTCCAACTACCCAGACTCAGGTGAGAGCCTTCTTAGGCCTGACTGGGTACTATAGGAGATTTGTCAAGGGGTATGGATCAATAGTGACACCCCTGAATGACTTAACTTCCAAGAAAATGCCCAAAAAGGTTCAGTGGACAGTTAGCTGTCAAAAGGCATTTGATGACCTGAAGCAGGCCATGTGCAGTGCTCCCATTCTACAGAGTCCTGATTACTCCAAGAAGTTCATTGTTCAAACTGATGCATCTGAATTGGGGGTAGGGGCTGTACTGTCACAATTGAATGAAGAAGGTCAGGATCAGCCAGTAGCTTTCATTAGCAGAAGGCTGACCCCTAGAGAGAAACGTTGGTCAGCCATTGAGAGGAGGCCTTTGCTGTGGTCTGGGCTCTGAAGAAGTTGAGGCCATACTTGTTTGGTACTCACTTCCTTGTTCAAACAGACCATAAGCCCCTCTTATGGCTAAAGCAAATGAAGGGTGAAAACCCCAAACTGCTTAGGTGGTCCATTTCCCTACAGGGGATGGACTTCACAGTGGAACATAGACCTGGGAGTAACCATGCCAATGCAGATGGACTCTCTAGGTACTTCCACTTAGAACATGAAGACTTAACTGGGCAAGGTTAGTTTAATGTCCCTACGTTTGGGGGGTTGTGTAGGAGAGTAGGATCTGCTTCACATGGGTACCCCCACTTTTTGCTGATGCTTCACTGTTTTTCGACCTTAGTCTGGCTGGGGCCCTGCTAATCAGAACCCCAGCCTAGCTGCTTCCTCTCTAAAATGGTTTCCATGTGCCTTAGGCACATCTCTGATTGGAATCTGGAGTGCCCTTATAAGTCCCTAGAATATGGTATACTATGTACCAAGGGCATAGGTACCTCAGAGGCCTACCAGGGGCTGCAGCATGTATTGTGCCACCCCTGGAAGGCCATCCAAACTGACACCACAGGTCTGCTACTGCAGCCTGGGTAAGGTGGTGCATGCACCCCTTACTGTGATATAGGTTACCTATATCACTATATACATACACACATATAAACCTATAAGTCACTCCTATGGCAGGCCTTATCAATCCTGAAGGCAGAGTGCGTGGTTCCTATGTGAGAGGGTGCCCCTGCATGAGCAGGGCCCCTCTGCAGCGTTCGGAGACCCTTCTCTGATGCTGTTTGTAGTGCAGCCTGACCATATACTCTTAAGCGCATTATAACCTCGCGTTAAATGCTAACTTTGGAATGGCTGCACCGAAACATGTCGTGTTTGGTGTCAAACATCTTGGAATACTACCCCCCGCCAAATCTGGTGGCGGGGGTAGCATTCCACCCTTCTAGAGGAGAGACATGTTAACCCTGGCCTGGCCGGTAACTTCTTTCTAAAGCCCTGGCATCACAAAATGGATGCTGCTGCCACAGACACAAGTCTGGCCTCCTGCTGCTGGACGAAACTCCGGCAGGGAGGCCTGGACAATAGGTTTCCTGTCCCAGGGAGGTGTGACCACCTCCCCAGACAGGATAGTGTGTATTGGGGCTGGGCGGGAGCACTTTCGGGTGCTTTGAAATCCTGCACTGGGGGCACACTTGGTGTCCCTGTGCATACCCCAGTTCAAACCGGATCAGGGGCTTGCAGCCCCTGCTTTGGCGCGAACTGGACTAAGGGAAAGGGTGTAGCCACCCCTCTGCCCTGACCCACCCATAGGTGGGGCCACAGAGTAGTCCAACCCCTAAACTTAGTATAAGTATAGGAACCCAGTCCTTAGGACTTTAGATTATCCCTGGACGAAACTCTGACACAGAATCCTGGACCTTCGACGCTCTACTACAAGATTAGAGGACAGAAGAATCTCCCTTGGGGTCAAGGAGTGACTCCCCTGCTTGGCAGGCACCAAAGAAGCAATTGTCCGGTCTGCATCGCCTAAGCTCCGTCGGACGCCGAAGTCTTTGCATCACCAGAGGTGAATTTCCAGACTTCCCGAGGCTGCCCTGAGTCCCCAGCAAAGCTGAGGCCCGTAGCTGTCGTGGGTAACGTGGAACCGTGACCCCTGGACACCGCACGCATTTGCTAGTGCATCCTCTTCTGGGTCTCCCACGAAGTCGTGCTTTGGGCTCCGAGTAGCCCTAGCCTCCAGCACCAACTGCACCGAAGATCACTGGCCTCCACTCCACGAGTGTCCTGTGAGCCAGCTCCACGTGCACCGTCTCGAGGCTCCTTCGCGGTCGCTATCCCGTTGGCTAGTAGCCCTTCACGAAGGCCAATCCTTTTCTTCTTGGGCTCCCTGGTTGCTCCAGGCTTGCCCTCACTTACCCTCGCTGGGTGAGTTCCTCAGACCTTGCTGGTCTGCATCATCGTCAATCTTCATCTACATCGAGACTTGCCGTTGCCAAGGCTTGTTGGGTCCAAACCGGTCGCCGACACCTCTGCACTCGACAGACATCGTGTACCAGCCTGAATCCTGCTCCTGGTCGCCGACAACGCCTCCTGGACCTCGTGGCTGAAGAGTCAAGACGACCGCCAACCTACCTGAAGCACTCGACATCGGTGGGCATCTGCTCATCGCCTTCCTGGTCACTGGCTAGTGACCCAGACTCTGTCCCCTCTGCTTTCAGGTTCTTCAGATCTCCGATCCACTCTTGGATCCACCCGGACACTTTCCACTTGGTCGCCAGCAGCACTTTGCAGCAGATCGCCATTCAAATCGACGACGAAACCCGACCCCGAAAGGCACCTATGCACCCGGCTTCCCTGGGTGAGGTAACAAGAGTACTCTGGTGCTCCCGTGGGTAGAGACTCTAGAACGACCTAGTTCTCAAAGGGTTTGCTCCAAGTCCTCCTTTAAGTGTCCCTTTTCTTTAATTTCCAAACCGCGACTTTCTCCATAGAAGTTAACGGCGTTTCACGGCTGTGTATTTACACTGCACGCGTCCCCCGTGGGTCCCCTGTGTCACTACCTTGGGTGGTTCCTTGTGGTCCAAGCACTTCTAGAGGCTCTAGGCCTAGTGTCTAGCTCAGTCGTGGTTCTTATACCACTTTATTGGTATATGGTTTGGTACGCCCCTAGGGCCCAAACGTGTATTTGTGCTATTACTGTGTTTAAATAACTTATGTACTTCGAACTCTAGCCTCATAAAGAGACTAGAGGGGTGTGTTTAGTAATAAATACATATATTTTGAATATATACTTGGTGTGGTGCTCTTTCACTTGATCACTCAAGAGATTATAGACTGGTAAAACAAGCTGCTTTACATTCCTTCAAGACTTAGCCTGAAGGCTGCTCTCCATAGCTACCACTAGGATAGCTTTCAATAAGGTTGTCTTTAACCTATCTCCAATAAGGGGTTGTTTGGACTGGTGCAAGGTGCCCACTATAATTAGTGGACAGCATATGCCAGGCCAACTTCTCACATTGGCATCCTCAGCAAGTCTGATTTGCCAGTAGCCTGCAGTCAGGTCAAATGTACTCAGAAACTTGGCTGATGCCAGAGTATCAATAAACTCATCTGCCGTTGGAATTGGATGGACATCTGTCCTAGAGACTGCATTCCGGCCTCTGTAGTCTACACAAAACCTCATCTCTCTCTTACCATCTTTGGTGTGAGGTTTTGGCACAAGGACTACTGGACTAGCCCAGGGGCTATCCGAAGGCTCAATGACCCCCAACTCCAGCATCTTTTGGACCTCAGTCCTGATGCAGTCTCCAACATGGTCAGGCTGTCTGTATATTTTACTTTTCACAGGCAGACAGTCACCTGTGTCCACTTCATGAATATACCAGGTGGTTTGACTGGGAGTCAGAGAGAACATGTGTAAAAACTGATTGAGGACTTTTCTGCAATCAGCTTGCTGCTGGTCAGTGAGAGTGCCTGCCAAGGCTACTCCATCAGCTGACCCATCAACAGGGTCCTGAGAGAGGAGATCAGGGAAAGGGTCACTCTCTTCCTCCTGTCCCTCACTAGTGGCCATGAGAAAGCTCATGTCAGCCCTATCAACAAAAGGTTTCAGGCGGTTCACATGAAGTACACTGTGGAGACATCTAGGAGTACCTAGATCAAACCAAATGGGTGGCCTCACCTTTTTTCTCAAGGATTGTGTGGGGGCCACTCCATTTGTCTTGGAGAGCTGCTGGGGCCACAGGCTCCAACACCCACACTTTCTGTCCTGGCTGGTAAACAGTCAGTGCAGCCTTTTGGTCAGGCCAAGCTTTCTGAAGCTACTGGATTGCCTCAAGGATTTTGCTTGCACTTCTTCATGTACTCAGCCATACGTGAACGCAGGCCAAGGACATAGTCCACAATATCCTGTTTAGGAGGTTTGAGAGGTTGCTCCCAGCCCTCCTTAACCAGATACAATGGACCCATAACTGGATGTCCAAACAGAAGTTCAAATGGGCTGCAACCAACCCCCTTCTGTGGAACCTCTCTGTAGGCAAAGAGAAGGCAGGGTAGTAAGACATCCCATTTTCCCCTTAGCTTTTCTGGGAGCCTCATGATCATACCCTTAAAGGTCTTGTTGAACTGTTCAACAAGCCCATTGCGCTGTGGATGCTAGGGTGTGGCAAACTTGTAGTTTACTCCACACTCTTTCCACATTGCAGTGATATAACTAGACATGAAGTTTGTACCTCTGTCTGTTAAGATCTCCTTAGGGAAACCCACCCTGGAAAAGATTCCAAGGAGGGCCCTGGCCACTACAGAAGTGGTAGTGGTTCTAAGGGGAATAGCCTCTGGATACCTAGTGGCATGGTCCACAACCACTAGGATATAACTGTGTCGAGATGCTGTTGGAGGGTTTAAGGGACCTACTATGTCTATCCTTACCCTCTCAAAGGGAAGCCCAAGCACTGGAAGTGGAATTAAGGGGGCCTTTGAAGGGCCACCTGACTTACCACTGGCTTGGGAAGTGACACAGGAGCGACAAAACTCCTTGGTGCCTCCAGATATATGGAACCAGTGAAAATGAGGGACAAGCCTGTCCCAAGTCTTGCTTTGCCCAAGATGTCCTGCAAGGGAATTGTCATGCGCCAGGGAGAGAAGAACACCTCTGAACTTCTGAGGTATTACCAACCGCCTGGTAACACCAGGCTTGTGGTCTCTACCTTCAGAAAACAGGATCCCATCTACCCAATAGATCCTACGGGACCCACTGACATTCCCTGCTCCCTCAGCATCAGCTTGCTGTCTGAGCTGTTCAAGAGAGGGGCAGGATTTCTGCTCCAAACTCAAGTCTGACCTGGAAAGGCCCCCTGCCCCCAAGAACTCAGGAAGGCCAATATAAAGGGCATTGCCATAGTCCAACCTGGACACGATCGTGGCCAACACGATCATCTCTAGAGTAGTAGGCGAGAGCAGGGGGGCAAGTTTCCGCAGCTGTCGCATTATGCCCAGGCAAGTGCCAACCACTGAGGACACTTTATTGGTCAGGGAAAGTTTGGCGTTGATCTTAATGCCCAGGCTTTTAACTACAGGCACTGGCGTAGGGGCAGTGCCGAGCTCTTGTGGCCAAAAAAGGTCATTCCAGGGGTTACCTTTAGAAGAGATTACAAGGACCTCTGTTTTATCCGGATTGACTTTTAATGAATTGGCTGTCACCCAATTCACAGTGTATCTAAGGATGTTCTGCACGCAAGACTGAGCTTGCGGGGAATTATTAATCTGCAGAATAAATTGGGTGTCATCTGCATAATTAAATATTTGACAGTCCATAGCGGCTAGGGCTGACACTAATGGCTAGAGATACACGTTGAAAAGGAGAGGAGATAGAGCTGAGCCCTGGGGGACCCTACAGGTGAGATCACCACTGTTTGACGTTTGATCACCCAGTTGGATCCTTTGGGACCGCCCTAGCAAAAAGGACTCAATTCACTGATGGGCCAACCCGCAAATGCCCAGATTGGCAATCCGAAACAGGAGTTGTGCGTGGTTGACCGTATCGAACGCAGCTGACAGATCTAACAAAATCAGGGCGCTCGCATCTTTGTTGTCGGCTCTGACTCTGAGCTCATCGAGCACAGCCAGCATCACTAATTCAGTACTGTGATGAGCCCTGAAGCCGGCCTGCCTCACTTGGAGTAGTTGGTGTTCCTCTATGAAAGATGAAAGTATTGTGAGGACATGTTGCTCCATAACCTTTGCTAAAAAAGGGAGCTGGGAGATGGGTCTATAGTTTTTAAGATTGGCCGCATCAGCCCCTGGCTTCTTCAACAGTGGGGTGACCCTGGATTCCTTCATGCTAATAGGCAGGTAGCCTGTCTCCAAGGAGTGATTAAGTAGAGAGAGGATCTCTCTTTCTAGCCCAGGAAGGGCCATACAAAATATCCTTGGAGGACAGGGATCTGCAGGGGAGCCCGATTTGATGCGGTTCATCAGGCATGCTAAGCGAGCTAAGTCTAAGTTCGGAAAGACGGTGAGCTTCGCACCTGGGTTGCAGGGGGCTAGAGTCTGGTCCAGGGCCGCCTGATTAGTTGGACTGTTATCTATCTCAGTGAGAATATCCCTGACTTTCTGGAGAAAGAAGTCCTGAAATGTATTGCAGTCCGTCGACTCGGCTGCCAATTTCTGTTCTGACTTCTGGCTAAGCTCTTTGAGAATTCTAAATGTTTCCCTCTGTTTATTGGTAGCCTCCGTGATTCTGGCCTCATAATATTCACCCTTTCTGGCTATAATGGCCTTTTTGTATAGGGTTAGCAGGGCTTTGTAGCTTGCAAGTGCCACTGGATGGTATAGTTTGCGCCATGATCTCTCAGCTTGACGAAGAGTTTGCTTCCTCTTCCGCAGGTCTTCATTAAACCAGGGGGCTCTCTTACCCTTATCTCTAATTCTTTCCCTCCGGGCCGGTGCCACCTGATCTATGGCCCTGCTTAAGTTTCCCATTAAAGCCTCACTCTCCTGATCAAGGTTATCTTTTGTAGATTTTTTGGGGGAAATACTAAGCAAGGCGCCAATTAGGTTGTCGGCCTCAATCTTATTCCAGCTGCGCACCACTCTCCACTCGGGAGGTGGACGTAGCAGTTGGCTATCCAGCGGAACCCAGCAGCTGATTAAGGAATGATCTGACCAGGCGCAAGGGCTGATGTCTGTGAGGGTCGCCTGTGGCACAGAAGTCCAGACGAGGAACAGGATATGACCTTTAACATGAGTGGGGGAGTCCACCAGCCGGGAGAGTCCCATCGAGCTCATTGCTCCCGCAAATTGACTAGCCGGTAGCTCTCTTGTAAATACATCCCAATGGTAGTTGAAGTCTCCAACCACTAGGAGGCGTTGGTACCGGGAGCAGAGATCACTAATGATCTCCGAGAACGCCTCATTGAACCTCGGCGTTGCTCGTGGAGGACGATATACCACCACGAGGGCAAGACAGGAAGATTTAGAGGAGATTTTTATCCCTAGGATGTCTGCGCTATCCGTGCTCTCTGCCACAATTTTAGTTACCAGGAGCCGTTTATTGTAGAAAATGGGTACACCTCTCCCTCTAGTCTTCTCTTGTCTGTTATGCCAAAGGACATCGAAGTCCCCAGGGAGAGGAGCAATGACATCTGGGGTTGAGGTGTCCCCCAGCCAGGTTTCAGTGACAGCCAAGATATCTATATCTCCCACCTGGAGGAGGAAAAAGACCTCTAGGCAGTGTTTTTGTAGCGAACGTGTGTTCAAGGCAGCTACTTTAAGGCCTAATGGTTCATCATGCACAACCCTTATGTGGGGAGATCCCCCAGAGGTCCTAATCCTACCACCCCCCCTTGGTTCTCAGAAGCTTTTCAGACTTTAGCCTGGCTTCTACGTTTATGTCTATCAAATGATTGCTGTTTGCAAGAACCAAGAGCTCCTCGACAGAATAGGTCAGCGCCCGACCAGGGGTCCTGGCCCCGGCGCCCGGTCGGGGGCGGACGGGCACAGACGGGCTTGCCTTTGGTACGCCGCTGGCGCACCCGCTGCGCGCGTCCGCTGCACGTCAGCAGACGCGCAGCGGAAAGGTGACAGTCTACCTGTGAAAAGTAAAATATACAGACAGCCTGATCATGTCAGAGACTGCATCAGGACTCAGGACCAAAAGATGCTGGAGTTGGGGGTCGTTGAGCCTTCAGATAGCCCCTGGGCTAGTCCAGTATTCCTTGCGCCAAAACCTCACACCAATGATGGTAAGCAAGAGATGAGGTTTTGTGTAGACTACAGAGGCTTCAATGCAGTCATTAGGACTGATACCCATCCAATTCCAAGGGTAGATGAGCTTATTGATACTCTGGCCTCAGCCAAGTATCTGAGTACATTTGACCTGACTGCAGGCTACTGGCAAATCAGACTTGCTGAGGATACCAAGCCTAAAACAGCATTTTCAACCCCTAGTCGGCATTATCAATTTATTGTGATGCCTTTTGCTCTGAAAAATGCACCTGCCACATTTCAGAGGCTGGTGAACAAAGTCCTAACAGGTCTGGACTCATATAGTGCAGCATATCTAGATGATATTGCTGTCTTTTGTTCCACCTGGGAGGATCACCTGGTCCACCTCAAAAATGTTCAGAAGGCCCTGCAAAAGGCAGGCCTCACAATCAAGGCCACAAAGTGCCAGACAGGGCAGAGCAAGGTAGTATACTTGGGTCACCTGGTAGGTGGAGGCCAAGTTCAACCACTGGAGAGCAAAATCCAGACCATGCAGGACTGGGTTGCTACCACTACCCAGACTCAGGTCAGAGCATTCTTGGGCCTGACTGGGTACTACAGGAGGTTTGTTAAGGGATTTGGGTCCATTGTGACTCCCTTTAATGATCTCACTTCCAAGAAAATGCCAAAGAAAGTTCAGTGGACAATTAGCTGTCAAAATGCATTTAATGACCTGAAGCAGGACATGTACACTGCTCCCATTTTGCAAGTTCCTGATTACTCCAAAATCTTCCTTCTCCAGATAGATGCTTCTGAGATAAGGGTAGGAGCTGTGTTATCACAACTTAATGCAGAGGGCCAGGACCAACCAGTAGCTTTTATAAGCAGAAGGTTGACCCCCAGGGAGAAACGTTGGTCAGCTTTTGAGAGGGAGGCCTTTGCTGTGGTATGGGCCATGAAGAAGTTGAGGCCATACCTGTTTGGTACGCACTTCATTGTTCAGACCGACCATAAGCCACTCTTATGGCTTAAATAGATGAAGGGTGAAAACCCCAAACTTTTGCCAACGCAAATGGACTCTCCAGATATTTCCAGTTACAAAATGAAGACACAACTGGGCAAGGTTAGCCTCATCTCTTTACATTTGGGGGGGTTGCACAGGGAAGTATGATATGCTTTCATGATTACCCCCACTTTTTGCTGGTGTCACTATGTTTTTCTGCCTGGTTTGACTGGGATCCTGCTAATTAGGACCACAGTCACTGTGCTTTCTCCCTAAATTGGACTTGGTAAGTACTTTGGTACCTTCCTAATTGGTACTGGTGTACCCTTATAAGTCTGTAGTAAATGGTGCTTAGGTACCTAGGGCATAGGAATACCAGAGGTCTCCATGGGCTGCAGCATGTATTATGCCAGCCATGAGAGACCACCCAAACTGTGACTACAGGCCGCCATTGCAGCCTGTGTGAGCTGGTGCTAGCACCACTCACAACAAATAAAAGTTCCCTTATATCTAAGGTCACCTCACTTAAAACCTATAAGTCACCCCTAAGGTAGGCCTTTCAATCCTGAATGCAGGGTGCTTAGTTCTAAGTGTAAGGGTGCCCTTCATGAGCAGGACACCCCCTAAAAACCTAGGAGTTTATTCTACTGACTTTGTAAGTGCGGTCAGTCATTTTAGACATATAGTGGACATCAAGTCACATACGAGATGTCTAACTATATAAATGCAAAAACAAGTTGATGGACAGAATGCAGAACAATGTCATACATTCACCCCAGTACGGAGATCTGGGCCTAAATCCATCGTTTTTTTGCTCACCATGCCATTCCAGTTTGAACCCAGCCATATGCAAATCAGTCTTGACCCTGTGCCTCATGGGAACAGTCCAGCCCGAACTGCCAAGCCAGGTCCTCCCTGGACTGGAAACAAGCATCCTAGGACCGGTTTCGGGGTTTCACCCTCTTCAGCCAGGATAGCTTGATTCCAGTGGCATGGAGAGCACAGGACCCACGTCTGGGCATACCCGTCCCACTCGGGGTGACAAATGCAAAAACAAGTTGATGGACAGAATGCAGAACAATGTCATACATTCACCCCAGTACAGAGATCTGGGCCTAAATCCATTGTTTTTTTCTCACCATGCCATTCCAGTTTGAACCCAGCCATATGCAAATCAGTCTTGACCCTGTGCCTCATGGGAACAGTCCAGCCCGAACTGCCAAGCCAGGTCCTCCCTGGACTGGAAACAAGCATCCTAGGACCGGTTTTGGGGTTTCACCCCTCTTCAGCCAGGATAGCTTTATTCCAGTGGCATGGAGAGCACGGGACCCACGTCTGGGCATACCCGTCCCACTCGGGGTGACAAATGCAAAAACAAGTTGATGGACAGAATGCAGAACAATGTCATACATTCACCCCAGTACAGAGATCTGGGCCTAAATCCATCGTTTTTGCTCACCATGCCATTCCAGTTTGAACCCAGCCATATGCAAATCAGTCTTGACCCTGTGCCTCATGGGAACAGTCCAGCCCGAACTGCCAAGCCAGGTCCTCCCTGGACTGGAAACAAGCATCCTAGGACCGGTTTCGGGGTTTCACCCCTCTTCAGCCAGGATAGCTTGATTCCAGTGGCATGGAGAGCACGGGACCCACGTCTGGGCATACCCGTCCCACTCGGGGTGACAAATGCAAAAACAAGTTGATGGACAGAATGCAGAACAATGTCATACATTCACCCCAGTACAGAGATCTGGGCCTAAATCCATCGTTTTTTTGCTCACCATGCCATTCCAGTTTGAACCCAGCCATATGCAAATCAGTCTTGACCCTGTGCCTCATGGGAACAGTCCAGCCCGAACTGCCAAGCCAGGTCCTCCCTGGACTGGAAACAAGCATCCTAGGACCGGTTTCGGGGTTTAACTATATAAAGGCTGCACCGAAACCGGTCTTGTTTGGTATCAAACATGTTGGAATCCGACCCCAACATCGATTCCAGTGTTGGATGTAGGATCCCATGTACTGTATTCCCAGTACCAGCCTTTCAGGGTCTTACAGCAAGCTAGTGCTGCTGCCGACCACAGGCACGATTCTGCCGTCCTGCTGCTGAGCCAGGCTTGAGCAGGGGAAGGTAGGACAATAGATTTCCTGTCACAGGGAGGTGTAACCACCTCCCAAGACAGGACTTAGTGTATTGGGGTGGGGGCGCTTTCTGCTCCACCAGAATGCTTTGAAGGGCACATTTGATGCACTCCTTGCTTACTCCATTTGGAACTAGTTTAGGGAGACGTTGGCTCCCACTCTGGAGAGAAACTGGACAAAGGACATGGGAGTATCCTCCCCTCTGTCCAGCCACTACATTGGGAGGGATCCCTGAATCGTCCCAACCTTTTCCTTAGGGTACTTAAGGGCTTACCTGTGGGTGGCTCTTCAGATTTGTGGTGGGACAAGATTCCGATCCGAAACCACTTCATCTTCAACTGTCCGGGCACCTTGGACTTCGTTGGACTTCGCTTTGGGAACCGAGACTGCATCTGGAAGACTCCTGGTGCTCCTGGTCTTGTCGTCCTGCTAGTCTTCTACGTCGTCTGATCCTGTGCACCATACAGGTTCTTCCCCAGGCCTGTGGGCATCCAAGACACCCAAAGGAATCTCCCTTGGAGTGAAGGAGTCACTCTCCTGCATCTGCAGGCACCACAACGAAGCTGACCGGTCTTCTGCTCCTGATGTCCCACATATTCCAAAAGGCTCAGCAACGCAGGTGGTGGTTCTGCAACTCCCTCGAGGCATGCACTGTCTTCTCAGCAAGTTTGAAGTCAGTATCCCTCGTCAGAACCGCTGGAGCAGAACCCCTATACACTGTGTCGACTTGCTGTTGCCAAGGCTTGTTGACTCTCTTCTCCAGAGATTTTCAAGCTCCAAGAAGCTCCATCCTCCAGCATCTCCTGTTACCAAGATCTTTGTTCTCACCACATGCTCTGCACCATGGGGCTGCATTCTTGGTGAGCTGCTTGAGGTCCTCTTGTGGCCCCTGCGCCTTTGGCTTGTGGGTCCTCTTGAGAGTCTTCTTTGGCTCCAGTGGGCTCCCCTGCTTGCTCGCCGCCTGCTCTGACTCTCCTGCACTTGGTGAGTCACTTGGATCTTGCTGGTCCTGACATTGCACCTTCTTCGCTTTTTTCGTTTGTTGCTGCTGCCAAGGCTTGCTGGTGCTCTCGCTGACCACCTGGCTCTCGACTTCTAACGTGGGACAGCTCATGAATAGCTCCTGGCCTTCCACAGCATCACCGGGACCTCTCAGCTGCAGCGACAAGGTCACCGTCAACTCTCCTGCATCTTTGTTTATCGATGGACATTGGTTTTCCATCCCTCTTGCTCACTCCCGAGTGGCATAGACTCTGTCCCCTCTGCTTGCAGGTACTCCTCTTCAAGAATCCACCCTTGGATTCCACCGGACTGTTTCACCTTCTTCGCCAGCGGCATATACACTGAAGTACTCCATTGTGGTCTACGGCGGTTTCCGACGTCACTTCACACCTATGCACCCAGCTTCCCTGGTGTAGGTATCCAGGTTCCTGGGGTATCCACGGGTGGGGTGACTCTCCAACCTTCCATCTTCCACGAGGTTTCTTCAGGGTCCTCTGGGAAGGGTCCTTCTTCCTAAAAACTGCAACCGCAACTTCCCCATTGACTTGTGTTGAGCATGAGGTTGTGTTCCCACTCTGCACACGGGCTCCGTGGGGCTCCTGGGTACTTACCTTGGGTGGTTCCTTGGGTCCCCAGCACTACTAAGTCTTCTGGGTCCAGTCTCAACTTTGGTCGTGGTTTGCATTGCACTTTATTAGTATATGATTTGGTCTCCCCTAGAGACTACTGTGTATTTCTGCTACTTACCTGTTCTATTGTTGAAGTAATGTGTGTATCGTGATTATATCTCCAGGTAGGATATATCTCAATTTGTGAGTGAGTGTTTATAATAAATACATATTTTTATAACTACACTTTGTGGTTCTATTTCACTTAACCTACACTATATGATTAGTACTGGTAAAACAAGCTGCTTTACACTCCTTCTCGACTAAGCCTGAAGGCTGCTCTCCACAGCTACCACTTAGAGAGCTTTCTATGGTTGTCTAAGACCACTTTAATCACCATCAACAGAGGTCATTCGCAGAGCGGGAGGATGGGAAGAGCGTTAAGGAATATGTGGCCAGGCTCTGTGTCTACCAGATAATGCGTTACCGAAGGTAAGTAACTTTTACATCTGATAGAGACATTTAGCCGCAGATTCCCTAACTTTGAATTAAATACCATAGCTATAGCCCCCTGGAGGAGGGTCTGCGAACTAATCCTAAAAAGGTTCTCAAAGAGAACTAGCCGGTCAAAACTAACAACTGACTAATACATGTAGGAATAGCAGAACAAGTACTTGGCTCGTAATAGGAACTATGATCACTGTCACTGAACATATAAATAAAAACGACCTTACAGCTCTGAGAAAATCTGCCCTTGAAGGAAAAGGGTTGGAAACCCCTCAAGAACCTTCTGTCAGAAGACAGACATTAACCCCTGTCCCCCAAAGGGGCAAGAAAACTCGATTACCAAAAAGGTCAAATGTATGATAAAAGTCATATAATCTGCATTGATCATAACAATAAAGAATCAGAGAAAGAACTTTGGGCCCCATGCATCAAACTTAAAACCTGGTTGCAAACGGGCAGATTCACAGAATCTGCCCCTTTGCTGACTCAGTATTTTTGCATTTGGGATGCATCATCCCAAATGCAAAATGCAATTTAAGTAATCGCAAATTTGCGATAACTTAAATTGAGATTGCATTTAAGGAATCGCAATTTGCGATGCCTCAAATGCAATGCATGATGATATTTATAATAGCGATTTCAGCTATTAGGGACGCTAATTACCTTCATATTAAACTTGATGGTAATTAGCGAAAACTTTGAAAAATGCACTAAAGTGCATTTTTCAAAGTTTAAGGTTACACACACACATGCCCTTGGGGCATGTGTGTGCGCAACATGGGTTCACTTAGCAATTTCAGGGGTGCTACAGAATGTCATCTTGGCACCCTAGCACCCTTGAAATTGCATGCGCAATTTGCGAGTACCTATTGGGTACTCGCAAATTGCGCATGCAATTCCCAATCATTCCTATGGGCCTCTAGGCCCATAGGAATGAATAGGAAGCAATTCCTTAATTGCGACTCGCAATTTGCAAGTCGCAATTAAGGAATTTGTATGAATCGCCAATTTATTTGCGATTCCTACATGCATAGCCAATAGCGAATCTTTAATTGCGATTCCTTAAAAATCGCAATTAAGGATTCGCTATTGGCTATTTTGATGCATGTGGGGGTTTGTTGATAAAATCCCAAAACAGGGCTTTCTTTCCCTAAGGGAAAGATGAACGACAACACCTTCTTGGTTTAAATAACTTAGATTGGACAAAATGAATATTCATATTCATCCTATGTATCACCAGATACTCTGATTGACCAGCAATTCACAGTATTTCACTGGCCAATAACTACTGCCAGAATGCAAGAACGTACAAAGCTTGCCTTTGTACGGCCTTCAGTGCCATTGTCCGACAGACTGAACCCTATTTTGAGCCCTGAATAAGCTCAAACATCAAGGCAAGTGAGAAAAGAGAATCAACCGCATCTTTGATAAAAACATTTTGTCTTTTTTTTTTTACAGCAATATGTGTAACACATATACTACAGTCATGTATACTCTGTATACATAAGAACCAACTAGAACTGAGAAACCAGTTCCAAAAAGCGGTTTCCAATAATATTGAAAAAAGGGTAGCGCACCTAAAAGTGCAGTTCCAAAATAAAATAACTCCTTGTTAACAACAGGCTCATGCGACACCTGTAGTACAAGACAATATATAAGATTCAGCAGCTCATTTGATCATGTATCACCGTATACCCAAAAAAACACTCTGAAAAGAGAGCTTCAGCAAAAATAGACAACCCAGAGAGAAAAGGGGGGTACTACATCAGCAATACAACACTGTAGGTGACTTGCCATAAGAAAATGCTGTCTGTCAAAAGGTGCCTAAAGAATTGACACTGCAAGAAAAAGCAGTCATGATTCCTCACAAGATGAGAAATGCTGAAAGTAACAAGTACATGGTCTCCAGAAGACAGGAGATGTGGATCAGACAGAAGCACGTATATCAAAAACATCATAGGAAAAAGAAAAGCCTATTATAAAATAGTCTGCAAGGCTGTTATGGATGATTGCCAACCAAATAAACGTTGGTCTTGAGACAAATTGGACCTGTGCATCACAAACCTTTGGCTGCCAATTTACCGTACCACAACGTGGAGCAGGGATAGGGATTGCCTGCATTTGAGGAAATATTTATGTCTACACTAGACACTGTTCCTTTACCCTAAAGGAAGAACTCACAAGCAAATAGCATGCAAAGTATATACTCTGTACCAGAGCAACGCTTCAACATGCTCAATCACTTCAAAGAATTGAAGTACTCATAATAAACACGTAGTCCTCTCAAGAAGAAAAAACAAACTGCACTGAATACACTAGTTAAGAAAAAAACATATAAGCGTGTAAATGTAACATAATCCCAGAGAGGGTATCATAAGAGGAAAAGAACGGTCATTAGTTCACTACCATAGTCCTTAAGAGAACATAAAACAAAGTCCAATAAAGACTAAGCTGTATAGCAGAGATATCTATAGTACAGAAATAGACTACAAAAGTAGTATTTCTGAAGAGCTATACAATAACAGACCAATACTCCATGTAGAGTAAATCACATACCCAATAAGCGGCATTACCTCTTGAGACTGAGCTCTTCTTCAGAGTAAACAAAGAATAAATAACCAGC
Source organism: Calotriton arnoldi (assembly GCA_963921515.1). NCBI lineage: Eukaryota > Metazoa > Chordata > Amphibia > Caudata > Salamandridae > Calotriton > Calotriton arnoldi. Next base: position 2,629,280 of record CAWUFW010000899.1, on the reverse strand, counting down.
TACACAGCTGTAAATGCCATTCAGAGATTAAAATAGTCAAATTGGAGACAAGTGTCCATATTATATGTAAAAAGTAGTGCTTAACTCTTCAACACTACAAGACATAGCAGAGGTAGGAAATAATCCTTAAACATAAGAACCACAGCCGTGGATAAATAAGAAATAAACAAAAGACCTGATACGGTCAAATTACAAATGACCAGCAATGAGGCGTTATACCGCAGAATCAGCATGGGTATCAAATAAACAGGCTCCATCAAAGAGCAAGTCTTTCAAACTCTCCCGAACATTATCAGGAAATCTCGACTCGCGCAATCAAGCCATAGCTCTGCCAGTAGAATCTGTTGTGTCCATCGCCGATTTAATATGAAATTTTGCCATCTCATGGCCATCCTGCACAAGCTGAGAGAGTTCAGTCCTGACCCCTTCAGGAAGGGAAGGAAGCAGTTGGTTGCCAGAATCCCACAATGTATAGGAAGCCCTTCCTAAGACACAAGATGTGTTCAACGACCTCATGGCTGAACTACTCAACACAAAGATATTCCAGCCACACATCTCCAACCACCTACATTCTCTACCTGTTGGAAGCAAAGGAGAAACCTCAAAACTTGGCTCAGCTGTAGCAGTTTGCACAGCAAACACTTTAACAGTAGGGTGTCGAGAAAGACAAGCAGGGTTGCCCAGAGCAGGACGATGACGATGAGAAATGGCATGAAAAACAGAGATACCTGACATCGGCCTTGCCCAAGTTCCTAGGAGAATGTTGTACAGAGACTCTCCATAAGGTAATAAAGCTTCAACACCTGTGCCACCCTGATGAAGCAGATCGAATAATGGATCAGATGACAAAGTCACAGACGAAGCTGCAATTTTAGTATTTCAGCAGTTCTCTAAAAAGCCTCAGTGAAAGCAGCACTAGCCTCCGTCGCCATTCGTGGCGGAGAAAGCAGATCATAATTAGGAGATGGTTGCAGACTACTATCTCCACCAAATGTCGCCAAAGAACCACCTACCTGAGGCTGATCAAGACCAATCAAGCGGTCGACGTCACCAGTGTCTGCAGAGTCTTGCAATACTGGAGAAAAAGCAACATAACCAGCCTCATCCGAGTTTTGTAAAGGAGAAGGTGCAGGGACTACAGTGGCTACAAGCGGCACCTCCGGCGCCGATCAACATGCACCATGAATGGTGTCTCCAGCGTCGACCGGCGTCGTGGCGGAGTCGTGACCACCTCATCCAACAAGACCGACGTTACAACGGGAAGCCGCACCGGGCTGTGTCTGGATGTCATAATGACTCCAGGTACGGAGTCGAGGTCCTCGACCGGCGCAGAGGTCGAACCCGCCGCCGTGCTCCCGATTAGAGTCCCTTCAACCTCTTTGGGGCCCGAAGGCGCACCGGGGGAGGTGAAGACTCAAAGAAAGATTGCAGAGTATGCAAATATGCCTGCATCTGGATCATAGTTGCCCCGGCTCCAGGATAAGGACGGAGGCTCGTGGTCGACTTCTGCGCTACATCCTCCGGTAAGGAATGGGAGGAACCAGCAGCGACGTCACGACTTCGTGAGGCCGAAGACCTCCATCACCTCTATCCCTTCTAATGGGATTTCTGCGACTTGGACTAGCGATGCCCATGGGAACGGCCCCTTGAAAGGCCCCGCACAGGAACTTCAGAGCGGGAAGGAGATCGAAGTCATCTGGAATTGCTCGGGAGAGCCGCGCTGTCAGCAACTTCATTCGCCTTTCCCGCAAGGACTTAGGCTTCAGCCTCTTACAGGCGTCGCACTCCTCGGAGTCGTGGTGCTCTCCTAAGCTCCACATACAGATGGAATGCGGATCTGTAGCTGACATCTGTTGAGTACAGGTCTCGCACATCTTAAAACCTGAAGGCATAGTAACACTGTTCCCAGGCGCAAAAAGGGCGTCAAAGTAGATCAAAAACAGAAGGCCCGAGGAACCGCTTCTCCGGATCCATGTTGCAGTGCGGAGAGAGAAGAAACTGACGTCCTTGCTGTAGGGGACTGATATGGCTCCACTGACGCCATATCTGGAGACAATTTCACTGCGGAGCCATACGATGCCATCCCCCGGTGCGCAGAGGTACTGCTGAAAAATTTCTGGATCCAGTATGGTGCATGTGTGAATTCAAAGTTAAGGAATCTGCGGCTAGATGTCTCTATCAGATAATATGTATTTATTATAAACACTCACTAACACATTGGTATATCTCTACCCGGAGATATAATCACAATACACACAATACTTCAATAAAAGAACAGGTAAGGAGCACAAAAACACACTGGTCTCCAGGGGGAGACCAAACCATATACTAATAAAGTGGAATGCTAACTACGACCAAAGTCGAGACTGGACCCAGAAGACTTAGAAGTGCTGGGGACCCAAGAAACTACCCAAGGTAAGTACCCAGGAGCCCCATTGAGCCCGTGTGCAGAGTGGGAACATGACCGCATGCTCAACACAAGTCAATGGGGAAGACGGGGTTGCAGTTTTTAGGAAGAAGGACCCTTCCCAGAGGGCCCTGAAGAAACCCCATGGAAGATGGAAGGTTGGAGAGTCACGCCACCCCTGGATACCCTGGGAACCAGGATACCTACACCAGGGAAGCCGGGTGCATAGGTTTGAAGTGACGTCGGAAACCGTCGTAGACCACAATGGAGGACTTTAGTGAAGATGCCGCTGGCGAAGTAGGTGAAAAAGTCCGGTGGAATCCAAGGGTGGATTGTTGAAGAGGAGTACCTGCAAGCAGAGGGTACATAGACTATGCCACTCGGGAGTGACCAGGAGGCAGGGAAGACCAATGACCACTGAAGAACGAAGATGCAGGAGAATTGACATTGACCTTGTCGCTGCAGCTGTGAGGACCAGGCAACGCTGTGGAAGGCCAGGAGCCATTCACAAGCTGTCCCAAGTCAGAAGTCGAGAGCCAGGGGGTTGGTGTGCGGTGGGAGCACCAACAAACCTTGGCAGCAGTAACAGACTAAAAAAGCAAAGAAAATACAGTGTCTGGACTATCAAGGTCCAAGGGACTCGCCAAGTCAGAGAAAGCCGAGCAAGCAGGGGAGCCCACTGGAGCCAAAGAAGACTCTCAAGTGGATCCACAGGCTGAAGGCACAGGAGTTGCAAGAGGACCTCAAGCAGCTCACCAAAAATGCAGGCCCACGGCGCAGAGGATGTGGTGAGAATGAAGATCTTGGTAGCAGTAGATGCTGGAAGCTGGAGCTTCTTGGAGCCCGAAGATCTCTGCAGGAGAGAGCGTACAAGCCTTGGCAACGGCAAGTAAACGCAGTACACAGGGGTACTGCTCCAGCAGTTCCAACGAGGGATACTGACTTCAAACTTGCTGAGAAGACAGTGCAGGCCTCGAGGGAGTTGCAGAACTACTACCTGTCGACTGGCAGGATGACGAGACCAGGAGCAGCAGGAGTCTTCCAGCTGCAGCCTCGGTTCCCAAAGTGAAGTCCAGCGAAGTCCAACGTGCCCAGAAGGTTGAAGATGAAGTGGTTTTGGATCTGAATCTTGTTGCATGACTAATCTGAAGACCCACCCACAGGTAAGCCCTTGAGTACCCCAAGGAAAGGGTTGGGACGATTCAGGGGTCCCTCCCAGAGGAGGGGCTGGACAGAGGGGAGGATACTCCCATGTCCTTTGTCCAGTTTCACGTCATAGCAGGAGCCAACGCCCCCCTGAACTGGTTCGTACTGGAGTATGCAAGAAGGGCAACAAATGTGCCCTTCAAAGCAGTCTGGTGGTGCTGGCAAGCAATCCCACCACAGCCCAATACACTAAGTCCTGTCTGGGAGGTGGTTACACCTCCCTGTGACAGGAAACCTATTGTTCTAGCTTCCCCTGCTTGAGCCTGGCTCAGCAGCAGGAGGGCAGAATCATGTCTGTGGTTGGCAGCAGCACTAGCTTGCTCTAAGACCCTGAAAGGCTGGTACCGGGAACACAGGGGGCCTCCCAAGGGGAGCCCCCAGTACATGGGATCCCACATCCAACACTGGAATCAGTGTTTGAGAAGGATTCCAACATGTTTGATACCAAACATAACCGGTTTCAGTGCAGCCAATATATAGTTAGACACAGTGGCGGCTCGCCGAGGGAGTGCTGTGGGGCAGGAGAGGGGCAGGGTGGGGGGTAGTGGACTCGGACATACGACGTACAGAACTCAGAGGGAGTTCTGTCCGTCGTAAGTCTGAGTCCACTATCCCCCACCCTGCCCCTCCCCCGCCCCGCAGCACTCCCTCGGCGAACCGCCACTGGTTAGACATCTCGTAATTTACTTGATGTCCACTATATGTCTAAAATGGCTGACAACACTTACAAAACCGAGAGAATCGACTCCTAGGTTTGTAGGGGGTGTCCTGCTCATGCAGGGCACCCTCACACTTATAACCAAGCACCCTGCCTTCAGAATTGAAAGGCCTACCTTAGGGGTGACTTATAGGTTTTAAGTGCAGTGACCTCATATATAAGGAAACTTATATCGGTGGTGAGTGGTGCTAGCACCAGCTCACACAGACTGCAATGGCAGGCCTGTATTCACAATTTGAGTGGTCTCTCATGGGTGGCATAATACATGCTGCAGCCCATGGGAGACCCCTGGTGTACCTATGCCCTGGGTACCTTAGCACCATATACTAGGGACTTAGAAGGGTACACCAGTAGCCAATTAGGAAGGTACCAACGCACTTACCATGTCCAACTTAGGGACAGAGCACAGTGACTGAGGTCCTGATTAGCAGGATTCCAGTCAGACTAGTCAGAAAAACAGAGGGACACCAGCAAAAAGTGGGGGTAACCATGAAAGCAGATCCTACTTTCCTACAATGAGTATTCGGAGACAAGGGATGAGTGTTATGAGGCAGGGCCAGAGTGTCATTACATAATGAGCATTTGGAGATAAGGGGCGAGTGTCATGAAATAATGTAAATGTCATTATACCTCATGAGTGCTGTGAGATGTGGGTTCGGTATCTAAAGACATGGACTAGAGCTGTCAATCCTCCTGAATTGTGTAGTGAATACCTGGGCAATTCCTTGTCATTTGGAGATAAGAATCTCCAGTGCCAGGAGGGAGGAGAAATAAAGCCTCACTATAAGGATGGAAAGAGAGGGAAACAGGGAAAGAATCCATGCTACACAAGGAAGTTAAGAGTACCCTACTATGGAGAGGTAATAATAAAGGTCGAAATCGACAAATGGACTCTCAAAAGCCAGTCGAAAACGTAGTTATCAACATATCCTCTACTCAACTTAACACTCAAGAAATAGCAGTACTCAATAAACGGACTGCGTTTGTACCAACATATTATACCAATATACTGGAGACAGAGATCGTTTTGTTCAAATTTATGTGTAAACTACACTTAAGGCTGTTTTTCCACAACATACCAGAATCGTCCAGAACTTTGGACATACCGGAATATGAGGAATTCATGCCGAAAAGTACATTTATGGCTCCAACATCCCACAAAACTTTGAATGCTTTTGAAACTCTTCTCAAAAGGACTTGAACAAAATCAACTGTTCAGCAGCACAAGAGAAGAACTTGACCAGACATAAATTCAAAACCTTAACAGCTTTGAGCAACAACACGGATTTAATTTTTCAACCAGCTGACAAAGGTGGTGCACTTGTCGTCATGGATCGCACATATTACGACAGGAAAGTCACTGCCCATGTAATGGATGAAGAGACCTATTTGCTTCTTGACAAGGATCCCACTAATGAATTCATGGAAACATTATCGATTACATTGAATACAGTCTTGGAACAGGGTTGGATTTCAGAACGCACCATGAGATTTTTGAAGACTAAGTACCCCCCAAAAGACCACAGATATACATGCTGCCCAAAATTCATAAAAACCAGGAAGATCCTCCATTCAGACCCATTGTATCAGGATGTGGCTCGTTACATGAACCTATTGGGCAATACTTGGATCTCTTCCTACAACCTATGGTGCAGTCTTGGAGATCATATATTTGTTACACTACTGATTTCCTAACTAAACTAGATTCAATCAAAATCCTAGACTGTACTAATTATCTATTATGCACAATTGATGTCATTTCTCTCTATACATCCATTCCACATTCTGAAGGACTAGGAGCAGTAGAATGGATGCTTTAACAACATGATGGGATTAGAGCTAACAAAATCTTTTTGTTGGAACTGCTACACTTTTGTTGGTTTCACAGTTATATTACCTGGCAAGACAACTTCTTTTTACAGCCCACCAGCACTTCCATGGGTTTCGCTGAGACACCTGCTTACGCCACCATCTTCATGACTTCATTTGAAAACAAGTACATCTTTGATAACACACAGTGGTCTGTACACTTAGTGCTATACCGTCGTTGACATTGACAACATATTTCTAATCTGGAAACATATTTCTAATCTGGAAAGGCAACAGGAAAGAGTTGGAACTAAACATTTCTATACGGAACACTCGCAATTCGTGGATACAATGAAACATTTCCTAGCTATCATAACAGAAAGTTTCAATTCTATTAAGGACTCGAAGGCGAGGATTATGCTTATCTTTCTCCACTTTATTGACTAGCAGCCATTCAAAGTAAAACAGAATAAACTATCATTCCCATGAAACCTTGGGAATATTACAAAACAACAATAGAGTCCAACAGGTAGATTGTCTATCCATCTTCCACCAATCAGGGGTCTCCAGCCGGATCATAGTCCCTTGTCACTGGCCCTTCCTCCTCTTTTGTCGCGCGAGATCAGCCTCCAACAGCAATTTACGAGTCTTGTTTGTTTGCATCCTTTCCTGTAACCAAATGACATATTTTAGGACACAGACATGGCTAAGGATTAGTCCTGAAAGGGAAGATCATGCAATCATGTACTCTGAAGTAACCACAGTGCAAACCTTATACAAATTAGAGGTATACTCAGAACATTTACTTACTCCATAACGAGGGTGAGGAGGTTCCAGATCTAGACAAACCTTGGGTGGGATAATCCTCGCCTCCAAGTCCTTAATAGAATTGAAACTTTCTGTAACGATAGCTAGGAAATTTTTCATTCTATGTCAGGACCGGAGGCGATGATTATGCTAGTTTAAAGCTTACTTACCACCAAGTGGGCCATCTGCAGAACCGCTTTGAAATAAAACCGTTTGAATGTAGAGTCCGAAGACCAGTCTGCAGCATAAAGGATATCCTCCAAGCGAGCCCCTAGGATAAAAGCCTTAGAAGCCATTGCCCCTCTGGTAGAGTGGGCCCCAAACATCCGCAGATCAATGCCCGCTTCTTGCATCACCCATCGTACCCACCGAGCAATCGTGGGGGAGGAAACAGCTCAATGTGGTTTCCGTAGAGCGATAAGGAGCTGTCGCTCGCCCGGAGGGCGGAACTCCTCTGACATCTCTTCATAGGCTTTTAGGCAGGACACCACACATAACTTAGGGGAATCCAGAAAAGCCGGATATGAGATGGATTTCGTGCCACATTTGGTTCGTCTCCGGATAGTGAATGTAACTCCAGAGGGGGAGAAGATGCTGTCGGAGACATCTAGCACCCTGACGTCAGACACCCGCCTGCACGAGATCAGGCAAAGGAGCATGGCTAATTTTGCAGAGAGTTCCTTCCAGGAGAGGAATCTATTTGGCTGACAAGAGAGGAAAAGATTGAGGACCTGGTTCACATCCCATAGGGCCGAATGACTCGACTCTGGAGAAGGGAGAGCCTTATCCCCCGTAAGAGCCGGCTGGAAGTATGCTGCTTGATTGTCCTGACCGGTGAGATATTCCGCCGTGGCTGAGATCTGGTGGTCCAGGCAGTATTGCCAAAAATTGGTGGCAAGGTCGAAGAGGGCTTTCGAGCGCGTGCTTCCTAAGTGGTGTATGTACCGCACCGCTGACACATTGTCCATCTTGAGGAGGACACAGGAATGGATCGAGTCCTTGGTCCAGCATTGGATCGCGAAGGCCTGCCAGAAGCTCCAATCATTTTATATACAAACATTGTTCTAGAGGCGACCACACACCTCCCGTGGTGAAATCGCCACACCTTGCTCCCCATCCTTATCTGCTGGCGTCGGAATCTATGACAATATCTGGTGCGGAACCGAAAATTGCCCGTCCGTTCCAAGCCTCCATGTTGGCGAGCCACCAAGCGAGCTCTTCACTGGCCTCGGCTGTCAACGTCACCTTCTGTGAGTACGAGAGACCTCTGTGCAGGTGAGCGGCCTTCATGCTTTGGAGGGCGCGGTAGTGCAATGGCCCTGGGAAGATGGCCTGGATCGATGAGGACAGGAGCCCCACAATGCGGGCCACCTGTCTGAGGGAGATGCGCGGCTTCGCTAGTGCCCGCCGGAGCTCGTGGCGGATTTTGGTCACCTTTCTGGAATGAAGGCAGAGAGTAGTCTCGACGGAGTTGATCGAGAAACCTAGAGAAGTCACCCTCTGGAAGGGTACTAGGGAAGACTTTGTCACGTTGATCACGAAACCCAAGACTTGCAGGAGGTCGACTCTGGAGTTGTTGTGTGAGTGTCTGAGGGCACTGCGCCATCATTAGAATGTCGTTGAGATAGATGATGAGTCTCATCCCTTGCGCTCGCAGGCGTTCCACTACCGGCCTGAGGACCTTGGTCAAGCACCAGGGGACAGAGGACAGGCCGAAGGGGAGAGTGGTGAACTCATATGTCCTGCCTCCCCAAGAGAACTGAAGGAACCTCCTGTGGGAGGAAAAGACAGGAACCGAGAGGAAGGCGTCCTTGAGATCCAGATGCGCCATCCAATCTCGTGGTCTCAGGATATGCTGGAGAAGGTGAATACCTTCCATTTTGAAGTGGCGCTAGACGAGCCACTCGTTGAATTCGCGGAGGTTGATGTCCGGGCGCTGACCACCATCCGCTTTGTCTACTAGGTTGCTGAGAAACCCCCTGGGATGGGGACAGGTTTGAGAGATCGCTCCCTTGGCTAGGAGAGACTGCACCTCCTAATCTAGCTGGGCAGTGTCCGCCGTAGAAAAGCATATGGGGCGCAGGACTACTGCTTGGAAGGGGTTCCCATAGAACTCTATCCGGAATCCCTGAATTGTCTGAAGAACCCAGGCGTCCCCCGTGATGGAAGTCCAGGCCTGGAAATATTCGCCAGACGGCCCCCTACCTTTAGAAGGGAAGAAGGTACAACACTCACCAGAATTGTTGGAGGTGCCGGCGCCTCTGGCTCCTCTGTGTTTGCCACGTCGACCTCTGGTGGGATAGAAATTCCCAAACCTGGCCTGGTCCTGGTATTGGCCTTGGTTAGAGCCTTGTCCTCTGGGAGTATATTGGTTAGGGTGGCCGGTCGAGCGACCCCTTCCTCGACTGGCCCCACGGAAAACCCAGGAGTGAAACACCTTTTTGATAGAAGATTGAACCTTATCTAGGGAGGTAAAGGTGTTTACGAACTTCCCAAGTTCTTTAATGAAGGGCTCCCTGAAGAGACCGCCCTGCGCCACAGGGCCCACTTCCGAGTCTGCTAGATCCCCAAGTTTGACGTCCACCTTTATTAACAAGGATCTGCACCGCTCAGTAGACAAGACGCAGTTGGGGTTGCCCAAGAAAACCACAGCCCGCTGCGCCCAAGAGAACAGGGTATCTGGTGAGATAAGAGAACCCGAAGCTTTCGTGAGTGGGCCCAGAGTGTCCAGCAGCTTGTCCTGGCGAGTCTGCTAGGATCTGTTGATCCCTTTTTTGGGGTCTTTAACTAACTTCTGTAAAAAGGTGGCCATCCGTGGGTCAATATCGTGTGTTAAGGCCACTTCACTTTCCAAGGAGGGGCGGGGACATTGCGCCCTGAGGCAGTTACGGGCGTCCTTCTCGAGAGGCTTCCGAATGCAGCTTGCAACATATGATGCGACCTTGTCCGATGGAGCCAATTCAGAAGACCTTGGGTGAAGGATTTCATCTGGGTCCAGCATGTCCCCACAGAGACTTGGTCGTTCTGGGCAGTAGGGGGGGCGAGTGGGGGGTTGTGATGAGGGAAGCCAGGGTCGGGAGGGAACTGCGTCCTCATCTGTGTCCCTGTGATCCCTGTCCGCAGGGTCCGAGGAAAGCGCTGGGGGAACCGTGCTGGCCAGGAAAGCCTGTTTGAGCCTAGCAAAGGCATCTGCATCTACTCCCACCTCGCGGGGGCGCTTCGCTAGCGGTTGGGAGTCGGGGGGAGGGTAGCATTAGGCAGCGCTGGGGTTGCGGTACCCGGGATGGATGCAGACAGTTTGTCACAAGCCTGGGCGATCTGCCGCGACAGGCGCTCCTCCGGGGGGGGCATAGCCTCAGACACCGCCCTGTGTATAGATGCGTCCACCGCATCATAGAATTCATCATCCCATGGGAGTGCACTGAGGGGGTCCTCCTCTCCTTGGTCCTCCATATAGGGATCCATGCTGTAGATATGTATTATACATGGCACAAATGCGGCCTAAATTCATACTGGCAGGGTATGCCTAATGTTGAGGGGGGGCTGGGTATCAGCCTGCACTTGATGCAGGTAAACTTCGCTTGTAAAAGAGGGCCGGAGCCCTGCAGCCTGCAAAATACTGACTCCCTCGTGGGAGCGTTCAAATAGAAAAAAGGGTCTAAGCCATATGGACCCTGCTCACAGGGCGTGCAATGAGAACAACCTGAAAGGGCACTACAGACCCGCTTAATGCGTGCGTAACTCCTCAGACGGGACAAGGCTCTTCACCGCGGCGCTGCTGCTCTGATCTCAGATTTGCACGGAATGCGGAGAATTCGGAGCACGTGCCGTGGGCGAGCGACACCGATCTGGCGCCCTCAGGCACCGGGAGGACCACACCGCCGAGCCTGCACCACACTGGAGCGGCCACGAAGGAGCGAAAAACGCTCCCTCGGCCTGAGTCAGGCCCCCCCGGATAGGGGGAAACCGGACGTGCTAAAAAGCCAATTACCGCGTGAAAGCGGACCACAACTAAGGAAAACTTACACAAGCGCCACCGCCACACCAAATAACAGCACGTGGGCGCGCGCTAAATCAACTCAAAACATGCACCAGAGTGCGACAAATCGTAATACACTTGAAATTCAAATGCGCTAAGCACAAAAGTCAGAGAAATACAGTAAAATACCGAAAAAAGTACAAGTCACAGCATGAAAGAATGAAATCACACTTATCTCAGGCTGCGAGCAGCGAAAAAAGAGGAGGAAGGGCCAGTGACAAGGGACTATGATCCGGCTGGAGACCCCTGATTGGTGGAAGATGGACAGACAATCTACCTGTTAGACTCTATTGTTGTTTTGTAATATTCCCAAGGTTTCATGGGAATGATAGTTTATTCTGTTTTACTTTGAATGGCTGCTAGTCAATAAAGTGGAGTAAGATAAGCATAATCCTCGCCTCCGGTCCTGACATAGAATTTACACACAAAATCAGTCAAAATATCATTCACTTTTTAGATGTACACATTGAACTCACAACAACTGGACTGACAACCAGTGTCTTCCAAAAAATGACAGACAGAAACAACACACTAAGATACGATAGTTTCCATCCACCTTCTCTCAAAAATCATCTGTTTCACAATTTATGCGCATTAAACATATTACATCTGACTTACAGACATACGAGACTACAATCTAGTGCTTTCGTACCAACTACATACAACGTGGTTATCCTGACAGCTTACTCGACACAGCCATTCGAAAAGTAGACACCATTTCACGGGAAACATTATTACAATCAGCCAACAAAAATTTGAGAAGAAGAGAGGTATTTGTCTCAAAATGTTCCACTAAAACTTATGAAATCAAACGCATGGTTTTAAAACGATAGGAGCTGTTACAGATGGAACCTGACTTTGGAGATTTATTCTTTGAAACACCTTTATTTGCATATACACGGTCACACAATTTTAGGGAATTACTATCTACTCCTCACCGTGCACAAACACAAGTACACAAAGGGATGAGCAAATGTCACAATTGTACCCATTGTGGAAATGTCATCACAGGAAAGGTTTTCTCGCATCCCCGCACAGGCAAATTGATCAAACTTAGACACACGGCTAATTGTATTGCAGAGCAGGTGATTTATTGAATTAAATGTCATTGTGGTCTAGTATATGTAGGCAAAACAGAAAGAAAAATCAAGGTCAGAATCACTGAACACAAGAGCATGATCAGAACACAGAATCGGAATTCTCACCTGGTAGTTCATTGGCTTGATTCTTCACACAATATCTCACAGTTATGCTTTACAGTTCTAGAACGTATTCACACCATTAAGCACATAGACACGAATCAGAAGTTGCTACAAAGGGAAACGGTTTGGATCAAGTATCTGGATAGTCTAGTACCTAATGGACTGAATGACAAAATAGAAATGGCATGTTTCTCATAACAAGATTGGTGATATAAGGGAAGTTATGTGAGCACATCAGATAGATCAATGTTTATTTTTCAGTTGATCCTTGATGTTTGTGTTGATCCAAGTCAGGTTTTTTCTAACATCATGTATTTCAGTAGCCCAATGTTTCATGACTGAATAGTATGTACTTTATTATAAGTGAATTTTCACCATACATTTATAAACCAATATGTAAATGACATTATTCTCATATGCAATGAAAGACTAGATGACACTCATTCATGTTTTGATAGCATTAAGATATTGATGGACAATGGTTGGATTTACTGATATTTCACCACACTGGCAGTTATCACTACTGTGTGCAGGCGACTTATCCAGCCCTGCCAAGTATCACGCATCAGGCGTTAGACTAACGCATTTCAGTGAGGTGCTCCGCATCACTGCACTGAAATGCAATGTCACGCATTATAATAGTGCCACCTCAGCTGTTGCCTGGAGCGCTGCTTATCCACAAAAAATAGTATATTGCTTTGAACAGCTTAGGCACACCTTAACAGGGGTGCAGATCTAGTATTTATCACCAGGTGTATAACTTTGTGACATTCAATAGCAATCGCATAAATACTGTAGCGAGGCACGCGGACATAACAGATTTTTATACTGATTAGGTTTTCTAATATATTGTTTGGTTTGTAACAGAAACAACATCGATTCGGGATTAGGTTCTTCTTTTATTCCATTCACTACTTTTTGGTCCGTATTACTAACCAGCATTAACTTTGGCAAATTAACATCGCTATGGGTTTCGGCGTTTCGTTTACGTCATTTCCTGTTCACTTGGGACGTATAACCTTAATATCGCTATGAGTTTCTGCGTTTCGTAGATGTCATTTCCTGTTCACTTGGGACGTATAACTTGCATGTACAGAAAGTATTAACCCAGAGGCACTGGACGCCGCTGCAATGCGGTTATAGCGAAAGGCTGTGTACATACACGCGGGAAGACTAACATTTCTATAACCACTGTTTTTAGGTCGAGCCCGGAGCCAGCGCGCAAGCGCTGCTCTGGGGTTGATCTGGGGTAGTGGAGTAGGGGAGAGAAGCCACGCCCACTCCCCCGCCCAGCTTATTCATTGGCTTGTGTCTTTGTCCTTTCTAAATGCTGCCTTCCGATTGGTTTATAGGCTTGTTAGTCCCTCCTTATGACAGCCATGTCGTCATTTGTATCCTTCCAGGGCTACTGGCCCCTTTACTTCAAGTGTTGCACGGTATCTGTTATTTAGATTGTGTGCACTATTTTCTTCCCGTGCCTTCTCCCCCCTCCAGCAGTCCATGCCTTCTCACCCCCCGCCCGCCCCTGCACTCCTGTTTGCAATGTAATAGGTCTCGCGTAAATGCGAGTCCTATTGCATTGCAAATGCTTGTTTGAAGAGCCACCCACCCTCTTCCCCCACACCGGAAGTTCAGGCTGCGTAACCCCCTGAGCTTAATAGCTTTCACGTTAGCCGTGTGATGTAAGCATTTGTGGGACAATTACTATACTGGACAAAATGCTGAAAACAGCTCTCTGTTCCCACAGCCAAAGAATACAGTGGGCAGCTCCAGGATGTAATACTAAACTGTATTGTCTAAGGGGCGCCGGGATCAGGTCTAAGCTTATGCGATTGTTTCCCTCTCTAAAAAGAATTTTTGGGCCCATCGGACAATTGCATGCTGCGCTGGATGCCGCCTGTGGACACCTCTCTGTCCCTTCGGGCATTTCCACCAGGGGCCTGGCCTTGTCTCCAGCCCTTGCTCCTCCCATGGGGATCAGGAAAGTTTCGGAGCCGTAGAAGCCGCTTCTTCTGGGAGGTGGGGAGCTGAAGCGACTGGAGGCGGCTCCGAGGCCAGCAGGCACAGCACACCTCCCGATGATGCCGAGAATGCAGGAAGAGGAAGTCACCTTCCTCCCCTGCATTCTTATACCCACCCCCTAAACCCCACCCCTTGACCCCACCTGGTCCTCCCTGCGCGAAAGACCCCGGGGGAAGACTAGTCTGCGACTGTGCTTCCCCCGGGGCCCACCATTGCGAGGGGGAGGAAGCTCTCCTGGGTATCGTCAAGAGTCCCCCGCTCTGCAGCAGGTAACGCAGCCACCTCTTCCCTTTCATGGGGGTGGGTGGTCCTGTCCCCCTCCCAGACCGAGAGAAGGCACCGGCATGACAGTGCTGTTGCTGCCTCCCCGTGCATCTCTCTTGCAGGAGTGCTACTGACCGTCACACCTTTCGTCTCTTTCCCTCCGCCCGCCCATGACTGCTGTCACGCAAACTTCCCGAAAAGACTGAACTTTTCTACCCTTTTATAAAACACGGGGTGAGCAGCGTTATCGGCGCGTCAGTGAAGTGAGCATGGATAGCCGTTCTCCCTCCCATTCAAATTCTCCAGCTTGCCGAGGGCTGGCGGCCAGGGGATGTCGCCTCCTGTGTCTTTTAGTAAATTTCTGCTGTAAAGTTTATGTTCTAAATGTAATACCCGGTTTATGCCGGTTTTGGTTCTCTGCTGGGGGAGGGAGAGTGGCGCTTCTGCCCCTCCTGGCACCGCTGCTGTTAATCCTTTTGTTTTCACTCCTTTTCTCTCTCTCAGGGTGTTTGCTCTGGAAGGAGCGCTGCCGCTGCTGCAGGGTTGCCTTATCTGTGGAGTGCAGCCGCTGCTTCCCTCTGCCCGCGCCCCCCCGACAGCAGAGCTGGGGAGGCGCTGTCTGCTTCGCCCCCCATCCTTGGCAGCCGCATCGCTGCTCACCTGACCATAACGCTATCCGACGATCGCTACACTGCCTCGTCACCATAAGCATATATATCCTGCCCGGGATAATCTACCCTAGGAGTGTCCACAGAACCCAGCTTCCCCTGACCTTTAACCATGTGCTGAATAAATCCTCTCTACTTAAATGCTGAACTCTCAGACCTTGACTATCCTATAACCCCCACTCATGCTGCAGCACCAATTCCATTTCTCCACTCTCTACATTACGCTGGAGAAGTGATCCCCCAACTATTCAACCTAATATCTGCTCCTTTTAACTTGTTTGCCTTTAATTGTATCGCACACCAACCCACTCCGTCCCCTGACTTCTGAATACCCAAATCCCTCCACTACACTGGTACTGTTGCTGCACACCTCGCTGAAAGCATTGAGTGCCATGCCACTACCACACTTCAATACTACTTATTTACTGTCACTCCTCAGGCCACTCACTACCCATCTGACCAGTGCCAACATATCCCTGAAGTGACTCTCTGCGCTGCTGTACCTCACCAGGCTGCTGCACCTCCGCTCTCACCAGGCCACTCTTCTTGGGCCATCCCCTGTCCCTTTGGAGCAGCATGGCAACTGGAGGCTACAGAGCCCGTCCAGCCACCTCCACCACTACTGACTTTCTTGAGGAATGGAAGGTCAAACGGGAGAAGATGCGTGCCCAACTGTATGGAGAGGTCCCAGGTAGTGTGCTCCCTGCCCCCCCATAAGAGGGACTGGAGGCCCAGAGAGTGGTGTTAAGCCCCCAGTGGTAGTTGTCAACAATGAGTTGAACACCCAGTTTTAAACTTAACCATTTGCAATGCAATAAGTCTCGCATTTAAGAGAGTTTAAGCTATTGGCATTGTAAATGACTATGCCTTTTATTTATGTTTTAAAAAACAAAAATAATAGCAAAAAAAAAAAAAAATAATAGGCATTGTCATTTACAATGCCAATAGCTTAAATTCGCGTAAATGCGAGACCTATTGCATTGCAAATGCTTGTTTCGAGTGGTATTCAGATTGGGTCACAATTTTATAATTTGGTAATCTTGTTTATCCGGTTTTAGCTTATTGGCAGAACCGCAAGAAAGCCACAGGTCTCGGTTAAAGTCTTGTAAACGACCAGAAAGGTGATAAAATTAACAGCAAGAACTTAGTGTGAGGTAAAGAAATATTACCACTACATTTGAACTTTTTGGGTGTTTAAATCCGCTACGTGAGTACAGTTCTGCTAAACGCTTGTGACCAGTGCTTAATTTGTAAAATATTAAGTGCCAGGGCTCTGACCAGGAGGCCACTGCAGCTTGCACCACCCATCACTCTTGTCATCGCTGCCAAAACAACTACTAACCATGTCTCTCGCATTTAAATGCGACAGTTCAGATTATTCCAGGTCCCCAAAGCTAAAGGAATGGCTGAGGAGGCAGGTATTAGCAATTTTAATGTATATTGTATTCCTAAACAACCGTTGTTCTGCTCATCTCTAAATTAGATGAGCAGCCTCACCATGTGGTAGACTGTTCTAAGTATGGTGTTGACAATTAGGTGCCGGTGCCGAGCACCTGAAACCAATTAAGTGCTGGTGCTGAGCACTGGCTCAAATTAAGCACTGCTTGTGACGATGTTTAGCTTAACAGCGTTGTCGGTGCAGTGGAATCAGCTGCTCTTATCAGTGATCGGGATTGTGAGCAGAATATCCGGTTCAGAATTAAACATTAATAAGCGTTTTTGTTCTCTTCTAGAGCACGATGCTCAACACTAGAAGTTGTCCTTATCTGTGCGTACACATTGCATTGTTGCACTAATGGCCCTTTGGGGATCACGTTTGTAAACACATCTTGCACTGCTGGTCGGGATTACTTTTTCACTCTACTTTCTTCGCCTTGCATGTATCATGTAGTGTTGGTGTTCGTGGACGCATGTTGGCTATGCACGTGTTTCACCATCTTATGTTTTCAACTTTCTGAACATGTTGATGTTGGTTCTTATAATACTTGTATTTTTGTGTAACAGATAGAGAATGAAACAGTCTTATGTCTAAATAACATACATGTGAATAGTTGTATTTGTTATATTTACAGTGTCCCCTGAAGAAGGGTGCAAGACACCCGAAATGCATTGGTATTGATATGAAACAAGACGAGAAAATTAACATTTGTTACAAGAATCTAACATTTGTAATCTGATTTAATTACACGGAATATGATATAAACTAAGTTGGTGACAAAAAAACTTGTTATCAGAAGCCTTTTGATTATTGATTTGTTTATTTTGAATATCTTGTATAACTTTGGCCCACGGGCCGTATTTGTTTGGGCATTCTGTGTCTAGACAGCTTCGGCAGCCTGGTTCATACAGAGGTAATAATTCTACCAGGAGAAGGAGATTGAAAGCAAAGCACTGTAGCAGCAGTATGGCCTTAGCGAAGGTAAGCAGGTGGCATGTGTATGTGCATGTGTGAAGCAACTGAAGAGTGCTCCCTCGGCGCTGACACGAGTGGCGGTGGGAAGCAGCACACACATTGATTCGACCAGCTCATACCTTTGTTAATCCAGGCTTACTGGGGCTTTGTTTCTTGTGTACGGCTGCAGAGGAGCATTGGAGCCCATCCTTCCTGAGGCTTCAAGCCAGTGAGGCAAGGTTGTATATGGCATTGCTTATCAGGATGCAGCCTAATTATTTGACCCTAGTGAGACTGAAACTGAAAATAAGAGACCAATAGTGCCAGGGGAGAGGGCAACCAGTGAGCTTTAGCTTTGATAAGTCGGTGTCTCAATACCTCTTCAGAGATATGAGATTCAATATAAACCCAATTACAGTCAGCTAGGAAAGGCCTCTGAAGACTCTGGCACTCTTATTTCTTTATTTGTTTTAATTTGTATTGGTCATAGAGTAAGACAAATAATAGCAATTCATAAAGGGTAAGTTTGAAAGAGTAAGAGAAAAAGAACAATCCAAATAGTCACAATTATAAATAACTACTTCATACATCGATTGGCAAAGATTTCCAAGATTAAATTATATTACATTACAGGGATATAAACATATCTACAACCAATTTGCGATCATCAACAAAAAAAATTACCCGTCTAAAATTTTCCCAAATCTTATCAAATTTTAGGAGCGAAGAAAGACCCCTTGCTTTAGCCAAAGCAAGCTCCAATTCATATATTTGAAAATTAAGGGTACGCCATTCCGAGTCATTAGGAGCACTCCCTGAGATCCATGCCCTAGCAATTCAAAGTCGGGCAGATAACAGCATAATTGTGATTAATTTCTGAAAGCCCCCCCAAATTCGTACTTAATGCCCATAATTTTTTCCTTCACAAATAGATTTACAGGCGAGCCCAAGTTAGTGACATATACTTTATCACCCCTTCCCAAAATATTTGCAAACATTGGCAAAGTGCAAACATATGTAGGACATCAGCCGCAAAGAGATTGCCCTTTTGACATCTTGTTCTGTCTGTTCTCCCTGCAGAGGGAGTTGCTCCCCATTTTACAATGACATCTGGGGTATAGTATAAAAAACACAACGTGCGCCACTGTTGTAACTTAATATTGACAGAATATACAGAGCAATCTATCAAATCTAAGGCCATCTGAATTTCCCCGGCCGAAACTTCAGAGAATAGAAGTCTGCTCCATTTTGATGATAATAATCGAGTATCTTCCTCAGCAAACTGCAAAAATGCTTGATGCATCATGCTTGCAGAGGGCTTAATACCAGGTTTAAAATAGTATGAAGAGAAATCTGACCTATCGATGTCCTGTGCCTGCTCGTTGCTTGTCCGCATGTAATCCCTCAATTGAAGATATTTAAAGAAGGAATGACAAGGTAATCCAAAGGCTCGGAAAAGGCTATAAAGCCATTTGAATCATATAATTGACCCATTGTTGTAATTCCACAATCTGCCCAAACTCTACAAGTTGAATCTCGAGAGAAAAGGGGAAAAACAGGATTATCCGATATGGGAATGTCTTTGTTAATAAAACCGACAGAATATTTTTTGCAAATCCCCTTCCAAATAGAAATAATATCTTTAAGTATCTTAAAGCGCACCCTTTTATAATAGTTGGGATCATTCAGTTGATAAAAAAAGAGATTAATGTCTGCCCGAAGAGCAAGCTGGTAGCAGAATGATGTCAAGTTTGGCTCCCAATAAATCAATAAACTGCGCAATCGTCCCGTAAAAGCGGCCCAAAAATAAAGCTTAAAATCTGGAAGTGAGAGCCCTCCTCTCTTATAGGAGGATTTCAGAAATCGGCTAGCACGCCTTGCCCGTCTGTAGCCCCAAATAAAGCTACCAATCTCACCTTCCAGTCGTCTGAAAAAAGACTCCAGGATCCTCAGCGGAATTGCCCTAAAGAAATAATGAAATTTAGGGACAATATTCATTTGAATAATATTTATTCGTCCTATTATAGTAAGTGGTAGCTTACTCCAAGATTTAAATTGAGCAATAATTGCAGATCATAAAGTTTTGTAATTTAATTTAACTATATTAGAAACCATAGAGCAAAGCCTAACACCTAGATAAACCGCTGAAGTAGTAGTCCCTGGAATTGGAGCATCAGGAGTAAATTCAGAAGAATCTGAGTTTTAGATAGATTCAGCTTATAGCCAGAAAAGTGGCCAAATATACGTGCTTCAAGAGCGATCAGAGTAATTGCTACTGCCGGATTCAGAGAGAAAATTGCCACATCATCGGCATATGCGTTTAATTTCAATTGCTGGCCCTCGTGAGCCCATGGTAGGATATCTGTATTCCTAACGAGGGATTGAAGGTAAGGCTCCATATACAAAGCAAAAAGAAGGGGGGAGAGTGGACACCACTGTCTTGTCCTGCGATAGAGTTGAAAAAATCCAGAATAGCTCCCAGCGTGTGCCACCCGAGCGCGTGGGATCTTATAAAGTGCCTGAATCATTTTAATAAAATCTTCCGCTATACCGAAAGCAGACAGCGTGACCCATAAGCAGTCCCATGCAACACAATCAAATGCCTTCTTGGCATCGAGTAATATCATGCCCATATTCATATTACACTTTTCAGCAATGTCAAATGCAGCAATTGTATTGATACGAGGAATGGTGTCTCTCCCTGGGACAATCCGTGTTGCTGTGGGGATACTAAAGCTGAGATTACTGAAGCAAGGCGAGAGGCCAGAATTTTGCTAAACCATTTAGCGTCAGTATTAATCAATGAAATGGGCCTATATGATCCCTAATCCTCGGCCGGTTTCGACTTTTAAAAAACCCACAATATTAGTTATGTTCCAACTTGCTGGAACTGGCTCTCCTGCCTGAATAGATTGAATAACAAACGCAAATTCTAAGCTCAATATCTCTCTAAATATTTTATAAAACTCCGTAGGCACCGAGTCTTCCCCTGCCGCCTTGCCAGAGGGTAGGGCCATTAGTGCAGCCTCAATTTCTGGCCTTGAAATGTCTGACTGCAGGTCCTCCACCTGATCCTCCGTAAGAGATGGTAAATTACAATGTCGAATATATTCTATGCATTTAGATTGATCGAACTCTTGAGACTGGCTGTATAGCTTTTTATAAGACAGAGAGAATTGTTCCAGGATAAGTGTAGTATTTGTATCGAGCTTCCCATCTACTCCCTTAACCCCTTCGCTGCTAGGCCTTTTCTCCCCTTGTGCTAAGCCTTTTTTTGGCTATTTGGGGTAGTTTGCGCTTAGGCCCCTGTAACCTTTTGACCACATAAGGTATCCACGCCAAATTTGCGCCCTTTTTTCCAACATCATGTGGATTCAAAAGGTACCCAAGGTTTGTGGATACCCCTGGAGGGTACCCAGAAATTAGCCAAAATACAGCTAAATTTTTTCTTTTTTTTTTGAAAAATGGGAAAAAAGGGCACCAGATGAAAGCGTCGGGTTTTTTTCCCTGCAAATGGTATCAAAAAAGGGGTTGTGGTGCTGAAATCACCATCTTCCCAGCTTTCAGGGACAAGCAGACTTTTGTCAGAAAACCCAACTTTTTTACACAGTTTTGGCATTTTTCTGGGACATAGCCTATTATTGCTATTTTTTGTGCTTTCAACCTCCTTCCAATTAATGGTAGAAATGGGTATGAAAGCAATAATGGATCCTGGAGAGCTATACATTTTAAAAAAGTAGGCAAAATTCTGAATTCGGCAAGGGGTCATTTGTGTAGATCGTTCAAGGTTTCTTCATAGAAACTAACAGTTAAATATAGGAAAACTTGAACATTAGTTGAGAAAAACAGCCATTTGTGTCAACGTTTTCACCTGTAACTTCTTCTAATTATGACAGCTGTATGAAAGCAATATACCGTTACATTTGCTGGACCTTTCTGGTTGTGGGTATTTATAGGACTTGTAGGTTCACCAAGAACCCGACGAACCCAGAGCCAATAACTGAGCAGCGTCTTGCAATGGTTTTTTATTATATACCGGGTATATAGCAATTATTTTGGGAAAATATATACATGGAAAAATTGGTATGAAAGACACCTATGTATTTCTGAAATGGGAACAAAATATAGAGTTTAGAAACAGTAGATATTTGCACATTTCCGAAATCGGGAGTACCCATACTAGCATGAGAATTATAGGTCATTTTTCAAAATGACTTCTTTTTTACACATTGTCTTTCATTTGGAAGGCAGAAATGCATCTAAAGTCAATAGGTAATAACAATTGCTCAACAATTCTGAGTTCCCCTATGTCTCCCGATAAAAATGGTACCTCACTTGTGTGGGTAGGCCAAGTGCCCGCGACAGGAAACGGCCCAAAACGCAACGTGGACACATCACATTTTCACAGTGAGAAATTACCCTTTTTTTGTAAAGTGCCTAGCTGTAGTTTTTGAATTCTAGCTCTGCCGGCACCTAGGAAAACCTAGCAAACCTATACATTTTTGAAAACTAGACACCCAGGAGAATCTAGGATGGGGTGACTAGACTGGCTCTCACCAGGTTCTGTTACCCACAATCCCTTGCAAACCTAACAAATTGTCAAAAAAACACATTTTCCTCACATTTCTGTGGTGGAAAGTTCTGGAATCTGCGTGGATCCACAAAATTCCACCCACCCCGCGTTCCCCAAAGTCTTCAGAGAAAAATGGTACCTCACTTGTGTGGGTAGGCCTAGTGCCCGCACCAGGAAACGGCCCAAAATGCAAGGTGGACACACCACATTTTCAGAGTGAAAAATGACCCTTTTTTTCCAAAGTGCCTAGCTGTAGTTTTTGAACCTTAGCTCTGCCGGCACCTAGGGAAACCTAGCAAACCTATACATTTTTGAAAATTAGACACCTAGAGGAATCCAGTATGAGGTGACTTGACTGGCTCTCACCAGGTTCTGTTACCCAGAACCCCTTGCAAACCTGAAAAATTGTCAAAAAAAACACATTTTCCTCACATTTCTGTGGTGGAAAGTTCTGGAATCTGCGTGGATCCACAAAATTCCACCCACCCCGCGTTCCCCAAAGTCTTCCGAGAAAAATGGTACCTCACTTGTGTGGGTAGGCCTAGTGCCTGCAAAAGGAAACGGCCCAAAACTCAAGGTGGACACACCACATTTTCACAGCGAAAAATGACCCTTTTTTTGCAAAGTGCCTAGCTGTAGTTTTTGAACCCTAGCTCTGCCAGCACCTAGGGAAACCTACCACACCTATACATTTTTGAAAACTAGACACCCAGGGGAATCCAGGATGGGGTGACTTGACTGGCTCTCACCAGGTTCTGTTACCCAGAATCCCTTGCAAACCTGAAAAATTGTCAAAAAAAACACATTCTCACATTTCGGTGGTGGAAAGTTCTGGAATCTGCGTGGATCTACAAAATTCCACCCACCCCGCGTTCCCCAAAGTCTTCCGAGAAAAATGGTACCTCACTTGTGTGGGTAGGCCTAGTGCCCGCGACAGGAAACGGCCCAAAACGCAAGGTGGACACACCACATTTTTACAGTGAAAAATGACCCTTTTTTTGCAAAGTGCCTAGCTGTAGTTTTTGAACCCTAGCTCTGCCGGCACCTACGGAAACCTAGCAAACCTATACATTTTTGAAAAATAGACACCCGGGGGATGCTAGGGAGGTATGGCTTGCATGGATCCCCCAACGTTTTCTTACCCAGAATCCCCTGCAAACCTCAAATTTAGCTGAAAAAAATCACTTTTCCCACTCATTTTTGTGTGGGAAAGTTGTGGCATCACCGGGCTGACACAAATTTCCTACCACCCAGCGTTCCCCCAGGTCTCCCGATAAAAATGGCACCTCACTTGTGTGGGAGGCCCAAGTACCCGCGACAGGCAAGGGCCCAAAACGTATTGGGGCGACATCAAAATTGCCTATCAGAAAACGACCTGGTTTTGCAAGGGGGGTCACCTGGGTTTTTGGCCCCGTGCTCAGCGGCCACCTAAGGAAACCTACCAAACCCACACATTTCTGAAAACTAGACACCCGGGGGATTCCAGGGAGGTATGGCTTGCGTGGATCCCCCAACGTTTTCTTACCCAGAATCCTCTGCAAACCTCAAATTTTGCTGAAAAAATCACTTTTCCCACACATTTATGTGTGGGAAAGTTGTGGCATCAATGGGCTGACAAGAATTTCCTGCCACCCAGCGTTCCCCCAGGTCTCCCGATAAAAATGGTGCCTCACTTGTGTGGGAGGCCCAAGTATCCGCGACAGGCAAGGGCCCAAAACGTATTGAGGCGACATCAAAATTGCCTATCAGAAAACGACCTGGTTTTGCAAGGGGAGTCACCTGGGTTTTTGGCCCCGTGCTCGGCGGGCATCTAGGGAATCCTAGCAAACCCACACTTTTCTGAAAACTAGACACCCGGGGGATTCCAGGGAGGTATGGCTTGCGTGGATCCCCCAACGTTTTCTTACCCAGAATCCCCTGCAAACCTCAAATTTAGCTGAAAAAAATCACTTTTTCCACACATTTCTGTGTGGGAAAGTTGTGGCATCACCGGGCTGACACAAATTTCCTACCACCCAGTGTTACCCAGGTCTCCCGATGAAAATGGTGCCTCACTCATGTGGGAGGCCCAAGTACCCGCGACAGGCAAGGGCCCAAAACGTATTGAGGCGACATCAAAATTGCCTATCACAAAACGACCAGGTTTTACAAGGGGGGTCACCTGGGTTTTCGGCCCCGTGCTCGGCGGCCACCAAGGGAAACCTACCAAACCCACACATTTCTAAAAACTAGACGCCCCGGGGATTCCAGGGAGGTATGGCTTGCGTGGATCCCCCAACGTTTTCTTACCCCGAATTCCCTCAAACCTCAAATTTAGCTGAAAAAAATCACTTTTTCCACACATTTTTGTGTGGGAAAGTTGTAGCATCATGGGGCTGACACAAATTTCCTACCACCCAGCGTTCCCCCAGGTCTCCCGATAAAAAGGGTGCCTCACTCGTGTGGGAGGCCCAAGTACCCGCGACAGGCAAGGGCCCAAAACATATTGAGGCGACATCAAAATTGCCTATCACAAAACGACCTGGTTTTGCAAGGGGGGTCACCTGGGTTTTTGGCCCCATGCTCGGCGGCCACCTAGGGAAACCTACCAAACCCACACATTTCTGAAAACAAGACACCCGGGGGATTCCAGGGAGGTATGGCTTGCATGGATCCCCCAACGTTTTCTTACCCAAAATCCCCTGCAAACCTCAAATGTAGCTGAAATAAATCACGGGGCCAAAAACCCAGGTGACCCCCCTTGCAAAACCAGGTGTTGAACCACCAGGAACATGCCCTGATGTTCCAGCCATGTCCAGAGGCGCAGAGCCTCCTGACAAAGGGTCCACGACCCCACCCCGCCTTGTTTGTTGCAGTACCACATGGCGGTGGTGTTGTCTGTGAACACCTGCACTACCTTCCCTTTGACAGAGGGAAGGAATGCCTTGAGTGCAAGTCGGATCGCCCGGAGCTCCAGAAGGTTGATATGGAGCCGGAACTCCGCCGGAGACCAGAGGCCTCTGATCTCCGCCTCTCCCATGTGACTGCCCCATCCCAGAAGGGACGCGTCCGTCACAACTGTGTGCTCTGGCTGGGGAAGGGAGAGGGATCTGCCCATGACCCATTGCCGGTTCGAGAGCCACCACTGCAACTGTTTTGCAGTCCCCTCCGAGATCTGGACGTGATCGGACAGGTCGCCCTGGTGCTGCGCCCACTGGAACTTCAGGTCCCACTGCAGAGCCCGCATATGCCATCTGGCATGAGTGACCAGCAGGATGCAGGAGGCCATGAGGCCCAGCAGCCTCAGGGTCATCCGTACCGAAACCCAGGATAAAGGCTGAAAGATCGGAATCATAGCCTGAATATCCCGGACTCGCCGTTCGGGAGGATAGGCCCGAAACTGCGTCGTGTCCAGAACTGCTCCGATGAAAAGGAGCTGTGGAGAAGGAATCAGATGCGACTTTGGCACATTGATGGAGAACCCCAGCGAGTGCAGGAGTTCGGCCGTAGTCTGGAGGTGGGAGACGACTGCCTGGGACGAGCCCGCCTTCAGCAGCCAGTCGTCGAGGTAGGGGAAGACTGAAACCCCTGCCCGGCGCAGATGAGCTGCAACCACCGCCATCACTTTCGTGAACACCCGAGGGGCACTGGTAAGGCCAAAGGGGAGCACGGTGAACTGAAAATGCTTGAGGCCTACCGTGAACCGAAGGTAACGCCGGTGGGCCGGCAGGACGGGGATGTGGAAATAGGCGTCCTGCAAGTCCAACGCTACCAACCAGTCTCCGGGGTCGAGGGCAGTCAAGACCTGAGCTAGGGTGAGCATCTTGAACTTCTCCTTCCGGAGGAAGCGATTGACGTTCCGGAGGTCCAAGATAGGACGCATGTCCTCCTTGTCCTTTTTGGGCACCAGAAAGTAGTGGGAGTAGCAACCACGCCCTACTTCTGGGGTCGGAACATGCTCGATGGCCCTCTTGGCCAAGAGGGCCGTGACTTCCTTCTGTAGAAGCACCAAGTGATCCCCTGACATGCGGTGGAATTGAGGTGGCATGGCTGGGGGGTGGTCTCGAAGGGGAGGGAGTAGCCCCTTCGGACAATGTCCAAGACCCACTTGTCCGAGGTGATGGGACGCCAGTGGTGAAGGTGATGGCGGACCCTGCCCCCGACTGGCGTGCTGTGCACCTGAAAGGAGGGACTAGGAGGGCTTGGAGGCCGCGGACGGGTTGGAGGTGGTGGCCTGACCCGCACGCTGGTTGCCCGAACCGCCACGGCGGTATCCACGTCCTCGGCCACGCGAAGGCGCTTGCTGCGCGGGCCGTTGGCCGGGCTGTGGACGTGACTAGGCGCCCCTTCCGTGGCCACGAAGGGGCGAAAAGCAGACGTTTGCGGAGGGCGCACAACAGCAAGGCCCAGGGACTTAGCAGTAGCCTGTGAGTCCTTGAAACGCTCCAGCGCATGGTCTGCCTTCGAACCAAAAGACCGACTCCATCAAAGGGCATGTCCATGAGAGTATTCTGGACATCCCCTGAAAACCCAGTGGTTCTCAGCCAGGCGTGGCGACGCAGCGCCACCGTCGTTGCAAGCGATCTGCCCAGCGAGTCGGCGGTATCAAGGCCACAGCGGATGGTATATTTAGCCGCATCACGCCCTTCCGCAATAGCGCGGGTAAGCAGTGTCTGGACCTCCTCAGAACACTGCGGCAAAACATCAGCCACCGAATCCCACAGGGAGTGGGTGTATCGGCCCAAGAGGCAAGCGGTATTAACAGACCGCAAGCCAGCACTGGAGGAAGAGAAAGCCTTCTTCCCAAAGTGATCCAGGCGCTTGGATTCCCTATCCGGAGGGGCGGTAGGGAAGGCTGTTTGGGAGGCAGAGGCTTGGACAACCAAGCTCTCAGGGGTGGGGTGTTGGGAGAGAAACAGGGGGTCGCCCGGAGCCGGGCGATGGCGTCGGGCCACGTTCCTATCCACAGGAGCCCCTGTGGTGGGTTTGGACCAGGCACCCAAAAGAACGTCAGTGAGTGCATCGTTGAACGGCAGCACAGGCTCCGAAGAGGAGGCCGCCGGCTGAAGCACTTCAGTCAGGAGGTTAGTCCTGACGGCCACTGTAGGCAACTGGAGATTTAAGGCTCCAGCAGCTCTACGCAACACCGTTGCAAAATTAGCCCCCTCCTCCGTTGCCACGGGAGGAGACAGCATGCCAGAGTCGGGGAGGTATCCAGCCCACTGGCATCCCCAAGTTCCTCAACCCAGTCCGGGTCAAACTCGCACTGTTGTGTGAGAGGGTCGTCAGACCCCTCCCAGCTCTCCTGGTCCTCCTCAGGTTGAAAAGATGGAGGAGGAGGGACATAAGGGACCCAAGGTCTCATCGGCGCCGGAACCGGCGTCGGGCGACGCCGGTCCGGCTCCATGTCCGGACTCGGGAGAACCGGGGAACGACGCCGCCCGGAGCCCCGGACGGCGTCGGAAACGGCACCGGGGACATCGGCGTCGGCGGAGGCGTGGTTAGGTCAACCGGCGTCGATGGGGGTTGCGGCACCACCGGAACCGGGGTCGAGGCCGGGGCCGGAGCCGAGGCCGGGACGAAGGCCGGTGGGACAGGCGACGCCGGGACCGGAGTCGACGGCGACGCCGGAGCAACCCCATCAGGGCCCGCGGGGCCCGAAGGCGCACCGGAGGGACCTTGAGGCCCGAAGAGGCGGGCCATGGCCGACAGGAATTTCTGTATTTCGGCCGGAGCCGCCCCGAACCCGGGAAGGACGGGTAATGCGGGGGCAACTCGACAGGCACGTCCGGGGCCGCGGGGCGGGGACGGTGCCGACAGGGACCTCAGCCGAGTCGCGCGACCGGCGAGGCGAAGTCTTAGAGCGATGACGCCGCTTAGACTTCTTGTGCTTCGACTTACCGGAGGAGCGCGAAGACTTGGATTCCGACGAACGGCGGGGACTCCGCGTCCGGCCCCTCGACCTCTCCCGGGACCGGGGCTTGGTGCGGCGCGGAGCCGACTGCCGGACTTCAAGGAGCTTTCGAGACCGCTCTCGCAAAGCCTTCGGATG
This sequence comes from Calotriton arnoldi, assembly GCA_963921515.1. NCBI lineage: Eukaryota > Metazoa > Chordata > Amphibia > Caudata > Salamandridae > Calotriton > Calotriton arnoldi. The sequence goes on along the minus strand of CAWUFW010000899.1, from coordinate 2,601,142 downwards.
AAGTTTCCGGCAGTCAGGGCACGACTTCGTGTCGTGGTCTCGGCCGAGACAGAAGAGACACTCGAGGTGGGGGTCCGTGATGGACATCATACGACCACATTCCTCGCAGGGCTTAAAGCCGGGCATCCCTACGACACCTTAGGAGTCGTGAAGACTCGTTGAAGAAAACAGTGAAAAATTTCACAAAAAAGATAGTCAAAAAGTGACTAGGGCACTGCTCTTCCCGGATCTGCGCTTACTGGCGCGGAAAAAGAAGAACTGACGTCAGCGCGCAGGGGCGGCGCCTAAGTACTGCCCGCGACGTCATCCCGGCGATCACGACGCCGACGACGGACGCGGAGCCGCACGACGCCGCCTACCGACGCGCAAGGGTACTGCTACGCAAAAAACTTTCCGGATCCAGCCTGACGCCTGGGGATATTCTAAGGTAAGGAATCTGTCACTAACGTGTCTCTTTCAGATATGTAAAACCAGGACCTGTTGGATATAAAGTCCGCCAAGCATCGCAAATCCCATATAACTTGATTAAATCATTAAGGGAAGTCCTAGTTCTAGGCATGCGAACAGTGGCCCTATTATTGGTGGAGTCAATACTGTAAATCATTACATAGTTGAAGTCCCCCATTAAAATCAGTTCCTCAGCCCAACTCAGTAATTCAAGGGAAAATGTATCATATATTTCGGGGTCATCAGTATTTGGACCGTAAACAACACGAAGTACAAATTTAAATGAATGTAAGAGCAACTGTATTAAAACCCATCTCCCCCTAGAATCAGCCGCAGTCTTTAATACCTGGCCCTGAAACTTTTTAGAAGAGAGAACCGCCACCCCCCGAATTGCTGTAGTCTGTGTTGCGCAGGCAACTATATTGTATCCTAGCTCCTTAAGTAGGGCCCTGTCTTTGTATGCCAAGTGAGTCTCTGTCAGAGCCACCAACTGGGGTTTATAATGTCCAATCTCTTCCCATACCAATTGCCGCTTGGACCGTGCATTAATCCCTGACACATTCCAACACATACATTGAATCTTAGCCATCTTAGCCATCTACACAAAAAAAGAAAATTATCTGAATTCCCATATTTGGATATTCCAATGTAGACTTTGCATATCCATCGAAAGACATCGTATACAACCTGTTTGAATTCACTCTATTATGACCGATTTCCCCCACTCCAAACCCTCTGCATGTGGGTCGATTAGCCTGAGTGAGGCCATCAGTAACTACGATTTTATAACTAGTGCCCACTGCAGCCATCATCCCAAACACACCCACCCAACCACCCCCGTGCCCTATGGAAGGAATCGCCCCGCTCTGGAGCCTTTGGTGGAAAAACAGCCGAAGGGAGCCCCCAACCCGTCCACCCCGGAACCCCACCCATCGACTGGCCACTATGGAAGTTGGAAGAGGAATAATAGAAATGACAGAAGTCGAAGTAAGGTACACAGAGAACAACAGAGAGCATACTGTAGCCCCTTATATCCTATTGGCCTCCATGCCTCAAAAAAAGAAAAAAACAAGGCTATAGTGCAGATATTTCATATATCATTTTCATATATTATTTGACTATGCAGTATGATTGTTCGCCCCTCTAACCCAAGCCACGGCCTGGGCCGCATCTTCTTCAGAGAAGCACATCCGGGAGTGACCATCCTTCATAATTTTGAGACGGGCAGGCTCCTGCAGAAAAGCTTGAGCACCAGCTGCTTTCAATGGATCGATAAACTGCCGGAGCTTCCATCTCCGATCCATTGTAGGTCTACATAAATATGACCGTGCAACAATCAGCAAATTGTCAACCATGACTGGTGACGTTGGTCGAGCTGTAAGAGAGATGATAAGGAGGAAGTTACTGATATATATCAATATAGGTCGGGCTGTGCTGCCTGAGTACCAGAGGCGTTGTGATTGAAGGGGAGCCGATGAGCACGTTATATTTGCGAGTCCCAGTCCCAATCGCTTAGATCCGGGAAAGCCTTCATAAACAATTGAACCATGTACTGCCGAGGGTCAGAACCTTCTTTGCCTTCCGGTACCCCAAAAATCCTCAGATTATTCCTGCTATGTCGATTTTCTATATCCTCAATCTTAGCTTGGAGAGATTTCAGTAGACACTCATGATTCTCTATAGACTTAGCTGTTGTCGTCGCCTGTTCCTCATTATGGGCAACACTTTGCTGCAGGTCTGCCACATCGGTTACAAGGTTACTGATCTCCCCGGAGAACTCTTCCAGTGATTTTCGCATCTGTAAATTGTCAGCTCTTGCCTGGGATTAGTAGCCTTGTGCCGTTGGGCCTGTAGAACTGAAGTGATTGAACTTAACGATGGCTCTAGTAGACCCTCCTCCATATGCCCCCCCCGGTCATAAGTAGAAGGGATTGATCAGATACATTTTTCGAAGATATGTCTGAGAGAGAAGCAGGACTCGGAGTGGAGCATAAATATTGAGAATGTTGAGCCTATTGTGTTTATTGATGAGAGCACTGTTTGTTCCCTTCTGACCATGGGAGCGTAACCGATAACCGAGATATAATGGATTTAACTTTTCCCTTGGAGGTTACCCATTTCCTGAGTGGGCTACTCTTGGTGACCTGATCACCTGGCTTGCCATGACGCTGTCTCACAGGGATAAATAATTGATGTGCCAAGGCCGTGACCTGATCTGTAGGTTTTTCTTCGTAGATTTGCCTTAACTTATTCTGATCTCTAGACAGCGATCCCCTTCGAGCAGCAGTCGTCTCTCCTTGTACAAAAGGCGTGCACAAGTGTACCTTGGGATGAAACAGATTTATATGTTCCACTAAATATAAAAGGTGAGCCCGGAGCAGCCTGCCAAGGTATTATTCAGCAATGTAATTGTATTTGTATAGCGCTTACTACCCCTGACGAGGCATCAAAGCTCTTTTCTGCGATTAGCATGCTACTCTGGAACCCAAAAGGATTAGTGGCGAATTAGTATAGGGAAATATGAATTAATTTGAGCGGTGGACATGTGAGTCTGTTAGTTGGATTGAAAAGGATAATGGAGGGATAGAAGAGGGAAGAGTTTATAAAGTGTTTATTGGGAGATCATAGTAGTAGGAGGTGGTTTGGGATCAGTCAAAGGAGAGATGGAGGAGGGAAGAGTCTCTAGAAATAAATTAGGGAGATCACAGTAATCAAATGAGTTTTCAGATGAGACTAAGGAGGGATACATGAGTGAAGAAATTAGAAATGGTTATTTGGGAGATTTTAGTAGTAAAAGGTGTTTTGGGTGAAGCAAGGAGGGATAGAGGAGGGAAGAGCATAGGAAGGGTTATTTTGGAGATCATAGTAATATAATGAGGTTTGGGGTGAGTAGGAGAGTGGAGGTAGAGGATATATTGAGAGAGGCATTCAGTGAAAACTTTCTTCAAAGGCAATTGCCTTTGAAGTGCTCTTATGTCATTAGGAAAGGTTTGCTTTGCACTGTATAAAACTGCCCAAAAAGTGGTTTCTAACCACCATACGGGCTCTAATCACATGTGGCAATAATTAAAGGCAAGACATCAATTTTGATGGGAAAATAGATACCCATATTGTGGCTGAATTGCTCGGTGTGAGATCAAGAAACTGGGATCAGTCCTGGCTTCCTTGCTTGACCAAATTGTGTGATCCCAGGCAAATGCTTATTTCTCCTTTTTGAGTCTTCTTTTTGTTCATTATCACATATGAGAGAGAGCACCTTCAAATACCTGAGTCCAGCACAGGTGCTGTTCAAAAAACGTCTAATTTGATTCCATTAAGTAGAACGTTACTCTGTGCCGAAGATAGGAGGTAGGAATGTTTCTCAGAATGCCACTTGTAATATATACTTCTCAATGCAGTGACATCATCTGATAATTCAAAGTGAAACGCTTTCGCATGTTAAAGGTTTTAAAGACACGGTGAACGAGTTACTTACCTTCGGTAACGATGTATCTGGTAGAGACACAGTCTAGCCGCAGATTCCTTAACTTAGAATATCCCTAGGCATCAGACTGGATCCGTAGAATTTTTTTTTGCAGCAGCACCTCTTCGGCCGTGGGGCGGCGCTGCATGGCTCCGCGCTGACGTCGTCCACGGACATGACGTCAGCGGAGTCATATAAGTCCCTCCCGGCGCGCTGACGTCAGTTTTCTTCAGAGAAACTTTTCCGTGCCACAACGCGGAGCCACCACCAAAAACTGTGAGAGTATGGGAACAGTGTGCGAAAAAAGATGAAAAATCAGTGAAACAAAAACAAAAAAAATCGAATGGTGAGAAACCTCATCATAAATAACAGTGACAAGCACTGTATACCGAAAGCAATTGAAGGGAAAGAGCAGAGCACCGCTCTGAGAAACAGCCCCACAAAAGCGAAGACTATGCCCTTCCCTGAGGCAAAACGACATATGAAAAGAATTGCAAGGCAGACAACAGGAAGCTTGTAATCGCAAGATCTAACCGTGAAGGACAACAAGACCAGAACCACATAAGTAATGACGATCTACCACAGGTTGGCAACACCAGGAATGCCTTATCCCCTGTAAGACATCTATGGACTGAGGCATAGTCAAATAGACCCCAAACCAATTGACTGTAGAGGAGTCAAGAACCAAGAGACCCCAAAGCAATGGTGGGAGGGAGAAGAACATTAATAGGCCCCACACTGGAAGAACCAGGGTGTAGGGATGTAGAAGGATACATGCACCCACTGTCCACTCATGAGAATGGGTGGAGCAGAACAAGTAAAAACAGAATGAATCATCCTACCGAGGAGGGAGGTGAAAGACGCCACTCTGCAGGAAGACAAAAGCCACCTGGAAGGAGGCGAGTCCATAAAACCCAACCTGAAAGGGTCCTCGCAGAGCGGAGAGGATGGGCGGGCGTTAAGGAATCTGCGGCTAGACTGTGTCTCTACCAGATACATCGTTACCGAAGGTAAGTAACTCGTTCTTCTGATAGACATCTAGCCGCAGATTCCTCAACTTAGAATGGATACCAAAGCCATACCCCATAGGAGGCGGATCTGCAACTGAACCCCACCAAGTTCCAAAGAGAACCCAGTCGTCAACAAGTTGACTAAACACAGTGGGGGCAGCAATGCCAGCGTGGCCAACACCAGACCAGTAAGCTCCATAAGGAGCGGAAAACAATGGGAGGCAAAGGCATCACAAGCCGCCCAGGGACGGCATGAAAGCTCTCTCGTTTATACAGGCTTGAAAGGGAGAATCGAACCAGAATGTCAGTGCGGAATGTAAGAGTCCATAACTTCCACAAAAACAGGTGAACTGATCATAGGAGCCGACGGATCCGCAGGATCCGATGGACCTGCACGAGACAAAGACCCAGAGAGAGGACAAGACGGTATGACCGAGTCAGAGCATACAGGTCGAGCATGCACAACAGTGGAGAAGCACTGTTGAAAGCGTACCAGCTAGGAAACTTTGGGCAACAGTGGCAGGATGCTGACCATGTCCAGGAAGAGCCTGTGTTACCAGAGACACAAGACCTGTCATTGCGCAATCGCCCCTTCACAAAATGACATGTGAGAGGCGGACGTCAACTAGCAGAATGGCATATAACCATGACTACAAGAAGACACATGCATGCGGGGGACAGAAGTACACATGGGCAGACCGCGTGTACCGCTAGAACCACACCAGGTAAAGGAAATTCACAATGGAACACAGCGAGAACCATCCAGATGCGAGAGATGCATCACCAGGTAGTCAACCGGCGAAAGGGATCCGGCAAGCTGGACTCACACAGAAGGCTTGCTCCCATGAGAAGGCCGAGAGCAAGACCACGGACACCGCAGCAAGGAAACCCTAGTATGCGTGACCCCTGGTTGTGTGTAGAGCGCAGGACAGTGTAAGGAAGGCAACTATACAATAGCCAACGAACACCCCACATAGGGTAAGCCTCAACCCCAGCTAGGGGCACCTCTTGAGCACGAACTCATAGACAGAGGAATCAAAAGAAAGCAGAATCAGCTGACCAGCTGCACTAAATAGAATCAAAAACGGAGGGAAGCTGAACAGGCCGTCTGGGTATTACTTCATGAACCCAGGGCCCAGAACAAGCAGAGACAACACTGCACCTGAAAATAAAAGTCCGCAAAAGGACTAGAAAACACAAATACATGGGAGACCAGACATGAGGCGGTTGACTGCTGAGTCCGCATGACTGTCAAAAAGGGTCACGCCATCAAATGGAAAATCTCGAAGACTCTCCCGAACATTGTCAGGGAAACCTCCATCGTGTAGCCAGGCATGGCGACGCAGAGCAACGGACCTGGCCATCGCCCGACCCACAGAGTCAGTGGTGTCCATGGCCGACCGAATGGTAAATTGTGCCATTTCTCGGCCATCATGAAGGAGACGATCCAGGTCAGCACGGGTACCCTCTGGAAGAGAGGGAAGAAGACGCTCGACTGACTACCAAAGGGCAAAAGTAGCCCGTGCAAACACGCAAGACGTGTTCAGAGCACGGATGCCCGAACTAGTGGACGCAAAAATATGGCGGCCACATGTCTCCAACCAACGAGACTCCCTAGTGGAAGGTAGCAACGGGAGAGGAGAGGAAGGCTGCGAGGCAAAGGCCGCCTGGACTACCCGGCCGTGAGCCCTAGGATGAAGGGACAAACAGACAGGGTCATCTGGAGCCGGGCGGTGCCGACGTGCGATGGCCCGATCCACAGGGTCTCCAGAGGAGGGCTGTGCCCACGTGCCAAGAAGGGTGTTAAATAACGACCCGCCAAAAGGCAGCAAGGGCTCCACCTCCACAGCATCCTGGTGGAGGAGATCCAATAATGGATCAGAAGGCAAGGAGACTGAGGGGGGTTGCAGGTGTAAAATAGCTGTAGCCCTGCGAACAGCCCTCGTAAATGACGCGCTAGCCTCTGTAGCCATTCTAGGTGGCAATAACAAACCATCTGTAGGGGACGGTTGAAGACTAACGCGTCCACCAGAAAGGAGAGGCGCCGCAGCCGGGGGCCGAGCAAAGGGCCACTGTTCAGGGGGCAGCGGAGCCGGAGAGCGTCGAAACAACCCTGGGTGCTCCGGGTCCTCATCCTCTTCGAACAGAGGAACAACAGGGACCGGCGCCGGCACTGGCGTCGACCGACGTCGATACGGCGTCGTATCGATGTCGACAATCACCAGAGGTGACTCGGCCTGGCATCGGACCGGCGTCGACTCGCCCTCCACTGAGGCCTGCGGGGAGGAAGGATGTCGACAAGGAGTCGAGCTCCGTGCAGCAGCCGCATCCGGCGTCGGCGCAGGGAGCCCCAAAGGGCTATGCGGAGACGGGGCAGAAGGGCTCGACGTCTGACTGGGATGCCCCTCCGGGCCATGTCCCGACGTCACAGTGACTCCGGAACCGAAGTCGAGGCACTCGGCCAGCACCGAGAGCGAACCCGCCGACGAAGACCCGACCTGAGTCCCTACCCCCTCTGTGGGGCCTGAGGGCGCGCTAGGGAGAGGGGGTGACCCAAAGATGGATTGAAGAGCCTTGGAATAGGCTTCCATCTGGGCCTGAGTCGCCCCAACACCTGGAAAGGGTGGGTATAAGGGGGCCAACTCCTGGGTGCCCGCTCCCGGTAAGGACCGGGAGCAGCGGGCCCCGTCGTCACGTTTATGTGAGGTCGACGACCTCCGTAACTTGTGCCTGTGCTTACCTGCATCAGGCGAACGACGTCCGCGGGAACGACTCCGTGACCGGACCCGAACAGGAGCCCCAGCTCGAGATGGAGATCGGCGATGTGAAGACACTGAGCAGGACATCCGGGCGGTCAACAACTTCATCCGGCGCTCCCGCAGGGACTTCGGCTTCATCTGCTGGCAGGCGTCGCACTCCTCGGAGTCGTGGTGCTCTCCTAGGCACCACATACAGATCGCGTGCGGATCCGTCGCTGACATCTGCCGCGTACAGGTCTCACACGCCTTGAAACCCAAAGGCATCGCACACTGTTCCCGGATGCCGAAGGCGTCGAGAAGGCCTGAAACAACAGGCCAGAGGAACCGCTCACTCCTGGATCCGCGTTGGGACGCGGAAAAGAAGGAAACTGACGTCAGCGGGCCGGGAGGGACATATGGCTCTGCTGACGTCATGACCGTGGACGACATCAGGGCGGAGGCATGCGGCGCCGCCCCCCGGCGCGCAGAGGTGCTGCTGCCCAAAAAAATTCTTTGGATCCAGTCTGACGCCTGGGGATATTCTAAGTTAAGGAATCTGCGGCTAGATGTCTCTATCAGCTATCGTATTCTATGATGGTTTTTGCTGCATGATTTACATTCACAACAATTTCAAGGCTTGACTCGTGCATGGGTTGGAAGAGCCAGGCCATCTCTTTTCAGCTCTAAGTCGGTTCTCCCTTGTTCAAATGTGTACAAAAATAGTGGCAAGTGAACGCTGCAAATTCTCTAACACAAACTCGCTTTAGGTCTCCTTGTTTGAGCCTCGAGGTCTCTGTTGGCGCTATGAGGTTGTAAGGAAGCTGTTCTGTGGACTAATTCTCACTACAAGTTTAGTCATTGCTACCGTAGGAGCACTGAGGAAGGACTATACTGTTGGTAATGGCAGCCATATTTTGGGAAGAAGTGCAGTAAAAGTGTTCACATTGCGAGTTTTCTTTTTCAGTTAGGGACCTCTGGAGAATTAGAAGAGGGCTCTGTATCTGGTTTGCTACATGGATTTTTTGAGTTATCTGTTAGCAGAAGACTTTTGGACAGAATGTTTTTGTTTTATTTTAGGAAAAGAGGACCGGGTTCTTTCTTAGTGACGATGGACTGTTTGGAATTTCAAAATGCTCATTGTGTTAGTGCTGTTTCTTGTGAAAATGTTGGGGTCCATATAGTGCTTTCTGATAAATCAAATTTCTAAGCTGGTGGGCAGTAGGAAAATGTGAACGGCACAAAAACAGATCAAAGGTTGAAGAGAGCTGACAGAAAGCCTCCATATGTATATATAGGTTTATATATTGTTTTGTTAGAAAACCAAATGTTCTTGGCTAATGCTAGGCCTAGAAAATTTTCTAAAACTATTTTTCTAGGTGAAAGCAGTGTTGCTATATTTCTTCTGTGCTATACGACGGCCTGTTTCAACTGCATTAAGACTTAAGACTGAATGGCGTGGTGAACACAAACTGCAGAATTCGCTGCACTCTTCCATGTGCTTCAAAAATGTGAGCGCTTAGACAGTCAATCATAAGACAGTCTGGCATAAGCAAGTATTATGTTCTCTAAAATTCCTATGTGTTTTCTAGAGAACTTGAGTGTGGGGAGCCCCATCACAAGACTCTGTTCCCACAATATTTTTTAGGTTTGACGGCTTTAGCTTTCTTGCTAACCTCATATAATAAAAAAAGTAAGTAACATACATATGTACATTCAAAGGGGGTCCGGGTCAATCCACTTCCTCCTTAGGTCTGTTCAGCTGTCGTTCACATATTGCTTTTGCTCACTAAAGATTATGGAATGGGGCAATGGGAGAGCCTGCTTCAGTCACTGGCCCTCTTACACAGCAAACAAAAGCATTTTTTCCAGATCAAATGTGCACATCTGCCCAAAAAGAAGTGTGTTGCAGTGTCAAAACTGCTGGGTCAATACTCTGCTTTGCCAAAGTTTGTTTCTTTCCATTTTTCTCATCCTTTTTAAAATTATATTTAAACATCCTGGTGTGTTTAAACTATGACGTTAGGTTACAGTAAATCAAAGCCAGTGGTACCTTTTCTTTGCTATTATTTGCATTAAAACTAAGATTTTCTGTACCGCTCTAAAAATACCTGCCTGCTAGGAGGCACATGTAGTGTCCTATTAAATTGATATGCAGTTTTTATTCCAAGCATATGGTTGACACATTTAGGTTACAGCACATATTTTTCTTATTCTTTTAAGTTTGGAGCATTTACTTGCAATTTAAAAATAACAAAACATTTAACCATCGCACCGGGTTGCTAGGGGAAGACCAATTGACTTTGCCAATGCTTGTTTTTACTAGTGATAAAAATCGTAAATCCCAAGATCACACGTGTGGTGTGAGGTGGTCATTTGCTTTTCAAGTTCTTTAAGTTCAATGTACATTGACGGTGTCAAAGGACACGTTTTCAGGTTCAGTTTGACAGTGGTCTCAATACCATTGAATAAACCAATTTTGGCTTTCTGCAAACATAAGCATATCAATTTGCACGCACCTTGCCAATCACAAAAAGAGAGAAACAGTCTCCTTTAAGAGGTGTTCTTGAAGTAAAAGGTAACTATCATTGTGGTATCTGGTATGCTTGCCAATCTGCTTTGAAAAACTAGGTCCTTTGTGTTTCAAGGGAAGAACATTGATTTGAATACTTTTTACGAATCATTGTATTGGTAATATAATTTACCTAATTTGGTGCCCATGTGAAAAATGGCTAAATAGGAAAGACAGGTAGGGGGATGAGGACATGTTTCACTGAACAAAAGTCAGCCTTAAGAAAGGAGAGAATCAGTTCCTTTAATTAAGCCCTAAAAAGAACCCCAATCCCTGCCCCATGCCCTGAGGCCCAAAACGGCACCTCATGCCCCTGCCCTGAGACCTAAAACTACCCCCCTCCCTCCTGAAAACCAACCCCCTCCCCGAGCCCTAAAAACTACCCAGACCCTCCCACTCAGGCCTTTAAACTACTCTGACACTTCCCCTGAGTCCAAAAAACGTCCCTGACCCCCTCAGCCCTGAAAACTACCCCCAACCATTAAAAACCCAGCCCCACTTACCTCGCCACTGTCAAGAATCGGTACCTGATCAGATGACTCCACAGGAGCTGAAAGGCTGAAGTTCTACCTCGAAGTATATTTCCCAACGCCCCAACGCCTCTAATCCAGAAACACCTCTGAACCAGAAACGGGGGGGGAAAGGGGAATGGGAAACAAAGAGAGACTGCCACACCGGTGACCTCACTGGTATTCTCCCAGAACGAATAGATGCACCTGTAACATACAAGCAAGAATTACTACTGTCCTAAATGTCTAATTAAACTCTAAAAGGTGCCTTACACTAAACATTTGGTTACCTGAATGTGTGTGGAATATTGCCTCTCTCTTATTCTGGTTGTATTTAAAATGATGAAAGAATTTTAAGAATTGAAAATAGTTCTAGACTATCTTGCTCCTTCTTATTCAGTACATATCACAATCATTATTTTATGCAGTCTGTTCTTATCTTTTCAGAAGATCCTGCAGAAACTGACGAAACAGCTGAGCGACGTAGGTAAGTACAAATATATATATTTATACCTACTTGTTGGAAAAAATGAGATGAAATAACAAACTTTAGGAAAGTCTCTGTCACTGCTGCGCTGTATTGGTTGAACGTCTTTATCCTTAATGCGCAGTTAGCTGGCTGACTCACTTAATGATGCACTAAGGCTGAATGTAACCTTCGAATAAAACATAAGGTAACCCACCAAGAGTCTGCTGTCCTTTTCTTGGGAATACCTTGTTTTAGGAATAAATTTAAAGTCTGCGCCTGTATTCATTCGACAGCTTAGGCACCTGAATTTCCAAGAGAGAATGTGCAGTCACAGGAGCCAGGAATGAAGCGAAGAAATGAAATGCTGAAAAGTACCTGTTTTCAGCCACAAGAGGAAATAGAAGCTCACTGAAATAACCAAGATAGCGAGCCAACTATTCCTCGAGAAAAACGGAGCAGGAATGTCCTTGAATGCACTGACTGGAATTCTTCTCTGAAGCGCTGACTGGATTAACGACTTCCCTCAGGAAACTCTACAGTTGAAGTGCGCAGGATTCTAATCACTCGCGCACGATACTGCTGAGTCTACAAGGAAAGGGCAAAAACACTAGAATGCTAACCTTCATGTGAACGTCCTCCCAGTTGAATATCCATTAACTGAGAACTCCCTGAATTGCTACTTATCTGAAAACAATCTCGCCACCATTTGACTCCATCTAATTGGAGAGTGCTGAAACGTGTAACCCTGTTTTATCTTGAAAACAGGGCCAGACTGTCTAACTCTAGGGATAGCCTGACCGATCCTGACAGTACCCCCCACTAAAGGCCCCTCTCTAGGCCTCTGTGGATGAGTCTTGTGAAATTCCTTTACCAATCTTGGAGCGTGAACACTAGCACTGGGTTCCCAAGACCTTTCCTCCGGACCAAACCCCTTCCAATCAATCAAATAGAACAATCTTTCTCTCTTAACCTTAGAATCTATTATTCTCTTAACTTCAAACTCATCTTCTGATTGAACTTGGATGGGAGCTGGAGGCAAAACCTGTCTTAAATTTGGAGGATTTCGTTTGATCAGAGAAACATGGAAAGTAGGGTGTATCTTTAACTTACTAGGAAGCTTTACCCTGACACTCACTGGATTCACCATCCTTACTACAGGGTAAGGACCCACAAATTTAGGCTGAAACTTTCGATTTCCTCTCAAACGCATATGTCGAGTAGAAATCCACACCTGATCTCCAGGCTCAAAAATAGGATTGTCTCTTCGACCTTTGTCTGCCTGTTTCTTGTAAGATTCTTTGGCCTTAGTAAGATTTTCTGAAGCTATCTGATATGCTTTTTGCAAGTTCTGAATGACCTCCCCAGCCGCTGGAACCTCAACCTCAACCTTTCCAACTAACATGTTAGGATGTCTACCAGAATTCAAATAGAAAGGTGAGTAACCTGTAGCAGAATGGACTGAATTGTTATAGGCAAATTCTGCAGTACTGAGTAATGTGGGCCACTCCCCTCTTGATCCATTAAATACAGGCGTAGATATTGCTCAAGGTCCTGATTTACTCTCTCCGTCTGCCCATCGGTCTCAGGATGAAAACTGGTGGACAAACGAGAATCTACTCCTAAACCTTTTAAGAATGATTTCCAAAATCGGGACACAAATTGCGGGCCCCGATCTGAAATCACAATCTTGGGAATTCCATGCAGTTTCACAATATGCTGAATGAACAATGTGGCCAATTGAGTAGCATTTGGAAGGGCCTTCAAAGGAATAAAATGGCTCATCTTAGAAAAATGATCCACCACCACCCAAATTACAGAGTTCCCCTGACTCGAGGGCAGTTCGACAATGAAGTCCATGGAAACAGTATGCCATGGATAAGGGGCAACTGGAAGAGGCATAAGGAGACCTTGTGGTGACTGCCGGGCTACTTTTCCCTTTACACACTGTTCACAAGTGGCAACATACTGTCTCACCTGAGCTTCCATGCCTGGCCAACGAAAGGCTCGCTTCAAAAGCTCAAGAGTCTTTTTACTCCCTTGTGACCTGCCAATTGGTTGTCATGAAACAATTGAATGACCTCTTTTCTCAATTCTTCATTAGGCACAAAAGGTTTTCCTTGAAAGAAAGGTTTTCCATCCTTGATCTCGCGATTCGGTCCTTCCAATTTCCAAACCTCTAAATCCATCTCTTGGAAGTTTTCTCTCATCTTGTCTTCCACTTCAACGAAGACTGCAGTTCCCACTATCTTCTCTTCTGGAATGATATGACCTTCTATCTTAACTTCTTTTCCATCACCAGTATTCAACCGAGATAAAGCATCTGCCTTTCCATTTACTGAGCCGGGCTTATAAGTTAAGACAAAATCATAATCTGCAAAAAAGAGCGACCATCTCAGCTGTCTTGGTGTAAAAGTTCTGGCCGATTTCAAAAACTGCAAATTACGATGATCCGTAAACACTGTTATTTTATGCTTCGCTCCGAATAAGTAATGCCTCCACTCTTGGAATGCATCTTTTACAGCCAATAACTCTTTATCTGCAATGGAGTAATTGACTTCTGCAGCTGATAGTTTCCGGGAACGGTAAGCCACCGGGTGAAGTTGACCAGTGTCCTTATGCCGTTGGGAAAGGATTCCTCCAATTGCCAGATTGGAAGCATCTGCTTCAACATAAAAAGGTTCCTCCAAGTTTGGATGTTGCAAAACAGGTGCAGTGATAAACGTTTCTTTCAAACATTGAAACGCTTCTTCAGTTTCTTCACTCCAAACGAACCTTTCATTCTTTTTGAGCAAACGCGTAATGGGGCTAACCTTCTCAGAAAAATTTTGAATGAATCTCCTGTAAAAATTTGCAAAGCCCAAGAAACTTTGAATTTCCTTGACGGATTGGGGAGCAGGCCAATCCTTAATTGCTCTCAACTTCGAATCATCCATAGACACTCCTTCAGGGGATAGAATAAAGCCCAAAAACTCGACTCGTGTAGAGTGGAACACACACTTTTCCAACTTGACAAACAACTGATTTTCAAGTAGACGATCCAAAACTGCTCGTACATGCCGGACATGATCTTCTAGATTTTTGGAAAAAATAAGAATGTCATCGATATACACGACAGCAAAACGATCCAAAAATTCTCGTAAAATGTCGTTCACAAAATGTTGGAAGGCTGCCGGGGCATTACACAAACCAAATGGCATGACTTGATACTCAAACAAGCCAAATCGAGTTCGAAACGCCGTCTTCCACTCATCTCCTTCTGCCATGCGAACCAGATGGTAAGCCCCTCTCAAATCCAATTTAGTATAAATATGGGCATCTTTAACTTGATCCAAAAGTTCCGAAATGAGAGGTAATGGGTATCGATTCTTCTTGGTGACTTGGTTTAACGCACGATAATCTATACACGTTCTCAGACTTCCGTCCTTTTTAGGAATAAAAAAAGAGGAGAGGAGACTGGTGACTGAGACGGTCGAATAAACCCACAGGCAAGGTACTGGTCCAAATATTCCTTTAAGTGCTTGTTCTCAGATTCAGATAGCGCATAAATGCGACTACAAGGTAAGAACGCTCCAGATTCCAGCTCGATCTTGCAGTCATACTCCCGATGTGGAGGTAGCTTCTGAGCTTTTTTTTGTTGAAAACCGACTCAAGATCTTGATATTCTTCAGGAATAACTTGAACTTCCACAGTACAAATCATTCGTGTCTGTTCAGCCAAGCAAGATGACGGAGATGACAGAGGCTCAATCTTGTCAGGATGAAAACAGTGTTCTAAACAATATTCTGAATTCAATTCTATAGTTCTTTTTGCCCAATCAATTTTTGGGTTATGTTCGGTAAGCCAGGGCAACCCCAAAATCAATTGAAACTGCGGGGCATCTATTAGGTTGAAACTTATGAAACTTCGATGTTTTCCAGGGCCCACCAATGTAATCTCTTCTGTATCATAGGTAATCGGACCAGAAGAAAGGTTGGTGCCATCCACAGCCCTCACTGGTTCTGGTTTTACCTTTTTGACAAAACAAATTCCCAAAGTCTTGGCGAATTGGATATCACAAAAATTTCCAGTAGCACCTGAATCAATCATTACTGAAACTTCTTCCACCTCTTTTTCTCTAAACGATATCTGACTGGAAATTATTAAATGAGGGGCTGATGATTGTAGAGTATTCGCCAAAAGTTGAGTACTTGGAGTTGTCTCCTCAGCAGCTCCCACCAGAGCAACTCCTTCTACTGGTGGAGCTTGTCTTTTACCCACGTGTTATTCTTGGGTTTCTTTGGGCACTCTTTAACAAAATGGCCAGAACCGCCACAATACATACACAGCTTGCCAAAACGCCTCTTGTCTCTTTCCTCTTTACTAAGAGGCCCTCGCACAGTACCAATTTGCATGGGCTCCTCACTGGTTCCCACTTCATTTGTCTTAGTCCCCTCAGTTCTGATCCTATCAAAGCGGGGTGGAATTTGTCTAGTTTCTTTCCGTCGTTCACTTCTTCTTTCAAATTGACGTTGATCAATTTGCAAAACTAGGTCGATTAATTCTGATACCTCAGTGGGTCTTTTTGGAATTTGAGCCAATCCATCTTTCAAATCCTCTCTCAGGCCCCTGTAAAAAATGGCTGCCCTTTTTGCCTCTGGCCAGTTAGTTTCCACAATTAGTTTATTAAATTGTGCTAAGTAAGCTACCAGCTCTCGGTTCCCCTGTTTCAAATCTAACAGCTCATTATCAGTAGTCTGTGAAATAGTTCTTCGATCAAAAATCCTTAGAAACTCTGACTTAAACTCCTCAAAATTATACAGAATCGGATCATTGGTAGAAACAAGAGGCATGGACCAAGCCGCAGCATCTCCACTCAGGTAAGACTGCATGAACGCCACCTTGGATTGATCTTCCTTAAAGATAATGGGCTTACATAAGAAATGCAAAGAACACTGCGTAAGAAAGATCTGAGCCTTGTGGGGATCTCCCTGAAACCTTTCTGGAGGGGCCAAAGGAATAGTTGGAGACATGGCATGAATGACTTGAGTGGTTAATTCGGATGACGAAGGAGAGGGAGAGAATGTTTGAGACTTTTGTTCCCCAAAATTGGGTCTAGGGCTAACTGTAAGCTCATCAATCCTCTGCCGTAGGTACCCAGCCTCCTGATTAGATTTTCTCACCTCCTCCCTAGTCTCACTTAATTGCTTTTGTAACCCTTCTAAGATAGTCGCTAAGGCCTTGACGTCAAAGCCTTCAGCTATTCTGCCCAGGTGGAAGCCTAATTTTTTAGGCACTTCAATCTGTCAAGAATCGGTACCTGATCAGATGACTCCACAGGAGCTGAAAGGCTGAAGTTCTACCTCGAAGTATATTTCCCAACGCCCCAACGCCTCTAATCCAGAAACACCTCTGAACCAGAAACGGGGGGGAAAGGGGAATGGGAAACAAAGAGAGACTGCCACACCGGTGACCTCACTGGTATTCTCCCAGAACGAATAGATGCACCTGTAACATACAAGCAAGAATTACTACTGTTCTAAATGTCTAATTAAACTCTAAAAGGTGCCTTACACTAAACATTTGGTTACCTGAATGTGTGTGGAATATTGCCTCTCTCTTATTCTGGTTGTATTTAAAATGATGAAAGAATTTTAAGAATTGAAAATAGTTCTAGACTATCTTGCTCCTTCTTATTCAGTACATATCACAATCATTATTTTATGCAGTCTGTTCTTATCTTTTCAGAAGATCCTGCAGAAACTGACGAAACAGCTGAGCGACGTAGGTAAGTACAAATATATATATTTATACCTACTTGTTGGAAAAAATGAGATGAAATAACAAACTTTAGGAAAGTCTCTGTCACTGCTGCGCTGTATTGGTTGAACGTCTTTATCCTTAATGCGCAGTTAGCTGGCTGACTCACTTAATGATGCACTAAGGCTGAATGTAACCTTCGAATAAAACATAAGGTAACCCACCAAGAGTCTGCTGTCCTTTTCTTGGGAATACCTTGTTTTAGGAATAAATTTAAAGTCTGCGCCTGTATTCATTCGACAGCTTAGGCACCTGAATTTCCAAGAGAGAATGTGCAGTCACAGGAGCCAGGAATGAAGCGAAGAAATGAAATGCTGAAAAGTACCTGTTTTCAGCCACAAGAGGGAAATAGAAGCTCACTGAAATAACCAAGATAGCGAGCCAACTATTCCTCGAGAAAAACGGAGCAGGAATGTCCTTGAATGCACTGACTGGAATTCTTCTCTGAAGCGCTGACTGGATTAACGACTTCCCTCAGGAAACTCTACAGTTGAAGTGCGCAGGATTCTAATCACTCGCGCACGATACTGCTGAGTCTACAAGGAAAGGGCAAAAACACTAGAATGCTAACCTTCATGTGAACGTCCTCCCAGTTGAATATCCATTAACTGAGAACTCCCTGAATTGCTACTTATCTGAAAACAATCTCGCCACCATTTGACTCCATCTAATTGGAGAGTGCTGAAACGTGTAACCCTGTTTTATCTTGAAAACAGGGCCAGACTGTTTAACTCTAGGGATAGCCTGACCGATCCTGACAGCCACGTTCCTCTCGATCCTTCCTCTTCCTTCTTCTTCTTCAGCCAGCCCATTGCAGCAGCTAGACCACGCACTGCCTTAACCACGTATATACGTGGTTAAGGCATATGCATGGTTAAGGCAAGCATGGTTGTGCTTGCGCTGTTGGGGCACGCGTGGCTGAGCCCGAGTTGTTCTGACCATTTCCCATGCAGTAGCATACAAAGAAACACCATGCTAGAGAAAAGTTTTGTATTTTACATTTACAGACCCACATTCTTGGCCTAAATGAGAAAATCCTGTGGGAAAATGTAATACAAGTCTAATCCTTTGTCTGTAATCAAGAAAGGGATAGGAATGTTAGGGTTTACAAACCTTTTGATTCGGTAAAACAGAGGGTATGAGAATGCCAAATCCCTTTGGAAAAGGTTTTCCATATATTTAAATGGCTTTAGGAAACATTAAGGAATCACTATTTGGAAGAGGCGTTTTAAGGGTGCCCCTTCAAAATACTGATTTCTTAAGGTATGGATTACTGTTTTACAATCAAAATCCGGACACAAAATATTAAAATTTGACCACGGCTCAAAGGAGGTTGTAACCCATTCAACAAGCATTGGCATAGCCAATAGGTCTCGCTTTTGGGACCTTATAAGTATTTAGTTATGCAGCACAATATCCTTGGTGCAACAACATCAACTGTTGCATGGCTAAACACTTATAAGTTCCCAAAGGCGAGACCTATTGGCTATGCCAATGCTTGTTTTTTTATCTTATGCAACTAACAGTTATTGACAAAGCCAATAGTCCTGGCTTCTTGTAGGTGTATCATTACTTGTTGTATTATGTATCTGGATGCAATGACAGAAGCAGCAAAATACTAGTGGGCGGCACACAATGCTAAGCACAGATTTTTTGCTTATCGTGTTTTTAAGCCACGCCCTTATTACATCGGCGACGCCGTTTCGAGAGACCCCCCCCCAGTTTTTTTCATTCTTCTCACTTAAAGCCCTGCCTCACTGTATGTGTTAAATACGAGTATCTACATTTTAGAACAAGATGCTCCTAGAAAAATTACAGGGGTTACAGCATTGGTGCCAAATATTGATGCCCCAGTAGTGACACAGGATCCCGTAGTACCCGGGCTCTTAAGGGTGTCAGGGGCCACAGGTTCCTAATGGTTCTAGAGCCACCCGGCGATGACTTGTGTCCTTAGTAATACACAAAACCCTGGCGGTGTCTGGGGCGATAATAGTTAAAAGCAGTCCCCAGAGAGATGTCCAGCGCCATCCGCGTTCTTTTAAACCACCCCGTGACCTGCTGCCCCCCGCTGCTGTCACAGGCCCAGGACAACCCCTGCTTGCGCTCTCTCCAGCCGCCGCTGCCCGTCTCCCTCCGCTGCTTCTGACTGTCTATAGACAGCATCAACCCCAGTCTCCCCCACCGCTCCCTCCACCTCCTGCGCAGTACGTCACCAATAGTGACGTTTTCGCCGCCTCGGAGCACACTGGGACTTGTAGTCCAATGCCACTGATAAGGAAGTAAGACAAGTAGTAAGGTACAACTGATCCTCGGAAAAATACTGTAATGGAGCACCAGAGACAGTTCTATTAAAGACTTTTACTCTGTGCCGAGCGGAGACTAAACTGAGTAAACACCAAATGGCAAAGGCGAAAGCAAGAAACTACCATAAACAAGGAAGAGAGACTACAGTGTTACGAGAGTCCGATCCTGCCCAAAGCTGTTCGTCAACCAGGCTGCCATCTTGAGACGGAGAACTTCATAGTATAGTCAAGCATACAATCGCCCATGTAAACAAGAGAGGAGCGGGGGCGAGCGAGCGCAGCAGCCTGCAGAGCTGACCAGACGCGCGTGCGTCATGGCCTTTTGCCTCCGATTACACGCACGGCAGGCATGTGTTTCCAATTATCGCGCCCGCGTCTGGGCACGATAATTGGAAACACATGTCTGCCGCGCGCGTAACCGCAGGGAAAAGGCCATGACGCACGAGCGTCTGGTCAGCTTTTGAAACCCCCTAACATAAAGTCTTGCCAGAGCAACGCTTGCGCGCTACTCGAGGCTCGACCTAAAAAGGGACCCACTCCCCTTTGTGAATGGTGAAAAATATTTAAAGAGTAGGCAATGTTTCCATTTAATCTTAAACATAGTTTGTAAACATTTTCATTTTCTTTTTTTGAATGCATACCGTTTTCCTTCTAGGAAAATGAGCTGTATAAAAAAGATTGCTTTATTTAAAGGCAATCATAGAGATGGTGCTCTGTTGACCCCAGCAGGCCACAGTGCCTCTGATTGTAGCCAATTTATGAGCTAGGCCAAATTTTGACCCACTACAATTCAGTATTTTGTGCATCTACCTATTGAAACAGAGGATGGTTTGCAAAATAAGAATTAATTCAG
Source organism: Calotriton arnoldi (assembly GCA_963921515.1). NCBI lineage: Eukaryota > Metazoa > Chordata > Amphibia > Caudata > Salamandridae > Calotriton > Calotriton arnoldi. Next base: position 2,580,985 of record CAWUFW010000899.1, on the reverse strand, counting down.
TAAAAGTCGGTGCACAAATTAAGATTTTTTTCCACCTTTAACTTGATGCTATTGCACTGAGTTGCTGCACTGTTTAGGTTCCAACATGACTTGTATAGCTTCCTCTTTAGCGGCCTTTCATATGGTCTAGCATCAGTGCTGGCATAGATTTAGATGCCATTAAGACCCACTACACTGTCTCACCCTCATATTTTATGCTTGATGGTCTAGTGCTACCATCCGCCAGTGTTGAGATGACGTCATTATGCTTGGTATTCTCACAAATGACCGGAGATTAGTATTTATAACCTCAGCTCTGGTAGTGGTCTGTTTGCCTTCCACTTCCCACGAGGCACTGTCGTACAGTGTATTCAGTGACTGAAGTCAAACTATCTATGTTCTGCTTGATTTCTTGACAATGTTGTGCCCAATGTTGTGCCTTAGATCTATTTTGGTGAAACTCCCAGAACTGTTATTGAACTGTTTTCCATCAATTCTTATAAGACTGTTAGATTTCTACTTTGGCATCGATTTTTTAATCATCTTAAAAGAGATTTCTCTATCTCTGGACCAAGCTCTGCCATAAAGTCCATGTATATATGATGGATAGATTTGATCCCTCTAGTTCCTGAACCCTATGCCAAGCTCTCTGAGTTCGGATTGTCTGCTACTTTAACATTGCATAACAGTCCTGATGAAGGTGGAGTAGTTATCAGAAGAGTTCCACCGAAACGTGTGTCAATGTTTTTAATTATCCACTGTTGTTTGCCTTCAGAGGTGCCACTGGGACTTTAGCTGTACAACAGGGATCTGTTGCTGTGGGTGTTCCCACGCAACACCCATAGAACTTGACACATTCCCAGATTTACGAGACATCGTAAACCTGGGAATGCGTCAGAACCTAACACTACCCCAGGGGTGGCGTTAGGGAGGCGCAACGAAGAGAAATGAAAACATTTCTCCTTGTGCTTTCATTTTTCTATGTGTGCTGCATTCTGCAGCACACATAGAACAAGCATTGGCAATGCCAATCGGTCTCGCCATTAGGATCTTATATGTATTGCCTGCTGATCACATAATCTCCCCGTGCCTGAATGTGCCCTTGTGTAACGTAACCGGAGCTCATGTGAAGCGCTCCAATACCTTCAGGTAGAGTTCGCGCTATAGAAATCTGCATACAAAAAAATAAAACACCATGCCAGCCCGCCTCGAGCGCTCCTCCCGAGCAGCCCTGCCTGCCGATCACATAATCTCCCTGTGCCTGAATGTGCCCTTGTGTAACGTAACCGGACCTCATGTAAAGCGCTCTAATACCTTCAGGTAGAGTTTGCGCTATAGAAATCTGCATACAAAAAAATAAAACACCGTGCCAGCCTGCCTCAAGCGCTCCTCCCGAGCAGCCCTGCCTGCCGATCACATAATCTCCCCGTGCCTGAATGTGCCCTTGTGTAACGTAACCGGAGCTCATGTAAAGCGCTCCAATACCTTCAGGTAGAGTTCGCGCTATAGAAATCTGCATAAAAAAATAAAACACTGTGCCAGCCTGCCTCAAGCGCTCCTCCCGAGCAGCCCTGCCTACCGATCACATAATCTCCCCGTGCCTGAATGTGCCCTTGTGTAACGTAACCGGAGCTCATGTAAAGCGCTCCAATACCTTCAGGTAGAGTTTGCGCTATAGAAATCTGCATAAAAAAAAATAAAACACTGTGCCAGCCTGCCTCAAGCGCTCCTCCCGAGCAGCCCTGCCTGCCGATCACATAATCTCCCCGTGCCTGAATGTGCCCATATGTAACGTAACCGGAGCTCATGTGAAGCGCTCCAATACCTTCAGGTAGAGTTTGCGCTATAGAAATCTGCATAAAAAATAAAACACCGTGCCAGCCTGCCTCAAGCGCTCCTCCCGAGCAGCCCTGCCTGCCGATCACATAATCTCCCGTGCCTGAATGTGCCCTTGTGTAACGTAACCGGAGCTCATGTAAAGCGCTCCAATACCTTCAGGTAGAGTTCTCGCTATAGAAATCTGCATAAAAAAAAAATAAAACACTGTGCCAGCCTGCGTCAAGCGCTCCTCCCGAGCAGGCCTGCCTGCCGATCACATAATCTCCCGTGCCTGAATGTGCCCTTGTGTAACGTAACCGGAGCTCATGTAAAGCGCTCCAATACCTTCAGGTAGAGTTCGCGCTATAGAAATCTGCATAAAAAATAAAACACCGTGCCAGCCTACCTCAAGCGCTCCTCCCGAGCAGCCCTGCCTGCCGATCACATAATCTCCCCGTGCCTGAATGTGCCCTTGTGTAACGTAACCGGAGCTCATGTAAAGCGCTCCAATACCTTCAGGTACAGTTTGCGCTATAGAAATCTGCATAAAAAAAAATAAAAGACCGTGCCAGCCTGCCTCAAGCGCTCCTCCCAAGCAGCCCTGCCTGCCGATCACATAATCTCCCCGTGCCTGAATGTGCCCTTATGTAACGTAACCGGAGTTCATGTAAAGCGCTCCAATACCTTCAGGTAGAGTTCGCCCTATAGAAATCTGCAAAAAATAATACACCGTGCCAGCCTGCCTCAAGCGCTCCTCCCGAACAGCTCTGCCTGCCGATCACATAATCTCCCCGTGCCTGAATGTGCCCTTGTGTAACGTAACCGGAGCTCATGTAAAGCGCTCCAATACCTTCAGGCAGAGTTCGCGCTATAGAAATCTGCATAAAAAAATAAAAAAAACACTGTGCCAGCCTGCCTCAAGCACTCCTCCCGAGCAGCCCTGCCTGCCGCGTCAGCTGACCTCAGAGAGGGGCGCTGGCTGCGTGTCTGCTGCTGCGGACGAGGATCACGCGCCGACAAACACCCTATCGGCACTCATAAACATCAGTGCAGCTGAAAAAATATGTGTGTCTGTACACGATCGCCAGAAGTTTACATTCGATCAACATCACACGCTTGTCTTAAACAAGTCACATTAAATAAAAACTCAACACACGCACCTCCTACTTCCCCAGCTCCTTCTTACACAATGTACTGCCTTCACCCATCCCACCCCTCCTCCACAGTCCTTCATTCACCTACTCATCCTACTAAGAAATATACACGTAACACCACTGCCTCTACCACCCGCTGCCATTTCACATGAAGCCCTGAGCCCCGAGTTTTACCCCCTTCCCCTCTGCACCTCTGCAAACACTGATGCAGCATGATCGGAGCCAAACCTCTGACTGCAACTTCCACCTCTGCTGTCTGGGCTCGGACCCATGCCAAATCCAGCGCCTCCCCATGCATGGAGGAAAGCTCCTCTGCCCAGGACCACTCAATGTGCTCCGGTGAGCACAGTCCTGCACAAGTACACTGCACCTCCAGCCGGTCGCGGGCAGGCAGACAGGCTCCGCTCACACACACGGTTCGCCTACCTCATAAGAACAAGTGTGCGTACATATCACCAAGTTATAACAATAACCAGCACGCACTTTTTTTCTAACTTTAACACCGAGCGCGGTGTCCTTTATGCGGGCGCTGCGCTCAGTGTTAAAGTTAAAAAAAAAACAACAAAAAAAGAGCATGGTGTCCCTGAAGTGGACGCCGCGAAAACACAAATAAATAAGCAAGAGGCAGAGGCAGACTTTTGGCACGCATGCGTACGATGTATAGCATCGCGCGCATGCAAGAGTCTAGGTCAGATAAAATAGAGTGCGAATGCAGCCAGCCAAACAGAGGGGCAAAAAAGCATTTACAAATGCAATAGGACTTGTATTTACACGAGTCCTATTGCATTGTAAATAATACTGCGGTCGTCGAAGAAGGCAGGAACAGGAGTGGGTGGGGGGGTTGTGGTGGGCAGAGAAGTGACGGACTGCGGGAGGGAACTGGGGGAGGCAGGGGAACAAAACTGTTTTAAAAGTAAAGGGGCCGATAGCTATGGAAGGAGAAAAATGACGACATGGCCGTCAGGAGGCGGGATTAAGTTGAGGAAAACGAATCAGATTGCAGCATTTAGGAATTCGGCCAATCAAAAAGATAGGCGGAAAGTGGGCGGCGCTTCCCCCACTATACTGTATACAGCAAGGTTGCCTTCCTGCACAAAATCAATCATCCCCGCAACGCAGGCACCCTTGCACCATGGTGCAAAGGTGCCTGCGTTGACGCACGGCAGCCCATTGTGTGCCGGTGCAGGGGAAAAGCACAGGAATGTGCTGTATCATATAGATACAGCGCATATCTGTCCTTTCCTTTTGCCGTAGGGCAACACAGCAGGGAGGCCTTCAGCGCTGCCCTACGGCAAAAGCCCATAAATAAGGCCCTTTGTAGTTTGGATTAATGCATATATTGATGAACAAGATACTTACCTTCGGTAACGTATTACCTGGTAGAGAGACTATCTAGCTGCTGATTCCTTACCTTTGAATTTCCCAGGCGTCTGGCTGGATACGAAATCTTTTGCTCGAGCAATACCCCTTGCACGTGCCGTCGGGTGGCTCCATTCGGCTTTGCTTGACATCGTCGGCGTCGTTAGCGTCGGTTATGACGTCGTGGTCACGCAGGCATGTGGACGTCATTACTTTTTGTTTTTTCCATGCCAGAAGCGCAGGGTCAAGAAGTAACTGTTGTAAACGTGTGCAAACCAGGGCCCTGAAAAACAGAGTAACCCTAGCCCTAAAAAAATCAGTCCGCAAAGCGGGGAGGCATGGGTGGGCCTGTAAGGAATCTGCAGCTAGATAGAGTCTCTACCAGATAATGCGTTACTGAAGGTAAGTAACTTGTGCATCTGATAGAGACTTCTAGCTGCAGATTCCTTACCTTTGAATTAGTTACCCAAGCCATACTCTCCCGGTGGTGGGTTGTGGACCAATTCCTCACACTAGGAAGTCCTGCAGGACTGAACAAGCAAAAATGCCTGTCCCTGCGGACCTGACTGTCCAGGCAGTAGTGCTTGGCAAACGTTTGCAAAGATGCCCACGTTGCTGTCTGACAGATGTCCAGGACTGGGATACCCCGAGCCAAGGCCACAGTCGCAGCCTTCCCCTGGTGGAATGGGCCCTTAATCCCTCAGGGGGCTGCTTCTTAGCCAGGGCATAGCAGATCTTAATGCAGAGAATGACCCATAAAGAGATGGCCCTTTTCTGCACCGCCTGACCCTTCTTAGCTCCCATGTACCACACAAAGAGTTGGTCAACCACCTGGAACTCTGTTGTTCGGTCAAGGTAGAATGATAACGCTCTTTTTGGGTCCAGACGGTGGAGACGCTCATCTTCCGTAGAGGGATGCAGGGATACAAAAAAGGTGGGCAGCGTGATAGACTGACCCAGATGGAATGGGGTCACACCTACGGCAAGAATGAAGCACGGGTGCGAAGCACCACTTTATCCAGAAAATACATCATGTAGGGAGGCATACAAGATAGCGCCTGCAACTCACTCACCCTCCGAGCAGATGTTATCGCCACTAGAAAGGATGTCTTGATGGTAAGCAGCTGGAGGGGACAGCTGTGTAAAGGCTCAAAGAGAGCACACACAAGAAAAGGGAGGACCAAATTAAGGTCCCACTGTGGCACAACAAAGGGCGTGGGCAGAGACAAGTGAGCCAGCCCCTTCAAAAACCTATTTATAATTGGATAGAAGAACAGTGGAAAGAGAAGCAGAAAGAGGGTCAATAGACCTTTCTGTACAGTATAAGACAAACTTCTGCCAACAGCAGGCATATACCGTCTTAGTGGAGGGCCGCCTGGCCGCCAAAATAATGTTGCATACTTCAGGAGGAAGATCAAAAGCCATCAACTGCCACCGTTCAATATCCACGCATGGAGGCAAAGAATTGACAGGTTTGGGTGGAGGACCCTTCCCTGCTGCTGCGACAGGAGATCCTCCCGAAGGGGCAGCTTGATTGGAGGATTGATACTCATTTTCAGAATCTCTAGATACCAGAATCTCCTCGCCCAGTCCGGAGCCACAAGAATGACTTGGGCCTGGTCGTTCCTGATCTTTTTCAGAACCCTGGGCAGGAGTGGTATGGGCGCAAAGGCGTACAGCAGGCCTGAGCTCTACTCATGACAAAAGGCGTCGCCGAGCGATAGCCGCCTTGGAAACTCCAGCGCACATTATTACTGACACTGCGCCTTCTCTTCGGAGGCAAACAGATCTAACCAGGGATCTCCCCAGTCCTGAAAGAGACCTTACACCACAGCCGACTGGAGACGCCATTCATGATCCGCTAGGCATCGACGGCTGAGTTCCTCCGCCCTGGCGTTCAAAGAACCTACCAGGTGTGGAACCACCAGGGTTATGCCCTGCTGTTACAGCCATGTCCAGAGACGCAGGGCCTCCCGAGAAAGGGTCCACGACCCCACCCCGCACTGCTTGTTGCAGTACCACATGGCGGTAGTGTTGTCCGTGAACACCTGCACTAACTGCCCCTTGACAGAAGGAAGAAATGCCTTCAATGCCAACCGAATCGCTCGGAGCTCCAACAAGTTGATTTGGAGCCCCGACTCCGCCGGAGACCAGTGTCCCCTGATCCAGCGCCTCTCCCAGATGGCAGCCCCATCCCAGAAGTGACACATCTGTCATGACTGTGAGTTCTGGTTGGGGAAGGGAGAGAGGTCTGCGTTGACCCAATCGCGGGTCGTCAACCACCACTGCAGATCTGTTGCAGTTCCTTCCGCGATCTGGACCACGTCGGTGAGATTTCCCCGATGCTGCGCCCACTGGAACTTCAGGTCCCACTGCAGAGCCCGCATACGCCACCTGGCATGCTTTACCAATAGGAAGCAGGAGGCCATGAAGCCCAATAGCCTCAGAGTCAGTCTCACTGAAATCCAGGATAGAGGCTGAAACTTCAGAATCATAACCTGAATATCCTGGACTCGCTGCTTGGGAGGATAGGCCCAAAACTTCACTGTGTCCAGAACAGCCCAGATGAAAGGTGGCATCTGAGAAGGAGTCAGGTGTGACTTCGGCATGTTTATACACCATCCAGTCTTCTTGGTCTAGGGCAGGCAAGACCTGAGCTAAAGTAAGCATCTTGAACTTCTCCTTCTTGAGAAAGAGATTGACGGTCCGAAGATCTAAAATGGGTTGCAACCCTTTGTTCTTTTTCGGAATCAGAAAGTAGTGTGAATAACAGCCACTGCCTGCTTCTGAATCCAGGACCCTCGCTCTAGCTCCCTTGGCCAGGAGAGCGATAACTTCCTCTTGGAGCTGTTTTAAATGATCCTCCGCTTGGTGTTCTTGATTTTACAGAATGGGAGGAGGAAAGGAAAGGCAGAGAATAGCCCTCCTGGATGATCTGCAAGACCCACTTGTCCGATGTAATGGACCTCCAGTAGGGGAAATGATGATGGATTCTCCCACCAACTGGAGTGGTGTGGTCTTGCAGTCAGACTAGGAGTGCTTGGAGGGGAAGGGCAGGGTGGCTGACGACTTGGTGGAATGAACTGCGTCCACGTCCCTGCACAACTTGAGAAGTCTGCGCAGAACGGTGGCTGGGATAGGGCTGATGCATCTGGAACCCCCTTCCATAGCCACAAAAGAGGCAAAAGCTAGACTGGCCACAAGGCGTAGAAGAGACGCCAAAGGATCTGGCCGTAGCTCGAGAGTCCTTAAACCGCAACAGAGCCGAGTCTGCCTTTTCCCCAAAAAGAAGGGATCCATCAAACGGCATGTCCATCAAGTTTGCCTGGACATTGCCTGAGAAGCCAGACGTTCTTAGCCAGGCATTGTGCCACAAGGCCACTGTTGATTCACCTTGTGGTGAATTTTGCTGCATCTCTCCCATCCTCAACCGCCTGAGTGAGCACAGCCTGGGCCTCCACCGGGACTGTTGGCAGCACTTGCGGAACCATCTCTCAAAGGAAGTGAGAGAAATGACCCAATAAGTATGCGGTATTCACTGACCGCAATGCCAGGCTAGAGGAGGAAAACATCATCGTCCCAAGTGCTTCCAGCCTCTCGGATTCCCTATCCAGAGGGGCGGAAGGAAACGCGCCCTGCGAGGTAGAAGCCTGCACCACCAAGCTTTCAGGGATGGGGTGTTGGCTCAGGACCTTTCGGTCGCCCGGAGCCGGGTGATGGCGGTGTGCAGTTGTCCTATTCACAGGAGCCCCTGTGCTAGGCTTGGACCATGTGCCTTGAAGGACATCAGTAAGTGCCTTGTTGAAGGGCAAAAGGGGTTCAGAGGTGGAAGCCCCAGGCTGAAGCACTTTGGTCAGGAGATTTGTCCTGACCTGCTCAAACGGCAACTCCACTTCGAGGACCTCAGCTGTACTCTTGACCACCATGGCATAAGATGCCCCCTCCTCCATAGCCACAGTTGGCGGAGAGAGCAGGCCAGTATCTGGGGAAGTGTCCAGTCCTCTGGCCTCCCCAAGTTCCTCATAACAGTCCATCTGCTCTGCAGAAACATCCTGGTGTTCTAAAGGGTCCCATGCCTAAAACATCATCAAAGTTTTCAGGCGACAACATAGAATCCCTGGGCTCAATCGACGTCATAATTGCCATTTTGACTCCATGTCGTCGGGGATAAGAATGGGTCTGGAACCGCCGGTGGGCACCAACAGCCCCGAAGGCACTTTGGGTCCGACGCAAGGGAAGGTCACGATGGCACGACCAGTGCCATCCCGGATCAGATCCCTAAGGCCCCACTGGTGCCGTGGCCGGAGCCGACGGTGTAGAATCCGACGGGGCCCCTTCCGACCCCGCGGGGCCCACGGGCTCACCAGAGGGGTTGACCCACTCAAACATGAGGCGCATGGCCTCGTAAAAATCTTTAATTTGAGCGGCGCGCTCCAGCTTCCAAAAAGGGAGGGAGGTGCGAAGTCCACCCTGGCTCTATCTCCGCAGAACCGTGCTTAGAGCGTTGGTGCTCATTACCTTGTTTGTCGACTGACGACAGTTGAGGCGAAGACGAAGTCCGCTTGGACTTCTTTTTTTTATGCCTCTTCCCCAAGTGTCCCGATGACCTCGCGTGGGACGAAGAGGACTTGGGGCTCCGGGAATGGTCTCTCGACCTCCTCTTCTTCGAGCGAGACCAGAACCTCCGTGGAGTCTCGCTGGATGGTGTCGGCTGCTGGGCCGCAAGGAGCTTCATAGCCTGCTCCTGCAAGGCCTTCGAAGCCATACCACGACAGTCTGAGCACGACTTTGAGTTGTGGTCACACTCGAGACAACAAAGACAGACTAGATGGGGGTCGGTTACCGACATCATGTGGTGACATGCACCTCACGGTTTAAACCCTGTCTTCCTCTAAGACATCCTCGCCGACAAAAAAAATGACAAAGTCGATAAAAGTCAAAAAAAGCCTTTCAAAAAGTTACAGTGGGTAGATCTTTCTTGGATAGGCACTTAACTGGCGCAGAAAGAAAAGTACTGAAATCCGAGAGCATGGTTGGCACCTATATAGGTGACCGCAATGTCATAACCAACGCTGACGACATGACGCGGAGCCGAATGGAGCCACCCAAGGGCATGTGCAAGGGGTATTGATCGAGCAAAAGTTTCTGGTTCCAGCCTGATGCCTGGGAAATGCAAAGGTTAGGAATCTGTAGCTAGAAGTCTCTATCAGATCGTTTACCCAATGCGAGGCAGGTTTAATAACTGTGGCATTGCCGTTCATCATACAAACATTGTGTATAGAGGAGTTTAGTTTTTTCTCAATACTAACCTCTACAGTATAGATTCTATTGTACAACCAGCAATATGGACCCTCAGGATAGGCTGATAGTCATGAGGCAGTAAGAATCATCATCAACAGTGTTTTGAACAGTAGAGATTGTAGACATCAACACCGACTAGTGTTCTTTGCATAAAATGAGAATTTTAATAATTAGGGTATGACTATGGGCCTGTTGCCACACTGGAGGACTCCATCTCTAAGACCACTGCCCAGTGTACACTGGATGACTCCATCTCTAAGACCACAGCCCAGTGTACACTGGATGACTCCATCTCTAAGGCCATGGCACAGTGTACACTGGAGGACTCCATCTCAAAGCCAAGGCCCAGTGTACACTGGGGGACTCCATCTCCATGCCCACAGCCCAGTGTACACGGGATGACTCCATCTCTAAGACCATGGCCCAGTGTACACTGGAGGATACCATCTCTAAGACTATGGCCCAGTGCACACTGGTACACCTTGAAGAGTTGCTGGATAAATATAAGTCTGAAGTCCTTCCCAGTGTAAGCCGCCTCTGAAGCATTCCTAGTTCAGTAGTGTGCATTGACATTGTCTGCCACTTGATCCAGGATAATATTCATGTTCGCTAAGAGGGAAATCTTCTCTGCGCTATTCTGCCAGCGGATGGAATCAGTGGATTTGAGGTCAGGAAGATTCTGCAAGACAGAGAAAGAACTTTACAGTAGAACACAGGATCCGCTCCTCCTGTCCATAACACACTTTCAACATTGTGCCAATTTTCACAAGGTGTTAAAACCCCACATATAGCAGCCAGGTACATCCATTTCACAGTATAAAGTTAACTGAATCAAACAAGGGCTTCATGTTAGCAACAGTCAAGCTCCATCCATGGAACATACTCTGTGTCCACTCCTGTTAATAAATCTTTGGTGCAATCAAGAACAGCCTGAAGCCTACTTTTTAAATAAATAAATACGTTTATTGTCTCATTTGTTGTTAAATAACTTAAATACATTCCTAAACAATCATCCAGAATCTCAGATGTATAGCTACAAGCTGTACACATGAGGTAGACAAAAATAATTTATGCTCCCATAAGACATTGAAAAACAAAAAAATACTTATCCTTCATTCATTTATTTGTTAGTATTAAATCCTCACCTCCGCTGTCAGGATACCTCTTTTAAAAAGTCCACAGCAAAAATTCCACTGTCTACATTCCTATTTTTCAAGGGGTTTGCAGAATGAGGTTCCTCTGGGGTGAGGCTACCTCCAGAATGCATCCTAACTGGATGATGCAAAAATCAAACATCTGGGAAATTATGATGAATTGATGATGATGCTTAAGGAACCCATGTGTATTTGGCCTATTGTCTTCAATGCCAACTGACGTGAATTAGTATGATGAAAGCACTGATCACACGTTCTATCATATTCTTGGTGTATTTACAAATCTGTAAATCCTACAGAGGTGATTGGACCATACAGAAAGTTAAATACTATAGAAATATGATATTATTCAGATTGCTTGCATTTGAATTGGCACAAAATGGTATTAGGCTGGACTCTGGCTTGACATAGATTGCGTCAAAGTGCTTAGTGGTACTGATGAACAAGTTACTTACCTTCGGTAACGCATTATCTGAGACAATATCTAGCTGCAGATTCCTTATCTTTGAATTCCCCAGGCATCAGGATGGATCCGGAAACCTTTGGGTGAGCAGTACCAATTGCGCGCTCTGTCGGGTGGCTCTATTCGGCTCCACGTGATGTCATTAGCGTAGGTAATGATGTTGCGGTCACCTATATAGGCGCCACCCTGGCGCGTGGACATCAGTACTTTTCACTTTTCCATGCCAGAAGCGCAGCGCCATGAAGTGACTGACTTGATTGTGTGTTATAACTAGCGCCCTGAAAAAGGGAACAACCCTAGCCCTAAACAATAAGTCGTTTTTTTGCATACCACGCCATTCCAGTTTGGACCCAGCCATATGCAAATCAGTCCTGACCCTGCTACTCATTGGAACAGTCCAGCCCTGAACTGCCATGCCAGGTTCTCCCTGGACCAGAAACCAGCATCCTGGGACTGGTTTCAGGGTAACACCCCTCATCATCCAGGCTAGCTCAAATCTGGTGGCGTAGCGAGCACGGGACCTATGTCTGGGCATAGCACTCCTTAACACCATGTCATAAGAAGCCCCTTCCTCTGTAGCCACAGTTGGAGGAGAGAGCATGCCAGTATCTGGGGAGGAGAGAGCATGCCAGTATCTGGGGATGTGTCCAGTCCACTGGCCTCCCCAAGTTCCTCATACCTGTCCATCTGTTCCACAGACATATCTTGGTGTTCTAAAGGGCCCATAGACCCCTCCCAGTCCTCTCCCATGCGTGAAAAGTCCAGAAAATGACCAGGCGATAACATAGAACCTCTGGGTTCTACCGGCACCAGAGTCAGCGTTGAGCGACACATGATCCGACTCAGTCATCAGGGATAAGGATGGGGCTGGCACCGCCGGTAGGCGCCAGCACACCGAAGGCACCGACTTTGGGTACGACGCCGGGGAAGGTCACGTTGGCACGATCGGAGTCATCCTGGATCTGGAATCGGATCCATGAGACCCCACCGGTGCATTGGCCGGATCAGACGGCGTCTCATCTGATGGGGCCCACTCTGACCCCATGGGGCCCGAAGGCTCACCAGAGGGGTCGGCCCGCTCAAATACGCAATGCATAGGCACGTAAAATTCTTTTATTTGAGCGTCGGTCACTCCAGTTCCCAGGAATGGAGGGAGATGCGAAGGCGACCCTGGCTCCGGCTCCCCAGAACCGTGCCTAGAGAGTCGGTGCGCCTTACCTCTATGAGATATACTATTAGGTCTTAGATCTTGCGATCACCTTCTCACGACATTTTATCAATCTCCAGTGATTGGCATCCCCAAGATCCTTAAAGACTACAGGGCTAATGAAAAAAACTAAAGATGCAATTGGGCCTGGCCCACAAGGTTTTCCTTGAGAAGTCTCAAACCACACATTGTACGGGTGCACATACGATTTGTAATTTTTAAAAAATGTTTAAGGATTCACAAATATCTTCTTGAATATTCATGAATATGTTTGCAAGTTACGGAAATACTTCTGTTCCTCCATATGTAATCCTAAGGACTGTCTGCATAGTGGCCAATCTGTTGGTGTATGCATATAACAAATGTGTGTTTGAACATTTTTGGTGGTACTTTTTCCACAAGGGAAGTATTTTTGGTTTATGAAATCCCCTCCCAGGGCTATCACAGAATTCTGTAGGAAACATATAACAAGAGATGGCAGGGTTTAATTATTCCATACCTTTAGTCCCTGTCAAAGGTGAACAAAACAATTCAAAGTTTGCAACTATGTTGAAGGAGGCTGGCTTAATATACGGTGCACACTTATTCAAGTGATGCACCTTGCACTAATCCAGGCAACACTTATGGTGGTTTTAGTGGTCTTTGATAACTATAGAAAGTTTCTCAGAGTGGTAGCTATGGAGAGCAGCCTTCAGGCTTATCTTAAAGGAGTGTTAAGCAGCTTGTTTTACCAGTTTAATCTGTAGTGTAAGTTAGATGAAAAGAAACCACACAGTTGTAGGAAAGTAGGATCTGCTTTCATGGTCACCCCCACTTTTTGCTGGTGTCATTATGTTTTTCTGACTAGTCTGACTGGGATCCTGCTAATCAGGACCCCAGTCTATGTGCTTCTTCCCTAAATTGGACATGGTGAGTACTTGGGTACCCTCCAGATTGGCTACTGGTGTACCCTGATAAGTCTCTAGTATACGGTACCAAGGTACCCAGGGCATAGGTACACCAGGGGTCTCCCATGGGCTGAAGCATGTATTATGCTACCCGTGAGAGACCACTCCATTTGTGACTCCAGGCCTGCCATTGCAGCCTATGTAAGCTGGTGCTAGCACCACTAACGACAGATATAGGTTTCCCTATATCTAAGGTCACTACACTTAAAACCTATAAGTCACCCCTAAGGCAGGCCTTTAAATCCTGAAGACAGGGCGCTGGGTCCTAAGTGTGAGGGTGCCCCTGCATGAGCAGGGCACCCCTACAACCTTCGGAGTTCATTCTCCTGAGTTGTAAGTGAATCAGCCATTGTGACATATAGAGTGGCCATGCGTCATTACGCTATGACCATCTCTAAACTGGCTATAATGAACCCTGTCATGTTTGGTATCAAACATGTTGAGTGGGAGGTATGATCTCATGCACTGTAAAGCTCCTCCGGGAGGCCCTCAGTGCTCCCGGTACCAGTCTTCCAGAACCTGACAGCAAGCTAGGGCTGCTGCCGACCGGAGACATGGTCTGCCCTCCTGCTGCTGAGCCAAGCTCGAGCAGGGGAAGGCAGAACAACAAGGGTTTGATCCCAGCGGTTCTGACAAGGGATACTGGCCTCAAAATTGCAGAGAGAACAGGGCAGCCCTCAAGGGAGTTGCAGAACTACCACCTGTGTTGCTGGGCCTCGGGAAGTCCATAGGACGACAGGAGCAGTAGACCAGTCAGCTCTGTTGCGGTGCTTGCAGATGCAAGGGAGTGACTCCTTTACTCCAAGGGAGATTTCTTTGGGTGTCCTTGACGCCGACATGTCTGTTGAAGAACCTGGCAGAAGCACAGATGCAGATGATGAAGAAGACTTGAAGAACAGTGAGACCAGGAGCAACCTTTTGTGGTGCAGTCTCGGTTCCAGTTGAAGTCCAACGAAGTCCAAGTGTCCAGACGATCAAAGAGCAACGTACTTTCAGGGTTGAGTCTTCTCCAACGATGAATCTGAGGACCCACCCATAGGGGAGCCCCTAAATACTTTAAGGAAAGGGTTGGAATGACTCAGGGGTCCCTCCCAGAAGAGGGGATGGACAAAGGTGAGGATTCTTCTATGTCCTTTGTCCAGTTTTGCACCAGTGCGGGAGCCTAGGGATCCCTGAACTAATTCCAACTGTATGCAAGGAGGGCACCAAATGTGACCTTCAAAGCAGTCTGGTGGCTCTTGCAAGCACCCCCACCCCAGCCCAATAAACTAAGGCCTGTCTGGGAGATGGTCACACCTCCCTGTGACTGGAAACTATTGTTCTACCTTCTCCTGCTTGAGCTCAGCTCAGCAGCAGGAGGGCAGAATCAAGTCTGTGGTCGACAGCAGCATTAGCTTGCTGGCAGACCTTGAAAGGCTGTTACAGGGAGTACAGGGGGTCTCTCTAAGGACCCCCCAGTACATGGGGTCATACCTCCAACACCGGAATCTGTGTTGGGGTATGATTCCAACATGTTTGATACCATATGTGAGAAGCTGGCTTGTTATATGGTGTACACTTATGTAAGTGGGCACCTTGCACCAATCCAGACAACCCTTATGGTGATTTTAGTGGTCTTAGACAACCATAGAAAGCTCTCTAAGTGATAGCTGTGGAGAGCAGCCTTCAGGATTAGTCCAGAAGGAGTGTAAAGGAGCTTGTTTTGCCAGAACATAATCTTATAGGTATAGATTAAGTGAAAAAGAACCACACAGTGTATTTATAAAAATATGTATTTATTATAAGACATATTATAAGACACTCAATAACATATACAGATATCTCCTAGCCGAAGATATACACAATCCACACAATACTTTTCAATAGAAACAGGTCAGTAGTACGGAATACACAGTGGTCGCCAGGGGAGACCAAACCATATACTAAAATAGTGGTATGCTAACCACGACTCGAGTCAAGACTATACCCAGAAGACGTAGAAGTGCAGGGGAACCAAGGAACCACCTGAGGTAAGTAACCAGGAACTCCACAGAGGCTGTGTACAGAGTGGGAACACGACCGCTGGCTCAATACAAGTCAATTGGTAAGTCGCGGCTAACATTTTTAAGAAGAAGGACCCTTCCCAGTAGACCCTGAAGAAGCCCCGTGGAAGACAGAAGGCGGGAGAGCCACCCCACCCGTGGATACCCTAGGAACCAGGATACCTACATCAGGGAAGCAGGTTGCAAAGGTGTGAAGTGGCATCGGAAACCGCTGTTGAATCCAATGGAGGACTTCAGGAAGAGGCCACTGCTAGGGAAGATTAAAGTGTCCGGTGGAACCCAAAGGTGGATTCAAGGTGAGAAGTACCTGCAAGCAGAGGGGACAGAGTCTATGCTACCCAGGAGTGACCAGGAGGCACAGAGGACGAATGCCCACCGATGTTGAGTGTTGCAGGAGGGATGACGGGGACCTTGGAGCTGCAGCTGTGACGACCAGCCAACACTGTGGAAGACCAGGAGCTGTTGACGAGCTGTCCTACGTAGAATGTCCAGAGTTGAGGGCTCGGTGTCTGTCGGGAGAACCAACTAGCCTTGGCAACTGTAAACAACGTGGAAAGCGTAGAAGGTGCAGTGTCGGGACCAGCAAGGTCCAGGTGACTCACCACAAGCAGGGGAGTCGGGGCAGGCCCTGAGCAATTAGGGGAACCCATAAAATTTAAAGATGTCCCTCAAGAGGACCCACAAGCTGGAGCACTGGAGTCGCAAGAGGACCTCGAGCAGCTCACCAAAGATGCATGCCCAAGGTGAAAGTGATGTGGGGAGGACAAAAATCTTGGTCACTGGAGATGCTTGATCTTGGGGCTACTAGGAGCCCGAAGATCTTGGAGGAAGGAAGCCAACAAGCCTTTGCAACTGCAAGTCCACGAGATGCACAGGGGTTCAGTTCCTGCGGCTCCGACGAGGGATATTGGACTTAAACTTGGTGAAAGGACAGGTCAGGCCTCGAGGGATGTGAAGAACTACCACCTATGTTGCTGAGCCTTTCGGAGTCTGTGGGAGCCCAGGATCAGCAGACCGGTCTGCTTAGTTGAGGTGCCTGCAGATGCAGGGAAGTGACTCCTTCACTTCAAGGGAGATTCCTTCAGGTGCTTGGATACCCACAGGCCTTGAAAGGTTCCTCTATGGTGCACAGGCATGGACGTTGCAGCAGACGAGCAGTGCGACGAAATCAGGAGCAGCAAGAGGCTTCCAGTTGCAGCCTTGATGCCCAGAACGAAGTCCAGCGAAGTCCAAAGTGCCCAGACGGTTGAAGAAGTGGTGTCTTGAAATGAATCTTGTCCCACGGCAAATCTAGGGACCCACCCTCAGGTAAGCCCTTAAGTAGCCTAAGGAAAGGATTGGGATGATTCAGCGTTCCCTCCCAGGGGAGGGGTCGGACAGTGGGGAGGATACTCCCATGTCCTTTGTCCAGTTTCACGCCAGAGCGGGAGCCAACGGCTCCCTGAGGTGGTTTGAATTGGATTATGCAAGGAGGGCACCAAGCGTGCCCTTCAAGCAGACTGAGTGGCGCTGGCAAGCGCTCCCACCTGGCCCCAATACACTAAACCCTGTCTGGGAGGTGGTCACACCTCCCTGTGACAGGATACCTATTGTTCTGCCTTCCCCTGCTCGAGCTTGGCTCAGCAGCAGGAGGGCAGAATCGTGTCTCTGGTCGGCAGCAGCCATGTTGTGCTGTCTGGATCTAAAAGACTGGTACCGGGAGCACTATGGGCCTCCTGGAGGAGCTTTACAGTGCAGGGAATCATACCTCCCACACTGTGGAGGTATGATTCCAACATGTTTGATAGCAAACATGATAGGGTTTGTTACAGCCAGTTTTGAGATGGTCATCGAGTACTGACACGGTGCCCCTCTATATGTTATAGGGCTGTCTCACTTACAACCCGGGAGAATGGACTGTGTAGGCTGTAGGGGTGTCCTGCTCATGCAGGGGCACCCTCACACTTAGAACTGAGCACTCTACCTTCAGGATTGAAAGGCCTGCTTTAGGGGTGACTTATAGGTTTTAAGTGCAGTGACGAACTAGTTACTTACCTTCGGTAACGATATATCTGTAAGAAACATTAGTTAGTTATAGATTCCTTACCTTAGAATTACCCCCAGGCGTCAGACTGGATCCGGAAAGTTTTTTCGTAAGCAGTACCTCTGTGCGTCGGAAGGTGGCGTCAGACGGCTCCGCGTCCGTCGTTGGCGTCGTGGTCGCCGAGATGACATTGCGGCAGCTACTTAGACGCCGCCCTCGCGCGCTGACGTCAGTTCTGTGCACGACTTTCCACACCAGAAACGCAGAGCCATGCAAGACACTGACCACTGGTGCACAAAACTAGGGCCCTGAAAGGATAACCTTAACCCTAGAAATCAGTTCGCCGAACGGGGAGGATGGGTGGGGCGGTAAGGAATCTATAACGAACTAATGTTTCTTACAGATATATCGTTACCGAAGGTAAGTAACTTGTTCATCTGAAAGAAACACGTTAGTTATAGATTCCTTACCTTAGAATAGATACCCCAGCAATACCAACCCCGGAGGTGGGTCTGCAAACTAATATCACACCAGCAGGTCCTGGAGAACAGAGCGGCCAAAGAAGCCGTCTCTCCGGACCTGGCTGTCCAGACAGTAGTGTTTCGTAAACGTGTGCAGTGATGCCCACATAGCTGCCTGACAGATGTCATTCAGAGGAACTCCTCGTCCCAAAGCCGTAGTGGCTGCAGTCGCCCTGGTGGAATGGGCGCGCAGCCCCACTGGAGGCTCCTTTTTAGCCAGAGAATAGCATGCCTTAATACACAAAATGACCCATCGAGAAATGGTTCGCTTGTGTACGGCCCGACCTTTCTTGGCGCCCACGTAGCCAACAAAGAGATGGTCATCCACCCGGAACTGTTTTGTGCAATCCAGATAGTAAGAAAGCGCACGTTTTGGGTCCAGACGGTGGAGCCTCTTCTCCTCTTTCGAAGGATGCGGAGGCGGAAAGAATGTGGGCAAAGTGATGGTCTGCCCGATGTGAGAGGCAGTGACAACCTTGGGAAGGAAGGAGGGACGAGTCCTGAGAACCACCTTGTCCGGATGGACAGACAGGAAAGGAGGTTTGGAGGAAAGGGCCTGGAGCTCACTCACCCTCCTGGCAGAGGTGATGGCTACCAGGAATGCAGTCTTTAGCGTCAGAAGCCTCAAAGGACAGTTGTGAAGCGGCTCAAAAGGTGCACACATTAAAAAGGTCAATACTAGATTCAATCACACAATGCCTATGCACACGCTACAATATTCATTTGATGGTTCAAGTGAGTACACATATGAAAACGCGAAAAAACTTTTATGTGTTATTTATTCGAACATCAAACACGAGGTCCAGCCAACACGTGTTTCGTCCAAAGGGGAAGTGACCCTGGACTTCTTCAGGGCTGGAAATAATACAAAAGGCTCTTTTACAATAATGACAACGAAAAACCATGAGTGACATGGCTGTGACAGCATATAAACAGAGTCTGTGACAACTGTGCGTTGACATGTTGTGTTGCAGGAGACATAGGTCACTGCAGTACCACATGTGGGAACCTTACAATAAATGACAACGGTCTAGGTTGTATTAATGGAATCCCAAAAGTCGGAATAAGGAGAAAAGAGAGATATTTCCTGCATATTCATTTGTGTATACCAGCGTTAAAAATTACATGAAAGCATGCAGTTCTATTGTGTGCATGCTAGTGCCTATGGTGAATGGCCATGTCTCATTGCTGTATCTCATTAGAATCGAACGTGAAACAAGGCCAGACCAATATGGTCTAATAATAAGATATAAAATGGAGAAAGACAAACAAAATTACAACGACTATGGTGTAGAAAGTGCAAAGAAGCAACACCCCAAGTGAGATGACAGATTAAAAAAATTATTAAAACCAGGGGAGGAGTTAGAGGGAACGCATACCTGATATGACAAAAGAAAAAGCTGAGACCTGCGGGAATTCAATTTAAATTTTCAATTAGTATTCCGTGTAAAAAACTATCTATAATAGAGTGTACTGAAAAATGATGTCTGAGAGGAAAATACCTCACCTAGAAACCAGTGATAATTCCAACCCGGCCGGTCATGCGAGATGTTATTGGAATCTTTATACGTGAGACAGGTTATTCTGGAACAGAGAATATATACAAAACATTCACACTTAATGTTAGCAGACCGGTTGTGAATACTAATCTGGCGTTCAGGCGATCACTAATCACAAAAGAAGGGTGAGAAAAACTCACCTAAAAGCCGGTTAAAAATCCAGACCGGTAGGTCAATTGACATGCTCCAATACTTGTTATGAGGTATTGGCACCAAATCTGTTGATGAGAGGTGAATCCCATTAATACCGATGACTAACAATCTAAGTTTAAGTTAAGACTGTTAAACATTCGCCCTAGACCTTTATATTACAATGGAGATTAAAGTATGTGCGGGCGTACTGAATATCACGTCTAATTTGAATTAACATACAACACTACAGAAAGACTGATAATGCCTTGCCAGACTGTCCAAAAGAAAACAGGAAACCGGACCATGTGTAAACTCATATAGTTAAAAACAAGTGGTAAAACCAAGGCTGCCTGTTACCAGGCTGAATAAAGAAAACCCAATCAAGGAAAACAGAGGAAGAAAGAAGGGGATGAGGTAATACCTTAAAGCGAGTACGCTACAGTCCTGATTCAAAAGGCTCCCGGGAGCGCGTAGAGATCGGATATGAAAGTGCGCTGAAACCGGAAGTTCTTATATACTAATTGAAAAAATAACCAAAAAGAAACTAGAACGTAAATTCACGAACTCCGAAGAGCAAGTGGGGCACTGAAACGAGTGCGTCCGGAAGTGTAGTATCTTTACTTAGATATACGTTGTTAAGAGAAAAAAGGTAAAGCCTGTTTTAGTAGATTGGAAACGTAGGTGATAATTAAACCGTCGGCTGAGGATCTGGCAATTTAAATTGAAATGAGTTGTGAGAAAGAAAGAAATACGCCACCAATGGTAATACAACAGATGATTAATACACGCATTTGCATGTCAGGAAATGCATTGCTGAAAATTGCAATGCACAACGTTTGAGACATGTTCCAAATTCAAGTCTGCTAACGACATAAGCAATGTGCATTATAAACATGGAAAACGTAAAATAACATACATAAAGTACTCAGACGCAATATGCGTTCCAAACACATGCAAAACATCAAATAACATAAATATGATGCATAATAGAGAGGTGCAGAACAACATTGTTCGTGATGATGGGAGATACACGTTAAAAAGTACCCCTCAGTGGGGATAAGGCAGTGATGCTGTTACAAAAAGAAAGACCAGAGGTAAGGTTTAAACGGTGGTTGACGACGAGAAGGCAACTTTCTTTTGGAGTTACCAAATGTTTAAAATTTGCAACAGCTTTACAGTTTGACTTGCTATAAAAACAGAACAAGCATGTGAAACATCAGATAGCATACATATGGTGCACAATAGCGAGGTACAGAGCACCATAATTCCGGATAATCTTATCCACATATCATGTGATGGGAGACAAACGTTGAAACACACCCCTCAGTGGGGATAGGGCAGTAAAAATAATAAAACCAACACGACCAGTTGTAGGGTTATGATGGTAGCTCACAACCAAAGGGCACATTCTTGTGGAGTTATCAAATGTTAAAATGCAACAAATTTTACAGTATTTACTAGCTTTAGGAACAGAAAAGGACCTGACATTCAGTTAGGTCAAACGCAAACGCCCAATCAGATGGAAAATCGTATAGTGTGGTGTATACTGGAAGATCTATAACAATATACACATCACATCATGGGATACATGGTTTACATATGAAATTTCGAAAAACGAGAAATATTCGCAGAAGCTTCATAGTTAAGACGGATCCGACATGTATACCTCCAATATTTAACTATGAAGGTCCGTAATTGACAAAGCAATTAGGTGGTTACTGGCGCAGGGTAAAGATATATACAATTACAGGTGAGTTAATCACCCAAAAAGTAATGTAGCTCATGGTCACTACTGAGTCCCATCTCTACCGTTCTCAAACGCATGATCCATAAAGCCTCACTGCGCCTCAAACGTAATTCTCTATTACCCCCTCTGAGATCGGGAGTGACAGTTTCTATACCATAGAATTTGAAACACTTGTTCATACCTTGAGCAGGGCAACTTGCTGTGTGCAGTGCCATGGGGTACCTGGCATCCTGCTGTTTGATGGCTCTAGCGTGTTCGCTAATTCTTTCCCTAAGTGTCCTGATTGTACTTCCTATGTAAAGACGTTTACAGGCACACTCTAGTGCGTAGATCACGTATTTAGTACCACAGTTGATGTTTGACCTGATATTGTAGTTCCTATTGTGTCCAGCAAATTCTTTCATGTTGCTCTTGGCCCACCTGCACACACCGCAAGAGCCGCATTTGTAGAAGCCTAGTGATTTCTGTGTTAACCAAGTTGTGGTCTTTTTTTCTGTGGGGAAACTGGGGCTCAGTCTAGTTCTCAAAGTTCTACCACGTCTATATGCGATCTGTGGTCGTTTTGTAATGTGATCTTTGAGGGAGCTATCTCCTGTCAGTAATCTCCAGTGTTTATTCAGACTTTTGCTAAGGATATTGCTCAGGTTGCTGAAATCTGTGATAAACCTGACTGAATGTTTGTCCGTAGTTGTCTGTGCCCTATCCTTGAGTGTGTCTTTCCTACATATTTTCTTGATTCTACCTTCTGCTCTCCCTAGGTTGGGTTGAGTGTAGCCCCTGTTCTTAAAACGTGTTTTCATACTGGCAAGTCAGGTTTTAAAGTCATCATCGTTACTGCAATTTCTTCTCGCCCTAGTGAATTCGCCAAAGGGGATAGCTGAGATCTGATGTGGCGGGTGTGCACTTGTCGCGTGAAGAATTGCATTGCAAGCGCTCTCTTTGCGAAAAAGGCGGCTGTGTAGTGTATTGTCCATCACATATAGTTCTACATCTAAAAACGTGACACTGACCTCGCTGATAGTGTGTGTGAATTTGATGTCAAAGGAGTTGGTATTAAGATACGTGCAAAATTGGACGAATTTCTCCTGGGTGCCGGACCAAATCAGGAGGCAATCGTCGATGTAGCGACCCCAAAAGATAATGGAGTCACTATAGATACTGCCTTTGGTGCCCCAGATCCAGTCCTCCTCTAAAACACCCATAAAGAGGTTCGCAAAAGATGGTGAAAACTTGGAGCCCATGGCTACTCCCCTTTTCTGCCTGTACCACTGATGTTCAAATAGGAAGACATTATTCTCTAGAATCAGTTCCATCATAGATAACAACATTTTGGTGTGCTGCCACTGTGTTGCGGCCCTTTTGTGCAAATGTTTCTGCATAGCCCTAAGACCAAGTTCTGGTTTGATGCTTGTGTATAAGGCCACAACATCTAATGTTGCTAGGATCATGCCTGGTTCCCAAGACAAATCTGAGAGGGTGCTGAGAATGTGCTTGGTGTCTCTGATGTAGGAAGGGAGATTTTGTACCAATGGGCCAAGAAAAAGGTCTACATATTCTGCAAGATGTTCTGTCGGTCCCCCTATTCCAGAAACAATGGGTCTACCTGGCGGGAAAGGCAATTGTTTGTGTATCTTTGGAAGGGTGTACAGGCATGGGAATTTCGGTCTGCAAACTTTGAGGTACATAAGCTCGTCATCATCAATAAGACCGGCACTGTGCCAATCTGTAAGATGTTTATTAATTTTGAGTGTCAGCGGCCCTATGGGGTTTTGATGAAGACATTCGTAGCAAGTCACATCATTTAGTTGTGTCATGATCTCCTTATTGTAGTCTAGTCTATTCATGACAACCACGTTACCCCCCTTGTCTGCTTCTCTTATCATGATCTCATCATCCATGGCTAATGAGTTGAGAGCCTGACGTTCGCTTGGGAGGAGATTATCTCAGTATCTGGGTTTGGTGTGAGCGTTATCATCACTATATTTATTCAGGTCTTCTAGTACTAGTTGGTAGAAGGTGTCAATAACGTTGCCCTCTGGTAAAGTCGGAGTCCATTTGGATTGATTCCTCAAGCCACTGGTCAGTGTGTGATCTGTGTCAACTTCTAAATCCTCTAGGAGTGTCTCTATCTGGTATGGTGTATGTTCCATATCTGTAAGTGAAAGTAATAGGTGTGTGTCATGCACATCTTGAATGCTAAGTTCATTTAACAAAAGACTAGTCGGAATATTCTTAGTTCTTTTATTTGGCATTGGATTATCATTGAAAAACTTCTTGAGTTTGAGATTTCGCACAAATTTGAACAGATCGATTTTCACACTACAAATATCCCCTTCTATCTTTGGATTGAAACTCAAGCCCTTTTCTAGAAGGGAGATCATGTCATTAGTCAGTGTTTTAGAGGAAAGGTTGAGGACATTTACACCCTCCTCCGCAATTTCAATCACTTCCTGGTGTCCCCTGATCTTAGTTTCTTTCTGTAATCTTCTTTGTCCTGCCCTCTTCCCTCTACGGGTCTTGTGTCCTGATCTGTTCTTCTGGGCTGTGCTCTGTTCCCCTTTCTGATTCGCTGCACCTCCCTTAAAAAAGAAAAATCACCTGGTCTGGTGTCCCCAGATGTGCCCGCATTGTTCTCTGATTCCCCATCACTGGAGGGTGGGGCGCTCAAAGAGGTAGAGCTGGATGAAATGGAGATCGTCTCCAATCTAATGCCTCTGTTTTTATCCTGGCCCTCCTGGAATAGCTGGTCATACTTCTTTGCAAAAGTAAACACTCTGCCTGCTTTGTAATCTATCTCATCGCGTTTCAGTTTTCTAGCTTTCCTTTCTTTTATGTCATTCTGATGTTTTAAGAGAATCTCATTGAGTATTATGTAATTCTTCTCGGTTGCCTCTTTCAGGTCTAGTTCCCTAATTTCTCTCTCGAGGATGGTAATCTCAATCTGTAACTTGGAGACCTTGCGGTCAGCATTCTCAATAAGGATGTTCATTAGTGTATTGGAATTGGCCGTAAGTGCCCCTTCCCATTGTTTGAGGAGGTCTTCTTCTAAATCATCGTAGGTGGGGAATATCTGGGATCTTAGTCCTCTTGGTACTCGATTGAGTCTAAGATACTGCTTAAGGGTAGCCCCATCCCACCATTTAGAGTTCTCATTTTTCTTTAGTCTTTCAAGCCTCAGAAATGTATCTCTAAGGCCTTCTTTTCTTTGAAGGTTCCCACTGCTGAGACCTATACTAATGGTGTTTCCCTTAGCTAGGTTATCGAAAAGTTCTTCCGCTGCTCTGTCCCTGTTTAAGGGATGTAATGGCGTAGCGGCTGCCTCTCCTGACTTCAGTAAACAAAAGCGAAAATGGCGGTTTCAACACAGGAGGTAAATGGTGCGCGCTTATTAACGCCCTGTATTTTATATAGCTATCTCTGCGG
Organism: Calotriton arnoldi; assembly: GCA_963921515.1. Lineage (NCBI taxonomy): Eukaryota > Metazoa > Chordata > Amphibia > Caudata > Salamandridae > Calotriton > Calotriton arnoldi. The sequence continues at coordinate 2,556,156 of CAWUFW010000899.1, read as the reverse complement.
TGCAGAAGGTGGGGGAAAAAACCACAAAAACCCCTTGAAAAGTGGACCAAGATCCCAATAAATCACACAATGCCTATGCACACGCTACAATATTCATTTGATGGTTCAAGTGAGTACACATATGAAAAAGCGAAAAAAACTTTTATGTGTTATTTATTCGAACATCAAACACGAGGTCCAGCCAACATGTGTTTCGTCCAAAGGGGAAGTGACCCTGGACTTCTTCAGGGCTGGAAATAATACAAAAAGGCTCTTTTACAATAATGACAACGAAAAACCATGAGTGACATGGCTGTGACAGCATATAAACAGAGTCTGTGACAACTGTGCGTTGACATGTTGTGTTGCAGGAGACATAGGTCACTGCAGTACCACATGTGGGAACCTTACAATAAATGACAACGGTCTAGGTTGTATTAATGGAATCCCAAAAGTCGGAATAAGGAGAAAAGAGAGATATTTCCTGCATATTCATTTGTGTATACCAGCGTTAAAAATTACATGAAAGCATGCAGTTCTATTGTGTGCATGCTAGTGCCTATGGTGAATGGCCATGTCTCATTACTGTATCTCATTAGAATCGAACGTGAAACAAGGCCAGACCAATATGGTCTAATAATAAGATATAAAATGGAGAAAGACAAACAAAATTACAACGACTATGGTGTAGAAAGTGCAAAGAAGCAACACCCCAAGTGAGATGACAGATTCAAAACATTATTAAAACCAGGGGGAGGAGTTAGAGGGAACGCATACCTGATATGACAAAAGAAAAAGCTGAGACCTCTGGGAATTCAATTTAAATTTTCAATTAGTATTCCGTGTAAAAAACTAACTATAATAGAGTGTACTGAAAAATGATGTCTGAGAGGAAAATACCTCACCTAGAAGCCGGTGATAATTCCAACCCGGCCGGTCATGCGAGATGTTATTGGAATCTTTATACGTGAGACCAGGTTATTCTGGAACAGAGAATATATACAAAACATTCACACTTAATGTTAGCAGACCGGTTGTGAATACTAATCTGGCGTTCAGGCGATCACTAATCACAAAAGAAGGGTGAGAAAAACTCACCTAAAAGCCAGTTAAAAATCCAGACCGGTAGGTCAATTGACATGCTCCAATACTTGTTATGAGGTATTGGCACCAAATCTGTTGATGAGAGGTGAATCCCATTAATACCGATGACTAACAATCTAAGTTTAAGTTAAGACTGTTAAACATTCGCCCTAGACCTTTATATTACAATGGAGATTAAAGTATGTGCGGGCGTACTGAATATCACGTCTAATTTGAATTAACATACAACACTACAGAAAGACTGATAATGCCTTGCCAGACTGTCCAAAAGAAAACAGGAAACCGGACCATGTGTAAACTCATATAGTTAAAAACAAGTGGTAAAACCAAGGCTGCCTGTTACCAGGCTGAATAAAGAAAACCCAATCAAGGAAAACAGAGGAAGAAAGAAGGGGACGAGGTAATACCTTAAAGCGAGTACGCTACAGTCCTGATTCAAAAGGCTCCCGGGAGCGCGTAGAGATCGGATATGAAAGTGCGCTGAAACCGGAAGTTCTTATATACTAATTGAAAAAATAACCAAAAAGAAACTAGAACGTAAATTCACGAACTCCGAAGAGCAAGTGGGGCACTGAAACGAGTGCGTCCGGAAGTGTAGTATCTTTACTTAGATATACGTTGTTAAGAGAAAAAAAAGGTAAAGCCTGTTTTAGTAGATTGGAAACGTAGGTGATAATTAAACCGTCGGCTGAGGATCTGGCAATTTAAATTGAAATGAGTTGTGAGAAAGAAAGAAATACGCCACCAATGGTAATACAACAGATGATTAATACACGCATTTGCATGTCAGGAAATGCATTGCTGAAAATTGCAATGCACAACGTTTGAGACATGTTCCAAATTCAAGTCTGCTAACGACATAAGCAATGTGCATTATAAACATGGAAAACGTAAAATAACATACATAAAGTACTCAGACGCAATATGCGTTCCAAACACATGCAAAACATCAAATAACATAAATATGATGCATAATAGCGAGGTGCAGAACAACATTGTTCGTGATGATGGGAGATACACGCTAAAAAGTACCCCTCAGTGGGGATAAGGCAGTGATGCTGTTACAAAAAGAAAGACCAGAGGTAAGGTTTAAACGGTGGTTGACGACGAGAAGGCAACTTTCTTTTGGAGTTACCAAATGTTTAAAATTTGCAACAGCTTTACAGTTTAACTTGCTATAAAAACAGAACAAGCATGTGAAACATCAGATAGCATACATATGGTGCACAATAGCGAGGTACAGAGCACCATAATTCCGGATAATCTTATCCACATATCATGTGATGGGAGACAAACGTTGAAACACACCCCTCAGTGGGGATATGGCAGTAAAAATAATAAAACCAACACGACCAGTTGTAGGGTTATGATGGTAGCTCACAACCAAAGGGCACATTCTTGTGGAGTTATCAAATGTTAAAATGCAACAAATTTTACAGTATTTACTAGCTTTAGGAACAGAAAAGGACCTGACATTCAGTTAGGTCAAACGCAAACGCCCAATCTGATGGAAAATCGTATAGTGTGGTGTATACTGGAAGATCTATAACAATATACACATCACATCATGGGATACATGGTTTACATATGAAATTTCGAAAAACAAGAAATATTCGCAGAAGCTTCATAGTTAAGACGGATCCGACATGTATACCTCCAATATTTAACTATGAAGGTCCGTAATTGACAAAGCAATTAGGTGGTTACTGGCGCAGGGTAAAGATATATACAATTACAGGTGAGTTAATCACCCAAAAAGTAATGTAGCTCATGGTCACTATTGAGTCCCATCTCTACCGTTCTCAAACGCATGATCCATAAAGCCTCACTGCGCCTCAAACGTAATTCTCTATTACCCCCTCTGAGATCGGGAGTGACAGTTTCTATACCATAGAATTTGAAACACTTGTCCATACCTTGAGCAGGGCAACTTGCTGTGTGCAGTGCCATGGGGTACCTGGCATCCTGCTGTTTGATGGCTTCCGGACGCACTCGTTTCAGTGCCCCACTTGCTCTTCGGAGTTCGTGAATTTACGTTCTAGTTTCTTTTTCGTTATTTTTTCAATTAGTATATAAGAACTTCCGGTTTCAGCACACTTTCATATCCGGTCTCTACGCGCTCCCGGGAGCCTTTTGAATCAGGACTGTAGCGTACTCGCTTTAAGGTATTACCTCGTCCCCTTCTTTCTTCCTCTGTTTTCCTTGATTGGGTTTTCTTTATTCAGCCTCTTAACAGGCAGCCTTGGTTTTACCACTTGTTTTTAACTATATGAGTTTACACATGGTCCGGTTTCCTGTTTTCTTTTGGACAGTCTGGCAAGGCATTATCAGTCTTTCTGTACAATACAATAGCATGATTTTTAAAAAAAACCTTTACAATTTACACGAATAAAAATTGACACAGATAAAAAAATTAAGAAGCCCAGTTCTTGTGGTGCGAAAACCCCGGGCCTCCCCGTTCCCAGGATTCACTTGTCTTTACACCTCGCAACCTCCCACCTTTGGGGCATTGGAAGCACTTGTACGAGATTTGAAAATTAAGTCCCAATTTAACCCAAAATTTGCGCTGAGCCCCTCTGATCAAATAGCTTGATGGCTCTGACAGTTCTTTTCCTTTATCTCGGTGCCTTCTGGGAGGATCCACCGACTGTTTTTCTGATGGAGTTTGCTAATTGCGGGTCCCTCCCCTAGTTTTTTTGCAGCACATTCCATAAACCTTACTAGCGCGCAGTTTAAGTTAGTGTTCCGTGGGTTGAAGCAGGCCAGTACTGCTGCTCTGCACGATCTGACCTCATTGGTATTCCAGCCTCTCCGTAAAAGGAACCTTCTTTCCTTCAGCAAGCTTGGACACAGGCATAAGATGTGTGTTATATCTTCCTTATGATTGCCACAAAGCCGACAACTTTGCTGGGCTTGATCTCTTTTCCATTTGGGAAAATGGCAAGACAAGTTAATCACTCCCATTCTTAGTTTTAGAAAACACAATTTAGTGCGTACCGTGAATGGCAGAGTTAGATAACTCTGAAACTTCAGCTGGCCGTACGATCCAAGAATCATCCAACTGTGACTCCTGCTTGCGAGCCTAGCCTTGTCTTCTAATGAGGAAAGTTTTTTACGCTTATTTTTCCGAGCCTTTTAAATTCATTTTGGCTGACTTGTAAGCCCCAAACTTCGTTCAGGGCTAAAGTTTTTAATCCTCTCGCCCAGTAATCATAGCCTGCTCGCCATTGTTTTGTGTATAGTATGGACCATAGGTGTTGGGCTAGGGTACCTTGTTTTGACAACCTTAGTTTGTAGCAGCATGTTAGGAAGCTCATCAATCTGGCCAAAGATTGCTTACAAATGCCCAGTTCCAACCTGATTTGGGCAGGTGACGTGTTTGTTGGTAACTGGAACACTGTTCTGAAAATTTTCACAATGATTTTGTCTAGCTGGCCGCTATCCTGCCCTTTTAGCGCCTCACTTCCATACGTTAGTGTGGGAATCACTTTTGCCTGAGCTACCTGCAGTGTTGGAGCAAGTGTTGGGCCAAGTAGTTTTTTATGAATGGAACTAAGTGCAAAGGATAACGCTACTCCCTTCTTTCTTTGCTCTTCTAGATGGGTTTTGTATCTGCCATTATTGTTAAAAAGAACTCCTAAATACTTGTGGCTCTTGGATTCTATGATTCTTTCAGAGTTTAGGACCCATGCCAGCTTCCGGGGCCTTCCTGAGCGTACCGCCAAGATTTTTGTTTTCTTGTTGTTTATTTGAAGCTCATTCCTGATTGAATATACGGCCGTAGCATCCATAAGTCTCTGCAGACCGATCTTTGTGTTGCTCAAAAGAACTACATCATCGGCATATAAAAGATTTGACAACCGAAAACTGCCTAGTTTGGGAGCATGAGAGTTTACCTTATTTAGGGCTTCCGGAAAATCCGATAAAAATAGATTGAAAAGTGTAGGGGCCAGGACGCATCCCTGTTTTAAGCCTTTTGTTGTTATAATTGGGCGTGACAGTCTGGAGCCATCCCCTATCTTAATCCTGACCCAGGTATTTTGATGCAGTAGCTGTATGGCTCTTAGAAGGCCATTTGGGATGTTCAATCTGGAAAGCTTCTGCTAGAGCTTGGCCCTGTTAACGTTATCAAACGTGGCTTTATAATCTATAAAGCCCATGTAAAGCGGACTGATTCTTCTTTCCGCCTGGTCTATCAAGCAAGAAAGAATCATAAGATTGACCGAGGTGCCAGTATCTCTGGCGAAGCCGGTTTGGTTTGGAGGAATTACTGAGTGTTCATCGGCCCATTCCCGAAGTGAGTCGAGCAGTATACCGGCGAAATACTTTGCTTCATTGTCAATAAGAGCAACCAGTCGATAATTCCCTGGAGATTTTTTGTCCCCTCCTTTAAAGATTGGCACAAGTATCGATCCTTGCCAAGAGGGCGGAATAATGTTCTTTTGTAAGATGGAAGTGAAAAGTGGAGATAGCTTAGAAGCCCAGAAGGCAGTATCCTCCTTGAACAAAACCGGGGGATGCCTCCTGGACCAGGAGCTCCATCTTTCCGACCCTTTTAATCTGTTTCTCAATTTGGTCCTCCGGGACTACACTTTGTTCAATGCAACTTAGATGATTTAAACTAACTATTGACTTTTCCGATGTTTGGCCTTTGTAGGGAAATTCTTCCATGGTTATCATTTTGACAAGCCTCTTTGAGAGCATGTTCGCCGTTTTTGGAGCTTTTCTACCCTCTTTACCTGGGCACTGATCAATAGTGTTTTCTTGTTGGTCATTAAAATGAATGTGCAGGAATGAATACCACTCTGACTCCAGTATGTTTGATGAAGCAGCTTTCGGGAGATTCCCTCCAAGACTGTTGATGCTTTGCCAGAACCTCGCCGAATTATTTGACTTAATGTCTTGATATAGTTTGGCCCAAAAGGTGTTCCAATAAGCCCTGTGATGTTCCTTTTGACTTTCTTCAAATGATTACGGGCTTCTCTCAGTTTGATTATAGTTGATGGATCCATTGGCTTTGTTTTTAGTTCCCGCCATAGCCGGTTCATGGATCTTTTCGCTGATCGTATTACTGGATTCCATGAGTTCGACTGTTGCATCCCATTTGGTTTTACGTGCATTGTTGGTTTTGCATATCTGTCAGTCATGTTTGATACAAATGTTGACCAGTTGGCGATTTGATCATCGGTTGTCCTGCTGGTACTTTCGAAAATCCGTTTTGCCTCCATTGCTACTCCTTGAATTTTTTAACCGAGCACTTGATTCGTTTTAAGTTGATCGTATAACTCTCAAAGGCTTGGGCCCTTGCCTCTGCATGTTGAACTAAGCTGGTACTAAGCGATATTTCTTGAGGACTATGATCGCTTTCTGTTCTTCTGCCGAATCCAAAACCTGATATTTGGTGTAGGAGAGGGAGGCTGACAAAGGTGTAGTCGATTAGGGATGCGCCATTTTTCGATAAGTATGAGAGGCCAGGTGGTTGGTCAGGAAGAAAGCGCCCATTAAGGGCTCTAAGACCAAGATGTTCCAGGTTGCTTTGTAGGGAGCGTCCCTTCCGATCTTCCTTGTGCCATCCAGGGATGGCCTGCGGTGGTATGACCCAAGTGCTTTCCTGTATTTTGGTTACCTCATTCTTATGTAGGTCAGACATTAACCACATATTGAAGTCGCCAGATAGTATTATGTCTGTGGACCAGAACCCAGATTTCACTCGTAACACTGCCTCGGTCACCTCCTCTGAGAAGAGTTGTCTGGACACTGAATTGGGGCGGACATAGACATTCATTAAAACGATAGTCCTACACCGGCCTTTTTTTGTACTAAATGAGATTCCAACAGACTGGAGGAATTGAGAAGGGCTCGCCAGATCCCATGAGGTGATTTCGTTTTTTATTGAAACGTAAATTGCTAAACCACCACTGCCTCTTCCCAAAGATTTCAGTTTCAATGCTGGAATATGATGTATTTTGAACCCTTCTATTTGCTGCGGCTCCACGAGCCATGTCTCCTGAAGTAGTATTATCTCAAATGATCGTAAATAGGAGATTGTTGCTTTGTCCCCCAATTTGCTTGATAACCCATTTATATTCCAAGAGCAAATTCTCAGTGGGCAGCTGTCATAACCGGATTGGCTGTGTTGTTGTCAACGGAGCAGCCGAGTTGAATTTAGGGAACCCGCCAGCCATGACCATGTTCCACCCTTTTCCGAATTCCTATTAAGTGAGGTCCGGTCCTTTCTTGCACTTGTTACTTTTGAGTCGGAGGGGGAGTTTTATCACGGGCATTCCTCAAGACTGAATAGACAGCTCTTTTTCCCCGCATGGGTGCTCAAGACCTCTGGTTTCCTGCAGAACATGTGGATAGCCTGGATTCCTGCCGGGTAGTATAAGTATACCCCACTGCTTGAAGGTTTCTGTGTGCCGTAGGATCATGTTCATTGGCTCTGTCGAGCTCCATGTGACCTTCGTGCTTTCATTTATTTGACCCTGGCCTGGTGCAATGAATTCTATTGATACAATGTCCTGTGAGGTTACGACATTAGACAAGCCTATCGCTTCTATAAATTTAATGATGTTCCCGCGATTTAGTATGTCGCAGCTACCTCTTGACTTATACTCCGGGTAAAAAAACGTGAACATTGGATCTCCAAGGGAGGGGACCACTGCAAGCTCTGGTTGAGGCTCTGATCTATAGGCTCTGTGTGTTGGATCTATACCTGTCGGGGGTGCTATTTTGTGCACTTGCGTTACTTGGTGGGCAGGTGTGGAAAGCGACCTGTTCCGTGCACTAGAGCTCTTTTGAATTGTGCCACAGGCAGTTAGTGCTTCGCATCCCTTGCCCTTCTCCAATAATGTAAGATTACCCAACTGAATTAGATGTGGGCTGCTCGATACAGCGTAATTTACTAATTTGGACCTGCCTAACAGATCTGTGGGCCCAATGGATCCATGGCCATCTTCCTTTTGCAGTCGCATTGAGTCAGAAATTGCTATTTGGGAAGTTACAGTTAGGTCCATTTCCCCTGTGGGCCAAGTGAGCACGAGCTTCCCCGGTTGCATCCTTTTCTTTTACAGGTACCAAAGTACCAGATTTGTTTTGTGTATCGCTTTCCATTGGCCTTATTTGGGCCTTCTTTAGATTTGTTGGTTCATCAATTCTTTTTGAGACATTGAGCTCTGTAACAGCAGCTCGTCTGTAGGTGTTAAACAAGGGGTAAAGGCTCAGATCTTGTTTGGTCCTGCGGATCTTGTTGCGGCCTTTCCGCTTCCTTTGTTTTTTCCCCTTGCAGTTCAGGTCTTCTCTATCCTGATCGGTTGGAGATGGTGAAGTACGCTTAAATTTACCCACAAATGGGGATTTATGTTGATCGATCATTGAACTGCCAGTGGCCGATGTATTGTTGGCTGAAGACGGGGCTTTAGATTCATCCCTTCGCGCCCCTGGATCTGCTGCCTCTTTTACTTCCTTTACAGGACATAAGTCACCGTCGCTATTGCCTGAAGGAAGTAGCTTTGTATTTGTAATTTCTTTTAGATCTACCAGCAGCTTTTCCATCATTACAGGGAGCGTGCACAATTTCTCAATTATTGGCGAGCAGTCGCATCCTTGTGATTGATGGTCTGTGGCCGCTTGAGCCCGTCTAATCAAATTGTTCAAGTTTGTGATTTTGTCATCTATTTTGGCTACATATACGGCCAGTGTGTTCAAAAGGCTGATTTGTATGTCCATTTTGTTGGCTTGATAGATCATTGCATCGGCAGACCTTTGAAGAATGTCCAGAGCAGTGGCCCATGCCTTCTCTTGTTTGAAATCCTCCTTTCTCTCTTCTTTTGGCGATGATGATGGTCGAGAGTGGTCGACCATGCATCTTTGCCATATGAAGACAACATTTTTTCCCACTCTGTTGATTCTAGATAGGAGAAGTCTCTCTCCGCAGCGCAAGCTTCCTTCTTGTTTTGCGTGAGCACAGACCCGCTCATGTCATGTTGTGCGCGTTGAGCGTGTTCTCCTCCCTCATCCCCCCAAGGGGGTGGAGGCACTGATGGGACAGGAAATGAGGAGGCAGAAGTGTGGATGACTTCTCCCCCCTCCGTTGTGTCTGATGCTCTATTCATTTTGACAGGGTATGTTAATTGTTCAATGTTGTTGCACAATGTGCTTGAGCTGGCATTGGGGGGGACAATGTTGAGGGCTGCATGATTGCTCAATGTCTCTCTATTCGACTCAGTTGGAAGATCCATGTTTTTAACGATCAGATTTGGTCTAACAACAAAGGTGTCTGCTAGGTCGTGCCTGGGCGCCGATTGTGTTGAGGCGGTCTTAAAATTAGGATTTTCTAGGGTCATATCTACGGGGACCCCTAAACAGCTCAATGTGAGTATGTTGGTATCTCCTCCCTTCCGTGATGATAAGAACTCGTCTGTTTGGCTCGTAACTGCCGCTTTATTAGTTTGATTGGTTTGGTTGAACTGTGATTTACCCATTTCGTTATCACCATCTGAACTGCCCTTGCTGACAGTCACTATGGGGCTCAGAGGCATGGGTAGTCCCTTAATTTTCATGTTAGTCGAAAAGACAGCCGACCCTGCGTCCTTCAAAAGGCAAACTTTGACGTTATTTTTGGTTGGTTGCTAAATAAAAATTGGCCCCCAAAACTGCTTCCCTTGATTGCACAAAAAGTGAGCTGGCCATAGTACTTCCGGAAGCATTTGGCGACAGGTTGAGTATCCGGTCTGTGGCCACAGTTGATGTCTCAAGTTTTTGTCTCTGTTTCCGTTTCTTTTGTGGGGCTGTAGACCTCTGTTTGCCTGATCTCATCCTTTACTTTTGAGCTGGGTGACCTATCTAGGTCGAACTTGATTGCCGTGTGGACAACGTGTGTCAAGTGTGGGCACTGCGTTTGAATTGCAATAAGAACGTATAGATTCCGATAAAAGCCCAATTCGCGTGGAGCGAGAGCCAGATGGGAGCGCGGAAGACGGTGCGTGATAACACAGCGAATAGCCAAGCAGTTTAAGCGAACTAAGCTACACGCACCCACAAGCATGTCAACCCCCAACTCCTGGATTACTCCTGCCACCAGCTCACCTCTGCTCACCTCCGCTCCGCTCTCCAGGTGAGCCCTCCAGGTAAGCACCACGTCGCACTCCGGGTTATTACAAATTGGTTCCGTCAATGCGGACCCCAGCCGTAAAAATGTCTCAGGAGGCTGCAGGTCAGGAGGCTGCAACTCCAAGCAGAGCCTCCGAGTAGTGTCTGCGAGGCGAGACTCAATGACCCAAATTCTGCGCCGGGTCAATCCTCTAATCAGAGGGCAGCAGGTTGTCAAAAGTTGGCAAGCGCCCAATGCCCCCCGCGACGTGCGAGGGGGGGTCACAGGCAGCAAGCAGCAAGCTGAAGGCAGAGCAGCCGGCGTCCTCCTCGCATCTCCACACACGAGCACCGCCCAGCCGGCAACAGGCAACAGCCAGAACTGCAATCATCCGTGTTGAGCAACTAATTGCTTACAGATAGAAAATCAGGAGCAGCCAGCACCAACCCCACAAGCAGCACTGGGTCAGGCGGAGCCGTGGCTTTACACACCAGCGCTCCCCGTCCGTCAACCCCAGTCAGCCCCATGCCTCCCTGCGTCTCACCGTCTCGTAAGCAGGAGGCGCAAAGGCGCGGGCGAGGGCGCAGTCTTCGCGGTTTTCGGCTTTCCGTCTCCCAACTGGAGATGCAAGGAGGGGGTCTTCGCTGCCCTCAGCTTACGGCCAACAGGCACTCCACTATGCTCCGTGCTGTGCTGGTCTAGTCGTTCCGCTTTCGGCTTTCGGTTTGCGGCTGGCTGGCAGGCACTCCACTCCGTACCGCGCTGGTCGCTCCGCTCTGCTCAGCTTCACTTCCGTCTTTCTGTAGTGTTGTATGTTAATTCAAATTAGACGTGATATTCAGTACGCCCGCACATACTTTAATCTCCATGGTAATATAAAGGTCTAGGGCGAATGTTTAACAGTCTTAACTTAAACTTAGATTGTTAGTCATCGGTATTAATGGGATTCACCTCTCATCAACAGATTTGGTGCCAATACCTCATAACAAGTTTTGGAGCATGTCAATTGACCTACCGGTCTGGATTTTTAACCGGCTTTTAGGTGAGTTTTTCTCACCCTTCTTTTGTGATTAGTGATCGCCTGAACGCCAGATTAGTATTCACAACCGGTCTGCTAACATTAAGTGTGAATGTTTTGTATATATTCTCTGTTCCAGAATAACCTGGGCTCACGTATAAAGATTCCAATAACATCTCGCATGACCGGCCGGGTTGGAATTATCACCGGCTTCTAGGTGAGGTATTTTCCTCTCAGACATCATTTTTCAGTACACTCTATTATAGTTAGTTTTTTACACGGAATACTAATTGAAAATTTAAATTGAATTCCCGCAGGTCTCAGCTTTTTCTTTTGTCATATCAGGTATGCGTTCCCTCTAACTCCTCCCCCTGGTTTTAATAATTTTTTGAATCTGTCATCTCACTTGGGGTGTTGCTTCTTTGCACTTTCTACACCATAGTCGTTGTAATTTTGTTTGTCTTTCTCCATTTTATATCTTATTATTAGACCATATTGGTCTGGCCTTGTTTCACGTTCGATTCTAATGAGATACAGCAATGAGACATGGCCATTCACCATAGGCACTAGCATGCACACAATAGAACTGCATGCTTTCATGTAATTTTTAACGCTGGTATACACAAATGAATATGCAGGAAATATCTCTCTTTTCTCCTTATTCTGACTTTTGGGATTCCATTAATACAACCTAGACCGTTGTCATTTATTGTAAGGTTCCCACATGTGGTACTGCAGTGACCTATGTCTCCTGCAACACAACATGTCAACGCACAGTTGTCACAGACTCTGTTTATATGCTGTCACAGCCATGTCACTCATGGTTTTTCGTTGTCATTATTGTAAAAGAGCCTTTTTGTATTATTTCCAGCCCTGAAGAAGTCCAGGGTCACTTCCCCTTTGGACGAAACACGTGTTGGCTGGACCTCGTGTTTGATGTTCGAATAAATAACACATAAAAGTTTTTTTCGCTTTTTCATATGTGTACTCACTTGAACCATCAAATGAATATTGTAGCGTGTGCATAGGCATTGTGTGATTTATTGGGACCTTGGTCCACTTTTCAAGGGGTTTTTGTGGTTTTTTTCCCCCACCTTGTGCACCGCAGAGATAGCTATATAAAATACAGGGCGTTACTAAGCGCGCGCCATTTACCTCCTGTGTTGAAACCGCCATTTTCGCTTTTGAATACTAGATTCAAGTCCCATTGAGGCATAACGAAGGGAATAGGAGGAAAGAGATGAGTTATGCCTTTCATGAAATGATTAACAATTGGGGCCTTGAAAAGAGAGGGCTGATCTGGAAGCCGAAGGAAGGCAGAAATGGCCGAAAGATAGCCCTTGATAGTGCCCAGAGCAGAGCCCTGCTGGGCTAAAGAAAAAAGAAACAAGAGAACCTCAGAAAGAGGGGCAGAAAGGGGATCCACAGCCTTTGCTGTGCACCATGCCACAAACTTGTTCCACTGGCAGGCGTATACCGTCTTAGTGGAGGGACACCTGGCTGCCAAGATTACATCACAAACTTCAGGAGGCAGGTCAAAAGACGTCAACTGCCGCCGCTCAATCTCCACGCAAGGAGGTGGAGGCTGGACAGGTTCGGTGGAGGAGCGTCCCCTGCTGCTGCGACAGAAGATCCTCCCGAAGAGGCAGTCTGGTCGGAGAATCGATGGCCATGTTGAGCAGCTCAGGATACCATACTTTCCGTGCCCAATCCGGAGCCACAAGGATGACTTGGGCCCGGTCGCACCTGATCTTCTTCAGCACTCTGGGCAGAAGTGGTATAGGTGGAAAGGCGTACAACAGACCGCAACTCCACTCGCGACGAAAGGCGTCACCTAGCGAGTGCCGTCTTGGAAATTCCAACGTGCAGAATTGCTGACATTGCGCGTTCTCTTCGGTGGCGAATAGATCTAACCAAGGCTCTCCCCACTGTCGAAAGAGACCTTGCACCACCTCCGAGTGAAGACGCCATTCGTGATCCATCATGCACCTGCGGCTGAATTTGTCTGCCCTGGCGTTCAGGGAACCTGCCAGGTGTTGAACCACCAGGGATATGCCCTGATGTTCCACCCATGTCCAGAGGCGGAGGGCCTCCTGACATAGGGTCCACGACCCCACCCGCCCTGTTTGTTGCAGTACCACATGACGGTGGTCTGGTCCGTGAACACCTGCACTACTCTTCCCCGGACAGAGGGAAGGAATGCTTTGACTGCAAGACGAATCGCCCGAAGCTCCAGAAGGTTGATTTGGAGCCCGGACTCCGCCGGAGACCAGAGTCCTCTGATCTCCCCCTCTCCCATGTGGCCGCCCCATCCCAGAAGGGATGCGTCTGTCACCACTGTGTGATCTGTTTGGGGAAGGGAGAGGGATATGCCGTTGACCCAATCCTGGTTCGTAAGCCACCACTGCAACTGTCGAGCAGTGCCCTCCGAGATCTGGACGCAATCGGACAGATTCCCCTGATGATGCGCCCACTGGAACTTCAGGTCCCACTGCAGAGCCCGCATATGCCACCTGGGATAATCGACCAGCAGGATGCAGGAGGCCATGAGGCCCAGCAGCCTCAGGGTCATCCAGACCGAAACTCGGGATAGAGGCTGAAGGATCGGAATCATAGCCCGAATATCCCGGACTCGCTGTTCGGGAGGATAAACCCGAAACCGCGTCGTGTCCAGAACCTGACAGAAGATGAAATACATAATGCCCTACAGAATCTCCCATCGGGGAAAGCAGTGGGACCAGACCAGATACCGCTGGAATTTTACAAAACTTTCTATCATATACTGAAACAAGACATGGTAAGGACATTTGAACAGGCGCATGGAGGAGGCTCTATACCCGAGTCCTGGGGCCAGGCAGCAATAGTTGTTTTTTTGAAGAAAGGGAAATCTCCACAGGAACCTGGATCATATAGACCGATCACCCTCATGAATAGTGATTCTAAGATCTTCTCAAAGGTTTTGGCCTCTAGATTAAGCTCAATTATTAGTAGAGTGGTTCACCCGCGACAGCATGGGTTTATACCTGGAAGAGGAACCACAGAGCATGTGTGCACAGTGGTAACACTTTTCGACGCCACAGCTGTATCAGGAGACCCTATGGCACTGATACTTTTAGATGCTGAGAAAGCGTTTGATAGGGTCTCCTGGGGCTACCTGTGGGGTACTCTTGAGAGGTATGGGATAGGAAAAGGATTTATTAAAGCAATTAAGGGCTTATATAGGAATCCAGTGGCCCGAATTAGAATAAATGGAGGATATACGGAGACTATTCGGATCACAAGGGGTACCAGGCAAGGGTGTCCCTGCTCCCCGTTACTTTTCGCTTTATATATAGACCCACTTATCCGAAGAATTGAAGTGAATGAAAAAATTAAACCAATGATATTTCGGGAGCTGGAAACCAAAATTCTTGCATATGCGGATGATCTAGCTGTAGTCACACCTGACCCCCAGGCCGCAGTCATTGCTATCGGTGAAGAAGCTGCAGTTTTTGGGGTAATGTCAGGGGATAAGCTTAACCAGCAGAAAACGCAAGTAGTAACCAACAGGTTGGTTAGCTGGGAAGATACACAGGTTACAAATATGGCAACGTATTTAGGAATAAAAATTACATCTGATCTTGAGCAAATTGTTGAGGCAAATATCGTTCCGATAATAAGGAAAGGGAAAAACGATTTTGACAGGTGGCACAATCTTCACCTTTCGATTGTAGGCAGGTGTAATGCAATAAAGATGCTATTTTTACCCAGAGTGTTATACCTGTTTAGGACCATTCCCCTCGAGTTTGCGGGCTGTTGGATTAAAGAAATTGAAAATTTGCTTAATAGATTTATCTGGTCAAAAGGCAAGACAAGAAGGGCGTTAAAATTCATGACATTAGCAAGGGAGAAAGGAGGATGGGGGGTTCCTGATTTAAGGCTGTACTACTGTGCGACGGCTCTACAATATATGCGGGTGCTGCTTGGTGGACAAAGGGAAGGGCAGACGAACACACACAGGATGGAAGATGTATATGAGCTACTCATAGGCGAGGCCGCTAAGGGTTGTTTTTTGAATTACAGTGAGCCGAGCAACTATAAGAAGGTCAGATTTAAGACCCTTCAGGCCGCATTTAAGATTTGGGTTGCCATTAAAAGGAAAATTGGGCTTGGCAGGCTGAACTATTATACGCAGCTTTTTAAAAACCCAACAATGCCAGAGATCTTTAGGGACAATGTTATGTCAAGATGGGAGGGCGCAGGTATTTGCATGATAGGAGATCTGATAGATGGTACGGATATATGGTCATTTAGCGAAATTCAGGACAGATATGGGATACCCGCCAAGGATTTTTTAAAATATCTACAAATCCGAAGCTACTTAAGGCCAAAAAATGGAGGTACAAGAGGTTTCAACATCAATAGGGTTGTGGAAACGGTCCGGTGCGAAGAGGAGTGCACTATTAGTCAAATCTATTCGAAACTGACTCTGTTTATCCAAGATGATCTTGAGAGGTATGGGTCTAAATGGGAGCAGAAATTGGGTATAACACACGATTTATTTTTAGATTCGCTGGAACTCGGAAGGACTGTGCTCCTTTCTGCTGCCCTTCAGGCTCAACACTATAAACGTTATTTTTACTATACTATACTCCCGCTAGAATCGCGCAATGGGGTGGGCAGGATGGGACTACCTGCCCTCGCTGCAATAGCACCGACGCCAACATAGTGCACATGTTCGCAGCCTGCCCCTTGTTACGCGGCTGGCTAGGTGAAATTGAAAAGTTTCTGAGGGTTTCCCTCAATATAAAAACGAACCTCTCCGCACAACTTATAATGATGGGAGTTACTAATGAGGAGGCTCCTGAAGACAACCGCTATTTCCTCTTTATAGACATGGCAGTGGTTAGAATATGCATCGCAACAGCCTGGCTGGATCCCCTGGCACCTGGGTTTCAGCAGTGGTTAGGGAGATTACTAGCCATTTATAATTTAGAAAAGGGAGTTTATGGAAAAAAGGGCGTGAGAGCAAGGAGATTGGGGGAAAACATCTGGGCCCCCATCAAAAGGTGGAAAGAAGGAAATGAAATGTATATTTTATCTCACTAACACCTCCGCAGAAGACAGATGTTCAACAACTGAGGTCACCTATAAAAGTATTCTATAATCGAAATACTCATCCTGCAACCTGTTTAATTTGTCACAATGTTTTTTCAGGTTTCCTCTTTTTTTTTTTTTTTTTGCTGTAACCTCTTCTTTTTTCCTAGCTGTGGCTTTTTTATTTTTTTGTTGCTTTATTTTCCATATGGTGAACTCGAAAATTGTAATTTGTCTGTCCTTCAATCCTCATGTAATCTGTATATGTTTAAATTGCCGGTACTAATAAAAAAAATGTTTTAAAAAGGAGGAAAGAGATGAGTTATGCCTTTCAAGAAACGATTAACAATTGGGGACTTGAAAAGAGAGGACTGATCTGGAAGCTGAAGGAAGGCAGAGATGGCCGAAAGATAGCCCTTGATAGTGCCCAGAGTAGAGCCCTGCTGGGCTAAAGAAAAAAGAAACACGAGAACCTCAGAAAGAGGGGCAGAAAGGGGATCCACAGCCTTTGCTGTGCACCATGCCACAAACTTGTTCCACCGGCAGGCGTATCCCGTCTTAGTGGAGGGACGCCTGGCTGCCAAGATTACATCACAAACTTCAGGAGGCAGGTCAAAAGACGTCAACTGCCGCCGCTCAATCTCCACGCAAGGAGGTGGAGGATGGACAGGTTCGGGTGGAGGACCGTCCCCTGATGCTGCGACAGAAGATCCTCCCAAAGAGGCAGTCTGGTCGGAGGATCGGTGGCCATGCTGAGCAGCTCGGCATACCATACTCTCCGTGCCCAATCCGGAGCCACAAGGATGACTTGGGCCCGGTCGCGCCTGATCTTCTTCAGCACTCTGGGCAGAAGTGGTATAGGTGGAAAGGGGTACAACAGACCGCAACTCCACTCGCGACAAAAGGCGTCTCCTAGCGAGTGCCGTCTTGGAAATTCCAACGTGCAGAATTGCTGACATTGCGCGTTCTCTTCGGTGGCGAATAGATCTAACCAAGGCTCTCCCCACTGTCGAAAGAGACCTTGCACCACCTCCGAGTCAAGACGCCATTCGTTATCCATCATGCACCTGCGGCTGAGTTTGTCTGCCCTGGCGTTCAGGGAACCTGCCAGGTGTTGAACCACCAGGGATATGCCCTGATGTTCCAGCCATGTCCAGAGGCGGAGGGCCTCCTGACATAGGGTCCACGACCCCACCCGCCCTGTTTGTTGCAGTACCACATGGCGGTGGTGTTGTCCGTGAACACCTGCACTACTCTTCCCCGGACAGAAGGAAGGAATGCTTTGAGTGCAAGACGAATCACCCAGAGCTCCAGAAGGTTGATTTGGAGCCCGGACTCCGCCGGAGACCAGAGTCCTCTGATCTCCACCTCTCCCATGTGGCCGCCCCATCCCAGAAGGGATGCGTCTGTCACCACCGTGTGATCTGTTTGGGGAAGGGAGAGAGATCTGCCGTTGACCCAATACTGGTTCGTAAGCCACCACTGCAACTGTCGAGCAGTGCCCTCCGAGATCTGGACGCAATCGGACAGATTCCCCTGATGCTGCGCCCACTGGAACTTCAGGTCCCACTGTAGAGCCCGCATATGCCACCTGGGATAATCGACCAGCAGGATGCAGGAGGCCATGAGGCCCAGCAGCCTCAGGATCATCCAGACCGAAACTCGGGATAGAGGCTGAAGGATCGGAATCATAGCCCGAATATCCCGGACTCGCTGTTCGGGAGGATAAACCCGAAACCGCGTCGTGTCCAGAACCGCTCCGATGTAGAGGAGCTTCTGAGAGGGAATCAGGTGCGACTTCAGCACATTGATGGAGAACCCCAGAGAATGCAGGAGGTCGGCCGTAGTCTGTAGGTGGGAGACGACAGCCTGGGGCGAGCCCGCCTTCAACAGCCAGTCGTCGAGATAGGGGAAGACTGGAACCCCTGATCTGCGCAGATGAGCTGCGACGACTGCCATCACTTTCGTGAACACCCGAGGGGTGCTGGTAAGGCCGAAGGGGAGCACGGTAAACTGAAAATGCTCATGGCCTACCGTGAACCGCAGGTAACACCAGTGGGCCGGCAGGACGGGGACGTGAAAATTAGCATCCTGCAAGTCCAACGCTACCATCCAGTCTCCAGGGTCGAGGGCAGACAAGACCTGAGCGAGCGTCAACATCTTGAACTTCTCCTTCCGGAGTAAGCGGTTGATGTGCCTGAGATCCAAGATAGGACGAAGGCCCTTGTCCTTCTTGGGTACCAGAAAGTAGTGGGAATAACAACCACGACCTACTTCTGGGGCAGGAACGCGCTCGATGGCTCCTGTTGGAGAAGACCCAGGTGATCCTCCGACATGCGGTGGTATTGAGGTGGCATGGCTGGAGGGGTAGCCTCGAAGGGGAGGGAGTAGCCCCTTCGGACTATTTGCAAATCCCACCTGTCCAACGTGATGGTGCGCCAGTGGGGGAGGTGATGGCGTATCCTGCCGCCCACTGGCGTTTGATGGGCCTGAAAAGTCAGACTAGGAAGGTTTGGAGGCTGCTGCAAAGGGGGGGGGGGGTTGGTGGACTGGCCCGCCCTCTGGCCCTCTGAACCACGGCGTTGGTTCCCACGTCCCTGGCCGCACGAAGGATGGGTAACTTGCTGCGGCCTGTGGCTCTGGGCGGGACGTAGTGGGGCACCCCTTCCGTAGCCACGAAAGGGGCGAAAAGCAGACTGCGCTGGGCGGCTGGAGAGGCCCAAGGACTTGGCCATAGCCCGTGAGTCCTTGAAACGCTCTAGAACGTTGTCCGCCTTGTCGCCAAAAAGGCGACGGCCATCAAAAGGCATGTCCATCAAGGTGTTCTGGACATCCCCCGAAAAGCCAGTCGATCTCATCCAGGCGTAGCGACGAAGGGCTACTGACGTTGAAATAGTCCTGCCCAGAGAGTCGGCGGTATCCAGCCCACACCGGATGGTAAACTTCGCCGCATCCCTCCTGGTGGCAACAGCCTGGGAGAGCACTGTCCGGGCCTCCTCCAGACACTGAGGCAGCACGTGCGCAACCGAGTCCCACACAGAGTGGGAATAACGGCCCAAGAGACATGCGGTGTTTACCGACCGCAGTCCTAAGCTGGCGGAAGAGAAAATCTTCTTCCCAAGATGGTCCAGCTTCTTGGATTCCCTTTCCGGGGGAGCGGTAGGGAATGCGCTCTTGGAAGTGGAGGCTTGGACCACCAAGATCTCGGGGTTGGGGTGTTGGGAGAGGAAAGTGGGGTCGCCCGGAGCCGGGCGGTGGCGTTGGGCAATCATCCTATCCATGGGAGCCCCCGTGTTGGGCCTGGACCACGTGCCCAAAAGGACGTCGGTAAGACCTTCATTAAACGGCAGCAGGGGCTCCGAAGAGCTCACAGCTGCCTGAAGCAGCTCTGTCAGGAGGTTAGTCCTGACTGCCACCGTAGGAAGCTCAAGGTTGAGGGCCTCGGCTGCCCTACGCAACACCACTGCATATGATGCTCCCTCCTCCATAGCCATGGTAGGAGGAGACAACATGCCAAGGTCAGGGGAAGTATCAAGACCACTGGCATCCCCCAGTTCCTCTCTCCAGTTATGTTCAGACCCTAGCTGATCAGTTAAAGGGTCACCTGACCCCTCCCCATCCTCATGTTGCCAATCTGGCCAAAAAGGGACCCCAGGAGTGAACAGGGGCACAAAAACCCCACTCGGCGCCGGATCAGGCATCGGGCGACGCCGGTCCGGCTCCGGGTCCACATCGGGATGGAGGCCGGGGTTGACGCCGGCCGGGGACACGACCGGCGTCGGTTGCGGTGCCGGAGGAAGCGGCGCCGGTGGAGGTGTAATAAGGTCAACCGGCGCCGATCCGGATCCAGGCCTGGATCCACTGGGGGCCTGCGGCGCCGTGGCCGGAGCCAACGGCGTAGAAGGCCTAGGCCCCCCAACCGAGTCCACGGGGCCCGAAGGCACGCTGGCAGGTTCAGGTCGCCCAAAGATGACATGCTTTGCCTCGTAAAATGTACGAAGTTGGGTGGGAGTCGCTCCGGGTCCCGGGAAGGGGGGGAAACTCGGAGTTGACTCTTCGGGCTCCGCACGCGGAGCCGCGGGAGGGGCACCGCCCGCATCCCTCGTCGCGTCAGCCGACTGACGGGGAGAAGTCAAAGAGCGACAATGCTTCTTCGACTTCTTTTTGTGCTTCGACCTACCCGACCCAGAGTGCGAAGACTTCGATGACTTGGACGAGTGGTGATGGCTCCGCGACCGGTCCCTCGACCTCCCTCGCGACCGGGACCTCGAACGGCGTGGAGCCGATTGCTGGCGCTCAAGCAGCTTTCGGGACCGCTCCCGCAAAGCCTTCGGAGCCATCGACCGGCAGTCGGAGCACGACTTGGGGCCGTGGTCGCGCTCCAGGCAAAAGAGGCACACGCAATGCGGATCCGTAACCGACATCAGTCGGTTACAGGAACTGCAGGCCTTGAAGCCGGGCATCCCTCGTGCACCCGGAATCGTAGACTCAAAAAAGACGTCAACAAAAGTCGCTCAAAAAAGTCAGTCAAAAAGTGACTGGAGGTACCGCTCTCACTGGATCTGCGCTGGCTGGCGCGGAAAAAGAAAGAACTGACGTCAGCACGAGAGGGCGGCGTCTAAGTAGCTGCCGCGACGTCATCTCTGCGACCACGATGCCAACGACGGACGCGGAGCTGACCGACGCCACCTTCCGACGCGCAGAGGTACTGCTGACGAAAAAACTTTCCGGATCCAGTCTGACACCTGGGGGTAATTCTAAGGTAAGGAATCTATAACTAACGTGTTTCTTTCAGATAACTTGGCTTTTTGAGCAGTCTCACTAGGCTCTAGGTTTGGCTAGACTCTCACCCGAGAGGGATACCCTTCCATGTGATAATGCTCTCTACAAAGCCACAAAACATAACATAATAAATGATTACATTTTTATACACTATCAATAAAATATATGTGATCATTACACAGCCAATCAACAACAATTCCGAAGCAATATTTTGCAATACATGTATTACTGTAACTTTACTGTAAGCAGAACTGTTTACCAGGTAATCAATGATTATATTGATCATAATTGATGCACAAAGAACAGTTTTCATATTTGAATTTCAATTTCTACATTATGGGAATGTCACTCTACGAACCAAATTCCATAAGTTCTATCTGACCCTATGCTCTAGGTCAGGACGTGCTTTTCGCCGGGGGCCAGTCTGTTTAACTGCAAGGCCCCTTTTTTGCTATTTCCCAGGACAGTTGTTCCATCACTAACCTCATCTTCTGCTCATCCTTGCTTAACGCTGATCTCGCAAGCATGTAATGCTACTGTCCTATCCTTTGCTTCTAACCACATCTTTTATCGTTGCATGAACCACTGCCCTAAAGCTCTGGCTCACACCCCAAAAGGTCATTCTATGAGCAGCGCTTTAGTTTTCCTATCTGAGGCCATGCAACAGCTGTATTGTGATTTTCCATTTCCGGTGCACTAAATAATAATGTCCCAAATGGATGAAAACAAGGCAGTCATACCGAACCAGCTCTATTCCAATTCACAGACTCTCATGAGGTTCACACAAGCAAGATCTTACCGATTCCAGGAGAGCCAGCTCTTCTGGGGATTCAAAGTGCACGCTCACTGTGCTTGTCTCAACCCACGCGTTATCCGTGTTTCTGGGGTCATCCAGGTAACCTTTGTACACCTGCAAGGGTCAAATCAACAAATGGTCTTGTGTTACATTGGCAATAACAGCCCTAAGGACTGGTTCCTCAGGGCCTCCATCTTGTCTCCCCTCCCAACTGGCTCTTCTCACTCAGTGTTGTCCTCTTCCTACTAGCGTCAGCACAGGCTTTGCTGCATCCAGTCTACTTAGATCACTTTCTGTGCTCTCATAGCTGCATCCTGCCTGCTTGTATCACCTTTTGAGGTTTCATTGCAGCAGCCTGGCTGCTTATATCACCTTCTGTGCTCTCATCGCTGCATCCTGCCTGCTTGTATCACCTTTTATGCTTTCATTGCTGCATCCTGCCTGCTTATATCACCTTCTGTGCTCTGATTGCTGCATCCTACCTGCTTGTATCACCTTCTGTGCTCTCATCGCTGCATCCAATCTGCTTATATCACCTTCTGTGCTCTCACTGCTGCATCCAGTGTGCTCTCACTGCTGCATCCAGGCTACTTATATCACCTTCTGTGCTCTCACTGCTGCATCCTGCCTGCTTTCATCTAATCATTTGCCCTAATCTCAGCATCCTTGCTGCTTCTATGTTCTACTATGCTCTCACCCTTGCATACAGTATGCTTCTATCTTATTTTGTGGCCTGAGTAGTGAACCTCGCCTGCTCCACTTGTGACATGTGTCCTCATAGTGCAGCATGTGTACTTCCATCATCTCTTGGGCTCTTGTTCCTATACCCTGCCAGTTTTCATCATCTAGTGTGCTCATGATTCTGCCTCCTGATTTAATCTCTCATTCCTGACTGTGCCCATATTGCCAATTGCAATGACCTGCGTGTCATCTTTTCTCATGTATCTCATATATCTTTCTACATTGATCTGTGTGTCAAGTTATCCTGTCCCATAATTCACAGTGAGGCTAGAGTTCCTCATTCTAGAGCCTTCATCTAGTTTAGTTGCTCTAGAATGCTGGGATTTCACTTACTGCCAGCGGTGTGTGGATGGGACATCTTACTAGCAGACACCTGCCGCTTCAGAATATAGATCTTCATTCAACCTCTACCAGTGTACTGCCGCTGTACTTTATTATACCAATGCTCTTGATTATACGTCCTTCCTGCTTCCATTATCAGCTGAGCTCTTGGTTCTACATACTGGACCATCGGGGAGGACAGAAGGATACGATTAGGTGCTACCACGGGAGACTCACCTTGAGGCAAATCTGACTACAGGGGTCTTCCCTCCATCATCCTCCCATGGGGCATGTAGGTTTTGTTTCTAGGGCTTACTGAGAGCCCTCCTCTCTCCGGTGGAGTGTGACACAGGTCACCCCACCAAGTGGTGCCTTCTCACCACAAAGTTGGTAAGAACGGAGCCCCCTTGCTATAGGTCCTGATGAATGCCACGGACTCTTCCGGGCATTCAGCAGAAACATGTTGACCCTCTTCACTACGGTGAGGGGATAATAAATTCCCCACTTCACCGTTCACCTTTTTAATACCATACAGCTGCCTACTCTATTAAAATTTAATTTGGTAACTGTAATGGTTTTTAAACTTCACTCCCTTTTCACGGGCCCCCACTTAGTTTAGAAGTGCATCCCTGTTGTCAGGTGAATGCCCGCCCTCTACCAAACCGAGTTTCTAGAGGGCGAGGACTGCCGATGATGAAGCATGACACCTGGTGGTGTGTGAGGCCAGCCCTTCACTTTTTGTGAGATGTCCACACTCACAATTTAACCTTTGAGCACCTTTGGTCACTATACTGGGAGCGTCCCCATTTGTGTTGAACACTTTATGTTGGAGGCTGGCCTGCTCCTAGCGCCCCGTGCCTCTAGTTCCCTCCTCCAGTATTTCCCTGGGGTTAGTGTGGTTTCACTCTTACAAGCCTGACAGTCCAGCAATCACAAACTACTTCAAGCACTATTACACCCCTCACAGACTACCAATCCCACACTACCAGAAGCAATCTTACGCCCTTCACAGACTAGCAATCACACACTACCGGAAGCACTCTTACATGCTTCACAGACTAGCAATCATACACTCCCTGAAGCTGTTTTACATGAATCACAGACTACCAATCACACACAACCAGAAGCATTGTGGCTACTGGCCTGCCATTACAGCCTGTGTGAGATGGTGCTTTCACCTCTGACGACAGATATAGGTTTCCTTATATCTGAGGTCATTGCACTTTAAACCTATAAGTCACCCCTATGGGAGGCTCTTCAGTCCTAGGGCAGGGTGCTTGGGTATGAGTGTGAGAGTGCCCCTGCATGAGCAGGACTCCCCTACAAACCCCAAAGCCGATTCTCTAGGCTTTGTAAGTGCGGTCAGCCATTTTTAATTCATATAGTGGACGTCAGTCGTTACATGATGTCTAACGATATAGTAGCGGTACCGAACCAGGTCATGGTTGGTATCACACATGTTGGAATCATACCCCAACACCGATTCCAGTGCTGGAAGTATGATCCCATGCACTGGGGATCTCCCTTGGGTACCCCCCTATACTCTCGGTAATAGCCTTTCAGGGTCTGCAACCAAGCTAGTGCTGCTGCTGACCACAGACACGTTTATGCCCTCCTGCTGCTGAGTTGAGCTTGAGCAGGGAAGGGCAGAACAATAGGTTTCCTTTCACAAGGAGGTGTGATCACCTCCGAGACAGGACTTAGTGTATTGGGCTGGGGTGGGGTGCTTGCCAGCACCACCACACTGCTTTGAAGGGCACATTTGGCACCCTCCTGCATACTCCAGTTTGAGCCAGTTCAGGGAGCCCTTGGCTCCAGCTCTGTCTGGAAACTGGACAAAGGACATGGGAGTATCCTCCCCTCTGACCAGCTCTTCCCCCGGGAGGGACCCCTGTGTTGTTCCAACCCTTCCCTTAGGGTAATTAAGGGCTTACCTGTGGGTGGGTCTTCAAATTCGTCGTGGGAAAAGACTCAACCCTGAAACTACATCACGCTTTGACCGTCTGGACACTTGGACGTTGACTGGAACCAAGTCTACACCACGGAAGACCCCTGCTGCTCCTGGTCTGCTGTTCTTCAAGTCATCGGAATTGTCTGTGTCTGTGCTTCTGCCAGGTCCTTCACAGACCTGTGGGCATCAACGACACCCGAAGAAATCTTCCTTGGAGCGAAGGAGGCACTCCCCTGCATCTGCGGGCACCGCAACTAAGCTGACTGGTACGCTGCTCCTGTCGTCCTACAGTCTTCCAGAGGCTCAGCAACATAGATGGTGGTTCTGCAACTCCCTCAAAGCCTGACCTCTCCTCTCTGGGATTTTGAGGCCAGTATCCCTCGTAGGAACTGCTGGTACCGAACTCCTCTGCACCGCGTCAATTTGCCGTTGCCAAGACTTGTTGGCTCTGCACTCCAGAGATCTTCGGGCTACAAGAAGCTCCAGCCTCCAGCATCTCTTTCCTTCAAGATCAGCATCCTCACCACATCCTCTGCACCCTGGGCCTTCATCTTTGGTGAGCTGCTCGAGGTCCTCTTGCGGCTCCTGTGTCTTTGGCCTGTGGGTCCTCCTGAGGGTCTTCTACTACTTCAGTGGGCTCCCCTGCTTTCTCGGGGCCTGCTCTGACACTCCTGCTGTTGGTGAGTCCCTTGGACCTTGCTGGTCCCAACGTTGCTCCTTTTTTTGTCTTCCACGCAAGTTGCAGCTAACAAGGCTTGTTGGTGCTCTGACCAGACACCAACCCCTAGTAACTGACATCCGACATGTGACAGATCCTGGTCTTCCTCAGTGTCACCTGGTCCCCACAGCTGCACCGACAAGGTCACCGTTAACTCTTCTGAACCTCCTGACATCGGTGGGCATTGTGTCGTTGTGCCTCCTGGTCACTCCTGAGTGGCACATAGTCTGTCCCCTCTGCTTGAAGGTTCTTCAGTTCTAGAATACACTGTTGGATTCCACCAGACTCCTTCTCCGTCCAGAGGCATTTTCTTCTAAGTCTTCCATTGTCACCTACAGAGTTTTCTGACGTCTCTTAACCCCTATACACCTGCCTTCCCTGGTGTAGGTAACCTAGCTTCAGGGGAATCCACAGGTGGAATGGCTCTCCAACCTTCCATCCTTCAAGGGAATTCTTCGGAGTCCTCTGGGAAGGGTCCTTCTTCTGCAAAACTGCAACCGATACTTCTCCATTAACTTCCATTTGGCATGTAGCTGTGTTCCCACTCTTCTTTCTTGTGTCCCTAGCTCCTTTGGGTCTTCTGGCCCAAGTTCCCTCCTCCTTTGCAGTTCACATTCCACTTTTTTAGTATATGGTGTGGTCTCCCCCTGGAGACCACTGTATTTTGTGCTACTTACCTAATTGCATTTGAAGTATTCTTGTGTATTGTGTTGATATCTCCGGGTAGGAGATATACCAATGTGAATAGAAGTATTTTTTATATAAACACTGTGTGGTTCTTTTTCATTTGACTTACACTACAGATTAAACTGGTGAAACAAGCTGCTTAACACTCCTTCAAGATAAGCCTTAAGGCTGCTCTCAACAGCTACCACTTTGAGAACTTTCTGTGGTTGTCAAAGACCACTAAAATCACCAGAAGGGTTGCCTGTATTAGTGCAAGGTGCACAACTTGAATAAGTGTGCACCATAATATACTGAGCCAGCCTTCTACATTGGTGTGCAGCGGTTGGGATTTAAGCCTGCACTGTTTTACCATTTAATATAGGTGAATGTTACATGAAAAACCATCACTGGCCAGGCACATCATACTTTTTGTTGTCAGTAAATTCTACTGAACTTTTTGGATTGGTTGTCAAGGGTCTTAGCAAAACCCTTTCTCCAATCTTTGGAAGTTTAGTTTTCACTAGGGTAGGTAGAGGCAACCCCACACTACACCTAGTAACCATGTCTTTAATTAGTGAGTCCAGTGAGGCCCCACCCTCTAGACACTGGTCTTAAGTTCCAGGAACTTAGGACCCTTGCTGCATCCAGAAGAATAAAGACAGATAGCAACCCTAACACAAAGCAGCTCTTATAGCTGCTCCTGCAGGATGGCCTCCAGAATCCTGATAGGTCAGAAGGGCATGAAAATGTGGGTTTGGTGGTGTGGCTCCAGAAGAAGTCAGGGATGTCTCACCCCAGTGACCCCAATTCTGAGCCTGACCACGAGGAGTCTGAATATCCCTCACTGGTAAACTCTAATCCCCCAGGGAATAGTACAGAAGGTACAGAGGAAGGCCCTAGAGGTTTTCCCCCTTTATTCCTCCTGGGAGGGTGCAAAGAGTCCAGGGGAGGTCTAGGTCCTCCTCTGTCAATTCAACCTCCTTTAACCATTCCATAGGGACCTCCATCTCTAGCCAGAGGGAGGACTCCTTATAAAGAAAATACCACCTACTCAAGCTTGAGAGAGCCAAGCTCAGAATCAAGAAGGAACAGTTGGTCCTTGATAAGGAGACCCTGAAAGTTCACAGAGCTGGGGAGAATTTGGGAGTAGGGTCCCATGGTGGCAGCACTAGCGTATCTAGGGTCAGGGAACACTCCTTTGAGACTATGAACCTGAGCAGGATAGTCCCTCGTTACCAGGAGGGGGATGACATCCATAAATGGATCAATGCTTTAAAGAGGGCCTGCAAAGTTCAGAAGGTCCCTCAAGGGCAGTGGGCAGCGGGCAGCTATCCCGTGGCTCTCCTTTGCCAGCCAAGGTAGAGCCAAACTTCTCACTGCTAGGGAGGAAGATGCAGATAATTACTCAGTCTTGAAGAATTTACTCATAGATGGGTTTGGTTTAACCACTGAACAATACAGGGTTAAGTTTAGGGACACACAGAAGGCACAAACTCAAGACTGGGCAGATTTTGTAGATAGTGCTATTAAGACTCTGGAAGGCTGGCTTAATGGGAGTAATGTACATGACTATGAGGGACTGTACAATTTATTGATGAGGGAGCACGTCCTTAATAACTGTCAGAATAAACAACTGCACCAGTACCTGGTGGACTCGGATATGATTTCTCTCCAAGAATCGAGAATGAAGGCAGACAAGTGGGTCCAAACCAGGGTGACGCAGAAATCTCATGGTGGTGGTGTCCAGAAGAAGGAAGATTATTCTAAGGCCCAAGAGAAGGATAGGGAGAAAGGTAAAGACAGGAAAGAGTCTTCACAGAGACCCATAAAATTCTTCCTCTGAGGGTGAGTCCCAAACCGCTTCCTCCTCCAACAAGAAACCTTGGTGTTACCTCTATAAAGAAAAGGTTCATAGAGCAAGAGATGCCAATTGCTCTAAATCTGGCACCAAGGATACTGCTACTACTGCTCCTAAAGCACCTAGTGCCTCTAGCACTAGCACAAGTAGAAGTAGTGCCCCAAGGCATTAGTATGGTTAACCTTGGGTACTGAAGTGGGTTCTGGCCTAGTCAGGACACCCACTCAGGCTATTCTAGTCTGTAACAGTGGCATGGAACTTGCCACTTTACTTGTAAGTCCAACTAACTTGGGCAAGTACAGACAACAGACAATCATCAATTGTCAGGGAGCTGTGGCTTACAGGGACACAGGGGCCAGGGTCACTATGGTGATAGAGAAACCAGTGTCTCCTGAACGGGTTGTACTTGGTCAGATTTACCAAGTGATCAATGCTAGCAATGTCAGGACAGATCATTCCTTGGCAGTTGTTATTCTCACTGGGGAGGGGTAACTGGACCTAAAAGTGTTGTGGTTTCCCCAGACCGACCTGTGGATTGTCTGCTGGGCAATGAAACTTCAGCCTGGTCTGAAGTGGAGTTCAGGACACATACAGAGATGATGGGTATTTCAGCCAGTGCCTTTGCAGTCACTAGGGCTCAGGCCAAGAGACTAGGCACAGAGAGAGTCCAGGATCCTGGAAAAATGGACCAGTCAGCTCCCAAGAGAGGGAGCAGGAAGGGTAAGGATTTATACTCCTCCCAGACTCCCAGTGAGGATCAGCCTCCTGAGGGAGATGACCTCATACCATGTGAAGGAACTGTCCCAGAGGAACTTGGGCCTGACATGGCAGAGTTCTTGAGGGGCAGGGGGACAGATTTGAGTCTGGAGCCGAAAACCTGTCCCTCTCTTGAACAGCTCAGACAGCAAGCTGCTACTAAGGAGGCAGGGAATGTCAGTGGGTCCCAATGAACTTATTGGGAAGATGGGCTCCTATTTTCTGAGAGTAGAGACCCCAAGACTGGCGCCACCAGGAGGTTGATCATAACTTAGAAATGTAGGGGTTTTCTGTTGACCCTTGCACATAACATTCCCCTTGTAGGACATTGTGTGCAAAGCAAGACTTAGTACAGGCTTGTCCCTTACTTTCACTGGCATCACATGTCTAAAGACACCAAGGAGTTTTGTTGCTTCTGTGTCACCTGCCAAGCCAGTGGTAAGTCAAGTGGCACTACAAAGGCCCCCTTAATTCCACTTCCAGTGGTTGGGGTTCCCTTTGAGAGGGTAGGGATAGACATTGTAGGTCCCTTAAACCCTCCAATAGCATCTGGACATAGTTACATAATAGTGGTGGTGTGCCATGCCACCAGGTATCCAGAAGCTATTAAACTCAGGACCACTACAGCTCTTGTGGTTGCTAGGGCTCTCCTGAGAATCTTCTCCAGAGTTGGGTTTCCTAAGGAGGTCTTGTCAGACAGAGGTGCTAACGTAATGCCTAGCTACATCACTGCTGTGTGTAAGGAGTATGGTGTAAACTACAAGTTTACCACACCCTATCATCCACAGGGCAATGGGCTTGATGAAAGGTCAAACAAGACCCTAACAGGGATGATAATGGGTCTCCAAGAAAAGGTGAGGCGAAAATGAGATGTCTTACTACCCTACATTCTCTTTGCCTACAGAGAGGTTCCTTAGAAGGGGGTGGGCTACAGCCCATTTTAACTTCTGTTTTGACATCCAGTTAGGGGTCCATTGTGCCTGCTTAAGGAGGGATGGGAGCAGCCTCTCAAGCACCCTAAACAAGACATAGTTGACTATCTACTTGGCCTGCTTTCTCACATGGCTAAGAATATATAGAGAAGGCCAGCAAAAAGAACAAGTTACTTACTTTTGGTAACAATGTATCTGTAAGAGACATATGTTAGTTATAGATTCCTTACCTTAGGATTACCCCCAGGTGTCAGACTGGATCTGGAGAAATTTTTTCTCAGCAGTACCCCTGTGCGTCGGTGGGTGACATCGGTTGACTCCGTGTCCGTCGTCAGCGTCGTGGTCGCCTGGATGACGTCGCGGTGCCTACTTAGACACCGCCCCTGCGCGCTGACTCCAGTTCTGACACGACTTTCCACACCAGAAGCGAAGTGCCATGAAAGACACTGACCACTGGTGACAATAACTAGGGCCCTGCAAGGGAATCCCTACCCCTAGAAGTCAGTTCACATAGCAGAGAGGATGGGTGGGTTGGTAAGGAATCTATAACTAACATATGTCTTTTACAGATACATCGTTACCGAAGGTAAGTAACTTGTTCATCTGAAAGAGACTGTTAGTTATAGATTCCTTACCTTAGAATAGATACCCCAGCAATACCAAGGAGGGTCTGCGAACTAAGTTCACACCAGAAAGTCCTGGAGGACTGAACGGGCAAAATAGCCGTCTCTCCAGAATTGGCTATCCAGGCAGTAATGCCTGGTGAACGTGTGCAAGGATACCAATGTGGCTGCCTGACGGATGTCGAGAAGTGGAACTCCACACATGCCAATGCAGTAGTTGCTACCGTAGCTCTAGTGGAATGAGCATGTAGCCCCACTGGAGGCTCCTGCTTCGCAATGATAGCAGATCTTTATGCAAAGGACAACCCATCGAGAGATTGTACGCTTTTGAACAGCCCGACCTTTCTTGGCACCTGCATAGCCAACGAAGAGTTGATCATCCACCCGGAAATCCTTTGTGCTGTCAAGGTAGAAGGACAGCACACGTTTAGGGTCCAGACGGTGGAGTCTCTCCTTCTCCTTGGAAGGGTGCAGAGGTGGGAAAAGATGGGCAAAGTGATTGTTTGTCCTATGTGAAAAGGTGTAACCACTTTAGGAAGGAACGAGGGCCTAGTCCTAAGCACCACTTTGTCCGGATGCACAGAGAAGAAAGAGGGCTTGGAAGATAGAGCCTGAAGCTCACTCACCCTGTGAGCAGAGGTGATGGCAACAAGGAAAATAGTTTTCAGAGTGAGGAGCCTGAGAGGACAGTTGTAAAGGGGCTCAAAGGGAGCACACATAAGATAAATTAAAACGAGTTTCTAATCCCACTGGGGCATTATGAATGGAGAAGGAGGAAAGAGATGAGTAATGCCCTCAAAAAATCTATGTACAATAGGGGACTTGAATAAAGAAGGCTGATCTTGTAGCCGAAAAAAAGCAGAAATAGCTGCAAGGTAGCCTTTAAGAGTGCCCAGGGCAGAGCCCTGGTGGTCTAAAGAAAGTATATACAGAAGGACCTCTGAAAGAGGGACAGAGAGGGGATCCACAGCCTTTGCTGTGCACCATGCCACAAACTTGTTCCATCGACAGGCGTATACCGTTTTCATGGAGGGACGCCTGGCTGTAAAGATGACATTACAGACTTTGGGTGGAAGGTTAAAAGCTGTCAACTGTCGCCGCTCAATCTCCACGCAAAAAGGTGGAGGCTGGACAGGTTCGGGTGAAGAACCGTCCCTGCTGCTACGACAGAAGATCCTCCGGAAGTAGCAGTCTGATCGGAGGATCGATGGCCAAGCTCAAGAGCTCGGGGTACCAGACCTTTCGTGTCCAGTCCAGGGCCACAAGAAGGACTTGGGCCCGGTCGCACATGATCTTCTTCATCTCTCGGGGCAGAAGTGGTACCGGCAGAAAGGCGTACAGGAGGCTGCAACTCCACTCACGACGAAAAGCGTCGCTGAGCGAGAGCCGCCTTGGAAACTCCAACGCACAGAATTGCTGACATTGCGTGTCTCTTCAGTGGCGAACAGATCTAACCAAGGCTCTTCCCACCGCTGAAAGAGACCTTGCACCACCTCCGAGTGAAGAAGCCATTCGTAATCTACCAGGCACCGACGGCTGATTTAGTCCTCCCAGGCGTTCACTGAACCTGCCCGCTGTTGAACCACCAGGGACATGCCCTGATGTTCCAGCCATGTCCAGAGGTGAAGAGCCTGTTGACATATGGCAGTGGTGTTGTACATGAACACCTGCACCACCTTCCCTTTTAGAGAGGGAAGGAATGCTTTTAGTGCCGGGCGAATCACCTGGAGCTCCAACAGGTTGATATGGAGCTCGGACTCTGCCGGAGACCAGACTCCTCTGATCTCCGCCACTTCCAGATGGCCGCCCCATCCCAGGAGTGATGCTTCCGTCACTACTGTGAGGTCCGCTTGGGGAAGGGAGAGGGATCTGCCTCTGACCCAAGCTTGGTCCATTAACCACCAAGGCAGTTGTTGTGCAGTACCCTCCGAGATCTGGACGTAGTCGGAAAGATCACCCTGAAGCTGCACCTACTGGAACTTCAGGTCCCACTGCAGCACCCGCTTATGCCATCTGGCATGATCTACCAGCAGGATGCAGGAGGCAATGAGGCCCAGCTGCCTCAGGGTCATTCTCACCGAAAACCAGGATAGAGGCTGAAACATAGGTATCATAGCCCGAATATCCCGGACTCGCTGCTTGGGAGGATAAGCCCGAAACTGCACAGTGTCCAGAATAGCTCCGACAAAGGGGAGCGTCTGAGAGGCAGTCAGGTGTGACTTCGGCATGTTGATAGTGAACCCCAGTTAATGCAGGATGTCCGCCGTAGTCTGGAAGTGGGAGACGACAGCCCGCCTTCAACAGCCAGTCGTAGAGATGGGCAAGACTGGGACCCCTGATCTGCGCAGATGAGCTGCGACCACCGCCATCACCTTCGAGAACACCCGAGGGGCACTGGTAAGGCCAAAGGGGAGCACGGTGAACTAAAAATGCTCGTGGCCTACCACGGACCGTAGGTAGCGTCTGAGGGCTGGCAGGACCGGGATGTGGAAATAGGCATCCTGTAAGTCCATCACCACTATCCAGTCTCCAGGACCAAGGGCGGACAGGACCTGAGCCAACGTGAACATTTGGAACTTCTCCTTCCAGAGGAAGCGGTTGAGGGGCCTGAGGTCTAGGATAGGACGCAGGCCTTTGTCCTTCTTGAGCACCAGAAAGTAGCGGGAATAGCAACCACGACCTACTTCTGGTGCAGGGACCCTCTCAATAGCCCCCTTGGCTAAGAGAGCTAAAACTAAAGACGGTGACATGGAGGGAGGGGTAGTCTCCAAGGGGAGGGACTAGCCCCTTTGGACTATTTGCAAAACCCACCTGTCCAACATGGATTGCCAGTGGGGGAGGTGATGGTGAATCCTGCCGCCCACTGGCCGTTGATGGCCCTGAAGGGTTGGACTAGGAAGGCTTGGAGGCTGCTGCAGGGGGGGAGAGAGTGGCCTTGCCTGCCGGCTGTCTCCCAGACCCATGTCCTTGGCCATGTAGAGGCTGGGCAGTTTGGTGAACCGGTGGCTGGACTGGGCCGGACGTGGCTGGGTGCCCCTTCCATAGCCACGAAAGGGACGAAAAGCAGACTGGAGTGGACGAAACGGTGCAGCGAGGACCAAAGATCTGGCCGTAGCTCGAGAGTCTTTAAAGCGCTCCAGCACCAAGTCAGTTTTGTCACCAAAGAGGCGACGGCCATGAAAGGGCATGTCCATCAAGCTAGACTGGGCATCCCCTGAAAAGCCAGACGTCCTCAACCAGGCTTAGCGCCAAAAGGCTACCGATGCGGCAATCGTTCTGCCTAGTGAGACGTGTTATCCAATCCACATCGTATTGTGAATTTGGATGTGCCTCTCCCATCCGCCACTGCCTGGGAGCGAGCGACCCAGGCCTCCTCCGGGCACTGAGGCAGCATTTGCGCAGCTGAGTCCCAGATGGTATGGGAGTATTGGCCCAAGAGACATGCAGTATTCACAGACCACAGTGCTAAGCTGGAGGAAGAGAACATGCGCTTCCCAAGGTGATTCAGCTTCTTGAGTTCCCTATCTGGGGGAGCAGAAGGGAATGCACCCTTGGACGAAGAGGCCTGGACCACCAGGCTCTCGGGGGAAGGGTGTTGGGTGAGGAAAACTGGGCCGCCCGGTGCTGGGCGATCGTCCTTTCCACAGGAGCCCCTGTGCTGGTCTTGGACCAGGTGCCCAGAAGGACGTCAGTGAGGGCTTCATTGAAGGGCAATAGGGGTTTGGAGGTGGATGCCGCAGGTTGCAGCTCCTCTGTCAGGTGGTTAGTCCTGACCGCCACTGAAGGGAGCTTAAGGCCCAAGACCTCTGCCGCCCTTCTCACCACCACAGCTTAAGACTCTCTCTCCTCCATAGCCATGGTAGAGGGAGAAAGCATTCCAAGGTCTGGGGAGGTGTCCAGACCACTAGCGCCACCCAGGTCCTCTCTCCAGTCCGGCTCTTCCAGCTGGTCTGCTAAAGGGTCCAGCGACCCCTCCCAATCCTCATCACCACCTTCTGGGCGATAGGGAACACCAGGGGTGAACAGTGGAGCAAAATTACCCTCCAGCGTCAGGTTCAACGTCAACCGTCGTCGGAACGGGTCCATCTCGTGGGTGAGGATGGGGTCGGCGTCAGCTGGGGGCACGGCTGGCGCCGGGGCGTCGTCGGCGGGATCGGTGCTGGGGAAGGTCGGGTAAAATCGACCGGCATCGACCTGGATCCAGGTCTGGATCCGCGTGGGCCTTCCGGCACCAGGACTGGAGCTGCAGGCATCAAAGGCCCAGGACCCCCGATCAGCTCCGTGGGGTCCGAAAGGCACACCGGCGACGGTGGGCTGCCCAAAGATGCGATGGAGGGCTTCTTAAAATGTACGAAGTTGGGCAGGGGACGGCCCGGCTCCCGGAAACGGGGGGAGGCGCGGAGTCGTCCCTGAAGGAGACATCGGAGATGGAGCCTTAGAGCGACGACGTGCTGGGTCCCACATCACGTAAGCCGACCGATGGGGAGAAGGCGAAGAGCGCCAGTGCTTCTTTGCCTTCTACTTGTGCTTCAACTTATCCGAGGATTTCAAAGACTTTGAATGCGACGAGGTGTGGGCGCTCCGCGAGCGGCTTCGAGACCTTACTCTTGAACGAGACCGGGAGAGACACGGAGCCGACCTTCGGGTCTCCAAGAGCTTTCGGGACCGCCCCCGTAAAGTCTTTGGATTCATGGCCCGGCAGTCGGAGCACGACTTTGGGTCGTGCTCCAGACACCAAAGACACACAAGGTGTGGGTTCGTCGTAGAAATCTGCTTGTGACAGGCCCCGCAAGGCTTGAACCCAGTCCGACGGTGGAACAGTCGAAGACTCGAAAAGAAGTCAACAAAACGGCGAAAAAAATTACTCCAAAAGTGACTAAAGGGGTAGCTCTCTCCGGATCTGCGCTAGGCAGGCACGGAAAAAGAAAAAACTGACGTCAGCGTGCAGGGGCGGCATCTAAGAAGGGACCGTGCTGTCATCCTGGCGACCGCTCGCCGAATGCGGAGTTGACCGACGCCACCCACCGACGTGCAGGGGTACTGCTAAGAAAACATTTCTCCGGATCCAGTCTGACACCTGCGGCTAATTCTAAGGGAAGGAATCTATAACTAACAGTCTCTTTCAGATCCTTGAGGCCAGCCAGGAGCTTCAGAAAGCATGACATGACAATAAAGTGTGTACTGACTGTTTGCCAGTGGCTCCCACACCATACTTGAGAAAAAAAGGTGAGGTCACCTACTTGGTTGACTTAGGTAATCCAAGAAGACCACAACGGATGCTTCTTGTGAAACGCCTAAAACCTTTTGTTGACAGGGCTAACATGAGTTTGCTCATGGCCACTGATGAGGGACAGGAGGAAGAGAGTGACCCTATCCCTGATCTCCTCTCACAAGACCCTGTTGATGAATCACTTGAAGTAGTAACTTTGGCAGACAGCCTCACTGATCAACAGCAAGCAGATTGAAGACAGGTTCTCAATCAGTATTCTTGTCTCTTTTCTCTGACCCCCAGTCAGACCACATAGTGTACTCATGAGGTTGACACCGGGGACAGCCTGCTAGAGAAGAGCAACATTTACAGACAGCCTGACCATGTCAGAGACTGCATCAGGACTGAGGTCCAAAAGACGCTGAAGTTGGGGGTCATTGAGCCTTCTGATAGCCCCTGGGCTAGTCCTGAAGTCCTTATCCAAAAACATCACATCCAGGATGGTAAGAGAGAGATGAGGTTCTGTGTGGATTACAGGGGACTCAATGCAGTCACTAGGACTGATGCCCACCTAATCCCAAGGGCAGATGAGCTGATTGATACTCTGACCTCTGCCAAATATCAAAGTACATTTGACCTGACTGCTGGTTACTGGCAAATCAGACTCTCTGAGGATGCCAAGTCAAAAACAGCATTCTCAACCCCCAGTGGGCATTATCAATTTATTCTAATGCCTTTTGGTAACTGAGTTAATTGGAATCCTTACCTGCTAGAGCTTCACTTTGTTGGGGTGAGCCTTGCCAGGTGGACTGCAGTACAGGAGGAGGACTACAATCCCCATCACTCCTTTGGGCAGCACCACTGCTCTCAAAAGCGCAACGCCAACCCGCAGCATTGTAACTGACATAATTGGAATCATTACCTGCTAGAGCTTCACGTTGCTGAGGTGAGCCATACCAGCAGGACTGCACCGCAGGGGGGGACTACAATCCCCATCACTCCTTGGGGCAGCACCAGTACGTTCAAAAGCACGACGCCGACCTGCAGTGCGGGCCGCGCCCGGGCCAAGGGCGTGCCCGTCCACGCCGGCAAGAAGCCGGACCGGGCCCCCCCAACTCGCAGTTCCTGATAAAGTGATATATCCAGGCAATGGCGAAAAGGAAGACAAAACAACCCGAATGCGAAGGCAACACTGTAACACCTTGGATTCCTTTTTGACAAGAAAGGCGAACGTACTATTGAAAGAAATAGAACTGACTGAACGCCGTTTCTGGCTAGAAGTGGTAAGAAATTGCTCTAGTGAAAACGCCGGCCTTCATGTAATGGATCTTACGGACTTTTTGGACAATGGTGGGGAAGACCCTGCACCACCATGGACATACAGCATGCTCCCCCACAAGTGTCAGTACATACACCCCCTCGGAGCAACCACTAAAATGAAAATGAGGAGGTGCAAGAAATAACAAGCATTTGCAATGCAATAGGTCTCGCATTTACGCAAGTTTGAGCTATTGACATTGTAAATAACAATGCCTTTTATTTTGTTTTCGTTTTTAAAACATAAATAAAAGGCATTGTCATTTACAATGCCAATAGCTTAGACTCGCGTAACTGCGAGACCTATTGCATTGCAAATGCTTGTTTTTGTAAGCAATTGTATTTCTCTATAACAGTGTTGAGTCATCTCGTTTGATGGCCCAGATGTGTCTGCTTTTAGTTTCTTTATCCTAGCAGGTCCTCCGATTGCGTAGAAATCCTTCTGCGATCTTCATGGTGAAGAAATCCATTGCTAATGCACTTTAAAAAAAAAAAAAAAACTTAACAGTGTGTGTCAGGCCTGAGATCACATCCCCCTTGCTTAGAACAGTGACGACTGTTGCCGCATTATCCTGGAAGATATTTCTGAGCACGACTGCTGCGACACAACAAGTGCTAGTTTCCACACTTTGCTTAGATGGAGCTCCTTTTACTGTTTAAAAAAAAATAAAAAATAGAGTTCTAGAATCAAATTACAGTTGTGAGCAGACATTAACCATTATTTTGTGGTATATTTTCCCCTTGTTTTAGGTCGTTTGGTGAGTACATGAAATGTTTAGTTTTGGCCAAGCGGCACTTCAGTGCCACAGTGGTTTAGAAGGGGGCGGCACAGCCAGAAGCATCTGAATCCAGCACATATTGTCGTTTTGCCATTAAAATGGCCCAGGTTGACCGATGCATAAGCATGGGAGAAGACCTATGCTGATGCAGCCATCTTAAGAAGCAGCTGTGGTGGCCAAGTCTAGTGTCTTGGGGATGTGCATTTCACAAGTTGGCAGTCTTGGTGGGCACACTTAGCCTTTCATCCTTCCAAGGTTGACAAAATGAGCACCCTTGTCTCGGGTAACAATAAACATCCTTTATCCATGAATAGCATCATGTGAGCTCCCACTGTGGTGAATCTTCATTCTATAAATAAGGGCGTTATGGTATGCTGGAAAAGAAGCGGAAGCGATCTAAAAATGATATGTTTACTTGTTATGACGTGTTCAGAGTGCAGCAGAATTAGAGAAATGCACATGGGGACCCCAGTGACACCCAGGGTTGGGTCTATGCAAGTTCCCCAGGAGCCTGCCGGTGGGTCTTGTGACCCTCTTCTGGTGCATGAATCCTGCTCCTCAGCTGAACAGACGCTGGAAGTTTTTTTTTTGCTGCACAGTGCCTTCTCTGCAGAGAATGCTTTGATTGGACCCCTACTTTGTCAGTAGCACCTCCTACCCTGAACCAGTGCAACCAGAGCCCCCCTAGGCCCACACTGAGTTCCTTGTCGCCAATCTCCGCACACACTCACTCTGGTGTTTGCTCGCTCTAACCAAGCTCAAAGGGTGGCAGTAGGGGCAGTGACAGGCGGACCAGCAGAAAATGACAGCATTGTGAGCGGCTGCGACAGAAGCAGTACTGTCAGGGGAGAACAGACGAAGAAGTCACGTGTAATCACGTGCAAGGCTGCAGGGTATGGCGACAGCAGATGTGACGGCTTTTGAACTGGACTAAGCGCTTTGTAAAATTCAAAACACAGAACAAATCTCACTTAGTTATGTTCTGCCTTCTTTCTTTGAGGCAATCAAATGTAAACTAGCCAGGGTACCAATGCCGGGAAGCAGACGTTAAGGGCATGGAGAAACACCATAAGAGGCTCCCTGCCCCTTCGGGATGGGGGATGGGGGGGGGGTGTTGGTAGAGTGGGGTGAACCCTCATAAAACTCCTGCCGTCCTGTCATCACGTCCACAGCAGAAGCAATTGTCTGGAGGGACACGAACTCTTGTGCTGCGCTGACGTTTCTGGACAAGTCCAGGCTTCCTAGCGGTCTCCACACATCTCTGTGACACGCGCCCTGATCAGAACTGGTGCAACGTGGGTTGCGAGAGACGCCGGTGCAACGTCATAGGCAAACATAACCCTCGCCGATTTACTTAGGTAACGCGCACTCGTAGTTTTTCATCACTAGATATGGGCAGGGCCATTGGAATTATGCGACTGTCGCATTAGTGTAGATTTTCCGAATTTGCCACATAATCCATAGTCTGCTGTATAATCTGCAGATTTTAATAAAAACATTTTTTATGGCTCAAGCAGTTGAAAAGGAACGAAAAATGAAGGGACACGTATTGTCGCACAGTGGAAGGCCCTTTGCATAGCTTGACTGATCGCCTTTCTGTTTCTTATTGCTACATGTGGCTATCAAACTGGTACTGCTGGGTGCAACTAATGCCACGTGCCAACAAGTGTAAAAATGACAAAACATTAAAGTAATAAATACCATCACAAAATGTGCTGCATTTTGCAGCATGATTTACCTTTTCTTGCCACATAATTTACTGAACCCGGACGCATAATTTGGCCCTCCACTGCCGTATAATTGCAGTGGCCCTGAATCTGGGCCCCTTCTTTCACTACTACCCAGGGCACAAGTTAAGAAAAACACGGAGCAAGTAATATATAGCATTCCAGATGACGTCACATGCTGCGACCTCAAGGCAAGTGATGGAACAGCACGCGATATCACATACCCTACTGTGCATCCATTTAAAGAACGTGGCTATTTTACAGTCAAAGCTGAGATAGCAAAGTCTGTATTTATAATTTGAGAATGGAAATTTATCAAATATATGCATTCACATCAAAAAACACAAATGTGCAGTTATATAAATGTGAAATAGTAAATCTAAAACAAACTTACATTTAAAGCATAGTCCATGGACTTGCATTTATTCATGTGCATGATTTTGAATAATTAACTAATGTATTGTGCGTTTCCCCCAGTGACGTCACCTGGAGCCCCCACCAGCACAACAACAACAGATGGCCAGCCGGGTTGCTTTCGGTTCAGCCTGCCCGGCCTCACATGATCCACGTGATAGAGAGGCAGGCCCTGAAGTGAAGGATGCTCACTCCAACTGCAGCATCTTTTAGAAGAGAGGAAGCGCCGGTGTTATTAAATAAATAAATGAGGGTGCGGACACGCTGTGTTGGGAGGTGGGAGGGGTCTGCTTTGGAGGGCTGCTCGAGTACATCTAAAACGAGAAAGGAAAGGCAGCCATCAGCTGAGCGCCAACGCTGCTCAAGGACTGCTAAAAACAAGCATTGATCTCTTATCTTTATGGGGCCATGTGTTTGGCCCAATAAAGATAAGAAAGTGCTTCAGGACAGCCGTGAAGCAGGCCACCCAGTCCAAATGTAAGCCAGAGGGAGGCAACCAAAACACCTAATTTCCAATGGCAGGCCACCGTTTAGCATAAACGGTGACGCCAGCCAATGGGAATGAGGGGCGGGGCTTAAAGCCCTCTTCTGAAAGTCCTCTCTTACAAAACTCCTCGCGGGGGCGGAGCAGGGCTCTGCCCTGCAACGCCACGCAAGACCTCTCTGGTCTCTCTGAGAGCGATTTCTCCCATTGACTGGTCCGACCACCACCTCATACTGTTCAAGATTGACGCACGTGTCAGCCACCAACCTATTCGTGATGACAAACCTAAACACTGGACCAGAAACATCATAGAAGTTCCTTTACCCGAACTTGATTCCATGATTCATGCTCATCTACAACTCCAACCTTCATCATGGACGGCCGATGACCTCACTACACACTTTAACACAAAAATGACAGAGGTTTTAGACCAAGTAGCCCCACTCAAACTCAAACAAATGAGGCGAACCAAATCTAAACCCTGGTTCAACGTGGACCTGAATAACGAAAGGCGTCAACTCAGACAAACGGAAAGGTCTTGGAGACTTAACTCCTCGACCTTGCACCTAGCACAACTTAGATCTGCTCGGCAGGCATACAAAAAACAAATTTTCAATGAAAAGGCGTCCTTCTTCCGCAACCAACTAGATCTGGCGAAAAACAGATCGAGAGAACTCTTCAACATTGTCAAAAGCCAAACAAACTGCACTCCCTCTCAAGAAATCAAAGCCACCAAAGAGCGATGTGAAGAAATTGCCACCTTCTTCACTAATAAAGTCGCAAAAATTGATCAATCTTTCATCCAATCAGAAAGAGTTCTTACCAGAGACAATCAGGTCTGCCTCCAGCTAAAAAACAATGCGCATTGGTCCGACTTTCAGCTAATGTCGGAAAACGAGGTCTTCAGTATCATTTCTAACCTAAAACCCTCCTCCCACACTATGGACCCCCTCCCATCCACAACTATAAAAGAACTCAACCACACCATTGCCCCTTTCTGGACAAAAATCCTCAACGCCTCTCTCACTTCAGGCTTCGTTCCAGAATCCCTGCAACTAGGACAAATCACACCCATCCTCAAGAAACCAGGGGCCGACCCTAATGATCTTAACAACCTCAGACCTATCTCCAACCTCCCGTTCCTTGCAAAAACATTGGAGAAATGCGTTCTCCACCAACTCAACAAACACATGGATGAATTCAACCTCCTTGACACCTTTCAATCAGGATTCAGGAAAGGCTGTAGCACTGAAACAGCTATGCTCAACGTCTCTGACGATATTCACAAGACTTTGGATGAAGGTGATGCCTGCCTTCTCATCCTTATTGACCTATCTGCTGCATTCAACACAGTAAATCATCCAGCTCTTCTGGATACCTTGTCGAAGCGCTCCGGCATTAATGGCACAGTACTAAAATGGTTCTCCTCCTTCCTTCAACACCGCTCGCAACAAATTAAAATCAACTCCTGTCTCTCGAAGCCAACACAAGTCACACTAGGGGTCCCGCAAGGCTCGATCCTCTCCCCGTCCCTCTTCAATCTCTTCATGGAGCCCCTCACAATCATCTTGAAAAAAGCTGGAGTGAACTACCACCTATACGCTGATGATACCCAAATCTATTTCAAAATCAAATCTCCCAGCGACATCCGTCACCTTAATGTCACTCTAACCGAGATCCAAACTTGGTTCAACGCTAACCACTTAAAGCTCAACCCAGATAAAACGGAACTAATCCTATTCTCTCCAAAAAACAACCATCGACCAATCCAAGAGTGGCTCAAGAATCTGGTTGCCCTAAACTGCCCCCTCGTCCTATCAGACTCAGTTAAGTCTCTAGGCATCACCCTTGACAAGAACTTATCAATGGAGGCCCACATCAAAAACTCTGCAAAAAACGCCCTTTTCTCACTAAAACACCTCAAAAAATTGAAACCTTTTCTTCCCCATGATGACCTCAAGACAGTAGTTCAATCCCTAGTTCTCTCTAAAATCGACTACGGGAACGCCATCCTAACAGGGACTCCAAAAGCTCACCTAGCCCCACTAAGAGCAGTGCTGAACATGGCCGCTCGTCTCATATCTGGAGTAAAAAGATTTGAACACATCACTCCAGCTCTCAACTCCCTCAACTGGCTTCCCATGGAAGGGAGGTGTATCTACAAGCTGGCCTGCATCACACACAAAACCCTGCACTCACCGGCCCCCAACTACCTGAATAACAAACTGGTTAGAGCAGGTCAATCTAGAACGCTGAGAAGCTCCAACTCCCTCCTTCTTATCCCTCCGAAACTGAAAAAGAAAACCACCCAATACCGATCATTTTCTGGCAACGCTTCCAGGATGTGGAACGCTCTCCCTAGAGTCCTCAGATGCAACCCCTCCTTCTCCAGTTTCAAAAGGGACCTGAAACTCCATCTCCTTAACAAATACTTTCCTGACCAACGTCAACTAACCTAGACTGCAACATCCGAGTTGACTCCTCTCTCTCTTGACATTCAAGGATAATTGGTGACCGGACTGCGTTAACCACCCTCGTTTGTTCTCTCTCCCTCCGATGCACTGTTTACCTATTTTTCATGTTATATTTTTGTTTATCTCTGTTTGCTTCCTTACTGCCTTCCTACTATGTAATGCAATTTCCTTCTGTTTACAGTATGTATGTAAAGCGCTCTGATACCTACGGGTCAAGCTAGCGCTCTATAAAACTTTTAAAATAAAATAAATTAAAATAAAAAGCACAGAGGGGAAAGAAGCCTAACATCACTGAGTCGGATTTAAGAGAAGACATAAACACCAACACGTGTATCACTGATATACCTCATAGCACTAATGATGACTTATGCCAAAGGTTGGAGCACACATTCGCTCGCATCCTGCACCAGATTTTAGGTAGATTGATTAAAATAGAAGAATTCCTAAAGGATCTGTTAAAAAATAATAAACCAGATGTAGTTCATCAGGCCAAACCCACAATAGAAAGGGATAGTGTGGCACCAGTGGATAAAAACAGGGTCCCACTAGAATCTTATCGGGATATATGTCCAAGGTGCACCCAGCAGCAAAAAGGGGAGAGGGACGGCGGGACGTCAACAACTTACCCCACAGGTACAACCACTCAAGATGTTGAGTCGAGGCCTCACACACAAATGATACCATCACTCTGCCTGGGGTAGCTGAAGGAAGAAGTATAGGAAGAGGGAATTGCGGACATTTGAGAAGAGATGCAAGCACAAGTATGACTGTTCACGTCCCAAGGGAGGTTAGGCCTGGTGAGAAGAGGAGTAGATTAGACCGCCCCCCAGAGGCATGCCGTATGTCATAACTCTGGCAAATGTCCCCGTACTGGAAGAGACCCAAAAGAAATCTACATGACAACTCATGGCTAAAGCCCTCCACTGGTTACAAAAAACTTGAAGTTTTCACATAACCTTAGCAATCATATTTGAATGGCTAGGAGAGTTGACTGGGTGGGCCATGCTCCAAAACCACAGGCGGGGATTGCATTGTAGTGAACTTTAATGATCTCACAATAGTAGGAGAATTGTTGAGAACCCTACCTATTACAA
Source organism: Calotriton arnoldi (assembly GCA_963921515.1). Taxonomy (NCBI): domain Eukaryota; kingdom Metazoa; phylum Chordata; class Amphibia; order Caudata; family Salamandridae; genus Calotriton; species Calotriton arnoldi. The sequence continues at coordinate 2,512,246 of CAWUFW010000899.1, read as the reverse complement.
CTCACATTGGATCACAGATTACTGTTTTTCCCTAGGTGTTTTCTACAGACCCATAAGATTATGGGCCATGGAGCTGGGGCAAAGGCATCAGGCCACCCTCGAAAGTAAAAATAATTATCATAACAGGGCCCAATGCTGCTATTCAGACCTTTAGAATTCATATAGTCGCTTCGCCCTCTTAAAAAAGGCCTGGAAGAGTGTGATTGACTGTGTGGTACGTAGTCATCTGGGAGGGAACCGACCCTAAATGACCCTTTCCCCGTACGAAGATTGGGATTAAAACCCTCGACACCTCGAGGGTAAAGTTCATGTCATGGAATATTGCAGGATTAAAGCAGAATTTGGGAAATGCTGATTGGTGGGGTACTGTGGATAAACACAATATAGTTTGTTTACAGGAAACTTGGGCCACAGAAGCCATCTTTTTAGATGGATACTGCTCCTGTCAATCAACAGCCCGGCCCACAAGGGTGGGGAGAGCAAGTGGTGGCACATTAACTTTCGTCGCAAACACTTTTAATCTAAAAGTGTTAACGCTTCCCCTTTTTAGGTCGAGCCTAGAGCAGCGCATGCGCTGCTTGCTCGACTTTTAGTAAGGGGCTTTTGGAAGTGCTACCAAGCCGGCCACCAGCTTGCTGTTACGCGCACAAGCGCGCGCGACGTGCACACTCGCGTGTTTTTTTTTGCGCGCACACACACAACTCCCGGTCGCGGCCGCACGTCTTGCTCGCGCGCACCATTTGCTTGTTTTTCTTGATTTCCACGCACTCCTTCCATCATGTTTCTACTCCACGCCTTTCCTTATCCTATACTTATCGTAAGCTTATGTTTCTACACCTTTCCATATTTTTATCTTTTCTCCCTCAGCATCCTTCTTTTCACTCATGTTCTCCACACATTTTTCTCTTTGTTTCGGTCTATAACTTTCTTTCTCCTCCGCCATACTCTTCTGTCTTCCCATCTCTCTACGCCCGTTTCTTTCTCGCTCAGATACAACAATCAGATTCCCTATCAACCGGGTAATTTTATTGTTTCGTTAACTGTCTCCCTACCTCCACCGTCCCCCATCAGCCCCGCCTCTTTTCTGCCACATATATCGTTTTCTCCCCACCACTGGCCCTTCCTTTCCTTCTCCTCCTCTCAGGCCTCTCCTCTGTTGCAGGTGGCTCTGCATTTCACCACAGAAGGCTTTGACACTTAAAATGACAGGTGCACTCTGACTGCAATGCAGACGAGGAAACATAATTTTTTTCATTTAAAACACAAAACAATACAGTTTCGCTATGTTTTGAGCATGCCCACGTGCCGACCATTCTCACACACAAGCGCATCTTGCTGGTTCACACCTAGTTTTCATTAATTTTCACGAACGTGGAGAACCCATCACAGGCGTCATGACGCACAATAACACTGCGATAATGGCTGCATTGTGTGCAAAACGGAAGTGATCAGGTTCCTGTCTCGAAAGATTTGTTGCACGCTCATCTCTTCATTGTCTAGGCTGTCAAAGCACAAAAAGGGTTAGCAGGGCAAAATACAATTATATCCCAGGCAATGCTTGTTGGAGGCGATTGACTCTCTAATATCACAATGCACAGGCCTAGGGGGCGAACCAGCACTCCATTCCAGCCCACTCGTTACCTTTTCCACATTACAGGTGATCAGAAGCACGAGGCTGCAGGTCACACATTGCAACACTAGATTAAACAAGCATTGGCATAGCCAATAGGTCTCGCCTTAGGGACCTTATAAGTATTTAGTTATGCAGCAGAATATCCTTGGTGCAACAACATCAACTGTTGCATGGCTAAACACTTATAAGGTCCCAAAGGCGAGATCTATTGGCTTTGCCAATGCTTGTTTCCATATAGTACTTTGTCAGGGCTGGGAAGACTGGGATTGGGTTATAATTAATTACTATAACAATAATTTTACAGGGAACATGTCGGTGGTTCCAGTCCTTCTGGAGAAGGAACTGGACTCGATATGTAATGCACATCCTTGTCGGCTGAACATCCTGTGGGCGGGGATTGCATCCTGTGGGCGGGGATTGCATCCTGTGGGAGGGGATTTTAACATACATGCCTGGGATAAATCTTTCAGAGCGCTATGTGGTATAGTGGATGGGGAAGTGGAAGCCCTCCCCCACCTTTCTCACAACCAGCAAATAGATTATTAATAATCAGAAGCTTATTTATATTAAATAAAAGTGACCCCAGGGCATATAGAGAAGACCTTTGAGGACCAGGGTAATGGTTCCACCATAGATTATATAGTAGCTTCGGTGGGATTCAGTGATCGGTTCACACAAATAAATATTGATTTCGCACATTTCAGTGATCATGCATTCCTGACAGGCTCCATTGAATGAGATGGCCCCAGCAAGCACACAGCTGATAATCGGGAATCGCCAGAAGGAACGATTATACTCTTAAGTGGGAGAATATTAAATAAGAGGAATTCTTCCCGCAGATATTGGCTGAGATGAATACTGAAATTCTCATTTGCTTCGATAATAACTCAGAGCCGACGCAGTTAGTGAAGGCTTTTGCTGGCCTACTTGACTGTATAAAAACAAAATGGACGCGCTCCACACATCACAACCAGGCATCTACCCCAGGTTGGTTTGACGCCACATGCACTTGTTCCCTAAAAAACTTACATGCCGTCCCTAGGGTTACCCCAAGAGACTTGAAAGTAGTACAATGCCTGCGCAAGCAATATAGCGAGGCACGTAATACTAGAATTCAAACCTTAAGAGAGGACGCTCGGGATGCGCTCAGAGCAGCAGCAGCAATGAACAATAGTCGGGCCTTCTGGAAAGAGATACATTCACCCTTCCTTTCTGAAGACCGAGCATCAATGCAAGAGCTCCATGTTGGAGAGGAAGCCTGGGTGGCTCATTTTAACAAAATATTCAAATTAGTCAGAGGTCATTCCGATGCCTGATAAGGCACCCCTGATTACTATCTACGTACCACTGGTCTTTGACATGGAAGAGGTGAAACTTGGACTAGCTCAGACTGCCCCTGCTAAAGCCCCAGGGCTGGATGCGGTGCCAATAGATGTATTTCTGGCCCACTAAGACATATGGGCTCCCCTCCTGACAAACACTTTCAACACCATAGCTAAAGTGGGTCCCCCAGAATCCTGGAAGAAGAGCACATTATTACCCATATACAAAAAGGGGGATAAAAGCTTGCCTTGTAATAATAGGCCCGTTTCACTCTTAGACTGGACAGCAAAATTAATGGGCTGATTATTGCTCAACGGGCTAGAGGATTGGGCAGAGGACCATAATTTACTAATCCCAGTACAGTACGGTTTCAAAAGAGGTAGATGGACCGTTGATCAGTGCCTAGATTTAAGCTTGGTGATGGCCAAATACACAGTAGCTAAGAAGGGACACATATATCTGGCCTTTATGGACCTTTCAGCAGCCTTTGACTGCGTCTCACATCCCAAATTATGGACTAGTATGGAAGCAATGGGCATAGACGAACCCATAATAGCCTTCATCTGCCAGATATATACGTAGGCATCGGCTAGTGTCCGGTACAGTAGGGAATGGTGGGTTAGACAGGGTTCCCTTCTCGCCCCTTTCCTCTTCTCGCTTTCTACTAATGGAGTGGAGGCCGCCCTGTTGCGGTCTACAATGGATATTCCACACATAAATGCCACCCCTCTCCCCATCTTCATGTACGCCGATGATGCGGTTTTAATCGCAAGAACGGGTAGGGCATTGCAGACCCTAATTGATGCCTACATTCGTTTTATGAAGCAAATGGACCTCAGAGTCAATGAGGCAAAAACACAAATGTTAGTGGCAGGACAGCCGCTAAAGAAATGACCATCATTTTATATAGAAACACGCAGACTGGAGGTTGTTCATATCTTCCCATATTTGGGGATTTGTTTAGATGAAAAGTTAACATGGAATAGTATGGTAGCAAACAGGTTTGTCATTTAAAAAGAGTATAAGGGCCATCTTAATTTTTATGAAAAAACTGGGGTCTAAACCAATGCCAGAAATCCTGAAGGTGTTTAAGGCTAAAGCATTATCAGTGGCCACTTATGGGGCAGGGATTTGGAGGATGACTAATGTTGACACCCTACAGCGTATTGAGGATGGTTTTTACAAACATTACTCTCCCTCCCGCGGTCATGTTCCAATTATACCTGCCACTGTGAATTGGGGGGCCCCTTTATTTGAGATAAAATACGTTTAGCTCCACTCATATTGTGGCACTCCATCTGGAGGAGAGAGACTGTAAAATTAAATCAAAACATCCTGAGTGATTGCCTAAAACAGAATCATGCTGATCAAATCAAATGTTTGCATTATGTAAAAGCCACTTTAGGGCCACTGGGCCTTTCAGGATTCTATGAAAATCCAACTAGTTGTAGGCTGATTACCAAAGCCAAACTGAAGGATGTCTTTCGTTTGAAAGCTATGCGGGAAAGAAGGGAGACCTGTCATATGAAATCAACAGTGAATCTTTACCAACTGTCTCCTTGTATCCCTCAGGACATTCATTCCTACTTGGCACAGGTTTCCAACTTATAACACTGATTTATATTAGTAAGGTTCCGACTAAATCTCTTGTAATAGTCACTCACTACACAACTTACCTCCATGCCCATGTGATGGCACATCCCCACAATCCGATTTACACCTGGTCTTCTTTTGTAAATTTTATGAAGAGTCTAGGAAAAGTTTTATTTTACCTCAATATATAGAGATACAATTTTAGACAATGTCGGGTAGCACTTTACTTCATCCAAATGCTTGGTGACCAGTTTGTGTACAATTGTATTGTGTCCTTTCTGTGGGGAGAACTCAGTTGACTCCTGTTTCTTCAGAGAATAGCCAAAGTGGATGATGTATATTAATATTTTATATGGACTCAGCTTTTTAATAATATTTGGTTTTATTATTTTTAGATGAAAAGCATTTATTACAACAGGACCTGCGTATGATGAACTCGTTTATATTTATGTACTTTATATGCAATTGAAAAATTGCGAAATAAAGGAATTTTGATTGATTGATTGCCTTTTGGTTTGAAGAATGCACCTGCCACTTTTCAGAGGTTGGTGATCAAAGTCTTGACAGGTCTGGAAGCCTATAGTGCAGCATATCTATATGATACTGCTATCTTTAGCTCCACCTGGGAAGATCACCTGGTTCACCTCAGAAATGTACTTAAGGCCCTGCAGAAGGCAGGCCTCACTATCAAGGCCACAAAGTGCCAGATAGGGCAGAATAAGGTTGTGTACTTGGGCCACCTTGTAGGTGGAGGCCAAGTTCAGCCATTGGAGAGAAAAATCCAGACCATCATGGGCTGGTTTGTTGCCACCACCCACACTCAGGTCAGAGCTTTCTTGTGCCTGATTGGATACTACAGGAGGTCTGTTAAGGGCTATGGCTCCATATTGACACACCTTAATGATCTCACCTCCAAAAGAATGCCTAAGAACGTTCAGTGGACAGTTAGCTGTCAGAAGGCATTTGATGACCTGAAGCAAGCCCCTGCTCTGCTCCAATTCTGCAAAGTGCTGATTACTCCAAAACCTTCATTGTCCAGACAGATGCTTCTGAGATTGGGATAGGTGCCGTATTGTCACAACTTAATGCAGATGGCCAGGCTCAACCAGTACCTTTTATAAGCCAAAGGTAGACCCCCAGGGAGAAGCGTTGGTCAGCTATTGAGAGGGAGGCCTTTGCTGTGGTCTAGACCTTGAAGAAGTTAAGGCCATACCTGTTTGACACTCACTTCATTGTTCAGACAGATCATAAGCCCCTCTTATGGCTTAAACAAATGAAGGGTGAAAATCCAAAACTTCTGAGGTGGTCTATTTCCCTACAGGAGATGGACTTTTCTGTGGAAGATAGACCTGGGCATAACCATGCCAACACAGATAGACTCTCCAGATATTTCCACTTAGAACATGAAGGCAAGGTTAGTCTCATCTCCTTTCGTTTGGGAGAGGGGTTGTGTAGGAAAGTAGGATCTGCTTTCATGGTTACCCCAACATTTTGCTTGGTGTCAGTATGTTTTTGACCTAGTCTGCTGGGATCCAGCTAATCAGGACCCCAGCAACTGTGCTTTCTCCCGTAAATTTACCATGGTAAGTACTTTGGTACCTCCACAATTGGCTACTGGTGTACCCTTGTAAGTCCCTAGTATATGGTACTAATATACCCAGGGCATAAGTACACCAGCGGTCTCCTACGTGCTACGTGGGAGTCCACTTAAACTGTGACTACAGGCCTGCCATTTCAGCGTGTGGAGTTGGTGCTTGCACCTCTCACAACTGAAATAAGTTTCCTTATATCTGAGGTCACTGCACTTTAAACCTATGTCACCCCTATGGCAGGCTCTTCGGTCCTGAGGGCAGAGTGCTTGGTTATAAGTGTGAGGGTACCCCTGCATGAGCAGGACAACCCTTACAAACCCAAGTCGATTCTCCAGGCTTTGTAAGTGCGGTCAGCCATTTTAAAACATATATTGGACATCAGTCATTATAAGATGTCTAAATATATAGTGGCTGCACCCAAACCAGGTCATGTTTGGTATCAAACATGTTGGAATCATACTCCAACACCGATTCCAGTATTTGAAGTATGATCCCATGTACTGGGGGCTCACTTGGGTACCGCCCTGTACTTCTGGTAATAGCCTTTCAAGGTCTGCCAGCAAGCTAGTGCAGCTGCCGACCACAGATACGATTCTGCCCTCCTGCTGCTGAGCTGAGCTCGAGGAGGGGAAGGTAGAACAGTAGGTTCCTGATACAGGGAGGTGTGACGACCTCCCAGACAGGACTAAGTGTATTGGGCTGGGGTGGGGCGCTTGCCAGCGCCACCAGACAGCTTTGAAAGGGACATTTGGTGCCTTCCGTGCATAATTCAGTTTGAGCCAGTTGTGAGCCCTTGGCTCCCGCTCTTGCGTGAAAGTGGGCAAAGGAAACAGGAGTATCCTCCTCTCTGTCCAGCCCCTCCTCTGGGAGGGACCCCTGAGTAGTTCCAACTCTTTCCTTAGGGGCTTACCTGTGGTTGGCTCCTCAGATTTGTCGTGAGACAAGACTCAACCTGAAACTACGTCGCTCTTTGACTGTCTGGACTATTTGACTTCTTTGAACTTTGACTGGTACAGAGACTGCAACAAAGAAGATTCCTGCAGCTCCTGGTCTCGCTGTTCTTCAAGTCTTCTGCGTCCTATGTGTCTGTGCTTCTGCCAGGTTGTTCAACAGAGCTGGGGGCATCAAGGACACCCAAAAAAATCTCTCTTGGAGTGAAGGAGTCACTCCCCTGCATCTGCAGGCACCGCAACGATGCAGACTGGTCTGCTGCTCTTGTCATCCTATGGACTTCCCGAGGCTCAGCAACACAGGTGGTGGTTCTACACCTCTCTCAAGGCCTGACCTGTCCTCTCTGCAACTCTGAGGCCAGTATCCCTCGTCAGAACTGCTGGGACTGAACCACTGTGTATCGCGTTGACTTGCCTTTGCCAAGGCTTCTTGGCTCTGCACTTCGGGCTACAAGAAGCTCCAGCCTTCAGCATTTCCTCCTGCCAAGATCAGCGTCCTCACTGCATCCTCTGCACCGTGGGCCTTAATCCTTGGTGAGCTGCTTGAGGTCCTCTTGTGGCTCATGTACCTTCAGCCTATGGACCCTCCTGAGGGTCTTCTACTGCTTCAGTGGGCTCCCTTGCTTGCTCGGGGCCTGCTCTGACTCTCCAGCTGTTGGTGGGTCCCTGGGACTTTTCTGGTTCCAACATTGCTCCTTTTTTGTCTTCAACGCCATTAGCGGCTACCAAGGCCTGTTGGTGCTCCCGCCGGACACTGACCACCTAGTTACCAACATCCGGCGTGGGACAGCTCGTGCACGGCTTCTGATCTTCCTCAGCATCGCGTGGTCCTCACAGCTGCAGCAACAAGGCCCCCTGGTCACCTCCGAGTGGCATAGACTCTGTCCACTCTGCTTGCAGGTTCTTCACTTCCAGAATCCACCATAGGATTCCACTGGACTCCTTCACCATCTTCTCCAGAGGCATTTTATTCTAAGTCTTCCATTGTCATCTACGGAGGTTTCCAACGTCTCTTCACCCCTTTACACCTGGCTTCCCTGGTGTAGGTAACATAGTTCTTGGGGCATCCTAAGCACATTACCTAAGCACATCTCCCTTACACACAGTCCAATCATTAAACACGTTACCACCCACATCAGACCACAGACTTGATGAGATATTATCACTTCAACAAGTCAGAGGACCTCCAAACCATACGTGACCTGATTACTCTTCAACCCAAGATCAAACTATTTGAACAAGAATCCAAGACCAACCTCCACAGTACCCACCCCAAACTCTCCCTACCCGCACGCCCTCAGAAACATCAGCCCCTAAGGTGGAGAACAGTACCTTACCCTAATGCCTCAACCCGTCCTGTCCGAAGGAAAAATTCCTTATCGGCTATAGACATACTCTCCCTACTTCGCTCCTATGATCTTCCGCAATTTACCCCTAACACAAGGCACTCAGACATACTTCCTACACATTCCCTAATTCAAACCATCCCCACCAATACTCACAGAATGTCAAAACACAATTCTAGAGGTATAGTTGGAAACAACCTGATGCAAGTCCCCCTCACACAAGAGCCCAACTCAAACTACATCAAGTTGCATGTTAAATGCATACTGCTAAACTGTAGATCGGCCGCAAGACATGCAGCGGATATAGCTGAACTCATACTCACTCATGAACCTGGCCTACTAATCCTGACCAAAACATGGTTAAATGAATCATCTACGCCCATCCTCGACATATTGGTACCTCCATACCATAACATCACCAGACTAGACAGAACTGATAGGCCAGGCGGCCGTATCGCTTGCATACATTGGAACAATCTCTCAGTGAACCGCTCCCACTCACCGGTACGATCCTCGTGTGAATACCTATGCCTAGACATCACGAGTAATAACAAACCATTGTGCTCACTGCACACATTTTACCACCCCCCAGGGGATAACCTCACCTTTATCGAACATCTCATGGATATTATATCCACAAATGCTGGACAACAAACTACTCAAATATTCCTCGGAGACCTCAACCTCCATTGGAATGACCTTAATGATTAGCAGTCATCAGACTCAAAACTTTCCTCTCAGACCTTGACCTCACCCAAATCTGTAACAGCCCCACATATGATAAAGGCTCAATTCTAGATTTAGTCATATCCAAAGCTGAAGCAATTTAGCTGGAAACGATCCTCCCCTGTGACTGGTCTGACCACCACATCATAACTTTCTTCATCAATGAATCAGTAAATCCTCACTCTGCCCAACCCATGAGACCCAAAATATGGAAGAGAAACCTAAAAAATGTCGGTGCAGATCTAGTCACAAACTCCAGCCCTAACATCCTGCTTCCCCCCGAAGGTCTATCCGATGTGCAAGATCTGACTGATCACTACTTCTGCTCCATAAACAAGGTCCTAGACAAAGTCGCTCCCTTACTACTGAAAAGAGCCTCCACAAAAGATTCTAAACCATGGTACGATAGTAGACTTAACGAGGACAGAAGATCCCTTAGATTAATCGAACGACGATGGAGATGGAGCATTCAGATCACCTCAAGTTGCTAAGAACCACGAGAAACTCCTACTACAGAAAGATCAGACAATCAAAATCAATCTTTTTCAGTAATCAATTAGACCAAGCCAAGAACCGCCCCAAAAAACTATTTGAACTAATCAAAACACAATCTAAGGGCGTACCCCCCCCCCCCAAACTAACCCAGACTCACTACCAATTGCGAAGAATTTGCCTCCTTCTTCACGTTGAAGACAGAAAACATAAAGTCGGACCTGCTCATCGACTTAACAACCCATTCTGACATTCACATGGACACCTCATCCCCCCCCTCCAGGGGCCCAACCTATATGCTCCCCTAAGTTTGACCTCAAAAACAACGCCTCATTGTCCTCATTCACTACGTACAGTGAAGAAGCTATATCACAAATGCTCACATCTCTGAATCCCTCCAACCACTTCACAGACCCCCTTCCCGCAAACTACATAAAAGACTTCATTCCACTGTTTCTGCCTCTATGGACCAAGATTATAAATACCTCTCTCCTGCAAGGAATCATCCCAGATATCCTTAAATCTGGGCAGGTATCCCCCATCTTAAAGAAGCCAACGTCCGACCCATTGGACTTAAATAACTACCGCCCAATATCCAACATCCCTACTCTGGCCAAACTCTTAGAAAAATGTGCTCACTCACAGCTTAGCAAACACTTTGACCATTTCAACCTGCTTAATCAATACCAATCCGTCTTCCGCACAGGGCACAGCACTGAAACAGCCATGACCCACATAATAGATGACGCTCTAAAAATCCTTGATTAAAATGAAGCCTGTCTTTATTTTTTATTTTTTTACGGAGTTTTATATAGCGCAAACTTGACCCCAAGCAATCGGGTATCAGAGCGCTTTACATAGCACCAGCTGTGTTACATGAGGACACATTCATTTTTGTTAGGCACGGGGAGATTAAGTGATTTGCCCAGAATCACAGGATGTTCAGCGTCATTGCCGAGACTCGAAGCCGGTTCCCCAGATTCGAGGTCGACCGTCCTAGCCGTTAGGCCAACTCCTCTCCCCTAATTGCTTGAACTATCCTCACCCTTAGACACCCTCAAGGACGACAACTTACTAGATCTCCTGAAGCACAGAATGGGATTATCTGGATCAGTTCTAAACTGGTTCTCCTCATTCCTCCAAAATAGATCACAAAGATTCAAGGTTAATCAATCCTTGTCCAATCCCGTCCCAGTCACTTTAGGTGTCCCGCAAGGATCTTCCCTCTCTCCTACACTCTTCAACCTATCCATGGAACCGCTCACCGACATCCTCAGCTCCTCTAATGTCCAATATCACATGTATGCAGACGATACACAAATATACTTAAAAATCCATTCACTAGAGGACATCAAATCTCTCAACATAACGCTACAAAAAACCCAGACCTGACTGGCCGAAAACCATCTGAAACTAAACATCCTCAAAACTGAATTCCTCCTTATTCCTCCCCCCAACCAATCGACCATCATCCATGATTGGCTGAAACACCTAACAGCACTCAACTGCCAACCTCTTATTATCGACTCACTGGGAGTAACTCTCGATAAAAATCTAAATATGCAGAAGCACGTTACAGCGCAACAAAAGGAGCACATTTTCAGATGAACACCCTGAGAAGACTAAAACCCTTCCTCCCCGCAATTGACTTCAAACTTGCAGTTCAAGCTCTAGTAATCCCAAGAGTTGAATATGGGAGTGCTTCTCTTTGCGGGCTTCCCAGATTGACGACGGCCCCCCTAAGAGCCTCAATCAACTCAGCTGCTAGACTCATCACAGGCTCCAAAAGAAACTGTCATATCTCCCCTGACCTTAGAGCCCTCAACTGGCTACCTTTTGAAGCCAGAGTTCAACTAAAAATCACATGTATGACGCACAAGGCCATACATCACAATACTCCGAGTTATTTGGCACAGAAATTTGTACTTTCTTGTGGCAACAGATCCTCCAGAAGCACCAGTAACCTTCTACTGAAACCACAACGATTTTCCAAGAAGAAAACATACAACCGGGCCTTCTCGGGGATTGCTCCCAGGATTTGGAATGCACTGCCTCCAGAAACCAGACTGAATCCCTCTAGTGTATCATTCAAAAAAGAAGTGAAATCTATTCTCTTATCCAAATTCACATGAACTATGTTTATAACTTGTAATACTATTGTTTGGTATGCACGGAACACAATTATTTCTCGTAATACCTGTTTTATTACTATATCTGCTTGTAAAGCGCTCTGATACCCGCAAGGGTCTTGTCTGCGCTATATAAACTTCAAAATAAAAATAAAATAAATAAATCCACGGGTGGGGGGGGCTCTTCAGCCTTCCGTCCTCCAAGGGAATTCTTTGGGGTCCTCTGGGAATGGTCCTTCTTATGCAAAACTGCAATCACTTTTTCTCCATTGACTTCCATTGGGCACGTGGCTGTGTTCCATTCTGCTCACAGCCTCTGTGGGGTTCCTGAGTACTTACCTTATGTGGTGCCTTGTTTCCCCAGCTCCTCTGGGTCTTCTGGTCCAAGTCCTGTTCTCCTTTCCAGTTCGCATTCCACTTTTTTAGTATATGGTTTGATCTCCCCCTGGAGACTACTGTATTTTGTGCTACTTAACTGATTACATTTCAAGTATGCTTGTGTATTGTGTTGTAATCTCCAGGTAGGAGATATACCAATGTGTTAGTAAGTGTTGTGTAATAAATATAAATATTTTTATATAAACACTGTGTGGTTCTTTTTCATTTGACTTACATTACAGATTAAACTGGTAAAACAAGCTGCTTAACACTCCTTCAAGATAAGTTCAACAGAGCTGGGGGCATCTAGGACACACTAAAATCACCATAAGAGTTGCTTGGATTAGTCCAAGGTGCAACACTTAAATAAGGGTGCACCATATACTAAGCTAGCCACCTACACACTCCTATAGCCCTCACAGACTAGCTATCACACACTACAGGAAGCTATCTTACATGCCTCACAGACTAGCAATCACACAGTACCGGAACCTATCTTACACACGTCACAGACCAGCAGTCTCATAGACTTGCAATCACACACTACCAAAAGCATTCTTACACCCCTCACAGTCCAGCAATCACACACTACCGGAAGCACTCTTACATGCTTCACACAATAGAAATCACACACTAACAGAAGCACTCTTACAACCTTCACAGACTAGAATTTACACACTCCCAGACGATCTCTTACACCCCTCACAGACAAGCAATAGCACACTATCAGAAATACTCTTACACTCTTCATTGACTAGCAATCACACCGTACCGGAAACACTCTTACAGGCCTCACAGACTAGCAATCACACACTATCAGAAGAAGTCTTAGAACTCTCACAGACTAGCTATCACACACTATCGGAGGCATTCTTACATGCCTCACAGACTAGCAATCACAGACTACCAGAAGATATCTTACATGGCTCAGAGACTAGCAATCATACACTAACAGAAGCACTCCTATACTCCTCATAGTCCAGCAATCGCACACTGCTTCAAGCACTCTTACACCTCTCTCAGACTAGCAATCACACACGTACCAGAAACACTCTTAGATGCCTGACAGACTAGCTCTCACACACTACAGGAAGCACTCTTATACCCCCCACAGACTAGCAACCACATACTACCAGAAGCACTCTTATACCCCTCATGGACTAGCAATCACACACCACAGGAAGCGCTCTTACACCCCTTACTGACTAGCAATCACACACTTCCTGGAGCTATCTTACATGCCTCACATTGTACTAGAAATCACACACTACCAGAAACACTCTTACACCTCTCACAGACTAGCAATCACACACCACTGGAAGCACTCTTACACCCCTCACAGAATAGCAATCACATATTACCGGAAGCACTCTTACACCCATTACAGAGTAGCAATTAAACACTATAGGAAGCACTCTTACAACCCTCACTGACTTTCAATCATGCACTTACTGAAGCTATCTTACATGCCTCACAGTGTACTAACAATCACACACTACTAGAAGCACTCTTACACAGCTCACTGACTAGCAATCACACACTACCAGAAGCACTCCTACACCCATCACAGACTAGCAATCACATACTACCGGAAGCACTCTTACACTCCTCACAGACTAGCAGTCACAATCTACCGGAAGCACTCATACACCCCTAACAGGCTAGCAATCACACACTACCAAAAGCACTCTTAGACCTCTCACAGACTAGCAATCATACACTACCAAAAGCACTCTTACACCTCTCACAGACTAGGAATCAAACACTACTGGAAGCACTCTTACATCTCTCAAAGACTAGCAACCACACACTACCAGAAGCACTCTTACACCCCTCACAGAGGAGCAATCACACACTACCGGAATATTCTTATACCCCTTAAGACTAGTTGCCACACACTACCAGAAACACTCTTACACCCCTCACATACTAGTAATTACACACTACCAGAACCTATCTTCCATACCTCACAGACTAGCGATCACACACAACCGGAAAATATCTTACATGCCTCATAGTATGATAGCAATTACACACTACTGGAAGCAATTTTACACCCCTCACAGACTAGCTGTCACACACTACTGGAAGCACTTTTACATCCCTCGCGACTAGCAATCATACACTACCAAAAGCACTCTTACACCTCTCACAGACTAGGAATCACATACTACTGGAAGCTATCTTACATGCCTCACAGACTAGCAATCACACACTACCAAAAGCACTCTTACACCCCTCACAGGGTAGCAATCACACACTACCTGAATACTCTTACACCCCTCTCAGAATAGCAGCCACACACTACCAGAAACACTCTTAGTCCCCTCATAGACTAGTAATTGCACACTACCGGAACCTATCTTCCATACCTCACAGACTAGAAATCACACACAACCGGAAGATATCTGTGAGAAGCTGGCTTGGTATATAGTGTACACGTATGTAAGTGGGCACCTTGCACCAATCCAGACAACCCTTATGGTGATTTTAGTGGTCTTAGACAACCTTAGAAAGCTATCTAAGTGGTAGCTGTAGAGAGCAGCCTTCAGGCTTAGTCCAGGAGTGTAAAGCAGCTTATTTACCAGAACATAATCTTATAGGTATAGATTAGGTGAAAAAGAACCACACAGTGTATTGATAAAAATATGTATTAATTGTAAGGCACCCACTGACACATACAGATACCTCCTAGCTGGAGATATACACAATGCACACAATTCTTTGCAATAGAAACAGGTAAGTACCACGAAATACACAGTGGTCACCAGGGGGAGACCCAACCATATACTAAAATAGTTGTATGCGAACCACGACTCAAGTCAAGACTATACCCAGAAGAAGTAGAAGTGCCGGGGACCCAAGAAACCACCCAAGGTAAGTAATAGCAGCCCCACGAAGGCCGTGTGCAGAGTGGGAACACGACAGCGGGATCAAGGCAAGTCAATGGGTAAGTCACAGTTGCAATTTTAAAGAAGAAGGACCCTTGTCAACATGAATCCACGTTTGGGTCCCACCGGACACTTTCACCTTCTCCAGCAGCGGCATCTTTCTGAAGTCCTCCATTCAGTTTGACAGCGGTTGCAGACGCCACTTCACACCTATGCACCCGGCTTCCCTGGTCCAGGTATCCTAGGTCCTAGGGTATCCACGGGTGGGGTGGCTCTCCAACCTTCTGTCTTCCACTGGGTTTTGTCAGGGTCAACTGGGAAGGGCCCTTCTTTTTTAAAATTGCAACTGCGACTTATCCATTGACTTGCATTGACCCCGTGGTCGTGCTTCCATTCTACACAAGGCCTCCGTGGGGCTCCTGGTTACTTACCTTGGTGGTTACTTGGGTCCCCGGCACCTCTACGTCTTCTGGCTATAGTCTTGACTCGAGTCATGGTTCGCATACCACTATTTTAGTATGTTTCCCCCTGCTGACCACTGTGTATTGCGTGCTACTTACCTGTTTCTATTGAAAAGTATTATGTGCATTGTGTATATCTCCGGCTAGGAGATTTCTGTATGTTAGTGAGTGTCTTATAATAAATACATATTTTTATAAATACACTGTGTGGTTCTTTTTCACTTAATCTATAGCTATAAGATTATGTTCTGGTAAAACAAGCTGCTTTGCACTCCTTCTGGACTAAGCCTGAAGGCTGCCCTCCACAGTTACCACTTAGAGAGCTTTCTGAGGTTGTCTAAGACCACTAAAATCACCATAGGGGTTGTCTGGATTGGTGCAAGGTGACATAAGTGTACACCATATACCAAGACAGCTTCTCACATTCATGTGCAGCGGTTGGGATTCAAGCCTGCATTGTTTTACCAAATAATCTTGTTGTGGTTGAATTGAAAAACCATCACTAATCCTAGGCACATATAACACAGCTCAGAATAAGAAAGTTCTAATGAACTTTGGGTTGGGTAGTTAAGGGTCTAATCCAACCCTTTCTCCAACCTCAGCGAGTTTAATTTTCACTAGGTTAGGTAGGTGCAATACCTCACTACACCTAGAACCATCTCTTTAGTTGAGAATACTAGTGTACCCCAGTCTGCTAAGTAGAGTGGTCTAAAGTTCCAGGAACTAAGGACCAGGTGTAGTCTTAGAAAGTTAAAGACAGGTGGCAACCCCACCATTAAGCTGCTCTTAGAACTGCTGGATGAGGATGATGGTCATCCTGTGAGGGTAGAAGAACAGGAAAATATGGGTGGGGATACTTCTGAAGAGGGAGCATCAGGAGCTCTTCCTGATGATCCCAATTCTGAGTATGGGCAGGAGGACTCCAAACAGTCCAAACTGCCAAACTCTGATCCCTCAGGGCACAGTGCAGATGGAACTGAGGAGACACCCTTTGTTCCTTCTGGGAGGGTCCAGAGTAGACTATACACCTCTAGAGAATCCAGTGCTTCAGGGCATTATATAGGGGCCTCCATATCTAATAAGAGGGACTGCTCTTTTGACAGGGGGTACCAACTGTTTGAACTTTAGAAAGCAAGGCTCAGGAAAGATCAGTTTGCCCTTGTTAAAGAGTTCCTAGAAGTCCAGAAAGCTAAGAAGAAATTGGGACTAGAGTCCCATCGTGGCAGCAACAGTGTCCCTAGAATCAGAGAAATTTCGTTTGACAAGAGGAACCTGAGCAGGATAGTCCCTCCTTACCAGAAGGGGGATGATATCTATAAATGGATCACTACTTTGGAGAGGGCCTGCAAAGTGGAGAGGGTCCCTTAAAAGCAGTGGGCAGCTATCCTGTGGCACTCCTTTGCTAACAAAAGCAGAGATAAGCTCCCCGCTGTTAGAGAAAAGGATGCTGACAATTACTCAGTACTGAAGAGTGCTCTCATAGATGGGTTTGGCTTAGCCACTGAACAGTACAGGATTAAGTTCAGGGACACCAAGAAAGCACACACCCAGGACTGGGTAGATATTGTAGACAGTGCTATTAAGTATCTGTAAGGCTGGCTTCATCGAAGCAACGTACAGGACTATGAAGGATTGTACAATTTGATTATGAGGAGCACATCCTTAATAATTGTCAGAAGCAGCTTTTGCACCAGTACCTGGTAGACTCTGACCTGACCTTTCCCCAAGAATTGGGGAAGAAAGCAAATAAATGGGTTTGCACCAGCGTTAAGCAGAAAAACCATGGTAATGGAGGTGGACCAGAAGAAGCAAGATTCTTCCAAATCCCAGGATAAGGGTGGGGACAAGGCTAAAGATAAATAAGAGTCTTCACAAGGGCCCCAAAAACCTGCATCTGGGAGTAAGTCCCAAAATTCCAAGAAGGGCAAAAAGAAACCTTGGTGCTACCTTTGTATGGTGAAGACTCATTGGACAAGGGATGCTTATTGTCCTAAGGTTCAGGACGCATGCAGAGATAATGTACATCTCTGCCAGTGTGTTTGCTGTCACCAGGGCTCAGGCCAAACAGCTCAATACTGACAAAGCCCTGGATCGTGAAAAAATAGACCAGGTGCTTCCCAAGAGAAGAAAGCAGGAAGGGTAAGGAATTGCCCTCCTCACAAACTCCCAGTGAAGATCAACCTTCTGAGGGAGATGATCTCATCCCCTGTGAAGGAACTGTCCCAGAGGAACTTGGGCCTGACCAGGCAGAGTTCTTGGGGGCAGGGGGCCCTTCCAGGGCAGACTTGAGTTTGGAGCAGCAGTCCTGCTCCTCTCTTGAACCCCTCAGACAGCAAGCTGCTGCTGAGGGAGCAGGGAAAATCAGTGGGTCCCATAGGATCTATTGAGAAGATGGGCTTCTGTACTCTGAAGGTAGAGACCCCTAGCCTGGTGCCACCAGGAGGTTGGTAATACCACCGAGGTTCAGAGGTTTTATCCTCTCCCTAGCACATGATATTCCTCTAGCAGGACACTTAGGGCAAAGCAAGACTTGGTACAGGCTTGTCCCTCACTTTTCCTTGCCCCATATGTCTGAAGACACAAAGGAGTTTTGTCACTCCTGTGCCACTTGCCAAGCCAGTGGTAAAACAGGTGGCACCACAAAGGCCCCCTTAATTCCACTTCCAGTGGTTTGGGTCCCCTTTAAATGGTAGGGGTTGACATTGTTGGTCCCTTGAACCCTCCAACTGCATCTGGGCACAGTTAAATACTAGTGGTGGAGGACCATGCCACTAGGTACTCAGAGGCCATTCCCCTTAGAACCACTACAGCTCCTGTAGTGGCCAGGGCCCTCCTGGGAATCTTTTTCAGAGTGGGCTTCCCTAAGGAGGTCTTAACAGACAGAGGTACAAACTTCATGTCTAGTTATATTACTGCCATCTGCAAAGAGTGTGGAGTGAACTACAAGTTCACCACACCCTACCATCCACAGTGCAATGGGCTTGTTGAAAGATTTAAAAAGACTCTAAAGGGTATGATCATGGGACTCCCAGAAAAGCTTAGGTGAAAATGGGATGTCTTATTACCCTGCCTTCTCTTTGCCTACAGAGAGGTTCCTCAGAAGGAGGTTGGCTACAGCCCATTTGAGCTTCTGCATGGACATCCAGTTAGGGGTCCCTTGTGTCTAGTGAAGTAAAGATGGGAGCAACCTCTCAAGCCTCCTAAACAGGACATTGTGGTCTATGTCCTTGGTCTGCATTCACGCATGGCTGAGTACATGAAGAAGGCCATCAAAAGCCTGTAGGCCAGCCAAGAACTTCAAAAAGCTTGGCATGACTAAAAGGCTGTCTTGACTGTCTACCAGCTGGGCCAGAAAGTGTGGTTGTTGGAGCCTGTGGTCCCAGCAGCTCTCCAAGACAAGTGGAGTGGCCCCCACACCATCCTTGAACAAAAAGGTTTGGTCACCTACCTGGTGGACCTCGGTACTCTAAGAAGTCCCCATAGGGTACTTCATGAGAATCGCCTAAAACCATTTGTTGACAGGGCTGACATGGGCTTGCTCATGGCAACTGATGAGGGACAGGAAGAAGAGAGTGATCCTCTCTCTGATCGCCTGTCTCAGAAACCTAATGATGAATCAGTAGATGGAATAGGCTTGGCAGGCAGCCTCACTAATCAACAGCAAGCTGATTGCAGGCAAGTCCTCAATCAGTACAGACATATGTTCTCCCTGACACCCAGTCAAACCACCTGGTGTACCCGTGAAGTGGACACAGGTGACAGTCTGCCTGTGAAGAGTAAAATCTACAGACAGCCTTATCATGTCAGGGATTGCATCAGGACAGAGGTCCAAAAGAGGTTGGAATTGGGGGTCATTGAGTCTTCAGATAGCCCCTGGGCTAGTTCAGTAGTCCTTGTGCCAAAACCTCACACCAAGGTTGGAAAAAGAGAGATTAAGTTTTGTGTGGACTACAGAGGCATCAATGCAGTCACTAGGACTGATGCCCATCCTGTTCCAAGGGCAGATGAACTTATAGATACTTTGGCCTCAGCTAAGTTTCTGAGTACATTTGACCTGACTGCTGGCCACTGGCAAATCAGATTAGCGGAGGATGCAAGCCAAAGACAGCATTCTCAACCCCTAGTGGGCATAATCAATTTATTGTGATGCCCTTTGGTCTGAAGAATGCACCTGCCATATTTCAGAGGTTTTTGAATAAAGTCTTAACAGGTCTGGAAGCCTATAGTGCAGCATATCTAGATGATATAGCTGTCTTTAGCTCCACCTGGGAAGAACACCTGGCCCACCTCAGAAATGTTCTGGAGGCCCTGCAAAAGGCAGGCCTCACTATCAAGGCCACCAAGTGCCAGATAGGGCAGAGCAAGGTTGTATACTTGGCCACATGGTAGGTGGAGGCCAGGTTCAACCATTGGAGAGCAAAATCAAGACCATTGTGGACTGGGTTGCTCCTACTACCCAGACTCAGGTCAGAGCTTTCTTGGGCCTGACTGGACACTACAGAAGATTTGTAGAGGGATATGGGCCCATTGCGACTCCCCTGAATGATCTGACATCAAAGAAAATGCCCAAGAAAGTTCAGTGGACAGTAAGCTGTCAAAAGGCATTTGATGAACTGAAGCAGGCCATGTGCACTGCCCCCATCCTGCAAAGTCCTGACTACTCCAAAACTTTCATTGTCCAGACAGATGCATCTGAGTTAGGGGTAGGGGCTGTGTTATCACAACTTAATGCAGAGGGCCAGGATCAACCAGTCGCTTTTATCAGCAGAAGGTTGACCCCGAGGGAAAAACGTTGGTCAGCTATTGAGAGGGAGGCCTTTGCTGTGGTCTGGGCCCTGAAGAAGCTGAGGCCATACCTATCTGGCACTCACTTCATTGTTCAGACAGACCACAAGCCCCTCTTATGGCTTAAACGGATGAAGGGTGAAAATCCCAAACTTCTGAGTTGGTCCATTTCCTTACAGGGGATGGACTATACAGTGGAACATAGACCTGGGAGTAAACATGCCAATGTAGATATACGCTCCAGATATTTCGACTTAGAAAATGAAGACTCAACTGGGCAAGGTTAGTCTCATCTCCTTACGTTTGGGGGGGGTTGTATAGGAAAGTAGGATCTGCTTTTATGGTTACCCCCACTTTTTGCTTGATGTAATACTGTTTCTGACTAGTATGACTGGGATCCTGCTAATCGGGACCCCAGTCTCTGTGCTTTCTCCCCTAAATTGGTATGATAAGTACTTGGGTACATCCCAGATTAGACACTGGTGTAACCTTATCAGTCCCTAGTATATGGTACTAAGGTACCAGGGCATAGGTACACCAGGGGTCCCCCATGGGCTGAAGCATGTATTATGCCACCCATGAGAGACCAATCAGTTTGCAACTACATATTCCTGGCATTGCAGCCTGTGTAAGCTGGTGCTAGTACCACTTACGAAAGATATAGGTTTCCCTATATCTAAGGTCACTGCACTGAAAACCTATAAGTCACCCCTAAGGCAGGCTTTTCAATCCTGAAGGCACGGTGCTCGGTTCTAAGTGTGAGGGTGCCCCTGCATGAGCAGGACACCCCTACAGCCTACGGAGTCCATTCTCCCGCGTTGTAAGTGAAACAGCCATATAACATATAGAGGGGCACCTTGTCATTTCTCGATGACCATCTCGAAACTGGCTGTAACGAATATTATCATGTTTGGTATCAAACATGTTGGAACCATAGCCCTGTCATATGGCCTTCATCGACATCGCTAAGTCAGCATGAGCTCTGCTGCCATGATGTGCTTTTGCGCACGTTACTACATGACTTTATTTTGCAAGACTCTGCTTATGCCTTTCACATGAGAACCGTCTGCTTCGTGCGTTCGCTGCCTGTTCCTGGAGTTTAGTCTGAACACTGCGAGCAAGGTCGATAAACACTGCCCCATGTTATTCTGTTCTGGTCAGTCCCTAGCACCTAGACAAAACATGCTAACAAAGCTGCGGCTGCTGGAAATTCGTGCTTTGATATTATGGGGATGCATGTTTGGTTAACACACACTTGGAGAGGGACCTTTCCAGGGAGAAGAGCCATGCAGTTCCTATGATGTAGACATACCTTCTAGGCACTAAGGTTTGGGGTCTGCTGACAAAGCCCAGAGATCTTTCTGTTATATAATAATACAGCTTCTTGCCAAGGGGAGGGTGGTTAGGCCCTATAGTCCTTTATCCACTGTCTATCTAAGATGACATCTCCCATTGTAATATATGGACTTGCGACAATGCTACCTGTTTTAGGTTTATGCGTTTTGCTGCTGGTAGTGGCTTGTATACTGCGTTATAGAGCACGATAGTTAAAATAAACATTTTAAACTATATCAGTGTCTGTCAATTCTTATTGTGGACAAGTACGAGTGAGTGAGCGAAAGGGTATGTCTTGTTACAGCGAGTCCTGAGAGAGTCGGGAGTGTTGTGTTCTGGGGTGTCTAATCATATGCATCTTTGTGATTGTGTAGGAGAGCGAGTGAGACACTATAGCTAGTTGGTCCTGGGATTGTGGGTACTGAGGCGGTAGGAAGGCCTAGCCCCTATACACAAGGTCCTGTATTCCTGCTCATAGTTCTGTGTATGTGCAGAATCTCTGCAACATGGCGCCACCAACATTTGGTCTGGTACTTACCTGTGAGACACCTGAGTAGTGCTTGTTCTTGTCCACAATCCCCTCACTTCTGTTTCCGGAGACAGTCGTGATGGTTTAGTCTCCTATATTTTAATTTTTATAGGTTTTTCAAGCTTGAATTTTAAAATGACTTTTACTTTCTCTTACCCATTATTGCTCTGCCGCTCATAGGTTGTCTTCATTTTATTATCATAATGGCGGTGGCCATAACGGGTCTAAACCTTGCACCAGTAACGGCATATTTGACTCAACATGGGGTCCCTAAGGCTGGTGCACCTATTATTTTTGTAGTTGAGGCGGATGCAGCTCACAGCTTCGAGGTATTTTATCCTTGGGTCACCTTACCGCCAGTGGATGGAACTGATAATTTCTTTCACGAATATACTGCCACTGCGCTTCTGCAGGTTTATCGACCTTATAGATCTCTTGAAGTTCCGTTGACGGCTTGGCAACACACCATATGGTTTAATGGCGCCCTTCCACACCCTTAGACAGTGGTCCGTTTAGGCTCCTTATCGATTGACGGGGACACGTGGCCCGTTTTGGCTGGGTATACCCCACATCCAAATTATCTTAATGTTCCAGTCGCAGAGCTACGCCTATTACATACATCGTTAATACGTGTACATAGGGCTGGTATACAGTTCATGTTGCGCAACCTACAGGTGGCACCACCTGGAGTTGCTACGCAACCGCTTGGCCACGGTGGTATGGTTATCAGTCCCCTCATGATTAATTCCGTGATGGGCAAACATCCACAGAATAAGGATGAACTTCCTTACTGGCTTGCTGAAAAATTTGAACAACTCGAAGCTGTTTTTCCAAATACCACTCCTGTTGAGAATTACAGGTTCTTGATGATGAGCTTACCTAAAGGCTTTGTTGCTGAGTTAGCTGATTGTAACACTTGGGGTAGAGTGTTTGCAGCGGTATATTCGATGTGTTTTGGCACTCTCTCAATGACCTTTCTCCCTTCCGTGATAAAACGTGTTCAGGATGAACATGGGGCCGAAGCAGCCCTGGAGTTGGGAATGAGACTGGTGGGAGTGCTCGACATTGTTTGCGCTATGATCCTTGCTAATGTGAAGAGTGAAGCTGTAAGCTTACAAGTGGCTCAGCACTTGGAGGCTGTGGCTGACGCAGACAAGCAGCGCAAATTGCCTAAGATTATTGCTAAAGCTTATAAAACCTTAGGGCGCAACATTCTGGGAATTAAGCCTTTTACTCAAACTCAAACTCAACAGAAAGCCCAAACTGAGAAGGATGGGCGCCCGTTCTTTCCTAAAAAGAACTGGAGTAATAAACAGAGGCAGCAACAACAGAAGCAGGGTTCGCATGCAGGTTCACCGACACTTGAGGCTTCTGAGCGTACTTATGATGTGCGCGACCGCGCAAAAATTAAGACTCCGGATAGATTTCAAGTCCCTGATCAGCTCTCTCCTCATTCTTTACAGGAACCATCGGTTTCGCAAGTCGGTGGTGGAGAGCGCCAGGATCGCGGCAAAGGCGCAACCGCTCTGCAGGGACAAGATCAACCTCGCCAGTTTGACGTAAAAGCCAAACAAGAGAGACTACCTCGCTTTAGACCCGCGTATCAAAAGAAGAAAGTTGCCGCTTTAACTGCGAAGTATGCCTCAGACGGTGAGAATGCTACTCCTAGATTGGACATGAGCAGTGACACTCCTCGACAGCGCGGCGGAAGTTACCATAGTGCGGGAGGCACTGCATCCCTGTCTGGATGCGAGAGCAACTGATACATTCATTACAGTAGAAACAGCTGACACACAGGTTGCATCCCCGGATAGACTTTATGAAATAGTCCTCCAGATTGAAGGTGATAAACAGCGTACAATTACTGTGGTTTTCTGGGAAAATCTCACGTCCTCATATGACATTTTGTTGGCGGAGGCGGATTAGCCTCCACCATTTGTTCTGGCTGCTACTCGGGGTGGGGGTGGGGGGGGAGGACGTGATACTTCTGATTTTTTAGCGTTACGTCCCTGAGGAAGCTAAACAGGCTTACGCATCAGAGTGGGCATTAGCCCTGGCCCCAGCGGTGTATCGTAATCAAGGGGGCTGGGATAGAGATTCGCCGGCACATGTAATACCTTTGCGATCTACGCCGCAGCCCCAACCACAATATTCAATCAGACGAGAGGTTAAAGTTTCCGTCTATGACATTTTGTCTCAATTGGAACATTAAGGTGTAATTGAACCCTGTGTATCACCCATGAATAATCCTCTTTTTCCGATCTTGAAACCAGATGGTTTGTATCGCATTGTATTTTATTATCGAAATTTAAATAGTCATGATCGTACATTTGCAGTACAGAACACACACAGCTCTGCATTAGTGAATAATATAGTTAGTAAAAAATACAAGACGACATTAGATATATCCAATGGTTTTTACAGTCACAATTTGGCTCCAGAGAGCCGTGATTTGACCGCATTTAGTGCGGTCGGCAATCAGAAAAGATTTACGCGATTACCAATGGGCTGTAAGAACAGCCCTGGGGCTTTTGCAGCACGTGTTGTGTCTTTATTTTACCGTATTGACCCAGATCCGTTGTCGTACGTCGATGATATTTATCTGACGGATGACAAACTGATTCCGCATTTGGTCCATGTGGATCGAATTATTCTGTCATTTGCCAACTTTGGGTATAAATTTAATTTTGCTAAATTACACATCGCTTGTTTAGCGGTGCTCTTCTTGGGCAATGAGCTCAATAACGAAGGTAGGGGTTTGGCCCCCCACTTTCTGGAGAAATGTGCACAATTGCAAGCTCCATCTACTTTGAAAAAACTTCAATCTTTGCTGGGATTTTTGAATTTTTTGAGGACATACATTCCTGATTATGCCCATCGTATCAAACCGCTTTTTGCGTTGATACAACCCTCATATACTTCTGCCAGCTGGCTTCTGGAACATACCTCTAATCTTCAATCTCTACAGTCTGATCTGCTAGCGTCCCACTTCTTGTTGAAGCATGATAACTCCACAAACCTGGTCATACGAATTGTGCCGGGCACAGTGGGTTTCACATACTTGACGTTCAACGAAGGTGACACAGTACCAATTGCATACAAATCACATTTGTACACATCTGAGGAAATGCGATTCTCCAACATTGAGAAGATTTTGACTGCAGTCCAAATGGCGATTCTGAAAGAACGATCGCTGGCGCAGGGAAAACGCATTCTTATGGTGTCGCCTATACCTGCTTTAGAGGCAGTGGCGAGTGTACCGAATTCTAAAGCTTTACATCCCTGTTGGATACAATGGGCTACTTCTTTGACATCGGCTGATGTCACGTTTATCTTTGATCCCGCTCTACAGACACAGGAGTTTTTACAGTATAAACATGTTCATCCTCCTCCGTTGTCGTTACTTCCTTTGGATCAGTACAAATGTATCATTTATACTGACGGCTCGGCTCAACCGGCAATCGGGTCCAAACATGCTTATTCAGCGGCTTGCGCTATTGTGGCTGGTTCGGTTGTTAATGGTGAATTTAAGTCTTCCATTGTGCATACACAGGCACTTGGGAACTGTACAGCACAATTGGCGGAGCTGCGTGCTCTTGTTTTGGCTCTAGAGTTCGCGGATCCTAAAGTGAATACTCTTATTGTGTGTGATTCTTACTACTGTGTCCAGTCGTTTAATGACAACGTATTCTTTTGGTCTCAAAATGATTATCGAGACTCCAAGGGCAGAGAAATAAAGCATAAAACGCTTTGGGTTTGAGTGGCGGAACTTAAAGAATGTCTGCCACTCACACAGGTTATTCATACTCTTGGCCATCAGCGTGTGGGAGCACATGCTGTTGGAAATTCTTTGGCTGATGAAGCAGCCAAATCTGCAGTGGCCACGTGTTCAGTAGCAGCAGTTACAAGGTCCATGACTGAAATAGATAATGAAATTCTGGCAGCTATAGCTGCTACGAAGAGTGGAACAGATCACACACAGGGCTTCCCTTCTAAGTATTCTTATCATTTGTCGCCCGAACAAGTTCCTTATGCTACAATACCGCCAGTTGGGGATCGCTTGATTCCCAACATGGACAGCAGACTTTCTTTGATCATAGCCACTCATGAGGGCATGGCTTCTGCACATGCCGGAGTGTCGGCGACTGTTTCTATGTTACAGCAACTTTATTGGTGGCGTGGGTTATATAGACAAACCTGTAATTATGTGCTTGCATGAGACATGTGTCAGCAAATTAAACCATCTACGGTTTCACGTCCACCACAAACACAGCTTTATATTTCAGATCAGCCATTCGGCTGTGTATACCTTGATCACTGCGGTCCATTGACTTCAGATACTACATATAAATACATTTTTGTTGCAGTTGATTCGTGCACTAGATTCCTATGTGTTTGGCCACAACGCAGTGCTGACGCTCAAAATGTCATTAGAGATTTGCGTGTCTTTGTCGGGACATTTGCCTGTGGCACCCTCCATTCAGACCAAGGTCCAGCGTTCGTCGCTAAGGCGTACAAGGACGCGATGAAGTCTTTGGGGGTGCTGGTGCAGTTTTCGTCTCCATACAGGCCTGAGGGCAATTCTATAGTGGAACGAATGAACCATGACTTAAAGCAATCTTTGACAGCTAGAGTCTTAGGTACTGGCAGGAATTGGCTGGCCAATTTGTATGGAGTTCAATGTGCACTTAATAATCTCCCGAGAATATCTCTCGGTGGGTGGACCCCATACGAAATGCTCTTTGGCATTAAAATGTTTGTGCCAGACCTTGATGGTCTAGACATTGTGGCGGCTGCCACAACATTTGACGTAGATAACGATTCTACTGTGTTACAGGACCTACAAAAGACCCATGACAGCCTCGCTACAGAACATTTACCCTCTTCCAATGAAACGGCGATGCTGATTCTGGTCACCAGCAGATTTAGTACGAAAAAAGCTGAAGAACAAAAAAGAATTTAGTCCCTCTTATTGTGCACCAGTCCCGGTTCTTGGATTGAAGGGTTCTCGTACGGTGATACTACCTCCTTTGCCTGGTCACAAAGAAAACAGATATATTTCAATTAAAAATGTCAAACTACACCATCTGGCCGATTCTGAATAGTGTAACTCCCAGTATTTCATGTAACGCTATTTCCCTGAATGGCTTCAGCATCTTTGACTAATGCCTGTGTTGTACGTGGTGAGATCGAGACTTCTATTGACTCTTTGTCTATTGTGCCATCATCCGCCTCCAACGCAGACGTCGAGGATGCTTATCCTGTGGATGACTGCAACATTGAAGTACCCGACAGTCCTCTACATCATCAAGGCACGGATGCCCTGCCTCCGTTGATGAACGTGGGAGCCAGCGGTTATTTTGGGGACCGTACGAGCTTCTCCAATGACTCTTCCTCTTCGTCATTAACTGTGGCAACTCCACCGACGCAAACCAGTATTTTCATCTCCTGGTTCAAAAAGACTTACTTGGTGCCACCTTGGACCTACATCTGGCTGGTGCTTATACTGATTTTCCTCTTCATGTCGATTGGGTTTGTGACAGTGTTCTTCTTGTTAATCAATAGTCATTATTTGCCAGAACGCTCTGCTGTGAAGTTGGTTGATGGAATTCTGGCTCCACATACATCATCCCATATCATGAAACGTGTTAACGCCCTCGTGAATATTTCGGCATTCTCTGTTGCTGATGGCATCGTTTGGGATAAAGTAGCATTCGAAATCCCTGGCCCGACGGAAGTCCTCAAGATTCCATAAGTGTTTCGTGTTTCCTTAGGAGATGTGGTAACACAGGACATACGTTCTGATGATTGGGATGTACAAGCGGTGCACTCATTGTTTTCTGATTTAAAGTATTATGCAGCTTTTGATGCTGAAGATTTGTATTTGAATTCTGCAAATTATGCTGATTTATTCTGTTATCAACATTATGGTAATCATTTCTTGCATAAAACAAATACTTTAAGACCTGTTTTTAATTTTACACAGTGGGAACATTGTCTAATTCCCTTATGGGTAAATTCCAAAACAGTCCGGAATAAGTTCACCTATTTTTCAGATTACAATATATCCAATCCAGAGTCCTATTTTATAACTTGAAATTGACATCTCAATCTAAATGTATGTTGACTCACACAAAGTTGATTTATTCTAATTCATTTAGGAACAATTTGGCCTTACATGATTTCGAACACTGGAAAAATACCATTGATTTGAAATCAATTTGGAGAACCAAAGCTTGGCAGGTCCAGGGACCCAAAGCTTTGCATCGTGCATGTCTCATTCCAACTCAAATATTGTTTTTAAATGATACGGTGCACCAAACTACTTGTTTTGGTCTGGCTACAGCCAAAAATTTAAATATTCCGTCCATCCCTTCATTGGCTGAGTATGATAATTGGCGTGCACACACCAACCATACGAACGATCGATGTCCTGCAAACTAGGTTTCAAAATGGCACTTTAAATATCTCTGACGTTGATCCCTCAGGATGGTTGTTGTGGCAAACCAACTCTAATGCTTCTCAACTGCGTTTTCATAATACAACAAAGGTTTTACTCAAATTGCGTGATTGTGTAGGAGAGCGAGTGAGACACTACAGCTAGTCAGTCCAGGGATTGTGGGTACTGAGGCGGTAGGAAGGCTTAGCCCCTATACACCGAGGTCCCGTATTCCTGTGCATAGTTCTGTGTATGTGCAGAATCCCTGCAACATGCCCACACAGTAAACGGTGTGGGTGGTGCACCGTAAAGCTCCTTTGGGAGGCCCTGGATGCTCCCGGTACCAGTCTTCCAGACCCGGAGAGCAAGCTAGGGCTGCTGCCAGCCAGAGACACGTTATTGCCCTCCTGCTGCTGAGCCAAGCTCGGGCAGGGGAAGGCAGAACAATAGATATCCTGTCACAGGGAGGTGTGATCACCTCCCAGACAGGGTTTAGTGTATTGGTGCAGGGTGGGGGCGCTTGCCAGCACCCCATAGTCTACATGCAGGGCACACTTGGTGCCCTCCATGCATAGTCCAGTCCAGCTCCCGCTCTGGCATGAAACTGGACAAAGGACATGGGAGTGTCCTCCCCCTTGTCCAGCCCCTCCTTAGGGAGGGACACCTGAATCGTCCCAACCCTTTACTTAGGGTACTTAAGGGCTTACCTGAGGGTGCGTCCCTAGATTCGTCGTGGGACAAGATTCATTTCAGACACCACTTCTTCTTCAACCGTCTGCGCACTCTGGACTTCGCTCTGGGCATCAAGGCTGCAACCGGAAAGACTCCTGCTGCTCCTGATCTCGTTGTCATGCTCGTCTGCTGCAACGTCCGTGCCTGTGCACCATACCGGAACCCTCCAAGGCCTGTGGTCATCCATGACACCTGAAGGAATCTCCCTTGAAGTGAAGGAGTCTGCAGGCACCGCAACTAAGCTGACTGCTCTCCTGATCCTGGGCTCCCACAGACTCGAAAAGGTTCAGCAACACAGGTGGTGGTTCTTCACATCCCTTGAGGCCTGCACTGTCCTCTCACCAAGTTTGAGGCCAGTATCCCTCGTCGGAGCTGCAGGAACCAAACACCTGTGCACAGCGTCGACTTGCAGTTGCAAAAGCTTGTTGGCTTCCTTACACCAAGATCTCCGGGCTCCCAGTCGCCCCAACCTCAAGCATCTCCTGTGACCAAGATCTTCATCCTCACCGCATCAACTTGCACCGTGGGCCTGCATCTCTGGTGATCTGCTCAAGGTCCTCTTGCGACTCCAGTGCCTCCGGCCTCTGGGTTCTCTTGAGGGTCATCTTTAAATTCTTTGGGCTCCCCTGATTGCTCGGGGCCTGCCCTGACTCCCCTGCTTGTGCTAAGTCACCTGGACCTTGCTGGTCCTGACACTGCACCTTCTTCGCTTTCTATGTTGTTTGCAGTTGCCAAGGATTGTTGGTGCTCCAGACGGACACTGACCCCTCAACTCTTGACATCCGACGTGGGACAGCTAGTGAACGGCTCCTGGTCTTCCACAGCGTCGCCGGTCCTGACAGCTGGAGCTGCAAGTTCACCGTCATCTCTCCTGCAGCACTGTGCATCGGTGGGCATTCGTCTTCCGTGCCTCCTGGTCACTCCTGAGTGGCATAGACTCTGTCCCCTCTGCTTGCAGGTACTTCTCAACTTGAATCCACCTTTGGCTTCCACCGGACTCTTTCACCTTCTCCAGCAACGGCATCTTCCTGAAGTCCTCCATCGGGTTCGACGGCGGCTTCCAAACCCACTTCACACCTTTGCACCCGGCTTCCCTGGTGTAGGTATCCTGGGTCCTAGGGTATCCACGGGTGGGGTGGCTCTCCAACCTTCTGTCTTCCACTGGCTTTCTTCAGGGTCCACTGGGAAGGGTCCTTCTTCTTTAAAATTGCAACCGCGGCTTACCCATTTACTTGCATTGATGCCGCGGTCGTGTTCCCACTCTGCACACGGCCTCCGTGGGGCTCCTGGCTACTTACCTTGGGTGGTTCCTTGGGTCCCCGGCACTTCTACGTCTTCTGAGTATAGTCTTGACTCGAGTCGTGGTTCGCATACCACTATTTTAGTATATGGTTTGGTCTCCTCCTGGTGACCACTGTGTATTACGTGCTACTTACCTGCTTGTATTGAAAAGTATTGTGTGCCTTCTGTATATCTCCGGCTAGGAGATATCTGTATGTGTTAGTGAATGTCTTATAATAAATACATATTTTTATAAATACACTGTGTGGTTCTTTTTCACTTACTCTATACCTATAAGATTGTGTTCTGGTAAATAAGCTGCTTTATACTCCTTCTGGACTATGCCTGAAGGCTGCTCTCCAAAGCTACCACTTAGAGAGCTTCCTAAAGTTGTCTAAAACCACTAAAATCACCATAAAGGTTGTCTGGATTGGTGCAAGGTGACCACTTACATAAGTGTACACCATATAACAAGCCAGCTTCTCACACTAGCAATCACCACTACCAGAAGCACTCTTACATCCCACACAGGCTAGCAATGACACACTACCAGAAGCACTCGGATCTCTCACGGACTAGCAAACATTCACTACCAAAAGTACTTTGACACCTCTCAGAGACTAGCAATCACACACTATTGGAAGTTCTCTGACATCTCTCGCAGACTAGCAATCACACATGACCAAAACACTCTTACACTTCTCACAGACTGTCAATCACACACTACCGGAAGCACTCTTACACCTCACACAGAATAGCGTTCACACACTACCGGACGCTATTGTATATGCCTCCCAGACTAGCAATCACACACTACTGGAATCCCTCTTACACCACTCACAGACCAGCAATCACACACAACTAAAAGCTACCTTACATGTCTCACAGACTAGCAATCGCAAAGTACCGGAAGCACAAGTTACTAACTTGTGTAACGATATATCTGTAAGAGACAGTAGTTAGTGACAGATTCCTTACCTTAGAATATCCCCAGGCGTCAGGCTGGATCCGGAAAGTTTTTTGCGTAGCAGTACCCTTGCGCGTCGGTAGGCGGCGTCGTGCGGCTCCGTGTTCGTCGTCGGCGTCGTGATCGCCGGGATGACGTCGCGGGCAGTACTTAGACGCCGCCCCTGCGCGCTGACGTCAGTTCTGTACACGACTTTCCGCGCCAGGAACGCAGAGCCATGCAAGAAGCTGACATAGGTGTCCGAAAAATACTAGGGCCCTGAAAGGGATGTCCTTAACCCTAGAAATCAGTTCGCAGAACGGGGAGGATGGGTGGGGCGGTAAGGAATCTGTCACTAACTACTGTCTCTTACAGATATATCGTTACACAAGTTAGTAACTTGTGCATCTGAAAGAGACTCGTTAGTGACAGATTCCTTACCTTAGAATAGATACCCCAGCAATACCAACCCCGGTGGTGGGTCTGCGAACAAAGATCAGACAAGGAAGTCCTGGAGGACAGAACGGCCAAAGAAGCCATCCCTCCGGACCTGACTGTCAAGGCAGTAATGCTTTGTAAACGTGTGCAGCGAGGCCCACGTAGCTGCCTGACAAATAACCGGCAGCGGAACACCGCAGCCCAAGGCCGTGGTAGCAGCCGTTGCCCTGGTGGAATGGGCACGCAGCCCAACAGGAGGCTCCTTCTTAGCCAAAGAAGGTCTTGATGCACAAGGTAACCCAGCGGGAAATGGTTCTCTTGTGCACCGCCCGACCTTTTTTGGCGCCCACGTAGCCAACAAAGAGCTGGTCATCCACCCGGAAGTGTTTTGTGCGGTCGATATAGAAGGAGAGCGCACGTTTTGGGTCCAGACGGTGGAGCCTCTCTTCCTCTCTGGAAGGATGCGGAGGCGGAAAGAAGGTGGGCAAAGTGATGGTCTGCCCAATATGGAAAGCAGTAACCACCTTTGGCAAGAAGGACGGACGCGTCCGAAGAACAACCTTGTCTGGATGAACAGACAGAAAGGGAGGTTTGCAAGATAGAGCCTGGAGCTCACTCACCCGCCGAGCGGAGGTGATGGCCACCAGAAAGGCTGTCTTCAGAGTCAGAAGACGAAGAGGACAGTTATGTAGAGGCTCAAAGGGAGCGCACATTAAAAAGGTAAGAACCAAGTTCAAGTCCCACTGAGGCATCACAAACGGAACAGGAGGGAAGAGGTGAGTAATGCCTTTTAAGAACCTGTTAACAACAGGGGACTTGAAAAGGAGGGCTGATCAGGAAGCCTGAGGAAGGCCGAGATGGCACAAAGATAGCCCTTGATGGTACCCAGGGCAGAACCCTGTTGGGCCAGAGAAAGAAGGAACAGAAGGACCTCAGAAAGAGGGGCAGAAAGGGGATTCACAGCCTTTGCTGTGCACCATGCCACAAATTTGTTCCACCTGCAGGCGTATACCACCTTAGTGGAGGGACGCCTGGCTGCCAGAATCACATCACAAACTTCGGGAGGCAAGTCGAAAGGAATCAACTGCCGCCGCTCAATCTCCACGCAAGCAGGTGTAGACTGGACAGGTTCGGGTGGAGGACCGTCCCCTGCTGCTGCGACAGAAGATCCTCCAGAAGAGGCAGACGGATCGGGGGATCTACGCTCATATTGAGTAGCTCGGGATACCAAACTCTTCGAGCCCAGTCCGGAGCCACAAGAATGACTTGGGCCCGGTCGTGCCGAATCTTCTTCAACACTCTGGGTAGAAGTGGTATAGGCGGAAAGGCGTACAACAGACCGCAACTCCACTCGTGACGAAAAGCGTCGCCGAGCGAGTGCCGCCTTGGAAATTCCAACGCGCAGAACTGATGACATTGCGCGTTCTCTTCGGTGGCGAACAGATCTAACCAAGGCTCTCCCCATTGTAGAAAGAGTCCTTGCGCCACTTCCGAGTGAAGACGCCATTCGTGATCCATCATGCACCTGCGGCTGAGTTCGTCCGCCCTGGCGTTCAGGGAACCTGCCAGGTGTTGAACCATCAGGAACATGCCCTGATGTTCCAGCCATGTCCAGAGGCGCAGAGCCTCCTGACAAAGGGTCCAAGACCCCACCCCGCCTTGTTTGTTGCAGTACCACATGGCGGTGGTGTTGTCTGTGAACACCTGCACTACCTTCCCTTTGACAGAGGGAAGGAATGCCTTGAGTGCAAGTCGGATCGCCCGTAGCTCCAGAATGTTGATATGGAGCCGGGACT
The DNA here is from genome assembly GCA_963921515.1 of Calotriton arnoldi. NCBI lineage: Eukaryota > Metazoa > Chordata > Amphibia > Caudata > Salamandridae > Calotriton > Calotriton arnoldi. The sequence continues at coordinate 2,478,451 of CAWUFW010000899.1, read as the reverse complement.
CCGCCGGAGACCAGAGGCCTCTGATCTCCGCCTCTCCCATGTGACCGCCCCATCCCAGAAGGGACGCGTCCGTCACAACTGTGTGCTCTGGCTGGGGAAGGGAGAGGGATCTGCCCATGACCTATTGCCGGTTCGAGAGCCACCACTGCAACTGTCTTGCAGTCCCCTCCGAGATCTGGACGTGATCGGACAGGTTGCCCTGGTGCTGCGCCCACTGGAACTTCAGGTCCCACTGCAGAGCCCGCATATGCCATCTGGCATGATTGACCAGCAGGATGCAGGAGGCCATGAGGCCCAGCAGCCTCAGGGTCATCCGTACCGAAACCCAGGACAAAGGCTGAAAGATCGGAATCATAGCCTGAATATCCCGGACTCGCCGTTCGGGAGGATAGGCCCGAAACTGCGTCGTGTCCAGAACTGCTCCGATGAAAAGGAGCTGTGGAGAAGGAAACCAGATGCGACTTCGGCACATTGATGGAGAACCCCAGCGAGTGCAGGAGTTCGGCCGTAGTCTGGAGGTGGGAGACGACTGCCTGGGACGAGCCCGCCTTCAGCAGCCAGTCGTCGAGGTAGGGGAAGACTGAAACCCCTGCCCGGCGCAGATGAGCTGCGACCACCGCCATCACTTTCGTGAACACCCGAGGGGCACTTGTAAGGCCAAAGGGGAGCACGGTGAACTGAAAATGCTCGGGGCCTACCGTGAACCGAAGGTAACGCCGGTGGGCCGGCAGGACGGGGATGTGGAAATATGCGTCCTGCAAGTCCAACGCTACCAACCAGTCTCCAGGGTCGAGGGCAGTCAAGACCTGAGCTAGGGTGAGCATCTTGAACTTCTCCTTCCGGAGGAAGCGATTGACGTTCCGGAGGTCCAAGATAGGACGCATGTCCTCCTTGTCCTTTTGGGCACCAGAAAGTAGTGGGAGTAGCAACCACGCCCTACTTCTGGGGTCGGAACACGCTCGATGGCCCTCTTGGTCAAGAGGGCCGTGACTTCCTTCTGTAGAAGCACCAAGTGATCCCCTGACATGCGGTGGAATTGAGGTGGCATGGCTGGGGGTGGTCTCGAAGGGGAGGGAGTAGCCCCTTCGGACAATGTCCAAGACCCACCTGTCCGAGGTGATGGTACGCCAGTGGGGAAGGTGATGGCGGACCCTGCCCCCTACTGGCGTGCTGTGCACCTGAAAGGAGGGACTAGGAGGGCTTGGAGGCCGCGGACGGGTTGGAGGTGGTGGCCTGACCCGCACGCTGGTTGCCCGATCCGCCACGGCGGAATCCACGTCCTCGGCCACGCGAAGACGCCTGCTGCGCGGGCCGGTGGCTGGGCTGCTGACGTGAAGGGGCGCCTCTACCGTGGCCACGATAGGGGCGAAAAGCAGAAGTCAGCGGAGGGCGTGTAGCAGAAAGGCCCAGGGACTTGGCAGTAGCCCGTGAGTCCTTAAAGCGCTCCAACGCATGGTCTGCTTTGGACCCAAAAAGACCGACTCCATCAAAGGGCATGTCCATGAGAGTATTCTGGACATCCCCTGAAAAACCAGTGGTTCTCAGCCAGGCGTGGCGTCTGAGCACCACCGTCGTTGCAATAGACCTGCCCAGCGAGTCGGCGGTGTCAAGGCCACAACGTATTGTGTATTTAGCCGCATCCCTTCCTTCCGCAATGGCGCGGGAAAGCAGTGTCTGGACCTCCTCAGGACACTGGGGCAAAACATCCGCCACCGAATCCCACAGGGAGTGGGTATATCGGCCCAAAAGACAAGCGGTGTTCACGGACCGCAAGCCAGCACTGGAGGAAGAAAAACCTTTCTTCCCAAACTGATCCAGGCGTTTGGATTCCCTATCCGGAGGAGCGGTAGGGAAGGCGGTTTGGGAAGCGGAGGCTTGGACAACCAAGCTCTCAGGAGTGGGGTGGACAGAGAGAAACAGGGGGTCGCCCGGAGCTGGGCGATGGCGTCGTGACACGTTCCGATCCACAGGAGCCCCTGTGTTGGGTTTGGACCAGGCGCCCAAAAGAACGTCAGTGAGGGCGTCGTTAAACGGCAGCACAGTCTCCGCAGAGGAGGCTGCCGGCTGAAGCACCTCTGTCAAGATGTTAGGCTTGACCGTCAAAGTAGGGAGTTGGAGACGTAAGGCCCCAGCTGCCCTACGCAACACCGTACCGAAATTGGCTCCCTCCTCCGTAGCCACGGGAGGAGACAGCATGCCAGTGTCAGGGGAAGTATCCAGACCACTGGCCTCCCTAGACTCTCTGTCCAGTCCTCATCGTACTGACAGTGTCGTGTCAGAGGGTCATCAGACCCCTCCCAGTCCAACTGGTCCTCCTCAGGTTCAAAATAAGGAGGAGGAGGGACAGTTGGGACCCAAGGTCCCATCGGCGCCGGAGCCGGCGTCGAGCGACGTCGGTCCGGATCCATGTCCGGAGCCGGAAGGAACTGGGGACGACGCCGCCCGGAGCCCAGGGCGGCGTCGAGAACGGCACCGGAGACATCGGCGCCGGCGGAGGTGTCGTTAGGGTCGACCGGCGCCGATGGGGGTTGTGGAGCCGGGATCGAGGCCGGGGCCGAAGCCGGAGCCGGGACCGAGGCTGGAGGCACGGGCGACGCCGGGGCCGGAGCCGCCGGCGACGCCGGAGCAACCCCATCAGGGCCCGCGGGGCCCGAAGGCGCACCGGAGGGGCCTGGAGGCCCGAAGAGGCGGGCTATGGCCGTCAGGAATTCCTGCACTTTGGCCGGATCCGCCCCCGAACCCGGGAAGGGCGGGTATGGCGGGGGCGACTCCACAGGCATGTCCGGGGCCGCGGGGACGGTGCCGGGAGGGGCCTCAGCCGAGTCGCGAGACCGGCGAGGCGAAGTCCTAGAGCGATGATGCTTTTTGGACTTCTTGTGTTTGGACTTACCGGACGAAGAAGACTTCGACGCCGACGACCGGTGTGGACTCCGCGATCGACCCCTGGACCTCTCACGCGACCGGGGCCTCCGCGGAGCCGAATGCCGGGCCTCGAGGAGCTTTCGAGACCGCTCTCGCAAAGCTTTCGGGTTGAGGGCCTGGCAGTCGGTACAAGACTCCGTGTCGTGGCCTCGGCCGAGGCAGAAGAGACACTCCCAATGCGGGTCGGTGACGGACATCATCCGCGCACAGGCGCCGCATCGCTTGAAGCCGGGCATCCCTACGACACCTTGAAAGATGAAAAAACAGTGAAAAATTCACCAAAAAGTATGGTCAAAAAATGACCAGGGCACTGCTCTTCCCGGATCTGCGCTTGCTGGCGCGGAAAAAGAAGAACTGACGTCAGCGCGCAGGGGCGGCGTCTAAGTACTGCCCGCAACGTCATCCCGGCGATCACGACGCCGACGACGGACGCGGAGCCGCACGACGCCGCCTACCGACGCGCAAGGGTACTGCTACGCAAAAAACTTTCCGGATCCAGCCTGACGCCTGGGGATATTCTAAGGTAAGGAATCTGTCACTAACGTGTCTCTTTCAGATGCATTATTACATACCCCACAAACTACAAATCACACACTAGCAGAGGCACTATTACACTTCTCGCAGACTAGCAATCACACATGACCAAAACACTCTTACACCTCTCACAGACTGTCAATCGCACACTACCGAAAGCACTCTTACACGTCCTCACAGACTAGCAACCACACACTACCGGAAGCACTCTTACACCCCTCACAGTCTAGCAATCACAATCTACTGGAAGCAGTCTTAGAACTCTCACAGACTAGCAATCACACACTACCATAAGCACTCTTACATGCCTCACAGACTAGCAATCACACACTATCTGAAGTACTCTTCCACGCCTCACAGACTAGCAATCACACACTACCGGAAGATATCTTACATGTCTCTTAGAGTAGCAATCACACACTACCGGAAGCGCTTATACACCACTCACAAACTAGCAATCACAGACTACTGGAAGACCTCTTAAATTCCTCTAAGACTAGCAATCACACACTACCGGAAACAAACTTACACGCCTCACAGACTAGCAGTCACACACTTTCGGAAGCATTCTTACACCCTTTACAGACTAGCAATTGCACTGTACCAGAAACACTCTTACACGCCTCACAGACCAGCTATTACACACTACCAGAAGCACTGTTACACCCCTTACAGACTAGCAATCACCTACTACCAGAAGCTATCTTACATGACTCACGGAATAGCAATCACACACAACCGGAAGATTTCTTACATGCCTCACACTGTACAAGCAATCACACACTACCGGAAGCAATTTTACACCCCTCACAGACTAGCAATCACATACTACCAGAAGCACTTTTACACCCCTCACAGACTAGTGTCACACTCTACCGGGAGCACTCGTACACCTCTCACAGACTAGCAGTCACACACTATGGGATGCACTCTTACGCGCCTTACTGACTAGCAATCACACACTATCTGAAGCAGTCTTCCACCCCTCACAGACTAGAAATTATGCAGTACCGGAAGACCTCTTACTCCCCTCCAAGACTAGCAATCATACACTACCAGAAACACTCTTACACCCCTCACAGACTAGCAATCAAACACTATTGGAAGCTATCTTACATGCCTCATAGACTAGCAATTACACTCTACCGGAAGCACTCTTACACACATCTCAGACTAGCAATCACACACTACCAGAAACACACTTACATACCTCACAGACCAGCAATCCCACACTAACAGAAGCACTTTTACACCCCTCAGAGACTAGCAATCACACACTACGAGAAGCACTATTACACCCCTCAATGATTAGCAATCACACACTAATGGAAGCTATCTTACATGCCTCACAGACTAGCAATCACACACAACTGAAAGATTTATTACATGCCTCACAGTGTACTAGCAATCACACACTACCAGAAGCAATTTTTCAAAAACTCTTTTTATTAAATTTAGGTAGTTATGCCAATGTTAGCCATAATATTAGACAATCAAAACAATTTAGAATTACTTTCCAACAGTCAGTTCAAACCATTAGTTCCCCATTAAAGTTATTCGTCATTTTCATCCATTGTACCTCCTCACCAGCTGGATCTGTTGCCTCGAGTAGAGGGCAAGATACAAATATTGCCCCTATGAGAGTTCAGTTTGCCCCATATCCAATCTCACTTCTGGGGGCACCCCCTGCTTTCATAGACCACCCTTTCAGCTATCATGCACCATTTCATATCTCGTTCCCATTCCTCTAGTGTTGGTGTCTCCATTGCTCCCCACTTTCAGGCTATATTTCGTTTTGCAATGATCAACCCAAGAGTGATCCAAAGTTGCTCCATGCGGATCATGTTTGTTGCCTCCAACACATTAAAAAGACATAATCTCGGCTGCAGATAAAGTTCCCCACCACACACACCTCGCATCTGAGACACCACCGCCTCCCAATACAATTTGACTGCCGGACATTCCCATAGTATGTGATAGAACATACCCTCCTGCATACACTGTCTTTTACACAGTGCATTGTCCCGGCTTCCCATTTTGACCAAGGTGTCGCTGGAAAAATATGATCTGTGGAGTATTTTAAGATGTATCAATCTCAGTCGCGATGTTATGGCTACTTCCCGTGGGGAGGAGAGTGTTTCCTGCCAGTCCTCGTCTTCTAGGTTACCTAGGTCTGCCTGCCAAAGTGCACGGAGGCGTAGAAGGGGATCAGCTAGGTTAATAATTTTTTTTAGTATGTCATGGAGATGGCTCTTCGATCCATGTGGTCTGTTAGGAGTCTATATTTCAGATGAGAGGCCTCTGGTAGGTTTCTTCAGGTAGGATGATTGTCATCAGAGCATGTCGTATCTGTAGGTATCTAAATGTCTCAGCTTCTGACATCTTGTATTCTTTCTGTAAATCGGGGAATGGGACTATTTTTCCCCTTACCCACAGGTCATCCACCCTCGATATACCAATGGTGTCCCATTTGTCAAAGCCCGAGCAGGAGCCGAATCTTCCCAACCTCTCAGCCTCCCATAGGGGCATAGCTTGTGCCACCTTGCTATTCCATCCCAGTCTCTTTGTCACTCAATGCTACAGGGAGACTGTTTGGGCTGTTGGTCCGTAAGGTACTTGTGTTTTGGGTTTGTATATATGGCATTTCTATAGCCCCCCGGGCCCATGAGCCATCTATCCATCTGACAGTTACATGCTTGAATGTTCGGCAGTGCAATCTCACCATCGTACCATCACCTGACTAGTTTATGGACCGCAATATGTGGGGGGCTCCCGTCCCAGAGTAGGGTCCTAACTTCCCCCTCAATTGTGTTGAAGTAGGCGTCAGGGACTTTGTATAGTGTATCTTGCAGGGCATAGAGGAAGCGTGGCAACATCATAATTTTAAAAAGGGCAGCACTGCCGAGTAAGGACAGCAGCAGTGACCTCCAATGGTGCACATCACTTTGTAGGCGAGTTAGTGGGCCCAGGAGATTATGCGTGTAAAAAAGCTCGGGATCAGCTGTGACAAATATCCCTAAATACCGGAAACCCTCTGTCACTATCGTTGCTGCACAGTTTGGTGGCAGGGTTTGGGCAGGGCCATGCAAAAGATATATTATGGATTTTGACCAATTTATGGAATATCCTGAGTATTTTCCAAAATTGGTGCAGATCTGGAGTATCCTGTTAATGGAAGTCCATGGTGACACAACATATAAGAGTATGTCGTCTGCATATAAGGAGATTTTGTCTTCCCACGCTTCCGTCCACTGTAGTCCTCGGAGCAATGGGTCCCCCCTTATCCAAATTGCTAAGGGCTCTAGTATAATAGCGAAAAATATTGGTGAGAGGGGGCAGCCTTGTCTTGTTTCATGACTGAGAGAAAACGTCTGTGACGTATGTCCGTTTACCTCCACCTGTGACAATGGCTCCGCATAAAGCAGGCAGATCCACGCCATGAAGTTTGGACCTAGTCCCATACTCTCTAGCATCACAAACATATAAGGCCATTCGACGGTATTGAAGGCCATGCGGGAGTCAAGAGAGAGTATTGCTGCTTCCTCTTTGATCGTACCTATCCGTCGCATCACTCCATGGAGGCAGCATGGATTAACGGCCTTGAAGCGTCCCTGCATGAATCCTGACTGGTCCAAGTGTACTAGTTGGGTCACAACCTGGAGCAGACAAGTCACCAGCATTTTGGCCAGAATTTTGACCTCCGTATTAATCAGAGAGATGGGGCGGTATGAACTATTGTCCTCCACTGGCTTTCCCTTCTTGTGTATTACAACTGTGGAGGCTAATCTTTGATCCCATGGCAATATACCCCGTTGTTTGCTTTCTCGGTACATTTGGCACAAATGCGGAGCCACTTTGGCGGCAGATGATTTATAAAACTCTATTGGGAGGCCTTTCGGTCCCATCGCCTTCCCGGATTGTATACTGCAGATTGCTGAAATAATTTCATCGTCCATGGGGTCGACCTTTAGTGTTAGCCGCTCTTCCGGAGAAAGGTCCGTGACAGGAGGATCCGCCAAAAATTCTCTGGACTCCTCAGTGGTAGCTGAGGTTGCAGGAGAATATTGTTGTGCAAAATTAAACGCGAAAGCTTCCGCTATTGCCTGTGGGTCCTTCAATATTTCACCAGTGTCTACTTTTAGAGTGGTTACCCAGCGGTTCGCCCGTTCCCGCCTATCAAACCATGCTACGAGCTTTCTTTCCCTGTCTCCGAGTTCGTATATTTTATGTTGTGTCACTAAGTATTTAGCCTTGGGTGCATGTGAGAGTTAGTTCCTGGTTAATATGTCTCTTTCTAACTCCTCCAACTATTTCCTCTTTTCTTTTTTATAACCTGCTGTGAGTCTTGAAAGACACCCAAAGAATCTGGAGTGTGTCTACTGACCCTACATTCTCCTTAAAATAATTGTCGGTGGACTTAATGAGACCAGTTTTAATATGTGGGACCTTTAGGTACTAAGGGTTCAGCGAAATTGTTTTACGCATAGGTGGTGTCCCCAGGGTGTAGCGCGCCCGGATCGGAGAGTGAGCCGAAATACCCCTTGCCAAATGTTGTATGTCTTTGAAGTTTTGTATTTTGTCGGCCAGTGCCATGACAGACTGTTGTGAGCTTCAGAGTGAAATGTGTATTGCAATGTATGAGGATTGATCTCACGCCACACATCTACGAGCCCAAGGGCCACCATGAAGTCAGCTAAACTGGATCTAGTGCGAGGGGAGGCTCTAGGTGGGTTACAATCTTTCAGGTCGCATAGCGTTATGTTTAAGTCTCCACCTATCACTAGGTCTCCGTCTGGTAGGTCTAGAATCATCTTACTCATGTCTGGGAGAGCCGTTCTGTGGAGCGCTCGGGGAACATATGCCGACATGATATTAAAATACCTTCCCTCCCAGGTGCCAGTTACTGCAGCGAATCAACCCGACTCATCTATTCGGGTCTAGTCTACCATGAAGGGGACGTGCTTACGCAAAAGTATTCCCGTTCCTATGGACCCCGAGGTGAAGCCCACGGGTGCAATTAATCTATAACCCCGCCTATCGAGAGCTTTGCAAGTGTTCCCAACTAAGTGGGTCTCCTGGAGAAGGACGACATCCGGTGCATGTCGCTTTATATATTGAAGCACTGTCCCTCTCTTGAGTTTGTCTCCTAGCCCATTAACATTCCAGTACAGTAGTCTGAGTGACGTCTCTGCTCCCCTATCTATTTTGGATGGGCTTATTGCAGTCATCTTCAATATACCTGGGTGCTGGTTTTGTGTGCCAGGAGCGTTTGATCTATGTATCCCTCCTTTTAGCTTGATTTGACTGTCTCTGCCGGTCAGGGAGATACGTTCAATTTAGGGTCAAGTAATGTGGTAGTGGTAGTATGTGAAGGAAAGCTCCCTGTCGTAACTCCTTGTTAATACAACTGTAACTATTACTACAACCTGATAATGCCCCACCCTGTCTCCATAGATGAAGGTGTCTGAACTACTCGCCTCACCAACATTGCAGAGCGCCTGTCGCCCTCCCCTCCCTGTAGTGGGATGTGGACCAGCTAATCCCACTCGCCTCACCCCAAATGTACAATAATAAGACATGGTACAGATGTGCAAGTTACTTACCTTCGGTAACGTAATATCTGGTAGAGACACAGTCGAGCCGCAGATTCATTACCATGTGAATTTTCCCCAGGTGGCAGTCTGGATCTGTACATTTTCAGCACTACCTCTGCGCGCCGGGGGACGGCATCATACGGCTCCATGATGACGTTGTCTCCGGATATGATATCAATGGGGTCATATAAGTCCCCTCACGGCACGCAGACGTAGGTTTCTTCCAAGAAACTCCAGAACCCAGAGCACTCCAGAAACTGGCTGAGGAAACAGTGTGCCCAAAAATCTTTAAAAACACCAATTACAAACAAAATGAAATGGAATGTCAATACCATCCAAAGGGTTTAAAGTAAAAAACCCATATTAATTAATGATGCTTAGGCTACGTGATCCCTGCACCCTGAAACAGAAACATCCTTAAAAAGGGGAACACCCTCCACTCTACCGACCACTCACCAATGGAAGTGAGAGGTATGGTCATACCAATACATGACCATGGATGAAGAGGCCGGAGAAGAGGAAACAGGGGCCGATGGCAAGAGATTTATCCAGAGCACCAGAGACCTCGGGTACAATGGGACCCAACTCTAGAACAACGCATAACCAAGAGCATGATGAGGGATCCAAGCGCATCCACAAGCGGAGCAACGACCTCGTAGTAAACCTTAGCAGTAGATCTTTGACCACGCTTGAAACCAGGGTCTGGGTTTTGTGCCCACCTGCATGGGGGATGACTTCAGAACACACCAAGATTTAGAAGAATTCTTTAGGAAAATATGGTTCTCTTTCTTTTTTGACAAATAGAACACTACTATTCCCGAGACTGCTCCTAATACTGGCCTTAAAAACAAGTCCAAATTCCTTCATTCCCTCCAACAAGTGCCATCAGAGGTAGCTACCTTTGAAAAGGTGGTACTCAAGGATTTTGTAACTTTTAAAGGTCAAGCCAGACAACCATCTTTTAATCTGACTAAAGAAGAGGAGCTGTGCTTACAAAAGTAGGATCTGATCCTGGAATTGTACTGAAGCCGGCAGATAAAGGAGGGGCAATGGTGATCCTTGAAACTCTTACGTATCGCACTGAATGTTTGCGACAGCTAAGTGACACAAAATACTACAAACGTATAGACCGTGACCCTACACCAAGACTGCAAAAAGAGATTACAGCTTTAGTACGTAGAGGAAAAGAATCTGGCTGGATCACCAAGGGCGAGGCAGACTTTCTCATTAAAACCCATCCCAGGATTCCAGCATTTTATGTCTTGCCTAAGATCCACAAAATTCAGAGACCTCCACCTGGGAGACCCATTGTCTCCGGCATTGGTTCTGTACTTGGACCTCTGTCCCAATTTGCAGATTGCTTTCTTAGACCTCTAGTAGCTAAGATGCCCTCATATTTGCAAGACACAAAACATGTTCTGTCTTATCTTACTACAGTCCTGTTTGACCTTGAGAGACATTTCTTGGTCTCATATGATGTGGAAACTTTGTATACCAACATTCCGCAAGATGATACTTTGCAAACCATAAAACTGCTGGAACAACATCCACGTGATGATTTGACTCCCACATCATTTGTAATGGTATATGCGTCCATTGCTATGAAAGATAACTTCTTTTCTTTTGAAGACCAACTTTACTGGCAGGTGACTGGGACATCCATGGGCAATACCTGTGCCCCAAGTATGGCCAATTTGTACATGCATTGGTTTAAATCAACACACATTTACTCGACGGACAACCCCTTCCAGATTAACCTTAAGTTGTGGAAGAGATATATAAATGATATCTTGGTCATCTGGGAGGGTGACCAGATGTCCCTAGAAACCTTTTCTGTGTGGCTCAACACCTTGAATGTCCATTTGAAGTTCACATGCAAGTGCAGTAAAACACAACTTCCATTTCTTGACCTTATACTGTATCCCAAGTATAGTGGTTTTTATACTGAATTGTACTAGAAACCTATGGCTCGCAAATCATTGCTTATCTACAATAGCTTCCAGCCACGGGCCCTACGAGATAATCTCCCGATAGGGCAGTTTCTTTGTCTGAGAAGAAATTGTACAGAAGGACAAGTTACTTACCTTCCGTAACGCCAGAGACATGATCTAGCCGCAGATTCCTTTATTTATTTATTAAACTTGTAAGGCGCAACAGCTACCCAAAAAGGGTTTCCCGGCGCCGAAGCGAGACAGAAGAACAAAAGGCAGCTAAATAATTACTGGTTGAAGAGCCAAGTATTCAGAGATTTCCGAAACTGGATGTATGCCGCTTCGTTACGGATGGCTTTAGGAAGTGAGTTCCATAACAAGGGGCCGAGGTAGGAGAAAGACCTTCCTCCCATCCGGGATAACTTTATTCTAGGCACAGAAAGGTTCCCTTGAGTAGATGAGCGGAGGCACCTAGAGGGCACGTAAGGGTTGACCATGGCTTGAAGATATTTGGGGGCAACACCAGTTTTAATTTTGAACATGTAGCTCAGGGCTTTGAACTTAATACGGTTCTCCACCCTGAGCCAGTGCAGGTCTCTCAAGTGGCCAGAGACCGAGGTCGTTCTAGGTACCCTGCAAAGTAGTCGTGCGGCAGAGTTCTGGACCAGTTGAAGCCTGCGCGTCACCGCCTTGTTAGAACCGAGGTAGAGGACATTACAGTAGTCCAGTCTCGAGGTGATAAGGGCCTGGACTACTGTTTTCTGCGTGTACTCTGGCAGCATCCAGATAATCTTTCTTAGCCACTTCAAGATGGTAAAGCAGGTGGCTGCTACCTTGACTGTCTGATGGTGCATAGAGAGTTGGTCGTCAATGATGACGCCTAGGTTGCAGACTTTACTAGAGGGGCGGGGAAGAGCACCCATCACACTAGGCCAATGTTGTGGGCCCCAAAGATCTTTATTTTTGCCCAAGACCAGAACCTCCGTTTTCTCTCCATTTAATTTGAGGTAATTGGTCTGCATCCAAGATGCAATTTTTCCCAGGCCCAGCTGAAGCATGGAGGGCCCGGCTGCTTTGTTCGTGGAGAGAGAAAAGATAATTTGGGAGTCGTCAGCATAGGTGAACAGGGACAGCCCAGCTGCGTCCGCGACGTTGGCCAAAGGTCTAACATATAAATTAAAAAGTAGGGGGCTGAGGATGGAGCCCTGGGGCACCCCATGAGGTAGAGAATGAGAGTCAGAGCTGGCAGTGGAAGAAAAGATTTGAAACGTGCGGTCAGAGAGAAAGGAGATGAGCCAACTCAGGGCCAAGCCGCCCATGCCAAGAGAGCTGAGCGTATTTACCAGTGTGATGTGGCATACCGTGTCGAATGCCGTGCTAAGGTCAAGCAGGATGAGAGCGACCGTGTCGCCAGCATCCAAATGGTGTCGTAGCCTTTCCGTTACTCCTAGTAAGGTGGTCTCGGTAGAAAAACCGGCTCTAAAACCGGATTGGGAATGGTGGAGAAGCTTTTGGTCATCAACAAATTTAGTGAGTTGGGAATGTATGTGTTTCTCCAAAATTTTGGAAAAGGCCGGCAGCAAAGAGATAGGTCGATAGTTGGATGATAAGTCAGGGTCAGCGTTGGCCTTTTTAAGAAGTGGGACCACCATGGCATGCTTCCAATCATGTGGAACTATAGCCTCTTTTAAGGAGGCATTTAGAAGATCCATGATGGCAAGCAGGGATGTTGGCTCCAGCTGCTTGAGCACTGAAATAGGCAAGGGGTCCTTAGGTGATCCTGATTTGATACTTCCAAGGATCTTTTTAAAAGAAGTTGAAGTAAGAGGGGACCATGTCTCCAGGTTGTAAGAGGGGGTATATTGCGTCGTATCCAGGTCAGGACGAGCAGAGTCCATTGTGCGCAGTGTGAAAACAAATTGGGAGGAATACGCAGGTTGCGAGGAAAGGGTGTTGTCACGCCCATTACACCCTATATCAGAGTGAATTTTCTCGACTTTTTGGACGAAGAAAGAGGCGAGTTCCTCGCATTTTCGTTTATTTAGTGGAGGGGGGCTGTCTAGAGTGGCAGAGCCAGCCAGCTCCTTCACTGTGTTAAATAGTGTTTTGGAGCAGTTTAATGCAGCAGAAATAGTGGTTGAAACAAATTCAGCGCAAGCAAGTTTACAGAGATTATGGTAGGTTTTTTTTTTAACTTCCATGCGTCAGGCTGGCTCTGGAAGATTTTTCGTAGCAGTAACCTGCGCGCTGGTAGGTGGCGTCGGTCTACTCCGCGTGACACCATCGGGGTTGTGTTCATCGTCGTTGTGATGTCTGCGTCGTCAATATAACTGCCAATCCGGCCCGATGACGTCAGTACTTTTCGTGACTTTCCACGCCAGAAGTGCGGAGCCATGAAGTGACTGACCATGGTGTGTTTAAAAACGAACAGCGAGGGCTCTGAAGGGGACATCCCTGACACTTAAAACTAAGGGTGGGCGGGAAATTCCGTTCCGCTCGCGGAATTTGCAAAATTTCGGCAATTCTGCGTTCCGCGGGGAACGCGGAATTGCCGAAAATTCCGCGATCCGCGGCGTAGCGGAATTCGTGAGCATTGGTGAGTAGAGGTATTGCACAAAACGGTGGCATCTTCTTGGATAAACATGCTGGGCAGGATTCATTCTGGCACGATGCTCCTGTCACAAAAATTAAACCTCAACAGGAAGCATTTACAGATATAAAGCAGGTGCCCGAGTTAAAAACGGTGGCATCTTCTTGGATAAACATGCTGGGCAGGATTCATTCTGGCACGATGCTCCTGTCACAAAAATTAAACCTCAACAGGAAGCACTTACAGATATAAATCAGGTGCCCGAGTTAAAGCTCAAATTCGGTAACGCATTAATCAGCTCAAAAAAATTGTGAGCTCGGTCGAGGCTGGGCAGGTGTGCTTTCTCTCCATATCTTCTACCGTCAAAAATTAGCTGTGATGCTTGATGGAGGTCTTTGTATCCATGACTTTCTCGAGCGCAATCCCTGTGTAGTTCCTGTGACCAGGAGGTTCTCTCTCCTCATCTGCTGCTCTGATCGGTCTCTGACCTTTTATAAACAAGAGGAATGTGAACTCGCATAGAAGCCCCGCCCCACACACACTAGCGGTATGCAACGTCTTCCTGCCCTTTACCCACTATGGTGGACAGCTCACTCAAGGGACCCCGGAGCCTTTCGGTGCGGTGGCAAAGTTACAGACCCACATGGTCACTGGAGACAACTCTTCTGGCCCGCAGCTGTAGTGTAGGAAAGGCACTATACATTTACGCAACGAGGTAGCACTTACTGATTAGCCAGTAGTACTCCAGTTGAGTAGAGGTATTGCACAAAACGGTGGCATCTTCTTGGATAAATATATGCTGGGCAGGATTCATTCTGGCACGATGCTCCTGTCACAAAAATTTATTCCGCGAGCTCGCGGAATTCCGCGTGTTTGCGGAGATTTTTTGCCATTTCGTGGAACTTTGCGTAGCACAACTACGCAAATTCCGCCCATCCCTACTTAAAACCCCATTCCGCAGTGCGAGGAGGATGGGTGGGTCGGTAAGGAATCTGCGGCTAGATCATGTCTCTACCAGATAAGGTGTTACCAAAGGTAAGTAACTTGTCCATCTGATAGAGACATCTAGCCACAGATTCCTTACCTTTGAACAGATACCCAAGCAATACCATCCCCGGAGGAGGGACTGCGGAACGGTTTAGACCAAAAAATCCTGTAAAACAGAGCAACCAAAGAGGCCCTTTCTGTGAACCTGGGAATCCAGGCAGTAGTGTCTGGTAAACGTGTGCAGTGATGCCCAGGTGGCAGCTTGGCATATATCCGAAACGGGAACACCACGCTGGAGAGCCGCGGTGGCTGCTTTTGCCCCGGTGGAATGGGTCCTAAGCCTTTCAGGGGGCTCCTTCTTCGCTAAGACGTAACAAATCTTTATACAGAGGATAACCCATCTGGATATAGTCCTCTTCTGGACAGCACAACTTCTCATTGCGCCCACGTACCCTATAAAGAGTTGGTCATCCACCCGGAACTCTTTGGTTTGAACCAGGTAGAACGATAGCGCTTTTTTTGGGTCCAGACGGTGGAGACGTTCCTCTTCCTTGGAAGGATGTGGAGGCACATAGAAGTTGGGCAGGGCAACCGACTGTCCCAGATGGAAGGGTGTTGTCACCTTAGGAAGAAACGATGCCCTAGTCCGGAGTACTACCTTATCCAGAAAGGTCGTCAGGTAAAGAGGCTTTGAAGATAGCTCGCTGACTCTCCAGGCAGAGGTTATTGCCACCAAAAAGGCTGTCTTGATGGTGAGCAACCACAGAGGACAGTTATGCAACGGCTCAAACGGTGCACACATCAAGAAGGTGTGCACCAAATTAAGGTCTCACTGTGGCATGAAGAAAGATGAAGGGGGAAACAAATGGGTTAGTCCCTTCAAAAATCTCTGCACTATAGGCGATTTGAGCAAGCATTTTTTTTTTTTAAATTTTTCGAAAACCTTTATTGAACAAAGTTGCACAGCAAGGTTACAAGATTGCACCATATCAAGGCATTATATACAGGCATACAGTAAATAGCAGCAAAGGTTACCTCGAACACATAACACATGAAATCGGTACAGAGGAAATATGTTGTGGGAGCACCAGGGTAGGAGAGTGAACCATGAGAAGAGGCACCTTGAGTAGGGGAGAGGGGCCAATGGAGCAGAAGGGAGTGTGAGCGGGAAGTAAGCCACTCATTGACCATCACCGGCGGCTGCTGCGGGCAGAGCGCCGGCGGGGAGCGCAGGGGAGGTCGCAGGGCACTGAGAGTTGCGGCTTGAGAGGTAAGACACAAGTGGACCCCATATGTCAATTGGGCGGGATTTGGCTGGCATTAGGTCCCAGAATTCGGACAGGAGTGTCTGACAACATGAAGCATCCTCGAGCCAAACGGCGACCTTGGGTTCACGCCTGCGACCCCAGCACATGGAGACCCTACGCCGCGCGAGGACAAGAAGCATTGCAGTCAAGCGGCGGGAGGCATCTGGGCATAATTTAACGAAGCCTAAGAGGCAGAGCAGAGGATCAGGCTGGACCAGTGACGAGGTGATCTCACAAATAGCGGTGCAGACCTCGCGCCAATATGCGGAGACCTGAGGGCACAGCCAGGCGAGGTGGGAAAAGTCTGCAGCAGGAGCAGAGCAGCGCTGACATCTATCATTGGGGATAAGTCCCATCTTGTGCAACTGGGCTGGAGTCCGGTAGAGCCTATGTAAATACTTAAAGTGGATAAGGCACAGACGGTAGTTTGGGGATAGGTGCTTAAACTGATTGCAACAATAGAGCAAGTCAACTTGAGAGATTTCGACACCCAGGTCCTCACCCCACGCCACACGCGGCCGGTCAGTGGAGATGGAAGATGCTGCCAGTGTGAGGGCGTAAATTTTAGTTACTAGTTTCCGGGGGGAGGGAGACTTGTAAAGGAAGTCAAGAGTGGCCATTGAGGGAGGGGGCTGGGGGAACGAGGAGTGAGGCTCCCTGCAGATAGCCCTGAGTTGATAGTAAAGCAGAGTGTCCATGGGGCCGGAGTCGGCCGCGAGAGAGAAGAATGTGTCCCCAGGGTAGAGGTCCGACACTGTGGAAAGCCCCAAGCGGGTAGCATTTTTAACCATCCCGGAAGTCTGGAGGGGAGGGAAAGCCGGATGATGAGCAATAGGCATGGTATTCGCGGAGAGCATATCGGAGCCGGAGAGTTTACGGAGCCCATCCCAGGCCCGGCGCAAGGTCTCCACCGTATCGATCACAGTGCGTGGGAGTTTCGCAGGGGCGAACAAGGCGGTCGTGAGCGGCCACGGGGCAGCAAGGTCGGCCTCCACCGCGACATGCGGTTGAAAAGGAGTGGGGTGGAGCCAAAAATGAAGAAAACTGGCCTGGGCGCTAAGGGCATAGAGTTTAAGATCGGGGGCCCCAAGACCGCCACGCGACATCGGGAGGGTGAGAATATTATAAGCAATTCTGGGCTGACAACCGACCCAAACCAAAGTAATGAGCAATGAGCGGACTTTGCGAAAAAAGTGGGCAGTGAGGGGGATGGGAATATTGATGAATAAATATAAAAACTTTGGGAGCACCACCATCTTGGCGATGGCTATGCGACTGGCCAGAGACAAAGGCAACCGGTGCCAGAGGGGAATCTTGGACTCAAACCAGTCCACAGCGCGGCCAAAGTTAGCTCTCCAAAATTCGTCCACGTCCCTACTCAGCCAGATGCCTAAGTATCTAGTGGGCCCCGATACCCACACGAAGGGGTAATCCGGAGTGAAAGGCACCGTGGCATCAGTGAGGGGGAAAAGCATGGACTTATTCCAGTTAACCTGGATGCCGGCGTAGCCCCCAAACCGTATCACCTCATGAACCAGTGGGCTTAGGTTCTCCTGAGAATTGCGGACATAAAGGGTAACGTTGTCTGCGTACATGGAGACTACAAGAGCGCGAGCCGCAAAGCCGAGGCCTCTCTGGGTGTGGTGCTGCTGAAGTCTAGCTGCAAGGGGTTCCATTGCGATGGCAAAAAGCATGGGTGACAGCGGGCACCCCTGTCTGGTGCCCCGCTCGATAGAGATGGGCTCAGATATTTGACCGTTAATCCGGAGGCGGGCCGTGGTAAGGGTATAGAGAAGTAATATTTTACGTGTGAAGACCGGGCTGAAGCCCAAGCGAGGGAGGAGATAGAAGATAAAGGGCCACTCTAAGGTATCGAAGGCTTTGGTGGCATCAAGCAGGGCGGCCACTGCCGGGAGCGCAGGGTTAATTTGATGGAGGACGGAGAAGATGGTCCGGAGGTTGTGAGAGGTCGCGCGGCCGGGAATGAATCCGGACTGGTCCGGGCGGGCAATGAGTGGCATGAGGGGAAGAAGGCGGGAGGCGAGTAGCTTGGCGAAGATTTTGTTGTCCGTATTAATTAGTGACAGGGGGCGATAGGAGTCGCGCAGCTCTGGGGGTTTGTCTGGCTTTAGGAGTAGCGTGAGTAAAGCCTCGCGGAGCGAGGGGGGAAACTGACCGTTCTCAAAGGATTCGTTGTACATGGCAGCTAAGTGCGGGACCAGAAGTGGCGCAAAGAACTTATAGAAGGAGACTGGCAGGCCGTCCGAGCCAGGGGCCTTATCACCAGGCATGCCATTAATCGCAGCAAGGATTTCTTCTTTGGAGAAGGGCTCATCGAGGAATCCCCGGTGAGGGCTGCCAAGCCAGAGGAGCTGAAGGGTCTCAAAGTATTGATCAAGAACCTCACTCGGGGGCACAGACACGGCCGTGTAAAGTTGTGTGTAAAATGCAGTGAATCGCGCTTTGATTTCCTCAGGGGAGGTGGTTCTGTCAGGGCCTCCATCCAGAAGGGCGGTTATATAGGATGCAGCGCGAGGCGGGCGGAGGAGATGGCAAGGGTCTTACCAGGGCAGTCGCCCTCACCAAAGCGGCGCGCCCGCGCCTCTCTGCCGAGAAACGCGAGCTCTCTGTTGGCTTCGTCAGCGAAGTCGGTGAGCTTCCCCCAGATCTGAGCCAGTGTGTCAGGGTTGGGGTCCCGGGAGTGGGAAGAGTCCAGAGCCTTAATCTCCATTTCTAGCTTATCAAGAGTGCCGCGGATAGAGCGTAGGACACCGGACTGTTTGGAAATACATTCCCCACGGAGAACGGCCTTGAAACCCTCCCAGAGCGTGGAGGGGGAGTCGACAGAGCCTTTGTTAAGCTCAAAATAAATAGTGATTGTGGTTTGTATCTCGTCGCAGAAGACCGAGTCGCGTAGCGCGTTGGGGGGGAGCCGCCAGGAGAATGCGCGACAAGGGGAGTGCAGGAGGCGCAGACAGAGGCAGTTAGGAGCGTGATCTGAGAGGGTGCGCGCAATGTGTTAAACAGAGGTGAGCCAAGCAAGGGTGTCCGGGGTGGTGATCCAGAGGTCCAAGCGGGACCAACAGCCGCGGGAGCCAGTTAGGCAAGTGCCCTCGCGTGCCTCTGGGCGAGTGTGGCGCCACGTGTCCTACAGGGAGTTATCAGTGAGAATGGTGGTCAGTAGTGAAGCTGTGCGCGGGTGAGAAGCGTGAGGACCGGAGCGATCTAATGTGGTGGACAGTGTTACATTAAACTCACCCCCTCCCCCCCCATAGGAGCGCAGCAGGGCCCAGGGACGAGATGTGTTGCCAGACTTGCGCGAAGAAGTCCGGATCGTCATTATTGGGACCATATAGCGCAGCCAGTGTCAATGGCTGGGCCTGAAGGGTACCATGAAGGACCACAAAGCGCCCCCCAGGGTCGGTAACTACCTGGGAAGTCTGCCACGGAAGCCCTCTGCGCAGCAGGATAGACACCCCCTAGAGTAGTTAGAGTAGAAGAAGGAGTGTATTTTGCCCCAATGCCTGGAAAGAAATCTGGAGGAGGTCGCAGGTAGCAGGTGGGTTTCCTGTAAAAAACAAATGTCTACCCTATGGCGGGTGAGGTGGGCGTGGACCAGGCGTGCCTTGCGGTGGTCGTTAAGACCGCGGACGTTCCAGGTCCAGAACGTAGTGTCGGTCATGGTGCCATGACAAGAAAATTAGTGTCGAGGGAGGCCATAAGTAAGGGTAAAACCTCATGCAGTCTGGTGGAGCGGTGCCGTAGGGAGCAAAGCAAGAAGCACCGTGCAATCACATTGGAAGCGCAACAGAACAACAAAGTCAAAATCACAACAAAAGCCTCGTATGGAGGCGACAGCCCCAAAAGCACAAAACCCCCAGTAAAGCAAATAGCACCAAATGTGCAATGAGGACACAGTGCAGTGAACCAGGGGAGTGCAATAGAACGACCTGTGCAATTGGAATGACATGTCATGAAGGGACCAGGAGAAAAAACATACATCAAAGCAAACAATAAGGCCTCAGAGGGAGGTGACAAACCCCAAGAACCCCCCCTCCCCACCACCCACACCAACCCCCCAATCAGGCTGAGATACCACCCATACCCACCCCGGGGCCCCACAACTGGGACAGGAAAAGTCTATATCCAAGGAGGGAATCATCCCGTGGAGGCATGGCGTCGCTCAGCATACACCCCTGCCAAGGAGGCAGGGTGGCCAAGCCATGGGTCGTAGCAGACATCAGGAGAGATGACACCAGAGAATCAGGGGCACCAAGTCCAACGCATAGTTACGATATGAAGTGCCCTGCGGAGAAAGAAATACAAAGTGGGCCAAATCGGAACAGGTAACTGAGCAACATGAAGAAAAGCCAGCGAAAGAGTCGAGAGAGCACTACAATTCAGTCATTGTCGCTTAAGTTGCCGTCGGCGGCGGCTTGAGAGTGAGCAGGAGAGGATCGATGTGACCGGTCTAGTTTCTTTGAAAAGGCCAAAGCGTCCTTGGGATCCGGGAAGACGAGCATCTTAGAGCCTTGCCTGACTCGCAGTTTAGCGGGATATGCCAAGGAGTACGAGACTTCATGCTTTTGGAGGATCCGTTTCGCAGGGAGGAACTCACGGCGAGCAGCCTGCACCGCCATAGTGTAGTTGGGGTAGAACGACAAGGAGTTGCCCTGATGACGAATCTTGCCCTTCTCCCTGATTGCTCAAGAATGGCATCGCGGTCCCTGAAGTTCAGGATTTTGGCAATGATAGGGCGAGCCGGCAGGCCAGGGCCGGGACAAGGACCGAGGGAGCGGTGGGCCTGCTCGACGATGAAGACTGAGGATAGGACATCGCCGAAAAGCTCGCGGATGAGCTGTATTACAAAGTCCTCCATTCGCGAGATATTGGTGGATTCAGGCACACCCGTGATGCGGAGGCTACTCCTACGGGAACGCGCCTCCAAATCCTCATTTTTGTTCCAAATCAGCTCAAGTACCTTATCCATCTGAAGTAGCTTTTGGCGATCCTGAGTGGCGGCATCCTCAGCATCAGAGACCCTCGTTTCAACATGCAGCAGGCGAGAGTCATGAGAGTCCACACGGGCCTTGACCGTGTCCAGACAGGACGACAGATGTTCGAGCTGGGCCGCAATGCCCATGACAGTGGATTTGACTTCCAACATGATGGACTTCAGATCGTCCTCCCGCGTTGTGGCCACCTCTGTTTGGGCGGCAGGGTCACCCCCATCAGTGACCGCACCATCCTGGCGCATTTTCCGGCGCTGGTTGAAGACAATCTTTGGTTGCTTAGGGTCAGTCTTCCCCATGGCCGGGCAGAGGCACGTGAGAGAAGCAGCCAGGCAGCAGGAGGAAGGCCGCACCTAGGGGGCAAGGTGGCAGCGCCCTTAGATGTGCAAGATGCGTCACAGCTGAGAATAGGTGAAACGGGCAGTCAGGGCGGGGAGGCAATGGTGCAGGTACTCAGTGAGCAGGCGGTGGCAGGCCAGATGCGAGGTGTGGCGAGAAAGCCGCCGGTGTCCCCCCTCACGAAGGCGGGTTGCAACAGGCGCCCGTCAGGCCCACGGGTCCCACAAAGGAATTACAAGGAATGCGACGTAGTAGGGCCTCCGGACTGGCAAGGTGGTGCAAGGAGACCATAGAGCCGGGCACTGCCTGGTGAGGAGTGGTCACAGTGGTGCCAGCCCCGGCAACAGGTGCCGCAGAAGATGGTGAAGCCGCAGGGACGATAGCAGCGAGGAGACACGGGGGTGTGCAGCCTCCAGCGCGGGGCCATGCAACGAGGCCAGCGGGGGGCAGTACTATTTGGATGCCCCAGCAGCAATGATGAAAGATAAGGCCCCACGGTATGGCGCACATGCCCCCAAACCCCACCACGGAAGCCCCCACAGCAGCGGCGCCCACCGGGACCAGCGGGAGACAAGCAGCAGACGGGCCCCCATTGGGCCGCCACGGGTGCAGGATCGTAAGATGCAGGTGGCCGCCGAGGCCACGTCCAGGTTGCAAAGGGCCCGAGGCGCCTCCAAGGACAGTCCCCAGCCGGCGCCAAGCCCAGCAGGAAGGTCGAGGCGGACGTCAGGCGCGGCCGCTGGCGCCAACAGACGGAGGGTGCGTGGCGGAAGTGCAGGGCCCAGGACCGAGCACAAAGCGGGAAGGTGGCAGTGGAGAGCAGGCCGCCAGGCGGTGTCGGTGGGCGGGCAGCCAAGAGGCTGGAGTCGGACGGCTGCTGAAAGGACCCCAGCAGCAGCAGCGGAGCACCGCGGGGAGCCGGGGGGCCGCACCAAAGGACAACAGGTAGCAGGGAGCGCGCCACCCACGTCGTCAGGCCCGGTGGAGGGAAATGGCGCCCGCGCAATGAGAAGGCCAGGGCCGGACGGTACGGCTCACGCGTCCCGATCCCGCCACCAGACACCTTCGTAGCGGCAACACTCACCGGCTCCGACGGTTGATTGGTGGAGGCAGTGCACAGGTCAAAGCTCCGGTCACGGGAGGCCGCCAGCGAGGGGCACCAGAAAGGCCAGGCCACGCCGGCAGAGGGGCTCGGATCCGAGGCCCAGGCCCAGCGGCAGAACTCGGCTCAGCGGCGTCGCAGGAGGCCGAAAGTCGGATCAGGCAGTACCCCGGGGTGAGGTAAGTCAGAATGGCATGGCGTGAGGTGGCGGCGATGGGAAAGTCTGCAGGATTACTGGCAGATTATCGGCTTGGCCGGCAGAGCCCACTTAGAGTGCGGCCATCTTGCAGTCGGCTAAGCCACGCCCCCCCGAGATTTGAGCAAGGATGGCTGATCTGGCACCGAAGAAAAGAAGAAAGGGACGAAAGGTAGCCCTTCAAAGTGCCCAGGGCAGAGCCCTGCTGGGCCTCAGAAACTATGAAGAGAAGGACTTCAGATAAGTGAGCATATAAAGGGTCGATAGACTGATCTGTACAATATTTATAAAACTTGTTCCATCGGCAGGCGTATACTGATTTTGTAGAGGGACGCCTGGCTGCCAAGATAACCTCACAGACTTCAGGAGTAAGGTCAAAAGCTGTCAAGTGTCACCGCTCAATCTCCACGCAAAGAGGCGGAGAGTGGACAGGTTCGGTTGGAGGACCCTTCCCGGCTGCGACAGAAGATCCTCCTGAAGGGCAGCCTGATCGGAGGACCGATGCTCATGTCTAGAAGCTCGGGATACCAAATTCTCAGTGCCCAGTCCGAAGCCACAAGAATAACTTGTGCCCGGTCGCTCGTGATCTTCTTGAGCACTCTGGGCAGGAGTGGTATGGGCGGAAAGGCGTATAGGAGGCCAGAGCTCCACTCGCGATGAAAATCGCAAAACAGCCAACATTGTGCATTCTCTCCAATGCGAACAGATCAAACCAAAGCTCTCCCCACCGCTGAAAGAGACCTTGTGCCACTTCCGGATGTAGAAGCCATTCATGATCCGCAAGGCACCTTGGGCTGAGCTCGTCCGCCCTGGCATTCAGAGAACCGGCCAGGTGTTGAACCACCAGGGAAATGCCCTGACATTCCAGCCAAGCCCAGAGGCACAGGGCCTCCTGACAGAGGGTCCACGACACCACTCCGCCCTGTTTGTTGCAGTACCACATGGTGGTAGTGCTGTCTGTGAACACTCGAACAAGCCTTCCCTTTATTGACGACAAAAAGGCTTTCAGTGCCAATCGGATCGCCTGAAGCTCCAGTAGGTTAATATGGAGCTTGTCTTCTGCTGGAGACCAGAGCCCTCTGATCTCCACCCCCCCCAGATGGCCACCCCAGCCCAGAAGGGACGCGTCCGTCACTACTGTGAGATCTGGGTGGGGAAGGGAGAGGGGTCTGCTGTGGAACCACTTGCGATCCGTCAGCCACCACTTCAGATCTTTCGCAGTGTCCTCTGAAATCTGAACCAGGTCTGTGAGGTTTCCTCAATGCTGTGCCCATTGGAACTTCAGGTCCCACTGCAGAGCCTGCATGGGTCACTAGCAGGATGCAAGAGGCCATGAGGCCCAACAGCCTCAGAGTCAGTCTCACTGAAATCCAGGATAGAGGCTGAAACATTGGTATCATTGCCTGAATATCCTGGACTCGCCTTTCGGGAGGATAGGCCCAAAACTGCACCTTGTCCAGAAGCGCCCCAATGAAAGGAAGCAACTGAGAGGGAGTCAGGTGTGACTTCGGCACGTTGATAGTAAACCGCAGCGAATGCAAGAGGTTCGCCGTCGTCTGTAGGTGGGAGACGAGCCCGCCTTCAACAACCAGTCATCGAAAGAGGGGAAGACTGGAACTCCAAATCTTCGCAGATGAGCTGCGACCACCGCCATCACCTGGGGCACTGGTGAGGCCAAAGGGGAGCACCATGAACTGAAAGTGCTTGTGGCCCACCGTGAACCCCAGGTAGCGGCGATGGGCAGGCAGGATGGGAATATGGAAGTAGGCATCCTGCAAGTCCAGCGCTACCATCCAGTCTCCTGGGTCCAGGGCAGACAGGACCTGAGCAAGGGTGAGCATCCTTTTTGAGGAAGAAATTGAGAGTTCTGAGGTCTAGGATAGGACGAAGGCCTTCGTCCTTTTTGGGAACCAGGAAGTAGAGGGAATAGCAACCACTGCCTACTTCGGGCCCCGGAACCCTCTCTATGGCTCCCTTGGCCAAGAGAGCATTGACTTCCTCGCAGAGCAAAACAAGGTGATCCTCCGTCAGCTGATCGTATGCTGGGGGCACAGAGGGAGGAGTAGTCTCGAAGGGGAGGGAGTAGCCCCTCTGGACTATTTGCAGCACCCACCTGTCAGATGTCATGTTTTGCCAGTGATGGAAGTGATGACCTATTCTGCCACCAACTGGCCGAGAGTGGTCCTGGGGAATCGGACTAGGAGGGTTTTACAGTGGAGGAAAGTATGGTGGCTTGGCTCAACTTCTGGTTCCCTGACCCGTGAGTTTTGGGTGAGCCGCGTCAGCGGCTCCACAGAGGTTGCTGAACTTGCGGGGCCCTCTGGCCGGAATGAGGTTGGCACGGTGGTAGCCCCTTCCATAGCCATGAAAGGAACGAAAATTGGATGAAGCCCTGGGGGCAGTAGTGAGGCCCAAAGACTTGGCCATGGCACGCGGGTCCCTGAAGCGCTCAAGGGCAGCATCCGCCTTGTCTCCGAAGAGACAGGAGCCATCAAAGGGCATGTCCATGAGGTTGGCTTGGACATCCCCCGAAAAACCAGATGTTCTCAGCCAGGTGTGGCGACGAACTGCCACTGTCATGGAAATTGCTCCACCTAGTGAGTCCATCGTGTCCACGCCACATCTGATGGCGAACTTAGCTGAATTTCTCCCATCTGATATAGCTTGGGAGAGTAGAGCCTGGTCCTCCTCTGAGACTCTGGGCAGCACCTGCTCTACCGTATCCCATAAAGAATGGGAGTAATGGCCCAAGAGGCATGCTGGGTTCATTGACCGCAGCCCTAGGCTGATGGAAGAGAAAATTGTCCTCCCAAAGTTTTCCAGCCTCTTGGATTCCCTGTCCAGGGGTGCAGAAGGGAATGCACCTCGGGACGTGGAAGCCTGGACTACAAAGCTTTAGGAAGTGGGGTGGATGGGAAGATAAAGTGGGTCCCCCGGTGTGGGGCGATGGCAGCGGGCGATTGTCCCATTCACAGGAGCTCCTGTGCTGGGCTTGGACCATGTCCCCTGAAGGAAGTCTGTCAAGGCCTCATTGAAAGGCAGTAGGGGTTCTGAGCTCGAGACCCCAGGCTTCAGGACCGCTGTCTAGATGTTCGTCTTGATTGCCACTGTAGAAAGCAGCATGTCAAGGACGTCCGCAGCCTTATGCACCACCATGGCAAAAGTTGGTCCCTCCTCCGTAGCCAGGGTAGGAGGAGAAAGCATGCCAGAGTCTGGGGAGGTGTCCAGACCACTGGCTTCACCCAGTTCCTCATACCAGTCCAGGTTTTGCTGTTGCTGGATTTCTAAGGGGTCCTGCTCCCCTCCCCTCCCAATCCTTTTCCTCCATCCCAAACCCTTCAGAATAGGACAGAGAGAACTGCATGGAGACGTACAGCTCGGTTGGTGCCAGTCTCTGCGTCGGGGGACCCCCGACCGGCTCTGTGTCGTCGGGAATGAGGATCGGGGAGGTGCCGCCGGTGAGCGCTGGTGAAGCGGAGGACCTCGGCGTCAGACGCGGTGCCGGGGGAAGGTCGCTGTGGAGGTGCAAGCAACGTCCGTTCGGACCCGGGAATGGGTCCACTCGGAGGACATGGAGCCGGCACGGGAACCACGGGGCCAGAAGGTGAGCCGGCAGGGTCAGGCTGCCCAATTATGATGCACATGGCATCATAAAATTCTTTGAGTTGGGCGGAGGTCACTCCTGGAAAGGGAGGGAAACGCGGAGCCGACCCAGGCACCCGCTCCATGGAGTGGGGCCTCGAGCGTCAAGGTTCCTCCGCCGCGTCACGAGATGGGCAGGGCAAAGTCGAAGCACGCTTTGACTTCTTGTGCTTTTTTGCGGTGCCTATTACCTGACTTAGACGACTTCGACAAAGAGGACTTCGAATCATAGGATCGGTGCTCGGACCTTCCTCTCGACCGAGACCTGGACCTAGATCGAGACCGGTGAGGTGACCTCCGCGGTGCTGGAAGCCGGGTCGCGAGAAGCTTTAGGGACCGCTCCCTCAAAGCTTTCAGTGCCATGGCCGGGCAGTCGGAGAACAACTTGAAGTCGTGGTCGCGCTCCATGCCCCACAGACAGACCAAATATGGGTCCGTTAATGACATGGCGCGGTGAAAAGCGCCGCACGGCTTGAACCCCGAAGTCTTCTTACTCAACATTGCTAAACACACCAACGGAGTCGACAAAAAGTCTGTCAAAAAATGACAGGGGGTGAGCACTCTTCAACGGATTGGCGCTGGCTGGCACGGAAAGAAAAAAACTGACGTCAGTGCGCCGGAGTGGCGGTTATATTGACAACGCGGACATCATGACGAACACGACGCCAACGACATCACGTGGAGTCGACCGATGCCATCTACCGGCGCGTAGTGGTACTGCTACGAAAAATCTTCTGGATCCTGCTATACGCCTGGAAGTTCAAAGGTAAGAAATCTGCGGCTAGATGTCTCTATCAGATCTGGACAGGTAAAAAGAGCATGCCAAGAACCTAAGTGAGAATCTCCTGGCACGTCAGTATCCCGGAGACCTCACTCGGAGAGCTTCCAAACGGGCACATAACAATAATCAGGAGGCCCTACTGGAAACATATCCAAAACCCAAAACAGAAACATTGGTCTGTGTCAGCACGTTCAGCGCCCTGACCAATAAGATCAAGAAAGCGATTAATAAGAACTGGCATATCTTAAACAAAGGTGATAAACTCTGTGAAAAACCCCTCTTCACATTGAAACGCGGTAGTAATCTGGGGACTTTCTGGTTCATACGAGACCACGTCACCCTAGGACCAATGACACCCTACAAGCATTATGGACTGGTGAGCCAGTCAGAGGCCACTTTCCATGTGGTTCCAGTTCTGTTTACAACTTTACCCAACTTACAAAACAGTTAGACCTTGGCCTCAAAACACCATGTTTGTTATCTAGCCACACTAATTGTAACTCAGAGGGTGTAATATATTTGATCAGATGTCATGTGAGATGCTTTATGTGGGCATGACGACCCGCAAGGTGAAACACAAAATTATCGAACACAAAAGTTAGGTAAAATGCAAAAAATCAAATACAAAACTCACAAGACATTTTCTCAAGGCCAAACACACTGAGGACGACATCAAGTGAGTGGTTTTGGACAAACCGTACTATTGTAAAGAGATGGGTGCACTTGACAAAGTTCTGTTCCGCAGGGGACAGCGTTGGGTCTTCAGATTAAGTAGCCACTTGATGGGTTTCAACGATGACTGGTGCTCCCTATAGGAGAGAGTTGCACCAGTGACACCTAGTTACAGCGATGATATTCTTGTAAATATTATACAATAACACCATGGCTTGAGACACATGTATACTGCTACACAGCTATAGTTGTCCTTAAGTCTTGCTGTAATGTACTACATGACTCAGGATACCATATCTCA
The DNA here is from genome assembly GCA_963921515.1 of Calotriton arnoldi. NCBI lineage: Eukaryota > Metazoa > Chordata > Amphibia > Caudata > Salamandridae > Calotriton > Calotriton arnoldi. The sequence goes on along the minus strand of CAWUFW010000899.1, from coordinate 2,450,541 downwards.
CAGGGTGGAGACATGTTCTAGTGGTCATTTCTCGCTTGTATTTTTTTAATGTTATACAGATATTCCTCACATATTCATTGCCTATGTACCTTCTTTGAACTTACAACATACTGTGTTCACGCTATCTCACAATGTTATCACTGAAATAGCATTTGGGTACTACATGTCCCATGAATACCTTGCTAGCACTTCCGAGTGAATGCACGGAAGGTTCAAAGAGACTGCTAGTCTCGTGCGCTTCCTCCTGCCAGACTTTCCAGATATGGACGTGAATAGAAGCTTGTAAGGGGAGCTACATCGACCGCACCCGAGTGCTTGTACGCTTATTACTATCCGCGGACTTGCGGTGATTCTACGATGAGCTCCCCATTTGGCATTGCTATAAGGGGCGCCGCCTATCATTATCTTGCTAAGAGACGGGTTTGACTATTGCCCTATTATTTTCCGCCCTTCCAGATACCGGGATGTTTCATTTTGCTTAGTAGTTTCACATCTCCTACAGGTGGACAGCCTTCTTGTGTGCCTAGGCTCTCTCCCGCACTATGACTACTTTGCAAGGTTGAGATAATGACACTGCACACGTGGCCACAACCCCTGCAGTTTTAAAGGTTGTATTTTGTGCGCTTCATACTTGCAGTTACTCTGCGATGAGTTCCCCGCCCGGTGTTGCTCTAAGGAGCGCCGCCTACTCTTATCTTGCCGAGAGACGTGACTATTGCTTTATCCATCCTTCCTGTCCCATTTGGCTTTGTAGCTTCACATTGCCCTCAGGTGGACCGTCTTCCTGCATGCCGGGCTCCCTCCCGCACCATAACTACTCTGTGAGGTTGAGAGAATGACACTGCCCACATGGCCACAACCCCTACAGTGTCAAAGTTTTTATCTTAATTTTTATTTATAGTCAGACACATTACTACACCCATAGCATAAGGTGTTGATATACTGTCTATGGAATGTTGCTGGCACCTGTATCGGACTGATTAGAATGGTAAAAAACGTTCTTCCTCTACTCCCGGTGGAATCCCGTAAGATTGTAGTGCAAGCCCTAATTACATCCAGGTTGGATTACGTAAATATCTTGTATCTGGGGCTTCCAGAATATTTGCTCAATCGGCTGCAGGTTGTCCAGAACGCCGCAGCCAGAACTATTCTTATGGTAAACCCCAGAACGCGCATGTCGCCCCACCTGAAAGCGCTGCACTGGCTCCCGGTGAGAAAGAGGATTCAGTTTAAGGCCTTAGTGCTTGCTTATCGAGCCTTCCCCGATACGGGTGCGGTTTACCTGAAAAGTAGGATCCAACGCTATCAGCCTCAACGAGTCTTAAGGTCCTCTGGACAATCCCTGATGGTGATTCCCAAGTTCACTCGATCTCGGATTGGAGGTCGTTCCTTTCAGGTTCATGCGGCTCGTCTGTGGAACGACTTGCCTCTACATCTCAGATTGACTCAAGACTTGCTGTTTTTTAGGAAACAACTTAAAACATGGCTGTTCCAACAATAACACGATGGTAGGCGGGCGGGGTTTTTCTGTTGGTTTTGAAGATTAGCGCCGGGACACTCTATGTGAGTATTCGTGCGCTTTATAAATGCCTAATTTAATTTAATTTAAATGGTGTGGTCCTTTAATCTACTTCCACTTGTTCTGTGTATATACACGTATAGCTCTACATGCTGGGAAAGGACTGATGACGGTTGAGAGGACCCTTGCCTACATGCTGATGGTAAGGTCATTTTATATGCTCACTGGGAGCACAGATATACTCAACACAAAGTTTGTCGTGTTGGTGATGGACACTGCTGTCGCACATTGTATATGAGGAACTGTGCCTGTTAAATTCTCTAAATTTTCTCTGTTTCCTACAGCGTCCAGTGAACTGTCTCAGACGGTACCACAAGAACAGCTTTTGAGCTGACTGTATGGCCCCAAGTTTCTGTCATTTATTCTATACACTCCATACAACAGAGTCACATATATAGTTTGGTCCTGAGGAATGCCTAGAACTTTCTTAGTTCCATATGGCAGAAACATGTTGACCATAGGATAGGGTAATATCTATATCCCTATTTCACTTCGCTTTTTTAACCCTGTCCACTGGAGGCACCAGAATAAAGTTTTTTCACCCACCAGGAGATAGTTTTATTCACTTTTTTCTTTGCACTCTGCCCACATAGGAAGTAGTAATTATTGTGCTGTAGAACACCCCTGCTCCTCTCCCGCAGGAGAGTCGTAGCCCACACTGGGTACCTTGCGGCCCCAGTGTGAGCAGGGGACCCTATGATGAAGCATGTCACCCTAGGGTGAGTGAGGGTTCTCGTTCTAACATCGCAGTGCTCCTTCGGTTCCTTACCCCTTCACCCATGTATATAGTGTGTGTTTCTCTATCTATCCATACCAATACTAGACCCATGAAACAACAATAAAATGTTTGAGGAGCCACTATTACGAGAGATAGTGAACAATGGTATACAAACCAGAATAGATATAGGGTTTAACCCTTTGACTCATAGAGTCACAGAGTGGGGAGGATGGGTAGGGAGTTAATGAATCGGCGGCTAGACTGTGTCTCTACCAGATATTACGTTACTGAAGTAATTTGTACATCTAATAAAGACATCTAGCCACAGATTCCTTAATTTTTGAATTAAATATCACAGCTATACCCCCCTGGAGGAGGGTCTGCACACAAATCCTACAATAGTACTCAAAGAGAACCAGCGGGTCAATGCCAACAAACGACTAAATGTATGTAGGAATAGTTGGAAAAGAGTTTGGCTCTTAATAGTGCCTATTATCACTATCACAGAATATATAAATAATCAACCACCCTATTGCCCTAATAAATCGAGTCCTGAGGGAAAAAGGGGTAAAAAAAACCCTAAATAACCATCTGACCATTATCAGATACTATTATCTATCCCCCAAGGGAAAAGAAAACTCGAGGACCAAAAGAGACAAGAACAAGACAAAAGCCTTCTGAACAGTATTCTTCACATCAGTAAAAAAACGTCCTGATAAAATCCATAAAGAAGTGTGGAAGCTAAGTTTTGATAACAATAGTGGCATCCATGTTGTATAACTTGACATTGTGATAATTCAATGATGATGGAAATTGTAGACAAATGTATAACCATTGCTTGATCTCATATATCAGTACTGATAGACAGTTTGTACTTAGCCTGTCAGTAAGCTGCTAGTAACGCAACACATTGTAAGGCTTGTGCAAGAGAGTACATTTCCATGTTACTGCATTCTGCCAGCTTGCCTTAGCAACATGCCCTGTAGCCTCAGAAGTATATCCAGACACACATAAAGATAATGTGGACTGTTCTGATTGGTCAGCATCTATTGCTAGGACTTGGGTGTAATGTAACTGTCGGACTCTAGACACGAGGGACTTGTCACGTACACATTAGGTAGATACCAGATCTATTCTTGTATAACGTTGTACTATAAATTTCCGAGCATGATGTATTTTATCACCACCTGCCAGAATATGATGGCCCAGCGCATCTCCTACTACGCATGAGATTTTGTAACGATATCTTGTGGTTTGCATCTATATATTCTTGTATTGTACTACTGCTTATTCGAGCATCCAGTCCCCAACTGATGCTCCAGTGCATGTAATAAATCTCTTTATTTCACTCAGGTGTTGTGACAGAGTTTCTTTCTGGGTTCTACAGATCTTGGCAGTTTCTACATTTGGTGGATGAATACGGTCCATTGAGCCTTGGCCATCTGCTGCTGACCGTTGCCTTCGGGCCCCCTGAGAGGGGACACTACCGCCTCCAGGTCCTGTTTTCACCCTGCAGTGACACAATCTGAGGGCGGCTCCTTCTGCCTGCGTTGACTCTCAGAGAGAGGGGAGCCGAACACTCCACTCAGCACTGGCTGGTCAGCACCTTGGTAAGATTCCCTTCTCTTTTACATTTCTGCTCCGTTCACTTGGCCTGCATGGATCTCTCCACATTGGCTCTTGGTATTCTTTTTACTGCCCTGTGTGTGGGCATTCTGATGTTTGCCATTTGCTGTCGCTGTTATGATCCCTCTGCTTGTCTGACTGCGCTCCTGAAGGCTGTCAGCTGGTAGTTTCTTCTAGGCAGCCCATGTTCATTTCTATGCAGCCCGTTCTGGTATAGGCTGCCTATGGATATTCCGGTTGTTGTTTTCTCTTTGATGGCCTTCTTTTCTTTATATTGCATCTATTAACTTTACTTTTATTTTTGCTGTGACGATTCTGAGCCGACACCGGTTCAACACGCGCTTTAGCTTACTGCTGAGTTTCGCATTTTTCTTTGTCCAAAGGGGACATGGGCTTGTTGATGAGCTATGATGCTTTATTAAGAATGTGCACCAGTTGAGTAATGCAATGATTTTAAATGTAGATCTGAATTAATCTGCCTCATCTGATGCTACCTTGATTTATATATAAAAGATCTTGATTTTAAATACACAAGCCTGGTGTGGTGTCATGTTATTGCGTTCGCATTCCTGAGTCAAAGTAAGAGTGTGCTGCACAACTGCCTTACACATTGCCTTCGCGTGCTTTCCCGCCTCGCGCCATGCTACCGTAACGGACTCGGTAACCCCATTTCCAACATTTGGTGTTCAGCGGTGGGATAAGGACTGGTGTTTGTGCAGCACCCTACAGTGACTCAGTGTGCGCCGCAATTAGACACCTATTGTAATGCAAGTGCTAGGAATTCTTTTATGATTGCCGATTGTGTACATTCCTGCGTTAGACCTGCTACCTACAGTCTAGAACCCTTTCTCTAAATTGTCTGGGGCCCCACCTAGGAGGATGGAGTTTGAGTTAGCCAACCTAGAAAGGTATACGGTGACACAGCTCAAGGAGTTCTGCCTAGAGAGGGGGGTGGCCGTCAAGCGAGGCGCCAGAAAGGAGGTGCTTCAGAAAGCTTTGAGGGCATGGGTAATGGCCCACCCGGAGGGAAGAGGGGACGAGGAGCAGGGGGAGGCAGACAACCCAGGAGAACTGGACCTACTGCACATTGATGTTAGCGAGAATGTGTTGCCAGGAAGACGTTCCAGGGCAGGCAGTAGTGCGTAAGGGGGGAGTTTGTCGGCAGAGGAATTTGAAGACAGGAGGGAGGAGAGGCAATTAACTTTAGAACTTGCTAGGATGGAAAGGGAGCAAAAACAGGCAAGGCTAGCCATGGAGGAAAGGAAGCTTGCTCATGAGCTTAGCCTGAAGGAACTAGAGCTCCGAGCCTTGCAGATGGAGATGCAGGGCAAGGTGAATGGTGGCAGCGTACCTGCTGGGGTTCCACAGGAGCCCAAATTTTATCTACCAAGAGAGGTGATAGCCAGTTTTAGTGTAGGAGATGACATCGATAAGTGGTTGGCGGCGTACGAGGTGGCTTTGGTGGCCCATAGAAAGCTACTAGGGTGGAGGTCTTTACAGGTACATACCTCCACCAGTAAGGGAACAGCGGTGGAGTACCATCGAACGAGAAGCCTTTGCCGTGGTTTGGGCTGTAAAGAAGTTGAGGCCATACCTTTTTGGTTGTCACTTCCTGATCCAGACCGACCACAGACCCCTTCGCTGGCTCATGCAGATGAGAGGCGAAAACCCCAAATTGTTGAGGTGGTCCATTTCCTCCAGGGGATGGACTTTCGGGTGGAACATCGACCCGGTGTAGACCACGCCAACGGTGACGGTCTCTCCCGGTTTTTCCGCCTTAGCGACGAGAACTCCCTAGAGGTTGGGAAGCTCTCCCTCTTTCGACTGGGGGGATGCGTGTTAGACCTGTCAGCCCTAGGGTGGTCTTGCCCTGTTTTTTTCCCTTTTGCGTCTCATTTTTGCCACCGTATTTTTACTGGACCTAGGTCTCCGGGCGCCTTGCCACTGCTAGCCAGTGCTGAGGTGCAGGTGCTCTCTCACTCAAGATGGCTGCCACAGGCCCCTGCTACTGCAGAGGGGCCTTGCACACATACACACTAGTAGCCAGGGTCAGGCTGGGACATAGGGATACAGTATCCATCCCGTCCCCGCCTCTGGGCCACATAGCCAGACATGTAGAAGGTTCCAGAACCTTCCAGGCTGTGGGAGGAGTTATGTTTTGCCGCCTTTAGGAGGGTCACCTGACCTAGGGGTATAAGAGGCTTGGAGGGAAATCTTTTAGTCAGTTGGGGCACCACTGATCCTGGGAGAACCTCTGCCGGAGTACAGGCTTTAGGGCCTAGGGGGGAGACCTACACTACTGCTGCTGACAAGGCTTAGGCACTGCTGTAGTAAGTTAGCTGAGGAACGCCCACCACCCACTGACCTTGCCCAGCGTGAGGGGACCCAGGGAACCACCTTCAGCGTGCTGGGAAGAACATCAAGCACTCCCAGAACCACCAACTCATTCCCCCCCCTCATAAGAAGAAACTTCTGACAAGAAACTTTTGACAAGAAACTCATAATAAGAAACTTCTGACAAGAAACTCCTGACAAGAAACTCCTAAGAAGCAACCAATCTGGAACAGTCGCAAGAAACCTTAATTTGAGGAGGCCTGACCGTCCAGCAAGGCCTGAAACCTGAACTGCCAAACTGGGGATCACCAGGTAAAGCGCCGTACCCTGAAGCGCTAGACCTTCACCCCCTATCTATTCCTGCCTGCTGCTGGGCTGCCCCCCAAGCACCTTTCCAGTCAGCCCTGCCCACAGGCTGCTGGTGCGCCCCGCGTTCTGTCTCCACGAGGGAGAAACTGCCCCCCCTCAGGTCACTGACCTCGTGAGGGAATCACCCCCGCGGCCGCCGCCGCGTGAGGAGAAGTGCTGCTGTGAGGGAAGCCCTCCTCGAGGCCGTGTGGTGAGGTGCGCCGTCCGCGCCCTCACCGAAGGAAGCGCTGTGGTGAGGGAGGCCCCTCGAGTGAGTGTGGTGAGGTGCGCCGTCTGCGCCCTCACCGAAGCCTTCAAATTGCCCCCAAGACATCACCGCCGGGCCCGGGGCCCCACCGCCGAAGTCGCGGCCGAAGAAATCACCGCCGCAGCCCAAGGGGGCCGCGTGAAGCAGCCGCGGCCTAGCGCGATCCGCGAGGCCTCCAGGCCCCGCCGACGCCGTTGCTGGGCAACCGGGGACGCCGGCCGCGCCCCCGGGAAGGCCGCGCAGCGTTTGGGCGCCGGCTCCCGCCACGCCCCCCAGCGCCGACGGAGGCCGAGGAAGAGCTCCGGCCGTGCAGAGGGAGACGGGGAGCCGGCCGGAGAGGACTGCCGGCTCCCGCTCCCCTTCCCGAAAGCCCGCAAATCCACTCACTTGATCCCGGGGGCCGGAGGAGGGTGATACCGGCCCCCGCAACGTCCCTGAAGCCCGCAAATCCACTTCCTTGATCCCGGGGGCCGGAGGAGGGTGATACCGGCCCCCGCAACGACCCGCAATTCCGGCCAAAAGGGCCGAGGTACCCCGACCGGGCCCCGCCCTCCAGAACACGGGCCGGGCCTGGAGATCGCCAGTCGCTAGGAAGCGCGACCAACGACCACGCACCAGGTGAGCCCAGGAGGCCCCTAGGGCCCACAGAGACGCCACTGGGGGCCGGGGGCCACCATTAACCCTTAGATTAACCTGAGTAACTTTCCCCATGAGGCGAGGCCCCGGAGAGGAGTGGGCCTAGCCTGGAATTAACCCCTGAGGGACACAGAAGCCCCAGAATACAGGACATGTTGAGGGGTTCCCCACATTGTTTATTCATTTAATGCTGATGCCTATTGTAATTACTGCCTAGGCCTATGCTTATAACTGCAAAGTCTTTATCTAAGGGGAAAGTGATTAATTGAATTGAGCTGAAGTGTATACCGCCAAGAGTTGAAGTGTTTTATGTTACAGGTGTACTGGAGTTGCGACGCCCACTGTACTGAATGTGGGTGCGCCTAGATTAATGCAGGCCTATTGAAATGTAACGTGAAAAGCCTTCTTTTAAGTAATTGAATATTCGTGAAGTGAACTGCATGTTTAGGCCCATGTTTTATTAATGCACCTTGTGATCATTATTGGTGCTACGTTTAGGAGATGATTCCTGCGGCCTCTTAGTGGCCTACAATGTTGATGAGCTATGATGCTTTATTAAGAATGTGCACCAGTTGAGTAATGCAATGATTTTAAATGTAGATCTGAATTAATCTGCCTCATCTGATGCTACCTTGATTTATATATAAAAGATCTTGATTTTAAATACACAAGCCTGGTGTGGTGTCATGTTATTGCGTTCGCATTCCTGAGTCAAAGTAAGAGTGTGCTGCACAACTGCCTTACACATTGCCTTTGCGTGCTTTCCCGCCTCGCGCCATGCTACCGTAACGGACTCGGTAACCCCGTTTCCAACACAGCCCTTTAAGAAATCTATTTACAATAGGAGATTTAAAGAGAGAAGGTTGGTCTGGCAGCTGCAAAAAAAGCAGACAGAGCAGAAAAGTAACCCTTGAGAGCTCCCAAAGCAGAGCCCTGCTGGGCAAGGGTCAGAATGAACAAAAGGACAGTAGAAAGAGGAGCAGAAAGGGGGTCAATAGACCTTTCTGTACAGTATAATACAAATTTCTGCCAACGGCAGGCGTATACCGACTTAGTGGAGGGCCGGCTTGCCGCCAGAATAACATTACAGACTTCAGGAGGAAGGTCAAAAGCCATCAACTGCCGTCGCTCAATCTCCACGCATGGAGGCGCAGAGTTGACAGGTTTGGGTGGAGAAGCCTTCCCTGCTGCTGCGACAGAAGATCCTCACGAAGGGGCAGCCTGATCCAAGGATTGACACTCATGCTCAGAAGCTCTCGATACCAGACTCTCCTCGTGAATATAGCATTTTACAACGCGTGCTTTTACTACCCGGTAGGTAACCACGCGGTCGTTACTACGACCGCGTTGTTACAATGCGATGCCATTACAACGCAAGTCATTACATTGACTTGCAGTAGATGGCGCTGTTTTTTTAATAAAAAGGGATTCCCGTCCATAATATGTATGGAAAGTTTTTTAATTTTGTATTAAGTTTTGTATTATATTTTTAATAAATTGATTACATCAATGTATGAGTTGTAGGTTTTGTACCAATACTTGGATTGTTGGTTTCAACAGTGATCCCTCAGGTTGTATGCTTTTCTGATTGTTGGGTGAAAAGAGGATTCTATGTGCGGTAGGATTTTGTGAAGTCAGACTTCGATTACTCCCAAAGGACGTTCCTTTTTGAGTTTCTGCTTGCATCCTAGTCCTTTGGGTTCCAAAGGGTCCCTCTCCTTTTTTTAAGAAGTCTTCTGTACAACCAGCTGGTTGGAGAGGTTAGTTAGTTGTTTTCTTCTTTATTGGTTTAGTGTTATCCTGTATATTTTATCAATATGGATACATTTAAGACCTTTGGTTTTTCAGAAGACCAATTCAACAAATTGATTAACCAAAACCGCCGAATCAATGGAAATGTCAATCCATTGAGTAGTGATCAACTATTTAAACTTCTTAATTTGAAGAAGAAACTTATTAGAACAGAGCTTCATGCTGAATTTTTAGTTGAATACCTCAAAACAGGAGTTATTCCAATTGGACTCCGGGTTCGAAATGAGCCAGGTCTCTTTATTGACAATACTACATTTTTAGAAACCTGGACGCTTATAGCCAACCGCTGCAGCCGCGATTGGATTATTTTAATTATAGAAACGGCGCAGGAGGTTTTAATCATTGAAAGGAAAGAAATTGAGGAATTAGAATCAAAAATTAAGAGTAGTACTGGTTTAGAAGGGGCAAAAAAGAAGCTTGAAGAATTAGAACATGAAACCAATGGATATAGGGAATATTTGATTAACAAAAAAACTAATAAACTTAAGAAAGATATAGAAAAATTCAATGTAGAATTGGTATACCCATATCTCAACAAAGAATATTATAATCAAAAGAACCCCCAATGGGAAAAACCCCATCCACTAAGACCGGTTTATTTCAGAGGAAGAAACCAACGGGTTACCTTCTCTGAAACTTTCGGTTCAAGCAGCGAAGAAGATGATTATAGTAAAGATCATCAGAGTAGAGAAGGGACCAACTTGGACCATGAGTCTTTTTTAGGACAAAGACAAAGGAGGGGCCAGAGAAATTTTCGGAACACACACAGGGGAGATCAAGGGAGGATGTATCCCCAACAGGATCAAGGCAGGAACTATCCCCAACAGGAGTACTTAAAGACACGCAATCAAAGCTACTGGAGGTAGACAAATTCCCAATTATTAATCTATCTCGGAGAACCCTATCTGTCTCTGAAAAACAAGTATTAGAGAGGGGATTTAGCTTTGCCCCCAGTGCGGCATTAAATAGATTTGAATTTGAAAAAGATTTGAAAGCACTGTTTAGGAAAGTGAGGTTAAAAAAGATTTTTGAGAATAGAGAATGTCCTGTTTCAAGTAATGTGTCAGGCCTTAAGCCAAAATCCACATTCACACCCTCTTTGAATGTAATTGATAAGAACATTGAGATATTTGAGAGAGTAACTGAAATAGAATTGAGGAACATCCTTGATCGTCCTGCGAATACTAGAAGTAGGAATAATAATCTTTCTAAGTCCCATAGGGAGTCACTTAGATCACTACAGAATGATATCAGTATCACCATCAAACCCGCCGATAAGGGCGGGGGAGTGGTGGTATTTGATACAGAGGATTATAGAAAAAGAATGCTGAATCTACTGGAAGTCCCAGAACATTACATTAGAGTTCCTCACAGTAGGATAGAAAAGCTCAAGAAGGAGATTGAGGTATTATTAAATACAGCTAAAAATGAAGGTTGGATATGTGAGGAGGAGTATAAGTTTTTATATAACGGCTCTCCAATCACCCCAGCGATATATGGACTTCCTAAGGTCCACAAGGACCTCACAAATCCACCAATGAGGCCGATTGTAAGTAGTATTGGGTCTCTCCTTGAGCCATTGAGTAAATTTGCAGATTGCTTTATTAAGCCTTTAGTACAACAACAGACATCTTATCTAAAAGACTCCGCACATGCTATCTCAATTTTTGAGGGAAGGAGCTTCAACAGGGTGACCCAATTTTTAGTCACCCTGGATATTGAAGCTCTATACACCAACATACCCCAGGATGACACCATCAAAGTAGTTGGGTCACTGTTGGGAAGAACAGATCTCCATGGTGGCAGCATGGAATTTATTTTATGTTGCATTACAATGGTGTTGAAGAACAATCTGTTCTTATTTGAAGAAGATCTTTTCCAACAGGTGAAGGGGACCAGCATGGGGGCCACCTGTGCCCCCAGTCTGGCCTGTCTTTATGTGGGTGAATTTGAAGTTAGGCATGTTTTCAATGAGGCGGCCCCCTTCTTTGAGAACGTGAGTCAGTGGTGCCGCTTCATTGACGACATTGTTTTTATCTGGGAGGGCAATCCGGAGGAATTGGAAGAATGTATCTTGTGGCTTAATTTAGGAGATCCAAATTTGAAATTTACAGCACAATTCAGTAAAGATAGAATTAATTTCTTAGACATCTGCATTAAGGATGATGATGGCAGTCTAGCGGTGGAGCTCTACACGAAGCCCACTGATAAAAATACTCTCTTACATTATGAGAGCTTCCACCCCAAAGCCCAAAGGGATAATATTCCCTTTGGGCAATTTCTGCGACTTCGCAGAAACTGTTCCTCTATGTCAGATTTTAATAGACATTCAGATGTCCTTAAACTGAAATTAATGGATCGAGGTTATCCCAAAAAACTGATTAGACAATCATACAAGCGAGCCAAATATTATGACCGCGAGTACATGTTGGATCAGAATATAAATAGGAGTCAGGATACCAAAAAAGAAAGAATAGTGTTTGTGAGTCAATTTTCTGAAAATAGTAATATCATCAAAAATATTGTGAATAAAAATTGGAAAATCTTGAACGATGGGCAGGAAGTAAAACTTGACAAACCACTTTTTGCATTTAGGAAAAATAAAAATATTAGAAATTCTCTAGTAAACACCTACAGAGATTGCAAAAGGGATTTTCAAAACACACTGCAGGGCACTAAGGCCATTGGCAATTATACATGTGGAATGTGTTCTATTTGTGAACACTGCATGGTGGTGAAGAGGCTTAATTTTAATGGTCAAGAGATCATCTGTAAGAGCCTAAATAATTGTCGCAGTAAAAATTTGATCTATCTCCTCATATGCCCCTGCGGGCTAGGCTATGTAGGAGAAACGAGCCGTGAGCTTCGCATTAGAGTGCTAGAACACAAGTCAGCTTTAAGAACAAATAAAGAGAACGCACCACTGACAGAACATTTTTCTAAGGTGAAACACAGTTGCAATGATTTGCGGTGGTTCATATTAGAAAAAATCCCAGGAAACATGAGAGGTGGAGATTTAGATAAAAAAAGGAAACTGAGAGAACAGTGGTACATTTGTAAATTGAACACTGTGCAAAACGGCTTGAATTCCAGAGATGACTGGATGTCTATTATCTCCTAAATAAAACCCCGGTGTTGCCCTTTATGTCTAGAGTATAGATAAAGACACTCTTGTTCATGTAAAAATACACCGATTTGATTCAATAGGGAACGGCAGTGGTAAAGATGAACGGATGAAACTTATAATACTGATCTACCACATGCAATTTTTATCATGTAGATCTTTATCAGAAACGAAATATGGCAATTTGAATGAGAAGGGGCAATTAAAAAGTTTTTGTATCCATGAACACTGCATCATCCCTAGAGAGTGTGGCTTATAATTCAATTGCTTGCACTGTGTTATGAACATTCGTGATTTCCGGATTAGACTATATACAATGGTGAACGTTTACTTAGAGAATGGAAGGCGCTACAAGGGTGTTTAATGCAGCCCTTGATAAAGTTTTTTTTGTTAAATCGGAGTGTTAACAGTTAATAGTCCGTAAAGATGCAGAGGCGCAGGTCACATGACCGTTACGTTCACGTATTGACGTAGGAAACATGAGGAGGCTTTTTAAGGCGCCAATACAGCGGTATGGTGTTTATCGCACGAAAGACAGAAACAGAAGTGCTGAGATACCGCTGGGTCCCTGCAAGAGGTAGGTTTCGGTTAAGGAACAGGGTCATGGGGTAGGATGTTTTCTTTAGTGATTATAGATGGGGGAAAGTGAAGTTATGTGGCTGTCAGAGACCGCTGACTATTTATATGGAAAGTGTTGGAAGTGCCTCCATGTAGTAATTATTAATATTATTTTTTGATTAGTATATGCGCCTGATAAACAATGAAATTTAATGTGGCGATTCTGATCTCGGGGCTAGAATAGAACAATATAGTGAGCAAGTCTGTTTTATTTTGGAGTACAACATAATATAGGAAGCGAGTATGGCTCGGCTTTCTCACATTGGTATTTAATATGGCCAGTCTAACTTCGGGGCTAGAACAGAGCGAGGTAGTATTCAAGCCCATGTAACTTTGAAATAAACGTAATATAGGAAGTGAGGATGTCTTGGCCTCTATTTAAAAAGATAATATTTTGGCTTTTACTTTGTAGCCGAACAAAAGGGCCAGAATACAAGAAGGACCCATATATAAAAAAACGGGCATAAAAAGAAGTAAGTAACTCTTCATTTCATGACGAGTTCGTGTTAATAGAAACGAGAATGTGTCTAATTACATCTTTATGGTTTATTCATACGGTCTAGATTTCGCTACGGTCAGTCCACCTCTGTTCAGGAAAGGAAACTAGTCATGTGGTGAACCTAATTAGTTGATCTAAGGTAGGTGCAAGCAAATATACGATAGAGACTATAACTACTAGAGTTTATGAGCAACGATTGGGTATATTGTCTTATATGTGCTACTTTCTGCTTGATATAGGCAGCTACCAGTCCAGTGCAATTTGTAACTGATTTGAGAATCCCTACAGCTAGATCTGCAGTATATTCCCCCTCTATAAAAAGGGTGTATAAGTAAGTAGGCCGGGGTCATTATTATTATTATTATATATAAAGCCGGCTGAGAACTATAGATATGTATAAAAGATCGTGTTGCTGACCGCTAACCTAAAACGGATATTTGTTTATTTTTGGAGGTGGTCTCAAACCAGGTTTAATCAGCACTTGGTTCCTTCAGATAGGAAATTGGACCTACGTAACAGTGGCCAAATGACTTTCTGATTTTTAAGAACAACGTACTATAGGTAAGCCCTGTATTCTATAGTACTTGGGAGTATTGCTGGACAATAAACTATCTTTGGGTCCCCAGATAAACAAACTCTCTTCCTCGGTGTGGTACATCCTCAAACTAGTAAAGAAACTATCACCATTTATTCCCCCAGATTCTCGCAAAATATTAGTAACTGCACTGGTCTTATCTAGGTTGGATTATGGGAATGCACTGTATGCAGGGTTACAAATTCAACATCTAAGAAAATTACAGCGCTTACAGAACACTGCAGCAAGGCTGGTGATGGACATTCCCAGATATGAACCAGTTGCCCACAGATTGGGAACTCTCCATTGGCTACCTATTGAAAAAAGGATCAAGTTTAAGTCAGTCTGCCTGGCCTATAAAGCCCTTCATGGAATAGGATCCCATTTCTTAAAAACTCATTTGAAACCTTATGAGCCATCCAGGAGACTGAGATCTAGCCAGGCAAAATTAATTCAGGTTCCGAAATTTAAGCAAGTAAGGTGGGGAGGGAGAAGCTTCCTCCTTCAGGCAGCTAAGACTTGGAACCTTCTCCCTGTTACAATTAAAAACAGCTCATCGCTACTTTCATTTAGGAAGGAGGTGAAAACATGGTTGTTTACTTTGTAGTTGGTATCATTCTTCGGCAGACCTAGTCTTTTTACAACGATTAGCGCCAAGACGCCTTTGGGCATTCGTGCGCTTTACAAATATACAAATCAAATCAAATCAAATCAAATCATAGTGACTACGAAATCTTGTGAGTATATGATGGTGATGAATGCATGATGAGATGAGAGAGGGAGTGATGGAATAAACGTTGTGATTGCTACGGGTCACTGTTGGGATTAAGAAACTTAATGTGTTGGTATTATAATCAATTAATGTTTTTTCTGTGATTTTCTCCTTTTGACCTAGTAATTACGAGATAGAATAATAATGGCTTGTTTCACATTGTATGTTTTCAATGAATAATATAATTGCACCTTAGTATTCATTTTTTTAATATGCGTTTGTGTTATAGATGTTTTAACCAGCGAGAGTACAGTGGTTTGTAGTCTTGAAAAAGAAGGTTCAACTATATTTCCTTCGAAACGCGTCGACGCCTGTCTGCCATAAACTCATTACTCTTAATCTACCTCAAATGTTAATGAATTACGATACATTCGGGTGATTTTGTATAGTTTTTTTTTTATATGAGTCATGGTTAGGCCTGGGCGGTAAATTCCGTTCCGCTCGCGGAATTTGCGGAATTTGGGTAATTTCGCGTTTCGCGGAGAACGCAGAATTACCAAAAACTCCGCGATCCGCGGCTTCGTGGAATTTTTTGCTTGTTCGCGCGTTCAAAATGCGTGTTCGCGAGATATTTCTCCCCGAGCACGCAAACAGCGTTCGCGAACAGGAAAAAAGCATCGCGAACGGGCGGAACAAGCAATTCCGCGTGTTCGCGGAACTTTTGCGTGCTCGCGGAGATTTGTAACCGTTTCGCGGAGCTTTGCGTAGCGCGACTACGCAAATTCCGCCCACCCCTAGTCATGGTACCTAATGACAAAGTGCAATGTCTTTATTAACTCTCATGTTGTGTTTTTAATTATTATACTGTGTGTTATTTTCTTTTTTATTGTTGTTTTTTAATAAAAAGGGATTCCCGTCCATAATATGTATGGAAAGTTTTTTAATTTTGTATTAAGTTTTGTATTATATTTTTAATAAATTGATTACATCAATGTATGAGTTGTAGGTTTTGTACCAATACTTGGATTGTTGGTTTCAACAGTGATCCCTCAGGTTGTATGCTTTTCTGATTGTTGGGTGAAAAGAGGATTCTATGTGCGGTAGGATTTTGTGAAGTCAGACTTCGATTACTCCCAAAGGACGTTCCTTTTTGAGTTAATACAAATTTCTGCCAACGGCAGGCGTATACCGACTTAGTGGAGGGCCGCCTTGCCGCCAGAATAACATTACAGACTTCAGGAGGAAGGTCAAAAGCCATCAACTGCCGCCGCTCAATCTCCACGCATGGAGGCGCAGAGTTGACAGGTTTGGGTGGAGAAGCCTTCCCTGTTGCTGCGACAGAAGATCCTCACGAAGGGGCAGCCTGATCCAAGGATTGACACTCATGCTCAGAAGCTCTCGATACCAGACTCTCCTCGTGAATATAGCACGTTACAACGCGTGCTTTTACTACCCGGTAGGTAACAACGCGGTCGTTACAACGACCGCGTTGTTACAACGCGATGCCATTACAACGCAAGTCATTACATTGACTTGCAGTAGATGGCGCTGTAACATTAGGAATGTATAATTTACTATTCCAACTCCAGCATACATAACAGTAGGGAAGGTGTTGGGATAGTAAATTATACTATTCCTTATGTTAGAGCGCCATCTACTGCAAGTCAATGTAATGACTTGCATAGTAATGGCATCGCGTTGTAAAGGCATCGCGGTCTAATGACCGCGATGTAAAGGTTGTTTCCCCTCCTCGCCCAGTCCGGCGCCACAAGAATGACTTGGGCCTGTCGCTCCTGATCTTCTTCAGAACCCTGGGTAGGAGTGGTATGGCCGGAAAGGCATACAACAGGCCTGAGCTCCACTCGCGACGAAACGCATCACCGAGCGATAGCCGCCTTGAAAACTCCAACGAGCAGTACTGCTGACATTGCACATTCTCTTCGGAGGCGAACAAATCTAAACAAGGTTCTCCCCACTGCTGAAAGAGACCTTGCGCCACCTCTGACTGGAGACGCCATTCTTGATCCGCTAGGCATCGGCAGCTGAGATCGTCTGCCCTGGAGTTCAGAGAACCTGCCAGGTGTTGAACCACCAGGGTTATGCCCTGCTGTTCCAGCCATGTCCAGAGACGCAGGGCCTCTCGACAAAGGGTCCATGACCCCTCCGTCCTGCTTTTTTCAGTACCACATGGCGGTGGTGTTGTCCATGAACACCTGCACCAACTTCCCCTTGACAGAGGGAAGAAATGTTTTCAATGCCAAGCGAATCGCTCAGAGCCCCAACAAGTTTATGTGGAGCCCCGTCTCCGCCGGAGACCAGTGACCCCTGATCTCCATCTCTCCCAAGTGGCCACCACATTCCAGAAGTGACGCATCAGTCACGACTGTGAAATCCGGTTGGGGAACGGAGAGAGGTCTGCCTTTGACCCAATCTCGGTTCGTTAACCACCACTGCAGATCCTTCGCAGTTCCTTACGAGATCTGTACCACATCGGTGAGATTTCCCTGATGCTGTGCCCATTGGAACTTCAAATCCCACTGCAGAGCCCTCATACGCCATCTCGGGTGTCTTACCAATAGGAAGCAGGAGGCCACGAGGCCCAACAGCCTCAGAGTCAACCTCACTGAAATCCAGGATAGAGGCTGAAATATCGGAATCATAACCTGAATATCCTGGACTCGCTGCTCGGGAGGATAAGCCCGAAACTGCACTGTGTCCAGAACAGCTCTGATGAAAGGGAGCGTCTGAGAAGGAGTCAGGTGTGACTTCGGCACGTTTATAGAGAACCCCAGTGAATGCAGGAGGTCTGCCGTAGTCTGAAGGTTGGAGACGACTGCCTGGGGCGAGGACGCCTTCAACAGCCAGTCGTCGAGGTAGGGGAAGACTGAAACCCCTAACCTGCGCAGATGAGCCGCAACCACCGCCATCACCTTGGTGAACACCCGAGGGGCTATGGTAAGGCGGAAGGGGAGCACGGTAAACTTAAAGTGCTCGTGGCCTACCTTGAACCACAGGTAACGCCTGTGGCCCAGCAGGATGGGAATGTGAAAATACGCATCCTGCAGGTTCAACGCCACCATCCAGTCTCCTTGGTCTAAGGCAGACAAGACCTGAGCCAATGTGAGCATTTTGAAATTCTCCTTTTTGAGGAAGAGATTGACGGTCTGAAGATCCAAAATGGGCCGAAGCCCCTTGTTCTTCTTTGGAATCAGAAAGTAGCATGAATAACAGCCACTGCCTACTTCTGAAACTGGACCTCTTTCTATAGCTCCTTTGGCCAAAAGAGCTGTAACTTCCTCTTGGAGCAGCTTTAAGTGATCCTCCGCCAGCTGTTCCTGACTCAGCAGAATAGTTGGAGGAAAAGAAAGGAAAGGAAGAGAATTGCCCTTCTGGACGATCTGCAAGACCCACTTGTCTGTGGTAATGGATCTCCAGCGGGGGGGAAGATGATGACGAATTCTCCTACCCACTGGAGTAGGGTGGTCCTGCAGAATCAGCCTTGGAGTGCTTGGAGGCTGCGGCTGCCGGGGGCAGTGTGGTAGACAACTTCTGGCCTCCATTCCAAGGACGGAATGTACTGCGTCCACGTCCATGCACAGCTTGGGAAGTCTGAGCGGGACGGTGGCTAGGATAGGGCTGACGTGGCTGGAAACCCCTTCCGTTGCTGCGAAAGGGGCGAAAGGAAGACTGGCCACGAGGAGTGGAGGAGAGGCCCAAGGATCTGGCCGTAGCTCGAGAGTCCTTGAACCTGACCAGGGCCGAGTCTGCCTTTTCCCCAAAAAGGCGGGTTCCATCGAAAGGCATGTTCATCAAATTGGCTTGGACATCCCCCGAGAAGCCAGATGTGCGAAGCCAGACGTGGCGCCTTAAGGCTACTGTTGTTGAAATAGATCTGCCCAGCGAATCGATCGTATCCAAACCACACCGAATGGTGAATTTTGCCGCATCTCTCCCGTCCTCGACAGCTTGGGTGGGCACAGCCCGGGCCTCCTCCGGGGCTTTTCTGACTCATTACGGAGCTGCCGGTGGTGATTATTCAACCCAGTCCGGACACCCAGGTGTACTTGTGGCACCCATTAATTGGAATCTTGCAGTTCTTTCAAGAGCTTACGGGCCCTCATCTTGCAAATACAGCCTGATTACACGCGCTGTCAACTAATGGTGCTCCCTTTCCCCTCACTCACCTTCCCTTGAGTCCTGATGAAGACCCCCCAATAAGGATGAAGCTACCTTTATGACTACAGGGGTCGAAACGAAGACATATTGGCATTTGTATCAAACATAGGCGACAGAGACATGTCTATCTGTGCCTATAATGTTATGTTTTGTTTACTTTACTGGTTTGCCAAGTAAAAGGCCGGATTGGATCGAAAAATTTGAATGTATCTGAACCACATTACCTTTCCGTTTCTTTACACCGTCACTCATTTTTCCTTGACCACTCACACCCCACCTCCTTCCCCCTTTTTTCTCTTTCTGAGCACCAATGTGTATTAATGTTGATTAATCGTATACTCTTATATTTGGATTGATTTTGATTCTGTGATGCGAATTAAATCATTAGAAATCATTTGTTTTTGTAGTGACGTTTGAATTGTTTAATGCATTTGAATTTGGTTCTACATACGTGAATTCTAGATCAATTCTCCACTGTGACCATTTGTTTATGTACCATTGTTTACCCGGGTCCAGTGGTCTTACGGGTTACCCCATTTATAATACCTTTGGAGTGCTTGGAGGCTGCGGCTGCCGGGGGCAGTGTGGTAGACAACTTCTGGCCTCCATTCCAAGGACGGAATGTACTGCGTCCACGTCCATGCACAGCTTGGGAAGTCTGAGCAGGACGGTGGCTAGGATAGGGCTGACGTGGCTGGAAACCCCTTCCGTTGCTGCGAAAGGGGCGAAAGGAAGACTGCCACGAGGAGTGGAGGAGAGGCCCAAGGATCTGGCCGTAGCTCGAGAGTCCTTGAACCTGACCAAGGCCGAGTCTGCCTTTTCCCCAAAAAGGCGGGTTCCATCGAAAGGCATGTCCATCAAATTGGCTTGGACATCCCCCGAGAAGCCAGATGTGCGAAGCCAGACGTGGCGCCTTAAGGCTACTGTTGTTGAAATAGATCTGCCCAGCGAATCGATCGTATCCAAACCACACCGAATGGTGAATTTTGCCGCATCTCTCCCGTCCTCGACAGCTTGGGAGGGCACAGCCCGGGCCTCCTCCGGGACTTGTGGCAGGTCCTGCGCAACCGTCTCCCAAAGAGAGTGGGAGAAATGGCCCAATAAGCATGCAGTATTCACCAACCGCAGTACCAGACTGGAGGAAGAAAACATCTTCTTCCCAAGTGAGTCCAGTCTCTTGGATTCCCTATCCGGAGGGGCGGAAGGGAATGCGCCCTGGGAAGTAGAGGCCTGCACCACCAAACTTTCTGGGGTGGGGTGTTGGCTGAGGAACTTTGGGTCGCCCGGTGCTGGGTGATGGCGGCGTGCAATCGTCCTGTTCACAGGAACCCCTGCGCTAGGTTTGGACCAAGTTCCTAGTAGGACGTCCGTAAGTGCCTCATTAAAGGGCAAAAGGGGTTCAGAGGTGGAAGCCTCAGGTTGAAGCACTTCGGTCAGGAGATTAGTCCTGACCTGCACTGAGGGCAGTTCCAGTCCAAGGACCTCAGCTGCCCTCTTAACCACCATAGCATAGGACGCCCCCTCCTCCGTAGCCACTGTAGGTGGAGAGAGCATGCCAGAGTCTGGAGAAGTATCCAGATCACTGGCTTCCCCAAGTTCCCCATACCAGTCCATTGTCTCCTCAGAGACATCCTGGTTCTCCAGAGGGTCTGCAGACTCCTCCCATTCCTCTCCTGAGCCTAGCACGTCCACAAAGTGCCCAGGCGACAATATAGAACCCCTGGGTTCTGTCGACGTCGGAATCGGCGTCGTACGACGCCATTCCGACTCCGTGTCATCGGGGAAGAGAATGCGGCTTATGCCACCGGCATCTGCTGGCGACTGGCACGCTGACACCGACTTCAGGTTCCACGCCGGGGAAGGTCGCGTTGGTACGACCAGCGTCAAACCGGATCCGAGATCGGTTCACTGAGAACCCACCGGTGCCGTGGCCGAAGCCGACGGCGTCGAACCCGATGGGCCTACCAACCCCGCAGGGCCCAAGGGCTCACCAACGGGGTCGTTCCACTCAAATACGCAGCGCATGGCCTCGTAAAAATCCTTAATTTGAGCGGGAGTCGCTCCGGCTCCCGGAAATGGAGGGAGGCGTGAAGTCGACTCTGGCTCCGGCTCCGCAGAACCGTGCCTAGAGCGTCCGTGCTCCTTACCTCTTTCGACGACGGACGCCAGTTGAGGTGAAGTCGAAGTCCGCTTGCACTTCTTCTTTTTCTTGTGCCTCTTCCCCGAGTGTCCAGATGACCTCGAATGGGAGGAAGAAGACTTAGGGCTCCGTGAGTGATCCAGCGACCTCCTCTTCTTCGAACGGGTTCGTGACTTCCTCGGAGTCTCGCTCAACGGTGTCGACTTCCGGGCCGTGAGCAACTTCAACACCCGTTCCCTCAAGGTCTTCGGAGCCATCGCCCGGCAGACTGAACATGACTTCGAATCGTGGTCGCGTTCAAGACACCACAGACATATGCGGTGGGGATCGGTAACCGACATCGCGCGGGAACAAGTCCCGCACGGTTTGAAACCTGTCTTCCTACCCGACATCCCTCGCACACGAAGTCGACAAAAATATCGACAAAATCTTATAGGATCCAGTGGGCATCGGGAACAATTCCTTACCTAGGTTTGCAGCTCTCCCCCGATATTCAGACCACTAATAGCACGAATTATATAAAGATACTGCGACATGTACGGGACTGTCTTCCGAAATGGCGGCCTTACTCACTTTCATGGCTGGGCTGCATTGCTGCCATAAAAATGACCATACTTCCTAAGTTGGTATACCTGTTTCAAACGCTCCCACTTGCTCCCACGTCGGGGGTCCTCCTCTCCCTTGAACGAGATATAG
Organism: Calotriton arnoldi; assembly: GCA_963921515.1. NCBI lineage: Eukaryota > Metazoa > Chordata > Amphibia > Caudata > Salamandridae > Calotriton > Calotriton arnoldi. Next base: position 2,428,681 of record CAWUFW010000899.1, on the reverse strand, counting down.
AGCGCTTTATCTGGCGCGACCAGCAACCCCGACTGCGCAGGGAATTGAGCTATAGAGATCCTGTTGACGGCGGCTTGGGTGTTCCCAACCTGCAGGCTTACTGGTGGGCGGTGCAGCTGAGAGCATTGGTTGAATGGTCTCGCCCGGAATCCGAGAATCACTGGTTGTTTATGGACAGGTCTCTGGCCAGGCAGCCATTGTGGGGTATTCCGTTCCTCTCCTGCTCAGCCAGGCCCCGGAATCTGTACCTCTCTAAGGGGACTCATCCTGCCCTGCTAGCATGGGATAGGGTGGCAACCTCCCGGGGGCTTACAACCTTCCCATCACCAATTACACCCATAGAGCACAACTCAGACTTTACACCAGGGCTGGATTCGGTGGGATTCTCACACTTGACCATGGAGGGCCAACGCTCTATAGGGCACTTTTTCGACACAACAGGGCCCCTGACTTTCTCTGACTTTCGGCGGGATCGGGACATTCCTGAAACGGAGCGGTTCCGCTTTTTACAGATACGACACTGGGTGATGCACCCAGAGGTGCGGGAAGGAGCTGCTAGGCACCTCACCTCCTTCGAGAAGTGGCTACTAACGAGACACACAGATGCCCATTTGACAACTGACTTGTATAAATTCGTTAAGGACGTCCCTGGTGACGGGAAGTCACCTAGCAAGCTGCGCTGGGAGGGGGAGCTGGGACGCTCACTGACACAGAAAGAGTGGTCTGACGTTTATTATAGGGCTAGGCAGACTGCCTGTAATATGGCATCCATCGAAATGGCCACGAAAATCGTCACCTACTGGTATTTGACCCCTCCCCGGCTACACAAAGGGAATCCTTCTCGCAGTCCCCATTGTTGGAGGGCTTGCGGCTCCCTGGGCACTCTCACTCACCTCTTATGGGATTGTCCCTTGCTGTCGGGATATTGGACACAAATCCTAGACAACATTGATTACCAGTTCAACACTGAGATCCCTCGCTTCCCAGAGTACGTTCTCCTGGGCCTTCCTAACCCGCTCACTTTCCCGCTCAGGGCCCGGAGGGGTCGGCAGATGGCTCTAGCTTTGGGGGCAGCTCTACAAAATATCCTCTCCTGCTGGGGTACTCCGAAGGCGCCAACCTACCTGGGGTGGCTCCACAGGCTTTGGGGACTCATTGGGATGGAAAAAATGTCACTCTCTCTCACACGCCCAGGTGCCGCCTTCCATGACCTGTGGAAACCTTTCCTCTCTCTGCTGACAGCAGAATTCACAGAGCTCACCTGCCCTAAGTATCTGAGGCTCTTACGGCTAGCGGATCCACCCACACGTGCAGACTCGGACACTCACACACACCATTAGGACCCCACATTCGGGGATGCCTTGCAGCACATACATTGGTCACTCACTGTTTTGATTTGTACTGCTTGAAGGTTGGAGGAGGGGGACGGGGGAGGGGGGGTTGTGGGTTGGTATTTTGTTGTGGTTTATCTCCCATCGCGACGGTCCTGCTGTTGGGCCACATTATCATGAGCATTGCTTTTGCTGGGCCTGTATGTTGATCTATGTTCTTGAAATCAATAAAAGAAATCTAAACATAAAAATATCGACAAAAGTTGAGAAAAAAAGCCTGCCAAAAAGCGGCAGAGGGGTAGCTCTTCCCGGATCGGCGCTTAAGTGGGACGGAAAGAAAAGAACTGACGTCCGTGCGCCTGGGTGGCGCATATGTAGGCACCGCGACGTCATAACCGACGCTACCTGCGTCATCGACATCACGTGAAGCCGAATGGAGCCACCCGACGTCGCGCGCTAGGGGTATTGCTCAGCAAAAGTTTCCGGATCCAGCCTGACGCCTGGGAAATTCAAAGGTAAGGAATCTGCAGCTAGAAGTCTCTATCAGATTTGCAGTTTCCAATTACAAGGACTTACGATATGGCTATATTGTCTTACTTACGACAGGTATTAATCTTAAAGGGAAAGAAAATAAGGCTTTTCGAGTGGGACTGTTTTTGGTTATGGGACACAGCATTGCGGGACCTCAGAGCCACTAGCGATGTTAAAAGCAAAGTACACCGAGAATTGTTAGAATTAAAAAAGGGGTTTTGGGCACTAAAGGCAGCGCAAGTTCAGATGTTGTTGGAGCCTTTCCTTGCCTTCCATTGCCAAGCGTGCAGTCACAGGAGGAGGGGCAGGAAGAGGACCAGGTGTTATAATAACAGGGGGCCTGATTCACAGACCTAACTTATGTCAAAAACATAAAGTTAGTACTTTTTGGTATTCACAGAATACACTTACTCATTTTGGTATTCACAGAATGAACTTACTCATTTCGGTATTCACAGAAGTTAGTAGTCCTAACTTTAGGACTCCTAAATGCCTTCTGTGAATACCGAAAGTCTTAAAGTTAGGATTTTTCTCAGTTTAGGAGTACTAAAGTTAGGAGTCCTAACTTCTGTGAATACCGAAATGAGTAAGTTCATTCTGTGAATACCAAAATGAGTAAGTGTATTCTGTGAATACCAAAAAGTACTAACTTTATGTTTTTGACATAAGTTAGGTCTGTGAATCAGGGGGGGTCGCAGTTGGTGGCAGGGAAAAGTCATTGACGCCGGGCAGATTCTTTTTGCCGACCAGCCTTTCCTCGAAAAGAAGATTTGTTGTAGGCAGTTTGTTGTTGTTGCTGCCTCTGCTGAAATTGCGGCCTGTATTGCTGGCCCGCGGAGGAGTAACCAGAATATCTATTTTGTTGATAGCCTCCTCTATAGGACGATTGACCTCTACCTCGTGAGCCACGAAAGGAGGAAGTTCTATATTGGAGGGTTCCCAAAGATTTGGCTGTATCCGTATCTTTTTTAATCCCTGGTAGGGCCTCATCGATATGAGATCCAAACAGGCACTGTCCGTCATAGGGCATATCCAGGATCTTTGTCTGGACCTCAGGTCGGAAAGTCGTCGCTTTAAGCCAGCCTTGGCGTCTTAGGACTGCCGCCCCCGCCAACTGACGGAAGCCAGTAGATGCGATGTCCATCGCACAATCTATAATTTCAGAAGCTGACCTCTCGCCCTCTTGCAGCAGCTTCTTTGCTTCCTCTTTAGTGTCCTGTGGTAAGCTGTCCAAAAAGGTGCAATATCAGACCACATCTGTCTATTGTATCTTCCCAATAAGGCCAATGAGTTAGCAGCCCTCACCGTTAGTGCAGACATGGAAGAGAAACGCTTTCCGATGTTGTCCAAACGCCTACCCTCTTTATCCGGTGGTGCTGAAAGTGGAGTAGAAGGGTTTTTTGATCGGCGTTGGGCTGCTTGTGTAACCACAGAATCTGGCTTGGGATGGCCAGTAAGACAAGCCGGGGCATCATCCAGTGCCCTATACTTTTTATCCAGCCGTGGTAGGATTGGAGGAATTGAGGAAGGATTTTTCATTATCTTGACCCCTTGTTCCCAGATATAATCTATTATAGGCATGGATCGCACTGACTTTTTGAAAGGCTCTTTAAAGTCATACAAGAAACAATCTTGTTGATGGGAAGGCATTGGCAACTGAAAGCGCTTCGCTGCTCTTTCTAGGAGATTATGAAAGCCTCTTATGTCCTCCGGAGGCGAGTCTACTGGAGGAGGGGATGGAGACGCTGGAAGTGGTATAACGTAGTCGTCCCATTCCTCGTGTTGGGATTCATCATCCGGGATTTCTCCCTCTTCCTGAGGAACCTCCTCCTCATCATCAGTAGAGTGGGGAGATGGTCTAAGCATTTCCGAGGAGGCGGGCTGAGACGGAAGTTGTACCACTGGTGGTGGAGCCTGTTACGGAGCAGAAGATGGAGCAGCAGCAGGGAACCTCTTTTTATAATCTGTGATCAAGAATTGCAGATCCGATACCAAAGCCACCAGAAGGCACACCATCTGAGATTGCTGAGGTATTTGGTCTTCTTGATAATATGTCTGATCGTCAATGTCCTGATCATCATCATCTGAAACCTCCTGATACTTGACATTGAGTTCCAAAGGACTTGTTGCCACCCTAAAAGCCCCCTCGTCGTCTGAATCATCATCCACATCCAATAGGTGAGAGGGTAATAAGGGCTGGACCCTACTGGGTGAAGTTAAAGAAGGTGATAACCTGTGTTTGCTGACTTTTTGGTGGCAAACAGTCATTTTAGCCTTCATTTTTGGTGTAGACATCAGGGTCGTCGACGGGACACTCGTCGTCGACGGCGGAGCGTCGACGGGTAAAACCTTCAACTTCGTTGAAATTTTCGTCGACGGCGTAGTCGACGGCAAGGGCGCCGTCGACGGCAACATCACCGTCGATGGAAAGGTCGTCGGCGGTGAAATGATCGTCGATGGAGGCGCCGTCGATGTGGCTGTGACCGTCGACGGGAGGCTCGTCGTCGGGGTCGTCGTCGACTGATCCGTCGACGGAATCTTCGACGACGACTTTTTGATTTTTATCGTCCACGACATGACCACTTGTGCCGTCGACGAAGATGTTGTGGTCGTCGACGATGAACGAGATGCAGACGAGACAGACATAGTAGAGACTGTCGTCGTCGACGTTGTAACTCTGGCAGTGACAGGAGACGTCGTCGTTGAGATCGTCGACGATGCCGTCGTCGACGAGCCTGAGGAGGGCTTTTTGAATGAATGCTGGACACTAATTGAAGGAGTCGCAGGGTCTGAAGATTGCAATTTTTTACTTGTGGAAACCTCTGAAGACTTTTTGTGCGTCTTCTTTGCAGGTTGCTGCGACGAAGGGCTTGGAGAAGCATCTCTAGACCTTTTTTGAGGAGTTTTTGAGGAGGTCCTTGACGAAGTCTCACTCTCCTCAGATGACAAGGGATCTTGTTTGTCCTTTAGCCTCTGCAGCCAAATTAAAAGCCGTCCCTCCCGGTCTTTTAGGGTTTTTGAAGAAAAGGTACGACATACCTTGCAGTCTTTAGATGAATGGTCCGGGTAAAGACAATACAGACAGTCCTTGTGGGGATCGTCCACATGCAGCCTCTTCTTCCTGCAGGTTGTACAGGGCCTAAAAAGGCCTTTTTTGTGGGTGTCAGACATGAAGACAACTGGGACTTCACTCCGACAGATGTAAGGATGAAGAAATACCTTATTTAAGAGATTAAACGCTGTAAAGTAGGAAACCTGAGCAGAGCTCAGTTGGAGACTCCCTTAGCACGACGTGCGGTAGAAAATCTGAGGGACCAGAGCTCCTGCCAGGAAGGTTCCAAAGGGTGGTAACAGCTGATTGGCTGTGGTTTTAGAGTTTGGTCCTTTTCACAAAAGGACCTGGATATGTTACTAATGAGAGGCCTTAAGCCTATTGTTTTGTATGTCTAATAGGACATTACTTTTCTAATGTACCGGGGACTCCCATCTCGACGACGGGGAATGATTCAGGCATGTGAATCTATGAAAGATACCCTAATACTGGATAATTAATTAAAATCTACAGAAACCTGACACAATTTGTCATGAGGACTTTAACAATCCAACCTGCACCAGCAGGTGCAGCAAACAGTACTCCGACTCAAGGTACAGGAAATAAAATTACTCCTCAAACATTACACGCGGTAATGGGCAAAATGCCCGCAAAACGCAAACAAATATCATTCTGGATAGCTCAGAAAATAACTCAGCTTGAGGCGCTATTCCCGAATACTACCCACTGTGATAAACACAGAATTCTAACAATCTGCTTGCCCATGGGGATCACACCACAAGTAGAGGACTGCACCTCTTGGGGGTCAGTCTTTGCTGCCATATATACCAGAACACATGGTATTCCGTCCTTAGCAATAGTACCTGACGTATTGAGACAGATACAAAATGAGTACGGAGCAGAGCCTGCCCTTAACTTAGGGATGAAGTTACTAAATAACTTTGACCAGGTATCAGCCATAATACTAGCTAACATTAAGGGGGAAGCAGCTTCAGTGGTGATCCGCCAACGCCTAAGGGAGTTCAGTCCAGAGGATCATCAACACGAACTACCCAAAATAATTGAAACTACATATGCAGAATTAGGCAGAGACAGTCTAGGTGGGAAAGCATTAAAACCACAACTGGTGGGTAGTCCTGAAAAGGACACTACAAAGCAGACAACTACTTCTTCTAAAAAGAAGTGGGATAATAAAAAGCAACAAAGGTCTAAAGACAACAGATCTCAATCCAGAGGTAGGTCTCCTCAACAGGAGCCCTCTGAAAGGAGGTATAACCTCAGGAATAGGGATAATATTAAAAAACCTGACAGGTATCAGGATACTGATACTCGTTCGTCTTGTTCCTTTCAGGGTTCATCAAAAAACTCCAAGAGGGAAGGACGGTCAGAACACAGACAAGAGGAGCGTACAAAGTCCAGAGACACGCAACGCGCTGCGGACTACGCACCTAAAAAAGAAGATAAACTAAAATCAAAGCCTCAGTTCAAAAAGAAGAGGGTAGCCGGTCTCAAGATCAGACATGCCCAGAATTCTGAGGACACAGCTTCTGAACGGGGAGTGGGCACTGACGAAGCTAGACAGCGCGGCAGAAGTAACGATAGCTCGCCAGAACCTGAAGGAATTTCTGGTGACAGCGGAGTTGAGTGAGTATATCACGGTGGAAACACCTGATACTCGGGTAAGTGTCCCACATAAGCTACATGAGATAACACTCCGGCTGGAGGGGGACAAGCCCAGAAAAATTAAAGGTCTCTTTTGGAAAAATCTGTCATCTGGATATGACATTCTATTAGCAGAACAAGACTGGCCGCCAGCATTCGTCATGGAGTGCCCTAGGGGAAAAACTGTAATTTTTCCAGCATTTTCCAATCTCGTTCCCATACATCTAAAACATGCATATGCGCAGGAGTGGGCGGTTGCCCTAGCTCCAGCATTGCATAAAAATCATGTTGGTTGGGATGAGGATTCAACCCACCACGTGATCCAGTTAAAAGTTTCCCCAAAAGCTCAAAGGCAATACCCTATAAAGCAGGAAGCTAAAAGACAAGTCAGGGAGATCCTAGATCAACTAGAATACCAGGGGGTGATTGAAAATTGCACTTTACCTATGAACAATCCTTTGTTTCCCGTAATGAAACCTGACAACACATATCGTTTAGTTTTGGATTACAGACATTTAAACACTTGCACAAAGACATTTGCAGTTCAAAATGCACACAGTGCAGCATTAATGAAAAACATTGTGCGCAAAAAATACAAAACAACACTTGATATCTCAAATGGATTTTTCTGCCAAAATATAGCACCTGAAAGCAGGTATCTGACAGCATTCAGTGCGTTAGGATCCCAGCGACAATTTTGTCGACTGGCCCAAGGGTATAAAAACAACCCGGGGGTATTTTCAGCAAGAGTAACAGAGTTATTCCAAAATTTGGATGAAGAAGCATTGTCCTATGTGGATGATATTTATCTGACGGACGATGACAGATGGCGGGGCAGGAGAAATATAAAAAAGTGAATTGGGAAAATTATGCAGAGAATTTTTTTTTCGAATGGTGAATTCCTATGCAGAAGCAATGAATGATTCCAATTGTTATGTCTGCACACATCTACCAACATCTGCTGATGAACAAGCAAGATACAATGTTTTGCCACTAGGTAAAGCCTTTGTGCTTGCCAGGTAGGTCGCTCCCCCGCCTCACAGCTCCGCCTGTGGTGTCTGTGCCCGCTGCTGCTGCTGGTAAGCTCGCCCCTCTGCTTGTGGCCTCGGTGCCCGTTTTCCTTCTGTTTCCCTCGCTGCCCCCATTTGCCTTGTGTCCATTTTTCCTTCTGTTTCCCTCGCTGCCCCCATTTGCCGTGTGTCCATTTTTCCTTCTGTTTCCCTCGCTGCCCCCATTTGCCTTGTGTCCATTTTTCCTTCTGTTTCCCTCGCTGCCCCCATTTGCCTTGTGTCCATTTTTCCTTCTGTTTCCCTCGCTGCCCCCATTTGCCTTGTGTTCATTTTTCCTTCTGTTTCCCTCGCTGCCCCCATTTGCCTTGTGTCCATTTTTCCTTCTGTTTCCCTTGCTGCCCCCATTTGCCTTGTGTCCATTTTTCCTTCTGTTTCCCTCGCTGCCCCCATTTGCCTTGTGTCCATTTTTCCTTCTGTTTCCCTCGCTGCCCCCATTTGCCTTGTGTCCATTTTTCCTTCTGTTTCCCTCGCTGCCACCATTTGCCTTGTGTCCATTTTTCCTTCTGTACCCCTCGCTGCCCCCATTTGCCTTGTGTCCATTTTTCCTTCTGTACCCCTCGCTGCCTCTCTCCACTCCCGCCGCTGCATCCCCTGCGGCCCCGCCCCCCTGACTGCCCATTCGCTGCCCCTGCCTCCCAGCTGCTCCTCCCTCCCACCTCCCCATATATGGCGGCCGCTGCGCGGTGAGGAGAGCGACCCTTGACCTTGCCAGGTAGGTCGCTCCCCCGCCTCACAGCTCCGCCTGTGGTGTCCTGCCCGCTGCTGCTGCTGGTAAGCTCGCCCCTCTGCTTGTGGCCTCGGTGCCCGTTTTCCTTCTGTTTCCCTCGCTGCCCCCATTTGCCTTGTGTCCATTTTTCCTTCTGTTTCCCTCGCTGCCCCCATTTGCCTTGTGTCCATTTTTCCTTCTGTTTCCCTCGCTGCCCCCATTTGCCTTGTGTCCATTTTTCCTTCTGTTTCCTCGCTGCCCCCATTTGCCTTGTGTCCATTTTTCCTTCTGTTTCCCTCGCTGCCCCCATTTGCCTTGTGTCCATTTTTCCTTCTGTACCCCTCGCTGCCCCCATTTGCCTTGTGTCCATTTTTCCTTCTGTTTCCCTCGCTGCCCCCATTTGCCTTGTGTCCATTTTTCCTTCTGTACCCCTCGCTGCCCCCATTTGCCTTGTGTCCATTTTTCCTTCTGTACCCCTCGCTGCCCCCATTTGCCTTGTGTCCATTTTTCCTTCTGTACCCCTCGCTGCCCCCATTTGCCTTGTGTCCATTTTTCCTTCTGTACCCCTCGCTGCCCCCATTTGCCTTGTGTCCATTTTTCCTTCTGTACCCCTCGCTGCCTCTCTCCACTCCCGCCGCTGTGTCCCCGCCCCCCTGACTGCCCATTCGCTGCCCCTGCCTCCCGCCTCCCAGCTGCTCCTCCCTCCCACCTCCCCATATATGGTGGCCGCTGCGCGTGAGGAGAGCGACCCTTGACCTTGCCAGGTAGGTCGCTCCCCCGCCTCACAGCTCCGCCTGTGGTGTCCTGCCCGCTGCTGCTGCTGGTAAGCTCGCCCTCTGCTTGTGGCCTCGGTGCCCGTTTTCCTTCTGTTTCCCTCGCTGCCCCCATTTGCCTTGTGTCCATTTTTCCTTCTGTTTCCCTCGCTGCCCCCATTTGCCTTGTGTCCATTTTTCCTTCTGTTTCCCTCGCTGCCCTCATTTGCCTTGTGTCCATTTTTCCTTCTGTTTCCCTAGCTGCCCCCATTTGCCTTGTGTCCATTTTTCCTTCTGTTTCCCTCGCTGCCCCCATTTGCCTTGTGTCCATTTTTCCTTCTGTTTCCCTCGCTGCCCCCATTTGCCTTGTGTCCATTTTTCCTTCTGTTTCCCTCGCTGCCCCCATTTGCCTTGTGTCCATTTTTCCTTCTGTTTCCCTCGCTGCCCCCATTTGCCTTGTGTCCATTTTTCCTTCTGTACCCCTCGCTGCCCCCATTTGCCTTGTGTCCATTTTTCCTTCTGTACCCCTCGCTGCCTCTCTCCACTCCCGCCGCTGCGTCCCCTGCGGCCCCGCCCCCCTGACTGCCCATTCGCTGCCCCTGCCTCCCGCCTCCCAGCTGCTCCTCCCTCCCACCTCCCCATATATGGCGGCCGCTGCGTGGCCGCGCAGCGGACGTGCGCAGCGGGCGCGCCGCTGGCGCGCCGAAGGCGTGCCTAAGGCAAGCCCGTCTGCGCCCGTCCGCGCCTGGACCGCGCCCAGCGCCAGAACCCCTGGGCCGTGCGCCCCCCGCACCAGCCTCGAGGACCGACGCCGATACGATGCCACCACACTCCACGCTCTCAACCCCGGACCGACGCACAACTGCTTCAAGGCCGCCCCGAAACGCACCCATGGTCCCTTCACCTGCCGGAACTGCAGCTACACCAGCCTCAGAGCCACCTAGGCGCCCGGCAAGAAGGACCTCAACCACCTCTGATGCATCCTACTGAACACCCGCTCCGCACGCAAACACGCCGTCGAGCTCTGGGACCTGCTCGACACATCATCACCAGACGTCGCCTTCCTGACAGAGACCTGGATGAACGACTCCTCCGCCCCCGACATCGCCATAGCCATCCCAGACGGCTATAAGATCACCCGCAGAGACCGCGTCAACGCAGTAGGAGGAGGAATCGCCATCGTCCACATGAACACCATCAGGGTCTCGACCAGCACCGACGACACTCTCAGCACCGCCGAACACATGCACTTCCAGATCCACACGGACCCCAATACCACCCTTAGAGGCACCCTTGTCTACAGACCCCCTGGGCCCCGACCCCAGTTCAGCGACTCCATCGCCGACTTCATCAGCACGCACGCCCTGACCTCTAACGACTACATCCTCCTCGGAGACCTGAACTTTCACCTGGAGAACAACAACGACAGCAACTCCACCACCCTGATCGACAACCTCGCCAACCTCGGTCTGAGCCAGCTCGTCACAACACCGACCCATTCCGCCGGCCACACGCTTGACCCCATCTTCTCCTCAAGCTCCCACGTCTCCTTCACCCACACCACGGAACTCCTCTGGACCGACCACCGCTGCATCCACTTCACCTTCCAGAAACCCACCACACACCACCGCACCCAACAGATCCCACGCCGCTGCTGGAGCAAAGTCACCGAAGACCAACTTCGGGCAACCCTCGCTCTCAGCCCTCCCTCCGACCCATCCAACACCGACGACGCTGCCTGCAACCTCAGATGATGGATGGACGACTGTGCCAACACCCTCGCCCCGCTGAAAAAAACTCACCTACAGTGACACCACCAAAAGAGCCAGCTGGTTCACCTCGGAACTCCTAGCTTCCAAGCGTACCTGCCGAAAACTAGAGAAGAAATGGCACAGTGATAAGACACCGGACAGCCACGCAGCCCACAAAGACGCCATCCGTAACCACCACCACCTCATCAAGTCCGCCAAGAGAATCTCCTTCAAAGACCGCCTCGACAACAACGCACACAACAGCAAGGAGCTTTTCAACATCGTGAAGGAACTCTCCAACCCCAGCTCCAACACCAACGACATCCCGCCGTCGCAACCCCTGTGCGATTCCCTCGCCACCTTCTTCCACTGCAAGATCGCCGACATCCACGACAGCTTCAACACCCAGACAGCCCCAACTAAGATCGATGCACCAGACCCGCCGCACACCATCGACCACGACCCCCTGCCAGCCTGGGCCAGCGTGAACATCGAGGACACCATCAAGACCATGAGCACAATACACTCCGGCTCCCCGTCAGACCCTTTCCCGCACCACATCTTCAACAAAGCCAGCAGCTCCATCGCACCCCACCTGTGCAACGTCATCAATCTCTCCTTCGAGACCGCGACCTTCCCAGAGAGCTGGAAACACGCAGAGATCAACGCCCTACTCAAAAACCCAAGGCGGACCCGAGAGACCTCAAGAACTTCCGGCCCATCTCCCTGCTTCCGTTCCCAGCCAAGGTCATCGAGAAGATCGTCAACAAACAGCTAACCCGATACCTCGAAGAAAACAGCATCCTGGACCCATCCCAATCGGGGTTCCGCAGCAACCACAGCACTGAGACTGCCCTCATCGCCGCTACCGACGACATCAGGATCCTGCTGGACAACGGTGAGACCGCAGCCCTCATCCTGCTGGACCTCTCCGCCGCCTTCGACACTGTCTACCACCGCACTCTACGCGCACGCCTCCACGACGCAGGGATCCGAGACAAGGCCCTGGAATGGGCCACCTCCTTCCTCGCCAGCAGGACCCAGAGAGTCCGCCTCCCACCATTCCGATCCGAAGCCTCCGAGATCATCTGCGGCGTACCCCAGGGATCGTCCCTCAGCCCAACACTGTTCAACATCTACATGGCCCCGCTCGCACGCATCGCCAGACAGCACGACCTCAACATAATCTCCTACGCCGACGACACTCAACTGATCCTCTCCCTCACCAAGGACCCCCTCGCCGCCAAATCCAACCTCCATGAAGGAATGAAGGCCGTCGCCGATTGGATGAAGATCAGCCGACTAAAACTGAACACGGAGAAGACAGAGGTCCTCATCCTCGGCTCCAACCCCTCAGCCTGGGACGACTCCTGGTGGCCAACGACGCTGGGAGCAGCCCCGACACCCACCGACCACGCACGCAACCTGGGAGTCATCCTCGACTCAACGCTCTCCATGACCAAGCAAGTCAACGCAGTCTCATCCTCCTGCTTCAACACCCTCCGCATGCTTCGCAAGATCTACAGGTGGATCCCGACAGACACAAGAAGAACAGTCACCCAGGCCCTCGTCAGTAGCAGACTTGACTATGGGAACGCCCTCTACGCGGGAGCCCCGGCCAAGCTCATCAAGCGACTGCAACGCATACAAAACGCCTCCGCACGCCTGATCCTCGATGTACCACGCCACAGCCACATCACCCCCCACCTGAGGAACCTGCACTGGCTCCCCGTTGACAGGAGAATCTCCTTCAAACTCCTCATCCACGCACACAAGGCACTCCACAAGACTGGCCCAGCCTACCTCAACAGACGACTCCTCTTCTACGTTCCCAACCGCCAACTCCGCTCCGCCGACCTCTCCCTCGCCACCGTCCCTCGCATTCGAAGAACGACCACCGGCGGCAGATCCTTCTCCCACCTCGCCGCCAAGACCTGGAACACCCTTCCACTAAGCCTACGACAGACCCAAGACCTGCTGACCTTCAGGAGGCTACTCAAGACCTGGTTGTTCGACCAGTAGCAGCACCCCCCCCCCTTTTTTTTCCCTAGCGCCTTGAGACCCTCGCGGGTAAGTAGTGCGCTTTACAAATTCTGTGATTGATTGATTGATTATTTAAAGATATGATAACAGAGCAATGTAACATGTCTGTCAAAATAGGAAAAGAGAATAAGGTAAGGACAGACCTTACTGAGCAGGATAGAAAAATAATGGTAGAAGAGAGTATGACCAGACTTCTTGCAGCCATATCAGGCAGGCGTAGGAGGAGAGCTGCGGAATTGGACACACATGATAAGTCATCTTGCCAGAACATGAAACTTGATAAAGGTGACCAGTCACTAATTGACCAACTTAAAAAAGGCAAGGGGTAGTGGACATCACCAAGGAACATGGTTAGCTCCTGGGGATAAGAGGGCAGAGGTCCTAGTTATCCCCAGTTTAACGGTACTGAACACAATAAGAGCCCAGTGGTGTATTAAGAACAAAAAGGATAATGGCCTAGTATCAACAAGTGGGGGAAAAGACAGGAAGGTGCAAAAGTCAAGCATTAACATGGGTACTAGCAACTGCTCCTACTATGCCAATATGGAAGGAGTGAAACAAGGACTCATCCCTTATTACACTAAGATTAATGACCCTCAATACAAAACTGAAGACATAATCCGTACACCATGAAAGGAGGACAATGATACCTCCCCGGTGGAAGGAATATTTGCTTGAACAAAATGACCACCCGAAGGTTACATCAAATATTGTGAAGATGTTAAAAAATAACACCAGGTATCTTCCACCAGAGACTCCCAGTATCCCGACAACTCATGAAATTTTGCTGGCCAATGTCCCCTACCGGACCACAAAGATCTACAAAGCTTGTCCCCATATGGCCCTCAAGGCCATAGACCAGCAGTCTGGACATGACCTCGAGTCATGGGCACCTCGAGGCACCAAAGGGCACTTTGATTGTTAGTCCACAGGTACTTATATATATAAACAATTATATATATATCATTTACTCTTCTTCAAGAAGCAGCAGTCATAAATTCTCCAGGACTGTTAAATTAGATATATATCTCAAAAATACCGGTAATATCTAACCTTAGGCAGAAAAACATATGCATAAACATTGTAGGAAAGTAAGAAGAATACCTTCTTATTCCAAAAAGATCTCATACTATGTAGCGCATGACTTGAAAACAGCCTTAATCATTTCAGACACTACCTCTCAGACAGTCTAAAGCATTGAGCTTATACCACCATGTTCCAAGATTGAACAAAGGAATTACCTATGCCTTCCATGCAAGGAGGTATCTACGAACCTTTGTATTCCAAGAATACAATCATGGTTGTTCAAAATCGAAACACTCATAATACATATGCAGTTCGCTTCAAGTAAGGAAAACAAACTGCACAAAATACGCTGGTTAGAAAAAACAGACAATAGTGAACGGTAGCAATGAAGAAAAATAATGGCTGTAAGCCCACCTAATGGCCCCCAATGGGCATATAATATAGTCCAAGAAGGACCAATCTAATAGCAAACAAGTAGACTGCTTAAGTAGTACACATACAAGCTACACAATAGCCAACCAATACTCCACATGGAGTAAGGGGAATACCATAAAAAGGTACGAACTCTTGAGACTAAGCTCCTCATCAGAGTAAAATAAAAGAACAAAACAGGTGTGCAGCTGCAAAGACCATCCGGAGATCAGAAACTGGAGGCAAACACTCTCTCAATAAGAAAGAAGAGGTTCTAAATACTTCAACACCACAAGCAAAACAACAGTGTAGGCAAGAAATAAACCTTTACCTAACTTAAAGATCCACGACCGTGACTGTATAAAAAGGGAAGCAAAAGACCTGAAAAGGCCATACTACAAGCGCTCAGCTCCTGCAACAAAGCATGTTTGCAAAGACCAGCAGAACAAGCCACAACACCAGAAATAGAATAGGTGGTGCAAAAACCATACAAACTGAGTTAATTCAGGTGCAAAGGAGGAGAGTCCACAGAAAAAAAGGGGGACCCCCATCCAATCAAACTGAAAAAAGGAGGAGCCAGGCTAAGGGTTTGACCCTCCCCGATTAGCCCTAAACCTACGTAGGGCTGCATCTGCTTGGGCTCCAAAAAGATGAGCCCCAGCAAATGGCATGTCAATCAGAACCGACTGGACAGCTTCCAAAAATCTAGACGTCAGGAGCCATGCATGTTGTCGCAATGCCACAGCAGACGCCATGGCTCGTCCAATGGAATCAGTGGAATACATTCCACATTTGATGAGCAGTTTGGCTGCTTGATGGACATCTGAAACCAACTGTTGCAACTCGCCCCTGTTAGCCTCAGGGAACAAGGGTAAAAATTGACTCAAAGACTGCACAGGGAATGGAGAAAGCGTCCGATGACGCCGACCGTATTAATGGAGCGTAAAGCCGCACTTGTCGAGGAAAAAATCTGTTTCCCTCAAGAATCCTGTTCCCTGGATTCCTTATCAAGAAGGGAATGAGGGAGGTTCCCCTTCTCGTGGGACACCATAATGGCCTGAACCACGAAGCTGTGGTTGGTCGGCTGCCGAACAAGGCAAGCGGTGTCACCCGGGGCAGGATGGTATGTGTGGGCAATGAGGTCCACTGGCACACCTGACTAAGATTTTGCCCATGCCCCCAACAAAATGTCAGTTAGGGCCTCACAGTAAGGGAGCACCGGCTCAACCCCTGATTGGCTGGGATGTAGAACCTCAATAAGAGGGTCTATAGTCTTCTCCACAGTAGGCAGAGTAAGATGTAAGATATCGGCCCTCTCCTCAAGACCTCTGATAAAGTGGAACTGGCTTCCGAGGCAAGGCCTGACGGTGACAAGAGAGGAGGCAGGGACAAATCTAGCCCGCTCGCTTTACCCAGCTCCGCAATCCAGCTTTCCAACCCAGAAAGGGCCACTGGCTGCTCCAAGGGGGTCATCTCATCACACCTTTCCCCTAATAGGGCTTGTGGATCCTCCACAGAATTGACCGGCGCTGCATACGGCTTCATAAACGACGTCGAACGGCGTCAAGGCGACGTCGTGCGGCATTTAGACAACGCTGTGTCGATGTCCACCTGAGAAGGAGGAGAGACTTCAGCTGGTGTCTGCATTGGTATATGGAGTTGTGGCAGAGCCAGCCCCACAGTGCACACCAACTGAGTGAGAGTCTACCGGTGCCGCTATGACAGGCACCAAAATGGCGACTGACTTCGAGCCGGAGTCGAGTGCCATTGGTGGCCCCGAAGGATCGTGCACCGGCGCCTCAGCCAAGGCTGGAACTGCAGCTGAGGGCGAACCCGCCGGCGACGATGCAGTTACGGCAACTACAACCTCCTTGGGCGCCGCAGGCGCTCCAGAGTGATACGAGGGACCAAAGACCAGATGGAGAGCGTCATAGTACTCTTGCATCTGCTAACAGGTCGTTCTTGCTCCAGGGAAAACCGGGAGGCTCGAGAGCGACGCCGGAATGGGAATCTCAGCACTAGGCCGAGAAACACCCACATCATGAGTCAAAGACGCCATAGAGGATATGCCTTCACCCTCTTGTGATGCCTCTCACCGTGTGATGCTGATGGAGACTGGGAACATTGCTATTGACCACGGGGCGATGAGCGGTGCTCCTGGGAATGACCGCTGGCCCAGGAGGAAGATTGCCGACAGGAGCTGGAAGTTCGCAACAACTGCGCCATCAGAAGCTTCATGCGCCGCTCCTGCGGCCTTTGGCTTCTACTGCTGGCAGACATCACACTCGTCGGCGTCTGGCGCTTGCCCTGGCACCACATACAGACATCTTACGAGCACAGGACATCTTACGGGCACAGGACCCACAAGACTTAAACCCAGAGGGCCTAGCGCACACTGTTTCTGTCGAAAAAGGATCATCACAGCAGGCCGAAAAACAGCCAGAGATACGCTTCTTCGGATCCACGTTGTAGCGCGGAAAAGAAAATGGCATCCGCGTGCTGGAGGGGACTTATATGACTCCATTGACGTCATATCCGGAGACAACGTCATCAAGGAGCCGTTCGGCGGTACTGCAAAAAAAATTCCAGATCCAGACTGGTGCCTGGGGAGAATTCAAAAGTTAAGGAATCTGCGGCTAGATGTCTCTATTAGATAATTTACACAATTCGATCATCTTGTCTTCTCATTGCATCTCACTTATCCCAATGTTCGAATGTACGGATAGGTGACCACTCACTGTGAACCAACATCTGGGAGAATCTGTCTGGACTAATTGTGATTGTTTCAATATTAATAGACGGAGAGAGTTCCAGCCAGTCATTACCAGAACTGAATATCACTATTCGGCTGATGTTGCTGAGCTTACATGCACTATGAACTCTCGAGCGTTGCTTCTTCAGCGGGCAGTACCTCTTCCGGGCTGGGGTCCGTTCTCTTCTGTGACTTCCATAGTCTCTGCTTTCGCCTGTCTGGGGTGCTTGGATCACCGACTCTTCTCCATCCGTCAAGTCATTCTCACGCGTCCTCTGGATTAGTGCAAAAACATGTTTTGCTCTCCACCTCTACCCTCAGCTTGGCAGGAAATATCATATCATATTTCAACTCTTTGTCTCTGAGGGCCTTTTTGACTTCAAGAAAACTTCACCTCTGTTTTTGCATCCTCATGGTAAAGTCAGGGAAGAAAGTGATAGTGTTATTCTTGTACTTGACTGGCGGGGCACTGCGGGCGGTCTGCAATAACATCTCTGTCTCTGAAATTGAAAACCCGGGACAGTATTGGTCTTGGTGGTGCACCCGGTTTAGGTTTACCACCCGGCACTCTGTGTGCCCTCTCTATTGAGAAATAGTTGGAGAGATTTCGAGGTTGTATGTATTTTAGGATCAAATCTTCCATGAAGAGGTTTGTCGCGGGCCCTTCCGCTCTCTCAGGGACAGCTAGGATCCGGATGTTGTTCCTTCTTGACCTGCCTTCGTAATCATCCAATTGAGCTGCAAGTAGTTTGCTGGTGGCCTGCAGTTCACTGACTTTTTTTAAAAGTAGAAGTGTCTGCAGCAAGACCATGGGTTGTGTCTTCTACTTCTGTGACCCTGGTGTCCATGTTTCGCAGGTCCGCTCTTATGATGGAGATCTCCATTGACACTGAGTCTATGCATGATTCGAGGGAGGTATGCACATTTGTGATGGCTGCCATTATATCATGTAGGGTGAGGTCACCCTGTTCCACTGCTGCTTGTGGCTGGGTTTGTGTTGGTTCCAGGTGGCTGTCTGCCACGTCCTGGTGCTTCTGACACGAAACTTTGTCCAGTTTGGGCTGATGCGAGCCGCACCCTCCCTTCCCGCCCATCATTGCACTGGTTTAGAGGCAGTTCAGCCTTGTTTCAGTCTGAGGCGAGCTATCAGGTAATCACCGCCATCTGCCTAGGGCTAATTCCCCCTCATGACCTGTGGGTTTTCCCCACCAGGCTCTCCTGCTGGATTCTTCAAGCCTCCTCTCTGGGGCACCTCACTTCTTTCACTCAAGGGGGGAGGGCGCCACCCAGCATCCCCACCTTCCTGCCCCAGAAATATCTGCAGAAAGAAAAGGGGGGGAGCCTCTCCACTATGGCAGCACCCGGGCCACAAAAATCAGGTCCTCCAGATGGCGCCTACTATAGCACTCTCTCACCCCTTACTGACTAGCAATCACACACTTCCCAAAGCTATCATTCATGACTCACAGTGTACTAACAATCACACACTACCAGAAGCACTCTTACACAGCTCACAGACTAGCATTCACACACTACTGGAAGCACTCCTACACCCATCACAAGCTAGCAAACACACACTACCGGAAGCACTCTTACACCCTTCACAGGCTGGCAATCACACACTACCGGAAGCACTCTTACACCTCTCACAGACTAGCAATAACACATGACCAAAGACACTCTTACACTTCTCACAGACTAGGAATCACACACTACCGGAAGTACTCTTACACCTTTCAGAGACTAGCAATCACACACGACTAAAAGCACTCTTACACCTCTCACATACCACCAATCACACACTACCGGAAGCACTCTTACATGCCTCACTGAACTCCACTCACACACTCCTGGAAACATGTTTATACCCCTCACATACTAGCTATCTCTCTACAGACAGTACTCCCCACGGAGTAGCAGTTAAACGCTACAAAAAGTACTGTCGCATCCCTCAGAAACTGGTTCTCTAGACAGACCAAAACGTGCTTGGTAAGAATGACTGCACACAGAAGTGTCATGCTTCTCTATTCTTAGGCAGTAGCTGTAGACCACAACAGAGGCAGTCTGAAAAAAAACCAATAGGTATGTCTTGCACTTTTAGAGATATGACTGACCAACTTGTGTTGCCCATGCTTGGTAGATAAGTTGCAGTATTCCATTTCTTTTTTTAAAGTGGTTTAAAGAATGTTATTTTATTTTCAATTTGGACATGAATATAGAGCATGTAAAGTTGTATATAACTTAGATGTATCTCCCCACAAGGCTCATATGATGATTAAATAATTATATTTAATATTTTAGAAACAAACCTATAATATAATTATGTTGCAGGGCTATCTACTGGTTAGACATCAGGTTACGGTCTTCGTATACATAGTCACCTGTGTGATCTAGAAATATGTAACATGCATAAAATGTGAATTGATTGTAAGTACAGACCTCAAATCCTTTTTCCAGTTGTTCTTCACACCTTTCCCAGTATTCCTTCTTCAGGATGTCTTTGAGAGAGGATGGTAACTTCTCACCCGGCTGCAATATGCCCTGAAACACAGGATAACATTGGTTAATGGAGGTCTGAAACATTAAAAACTTGTAGTCCATCACACATCCCAGGTGAAGGAATAAAAGAGGAAAAAAACGGATCTGTTAAAAAACCTGTGGTGGGTGAGGTACAGGCGAAAATAGTTTTAGAAGTAAAGAGGTGCTTATTCTGGAGTGTGGATGATTTGGGAAACCTGCTTGTTTCCGCTAAGAAGAAAAGAACTCCGTCCCCACAACTGATAGAGACCAGGATTTCGTATAAAAATACTGGAGGTGATACAACATAGCCCTACGTGATGGACAAGGCATGAAGATGAAGACTGGAGGTGATACAACATAGCCCACCGTGATGGACAAGGCATGAAGATGAAGACTGGAGGTGATACAGCATAGCCCACCGTGATGGACAAGGCATGAAGATGAAGACTGGAGGTGATACAACATAGCCCACCGTGATGGACAAGGCATGAAGATGAAGCCTGGAGGTGATACAACATAGCCCTATGTGAGAAGTTGGCCTGGTATATGCTGTTCACTAGTTAAAGTGGACACCTTGCACCAGTACAATTCGACTCTTATGGTAGATAGGTTTAAGACAACCTTTACAGAAAGCTATCCTAGTGGTAGCTGTGGAGAGCAGCCTTCAGGCTAAGTCTTGGAGGAATGTAAAGCAGCTTGTTTTACCACACAATCTCTTGAATCACCAAATGAAAAGACACCACACAGGTATATATATCAAATATATAGGTATTTATTACTAAACAACTCTCTACTAATCTCTTTATGAGATTAGAAGTCAGGAACATATGCACAAATCAACGTTTCACAACAAATTGAGCACAAATATGGCTGGGGCCCTAGGGGCGTACCAGACCATATACTAAAAAGAGACTTAAGAACAACGACTTGCAAAGGGACAAGGCCTAGGGCCTTCAGAAGTGCTGAGGCCTCACGAAACCACCCAAGGCAGGTAAGTAAAGGACCCACGGGGGACGCGTGCAGTGTGTGTGCACAGGCGCGGATCGCCGTAGACTTTAATGGGGCAAGTCGCAGTTGGAAATTAGGAGATTAAGGGCACTTCGGGAGAACCTACAAGCAAGTCACTTACAGGGTAAGTAGTTCTAGGGCCAACACCCACAGGAGCACCGTAGTGCTGGAGTTACCTAGCCCAGGGAAGCCAGGTGCATAGGTGTCTTTTGGTGTCGGGTCGCGGCGTCGTTTTCAATGGGAGCCAATGAAGACTTGCTGCTTGTGAAGACAGGAGAAGTGTCCGGTGGAATCCAAGCCTGGATTCGGAAGAAGGAAGACCTGAAAGCAGAGGGGACAGTGTTCAAAGTCACATGGCAGTGACTCGGGGCAAGGAAGATGAATGCCCACCGTCGTCGAGAGATTCAGGTCGTTCATGGGTGTCTTGACTCTTCAGCCACGAGGTCCAGGAGGTGTTGAGGATGACCAGGAGCTGGATTCAGCGTGTCCCACGAAGTCTGCAGCTTACTGCGGTGTCAGCAACCCGATTGGAGCCAACAAGCCTTGGTAACAGCAAGTCTCGTGGAAAGGACAAAAAGTCAGTGGTGCAGACCAGCAAGGTCTGTGGGACTCACCCAGCGAGGGTAAATCAGGGCAGGCCTGGAGCAACCAGGGGAGCCCTTTGGATTTGTAGAAAAGTCTTCAGGGGACACACAAGCCGGCTGGCAAGGGATCGCGAAGACGCCTCAGGAGGATTCACTCAACAGGGGCCCACGGTCACTCGGGACGGGGCAGGCCTCTGATCTTGGGAGGAATCTCTGCTAGAGGCTGCGACCACACGTGGTCCAAAGCACAGGTTCGTAGAACGTCATGAAGGGGTTGCACTTGAAAATAGTGCATGGTACCCAGGGATTGCGGTTCCTCGTCACTCGTGGGGTCCACTTGCCTCAGTTTCGCTGGGGACTCACGATGGCCTTGGAGAAGTCAGGAAATCCTCTTCCTGGGCTGCAGGGACATCGGGCTCTGGCGGGAGCGGCGTAGTTTGCGACCGTCGTTGCAGTTTTTGGTGCCTGCCAAGCAGGGGAGTCACTCCTTGACTCCAAGGGAGATTCTTCAGTCTTCCAGAGGTAGTGGAACGTCGAAGGTCCGGGATTCTTCTTCAGAGCGTCGTCCAGGGATATCTAGTTTTCAAGGTCAAGGGTTCCCTATCTTATACTGAAAGGAAGGGAGGGACTAGCTCTGTGACCCCACCTATGGGAGGGTCAGGGGAGTGGGTGGCTACACCCACTTACCTTTGTCCAGTTTCGCGCCAGAGCAGGGGCAGGTAGCCCCTTAGCCGGTTTGAACTGTATGCACAGAGGAGCCTACTGCTCCCCCAGTGCAGGACTTCAAAGCACTCTAGGAGTGCACCCACCCAGCCCCAATACACTAAACCATTCCCTTAAGGGTTTTTTTGAAACGTTCAACCAACCCATTGCATTGTGGGTGATAGGGGGTGGTGAACTTATAAGTTACACCACACTCCTTCCACATTGCTTTCAAATATTCTGACATGAAGTTGGTACCTCTGTCAGAGATGACCTCCTTTGGGAAACCCACTCTGGAGAAAACTCCAATGAGGGCTCTTGCCACCACAGGGGCTGTGGTGGTCCTCAGGGAATTGCCTCTGGGTACCTGGTGGCATGATCCACTACCACCATGATAAATCTGTGCCCAGATGCAGTTTGAGGGTCAAGGGGACCAACAATGTCAATCCCTACCCTTTCAAAGGGTACCCCCACCACAGGTAGTGGTATCAGGGGGCCTTTGTTGTGCCACCTGCCTTGCCACTGGCTTGGCATGTGACACAGGAGCGACAAAACTCCTTTGTGTCCTCTGACATATGTGGCCAATGAAAATGTGGAACAAGCCTGTCCCAGGTCTTGTTTTGGCCCAAGTGACCTGCCAAAGGGATATCATGTGCTAGGGTCAAGAGGAACCCCCTAAACTTCTGAGGTATTACCAACCTCCTGGTGGCTCCAGGGACTGGATCTCTACCCTCAGAATATAGGAGTCCCTCATCCCAATAAACTTTATGGGACCCACTAGCACTCCCAGCAGCCTCAGCAGCAGCCTGCTGTCTGAGGGGTTCAAGAGAGGGGCAGCACTGTTGCTCCTTACTCAGATCTTCCCTAGAAGGGCCCCCTGCCCCCAAGAACTCAACCTGATCAGGCTCAAGTCCCTCTGGGGCAGTTCCTTCTTCAGGATCTGCTTCTCCTCCCTCAAGAGGTTAATCTGTGATCTGAGACAGAGGGGAAGGCACTGCCTTAACCCTACTGCTCCTCTTCTTGGGAAGCATCTGGTCCATGGTTCCAGGATCCAGAGCTGGTCCAGTGTTATGCATTTTGGCCTGTGACCTGGTCACAGCAAATACCTCTGCAGGGATGCCCAACATCTCAGCATGAGTCCATAACTCTACTTCAGACCAGGCTGAAGTTTCTAGATCATTGCCCAATAGACATTCTACAGGGAGGTCTGCACTGACTACAACCTTCTTGAGGCCAGTTACCCCTCCCCAGGAGAAATTCACAACTGCCAGACTATGGTTGGTCCTGACATTGCTTGCATTGGTCACCTGGTAAATTTCGCCCAGGATGATCTGTCCAGGGTCCACGTCGAAGGTCCGGGATTCTTCTTCAGAGCGTCGTCCAGGGATATCTAGTTTTCAAGGTCAGGGGTTCCCTATCTTATACTGAAAGGAAGGGAGGGACTAGCTCTGTGACCCCACCTATGGGAGGGTCAGGGGAGTGGGTGGCTACACCCACTTCCCTTTGTCCAGTTTCGCGCCAGAGCAGGGGCAGGTAGCCCCTGAGCCGGTTTGAACTGGTGTATGCACAGAGGAGCCTACTGCTCCCCCAGTGCAGGACTTCAAAGCACTCTAGGAGTGCACCCACCCAGCCCCAATACACTAAACCCTGTCTGGGAGGTGGTCACACCTCCCTGTGACAGGATACCTATTGTTGGGCCTCCTCCACTGCGAGTTTCGGTCATCAGCAGGAGGGCAGCCCAGTGTCTGTGACAGGTGGCATCCATTTTGTGATGCCAGGGCTCTTCAGGATTCTACCGCGTTTCCACAGTAGGTACATGTCTATCCCTCTAGAAGGGTGGGGTCATACTCCCACACCAGGTACTGGTGTGGGGGTATGATTCCAAGGTGTTTGACACCAAACACAACATGTTTTGATGCAGCCATTCCAAAGTTAGCATTAACCTCGAGGTTATAATGCATGTAAGAGTATATGGTTTGACCGCATTCACAAACAGCCCCAGAGAATGGACTCTGAGAGCTGCAGAGGGGCCCTGCTCAGGCAGAGGCACCCCCTCACATAGAAACTAAGCACCCTGCCCTCAGGATTGATAGGGCCTGCCTTAGGGGTGACTGACAGGTTTACATGTGTGTGCAGGAGAGATATAGGGAACCTATATCTCAGTGAGGGGTGCTAGCACCTCCTCACCCAGGCTGCAGTAGCAGGTCTGTGGTGTCAGATTTAGTCTGCTTCCCAGGGGTGGCATAATACATGCTTCAGCCCCTGGTAGGCCTGTGAAGTACCTATGCCCTTGGTACCTAAGGTACTGTCTTGTGGTTTGTGGCCTCCTGGCCTGCCTTGCTGTGTTGTCTTAGGCCTGGCTGCCATGCTGCTTTTCTTTGCACACGTTACTTTGAGCCGTTGTTGTATCGACCTCTGCTCTTGCCAAGTTATTTTAGCGCTGTCTGCCTTTTCTGTCTCTCACCTTTTCTCCTGTTCGATTTGGTCTCAGACTGCACAACATGTACAAGGTCGAATAACAGCGTCTCCTTGTTCTTGCTGATTTGGCCAGTCCCTCGCACCTAGACATAACACTATGTACAGCTGCCATGGAGAAATTTGTGTGCTTTTAATATTGCGGTTTGCCCGCACTAGACAGACTTGGAGAAAACCTTTCCAGGGAGAAGAGCTGTGATTGTCTGCTGATGTAGTTTTGCATCTAGAGACTGAGGTATGGGGGTTCGCTAGTCAAAGCCCAGAGGTCTTCTATTTTTATAATATACTAGCTTCCAGCACGGGGAGGGTGGTAATGTTATTTAGACATATATCCACTGCTTTATGAGATGCTTTCCCCGTTTGTATTCTATGGGGTTGTAACTATGCTGATTATATTATTCTTATGCGTTATGATAATAGTACTGACACGTGTACTGTACCTTAGAGCACGTAAGTTGAAATAAATATTTTAACCTATACTGTGTCTCTTCTTACGCACGTTGTGGACAGATACGAGTGAGTGACGAAAGAGTGTTCTTGCTTCTGCGAGTCCTGAGATAGAGATACCGTGTTCTGGGTTGTCCAATCATTGGTACATTGGTGCTAATGGGACGCTAAGGCTAGTTGGGTTGGGGTCTTAAGTGCTAAGGTCTATGGTTGGCTCACCACTATATTCCGAGGTCCTATTATCCTGTGCATAGCTTTGTGTGTGCAGAATCCCTACGACATGGTGCGACCAACGAGTGGGGCAGCTTATCTGCGAGACGCTTGAATAGTACTTGTGCTTGTCCACAACCCCCTCACATACGCTTCCGGAAGCGGGTGTGACGGTGATACCTCCTATATTGAAGTTTTTGTAGGTTCTTTCAAGCTTGAAGTTGTTAAAAAAGGTTTCTTAACCAAAACCCTTTTTGTGCTGCTTACTGTTAGGTTGTCGATTTATCCCGTTCGTAATGGCGGGTATAAACATAGCGGCACATAGCCGCACAGCACTCCGGGATCACTTACGGGTGTATGGAGTGCCAGACACGGGAGTCGAACTGGTCTTTGTGGTTCAAGCCGATCCAGCTTTCCACTTTGAGGTGTTCTACTCTTGGATCACTTTTCCAGCGGTGGATGGGACCGATAATCTGTTCCATGAATATGAACCCACTGCTGTTCCTGCTGTCTATCGACCTTATACTAATCTTGAAGTACCGCTCACGGCTTGGCAGCACCGTGTTTGGTTTGATGGCGCCCTCCCACAACCGACTACCACGGTTCGTTTAGGCCCCTTATCTATTGATGGGGCCACTTGGCCTGTTTTGGCCGGGTACACCCCACATCCGCGATATATGACAATACCAGTCGCGGAACTGCGCAACATGTATTCGGCTTTGGTGCGAGTGCATCGAGCCTTAGTGCAATATGTCACAGGCAACATCCATGGAGCCACTCCTGGAGTTGCAGGCCATCCAGCTGGTGCAGGCGGAGTGACCATAAGTCCTGTCATGGTGAACTCAGTGATGGGCAAACGTCCACAATATAAGGATGACTTTCCTTATTGGCTTGCAGAAAAATTTGACCAGTTGGAGGCAGTTTTTCCACACACAACCCCGGTGGATAAACACCGCATTCTTACGATTAGTTTGCCAAAAGACTTGATCCCCGAGTTGACAGCATGCGACAACTGGGGTAAGGTATTCGCAGCAGTATATTCTAAGTGTTTTGGCACTCCTTCCATGACGGTTCTCCCCTCGGTTATTAAAAAAGTACAGGATGAACATGGCCCTGAAGCGGCTGTGGAATTAGGGATGAGACTGGTGGGAGTGTTTGAAGTAGTAGCTGAGCTGATCCTTGCGAATGTCAAGGGCGATGCAGTGAACTTTCAAGTAGCGAATGCTTTGGCTTTGGTCCCAGAATTGGACAAGCCTCGCGAATTACCGAAAATTATTACCCAGGCTTACAAAACTATTGGCAGAAATAGCCTGGGCAATAAGCCTTTTGCAAACAGCAAACACAATCGCAACAACAACAACAATCCAAACCTCAATCTGAGAAAGATGAGAGACCAGTCTTCACAAAAAAGAGCTGGAGGCTGAAAAAACAGGGTAAGCAACAAAAGAAGCCGGGGTCGAGAGGCGCATCCCCGGTTTCAGTCTCTTCTGAACGCACTTATGATTTACGCGATAGGGCGAGAATTAAATCACCGGATAGGTTTCAAGTCCCTGATACGCGTTCTCCTCGTTCTTCACAGGCACAGACATCTTCACAGGCCGGTGGAGGAGACCGCCAGGATAGAGGAAGGGGTCGAGAGGCTCCCCAGGGACGAGACCAACCTCGACAACAAGTCAGAGGGAAAGCAGAAGACTTTCAACGTTCTCGACCGCAATTTCAGAAGAAGAAAGTTGCCGCTGTAACAGCGAAATATGCCACAGACGGTGAGAACGAGGCTCCTGAATTGGATGTGGG
The DNA here is from genome assembly GCA_963921515.1 of Calotriton arnoldi. NCBI lineage: Eukaryota > Metazoa > Chordata > Amphibia > Caudata > Salamandridae > Calotriton > Calotriton arnoldi. The sequence continues at coordinate 2,401,854 of CAWUFW010000899.1, read as the reverse complement.
CAGTAACCCTCCTAGACAGCGCCGCGGAAGTTACCATAGTGCGGGAGGCGCTACGTCCTCATATGGAGGCGACAGCAACTGAAACATTCATTACTGTCGAGACAGCTGACACCAGAGTGGCACCCCTTGACAGACTTTTTAATATTGTCATTCAAATCGAAGGTGATATACAGCGTATAATTAAAGGGATTTTTTGGGAAAATCTTACCTCTTCGTACGACATTTTGTTAGCGGAGGTGGATTGGCCACCACCATTCGTACTTGCTGCGCGTAAAGGGGAGGAGGTAATCCTTCCGAGCTTTTCTCGACATGTCCCAAAGGACAAAGCGGAGGCTCTTGCAGCTGAATGGGCTGTGTCCCTGGCTCCTGCGTTATACCGCAACCATGTGGGATGGGACGAGGATTCTCCCCCCCATGAAATACCTTTGCGGTCACTGCCGCAGCCACCACCCCAATATCCCATAAAACGTGAAGCCAAAGGCCACGTTTCCGAAATTCTGACTCAGTTGGAATATCAGGGAGTAATCGAAACATGCGTATCACCTATGAACAATCCCCTTTTCGCGGTGTCTAAACCCGATGGATGGTACCGCTTAGTTTTGGATTACCGGCATTTGAACTCTCATTGTCGGACCTTTGCGGTGCAAAATACCCACAGTTCTGCGCTTGTAGACAGTCTTGTTCGTAAAAAATACAAAACGACACTTGACCTCTCAAATGGATTCTACACGCACAACTTAGCCCTGGAGAGTGGACAATGGAGCGCTTTTACTTCCGGTGGTAAATTATTCAAATTCAGGCATTTACCTATGGGCTATAAGAACAGTCCAGGCGTATTCGCCGCCCGTGTTGTCTCTTTGTTAGACGGCATTGATCCAGATGCATGTTCGTACGTCGATGACATTTATCTGTCGGACGACAAATTGTTCCCGCATCTGTCCCAAGTAGACCGCATTATTCTTGAATTTGCGGTTCAAGGTTACAAATTTAACTTTGCAAAATCTCATATTGCTGAATTTACCGTTTTGTTCTTGGGCTACGAGCTCAACAATGAAGGTAAGGGCTTAGCCCCCCACTTCCTTGAAAAATGTGCACTTCTGTGCCCTCCTACTATTCTGAAGAAGCTTCAGTCTTTGCTGGGTTTTCTGAACTTCGGGCGTACTTATATTCCCAAATACGCCCAGCGTATCAAGCCACTATATGCCTTGATACAACCAACTTTTTCGAAGTCTTGTTGGCTTCCGGAGCATACCTCCGTTCTGCAGTCTTTGCAGACAGACCTTCTTGAGTCTAAATACCTTTTGACGCGTGACAACCACACAAACCTGGTGATTAGAATAATTCCAGGGGCAGTGGGTTTCACGTACTTAACCTTTAACGAAGGTGACACAGTACCCATCGCATACAAGTCACATCTATACACTTCCGCAGAAATGCGCTTTTCATCTGTGGAGAAAGTTCTGACAGCAGTGCAAATGGCGATTCTAAAGGAGCGCGCACTGGCACAGGGAAAACGCATTCTGGTGGTAACACCCTATCCTGCCCTAGAGGCAGTGACAAAAGCAAGTGTACCGAACTCTAAAGCTTTGCACCCCCGTTGGATTCAATGGGCAACATCTTTGACATCTCCGGATGTCACTTTCATTTTCGATTCTTCTCTTCAGACTCAGGAGTTTTTGCAGTATGAATTTGTTCATCCTCCTCCTCTGTCTTTACTGCCGCTTGAGGATTACGACTGTGTGATGTACACCGATGGTTCGGCACAACCGGCCACGGGGTCCAAGCATGCTTATTCAGCCGCATGTGCTATTGTTGCAGGTACTTTTGTGAACGGAGAGTTCAAATCCACTGTAGTGCACACTCAGGCACTCGGGGACAGCACTGCACAATTGGCCGAGCTGCGCGCATTGGTGCTTGCGCTTGAGTTCGTTAATCCTGATGTGACCACTCTCATTGTGTGCGAATCTTACTACTGTGTTGAATCTTATAATGACAACCTGTTCTTTTGGTCGCAAAACGACTATAGAGACGCTAAAGGCAGCACAATCAAGCATAAAATGCTTTGGGTTCGAGTGGCAAAATTACAACAACGTCTGCCACTCACACAGGTGGTTCACACCCTAGGCCATCAGCGGGTGGGCGCACACGCTGTTGGTAACAGTCTGACAGATGAAGCTGCCAGATCAGCAGTAGTCACGTGTACAGTAGCAGCAGTTACTAGATCCATGTCTAAAATTGATACCGATATTTTGGCAGCTATTGCTGCGACAAAGGAAGGTACTGATTACCCTAGGGGTTTTCCTTCCAAATATTCTTATCAGTTAGGTCCCGAACAGGCTCCTTATGTAACAATACCAAACGTTGGTGATCGGCTGATCCCCAACGCGGACCGCAGGCTTTCCTTGATTACGGCAGCACACGAAGGCATGGCGTCGGCTCATGCTGGAGTGTCGGCGACCGTTTCCATCTTGCAGCAGCGTTACTGGTGGCGTGGTCTATATAAAGACACCCTTACCTATGTGCTTTCTTGTGACGTTTGTCAACAGATTAAGCCTTCCACGGTTACACGGCCACCACAGACCTCGCTCGGCATTTCTAACAGACCCTTTGGGTGTGTTTACCTGGATCACTGCGGTCCATTTTCTTCAGACACTGCCTACAAATATATCTTAGTGGCAGTGGACTCGTGCACACGGTTCATCTGGGTCTGGCCACAACGGAGTGTTGACGCTCGAAATGTCATCAGGGATTTGCGTGTCTTTGTGGGAATTTTCGCATGCGGCACCTTCCATTCTGACCAAGGTCCGGCGTTTGCCTCTAAGGCTTACAAGGACGCAATGGGTTCATTGGGGGTGCGGGTGAAATTTTCGTCTCCGTATAGGCCTGAGGGCAACTCTATCGTTGAACGAATGAACCGTGACTTAAAGCAATCCTTGACAGCTAGAGTTATAGGTACTGGCAGGAACTGGCTGACCCACTTGTATACCGTACAGCGTGCACTTAATAATCTCCCTAGAAGACCGCTGGGTGGGCGGATCCCATACGAAATGCTCTTTGGCATACGAATGTTTGTGCCTGACCTTGATGGTCTAGACATGGCGGCGCAATCCGCCAAGTTTGATGTAGATAACCATTCTACTATGTTACAGGACTTACAAGAAGCCCGAGACAAACTTGTGATCGCACATTTACCTTCAGCCACAGACCCTGCTCTGCAGATTCCTGTTGCCGGCTGGCTTCCGAAGATTGGCAACCTGGTTCGAGAGAAAGTGGAGAACAAAAAAGAATTTGGCCCCTCTTATCGTGCACCGGTTCCAGTCCTGGGCTTGAAGGGAACACGTACAGTCATCTTACCACCGCTTCCTGGTCGCAAGGAGAACAGATACATCTCAGTGGAAAATGTCAAGTTACAACATCTGGCCGATCCTGAATAGTGTTACACCAGCGGTCTCTTGTCCTGCCATTTACCGGACATGTGTTCGTGGCCCTCCTGCCCGAACGGTCACAGATGTTACCATTGAGATGGTTGATTTGCCTGAAAGTATATTCGAACCTCCTGTCACCTCCTGCATCGACGAGAACGAGTATACCTATCCCGCGACCGAATCTGTGGCACACTTACCAACAATGCCACTGAGCCCGACACGTTATTCCTTTGACTCGGATTCCACCTCATCAATTGTCCCGTCCAAGTTCAGTATTTTTGTATCCTGGTTTAGAGACAATTTTTTGGTTCCACCCTGGACATACATTTGGTTGGTGCTTTTCTTGATTTTTTTGTTCATGTCCATTGGCTTTGTCACAGTGTTTTTTCTACTCATCAATGGTCACTATTTACCTGAACGCTCTGCTGTGAACAGTGTTGCTGGAACTTTGGCTCCACATTCCTCATCTCACATCATGAAGCGTGACCACACATTTGTGAACATTTCAGCTTTTCCAGTTGCTGATGGCATCGTATGGGATGCGGTAAACTTTCAAATTCATGGACCGACTGAAATTATTAATGTACCAAATGTCCTTCGAGTTTCAATGGGTGATGTAGTAAAAAGTAATATTCATTCTGACGATTGGGATGTGCATGCCGTTGAAGCATTGTTTGCTGATTTAAAATATTATGCTTCCTTTAATGCTGAGGATTTGTATATGAATTCTGCTAATTATGCCGATTTATATTGCTACCAGCATTGGGGCAACCATTTTGTTCATAAACCAAGTGCACTACGTAGCTCTGTTGCCTACACCCAATGGGACCATTGCCAAAACCCCTTACCGGGTAGCTCCAGACTCTTAGAAATAAATTTACCTATTTCACTGATTTCAATAGATCGAACCCTGGGTCCTATTATTTTAAATTGAATGCCCCATCCACTCAGAAAATCATGTTGAACCACACCAAATTGCTATATTCGGGTTCCTTTTTGAGCGCCTTAGCTGTGGGTGGTTATGAGTACTGGAAGGACACTGTGGATTTAAAATCAATCTGGGGCTCAAAACCATGGCAGGTGCAGGGCACTGAGGCTTTGCACCGTGCTTGCCTTAGCCCGGCCCAAATTATGTTTCTGAATGCTTCCATCTATCAGACTACGTGTTGGGGTTTGGCTACCACTAAACAATTAAACGCGCCTTCCATTCCATCCTTGTCGGGCGCTCCCAATGATAGCTTGCGCTTTAATATGTCCCTTTCGACTTTGCAGGCTTTGTTTCAGAACAATTCGTTTAATGTTTCTACGCTTGTTCAGTCACCCTGGTTGGTATGGCCCGTATCATCTAATGCGTGCCAACTGCGTTTTCACGACTCGGTTCCTGGCTATAAACAGGACAGGCCCGATCCTAGGTTTTCTGACTCCCGTACTGTCACCACATATTCCGTTGGTAAATTATGTAAACAGTGGTTGCAGCATTCGTCCCTAGACTCTGTTAAACAACATTTGTCCCTCCTATCAGGCAATATCGATCTGTCCGACTTTATCTTGGGACCTCGTGGTCCACGACCAAAGAGATTCATTTATGAAGCATATAATGAACTCTGGAAGTTGTCGCAAATGGAAGCTGCTTCCCGTCTATGGGAAATAGACCAAGCAAATTTGGAAAAGGTGCTTGCTGTTGTTGACAATAGTATTAATACCCTGTCTTCCCGCATTTACACGTTAGAGAATATTGTGTCCTCTGTTGTTTATATTGTACAAGATGATGTTTCTGTGTTGTATCATGGTCAAAATCAATTACGTTCAGTTATGCAGTTTGCGTGGACTTTGCAGACACTTAAATTGGGTAAAGTTCCTTGGCATTTTTTAAACACCACCGCCTTATTTCTGCCTTTTAATTTAACTGACAAACAGCAGTTCATGCCATGAAAGATGCGGCTTACACTCTGTTACATATAGAAAAAGTGGATCCTTTACCTTTCTCTGTGGCGGAATTGGATTCTGCTGTGTGGCTAGTTCATGGGGTTATCGCTTTGCCTTTTTCCTTGTTTGAATTTAGCTCGTGCATGAAACATTATCCTGTGGGCCGTTACCAGCCTTTGGGTAGTGCTTTCCTGCATGAACTCTGGTCCTTGCCTTTCATGTATAAATGCCTTAGAGACGGCAAGGAAGTTTTTCTCACGGGGGAGTCATGCGATTCAACTGTAGGTCATTCCCTTGTTTGTAAGCATATTAAGCTGCACGGAGCTTGTAGCGTTTCCGCTCCGAATCTTGCTTGTGTGCTGAAGGGTATTCCCGCTCCTGCTATTTCTCCTACCTTTACTTTGCTTGCTAATGGTAGCTATTTGCTTTTGAATAACGACAACTGTTGTGGCCTGCAAGCCGGCATTCCATATATTGTCACGGTTTCGCACAGAGTTGTCTGCTGCAAGAATGTGCTTTTTCCTCCCCCTCACGACATCGTTGATAATTCTATTTGGCCTTCCATTCCTACCATGGAGGCAGATTTCAATAAATTGAGCAGAATAAAGGCACTATTATTGAACGAGGAGGTTATGCTCACATCCGCCCGGGAGACATTCATTCTCCAGGTGGCGAGTACCCACAGTGAAATACAGGCCCTTTTGAACACTAACCTCCCCCAACATTTCGGGGAGTTAATTCATCGTATTTTTAACGCATCAAACACTGAGGGTCTGGTGCACTTTTTTAAAGTTGTGGGGTCCGGCCTGGTATCCACCTTCCAAACTATTTTTGGTGTAATACCGGCGTTCATTCATTCTATTTTTTCCAGCGTCTTTGGTGGCTTCCCATTGATCCTCGCCTTGGCGGCTGGTGTCTTGCTGTTGGTCTGTTTTCTGCGCAATGGCTGCTCCCCGATGGGCCCTTCTCGATCCCGAACGCCTCCAGCTGCTCCGTGAGCGACTCCTAGCTGGTTTCGGCGTTCTGCCATTGGCGACACTGAGTGTGTCGTATACCCTTTCTTTTCGCTTTGCGTATTTCACTTGCGTGCAACCTGTGATGTCTTGCATCTGCTGTCCTTTCACCTGGACCATGGATTATTGCCTCTCCAATTCGTCGTTGTCTGTTCCGGATTTTGTTCAGTTGGTGGGTCCCTTAGAGGCCCATGAACAGGACTGTTCCGTTGCTGGCTGTATGACGCGTGCGGCTGCACTGGGGATTTTGGCACAATGGGATATCTGGGCGGCTGCTCAGAATCTCCTCCAACAAAGTTATATTGAGTATCACGCAAGCTGTCCCGCATTGCTTTTGGATGCTCCTTCCTCTGGGGAACATTCCTGCTCCTTTGATCTTTTGGACTGGATGGCGTCTATGTTTTCTGACGATTCCAATGATGCCCTCTTGGAAGGTGTGGCGTTTTTCTGCACTTACACCCTGGTGGATTGACACGGCTTTCGCTCTCTGCGCACTGCTGCGCTGGGTGGACATTTTAATTTTTTTTTCCCTTTCGGACATTTTTTTTTACTTACGACTGCGACAACAACGGTCGTTTCTGTTCTGCTCAGTCCTTTTGAATTCTGTCTTCGTCCTTTGTCTTGGCCGATGGACTGTCCAGGGGAGGGTGTCTTGTGGTTTGTGGCCTCCTGGCCTGCCTTGCTGTGTTGTCTTAGGCCTGGCTGCCATGCTGCTTTTCTTTGCACACGTTACTTTGAGCCATTGTTGTATCGACCTCTGCTCTTGCCAAGTTATTTTAGCGCTGTCTGCCTTTTCTGTCTCTCACCTTTTCTCCTGTTCGATTTGGTCTCAGACTGCACAACATGTACAAGGTCGAATAACAGCGTCTCCTTGTTCTTGCTGATTTGGCCAGTCCCTCGCACCTAGACATAACACTATGTACAGCTGCCATGGAGAAATTTGTGTGCTTTTAATATTGCGGTTTGCCCGCACTAGACAGACTTGGAGAAAACCTTTCCAGGGAGAAGAGCTGTGATTGTCTGCTGATGTAGTTTTGCATCTAGAGACTGAGGTATGGGGGTTCGCAAGTCAAAGCCCAGAGGTCTTCTATTTTTATAATATACTAGCTTCCAGCACGGGGAGGGTGGTAATGTTATTTAGACATATATCCACTGCTTTATGAGATGCTTTCCCCGTTTGTATTCTATGGGGTTGTAACTATGCTGATTATATTATTCTTATGCGTTATGATAATAGTACTGACACGTGTACTGTACCTTAGAGCACGTAAGTTGAAATAAATATTTTAACCTATACTGTGTCTCTTCTTACGCACGTTGTGGATAGGTACGAGTGAGTGACGAAAGAGTGTTCTTGCTTCTGCGAGTCCTGAGATAGAGATACCGTGTTCTGGGTTGTCCAATCATTGGTACATTGGTGCTAATGGGACGCTAAGGCTAGTTGGGTTGGGGTCTTAGGTGCTAAGGTCTATGGTTGGCTCACCACTATATTCCGAGGTCCTATTATCCTGTGCATAGCTCTGTTTGTGCAGAATCCCTACGACAGTACCATATACTAGGGACTCATAAGGTACCACAGTATCCAATCACTAGTGCACCTAGAGTGCACTCCAAGTCGTTTAGAGAGAACAGGGAGGCTGGGGCCCTGATTGGCAGGGTCCCAGACAGACTATAGCCAGAAACCAGTGTAAACATCAAAAAAAAAAGTGGGGGCAACATAAGAGGCAGATCCTACTCTCCTACACCCTACGTGATGGACAAGGCATGAAGATGAAGACTGGAGGTGATACAACATAGCCCTACGTGATGGACAAGGCTTGAAGATGAAGACTGGAGGTGATACAACATAGCCCTACGTGATGGACAAGGCATAAAGAAGAAGACTGGAGGAGATACAACATAGCCCACCGTGATGGACAAGGCATGAAGATGAAGACTGGAGGTGTTACAGCATAGCCCACCGTGATGGACAAGGCATGAAGATGAAGACTGGAGGTGATACAGCATAGCCCACCGTGATGGACAAGGCATGAAGATGAAGACTGGAGGTGATACAGCATAGCCCACCGTGATGGACAAGGCATGAAGATGAAGACTGGAGATGATACAGCATAGCCCACCGTGATGGACAAGGCATGAATATGAAGACTGGAGGTGATACAGCATAGCCCACCGTGATGGACAAGGCATGAAGATGAAGACTGAAGGTGATACAGCATAGCCCTACGTGATGGACAAGGCATGAAGATGAAGACTGGAGGTGATACAGCATAGCCCTACGTGATGGACAAGGCTTGAAGATGAAGACTGGAGGTGATACAGCATAGCCCTACGTGATGGACAAGGCATGAAGATGAAGACTGGAAGTGATACAACATAGCCCACCGTGATGTACAAGGCATGAAGATGAAGACTGGAGGTGATACAGCATAGCCCACCGTGATGGACAAGGCATGAAGATGAAGACTGGAGGTGATACAGCATAGCCCTACGTGATGGACAAGGCATGAAGATGAAGACTGGAGGTGATACAACATAGCCCACCGTGATGGACAAGGCATGAAGATGAAGACTGGAGGTGATACAGCATAGCCCACCGTGATGGACAAGGCATGAAGATGAAGACTGGAGGTGATACAGCATAGCCCTATGTGATGGACGAGGCATGAAGATGAAGACTGGAGGTGATACAACATAGCCCACCGTGATGGACAAGGCATGAAGATGAAGACTGGAGGTGATACAGCATAGCCCTACGTGATGGACAAGGCATGAAGATGAAGACTGGAGGTGATACAGCATAGCCCTACGTGATGGACAAGGCTTGAAGATGAAGACTGGAGGTGATACAGCATAGCCCACCGTGATGGACAAGGCATGAAGATGAAGACTGGAGGTGATACAGCGTAGCCCTACGTGATGGACAAGGCATGAAGATGAAGACTGGAGGTGATACAGCGTAGCCCTACGTGATGGACAAGGCATGAAGATGAAGACTGGAGGTGATACAGCGTAGCCCTACGTGATGGACAAGGCATGAAGATGAAGACTGGAGGTGATACAACATAGCCCACCGTGATGGACAAGGCATGAAGATGCTGCAGGGAGACTGGAATAAGGAACATAACAGACTTAAAATGATCTGGGGCAACAGTACTGTGGGCCACATACACACCACACATTGCAAACCTCTCGTATACACTTCAACCCATGTGTCCCCACCCCACCTTCTTTCACCCCGCCTGTCCTGCCTGCTCAACACACTCTCCCAAACACTCCTGTAACACAACCCTCTGTAAGATGTCTTTCTCCTTGCAATGACGGAATTTTTAGGTGTACTAACAAGGGTAGAACCAAGCAAACTCATCTTGCATGGGTGAAAAGGGAGGCCATCGCTGAGAGGCAACCAATGAAGAATCAGGACCAGAAACTGTAAACTGAGATCTCAAGGTGACTCCAAGTGGTCATCTTGGGCAGAAGATTCATTATATGTAATACCTCGGGGGACAGGGTGGTAACAGGTGTAACAAGGAGCCCCTGAATTCTGTAAATTATTCTGCTACCAACAAGCATTGGCAAATCCAGTAGGTCTCGACAATGCGAGAGCTATTGCTTTTGTCAATATATATTAGTCAGGTAAGAAAACATATATATAGTGGTGCACCAACAAACAAAAAGAGTATAACAGTACAATCAAAGTATAGGTCGTTCCATTTCTTCTTTATTTCTTTTCAAGACAGTCGCATGTTTTTTTTTATTGTTTGTTGGTGCACCACTATATAATTTCTTATATTGGTTGTATGGCAATACCCACCTTTGAGCAGTGGGTGTTCATAGTGTGTGCATCTCACCTTTCACATCTATTGTTGCTGGGACACAGGGGAGGTGCAGTTCATTCAGGCCTGCTGCTCAGTACATGTAATTGTATTATTTTATCCTTGGTATACAGCAGAATGCTGTGCAGCATGGCTGACAGTAAAGAAAACAGAAATACTATGACACGGTCAATGCTCACAGTGTCATATCGCTTGTTTTCCTTTACGTTTGACCATGCTGCACAGCAGCCATTCTGCTGCACAGCATGGCTAAATAAAACATTGGCAAAGCCAATAGGTCTTGCATAGGTGAGACCTATTCACTTTATCAATGATTGTCTTAAATGTCGGTACCACAAATTCTAGCCATGAATGTGTAAAAATGAAATCTAAGCTGCTCTGCTGGATCACTCAACTACTCCCTCCCTCACTCTTCTGCTGAATGAGTGTCTCGATTCTTACACTTCATCTTCAATCAGAAATAGAATCTTTCACAAACCCTATAACTTTAGTGCAGTGGATTCGATGGCCTGCACCCCTGCCCTGGAAACAGTTCCAGGACGACTGGGGAACAGTTCAACAATTCTTTATTGTTACTTAATGCAGGAGTCTGAATACCGTCTTTCATGGCTGCTACTGATCTGTGCTTTGTTGGTGGTGACCAAGAGTGTTAACCAATTTGGATTATGGCACTTAAAAGGTTTGAATGGACATCAAGCAAGCCTTTGTATCATGGACCATTTCCGGCTTCGCAAACATGCAACAAGTTTACCAATGATAAGAAGGGCTGAAACATGAAAGTCAGTCACGCGAACAGTGAAAAACTTGTTTATGATCCACGAAGGAGTTTAATGGAGGCCCTAACTCATACATGCAAAGATCTTGATGATTGCTAACAGGGGCGCCCACTGCATCTGTGTAGCAAAGTTGTGTGACACGAACAAGCTGTGCGTTAGTGGCGTTCTCTATTTTCATCTCGAATGTGAGGAAAGCTCCTCTCTCCCTGCCACTGGCCTACACTACCCAGCTCAGGGGCCACCACTACCCCCAGTGTCTTAACCTGCGGCTAAATGTACATTTTCAGTATGCAGCAGCCTTCAAACACTACATCACCTAGTAGTAAGCCCTGGCCACCAGAAATCTGGTTCAGTGTGTGACAACTATTATTGCTGATGGGAGGGAGGGAGGGCGGGAGGGAGGCAACAAGGACGGTGGAAGTGAGGGTGGGAGCAAAGCAACACGGAAGGGAGGAAGTGAGGGTGGGGGGCAAAGTAACACAAATGTCAGGCAGGGAGGGTGAGGGCAGAGCAAAACAACACATGGAAGCAACAATCCGCTGTGGGACAGGAGGAGGGGAGATGGCCTGCAAACAGAAGTACTCTTATGAGGTGCTGCCAACTTAAACAACAAAAAAAGTACCTCTGAAAGCACGTAACAAGTGGAAGGACAATTGGCGCTGAAAAGAAGCATTACTTGGTCCAGGCTCCATGGAATGGACAGACACAAAAAGAAAAAGTTGAGTAATAGCCTAAGATTTGGGGTGATAGTCTAGGGGATAAATGCCAATTTAGACAAGGGTCAATTGTAAAGTTCAGAATGGGCCAACCTATAAAGTAGATGGTACCCCTTCAATCCACAGTTCAAAAGGCTTCATTTGCTTATATAATTATTTATTGATCGATCTTGATGGTCTTGAACCTCAATTATTTATTTACAAAATGTACTATATAATTCCCAGTCAAAACGTGTTGAGCCCCATGTGGTGTGTACACCTGGGGCTTTTTCAAGGCAAAGAATTGTTGCAAAAACGGATCTTCGAAAACTGATATTCCAGATCCAAAGGTCTGTGGCTATAATGCCCTATATAAAAAAAAGTGAAGATGGCATACACGGACCAAGGAGAAGCAGGAAAATGAGAGTGACCATGAAGCTAACCAATGTTAAGCAATGGGCATGCTCTAATCCCGCTTTAAGCTCACAATGAGGCATATTTAAAATAAAGTGGTGAAGTGTGACATTAAGCCAAGAAGGCTAACAACACGCTTCGTCACTTTAGAAACGCAAGGCTGCACTATATTTACTGTGTTTCCCCCTGCGCTGGTGCTAACTTTAGCTGCCTAGTGCCAACGCAGGCACCCTTGCACCATAGTGCAAGGGTGCCTGTATTGAGGGCAAGGTTGTTTATGTGCAGGAAGCTCCCCCTTCCTGCACATAAACAATCTTGAAATGCAGTTTTGTAATTTCTATGTGTGCTGCTGGCATTTTTTCCAAGATGATTGTTTATGTGCAGGAAAGGGGACCTTCCTGCACATAAACAATCATAGGAAATTTGCTGTTTGTATGTGTGCTGCACAAGGCAGAACACATGGGCACAGCAAAAACGAGGAGAAATAAAGCATTTCTCTTCGTTTTGCCAGTTTAAGACCCGGTTTTTCCTGGTCTTAATTTTGGCGCTGCCCCATATTTACGCTGCCCTTGTAAATAGGGGGCAGCGTCAAAATCAATGGGTGTTGCGGTGGAATGCCCACCACAACACCCATTGCCCTCCCCTTTCATGCTAAATACAGCATGGAAGGGGGCCTTATTTACAAGGCAGTGTTAGCCACGTTAAGTGGCTTAATGCAGCCTTGTAAATAAGGCGAGGCCCCTACCGCCATCACAACGTCACTGAAAGTGACGTGGTGGCGATAGGGGCTTATAAATATGCCCCAAAATGTCCTGCAAGCGACATTGCATGCACTGCCTCCGGAGAGATTTAATTATTACCACTTAATCTGAGAATGCCTGATAGAGGCATACTAGCTTACTATCTTAGCCAATCAGTGAATGGTTTCTACTTGCTTAGAAATGTCTTTTGTATGAATGGTGTCATGTGAGGACTGAACGGGAATGATAATGACGTGAGTATCCCGGACATATGAGACCATCATGAAGAATGTTGCAGCAATGAATAAGGCCATTCATTGAAACAAATCCACTTAGAAGATAAGCTAAACTTCTCTGGCTCTTCAACTAATCATCTCTCAAGAAGGAACTGAAGTGGTTTCCTTCCTCCAGCTCCATTTGACGTCACCCGACATAGACTGCTACGACTCCCATTGGGTCCCTCTGGGACCATTCCCTTCTCCCCTCCTCTGAGAGTCTTACCCCTGGAAATTCCCAACAATCGGATCCCTCAGGTTTCACTGCCAGGACCTCGAGTACCCTCTTCGAGTCCTTCCAGACAAATGATCCACCCTTGTCTCTTTTCCAGCTGTAATGAGAATAAAGTCAGTCAACACTGCGGAAAGTGAGTGAAATAACAATCAGTTAATTTCATGGAGTTACTGATCTCAGCGACTGATGTCTTTAATCACATCAAGCACTCTGCATTTATAGGGTATCTAGGGCCAGCCTCATATTTACAGTACATTGTGTGTACTGCATCAGGTAAACAATCTAAAACACAGACGTTGACCATAACTCCATATCACCGACAAATTGGACGTGCAAGTTTTAAAATCTTGTATGGATAAGAAAACAAGTTACTTACCTGTAACTGTAGTTCTCCAGTATTGGAAGCTTTCATAGATTCACATGCCTGAATCATTCCCCGTCGTCGAGATGGGAGTCCCCGGTATATAAAAAAGCAATGCTTAGATAAGTACAAAACAGAAAAGAGGCCTAGGCCCATTTCCATTTTGCAACCCATAACTCTTGTTATGTAAAAGAGACCAAAATTGTCCCTGAACCAATCAGAACCTCTCACCCTCTAGAACACTCCTGAGAGAACCTTTTGCCCCTCAGATTTTCGAGCACTTGTGCTCCAGATAACTTTTGTGCCAAAAATCCAAAGGTGAGCCTCTCAGGGGAGGAGGTGGGTCGCATGTGAATCTATGAAAGCTTCCAATACTGGAGAACTACAGTTACAGGTAAGTAACTTGTTTTCTTACTCCAGTATTGGAGCTTTCATAGATTCACATGCCTGAATCAGAATAGTAAGCAGTAAAACAGCACATTTTATTGTGCATAAACCTGACCTCAGCCAGCATATGGACTGAAAACTGCACTTCATATACATATATGCAGAATTTTCAAACTTGCAGATATCACACAGTATTGAGATAACTTTCGATATCAAAATAATAAAGTATACCCCTCTTAACTTATGACATGATAAAGCATAACACTAAAATGTGAATATGTAACAAATAAAGGAAGGAGGGATGAGAAAGAGGGCTCACCGTCACTGGAAAAGGTTTCTCAGCACCGCTTGTCCCACTGCCACATGCTTCTCAGCGGCTGCATCCAGGCAGTAATGTCTGGTGAAGGTGTGCGTACTCTTCCAGGTAGCCGCCCTGCAGATATCCTGGACAGGTACTCCAGCAAACAAAGCAGTGGAAGTGGACACTGCTCTCGTAGAATGAGCACAAACTCGTGCATTCAACGGCTTCCCAGCCGCCTGATTACAATATTGTATTGCACTGGAAATCCATCGGGCAATTCCCCTTTTGGATAGAGGAAAACCCTTCCTGGGTGCACTAAAAGATACAAAAAGTTGTGAGGACTTGCGGAAAGGTTTTGTTTTTTGTAAATAGAACTTGAGACAGCGCTGGACATCTAGTGAGTGGAGAGCTCTTTCTGCCGCCGTAGTCGGTAGAGGAAAAAATCTTTTAAGAATTAGCGGCTCATTCAAATGAAAGTCTGATGGCACCTTGGGTATAAATTTCGGATTAGTTCTGAGTACAATCCGGTCCTCCGTAAACTGCAAGAAAGGTTCCTGTATAGTGAGAGCCTGTATCTCCCCAACTCTCCTGGCCGAAGTGAGTGCTATAAGAAGAGCTACCTTCCACGATAGGAATTTGAGATCCGCCCTGTGAATGTGTTCGAAGGGTTGCTTCATTAATTGAGATAACACAATGTTCAGCTGCCAGAGGTGGTGGAGGCTTTATTGGAGGAAAGGTTCGAAATAACCCCTTCATGAATTGTTTGATGATTCTTTCAGACCACAACGATGGTCCCGAGGAAGTTCTTCTGTAACGTGATATAGCGGCTAGATGCACTTTAATAGATGCATGAGCTAAACCAGATTTTGCCAAGAGCAGAATATATGGGATAATCTCATGAGCTGCCAACCTCAGAGGATGAATATTAGCTTCCTGGCACCACAGACAGAACCTTTTCCATTTCATCCTGTGTGTTTTGTTTGTACTCTCTGCTCTGGCCTTTGACAAGATATCTTTGCATTCTGATTAAATATTTAAATGTTGAAATTCACAGTGTTCAGGAGCCAAGCCGCTAAACGTAGTGATTTCGGATCTGGATGAAGTACGTGTCCCTGGGACATTGTCAAGAGCGAAGGTATCGGTTGAAGGCGAATCGGGTGAGCCTCCGACAGTAGAAGAAGCTCAGTGAACCAGTGTTGTCTGGGCCACCATGGGGCTATCAGGATCATTTTGCACGGTTCCCTCTTGATCTTTGTAAGAATGCGTGGCAGGAGGGGAATCGGAGGAAAGGCGTAGGCAAAGACGCCTGACCATGCCATCAAAAACACATTCCCCCAAGATCCCCGTTGCTGAAGCCAACTTGCGAAGAAACGGCATTTTTTGTTCTGAGCTGTCGCGAAGAGGTCCACTGTTGGTTCTCCCCATGTTAGGAAGATGCCTTCTAGGATATCCTGATTGATCTCCCACTCGTGGCAGGTTGATTTGAGCCTGCTCAGAGTGTCCGCCTTGACATTCTGATCCCCCGGAAGATGTTCCGCTTCTAGGGATATTCCATTTTGAACAGCCCATTCCCATATTTTCTGGGCTTCCTGAGACAGGGAGAGTGATCTTGTACCGCCCTGTTTGTTGAGATAACGCATTGCTGTTGTGTTGTCTGTCCTGATTAGTACAGCCGATCCTTGTATTCTCGGCAGGAAAGCCAGCAATGCTAATCCCACTGCCCTGAGTTCTAGTAAATTGATGTGAAGTTGCTGTTCCTGTAACTTCCAACGACCACTGACCTGGAGGTCTTGAAGAAAAGCCCCCAACCTTCTAGGGATGCATCGGTGGTAATAACCAGCGGAGCTGGTTCGGTAAGGAAGGAAAGGCCTACTGAGATATTTTGTTGTTGGGTCCACCACGCCACTGCTTGAACCATGGCCGGTGTGATTTTTACAATGTCGTCGAAGGATCCCACTGCTTGATGCCATTGTCGATCCAGTTGTTCCTGCAATGGACGCATTCTCAATCGGCAGAAAGGAACGAGGGGAATGCAATAGGACATCGTTCCTAGTAGTGACTTGTAACGGCGTACTGAAAGACACTTTCTTTTTGCAAATGCCTGGGATAGAGAGATTAGCCTCTGTTGTCTCTCCATGGAAGGAAACGCTTTGTTTACTGTGGTGTCCAGAATCGCCCCCAAGAACGTGATATTCCTTGCAGGATGGAGGGATGACTTCTCCGTGTTCAGAGTCAGGCCCAGCTCGGCAAACAATTCTACACATGCCCATGCTCGTAAAGGCGCTTTGATTAACCAGTCGTCCAGGTAAGGAAACACCTGGTGTCTTTGTTTCCTTAGAAAAGCCGCCACTGGAGCCAGACATTTTGTGAAAATTCTTGGGGCTGATTTGAGGCCGAACGGCAGTACCTTGAACTGGTAATGGTCTCCGGCTACAGCAAATCGAAGATACTGCCTGTGGGAAGGATGAATGGGATGTGGAAATACGCATCCTGCAAGTCTAAAGTGGTCATATGATCCCCTGGGTTTAAGAGTAGCAGAATGTCTTGGAGGGAAACCATCTGGAAAGATTGCTTTTTGAGATAAGTATTTAGAGTTCTCAGGTCCAGAATAGGACGCCATTGATGAACATTCTTTCGGACTAGGAAAAAACGGGAATAAAATCCCCTTCCTCTCAGGGAGATTGGCACTGGTTCTATTGCTCCCTTTCGGAGCATTGCCTGAATCTCCAAGCGCATCGGATGCAGATGTTTGACCTCTTGACGTGTCGGAGGAGAACAAGGGGGGATTTGAAGGAACTCTAAAGTATGTCCAAATTGTATTAGATTGAGGACCCATCGGTCCGTAGTTATTTTTCGCCAGTGATGAAGATGATAGGAAATTCTTCCACCCAGGGGAACTTCTGAAGGAGGAGGGATAAATGCAGCCGGATCCTGAAGGTTGTCATTGTCTTTGCGTGTTGTCCTTTCCTTGACGACCTCCTCTTCCTCTTGGGGCAGATTTTGTATAGCCCCCTGCCTGTCGTTGACCGTACTGTTGTTGGTACGGCTGAGAAGATGTAGAGTAGGAGGGGTATCTGTTCTGTTGGTATCCCCCTCTATATGATGTTTGGCCTCTTCCTCTAGCTCCTCGAAAGGGCACCCTCCGGTACTGCAGTGTCCCCAGGGCCTTTGCTGTATCTGTATCCTTCTTGGTACTTTGTAGCGCATCATCAACAGGTTTCACAAACAAAGCTTCCCCATCGAAGGGAAGATCCAAGATCTTATTCTGGACCTCCGGTCTAAAAGCTGTTGCTCTCAGCCATCCTTGATGGTACAACACCGCTGCCCCTCCAAGCGATCTGAAAGCCGTGGTCGCGATGTCCATTGCGCAATCAATGACTTCAGCCGAAGCCCTATCTCCCTCCTGAAGGATCTTCCTGACCTCCTGTCTACTATCCTCAGGAATCAGGTCTATGTAAGGCGTCAGGTCACACCACATCTGCCTATCATATCTGCCCAGAATGGCAAGGGCATTCGCAGCTTTGACCAGAAGAGCTGACATGGAAGAAAACCTTTTTCCTGCATTATCCAAGCGTCTACCCTCTCTGTCAGTAGGCGTTGTAATAGGAGCTGACGGATTTTTGGACTTCTGCTGAGCAGCCTGGGATATGACAGAGTCCGGTTTGGGATGGCCCACTAGACAAGCTGGAGCGTCCATAGGAGCTTTATATTTCTTCTCCAGTCTGGCAAGCACCGGTGTGATCGTCGCCGGTGGCCTCATGACTTTAAGGCCTTCCTCCCAAACATGGCTAATGATCGGGATAGCTCGAACTGATTTCCGTGATGCGGATCCTTGAAATCATATAAGAAACACTCCGTCTGGGTAGTTGACATTGGAAGCTCAAATCTCTTCGCTGCCCTTTCCATCAAATTATGGAATCCGTCGATGTCCTCCGGCGGTGAGTCAATCGGCACTGGAGAGGGAGAAGAAGGCCAAGGAATAAGGTAGTCATCCCATTCCTTGTTGGGGTCCGTTATCCCTCCCTCCTCCTGGTCATCATCCGTGGTAACTGGATCATGTTGAGGCATTGGTTGAGGTGATCTTGGCAAGGGCTCTGGCAGTAACTCCCTATTTCTAACCGGAGTAGCTGGAATGGAGCGTGGGCGCGGAACAGCTAATGATACCTCCTGAGATTCTGGAGTTGGTGGAAACCTCTTTCTATAATCCGCCAACATAAACTGCAGGTCCATCAGTAAGGAAGACGGCATGCCAACCATCTCTTCCTGGTAACCCTGACGATATTGTTGTTGGGGAGGGTATTGATACTCCCCGTATTCCTCCTCAAAGTCATCGTCCTGACATTTCACATGTAATTGTGAAGGGCTACTCGCATAGCCAAAAGGGCCTTCATCCTCCTCCTCTGAATCCTGCTCCTCCAGCCGCTGTGATGGTACAAGAGGCGTAATCTTACTCGGTGAGGTGATTTCCGGTGTAATTCTCCTCTTCCTGGACACTTCCAATTTCTCCGGTGTTTTTTCCCTCATCGACGAGCCCGTCGACGACACCGTCGTCGATGCCATTGTCGTTGATGCCGTCGTCGACATCAACAGCAGTGCCTTATCCGTCGTCGACGACGTAGTTACCGTCGTATTTGTAGTCGTCGTCGATCCCGCCGTCGGAGCAGCAGTCGTCGTCGTCGTTAAAGGTGTCGTCGTCGATGCCGTCGTCTACGATACTGGCGTTGAAACCGTTGTCGATAGCGACATCGTCGACGGAGAGTCATCAGTCACAGGTCGTGAAGGCTTCTTTGGGACTAACTTTACCTCAATTTTCGTCGTCGACGACAAAGTTTTCTTCGTCGACGATCCCCTCGACGATGCAGAAATCGTTGATTTTACCTCAGGAGGCATTGAGGAAGGCTTCTTGAAGGACTGTTTGACCTGAGGGGGTGATTTAGACGGCTCAGAACCAGTCTTTTTTACAGCCTTATCCCCCGAAGCATGTCCCTTACTCTCCTTTTCTCTATGTTGAGGAGGTTTTGAGGGACTGCGCCCAGAAGACCTATGAGTGGTCTTTTTGAGGGCCTTCTCAGGACGCTCCTCTGAGGTATGAGTATGAGGTGATTTCTTCCTCTTTTGAGACCTCCTAGATGTGGAAGATGATGCCTCATCACTATCACTGGAGATAACCTCCTTTCTGGCCTTAAGCTTTTGAAGCCATATCAAAAGGCGTCCTTCACTGACCCTTAGGGTTTTACTCGAAAAGGTACGACATACCTTACAGTCTTTCGCTTGACGGTCCGGGTAAAGACAGTAGATGCAGTCAGAATGAGGGTCATCAGTGTAGAGCCTCTTCTTGGAACAAGTGGCACAGGCTCTAAACAAACCCTTTTTCTCTTTTCCAGACATTCTCAGGTAGAATGAATTAGTAGTCAGCAATGAAAATGATTTCAGCAGATGAAATTCACTGGAAAAAACTCCAAATCTTAAGTAGCAAGAGAAAGTTTGAGCAGAGCTCAAAGGAGACTCCCTAGCACAACGTGCGGTAGAAAATCTGAGGGGCAAAAGGTTCTCTCAGGAGTGTTCTAGAGGGTGAGAGGTTCTGATTGGTTCAGGGACAATTTTGGTCTCTTTTACATAACGAGAGTTATGGGTTGCAAAATGGAAATGGGCCTAGGCCTCTTTTCTGTTTTGTACTTATCTAAGCATTGCTTTTTTATATACCAGGGACTCCCATCTCGACGACGGGGAATGATTCAGGCATGTGAATCTATGAAAGCTCCAATACTGGAGTAACTAAAGGTTCTGAAGAAATGTTGGCAGGGCTAACTCAAGGTTACTTGGAGTGTCAAGTGATAAAACTGATGACTTAATGGGCGCACAGTATTTTTCAAAGCACTCGAATGCAGTGCAGCGAACACCCCCAACAGTACTCCTAATAAAAGCCACTATCAATCACCAATGAAGTCCCATCTTAGTTGTGAACAGAGAAGAGCTCAGAACTTACCGAGAAAACACCAGGTGTAGACTCTGATTGGGTCCATACCACATCAGGCTTCCTAACCCTTTTACCCCTGTTCGTCCCTCTGGATTCCTGTTTAAAATACAGATGCAAGTCGTGGTGAGTACACGCATCACAAACATCACAACGTGGCATGTTCAAGAATACACTTGCTGTCACCGCAGTATCACTGGATGGTTGTTGAGAGTAGATTATTACAACTCCCAGCACAGGTCTGACCCAGATATCGATTAGACACTTGTCAACATACACATTCCACACTCCCCAGTCCACCTGACTCCCAGTCCAAATTTCAAAACTGAAGGACACACCCCAACAACCCTATTTTATCTAATCTCTCAATAATTCCAAACACAGCTCTATTTTCGGAATTCACAAATAATGTTTATTCTGCTAACTCTTTCCAACTCCTCAAACATTACTTTGTTCCGAAGGAAATCACCCAATAGAAACACTTCTACATTAGCCCCATTACTCTAACATGGCTCCCTTACAGCAACCCAATCCTCACAGAAAAATGCTGTGTAAGTGCTTCATAATACTGATAGGTGCAGCAACAATAGGTCAAGGTTGTATATTTCTAGAAAAATGTGGATTATATTCAGAAAACTTGTGCTATATGATCATTGTAAGTGAGCAGCAAATGTCACAGCCTTCAATTAGCTAGAGCGTCATGCACAAATTATCAGAAGTACTCAAATATTTTGCTTTACTTCTTCAGCTACTTGTATCACTAAAATGAAAAAAAATCTTAGCGCTCACATGGTAAAAGGATGAAAAAAATGGAACACGTACACTTAGAAAGAAGTGAAGCACGAGGCCAATCAGAGACATAATGGCATTAGTACAAAAGGAATCATTGGGACGGTAATGTCCCCTGCGCTGAGCGCCCGACTGCCTGCTCCTGGTATCCTTGTTTTTGATTGTGGTCCTAGCCTCACACTAATCTAGTGTGTACACAGAGGCCTAAGCCTGTCCTGTGACATGAGAGAGGCCCTGGACCTGTCCTGTGACATGAGGGAGGTCCTGGACCTGTCCTGTGACATGAGGGAGGTCCTGGACCTGTCCTGTGACCTGAGGGAGGTCCTGCAACTGTCCTGTGACCTGAGGGAGGTCCTGGACCTGTCCTGTGACATGAGGGAGGCCCTGGACCTGTCCTGTGACATGAGGGAGGTCCTGGACCTGTCCTCTGACATGAGGGAGGCCTAAGCCTGTCCTGTGACCTGAGGGAGGTCCTGGACCTGTCCTGTGACATGAGGGAGGTCCTGCACCTGTCCTGTGACATGAGGGAGGCCCTGCGCCTGTCCTGTGACATGAGGGAGGCCCCGGACCTGTCCTGTGACATGAGGGAGGTCCTGGACCTGTCCTGTGACCTGAGGGAGGTCCTGCGCCTGTCCTGTGACATGAGGGAGGCCCTGGACCTGTCCTGTGACATGAGGGAGGGCCTGCGCCTGTCCTGTGACATGAGGGAGGCCCTGGACCTGTCCTGTGACATGAGGGAGGTCCTGGACCTGTCCTGTGACCTGAGGGAGGTCCTGGACCTGTCCTGTGACCTGAGGGAGGTCCTGGACCTGTCCTGTGACATGAGGGAGGTCCTGGACCTGTCCTGTGACCTGAGGGAGGTCCTGGACCTGTCCTGTGACCTGAGGGAGGTCCTGGACCTGTCCTGTGACATGAGGGAGGCCCTGGACCTGTCCTGTGACATGAGGGAGGCCCTGGACCTGTCCTGTGACATGAGGGAGGCCCTGGACCTGTCCTGTGACATGAGGGAGGCCCTGGGCCTGTCCTGTGACATGAGGGAGGCCGTGGACCTGTCCTGTGACCTGAGGGAGGTCCTGCGCCTGTCCTGTGACATGAGGGAGGCCCTGGACCTGTCCTGTGACCTGGAGGGGGGCACCAAGCGTGTCCTCATTGCACTGACAGCAGACTGCCCTCCCTGTCATGGGTTTAGTGCAGATTGTGGTAGCGGCGCCGTGGATGTGACCAGGCCTTATTATCTGTGTCACTGGAGTGGAGGCCTACTGGCCGACTCATGTATACTTCTACTTCTATGTGCTAATCTGGATCCTAATACTAACATCCTAAGGGAATGCCGAAATTGTTTGAGTACATGGCCAGCATGGTATTTGGATGGTATGTATGAGTGAGCTGCAGTAATGGAGGCCAGCTGGATCCATTTAAATATCCCAAGCCTGGCTTTGTGCACAAGTTGTAGGTGAGGTTGCTTTCACAGACAGCGGCAGTTTATCGCTGACATTCCTGAAACTAGAAGGTGGAGGTCTAGACAATAAAGAGGGGCTCCTCTACAAATTTTATTAGGTCTGTTACTGATCTGAGGTCTTGATTATTCTTTCTGACGCACTGTCATTTGGTAGATGGTGGGAGTGAAGGGTGGGACTGCATCTTTGTTGTTTAAGATGAAAGAGACCCCTTAGATGAGGCCACCATTTTGTCTTTCTCTTGATTGATCTTCAGTGTGGTGGATGAAAGCCAGTGCAGAAAGCTCACAACTCTTGTGTGTTGTCGCTGTGAGTGCCCCAGGCTGAAGGCTTCACTGCTGTGAGGAGCATTGCTACTCACAACAGCTGTGTCTGCAGAGCTGCCTGTGTTGCTTGAACATGAAATACCTTGAAAAAACAAGAGACAAGAGATGTTTGGCAAAACAGGAATAGTTTGTTTAATTATACAGTGTGGCTGGGAGAACAGTCACAGGCATAGTGTCTGAGGACTGTCTCAACTTACAATCGGTCTGAAATGGGGTCTTATACAATTCATTGAATGTCATAAACAGTTCAGTTGATCCTTTTTTGTTAAGAAATGTGAACCGCTGTTTGTGGAGTCATAAATTAATGTATTTGATCGGAAACCCAAGTGGGTCTTGACCTTGCGTGGACACAATGCAGCCAGTGGGTAATGTGTCCAGATGTCCAGAATGGGGAATGCGTGATCACTGTGTGTACTGTGTGTGCTGGGCCTGATTGGCTATAGGTTCCTAACTTGGTGTGGTATCTGACTGTATGGTGTCTTGGGAGTGCGCATACCCCTACGGTAATGTGTGCTTTATTGAGGCCAATCTCCCTGGACCATTGTGGCATCTCTGTGCCTAACTGTGGGATTGATCTGGGATTTCCTGTTCATGCGTTTGCCTGCTGGCTATATGCCACCCCACCTGTGACCTGTCAATCTGTGACCTCAGGCACAGGTCTCAGAGCCTGTCTGACTATGTATTTCTGAGTCAGGGTTGAATTGGAGTTCATGATGGGCGAATTTGTTAATAAAGATGCACTTTTGTTTTTATACATGGATGTATCACTATTCATATTGACATCGACTATCTCCATAATAACACCTGGACACATGAAAGGAGAACATCCCAAACCGGTTCTGAAAGTGCAGATGGTGGATCCCATCTTCTGTCTGCTCTGATTGCATGAAAGTGGGACCCACTCGTGGTTCCAATTCCAAGTTCTCCATGAGCAAGGAAGGAAGTGCTCCACAGCCTACTCAGAGGACTGCTGTGCAGCCACAACTGGTGTCTATCTGACAGTAAGCTTCCCAAAACTGAGGGAGCATCACCTTGATCTACCCCTTGTTGCAAGAGCTGATTACCTATCCTGAAGGACCTAGAAGCCAGCCTGCCTGCTGAGAGTGGAGTTACCTGCCAGCACTGCAGGAGGAGTGACTATCCAGGAGACGCAAGATGCAGTGTGACCCGGTGCAGTGGGTCTGCAGAAGCAGAGAACTTAGGGGAGTGGTCTGTGTGCTTTGGTGTTGGCAGGCATTGAACTCTGCAGTGCGATTCCTGGTAACAATTGTGAAGCTGTTGCATGACCTGAATTGCTGAGCCCTATCTGTGAAGTTTCCACATGACCTAAGCCAGTCTACCCAATTTGTGAAACCGCAGAGTGACTGGCATAGCCGCACCTGCACCTGCAGTGTGATCCAGAGCTGAG
This sequence comes from Calotriton arnoldi, assembly GCA_963921515.1. Classification (NCBI taxonomy): domain Eukaryota; kingdom Metazoa; phylum Chordata; class Amphibia; order Caudata; family Salamandridae; genus Calotriton; species Calotriton arnoldi. Next base: position 2,377,516 of record CAWUFW010000899.1, on the reverse strand, counting down.
GTGCAATCTGAGACTTCAGAATGAAAGAGACTTGCTGGGTGAGAACCAGTGACCTGAATTAAAGTGTGTGCACTACCACAAGAGGATGGAGGTAATCTACACATGAGCCTAATCACGGTAGAGCCAGTTCTGGAGAGGAACAACTGGAAGACATGCTAGAGAAAGAACAGTCAATTGCAATGTGTGTATTTTCTTATGTAGATTCTTTGTTTCTATTGTGCAATAATTTACTTTTCTTCTTGAAAGTTAAACAGTGGGTTAGACAATCATTTATCATACTATTTATTGTAGAAGAAGGGCAGGGAGTCTGAGAGGGAGAAGATAGATTCGTTCACCAGGAACAAAAATAAAAAATGGAGGAATAGACAAAAAGAAACGGCCTCTGAGGAAAGAAAAAGGGAGCTTGATGAGCGGGAAAAGGAAGGCAGAAAATTGAAAAGGAGAGAGAATTGGAGAGACAGGATAGCCTTAAAAAAGAGAAGCTTGGGACTGCAATGGAGACAGCTACATTTGACCTGAGAAAAGCAATCCCTCTTCCATCTCTACCAGAGTATCTGCCAAGGATTCAAGAGAGATTGTGTACATGTATGTGGGGGGATAAGATATTTTCATATTGTTTGTGAGCTTTGAGATTGCTTCTAGAGTGCAGGTCTTGAATGACGTCTCAAAGGTAGCCACTTTAATGTGATATTTGCTTATAGAAGATGCGTTTTGAAGGATGCCTGTGGCTGAGCAAATAAATTATGAGAGGATGAAGGAAGTTCTGATGGGATGGTTTGGCCTGGAGCAAGCCTCAATCAATCAATCAATCAAGCATTTGTATAGCGCGCTACTCACCCGGAGGGTCTCAAGGCGCTTGGGGGAGGGGGGTCCGCTACTGTTCGAACAGCCAGGTCTTGAGTTGCTTCCTGAAGGAGAGGTGGTCTTGGGTAAGGCGGAGGTGGATGGGTAGGGAGTTCCACGTCTTGGCAGCCAGGTAGGAGAAGGATCTTCCTCCCGTTGTGGCTCTTCGGATGCGGGGGACGGCAGCGAGGGCGTGGTTGGTCGATCGTAGCTGGCGGGTGGGAGTGTAGAAGGTCAGACGGTCGTTGAGGTATCTGGGGCCTTGGTTGTGGAGAGCTTTGTGTGCGTGGGTGAGGAGTCGGAACGTGATTCTCTTGCTGACGGGGAGCCAGTGCAGGTCTCTCAGGTGTCCGGCGATGTGGCTGTGTCGGGGGATGTCCAGGATGAGTCGAGCTGAGGCGTTCTGGATGCGTTGGAGTCTTTTTGAAGTTTGGCTGTGGTTCCGGCATAGAGGGAGTTGCCGTAGTCCAGTCGGCTGGTGACGAGGGCCTGGGCGACCGTCTTCCTGGTTTCGGTGGGGATCCACCGGAAGATCTTGCGCAGCATGCGTAGGATGTTGAAGCAAGACGAGGAGACAGCGTTGATTTGTCGGGTCATTGAGAGGGAGGAGTCCAGGATGAAGCCCAGGTTGCGTGCGTGGTCCGTTGGTTTGGGTGCGTTGCCCAGGGCAGGGGGCCACCAGGAGTCGTCCCAGGCGGAGGGTGATGATCCTAGGATGAGGACTTCCGTTTTATCTGAGTTCAGTTTCAGGCGGCTGTTCCTCATCCACTCGGCTACGTCCTTCATCCCTTCATGTAGGTTGGTTCTGGCGGTTGTGGGGTCGTTGGTGAGGGAGAGGATCAGCTGGGTGTCGTCGGCGTAGGAGATGATGTTGAGGTTGTGTTGGCGTGCGATGGCTGCGAGGGGGCTCATGTAGACGTTGAAGAGGGTGGGGCTGAGTGATGATCCTTGTGGTACGCCGCAGATGACTTCGGTGGCCTCGGAACTGAACGGGGGAGGCGGACTCTCTGGGTTCTTCCGGCGAGGAAGGAGATGATCCACTCCAGTGCCTTCTCTTGGATTCCGCCGTTGTTCAGGCGTTGCACTAGGGTGCGGTGGCAGACTGTGTCGAACGCTGCGGAGAGGTCCAGGAGGATGAGGGCCGCTGTTTCCCCGTTGTCGAGCAGGGCTCGGATGTCGTCGGTAGCTGCGATGAGGGCGGTCTCGGTGCTGTGGTTGGCCCGGAAGCCGGACTGCGAGTGGTCGAGGGATCCATTCGTCTCGAGGAAGGCGGCCAGTTGTCTGTTGACGGTCTTCTCGATGACTTTGGCAGGAAAAGGAAGGAGCGAGATGGGGCGGTAGTTTTTGAGGTCGGTGGGGTCTGCTGACGGTTTCTTCAGTAGGGCGCTGAGTTCGGCGTGCTTCCAGCTCTCTGGGAAGGTGGCGGTGGCGAAGGAGGTGTTGATGATGTCCCGGAGGTGGGGTGCGATGACGGCGTCGGCCTTGTTGAAGACGTGGTGAGGGCAGGGGTCGGTTGGTGATCCGGAGTGGATGGAGTTCATCGTGCGGATAGTGTCTTCGGTGTTGATAGGGGTCCAGGCTCGTAGGGTACGTCGGCTGTGTGCTGAAACTGTAGTGTATGTCTGCGATCTTGCTGTGGAAGAACGAGGCGAGCGAGTTGCAGAGGTCTTGCGAGGGAGTGATGTCGTTGTTTCCGGCGCTGGGGTTCGAGAGTTCTTTGACGATGGTGAAGAGTTCCTTGCTGTTGTGGGCGTTGTTGTCCAGTCGTTCCTTGAATGCGGTTTTCTTGGTGGTGTGGATCAGCTGGTGGTGTTTTCGGGTGGCGTGCTTGAGGGTGGTCATGTTGTCTGCAGTCGGGTCTCTGCGCCATGCTTTCTCGAGGGCCCGGCAGTTCTTCTTGGATATCTTGAGTTCGTCAGTGAACCAGGATGCTTTCTTGTTGCCGGGTCTGACTGGGGGGTCTTCAATGGGGCGAGGTCGTCTGCGCAGTTGGTGATCCATCTTGTGAGGTTGCTGGCGGCTAGGTTGGGGTTCGTTGAGCTGGCGGGAGGGTTCTGGCTCAGGGATGTGGTGAGTTGGTCGGTGGTGATCTTGTTCCAGCTTCTGCGCGGAAACTGTTGCGGGTGGTGGTGCGTGGTGATCCTGCTGAAGCTGAAGTGGACGCAGCTGTGGTCTGTCCAGTGGAGTCCGGTGGTGTGGCTGAAGGAGATGTCCTTGCTGGAGGAGAAGACGGGGTCAAGCGTGTGGCCGGCGAGGTGTGTGGGGGTGGTCACCAGTTGCTTGAGTCCGAGGTTGGCGAGGTTGTCCAGCAGGGTGGTGGTGTTGCGATCGTTGTTGTTCTCTAGGTGGAAGTTGAGGTCCCCAAGGAGGATGTAGTCAGCCGAGGGGAGGGCGTGCGGGCTGATGAGGTCGGCGATGTCTTCGCTGAATTGTGTGCGTGGTCCTGGGGGTCTGTAGATGAGGGTGCCTCTGAGGGTGGTCTTGGGGTCGGTGTGTATCTGGAAGTGCAGGTGTTCGCCGGCTGTGAAGGTGTCGTCGGAGTTGGTCGTGATGCGGATGGTGTTCTTGTGGACGATGGCGATGCCTCCTCCTGTCTGGTTTGCGCGGTCCCTTCGGGTGATCTTGTATCCGTCCGGGATGGCGATGGCGATGTCGGGCGCTGAGGAGGCGTTCATCCATGTTTCCGTGAGGAAAGCGACGTCTGGTGATGTGGAGTCGAGCAGGTTCCAAAGTTCCACGGCGTGTCTGTGGACGGAGCGGGTGTTGAGCAGGATGCACTTCAGGTGATTGCTGCTGGTGCTCGGCTTGGCGGGTGTGGTGCAGGTCCGGAGGCAGGAGAACTTGCAGGATTGGCAGGCGAAGGGTCCGTGGGTGCGTCCTGGGGTGGCACTGTGGCAGCCGGGGATGCGGCCGGTGTTGAGTGCGTGGAGGGTGGCGGTGTCGTAAGTCCGGTGGGTGGGTTGGCTGCTGCGGGGGCCAGGGGTTTGGCGCTGGGCGCGGTCCAGGCGCGGACGGGCGCAGACGGGCTTGCCTTAGGCGCGCCTTCGGCGCGCCAGCGGCCGCCATTTATGGGGAGGTGGGAGGGAGGAGCAGCTGGGAGGCGGGAGGCAGGGGCAGCAAATGGGCAGTCAGGGGGGCGGGGCCGCAGGGGACGCAGCGGCGGGTATGGCGAGAGGCAGCGAGGGGTACAGAAGGAAAAGTGGAGAGAAAGCGGACACAAATACGGGCACAATTCAAAATGGGGCAGCGAGGGGTACAGAAGGAAAAGTGGAGAGAAAGCGGACACAAATACGGGCACAATTCAAAATGGGGCAGCGAGGGGTACAGAAGGAAAAGTGGAGAGAAAGCGGACACAAATACGGGCACAATTCAAAATGGGGCAGCGAGGGGTACAGAAGGAAAAGTGGAGAGAAAGCGGACACAAATACCAGCACAATTCAAAATGGGGCAGCGAGGGGTACAGAAGGAAAAGTGGAGAGAAAGCGGACACAAATACGGGCACAATTCAAAATGGGGCAGCGAGGGGTACAGAAGGAAAAGTGGAGAGAAAGCGGACACAAATACGGGCACAATTCAAAATGGGGCAGCGAGGGGTACAGAAGGAAAAGTGGAGAGAAAGCGGACACAAATACGGGCACAATTCGAAATGGGGCAGCGAGGGGTACAGAAGGAAAAGTGGAGAGAAAGCGGACACAAATACGGGCACAATTCAAAATGGGGCAGCGAGGGGTACAGAAGGAAAAGTGGAGAGAAAGCGGACACAAATACGGGCACAATTCAAAATGGGGCAGCGAGGGGTACAGAAGGAAACGTGGAGAGAAAGCGGACACAAATACGGGCACAATTCAAAATGGGGCAGCGAGGGGTACAGAAGGAAAAGTGGAGAGAAAGCGGACACAAATACGGGCACAATTCAAAATGGGGCAGCGAGGGGTACAGAAGGAAAAGTGGAGAGAAAGCGGACACAAATACGGGCACAATTCAAAATGGGGCAGCGAGGGGTACAGAAGGAAAAGTGGAGAGAAAGCGGACACAAATACGGGCACAATTCAAAATGGGGCAGCGAGGGTACAGAAGGAAAAGTGGAGAGAAAGCGGACACAAATACGGGCACAATTCAAAATGGGGCAGCGAGGGGTACAGAAGGAAAAGTGGAGAGAAAGCGGACACAAATACGGGCACAATTCAAAATGGGGCAGCGAGGGGTACAGAAGGAAAAGTGGAGAGAAAGCGGACACAAATACGGGCACAATTCAAAATGGGGCAGCGAGGGGTACAGAAGGAAAAGTGGAGAGAAAGCGGACACAAATACGGGCACAATTCAAAATGGGGCAGCGAGGGGTACAGAAGGAAACGTGGAGAGAAAGCGGACACAAATACGGGCACAATTCAAAATGGGGCAGCGAGGGTACAGAAGGAAAAGTGGAGAGAAAGCGGACACAAATACGGGCACAATTCAAAATGGGGCAGCGAGGGGTACAGAAGGAAAAGTGGAGAGAAAGCGGACACAAATACGGGCACAATTCAAAATGGGGCAGCGAGGGGTACAGAAGGAAAAGTGGAGAGAAAGCGGACACAAATACGGGCACAATTCAAAATGGGGCAGCGAGGGGTACAGAAGGAAAAGTGGAGAGAAAGCGGACACAAATACGGGCACAATTCAAAATGGGGCAGCGAGGGGTACAGAAGGAAAAGTGGAGAGAAAGCGGACACAAATACGGGCACAATTCAAAATGGGGCAGCGAGGGGTACAGAAGGAAAAGTGGAGAGAAAGCGGACACAAATACGGGCACAATTCAAAATGGGGCAGCGAGGGGTACAGAAGGAAAAGTGGAGAGAAAGCGGACACAAATACGGGCACAATTCAAAATGGGGCAGCGAGGGGTACAGAAGGAAAAGTGGAGAGAAAGCGGACACAAATACGGGCACAATTCAAAATGGGGCAGCGAGGGGTACAGAAGGAAAAGTGGAGAGAAAGCGGACACAAATACGGGCACAATTCAAAATGGGGCAGCGAGGGGTACAGAAGGAAAAGTGGAGAGAAAGCGGACACAAATACGGGCACAATTCAAAATGGGGCAGCGAGGGGTACAGAAGGAAACGTGGAGAGAAAGCGGACACAAATACGGGCACAATTCAAAATGGGGCAGCGAGGGGTACAGAAGGAAAAGTGGAGAGAAAGCGGACACAAATACGGGCACAATTCAAAATGGGGCAGCGAGGGGTACAGAAGGAAAAGTGGAGAGAAAGCGGACACAAATACGGGCACAATTCAAAATGGGGCAGCGAGGGGTACAGAAGGAAAAGTGGAGAGAAAGCGGACACAAATACGGGCACAATTCAAAATGGGGCAGCGAGGGGTACAGAAGGAAAAGTGGAGAGAAAGCGGACACAAATACGGGCACAATTCAAAATGGGGCAGCGAGGGGTACAGAAGGAAAAGTGGAGAGAAAGCGGACACAAATACGGGCACAATTCAAAATGGGGCAGCGAGGGGTACAGAAGGAAAAGTGGAGAGAAAGCGGACACAAATACGGGCACAATTCAAAATGGGGCAGCGAGGGGTACAGAAGGAAAAGTGGAGAGAAAGCGGACACAAATACGGGCACAATTCAAAATGGGGCAGCGAGGGGTACAGAAGGAAACGTGGAGAGAAAGCGGACACAAATACGGGCACAATTCAAAATGGGGCAGCGAGGGGTACAGAAGGAAAAGTGGAGAGAAAGCGGACACAAATACGGGCACAATTCAAAATGGGGCAGCGAGGGGTACAGAAGGAAAAGTGGAGAGAAAGCGGACACAAATACGGGCACAATTCAAAATGGGGCAGCGAGGGGTACAGAAGGAAAAGTGGAGAGAAAGCGGACACAAATACGGGCACAATTCAAAATGGGGCAGCGAGGGGTACAGAAGGAAAAGTGGAGAGAAAGCGGACACAAATACGGGCACAATTCAAAATGGGGCAGCGAGGGGTACAGAAGGAAAAGTGGAGAGAAAGCGGACACAAATACGGGCACAATTCAAAATGGGGCAGCGAGGGGTACAGAAGGAAAAGTGGAGAGAAAGCGGACACAAATACGGGCACAATTCAAAATGGGGCAGCGAGGGGTACAGAAGGAAAAGTGGAGAGAAAGCGGACACAAATACGGGCACAATTCAAAATGGGGCAGCGAGGGGTACAGAAGGAAAAGTGGAGAGAAAGCGGACACAAATACGGGCACAATTCAAAATGGGGCAGCGAGGGGTACAGAAGGAAAAGTGGAGAGAAAGCGGACACAAATACGGGCACAATTCAAAATGGGGCAGCGAGGGGTACAGAAGGAAACGTGGAGAGAAAGCGGACACAAATACGGGCACAATTCAAAATGGGGCAGCGAGGGGTACAGAAGGAAAAGTGGAGAGAAAGCGGACACAAATACGGGCACAATTCAAAATGGGGCAGCGAGGGGTACAGAAGGAAAAGTGGAGAGAAAGCGGACACAAATACGGGCACAATTCAAAATGGGGCAGCGAGGGGTACAGAAGGAAAAGTGGAGAGAAAGCGGACACAAATACGGGCACAATTCAAAATGGGGCAGCGAGGGGTACAGAAGGAAAAGTGGAGAGAAAGCGGACACAATTCAAAATGGGGCAGCGAGGGGTACAGAAGGAAAAGTGGAGAGAAAGCGGACACAAATACGGGCACAATTCAAAATGGGGCAGCGAGGGGTACAGAAGGAAAAGTGGAGAGAAAGCGGACACAAATACGGGCACAATTCAAAATGGGGCAGCGAGGGGTACAGAAGGAAACGTGGAGAGAAAGCGGACACAAATACGGGCACAATTCAAAATGGGGCAGCGAGGGGTACAGAAGGAAAAGTGGAGAGAAAGCGGACACAAATACGGGCACAATTCAAAATGGGGCAGCGAGGGGTACAGAAGGAAACGTGGAGAGAAAGCGGACACAAATACGGGCACAATTCAAAATGGGGCAGCGAGGGGTACAGAAGGAAAAGTGGAGAGAAAGCGGACACAAATACGGGCACAATTCAAAATGGGGCAGCGAGGGGTACAGAAGGAAAAGTGGAGAGAAAGCGGACACAAATACGGGCACAATTCAAAATGGGGCAGCGAGGGGTACAGAAGGAAACGTGGAGAGAAAGCGGACACAAATACGGGCACAATTCAAAATGGGGCAGCGAGGGGTACAGAAGGAAAAGTGGAGAGAAAGTGGACACAAATACGGGCACAATTCAAATGGGGGCAGCGGGGGCACAAAAGGGAAAAGGGGAGACAAGCAAGCAATACGGGCACCGAGGCCACAAACGGAAGGGCGATCTTACCAGCAGCAGCAGCGGGCGGCCAGCACAGGCGGATCTGTGTGGTGGGGGAGCGACCTACCTGGCAAGCCTAGTACCTTCAGATGTTTAAAGACGCCAAAGAAAGGGAATGGTGCTTTACTTGAAAGCCTGGAATCACTGTGTGTTGCATGGTTGGAATGATGGATGGGGCTCAAGGATTTTCATGCCCTTCATCAGTTAATGGTGACAGAGAGGCTCAAGGAGGAGTGTTCTACCACACATAGGCAATACCTCCCAGATTTGATAGAGAAGGGTCCAGAAAGACTTGCAGTGTTGTCTGACAAGTAGTTAGCTAACAGTTAGCAAATGGCCAAAGGAAGAGAGGAAGTCTCAGTAGGCTGGCTGCAAATAAGAGGGTAAGGGCCACAGCAATTCCCAAGGTTCCAAGTGAAGACACAAGCAGAAAGAGAACTGGGTTCCAAGTCAGAAACAACAGAGGAAGAAGGCAGGACAGAACGTTATTTTAGCCCACTGTGATTACTTGTTATAGGTGTCACAAGGATTACATTACAAGAGACACTGTCAGAGGAAAGACTCTGTACAAGCTGCACCCATGATGGCAACTCTGTTGACTGAGGGTGAAGGGATCAAAGAGGATCCTGTTGAACTCAATCTAGTGGATATGGACAGTTAGGAAAGGGACACATGTTCTGAAGCATATACAGTAAAAAAAAAATTGGGTTTGTGTTAGAAGCTAGTATCAATTGGAAGAAGGCTTCTGCCCTGAACGATGCAAGAGCTTACAGAACTATGGTTAAGAAGTATCTCAAACCTGAGGAGATTTTCCCAGGTGTTAATGACACATATTTGGTAGCCAATGGAGAGGTCAAGGAGTACCCAATTGCCCAAATGTAGATAGAAATCATTGGCATGTCAGCCATGGTTGATGCAGGGGTGGGAGGGAAGCTAACTGATTGATGTCACTTGGGCAATGATTTAATCACCTCTAGTTCAGTACTTGGACCTGAAGCCTACATGGTTTGGACCTCGTCAGCTGTGTAAACCAGAGTACAGGCTGAGGGATGTTGAATTCCTATAGCCCCACGCCAAGGACATATTGTTAGGGGTCAAGGGCAACACGTTTTCATGTGTATTTTGTCCTTGGGAGAAGTAGGCCCAACCCCTACATTGTCTGCAGTTAAGGTAATATTTGTGTCCATGTGTTGAGGCTGTTAAAACTTGTATTTATGGTTCATTAATGCAGAGCCTTTATTATAAGGGTGAGAGCTCCAAGTAAATGTAGTGAGCTCGGACTGCTCTACTGACAGTGGTGCTCAATGTTAGACAATAGGTAAGTCGCGGTTGCAATTTTAAAGAAGGACCCTTCCAGTGGACTCTGAAAAAACCCAGTGGAAGATGGAAGGTTGGAGAGTCACCGCACCCGTGGATACCCCAGGAACCAGGAAACTTACACCAGGGACGCCGGGTGCATAGGTGTCAAGTGACATCGGAAACCTCCGTAGACCACAATGGAGGACTTCAGGAAAGATGCCACTGGACAAGAAGACGAAGGAGTCCGGTGGAACCCAAAGGTGGATTCAAGATGAGTGGTACCTGCAAGCAGAGGAAACAGAGTCCATGCCACTCAGGAGTGACCAGGACGCACGGAAGACGAATGCCCTCCGTTGTCGGGGATGCAGGAGAGGTTGACGATGCCCTTGAAGTTGCAACTGTGCGGACCAGGCAATGCTGCAGAAGATCAGGAGCCGTTCACGAGCTGTCCCACGTCGGACGTCGAGAGCCCAGGGGTCAGTGTCCGGCAGGGGCACCAACAAACCTTGGCAGTGGCAAACAACGTAGTAGACGAAAAAGGTGCAGTGTCGGGACCAGCAAGGTCCAAGTGACTGACCACGAGCAGGTAAGTCGGAGCAGGCCCAAGCATGCAGGGGAGCACACTGGAACCAAAGAAGACCATCAAGAGGACCCACGGGCTGAAGGCAAAGGAGTTGCAAGAGGACCTCGAGCAGCTCACCAATGAAGAAGGCCCACGGTGCAGAGGAAGCGGAGAGGACGAAGATCCTGGCTTCAGGAGTTGCTTGAGGTTGGAGCTTCTTGGAACCCGAAGATCTCTGGAGGAGAGAGCCAACAAGCCATGCCAACGGCAAGTGGATGCAGTGAACAGGGGTGCTGGCCCCAGCAGTTCCGACGAGGGATACTGGCCTCAAACTTGTTATGCAGACAGTGCAGGCCTCAAGGGAGTAGCAGAACCATCACCTGTGTTGTTGAGGTTTTCGGAGTCCGTGGGAGCCCAGAATCAGCAGACTGGTCAGCTGTATTGCGGTGCCTGCAGATGCAGGTTAGTGACTCCAAGGGAGATTCCTTCAGGTGTCTTGGATGTCCACAGGCCTGGTGAAGTACTTGTATAGAGCATGGGCACAGACGTTGCAGAAGACCTGCAGGACGACGAGACCAGGAGCAGCAGGAATCTTCCCCGTTGCAGTCTCGGTTCCCAGATATCTGTCCAGAGTGTCCAGACGGTCGAAGTTGAAGTGGTATGTGATCTGAATCCTGTCCCACGATGAATCTAGGGACCCACCCACAGGTAAGCCCTTAAGTACCCATAGGAAAGGGTTGGGACGATTCAGTGGTCCCTCCCAGAGGAGGGGCTGGACAGTGGGGAGGATATCCCATGTCCTTTGTCCAGTTTTGTGCCAGAGCGGGAGCCAACGAATCCCTGAACTGGTTTGAAATGGAGTATGCAAGGGGAGCACCAAATGTGCCCTACAAGCAGTCTCAGTGGTGCTGGCAAGTGCCCCCACCCTGTCCCAATACACTAAACACTGTCTAGGAGGTGGTCACACCTCCCTGTAACAGGATACCTATTGTTCTGCCTTCTCCAGCTCGAGCTTGGCTCAGCAGCAGGAGGACAGAATCATGTCTCTGGCCGGCAGCAGCCCTAGCTGGTTGTCCGGTTCTGGAAGACTGGTACCGGGAGCACTGAGGGCCTCCCGGAGGAGCTTTAAGGTGCATGGAATCATACATCCCACACCGTTTACGGTGTGGAGGTATGATTACAACATGTTTGATACCAAACATGACCGGGTTCATTACAGCCAGTTTAGAGATGGCCATCGCATAATGACGCATGGCCACTCTGTCTCTTAAAGGCTGATGCACTTACAACCCTGGAGAATGGACTCTGAAGGTTGTAGGAGTGCCCCGCTCATGCAGGGGTACCCTCACACTTAGAACCGAGCACCCTGCCTTCAGGATTGAAAGGCCTACCTTAGGGGTGACTTATATGTTTTAATTGCAGTGACAGTGACCTCAGATATAAGGAAACCTATATCTGTCATAAGTGGTGCTAGCACCAGCTTACACAGGCTTCAATGGCAGGCCTGTAGCCACAATTTAAGTGGTCTGTCATGGGTGGCCTAATACATGCTTCAGCCCATGGGAGACATCTGATGTACCTATGCCCTGGGTACCTTAGTACCATGTACTAGGTACTTATCAGGGTACACAAGTAGCCAATCTGGAGTGTACCTAAGTACTCACTATGTCCAATTTAGGGAAGAGGCCCAGAGACTGGGGTCCTGATTAGCAGGATCCCAGTCAGACTAGTCAGAAAAACATAATGACACCAGTAAAAAGGGGGGGTGACCATGAAAGAAGATCCTACTTTCCTACTTAATGCTACCAGAATGCTCTCTGATTAGATGTGAATATTTTCAGAAGCTTGAAAGCAAGATTGATGATTCTTTGCTTTTCAAAATAAAATAAATGCAAGTAGGAAAAGGACAAGTTGCTTACCTTCGGTAACGATGTATCTGTAAGAGACATATATTAGTTATAGATTCCTTACCTTAGAATTACCCCCAGGCGTCAGACTGGATCCAGAGAATTTTTCTCTTAGCAGTACCCCTGCGCGTCGGTAGGTGGCGTTGGTCGACTTCGCGTCCATCGTCGGCGTCGTGGTCGCTGTGATGACGTCACAATGTCTACTTAGACGCTGCCCCAGCGCACTGACGTCAGTTCTGACACGACTTTCCACACCAGAAGCGCAGAGCCATGCAAGACACTGACCACTGGTGCACATAACCAGGGCCCTGGAAGAGAATCCCTATCCCTAGAAGTCAGTTCGCAGAAGGGGAGGATGGGTGGGGTGGGAAGGAATCTATAACTAATATGTCTCTTACAGATACATCGTTACCGAAGGTAAGTAACTTGTCCTTCTGAAAGAGACCATAAGTTATAGATTCCTTACCTTAGAATAGATACCCCGGCAATGCCAACCTCGGAGGTGGGTCTGCAAACTAAGTTCACACCAGCCTGGAGAACAGAACGGCCAAAAAAAACGTCTCTCTGGACTTGGCTATCCAGGCAATAATGTTTGGTGAACGTGTGCAAGGATGCCCACGTGGCTGCCTGGCAGATGTCAATGAGCGGAACTCCACGTCCCAAAGCAGTAGAGGCTGCCGTCACCCTGGTAGAGTGGGCGCACAGTCCCACTGGAGGTTCCTTTTTCACCAATGAATAGCAGATTTTAATGCATAGGACAACCCATCGAGAGATGGTGCATTTGTGTACAGCCCGACCCTTCTTGGCGCCCAAATAACCAACGAAGTGTTGATCGTCCACGCGGAAATCTTTAATGCAGTCAAGGTAGAAGGACAGCGCACGTTTTGGGTCCAGACGGTGGAGTCTCTACTCCTCTTTGGAAGGGTGTGGAGGTGGGAAGAAGGTGGGCAAAGTGATGGTCTGGCCTATGTGGAAAAAGGTAACCACTTTGGGTAGACAAGAGGGCCTAGTGCGAAGGACCACTTTGTCCGGATGAACTGCAATAAAAGGAGGCTTTGAGGATAGAGCCTGAAGCTCACTCACCCTGCGAGCAGAGGTGATGGCGAGCAGGAAGGCAGTCTTCAAAGTAAGAAGTCGAAGAGTACAGTTATGTAGTGGCTTGAAGGGATCACATATAAGGTAAGTAAGGATAAGATTCAAGTCCATAACAAAAGGGGAAGGAGGAAAGAGATGAGTAATGCCCTTTAGGAATCTATTTTCAATAGAGGACTTGAAAAGAGAAGGCGAAGAAAGCAGATATGGCCGAGAGGTAGCCTTTAAGAGTGCCCAAGGGAGAGCCCTGCTGGGCCAAAGAAAGGATGAACAAGAGGACCTCAGAAAGAGGGGCAGAGAGGGGATCCACAGCCGTTACTGTGCACCATGCCACAAATTTGTTCCATCTACAGGTGTATACCGTTTTAGTGGCGGAACGCCTGGCTGCCAAGATGACGTTAAATACTTCAGGAGGAAGGTCGTAAGCTGTCAACTGTTGCCGCTCAATCTCCACGCAAGGAGGTGGAGACTGAACAGGTTCGGGTGGAGGACCGACCCCTGCTGCTGCGACAGAAGATCCTCCCGAAGAAGCAGTCTGATCGGAGGATCGATGGCCATGCTCAAGAGCTCGGGGTACCAGACTCTTCGTGCCCTGTCCGGAGTCACAAGAATGACTTGGGCCCGGTCGCGCTTGATCTTCTTCAGCACTCTGGGCAGAAGTGGAAAAGCATACAGGAGGCCCCAATTCCACTCGTGACGAAAAGCGTCGCCAAGTGAGTGTCGCCTTGGAAATTCTAATGTGCAGAACTGCTGACACTGCGCGTTCTCTTCGGTGGCAAAATTATCTAACCAATGCTCTCCCCACTGCTGAAAGAGACCTTGCACCATCTCCGAGTGAAGACGCCATTTGCGATCCATCGTGCACCGACGGCTTAGTTCGTCCGCCCTGGCATTCAGAGAACCTGCCAGGTGTTGAACCACCATGGATATACCCTGATGTTCCAGCCATGTCTAAAGGCGAAGAGCCTCTTGACATAGGGTCCACGACCCCACCCCGCCCTGGTTGTTGCAGAACCACATGGCGGTGGTGTTGTCTCAGAACACCTGCACTACTCTTCCTTTGACAAAAGGAAGGAATGCCTTCAGTGCAAGACCGATCGCCTGGAGCTCCAAAAGGTTGATGTTATGTTATGTTATTGGCATTTGTATCACGCACGGATACTCAAGAGTGTCCCGGCGCGAGGCCATCTGCAAGAGCAATGAAGCTGGGAGTAACTAAGCATGATTAAAAAGTAAGGTCTTTAGCTGCTTCTTGAACAGCCTTGGGTCTTGAGTGTTCCGTAGTTCAGAAGGAAGGGAATTCCAGGCTTCTGCTGCCTTAAAGGATAAAGAGCTGCCCCCCATTCGAGTGAGGCGAAAGCGGGGGACCACTGCTAGATGCTGCACAGCTGAACGCAGATGTCCTCGGGGTACATAGAAGCCGAAGCGTCTCCTAAGATAGAGCGGCCCCAATCCATGCAGAGTTCCATGAGCCAGAATGAGGGCTTTAAACTGGACACATCGGGCCACAGGAAGCCAGTGTAGATCCCGTAGGTGTTGTTTCATACTTGATCTTCCTGGAATTCCAAGCAAAACTTTAGCTGCTGCGTTTTGTATTGTTAGCAATTTTTTTAGCTGGTGTCCAGGCAAGCTAATGTTTAAAGCATTGGCATAGTCAATGTGTGACAGGATAAGAGCACGCGTCACCATTTCCTTAGCTGGCCTAGGGAGAAGTGGAAGAAACTTTCTGAGCCATTTCAGTGAGCCGAAGCACACTCCAGCAAGTTTTTTTATCTGCATGGAGAACCTGAGGTCCTTACTGAACCAGACCCCCAGATTCTTAACTGGATTGCCAACGGAATTGGGCAAAGGGTACTCTGTGGGCCAAAGTGCCTCCCTAAAATGCGGGGAGAAGGATCCATACAGAAGTACCTCCACTTGTCCTCGTTGCACTTCAGCTGCGCCAGTGCAAGCCATTTAAAAACGGCAGAAAGACAGTTTTTAGCTTGGTCCGGGGGCAGGTCATTTTTCTTCCAAGTAAAGAGGAGCTGAGTATCATCAGCATAAGCTATGATCTTAGCTCCCAGCTCCTCTGATAGATAAATCAAGGGAGTAACATAAAGATTAAAAAGTAGGGGACTCAGAGTAGAGCCCTGCGGAACTCCCGTGGTCACCCTTCTAGGGGCAGAGGAGAACGGCGGCAGCCAT
Source organism: Calotriton arnoldi (assembly GCA_963921515.1). Lineage (NCBI taxonomy): Eukaryota > Metazoa > Chordata > Amphibia > Caudata > Salamandridae > Calotriton > Calotriton arnoldi. The sequence continues at coordinate 2,362,314 of CAWUFW010000899.1, read as the reverse complement.
ACCTGCTGGGTTCTATCCTTTAAAAATGATTTGAACCTGTCCCAAGCCAGTCCTGATACGCCAATGTGGAGACCGAACTCCGCCGGAGACTAGAGAACTCTGATCTCCGCCTCTCTCAGGATACCGCCCCATCCCAGGAGTGACGCATCCGTCACTAACGTCAACTCCGGTTGGGAAAGGGAGAGGGATCTGCCGCTGACACAATCCTGGTTCTTGAGCCACCACTGTAATTGACGTGCAGTCCCCTCCAAGATCTGGACGACGTCGGAAAGATTCCTCTCATGCTGCGCCCACTGGAACTTCAGGTCCCACTGCTGAGCCCACATATGCCACCTGGAATGATCCACCAGCAGGATGCAGGAGGCCATGAGGCCCAGCAGCCTCAGAGGCAATCTCACCGAAATCCGGGATAGAGGCTGAAACATCGGTATCATAGCCCAAATAAATATCCCGGACTTGCTGCTCGGGAGGATAAGCCCAGAACTGCGCTGTATCCAGAACTGCTCAGATGAAAAGGAGCTTCTGAGAGGGAGTCAGGTGTGACTTCGGCACGTGGGTAGTGAACCCCAGCGAGTGCAGGAGGTCCGCCGTAGTCTGGAGGTGGGAGACGACAGCCTGGGGTGAGCATGCCTTCAGCAGCCAGTCGTCGAGATAGGGGAAGACTGGAACCCCTGATCTGCGCAGATGAGCTGCGACCACCGCCATCATTTTCGTGAACACCTGAGGGGCGCTGGTAAGGCCAAAGGGGAGCACGGTAAACTGAAAATGCTTGTGGCCTACCGTGAACCGTAGGTAATGCCTGTGGGCTGGCAGGACGGGGATATGGAAATATCCGTCCTGCAAGTCCAACACTACCATTCAGTGCCTGGGGTCGAGGGCAGACAGGACCTGAGCAAACGTGAGCATCTTGAACTTCTCGTTCCGGAGGAAGCGTTTGAGGGCCCTGAGATCTACGATAGGACGCAGGTATTTGTCCTTCTTGGGTACCAGAAAGTAGTGGGAGTAGCAACCACGACCTACTTCTGGCACAGGGACCCTTTCGATAGCTCCCTTGGCCAAGAGAGCTGCAATTTCCTGGCAGAGAAGAGCAAAGTGATCCTCTGACATGCGATGGAAGGATGGTGCATGGAGGAAGGGGTAGTCTCGAAGGGGAGGGAGTAGCCCCTTCAGACTATCTGCAAAACCCACCTGTCCGATGTGATGTTTTGCCAGTGGGGGAGGTGATGGTGAATCCTGCCGCCCACTGGCCTCTGGTGGCCCTGAAAGGTCGGACTAGGAGGGTTTAGAGGCTGCTGCAGTGGGGTTATTAGTGGACTTGCCCACTGGCCCCCAAACCCGCATTGCTGGGTCCCACGTCCGCAACAACGCACAGGCTGGGCAGCTTGCATGAGCTGGTGGCTAGACTGGGTCGAACGTGGTGGGTCACCCCTTCCGTAACCATGAAAGAGGCGAAAAGCAGACTGCGTAGGGCGAGAGGTTGCCGCGAGGCCCAAGGATCTGCCCGTAGCCCTAGGATCCTTGTAGCGCTCGAGCGCCGAGTCTTCCTTATCACCAAAAAGCCGACGGCCATCAAAAGGCATGTCCAGTAAGGTGGATTGGACATCCCCAGAAAAACCAGACGTCCTCAACCAGACGTAGCGTCTCAGGGCTACTGACGTGGAAACTGTTCTGCCCAGTGAGTCGGTGGTATCCAGCCTACATCTGATGGTGAATTTATCTGTGTCTCTACCCTATGCCACTGCGTGGTTGAGAACGGCCCGGGCCTCCTCCGGGCACTGTGGCAGCACTTGCACACTGTATGGGTATAACAGCCCAAGAGGCATGCAGTATTCACCGACTGCAGCGCTAGGCTGGCGGAAGAAAACATCTTCTTCCCAAGGTGGTCCAGCTTCTTGTATTCCCTATCTGGGGAAGCAGTAGGAAATGCGCCCTTAGAGGACAAGGCTTGGACCACCAAGCTCTCGGGGTCGGGTGTTGGAAGAGGAAAAGTGGGTCACCCGGCGCCGGGTGGTGGCGTCGGGCAATCATCCTGTCCACAGGAGCCCCAGTGCTGGGCTTGGACCAAGTGCCCAGAAGGACGTCGGTGAGGCTTCATTAAAAGGCAGAAGGGGCTCCAAAGAGGCCAGTTGAAGCTCCTCTGTCAGGAGGTTAGTCCTGACTGCCACAGTAGGAAGCTCTAGACCCAAGGCCGCAGCTGTCCTATGCAACACTCTGTGTAACCGCCCTTGATAGGTGGGGATCTGATCTGAGCCCAAGTGGGATAGTATGTTTTGCAAGGCCGCGCCCAGGGCTAGACCTATTTGTCTACCGTTGCACGATTTAAGTGGAAATGTAAGTGTGTTGGGTAGGCCCGAAATAACATATGCTGGGAAGTGAGGCAATTGTGTATCAAAGTGGTTGTAAATGTCATCGAGGACCTGCGTCCAGTAGGGCGTGAGTGTGGGACAATCCAACAACAGATGAGTTAGTGTGCCCAGGGACCCACAGTTTCGCCAACAGTCGGGCTTACGAGCTGGATTGCCTTTGTGTAATCTGGGGGGTGTGAGATACTAATAAGTAGCGATTTTGGTTACTGTTTCAATGCTATAAACATTACGAGCTGTGTGTCGTGCTCAATGGAAAATATCACCCTATTCCCTCTGAGTTAGAGTACGTCCCAATTCTGATTCCCAGCATCTCTGCCCTGGAGATTTGGACGTCGGCTCCGGTGGGCACAAAAGATTGTATAGCTCAGTAACAAGGTGTGTGCTAGAGGTTTTGGAAAGCAACCATGTTTTGTAGAGAGTGAGGGGCCTTTGGGTGCTAGGTCAAATTGAAGGGTGCATGAGCCAGTGTTGCACCTGTTGGTAGCAGTAGCATTCAATTTCCGGCATTGCTAGGTCTGAATGAAGGCTCTCGAAGGCCAGCGGACCCTCCTCGCCGAAGATGTGGCCGATCGATCTGCACCCCTCTCGGTCCCTCCAGTGATAGGCCGGAGTAAAATCTGGGGTGTTTACAATGGGCTATATATACAAATCCTCTGCACACGTTCAAAAGTAAATACATCAAGTTACATAAAATATCACAATGATGCTTGTCTTTATATTTTCAGATGTCTTTAATTCAAGATCTTTAAGCCTTCTTAGCCAACACGTGCTTCGTCGCGGTTACAGGGGATTACCCCGCGACTTCTTCAGGGCTAAGGGAAGATATAAACAGGTACTTGTTTGTGTATGCAATGGTAGTAAGAACACTTTACTTTTCAAATTATTGACAAAGTGACTTTGGTGACTTGTGTGAATTTAAAAAAAGTGAATAGAACTGTGTGGAAATCCATGTGAAACTGGTGTTGTACATGCTTCTCGTACAACTTCTTTGTGCATCCATATATCAATGGGGGAAAGAACAAGCAAAGCCCCCAATCGTTTATGTTATCGCTATAAAACATACTGGTACAGTTGGTGTTTGAGACTCCCTTATAGGAGTAATCCTGTGGTTGGCAATGTGCGGGCATGCAATCAACCTATTTAGTTTTATAATCTATTTTGTTATATTCGTGGTGAAGTAGTACTCCCTCATGCTGTTACTAAATAGTAAATACATGCTGACTATATTGTGTAATCAAACATGTATAAAAGAACGTATTTTGTTATAATACGATACCTGAGGTCAGTTTCAAGTAGTCTCTAAGTAACAGAAAAGGGCACATCAGCTAAAGAGTGGCAGTCGGTACATTCTAATAAGGTGTACTAGGTACCATGAAAGATCCCCCTACCTTAGTTCCGGTGATAATTCCAACCCGGAAGGGGTTCCTATAAGTTCTGCTCCTGGAGAGGTAGACTAATTAGTCTTGTGTCCAGAAAGCTAAATATGCTTCCAAATGTAAGGGAGTTTCTTTTAGAAGAGCTGCCCCATCCTAAGGTAAAATTAGCATTGTATTAACATTTTTATCCCTTACTCCTCTGTCCCATATTAAGACTCTAGTAAGTCCGTTTTATCATTCCTTACCGGCAGTATTAGATAGAACCCTTCGGATCTCCAGGCTGTGGCGTGTTCGCCGTGTAAATCAGCAGTCTGCAGCCGGCCACCCCGGCGTTGTCTTAAATAATGAAGCATGAGGGCGGACTAAACCGGTACTGAACCCATTTTGGGCGCCATCTTGGAGTGGTGTATTGGGACCCCCGGGGCACTGGAATCAATATTATTGTGAACTAGCGGAATGTCGGTGGCAACGGGCTGATGGAAAGCCCACAAGATTAAACGCTATCTGCTAGTAATCTGTATCTGCAGGGGCACATGACAGCATTGCGATGCACTACCATACAAGTGTGACATTTGTGGCAACGTGCATGCAGCGTTTTTACATAAGTACATCCTTGTGAGAAATTTCTCTTGATATCCAAGAGCTTTGTCGTTCTGACCCGAACTAATCAACATGATAGTGTGTTTTGTGACATGTGACGTGTGACAATGTGATAGTGAATTTCGTGACATAACTGGGTGAATCTCATATATAACTATAAATTCTTAGACTTGTTATGGACAGTGGCAGTCGGTCTCAATTCTCGCTAGTATCTGATCCGAAGCATTTTAGGAAGCGTAATGCAATGTGAAAGTGAATTCTGTGACATAGCTAGGTGGGGACATTAGCATTTAGTCTCAGTTCCTTATTGTACATAGTCTACAACATGTTAAGTCTCGAGGTCTCAATTCCTCACTGTACATAGTCTACAACATGTTAAGTATCGAATGCGAGTAAATCCCTTCATTAATACGGAAACAGTCTTATATTCCAGCAGTATGTAGTCTACCAAAACAAGTAGGGATGATGATGGGAGTACTCTATAAACTGTGATGGTGTACAGAGTCTACATGTTAAGTCTCGAGGTCTCAATTCCTCACAGTATATAGTCTACAGCCGTAGGGCATCCAGAGTGGAGGAGCGGAGAGTGATGCCGAGGGCTCGTGATTTGTGTACATTTACTTTGAAGCCCGCCGCTAGGGAAAAGGATTCAAGTTCTAAAAAGAAAGCCGGTATTGAGGTCTGGGGGTCTTTCAAAGTTGTGGTGACATCATTGGCATAAAGACTAACGTGCGTCTGTCCCCACCAAACTGGATACCTCTGACCAAGGGGTTATCCCACAACCTCTGCGCCACGGGCTCCATTTACAGAGCGAATAGGAGGAGGGAGAGTGGGCATCTCTGCCTCGTGCCCCGAGTGATCAGGAAAGGAGTAGATGAGTGTCCGTTCACACGTACTATTGCTGTTGGTTGTGTGTAGCTGCTAAATATCCATTTACGGAAGCAGTTCCCAATTCCAAACTGCTTGAGGGTGGCTGCTAGATATGGCCAGTGCATCCTGTCGAACGATTTTTCGGCATCGACTGAGAACAACATGCGCTTTACATCCTGGTGCTGGGCCTTATCAATTAAATACAGTAGTCTCCTTGTATTGTAACAACATTGCCAGATTGTGACAAAGCCCGTCTGGTCTGGGTCCACCAATCTGGGCAGCATCGGCCCCAGTCTGGCTGCCAAGATCCCAGTGAAGAGCTTGAGGTCCACATCTAAGAGGGATATTGGTCAGTAAGAGGCACAATGCTGTATGCCCTTACCGGGCTTTTGAAAGAACCACTATGGAAGCTAGGAGTATCGTGAGGGGGATATTGGAGGAGTCGCCTATTGCGATCAAAAACCTAGTTAGTATAGGCGCAATGATATTGCAGAAGGTTTTGTAAAATATAGCTGAGAACCTGTCTGGGCCCAGGGATTTGAGGAGTTTAAGACGGACAATAGCAATAGTCACTTCCTCTATGAGGATCGGGCTATCTAAGTTAGCCGTCTGATCTGGGTTAGTGTGGCATGGGTCACCCCTTGGAGATATTTCATTGATTGATGCCTCCTCGAAACGTTGGTGCGCCGTGTAAAGATCAGTGTAAAAGTTACGGAACGCACTTGCTATGTGTGGGTCGTCGGTGCATACCGAGCCAGCCGCATCTAATACCGACTGAACGGTAGCCACCTGATACTGCGCTCACAGTCTGTTGGCTAGGGGAGGTCCCCCCCCCAACGTAGGAGTGTCAAAATCGCAAAGCAGCGTATTCCGCTCTGTCTAGACCCAGGCCCACGAGCTGCGAGCGCGCTGCTTTTAGCTGAAGCCCAACCCTTGGCACCCCTGTTCTCTTATGAATTCGCTCCAGCTCGAGAACCTGTTTGGTGAGCCATCCCTTTTATCTCTGCGCATCTTGTTATCTGCAGAGAAAATCACAATGAAGCCCCTTGAGCCACTAATTTTAGCGTTTCCCAGAGAGTGGTAATGGACGTATCGGGGGTGTCGTTAAAGACCAAAAACTCCTCAAGTGTTTTCATGAGTGGCTGTACCACGGCATAATGGTGCAATAGCATGTCGCATAGTCGCCATGAGTGTGAGGGTCTGCCCATGGAGGGGACATCGAGGGTGAGAGTCACTGCTGCATGGTCAGAGAGCGAGCGGGGCTCGATCTTAGAACGTAACGAGAGAGGTTAGACCCTGGGATCCTATGAAATAGTCTATTCTGGCACATGTCTTATGTGCATGAGAGTAGAATGTGCAGTCTGTGTTGTGAGAGTGTAGAGTCCGCCAAATGTCAACTAGCCCCATGCCCTCCTACAACCACCGTGCCCGTCCGGGGACAGGGCCCCAGATTGTCCCTGAGGCTGGGCCGAACGGTCCAGCTGATTATCGAAAACCAAGTTGAGCTCCCGATGTAGTGTAGTTCCTATTTCCCTAATAGGCTCTGCGCATTGGAATAATATACCCTATAGATTCGACATAGGACTGAGGTCAGTATGTCCCTATCGAGTATATTAAACTTAATTACTTTGTGCCAGCTAACTCAGAGGCCACTAGAAACTCCTTGTAAACAAGAAGGGAGTAGTTTCTGGCAACCGCATAAACATGACAACTTTGTTTCCCTTTAGAATCGGAACACTCTCAGAATCGTGGAAACAACAGATAACAGTTTCACCCAGCTAATCATGCATGCTTAGTTTCTTCAGAGTTACACAGAAAGAATAGACGGGCGTTTCAAGAAAAGGATTTATTGAACAGTCTTGTTTCTCGTGTAAGAGATATGAGCTGTTATGATCACAAGACAGTATGCGAGATATATAATGTACAGCGTAAGCAGTAGAAAGAAATAATACTGCGCTAGCATTATCTTTTAGCTATGACACATATATTCATATACATAAATAACATAAGCTAAAAATGCTAGTACTCATAAGATGCTTCTCTAACTGGTTCTACCCCAGTGTACCTAACCTAAGTGTAGTGCAAGGTAAGAAGTAGGTGATGTATTCTATAGTATGGTGTGCTATACTCTAGTATGCCAAGTCTAGTATGCCAAGAGTCCCTGTACGTTCTAGTCAGCTGCATACCTTGAGAATGAGAGAGGTGGGAATCTCCTTCCGGGTCTCGAACTCTAACACCCCACGAAGGGAGTCAGAACACTGGGAGCTGGATTCTCTGCGAGCAGGGATGACAGGGTCTCTTGTCAGTGCGTCAGGCTGGGACACGGGCTCCTCTAAAGTCGAGGTCTCCTCCTATTTGCTTGGGCAAGGGAAGGTATATTTATACCTGGTAGGTGCCTTGGAATGTTAGTATTGACGTAAAGTCGGGCAGAGGAAGACGTCAGGAATGAACCCTTAAGGTATAGCGGTTCATGCATAATAAATGAGTTCTTGGAGAAATCAATAATCCTGTGCTAGGGGAACTCCCAAGAGCTTACGGGTCTGGTTTCTAAGAACTCGTTGTGACGTTAGGGTGGACGGATGTAAGTGACCATGCCTGTATTTGGATAGCATGGCTAATGCCTAAATAAGGACTGGGATCTTATGCCTATATAAGGGCAATGCGAATTGTGCCTATATAAGGACATGTTTCAGGAAAACCTATATACGGACACCTAAAGCGGAATACAACACCCACTCCACTTTCGAATGAACGATAGTACTAAATGCTAAACATGAAATGCTAAACATTAAACTGAGTACCACATGTTGCTAAAAACATTTCTAAAAGCATATTAAAAGAAGTTTTAAAAGAACTGTTGCTAAAACATGTAATGCAATAGGTACTGTACATTTTAAAGCATTTTTTCATTCTAAGCATATATTGGAAATAAATGCAACATGAATGAATAAACAGAAATATATACATATGATGAAATGGTTGACAAGTTTTCAAAAATCAAAGCCATTGCATATCATGGTACTAAATGAAATTGTGGTAAATAAGGTGACAATGTGTCCCTGGAAGTATTCAAAGAAGTCAGTTTTATATGAATAGTTCTACTGTAAGCAGATTGAATTGCCATGTATTTTCAAAAAATAGAAAAAAAGAAAAAGGTCAATTTTTAGGAAGAGTTCAAAGTTTTGTTCTGTTTTGAAAATATGGAGGCCAAATTTCATTGCTTCCCTGGTACACTGTGAGCCGAATCAAAGTCAGTGTAAGGGTCGGGTGTAAACATGAAATCATCTATTTCTGTAGACAAAAGATCGTCTACCGATGTCGGTGACAGTTGGAATACCTCGTTTAGAAGGTTGACTGCACAGAGATGTGAAGCATCGCCCTCAGCATAGGATTCCGCAGCAATGTTAGCGTCCGTTGTTACCTGTGTGCCTGTTGATCCATCTCGTACCTCAGCAGCAGCAGGAAGCATCTGTGAGATCTCAAGGAATGCCGTCATCAGGATTGGTAGCCTCTGGGGACAACACAGAGCATGGGCCGTTATCGGGTCCAGCAGAGTATCAATGTCCGTTGGCATGACTGATGGGAGTGTTAGACAGGTGTCTAGCACGCATTCTTCACCGCAAAGCAGGCAGCGTAGAACAGGTAAGATGCAATCTTGCCAGATTGGTCTAAATGACAGAAACCATGTTGTATTAAGTTCCGGTAGACGAGGTATGCCCAAAAGTTGCACTATGCGCTCACGGCACATCCGTTCTAGGAGAGCTTTCTCCAAATTGCTGGGAGTGATTCCGGTTGATAGGTTTGCCATAGCGTAATAGTAGGAATAAAAACAGGATTCCCGCAACCAGTGCTAGAATTAATGGCACACCACCAAACACTGAATGTGCGAAGTTTGGAATGATTCCGAGGACTGCCTGAAAAAGTGTTAACAGTCCTGAGCAGATGGTCTTAAATACATGTACAATCCCGCTCGTATCAGACATGTTTAAGATACGTCCCATCATTTCTACGAAATGTATAGGGCAGTTTGTACGAATTAGAGCCTGTATCTCAGCCGAAGTCCTTGCAATTTGTAAATCATAGATTTATTTGGCCAAGGTCAAAGGCACGGTCTGTTGCAAAAGCATGGCTTTCATTCTGCTTAAAGTATCAAAACGTATAAAAGAAACATTCAATGAAGGCCATAGAGGCGACTCCCTGACTGTGTCTATTGGGGGGAACAATACTTGCATACAAGTAACCCTGGAGTCGCCCGTTACCAGATATGGGATGCCTGGCAACATGCCACAGCAATTCTGATCATTCAACATGAGGTAACTCCCGTTAGAAAGTTGGCCAAACGTTGGATTAATCACAGTAGCTGGTGTACCCTGCTGGTGGCAGGACAAATTTGCCACAGAACCATTACAAGCCCCGTGTAAAGAAATGTCCTGACATATGAGTGAACCGCTTAGTGCATTTTCACAGTGTGTACCGCTTAGAAACACTTCACGATCCCCACTCCAACATCTGTATTCGTAAGGTAAATCCCAGGATGTCTTAATGTATTCTTTACCCAACCTTTCATATTTGCCTGCTTGCATTTGTTTGAGACAATACTGAAACTGAAAAGTAGTGACAGGCAGAGTTATTTTGCCATGGATAAGCCATTCTGTAGCTGGTTTTTCTGCTACCGTAAATGGTAATTTTTCCAGTTTTTCAATGCTCAGCACTGTATACTTTGCTCCCCTTTGTGCCAGTTCGATCTGTTTATCCGTTAGATTGTATTCTGCAAACAGAGACGACGTGTTGATAAAACGCCAAGGCACATAGCCCGCACGCAAAGATTGCAGCCTCCAGCCTAATAACATAATAGAACGTAACTGAGATTGGCCTTGTTGTAACATGGCTAAATCTTGTTCCAGTATGTCAATAGCAGAGGATACAATGTTGTCCAATGAATAAATTCTGGATGACAAAGTTGTTAACCCATTGTCGACCACAGAGAGAGATTTCTCTAAGTTAATATGATCAAGCTCACATATTCGTTCTGCGGCCTCTGCCTGTGAAACCTTCCATACTTCATTATAAGCAGCATAAATGCCGGCATATATGAAACGTTTTTGACGCGGTTTTCTCGGTCCTAGCAAGAATTCCCTAAGGACTGCGTCTTCTTTAAGTAAAGATAAGTGTTGTTTCACATCCTCGAGTGTAGATTTTTGTAACCAGTCGAGGCACAATTGTCCTACGCTGTATGTTGTTACTACCCCCGGATGTTGTCGTTGAACATAACGTGGGTCTGGCCTATGGATAGTAAAGCCATGTCTTCTATTCAGGAATCTTTCTTGACAGATGTTTGTGTCTGTGGGACAGAGTAACCATTTTTTCCAATCAGGATCTGTTCTGTTGTTTTGTAGTATTGTGTCTACTGTGACCGCTCCCTGTGTAGTGCTATTGCTTGCAGGTGTTGGTACAGAAGGTGTCTTCATGTCTTTGATCTTGGCTAAACCAAGGCAAGACGTTTGTTGCACAGTGTCATTCAAAAACATTATTTGCTGAGGGATGATACATGCTCTAAACAAAGCTTCTATCCCCTGTACTTGCCAATCTTTAGAACCCCAGACAGATTTTGTGTCTATTGTGTCTTTCCAAAAGTCAAATCCTTGTCTAGACAGTTGGGTAATAAAGGCTGCAGAATAAATCTGTTTTGTATTAGTTAACATAATTTTCTGTCCTGTTTTGTTTACATTTGTATAGTAAAACGTTTCTGGATCAGATGTAGTGTACCCTGAAAAATATGGAAACTTTTTAGCAAACGTTTTTGAACTACCCCTTGGTGGTGTAGGACAATGTTCCCATTGGTTAAACATAAACACATTTCTAGGTGTTGCAGATTTATGCAAGAAATGATGACCATAGTGGTTGTAACAATAAAGCTGTTCGTAGTCTTATGAACCCTCTAAGTATTCATTGTTAGAGAATGCAGCCGACCTTTCTAGATCAGACATCATGTCATTTACAGTCTCAAAGTCCCAATCATCAGAATAGGTACTGGAGGTAATAAAATCACTTAATGAAATGTTAACACCTTGGCTGCGGCGGTAATTCCGCCGCAGCGCTGGGGGGGTGGGGGGTGAGTGCGGCGCCGCCATGCTTGTGACGGAACCACGCCGTCATGAGCCACGGGCGGCGTGTGCTCATGACGGCGTGGTTCCGTCACAGCCCCGCCCGCTCATTAATCCGCCCGCACAGGCGGGGAATTAATCGCGCGTGGGCCGAGCGGCAGCCGCATGACGGAACCACGCCGTCATGAGCACACAGCGCCCATGGCTCATGACGGCGTGGTTCCGTCATAAGCACGGAACGGGTTAAATAAATGTGGAATGTTCAAAAGTTCCGTTGGGCCCAATATATCGAAATCGATTTTGTCCCACACTATACCACCCTGTATAGGAACGGCTGTGATGTTCACTGCTGACAAGTCTCTTGCTTCACGATGGGATGATTTGTGTGGTTTCAAAAGTAAGTTCACATTTTTACTTTCAGTATCCATATGGATGTATCTGCCATTTATAAGCACGCTGATAGTCATAACCAAAGCTAGCCAAAGCAGAAAGAAAAATATTCCAGAAATAATCCATAGTTCAATCCATGGTGAAACCAGATAAGTCTCTTTCAGGAAATGAAAAAGGTCTTGTGCTTGTTGTTTGAAAGTTTTTAGGGCTGGCGTCGTTTCAGGTTCACTCGGATCCTCAGAAAACGTATCAAAGTTAATGAAATAGCCAGAAGCAGTTCTGTCAATTGTTGGAATTGCATCAGGATTCGTTGAAATCGCTGGAACCAGTTGATCACTTGTTAGGGTGGTGTAGACAGGTGTATCTGGACGAACTGTTACTTGAGTTTCAAGAGGGATGAGTTCCATAGCATTGTTGCTTAGTCCTTCATCTCTTACGGCTGAATTCTCGATGGTTAGGAGTCTTTCAGTCTGAACCTCTTGGATAGTAGCGAGAGGAGTGCGTCTGCTACTAGGTCGGAGTCCACGAGGCCTACTATTTAGTATTGGCCACCTACTGTGGTTTGATGAGGTCGATTGACACAAATCTTTTCTCCTGTTTTCCAGCAAGGGGCGGCAGAAGTACTGTTCTTGTTCCGTGTACGGCTAGGACAGGTACTGGTTGTCTGTAAGAAGGTCCAAATTCCTTCTTATCCGCAATCTTCTCTCTGACTAGATCCCCAACTTTTGGGATCCAGACAGGCCTTGCTGGGACTGCCGGTGTTTCCCCAGTGGTGGTTGGCTTCAGGAACACGTTGCTTTGTTTCGATCTTAGTTCATTTAGATCCTGTAAAACAGCCAAACGATCTTTGATATCAAAGGGTTTATTTTCCACCACTGTGCCTTTACATTCGAGATCAGGAACCCACATTCTTGTCCCAAATAGGACCTCATATGGAGTGACCCCCCTAGAGAACTTCTTGGCAAATTATTTAATGAGCGTTGGACCCCATAAAGATGTTTGACCCACCCATCACCTGAACCTAATACTCTAGCTGTTATAGACTGCTTTATGTCCCGGTTTTTCCTTACCACAACAGATTTTCCTCAGGATGAAATGGAGAGGAGTACCGCAATGCTACGCCCAAACTGGCCATGGCTTCTTTGTAAGCCCGAGAGCTAAACGCAGGGCCCTGGTCAAAATGTAGTGTGCCAATTGCGTATGTGCCGATAAAGACGCGCAAATCTTTTATAACAGTTCGAGCGTCAGCCGAGCGCTGAGGCCATATCCATAGGAACCTTGACTTAGTATTTGTGGGATTGCATTTGTCCAAAAGGACACCTGCGCGTAGATAGTCTAATGCTGTCTAACAATGGTGTCTGTACTGGGCAGGCTACTTCGTAGTCTGGTGTCTGATGGCGTTCTGCACCACGCTGTCTATTGCAGTCTATGCAGTCATCGATGAAGATGTGAATCTGTGTATTCATTCCAGGCCACCAGTACATCTCTTTTAATGTTAATATTGTTTTAGAGATCCCTTGATGTGACAGACCCTCCCCCAGATGTGCTTCATAAATCAAAGCTGCTCTACGTTCCATGTTTGGAATTACCCTATCCCCCACTCCAGGGATTCGAGTAAAAGGAACGTTGTTTGCATCAATTACATAAGAGTACTTGAGTGGAAATTTCTTTGGTAACGCTGCACCACTGCCTTTGCTTGAAGCTTTGACAGCCAACAATATCTCACTGTCTATTCTCGTTTTTGAACGAGTGATCGCAGCTACGGAAGCCGTCTGAACAGCCCCCTTTGCGGCTTCATCAGCCAATGAATTCCCTGCAACGTGAACGCGATCACGTTGATGACTCAGTGTGTGTATCACATGAGCTTTTGGTAGTTCGTTTCTTAACTGAACTACTTGTTCCCAAAGCGTTTTATGCTTTATTGTGCCACCTTTTGCATCTTTGAACCCGTTTTGAAGCCAGTTCTGTATATATTCATTATACGACTGAACACAGTAAAAAGTAAAGATAAGTGTTGTTTCACATCCTCGAGTGTAGATTTTTGTAACCAGTCGAGGCACAATTGTCCTACGCTGTATGTTGTTACTACCCCCGGATGTTGTCGTTGAACATAACGTGGGTCTGGCCTATGGATAGTAAAGCCATGTCTTCTATTCAGGAATCTTTCTTGACAGATGTTTGTGTCTGTGGGACAGAGTAACCATTTTTTCCAATCAGGATCTGTTCTGTTGTTTTGTAGTATTGTGTCTACTGTGACCGCTCCCTGTGTAGTGCTATTGCTTGCAGGTGTTGGTACAGAAGGTGTCTTCATGTCTTTGATCTTGGCTAAACCAAGGCAAGACGTTTGTTGCACAGTGTCATTCAAAAACATTATTTGCTGAGGGATGATACATGCTCTAAACAAAGCTTCTATCCCCTGTACTTGCCAATCTTTAGAACCCCAGACAGTTTTGTGTCTATTGTGTCTTTCCAAAAGTCAAATCCTTGTCTAGACAGTTGGGTAATAAAGGCTGCAGAATAAATCTGTTTTGTATTAGTTAACATAATTTTCTGTCCTGTTTTGTTTACATTTGTATAGTAAAACGTTTCTGGATCAGATGTAGTGTACCCTGAAAAATATGGAAACTTTTAGCAAACGTTTTGAACTACCCCTTGGTGGTGTAGGACAATGTTCCCATTGGTTAAACATAAACACATTTCTAGGTGTTGCAGATTTATGCAAGAAATGATGACCATAGTGGTTGTAACAATAAAGCTGTTCGTAGTCTTATGAACCCTCTAAGTATTCATTGTTAGAGAATGCAGCCGACCTTTCTAGATCAGACATCATGTCATTTACAGTCTCAAAGTCATTTACAGTCTCGAATTCCCCACACTATAAGTGTGGGGAATTCGCGATCTGTATTTTCAAGTGCCAGTTTGAATGCTTGTAGTTCAGCTTGCTGAGCTGTACAATCTCCTAGAGATTGAGTTTTAGTGACTATTGGTCTGACGTTACCATCTTGCATGCGACCTTTAACGATTGCGCACGCTGCACTGTAAGCTTGCTTACTCCCTGTAGCGGGTTGTGCGGATCCGTCAGTGTAAATTATAAATTCATACTGATCCAGAGGCAGAATTTCAGTGGGCAGAGGACATTCATGTTCATATTGCAGGAATGCTTGTGTTTTTAAATCAGGATCAAAAACATATTCAACTTCTGTTGCAGCAAGAGAATTAACCCATTGTATCCATCTAGGATGTAAAGCTTTTGCATTTGGAATTCTCGCTTTTGTGACTGCCTCTAAGGCTGGTACTGGAGTTACAACAATAATGCGTTTCCCTTGGTCTAGAGCTCTTTCTTTTGCTACAGCGGTTTGAACTGCTGTCAGTATTTTTTCTGTTGAAGTGAAGCGCATTTCTGCTTGTGTATACAAATGTGATTTGTGTGCTATTGGTACTTTTTCACCCTCATTAAATGTTAATGTTAAATAGGTGAATCCGCATTGTCCCGAAATTATTCGGATCACTAAATTGCGTGTATTTACGAGTGTTTGTAAGTGATTTGTTGCTAACATGTTAGCTTGGAGTGAACGCAGGATTTCTGTGTGTTCCTGTGTCCAATGTTTTGTTGAAAAATCAGGTTTGATTAATTCGTAGAGAGGTTTAACCCTTTCTGCGTAATTTATAATGTAAGTTCTTCCAAAATTTAGGAAACCCAAGATGGATTGTAAGTTTTTCAGCGTTTTTGGAGGTTGGAGCAGCGCACACTTTTCTAAAAGTTAGCTGCCAGGCTCTTGCCTTCACTTGAAAGCTCATATCCTAGGAAAAGGACATTGAGATGGGCAATTCTGGATTTTTTAAAGTTGAATTTATAGCCTTCAGAGGCGAAGCCCAATATAATGGTACTCACCCTGTTCAAGTGCCTATCCAGGTCATCGTCTGTCAGATAGATGTCATCGACATATGACATTGCCTCATTATCATAAATTTGTAGTAACTCTGTTACTCTTGCTGAGAATAACCCCGGGCTGTTTTTGAACCCTTGTGGGAGTCTACAAAATTGACGCTGGGTCCCCATTATTGAGAAAGCTGTTAAGTACCTGCTTTCAGGTGCTATATTTTGACAAAAGAAACCATTTGAAATGTCCAATGTGGTTTTATATTTTTTACGCACAATGTTATTCATTAATGCTGTGCTATGTGCATTTTGCACTGCAAATGTTTTTGAACAAGTGTTCAAGTATCTGTAATCCAAAACTAGATGATATGTATTGTCTGATTTGGATACAGGAAACAAAGGATTGTTCTTTGAGGAGGTGCATGTTTCAATCACCCCTTGGTATTCAAGTTGATCTAAGATCTCCCTGACCTGTTTTTTAGCTTCTTGCTTAATTGGGTACTGCCTTTGTGCAGTAGGTTCATTTTTAGATGTATTTTGTGGTGAGGTGAGTCCTCATCCCATCCTACATGATTTTTGTATAATGCTGGGGCCTGGGCAACTGCCCATTTCCTGGCATAAGTATATTTTAGGTGAATTGGAATATGGTTGGAGAAGGCAGGCATAATGATGTCCTCACCATGTGGGCACTCCCTGACAAAGTTTGGTGGCCAGTCCTTTTCTGCTAGAAGTATATCATAACCCCTTGAAAGTTTCTCCCAAAAGAGTATTTTCACTTTCCTTGGTGTGTCTCCCTCCATTCGGAGTGTTATTTCATATAACTTTTGTGGAGTACTAATCCTGGTGTCTACAGTCTCTACTGTGATGTACTCATTCAAGTCCACTATCTCCAGAAGTTCCTTCAGGTTCTGGCGAGCTATTGTTACTTCTGCTGCACTGTCCAACATTGTCTGAGCCCATTCTCCGTTCTTGAGCTGTGTTCTCAGTATTCTCGACATGTCTGATCTTCAGACCTGCTACCTTCTTTTTTGTGAATTGCGGTTTTGATTTATTTTTCTGAACGTGTTTACGTCTTTGAATTTCACGCGTTCTTCTCTGTGTTCTGACCGTCCTCTTCTTTCTGATGTCTGTGACGATATCTGAAAGGTACGAGAGGAACGTGTATCAGTATCTTGATACCTGTCAGGTTTTCTTAAATTATCCCTATTCCTGAGGTTATACCTTCTTTCAGAGGACTCCTTTGAGGAGACCTACCTCAGGATTGAGAACGTGTCTCTTTTGAATTTTGTTTATTAGTTTCCCACTTCTTTTTAGAAGATGTAGGATTTTGTTTAATAGAGTCCTTCTCTGGACTTTCAGATAGTTTTGGCTTCAAAGGTTTTCCACCCAAACTATCTCTGCCTAATTCTGCATAAGATTGTTCTATTATTCTGGGTAGTTCATGTTGATGTTCTGTAACATCAAATTCCCTTAAGCGTTGGCGGATCGCCACTGATGCTGCCTCCCCTTTAATATTAGATAATATTATTGTTGAGACCTGGTCGAAGTTTTTCAGTAATTTCATACCTAAATTCAGAGCAAGTTCTGCCCCGTATTCGTTTAGAATTTGTTTCAGGACATCTGGTATTACTGCAATTGACTGAACACCATGTGTTTTAGTATAGATGGCAGCAAAGACTGCGCCCCAAGTGGTGCAATCTTCCAGTTGTGGTGTGATCCCCATTGGTAAACAGATTGTTAGGATTCTGTGTTTCTCATAAGGGCTAGTATTTGGAAATACTGCTTCGATTTGAGTAATTTTTTGAGCTTCCAGAATGGAATTTGCTCACGTTTTGTGGGCATTTTACCCATGACTGCGTGTTAAAGTCTGTGGAGTAATTTTCAGTATATTCCCCTGTTGAGGGGTCTGATTTGGAATTGTTATAGGTGGTTGGACTGTGAAAGTCTGCATGACATATTGGACTAATTGTCTGTAAATTTGTATCAACTCTTGTAGTTGAGTAAGTAATTCCTCGTCTGACATTTCTTCGATGTCAGGATGAGGTGTGTAGTTGGCTAGAATCGGCCATGTTGCTCCTGGTCTACCTAGTGGACCGAGCCTGGTAATGTTTTTGTGATGTTTTAGGGCGCCTTTAAACCAGAGATTATGATCCTGGTATGTGAGTGGAATTTCAATATCCTCGAAAGGAATATATTCCTCTGGTGGTTCATCTTCTTTAAAGAAGTGAAATAGTTTTGTTATTGGATTTGATTCTTGGAATACTATCCATGAATAGAATACCTCTGTCTGAAAGGATTCGTGTGCCTCTATCACGAAAACTGCTCTACCACCTCTTGGTAGTAGGCCGTGTTTTATAAGTTTTAGAGTGATGGCTCTCCTTAAGTTTTGAGGGATGTTTATAACACCCTCATCGGTTTCATTTAAACCTGTAAAGTTAAAAGCTGTACCGACTCGGTCAGCCGCAGCTACACCGTCCTCGGTGCCATTATCCCCGTGTATGGACATTTGTTTTTTGAAAAATGTAGAACAAGTTTCAAGGAAACAAAAGATAAGGTGCACAATATTTTGGAACACTGTATCCTTCAACGTTGAACAAACCAAATAGCTAATCTATAGGTTTTTTGTCCTATTTAGCTTTGGCGGATATTTAACCCTAACTACTCCAGACGTCTTATGGAGTATGTGAGATGGGGTCTCTGAGAGAAAAGCACGGCTGAGTTACTCAGTATCTAGCGTTAAATTAGTGCCTTACCAAACCGTTGGGCGCCATGTAGTGTAGTTCCTATTTCCCTAATAGGCTCTGCGCATTGGAATAATATACCCTATAGATTCGACATAGGACTGAGGTCAGTATGTCCCTATCGAGTGTATTAAACTTAATTACTTTGTGCCAGCTAACTCAGAGGCCACTAGAAACTCCTTGTAAACAAGAAGGGAGTAGTTTCTGGCAACCGCATAAACATGACAACTTTGTTTCCCTTTAGAATCGGAACACTCTCAGAATCGTGGAAACAACAGATAACAGTTTCACTCAGCTAATCGTGCATGCTTAGTTTCTTCAGAGTTACACAGAAAGAATAGACGGGCGTTTCAATAAAAGGATTTATTGAACAGTCTTGTTTCTCGTGTAAGAGATATGAGCTGTTATGATCACAAGACAGTATGCGAGATATATAATGTACAGCGTAAGCAGTAGAAAGGAATAATACTGCGCTAACATTATCTTTTAGCTATGACACATATATTCATATACATAAATAACATAAGCTAAAAATGCGAGTACTCATAAGATGCTTCTCTAACTAGTTCTACCCCAGTGTACCTAACCTAAGTGTAGTGCAAGGTAAAAAGTAGGTGATGTATTCTATAGTATGGTATGCTATAGTCTAGTATGCCAAGTCTAGTATGCCAAGAGTCCCTCTAGGTTCTAGTCAGCTCCATACCTTGAGAATGTGAGAGAGGTGGGAATCTCCTTCCGGGTCTCGAACTCTAACAACCCGCGAAGGGAGTCAGAACACTGGGAGCTGGATTCTCTGCGAGCAGGGATGACAGCGTCTCTTGTCAGTGCGTCAGGCCGGGACACAGGCTCCTCTAAAGTCGTGGTCTCCTCCTACTTGCTTAGGCAAGGGAAGGTATATTTATACCTGGTAGGTGCCTTGGAATGTTAGTATTGATGTAAAGTCGGGCAGAGGAAGACGTCAGGAATGAACCCTTAAGGTATAGCGGTTCATGCATAATAAATGAGTTCTTGGAGAAATCAATAATCCTGTGCTAGGGGAACTCCCAAGAGCTTAAGGGTCTGGTTTCTAAGAACTCGTTGTGACGTTAGGGTGGTCGGATGTAAGTGACCATGCCTGTATTTGGATAGCATGGCTAATGCCTAAATAAGGACTGGGATCTTATGCCTATATAAGGGCAATGCGAATTGTGCCTATATAAGGACATGTTTCAGGAAAACCTATATACGGACACCTAAAGCGGAATACAACACCGAACCATCAGCACGTGACGGTCTCACGAGCTGGCCAGCTCCGTCACCACTTGGCACAGGTAGGCCTCCTGCCCCGCCTTAGGTACATAAACGGAACCCAAGGTGAAAGTGTAGGCGCCCACAGTACCAGAGCAAGCCAAGAGCCTTCCTTTAATTTCCACCTGTTTGAGTCCTACCTTTCCTTTAAAAGAGTTAGAGATGAGTATAGCAACCCCTGCGGTTTTAGATGTGTATGAGGAGAAATATTGGTGTGGGAAGGCCTTCGATCGGAATCTGTATGGATCCCCGGCCAGGAGGTGGGTTTCCTGCAGGACACAGATATGAGCTCCAGAGTGCTTAAAGTAGGATAGGATGGCCCGTCTCTTAGTCGGATTGTTTATCCCCTTCACATTCAATGTGAGGATTTTAAGATCCGCTACTGTATGGGCGGGGTAGTAACAGGGAAGCTAGGTATAGGCACACATTCAGCACTGTGGTCCCAGTCATTGTAACCATCCATGTTACTAAATGTGGGGTCGTATTGGAATCGGGCTGAGCATGTTGGAAGGCGAGTGTGTAGAGTTCCCAGGGGGTAAAGAAAACCAAATAATACCCATCAAAGTGAACTACAAACAATTGAACAGGCAACTTGTGATTGGTCAAAGCACGAAGCGTCATGCTCCAGGGAGAGATATAAGGAGGGTAGCAATGGACAGTGTCCCCTCCGCCCCGCCCGGGCCCATCCCCCCGCACCCTCAGCAAAAGGAGGGAGAAAAGGGGAACCATGCGGAACAGTGACTGCCACCTCGACCAGCTCATGATGGCGAGGGGCCCGAGAGGTCCTCCGTGAGTGACGCCAGGACCATCTGTCTTTCTTTAGCCATGGTATCGGGGTTAGGGCGAAGGCCGGGAGTCGAGGGCTTAATCGTTGTCCAGCCATGGCCACTCTGGCAGCCATGGCCCGGCTTGATTGGCTGCGTGCGGTCCGAGGAGGCGGTCTCGACCCCAGCAGTTTGCATGCGTTCTCCATTGAGCGCATTTGGCGAAGCTCCCCCTGGAACTGGAAGATCAGTCTGAACGGGTGGCCCCAGGAATAGGGTATACCAGAGGCCCATAGATGGGAGGTGACAGGCTGGATGGCCTTGCGTTTCTGAAGGGTAGACGCAGCCAGGTACTGGTATAACATGGGTTTATGGCCTTTAAACTGAAGTGTAGAGTTGTGTCTGGCCATTCGGAGCATGCGTTCCTTGAGTGGGAAGTCGTGGACGCGTATCAGGATATTGACTGGTGGAGCCGAACCTGGCCTTCTGGGGCCCACATGGTGGGTGCGTTCCAATTGGATTTCAAAGTCTGAAGGCTTTCCCAGAAGTGCGCAAAAGATGTCGGAAACAAAGGCCTCTATGTTTGTGTCCTCCGCTCCGGTCGCAATGCCCCTAATGCATATGTTATTGCGTCGGGAGTGGTTTTCTATGTCCTTCGGGTGGGCTTGGAGATCTTGATTCTGATTGCGCAAAAGGAGTACCTCCTGCTTGAGGCAGTTGATCTCCTCATCCCTACTGGCCTCCTGGTCTTCCAGTGTGTTGACTCTGTCGCCCAGGGAGTCCAGGTCCCGACGAACCTCTCTCAAATCACTTGAGAGCTCCCTTTTCATTGACTGGAGATCTTCCCGTAGGGATGCGAACAAGGACTCAATGAAAGTGCGATTGACCATGGCCTCCGGTCCACCCAAGGCCCTTGGAATCATCCACGTTCTGCTGTGGAGTGGGGCCCTCGGGGAGGGAGCTGGGGGTTTTGAGGAGCATGTCCTTCACCAATCAGTCCTTCCTTCCCTTTCCAGTGGTCATCCCGTCCAGGCCTCCGCTACAGTTTGGGGCGAGCCCAGAGGTGGACCTGGAGTTGCACGACTGCTGAGGTAAGGAGGCTGAGGCTACAAATGGGGGAAGTGTCCCGTGTTCAGAGGCAAGGCCTTTGCGAGTGGCACTCCCTGGGCCCCCAGCAGCACCAACTAGATTACACCCTGAGGGCAGCAGGGGGGCCCCCCCACAACACGCAAGGCAGACCAGCTGGGCCAATGCAGGCAGTCTAGGCAGCACCACCCTATCACAGCCACGGTGCAAGCAGTCCCTTCAGGGTCCGGGGTGCAGTGTACGTGCTTCAGATGTGGCTGGTTCAGGGATTTTCCTTGGGGCCGACCGTCCCCCCGAGACTCAGTACAGTGGGGAGTGTGGCCTCACAGCAGAGGACTCGCCCATTGCCAGTATACGTCGCGGGCTGAGGCCGCCCGGGGATCCAGATTGCACCTCTGCGACCTCAATTCAGGTTGGGGCGGGCTCTTCAGGGGTTCGCTACCCCCCCAAAATATGCTGTGGTAGAAGGGGGGCCCTTCAGCAACAGATCCCCCAGATCCCCAGGGGCCTCGCTCATCACCAGTCACCGCTGCATGCCCGAGCGGCCTGGCCTTCCAGGGGGCATCGCTCTCCCAACTTCTCTCGCAGCAGCGGTGTTACCCCCCAGCCACACAGCTCTTCCAGTCCAGCATCCGCTACCCAGTCTCCGAAATCACTCAAAAGTACCGGGGGCCGCCCAGGCGCAACCATCATTGGGGGCATCGCCCCCCAGGACCAGGAGCGTTGAAGCCTTCAGGGCCTTGGTCAGGTTGGGAGACTCAGGCCAGGGACACTGCAGCACCCAGTATCTCCCCACCTCTCCGGTGGGCCGCAGCTCCATCCGGGTCAGCTTCAGGATGCCAGTCAGCCCTCCTTTGCTGCAGGTCCTTGCGTCTCAGCCCCGGATTTTTCCCACCCCACCAGCTCGAGCTGTAGCCGATGGCAGCGCTCAACTCCGGTGGGTCTCGTGGTGCACACAGCCCATGCAGCCGAAGACTGCAGCTCGTCACCAGCTCGGCCTCGCTCACTCCGGGGCCATGGAGGCCCCCACTCCTGCAGCCCTGGCTCCTCCGAGTGTCAGGTAGAGTCAGACGCCAGACAGGAGTGACCAAAACCCCGCTATTTAATGGGCATTATTCAGGGCCGGCCCGGAGCGCGAGCGGAGAGCCAGAGAAGCACGTCTCAACCTGTTGCCATCTTGGCCATGTCCTCCAGTGTAACTAGTTTAAATAAGATTATGGCAAACATAAAAATAAACAACCATTGGCAAAGCCAGTAGGTCTGAAATTGGTGGTCAGCCTTTTGGTTTTGTCAATGTGTGACTTCCTTTGGCATGGTTTTTGTAGAACCTTATTGTTGTGGGAGCTGTTGGGCCCTCACCATTGTAACAAAAATTGGCAAAAGCAAAAACTGTTTTTGGCCTCAAAAAGCACCCATTGCCACAGTAGTACATGGCACTGGAAAAAACTACTTTGTGTGCCGATATGTTCCTTGTGAAAGTGAGGAATGCGGTCACTCACAGGAAAACCAGCCGATAGAGAGAGACAGAATTTTAATAAACACAAAAGGTCATGATTAACGCCAGACCTAATTAGGGGCCCAATTATTAAAGAAAGTCTCAAAAGTGCATCCATGGTATATGTCCTTGCATTAAGTGCAGATATATGACTTTCGTGAATTCACAAGAATTTACAAAAATAGGCCAGAAATAGTACTCCTAGAATATATTTGTGAACTGCATGTTAGCATGAGCAAATCTGCATATGTAGATTTGCTCATGCAAAAGTGTTGGCAAGATCACTTTCCCTCCAACCACTTGTTTCCCAACCCTGGAAGAAGTTTTACAACTGCCATTGTCAGGAGTAAAGTTACAACCTTTCTCAGTATGGGAAAAGGTTAGAGAAGGGTTGGTGAACACCCTTAAAACATGCAAGTTAGTAGGTTCGCACAGACTGAAAAGGGCATTCCAACCCTGGAATTATTGCTTACCACTACCTTCAACCCCAGTATATAGATCTGTGAAAATGTGGCAACATAAGGGAATTACTAGCATTCAAACCCTACTATGGTATGAGTCCTGGCATAATCAGAGAGGCAATATCAGAGCTTTTATATAATAATGTTGCTGCCATAATTTGTCGCCGCATTACATGGCACAAAAAAGAAAAGTGGATTTTGTCACAGGACACGTAGATTTCTTTTCCCCATGGACAAGTACATATTTGAGTAAATTTCACACCCCTGCAGGCTGCATGTGCGTCTCAGTCTAGAAAGCAGATCAAAGGGGAATGGGACTCTGAGAAGGCACTGACTGTGATATCCATTGCCCTGCCTCCAGATGGAGAAGAGAATGAGACATCCCAATTGGACCATGTCTTGGAGCCTAGGTCACTGTCAGAGCTGCATGAGTGTTAGCTGCTGGAGAACACTCAGGCAGGTATTCCACAAAACACAGGTTGAGTCCTCTACAATTGTGGTACTTCGGAAGGAAGATGAGGAACAGGTCACCGAGGGTATGGTTGGAAGGCATTATTTTGGGTGGGAATATAGATTGTGTTAAACCTAGCCTACGAATCCCGAGCCAGGAGCTAGCAAGAGGTTAGTGTTTCAACTGGTGTACAATATCTTCCTGTTATCACTGGCCTATATAAGGACACCTGGCATTAAAATGACAAAGGACATATTGGATCATCTGTTCTACTGGCCAAAGACGTGCAGAGGCACAGAGAGTCTGTCCAACTTGCCAATTGTGTAGTAAGTCAAAAGGTGACAAGAAGACACTGTTAGTGCTTCTGCCAGTTCTAAGTGTTCCATTTAAGTGGGTGGGCATAGACATTGTTGGTTCATTTGATAGCCCCCCTCCACTTGGCAACAGGTAACAAGCACATCTTGGTTGTCATGAATCATGCCACCAGGTATCCAGGCATGGTGCCTTTGAGGAGCATGACTGAAAAGTTGGTAGATAAGGCTCTTCTAGGGATATTTTCTAGCTTTAGATTTCAAAAGAATACGAAATCCTATCAGTGAACCGATTTATATAAGGAGAGATGTGGGATCAAACTGGTGGACTCTACCACTTCTCCAAGGGGCACCATCCACAAACCAATGGGTAAGTGAAGAGGTTTAACGAGATCCTTGAGAGCACTATGGGAACTCTACCAGAGAACTTCAGGAGGTAGTGGGATCTTCTCTTGCCATATCGCTTGTTTACTTACAAGGAAAGTCCACAAAAGGGTGTGGGTTTCAGTCCCTTTGAGTTTTTGCTTGAGCACACAGTGCTTGACCCACTCACCTTCATCAGAGGAGGGTTAAAAAAAGATCTTCGAGTCACCTCAGAAGGATGAGATGTGCTATGTTGCTGGAGCAATGCATGGCTCAAGCAAAGAAAAACCTTCAAGCTAGAAAAGAGCTGATGAAGAAATGGCATGACCAGAAATCAATACTGAGTATGCACCAGGAGGGTTAGGAGGTGTTGGTGCTAAAGCCTGTTTGCCCTAGAGCTTTGGAGGATAAGAGGTGTCAGTCATACAAGGTAATGTAGAGAATTTTCCATATGAACTACTTGATGGACATGGGAGCCACAAGGAAATCCAGGAGGGTGTTCCGTTTGAACTATCTTAAGCCTAACATCCAGAAATCTTACACACTGAACATCATAGATATGGCACTGGAAGTCGAGGGACACAATTAGACTCTCCCTGGCTTGCTGCATAGTAACATGAATGATGGATCTGTGGAATGGATGTAGTCTGCCACTGAGTTAACCCTTGAGCAGCAGAAAGAGTGTTGGGAAGAGCTAAGATGTTTGGACTATTCTCACTGACTCTAAGTTAAACCCCTTTCTATGTTCATGACATTGAAAGATGAGCTTTCCTACCAGTTTAACTGATTTGACAACCAGATTTTTCCAACAGTGGAGTATGGTTCTAGGGAGTATGATCTGAGAGGGGTATCTTTTGAGATGAGACCATCCACTTTTTGGTGTACTATTGTGTTCCCCTGTCTTGAGTGCCCGACCACATGTACCAGTATCCTGGTTTGTGATTTTGGACCTAGCCTCACACTAATCTAGTGTGAGCGCAGAGGCCAAGGCCTGTCCCTTGACATGAGTGAGGTCCTACACCGGTCCTTTGACCTGGAGGGGTGCATCACATGTGCCCTCCTTGTACAGCCAGGGAACTACTGTCCCTGTCATGGGTTTAGAACACAGAGCGTTGGTAGAAGTGTATCTCGTTTCGTAAATCCATAGTTGGGACCAGACCTTATCTGTGTCACCAGAGTAGAGGCCTACTGGCTTCTATGCAGTAACCCAGATTCTAGTGCTAACATTTCAAGATTGTTTGTGAATGTGAGCGTAGTGAAACATATTGGTGCTTTTGTCTTTCTCCCAATTACTCTTCAGTGTGGATGACAACAGACAAGTGCAGAAAGCTCACACCTCTTTGTGCCTCTATTGAGGGTGCTTCCGGCCAGAGATTAACATGTTTTGAGGAGCATCCCTCACCTACAGAGGCTGTGTCTGGAGCGCAACTATGAGAGGATATGTAAAAGGTAACTCCCTAAGCCGGTTCTGAAAATGCAGACAGTGGATTCTCAACTCCTGTCTGTATAAAAGTGGAACTCACTGACCCACTTGTGGTTCCAGATCCACGTTCTCTATAACCAAGGACAGGAGTGATCTAGAGAGTACTCAGAGGACTGCTGTGCAACCAGAGCTGGTGTCTGCTTGACAGCCAGCTTCCCAGAGTTTAGCGGGCATCACCTGAGCCTACCTCTTGCAGCAAGAGATGAGTACCTGTCAGACAGTGCCTAGAAGCCAGCCTCCCTGGTGAGAGAGGGAAGGAGCCTACCAACACCAAAGGAGAAGTGACTGTCCAGGAGAATCAAGATGCAGCATGAGCTCGTGATGTGGGTCTTCAGAAGCGGAGGACTGTGGACAGATATCTGTGTGCACTGTTAGCAGACTCTCCAGTGCAGCTCCTGGCAGGAATGAGCTGCTGGCCCTAATCTGTAAAGCTGCGGCATGACCTGAGCAGCAGTGCCCAAATTGTTAAACTGTGGTGTGGCCCGAAGCTGTTGCATCTGCACCCACTCACAGCATGACCCAGCAATACTGTATGACCTATGGCCTAAAGGCCTAAAGCCAGTGTCCCCTTTCAAACCAGTTGGGCCTGTGCAAGGCTACAGTGAGGCCCAAGTCCAGTCGTAGTGTATGCTCAAGTCCAGCCTTAAGTGTCTGAACCAATCCGGACCCAAACAGCCTGAGCAGGGCTGCACTGAGCACCCGCCAGACCAGTCGTGAGTAGATCTAACACTCGTCTGAGCAGTTATCCCTAACCGCAGGTGCATCACCAAGATATGACCTCTATGGCAGCCGAGAAGACTTACAGGTTTGCGCTCAGTCCAAAATAGGGTGGGCGAACAAGCATCACAGGAGCTGGGCAGCTGCCCAAAAAGCTCGACCCATTAACAGACTGACAGAGACTCGTTGGGTGAAAAACAATGAATTGAGTTAAATAGACTATTGGCCAGATGTACGTAGGGAAAGTCTTGCGATTACCAAATAGCAAATTTTTGCGATTCGCTATTTGGTGATCGCGAACACCAATGTACGAAAGTGTGCTTGACACTTTCTGCAATTCCTCAGTGCGTAGCAAACAAACCTACCTCATTAATATTCAAGAGGTAGGTCTCGGTTTGTGTCCCATTGTGAATCGCAAAAATTACAGGGATGGTGGCTTGTTGTGGTCAGCAAAGCACTGTGCCTGTGCTTGCTTTTAAACAAAGTAATCTTTTTAAATGCAACCCATTTTCCTTAAAGAAAACGGGATGCATTTAAAAAAAAAAAATACAAATTTCTTTTAATTTTTAAGAGTAGGCAGTGGTCCGTGGAACCACTGCCTGCTCCTAAAAAATGTTTTTACAAACATTCACAAAGGGGAAGGGGTCCCTTGGGGACCCCTTCCGATTTTCAAATGGGTTACCACCTACTTGAAGTAGATGGTAAAATACGAATAAGGCGCGCCAAAGGCAAGCCCGTCTGTGCCCATCCGCGACCCGACCGCGGCCAGCGCCAGGAACCCTGGACCTCCCACTACCCATCGCTACGACACCACCACCCTCCTCGCACTCAACCCTGGAAGACTTAGAGAATGCCAACAGGCCTCACCGAACACGACCCACGGCCAGTTCTCCTACCTCCACTGCCGCCAGACCCTCACCGCCACCCCGGCCTCCAACACCACTGACGCCAGCACCGACGACACCCTAAAATGCATCCTCCTCAACGTACGCTCCGTGCACAAACACGCCATGGAAATCTGGAACCTACTCGACTCTCTTTCGCCCGACATCGCCTTCTTCACAGAGACCTGGACCAACGCATCCTCCGCCCCCGACATCAGCACCCCCATCCCAGACGGATACAAGATCCAGAGAAAAGACCGCCCCAACCACCCAGGAGGGGGCCTCGCCATCGCCCACAAGAGCACCCTCCGCCTCACCACCTCCAGCGAAACCTTCCCCTCTGCCGAACACCTGCACTTCCAGATCCAGACCACCCCCAAAGCCACACTCCGAGGAACCCTCGTCTACAGACCCCCCGGCCCCCGAACACCCTTCACCACCACCGACTTCATCCCACCCCACGCCATCGCCTCAACAAACTACATACTCATTGGAGACCTGAACTTCCACCTCGACAACCCCAGCGACCCCAACTCCACTATCCTTTGTGACAAACTCGCCAGCATCGGATTTAAATAACTCGTCAACACACCGACCCACAGAGCAGGACACACCCTCGACCCCATCTTCGCGGCAGGAAACAGCGTCCAATTCAGCCACACAACGCAGCCGCCATGGACCGACCACCACCGTGTACACTTCGCCATCAACAAACCCAAGGCACCCAAACCAGCCCCACGCCCACCACGAAGGAACTGGAGCAAGGTTACCGACGAGCAACTTAACTCCACCCTCACCCGAGACAACCACACCTGGGCACCCAACGCAAACGACGCAGCCAGAGAACTGCACAGCTGAATCTCCAACTGCGCAGACGAGCTCGCCCCGCTACGCAACCCCGACAGACAACGCCCCAGGAAAGCCGCCTGGTTCACCACCGCTCTCCAAGAAGCCAGACGCACCTGCAGACGCCTGGAGAAGAACTGAGAAACACCAAGACAACCAAAAACCACACCACCTACAAGGACGCCATGACGGACTACCACAACCAGATCAGAGCCACCAAGAGGAACTTCATCCACAACAAAATCCTGGCCAACTCCACCAACTCCAAGGAACTTTTCAGTGTCATTCAAGAATTCACCGACCCACGCAGCGAAGCCACAGACATCACCCCATCCCAAGACCTCTGCGACAAGCTTGAAACCTATTTCCACCTCAAGATCAAAAACCTCTACGACAACTTCATCGACCATCCACCAGGCGCCACAGACGGCCCCTCGCCCCCCAGAAACACCAGCCAGCCCACCATCTCCAACTGGACACCGATCACGGCCGAAGACACCGCCTCGACCATGAAAAGCATCCACTCGGGGGCCCCCATCGGCCCCTGCCCCCCTCAGATCTACCACAGAGCCGCAGCCGCCATCGCACCCGAACTACAACACAACATCAACACCACTTTCAAAACAGGCACCTTCCCAGACGACTGGAAGCGCGCAGAAGTCAGACCCCTGCTCAAGAAGCCCACAGCTGACCCCACCGACCTCAAGAACTATCGGCCCATCTCGCTCCTCCCCCTCGCAGCCAAAGTAGCAGAGAAAACAGTCAACAGGAAACTGACACGATTCATTGAAGAGAACGCCGTCCTCGACCCGTCCCAATCTGGATTCCGAAGCAACCACAGCACAGAGACTGCCCTACTCGCCGCCACAGACGACATCTGCACCCTCCTGGACCAAGGCCACTTCGCAGCCCTCATCCTACTCGACCTATCAGCGGCCTTCGACACTGTCTCCCACCGCACACTAGTCGCCAGACTACACAACGCAGGCATACAAGGAACAGCCCTGGACTGGATCTGATCATTCCTCACCGGAAGAAGCCAAAGGATCAGACTCCCACCCTTCCTCTCCGACCCCACGAAAATCACCTGCGGAGTCCCACAGGGTTCATCACTGAGCCCCACCCTCTTCAACATCTACATGGCCCCCCTTGCAGCCATCGTCCGACAACACGGCCTCAACATCGTATCCTATGCCGATGACACCCTGCTCATCCTCTCCCTCACCAAAGACCCCACCACTGCCAAACTCAACTTCCAGAAAGGAACGCAAGACGTCGCAGTCTGGATGACCAACAGCTGCCTGAAGCTCAATGCTGAGAAGACAGAAGTCCTCGTCCTTGGTACCACCCCTTTTGCATGGGACAGCACCTGGTGGCCGACCGCCCTCGGAAGCCCACCTACCCCCTCAGACCACGCCAAGAACCTCGGCATCGTACTCAACTCATCACTCACCATGAACCGACAGGTCAACGCCTGTCCACCTCCAGCTGCTTCAACACCCTCCGCATCCTCCGCAAGACCTTCAAGTGGATCCCCCCTGAGTCAAGGAAGACAGCCACCCATGCACTCATCACCAGCAGACTGGACTATGGAAACGCACTCTACGCCGGCATCAACAAGTCCCTACTCCGCAAACTCCAGACAATACAGAACACCGCTGCCAGACCCGTCCTCGGCATCCCCCGACACGAACACATCAGCCAACACCTACAAAGTCTCCACTGGCTCCCCGTGGAGAAAAAGAGTCACTTTCAAAATCCTCACTCACGCCTACAAATGCCTACACAACAACGGACCCAAATACCTCAACGACAGAATCAACTTCCACGTACCCAAAAGAAACCTCCGATCTTCCCAACCTCGCACTGGCCGAAAGCCCGTGCATCCACAGAGCCAGAGCAGGCGGAAGATCCTTCTCTCACATTGCAGCCAAGACCTGGAACGAGCTACCGGCAGACATCAGACGTGCTCCTCCCTGAACACCTTCAGGAAGACCCTCAAGACCTGGCTCTTCGGCTAAACAGATCTGCGGACCCCCCCCCCCCCTCAGCGCCATGAGACCCTCACGGGTGAGTAGCACGCTTACAATTCCCTGATTGATTGATTGACATTTTGGTCGTAAAGCATTTACACACACCACTGCGATTCGGTATTATTAAGGGACGCCCTAAACATTTCCCTTCCTAATATCGAATCCCAAACCAAATTTGCAAAACGTTAATAGGTTACCGAATCGCAAATAGGGCTTTGTACATTAAACAATGCTTTTTTGTGGTCCCAAATGGCCCGATTCTGCAAATTGGGCCGTTTGCGACCCAAAAAATACTTTGTACATCTGGCCCTATCTGCTAATATAAGAGCAAAGGGGGTGCCTTCTGATTTGATATTATTGTGCTTTTCAGCTTTGGCAACAAGAGCAATTGATGGACAGAATGTTGAACAATGTCATACATTCACCCGAGTACAGAGATCTGGGCCTAAATCAATAATTTTTTGCTCCCCATACCATTCCAGTTTGAACCCAGCCATATGCAAATCAGTCTTGGGAACAGTCCAGCCCAACTGCCAGGCCAGGTCCACCCTGGACCGGAAAAAAACATCCTGGGACCGGTTTTGGGGTTTCACCCCATATCAGCCAGGATAGCTTGACTCCAGTGGCATGGAGAGCACAGAACCCACTACCCGTCCCACTCGGGGTGACAAATGCAAAAGGAACAGAATGCTGAACAATGTCAAACATTCACTCCAGAGATCTGGGCCTAAATCCATTGTTGTTTTGCTCACCATGCAATTCCAGTTAGAACACATCCATATGCATTCCATCTATCATTTGTGAATCTTTTTCCTTCTAAATGGCAGTTCGGGCTGGACTGTTTCCATGAGCAGCAGGGTCAAGACTGATTTGCATATGGCTGGGTCTAAACTGGGGTGGCATGGTGAGCAAAAGAATGATGGATTTAACCCAGATCTGTTGACTTGGGGTGAATGTTTTGATTTGTTCTGCATTCCGTCCATCATTTGTGTGTCTTTTGTTTTCAGCCTTGGCAGCAGAATCGCTATCTGTGTGCTGTTATGGGAGTGAACCATTTATTGCTTGTGACTGACTTGGGAGTACAGTTCCCCATGCCTAAGCTGCTGTTTATTCTGGCAATTTGAAATGCAAAGCAAAAAAAGAGTAAAGCATATTAAAATAGGTACTTTCCAAGATTCTGTGCAGCTAAAATGAGAGGCAAGCATAAGAAACTGGTACATTTTCCTGGCATTTTGGAACAGCAGCAAATACTCTACACAGGGAAACTATTTTGCATGAACTATTCTGCATGGCAATGATGTAGCATCCACTACAGTGACCTAACGAACAAGTAACTTACTTTCGGTAATGTCTTTTCTGGTATAGAGTCTCCCTAACTCCAGATTCCTCACCTTAGGACAGTGACACTCAAAGTAAGGCCCTCTTGACCTTTAAATGCAGCTCCCTGGTCAAGAGCAGCAATGGGCTGCATTTACTGAACCAGCAATAACATTTAAAAGAGGTTACATGAACGGGCAAGCATTTGTTTAGAGGTTAAAGTTAAAAAAGAAGTAACTAGAGTGTCCTGCACTATTTACCTTTAGGAACGCCTGTATTTTTAAAGACATCTGCAAAAGTGTAAACATATGATAGTCTCTTCAAATTTCAGAACTGTATTTATTGACATGCAGAACCGTTTCACATTAGTACATCAGATCATATCAGTGCATTGAGATGTATTTTTTTAAGTGATAGTTTTCAAACATAAATTTTGAAACTTTCATGCTTCCCTCCCACTCTGACAAGAATGCCAGTAGTGAATTAACAGGCAAGTCACCCTGTGGGTGCCCCAGGTTGCTATTATACATGAACAACATTATAGTTTAATAAATCAAACACAGGAGAAGGTTTGTACAGCGCACATCCTAATGTCATGTATTTCGAGGTCCACTTACATGTGATAATGAAGAAAAATGAGTGAAAGTCAAATAAAACAATTGTCTAGGATCACACAAATTGTTAAACTGGGGAAGCCGGGATTGGTCCTAAGTTTTCTGGTTTCACATTGTGCAATTTAGCCACTAGATGTACATGCTTCACTTCCCCTACACCCAACACTACTTCCCAACACGCCCCCAAACCACCATCATGCTGGCATCAATGTGGCCCCGATCAAACCACAGACAAATGTTTTGGCCCCTGGGAAAATGTTTGTGAGTGCCCATTCCTTACAATATTCCCCAGGCGACAGACTAATTGCAGGAAATCTTGAGCAGTGACCCCGTAAGCTGGAAGGGGTTACTGACACCTTGGCACTGATGTTGTCGGTGCCAGATGTGACGTGCGTTGTACCTATATAGACGCAACCCCAGCGCGCTGACATCACATTCTTTCATGATACATTCAGCCCCCAGAGACAAGGAGGGATGTCAGACAAGCTGTGACCAATGTGCTGAAGCTAAGGAGGACCTTCAAGAGGAAGAAGTCCAGTTCTCAGAGCAGGGAGGAAGGGAGGGTTGGTAAGGAATCTGCAATTTCGATAGTCTCTACCAGAAAAGGCATAACCAAAGGTAAGTTACTTGTTCTTTTGGAAGAGACTTCTAACCACAGATTCCTTACCTTAGAATAGATCTCACAGCAATAACCTCCTGTGAGAAGCTGGCTTGGTATATGGTGCACACTTATGTAAGTGGGCACCCTGCACCAATCCAGACAACTCTTACGGTGATTTTAGTGGTCTTAGACAACCTTAGAAAGCTCTCTAAGTGGTAGCTGTGGAGAGCAGCCTTCAGGCTTAGTCCAGAAGGAGTGTAAAGCAGCTTGTTTTAAAAGAGCATAATCTTATTGGCATAGATTAAGTGAAAAAGAACCACACAGTGTATTTATATAAAATATGCATTTATTATGAGACACTCATTAACAGATACAGATATCTCCTAGTCGGAGACAGACACAATGCACACAATACTTTGCAATAGAAACAGGTAAGTAGCACGAATACAAAGTGGTCGCCAGGGGGAGACCAAACCATAAAATAAATTAGTGGTATGCGAACCACGACTCAAGTCAAGACTATACCCAGAAGACGTAGAAGTGCCGGGGACTCAAGAAACCACCCGAGGTAAGTAACCAGGAACCCCACAGAGGCCGTATGCAGAGTGGGAACACAACCGCTTGCTCACTACAAGTCTATGGGTAAGTTGCGGTTGCAGTTTTACAGAAGAAGGACCCTTCCCAGTGGACCCTGAAGAAACCCCGTGGAAGACAGCAGGTTGGAGAGCCAGCCCACCCGTGGATACCCTAGGAACTAGGATACATACACCAGGAAAGCCGGGTGCATAGGTGTTAAGTGGCGTCGGAAACCGCAGTCAAACTCAATGGAGGACTTCAGGAAGATGCCACTGCTGGAGAAGGAGAAAGTGTCTGGTGGAACCCAAAGGTGGATTCAAGTTTAGAACTACCTGCAAGCAGAGGGGACAGAGTCTATGCTACTCAGGAGTGACCCAGAGGCACGGAAGACGAATGCCCACGATGTCGAATGTTGCAGGAGAGTTGACGGTGACCTTGAAACTGCAGCTGAGCGGACCAGGCGACGCTGTGGAAGATCAGGAGCCATGCATGAGCTGTCCCACATCGGATGTCGAGAGTTGAGGGGTCGGTGTCCGTCGGGAGCACCAACAAGCCTTTGCAACTGCAAACAACTTGGAAAGTGAAGAAGGTACAGTGTCAGGACCAGCAAGGTCCAGGTGACTCACCACAAGCAGGGGAGTCAGGGCAGCCCCAAGCAATCAGGGGAGCCCTCTGAAATCAAAGGAACAACTGACCGGAGGCACTGGAGTCGCAAGAGGACCTCGAGCAGCTCACCAAAGATGCAGGCGCACGGTGCAAGTGATGAGTGAGGACGAAGATCTTGGTCACAGGAGATGCTTGAGGTTGGGGCTACTTGGAGCCCAAAGTTCTTGGAGGAAGGAAGCCAACAAGCCTTTGTAACAGCAAGTCGAAGGTTCCTGTCTGGAGCACAGACATGGACATTGCAGCAGACGAGTAGGGCAACGAGATCAGGAGCAGCAGGAGTCTTCCCATGTGCGGCCTTGATGCCCAGAGCGAAGTCCAGCGCAGTCCAGAGTGCCCAGATGGTTGAAGAAGAAGTGGTGTCTTAAAATTAATCTTGTCCCACGACGATTCTAGGGACCCACCCTCAGGTAAGCCCTTAAGTACCCTAAGGAAAGGGTTGGGACGATTCAGGGATCCCTCCCAGGGGAGGGGTCGGACAGTGGGGAGGATACTCCCATGTACTTTGTCCAGTTTCATGCCAGAGCGGGAGCCAACAGTTCCCTGAGCTGGTTTGAACTGGACTATGCATGGAGGGCACCGAATGTGCCCTTCAAGCAGACTGAGTGGTGCTGGCAAGCGCTCCCACCCGGCCCCAATACACTAAACCCTGTCTGGGGGGTGGTCATACTTCTCTGTGACAGGATAACTATTGTTCTGCCTTCTCCTGCTCGAGCTTGGCTCAGCAGCAGGAGGGCAGAATCGTGTCTCTGGTTGGCAGCAGCCATGTGGTGCTGTCCGGGTCTAGAAGACTGGTACCAGGAGCACTGAGGGCCTCCCGGAGGAGCTTTACAGTGCGTGGAAACATACCTCCCACACCATCCACAGTGTGGGGGTATGGTTCCGACATGCTTGATACCAAACATGACAGGGTTCGTTACAGCCAGTTTAGAGATGGTCATCGCGTAATGACGCATGCCCACTCTATGTATCGTAATGGCTGATGCACTTACAACCCGGGAGAATGGACTCCGAAGGTTGTAGGGGTGTCCTGCTCATGCAGGGGCACCCTCACACTTTGAACGGAGCACCCTTCCTTCAGGATTTAAAGCCCTGATTTAGGGTGACGTATAGCTTTTAAGTGCAGTGACCTTAGATTTAGGGAAACCTATATCTTTCGTAAGCGGTGCTAGCCCCAGCTTACACAGGCTGCAATGGTAGGCTTGTAGTTACAGTTTGAGTGGTCCACCATGGGTGGCATAATGCATGCTTCAGCCCATGGGGGACCCCTAGTGTACCTATGCCCTGGGTACCTCAGTACCATATACTAGGGACTGATAAGGGTACCCCAGTGTCCAATCTGGGATGTACCCAAGTACTTACCATACCAATTTAGGGGACAAAGCATTTAGACTGGGCTCCTGGTTAGCAGGATCCCAGTCAGACTAGCCAGAAACCGCATAGCACCAGGCAAAAAGTGGGGGTAATCATAAAAGCAGATCCTACTTTCCTACACCGCCCCAGACTGAAAGGGCAAAATTGCCATCTTAAAGGACCACACTGTCCAGACAACAGTGCTTTGTGAATGTGTGGAGCAACGCCTATGTACCTGCTTGGTAGATGTCAAGGGCAGGCACCCCGTATGCTAATGGAGTTGTTGCAGCCTTGGCTCTGGTGGAGTAGGCCCTCAAGCCTTCCGGAGGCTGCTATTTTGCTACAGTGTAGCAGATTTTTATGCAGAATACGATCCATCGAGAGATGTCCTCTTCTGCACAGCAGTTTCCTTTTTAATGAAAAGGTGACTTTCCTGTTGGTGTTTCTTAGTAGGACCGATATAAAAACCAAGGGCTCTCTTTGGATCCAAACAATGGTGCCTCTCTTCTTCCTTAGAGGGGGAGCAAAGAACATCGGAAGGGTGATCGTCTGACCGACGTGAAAGGGGGTCACCACCTTAGGTAGAAAGCAGGCCTGCGTTCGGAGAACCAGTTTGTCCTGGAAGAAGATAGTATACGGTGGGTGACCCGAGACGGCCCGAAGTTTTCTCATCCTCTGGGACAATGTAATGACCACCAAGAAGACCATCTTAAGAGCCAAATGCCTGAGAGGAGAATTATAAATGGTTTGAACAGGAGAATACATGAGATAGATTGAAACCAAATTCAAGTTCCACTGGGGATACGGAAAGGGGAAGGTGGAAAAATGTGCTGCAAACATTTAAAAAAACGAGTCACAACAGGTGACTTAAACATAGAAGACTAATTCATCATCAGCAGAAAAGCCAAAATAGCTGACAAATATCCCTTAACAATGGGCGCTAGGTGGCGCACGAGCAAGATGGCCGCACAAGCGTGAGGCTCCTGCAGCTCGATCCACTCATCCGCCCAAATATCCTGCCTAGGAGGTCCTAGAATACATCCTGGTATGTCCAGCAGCTCCAGATCAAACAGAGCCTGAGCGGGGAAAGTACGAAGCTGCTCCGAGCGCTCCTTCTGTGCTATTGGAGCTCCTACTGACTTGGGCGACGTGCCGGCCTGCCCTCCCTGGAGCCCTCCTTTGTGGCGCCTGGTACGCGAGCGCCGTGGTGCCCATGTGGTGTGCGGGTCGCGCTTCTGCCTGCCGGAGCCCTGTGTCAACTCTGTGGGGTGAGTGCCCAGCCTCGTTTAACACCACTCACGCTAGTCGCCTCCAGCGTCCTCGCTCCTTGAACAACACCGCTCCCCACTACAGCGATCACCTCTGGAAGCCTTCTACTACTGCCGCTGCTTACCGAAACTGACGTCGTCGTTGTGGCGGCGCGACCTTGCCATTGCTGCGGACCCTTGTCACACCATACCTGCCCTCCGCCACGGCATCTGCACTACCGCACGGGGCCCCGTGACACTGCGTGTGGCTGGCCCCCACGCTCCCTGCACTGCTGCTCGGCGCCTACCTGATTCATGTGCTTGCGGCAGCAGGTGTAGAACGGGCCTCATTATCCTGTCCCGAGTGGATGCACATCTGTCTGAGGTGGGGCCACCCGAGGCTTGTCCCTGCATGTGAGCTGGAGACCGCTGCGCGCTTCTTTGGGAAACACACGCAGAGCATGGCGTAGCTCCACCGCCATGCTGCGCCCGCTCGGCTCGCGTGCAAGAAGAGAAGATGCGGTGACGTGCACCCGTGCCCACCTCGGGCGCCACTGATCGTGGCCTTCCCTGCTGCACGGGCCGCGGATCACTGTGAGGGCGCTGCAACCGTGCGTGTGGGGCCTGGGCTGTCACCCCCTACAACCGCTTCTGAGTCATCACGGCACACATCGCAGAGGGAGTCCTGCGTTGAACCCGCGCCCGCTTTACTGCCCTCCTTCCCCATCCCTGGGATTTGAAGACGCCGCTAGGCCCCGGTCGGGCTCGCTGTGCTCAATCTCACGAACGCTGCATGACGGACTGGATCTGAGGCATATGTATACTAACCCTTGATTGAGGAATAGTCGATTGTGCTGAACTAACCATCCTCTCCTTGGATGCCCTGCTGCTACTACCGCGACCTAGTAACTCGTTTGTATACACCAGCCACAGGTCATCCCTTAACAGAGGCACTGCAGCAGCACTGTCTGCTCATCCCTTTCCTAACAGTCGAGATATCAGCGCCACACAGACTGTTGGAAACAGAATCTGCACGCGCAGCTTGACCTCCCTTGCCCCTTGCTCCGCGGGGTTTCTGTGCCAGTTCCCCAGGGGCACATCTCTTGCATCCCCCTCAGTCGTATAACCACAAAATGGGGAAGGCAGATGTTAAGCAAACTCGGTTAACATTTGAAGCTAAAAAGAGGGGTCACACGCAGCATGAGGACCCTGGCCAGCCACTTGAAGAGCAGGAACAAGGAGCAGCGCCGCCATGTGATGATGATATGAAAACCCTCCTCCTTGAAATGCGCCAGAGCCTTACATCAATCGCAGAGAAAATGGATGCCATGAGCACGCGGATGGACGCTATTGTACATAAGCTGGATGGCCACGACGAACGCATCAAGGAAACAGAGCATCGCATCTCGGACGCGGAAGATACCACGTCTCACATTAAGACACAGGTGTCACAAATGGATAAACTCCTCAAATTGATTGCTGCCAAAAACGAAGACCTCGAGGCGCGCAGTAGGAGGAACAACATCTGCGTCATAGGAATTCCAGAAAGCACCAACACAGGCCGATGGAAGAGTTTATCGAGAGACTATTACGTGACACAATCGGCGCAGAATCTTTCTCCTCTCAATTCATCGTTGAGCGAGCCCATCGCTCTCTTGGTCCTCGGCCTCCTCCAGGCAGTACGCCTCGACCCATCATCGCAAGGTGGCTAAATTACCGCGACCGGAATGTGGCCCTCAAAGCAGCACGAGAGAAACGGCCCCTCACATTTGAAGGGAACGCATTCACCCTCTACCCCGATTTTACCGCCACTGTTCAAGAGGAACGGCGAAAGTTTCTACCAGCCAAACAAAAACTTCGCCAGGCACAAATTGATTACGCTCTCATGTATCCAGCCCGTCTCCGAGTGATCCATCAAGGCAAACAATACTTCTTCACAAACCCACAACAGGTTGAAGACTTCCTGAAGCATATTAAACGTCACAACAGCTCTCGCTCATCACGTGAATCATCCTCAAGACCGCCTTCCCCGTAGGGTACATAACTGAAACTTTACGAGCAACAACGATCACTTCTGAACTGCTGGGCGCCACTGCTCCTGCCTCGATACATGCACAGTATGGTGCAGAACTGACGGAGAGAGAGATCTACCACTGCACACCAGATAAGTGACTTCCTAGTGCTGTGCAATATCTGGTATCGAGCACCCCCACCCTCGCAGAGTTTGACCACATTAACAACTTGCAACTCTGTGGGCAGGGTATAATCGTGCCTGCACCTAGGAGTTCCCCCTGAGGGCGCCCCCCCTACTTCTTTACTGCAGACTAGAATGCAGATTGTTTTTGTTCTGTTGGGGCCTTGGGTGGAGGGAGGGAATGTTCATTCTGGCATGTTGGGGATGCTACAGTGGGTGGGGGTGGGACAGGGATTGTTCTTAGAATGTTTCACGGCATAGACAGGTAAACACAGGAGGCAACGACGATGCAGCTCTATTGCCTATTTCGCATACACAGTGCACATGCTGCTCTATATCTTGCTGTCTACTTTGCTACATGGCAGGTTCAACATTTCGGTATAGCTTACATATCCTCACATGGAATGTCAGGGGGTTAAATGATGCTCGGAAACGACGGAAAATTCTGGCGTACCTTGACAGACACCAGGTTCATATTGCAATGCTCCAAGAGACACACTTAACTCCCAAACATGAGGGCACCTTTACACATAAATGGGCGAGCGATAGAATATTCTCATCCTACTCCTCCTATTCCAGAGGTACGGCCATACTTATTAAAAACTGCACTCCTTTCGCTCTCTCTGGTTCCGTACAGGATCAATACGGATGTTACTGCATGGCATGGGGCAGGCTGGGCACAGATTCGGTCACCTTGGTATGTAACTATGGGGGGAAATTGTGGAGATAGGCTCTACTCACATTATATGGGGCGGAGATTTCAACACCACTCTCAACCCTACCATGGACAGATCTCACACCGCACCACTATACTAGATCACACAGAATGCTTCGCAATATAGTATCCACTAACGATTTGCTAGATACATGGTGCCATGTACACCCACAGCACACGGAAGGCACACACTACATAGCCTTACATGCATCTTGGGCCCGACTGGATTATTGTTTGGTGTCGCGTGGCCTCGGACCGTCCATCCCAGCCGTTACACACTGCATGGACATATTCAGATCATTCACCGGTAAAGCTGACGCTCACCCCTCCGGGATATGGGGTCCCTCGTGCTGCTTGGAGATTGTCGCCCCTTGCGTTACTTGATGATGTGTTCCACACTGAATTAGGACAGGAAATCACAAACTTCTTCCATAGGAACAAGGGCTCCGTAGAACATGTTGAAACAGTGTGGGAAGCTTTTAAAGTTACGATCCGGGGGTTTTGTATCTCGAAAAGTTCCGGAGTCTTGCGCGATGTCCAGGGAACGTTAACGAAATTAGAAAAGGAACTTAAGAGTCTTGAGGTTTTGCTATCTGCAGGCGCAGATGGGAAAACTCAACGTAAATTCCGCGAAAAGCTCTCAGACTACACAGCAACTGCAGATCGTGAGATCAAATTTAGAGGGAAATACTGGGTAGCCTGCAGATACGGGGAGGGTGAATGCCCTGGCAGAGCGCTGGCAGAGACCATTCAAAAGCTTTTTCCTTGAGATCGAAGGTCCTGACGGCGAGGTACACAGAGATACTACTGACATATTAGGCACATTTGCTGCTCATTACTCCGCATTATACTCTTCCGGCAGATGAGACTCTCTTGATCTCGCTGCCTATCTGGAAGATGTGGCGTTGGGGTGGCTAGGGGACTCACAAAGAGAGTTCCTGTTTGCTCCCTTCGAGCTGGATGAAATACGGGAAGCGATCATGCATATGAGGTCTGGTAAGGCCCCCGGCCTAGATGGTCTCCCCATCGACTTCTACAAAGCGTACATTGACCAGCTGGCCCCCCTCCTTAAAGAAGTGTTTGAAGATTCCCTAGAGACTGGAATACTCCCCTCCTCCATGAGAGAGGCACTTATTACCTCCCTCCTGAAGCCTGGAAAACCAGCGAATCAATGTGATTCTTATAGGCCATTATCTCTCATCAATACTGATGCTAAAGTACTTGCCAAGATCCTAGCCAATAGACTAAATTTACTAATGGAAAAACTTGTCCTCCCAGATCAAGCTGGTTTTATCCCGGGTCGCGCAACCACACATAACTTACGTACCTTCTTTTCCATTTTGCATAATGTGGATCCCGACCTAGCATTGGGGGCAGTATTTTTAGACACCACTAAGGCGTTCGATTCCCTTGAATGTGACTATCTCCTAGGGGTTCTACAACGTATGGGCTTCCCCCCGCTGTTCCTTTCCTGGATAAGTCTCTTATATCGGCTCCCCACAGCCAGAGTTCTGATTAATGGACAAATGTCTCCGGCCTTCCCCATCAGAGGCACTAGGTAAGGATGCCCTCTCTCCCCCTTGCTTTTTGCCCTGGCGGTTGAGCCCTTGGCAGCTCGACTGAGGCAACACCACCAGGATAAAGCGCTGCGTTGCAAAATGCATCAGATACTTATTTCCCTTTATGCGGACGACATTACTCTGTATATTAGGGATCCACAGCACAACCTAAACTCCTTGCTGCGAGAATTAATTGATTTTGGGAAACTTTCCGGGATCCAGATAAACTGGGGGAAATCGCAAATATTCCCCCTCACGCCTGCTGCCACGCAATTCCCACTGGACTACCCCCTAGATTGGTGCCAATCTGATATGAAGTATCTGGGTATCCGCATTTCCAGAGACCGGGAGGAGCTATTGCGCCTTAATTACGGCAGGGCCCTAGATCATATCTCTGGATGCATCACCCATTGGATCGCATTACCTCTTTCCATTGCAGGACGTGCCTCACTCATCAAAATGGTGATTCTCCCACAACTTCTGTACTTATTCCTAAATATCCCATACCACCCGGGAGGACACTTCTTCAAAGCATTGCGTTCAGAGTTGATCCGTTTAATCTGGGGGGGAAAGCAACCGCGTCTACAATGGAATATACTCACCAGACCTTATACGCTAGGAGGGTT
Organism: Calotriton arnoldi; assembly: GCA_963921515.1. Taxonomy (NCBI): domain Eukaryota; kingdom Metazoa; phylum Chordata; class Amphibia; order Caudata; family Salamandridae; genus Calotriton; species Calotriton arnoldi. The sequence goes on along the minus strand of CAWUFW010000899.1, from coordinate 2,320,341 downwards.
TGACGTACCTAACTTCGAATTATACTATACATGTGCCCAAGCACATTATGCTTATTATTGGTTCCACCCACCCCCATATATGCTGCAAATCGCAGTGGAGCAGTGGTTAGCTGACCCTATTCCCCTCGCAGGCGTAATTTATACAACTCCCCAACCCAGGGACAAAGACTCCACATCCACCGCATGCACTGTTGCGGCATGGAGACACATTATGTCCTTGTTAAAAGCCCGATGCTTTATTCCCCTCTTCTTCCGTTCCTCTATCATCCCCAAATGCAGCTACTTCAAGAAGCAGTATTTCGTAGGGTAGTAGAGCGGACTAATATCTCAACTTGGGGAGATCTATATCATAACGGGACCTTCCTCTCACAGGGACAGATGTTCCATGAGGCTCCCTCCTCCCCACTGGATGTATTCCTATATGTTCGACTCCGCCAAGGTATGCGACATACTACTCGGGCTTTCCCGTTAGAGCCCCCGACACTGGCCCCTCTACACCTCCTGCTTCAAGCTACTTCGCCAGGACACATGGTTTCCCTACTCTATCACACAATACATACTCAGCAGAAAGGTACCGCATGCGCCGCTCGTGCACATTGGGAAGCAGAGTTAGGTTACGAACTCACGGATAAACAGTGGACGTATTGTTGTCAGCAAACGGAACAAATCTCATCAAGCAGTAGGCTCCGCATCACGCATTTTAAATTTCTACATCGCTTGTATTACACGCCGGTTAAAATGCAAAAATACAAATTGAAGGACGCAGACAGGTGTGATAGATGCGGCATGACTAGGGCTGACTTCCTCCACTTAGCGTGGGACTGTCCAGGGGTACACGATTACTGGAGGCAGGTCTTCGAAACTTTGGCCGCGATGAAAATGACTACGTTAGTTCCCACACCCCTATTAGCCCTACTGAGCTACACTGAATTAATAGATAAACCACACCTTCGCTACCTCACAACAGCTTTACTGATGGCTAAGAGGCGTGCGGCTTGTAGATGGGGCAGGGGGAGGGCACCCAAATTCAAAGATTTGCTCACTGATTTAATATACTGCCAAGAACAGCTACATGACTAAGGTGAACTACTTCCTCCGAAGTCACGACCCAAAGATATTTGGGACCCCTTAAAAAATTATCTGTTGACATTTCCCCTGGACTCTTCCGGAGATACAGCCGCTACAGGACCTTTCACCTCAGAATGGCTCATAAGGCTCACATTATGTACATTAGATTTTGACTAAGGCTTTTCTATGTCACTGAATACATTTCACTGTGCAATGCTTATGTTTTGCTGATTGACTGTTGATACTTTCTGTCGTGCGATATTGCACATACTTAAGCATATACTTAATGCTACTGTCTTGCATTGTTTGTCCCCCAGCACTTCTTGAACCTCCGTATTGATATAGCGCGCAGGGCTGATTCAACTGTTGGTTCCACCCTATGCCATTCATTGTTCATGCCTGAACCATGTCAATCTCTAGCTATGTGTACCTGGGTCTGTATCATTGTCGAACTCCATCATTGATGTATTTTATCTTTGAAAACTAATAAACACAGTTTAAATAAAAATAAAAAATAAAAAAAAATATCCCTTAACAATGCCGAGTTCCAGGGCTTGCTGGACCAACAACAACCCCAACAGTAACACCTCAGACAATTTAGCATGAGGTGGGTCAACATACTTGTCTGTACATCAAGACACAAAGTTGTTCCAACAGCAGGTGTATACAGATTTTGCAGAGGGGCGCCGGGGTGGCCGCCCTGTCCTAGAAGCGAGTCACCACTGTGAACTCTGAGAGGGATAATGGAGAGGGGTCTGCCACTAACCAGATAGCGATTCAGTAGCCTTCACTGCTGATCATTTGCAGTCATCTCTGAAATGCGAACGTGATCGGAAAGATTCCTATGATGCTGTACCCACTGAGACTTCAGATCCGACTGAAGAGCCCACATGTGCCATCTGGCGTGATTCACCAACAGGATGCAGGAGGCCATCAGATGCAGCAGCCTCAGAATCAGTCTCACCAGAATCTAGGACCAAGGCTTTAATATCAGGATCATAGCCTAAATATCTGATCGAGACAGTTAGTTATAGAATTCTTACCTTAGAATTACCCCCAGGCGTCACACTGGATCTGGAGAATTTTTTCTTAGCAGTACCCCTGCGTGTCGGTGGGTGGCGTCGGTCAACTCCGCGTCTGTCGTCGGTGTCGTGGTCCCCGGGATGACATCGCAGAGCCTACTTAGACACCGCCCCTGGGCGCTGACGTCAGTTCTTTCTTTTTCCGTGCCAGCCTAGCGTAGATCCGGAGAGAGCTACCCCTTAGTCACTTTTTGACTAAGCTTTTTTCAACGTTTTGTCGACTTCTTTTTCGAGTCTTCGACTCCTGGTACGTGAGGGATGTCCCAACACCGGACCGGGTTTGCGACTCATGTCACAAGCTGATGTCTGTGATGGATCCGCACCTCGTGTTCCTTTGGTTAATGGAGAACGACCACGACCCGAAGTCGTGCTTCGACTGCAGGGCCATGAATCCAAAGTCTTTGCTGGAGCGGTCCCAAAAGCTATTGGGGGCCTGGTGGTCGGCTCCACATCATTCCCGTTCCCGGTCTCATTCGAGAGGAAGGTCTCAAGACAGCTCGTGGAGCCCCCACACCTCATCCCCGAGGTCCTCAGGTAAGTCCAAGAAGAAGAAGGTGAAAAGCACCGGTTCTCTTCGCCTTCTCCCCGTCGGTCGGCAGACGCGACTTGGGACCTGGAGCGTCGTCACTCTAAGGCTCCGTCTCCGGCACCTTCTTCAGGGACTACTCCGCACCTCCCCCTGTTTCGGGAGCCAGAGCATCAACTGCCCAACTCCGAAAGTTTTACGAGCCCTCCACCTCGCTTTTGGGCAGCTTGTCTCCGCCGGCGAGCCTTCGGGCCTTGCGGAGTTGGTCGGGTGTCCTGGGACTTTGATGCTGGTGCTTCGGCCCCAGTGCCCGAGGGCCCCCATGAATCAGGACCCGGATCCGGAACGACGCCAGTTGATCTTACTTGACCTTCTCCGGTGCCGATCCTGGCGTTGGCCTTGCCCCCGGCCGACACATCCCTATCCTCACCCCTGAGACGGACCCTGAGCCGGGCCGACGTCAATCGACGTTGGACCCGACGCCAGAGGGTACTTAATTTCCCCTGTTCATCCCTGGTGTTCCCTATCACCCAGAAGGTAGTGTGAGGACTGGGAGGGGTCACTGGACCCTTTAGCAGACCAGCTTGAAGCGCCAGACTGGAGAGAGGACCCGGGTGACACCAGTGGTCTGGACACTTCTCCAGTCCTTGGCATGTTTTCTCCCCCTGCTGTGGCTACCGAGGAGCGAGCATCATACAATGTGGTGGTGCAAAGGGCATCCAAAGCCGTGAGCCTGGAGCTCCCTTCAGTGGTAGTCAGGACTAACCTCCTGACAGAGGTGCTTCAGCCTGCGACAACCTCCTCTGAACCCCTTCTGCCTTTCAAAGAAGCACTCACTGATGTCCTCTTGGGAACCTGGTCCAAGCCTCTTCTTCCAAGGGTGCATTCCCTTCTGCTCCCCCAGATAGGGAATCCAATAAGCTGGATCATTTTGGGAAGCGCATGTTCTCTTCCTCCACCTTGGCACTGTGGCCCGTGAATACCGCGTGTCACTTGGGCAGATACTCCTATACCATCTGGGATACGGTCGCACAGGTGCTGCCTCAGTGCCCAGAGGAAGCCCGGGCCATTCTCTCCCAGGCAGTGGCAGATGGGAGAGATGCAGCCAAATTCACAATTCGATGTGGACTGGATACCATCGACTCACTAGGCAGAACAATTGACACATCGGTAGCCCTTATGTGCTAGCCTGGTTGGGGACTTCTACCTTTTCGGGGGATGTCCAGTCAACTTTGCCCTTTGATGTCCATTGTCTTTTTGGAGACAAAGCAGACTCTGCGCTGGAGCGCTTTAAGGATTCTCGGGCTACGGCCAGATCCTTGGGCGTTTTCCCGCCCACTCCAGACTGCTTTTTTCCCCTTTTGTGACTATGGAAGGGACGGCCAGCCACGTCCTGCCTAGTCTAACCACCAGTTCACGCAAGCTGGCCATCCTCTGCGTGGCCGCGGACGTGGGACCCAGCGACCTCGCAGGTCCGGGAGCCAGCAGGCGGGCCAGTCCACCCTTTCCCCCCCTGCTGCAGCCTCCAAACCCTCCTAGTCAAACGTTTCAGGCCCGTCAACGGCCAGTGGGCAGCAGGATTCACCATCACCTCACCCACTGGCAATCATTCACGTGGGACAGGTGGGTTTTGCAAATAGTCCAAAGGGGCTACTCCCTCCCCTTCGAGACTACCCCTCCTTCCATGCCACCGTCTTTCGATCGCATGTCGGAGGATCATTTGGCGCTTCTCCACCAGGAAGTCTCAGCTCTCTTTGCTAAGGGAGCTATCGAGAGTGTCCCTGTGCCAGAAGTAGGTTGTTGGTGCTATTCCCGCTACTTTCTCGTGCCCAAGAAAGACAAAGGCCTGCGTCCTATTCTAGACCTCAGGTTCCTCAACCGCTTCCTCTGAAAGGAGAAGTTCAAAATGCTCACGTTGGCTCAGGACCTGTCTGCCCTCAACCCTGGAGACTGGATTGTGGCGTTGGACTTGCAGGACGCCAATTTTCATATTCCTGTTCTGCCAGCCTACAGACGCTATCTGCGGTTCACGGTAGGCCACGAGCATTTTCAGTTCACTGTGCTCCCCTTTGGCTTTACCAGTGCCCCTCGGGTGTTCACAAAAGTGATGGCAGTGGCCGTAGCTCATCTGCGCAGATCAGGGGTTCCAGCCTTCCTCTATCTTGACGACTGGCTGTTGAAGGCGGTATTGTGTAGTTCCTATGAACCTATAAAGGATCTGCGCGTTTAGACAACATATACTGTGGGATTGGTGTTCAGACTGATTCCAGAACCCCCCCACCGAGTATGTTCACCTGTATACCAGCTAGCTCACAGTGCCACTGTAAACTCCTCTTACCAAGGAGAGAATAGTTCTTGGCAACTACCAAACATGACAACTCTGTCCCAACAGGGATCGTGGAAACAGTACATTACTTTTCGCTCGGTCACTCGTGCTCACTTTGTCTCAGAGCGATACACAGAATAAACAGTAGGGACGTTTTTCAATAAGCATTTATTGAACCAACGTCATTCTAGTGTAAAATAGGTGTGCTGAAACAACCATTAGACAGAAACAGAAATAAATGATTATAAGCACCAATGAGTAAAAGGATGGTAGATTTCTACCATAGTGCTAAAACGGTGAATACAGGCAGGTATAAAAATACATGACAATAAAAATGTGTACTCCTACGATGCGACCCTAACTAGATGTACCTAAGTGTACCTAGCATGTATGTAGGCGTTGAGCCAAGAATCCCTCTAGTATAAAGTCAACCCCATTACCTGAAGTGAAAGACTGTGGGACCCCGTCTTGGTCTTGAGATGGACACCCCGCAAGGGATGTCAGACCACTGCAAGCTGAAGTGTCTGCGTGCAGGAACCTCAGCGTCTTGTGTCAGCATGGAAGTCCTTTTTCTCCTCTGCCTACCTCAGCAAGATATGCTGTTTATATACCCAAAGTGGTACCCTTGCTGTGTCATGTCGGACTTAGGATGACGGAAGGAATGATCCTTATACATAGTTATTATGCAGGAGATGGTAGTCCTGCTAAGTTTCCAAGAATCCTCATGTATAATGGATGAGGCTAGTTTTCAGGGAAAACCCCACGTCCTGTAAGCAGTACCGTAACTAGGTAAAAGGTCAGTCTCAAGAACCGTTATGTAGTGTAATGGTAGGGAGAATATAGGTGAAAGGTTAGGTAACTACCTGAGTCTATATTAGGGTACCTATATGAAACATAACACCCACTCCTCATCCGACTGGACGACATACTAAAATTCTAACGTATTTGTAGGCGTTGTACGCAAACAACTAATAAATCCATAAAAATAGAGTTTACAATTTTTTTAAAATTCTTTATAAATGCTAAGATAATAGTTTAAGCAATAGAAGTCTTTACTAATATATGTTCGTATATATAGTTCGAACAACTATGAGTGACTGAAAGCCATGCAGCTCAGCAAAAGTGTCTATTGTTTAAAATTCCAAATTTAGTTGTTTTGAAAAAGGCCTAATTGTTCCCAGCACACGATGAGCCAAATGTTTGTGTCCTGGCTGGAAGACTCAACATCACTGTTGCTTGCCATTGCAGACGATGATCCTGCAACACCTCACAGATTAGGTCAATCGTGCACAGATGATCTTCTACACTATCTACAGTCGATGCTGGGGGAGCCTGTGTGACACCCAAGGCCTGAGTACTTGTTGAGGAGCCAGTATCCGTTCCAACAGGAGCTTAAGCATCCTGTGGAGGCTCTAAGAATGCAGGCATCAACATTGGAATACGCTGAGGACACAGCAGAACATGGGCCGTTATCAGGTCCAGTAAAGCATCAACGTCCGGTGGCGCAACCGATGGAAGTCCAACATGCATTCTTGTCCGCAGAACAGGCATCGGAGGACAGGCAGAACACAGTCAATCCAGACTGGTCTAAATGACAGGAACCAAGACTCGTTCAGTTCGCGGAGGCGAGGTGTGCCCAGATATATTACCATGCAATCACGGTATCGGCGCTCCAAGAGCGTTTTTCCATCTCCTTGGTGACTGGGACGTCCATTGCGTAGCAGAAAAATGACAATCAGGATACCTGCTATTAGGAACAGGATCAGAGGAAACCCTCCAAAAATGATTCCAAACATGGAGTTTATTAAGTTGGGAATAACCCCGAAGACTGTCTGAAAGGTGCTTAACAGTCCAGAACCTATGGTCTTAAATAGGTGTGCTATACCAGTCGTATCAGACATGTTAAAGATACGTTGTACCATTTCTGTGAAATGGAAAGGGCAGTTTGTTCGTACTAGTGCCAGTATCTCAGCTGAGGACCTTGCGACCTGAAGATCAAAAGTCTCTCGGGCAGAGGTTAAGGGCACGGTTTTCTGTGGAAGCTTGGCTTTCATTCGGCTCAGAGTATCAAACCGTATAAAGGAAACATTCAGCGAAGGCCATAACGGCACCTCCCTGACTGTGTTGGTCAGTGGAAACAATACTTGCCTACAACAGGTAACCCTCGAGTCTACAGTGACAAGATATGCGATGCCCGGAAGCATCCCACAACAACCTTGATCATTCAGCATCAAGTAACTCCCATTCGAGAGCAACTTAAACACCGGATTAATCACGGTAGCTGGGGACCCTTTGAAATGACAGGATAAGTTGGCAACTGAACACTTACAGGCCCTGTGAAGCATGATATCCTGGCATAAGAGAGATCCACTCAAAGAGTTCTCGCAGTTTGTACCACTTAGAAACACTTCCGTGTCCCCACTCCTGCATCGAAATCTGTATGGCAATTCCCAAGATTCCTTGATGAATTCCTTGCCCATCGCTTCATATCTGCCTGCCTGTTGTTGCTCTAGGCAATACTGAAACTGGAAAGTTGTGACCGGTAATGTTATATGGCCATGGATTAACCATTCTGTGGATGGTGACTCTGCCACAGTAAAAGGTAACTGGTCTAGTTTTTCAATACGCAGCATTGTATATTTTGCTCCCCTTTGTGCCATTGTTATGTTTTTAGTTAGATTGTATGCAGAGAACAAGGACCTATGGTTGATAAAACGCCAAGGCACATAACCAGCGCGCAATGATAGCAGCGTCCAGCTTAACAACATAATAGAAGGTAGTTGAGATTGTCCGCGTTGTAGTATGGACAAATCCTGTTCTAGTATATCTATAGCAGAAGATACAATGTTGCTGTAGAAAACCATGAGGAGCCGCTACAGGAGAGGTATGTATAAGAGGACTTTATTTCAATCACTCTTAGGGATACAACGAGTTCTTTTGGTTCAGGCGCGACAGTCTTTCCTTCCTTTCCTCATCCGGGCGGTAACGTGCGGCGTCCGGTGTTCCTCTTCTTCATTCGTAGTCAGGTGAGGACATCCGTCATGTAGAAAGAAACAATAAAAGAAAAACGGGTGTCACGTCTGTGTTCACGATACAAGAAATGGTAGGGAGTGAGGGAGTAACACCGGGACCGTCACCAGGGGATAGTGAAGACGTGCGGTGGGGCCGTTTAGCACACTAGACCCGTCCCTCCTTGTTAAGGGGCCTAGCACCCGTGTCCCCCTTATTGAACCACCCCCGGATTCGGGCCCGTACCTCAGGGAGCCACACTCCTCCAGGAGTGTGGCTGGCGTTCTCGTGGTACCGGATGGGGTCCGGCTCCCCTTCACGGAGGTCGGGTTGGTTCCTCGGGTCGGGCTCCGGTTTCGCCGAGTCGGTCTCTCCCACAGGAGTCGTGGAGGGGTCTTCTCTCTTCGGTTCGACTGCTGCTCCGCTGGACACTACGCAGCCGTGGTTCCAAAACGCAACACTCTTCCGGTTCTGGGCTCCGTTTAAAAGGTACACCTCTTCCGCGTCCGGGTTTCCTAGTGGGTCATGTGATTCAGTCACATGGGTCGTCATGGATCCGAAGAAGGGAGAAGCTGCAGAGTTAGAGATCTTTGTACGTCCCACGGCGACTGTAAGTAAAGAACAGGAGAGACATAAGGGGGCATCTGATCACTGTCCTCTTCTTCTTCCAGTGTATGGACAGACACTTTGCGACACACCCCTACCCCGGACAGTTCACGATCGGGGAACTGGGTGACACGGGACAGAAAATCAGCGTTTGCATTACAGGTACCCTTCCAGTGTCGGATTTCAAAGGAGAAGGGTTGTAGGGAGAGGAACCACCTCAGAACCCTGGCGTTATGTCCCTTGTTGCGGCATAGCCATTGAAGGGGAGCGTGGTCAGTGTATAAAAGAAAAGGGGCGCCCTCCAGGTAATACCGCATTTTTTCCACCGCCCATTTGACCGCCTGGCATTCCTTTTCGATTACGGGGTAGTTCCTCTCATAGGGAAGGAGTTTGCGGCTGATAAAGGCTACAGGTTGTTCAACCCCCCCCCCGCTATCTCCTGGCACAGAACAGCCCCCAACCCTGTGTCTGAAGCGTCTGTCTGCAGGATAAACGGACGCGTAAAGTCGGGAGCGATCAACACCGGACTAGATGTTATGGCCAGTTTCAGATCAAGAAAGGCTTGGAGAACTCTTGGAGAGGGTGTTAGGAGATCCCTTTCTTTCACGCCCTTCTGCAGGAGATCGGTCAGAGGGGAGGCAATATGGGAATAATGGGGAATAAACCTGCAATAATAACCCAATAGCCCCAGGAAAGCCCTGACCCCTTTCTTGGTTGTGGGAAATGGTGTATTAGTGATGGCCTGTATTTTGTCTTGTTGGGGTTCGATCAGGCCATCCCCCAGAAGGTAGCTGGGATATCGGACTTTGTGGTAGGCGACCCTGGATTTCTTAGAGTTGATGTGTAACCCCGCCTCCTGGAGAGCCCAGAGGACGTTCTGTAAATGGACTAGGTGTTCGTCCCAGTTGGGGCTGTAGATGACGATGTCATCAAGGTAGGCGGACGAGTAAGCCTGATGTTTTCTTAGTATCACGTCCATCAAGCGCTGAAAAGTAGCGGGTGCCCCATGCAGCCCAAACGGGAGAACCGTGAACTCGTATAAGCCTGATGGAGTGGAGAAAGCAGTTTTGTGTTGGTCTTGAGGAGACAGGGGTACCTGCCAATAACCTTTGTTCAGGTCTAAAGTGGTGATGTACTTGGCTTCCCCTAGTTGTTCAATTAACTCGTCCACCCTTGGAAGAGGATAGGAGTCAAAGTGAGTGATAGAATTCACAGCTCTGAAGTCTATGCAAAACCTTACACTCCCATCCGGTTTTGGCACGAGGACCACCGGGGAAGACCAATCACTCTTGGAGGGGCGTATGATGCCTGAGGCAAGCATGTTCTGTATCTCATCTTCTATGGCGGTTCGTCGTGCTGCCGGGATGCGGTACGGTCTTTGTCTTATGACTTTTCCGGGGGTAGAGGGAATGGTATGCTCGACCAAGTGGGTACGCCCAGGTAGGTCAGAGAAGATGGGAGAAAAGGAGGAGAGCATGGTCTGTAGCGAGTCCCTCTGACATTCTTGAAGGGTTTCATTAATGTCCAGTAATGGTAGAGTGGTCGGTGTTGTTTTGGGCTCTGGTTTTAATAGCATGTTGGTTTTTGGGGGAGGACCCAACCATTTTTTCAGCAGGTTGATGTGGAAGATCTGTGTTTTATTTTTGGAGAGGCATAAACGGTAAGTGGTCAATCCTATTTTGTCTATCACTTCGTATGGGCCCTTCCACTTCGTTCGACCCTTGGGAAGAGAAGACGGTAACAGGACCAAAACCCAGTCCTGTACCTGGAGATGACGCCACCTCTTGCCTTTGTCGTAAAACACCTGCTGTCGTCTCTGAGCTTTTTCGAGGTTGCTATGAGCGAACTCCCGCAGTTTGGACAACCGGGACCTCAACCCCTTCGAATAATCAAGGAAAGCCTGGTTCTCCTCTGGTGTTTCCTTTTCCCATGCTTCCTTGGTCATTTCGAGGAGAGTACGTGGCTGTCTACTGTACAGGAGCTCGAACGGGTTGCAACCAAGACTGCTCTGTTTTTGACAGCGGAAGACGAACAAAGCCAAGGGTAGTAAGGCATCCCAGTCTGGTCCTTCTGCTGTCATCATTTTTTTTAACGTGAGCTTGATCGTACCATTGTAGCGCTCACACAGGCCGTCCGTTTGCGGGTGGTATACCGATGTCCTGATTTGGGTGATGTCCAAGTTTTTGCACACTTGACCCATCAACTTCGAAACAAACGGGGTGCCCTGATCCGTGAGGATCTCACGGGGGAAGCCTACATGTGAGAACAACTCCATCAATTTCTCGCAGATGGTAACGGTGTTTAGCGTTCTCAGTGGGAAGGCTTCACCAGGGGATAGTGAAGACGTGCGGTGGGGCCGTTTAGCACACTAAACCCATCCCTCCTTGTTAAGGGGCCTAGCGCCCATGTCCCCCTTATTGAACCACCCCCGGATTCGGGCCCGTACCTCAGGGAGCCACACTCCTCCAGGAGTGTGGCTGGCGTTCTCGTGGTACCGGATGGGGTCCGGCTCCCCTTCACGGAGGTCGGGTTGGTTCCTCGGGTCGGGCTCCGGTCTCGCCGAGTCGGTCTCTTCCACAGGAGTCGTGGAGGGGTCTTCTCTCTTCGGTTCGACTGCTGCTCCGCTGGACACTACGCAGCCGTGGTTCCAAAACGCAACACTCTTCCGGTTCTGGGCTCCGTTTAAAGGTACACCTCTTCCGCGTCCGGGTTTCCTATTGGGTCATGTGATTCAGTCACATGGGTCGTCATGGATCCGAAGAAGGGAGAAGCTGCAGAGTTAAAGGGACCGCTACAGTCCGATCTTTGTACGTCCCACGGCGACTGTAAGTAAAGAACAGGAGAGACATTAGGGGGCATCTGATCACTGTCCTCTTCTTCTTCCAGTGTATGGACAGGCACTTTGCGACAGTTGCCCAGTGAATAAATCCTGGATTTTAATGTAGTAATACCATTATCGACTACAGCTAATGCTTTCTCTGGGTTAATCCTATTGATTTCACGGAGTCTCTCTGCTGCTTCTTGTTGAGAGATTTTCCAAATTTCATTATAAACAGCTTATAAGAAACGTTTCTGACATGGCTTTCGGGGACCTAATAAAAAATCCCTTTAATCCACCTCATCTGTGAGTAAGGATAAGTGCTGTTTCACCTGGGACAGTGTTGAGGATTTTTGGCAATTGAGGCACAACTTCCCAACACTGTATGATGTCACCACCCCCGGATGTTCTCTTTGTACATAGCGTTGGTCTGGCCTACGGATACTAAACCCTTCGGTTGTACCCCTGAATCTTGATTGACATCTGTTTGTGTCTGTGGGCCAAACTAACCATCCCTTCTAATTGGGGTCTGATGAATTGTACTGTATGATGTCATCTATTGTTTCCCCTCCACGTGATGTAAAATTGATGTGTGATGGTGTGGGAATCCGAGGTGTGTTCAAATCCTTGTTCTTGGCTAGTCCAAGACAGGAAGTCTGTAGCACAGTTTCATTCAGAAATATTATCTGCTGTGGAATGAGGCACCCTCAAAATAGTGCTTCGGTTCCCTGGACTTGCCATTCCTTTGAACCCCAGACTGATTTTATGTCTATAGTATCTTTCCATAAGTCAAAACCCTGTTCAGACAGTTGGGAAATAAAGGATGCAGAGTAAATATGTTTGGTGTTAGTTAGCATATTTTTCTGTGCAGTTGTAGGTGCAACCTTATAGTATTATGAGGTCGGGTCAGAAGTGTTAAACCCTGAAAAATAAGAAAATTTCTGTGCAAACGTTTTCGAACTACCTTTTGGTGGTGTTGGGTAATGTTCCCATTGGTAGTATGTAAAAACATTTAGTGGGATACTGAATTTGCGTAAAAAGTGATGACCGTAATGTTAGTAACAGTACATAATGTCAAAGTCAAATGTGTCCTCTAACATTTCAGTGTTTGAAAATGCAGCAGATTGTTCTAAATCAGAAAATATATTATTTACAGTTTCAAAATCCCAATCGTCGGAAAATGTACTGGAGGTAATGATATCATTTAGAGAAATTTTAAATACATGAGGTATTTTCAAAAGTTCAGTGGGACCAAATACATCATAATCAACCTTATCCCAAACTATACCGTCAGGAATTGGAACAGCTGTAATGTTCAGGAAAGACAGGTCTCTTTGTTCACGATGAGATGACGTATGAGGTTTCAGGACCAAGTTCACGTTTGAAACTGCAGAGCGTTCTGGGAGATAGTTTCCATTCATGAGTAAGCAACAGACAGTCACTAGGCCAATCCAGAATAGAAAAAACAATATTCCAGTTATTATCCAGAGCTGTAGCCATGGTGAAACTAGGTAGGCTTTTTCAGAAAAGTGTAGAAATCATTAAGTTGTTGCTTGCGGGAAACTGGCCCTGGTGTTGTCTCAGGTTTACTGGGATCAAGAGAGAAAGTATCAAAATCGATGAAGTAGCTGGATGCAGTTCGATCTATCTTTGGCAGCTCAGCAGGTTTTGTTGAACTAGCAGACGTCTCTTGTAGAGGCATATTGATGTAGACATTGGTGTTAGGCCGAATTGATATTTGTCTTTCATTTGTTTTTTGATGTTCTGTTTCAACAGGAACGAGTTCCATTTCGTTGTTGGAAATTCCATTACTTGGTATTGGTGACTCTTCAAATGTTATGAGCCTTTCTATCTGAACTTCCTGTATGGTAGCAAGAGGAGAGCATCGGCTACTCAGGAGCCCACGGGGCCTACTATTCAGTAACGGCCACATAGTGTGGTTTTATCAGATCGATGGAGACGAATCTCTTTTCTTTTTTGCCGGCAAGAGGCGGAAGAAGTACTGTTCTTGTTTCTTCGACAGCCAGGACAGGTACAGGCTTTCTGTATGATGGCCCAAACTCTTTCTAGTCCACAATCTTTTCTCTGACCAGATCTCTGACGTTAGGGATCTAGGCAGGTCTTTCCGTGACTGATTTGACTTCCCCAGTGGCGTTGCATTTTACTTGCACGTTTCTTTGTAGTGCCCGGAATTCATTGCGATCCTGTAAAACAGTCAAACGTTTATTGATGTCAAATGGTTTTTCATCCGCCACTGCGCTTTCAAAATCGAGATCAGGTACCCACATTCTCGTCCCAAATAGGACTTCGTAAGGAGTGACACCTCCTAGGGAACTTCTTGGCATATTATTGAGTGCCCTCTGGACCCCGTAAAAAGTGATTGACCCAACTACCACCCGAACCTAATACCCTTGCTGTTAAAGATTGCTTTAAATCTCGGTTTTTCCTCTCCATGACCAAATTTCCCTTGGGTTGGTACGGAGAGGAGTACCGCAATGCAACTCCCAAACTTCCCACGGCCTCCTTGTAAGCCCTAGAGCTAAACGCGGGCTGTGGTCAGAATGTAATGTGCCAACTGCGTATGTCCCTATAAAGACTCGCAAATCTTTTAGAGCAGTTTGAGCATCAGTCGAGCGCTGAGGCCATACCCATAGATATCTAGAGCATGAATCTACTGCCACCAAGATGTACTTGTAAGCTCCATCCGATTGTAGGGGGCTGAAGTGGTCCAAATAGACACAAACGAGCGGTCTGTCTGATATTAGTAATGGTGTCTGCGCTGGACGTGTTACGGTGGAACCCTTCATCTGCTGACAGATGTCACAATTTAGGACACAATTCTTTGTCTGTTTAGTTAATCCTGGCCACCAATATCGTTGTTTCAAAAAAGAAACTGTTGTGGTAACTCCTGCGTGTGCAGAACCTAGACCCTCGTGTGCAGCTAGAATTAAACCTAATCTGCGATCCATGTTTGGTATTACTCTATCCCCCACTCCTGGAATTTGAGCATACGGAATGGTATTTGCATCTAACTTGTAGGAGTACTTGAGTGGAAAACCTTTTGGTAAGGCTGTGCTGTTTTTGTGTGAAGCAATGACAGCTACCATTATCTGTCCTTCTAGTCTCGTTTTGGAATGAGTGATTGCAGCTACGGCCACAGTTCGTACTGTCCCCTTTGCAGCTTCATCGGCCAATGAATTCTCTTCAAAGTGAACGCCATCACGTTGATGACTCAGCGTGTGAATCACGTGAGCTCTTGGTAGTTCGTTTTCCAACTCAGCTACCTGTTCCCATAGCATTTTATGCTTAATTGTGCCACCTTTTGAGTCTTTAAACCCATTCTGACACCAGTAGTGTAGATATTCATTGTATGACTGGACACAGTAAAAAGAATCGCACACTATCAGTGTGGGGAATTCTCGATCCGTATTTATTAGTGCCAGTCACAAGACTGTGTCTTTGTACTGCTAGTATGGAACTTACCGTCCTGCATACGACCCTTTTCAACCACACATGTGGCGCTGTATTGCTGTTTACTTCCTAAGGCTGGCTGAGCAGATCCGTCAGTGTATATAATGTATTCATACTGATCTAGAGGCATTATTTCATTCGGGAGAGGATATTCTTGTTCATATTGCAGAAATGCTTTAGTGTAGAGTCAAATTTGTAATCTACATCTGTTGCAGTGAGAGAATTAGCCCAAAGTATCCATCTTGGATGTAAACCTTTAGCATTTGGAACGCTTGCTTTTGTAACAACCGCTAAGGCCGGTACTGGAGTTACGACAATTATTCGTTTCCCCTGAGCAAGTGCTCTTTCTTTCACTACAGCGGTCTGTACTGCTGTCAGAAGTTTTTCTGTTGAAGCAAAACTCGATTCTGCGTTTGTGTACAAGTGTGATTTGTATGATATGGGTACTGTTTCGCCTTCATTGAAGGTTAGGTAAGTGTACCCAGATTGACCCGCTATAACACGGATCACCAAATTTGTGGTGTTTACACGTGTGTGTAAGTGTTTGAAAACTATCATGTCAGCTTGTAGGGAATTAAGTATATCTGTGTGTTTCTGTGGCCAATGCCTCACTGAGAAATGAGGTCTTATTAAATCATAGAAAGGTTTTACTTTTTCTGCATAATCTAAAACGTATGCTATGCTAAAATTTAAAAATCCCAATATGGAATGTAAATTCTTCAAAGATTTAGGAGGTTTGAGCAGCGCAAACTTTTCTAAAAAGTTAGGTGCCAGGCTTTTTCCTTCACTTGAAAGTTCATATCCCAAAAATAGGACATTGAGGTGGGCTATTTTTGATTTTTTTAAATTGAATTTGTAGCCCTCAGAGGCGAACAACAAAATAATGTTGCTCACCCTGGTCAAGTGATACTTTAAATCATCATTCGTCAGATAAATATCATCTACATAGGACAATGCCTCTTCATCCAAGTTCTGAAGTAATTCTGTTACCCTAGCTGAGAACAACCCAGGGCTATTCTTATACCCTTGGGGGAGTCAACAAAATTGACGCTGGGAACCGAGCGCTGAGAATGCTGTCAAATGCCTGCTCTCAGGTGCTATATTTGGCAGAAAAATTCATTTGAGATATCTAGTGTGGGTTTGTATTTTTCCGCACAATGTTATTCATTAATGTGGCACTGTGTGCATTCTGTACTGCAAATGTTTTAGTGCATGTGTTCTAGACGGTATGAATTATCGGGTTTCATTATGGGAAACAAAGGATTATTCAAGGAGAGGTGCAAGTTTCTATTACACCCTGGTATTCAAGTTGATCTAAGATCTCCCTGACCTGTTTTTTCGCTTCTTGTTTTATTGGGTACTGTCTCTGTGGAATTGGAGTAGTATTTACTGGGATTTCATAGTGAGGTGACTCAGCATCCCACCCAACATGGTTGCGATATAATGCTGGAGCAAGTGCTACCGCCCACACCTGTGCATATGTATGTTTTAAGTATATAGGAATGAGGTCGGAAAAAGCCGGTAAAATTACTGTTTCTCCCTTTGGGCAATCCATAACAATTGCAGGCGGACAATATTTTTTAGCTAAAAGGATATCATATCCATGAGTCAGGGTCTCCCAAAAGAGACCTTTAATGTTTCTGGGTTTGTCCTCCTCCATTTGAAGTATTATTTCATGTAACCTATGTGGGACACTTACCCTTGTATCAGGTGTCTCCACCGTGATATGTTCATTCAACTCCGCTGTCACCAGAAAGTATATCAGGTTCTGGCGAGCTATTGTTACTTCTGCTGCGCTGTCTAGCATAGTCAGAGCCCATTCCCCGTACAGAAGTGGAGTCCTCAGAATTCTGGGCATGTCTAACTTTAAGACCTGCTACTTCCTTCTTTTTAAATTGAGGTTTTGATTTTGGTTTTTCTTCTTTTTTGGAAGTATAGTCTGAAGCACGTTGCGTGTCTCTGGACTTTGTACGCTCTTCTTGTCTGTGTTCTGACTGCCCTTCCCTCTCCCTCTCGGAGTTTTTGGATGAACCCAAAGGAACGAGAGGAACGTGTATCGGTATCCTGATCCCTGTCAGGTTTTTTAATAATATCATGATTCCTACGGTTGTACCTCCTTTGCGGAGGGCTCCCTGGATTGTGATCTATCCTCTCTATTCTTTTGTTTTTTATTGTTACTATCCCATTTCGTCTTGGAAGAATCAGGTGCTTGCTTGGTGTTATCCTCTTCAGGACCACCCATGAGTTGAGGTTTTGTTGCTCTAGCTCCCAAACTATCTCTACCTAATTCTGCTTAGGTGACTTCGATAATTTTAGGTAATTCACGTTCCTGTTGTAAAGGAGTGAAATCCCTCAGGCGTTGGCGTATAGCCACTGATGCTGCCTCCCCTTTTACGTTAGCTAATATAATAGCTGATACCTGGGCAAAATTACCTAATAATTTCATCCCTAAGTTCAGAGCAGGTTCTGCTCCATACTCATTCTGTATTTGTCTTAATACATCTGGTATTACTGCTAATGAAGGGGTACCATGTGTTCTGGTATATATGGCAGGGAAAACTGTACCCCAAGTGGTACAATCCTCTATCTGGGGAGCTATCCCCATTGGCAAGCATACTGTTAACATTCTGTGTTTTTCTTGAGAGCTTGTGTGTGGAAATACTGCCTCTAGCTGTGTTATTTTTTGAGCTATCCAGAATGGCATTTGCTCACATCTAGTGGGCATTTTACCCATAACGGCATGTAGCATTTGTGGTGTTATTTTAGTTGTAGATCCTTGAATTTGTCCTGCTGGTGTAGCACTTGCTGGCTGAAGTGTGAGTCTTCTCATCACGAGCTGTGTCAGGTTTCTGTAAAGTTTTATTATTTCTTTATGAAATGGACGTAAGTCTGCTACTGGCATTGTGCCAATGTCTGGATTTGGTGTGTATGCCGCTAGGACTGGCCAAGTTGCTCCATCTCTTCCGAGCGGAGCGAGTCTCACTTTTTCTTTTGTATGTGGGAGGGCGCCTTTAAACCAGTTTATGTGCTCCTGGTAAGTGAGCAGAACTTCAATGTCCTCATACGGAGAGTATTCATTTGGTGTTTCATCTTCAAAGTAAGAATGAAATGTATGTGAATGTGCATCTGCTTGTGGGAATTTAACCAATGAATTCGTGTGCCTCAATCATGAATGTGACTGTCCCTCCCCAGCTGTGACTCCATAGTCTGCTAGTTTTAGAGTAAGGGAAGTTCTAACATTTTCTGAAATGTTAATTTCCCCTTCCTGTTCTTCCTCCCTAGCTACAGCACGTTGTGCTGGTGCATTGGCGTCTTCCTCAGCCATTATTATGAAAAAGAAGAAGTTTCAAGGAAACTGAGATAAGGTTTTATGCACAATAGGAACTGTTTGTCCTTCAAGCTTGATAAACCTACAGCCAATACATAGGATATGCCTACCCAGCTGTGGCGGATAGTTCCCTTCCCACTCCAAACGTCTCTGGTAAAATGTGAGTAGGGGTCTCTGAGAACAACACGACTGAACTACTCAGATTTGACCATTAAATAAGTACCAAACCAACGTTGGCGGCGCCATGTCGTGTAGTTCCTATAAACCTATATAGGATCTGCGCGTTTAGACAACATAGACTGTGGGATTGGTGTTCAGACTGATTCCAGACACCCCCACCGAGTATGTTCGCCTGCATAACAGTTAGCTCACAGTGCCACTGTAAACTCCTCTTACCAAGGAGAGAATAGTTGTTGGCAACTATCGAACAAGTTACTTACCTTCGGTAACGATATATCTGTAAGGAACATAGGTTAGTTATAGATTCCTTATCTTAGAATTACCACCAGGCGTCAGACTGGATCCAGAAAGTTTTTTGTCAGCAGTACCTCTGCGTGTCGGAAGGTGGAGTCGGTCGGCTCCGCATCCGTTGCTCGCGTCGTGGTCGCCGGGATGACGTTGCAGTAGCTACTTAGGCGCCGCCTCGCACACTAACGTCAGTTCTGTACACGACATTCCGCGCCAGAAACGCAGAGCCATGCAAGACACTGACCAGTGGTGCACAAAACTAGGGCCCTGAAAGTATGTCCTTAACCCTAGAAATCAGTTTGCAGAACGGGAGGATGGGTGGGGCAGTAAGGAATCTATAACTAACCTATGTTTCTTACAGATATATCGTTACCGAAGGTAAGTAACTTGTTCAGCTGAAAGAAACAGTTAGTTATAGATTCCTTTCTTTAGAATACATACCCCAGCAATACCAACCCCGGAGGTGCGTCTGCGAACCAAGATCACACCAGAAAGTCCTGGAGAACAGAACGGCCAAAGAAGCCGTCTCCCTGGACTTGGCTGTCCAGGCAATAGTGTTTCGTAAACGTGTGCAGCGATGCCCATGTAGCTGCCTGACAGATGTCATGTAGAGGAACTCCTCGTCCCAAAGCAGTAGTGGCTGCCATCGTCCTGGTGGAATGGGCGTGTAGCCCCACTGGAGGCTCCTTTTTAGCTACAGAATAGCAGGCTTAATACACAAAACGACCCATCTAGAAATGGTCTGCTTGTGTACGGCCCGACCTTTCTTGGCGCCCACGTAGCCAACAAAGAGTTGGTCATCCACCCGGAACTGTTTTGTGCGATCCAGATAGAAAGAAAGCACACGTTTTGGGTCCAGACGATGGAGCCTCTCTTCCTCTTTGGAAGGATGCGGAGGCGGAAAGAAGGTGGGCAAAGTGATGGTTTGCCCGATGTGAAAGGAGCTGACCACCTTGGGAAGAAAGGATGGACGAGTCCAGATAAACAGCCAGAAAAGGAGGTTTGGATGAAAGAGCCTGGAGCTCACTCACTCTTCTGACAGATGTGATGGCCACCAGGAATGCAGTCTTAAGAGTTAAAAGTCTTAAGGGACAGTTGTGAAGCGGCTCAAAGGGAGCGCACATCAAACAGGTCAAGACCAGATTCAAGTCCCACTGAGGCATAACGAAGGGTATAGGAGGAAAAAGAGGAGTTATGCCTTTTAAGAAATGATTAACAACCGAGGACTTGAAGAGAGAAGGCTGATCAGGAAGCCGAAGAAAGGCAGAAATGGCCGAAAGATAGTCCTTGATAGTGCCCAGCGCAGAGCCCTGCTGGACCAAAGAAAGGAGGAACAAGAGGACCTCAGAAAGGGGGGCAGAAAGGGGATCCACAGTCTTTGCTGTGCACCATGCCACACATTTGTTCCATCTGCAGGCGTATACCGTCTTAGTGGAGGGATGCCTGGCTGCCAAGATTACATCACAAACTTCGGGAGGCAAGTCGAATGACGTCAACTGCCGCCGCTCAATCTCCACGCAAGGAGGTGGAGGCTGGACAGGTTCGGGTGGAGGACCGTCCCCTGCTGCTGCGACAGAAGATCCTCCCGAAAAGGCAGTCGGATCGGAGGATCGATGGCCATGTTGAGCAGCTCGGGATACCAGACTCTTCGTGCCCAATCTGGAGCCACAAGAATGACTTGGGCCCGGTCGCGCTTGATCTAATTCAGCACTCTGGGCAGAAGTGGTATAGGTGGAAAGGCGTACAACAGACCGCAACTCCACTCGCGATGAAAAGCGTAGTCTAGCGAGTGCCGCCTTGGAAATTCCAACGCGCAGAATTGCTGACATTGCGCGTTCTCTTCGGTGGCGAATAGATCTAACCAAGGCTCTCCCCACTGTTGAAAGAGACCTTGCACCACTTCCGAGTGAAGACGCCATTCGTGATCCATCATGCACCTACGGCTGAGTTCGTCCGCCCTGGCGTTCAGAGAACCTGCCAGGTGTTGAACCACCAGGGATATGCCCTGATGTTCCAGCCATGTCCAGAGGCAGAGGGCCTCTTGACATAGGGTCCACGACTCCACCCACCTTGTTTTTTGCAGTACCACATGGTGGTGGTGTTGTCCATGAACACCTGCACTACTCTTCCCCGGGAAGAGGGAAGGAATGCTTTCAGTGTAAGCCGGATCGCCCGCAGCTCCGGAAGGTTGATGTGGAGCCCGGACTCCGCCGGAGACCAGAGGCCTCTGATCTCCGCCTCTCCCATGTGGCCTCCCCATCCCAGAAGGGACACGTCTGTCATCACTGTGTGTTCTGGTTGGGGAAGGGAGAGTGATCTGCCGTTGACCCAATCCTGGTTCATGAGCCACCACTGCAATTGGCGTGCAGTGCCCTCCGAGATCTGGACACAATCGGACAGATTCCCCTGATGCTGCACCCACTGGAACTTCAGGTACCACTGCAGAGCCCCATATGCCACCTGGCATGATCGACCAGCAGGATGCAGGAGGCCATGAGGCCCAGCAGCCTCAGGGTCATCCTGACCGAAACCCAGGATAGAGGCCGAAAGATCGGAATCATAGCCCGAATATCCCGGACTCGCTGTTCGGGAGGATATACCCGAAACTGCACCGTGTTCAGAACCGCTACGATGAAGAGGAGCTTCTGCGATCCATGTTTGGTATTACTCTATCCCCCACTCCTGGAATTTGAGCATACGGAATGGTATTTGCATCTAACTTGTAGGAGTACTTGAGTGGAAAACCTTTTGGTAAGGCTGTGCTGTTTTTGTGTGAAGCAATGACAGCTACCATTATCTGTCCTTCTAGTCTCGTTTTGAAATGAGTGATTGCAGCTACGGCCACAGTTCGTACTGTCCCCTTTGCAGCTTCATCGGCCAATGAATTCCCTTCAACGTGAACGCCATCACGTTGATGACTCAGCGTGTGAATCACGTGAGCTCTTGGTAGTTCGTTTTCCAACTCAGCTACCTGTTCCCATAGCATTTTATGCTTAATTGTGCCACCTTTTGAGTCTTTAAAACCATTCTGACACCAGTAGTGTAGATATTCATTGTATGACTGGACACAGTAAAAAGAATCGCACACTATCAGTGTGGGGAATTCTCGATCCGTATTTATTAGTGCCAGTCACAAGACTGTGTCTTTGTACTGCTAGTATGGAACTTACCGTCCTGCATACGACCCTTTTCAACCACACATGTGGCGCTGTATTGCTGTTTACTTCCTAAGGCCGGCTGAGCAGATCCGTCAGTGTATATAATGTATTCATACTAATCTAGAGGCATTATTTCATTCGGGAGAGGATATTCTTGTTCATATTGCAGAAATGCTTTAGTGTAGAGTCAAATTTGTAATCTACATCTGTTGCAGTGAGAGAATTAGCCCAATGTATCCATCTTGGATGTAAACCTTTAGCATTTGGAACGCTTGCTTTTGTAACAACCGCTAAGGCCGGTACTGGAGTTATGACAATTATTCGTTTCCCCTGAGCAAGTGCTCTTTCTTTCACTACAGCGGTCTGTACTGCTGTCAGAAGTTTTTCTGTTGAAGCAAAACTCGATTCTGCGTTTGTGTACAAGTGTGATTTGTATGATATGGGTACTGTTTCGCCTTCATTGAAGGTTAGGTAAGTGTACCCAGATTGACCCGCTATAACACGGATCACCAAATTTGTGGTGTTTACACGTGTGTGTAAGTGTTTGAAAACTATCATGTCAGCTTGTAGGGAATGAAGTATATCTGTGTGTTCCTATGGCCAATGCCTCACTGAGAAATGAGGTCTTATTAAATCATAGAAAGGTTTTACTTTTTCTGCATAATCTAAAACGTATGCTATGCTAAAATTTAAAAATCCCAATATGGAATGTAAATTCTTCAAATATTTAGGAGGTTTGAGCAGCGCAAACTTTTCTAAAAGTTAGGTGCCAGGCTTTTTCCTTCACTTGAAAGTTCATATCCCAAAAATAGGACATTGAGGTGGGCTATTTTTGATTTTTTTAAATTGAATTTGTAGCCCTCAGAGGCGAACCCCAAAATAATGTTGCTCACCCTGGTCAAGTGATACTTTAAATCATCATTCGTCAGATAAATATCATCTACATAGGACAATGCCTCTTCATCCAAGTTCTGAAGTAATTCTGTTACCCTAGCTGAGAACAACCCAGGGCTATTCTTATACCCTTGGGGGAGTCAACAAAATTGACGCTGGGAACCGAGCGCTGAGAATGCTGTCAAATGCCTGCTCTCAGGTGCTATATTTGGCAGAAAAATCCATTTGAGATATCTAGTGTGGGTTTGTATTTTTTCCGCACAATGTTATTCATTAATGTGGCACTGTGTGCATTCTGTACTGCAAATGTTTTAGTGCATGTGTTCTAGACGGTATGAATTATCGGGTTTCATTATGGGAAACAAAGGATTATTCAAGGGAGAGGTGCAAGTTTCTATTACACCCTGGTATTCAAGTTGATCTAAGATCTCCCTGACCTGTTTTTTCGCTTCTTGTTTTATTGGGTACTGTCTCTGTGGAATTGGAGTAGTATTTACTGGGATTTCATAGTGAGGTGACTCAGCATCCCACCCAACATGGTTGCGATATAATGCTGGAGCAAGTGCTACCACCCACACCTGTGCATATGTATGTTTTAAGTATATAGGAATGAGGTCGGAAAAAGCCGGTAAAATTACTGTTTCTCCCTTTGGGCAATCCATAACAATTGCAGGCGGCCAATATTTTTAGCTAAAAGGATATCATATCCATGAGTCAGGGTCTCCCAAAAGAGACCTTTAATGTTTCTGGGTTTGTCCTCCTCCATTTGAAGTATTATTTCATGTAACCTATGTGGGACACTTACCCTTGTATCAGGTGTCTCCACCGTGATATGTTCATTCAACTCCGCTGTCACCAGAAATTATATCAGGTTCTGGCGAGCTATTGTTACTTCTGCTGCGCTGTCTAGCATAGTCAGAGCCCATTCCCCGTACAGAAGTGGAGTCCTCAGAATTCTGGGCATGTCTAACTTTAAGACCTGCTACTTCCTTCTTTTTAAATTGAGGTTTTGATTTTGGTTTTTCTTCTTTTTTGGAAGTATAGTCTGAAGCGCGTTGCGTGTCTCTGGACTTTGTACGCTCTTCTTGTCTGTGTTCTGACTGCCCTTCCCTCTCGGAGTTTTTGGATGAACCCTGAAAGGAACGAGAGGAACGTGTATCGGTATCCTGATCCCTGTCAGGTTTTTTAATAATATCATGATTCCTACGGTTGTACCTCCTTTGCGGAGGGCTCCTGTTGAGAGACCTACCCCTGGATTGTGATCTATCCTCTCTATTCTTTTGTTTTTTATTGTTACTATCCCATTTCGTCTTGGAAGAATCAGGTGCTTGCTTGGTGTTATCCTCTTCAGGACCACCCATGAGTTGAGGTTTTGTTGCTCTAGCTCCCAAACTATCTCTACCTAATTCTGCTTAGGTGACTTCGATAATTTTAGGTAATTCACGTTCCTGTTGTAAAGGAGTGAAATCCCTCAGGCGTTGGCGTATAGCCACTGATGCTGCCTCCCTTTTACGTTAGCTAATATAATAGCTGATACCTGGGCAAAATTACCTAATAATTTCATCCCTAAGTTCAGAGCAGGTTCTGCTCCATACTCATTCTGTATTTGTCTTAATACATCTGGTATTACTGCTAATGAAGGGGTACCATGTGTTCTGGTATATATGGCAGGGAAAACTGTACCCCAAGTGGTACAATCCTCTATCTGGGGAGCTATCCCCATTGGCAAGCATACTGTTAACATTCTGTGTTTTTCTTGAGAGCTTGTGTGTGGAAATACTGCCTCTAGCTGTGTTATTTTTTGAGCTATCCAGAATGGCATTTGCTCACATCTAGTGGGCATTTTACCCATAACGGCATGTAGCATTTGTGGTGTTATTTTAGTTGTAGATCCTTGAATTTGTCCTGCTGGTGTAGCCCTTGCTGGCTGAAGTGTGAGTCTTCTCATCACGAGCTGTGTCAGGTTTCTGTAAAGTTTTATTATTTCTTTATGAAATGGACGTAAGTCTGCTACTGGCATTGTGCCAATGTCTGGATTTGGTGTGTATGCCGCTAGGACTGGCCAAGTTGCTCCATCTCTTCCGATCGGAGCGAGTCTCACTTTTTCTTTTGTATGTGGGAGGGCGCCTTTAAACCAGTTTATGTGCTCCTGGTAAGTGAGCAGAACTTCAATGTCCTCATACGGAGAGTATTCATTTGGTGTTTCATCTTCAAAGTAAGAATGAAATGATTGTGAATGTGCATCTGCTTGTGGGAATTTAACCAATGAATTTGCCTCAATCATGAATGTGACTGTCCCTCCCCAGCTGTGACTCCATAGTCTGCTAGTTTTAGAGTAAGGGAAGTTCTAACATTTTCTGAAATGTTAATTTCCCCTTCCTGTTCTTCCTCCCTAGCTGCAGCACGTTGTGCTGGTGCATTGGCGTCTTCCTCAGCCATTATTATGAAAAAGAAGAAGTTTCAAGGAAACTGAGATAAGGTTTTATGCACAATAGGAACTGTTTGTCCTTCAAGCTTGATAAACCTACAGCCAATACATAGGACATGCCTACCCAGCTGTGGCGGATAGTTCCATTCCCACTCCAAACGTCTCTGGTAAAATGTGAGTAGGGGTCTCTGAGAACAACACGACTGAACTACTCAGATTTGACCATTAAATAAGTACCAAACCAACGTTGGCGGCGCCATGTCGTGTAGTTCCTATAAACCTATATAGGATCTGCGCGTTTAGACAACATAGACTGTGGGATTGGTGTTCAGACTGATTCCAGACACCCCCACCGAGTATGTTCGCCTGCATAACAGTTAGCTCACAGTGCCACTGTAAACTCCTCTTACCAAGGAGAGAATAGTTGTTGGCAACTATCGAACAAGTTACTTACCTTCGGTAACGATATATCTGTAAGAAACATAGGTTAGTTATAGATTCCTTACCTTAGAATTACCACCAGGCGTCAGACTGGATCCGGAAAGTTTTTGTCAGCAGTACCTCTGCGTGTCGGAAGGTGGAGTCGGTCGGCTCCGCATCCGTTGCTCGCGTCGTGGTCGCCGGGATGACGTTGCAGTAGCTACTTAGACGCCGCCATCGCACACTAACGTCAGTTCTGTACACGACTTTCCGCGCCAGAAACGCAGAGCCATGCAAGACACTGACCAGTGGTGCACAAAACTAGGGCCCTGAAAGTATGTCCTTAACCCTAGAAATCAGTTTGCAGAATGGGGAGGATGGGTGGGGCAGTAAGGAATCTATAACTAACCTATGTTTCTTACAGATATATCGTTACCGAAGGTAAGTAACTTGTTCATCTGAAAGAAACAGTTAGTTATAGATTCCTTTCTTTAGAATACATACCCCAGCAATACCAACCCCGGAGGTGCGTCTGCGAACCAAGATCACACCAGAAAGTCCTGGAGAACAGAACGGCCAAAGAAGCCGTCTCCCTGGACTTGGCTGTCTAGGCAATAGTGTTTCGTAAACGTGTGCAGCGATGCCCATGTAGCTGCCTGACAGATGTCATGTAGAGGAACTCCTCGTCCCAAAGCAGTAGTGGCTGCCATCGTCCTGGTGGAATGGGCGTGTAGCCCCACTGGAGGCTCCTTTTTAGCTACAGAATAGCAGGCTTAATACACAAAACGACCCATCTAGAAATGGTCTGCTTGTGTACGGCCCGACCTTTCTTGGCGCCCACGTAGCCAACAAAGAGTTGGTCATCCACCCGGAACTGTTTTGTGCGATCCAGATAGAAAGAAAGCACACGTTTTGGGTCCAGACGATGGAGCCTCTCTTCCTCTTTGGAAGGATGCGGAGGCGGAAAGAAGGTGGGTAAAGTGATGGTTTGCCCGATGTGAAAGGAGCTGACCACCTTGGGAAGAAAGGATGGACGAGTCCAGATAAACAGCCAGAAAAGGAGGTTTGGATGAAAGAGCCTGGAGCTCACTCACTCTTCTGACAGATGTGATGGCCACCAGGAATGCAGTCTTAAGAGTTAAAAGTCTTAAGGGACAGTTGTGAAGCGGCTCAAAGGGAGCGCACATCAAACAGGTCAAGACCAGATTCAAGTCCCACTGAGGCATAACGAAGGGTATAGGAGGAAAAAGAGGAGTTATGCCTTTTAAGAAATGATTAACAACCGAGGACTTGAAGAGAGAAGGCTGATCAGGAAGCCGAAGAAAGGCAGAAATGGCCGAAAGATAGTCCTTGATAGTGCCCAGCGCAGAGCCCTGCTGGACCAAAGAAAGGAGGAACAAGAGGACCTCAGAAAGGGGGCAGAAAGGGGATCCACAGTCTTTGCTGTGCACCATGCCACACATTTGTTCCATCTGCAGGCGTATACCGTCTTAGTGGAGGGATGCCTGGCTGCCAAGATTACATCACAAACTTCGGGAGGCAAGTCGAATGGCGTCAACTGCCGCCGCTCAATCTCCACGCAAGGAGGTGGAGGCTGGACAGGTTCGGGTGGAGGACCGTCCCCTGCTGCTGCGACAGAAGATCCTCCCGAAAAGGCAGTCGGATCGGAGGATCGATGGCCATGTTGAGCAGCTCGGGATACCAGACTCTTCGTGCCCAATCTGGAGCCACAAGAATGACTTGGGCCCGGTCGCGCTTGATCTAATTCAGCACTCTGGGCAGAAGTGGTATAGGTGGAAAGGCGTACAACAGACCGCAACTCCACTCGCGATGAAAAGCGTAGTCTAGCGAGTGCCGCCTTGGAAATTCCAACGCGCAGAATTGCTGACATTGCGCGTTCTCTTCGGTGGCGAATAGATCTAACCAAGGCTCTCCCCACTGTTGAAAGAGACCTTGCACCACTTCCGAGTGAAGACGCCATTCGTGATCCATCATGCACCTACGGCTGAGTTCGTCCGCCCTGGCGTTCAGAGAACCTGCCAGGTGTTGAACCACCAGGGATATGCCCTGATGTTCCAGCCATGTCCAGAGGCAGAGGGCCTCTTGACATAGGGTCCACGACTCCACCCACCTTGTTTTTGCAGTACCACATGGTGGTGGTGTTGTCCATGAACACCTGCACTACTCTTCCCGGGAAGAGGGAAGGAATGCTTTCAGTGTAAGCCGGATCGCCCGCAGCTCCGGAAGGTTGATGTGGAGCCCGGACTCCGCCGGAGACCAGAGGCCTCTGATCTCCGCCTCTCCCATGTGGCCTCCCCATCCCAGAAGGGACACGTCTGTCATCACTGTGTGTTCTGGTTGGGGAAGGGAGAGTGATCTGCCGTTGACCCAATCCTGGTTCATGAGCCACCACTGCAATTGGCGTGCAGTGCCCTCCGAGATCTGGACACAATCGGACAGATTCCCCTGATGCTGCACCCACTGGAACTTCAGGTACCACTGCAGAGCCCCCATATGCCACCTGGCATGATCGACCAGCAGGATGCAGGAGGCCATGAGGCCCAGCAGCCTCAGGGTCATCCTGACCGAAACCCAGGATAGAGGCCGAAAGATCGGAATCATAGCCCGAATATCCCGGACTCGCTGTTCGGGAGGATATACCCGAAACTGCACCGTGTTCAGAACCGCTACGATGAAGAGGAGCTTCTGCGATCCATGTTTGGTATTACTCTATCCCCACTCCTGGAATTTGAGCATACGGAATGGTATTTGCATCTAACTTGTAGGAGTACTTGAGTGGAAAACCTTTTGGTAAGGCTGTGCTGTTTTTGTGTGAAGCAATGACAGCTACCATTATCTGTCCTTCTAGTCTCGTTTTGAAATGAGTGATTGCAGCTACGGCCACAGTTCGTACTGTCCCCTTTGCAGCTTCATCGGCCAATGAATTCCCTTCAACGTGAACGCCATCACGTTGATGACTCAGCGTGTGAATCACGTGAGCTCTTGGTAGTTCGTTTTCCAACTCAGCTACCTGTTCCCATAGCATTTTATGCTTAATTGTGCCACCTTTTGAGTCTTTAAAACCATTCTGACACTAGTAGTGTAGATATTCATTGTATGACTGGACACAGTAAAAGAATCGCACACTATCAGTGTGGGGAATTCTCGATCCGTATTTATTAGTGCCAGTCACAAGACTGTGTCTTTGTACTGCTAGTATGGAACTTACCGTCCTGCATACGACCCTTTTCAACCACACATGTGGCGCTGTATTGCTGTTTACTTCCTAAGGCCGGCTGAGCAGATCCGTCAGTGTATATAATGTATTCATACTAATCTAGAGGCATTATTTCATTCGGGAGAGGATATTCTTGTTCATATTGCAGAAATGCTTTAGTGTAGAGTCAAATTTGTAATCTACATCTGTTGCAGTGAGAGAATTAGCCCAATGTATCCATCTTGGATGTAAACCTTTAGCATTTGGAACGCTTGCTTTTGTAACAACCGCTAAGGCCGGTACTGGAGTTATGACAATTATTCGTTTCCCCTGAGCAAGTGCTCTTTCTTTCACTACAGCGGTCTGTACTGCTGTCAGAAGTTTTTCTGTTGAAGCAAAACTCGATTCTGCGTTTGTGTACAAGTGTGATTTGTATGATATGGGTACTGTTTCGCCTTCATTGAAGGTTAGGTAAGTGTACCCAGATTGACCCGCTATAACACGGATCACCAAATTTGTGGTGTTTACACGTGTGTGTAAGTGTTTGAAAACTATCATGTCAGCTTGTAGGGAATGAAGTATATCTGTGTGTTCCTATGGCCAATGCCTCACTGAGAAATGAGGTCTTATTAAATCATAGAAAGGTTTTACTTTTTCTGCATAATCTAAAACGTATGCTATGCTAAAATTTAAAAATCCCAATATGGAATGTAAATTCTTCAAAGATTTAGGAGGTTTGAGCAGCGCAAACTTTTCTAAAAAGTTAGGTGCCAGGCTTTTTCCTTCACTTGAAAGGTCATATCCCAAAAATAGGACATTGAGGTGGGCTATTTTTGATTTTTTTAAATTGAATTTGTAGCCCTCAGAGGCGAACCCCAAAATAATGTTGTTCACCCTGGTCAAGTGATACTTTAAATCATCATTCGTCAGATAAATATCATCTACATAGGACAATGCCTCTTCATCCAAGTTCTGAAGTAATTCTGTTACCCTAGCTGAGAACAACCCAGGGCTATTCTTATACCCTTGGGGGAGTCAACAAAATTGACGCTGGGAACCGAGCGCTGAGAATGCTGTCAAATGCCTGCTCTCAGGTGCTATATTTGGCAGAAAAATCCATTTGAGATATCTAGTGTGGGTTTGTATTTTTTCCGCACAATGTTATTCATTAATGTGGCACTGTGTGCATTCTGTACTGCAAATGTTTTAGTGCATGTGTTCTAGACGGTATGAATTATCGGGTTTCATTATGGGAAACAAAGGATTATTCAAGGGAGAGGTGCAAGTTTCTATTACACCCTGGTATTCAAGTTGATCTAAGATCTCCCTGACCTGTTTTTCGCTTCTTGTTTTATTGGGTACTGTCTCTGTGGAATTGGAGTAGTATTTACTGGGATTTCATAGTGAGGTGACTCAGCATCCCACCCAACATGGTTGCGATATAATGCTGGAGCAAGTGCTACCACCCACACCTGTGCATATGTATGTTTTAAGTATATAGGAATGAGGTCGGAAAAAGCCGGTAAAATTACTGTTTCTCCCTTTGGGCAATCCATAACAATTGCAGGCGGCCAATATTTTTAGCTAAAAGGATATCATATCCATGAGTCAGGGTCTCCCAAAAGAGACCTTTAATGTTTCTGGGTTTGTCCTCCTCCATTTGAAGTATTATTTCATGTAACCTATGTGGGACACTTACCCTTGTATCAGGTGTCTCCACCGTGATATGTTCATTCAACTCCGCTGTCACCAGAAATTATATCAGGTTCTGGCGAGCTATTGTTACTTCTGCTGCGCTGTCTAGCATAGTCAGAGCCCATTCCCCGTACAGAAGTGGAGTCCTCAGAATTCTGGGCATGTCTAACTTTAAGACCTGCTACTTCCTTCTTTTTAAATTGAGGTTTTGATTTTGGTTTTTCTTCTTTTTTGGAAGTATAGTCTGAAGCGCGTTGCGTGTCTCTGGACTTTGTACGCTCTTCTTGTCTGTGTTCTGACTGCCCTTCCCTCTCGGAGTTTTTGGATGAACCCTGAAAGGAACGAGAGGAACGTGTATCGGTATCCTGATCCCTGTCAGGTTTTTTAATAATATCATGATTCCTACGGTTGTACCTCCTTTGCGGAGGGCTCCTGTTGAGGAGACCTACCCCTGGATTGTGATCTATCCTCTCTATTCTTTTGTTTTTTATTGTTACTATCCCATTTCGTCTTGGAAGAATCAGGTGCTTGCTTGGTGTTATCCTCTTCAGGACCACCCATGAGTTGAGGTTTTGTTGCTCTAGCTCCCAAACTATCTCTACCTAATTCTGCTTAGGTGACTTCGATAATTTTAGGTAATTCACGTTCCTGTTGTAAAGGAGTGAAATCCCTCAGGCGTTGAGCGTATAGCCACTGATGCTGCCTCCCCTTTTACGTTAGCTAATATAATAGCTGATACCTGGGCAAAATTACCTAATAATTTCATCCCTAAGTTCAGAGCAGGTTCTGCTCCATACTCATTCTGTATTTGTCTTAATACATCTGGTATTACTGCTAATGAAGGGGTACCATGTGTTCTGGTATATATGGCAGGGAAAACTGTACCCCAAGTGGTACAATCCTCTATCTGGGGAGCTATCCCCATTGGCAAGCATACTGTTAACATTCTGTGTTTTTCTTGAGAGCTTGTGTGTGGAAATACTGCCTCTAGCTGTGTTATTTTTTGAGCTATCCAGAATGGCATTTGCTCACATCTAGTGGGCATTTTACCCATAACGGCATGTAGCATTTGTGGTGTTATTTTAGTTGTAGATCCTTGAATTTGTCCTGCTGGTGTAGCCCTTGCTGGCTGAAGTGTGAGTCTTCTCATCACGAGCTGTGTCAGGTTTCTGTAAAGTTTTATTATTTCTTTATGAAATGGACGTAAGTCTGCTACTGGCATTGTGCCAATGTCTGGATTTGGTGTGTATGCCGCTAGGACTGGCCAAGTTGCTCCATCTCTTCCGAGCGGAGCTGAGTCTCACTTTTTCTTTTGTATGTGGGAGGGCGCCTTTAAACCAGTTTATGTGCTCCTGGTAAGTGAGCAGAACTTCAATGTCCTCATACGGAGAGTATTCATTTGGTGTTTCATCTTCAAAGTAAGAATGAAATGATTGTGAATGTGCATCTGCTTGTGGGAATTTAACCAATGAATTTGTGTGCCTCAATCATGAATGTGACTGTCCCTCCCCAGCTGTGACTCCATAGTCTGCTAGTTTTAGAGTAAGGGAAGTTCTAACATTTTCTGAAATGTTAATTTCCCCTTCCTGTTCTTCCTCCTAGCTGCAGCACGTTGTGCTGGTGCATTAGCGTCTTCCTCAGCCATTATTATGAAAAGAAGAAGTTTCAAGGAAACTGAGATAAGGTTTTATGCACAATAGGAACTGTTTGTCCTTCAAGCTTGATAAACCTACAGCCAATACATAGGACATGCCTACCCAGCTGTGGCGGATAGTTCCATTCCCACTCCAAACGTCTCTGGTAAAATGTGAGTAGGGGTCTCTGAGAACAACACGACTGAACTACTCAGATTTGACCATTAAATAAGTACCAAACCAACGTTGGCGGCGCCATGTCGTGTAGTTCCTATAAACCTATATAGGATCTGCGCGTTTAGACAACATAGACTGTGGGATTGGTGTTCAGACTGATTCCAGACACCCCCACCGAGTATGTTCGCCTGCATAACAGTTAGCTCACAGTGCCACTGTAAACTCCTCTTACCAAGGAGAGAATAGTTGTTGGCAACTATCGAACAAGTTACTTACCTTCGGTAACGATATATCTGTAAGAAACATAGGTTAGTTATAGATTCCTTACCTTAGAATTACCACCAGGCGTCAGACTGGATCCGGAAAGTTTTTTGTCAGCAGTACCTCTGCGTGTCGGAAGGTGGAGTCGGTCGGCTCCGCATCCGTTGCTCGCGTCGTGGTCGCCGGGATGACGTTGCAGTAGCTACTTAGACGCCGCCATCGCACACTAACGTCAGTTCTGTACACGACTTTCCGCGCCAGAAACGCAGAGCCATGCAAGACACTGACCAGTGGTGCACAAAACTAGGGCCCTGAAAGTATGTCCTTAACCCTAGAAATCAGTTTGCAGAATGGGGAGGATGGGTGGGGCAGTAAGGAATCTATAACTAACCTATGTTTCTTACAGATATATCGTTACCGAAGGTAAGTAACTTGTTCATCTGAAAGAAACAGTTAGTTATAGATTCCTTTCTTTAGAATACATACCCCAGCAATACCAACCCCGGAGGTGCGTCTGCGAACCAAGATCACACCAGAAAGTCCTGGAGAACAGAACGGCCAAAGAAGCCGTCTCCCTGGACTTGGCTGTCTAGGCAATAGTGTTTCGTAAACGTGTGCAGCGATGCCCATGTAGCTGCCTGACAGATGTCATGTAGAGGAACTCCTCGTCCCAAAGCAGTAGTGGCTGCCATCGTCCTGGTGGAATGGGCGTGTAGTCCCACTGGAGGCTCCTTTTTAGCTACAGAATAGCAGGCTTAATACACAAAATGACCCATCTAGAAATGGTCTGCTTGTGTACGGCCCGACCTTTCTTGGCGCCCACGTAGCCAACAAAGAGTTGGACATCCACCCGGAACTGTTTTGTGCGATCCAGATAGAAAGAAAGCACACGTTTTGGGTCCAGACGATGTAGCCTCTCTTCCTCTTTGGAAGGATGCGGAGGCGGAAAGAAGGTGGGCAAAGTGATGGTTTGCCCGATGTGAAAGGAGCTGACCACCTTGGGAAGAAAGGATGGACGAGTCCAGATAAACAGCCAGAAAAGGAGGTTTGGATGAAAGAGCCTGGAGCTCACTCACTCTTCTGACAGATGTGATGGCCACCAGGAATGCAGTCTTAAGAGTTAAAAGTCTTAAGGGACAGTTGTGAAGCGGCTCAAAGGGAGCGCACATCAAATAGGTCAAGACCAGATTCAAGTCCCACTGAGGCATAACGAAGGGTATAGGAGGAAAAAGAGGAGTTATGCCTTTTAAGAAATGATTAACAACCGGGGACTTGAAGAGAGAAGGCTGATCAGGAAGCCGAAGAAAGGCAGAAATGGCCGAAAGATAGTCCTTGATAGTGCCCAGAGCAGAGCCCTGCTGGGCCAAAGAAAGGAGGAACAAGAGGACCTCAGAAAGGGGGGCAGAAAGGGGATCCACAGTCTTTGCTGTGCACCATGCCACACATTTGTTCCATCTGCAGGCGTATACCGTCTTAGTGGGGGGATGACTGGCTGCCAAGATTACATCACAAACTTCGGGAGGCAAGTCGAATGACGTCAACTGCCGCCGCTCAATCTCCACGCAAGGAGGTGGAGGCTGGACAGGTTCGGGTGGAGGACCGTCCCCTGCTGCTACGACAGAAGATCCTCCCGAAAAGGCAGTCGGATCGGAGGATCGATGGCCATGTTGAGCAGCTCGGGATACCAGACTCTTCGTGCCCAATCTGGAGCCACAAGAATGACTTGGGCCCGGTCGCGCTTGATCTAATTCAGCACTCTGGGCAGAAGTGGTATAGGTGGAAAGGCGTACAACAGACCGCAACTCCACTCGCGATGAAAAGCGTAGTCTAGCGAGTGCCGCCTTGGAAATTCCAACGCGCAGAATTGCTGACATTGCGCGTTCTCTTCGGTGGCGAATAGATCTAACCAAGGCTCTCCCCACTGTTGAAAGAGACCTTGCACCACTTCCGAGTGAAGACGCCATTCGTGATCCATCATGGACCTGCGGCTGAGTTGGCCGCCCTGGCGTTCAGAGAATCTGCCAGGTGTTGAACTACCAGGGATATGCCCTGATGTTCCAGCCATGTCCAGAGGCAGAGGGCCTCTTGACATAGGGTCCATGACTCCACCCACCTTGTTTTTTGCAGTACCACATGGTGGTGGTGTTGTCCATGAACACCTGCACTACTCTTCCCCGGGAAGAGGGAAGGAATGCTTTCAGTGCAAGCCGGATCGCCCGCAGCTCCGGAAGGTTGATGTGGAGCCCGGACTCCGCCGGAGACCAGAGGCCTCTGATCTCCGCCTCTCCCATGTGGCCGCCCCATCCCAGAAGGGACACGTCTGTCATCACTGTGTGTTCTGGTTGGGGAAGGGAGAGTGATCTGCCGTTGACCCAATCCTGGTTCATGAGCCACCACTGCAATTGGCGTGCAGTGCCCTCCGAGATCTGGACACAATCGGACAGATTCCCCTGATGCTGCACCCACTGGAACTTCAGGTACCACTGCAGAGCCCCCATATGCCACCTGGCATGATCGACCAGCAGGATGCAGGAGGCCATGAGGCCCAGCAGCCTCAGGGTCATCCTGACCGAAACCCAGGATAGAGGCCGAAAGATCGGAATCATAGCCCGAATATCCCGGACTCGCTGTTCGGGAGGATAGACCCGAAACTGCACCGTGTTCAGAACCGCTACGATGAAGAGGAGCTTCTGAGATGGGGTCAGGTGTGACTTCGGCACATTGATGGAAAACCCCAGCGAATGCAGGAGGTCAGCCGTAGTCTGGGGGTGGGAAACGACTGCCTGGGGCGAGCCCACCTTCAACAACCAGTCGTCTAGATAGGGGAAGACTGGAACCCCTGATCTGTGCAGATGAGCTGCGACCACCGCCATCACTTTCGTGAACACCCGAGGGGCGCTTGTAAGGCCAAAGGGGAGCACGGTAAACTGAAAGTGCTCGTGGCCTACCGTGAACCGCAGGTAACGCCGGTGGGCCGGCAGGAAGGGGATGTGGAAATAAGCGTCCTGCAAGCCCAACGCTACCATCCATTCTCCAGGGTCGAGGGCAGACAAGACCTGAGCCAGGGTCAACATTTTGAACTTCTCCTTCCGGAGGAAGCGGTTGACGTCACTGAGATCCAAGATAGGACGCAGGCCCTTGTCTTTCTTGGGCACCAGAAAGTAGTGGGAATAACAACCACGATCTACTTCTGGGGCAGGCACGCACTCGATGGCTCCCTTGGCCAAGAGAGCCGCAACTTCCTGTTGGAGAAGGGTCAGATGATGCTCCGACATGCGATGGTACTTGGGTGGCATGGAGGGAGGGGTAACCTCGAAGGGAAGGGAGTAGCCCCTTCGGACTATTTGCAAAACCCACCTGTCCGACGTGATGGTGCGCCAGTGGGGGAGGTGATGGTGGATCCTGCCGCCCACTGGCGTTTGGTGGCCCTGAAAGGTCGGACTAGGAGTGTTTGGAGGCTGCTGCAGAGTGGGCGGTGGTGGACTGGCCGTCTCGCTGGCCACCAGAACCACGGCGGTGGTTCCCACGTCCTCGGCTGCGCTGAGGTGGAAGAGCTTGCGCTGGCCTGTGGCCCTGAAAGGAACGTGGTGGGGCACCCCTTCCGTGGCCACGAAAGGGGCGAAAAGCAGACCGTGCAGGGCACGTGGTGGAGAGGCCCAAGGACTTGGCCATAGCACGAGAGTCCTTGAAGCACTCTAGCGCACTGTCTGCCTTGTCGCCGAACAGGCGACGGCCATCAAAAGGCATGTCCATCAACGTGTTCTGGACATCCCCAGAAGAGCCAGTCATCCTCAACCAGGCGTAACGGCGAAGTGCCACCGACGTTGAAATGGTCCTACCCAGTGAGTCGGCAGTATCCAGTCCACAATGAATGGCGAACTTTGCTGCGTCTCTCCCCTCGGCAACAGCATGGGAGAGCATGGTCCGGGCCTCCTCCGGACACTGAGGCAGCACTTGCGCCACCGTATCCCACACAGAGTGGGAATAATGGCCCAAGAGGCATGCGGTGTTCACCGACCGCAGCCCTAAGCTGGAGGAAGAAAACAACTTCTTCCCAAGCTGATCCAGCTTCTTGGATTCCCTGTCCGGTGGTGCGGTAGGGAATGCGCTTTGGGACACTGAGGCTTGGACCACCAAGCTCTCGGGGGAAGGATGTTGGGAGAGGAAAGTGGGGTCGCCCGGAGCTGGGCAGTGGCGTCGGGCAACCATCCTATCCACAGGAGCCCCTGTGGTGGGCCTGGACCAGGTGCCCAAATGATGTCTGTAAGGGCCTCATTAAACGGCAGCAGGGGCTCCGAAGAGCTCGCTGCCGATTGAAGCACCTCTGTCAGGAGGTTAGTCCTGACTGCCACAGTAGATAGCTCGAGGTTTAGGGCCTCGGCCGCCCTACGCAACACCACTGTGTAAGACGCTCCCTCCTCCGTAGCCACGGTAGGAGGAGACAACATGCCAAGGTCTGGTGAAGTGTCCAGACCACTGGCATAACCCAGGTCCTCTCTCCAGTCCTGGTCATACTCCAACTGAGCAGTGAGAGTGTCCTCAGACCCCTCCCAGTATTCCTCATCCTCCTCTGGCTGCCAAACTGGCTGAAAATGGCCAGGGTGTAATGCAGGCACAAAAGTACCCGTAGGGTCTGGCGTCGGCCGACGCCGGTCTGACTCCGTATCCACATGGAGGTGGGAGCCGGCGTCGACGCCCGCTGGAGGTCCAGCCGGCGTCGGCAGCGGACGCGGTGCCGGTGGAGTCGGTGCCGGTGAAGGTGTCACAAGGTCGACCGGCGCCGATCCGGATCCAGGCCTGGATCCAAGGGGGCCCTGCGGCGACGGGCCGGAGCCGCCAGCAGGAGAGGCCTACTGCCCCCAACCGAGTCCGCGGGGCCCGAAGGCGCGCCGGTGGAGTCGGGCTGCCCAAAGATGGCATGCATGGCTTCGTAAAACTGACAAAGCTGGGCAGGGGTCGCTCCGGGTCCCGGAAAAGAAGGGAAGCTTCAGGCTCCGCACGCGGACGATGCTTCTTCGACTTCTTCTTGTGCTTCGACTTACCTGACCCCGAGTGCGAAGACTTGGATGCCGAGTGGTGATGGCTCCGCGACCGGCCTCTCGACCTCCCTCGCGACCGGGACCTCGAACGGCGCGGAGCCAACTGCCGGCGCTCAAGAAGCTTTCGGGACCGCTCCCGCAAAGACTTCGGAGCCATGGTCCGGCAGTCGGAGCACGACTTGGGGTCGTGGTCGCGCTCCAGGCAAAAGGGGCACACGCGGTGGGGATCCGTTACCGACATCATGCGGGAACAGGAACCGCAGGCCTTGAAGCCGGGAATCCCTACGTGCACCAGGAGACTCAAAAAGACGTTGACAAAGTCGCTCAAAAGTTCACTCAAAAAATGAGTGGAGGTACCGTGAGGGCGGCGTCTAAGTAGCTACCGCGACATCATCCCGGCGACCACGACGCCAACGATGGTCGCGGAGCCGACCGACGCCACCTTCCGACGCGCAGATGTACTGCTGACGAAAAACTTTCCGGATCCAGTCTGACGCCTGGGGGTAATTCTAAGGTAAGGAATCTATAACTAACTGTTTCTTTCAGATAAACATGACAACTCTGTCCCATCAGGGATTGTAGAAACAGTACATTACTTTTCGCTCAGTCACTTATGCTCACTTTGTCTCAGAGAGATACACAGAATAAACAGTCGGGATGTTTTTCAATAAGCATTTATTGAACCAGCGTCATTCTAGTGTAAAATAGGTGTGCTGAAACAACCATTAGACAGAAACAGATATAAATGATTATAAGCACCAACAGAGTAAAAGGATGGTAGATTTCTACCATAGTGCTAAAACGGCGAATACAGGCAGGTATAAAAATACATGACAATAAAAATACGTACTCCTACGATGCGACCCTGACTAGATGTACCTAAGTATACCTAGCATGTATGTAGGTGTAGAGCCAAGAATCCCTCTAGGATAAAGTCAACCCCATTACCTGAAGTAAGAGGCTCTGGGACCCCGCCTTGGTCTCGAGATGGATACCCCGCGAAGGATGTCAGACCACTGCGAGCTGGAGTGTCTGCGAGCAGGAACCTCAGCGTCTCGCGTCAGTGTGTCAGCATGGAAGTCCTTTTTCTCCTCTGCCTACCTTGGCAAGATATGGTGTTTATATACCCAAAGTGCTACCCTCAGGGGTTCTACCTTGCTGTGTCATGTCGGATTTAGGATAACAGAAGGAATGACCCTTATACATAGTTATTATGCAGGAGATGGTAGTCCTGCAGAGTTTCCAAGAATCCTCATGCATAATGGATGAGGCTAGTTTTCAGGGAAAACCCCATGTCCTGTAAGCAGTACCGTAACTAGGTAAAAGGTCAGTCCCAAGAACCGTTATGTAGTGTAATGGTAGGGGAGAATATAGGTGAAAGGTTAGGTTACTAGCTGAGCCTATATTGGGGTACCTACATGAAATATAACAGCGGGCTTGCCCCAGGCTGTCGTCTCCCACCTCCAGATTACGGCGGACCTCCTGCGCTCACTGGGGTTCACTATCAACGTGCCAAAGTCACACCTGACTCCCTCTCAGACACTCCCTTTCACCGGAGCTGTTCTGGACACAGTGCAGTTTCAGGCCTATCCTCCCTAGAAGCGAGTCCGGGATATTCAGGCTATGATACCGATGTTTCAGCCTCTATCCCGGATTTCGGTGAAAATGATGCTGAGGCTGCTGGGCCTCATGGCCTCCTGCATCCTGCTGGTAAATCAAGCCAGGTGGCATATGCAGGCTCTGCAGTAGGACCTGAAAGTCCAGTGGGCGCAGCATCAGGGGAATCTTTCCGACTACGTCCAGATCTCTGAGGGAACTGCACTACAACTGCAGTGGTGGTTAACAAACCCGACTTGGGTCAGAGGCAGATCCCTCTCCCTCTCCCTTCCCCAACCAGACCTAACAGTGGTGACCGATACGTCACTCCTGGGATGGGGCAGCCACCTCGGAGAGGCAGAGATAAGAGGCGTCTGGTCTACGGTGGAGCCCGGTCTCCACATCAATCTGTTTTAGCTCCGGGCGATTCACCTGGCACTGAAAGCATTCCTTCCCTCCCTCAAGGGGAAAGTAGTGCAGGTGTTCACAGACAACAACACCACGATGTGGTACTGCAAAAAACAGGGCGGGGTGGGGTCTTGGACCCTATGTCAAGAGGCTTTTCGCCTCTGTACATGGCTGGAACATCAGGGCATGACCCTGGCAGTTCAACATCTGGCAGGGTCTCTGAATGCCAGGGTGGACAAACTCAGCCGTAAGTGCCTGGTAGATCACGAATGGCGTCTTCACTCGGAGGTAGTGCAAGGTCTCTTTCAGCATTAGGGAGAGCCTTGGTTAGATCTGTTTGCCACCGAAGAGAACGCGCAATGTCAGCAGTTTTGCGCATTGGATTTTTCAAGGCGGCATTTGCTCAGCTACGCTTTTCGTCCTGAGTGGAACTGCAGCCTCCTGTACGTCTTTCCACCAGTACCACTTCTGCCTGAGGGCTGAAGAAGATCAAACACAACCGGGCCCAAGTCATTGTCGTGGCTCCGGACTGAGCCTGGTACCCAGAGCTCCTAAGCATGGCCATCGATCCTCCGATTAGACTGCCCCTTCGGGAGGATCTTCTGTTGCAGCAGCAGGGGACGGTCCTTCACCCAAACCTGTCCGGCATCCACCTCCTTGTGTGGAGATTGAGCGGCAACAGTTGACAGCTTTTGACTATCCGCCTGTAGCCTGTAACGCCATCTTGGCAGCCAGGCGTGCCTCAACTAAAACGGTATACGCCTGTCGATGGAATAAGTTTGTGGCATGGTGCACAGCAAAGGCTGGGGATCCCATCTCTGCCCCTCTTTCCGAGGTTCTCTTGTTCCTACTTTCTTTGGCCCAGCAGGGCTCTGGGCACTCTTAAAGGCTATCTTGCAGCTATATCTGCTTTCCTTCGGCTACAGCCCTCTTTATTCAAGTCCCCTATTATAAATAGGTTCTTTAAGGGCATAAATCATCTCTTTCCTCCATCTCCTTTCAGGCTGCACAGGTGGGACTTGAATCTTGTTTTAACTTACCTTATGTGCGCTCCTTTCAAGCCTCTTCACAACTGTCCTCTCAGACTCCTCACTCTGAAAACTGCCTTCATTGTTGCCATCACCTCTGCACGCAGGGTGGGTGAGCTTCAAGCTCTGTCTTCCAAGCCCCCTTTCTTCTCGGTGTATCCAGACAAAGTGGTGCTTAGGACAAGACCCTTGTTCCTCCCTAAAGTGTTTACACCTTTTCACATAGGACAAATGATCGCTTTGCCCACTTTTTTCCCACCTCCGCACCCTTCCAAGGAGGAGGAGAGACTCCACTGTCTGGACCCAAAACGTGCACTGCCCTACCTTGACCGCACAAAAGATTTCCCGGTGGATGATCAACTCTTTGGTGGCTATGTGGATGCCAAGAAAGGTCGGGCTGTCCAAAACATACCATCTCTTGATGTGTTGTCTTTTTTATTAAAGTCTGTTACGCTTTAATGAAAAAGGGACCTCCAGGGGGGCTGCGTGCTCGTCCACTAGGGCTACGGCAGCAACCACTGCTTTGGCACTTGGAGTCCCACTTCTTGACATCTGCCAGGTGGCCATGTGGGCATCTTTGCACACGTTCACCAGAAATTACTGCCTGGACAGCCAAGTTCGGAGGGAAGGCTATTTTGCCCGTTCTGTCCTCCAGGACTTTCTGGTGTGAACTTAGTTCGCAGTCCCTCCTCCGGGGATGGTATTGCTGGGGTATTTACTCCAAGGTAAGGAATCTATAACTAACTGTCTCTTTCAGATGAACAAGTTACTTACCTTCGGTAACAATGTATCTGTAAAAGACATAGGTTAGTTATAGATTCCTTACCGCCCCACCCATCCTCCCTGCTTTGCAAACTGATTTCTAAGGATAGGGACTCCCTTACAGGGCCCTAGTTGTGGTGCACCAGTGGTCAGTGTCTTTCTTGGCTCTGCACTTCTAGCATGGAAAGTCGTGTCAGAACTGACGTCAGCACCCAGGGGCGGCATCCAAGTAGGCACTGCGATATAATCCCGGCGACCATGACGCCGACGACGGACGCGGAGTCGACCGACGCCACCCACCGAAGTGCAGGGGTACTGCTAAGACACCTGGGGGTAATTCTAAGGTAAGGAATCTATAACTAACCTATGTCTCTTACAGAGACATAGTTACCAAAGGTAAGAAACTTGTTCTTCTTGGACTTTCCATGCCAGATGGTAGGTACGAAACATTAGTGTCCAGAATGGCTCAGATGAAAGGGAGCATTTGAGAAGGAGTTAGGTGTGACTTCGGCATATTGAATGTGAACCCCAAGAATGAAGAAGGTTCATCATAGTGACATCTGCCAGGGGGGAGCCCAACTTCAATAGGCAGCCATCTCTGTAGGGGAAGACTGAGACTTCCAACCTCCAAAGGTGAGCAGCAGCCAATGCCTTCACTTTCATAAACACCCATTGGCATTGGTGAGGCCTAAAGGGGAGCACTGCAAACTGGAAATGCTCCAAGCACAGATGACGTCTGTGGGCCTGAAAGATAGGAACATGATATTAAGTGTCTCGTTGATCCAACATTGCAAGATAGTCTCCAGGATCAAGGGCAGACAGGAGCTGGGCAAGGCTGAGCATTTTGAACCTGTCTTTTCTTAGGAAGGCATTGAGATGGCAAAGTTCTACAATAAGGCAGAGACTCTATCCATTTTTAGCACAAGAACATAGCAAAAGTGTTAACCATGATGTTCTTCTGGTGTAACAAAAGTGTTAACCATGACGAGGGCCTGCACCTCCTG
This sequence comes from Calotriton arnoldi, assembly GCA_963921515.1. Classification (NCBI taxonomy): domain Eukaryota; kingdom Metazoa; phylum Chordata; class Amphibia; order Caudata; family Salamandridae; genus Calotriton; species Calotriton arnoldi. The sequence goes on along the minus strand of CAWUFW010000899.1, from coordinate 2,277,918 downwards.
GTGTAACAAGGAGAGGTGGTCCTCCGAAAACTGTTTTACAAATGGGTGGCATGTGGGCGGTGGGGTTTCAAGGAATGGAAGAGCATAACCATACGGAACGATCTGAAACACCCACTTATCTGAGGCGACAGTATGCCACTCTGGATTCTGCCTCTTGCCGGATGGCAGTGCATTGAGGAGAGCGCACGAAAGAGGCTTCGAAGTAGGGTGCTGGGTGAGGAATGTCAGATTCCCACGCAATGGGCAATGACGGTGGGCAACCTAGCAGTTGACTAGAACCCCAGAGCAGGGGCTGGTCCATGCCTCCAGGAAGCCATCCGTGATGGCTTTGTTAAATGGAATCAGGGGTCCGCACTGGTTTGCCCTGGCTGAAGCACCTCAGTTAGAACATTTGTTTTATCTTCCACTGATGGGAGGTGGAGTTCAAGGGCCTTAGCTGCCCTCCCCATGACTATGGCAAATGGCAAACTTTACTTAGTGGCTATACCAGGTGGAGAGAGCAAACCTGAGTCTGGAGTGTTGTCTAGACTGCTGGCGTCACCAAACACCTCATAACTGCTTTCCCCATTGTCATCAGTGGGGTCAAAGGCCCCATACTCCGCTTTGTTCTAAAACTCAAGCCCGCCAAAAGAGAGGTATCCGAATCTGAAGGCTTTTGTGGGCCGGGCGACGCCAGTCTTGACCTTGAATGGGGTCGTTGCAGCGACATCTTGGAGTCATAATCAACAATAGGATCACCCTTGTCATGAGGTATCAGTGACACTGGTAGCGGCGTCCAAAGAACGAACTCTGGCAAGGGTCATGGAGCCATAATAGGGCTTGGAACCAGAAGTGGCCCGGAGACATGTCCATGTCACACTGGAAACAATTAGAGAAATGGCATGACAAAAGTTGAGACAAAGTTGGTCAAAAAGTGATTGAAGCAGTTCTCTGAATCCGCACCTGTTGGCAAGGAAAGAAAGGAACTGATGTTGGTGCGCTGGGGTTGCATCTACATATCCGGCACGGATGATGTTGACATGGAGCCATCACGACCACCTACTGGCAGGCAGATTTACTGCTCAAGATTTTCTGGATCCAGTCTGACACCTGGGAAAAATTCTAATGTAATTGAAGGAGGCTGGCTTAGTATATGGTGCACACTTATTTAAGTGAAGCACCTTGCATGATTCCTGACAACCCTTATGGTGTTTTTAGTGGTCGTAGACAACAACAGAAAGCTCTCCAAGTGTTAGCTGTGGAGAGCAGCCTTCAGGCTTACTTAGAAGCAGTGTTAAGCAGCTTGTTTTAACAGATCTAATCACGTAGTGTAGGATAAATGAAAAAGAACCACACAGTGTATATATCGACTTAAGTCTATTTTTTACACAACACTCACTAACACATTGGTATATCCCCTACCCGGAGATATCATCATAAATACACAACAAAATTTCAATTGCAAAAGGTAAGTAAGCACAATACACAGTGGTCTCCAGGGGGAGGCCAAATCTTATACAAAAAAACTGGAATGCAAACTGCGACCAAAGTTGGGACTTGGACCAGGAGACTCAAAAGAGCTGGGGACCCAAGGAACCACCCAAGCTAAGTACCCAGGAACACCACGGAGGCTGTGTGCAGAGTGGAAACACAGCCGCTTACTCAATAGACATCAACGGGAAAGTCGCGGTTGAAGTTTTAAAGAAGAAGGACCGTTCCCAGTGGACCCTGGAAAAACCCTGAGGAAGACAGAAGGTTGGAGAGTCACCCCACCCGTGGATACCCCAGGAACCAGGATACCTACACCAGGGAAGCCGGGTGCATATGTGCAAAGTGATGTTGGGAACAGCAGTACAACACAATGGAGGACTTCAGTAAAGATGCCGCTGGCGAAGATTGTGCAGAAGTTTAGTGGAATCCAAGGGTGGATTTTTGAAGAGAAGAACCTGCAAGCAGAGGGGACAGAGTCTATGCCACCCGGAGGTGACCAGGAGGCACAGAAGAGCAATGCCCACTGATGTCGGAAGGTGCAGGAGGGATGACGGTGACCTAGTAGCTGTAACTGTGACGACCGTTGGAAGCACCTTAAAGCCTTGGCAGCTGCAACAGGCGTGGAACGTGAAGAAGGAGCAACGTTGCGATCAGCAAGGTCCAAGGGACTCACCACAAGCGGTAGAGTCAGAGCAGGCCCCAAGCAAGCCGTGGAGCCCACTGAAATAGGAGAAGACCCCCGAGATGACCCACAGGCTGAAGGACAGGAGTTGCAAGAGGAACTCGAGCAGCTCAACAAAGATGAAGGCCCACGGGGCAGAGGATGCAGAGAGGACAATGATCTTGGCAGGAATAGATGCTGGAGGCCGGAGCTTCTTGTAGCCTGAAGATCTCTGGAGTGCAGAACCAACAAGCCTTGGCAACAGCAGGTTGATGCAGTACACAGGGGTTCAGTCCCAGTGGCTCCGATGAGGGATACTGGCCTCAAACTTGCTGGGGGGAAAGTTCAGGCCTTGAGGGAGTTGCAGAACCACCAGCTGTGTTGCTGAGCCTTTTGAAGTCCGTGGGACGTCAGGAACAGCTGACCTGTCAGCTTCGTTATGGTGCCTGCAGATGCAAAGGAGTGACTCCTTCACTCCAAGGGCGTTTACTTTGGGTGTCTTTGATGCCCACACATCTGTTGAAGATCCTGGATGAAGCACAGACACAGACAATGAAGAAGACTGGCAGAACAGTGAGACCAGGATCAGCAGGAGTCTTCCATGATGCAGTCTCGGTTCCAGGCGAAGTCCAGAAAAGTCCAGGTGTCCAGACGGTCGAAGAGTGACGTGGTTTCAGGCTTGAGTCTTGTCCCCTGGTGAATCTGAGGACCCACCCACAGATAAGCCCTTTTATACCCTAAGAAAGGGGTTAAGACGACTCTGGTGCCTCCCAGGGAAGGGGCATGACAGAGGAGACTACTCCCATGTCCTTTGTCCAGTTTTGCGTCAGAGTGGGAGCCAAGGGCTCCCAGAACTAGTTCTAACTAGAGTATACAAGGAGGGCACCACATGTGCCCTTCAAAGCAGTCTGGTGGTGCTGGCAAGTGCCCCCACCCTAGCAAAAAGCGTCCTGTCTGGGAGGTGGTCACACCTCCCTGTGACAGGAAACCTACTTCCCCTGTCGAGCTCAGCTCAGCAGCAGGAGGGCAGTATCGTGTCCGTGGTAGGCAGCAGCAGAAGCTTCCTAGCAGACCCTTTAAGGCTGCTATCTGGAGTACTGGAGGCTTCCCGGAAGATCCCTCCAGTGTATGGAATCATACCTCTAACACAGGTAACGGTGTTGGGGTATGATTCCAACATGCTTGATACAAATCATGCCTAGGTTTGGCACAGCCACAATATAGATAGCAATCGCATAATGATGCATGGCCACTATATTGTAGGAAGCTGGCTCTGTATATACTATACCAAAGTGAGGTATAGTGTGCACAGAGTCCAGTGGAATCCAAAAGGTAGGCATAGGTAAAGTAGATAGCATCTCACTCTCTATTTGTGGTAGTGTGGTCGAGCAGTAAGGCTTTATCAGAGGACAGTGTTAAGCATTTGTTGTACACCCTCAGTCAGCAAATGAATTCACACACTCAAAGACTGAACTTCAGACCAATTGTTTTTGTATAAAAAAATATTCTTTTAGTTATTTTATTTTCTAGAACCAAGCAAGCCTGGCACAGGTAAGTGATAAATACCTTGCAGTAAATATACAGTTGTAATACAGTTTGGATTGTAATTGTTTATGCACTTTGTTTTGATTACAGTAGTGTTACTGATAATGCTATGCTTTTCAGAATACAGTACATATACTTTGTATAGGATTTTTAGTAAAATATTATGTAAGTTACTTTTCAGATTTCTTTTCTTACACAGTGCAGTATGCCTGGATGCTGCACTGGGACATCTCCTGTAAACAGGTAAGTAAAAGCGTTTTGGTTATTTAGTTACAGTTTTAAAGGATTTCTTTGATTTTCCAATTCCACACTTAGAAACTTTTCATAGAAAAACAGTCAATGTTATCCTATGGAGGAAAATAGTGTTCTCAGTTAAAAGGTAAGCACTTTGTTGTGGGAGTTGGTATTCTAAGGTTAGACTCAGGGGTCTCCCAGGGTCAAGGATGCACTTTTGTTACACCCTCAGCGGCACTAGGGCGGCAGGGTGCAGAGTGCTGAGGCCCAATGTTATCCAATGGGGATAGGGGTCTGCGGTTGGTGGCTGCTGACGAGCAGGCCCCTAGGTTGTGGGAGCAAAGCTCCTGGACTTAAGCTCAGGGCAAATGGGGGGTTAGGCCAGGACAAAAGATGCACCCTCAGCGGCACTGGGGCGGCCAGGTGCAGTGTGCTGTTTTGGCGTTGAAAGCCCTGTAACTTTCAATGGGGAGTTTCCGGGTTTCAAAAGCACTGCAGGCTCGGGGACGAAGGTCTTCTGGAGTGCGACCACCACTTGGAGAGGTAAGTTGGGATGCTGGGGGTTGGTTAGGCACCATAGGTTGGGCCACCCAAGGCCGTGGGGCATCGGGTGTAGGGGTGCCTTTTAGGGTCAGATCTTCTTAACAGCTCCTGGTCGCGGTTGGGGCGACGCTCCGGTTTGAGGCTGAAGGCATCGGCTGGGGGCTTGAGGCAGGTCAGGGGTCACCGGATTTCGGGTCAGGATCGCTGGGGACACCTCTTGGTGTTGGGCCACTCGAACTCGGCCGTGGGCGTCGGGTGCAGAGTGGTGCAAACTTGCGGATCGTTGCGGAGCTGGAATCTGTTGTTTGAACAAATCGGGTGTTCACGGTAGACAGAGTCTTTGGGATTGAAGGCAGGCAGGTCCTCCAGGTTTCTCAAGGTTGCTGGCTGCAGGACACACCGGGATTTCGCTGGAGCAGGTTTGAGGTGGGGACAGGCCGGTAGGGCTGGGGCCAAGTCCGTGGACGTCCTCCTCTTATTAGCTTCAGCACGGCTGTTCGGTCCTTCTTCTTCTTTTCTTCTTCTGGTTTCTCCTCTGAGTTCTTGGTTCAGGGCTGCCCCCTAAATACTGTATTTAGGGGGCGTTTTAGGGTTCTCGAGGTCAGTAGCCAATGGGCTACTGACCTTAGGGTGACTACACCCTTGGTGTGTTCACCCCACGTGGGGAAGTGAGCACAATCCCTAATCCTGATTGGGCAGTGCCTGCCATCTGCAAGATGGCGGGTACTAAAGGGTGGGCTTCACCTTGCCTCCCCCACCTGAGGGGTGGGGTTGGCAGAGGTCGGCATACCTTCTGGGCTGGCTAATTTTTCCCGCCTGTCTTCCCGTTAAAAGGAGGGGAGACAGGAAGGGGGCCTGCTCCTGACAGCAGGAGAGGCTGGGGGTCACATTACAAAGGCTGCCAGGCCTTTGAAGCTCCCCTGCCACAGATGGCTCTTCCTGGCCTGTGGGAGGTGTGAACACCTCCCCCCAGGAAAGGCTTTGTTTCTGGGCTCAGGGAGCGAAGGCTCCCACCCTTGGGGTCCAAAAACATGTCTCGTGATGGCAGGCTGGTGTGTACCAGTCAGGGAACCCACCAGAGGCTTGTCGTTTTCCAAGGGGAATCTCTAAGATGCCCTCTGAGTGCATTTTTCATTGAATCCCACACTGGCATCAGTGTGGGTTTAATGTGCTGAGAAGTTCGATACCAAACTTCTCAGTTTTCAGTGTAGCCATTATGGTGCTGTGGAGTTTGTAATGACAAACTCCCAGCACCATATACTCTTTATGGCAACACTGCACTTACAATGTCTAAGAATGGACTTAGACACTGTAGGGGTACAGGGCTCATGCACCTGTACCCTCACCACTGGTATATGGCACACAGCTAGTGGGGTGACTGATCTATGCCAGGGCAGTGGGTTGTAGGCATGGCACACAGGGTTGGGTGCCATGTCGACTCTTCACTTTGTTTTGCACCAAAACATGCAGCCTGCAATGGCAGTGTTAAGCTGTGAAGGGTTTTCCGTACATCAGGGAAAAGGCGCTCAGACTCGTACGCGTTTATTTAACATTAGCTGCTGTATGTGTACGGTGCTAACAGGTTGGGGGAAATAACCCAATAACCCCCGTAAATCGTGTGAGTCAACAACCCACACTGGTAATATGAACACTGTCCTGTGCACACGTAGTTGGGATAATAGATCAAAGCAAAGTCTCAAAAGTTGCCCAATTCAAGATCGACATCAGTTGTGTGAATCAAGATTATTTAATGATGAAACAAAGCAAAAGGAAGAACCAGCCGACACGTGTTTCGTCACAATGGGTGGTAATCCCGTGACTCTTCAGGGCCGGAGGGTAGTGAAGAACTGGGCGCAAGTGAATGGGACGTCTTGAGAGAGAGACCACGGAGTCTGGAAAACCTGTTCAGAGCCGTGTGGCCAGGGAGGGTGGTCCCCGTACTGCCAGGGGGGGCAGGGCCCAAGAGGACACGCTTGAGTGAAGCTGCGTGTGTGCGGCAACGGGGAAAGAAATCGAAGGCGGATGAGCCCGGGACCTGCATAGAAGTCAGAGGAGAAGTGACGTCCGTCTCTCGATTGACTGCCATTCACTTGCGCCCAGTTCTTCACTACCCTCCGGCCCTGAAGAGTCACGGGATTACCACCCATTGTGACGAAACACGTGTCGGCTGGTTCTTCCTTTTGCTTTGTTTCATCATTAAATAATCTTGATTCACACAACTGATGTCGATCTTGAATTGGGCAACTTTTGAGACTTTGCTTTGATCTATTATCCCAACTACGTGTGCACAGGACAGTGTTCATGCAATGGCAGTGTGTGTAAAGGTACAGGGCTTCTAAGGGTGGCACAATAAGTGCTGCAGCCCTTAGAGGTCTTCCCTGGTCACAGTGCCCTGGGTACCTGTGGTACCATTTATCAGGGGCTGACCTGTGGCCAGAGATGCCAATTGGGTTTGGGTACAGTTTTGGGGAAAGAACACAGGCCCTGGGAACCTGATTGGCAGGGATCCAGGGCACATCAAGTCAAAAGTGCATCAGTAGTCTGGCAAAAAGTGTAAGGGTTACTGCAACAGAAACCCAGCTTCTCACATATATGTATTAAATTGGCTGACCGCACTTACAAAGCCTGGAGAATCAACTCTGAGGTTTGTAGGGGTGTCCTGCTCATGCAGTGGCACCCTCACACTTATAACCCAGCTTGTAACTTATAACCCTGCCTTCAGGTTTGAAAGGCCTGCCTTAGGGGTGACTTATAGGTTTTAAGTGGAGTGACCTCAGATATAAGAAAACTTATATCTGTTGAAAGTGGTGCTAGCACCAGCTTACACAGGCTGCAATGGCAGGCCTACAGTCACAGTTTGAGTGGTCTCTCATGGGTGGTATAATGCATGCTGCAGCCCAAAGGAGACCCCTGGTGTACATATGCCCGGGATACCTTAGTACCATATACTAGGGACTTACAAGGGTACACCAGTAGCCAATTGTGGAGGTACAGAAGAAATGACCCTGTCAAATGGAGGAAGGAAGCAAAGCCGCTGGGTTCCTGATTAGCAGGATCCCAGTCAGACTAGTCAAAAAAACATACTGACACCAGCAAAAAGTGGGGGTAACCATGAAAGCAGATCCTACTTTCCTACAGTAATGAATCTGTGGTTAGAATTCTCTTCCAGAACACTATTTTGTAAGGTAAGGATATCATTATCATTCTTAACTCCACTTATGCTCACTGCAGGAAAGTAGGATCTGCTTTCAAGTCACCCCCACTTTTTGCAGGTGTTCAACTTTTTTCTGACGAGTCTGACTGGGATCCTGCTGATCAGGACCCCAGTCACTGTGCTTCCTCCCTAAATTGGTAATGGTACGTACTTAGGTACATCCCAGATTGGATACTGGTGTACCCTTATAAGTCCCTAGTATATGGCACTGAGGTACCTAGGGCATAGGTACACCAGGAATCCCCCATGGGCTGAAGCATGTATTATGCCACCCATGGAGACCACTCAAACTGTAGCCACAGGCCTGCCATTGTAGCATGTGTAAGCTGGTGCTAGCACCACTTAAAACAGATATATGTTTCCCTATATCTAAGGTCACTGCACTTAAGACCCATAAGTCATCCCTCTAGCAGGCCTTCCAGTCCTGAAGGCAGGGTACTCGGTCATAAGTGTGAGGGTGTCCCTGCATGAGCAGGACACCCCTACAGCCTACGGAGTCCATTCTCCCGGATTGTAAGTGCATCAGCCATATAACATATAGAGGGGCATTGCGTCATTACGCGATGACCATATCTACATTGGCTGGAACAAACCTGGGCATGTTTGGTATCAAACATGTTGGAATCATACCCCAAAACAGTATCCAGTGTTGGAGGTATGATTCCATCCACAGTAGGGCCCCTCCGGGAGGCCCTTCATGCTCCCAGGACCGATCTAACAGAGCCTAAAAGCAACCTAGGGCTGCTGCCAACCACAGACACGATTCTGCCTTCCTGCTGCTGGGCCAAGCCAGGGCAGGGGAAGGTAGTACAATAGGTTTCCTGTCACAGGGAGGTGTGACCACCTCCCAGACAGGACTTAGTGTATTGGGCCGGGGCAGGAGCGCTTGTCAGCGCCACATAGTCTGCTTGATGGGCACATTTTATGCCCTCCTTGCATAATCCAGTTCAAACCAGATCAGGGAGCCGTTGGCTCCCCGCTCTGGCGCGAAACTGGACAAAGGACATGGATGTATCCTCCCCATTGTCCGACCCCTCCTCTGGGAGGGACCCCTGAATCGTCCCAACCCTCACCTTAGGGTACTTAAGGGCTTACCTGTGGGTGGGTCCCTAGATTCTTTGTGGGATTCGATTCAGATCCAACTCCATTTCTTCTTTGACCGTCTGGACATTTTGGCCGAGTCGTGCTGACCGTGCCGAACTGATCGCATCGTCCTTTGCTTTGGGACCAAGACCACAACTGAGAAGACTCTGTCGACTCCTGATCTCATCGCCCTGCAAGCCCGCTGCACCATCAGTGTCCGTGCTCCATACGGGTTCCGTCCCATGTCTGTGGACATCTAAAGATATCCAAAGGAATCTCCCTTGGAGTGAAGGCGTCACTCCCCTGCATCCGCAGGCACCGTAACACGATCGACCGGTTTCCTAAACCTGGGCTCCATCGGACTCCACAAGGCTCTGCAACACAGGTGGGGGATCAGCGTTCCCTCAAGGTCTGAGCTGTGCTCCCATTGAGTTGAGGTCAGCATCTTTCGTAGAACGCCCTGCAACAAGACCCCTGTGCACTGTGTCGCTGCATTGCTTTAATCACCCTGGTGACTGCAACGGTTACCACAACCGACTCGTGCCAACAGAGTCCGACGCATCAAGAGGTTCTGTCGACGAGTCTGTCCACGCTATAACTGACCCGTGCTGATGCGGTTGGTTGGACGGACTGATTCTTTTGTCTTCAGCATCCTGGTGGCTCGGGCCAAGCTACCGATTTGGTTTACCCAAGCTTGAAGCCTCTTCATCTAACTTGTTTTATTTGAACTCGAGTGGCCTTCATCTTCTGTGCCTCCTGGACGTCCCGGTGAGGCATAGAATCTGCCCTCTCTGCTTTCAGGTACTCTTCGACTCAAACTCACTTCTGGGTTCCAACAGACTCTTTCGTCCTTCTGTGGTAAGACTGCAACCGCGACGTACCTGCTGATCCGTATTGAGTATATCGTTGGGTATCCTCTTCCGTCCCGACCATTGGGGGGTTCCTAGACTCTCACCTGGGGTGGTTCCTGGGGTCCCCAGCTCTTCTACGTCTCCTGGGTCCAGTCTCGACTTAGGTCCTGGTTCACTTCCCACTCCTTCGACATATGGTCTTGTCTCTCCTCTGGGGACCACTGTGTATAAGTGCTACCAGTTGTTATATGTTCAAAGTATTGTGTGCATTGTGAATATCTCCGGGTAGGAGATACCGTAACGTGTTAGTGAGTGATTGTAATAAATATTTATTTTTATAAGTACACTGTGTGGTTCTTTTTCATTTAGCCTACACTAAATGATTGGATCCTGGTAAACCAAGCTGCTTTGCACTCCTCCTAGACTAAGCCTGAAGGCTGCTCTCCACAGCTACCACTTAGAGAGCTTTCTACAGTTATCTAAACCCCTAAAATCACCATAAGGGTCATTCGGGTTAGTGCAGGGTGCTGCACTTACATAAGTGAGCACCATATACTGACACAGCTTCTCACACTCACCTATTAAGGTCAGTGTAAGTGAAGGTAACACTACTAATGATATACTTACTTTGCGATGTAGTGGTAGGCAATATTAACAACCTCATTATAGTGTGATAAAACCACTCTTCTGTTCATAGACTCCAAGTAAGTTGTTTCAGAGCCTAGGTACAATTTCATCTGGGTTTGCTGCACCCTCTGTGGTTTTGTTGTATTTTAACAGGTGCTTGTGTTGTTACCTCAGGCAGTTTTGTTGTAAATTGAGATGGTCTCTGATAACCTTAGGTCGTTTTGTTGTACCTTCGGATGGCTCTGTTGTGACCTCGGGTGGTTTTGTTTTAACTTTGACAGGTTCTAGTGTAACCTTAGGCGGTTTTGCAGTGACTTGATGTATTTCTGTTGTATCCTCAGGTGTTGTGGTAACTTCGTGTGGTTCTGTTGTCACATAAATGGCTTTAATGTAACTTCAGGTTTTCTGTTGTACCCTCAGATGATTTTGTCTGGACCTTCCCACACACAATAGTCTTGGCCCTGGTAACATACTCAAACTCTTTCATTCTCCATGGAAGGAATTCCTGCCAATATGGTGAAGATTTTCCAATATAGTCGTTTATCCTCTCCAGACTCTTTGCACCATTTAATCTCTGTGCCTGGTATTCACCATGCTCTGTCTGAGTACTCAAAAGTGACATACAATACTCACTGCAGAAGTCCATACTCACTACATTATCTTCAAGAGAAAGACACTAATGATGGGGCTACCCAATGCTCCACTGCATAATGCTTAAGCTCTCACAGATAACTGACATAATATTGAGCACAATATGGAGACACTGAAATATTCTGTCAAAAATATCAATAACAAAAATATGGTTTCCCCATACTTATAATGGTAAGTACAAAAATATCGAAAACAAAATATAATTTCACACTAATATTGTTAAAACATACAAAAATATTGATTTTTAATATTTATATTGTAAGCTTGGGCAGAGTTCACGGAGTTCTGTATAGCGGAACTCCACGAAGTGCAAAAAAACCTCGGCGGCGGAGTGCGTTAGATAAATGCAGTTCGCGGTGATTTCCAGGGCCGGGTGTTTGTCTGCACTGCGCAATCATTGTGAACAGCACCATGCACAGATCAAGCAGGCGCTGATTCCTTTCTGCCGCTCGAGTAGATTTTTTACTCGAGTGGCAGCTTTCTCAACGCGAACAGACGGATTCTTAATGCAAGCGGTTGCGAGCATACGCGACCACTCGCAATGAGAAATCTGACCGCCCACGTAGAAAAATCTCACCAGGAGGTTGATATACCAAGCTCGCGCTCACCAACTTGACGTTGACGATCGTGAATGAGGAAAAATCTCACGTGAGGTGGATTTTCCTTGCTCGCGCTCGCCATCTTGACGTTGACGAGCGCGAGCAAGGACAAAAAATCCACTCCGTGGAACTCTGCGAGCTCTGCTAAACGCGGAGTGCGGAAAATTCGACGAGCGGAGTTCACCGCCCAGGCTTAAAATATTGTAGGAGGCTGGCTTAGTATATGGTGCACACTTATTTAAGTGGTGCACATTGCACTAATCCAGACCACCCTTATGGTGATTTTAGTGGTCTTTAATACCCACAGAAAGCTATCAAAGTGGCAGCTGTGGAGAGCAGCCTTCAGGCGTACCTTGAAGGAGTTTTAAGCAGCTTGTTTTTACCAGTTTAATCAATAGTGTAAGTTTAATGAAAAAGAACCACACAGTGTTAACATAAAAAAAACCTTCTATTTATTACACAACACAAACTAACACATTGGTATACCTCCTTCCCCGAAATTTCAACACAATACACAAGAACACTTCAAATGCAATCAGGTAGGTAGCACAAAATACAATGGACTCCAGGGGAGACCAAACCACATACTAAGAAAGTGGAATGAGAACTGCAAAGGAGGACAGGACTTGGACAAGAAGACCCAGAGGAGCAAGGAACACAAGGAACCACCCATGGTAAGTACCCAGGAACCCACCAGAGGCTGTGTGCAGAGTGGAAACACAGCTGCATACTTAACAGAAGTCAATGGAAAAGTCGCAGTTGCAGTTTTTCAGAAAAAGGACCCTTCCCAGTGGACCCTGAAGAAACCCCGTGGAGGACGGAAGTTTGGAGAGCCACCCTACCCATGGATGTCCCGGGAACCAGTCTACCTACACCAGAGCAGCAGGTTATATAGAGGTGAAAAGATGTCGGAAACCTCCGTAGATGACAATGGAAGGCTTAAAACAAAGTGCCTCTGGAGAAGTTCAGGAAGGAGTTCGGTGAAATCCAAAGGTGGATTCTGGAAGTGAAGAACCTGCAAGCAGAGGGGACAGAGTCTATGCCACTCTGACGTGACGAAGACACAATGCCCATCGATGTCGGGAGGTTCGGAAGAGTCAGCGGTGACATTGCAGCTGTGAGGACCAGGTGATGCTGAGGAAGTCCAGGAGCCATGCACGAGCTGTCCCACGTCGGATGTCAGTGACTAGGGTGTCAGTGTCCGGCGGGAGCACCAACAAGCCTTGGTAGCCACAACTAGCCTGGAAAACGAAGAAGGAGCAACGCTGGGATCAGCAAGGTCCAAGGGACTCACCAACAACAGGAGAGTCAGAGTAGACCCTGAGCAAGCAGGGGAGCCCACTGAAGCAGTAGAAGACCCTCAGGAGGTCCCACAAGCCAAAGGCACAGGAGTAGCAAGAGGACCTCGAGCAGCTTTGCAAGAAGGAAGGCCCACGGTGCAGAGGATGCAGTGAAGATGCTGTTCTTGGAGGCAAGAGATGCTGGCAGCAGGAGCTTTTTGCAGCCCAAAGATCTCTGGAGTGCAGTGCCAACAAGCTTTGGCAAAGGCAAGTTGATGTGGTGCGAAGGGTTTCAGTCCCAGTGGTTCCGACGAAGGATACTGGCCTCAAAGTTGCAGAGAGGACAGGTCCGGCCTCGAGGGAGTTCCAGAACCACTACATGTGTTTCTGAGCCTAGGGAAGTCCGTAGGATGACAGGAGCAGCAGACCGGTCAGCTCCGTTGCGGTGCCTGCAGATGCAGGAGAGTGACTCCTTCACTCCAAGGGAGAATAATTCAGGTGTCCTTGATGCCCACAGGTCTGTTGAAGATCCTGGAAGAATCACATACACAGACAACGAAGAAGACTTGCTGTCCAACAAAGTCCAAGAGTCCTGACGGCCGAAGAGTGACGTGGTTTCAGGCTTGAGTATTGTCCCAGGTAAGCTCTTAAGTACCCTAAGGAAAGTGTTGGAACAAATCAAGGGTTCCTCCCTGAGGAGGGACTGGACAGATTGAAGGATAATCCCATGACCTTTGTCCAGTTTCATGCCAGAGCGGGAGCCAAGGGCTCTCTGAACTGGAGTATGCAAGGAGGGCCCCAAAAGTGGCCTTCAAAGCAGTCTGGTGGTGCTGGCAAGCGCCCCCATCCCAGAACCAATACATTAAGTCCTGTCTGGGAAGTGGTCACACCTCCCTGCGATAGGAAACCTATTGTTCTACCTTCCGCTGGTTGATATTGGCTCAGCAGCAGTAGGGCAGAATACTGTCTGTGGTCCGCAGTAGCACTAGCTTGCTGTCAGACCCTAAAATGCTGTTACCGGGAGTACAGGGGGTACCCCAAGGAAGGCCCCCAGTACATGGGACCATAGTTCCGTCACTGGAATCGGTGTTTGGGTATGATTCCAACATGTTTGATACAAAACATGATCGGGTTTGGTGCAGCCACTATATAGTTAGATATCTCGCAATGACTGATGTCCACTATATGTATTAAAATGGATGACCAAACTTACAAAGCCTGGAGGATTGACTCCGGGGTTTGTAGGGGTGTCCTGCTCATGCAGGAGTACTTTCACACTTGCAACCAAGCAGCCTGCCCTCAGGGCTGAAGAATTTGCCATAGGGGTGACTTATAGTTTTAAAGTGCAGTGACCTCAGATATAAGGAAACTTATATCTGTTGTGAGAGGTGTAAGCATCAACTCACACAGGCTGCAATGGAAGGACTGTTGTCGCAGTTTAAGTGGACTCCCATGGGTGACACAATATATGCTGCAGCCCATGGGAGACCCTTGTGTACATATGCCCTGGGTACCTTAATACCATATACTAGGGACTTACAAGGATACACCAGTAGTCAACTGTGGAAGTACAAAATTACTTACCATGGTCAATTTAGGGAGAAAGCACAGTGACTGGGGTCCTGATTGGCACGATCCCAGTCAGACTAAGTCGAAAACATACTGACACCAAGCAAATACTGGGGGTAACCATGAAATCAGATTCTACTTTCCTACACCCCCAAACAAAAGGAGATGAGACTATTCTTGCCCAGTTGAGTCTTCATTTTCCAAGTGGAAATATCTGGAGAGTCCATCTGCGTTGGCATGGTTACTCCCAGGTCTATGTTCTACAGAAAGGTCCATCCCCTGTAGGGAAATGGGCCACCTCAAAAGTTTGGGATTTTCACCCTTCATTTGTTTAAGCCATAAGAGGGGCCTTATGGTCTGTTTGAATAATGAAGTGAGTGCCAAACAGGTATGGCCTCAACCTCTTCAAGGTTCAGACCACAGCAAAGGCCACCCTTTCAATAGCCGACCAACGATTCTCCCTGGGGGTCAACCTTCTGCTTATAAAACTACTGGTTGAGCCCGACCATCTGCATTAAGCTGTGACAATGATGCATCTACCCCTATCTCAGAAGCATCTGTCTGGACAATGAAGATTTTGGAGTAGTCAGGACTTTGCAGAATTGGAGCAGAGCACATGGCCTGCTTCAGGTCATCAAATGTTTTCTGACAGCTAACTGTCCACTGAACTTTTTTTAGGCATTCTTTTGGAGATGAGATCATTAGGGGTGCCACTATAGATCCATAGCCCTTAACAAATCTCCTGTAGTACCCAGTCAGGCCCAAGAAAGCTCTGATCTGAGTCTGGGTAGTGGGAGCAACCCAGTCCATTATGGTCTGGATTTTGCTCGCCAATGGTTGAACTTGGCCCCCCCCTACAAGGTGGCCCAAGTACACAACCTTACTCTGCCCTATCTGGCACTTTGTGGCCTTGATAGTGAGGCCTGCCTTCTGCAGAGCCTCAAGTACATTTCTGAGGTGGACTAGGTGATCTTCCCAGGTGGAGCTGAAGACAGCAATATCATCTAGATATGCTGCACTATAGGCTTCCAGACCTATCATGACTTTGTTTACCAGCCTTTGAAATGTAGTAGGTGCATTCTTCAAACCAAAAAGCATTACAATAAACTGATAATGCCCACTAGGGTTTGAAAAAAAAAAGTTACTTACCTGTACACTGTGGTTCTCCAGTGTTGATATATTTTATTGATTCACATGCCTGAATCTTCCCCGTCATCATTGTAGGAGTCCCACGGTAATAGTAAACAATAGCAGTACTGAAAAACATTACCTTAGACCTCCATAGAACAGCAACCACAATTTAGTAACCTGTCAACCTTATTTTATAACATCCAATACTCAGCCAATCACAGCAGAGACCTCAGAGTACCCTTCCCCTACAGAGCCACCATACCTCAGATTTCGAACACAAGTGCATATTTAGAAAAAACGCAGAGGTACATGGTGAGCCTAATCAGAGAGAAGGAAGGGTTGCATGTCAATCTATAAAAGATATCAACACTGGAGAACCACAGTGTACAGGTAAGTAACTTGTTTTTTTTCTCTAGTATTGTATCTTTTATAGATTCACATGCTTGAATCCGACTAGTAAGCAGTATACCACGTAAAAAGACCAAATGACGGCGGTGGGTAGGCGAAGGGTCCCACCATGACGCAAAAGAAAAATCATCATAAAGCAAGAAGATGAAATATGAAAACATCCACTTATATATAAAGAAAAACATGCAAGCATAAATCACAACCAGTTTACAAAATAAAATAGGCCAATAGCTGCATACTTTAAGCAAAGAGGCGACGAAGAGCCGCAATGTCCTACAGCTATATCTGCCTTCTTCAAACTATCAAGGAAGTATAGCTTTGTGAATGTGTGAGCATTCTCTCACGTTGCTGCCCAGCAGATGTCAGGTAGAGATGCTCCTGTAAACAGGGCTGAAGAAGTTGCCACTATCCTTATTAAGTGAGCCTGTGTTTTCACAGACGGTGGACCTCCATCCTTTTCATGACAGAAGACAATCGCTGAGGTGACCCAACGAGCAGTGCTGGCCCGAGTTACAGCTTGCCCTTTTCTAGGAGCCGAGAAGGAAATCAGTAATTGAGAGGATTTATGAAAGACCTTTGTTCTTTGCAGATAAAACGTCAAACAACGTTTAATATCCTATGAATGCAAAGCTCTCTACCTCACTGAGGATGGATTAGGAAAGAACGTGGGTAACACAATAGGTGGTAAGTTGAAGGCACCTTAGGTGTAAATGAAGGATTAGTGCGCAAGATAACCCTGTCTGGCAGAAACTGAAGATATGGCTCTGTCATGGTGAAAGCAGGATTTCACTGATACATCTAGCTGACGTAATGGCCAAGAGAAAAGCCACCTTTCAAGAAAGGAACTTCAACTCGCATATGTGCACTGGTTCAAATGGAGGACACATTAGCTGCAACAGGACTATATTTAATTGCCACAGTACTGGAGGAGGCTTAACAGGCGGGAAAGCTCTAAAGAGTCCTTTCATAAATGCTTTGATGAGTCTATTGGACCACAAGGAAGATTGATCTGAACTTCTTTTAAATCTAGAGATTGAAGCAAGGTGAACTTTTATGGAAGAAGGTGAAAGCCCTGCTTTGGCTAGGTGCAAGAGATAAGGTAGAACCTGCTCCGGAGTAGATGAAAAAGAATGTAATGTGTGAGTGGTACACCATGCACAGAATCTCTTCCATTTAACTGTGTAACATTTGAGCGTGGAAGGAGCTCCAGACTTTTGTAGTATTGACTTGCGTTTCTCGGATAGGCTCAAGTCTCCAAACTCAGTCTGGTGAGGAACTAAGCCAACAAATGAAGAATTTGCGAATGAACCACTTGGCCCTGGTTCATGTAAAGAAGATCCTCCTTTGGAGGAAAGAGAATCAGAGCACACTCTGATAGGCGATGCAGCTCGGTCTACCAGAATTGCCTTGCCCATCTGGGGGCAATGAGAATGAGCCGACATGGCTCCTGCTTTATTTTCTTAAGGACTCGAGGGATGAGTGGAAATGGAGCAAATGCTTAGGCGAACATCTCTGCCCAAGAAAACTGGAAGGCATCTCCCCACGATTTCGGATGAGGATTCCTACTTGCGAAAAGAGGGCACTTTTTTTTTAGGAACAGATCTAAAGCTGGATAACCCCAGGACTGGAAGACCACCTGCAACTATTGGTCGTTGCACTCCCATTCGTGGCATTGCTTGGAAACCCTGCTGAGAGAGTTGGCTTGCTCGTTGTGGACTCCTGGCACGTGTTCAACTTGCAAGGAGATGGGGTTGACAAGAAGCCACTCTCAAATCTGTTGAGCTTGAAGGGAAAGTGATTGAGATCTTGAGGCACCTTGCTTTCGAAGGTAAAACATTGTAGTAGTATTGTCCATCCTGATTAGCAACCTTGGATTTGAGGCAGGAAAGCTTTAAGCTCAGGAATACTGCCTTGAGTTCTAGAATGTTTATGTGGCACCCCGACTCCTGTTTCGACCATTTGCCGTGAACCTGTAATTCCTGAAGGTGAGCCCCCATCCGTGCATCGACGCATCCAAAGTCATTACCAGCTGCTGCACATTGTGAATTAAAGCGAGACCTTGCGAAAGGTTTTGTTTGACCATCCACCAGAACATCGCAGCTCTCATTGCTGCTGAAATGTAAGCCTTGTCATTGAAGGGTCCTTGAGATTGAATCCACTGAGCATCGGCTGCTCCTGCAGTGGTTGCATGCGGATATGGCAAATGGGGATTAGCAGGATGCAAGAGGACATCATCCCCAACATGGACTTGTATTGTTTCACAGAAATGAACCTTTTTGCTCAGAGAAGTCTTTTTGTATCTTGAACATGCAATATTCTTTTGTGAATGGGAAAGGCTTTGCCGAGATCGTGTTGAGGCATGCTCCCAGAAATGTCAGAGATTTGGTAGGAATGGTGTACAGACAGAATATCGAGTTGTTTATTTCGAACTACAACAATATCAAGTTTGAAATATCGAGATACAAGAATATCGACAGCAAGTATATCCTAGCACAGAATATCGACAGTAATGTAAGAAATATAGTTTTTTTAAATATCGAAGACAGTAATATCGTTTGTGAAAATATCGTTGTTAATAATATCGATATTTATATTAGTGTTCTGTATTTTAGTATGTGTGTTAAAAGTATGTGATGTAATGTTTTGGTATAAGTGTAGTTTTTTTTAATGTATGTCTTAAATTTTTTGCAGTAATTACTTTTATGAAAATTATTTTTTGCATATTTTAGTTCTGTAGCGGGTTGTGGGTTTATAGGGGAATAGGGTGGGGAGTAATTTAATTATAATAAAGTAATTATTAATTTTTCTTTATTATTATTTAAAATGAATGTATTATTAATTAATTATTAATTGGTTATTAATTAATATTAATTAATTATTCGATAATTATATTAATTGTGTTGTTTTTTTAGGAGCGGGTTGTGGGTTTATAGGGGAATAGGGTGGGAAGTAATTTAATTATAAAAAATAATTATTAATTTTTATTATTTTAAATTAATGTATTAATTACGTATTAATTAATTAATTATTAATTGGTTATTAATTAATATTAATTAATAGATAATTATATTAATTGTGGTTTTTTTTTAGTGCCGAGTTGTGGGTTTATAGGGGAATAGGGTGGGAAGTAATTTAAATATAAAAAGGTAAATATACATTTTTATTTATATAATTTATTATTAAGTAATTATTAATCGGTTATTAATTTTTATTAGTTAATTAATTGATAATTATATTAATTGTGTTTTTTTAGGAGTGGGTTGCGGGTTTATAGGGGAATAGGGTGGGAAGTAATTTAAGTATAATAAAGTAATTATTAATATTTAAGTACTAGTATTTATAATTAATTTATTATTAATTAAATATTAATTGGTCATTTAATTATAACAATTATTTAATTGATAAGTATGTTAATTTTAACCCTCCGCAATCCAACACTTTCCCTACTGTTGCACTCACTGGAGTGGGAATAGTAATTTTTACACCTCTGCTATCCAACACTTTTCCTACTGTTGCACTCTCTGGAGTGGGAATAGTAATTTTTACCCCTACGCTATCCAACTCTTTCCCTACTCTTGCACTCTCTGGAGTGGGAATAGTAATTTTACATCTCCACTATCCAATACTTTCCCTACTGTTGCACTCACTGGAGTGGGAATAGTAATTTTTACCCCTCCGCTATCTAACACTTTCCCTACTGTTGCACTCTCTGGAGTGGGAATAGTAATTTTTACCCCTACTCTATCCAACTCTTTCCCTACTCTTGCACTCACTGGAGTGGGAATAGTAATTTTTTCCCCTCCGCTATACAAAACTTACCCTACTGTTGCACTCGCTGGAGTGGGAATAGTAATTTTTACCCCTCTGCTATCCAACACTTTACCTACTGTTGCACTCTCTGGAGTGGCAATAGTAATTTTTTCCCCTCCGCAATCCAACACTTTCCCTACTGTTGCACTCTCTGGAGTGGCAATAGTAATTTTTTCCCCTCCGCAATCCAACACTTTCCCTACTGTTGCACTCTCTGGAGTGGGAATAGTAATTTTTACCCTTCGCTATCCAATACTTTCCCTACTGTTGCACTCACTGGAGTGGGAATAGTAATTTTTACCCCTCCGCTATCTAACACTTTCCCTACTGTTGCACTCTCTGGGGTGGGAATAGTAATTTTTACCCCTACGCTATCCAACTCTTTCCCTCACTGGAGTGGAAATAGTAATTTTTTCCCCTCCGCTATACAAAACTTACCCTACTGTTGTACTCGCTGGAGTGGGAATAGTAATTTTTACCCCTCTGCTATCCAACACTTTCCCTACTGTTGCACTCTCTGGAGTGGCAATAGTAATTTTATCCCCTCCGCTATCCAATATTTTCTCTACTGTTTTAGTTAACATAGTGTAAAATATATTTTAAAAAGATTTTTAAAAAATTTATATTTTAATTTGTTATATATGTTTTTTGTTTTTAATTTATATTATTGGTGTATGTGTATATATATATATGTATTTATAATTTTTAATATGTTTTTTAACAATTTATAAGTTATTAAAATAATTATTTATAAATATTATTAAGTAAGTATATATATTATATTTTAGACATATATATGTTTAAATTATTTTTACATTATACGTATTACTTATAATTTTAAACATTTTCTAATAATTTTAACTATGTTTTTTTAATTATATGTATTATTTACTTTATTTTACATTATTTTTTAACATTAAAAAACACAATATTTTTAACAACGATATTTTTAACAACGATATTTTTTTCTATATTTTTGTACTTACCATTATGTAGATAGGACTTCGATATTCTGGACATCGATATTTTTGCGACGATATTTTTGTACCTCGATATTCTGACTGTCGATATTCTGT
The DNA here is from genome assembly GCA_963921515.1 of Calotriton arnoldi. Classification (NCBI taxonomy): domain Eukaryota; kingdom Metazoa; phylum Chordata; class Amphibia; order Caudata; family Salamandridae; genus Calotriton; species Calotriton arnoldi. The sequence goes on along the minus strand of CAWUFW010000899.1, from coordinate 2,257,166 downwards.
CAGTGATCCGGTAGGAATGAGGGACGATTTTTCCATATTAAGGCGACGACCTAGAGACTGGAAGAGATTTTGACAGGCTTGTGTTAAAAAAAAATTAAAAAAAATTAAGTATCTTTATTAAGCAGCTTGTAATAGCAGCAAATAGAAATCTCCCCAAGATTAGGGCTCAACGAATCATCTGTGCCAAATATATCTTATACAAGCCATTTTACATTTCAAAAACCTCCCATTTCAAACAAGCCCTCTTCCCACACCCCCCCACACCCTGGCACTAATACATACGTCTGATACACCTGGTAGTAGCACAATATAACACTTGGCAATAGTCAATAACAGTACCATCGCTCCCGGCCCATATAGAGAATTCGTCAGTTCAGGAAGTTATGTCAAGCCTGGATTTGCAAGGAGGTACCCAGAGAGGGGAGCCCAGAAGTCCTTAGGGCGAGAGGCCTCAGGCAGCTCCTCCGCGTAGATTCCCAATTGTTCCCTACAATAAATTAAATCACGGATCCACCTCTTAACCGTCGGTACAGTTTTTGCACCCCAACACTGTGCTACAGCCTGCTTGGCGAACAAGGTGGAAATGGCTACCAGCCGTCTATTGCAGGGTTTAAGCTTCTGTACCCAGCCCAGCAGACATATATCAGGCATGCACCCTACAGTTTCCTGTTACAATCTCAGTTAACACTTGCGTGACCCGTAACCAAAAGTTATATATATCAGTGCAATGCCAAGCTAGGTGCATAAAATCTGCGTCAGCCTGCCCACAGCGCACACAGCAAGCACTTTCACGCAAGCCAAACCTTCGCAATTCAAGCGGTGTATAGCAGAGCTGATGCAAGTATTTAAAATGGATGATGCGGAGGTTGCAATTTGCCGTCAAGCACCCAGTTAATGTACAGCAGAATTTCCAGGCATCTAGTGACAGTGTAGAGCACAAGACAGCATTCCATTTAGTGTAAGAGGGGGACTCACTGAGATCTGTTTCCTGAAGGGACGCATTGTATAATTTGGTGATCAGGCCCCTTTGGTCCTCCCCCGTTAGCACCGCCCGCAGTGCCAGCAGCGTGCACGGCTCGGCCGGATATGCAGGGTAAATGTCTCGAATTGCCTGCCGCACCCGCACATAAGTGAACCACAGCATCAGACCTGTGTCCCGCCCACTCTGCAGGTCCGACAGTGGCCGGAATTGGCCCTGCTTATATAAGTCGCCCATTTGAGTAATCCCCACCTCCCCCAGTGTCTTCAAGGCCGCCGGTTCTCGTGCAGCAGAGATATCAGGGTGCGCGTCAAGCGGCAGTGATGGTGCATAGAGATAGTCCAAATGTGCTCTACTAGCAAGGGTTTTCCATGCCCAGGCCGTGCAGTGAACTGGACTAATTTCAGCTCACGGGCCCCCTCCGCCGCCCATCAAGGCAGCCGCTACCAGAGGCATCGGGAGCACGGAGTCTGCCTCAACCGCCGTATGCGGCTGGAACCACTGTGGGTAATACCAGAAATGCGCAAACTGCGCCTGTGCGCATAAGTAATACAAGTGCATATCAGGGGCCTCAATCCCACCGCGTTCAAACGGCTGAACTAACACACTCCAGCTACAACGGGGCTTCCCACCCCCCTAGACAAACGTTAAAAGGGTCGACTTCAGCATATTAAACATCGCTTTATTCAAACGGATGGGTATGTTGACGAACAAATAAAGGAGTTTGGGTAAAAAAATCATTTTTATGACCGCAATGCAATCCGCAAGGGAAAGAGGTAGTTTAGCCCAGCGTGCAGCTTGGTCTGTAATCGTGTCAACAGCCCGGCCATAATTAGCCGTGATCAGCACCTCAGGGTCCCTGTGTAGCCATATACCAAGGTATTTCACCGGATCAAACGACCACTTCAGGAGAAAATCTAGTTCTATCTCTTTGGTGCCAGCTGTCAGTGGAAACACGGTGGACTTAGCCCAGTTAATGCCCAAGCCCGAGTATCTCTCAAATTTAACATACTCTCGTAATAGTTCCGATAAGTATGTGGCGGGGTCGCGGACGTAGAGTAGCATGTCATCTGCATATAATGACACCACCAGGGCCTCTGTCTAAACCGCAGCTCCGCCTGAGCATCCCGCTGCTGCAGCTTGCAAGCCAAGGGCTCCAGCGCAAGTGCAAAAAGCATGGGCGACAGGGGGCAGCCCTGCCACGTGCCACGTTTGATAAGAAAGGCGTTCGAGACCCAGCCATTCACACGAATTCGAGCTACCGGTGCAGTGTACAGGAGGTGAATCCATTTTAAAGAGAACGGTGGCAGGCCCATCCGCAGCAGGACGGTAAACATAAACTCCCACTGGAGAGAATCAAAGGCCTTGTCCGCGTCGAGGAGCACGGCCACCTCCTGAAAATCCTGCTCGAAGCCTTTCGGGGTTAGTTCTTTAGGGAATGGAGTCTAGATATTGTGTAGTGCGAGTGCTGTAGAAGACCACCTGGAACCTAGCTGTCTAGTATGGGGGTCGAGTGTTAGTTGTTCTGCGGACGGTGTGGGCTGCAGGGGTCTGGTTGAGCTGCATGAGTGTGTCTGTGCATGTCTTGTGTTCTGTGCTGTCCCGTGTATGCATGCTGTGCGCAGTGCTGCAGGGTGCTGTGCTCTATTAAGCGCTGCTGTTTTGCATTGCATTGCACTGTGTACAGTGCTGTACTTTAATGTGCTGTGTATTGTTGTGTTATGTTATATTCTGCTTTGATGTTCACTGCTCTAATCGAGTGCCAAGGGGTTTCCCGTATTGAATCGGATGTCTGGATTTGTGCTTTTGTCTGTTCTATGTTGCACTGTATTGCACTGTTGTATGCTATAGTTTTCTGTACTGTATTGTGCAGTAACGTTGTGTACTGTGCCTTTTATACCAGTCTTATGTTTGCTGCACAGTTCTGAGGCTTGCTGGACCGTGCCGTGCTTTGCTACACTATACTTTGTGGTGTTTTACTTGCTTTGCTGCACTATACTGCGCACTACTGATGTATACAGCAATGGCCGCAGTCTGTGCTTTGCTGTACAGTGTTGCACCAATCAGCGGCAGCTCACAGCACTCTGACACAGACAAACCCGACCCAAGCATACTTTGCTGTCACTGTAATTAATTCGTCTCGCATGACATGAAGCACTGACTATGCAGTGCTAAACCTTACAGACAGGTCTGTCTGCCTGTGTTCCATTGCTCTGATCAGCCAACTCCACTTTCTAATCTCTTCCCAGACGCCTGTGCCTTTGTTCGTCGGTTCCGACCTCCATCACGCTGTGGTCTCATGGAGTGGGGACTCCCGGAACACTCCGCCAGTGTTTCTCAGTTCGGGTCAACACCAAACTCTCCAAGACAGTAGTCCACAGGCAGCCCTGATTGCGCTGGCATTGACATACATTGATTTTGTTCCTGCTTGCACCAGCTATTGGGCACAGTTCCGAACATGGCAGCTGCAAGAGCCTGGCTTAAACTTACTTGCCCTGTTTTAATTTTTAACCACTTTTGGCTACATGGTCTTTTGTGTAATGAAATGAAAATGTTTATTGTTATTAGTTAATAAAAACCTTCACAATGTACATTTAAAAGAAATCCTTTTTTTTAAAATAATCACTTATTTAAAAACATGAATTAATATTGCTACGACTCAGGAAAATCTCGTTGTCTCATTTAAAACATAACATTGTAAAATTAATTCAGTCATTAATGTGGATACTCTTCACCGTTTGCTATAAAATGGCGTATACATCAGTATAAAATTCCACAGCTCCAAATGTCAACAGCCTACTACCGTTTTAACAGCACATAAATATATTGTACTCATAATGTGAGGCAAATTCCTCATGCTATAGAATGCAGCTTAAAATTCTGTTTGACTGCTTTATCGTGAAATTGTAAAAACTGCAGAAGTTTGCAGTTTAGCTGAGGATCTGTAGGGTCCAGACTTCTCATGATGGCTGTTCTGCACGTACGAATCCCTCTCTCATTAAATAGGCGTTTTAAAAGTGTACGGCGTGCATTATTCATTTTGGGACATATGGTGATCAAATGCACAAAATCCTCGTTTGGAGCATCACACAGTCTGCACGTTTTGGTCCTTTATATCGCCATGCTGGTTTGTCTGACAAAGACGGCAGATCACCTAGGCGCATAGCCAATAGTTTTTTCTTGAAATACACCGGATAGGTTAGGTGTAGATAAGTTGCCGGTTGCAACGTGACATAGGTTTAAATTGTCATCCAAGCATGGGATCGCCGCGAAAATATGCTTTTGTCCTCAACTAACGAATGAGATTTTGCAGTTTTGTTCATGGCTTGGCAGAAAGTAGGATGCGATAAATTCAAGCCCCATAAGTCACCCGCATTGGTTAGTTGTATAGATGATGACAAGTATTTGTTATAACTTGAATTCACGTCATTTTTCACCGATTCCCATAAAGCACTAATTAAAGGGCTGGACTGATTGTTTCGTATTTTATGCATAGATTTGATGAAGTGATATCTTCTAGCTATGTTTTGCTGTGTCAAACCAAATTCCAAACGAATTTGAGCGGGAGAAGCATTACAGGGCAGACAAAAGACCCGTTTGTATGTTTTGATTTGTAATCTATCCAACGTTTTGGAGTCCTTTCCATGCATCACCGTACTTGCGTAAGTTAGAGATGGAAGCAGTTTTGCTTTGATAACCGAGAACAATGGTTGATAAGAGGGGCCATCTAGTTTTTTTGCAAGTAAACTGAATGAATGTATTAGAGCATTATTTTTCCTAACCATATACTGTTGGTGTGCATGAAAGTTAAAAAAAATGTGTATAGAACTATGGAACATTTGCACGGTTATATGGTGAAAGGAACATGGCCTGATGGGGTTTACATGTAACACAGGTATGACAAAAGGAGCATAAGGAACAACGTTTTAACACTGTTATAGACAAGTTGGGAATGGAAGACAATAGAAGGTACCCTGCTTATAAAGAAACAGAATTAGGCAGAGGTCTCAAATGAGACTTGCAGTTTAGTGGCTGGATAATTTATCCATAAATGTTACTCAGTTTTTGGGCGTTTATCTTCGTGGATGGTTGTAAACGAAATATGGGGCGATGGGCTCAGGGCTCTTAATTAGGGAGGAAAATGTCTAAATGTATGAAAGTGCATTTCAGAACCTTTGGACATTTTGAAGCTTGAATTTGGACACTAAGCTTCACAAGGAGGTCATTAGCTGGGGTTATATGTGGCACTTCAGAAGTATTCCAATCGGAAGATATAGTTAACCCGGTATGAACGTTTCTTAACAGGGTGGTGTCAGTGGGAAGTAAGAGGTTGATTTTATTTTATTTTGGTTGTGATTAGTTTAAAGAGCTCATTTATGAAAGAGAGCTGTTTCTACGATGCTGTTATATAGCAACAGGCCTCAGTCTCCTTGCAGTAGTAAGGTTGAGGTCAACATTTTTGTTTTCACAGTGCGCTTTGGGAATAAAAGGTTCAAACTATGAAAAATAAATAAAATGAAATAAAGCAGGTCAGAGTGTTTGCAAAGTGGCTAGATTGATTTTATTCACAGAAACAATAAAAATGTCATGATAACGCTGATGGTTAATGTTTTTCCTAGAGAGAGATCAGAGTTTTGTCTAGTGGAAGTTTTGACTCATGGAAAGGTAGGGCAGAAGGTTAATGTGCCTGCTGCAAAGAACATGTACCTGATGCGGATCACAAAATGCACATAATGTAAATAGGTCAGTGAGTCACTGCTTTTGTCAGAGAGATCCTTTTGTTACTTGCAGTTTGTAAGTTAAAATCCTAACATAGAACAGTGAGCTATTAACTGTCATCTAAGAGCTGCATGCAAACTGCAAAGTAAAAATTAGAGCGTTATCTTTTTTCCCCCAGTCTTTGTTTGATTATCCTAATGTTTCAAAAATAAATTGTTATATTTTTATTTTCAGCACCTGGTAAAGCCTGACAAGCATTACCTAATTTTTGGGCAATTTTGGGGCGAGGAACAAGAGGCCCCAACCTCCTTTGCTGCTCTTTCACCCCGGCTACAACCCAGCAAACACCAGTGTTAAAGGTAAGGAAACTGATGCTATATTTTTTTACATTGGAGTTAGGGCTATGTATGTGGTCACTCTACATGGTGGTTGGGGTGGGTGCACATTTTAAACATTGTACCCTCAGTGGATGGAATTTATTAATAGCCTTAGCCCTGTGCTTTGGGCAATAACAGTTGTTAAAGGCACTATCTATCCCTTGCCTTGTTAAAGGCCCTCAAGCAGTGTCTGTTTCAGTGCCTTCAGCAACCAGTGTATGGCACACAGACGCAGCAGGCAGTAAGGCTGTATTTTAGCAGTCATGTTGTGCAAAGGGGAGCTGTTGGAGATATATTGCGATAATGCACAAGATATGTATTTATACTGAAATTTGATATTACTGCACCAAACCTTATACGTTGTACTTTGATTATTGACAGGTTTCTTTAATATTGGTAAGGCCAGCATCGGCATGAATACAGTAGAACAGCTAATTGCAAGGCCATTCTTTGGACGGACACTTGAAGAGAAACTAAATATAAAGCAATTAGGACCTGATCGGCCTGACCTAAAACTACAACAAATTACCCAGGACAGAGGAAAGACTTACAAACGTACATTCTCAAACACCTGGTACACAAAAGTTGATTGGCTTACAGGGTGCGCGTCAAGAAATTCTGTTCTGCTTCCCCTGCTTGCTGTTTGGTGGTGAAATTCCTTGGACAAAACAAGGAGTGATAGACTTGAAGCATTTGTCTGACAAAATCAAGAAGCATGCACACACAAGAAACCATATAGAAAACCTGACGAGACTGTGAATGTTGGGAGACACACCGATTGAGCACCACATAAACGACGCATACCGCAAAACAATACAGAAACACAATGAAGCAGTTGATAGGAATTGACACATACTATCAAAAATAATTGATTGCATTCGTTTCTGTGGTGCTTTCGAACTGGCATTGCGAGGCCATGATGAATCTGAAAGTTCCACAAATCCTGGAATATTCAGAGGCCTTGTGGATTTAATAGCAAGCATAGACAATGAAATGGAAGCACATTTAGCAAGTGCTACAGTCTTTAAGGGCACCTCTAAAATGATACAAAATGAACTCCTTGAGTGTATGCTGGAAATTATGAGAAGCCATATTGTCCAAGAGGTGCAAAACACAGACTTTGTGGCTATTCAGGCAGATGACACCACTGATGTGGCCACAAAAACACAGTCCGTATTAGTCTTTCGGTACCTTGACAATGACAGTAAAGTTGTGGAGAGGTTCTATGGTTTTACACATTTAAGAGACTCTAGTGCAGAAACCATTACTTCAGCTATACTGCGTGAACAGAACTTCATTTTTCCAGAGCTGCCTCAAAAAAAAAAACTTATCGCACAAAGCTATGATGGTGCGTCCGTAATGAGTGGAAGCCTTGGTGGAGTACAGAAAAGAATTGGAGATGTGTACCCTAATGCTCATTATGTGCACTGTTACGCCCACCAAATTAATCTTATTATGCAACAGGCAGTATCAAAGATCTCCGAGACACAAATTTTCTTTCTCGATGTAGGAGGCATGGCAGCATTCTTCTCACGTTCCCCCAAAAGAACGGAAGTATTTCAGGAGATTGTGGATAAAAGGCTTCCAAGGGGACCCTCAACTCGTTGGAACTTTAACATACGTACAATCAACCTAATATATCAACATAGGGAGGACCTTGAGAAATGTTTTGACGCCATAGAAGCCAATGAAGACTTTGATTACATAAGTCAGAATGAAGCCCGTGGCTTTGCTAGAACACTACAAGACAGAGAGTTTCAGTTCTTTCTGTTTTTATTTCATGAAATAATGTTTTATGTCGACATATTATACAACCAATTACAATCACGAGCCATAGATACCGTCTCTGTGCAAAGAGATACCAGTATGTTTGTCACCAGCATGAGCAAAGTGAGAGATGGGGTTGACAATTTAGACAGCAAAGTGCCAAAGGATTCTACTTTTTCAAACCACAGGAAAAACATCAGCAGTCTGGTCCGAACTGCAAAGGAGATATGTGACATTATAATTGTGCATGCACAAGAAAGTTTTTCTTTCATAAAACATTTGGTGAGTGCCGCATTATTGCAAAGTGTAAAATATGATCAATCCTTCCCTGAGCAAGCTCTGAATGAGGCTGTGGAAGCTTATCCTATGCTCAACAAAGAGGACCTGACAACTGAGCTGACTGTACTGTACGGAATGAGTGTATACTGGAAGGCCACTGGTGCCATTTCTTTGCTAGCGCAGCTTTCACCAGAATTACCCATGCGGCGAGGAAGATGAGGACTGCAGCCCGGGGACACCGCAGTACGTAGGTAAGTGGTTTTAAATGTATTTTTACTTAATGTTTACTTACTTGTAATAGTGGGGGTGGAGGCGGGGGCTGACCAACTCCTCTCTGCCCGCGGAGTGTGCGGAGATTTTCCAAATCTCCGCATACTGCGTGGGCGGAGCGGAGGTCTCCGCCCGGGGTTACTTAAAACCTATAAGTCACCCCTAAGTTAGGCCTTTCAATCCTGAAGGCAGGGTGCTTGGTTATAAATGTGAGGGTGCCCTGCATGAGCAGGACCCCCCTACAAACCCTAGAGTCAATTCTCCAGGCTTTGTAAGGGCAGTCAGCCATTTTATACTTATAGTGGACATCAAGTCAATTACGAGATGTCTAACTATATATTGGCTGCACCGAAACTGGTCATGTTTGGTATCAAACATGTTGGAATCCTACCCCAACATCGATTCCAGTGTTGGATGTAGGATCCCATGTACTGGGGTGGCTCCCCTTATTCCCGATACCAGCCTTTCAGGGACTAACAGCACGCTAGTGATGATGACCACAGACACGATTCTGTCCTCCTGCTGCTGAGCCAGGCTCGAGCAGGGGAAGGTAGAACAATATGTTTCCTGTCACAGGGAGGTGTGACCACCTCCCAGACAGGATTTTTGTCTTGGGCTGGGGTGGGGGCGCTTGCCAGCGCCACCAGACTGCTTTGAATGGCACATTTGTTGCCCCCTCCTTGCATACTCCAGTTGAAACCAGTTCAGCGCAAAACTGGACAATGGACATGGGAGTATCCTCTCCTCTGTCCAGCTCCTCCTCTGGGAGGGACCCTGAATCATCCCAACACTTTCCTTTGGGTACATAAGGGCTTACCCGTGGGTGGTTCTTCAGATCTGTCGTGGGAAAAGATTCAGATCTGAAACCACTTCTACTTCTACCGTCTGGGCACTTTGGACTTGTTGGACTTCGCTTTGGGAACCGAGACTGCATCTGGTAAGACTCCTGCTGCTCCTGGTCTCTTCATCCTGCCAGTCTTCTGCGTCGTCTGTGCCTGTACTTCATCCAGGTTCTTCTCTAGGCCTGTGGGCATCAAAGTTATGGAAGGAATCTCCCTTGGAGTGAAGGAGTCACTCCCCTGCATCAGTAGGTACTGCAACAAAGCTGACCGGTCTGCTGCTCCTGACATCCTCCGGACTTCGAAAGGTTGAGAAACACAGGCGGTGGTCCTGCAACTCCCTCGAGGCCTGCACTGTCTTCTCACTGAGTTTGAGGCCAGTATCCCTTGTTGGGGCCGCTGGAACAGCACCCCTGTGCACCGCGTTGACCTGCCGTTGCCAAGGCTTGTCGACTTTCTTCTCCAGAGATCTTCGTCCTCCAAGAAGCCCCAGACTCCAGCATCTCTTCCTGCCAAGATCTTCATCCTCACTGCATCCTCTGCACCGTGGGCCTACTTCTTTGGTGAGTTGCTCAAGGTCCTCTTGCAACTCCTGTGCTTTCAGCCTGTGGATCTTCTTGAGGGTCTTCTTTGGCTCCAGAAGCTCCTCTGCTTGCTTGGGGCCTGCTCTGACTCTCCTGTACTTGGTGAGTCCCTTGGACCTTTCTGGTCCCGACACCGCATCTTCTTCGTTTTCCAAATCTGTTGCTGCTGCCCAGGCTTGTTGCTGCTCCCGCCGGACTACGACCCCCTGGTTCTCAACGTCTGACGTGGGACAGCTCGTGAACAGCTCCTGGTCTTCCACAGCGTCGCCTGATCCTCCCAGCTGAAGTGACAAGGTCACCGTCAACCCTCCTGAATCTTCCGTCATCAGTGGTCAATGGTCTTCTGTGCCTCCTGGTCACTCCCGAGTGGCATAGACTCTGTCCTCTCTGCTTGCAGCTTGCAGGTACTCCTCTTCAAAAATCCACCATTGGATTCCACAGGACTCTTCCACCTTCTTTGCCAGCAGCATCTTCACTGAAGTCCTCCATTGTGATCTATTGCGGTTTCTGACGCCACTTCACACCTATGCACCCGGCTTTCCTGATGTTGGTATCTTGGTTCCTGGGGTATCCACGGGTGGGGTGACTCTCCAGCCTTCCATCTTCCACAGGGTTTCTTCATGGTCCTCTAGGAAGGGTCCTTCTTCTGCAAAACTGCAACTGTGACTTCCCCATTGACTTGCATTGAGTACGCTGCTGTGTTTCCACTCTGCACACGGCCTCCGTGGGGTTCCTGAGTAGTTACCTTGGGTGGTTCCTTGGGACCCCAGCTCTTCTAAGTCTTCTGGGTCAAGTCTCGACTTCGGTCATGGTTCGCATTCCACTTTATTAGTATATGGTTTGGTCTCCCCCTGGAGACCACTGTGTATTTGTGTCAGAAATGGAAGTGCCTCTCCCCATAATATGGTCGGATAATTTTTTTGTTCACGTTCAGAGTCCCTAAAGAATCCAGTAGGCCTCTATCATATTGCAGGCCCCGTCCGAATAGTCTTAGGCCTTTTAATAAATTCACGGTTGAGGCACTGGACAATGCACTAAGGCTACATCCCATTCCTTTTAATGGAATGTTGGAGAGCGATGTACTCTCCTTGGAGAACTGGCTACAGCTCCGCTCGGCGGAGTTGGCCCCTCCGACAACCCGGGCAGCTAATGCCAGTAGGGCCTCTGCGCCATGGTTTACGGAGGCCCTTCGAAAAAGTAAGCGAATGTAAATGCCTTGAGAGAATATGGCGGAAGAATTTTAATCCCTCTGACAAAGCCATTTATAAACAGGCCTTGAAAGTTCATTACTCCAAGGTCCGCGACGAAAAGAAACTCTTCCTATCCACCAAAGTTGAACAGGCGGGGAACAAGAGTAAGGAACTGTTTAAAATCGTTAAAGACTTTACATCTCCGAATGCCATGAACAGCCCATTTATTCCGACCAGCGACTGGACCAACAGTTTAGCGCATTTTTTCTTTGAGAAGATTAAAAACATCCAAGATTCTTTTAAGGAGCTGCCTCGGGTAGAGGGATTAAACACAGCTGCTCCCCCCAGAGTTAATTCCACGCCAGGTGTGTCTCTCTCACAATTCCCGTCTATTCCACTAGATAAATCTCTTGAGATAATGAAGGATCTAAAATCTGGTTCCACTGTGGACCCCTGTCCAGCGCGTGTACTGGCGTCAATCGCTGAAGTGATTAACCCAGCGGGGAATCGAGTTCTGAACTCCTCTTTGTCGGAGGGAATAATGCCTGAGAGCTGGAAACACGCTAGATTTCTCCCACTGTTAAAAAAATCTACAGCAGACCCTCTGATAGCATGTAACTATAGGCCAATTTCACTGCTGCCTTTCTTTTCCAAAGTTTTGGAGAAATATGTAAACATAGTTACTACGGAGTTTGTGGAGGCTAATAACATATTACATCCGAGTCAGTCAGGGTTCAGAGCAAACTTCAGTACTGAGACGGCCTTACTAGAAGTCTCTGAAACTATCAAGACTACTTTGGATAGTGGGGGCAATGCAGTATTGGTACTGTTAGACCTGTCCGCGGCCTTTGATACCGTGCCCCATGACCAACTCCTTGAAAGACTTCAGGACTGCGGTATTGGTGGCACGGTTCTCAAATGGTATACTTCCTTTTTAAGTGGCCGCCAGCAAACTGTATGGTCCCCCCCTTTCTCAACCCGCATCACCTCCATGAAAGTAGGAGTTCCCCAAGGCTCAATTCTAAGTCTGGCCTTGGTTAATATGTATATGGCCCCCCTTGCACTCTTAGCGGAGAAATACGGCGCTAAAATTGTATCTTACGCCGATGACATGCAACTTCTGTTCACCAGCGAGAAGGGCACCGTGTTCAAAGGCAGTGAGATAAACACCTGCCTAACGGAGGTCTTTTCCTGGCTCAGAGGGAGCCAATTAAAGTGCAATCCCGAAAAGTCGGAGATTATTTTCTTCGGGTTCCAATTTGAGTGAGGAGTGGCGCCAGTGGTGGCCACTGGACATGTCCCCCCCGAAGTGCTCTGTTACCACAGTAAAAAACCTCGGGGTGAAGTTGGATTCAGACATGTCCATGAAGACCCAAATTCAATCTGTGGCTGGCACCTGTTTTGGGCTTTTAAAAATGCTGAAGAACTTCCTCCCCCTGCTCTTGGTCCCCCTCAGAAAGACAGTAGTTCAGGCCCTGATTGCATCAAGGCTGGACTACCGAAATGTTCTATATCTAGGCTTACCGGAATATCTTCTAGGTCGCCTGCAGGTGATTCAGAATGCGGCGGCCAGAGCTATTCTGATGGTAGGACCCAGGGCTCATATGACCCCCCACTTAAAATCTTTGCATTGGCTTCCGGTGCGTAAGAGGGTCCAGTTTAAGGCTCTTACCTTGGCCTTTAAGGCCCTACACAACTCAGGGGCCCATTATATTAGGAAAAGGATCCAGCACTACGCTCCTCAACGGACATTGAGGTCCTCGATGCAGTACCTGGTGACCATTCCTAGGTTCTCCCGCTCTCGCATGGGCGGCCGCTCTTTTCAAGTGGTGGCATCCCGTTTGTGGAACGGTCTGCCAATTTCTCTTAGACAAACATCTGACCTAGGTGTGTTCAGGAGGAAATTAAAAACTTGGATATTTCAACAGTAGTACTAGCTAGTTGCTGTGATCGTTCACTCTGCCTGTTTTAGCGGTCGTTAGCGCCGGGACACTCTATGGAGTAGCCGTGCGCTTTACAAATACCCAATTACAATTACAATTACCTGCTCTCCTTTTGAAATATTGTTTAATCTATGGAATCTCCTGCATAATACACCCCGGTACCAGGAGAAGGTTAAAAGAGCTAGAGCTGCCTGTAGGTTAGCCTGTAAGGATCTCAAGGCCCAGCTTAAAGAGGAGGCATGGGAGAATCTATTGAGAGCTGGTCAGCAGCGTGATAATAATACTGCTTTCTGGAGAGTGGTAAACTGTCCTCTTTTTAGCAGTGACCACCTTTCTAATCAAGCATATACTATTACATCACAAGCTTGGGTTTATCACTTTAAGGTCGTCTATAGTTCGGAGAAAGAGGATAGCGAATTAAAGGACAAGAGGGATGATCATTTAATTGTTTTTCAGCTGTGTGAGGTCACCGCAGTCCTCTCTCGACTTCCACTAAATAAAGCCCCTGGGCCCGATAGGGTACCAGGGAACCTTTTTAAATCCTATATAGACCTTTGGGCCCCCTTATTAACGCTGCATTCAAATTCAGCAGCCAATGGCCCCCTTCCGTTAACCTGGTCCCAATCAATAATAGTACCTGTTTTTAAAAAGGGCCATAGATCGGACCCTGCCTGCTTTAGGCCCATATCTCTAATTGACTCAGAGGTGAAAATTATCAGTTGGATTCTGTTAGATCGTCTTTCATCTTGGACTGAGGAGAAAAGCATTTTATTTTACCTTTAATATGGGTTCAGACCAGGACGGGGTACCATTGAGCAAAATTTGAACCTCTACTTATTGATTTGTAAGTTTACCAAGGTCAAGAAGGGGGAAATATATTTGGCCTTCATGGACCTTAGCTCTGCCTTCGACAGAGTTAATCGCTCCAAATTGTGGACCATGATGGCTCAGATGGGAATAGAACCTGCACTATTTTAACTTTTTGTATAATCTACATAAGGACCTCTAAGCTAGTGTAAGATATGGGCCTAATGGGGACTGCACACAGCACTTTAAACTGCAGCGTGGGGTTCGTCAGGGTTGTATTTTAGCACATTTTTTATTTCTTTTTTATATTAATCAATTAGAACAAGCACTGACTGACCCATGTTTGGATGTACCCAAAGTGGGAGGCCGTTCAATTCCGGCTCTGCTTTATGCAGATGATACAGTTTTAATTGCCCGGACAGCCAAGGGATTACAAAGACTTCTTATCCTTTTTATTGATTTCATGTACAGCCTTGACCTCTCCACACCTTCTCGAAATCAAAATCACATGTGATGAAGTTTGGCCCACCTAAAACGAAAATCATGAAATTCATAGTAGATGGACACCATATCAGTCAGGTAGATGAGTTTAGATATCTAGGGGTTCAGCTGGATTCTGGATTTAATTGGCATCCACTTATAAGTCATAATGTGATTTCTTTTAATAGAGCTATGTTCAGCATAGTTGACTTCTCACGCTGGCTTGGGCGAACCCACATAAGATCTGTCATGGAACTTTTCAAGGTTAAGTGTGTCCCAATAACCAGTTATGGCAGTGGAATATGGGGCTATGGCCCAGTTGCCCCAATTCAAATAGCGGAAAATAAATTCCTAAGGGGCCTTTTGAGAGTCCCACAAAGTGTACCCTATGAAATTGTTCACGAAGAATTGGGATTAGGTTATATCACTGACCAGCTCCGACTCTGCCCTTTAAAACTTTGGCTTTCAATTTGGACAAAGGAGGAACTTGATCTTAATAGATTAATTATACAAGACTGTTTGAACTTGGAAAAGCCCTCCTTGATCCCGTGGTTGGCTTATATCTCCCATAACATGATATCCCTAGGGAGGCCCGACTTATATGCCAATCCTAGCAGCATAGTTAGATCTGATCACAAATGGGTTGCAGAAGCGTTGCGGGACAAGATGGCAGTGGATCGCAAAGAAACTGCATAATCAAAACTCTCAGTGCGACATGCGATATTAGTAAAAACCGCGAGCGATCTTGAACCCTACTTGACCTGGAACTTGTCCCGCCACCAGCAACGCTTATTGATATATTTCAGGTTGAACCTATTCCCGCAATTACTTCCTTTTAATCATGGTTGTTTTAAGTACTCAAAGTTGCCCCTATTTGATTGTGACAACGTTTCGGTTAATGATACACTACATATTGTCATGATCTGTGCGAAATATAATAACTTATGACACAAGTTTTTAAGACCACTTTTAAAGCCAATGAATTTTATCCAAGTTAGACCCGCATTATTACATTTACAGTTTTTAAATACACCTACAGTATTTTATTTTCTTTTCTTTTACGTTATCTTACTGGGACCTTACAGCAAGCATAAAATTACGCTGATGTTAATCTTTGTGCTCTGTTTTAAATTGATCTGTCTTTTATGATTTTATTTTTAAAATCAAATAAAGAAATTGATGATGGTGGTGTTTATATCTCCGGGTAGGAGATATACCAATGTGTTAGTGAGTGTGTATTGTAAATATTACTATTTTTATAACTACACTGTGTGGTTCTTTTTCGTTTAACCTACACCACATGATTAATGCTGGTAAAAAAGCTGCTTAACACTCCTTATGGACTAAGCCTGAAGGCTGCTCTCCACAGCTACTACTTAGAGAGCTTTCTAAGGCTGTCTAAGACAACTAAAATTACCATAAGGGTTGTCTGGATTAGTGCAGGGTGCTTCACTTAAATAAGTGTGCACCATATACTAAGCCAGCATCCTACACCCCTGATCTCTGCAGATGGACTTCAACCACCTCTATCACCTTGGTGAACACCCGAGGGGAACTGGTGAGGCCGATGAGAAGCACGGTAAACTGAAAGTGCCCATGGCCCACCGTAAACAGCATATAGCGACGATAGGTTGGCAGAACGGGAATGTGAAATTAGGCGTCCTGCAAGTCCAACGCTACCATCCAGTCTCCCGGGTCTAAGGAAGACAAGACCTGAGCAGGGGTGAGCATCTTGAACTTCTCCTTTTTGGGGAAGTAGTTGAGGGCCCTGAGGTTGAGGATAGGAGAAAGACCTCTGTCCTTCGTTGGAACCAGAAAATAGCAGGAACAGCAACCACTGCCTACTTCTGGCCCGGGAACCCTCTCTATATCTCCCTTGGCCAAGAGAGTCTTGACTTCCTCGCTGAGTAAGGCAAGGTGATCCTCCGTCAGCCGATCGTAAGTTGCAGGCATAGAGTGAGGGGCAGTCTCAAAGGGGAGGCAGTAGCCCCTTTGGACTATTTGCAACACCCACCTGTCTGAGGTGATATCTTGCCAGTGGTGGAGGTGATGGCGTATCCTGCCACCAACTGGACGCCCATGATCCAGAGGGATCGGACTAGGAAAGTTTTGCGGTGGATGATGGGTTCGTGGCTTGACCTGACTTCTAGCCACCCGACCCGCTAGCTTGGTGTGAACCGCGTCCACGGCCCCGCGGAGGTTGTTGGACTTGTGAGCTCCTCTGACTGGAATAGGGTTGGCGTGGTTGGAAGCCCCTTCCGTAACCATAAAAGGAGCAAAAAGCAGACACAGGCTAGGATGAAGTGGAGAGGCCCAGGGTAATGGCCGCTGCCCTCGAGTCCTTGAAGCACTCAAGAGCTACATCTGCCTTGTCTCCAAAGAGACAAGAGCCATCAAAGGGCATGTCCATGAGGTTAGCTTGGACATCCCCCGAAAATCCAGATGTCCTCAGCCAGGTGTGGCGCCTAAAAGCCACCATCGAGGAAATCGCTCTGCCTAGTGAGTCTCTCATGTCTAAGCCACATTGTATGGCAAACTTCACAGCAGCTCTCCTGTCTGTAACAGCTTGGGAGAGGAGAACCCGGTCCTCCTTCCAGACTCTGGGCAGCACTTGTGCACCCGTATCCCAGAGTGAATGGAAGTAACAGCTCAAGAGGCATGCAGTGTTTATTGACCGTAATACTAGGGTGGTAGATGAAAAATTCTTCCTACTGAAGCTGTCCAGCCTTTTGGATTCCCAGTCCGGAGGTGTGGAAGGGAACGTGCCATGGGCAGTGGAGGCAATGGTTCTATTCACAGGAGCCCCTGTGCTGGGCTTGGAGCAGGTGCCCAGTAGAACATCTGTCAAGGTCTTGTTGAAAGGCAGCAAGGGTTCCGAGGAAGAGACACCAGGTCCAACACTTCCGCAGTCCTACGCACCACCAATACAAATGAGGCTCCCTCCTCCATAGCTAGGGTAGGGGGAAACAGCATGGCAGAATATGGAGAAGTGTCTAGGCCACTGGTATCACCCAGGTCCTCATACCAGTCCAGGTCTTGTTTGGGTTGTGGGATTTCTAAGGGAGCCTGCTGCCCCTCCCAATCCTCATCATCCATGCCTAACCCTTCAGAATAGGGCAGGATGAATGGCATGGAGCCATACGGCTCCAACGGTGCCGGTCTCAGCGTCAGTGGACGCCCAACCGGCTCCGTGTCATCTGGAATGACAATGGGGAAGGCACCGCCGGAGGGCACCGGCGACACAGAGGGCCTTGACATTGAACGCAGCACCAGGGAAGGTTGCACAGGTATGACCGGTGCTGGTCTGGCTCCAGGCACGGATCCAAGAGAAGGCTGTGGCACTGGGGCCGAAGCTGGAGGCACAGAACCCACAGAATCTCCTTCAGCTGAGCCTGCAGGCCGAACATGCACCAGCTAGGTCAGGCCACCCAAATATGGCGCACATGGCATCATAAAAAATGGGAGGGAAACACTGAGCCAACCCAGGCACCAGCTCTGTTCTTCTTACCTGACTGCGGTGACTTCGAGGAAGACTTCGACCCCCGGAGCAGTGCTCGGACCTTCCTCTCAACCGAGACTGGGACCAGGAACGGGAGCAAGATTAACGAGGTGACCTCCGAGGAGCCAGACGCCGGGCCGCCATTAGCTATAGAGACTGCTCCCTCCATGCCTTCGGCACCATGGCCTGGCAATCGGAGAACAAATTTGTGTCGTGGTTACCCTCTAGGCACCAGAGACACACCAAATGGGGGTCCATGACTGACATGGCGCGATGACAGGCACGCATGGCTTAAACCCCGAGGTCTTCTTACTGGACATGGCCTACACACCAAAAGGATTCAATAAAAAGTCAACTAAAAAGTATGTCAAAAAGTGACGGTGGGTAGCTCTCTTCGATGGATCTGCGCTGCCCGGCGCAGGCAGAAAAGTCCTGACGTCAGTGCGCCAGGGTGGCGCCTATATTGACGACGCAGACACCACGACGATGACAAACCCGACACCTATGACATCACGCGGAGTCACCGAAGCCACCTATTGGTGCGCAGGGGTACTGCTAGCAAAATCTACCAGATCCAGCCTGACGCCTGGAAGTTCAAAGGTAAGGAATCTGTGGCTAGATGTCTCTATCAGATTGTTAGATCAGGCAGACAGTATGAGCACCAGAAATCTGTCCTCTACTGAGAAATGCTTGAATATTCACATTAGACCAGAGGACTCCAACCTTTTCTGTAATAAGAGCTACTTATGTTCAATGAAAATCATGCTGAGTTACTAATATTAGTGTTGCAAAGTGACCACATCAGACAAGATTACATTAGTGGCCACCTTATGCAAGACTCAGCGGAGATCACTTCAGTGCACTCAGTTTATCAGGCAGGGTTGCCACTGATAAGGCAAAAAAGGCTTTATCTATTTGGAATGCCTATACATGAGTAGTACATAACAGCCCTCATTGCAAAGCCTCCAGCACCAAGGTTATAATAAGAGTAAAAACCTCCCCAGAACAACATGATTTAACTCTCAAATATGAGCTTTAAATACATTTTGGAAATTCAAGCATTTTTCTCCAAACATAAGCTTAAGAGTTCTGAAAATACACACATTTCATCTTGAATACAGTTTTTAATGTTGATATATATATGTTAATTCAACCAAACAAAAGCCTCTAATAAAGTAGGTTGTTCTGCACATAGGAGAGCTGCCTACATGTAGCGGGAGAGCTACCAGAAGCTTACAAGCTACTCATTGAAGAAGCCTGCATTAGACAAACATTTACTCACAATGGAAGTTCATCATTCTTTGTGTATTCACTTTTGGGTTGGGAGCCAGCAGCCCTGTAAAAGAAAAGAGAGAAGGTCAGCCTTGGGTTTCCAGCAAGAAAGGCTGTGGAGAAAAAGAGGAATATGTGAAGAACAAAAAGATTCTACGTCAAGAAGAGGGCAGCATGAGGTGATATACATGGCCACTGGAATTATGTGATTGTGCAGCTGCGGCTATTTTTGCATAATTGTGGAATTGCTGCATTTGCCACATAATCCATAATCTGCCGCATAATCTGCAGATTTTAACAAAAAAATTAATTTGTTTCTAGCTCAAACGGTTCAAAAGTAACTAAAAACTCAGCAACACGTGTTGCCGCACAGTGGATGGCCATTTGCAAAGGTTGACCGGTCACCTTTTGGTAGCTTATTGCTATATTTTGGTCTTAGACTGGTACTAATGTGGTACAGCTAATGCCCAGACAGTGTTAACAAGTTTAAAAATGGCAAAGAATAATGAAGTAATACTGTCACAAAATGTACTGTATAATTCCAGTTGCCCTGGTGAAATCACACACACAACCAAAGCTACAAAGGAATATTTGAAGCTTTGTCCCTCAGACAAATGAATAAGTTACTTACCTTCGGTAACGCCTTATCTGGTAGAGACTGGATCTAGCTGCAGATTCCTTACCTTTGAATTCTCCTCAGGCGTCAGACTGGATCCGAAAGGTTTTCGATAGCAGTACCTCTGCGCGTTGGTAGAGGGTGTTGAGCGACATCATCTACAGGAAGTGATGTCGGCAGAGTCCATAATAAGCCCTCCCCTGACGTGCTGATATCAGTTTCTTCAATTACACTTTTCTGTGCCAAAAACACAGAGCCACTTATAGAAACTGCCTATGGAAACAGTGTGCTCAAAAATAGTAATCTTTATGTCAAAACAATTAGTACGTCCTAATGAAAAGCATTAGAATCCCCAGAAAGAGCTTGTAGACAAAAAGAGAAACCAGTTTGCAGAATGGGGAGGATGGGAGGGTCGGTAAGGAATCTGCAGCTAGATCCAGTCTCTTTCAGATAAGGTGTTTCCGGAGGTAAGTAACTTATAATTCTGATAGAGACATTTAGCTGCAGATTCCTTGCTTGTGAATTAGATACTCAAGCAATACCATCCCCGGAGGAGGTTTGCAAACTAATCCCACTAATGATCCCTGAATAGGAGTAGCCTGTCTGTAATAAGAAAGAGCGACCGGGCTATTTTAGGAATGTAGGTGAGAAAAGGGAGACGCTTCAAACAGTGTAGTACAGTCCATAGGGAACTAAAGCCCATAAAACATTGAAAAACATGGGGAAAGACGTTGCCCATGGCAGTGGAATAAAGAAGTATTGGAGGAGAACACTCAATAGAAACATAAATACAACGTAGTACCCCCGATGGTATTTGCTCCATGGTTGGAAGGGGCTGAAGGACAAAGCTAACAGCCAATGCCACTGACTCCTTGTCATAGAAAACAAGCATGTGAGCTAAACTTGCCCTGAGAACATAGGGAAAAAAGGAAGCTCAGAGCACAACCATGATGGAGAGAGAGAGAGCACCAATAAATGTTTCAGCAGAAGTATTGCGAGAACAAGAACATTTGGTATAGACCTCTCATGTTAGGAGAAAACACTGCGAGAGAGAAGGTATTATCTGATATAGAAGCAGGGCCGGCTTAGTGCTAGTGGCGCCCGGTGTGAAAGTGTTTGTTGGCGCCTCCCGCCCACTGTGGTGGAGGTGGTGACCACCTCCACCACGAATTCCCTCTCCGACACCTTTTAACAGTCACCCTTAAGTCTCCACAACCACTCTCTTTCAGATACATTTAATTAGTTACATAGCATCACTCATAACAGTGTAGGGTGTCGGAGCACTTTGCATCACACACATAACACAGAGACAATCAATCATATGTGTGTAAATCAGTGTATAGGAAATGTTACAGAGGGATACAAGGTGTAGAAGTGACATTTCATCCATACTAGTAGGCAGTATAGTTTAGGAGTGCTTGGTCTGAAGAAGCACAAACTCAGAATTGAAAATGGAACACCATAGTTGGTGGTTCTCATTATTAATAAAACCTGATTTCTACACTTTTTGCTAAATTAATCTATGCGATAATCTATACTTTGAAGTGCATGCAGTTCTTTGATGACAGTTAATAATTCACTGTTCTAAATTAGAATTTTAATTTACAAACCACAAAGTAACAAAAGGATGTCTCTTAGAAAAGCAGTAACTGTAGGAGGTTGGCTTAGTATATGGTGCACACTTATTTAAGTGAAGCACCTTGCACTAATCCAGACGACCCTTATGGTGGTTTTAGTGGTCTTAGATAACCATAGCAAGCTCTATAAGAGGTAGCTGTGGAGAGCCGCCTTCAGGCTTAGTCCAGAAGGAGTGTTAAGCAGCTTGTTTTACCAGATCTAATCATGTAGTGTAGGTTAAACGAAAAAGAACCACACAGGGTAGTTATAACAATATGTCTATTTATTACACAACACTCACTGACACATTGGTATATCTCCTACCCAGAGATATCAACACAAATACACAAGAAAACTTCAATTGCAAGAAGTAAATAAACACAATACACAGTGGTCTCCAAGGGGAGACCAAACCATATACTAAGAAAGTGGAATGCGAACTGCGACCAAAGTCGGGACTGGGATCAGGAGTCTCAGAAGAGCTGGGGACACAAGGAAACACCCAAGGTAAGTACACAGAAACCCCAAGGAGGCTGTGTGCAGAGTGGAAACACAACCTTGTACTCAATAGAAGTCAATGGGAAAGTCGCAGTTGCAGTTTTGAAGAAGAAAGACCCATCGCAGTGGACCCTGAAAAGAACCTTTGGAAGACAGAAGGTTGGAGAGTCACCCCACCCATGGATACCCCAGGAACCCAGATACCTACACCAGGGAAGCCGGGTGCATAGGTGCGAAGTGACATCAGAAACCGCTGTAGACCACAATGGAGGACTTAAGTTAAGATACGCTGGCGAAGACTGTGCAAGAGTCGAGTGGAATCCAAGGGTGGATTCTTGAAGAGAAGAACCTGCAAGCAGAGGGGACAGAGTTCATGCCACTCGGAGGTGACCAGGAGGCACGGAAGAGCAATACCCACCGATGACGGAAGATGCAAGAGTGATGACAGTAACCTTGTTGCTGTAGCTGTGAGGACCATGCGAAACTGAGGAAGGCCAGGAGCCACTCACGAGCTGTCCTACGTCGCAAGTCGAAAACCAGGGGGTTGGTGTCCAGCGGGAGAACCAACAAGCCTTGGCAGCAGCAACAGACGTGGAAAACGAAGGAGCAACGTTGGGACCTACAAGGTCCAAAGGACTCACCAAGGGCTGGAGAGTCTGAGCAGACCCTGAGCAAGCAGGGGAGCTGACTGAAGCAGGAGAAGAGCCTTGAGAGGACCCACAGGCCAAAGGCACAGGAGTCACTAGAGGATCTCGAGCAGCTAACCAAAGATGAGGACCCACAGTGCAGAGTATGCACTGAGGACAAAGATCTTGGCAGGAAGAGATGCTAGAGGCTGTAACTCCTTGTAGTCCGAAGATCTATGGAGTGCACAGCAACAAGCCTTGGCAACAGCAAGTCCACGCAGTGCACATGGGTTCGGTCCCAGCAGTTCCGACAAGGGATACTGGTCTCAAAATTGCAGAGAGGACAGGTCAGGCCTTGAGGGAGATGCAGAACCACCACCTGTGTTGCTGAGCCTTTTGAAGTCTGTGGGACATCAGGAGCAGCAGACCAGCCAGCTTCGCTGCGGTGCCCTGCAGATGCAGGGAAGTGACTCCTTCACTCCAACAGAGATTACTTCAGGTGTCCTTGATGCCCACAGGTCTGGTGAAGATCCTGAATGAAGCACAGACACAGACAACAAAGAAGACTTGCAGAACAGCAAAACCAGGAGCAGCAAGAGTCTTCTGTGATGCAGTCTCGGTACCAGGAAAAGTCCAGCGAAGTCCAAGTGTTCAGACAGTTAAAGAGTGATGTGGTTTCAGGCTCGAGTCTTGTCTCATGACGAATCTGAGGACCCACCCACAGGTAAGCCCTTTTATACTCTAAGAAAGGGGTTAGGATGACTCAGGGGTCCCTCCCAGAGGACGGGCTGGACAGAGAGGAGGATACTCCCATGCCCTTTGTCCAGTTTTACGCCAGAGCGGGAGCCAAGGGCTCCCAGAACTGGTTCTAACTAAAGTATGCAAGGAGGGCACCAAATGAGCCCTTCAAAGCAGTCTGGTGACGCTGGCAAGAGCCAACACCCCAGCTCAATAAATTAAGTCCTATCTGGGAGGTGGTCACACGTCCCTGTGACAGGAAACCTTATGTTCTACCTTCTCAGGCTCGAGGTCATCTCAGCAGCAGGAGGGAAGAATTGTGTCTGGGGTTGGCAGCAGCACTAGTTGGCTGGCAGACCCAGGAGGGCTTTTACTGGGAGTACTGGGTGCTTCCCGAAAGAGCTCCCCCAGTGCATGGAATCATACCTCCAACACTGTTACCAGTGTTGGGTTATGATTCCAACATGTTTGATACCAAACATGCCCAGGTTCAGCACACCCACTATATAGTTAGCATCGAGTAATGACGCATTGCTACTATGCGTATCAAAATGGCTGACCGCACTTACAAAGCCTGGAGAATCGACTCCGGGGTTTGTAGGGGTGTCCTGCTCAGGCAGGGGCACACTCACACTTAGAACCCATCACCCTGCCTTCAGGATTGAGAGGCCTGCCTTAGGGGTGACATAGGTTTTAAGTGTAGTGACCTCAGATATAAGTAAACATATATCTGTCATAAGTGGTGCTAGCACAAGCCTACACAGGCTGCAATGGCAGGCCTGAAGCCACAGTTTGAGTGGTTTGTCGTGGGTGGCATAATACATGCTGCAGCCCATGGGAGACGTCTGGTGTACCTATGCCCTGGGTACCTTAGTACCATATACTAGGGGCTTACAGGGGTACACCAGTAACCAATTGGGAAGGTACAGAAGTACTTACCATGTCAAATGTAGGGAAGAAGCACAGTGACGGGGGTCCTGATTAGAAGGTTCCCAGTCAGACTAGTCAAAAAAACATACTGACACCAGCAGAAAGTGGGGGTAACCATGAAAGCAGATCCTACTTTTCTACAGTAACCCACTTACCTATTTAGATTATATGTACTTTGTGATCTGCATGGTACATGTTCATTGCAGCAGGCACAACAACCATCTTTGCTATTTTATGATCAGTCAAAACCTCAACTAGACAAGACTCCAAACTCTCTCCAGGAAGAACATTAATCAATGGATTTATCTTCACATTTTTATTGTTGTTGTCTGGAAATTGCTGGAGGCAAGGAACGTGAAAGCAGGTGCTTGCAAAACAAAAACAAACTTGTAAACTCAGTACCCCCCGAAGTCAGCACCTGGTGGGGTGGCACCGGGCCCACCGCCCTGGAGCCGGCTCTGCCTAGGAGCCCACGCCCAGAGGAAGAAGGGTAAACAAATGCATATGCAACACCCTAGTTAAGGTCCCACTAGAACACAAAGAAAGGCGCAGTTGCGAACATCCCGTTGAAGAAATACAGCACAAAAATTACTTGCAAATATATATATATATATGAAAAAGTTACTTACCTTCGGTAACGTATTAACTGGTAGAGACTCTATCTAGCTGCAGATTCCTTACCTGTGAATTTCCCAGGCATCAGGCTTAATCCAGAAACTTTTGCTGAGCAATAAATCTTGTGCGCAGTGTCCAGTGGCTCCATTCGGCTCCGCGTGATGGCGTCGGTAGTGTTGGTTATGACCTCGCAGTGCCTATATAGGTGCCACCAAGGCGCGCGGACGTCAGTACTTTAGATTTTTTCCACGCCAGAACCGCAGAGCCATGAAGTAACTGACGTAGTTGTGTGCAAAACTAGGGCCCTGAAATGGGGGTAACCCTAGCCCTACAATATTAGACCGCAAAGCGGGGAGGCATGGGTGGAGCTGTAAGAAATCTGCAGCTAGATAGTCCTAGCCAGATAATGCGTTACCAAAGGTAAGTAACTTGTTCATCTGATAGAGACTTCTAGCTGCAGATTCATTACCTTTGAATTAGATAACCAAGCCATACCATCTCGGCGGTGGGCTGTGGACCAAATCCCATACTAGGAAGTCCTGCAGGACCGAACGGGCAAAGTTCCCGTTCCCTGCCGACCTGACCATCTAAGCAGCAGTGTGTTGCAAATGTGTGCAAAGATGCCCACGTTGCCGCCTGACAGATGTCTTGGACTGGGACGCCCGAGCCAAGGCCGTAGTTTCAGCCTTTCCCCTGGTAGAGTGGGCCCTTAATCCCTCAGGGGGCTGCTTCTTTGCCGGGGCATAACAGATCTTGATGCAGAGAACAACAGAGCGAGAGATGGTTCTTTTCTGCACTGCCCTTCCCTTCTTTGCTCCCAAATACCCCACAAAGAGTTGGTGATCCACCCCAAACTCTTTTGTGTCGTCAAGATAGAACGACAAAACTCTTTTTGGGTCCAGCCGGTGGAGACGCTCCTCTTCCTTAGAAGGATGCGGAGCAGCGAAGATGGTGGGCAACGTGATGAACTGACTGTGAAGGGGTCACAACCCTTGGCAAAAAGGATAACTGGGTGCTAAGCACCACCTTGTCCGGAAAGAACATAGGATAAGGAGGCAAGCAAGATAACGCCTGCAGCTCACTCACCCTCCGGGCCGATGTAATCGCCACCAAGAAGGCTGTTTTGATGGTCAACAGCTGGAGGGGATAATTGTGCAAAGGCTCAAAAGGAGCACACATCAGGTAGGTGAGGACCAAATGAAGGTCCCACTGCGACATAACAAAGGGCGTAAGTGGAAACAGGTGAGTGAGCCCTTTTAGAAATCTATGTACAATAAGAGATTTGAAGAGAGAGGGCTGGTCTGAAAGCCTCAAAAAAGCAGACACAGCAGAAAGGTAACCCTTGAGAGTTCCCAAAGCAGAGCCCTCTTGGGCAAGGGTCAGAATGAACAAAAGGACAGTAGAAAGAGAAGCAGAAAGAGGGTCTATAGACCTTTCTGTACAGTATAATACAACTTTCTGCCAACAGCAGGCATATACTGTCTCAGTGGAGGGTCGCGTGGCCACCAGAATAACATTACAGACTTCGGAAGGTAGGTCAAAAGCTATCAACTGTTGCCGCTCAATCTCCACGCATGGAGGCGCAAAGTTGACAGGTTCGGGTGGAGAACCCTCCCCTGCTGCTGCAACAGAAGATGTCCCGAAGGGGCAGCCCGATCGGAGGATCGATGCTCAATTTTCAGAAGCTCTGGATACCTGTAGGAAAGTAGGATCTGCTTTCATGGTCACCCTCACTTTTTGCTGGTGTGATTATGTTTTTCTGACTAGGATCCTGCTAACCAGGACACCAGTCTCTGTGCTTCCTCACTACATTGGAAATGGTGAGTACTTAGATACACTCCAGATTGGCTACTGGTGTACCCTGATAAGTCCCTAGTACATGGTACTAAGGTACCCAGGGCATAGGTACACCAGGGTCTACCAAGGGCTGAAGCATGTATTATGCGACCCATGAGACACCACTCAACTTGTGACTACAGGCCTGCCATTGCAGCCTGTGTAAGCTGGTGCTAGCACCACTTACAAAAGATATGAGTTTCCCTATAACTGAGGTCACTGCACTTAAAACCAATAAGTCACCCCTAAGTCAGGCATTTCAATCCTCAAGGCAGGGTGCACGGTTCTAAGTGTGAGGGTGCCCATGCATGAGCGGGGCACCCATACAACATTTGGAGTCCATTCTCCAGGGTTGTAAGTGAATCAGCCATTACGATATAGAGTGGCCATGCATCATTACGCAATGACCATCTCTAAACTAGCTGTAATGAACCCTGTCATGTTTGTTATCAAACATGTTGGAATTTTACCCCCACACCGTAAACGGTGTGGGAGGTATGATTCTGTGGGAGGTATGATTCCATGCACTGTAAAGCTCCTCCGGGAGGCACTCAGTGCGCCGGGTACCAGTCTTCTAGAACCGAGAGCAAGCTAGGGCTGCTGCAGACCAGAGACATGATTCTGCCCTCCTGCTGCTGAGCCAAGCTCGAGAAGAGAAAGGCAGAACAATAGGTATCCTATCACATGGAATTGTGACCAACTTCCAGAAAGGGTTGAGAGTATTGGGACAGGGTAGGGGCACTTACCAGCGCCATTGAGACTGCTTGAAGTGCACATTTGGTGCTCTTCTTGCATAATCCAGTTAAAAAAAGTTAAGGGAGCCGTTGACTCCGGCTCAGGTGCGAAACTGGACAAAGGACATGGGAGTATCCTCCCCACTGTCTAGCCCTCCTCTGGGAGAGACCCCATAATCATCCCAACCCTTTCCTAAGGGTACTTAAGGGCTTACCTGTGTCCCTCGTGGGACAAGATTCAGATCACATAGCACTTCAACTTTGACCGTCTGGACACTCTGGACTTCGCTGGACTTCGCTTTGGGAACCAAGACTGCAACGGGGAAGATTCCTGCTGCTCCTGGTCTCGTCGTCCTGCTGGTCTTCTGCAACATCTGTGCCCGTGCTCCATACAGGGTCTTCACCAGGCCTATGGACATCCAAGACACCTAAAGGAATCTCCCTTGGAGTGAAGGAGTTACTCCCCTGCATCTGCAGGCACCGCAAAACAGCAGACCGTTCTTCTGATCCTGGGCTCCCACGGACTCCGAAAAGCTCAGCAACACAGGTGGTGGCTCTGCTACTCCCTGGAGGCCTGCACTGTCTTCATCCCGAGTTTGAGGCCAGTATCCCTTGTCGCAACCGCTGGAACAGGACCCTTGTGCACCACGTCAACTTGCTGTTGCCAAGGCCTGTTGACTATCTCCTCCAGAGATCTTCGAGCTCCAAAAGCTCCAACCTAAAGCAACTCCTGCAGCCAAGATCTTTGCCCTCACTGCTTCCTCTGCACTGTGGGCCTTCTTCATTGATGAGCTGCTCAAGGTCCTCTTGCGACTCCTGTGCCTTCGGCCCGTGGATCCTCTTGATGATCTTTTTTGGCTTCAGTGGGCTCCACTGCTTGCTCAGGGCCTGCTCCGACTTACCTGCTCGTGGTGAGTCACTTGGACCTTGCTGGTCCCGACACTGCACCTTTTTCGTCGACTACGTTGTTTGCCGCTGCCAAGACTTTTTTCTTCTCAAAGTTTTATTGGCATTTTGATAACCCCATTATATCAGTATCTTTGAGTGTTATTTACAACAATTACCGTTTACATGCAACTTTGTTTCCCACCTTTTCTAGTTCAATGTAACATAAGCAACATATTTCTGTCTTAACTTTTCCTCTCCCACCTCCCTCCCCCCGGCACCTTCCCACCCTTGGTTAGCTTACTTCTGAGTACACGATCGCTGCCAAGACTTGTTGGTGTCCCCGCCGGACACTGACCACTTGGCTCTCGACTTCCGATGTGGGACAGCTCGTGAACGGTTCCTGGTCTTCTACATCGTCACCTGGTCTGCACAGCTGCAACTTCAAGGGCACCGTCTAGGGTGACTAGACGTGCCAGATTTCCCTGGACAGTCCCGGTGTTCAGAGGACTGTCCCGGCGTCCCGACACTTTTTCTAATTTTCAATAAATGTCCCAGTTTTTGAGACACAGATCAATTCATTCTGCAAAGCAGAACCGAAACTATGCTCTCATTTCAAAACGCGCCTCAAGAGTCCATAATGATTTCAGTTATCAATTTCTTTCTGGCAGCACACAGGAGGAGGTCGGCTGCGTGCAGAGGAAGAGAGAGTAGGGGGGAGGGCTCATGGTGGTGATCCTGTCACAGCTACAACAGCTAAGGTTATATAATGTAGTAGTGTAACTGCACATATACATAATGTACACACACACTTACAAGGCTATGCAAAAAATGGGACAGGCCAGACATAAAAATAATACCAAAGGCTTTAGTCCTAGTTTTATGTCTGACCTGTCTCCGTTTTTGCTTCTCTAAATCTGGTCACCCTAGCACTGTCAACCTCTCCTGCATCTCCTGCATCTCCGACATCAGTGGGCATTCGTCTTCGTGCCTCCTGGTCACTCCTGAGTGGCATTGACTCTGTCCCCTCTGCTTGCAGGTACCTCTCATCCTGAATCCACCTTTGGGATCCACCAGACTCCTTTGTCTTCTTCTCCAGCTGCATCTTTCCAGCAGTCCCCCACTGTGGTCTACGGCAGTTTCTATGCACCCGGCTTCCCTGGTGTAGGTATCCTGGTTCCTGGGGTATCCACGGGTGGGGCGACTCTCCAACCTTCCAGCTTCCACGAGGTGTCTTCGGGGTCCGCTGGGAAGGGTCCTTCTTCTTTAAAATTGCAACCGCGACTTACCTATTGACTAATATTGAGCACACATTCGTGTTCCCTCTCTGCACACGACCTCCGTGGGGTTCCTAGATACTTACCTAGGGTGGTTCCTTGGGTCGCTGGCTCTTCTACGTCTTCTGGGTCCATTCTTGACTTGAGTCGTGGTTCGCATTCCACTATTTTAGTATATGGTTTGGTCTCCTCCGGGAGACCACTGTGTATTCGTGCTACTTATGTGTTCTATTTCCTAAGCATTGTGTGTATTGTGTTTATATCTCCGGATAGGAGATAATACAATGTGTTAGTGAGTATTTGTAATAAAATACATATTTTTATAACTACACTGTCTGATTCTTTTTCACTTAACCTATGCCATAAGATTAAGTACTGGTAAAACAAGCTGCTTCATACTCCTTCTGGACTAAGCTTGAAGGCTGCTCTCCACAGCTACCACTAAGAGAGCTTTCTAAGGTTGTGTAAGACTACTAAAATCACCATAAGGGTTGTCTGGATTTGTGCAGGGTGCTACACTGACATAAGTGAGCATCATATACTGAGCCAGCCTCTCATATTGGTCTGCAGCGGTTGGGATTCAAGCCTGCATTGTTTTACCAGCTAGTCTAGGTGTGGATTAATTGAAAATCATAACTAGCATTAGGCACATATAATATTTAGATAGACTAAGTAAGTTGTACTGAACTTACAGATTGGATGATAAGGGTCTAGCACAACTCTTGCTCCAATTTTAGAAAGTTTAGTTTCCACTAGGGTAGGTAGGTGCAACACCACACTACACCTAGACATGTCTATAGTAATGGATCCCAATAGGGCCCAGTCTTCTAGATACAGTGGTCTTAAGTTCTAGGAACTAAGGACCCTGTGGAATTCTAGGAAGTTAAAGACGGGTAGCAATCCAACCACTAAGCATCTCTTAAAGCTGCTTATCCTAGATGATCTCCAGAACCCTGACAGGTCAGGGGATCAGGGCAAAGTAGGTGAGGATGCTCCAGAAGATGGGGCAGGAGGAGTAACACCCAGTGGCCCTAATTCTAAGCATGACCAAGAGGAGTCTGGGGACTCCACCTTGAGGAACTCTGATCCAGGGAATAGTGCAGATGGTACAGAGGGTGTCCCTAGAAGTAGGACCCCCTTTATTCCTCCTCAGAGGGTTCAGACCAGGCAGAGGGGTTCTAGCTCTCCTTCTGCTGAGTCCAATACTTCAGGACATTCCATAGGGACCTCAGTCTCTAGCCAGAGAGAGGATTCCTTGGAGGCAGAATGCCACCGGATCATACTTGAGAGAGTTAGACTCAGGCTCAGGCGAGATCAGTTGGCCCTTGACAAGGAGGCCAAGGAAGTCCAAAAAGCTAGAAAAATCTGGGATTAGATTCCCATGGTGGCAGCCCAAGTGTACCTAGAATCAGTGAACCATCCTTTGACACTAGCAACCTGAGCAGGATAGTCACTACTTACCAGGAGGGGGGTGACATTCAGAAATGGATGTCTGCCTTAGAGAGGGCCTGTAAAGTTCAGAAGGTCCCTTAAGGGCAGTGGGCAGCTATCCTGTGGCTCTCCTTTGCTAACAAAGGAAGAGATAAGCTCCCCACTATTAGAGAAGAGGAGGCTGACAATTATTCAGTTCTGAAGCACAAGTTACTAACTTGTGTAACGATATATCTGTAAGAGACAGTAGTTAGTGACAGATTCCTTACCTTAGAATATCCCCAGGCGTCAGGCTGGATCCGGAAAGTTTTTTGCGTAGCAGTACCCTTGCGCGTCGGTAGGCGGCGTCGTGCGGCTCCGCGTCCGTCGTCGGCGTCGTGATCGCCGGGATGACGTCGCGGGCAGTACTTAGGCGCCGCCCCTGCGCGCTGACGTCAGTTCTGTACACGACTTTCCGCGCCAGGAACGCAGAGCCATGCAAGAAGCTGACATAGGTGTCTGAAAAATACTAGGGCCCTGAAAGGGATGTCCTTAACCCTAGAAATCAGTTCGCAGAACGGGGAGGATGGGTGGGCGGTAGGAATCTGTCACTAACTACTGTCTCTTACAGATATATCGTTACACAAGTTAGTAACTTGTGCATCTGAAAGAGACACGTTAGTGACAGATTCCTTACCTTAGAATAGATACCCCAGCAATACCAACCCGGTGGTGGGTCTGCGAACAAAGATCAGACAAGGAAGTCCTGGAGGACAGAACGGCCAAAGAAGCCGTCCCTCCGGACCTGACTGTCAAGGCAGTAATGCTTTGTAAACGTGTGCAGCGAGGCCCACGTAGCTGCCTGACAGATAACCGGCAGCGGAACACCGCGGCCCAAGGCCGTGGTAGCAGCCGTTGCCCTGGTGGAATGGGCACGCAGCCCAACAGGAGGCTCCTTTGTAGCCAAAGAATAGCAGGTCTTGATGCACAAGGTAAGCGGGAGATGGTCCTCTTGTGCACTGCCGCCCGACCTTTGCAGCCCACGTAGCCAATAAAGAGCTGGTCATCCACCGGGAGAAGTGTTTTGTGCGGTAATATAGAAAGGAAGCACGTTTGGAGTCCAGACGGTGGAGCCTCTGCTCTTCCTCTCTGGAAGGATGCGGAGGCGGAAAGAGAAGGTGGGCAAGTGATGGTCTGCCCAATGTGGAAAGCAGTAACCACCTTTAGCAGAAGGACGGACGCGTCCGAAGAACAACCTTGTCTGGATGAACAGACAGAAAGGGAGGTTTGCAAGATAGAGCCTGGAGCTCACTCCCCGCCGAGCGGAGGTAGTGGCCACCAGAAAGGCTGTCTTCAGAGTCAGAGACGAAGAGGACAGTTATGTAAGAGAGCTCAAAGGGACGCATTAAAGAGTAAGAACCAAGTTTAAGTCCCACTGAGGCATCACAAACGGAACAGGAGGGAAGGGTGAGTATGCCTTTTTAGAACCTGTTAACAACAGGGGACTTGAAAGGAGGGCTGATCAGGGAGGCCTGAGGAAGGCGAGATAGCACAAAGATAACACTGATGGTACCCAGGGCAGACCCTGTTGGGCCAGAGAGAGAAAAGGAGGAACAGAAGGACCTCAGAAAGAGGGGCAGAAAGGGGATCCACAGCTTTGCTGTGCACCATGCTACAAATTTGTTCCACCTGCAGGCGTATACCACCTTGGTGGAGGGACGCCTGGCTGCCAAATCACATCACAAACTTCGGGAGGCAGAGTCGAAAGGAATCAACTGCCGCGCTCCGTCTCACGCAAGCAGGTGTAGACTGGACAGGTTCGGGTGGAGGACCGTCCCCCTGCTGCTGCGACAGAAGATCCTCCCGAAGAGGCAGACGGATCGGGATCTACGCTCATATTGAGTAGCTGGTCCAAACTCTTGAGCCCAGTCCGGAGCCACAAGAATGACTTGGGGCGGTGGTGTGGGAGTCTAGCCTCTGGGTAGAGTGAGCAGTATGGCGAGGCGTGCAGTAAGACCACTTCGCTCCACTCGTGACGCGTCGCGGCAGAGTGCATGAAATTCCAGCGCAGGGCCAGTGACATTGCGCGTTCTCTTTGGTGGCGAATAGATCCTAACCAAGGCTCTCCCCACTGTAGAAAAGAGTCCTTGCGCCACTTCCAGTGAAAACATGCATTAAGTGATCCATCTTTCCTCATTTTGGTTAATCCGCCTGGTTCAGGGAGCCTGCAGGTGTTGAACCAGAACATGCCCTGGTGTTCAGCCATGTCCAGCGCAGAGCCTCCTGACAAAGGTCACGAGCCCACCCATATAATTTGTTTGCATTACCACAGTGGTGTTGTCTGTGAACACCTGCACTACACACAGCAGAGGAAGAATGCATGAGTGCAGTGGGATCTTCAGAGCTCAGAGGTTGATATGGAGCAGGACTCCTTGGGAGCCAGAAGGCCTCTGCGTCTCCGCCTCTCCCATCTTGACGCCCCATCCCAGAAAGGGGACGCGTCCGTCACAACTGTGTGCTCTGGCTGGGGAGGGAGGGGTCTTGTGACCCATTGGTTGAGAGCCACCACTTGCAGCTGCAGTCCCTCGAGGATCTCAAGGACCAGTGATCGGACAGGTCGGCCTGCAGTCATGCTGGGAACTGGTCCACTGCCGAGCCACTGTTACCATCTTGGCGTGTTGGTAAGCCAGGATGCAGGGAGGCCATGAGGCCCAGCAGCCTCAGGGTCATCCGTGCGAGCAGGATAGAGGCTGAAGAATCCCGGAATCATGGCCTGAATATCCGGACTCGCCGTTCGGGAGGGGATAGGCCGAAGCACACGTCGTGTCCAGAACTGCTCCGATGAAAGGAGCTGTGGAGAAGGAATCAGATGCGACTTTGGCACATTGTTCGAACCCCAGCGAGTGCGGGAGTTGGGCGTAGTCTGGAGGTAGGGAGACAACTGCCTGGGACGAGCCCGCCTTCAGCCAGTCGCCAGGGCAGGAGAGAGACTGAGCCTGCCAGGCGCCAGATGACTGGGCCACCGCCATCACTTTCGTGAACCCGAGGGCACTGGTAGGCCAAAGGGAGCCACGGTGAACTGAAAATGCTTGAGGCCTGCAGTCAGACCAGGAAGTAACGCGATTGAGCCGGCTTAGAACGAGGATGTGGAAATGGCGTCCTGCAAGTCCAGCAGCTACCAACCAGTCTCGGGGTCGAGGGCAGTCAAGACCTGAGCTAGGGTGAGTATCTTGAACTTCTCCTTCCGGAGCGATTAGCGTTCGGGAGGTCAGATGGGGCCTGTGTCATCCGCCCGTCGCCCCAGGCTCAGAAGTAGTGGGAGTAGCAACCACGCCCTACTTCTGGGAGTAGAACATGCTCGATGGCCACTCTTGGCCAAGGGCCGTATTCCTTCTGCAGAAGCACCAAGTGATCCCCTGACATGCGAGGTGGAATTGAGGTGGCATGGCTGGGGGGTGGTCTCGAAGGGAGGGAGTAGCCCCTTCGGACAATGTCAAGACCCACTTGTCTGGTGATGGGGCCTCAGTAGTGAAGGTGATGGCGGACCCTGCCCCCGACACAAGCGTGCTGTGCACCTGAAAGGAGGGACTAGGAAGAACTTGGAGGCCGCGGACGGGTTGGAGGTGGTGGCTGACCCGCACGCTGGTTGCCCGAACCGCACGGCGGTATCCACGTCCTCGGCCACGCAGAAGGCGCTTGCTGCGCGGGCGTTGGCCGGGCTGTGGGCGTGACTGGCGCGCTTCAAGGCAGCACGAAAGGGGCGAAAGCAGGCGTTTGCGGGCGCACAACAGCAAGGCCCAGGGACTTAGCAGTAGCAATGAATCCTTGAGAAACGCTCCAGCGCATGGTCCATGCAGACCAAAAGGGCGACTCCATCAAAGGAGCATGTCCGTAAGTATTCTGGACATCCTGAAAAACAGTGGTTCTCAGCCAGGCGTGGCGGCCTTGGCGCCACCGTGGTTCTTAAGCGATCTGCTTAGCCCGAGTCGGCGGTATCAAGGCCACAGCGGATGTTATGCTTAGCCGCATCACGCCCGCTCGCAATAGCGCGGGTAAGCAGTGTCTGGACCTCCTCAGGCACACTGCGGCAAAACATCCCAGCACGAATCCCACAAGTGGGTGTATCGGCCCAAGAGGCGAAAGCGGTATTAACAGACCGCAAGCCAGCACTGGAGGAAGAAAGCCTTCTTCCCAAAGTGATCCAGGCGCGGATTCCCTATCCGGAGGGCGGTAGGGAAGGCTGTTTGGGAGGCAGAGGCTTGGACAGCCAAGCTCTCAGGGGTGGGGTGTTGGGAGAGAAACGGGGGGTCGCCCGGAGCCGGGCGGTGGCGTCGGGCCACGTTCTATCCACAGGAGCCCCTGGTGGGTTTGGACCAGGCACCCAAAGAACGTCCAGTGAGTGCATCGTTGAAACGGCAGCACAGGCTCCGAGAAGAGGAGGCCGCCGGCTGAGCACTTCAGTCAGGAGGTTAGTCACTGGCGGCCTGCAGGCAACTGGAGATTTAAAAATCCAGCAGCTCTACTGCTTTACCGTTGCAAAATTAGCCCCCTCCTCCGTTGCCACGGGAGACAGCATGCCAGAGTCGGGAGGTATCAGCCCACTGGCATCCCCAAGTTCCTCAGCCCAGTCGGGTCAAGCTAGCACTGTTGTGTGAGAGGTCGTCAGGGCCCCCTCAGCTCCTGGTCCTCCTCAGGTTGAAAAGATGGAGGAGGAGGGACATGTCGAGACCCAGACCTCACCGGCGCCGGAACCGGCGTCAGGCGGCGCCCGGTCCGGCTCCATGTCCGGACCGGGAGGGCGAGGAACGCGCCGCCGAACCTCGGACGGCTGTCGGAAGGCCACCCGGGGGTTATCAGCTCAGCGGAGCGATAGTTCGTCCAACCTGGCGTCCCGATGGAGGATGTGAGCACCACGGAGCCCGAGGTCGAGGCGGGGGCGGGCTGAGCCGGGACGAAGGCTGGTGGGACAGGCGGCGCCCGGGACCGAGTCGGCAGCGGCGCCCGGAGCAACCCCATCTGGGCGCGCGGGGCCCCGAAGAGGCGCACCGGAGGGACCTTGAGGCCCGAGGCGGGCCATGGCCGGCATAGGAATTTCTGTACTTCGGCCGGGTCGCCCCGAACCCGGGAAGGGCGGGCAATGCGGGAGCAACTCGGCAGCCACGTCCCGGGGCCGCGGGGCGGAGCGGTGCCGACAAAGGACCTCAACCCGGGAGTCGCGCGACCGGCGAAATCTTAGGCGATGACGCGCTTAGACTTCTTGTGCTTCGACTTACCGGACGCGAGCTTCAGATTCCGACGAACGAGGCGGACTCACGTCAAGGCCCCTCGACCTCTCCCGGGACCGGGAGCTTGCTGCGGCGCGGAGCCGGCTACCGGACTTCCAGGAAACTTCGGGAGCCGCTCTCGCAAAGCCTTCGGATGAGATTTCCGGCAGTCAGGGCACGACTTCGTGTGGCCTCGGCGAGCAGAAGAAAGGGCACCAGGAGTGAAGTCCGTGATGGACATCCTCCCGACACATTCCTCTAACAGAAGCAAAGCCGGGCATCCTCGACACCTTAGGAGTCGTGAAGACTCGTTAAGAAGAGAACAGTGAAAAATTTCACAAAAGATGATCCAAAAGTGACTAGGTGCCTGCTCACCCAGGATCCTGCGCTTGCTGGGCGCGGAAAAGAAAGAACTGACGATCATGCACCCAGAGGCAGCTTCAAGTACTACTTGTGACGTCATCCGGCGATCACGACGCCGGCAGTAGATGGCGTGAGGCCTTATGACAGCGCCTACTGACCTTTAGCAAGGTACTACTCGTAAAGCTGGGATCAGCCTGCTGGGGATATTCTAGGAGTAGGAATCTGTCACTAACGTGTCTCTTTCAGATGAGTGCACTCATTGATGGGTTTGGCCTAACAACTGAGCAATACAGGATTAAGTTCAGAGACACCCAGAAGGTACACACCCAGGACTGGGTGGATTTCATTGATAGTGCTATTAAGGCTCTGGAAGGCTGGCTTCATGGAAGCAAGGTACAGGACTATGAAGGATTGTACAATTTGATAATGAAAGAGCACATCCTTAATAACTGTCAGAACCAACTTTGGCACCAGCACCTGGTGGACTCTGATCTGACCTCTCCCCAAGAATTGGGAAAGAAGCCAGACAAATGGGTCCACACTAGGGTCAAGCAGAAAAACCATAGTGGTGGAGGTGGCCAGAAGAAGTAAGATTCTTCTAAAACACAGGAGAAGGGTGAGCAGAAGGGCAAAGACAACAAGGAGTCTTCCCAAGGTCCCCAAAAACCTGCATCTGGGGGTGAGTCTCAAAACTCCAAGAAAGGCAAAAATAAACCTTTGTGTTATATATGTAAAGTAAAGACCCATTGGACAAGAGATGCTGATTGTCCAAAGGCCAAGGAACCTACTACCACTGCCCCTAAGGCAACTGCGCCCCCTAGCACCAGTACAAGTGGTAGTACAGCAACCAAGGGATTAATTGGGTTAGCCTTGGGTTCTGAGGTGCGTTCTGGCCTAGTCAGAACTCCAGCTCAGGTTGTTCTAGTCTGTGATGTAAGTCACACTAACTTGGGCAAGTACAGGCAACAGCCTTTGATCAATGGAAAGGAAGCAATAGCTTTCAGCGACACAGGGGCCAGTGTCACCAAGGTGACAGAGAAACTTGTGTCCCCTGAATAAATCATACTTGGACAAATGTACCAAGTAACCAACGCTAGCAATGTCAGGACTGATCATTCCTTGGCAGTTATGAATCTCAGCTGGGGAGGGGTAAGGGGACCTAAGAGAGTTGTGTTATCTCCAGACCTACCTGTAGATTGTCTGGTGCGCAATGATTAAGAAACTTCAGTCCGGTCTGAAGTAGAGTTCAGGACTCATGCAGAAATGATGGGCATTTCTGCCAGCGTCTTTGCTGTAACCAGGGCTCAGGCCAAACAGCTCAGCACTGAGGGAGCACCTAATCCTGGAAAAATGACCAGATTGCTCCAAAGAGAAGGAACAGGAAGGGTAAGGAATTATCCTCTTCCCAAACTCCCAGTGAGGATCAGTCTCCTGAGGGAGATAATCTCAGTCCCTGTCAATGAACTGTCCCAGTGGAACTCGGGCCTGACCAGGCAGAGCTCTTGGGGGAAGGGGGCCCTTCCAGGGCAGACTTGAGTTTGGAGCAGCAATCCTGCACCTCTCTTGAACCCCTCAGACAGCAAGCTGCTGCTGAGGAAGGAGGGAATGTTAGTGAGTCCCATAGGATCTATTGGGAAGATGGGCTTCTGTATTCTGAAGGTAGAGACCCCAAGCTTGGCGCCACCAGGAGGTTGGTAATAACACAGAGGTTCAGGGGTTTTCTTCTCTCCCTGGCACATGACATTCCCCTGGCAGGACACCTTGGGCAAAGTAAGTCTTGGGACAGGATTGTCCCTCATTGTCACTGGCCCCATATGTCTGAGGACACCAAGGAGTTTTGTCGCTTCTTTGTCACTTGCCAAGCCAGTGGGAAGTCAGGTGGCACTACAAAGGCACCCTTAATTCCACTTCCAGTGGTTGGGGTTCCCTTTGAGAGGGTAAGAATTGACATTGTTGGTCCCTTGAACCCTCCAACTGCACCTGGACACAGTTACATCCTAGTGGTGGTGGACCATGCCCCTAGGTATCCAGAAGCAATTCCCTTTAGAACCACTACAGCTCCTGTAGCTGCCAGGGCACTCCTCAGAATCTTTTCCAGAGTGGGCTTCCCTAAGGAGGTCTTAACAGACAGAGGTACCAACTTCAGGTCTAGTTACATAACTGCAACGTGGAAAGAGTGTGGAGTAAACTATAAGTTTACCACACCCTACCATCCACAGTGTAATGTGCTTGCTGAAATGTTCAACAAGACCCTAAAGGGTATGATAATAGGACTCCCAGAAAAGCTCAGGTGAAAATGGGATGTCTTACTACCCTGCCTTCTCTTTGCCTATAGAGAGGTTCCTCAGAAGGGGGTGGCTACAGCCCATTTGAACTTCTGTTTGGGCATCCAGTTAGGGGTCCATATTGTCTAGTT
This sequence comes from Calotriton arnoldi, assembly GCA_963921515.1. Classification (NCBI taxonomy): domain Eukaryota; kingdom Metazoa; phylum Chordata; class Amphibia; order Caudata; family Salamandridae; genus Calotriton; species Calotriton arnoldi. The sequence continues at coordinate 2,218,336 of CAWUFW010000899.1, read as the reverse complement.
AAGGAGGGCTGGGAGCAACCTCTGAAACCTCCTAATCAGGATATTGTGGACTATGTCCTTGGCCTGCGTTCACGTATGATTGAGTACATGAAGAAGGCCAGTAAAAACCTTGAGGCCAGCCAAGAGCTTCAGAAAGCTTGGCGTGACCAAAAGGCTATCCTGACTGTTTACCAGCCAGGCCAGAAAGTGTGGGTGTTATAGCCTGTACCCCCAGCAGCTCTCCAAGATAAATGGAGTGCCCCCCAAACAATCCTTAAAAAGAAAGGTGATGTCACCTACTTGGTGGACCTAGGCACTCCAAGAAGTCCCCACAGGGTACTTCATGTGAACCGCCTAAACCTTTTGTGGACAGGGCTGACATGAGCTTGCTCATGGCCACTGATGAGGGACAGGAGGAAGAGAGTGACCCTCTCCCTGATCTCCTCTCTCAGAACCCTGTTGATGGGTCAGTTGATGGAGTAGCCTTGGCAGGCAGCCTCACTGACCAGCAGCAAGCTGATTGCAGGAAGGTAATCAATCAGTACAAACATATGTTTTCTCTGACACCCAGTCAAACTACCTGGTGTACCTGTGAAGTGGACACAGATGCCAATCTGCCAGTAAAGAACACAATTTACAGACAGCCTGACCATGTTAGAGATTGCATCAGGAAAGAGGACCAAAAGATGCTGAAATTGGGAGTCATTGAGCCTTCAGATAGCCACTGGACTAGTCCAGTAGTCCTGGTACCAAAACCTCACACCAAGGGTGGAAAAAGAGAGGTGTGTGGACTACAGAGGTCTCAATGCAGTCACTAGGACTGATGTTCATCCTATTCCAAGGACAGATGAGGTCATAGATACTTTGGCCTCAGCCAAGTTTCTGAGTATATTTGACCTGATTGCTGGCTACTGGCAAATCAGACTAGCTGAGGATGCTAAGCCAAAAACAGCATTTTCAACCCCCAGTGGGCATTATCCATTTATTGTGATGCCCTTTGGTCTGACAAATGCACCTGCCACATTTTAGAGGTTGGTGAACAAAGTCCTAACAGGCCTAGAAGCCTATATTTCAGCATATCTAGATGATATTGCTGTCTTTAACTCCACCTGGGAGGGTCACCTGGTCCACCTCAGAAATGTTCTGGAGGCCCTGCAAAAGGCAGGCCTCACTATCAAGGCCACCAAGTGCCAGATAGGGCAGAGCAAGGTTGTATACTTGGGCCACCTGGTAGGTGGAGGGCAGGTTCAGCTATTGGAGAAGAAAATCCAGACCATCATGGACTGAGTTGCTCCCAGTACCCAGATTCAGGTCAGAGCTTTCTTGGGCCTGACTGAGTACTACAGGAGGTTTTTTAAGGAATATGGGTCCATTGTGACTCCCCTTAAGGATCTCACCTACGAGAGAATGCCGAAGAAAGTTCAGTGGACAGTTAGCTGTCAAAAGGCATTTGATGACCTGAAGAAGGCCATGTGCACTGCTCCCATTTTGCAAAGTCCTGACTATTCCAAAACCTTCATTGTCCAGGCAGATGCATCTGAGATAAGGGTAGGAGCTGTTTAGTCACAACTAAATGCAGAGGGCCAGGGCCAACCAGTAGCTTTTATAAACAGAAGTTTGACCCCCAGGGAGAAACGCTGGTCAGCTATAGAGAGGGAGGCCTTTGCTGTAGTCTGGGCCTTGAAGAAGTTGAGACCATACCTGTTTGGTATTTACTTCATTGTTCAGACAGACCATAAGCCCCTCTTATAACAAATGATGGGTGAAAATCCCAAACTTCTGAGGTGGTCCATTTCCCTACAGGGGATGGACTGTTCAGTGGAACATAGGCCTGGGAGTAACCATGCCAACGCAGATGGACTCTCCAGATATTTCCACTTAAAAAATGAAGACTCAACTGGGCAAAGTTATTCTCATCTCCTTACATTTGGGGCGGTGGGGTTGTGTAGGAAAGTAGGATCTGCTTTCATGGTCACCCCCACTTTTTGCTGGTGTCATCATGTTTTTCTGTCTAGTCTGACTGGGATCCTGCTAACCAGGACCCCAGTCTCTGTGCTTCCTCCCTAAATTGGACATGGTGAGTACTTAGGTACACTCCAGATTGGCTACTGGTGTACCCTGATAAGTACCTAGTACATGGAACTAAGGTACCCAGGACATAGGTACACCAGGGGTCTCCCATGGGCTGAAGCATGTATTATGCCAACCATGAGAGACCACTCAAATTGTGTCTACAGACCTGCCATTGCAGCTTGTGTACGCTGGTGATAGCACCACTTATGACAGCTATAAGATTGCTTATATCTGAGGTCACTGCACTTAAAACCTATAAGTCACCCCTAAGACAAGCCTTTAAATCCTGAAGGCAGGGTGATCGATTCTAAGTGTGAGGATGCCCCTGCATGAGCAGGGCACACCTACAACCTTCGGGGTCCATTTTCCCTGGTTGTAAGTGCATCAGCCATTACAACATATAGAGTGGCCATGAGTCATTATGCGATGACCATCTCTAAACTAGCTGTAACGAACCCTGTCATGTTTGGTATCAAACATGTTGGAATCATACCCCCACAGCATAAACGGTGTGCTTTTTTATGATCCCATGCACGGTAAAGGTCCCCCGAGAGGCCCTCAGTGCTTCCGGTACCAGTTTTCTAGAACCGGACAGCAAGCTAGGGCTGCTGCAAACCAGAGTCACGATTCTGCCCTCCTGCTGCTGAGCCAAGCTCGAGCAGGGGAAAGCAGAACAATAGGTATCCTGTCACAGGGAGGTGTGACCACCTCCCAAACAGGCTTTTCGTGTATTGGGACAGGGTGGGGGAGCTTGTGAGCGCCACTGAGACTGCTTGAAGGGCACATTTGGTGCCCTCCTTGCATACTCCAGTTCAAACCAGTTCAGGGAGCCGTTGGCCAAAGGACATGGGAGTATCCTCCCCACTGTTATGTTATGTTAATTGAGCTTATAAAGTGCACAGTTACCCTAGGGTGTCCTGGCGCTGAGCATGCCTGCTGGTTATCAGTGGTGAGGGGTGTTACTGTGAAAAAAGCCAGGTTTTCAGCCCCTTTCTAAAGGAGAGGAGATCTGCTGAGTTCTTCAAGTGGACCGGGAGCTCATTCCATGCCTTAGAGGTACAGGCAATAAAACTTCTGCCCCCCCCTGCTGGCCTTTTTAATCAGAGGAACAAGAACTTGTTTCGTTCCTTTAGACCGAAGATTCCTTGTGGGGACATACCATTTAACTTTTTGCCTCAGATGGTTGGGGCCGATTCCATTGAGGGCTTTAAAAGCTATGCAGAGGGCCTTAAAACGTGCCCTTTGCTTCACAGGGAGCCAGTGAAGTTGTTTTAATTCCTTCTTTACGGAAACAAATTTTGGAGTTCCCGTAAGCAATCTGGCTGCTGCATTCTGTACAATTTGAAGCCTATTAATGTGTTGCTTTTGGGCACCTAAATATAGGCCATTGCAATAGTCAAGCCGCGCCATAATAAGGGCCGTGATCACTGTCCTAAGACTGCCCTCAGGAAGAAAAAACTTTATTTTCCTTATAATTCTAAGGATTAGAAAGCAAGCCGAGACCACCGAGCTTATGTGATCGCCAAACGTGAGCTTGATGTCCACGATCAGCCCCAGGTTTTTTGCTTTCCTGGTGGGTGTAGGGCAGACACCCAGCTCTTCTGGCCACCAATCTGGCGTCCACAGGTTAGGGTTGTTTCCAAACATGATGACCTCAGTTTTGCCTGAATTTAGTTTCAGGCAGTTAGACCACATCCATCCTGAAAAACCTTTCATGCAATCATGAAAGCGGGCCCCTGTTTCCTTCTCTTCCCCGTCTTTAATTGACAGCACTATTTGCGTGTCATCAGCATAGGAGGTAAATTGGAAGCCATAGGATTTTATCAGGCCTGCCAAAGAGATCACATGCACGTTAAAGAGCGTCAGGCTTAACGATGATCCCTGTGGCACACCACACGGGAGAGAAAAAGACTTTGACCTGTGGTTATCTAATTCTACTGTTTGTGTTCTTCCCGAGAGAAAAGACTGCAGAAGGTTCCATGCAGATCCTTGTACCCCTATTTCGGACAACCGGTCCATCAGCACTGCATGATGGACCGTGTCAAAGGCTGCTGACAGATCTAGCATATCAGCATTGTTTTTCCTCCTCTGTCCAACGTCTACCTCACCTCCTCTGTGGATTTAATTAGGGCCAGCTCAGTACTGTGTTCTGCTCTAAACCCATATTGCGATGGGTCGAGTAGATTGTTAGTTTGGAGAAAAGTACTGAGCTGGGTGTTCATGGCCTTTTCAATAATTTTGGCAGGGAGCGGAAGTCTTGAAATTGGCCTGTAACTATTAGGGTCACTGGGGTCCAGGGCTGATTTTTTTAATAGGGGAAGGATAGAGGCCTTCTTCCAATTACAAGGGAATCTGCCAGTTGTAATTATAGCGTTATACAACGGTGTAAGGGTCGACCTTATTACTTCTGAGATTTGTTTCAGTACCGATGTCGGACATGGATCCATCGGAGATGCGGATCCAATGGAACTCAGAAGTCTGATTGTGTCTGATGCCTGTAGCGGAGAAAATGTGTCTAGTACCGGTAAGTTGGGTTCCCTGCTCTGTGACGTCACCCTTGTCTCCATGTGGTCTAAAGTAAATGAGGAAAAAATCAATTCCACTTTTTGTTGAAAGAAGTTGGCCAATTTTTCACAAAGTTCTGGGCTGCTTTGGTTCTTGGGGGCCATTGGGGTCGCAAGTTTACTAATTGTTTTAAATAGTTCTTTGGAATTAGATTTGGCCTGAGAGATTTGTTCTGCAAAGAATTTTTTTTTTGTTTCCATCAGTCTTTCCTTGTAATGTTTAAGACTATGCTTATAACTTTCTTTATCCTCATCTTGGTAGTCTCTCCTCCACACCCTTTCTAAACATTTACAGGCCTGTTTTTGGTTTTTTAATTCATCCGAAAACCAAGGGGCAGACGGATGAGCACGCTTAGGGGGTCCACTTTTTGACGGGTGCAAGTTTGTTGCATGCTGCTTCTAGCCATTCCGTGTATGCAGAGGTAGCTTCGTCTACCTCTGCAGGGAGTGGACATTTGGTATCTTTTAATGCTTCCCCTAATTCTTCACAATCAACGTTTTTCCAAACTCTTTTTCCAATGATCACTACGGGATCTGATCTAAATTCAGGGCCCTTTGACTCTTTTACCTCAAAGAGAATGGCGCTATGATCAGACCAAGCCAATGGGAATACCGAGGTGACTGTTAGTGTCAGATTGTTAGAGTAAATCCCATCCAGCGTATGCCTCTTGTTATGTGCTGCTACTCCAATCAGCTGCTTCAATTCACCTGCCTCCATGATTTGTTTCAGTGTGATAGTGTCTGAGTTGAGCTGATCCTCCAAATAGAAATTAAAGTCCCCTAGAACCGTAAAAGAATCTGCACATAGCCCCTCTTCGAGCAGTGTCCCCAGCAGCTCTAAAAAACCACCCCTGGGGCCTGGAGGGCGGTAGAGAAGTACCCCCTTGAAGGTGCTATGATGTGAAGTGCGTAAATTAAATGAAAGAGCCTCACACGAGATGTTTGATGCAATGTGAAAAATGGGTTTCAATGAGTCGTGGTAGATGACTGTCCAGCCCCTCCTCTGGCAGGGGCCCCTGAATCGTCCCAACCCTTTCCTAAGGGTACATAAGGGCTTACCTGTGGGTGGGTCCCTAGATTCGTCATGGGACAAGATTCAGATCACATACCACTTCAACTTCGACCGTCTGGACACTCTGGACTTCGCTGGACTTCGATGTGGGAACCAAGACTGCAACAGGTAAGATTCCTCCTGCTCATGGTCTCATTGTCCTGCTGGTCTTCTGCAAGGTCTGTGCCCGTGCTCCATACAGGTTCTTCACCAGGCCTGTGGACATCCAAGACACCGGAAGGGAATCTCCCTTGGGGTCACTTCCCTGCATATGCAGGCACCACAACACAGCTGACCGGTCTGCTGATTCTGGGCTCCCATGGACTCTGAAAAGCTTAGCAACACAGGTGTTGGTTCTGCTACTCCCTCGAGGCCTGTACTGTCTTCATACCGAGTTTGAGGCCAGTATCCCTCGTTGGAACTGCTGGAACAGGACCCCTGTGCACCGCGTCGACTTGCCGTTGGCAAGATTTGTTGACTCTCACCTCCAGAGATCTTCAGGCTCCAAGAAGCTCCAACCTCAAGCAACTCCTGCAGCCAAGATTTTCACCCTCACCACTTCCTCTGCACAGTGGGCCTTCTTCATTGGTGAGCTGCTCAAAGTCCTCTTGCGACTCCTGTCCCTTCAGCCCGTGGGCCCTCTTGTGTTTCTTCTTTGGCTTCAGTTTGCTCCCCTGTTTGCTCGGGCCTGCTCCGACTTACCTGCTCGTGGTAAGTCACTTGGACCTTGCTGGTCCCCACACTGCACCTTTTTCGTTGACAATGTTGTTTGCCGCTGCCAAGGCTCGTTGGTACCCCTGCCGAACACTGACCCCTTGGCTCTCAACATCCGACATGGGACAGCTTGTGAATGGTTTCTGGTCTTCTACAGCATCGCCTGGTCCTCACAGCTGCAACTTCAAGGGCACTGTCAACCTCTCCTGCATCTCCGACATCGGTGGGAATTCGTCTTCCGTGCCTCCTGGTCACTGCTGTGTGGCGTAGACTCTGTCCCCTCTGCTTGCAGGTACCTCTCATCCTGAATCCACCTTTGGGTTCCACCGGACTCCTTCTTCTTCTTCTCCAGCTGCATCTTTCCTGCAGTCCTCCATTGTGGTCTACAGCGGTTTCCGAGGTCACTTGACACCTATGCACCCAGCTTCCCTGGTGTAGGTTTCCTGGTTCCTGGGGTATCCACAGGCGGGGTGACTCTCCAACCTTCCATATTCCATGAGGTTTCTTCAGAGTCTGCTGGGAATGGTCCTTTTTCTTTAAAATTGCAACCGCTACTTACCTATTGAGTAACACTGAGCACGCGGTCGTGTTCCCACTCTGCACACGACCTCCGTGGGGGTTCCGAGATACTCACCTAGGGTGGTTCCTTGGGTCCCCAGCTCTTCTATGTCTTATCGGTCCATTCTTGACTTGAGTCGTGGTTCGCATTCCACTATTTTAGTATATGGTTTGGTCTCCCCCTGGAGACCATTGTATATTTGTGCTACTTACGAGTTCTATTTTCTAAGTATTGTGTGTATTGTGTTTATATCTCTGGGTAGGAGATAATACAATGTGTTAGTGAGTGTTTGTAATAAAATACATATTTTTATAACTACACTGTGTGAGTCTTTTTCACTTAACCTATACCATAAGATTAAGTACTGGTAAAGCAAGCTGCTTTACACTCCTTCTGGACTAAGCCTGAAGGCTGCTCTCCACATCCACTACTTTGAGAGCTTTCAAAGGTTGTCTAAGACCTCTAAAATCAACATAAGGGTTGTCTGGATTAGTGCAGGGTGCGACACTTACATAAGTGAGCCCCCTATACTTAGCCAGCCTCTCACAAGCACCTATTGTGCCACCCTTAGAAGCCCTGCACCTTAACACCCACACACTGCCATTGTAGGCTGCATGTTTTGGTGCAGAGAAAAGTAAAGAGTCGAGATGGCACACATCCCTGTGTGCCATGACTGCAACACGCTGCCTGGGGCCTAGGTAAGTCTCCCCTCCAGCAGAGTGCACTAGCCCACAGGTGAGGGTACAGTTGCATGAGGACTGTACCCATACAGTGTCTAAGTCCATTCTTAGACATTGTAAGTGCAGTAAAGTCATAAAGAGTATATGGTCTGGGAGTTGACCATCACAAACTCCACAGCTCTGTAATGGCTTTACTGAAATCTGGGAAGTTTGGTAGCACACTTCTCAGCACATTAAACCCACACTGATGCTGGTGAGGAAAGGGGCGGGTACAAGGCGGATAGCCCTTGCACTATCTTTCCAGAGGCACATAAATTGAAGTCCCTACCAGGGATACTAAAGTGCCACTGTAGAACAGGGAACAAGGCAACAGTGCATACGTACAATGCAAGCAAGTTGCCACATATAGAATAAGATCCTGGGTAGAAAAAACATTTTCAGAACAGAAGAACACCATGTAACAAAAGGTGTTGATACCCACATAGGGGCACAAAGTAAATTATTTACCAGATAACGAGAACTATAACCTGTCATCGACAGTTTGAGAAAGAATAATAACATCTGCAGAAGGCAGAAACACCTCACCGGGTGCCACCTGTAGGTGGAACAATAATTTGAAAAGAAAAAGCCAATGGGCTCTGTCTACCCTACAATGGCTCATTTGTGAAAGAAGTCAAAAAGGACCGCCCCCCATACAGTACCAGAACGAGATGTACTAGAGAGGCTGACAGTATAGAAAACAGAGTTAAGATTCTGTTCCACCCCGACTGTCCCGAAAACGCTGCAATGTGGAATTGTCCTGAACACTGAATAGATGTAAACCATCAAAGAGCATGTCTACCAAGGTGGCTTGAACAGCCTCTGAAAAACCAGACTTGCATAGTAGGCATGACAGCGGAGTGCCACTGAATGCGCCATGGTTCGCCTACAGAGTCTGTGGTATCCATACCACATAGTATCATCAATCTAGCTGCATGTTGGCCATTGTGAAGTATCTGGGTAAGTTCGTTCCGAGTCTCTTGCGCAATCGAGGGCAGCAGGCAAGTAACTGAATCCCACAACGCATGAGATAATTGCTCAGAACACAAGCGGTATTACATGAGCGCAAGGCAGACTGGTGGCAGGAAAAATATGTCTACCATAAGTGTCAAGACTCCTGGACTCCCTGTTCGGAGGGACGTTAGAAAGGGTGCCAAAGTCAGGGGAGGCGGTAGTGGCCTGCACCACAAAACTGTGCGGAGTAGGCTGCCATAGAAGGCAGGCCAGGTCTCCAAGGGGAGGGCGGTGTCTATGTGCTATAGACCATTCTACAGGAGCCCTGTAGCTGGCTTAGCCCAGGACCCCAACAAAATGTCATATAAGGCTTCACTTTAAGGAAGCACACCCTCGCCCCCTATTTGGCCCTGATGAAGCACACCAATTAATGGGTCAGTGGCCACTTCCACTGAAGGGAGATGCAGCTCCAGGACCACATATGCCCTCCTCAGAAGCTCAGCAAAAGCAGAGCAAACCTCTATAGCGAGGCTAGGACGAGAGAAGAGGTCAGAGGTTGGTTTAGACTCAAGGTCACTAGCCTCTCCCAGCTCAGTCAGCCTACTAACCTCCAAAGGAGGCTGTCCAGAGTTATTTATGGGGCGAATAAACCCCATATCTTCCCTTTCTCCTCCAAAAACCTGTTCTTCCAGAGGAAAAACAGTAAGGGGTTCCTCAGAAGTAGGAGGAAAGGTGGCCGAGGTAAACTGTACCTCCAGCACGGCCTCCGACGCCATCTGGCATCGATGCGACTATGCCATCCGGCGTCGATGTGGTGATGCTTGGCGTCAGGGAGGAGAAGTAGTGTAGCGTTGATCAGCGCCGCCGACGTTGTTGTCGGCTGATTGGGCACTGGCATAGCAGGTGAGCACCCCAAAGGGCTGTGAACCAGAGCCAAAATGGATCCGACTACAGATCCAGAGGGCCTAACTGAAGCCGAATGCAACCCTGCCAGTGTTGATCCTGTCAAGCCTCCTCTGACCTCCTTCGAGCTGCAAAGTTCACCAGAGGAGGTGGAGACCCAAAGATGGCATGTTGGGAGGAAAAGTACTCATGCACCTGGTCTAGAGTTACCCCAGCTCCATGGCAGTCAGGGAGGAGCTGAGTAGACTCATGCACCGGCTCCATAACAGGGAGGCTGGGAAAGGGCATCACCGACGTGAAAGGTAAACCGCGAAGTTGGGGAATGCCGCAACTTTGACCGTGTGCATCTCAGCTGGTCTTTGGACGTCAAGGTCAAAGGACGCCCGCGGGATGGACTCCTGGAGCGGACCCTCAATCGTTCTCTAGAGTGACAACGAGATTGCGAAAGACACAAAGCCTGCGGCAACCACACCGCTAAGAGCTTCATGTGGCATTCCTGCAACGCCTTCGGGCAATGTTGGCGACAGGAGTCGCACTCCTCGGATTAATGATGCTCCCCAAGGCACCAATTGCAAAGAGTAAGAGGGGCTGTGGCTGACATCTGCTGTCCACAAGACCCACAGGGTTTGAACCCTGAGGACATGAGAAAAAGGCACACCATTCGGTCAACAAAAATTGTCGAGACAAGCCAAAAAACAGCCTGAGGAACAGCTCTCCGTATTCACGTTGGAAGCGCAGAAAAGAAGAAACTGACGTCAGCACATCAGGGGAGGGCTTATATGGACTCTGCCAACGTCACATCCAGTGGACGACATCACTTGACGCCCTCTACCAACGCGTAGAGGTAGTGCTGTACAAGTTACTTATCTTCGGTAATGTAATATCTGGTAGAGTCTAGCCGCAGATTCCTTAACTTGTGAATTCTCCCCAGGCATCAGACTGGATCCAGAAATTTTTCACCAGTACCTTTGCACACCAGGGGATATCGCTGTACGGCTCTGCCATGACTAAGTCTCTGGATGTGACGTCAGCGATGCCATATAAGTCTACTCCGGCACGCAGACGTCAGTTTCTTCTGTGAAACCTTCTGCGCCAGAACGCAGAGCCACTACAGAAACTGGTTGTGGAAACAGTGTGCCAAAAAGATGCAAAATCTTTGAGACATTAATAAAGAAGAAACATCAAATGGCATATTAAAACCAAACATGGATTTTAAAGAAAAACCCCAAAAGAATCAACGAAGCACAGTGTCAAAGCCAAATCTCACTCTAGATGCACGGGAGCAGAACGACGCTAATTCCCTATGCCCCTCTACAGTCTCCCAGCGCACGTCTATATCTTCACGTTAACTCTGTGGAAACCGCAGGGGGGAAAGGGGATGGGACAGAGAAGAGACTGCCACCTGTCTTCACTCCGCTTCTTCTTCCTGCTCTATTCTCTGCTTGAGTCTTTTCTTGCGTCGAAGCTAAGGGAAATAAGGATATTATGCCTCTTATAACTGTACAATTTTACTCAGTTATCTACATTATTTTCTAGAATCTTTTTCCTTCTATAACCTACCCAGAGTTTAGGTGACCTTTGCCTCTCTTATTTCTTCTAGTGGTGTGCCGCCTTACTGCAACTGTAGTACCAATACATTTCTTTTAGTCAAATATTATTTTCGTACCGCCTTGCCTCTAATATGTACCTTTTCCTTTTTCTCCTTTCTAGTTTCTCACCTTGGCTAGTTACAGATGGCGCTGCCTATTTATTCTGAAGCAGGTAAGTGTATTCTCACATAGTCCTTCTTGTTGTGTTTACTAGATTTGCTAGTGATAGGCTAAAATGCACCTTTTGAAATCCTAATTTTGCATATGCTAGTATTTATTCTAGTTAGGAAACTTATTGTTTAGTTTTTCCTTTTAAGCTAAATATCTAGGAAAATGCTCGGTGTGTGCACTAGGTGGCATTATTTAACTAAGGTATGCCTGGACGGGCTCTGAAACAATCTCCTTCAACCTTTTACTTGTAATAAAGAAAACTGAAAAGTTAAATTCAAAACGAACTCAGTACCATGCACCTTTTCTCCTTAACCAACTATGAATCATTTAAAGGCTAATACTCCGTGACATAATCAGTACAGATACGTTTTCCTAAACCAAGCTCCCTCCAAACTCCTCACTGTAATGCGTGTCTGCCATGCGTCGAACTGCCGGAAAAATATTGAAATGCTGGTTATTGCTGCAAACCTGGAACCCTGACGAACGTGACGGGTATTTCCCTAACTAATCTTTTATCGCGCCGGAATCCTCTGAAGCTGCTGCTATGTCGAAGTCTTCAGGTGAAGTGCGCAGTGCAGCGCGTGCTTCACCTGGACATTCTTGATTGCCCTCCATGCCTGGACTGCCAATTTGCGGACTTGCGATTGCTTTCTGGCAGCCATCTTGAGTGCCTTAGAAACTCCAGTTCTAGGCACATAAAGTATTCTCTTCCTTCCATTAACCCCTTTAAGACCACCCAATACTCTGTAGTGACTTTTCAGGGTAGTTGGCTGAGTGGTTCTGACAGTACCCCTCCGCAAGGCAGGGCCCTCCGGTCTTGGTTTGTCTGGAAACTTCTTCTGAAAATTCCTAATTAATCGTGGAGCATGAACATCAGAACTCAACTCCCACGATCTTTCCTCAGGGCCATACCCCTTCCAGTCTAACAAATAGTAAACTTGACCCTTAGTCTCTTTTGAATCCAAAATTTGTTTGACTTCAAATTCTTCTCCTCCCTCAGTTTGAACGGGCTTAGGTGGTTTCTCTACTCTTAGTTCTTTTGATGCCCTTTTTAATAGTGAAACATGAAAGACTGGGTGTATCCTGAAATTCTTAGATAATTTTAAATGATAGGTTAAGGAACTCAATTTCCTTTCAATAACATAAGGACCCACGAACCTTGGCTGAAATTTACGATTTCCTTTGAGCCGAAGATTCTTGGTACTTAACCAAACCTTGTCCCCTACCTGAAAATCCGGTTCCTTCCTTCTTTTCTTATCTGCATAGTATTTGTAACTTTCCTTAGCCTTAATGAGATTCTGGGTTGCTAAACTATGCACTTGGGTTATGTGTTCAACCAGATCCTTAACTGCAGGTACCTCCACTTCTTGAAAATGTATAGAATGATTTGGATGTCTCCCTGAGTTCAAATAAAAAGGCGAATACCCAGTGGACACATTTTTTGCATTATTGTGCGCAAACTCTGCAGCCCAAAGGTATTCTGGCCAGTCTCCCTCTTGATCTAAAAGACATAACCTGAGATATTGTTCAAGTTCTTGATTTGTTCTCTTAGTTTGGCCGTCTGACTCTGGGTGATAACAAGTGGTGTATCTAGTTTCAATGTTCAATTGTTTTGTGAAGGCTTTCCAAAAATGAGATAGAAATTGAGAGCCCCTATCTGACACTAGTACCTTAGGTATCCCATGAGCTCTCACAATGGTCTGACTAAAAGTGTGTGCCAATTTCCGAGCAGTTGGTACGCCCTTCAAGGGGACAAAATGAGCCATCTTAGTGAACGCATCCACACAGACCAAAATTGTGTCGTACCCTTGACTGGATGGTAAATCTACGATCAGATCTAATGTTACCATGTGCCAAGGACCAGGAGGTTTGGGCAATGGCTGTAAAAACCCCTTTGGAGCTTGTCTCTCCGATTTTCCCCTCGCGCAGATTTTGCAGGCGGCGACATACTGACGAATTTCCTTGGTCATATTTGGCCACCAGAATCGACGCTTAACAAGATCTTCAGTCTTCTGTATGCCTTTATGCCCAGCCAGAATATGGTCATGACACTCTTTTAAAGCCCTTTGTTGCAACTCTTGGGTAGGCAAATACAGTGCACCAGCATGATAGGGTAAATTTCCACGAATCTCTCGTCTCGAGTCTTGCTTAGCCCACTCAGTCATTTCCTCTAAACCCATAGAGTCTTGCGTTGATTTCTCCACAGTTTCTTTTAACACCGCTCCAATGATTTTCTCTTCAGCGATTATGCTTTGATCCATTTTTTCTGCTTGAATATCTTCTGCACCTAACCTGGATAAAGCGTCGGCCTTTCCATTCTGGGCTCCTGGTCTAATGGTGATCACGAAGTCATAATCAGCAAAATACAATGACCAACGAAGCTGTCTGGGTGTCAAGGTCCTTGCTGACTTCAAAAATTTCAAATTCCGATGGTCAGTGAAAACCGTGACAGTATGCCTTGCACCCATCAAATAATGTCGACACTCCTTGAATGCATCCTTTATCGCTAATAACTCCTTCTCGGTAATTGTGTAATTCACCTCTGCAGATGTCAATTTTCGAGAACGAAAGGCCACTGGATGTAATTGACCCGTGGTTTTGTGCCTTTGTGATAATACTCCACCCAAGGCTAGATTTGACGCATCAGTTTCTACATAGAAAGGTTCGGAAGGATCTGGATGAAGCAGAATTGGAGCGGAGGTAAAGTCCTTCTTCAATTTCTCAAATGCATCTTCTGCCTCGTCTGACCAACTGAACTTGACCCCCTTCTTCAACAGCTTGGTCAAAGGAATCAGCTTCTTGGAAAAATCTTGAATGAATCTCCTGTAGAAATTTGCGAAGCCGATGAAACTTTGGACTTCTTTCACAGATTTTGGCGATTCCCACTCTGTCACTGCCTTGATCTTGTTCTCATCCATGGTAATTCCCTTTGGTGATAACACAAATCCCAGAAACTCTACAGTATTCACGTGAAAAGCACATTTTTCTAACTTGACGTACAAGTTATTCTCCCTTAATCGCTGAAGAATTCCCTTCACGTGTTTCTTATGTTCTTCCACTGAACTAGAGTATGTCAAAATGTCGTCAATGTAGACAATTGCACTTAGATCAATGAACTCTTTCAGCACATCATTAATAAAGTATTGGAATGATGCTGGGGCGTTGCAAAGACCATAAGGCATCACCTGGTATTCAAAGAGTCCGTGTTTAGTTCGGAAGGCTGTCTTCCATTCATCTCCTTGATTGACCCGAACCAGATGGTATGCCCCTCTCAAATCTAACTTAGTATAGATTTGTGCATGCTTTACTTGATCCAACAAGACCGAAATTAAGGGCAGGGGGTAGCGATTCTTGATGGTTATACGATTGATTGCCATATAATCAATGCACGTTCTCAGACTGCCATCTTTTTTAGGAATGAAGAAAAGAGGCGAAGAGACCGGAGATTGAGAGGGTCGGATAAAGCCGTTACTAAGATATTTCTGTAGATAATCCTTCAGTTGCTGATCTTCTTTCTCCGTCAAGGCGTATATTCGGCTACAGGGAAGGTTGGAACCAGGCTCCAGTTCGATCTTGCAATCGAAGTCTCTATGTGGCGGAAGCTTCTCTGCTTCAGACTCACTGAACACATCTTGAAATTCTTGGTATTCAGGAGGCAATTCTATGGTTTGAATCACACAAACTGTGGCGCCTCCTTCACTCAACCGATATGCTGGAGTATCCTCTGGTTCCTTCCTGTCATGTTCGTAGCAGTTTTCTTTACAAAACTCTGAATTCAATACTATAGTTCGGGCACTCCAATCGATGGTCGGATTATGCTCGGTGAGCCATGGCAGCCCCAGTATTAACTGGAACTGAGGAGCATCGATCAAATTAAATTGCAAAAATTCACCATGCCCTTCCTGGGTTTTCAACTGAACTAACTCCGTGTGGCTTACTATGGGTCCTGATGAGAGATTTGTCCCATCGACCGCTCGCACCGCTTCACTCTTCTCTTTCCGTATTGCTCTTATTCCAATTCTTTCTGCAAACTTCAAATCGCAAAAATTGCCAGTGGCCCCCGAATCCACCATTACGGTGACTTGTTTTAAGGTGATTTCTCTGAACTGGAGCGTCATAAACAAGATGAGATGTGGCGAAGAGGACTGCAGGGTATTTGCCAATGTATGAACTTTTGGAGTTGTTTTCACGTCTGCAACCACCAGTCCAACTCCCTCTACTGATGGTGCGGGGCGTTTTCCGGCACATTCTGTCTTGGTTTCTTTGGACAATTGCGCACAAAATGTCCTCCTCCCCCACAGTATAAACATTGCTTATTCGCTCGCCGTCTTTCTTTCTCCTCCTTAGTTAGAGGCCCACGTATAGCTCCTATCTGCATAGGTTCGACTCCGGTTTGAGGATCATTTCCTTTTGCATTGTCTACCCTTGCACAATCAAACCTGGGGGTGCTGGAACGGAATTCTCTTCGTTTTTCCCCTCGTCGCTCACTCTGTCGAAAATCAATTTCAAGTACTAGATCAATTAATGCAGAGATTTCTGTGGGTCTGTTGGGTACCTGGGCCAAAGCATCCTTTAACTCATCTCGTAATCCCCGATAAAAAACTGCTGCTCGTTTATTCTCTGGCCATTCTGTTTCCACTACAAGTTTGTTGAATTGGGCCAAATAAGCAATTAAATCTCGATTGCCCTGTTTTATCTCTAATAGTTCATTATCTGTGGCCTGTGTTGCTTTTCGCCGATCAAAGATCCTAAGAAATTCTTTCTTATATTCCTCCAAATCATATAGTATGGGATCATTTCGGGTCACCATTGGCATGGACCAGGAGGCGGCGTCTCCACTGAGATATGACAGTATGAACGCCACCCGCGACTGCGCGTCGGGGAAAACCGCCGGACGGCACATGAAATGTAAAGTACATTGTGTCAAAAACACTTGAGCCTTCTGTGGGTCTCCATTAAATCGCTCAGGTGGGGCCAAGGGAATCACCGGGGACAAGGAATGTATAACCTGTGTGGTAACCTTGGATGATGAAGCTATGGGATCACTAGAATATCCCTCATGAGAAGGGGACCCCTTGAAACTGGTCCCAGACGCTAAACTATTTATCTTGAGAGTTAAATCTGTAGTGTCTCTCTTTGAACTTATCAAATCCTGTCGAAGTTCTCGGTTCTCCTCTCTAACTGCTATTAGCTCCTTCTGTATACCCTCCAGAACTTCTCCTAACCTTTTCAAATCTACTCCTTCTGTCATTCTGCTCAGGTGCAACAACAACGTGGGCACTTCACTCTGTCAAAGCCAAATCTCACTCTAGATGCACGGGAGCAGAACGACGCTAATTCCCTATGCCCCTCTACAGTCTCCCAGCGCACGTTTATATCTTCACGTTAACTCTGTGGAAACCGCAGGGGGGAAAGGGGATGGGACAGAGAAGAGACTGCCACCTGTCTTCACTCCGCTTCTTCTTCTTCTTCCTGCTCTATTCTCTGCTTGAGTCTTTTCTTGCGTCGAAGCTAAGGGAAATAAGGATATTATGCCTCTTATAACTGTACAATTTTACTCAGTTATCTACATTCTTTTCTAGAATCTTTTTCCTTCTATAACCTACCCAGAGTTTAGGTGACCTTTGCCTCTCTTCTTTCTTCTAGTGGTGTGCCGCCTTACTGCAACTGTAGTACCAATACATTTCTTTTAGTCAAATATTATTTTCGTACCGCCTTGCCTCTAATATGTACCTTTTCCTTTTTCTCCTTTCTAGTTTCTCACCTTGGCTAGTTACAGATGGCGCTGCCTATTTATTCTGAAGCAGGTAAGTGTATTCTCACATAGTCCTTCTTGTTGTGTTTACTAGATTTGCTAGTGATAGGCTAAAATGCACCTTTTGAAATCCTAATTTTGCATATGCTAGTATTTATTCTAGTTAGGAAACTTATTGTTTAGTTTTTCCTTTTAAGCTAAATATCTAGGAAAATGCTCGGTGTGTGCACTAGGTGGCACTATTTAACTAAGGTATGCCTGGACGGGCTCTGAAACAATCTCCTTCAACCTTTTACTTGTAATAAAGAAAACTGAAAAGTTAAATTCAAAACGAACTCAGTATCATGCACCTTTTCTCCTTAACCAACTATGAATCATTTAAAGGCTAATACTCCGTGACATAATCAGTACAGATACGTTTTCCTAAACCAAGCTCCCTCCAAACTCCTCACTGTAATGCGTGTCTGCCACGCGTCGAACTGCCGGAAAAATATTGAAATGCTGGTTATTGCTGCAAACCTGGAACCCTGTCGAACGCGACGGGTATTTCCCTAACTAATCTTTTATCGCGCCGGAATCCTCTGAAGCTGCTGCTATGTCGAAGTTTTCAGGTGAAGTGCGCAGTGCGGCGCGTGCTTCACCTGGACATTCTTGATTGCCCTCCATGCCTGGACTGCCAATTTGCGGACTTGCGGATTGCTTTCTGGCAGCCATCTTGAGTGCCTTAGAAACTCCAGTTCTAGGCACATAAAGTATTCTCTTCCTTCCATTAACCCCTTTAAGACCACCCAATACTCTGTAGTGACTTTTCAGGGTAGTTGGCTGAGTGGTTCTGACACAGAGCTACGTAGAATCCTGCACCCTGGTAAATAACCAGCATGCAAGGGAATTAAAAATGTTATACTCTACAGACCATTCATCCATGGTAATGAATGGCATGGTAAGAGCAAAACAAAACCAATAAAAACATTACCAAGCTGTTTGTTAAATCTCACCATTACATGACATAGTGACAGTGCCAATATAATATATAATGATACTAGACAAAGACTTTCAAAGAAAGAACCAAATGAATCAACACTGCTCACCAGTGTTTAAACAAGTGTAAAAGAGAAAACATCCCCCCAGTCTACCGACCACTCACCATTGGAATTGGATGGTATGGCAAGTCCAAGAAGTCTTGCTGAGTCCCAACCTATGTTGAGACGGTGATCACCGATATATAAAACTAGTATTGAAAAAGGGTATAACCTTAACTCATAGGTCGTTCGGAGAGTGGGGAGGATGGGTAGGGCGTTAAGGAATCTTCAGTTAGACTGTGTCTCTACCAGATTTTACATTACCGAAGATAAGTAACTTGTACATCTGATAGAGACATTTAGCCGCAGATTCCTTAACTTGTGAATTAAATACCATAGCTATAACTCCTTGGAGGAGGGTCTGCGAATTAAACCTACGAAAGTTCTCAAAGAGAACCAGCCGGTCATAACTAGCAACTGACCACAAACACTAGGAATAGCAGAAAAAGAGCTTGGCTCTTAATAGAATCCATTATCACTGTCACAGAACATATAAATAATAAACAAACCAACAGGATTCGGGCCTCGGGGAAAATAGGGTGTGCAAACCCCTAAACATCCTTCTGACAGTTATCAGACATTATCCTCTATCCCCCAAGGGGAAAGAGAACTCGTCAACCAAAAGGACCAAGTGCAAGACAATAGTTCTATTACCAGTAATCACATTACTCCTAGTCCTACTCTCGCTTATCTCCATTATGCAATGAGGCCCCTGTGCCTCATAGACACCCCCTTACCAATATAAAAAGGCACCGCCCCCTCCACAACACCTATACATACCAAGCCACCATAGACACAGTTGGCCGGGCCACCAGGAGGGAGGGCGGGCCGTAATGGCGATAAGCAAGAGTAGAACTAGGAGTAATGTGATTACCGGTAAGTAATAGAAACATTACCTCCACGCCCCTCTCACTTATTTCCATTATGCAATGAGACATACCAAGCCAAAGAAAAACCAGGCCAACTGTCCAAGCATCAGCCCAGAACATCGTAACAAGATGCACAAAGGAAGGGCAAACAAACAGGAAAGACAGGCCAGCCCCAATACAGCGGACCGAATCTCGGCGGCAAGCCTGGCCCCAAACATGGGAAAGAAAGAAGACCCACAAGACAATGAGCCAAGGATCCCTCAGCTTGCAAGCCGACACAGCTTTCAACCCATAAACAAAGGAAGAAAACCAGCAGAGCCAGAAGGCGCAACCCCCACAGATGAAAGAAACAATGGGTAACAACAGAGAGCCTGCAAAACCAGAGGGAAAGCCCCAAGAGGGACACATCCTCTGAGGGAAGGACCACTGCACAAAGAACCGGGAGACCAGAACCCACACTGACCAACAGACCCCAGCAAGGGGACCGCAAAGCCCCTAAAGGCCAGCCTGAAGTGCTAGAGGCAGAGAAACGGAAAAGGAACCACATGCGCACGAGCACACCAAGCCCCAACCAACAGCCAATGCAGAGCACAAGAAGACCAGGCAGACCCTCAAAGGGCCGAGAGACTAAGGCACTGGCAGCCACCATGCCCCATCTGCAAGATGCCAACCAGGGAAATGCCTGAGAGGGCACCAGGAGAAAATGAAACCACAGGGCCACAGTCACCAACCGAACTGGAGACTCCAGACCCTTCACCAACTCCAACAATAGCCGACTTTTGTACACGGGACCTTTGCGCCATAGAAGCGGACCTCCTTCACTATCTCTTTCTTTTCCGGATTGCTTTTTGAATTATGCCTTTTGTTTATAATTAGCATCCGTACGAAGTAATAATGGGTAGGAAGGATTTGTTATATGTAGATGTATGTATTTATTTATGTATATGTTTTGTGTGCTTTTTTGCTACAAAAAGATAAAATATATTTTTGACTACTACTCTTGGAGTTGGTATTGGAATTATATAAAAAAGAAAAAGTGTAGAGATCTAGGACTCCGTGATAGGGATCAATTTGTTTTTTTCCCTTTAGAAATATATGTGTATTTGTTCCTCTGCATCATTGTTTGCTTCTATAGTTTATTCTTTGCCCGGATGCAGTAGGAATATCAGGGCAAACCCCCATTTTTTCTAGGAGGTATCAGACAGCTTAAGACACAGAGTTCACACTGCCATGTTCCAAAACTGAACAAAGGAATCACCTTTACCCTCCCACAAAGGAGGAGGCCACTAACTCGTGTATTCCAAAGAATACACCATAAACTCTGAATTTACTAGCACAACACTTCAAAAATTGAAGCACTTATAATAAATATGAAGTCTGCTCAAGAAGAGGAAATGAACTGCACTGATTACCCCGGCTAAGAAAAACCGGAGGGGTGTGTAAATGTAACAGAACCCCAAAAAGGGTATCACCAGACGAATAGAATGGCTATTAGCTCACAACAATAGCCCTTAAAAGAGCATATCACGGAGTCCAAGAAGGACTAAGCTGTTTAGCCGTGTGTTGCCCACACAAGGCAGGGTACTCAGAGAAAACTATTTAATAGCAAACAAATAGACTACAAATGTAGTACACCTAAAGAGCTATACAATAGCAAACCAATACTCCATGTAGAGTAGGACGTATACCCAAAAAAGTGTATGAACTCTTGAGACTAAGCTCCTCATCAGAGTAAAATAAAAAAGAATAAACCAGCTACACAGCAAAAACCGGAATGAAACACTCTCGCCGTAAGAAATAAGTAGTGCCTAATACTTCGACACCAGAAAGTGTAACAACAGCAAAGGCAGGATTTAAATCCTTAAACCCAAAGATCCACGACCGTGGCTACAAAAAAGATAAACAAAAAACCTGATAAGGCCAAACTACATGCAACCAGCCATGAGACATTGTATCGCCGAATCTGCATGGCTGTCAAATAAACAAACACTGTCAAAGGTCATATCCTTCAAACTCTCCCTTACATTATCGGGGAATTTCAACTCTCGCAACCAAGCTTGTCTGTGGAGAGCAACAGACCGAGCCATGGCTCTGCCAATAGAATCGGCAGTGTCCTTTGCTGATTTAATATTAAACTTTGCCATCTCACGGGCATCTTGTGCAAGCTGAAAGTTTTCAGCCCTGACCCCTTCAGGGAGGAAAGGAAGCAGATGGGTGACAGAGTCCCATAAAGCATAGGAAGCCTTGCCCAAAACACAAGACGTGTTTAACGATATCAAGGCCGAACTAGCTGAAGCAAAGATTTTCCGGCCACACAGATCCAACCACCTAGATTCTCTACCTGGTGGAAGTAAAAGAGAGATATCTGGATTCGGCGAAGTCGTAGTAGCTTGCACAATAAACCCTTTAGCATTAGGGTGTCAAGAAAAACAAACAGGGTCGTCCGGAGCAGAACGATGGCGATGAGAAATGGCCCAATCAACAGAGACTCCAGTCACTGGCCTCGCCCAAGATCACAAAAGAATATCATATAGAAACTCACTATAAGTCAGTAAGGGTTCAACACCTGTCACACCCTGATGAAGCAGATCCAATAAGGGATCAGATGTCAAAGTCACTGAAGGAAGCTGCAGTTTCAAGACATCAGCAGCTCTCTTTATAACCCCAGCAAAAGCTGCACTAGCCTCTGTCGCCATTCGTGGTGGAGAAAACAAATCAGAATTAGGAGAGTGTTGTAGACTACCATCCTCACCCAATGTAGCTCAAGAACTTCCCACAAGAGGCTGTACCAGACCAACCAAGCGGTCAACGTCATCGGCGTCACCTAAGCCCTTTGTAATACTGTAGGAACAGCAATAGAGCCAGCTTCGCCCTCAGAATGTAGAGGAGAAGGCACGGGAACCACAGTGGTTATGAGCTACGTCTCCGGTGCCGATTGACATCGGGGTGCCGGCGTATGATCATGCACCATGAGCGGTGCCTCTGGCGCAGACCGATGTTGGCACAGCGTTGTATCCACCTTCTGTACCACCTCATCGGACGACACCGGCGTCCTAACTGGGAGCCGCACCGGGCTGTGCTCCAACGCTGTGATGACCTCAGGCACAGAGTTGAGGTCTTCGTCCGGCGCCGAGGGTGAACCCGCCAGCATGTTTCCATTCGGAGTACCCCCTAACTGCTTGGGGCCCAAAGGTGCTCCAGGGGGAGGCATGGACCAAAAAAAGGCATGTAGAGCTTGATAGTATGCCTGCATCTGGGTCATAGTCGCCCCGGCTCTGGGATAAGGAGGGAGACATGGGGTTGACTCTTGTAAGACGTCCTCCGTTAAAGAACTGGAGGACTCAGCAGAAACCCCGTCACGACGTGGTGAGGCCAAAGGCCGCCTCGGCTTTGATCCCTTATGCCGGTATTTTTATGACTTAGGTGAGCAATGCTCACAGGAACGGCTCCTTGACCGGACAAGAACCTCAGAGTGGGAAGGAGACCGACGTCGCCTGGACTCTGACCAGGAGAGCCATGCAGTCAACAGTTTCATCTGCCTTTCCCACAAGGCCTTAGGCTTCAGCCGTTTGCAGGTGTCGTACTCCTCGGAGTAGTGGTGCTCTCCTAGGCCCCACAAGCAGATGGGGTGGGGATCCGTCGCCGATATCTGTCGAGCACAGGTCTCGCACGACTTAAAACCCGAAGGCATAGGCACACTGTTCCCTGGAGCAAAAAGGCGTCAAAGTAGGCGAAAATTACAAACGGCCCAAGGAACCGCTTCTCCGGATTCACGTTGCAGCGCGGAAAAGAAGGAACTGACATCTGCGCGCCCAAGGAGACTTGTATGGCGCGGCTGACATCACATCCGGAGACGATGTCATGGTGGAGCCATACGGCGCCATCCCCCGGTGCGCAGAGGTACTGCTGAAAAATTTCCGGATCCAGTCTGACGCCTGGGGAGAATTAACAAGTTAAGGAATCTGCGGCTAGATGTCTCTATCAGATGTAGAAAAAAGTCTGGATCCAGTCTGGTGCCTGGGGAGAATTCAAAGGAAAGGAATCTGCAGCTAGATGTCTCTATCAGATAAACACAGTTACATGCAAGCGTCCTTTCAAAATGCTCCTTTGTTTCAGAACACCTCTTTACATTTACTTAGAAACAAACCCCCCCCCCCCCCCCTCAGCCCCACTTTCAATAAGGGACATGTCAATGCCAGTATATCTGGTTAGAAAGTCCTGCATGGTATTACACTGACTTTGCATTCATACAGTGCTTCACGCCGCCCCTGATGAGGAATCAAAGAGCACTATCGGACAGATTGCACTGCACACCATAGGTTATGCTTTATTGGAAGAATGCTGATTTGTGGTGTAACCTAGGAGGGAAGTGTTTTCATGTTGTGCTGCTTTTACTCTGGTTGCTGTGCTTGAGTGTCTAGCTGAATGGAGAGGAATGTGGGCTACAATGAGTGTGAAGTTATTTACTTTTGTGTCTGGCTGGAAGGAGGTGGGCCATCAATGGGGTCTTCCAGGGAAATGTTTTGGTTGTATGAATGGGTAGTTGTAGGAAGCTGGTTCTGTATATTCTATACCAAAGTAAGGTATAGTGTGCACAGATTCTAGGGGATCCCCAGAGGTATAGCAGAGGCTAAATTAGATAATCACTAACCGTTCTCCTTGTGGTAGTGTGGTCGAGCAGTTAGGCTTATCAGGAGGGTGTGTTAAGCATTTATTTTATTCACTCAATCAAGGACTGATTACACACACTTCAGAGACAGAATCCAGACCAATTAGGTAATTATAAAAAAGGTATACTTATGTTAAATTTCTAGAACCAAGCAGGACTTGGTACAGGTAGGTAAAATATACTTTCAATTGTAAAACTTTACAAAGTAATGCAATTGGGAATGGATTTACAATTATTACAGATTTGTATAAACTTTGAAAACTGTTTAAGTTACATAGAAATTACTTTTGATTACTTTTGTGTTACTTTTTAATTATATCAACTACTCGGGTGATATACCTAGATATCATACCGTGGATCCTACAATACAAAGGTAAGTAGGACGTTTTAACTTCTAAGGTACAGTTACTTTTCTCTCATACTAAACACAGGTCAACACAGACATTTTTAGGAACGGAAAACTCGTAACATTGGTTCCTATGGGAAAAAGAGTGTTAACAGTTTACTGGTAAGTAAACGACTTACAAGAATGACTTTTGGGGGTTAGGACCGAGGTTCCCCAAGGTCCAGGTAGGGAACTAAAATTGCACCACCAGTGGCACTGGGGCAGCCGGGTGCAGAGAGCAGGGGGCCAATGGGGGCACTCGGTCTTGGAAGCCAAGCTCCTAGGGTTAAGGTCAGGGCAAAGGGGGTCCCAGGTTGACACCAAGTCCACACCACCAGCAACGCAGGGGCGGCCATGTGCAGGGTGCTTAGGAGGGGTCGGGAGCCCAATGCAATCCTATGGAGGTTGCCGGTTTGGGATTTTGGCTGCAGACTCGGTCCAGGAAGTCTTCCGGGAGGAACCAACAGCTGGGCAGGTAAGTTGGACGGCTGGGGGACGTATTTGCACCTCAGGTCCTCTTCTCCAGGGCATTGGGCAGCTGGATGCAGGGGTGCCTTTTGAAGTTGGATTTCACATTACCAGACCACTCGTGGTTGGGAGTGGTCTCCGTGCAGAGGCTGCAGGCGACGTCGGGGAGTCCTGGAGGGGTGCACCCATGGTGGACTCGGACTCTGGAGTGCTGGGGCACCAGTGGGCCACTTGGACTCAGGCTGTAGGCGACGAGTGCAGTGGTGGTTCCAGGCGTTGAGTTTCATCGTCCTCAGCAGGCTCAGCGTCTACCTTTGAAGTTTTCTTCTGAACAGAGCTGCTGCTTGCAGGAGATCCGGTCTTTGTGAAAGGCAGTCAGTCCTCCCAGGGGTTCTGGAGGTCACTGGCTGCAGGACAATTCGACTCTGGCACAGGATCTCTAGAAACCACAGACGGACCGGTAGAACTGGGGCCAAGTCAGTTCTTCTCTACAGTCTCCTCTGCTGTGCGACTTCTTCTGTCCTTCTTCTTCGTAGGTTGCAGGATTCAAGGGAGGCAAGGTTCAGGGTCCCTTTAAATACTAAATTTAGGGGCCTTAAGGGGGTGTGCAGGTCAGGACGAATAGGTCCCTTCCTTGGGGTGGGTACATCCCCTATTATGCCACCCTCTACTGGGAGGGGGCATGAGGCTCTCACTAATTGGCTGTGTCCCCTCATCTTCAAGATGGAGGGGACTGAGATGTGTGCTTCACCTCGCCTCCCCCACCTGAGGGGTGGGGTTGGCAAAGGTGGGAACACCTCTCTCCCTAACAGGTCTCTAAGGGTGGCACAATAGGTGCTGCAGCCCTTAGAGGCATTCCCTGGTCACAGTGCCCTTGGTACCAATTGCACCTTTTACAAGGGGCTTACCTGTGGTCAGGCACGCGCAAATTGTGGGTACAAAGGTACCGTTTTGGTAAAGAATCCAGGCCCTGGGAACCGGATTGACTGGGACCCAGGGCACATCAAGTCAAAGTGCATCAAGTGTCAGGCAAATAGTGGGGGGGTGCTACTGCAACAGAAACCCACTTTCCTACAGTAGTGGACTGCATGTCTGGAGTCACTGTGATGATGTAGCTGCAGGTATGTGAAATGTAGTAGAGAGAGATACGGGGCCATGTCTGCCATCCCTTAGAGGAAAAGTACATATTTATTGCATGGATGCCTGTTGTTGCTTGTGTTCCAATTCAGAGAGTCGTGAACTAGCAGCTTGGGCTGTCTCTTTTGGAGAATGACTGTGTCTTATTGGCAAATGATTGGTCATTGCCTGGAATGACACAGTGAACATGGAGAGGCATGCAGCCCCGAGTAAGTACCACTAGCAGTGACTAATTCAAGTATTCCCACATCACTATTTGTGTTTCGCCTACATGTTGAATGAATATGGGGCCCGAGTCACAAAGACTGGTGTATGAGTAAATGTGACCTACTCGTACAGGTGTACTCATGAAAGTCACGGGTAAGGAGTGCTCCTGATTTAGTCATGGGATTCAGGAGTACCTCACTAGTATACAGCAAACCCCTAGTGAACTGTGCCAAATATCTTTAGCTGTGATTATTTTTTAGGCAGTCTATACAGTATTGCTGGTCTCATCATCCATACCTGTTAGTCAATCTGCATCTATTTTTAGGGTTATTGACAGAATGTCTCACCCCAGTGTACTATGGGTTGTCCACACTGGACCAGTTACAGATTTCTTCTTTCTAGAGACAGTGCAGGTTGGGCCAAGGATGTGTCGGTGCAGATTACTTTTGAGCTGACAACACTCAAGCCCTGCAGCTTGACACCATGTGGTGGTTATACCAGGGGACAGTATTCCTTCATGTATTTGCTTGTCTGAACTACCACAGAAGGTCACTAACCACCTGTTCCGTGCTGAAAGGAGCTAGAGGTGAACAACCTGGTCCTGTCCAATCTGCATGAAATACTCAGTACCTGCAGGCGCTATTCTTTCACACAAGGCTTCGTCAGTGGGGTATGGCTGGAGTGTCAAGGGACCCAACAAAGATCCACCTCTGCCTACATACCAGGGTGAACAGGATCAGTAGCTCCAATTCCATCTGCAATGGTGCATTCAATGCATGGTATTCTACAGGGGTCCTACAAGGATAAAATCAACAATCCCACCAGATTTCCTTATCTAGATACAACTAACGTAAATAGTCATGCTTGGGCAAGCACTTCTGAACTGCTCAGGCTACACACTATCACTTGTATATCATTGACCAGCACGGTGTGCTTTGCTTGTCTTTATTATAATGGTAAAGATTAGCTCGAAAATGAGATCACTACCTGACTGAGGGCACTGTCTGTAGCTTAGAAGCATTACGACAGCATTTGGAAACTTATAAGAGGATCTGGCATCGGTTTGATCAAAAAACTGCTATACTGGAGGCAACTGGCATCAGCTGAACTGAGGGGTTTTGTTTCCAGTTAAGGTAGTGGAAGTTGATGTGTCAAGTCACCACTAGGGAGGGTTAACACATCATAGGGGAGGAGAAGGGGTGACTGCTGTGGAGGTCATCATTAGCGACTTTGTGTTAACCCTGGCATGCCATGGAACTTGCCATCGTTCACGCAGTGGTTCTTCAGCTTTTACCTTCCATGGACTCCACCAAGTCATTGCTGGTCTCTGGGACCTCCACTGAATCATTATTGGAATCTGACAACCCTCACTGAGTCATTACTGGAAGATGGGGGCCGGCCGAAGCTATATCAAAGACTTGAACCTCAAACGACACGCCCAAATTTAACAAGCATTGGCAAAGCCAATAGGTCTCGCCTATGTGAGAGCTATTGGCGTTGTCCTTGTGTTTTAGCCATGTTTTACAGCAGTGCCACTGCTGAGCATCACAGATAAAACTTAGGGAAAAAAGTGCTATGATGCTACCTGTTACAAAAAGCGGTACTAGATTTCTCATGAGCGCGCACAATTGGTGTGAATGATTCCCTTCTTTAAACACAGTGCGCTTCTTACACGTTTTAAAGTTATCTTTATAGCGTTTCAGTCAGATAGTGCTTTTGTTTAAGACCCCCCTCTTTTGATGTATACAGTGTTTTTATATCTTCGCAGTCATTGCCTGTTTCACCTCTTTTGAGTTAGTAAGCGTCAGCCCACTTTTACCTGCAGCTCCATATAAATACCGCTTTCACCAGCCAGGCTCCAACCGCATCTCTGTGTTGTTATGCCCATCCGAAGAAATGGCCTCTCATTCAGGGTTCTCTCCATTTCTTGCAGCCACTGGTTACTCATCAACCCTGGCTCATGTTTACCTGGAATACAAGCCAGCTAGTCAAATGAGTAAGTTTTTTATTCAAGCATTTTCCTTATACTCCTCCCTGGTACCTGTCCATGACACTGATGGCAGTGCTCCTTTCTGTTTCTGTTTTTTAGGAGCCTGCGAGGCCCTTTCTTTTCTACTTCAGCCTGAATCCTTCTTGCTGGTTTGGTAAATAACCACCTTAGAGTTTTCTTTCATTAATACAGTATCATTGTTTACGCCACCATATTGATTTAACCCTATCCCTTATAGGTGCTTCCGCGTCTATGTGCCCTAGTCCTGATGAAGACCCCGTCCGCAAGGAATAAAGCTCCCTGCCACATATAGGGGTCGAAACGTTGACTATTTCTTTCTTTCAAACATGGATGACAGAGATTGTTTATCTGCATCCTTTTGATGTTTTGCTTTTTCATATATGTACAAGCCAGTTGATGGCTGGATAGGTTGTAAATATTGAATTTGATGCTCACATGTACACTACCTTTCCTTTCCTCACATCATGCACTTTTCACAACCCTCCCTCCCCTTCTTTTAGGTTGCACCAATTTTAAAACTGTAAGATTTACATGTATTGTACTATGTATATGTATTGATTGTTCTAATTGGTGATGAGATTAAATCACAACCATTTGATGGTATAAACCGAAGGTGGTGTTGTCAAAAGTTTTTAGCAACTTAGACCATTTGTGTATATCTTTGTATTTTGTGTTTGATTATCGTCCACTGAGACAATCCTTTTTAGACCAGTTGGCACCCGAGTCCAGTGGATTTGCGGGTTACCCCATTGATACTTAACTATGATGCTACCTGTGTCATAGTGCATTTTTCTGACAGAAGGGGGTAGTGAAAGCAACAGCCAGCGTTTGTTTTGGACTCTTACGTGGACTCAAACCACTGCTTGGTTTCTTCGACGCCAACACCCGCCAGGTCATCATCCAGTCCACCATACTTTCGAGACTGAACTATTCCAGCTCTCTTTATTTGGGTGCCGATAAAGCAGGGATCCATTGCCTACAAAGGGCACAAAAGGCCGCCGCTCGGATGCTCTTCGGTCTTCCCAAATCCTGTTCAGCTTCCAATCTCCTACGAAGGCTCCATTGGCTCCAGGTGGAGAAGAGAATCAATTTCAAAGTTCTGTGCATTTCTCACAGAATCCTGAACTCCCAAGCCCCCGCCATCCTAGCTAATCTCCTCACTTCCTACAGACCACACTGCCTGCTGCGCTCCGCTGACCAACACCTAGTGTGTGTCCCTCGTGTCAGAAGAGCGCGGGCCGGAGGATGCTCTTTTCGTGCTCTCGCTCCCAGAATCTGGAACGCCCTTCTGGCCAACATCAGAAGTATCCAAGATCATGGGTCTTTTCGGAAGGCTATAAAGACCTATCTCTTTCCCTGTTAACTTCTTCTCCTATCTCTGTGGCCTTGTTGTTCTCGGTTGGTCTTGGGACCAGCGCTGGGACGCCCCATTGCTGAGGCAGCCATGCGCTCTACAAATCGTGTAACATAACATAGCAGCTGGGGCAAGGAACGATAGGGAGGGGGCAGGAGGATGGGGAAGTCATTGATAGGGGATGTGGCAGTGGTGGGTACAGGGGAAGGGGACGGGGTGACAGGTTAAGCAATAAGGCGGGGTGGGGGAGGTGTAAGTGGCACTTAATGACTGTGCAAGCAACAAGTAACGACAATATGGAGTGGGACGGGGTGGGAGACCGACTGCAAACACGTACACTTTTATGGAGTGGTGCAAGTACAAAAGAAAAAATAGACCTGAGGATGAGTCAGTTAGGATTTGAAAATTTGACAAAATATTATATATCCCTTCTGGCGATAAAAGTCATATACAACAGTTTTGCTTAATTTAAAACAAACAAAAAAAACCTTTACAATCAGTAGTCACCATACCTAGCAATACAAATTCTCAGAAATATCTGCCTTTAGAAGCCAAATAAAAAAACAAATGCATAAAAAAATCACAACAAAACATGGACACATTTTATAGTGCATGAGGCTTCATGGCACTCTGCTTTAAACGTAACAAGTTCTTTGACATATAGACGTTAAGGGGCAGCTCTGTTAGAAAAGACTCATTCGGTTGTCGAGGACTACTATAGGCCTGACACCAGCACTGAAGACGTTCTGAGAGCGGATTCATTACTTTGTCGCGAGTCCTCTTCTCTAGGGTACAATTTCATCTAAACATTTCAATCGCATGCTTCATTTGAAAAACGCCTAAATCATAGAGCCCAGAGGAAGCTCTGTGAAGTAAGCTAGTTCCATGAGTAGAGGTGATACAGCAGACGTAGCCAGGTGGTGTCTTTTAAGTTATTTATTCATGTCTTTTACATCAATGGTAATAAGGATAACTGCCCCACCAGGAGCAGCCTGCTAGCTGCTCAGCCCATCTTCCCAACTGTCTCACACACACCAGGCAGCCAAACATTCCACTCATGTCAACATTCCATACAGAACACTCACACTGGCTGAGCAGCAAGTTACAAGGTAAAGGGGAACACTAATAACATAACATGAAGATACTACATTATCTTCTCCCTTTAAAATTGAAAATTAATTAAACCAAACTAAAAATGAAAAACAACTATACACAAAATGTACACAAGTAATAAATAGTCCAAAACCCAGGGGTAAATGGTAAAAACCACACCACGAGAGGGAAAACGGACTACACAAAGGAAGAAAGTAGAGTGAAAGATATAAACAAACTATCACCACCCTCCTCTTTTAATAAAACACAAAAAGAACGTTTAGCTCACTAACAAAAAGTGAGAAAACACCTCATGGGATACATGTGAAACAAAATGCAGAGAAACACAGTAGAAAAGGACTACAGGAACTCTACACAGTGACGAGACAAATGGGGAAACACCCCCAAAATGAAGTAAGCTGGTTCCATGTGTAGAGGTGATACAGCAGACGTAGCCAGGTGGTGTCTTTTAAGTTATTTATTCAAGTCTTTAACATCAAAGGTAATAAGGATAACAGCCCCACGAGGCTTGCTAGCTGCTCAGCCCATCTTCCCAACTGTCTCACACACCAGGCACCCAAACATTCCACTCATGTCAACATTCCATACAGAACACTCACTGGCTGAGCAGCTAGTTACAAGGTAAAGGGGAACGCTAATAACATAACATGAAGATACTACACTCTGATTATTCATTCAATATGTGCACAATGAAGCAAGCCGGGCCGAGTGGGCATCGCCCATCACACCTGCAGAAAATCAGAGTGCACATGGCTGCCACCTTCCACATCAGCGGACCAACACCTCCTGCCTCCCACGGCCGTAATGACGTGTATGCTTCTGGTGAACACTCCTGTGTGGAGCAAAGTGCACGTGCCGTGGAGTCCCTCGGGGATGGGGCGGGTTAAAGAAATGAAAGCTGTTGTAAGATCCTACACATGCGAACTATGAGCAATACTGCATGCTAGTGCATGTGTTTGTATTAAGCAAACATGGTTCCAGCATCCGGTGTGTATAATAGATGATCTTAAATGAGTAATATTTCAGAATCGCACGTGCGTGTACACACGCACGTTTGTAATAAATAAACAACGCAGATGGGTGTGTCTGCGCGTGTAATAAACAACAGGGTGTTTGAGAGCACTCGGGCTGCCCTACATGAAGAGGCCCCTGGCATGCCAGCAAGCCATGTCACAAACCCAATACACAACATCACAAGTGAGGGTGCAGCTTTGTAGTAGTTAAGGGAATTTGTTTTATTAGTTGTTACATTTTAAAAGCCGCCATAAGAGTCAACCACATGCTCTTACAAAAGCATTTGCCACCACATCTGTCTCCTACACATGATAAGATCAACTCTTCCATTCCAGGCTTTGAAGTGAAGAAAACTAACAGGGAATGAGGGGGGCTGCCCTGTCTGCAAGCCCTGAACCGAGCCTGAGAAAGGACTGTCATGAAGCATCAGTGGGCCACACAAGGATGTGACTGGCTCAGCACTCTAATGTTCTCTCCAAACTGAGCCTGAGAAAGGACTCCCATGAAGCATCAGTGGGCCACACAAAGATGTGATCGGCTCAGCACTCTAATGTTCTCTCCGAACCGAGCCTGAGGAAGGACTCCCATGAAGCATCAGTGGGCCACACAAGGATGTGATCGGCTCAGCACTCTAATGTTCTCTCCGAACGGAGCCTGAGGAAGGACTCCCAAGAAGCATCAGTGGGCCACACAAGGATGTGATCGGCTCAGCACTCTAATGTTATTTCCGAACCGAGCCTGAGGAAGGACTCCCATGAAGCATCAGCGGGCCACACAAGGATGTGATCGGCTCAGCACTCTAATGTTCTCTCCGAACCGGGCCTGAGGAAGGACTCCCATGAAGCATCAGCGGGCCACACAAGGATGTGATCGGCTCAGCACTCTAATGTTCTCTCCGAACCGAGCCTGAAGAAGGACTCCCATGAAGCATCAGCGGGCCACACAAGTATGTGATCGGCTCAGCACTCTAATGTCCTCTCGGAACCGAGCCTGAGGAAGGACTCCCATGAAGCATCAGCGGGCCACACAAGGATGTGATCGGCTCAGCACTCTAATGCTCTCTCCGAACGGAGCCTGAGGAAGGACTCCCATGGAGCATCAGCGGGCCACACAAGGATGTGATCGGCTCAGCACTCTAATGCTCTGTCGGAACCGAGCCTGAGGAAGGACTCCCATGAAGCATCAGCGGTCACCACAAGGATGTGATCGGCTCAACACTCTAATGTTCTCTCCGAGCCGAGCCTGAGGAAGGACTCCCATGAAGCATCAGTGGGCCACACAAGTATGTGATCGGCTCAGCACTCTAATGTTGTCTCGGAACCGAGCCTGAGGAAGGACTCCCATGAAGCATCATTAGGCCACACAAGGATGTGATTGGCTCAGCACTCTAATGTTCTCTCGGAACCGAGCCTGAGGAAGGACTCCCATGAAGCATCAGTGGGCCACACAAGGATGTGATCAGCAATACTGCATGCTAGTGCGTGTGTTTGTATTAAGCAAACATGGTTCCAGCATCCTGTGTGTATAATAGATGATCTTAAATGAGTAATATATCAGAATCGCACGTGCGTGTACACACGCACGTTTGTAATAAATAAATAACGCAGATGGGTGTGTCTGCGCGTGTAATAAACAACGGGGTGTTTGAGAGCACCGGGGCTGCCCTACATGAAGAGGCCCCTGGCAAGCCAGCAAGCCATGTCACAAACCCAATACAGAACATCACAAGTGAGGGTGCAGCTTTGTAGTAGTTAAGGGAATTTGTTTTATTAGTTGTTACATTTTAAAAGCCGCCATAAGAGTCAACCACATGCTCTTACAAAAACATTTGCCACCACATCTGTCTCCTACACATGATAAGATCAACTCTTCCATTCCAGGCTTTGAAGTGAAGGAAACTAACAGGGAATGAGGGGGGCTGCCCTGTCTGCAAGCCCTGAACCGTGCCTGAGAAAGGACTGTCATGAAGCATCAGTGGGCCACACAAGGATGTGACTGGCTCAGCACTCTAATGTTCTCTCCAAACTGAGCCTGAGAAAGGACTCCCATGAAGCATCAGTGGGCCACACAAAGATGTGATCGGCTCAGCACTCTAATGTTCTCTCCGAACCCAGCCTGAGGAAGGACTCCCAAGGATGTGATCGGCTCAGCACTCTAATGTTCTCTCCGAACCGAGCCTGAGGAAGGACTCCCAAGGATGTGATCGGCTCAGCCCTCTAATGTTCTCTCGGAACCGAGCTTGAGGAAGGACTTCCATGAAGCATCTGCGGGCCACACAAGTATGTGATCGGCTCAGCACTCTAATGTTGTCTCGGAACCGAGCCTGAGGAAGGACTCCCATGAAGCATCATTAGGCCACACAAGGATGTGATTGGCTCAGCACTCTAATGTTCTCTCGGAACCGAGCCTGAGGAAGGACTCCCATGAAGCATCAGTGGGCCACACAAGGATGTGATCGGTCAGCACTCTAATGTTCTCTCGGAACCGAGCCTGAGGAAGGACTTCCATGAAGCATCAGTGGGCCACACAAGGATGTGATTGGCTCAGCACTCTAATGTTCTCTCGGAACCGAGCCTGAGGAAGGACTCCCATGAAGCATCAGTGGGCCACACATTGATGTGATTGGCTCAGCACTCTAATGTTCTCTCCGAACCGAGCCTGAGGAAGGACTCCCAAGGATGTGATCGGCTCAGCACTCTAATGTTCTCTCGGAACCGAGCTTGAGGAAGGACTTCCATGAAGCATCAGTGGGCCACACAAGGATGTGATCGGCTCAGCACTCTAATGTTCTCTCGGAACCGAGCCTGAGGAAGGACTCCCATGAAGCATCAGTGGGCCACACATGGATATGATCGGCTCAGCACTCTAATGTTCTCTTCGAACCGAGCCTGAGGAAGGACTCCCATGAAGCATCAGTGGCCCACACAAGGATGTGTTCGGCTCAGCACTCTAATGTTCTCTCTGAACCGAGCCTGAGGAAGGACTCCCATGAAGCATCTGCGGGCCACACAAGTATGTGATCGGCTCAGCACTCTAATGTTCTCTCGGAACCAAGCCTGAGGAAGGACTCCCATGAAGCATCATTAGGCCACACAAGGATGTGATTGGCTCAGCACTCTAATGTTCTCTCGGAACCGAGCCTGAGGAAGGACTCCCATGAAGCATCAGTGGGCCACACAAGGATGTGATCGGCCCAGCACTCTAATGTTCTCTCGGAACCGAGCCTGAGGAAGGACTTCCATGAAGCATCAGTGGGCCACACAAGGATGTGATCGGCTCAGCACTCTAATGTTCTCTCAGAACCGAGCCTGAGGAAGGACTCCCATGAAGCATCAGTGGGCCACACATGGATGTGATCGGCTCAGCACTCTAATGTTATCTCCGAACTGAGCCTGAGGAAGGACTCCCATGAAGCATCAGTGGGCCACACATGGATGTGATCGGCTCAGCACTCTAATGTTCTCTCCGAACCGAGCCTGAGGAAGGACTCCCATGAAGCATCAGTGGGCCACACAAGGAGGTGTTCGGCTCAGCACTCTAATGTTCTCTCCGAACCGAGCCTGAGGAAGGACTCCCATGAAGCATCAGCAGGCCACACAAGGATGTGATCGGCTCAGCACTCCAATGTTCTCTGGGAACCGAACCTGAGGAAGGACTCTCATGAAGCATCAGTGGGCCACACAAGGATGTGATCAGCTCAGCACTCTAATGTTCTCTCGGAACCGAGCCTGAGGAAGGACTCCCATGAAGCATCAGTGGGCCACACATGGATGTGATTGGCTCAGCACTCTAATGTTCTCTCCGAACCGAGCCTGAGGAAGGACTCCCAAGGATGTGATCGGCTCAGCACTCTAATGTTATCTCCGAACTGAGCCTGAGGAAGGACTCCCATGAAGCATCAGTGGGCCACACATGGATGTGATCGGCTCAGCACTCTAATGTTCTCTCCGAACCGAGCCTGAGGAAGGACTCCCATGAAGCATCAGTGGGCCACACAAGGAGGTGTTCGGCTCAGCACTCTAATGTTCTCTCCGAACCGAGCCTGAGGAAGGACTCCCATGAAGCATCAGCAGGCCACACAAGGATGTGATCGGCTCAGCACTCTAATGTTCTCTCCGTTGCTTCAGGCTTTTCGAATACATGTGGAACCTAACATTCATCACATGCTGCCATTTGATTTACTATTTACAATCACGTTTTTAAGGGCTGTTTTGAAGTCATTGAAATAAACAGTAGGGTTGAGGGAGGGTGTCCACTGAAGCTCGGAGCTCTTGACACAACACTGAGTGTGTGCGGAAGGGGAGGGGGGGGAGCATTATTCAAGCATAGAGAGACATGGAAACAAGCAAGGATAGAGGCAACGTAGACGGTCTTGAGGAGGAGGCGGGGATTTAGGTCTGGTGGGGGGGAGAAACAGACACGAGGGCGACGAGCGAGATTAAGCAGCGACGGGGTGGATTGGGGATTGAGATAATGCCGGGCGCCCGCTTTCACTTTAACCTGGAAAACGGGCGCCCGTGTTAAAGTGAAAACGGGTGCCCTGTTATTAAAAGTGGGCGCCCGTGTTATTATTGAAAGTGAGCGTCCGTGTTGTTATAGAAAGCGGGTGCCCGTGTTCTTACTGAAAATGGGCGCCCGTGTTGTGATTGAAAGCAGGCGCCCATGTTAAAGTGAAAGTGGGCGCCCATGTTGTTTTTGAAAGCGGGCGCCCATGTTGTTATTGAAAGCGGGCGCCTGTATTAAAGTGAAAGTGGATGCCCGTGTTGTTATTGAAAGCAGGCACCCGGGTTACAGTGAAAGCGGGCGCCCGTGTTAAAGTGAAAGTGGGCGCCGGTGTTGTTATTGAAAGAGGGCGCCAGTGTTGTTATTGAAAGCGAGCGCCCATGTTGTTCTTAAAAGCGGGCACCCGTGAACAGTGAAAGTGGGCCACCATGTTGTTATTGAAAGCGGGTGATAGTGTTGTTACTAAAAGAGGGCACACGTGTTACAGTGAAAGCGGGCACCCTGTTGTTATTGAAAGCAGGTGCCGGTGTTACAGTGAAAGTGGGTGCCCGTGTTAAAGTGAAAGTGGGCGTCCGTGTTGTTATTGAAAGCGGGCGCCCGTGTTGTTATTGAAATCGGAAGTCCTTGTTGTTATTAAAAGCGAGCGCCGTGTTAAAGTGAAAGCGGGCATCCGTGTTTTTATTGAAAGCGGGCGCCCATGTTAAAGTTAAAGCGGGCACCCGTGTTATTATTAAAAGTGAGCACCCGTGTTGTTATTGAAAGTGGGCGCCCGTGTTGGTATTGAAAGCGGGTGCCTGTGTTCTTATTGAAAATGGGCACCCATGTTGTGATTGAAAGAAGTCGCCCATGTTAAAGTGAAAGCAGGTGCCCATGTTGTTATTGAAAGCGGGCGCCCATATTACAGTGAAAGCGGGCACCCGTCTTGTTATTGAAAGCGGGCGCCCGTATTTCAGTGAAAGTGGGCACCCGTGTTAAAGTGAAAGTGGGTGCCCGTATTACAGTGAAAGCGGGTTCCCAGGTTAAAGTGAAAGCGGGTGCCCGTGTTGTTATTGAAAGCGGGCGCCCGAGTTGTTATTGTAAGTGGGTGCCCGTGTTAAAGTGATAGCTGGCACCCATGTTGTTATTGAAAGCGGGTAACCGTGTTCCAGTGAAAGTGGGCGCCCGGGTTAAAGTGAAAGCGGGCGACTGTGTTGTTATTGAAAGTGGGCGCCCATGTTACAGTGAAAGTGGGCGCCTGTGTTAAAGTGTAAGCAGGCGCCTTTGTTGATATTGAAAGCGGGCGTCCGTGTTAAAGTGAAAGCGGGCGCCCGTAATGTTATTGAAAGCGGGCACCCGTGTTACAGTGAAAGCGGGCACCCTGTTGTTATTGAAAGCGGGAGCCCATGTTACAGTGAAAGTGGGCGCCTTTGTTGTTATTGAAAGCTAGCACCCGTGTAACAGTGAAAGCGGGCACCCTGTTGTTATTGAAAGTGGGCGCCCGTGTTGTTATTGAAAGCTGGAGCGCGTGTTAAAGTGAAAGAGGGCGCCCGTGTTGGTATTGAGAGCGGGTGCTCATGTTCCAGTAAAAGTGGGCTCCTGTGTTGTTATTGAAAGCGGGCGCTCGTGTTACAGTGAAATCGGGTGCCCATGTTGTTATTGAAAGCGGGCTCCCATGTTACAGTGAAAGTGGGCGCCCGTGTTAAAGTGAAAGCGGCCGCCCGTGTTGTTATTGAAATCGGACGTGCTTGTTGTTATTGAAAGCGGGCGCCGGTGTTGTTATTGAAAGTGGGCATCCGTGTTGTTATTGAAAGCGGGCGCCCTTGTTAAAGGGAAAGTGGGTGCCCGTGTTATTGAAAGCAGGTGCCCTTGTTAAAGTGAAAGTGGGCGCCCATGTTGTTATTGAAAGCAGGCACCCGTGTTGTTATTGAAAGCGGGCGCCTGTATTCAAATCAAAGCGCACGCCAGAATTGTTATTGAAAGCGGGCGCCCGTGTTACATTGAAAGCGGGCGCCCGTGTTAAAGTGAAAATGGGCGCCAGTGTTGTTATTGAAAGAGGGCGTCCATGATGTTATTGAAAGCGAGCGCCCATATTGTTGTTAAAAGCGGGCAGCCGTGTTACAGGGAACGTTGGCGCCCGTGTTGTTATTGAAAGCGAGCGCCCGTGTTGTTATTAAAAGCGGGCACCCGTGTTACAGTGAAAGCGGGTGTCCTCTTGTTATTGAAATTGGGCGCCCGTGTTAAAGTTCAAGTGGGTGCCCGTGTTACAGTGAAAGCGGGCGCCCTGTTGTTATTGAAAGCAGGTGCCACTGTTACAGTGAAAGTGGGCGCCTGGGTTAAAGTGAAAGCAGGTGCCCGTGTTGTTATTGAAAGCGGGCGCCCGTGTTAAAGTGAAAGCGGGCACACGTGTTGTTATTGAAAGTGGGTGCCCGTGTTGTTATTGAAAGCGGGCGCGTGTGTTCTGATTGAAAGCAGGCACCTGTGTTAAAGTGAAAGTGGGCGCCCATGTTGTTATTGAAAGCGGGCGCCCGTGTTGTTATTGATAGCGGGCACCTGTATTAAAGTCAAAGCAAATGCCCGTGTTATTGAAAGCGGGCGCCCGTGTTACAGTGAAAGCGGGCACCGATGTTACAGTGAAAGAAGGCGCCCGTGTTACAGTGAAAGTGGAAGCTTGTGTTAAAGTGAAAATTGGCGCCTGTGTTGTTATTGAAAGAGGGTGCCCGTGTGGTTATTGAAACTGTGCGCCCGTGTTGTTATTAAAAGCAGGCACCTGTGTTACAGTGAAAGCGGGTGCCCTGTTGTTATTGAAAGCGGGCGCCCGTATTTCAGTGAAAGTGGGCGCCCGTGTTAAAGTGACAGTGGGTGCCCGTGTTACAGTGAAAGCGGGTGTCCTGCTGTTATTGAAAGCAGGTGCCTGTGTTACAGTGAAAGTGGGCACCCAGGTTAAAGTGAAAGCGGGCGCCCGTGTTGTTATTGAAAGCGGGTGTCCGTGTTGTTATTGAAAGCGGGTGACCGTGTCCCAGTGAAATTGGGCGCCCGGGTTAAAGTGAAAGCGGGCGCCTTCGTTGTTATTGTAAGCGGGCCCCCATGTTACAGTGAAAGTGGGTGCCCGTGTTAAAGTGAAAGTGGGCACCTGTGTTGTTATTGAAAGTGGGCGCCCATGTTACAGTGAAAGTGGGCGCCCGTGTTAAAGTGTAAGCAGGCGCCTGTGTTGATATTGAAAGCGGGTGCCCGTGTTAAAGTGAAAGCAAGTGCCCGTAATGTTATTGAAAGCGGGCGCCTGTGTTACAGTGAAAGCGGGCACCCTGTTGTTATTGAAAGCGGGCACCCTGTTATTGAAAGTGGGCGCCCGTGTTGTTATTGAAAGCTGGAGCGCGTGTTAAAGTGAAAGAGGGCGCCCATGTTGGTATTGAAAGCGGGTACCCATGTTCCAGTAAAAGTGGGCGCCTGTGTTGTTATTGAAAGCCGGCGCTCGTGTTACAGTGAAAGCGGACGCCCATGTTGTTATTGAAAGCGGGCGCCCATGTTCCAGTGAAAGCGGCCGCCTGTGTTGTTGTTGTAAGTGGCCGCCCATGTTGTTATTAAAAGCGGGCGCTCGTGTTGTTATTAAAAGCGGGCGCCCGTGTTGTTATTAAAAGCGGGCACCCATGTTAAAGTGAAAGCGGGCCCCCATGTTGTTATTGAAAGCGGGCGCCCGTCTTGTTATTGAAAGCGGGCGCCCGTGTTCTGATTGAAAGTGGGCGTCCGTCTTAAAGTGAAAGCGGGCACCCATGTTGTTATTGAAAGCTGGCGCCCGTGTTGTTATTGAAAGCGGGCGCATGTGTTAAAGTGAAAGCGGACGCCCATGTTGTTATTGACAGCGAGCGCCCATGTTACAGGGAAAGCGGGCGCCTGTTTTACAGTGAAAGTAGGCGTCCGTGTTAAAGTGAAAATGGGCGCCAGTGTTGTTATTGAAAGAGGGCGCCCATGTTGTTATAGACAGCGAGCGCCCGTGTTGTTATTAAAAGCGGGCACCCGTGTTACAGTGAAAGTTGGCGCCTGTGTTATTGAAAGAGGGTGCCCGTGTTGTTATTGAAACCGTGCGCCCGTGTTGTTATTAAAAGTGGGTACCCGTGTTACAGTGAAAGCGGGTGCCCTGTTGTTATAGAAAGCGTGCACCCGTATTACAGTGAAAGTGGGCACCCGTGTTAAAGTGAAAGTGCTTACCAGTGTTACAGTAAAAGCGGGCACCCTGTTGTTATTGAAAGCAGGCGCCTGTGTTACAGTGAAAGTGGGCGCCCGGGTTAAAGTGAAAGCGGGTGCCTGTGTTGTTATTGAAAGCCGGCGCCCGTGTTCCAGTAAAAGTTGGATCTGTGTTAAAGTGAAAGTGGGCGCTTGTGTTGTTTTTTTTTTTTGTTTATTGAGTTTGCAAACAAGAAAACATAACAAACAATGTCAAACAAAAAGATGAAATGAAAAATAAATCAGTCACAGTGTACATATACAGAAATTCAGGGAACATGTCTGATTACAAAGCACAGGTTCACAGGGTTGTACAGTAATGGGGTGTGAGCATCCCAAGGAAGTCTTTGTACAATCATTGTTGGGGAGGCACACCAACAGTACGGAGACACGAAACCTGGAGACAGTTCCGAGGTAGAGCCCCCGCAACAGCTTACAGAAGCAACACACCAAGTCAGCACATGGAAACGAGACCCAAAGGGGAAACCAATGACACCCAACCACTGCCCACAGACAAATCCCCACTGTAATAAAAAGACGAATTCCACAAATACCTAGATTACTCTTTACCCATTAAATAATTCCGGTATAGGCTCCAGAAGTTCTTAGGACGACTTTGGGGAGGGAGCAATTCACTGTATAGTTCGGATTGCGTATTGCAATATAACATGTTTTTAGCCCATTGCGCTGTAGTGGGATGTGGCCCTCTGGCCCAGCGCATAGCAACCACATGTTTAGCTATTAATAGACCCATTTCTACCAAGCGCCTAATGTCTTTACGTATATGCTTTGAGAAGCCAAGCAGGGCCAGCAATGGGTCTGGTTCAGAGACTCTCCTGTGATGTCTCTAAGGTTCCGGAAAAAGGCTATCCAATAGTTGGCTACATCTGGACACAGCCAGGCCATATGGATAAACCCTGCGGGATCCATACCACATCTTTCGCATCTCGCTGTGTCCCGGAGGCCATATTTGTGTAAGCGGATCGGGGTGTAATATACTCTGTTAATAAATTTAAAATGCATAAGACGGTGTCGTCCGTTCAGAGAGACATGCCGTGTAGCCTCACAACAATAGCTTCACAACAATAGCGCTTGTGTTACAGTGAAAGCGGGTGCCCATGTTGTTATTGAAAGCGGGCTCCCATGTTACAGTGAAAGTGGGCGCCCGTGTTAAAGTGAAATTGGCGCCCGTGTTCTTATTGAAATCGGAGGTGCTTGTTGTTATTGAAAGCGGGCGCCGGTGTTGTTATTGAAAGTCGGCATCCGTGTTGTTATTGAAAGCGGGCGCCCATGTTAAAGTGAAAGCGGGCGCCCGTGTTATTGAAAGCAGGCGCCCTTGTTAAAGTGAAAGTGGGCACCCGTGTTTTTCTTGAAAGTGGGCACCTGTGTTATTGAAAGAGGCCGCCCGTGTTGTTATTGTAAGCGGGCGCCCATATTGTTATTGAAAGCGGGCGCCTGTGTTGTTATTAAAAGCAGGCACCCGTGTTGTCATTGAAAACGGCCGCCAGTGTTGTTATTGAAAGCGGGCGCCCGTGTTGTGATTGAAAGCAGGCACCCGTGTTGTTATTGATAGCGGGCGCCTGTATTAAAATCAAAGCGCACGCCAGAATTGTTATTGAAAGCGGGCGCCCGTGTTACATTGAAAGCGGGCGCCCGTGTTAAAGTGAAAATGGGCGCCAGTGTTGTTATTGAAAGAGGGCGTCCATGATGTTATTGAAAGTGAGCGCCCGTATTGTTGTTAAAAGCGGGCAGCCGTGTTACAGGGAAAGTTGGCGCCGGTGTTGTTATTGAAAGCGAGCGCCCGTGTTGTTATTAAAAGCGGGCACCAGTGTTATAGTGAAAGCGGGTGTCCTCTTGTTATTGAAAGTGGGCGCCCATTTTAAAGTTCAGGTGGGTGCCCGTGTTACAGTGAAAGCGGGCGCCCTGTTGTTATTGAAAGCAGGCGCCACTGTTACAGTGAAAGTGGGCACCTGGGTTAAAGTGAAAGCAGGTGCCCGTGTTGTTATTGAAAGCGGGCGCCCGTGTTAAAGTGAAAGCGGGCACCCGTGTTGTTATTGAAAGTGGGCACCCATGTTGTTATTGAAAGCGGGCGCCCGTTTTGTTATTGATAGCGGGCACCTGCATTAAAGTCAAAGCGGATGCCCGTGTTATTGAAAGCGGGCGCCCGTGTTACAGTGAAAGCGGGCGCCGATGTTACAGTGAAAGAAGGCGCCCGTGTTACAGTGAAAGTGGAAGCTTGTGTTAAAGTGAAAATTGGCGCCCGTGTTGTTATTGAAAGAGGGCGCCCGTGTGGTTATTGAAAC
This sequence comes from Calotriton arnoldi, assembly GCA_963921515.1. Taxonomy (NCBI): domain Eukaryota; kingdom Metazoa; phylum Chordata; class Amphibia; order Caudata; family Salamandridae; genus Calotriton; species Calotriton arnoldi. The sequence goes on along the minus strand of CAWUFW010000899.1, from coordinate 2,175,996 downwards.
TGTGCGCCTGTGTTGTTATTAAAAGCAGGCACCTGTGTTACAGTGAAAGCGGGTGACCTGTTTTTATTGAAAGCGGGCGCCCGTATTTCAGTGAAAGTGGGCGCCCGTGTTACAGTGAAAGCGGGTGCCCTGCTGTTATTGAAAGCAGGTGCCTGTGTTACAGTGAAAGTGGGCATCCAGGTTAAAGTGAAAGCGGGCGCCTTCGTTGTTATTGTAAGCGGGCCCTCATGTTACAGTGAAAGTGGGTGCCCGTGTTAAAGTGAAAGTGGGCACCTGTGTTGTTATTGAAAGTGGGCGCCCATGTTACAGTGAAAGTGGGCGCCCGTGTTAAAGTGTAAGCAGGCGCCTGTGTTGATATTGAAAGCGGGTGCCCGTGTTAAAGTGAAAGCAGGCGCCCGTAATGTTATTGAAAGCGGGCGCCTGTGTTACAGTGAAAGCAGGCACCCTGTTGTTATTGAAAGCGGGAGCCCATGTTACAGTGAAAGTGGGCGCCTGTGTTGTTATTGAAAGCTGGCACCCGTGTAACAGTGAAAGCGGGCACCCTGTTATTGAAAGTGGGCACCCGTGTTGTTATTGAAAGCTGGAGCGCGTGTTAAAGTGAAAGAGGGCGCCCATGTTGGTATTGAAAGCGGGTGCCCATGTTCCAGTAAAAGTGGGCGCCTGTGTTGTTATTGAAAGCGGGCGCTCGTGTTATAGTGAAAGCGGGCGCCCGTGTTACAGTGAAAGCGGGTGCCCATGTTGTTATTGAAAGCGGGCGCCCATGTTCCAGTGAAAGTGGGTGCCTGTGTTAAAGTGAAAGCGGCCGCCCGTGTTGTTGTTGAAAGCGGCCGCCCATGTTGTTATTGAAAGCGGGCGCCCGTGTTGTTATTAAAAGCGGGCACCCATGTTAAAGTGAAAGCGGGCCCCCATGTTCTTATTGAAAGCGGGCGCCCGTCTTGTTATTGAAAGCGGGCGCCCGTGTTGTGATTGAAAGTGGGTGTCCGTGTTAAAGTGAAAGTGGGCACCCATGTTGTTATTGAAAGCTGGCGCCCATGTTGTTATTGAAAGCAGGCGCCTGTGTTAAAGTCAAAGCGGACGCCCATTTTGTTATTGAAAGCGAGCGCCCGTGTTACAGGGAAAGCGGGCGCCTGTTTTACAGTGAAAGTAGGCGTCCGTGTTAAAGTGAAAATGGGCGCCCGTGTTGTTATTAAAAGCGGGCACCCGTGTTACAGTGAAAGTTGGCGCCCGTGTTATTGAAAGCGGGAGCCCATGTTACAGTGAAAGTGGGCGCCTGTGTTGTTATTGAAAGCTGGCACCCGTGTAACAGTGAAAGCGGGCACCCTGTTATTGAAAGTGGGCGCCCGTGTTGTTATTGAAAGCTGGAGCGCGTGTTAAAGTGAAAGAGGGCGCCCATGTTGGTATTGAAAGCGGGTGCCCATGTTCCAGTAAAAGTGGGCCCCTGTGTTGTTATTGAAAGCGGGCGCTCGTGTTATAGTGAAAGCGGGCGCCCGTGTTACAGTGAAAGCGGGTGCCCATGTTGTTATTGAAAGCGGGCGCCCATGTTCCAGTGAAAGTGGGTGCCCGTGTTAAAGTGAAAGCGGCCGCCCGTGCTGTTGTTGAAAGCGGCCGCCCATGTTGTTATTGAAAGCGGGCGCCCGTGTTGTTATTAAAAGCGGGCACCCATGTTAAAGTGAAAGCGGGCCCCCATGTTCTTATTGAAAGCGGGCGCCCGTCTTGTTATTGAAAGCGGGCGCCCGTGTTGTGATTGAAAGTGGGCGTCCGTGTTAAAGTGAAAGCGGGCACCCATGTTGTTATTGAAAGCTGGCGCCCGTGTTGTTATTGAAAGCAGGCGCTTGTGTTAAAGTCAAAGCGGACGCCCATTTTGTTATTGAAAGCGAGCGCCCGTGTTACATGGAAAGCGGGCGCCTGTTTTACAGTGAAAGTAGGCGTCCGTGTTAAAGTGAAAATGGGCGCCAGTGTTGTTATTGAAAGAGGGCGCCCATGTTATAGACAGCGAGCGCCCGTGTTGTTATTAAAAGCGGGCACCCGTGTTACAGTGAAAGTTGGCGCCCGTGTTATTGAAAGAGGGTGCCAGTGTTGTTATTGAAACCGTGCGTCCGTGTTGTTATTAAAAGTGGGCACCCGTGTTACAGTGAAAGCGGGTGCCCTGTTGTTATAGAAAGTGTGCGCCCGTATTACAGTGAAAGTGGGCGCCCGTGTTAAAGTGAAAGCAGGCACCATGTTGTTATTGAAAGCAGGCGCCTGTGTTACAGTGAAAGTGGGCGCCCGGGTTAAAGTGAAAGCGGGTGCCTGACCTTACCAGGTAGGTCGCTCCCCCGCCACACAGCTCCGCCTGTGGTGTCCTGCCCGCTGCTGCTGCTGGTAAGCTCGCCCTCTGCTTGTGGCCTCGGTGCCTGTTTTTCGTCTGTTTTTCCCTCACTGCCCCCACTGTAGTGTGTCCTTTTTTCCTTCTGTACCCTCGCTGCCCCCATTGCTGTGTGCCCGTTTTTCTCTCTGTTCCCCTCGCTGCCCCCACTGTACTGTGTCCATTTTTCCCTCTGTACCCTCGCTGCCCCCATTGCTGTGTGCCCGTTTTATCTCTGCTCCCCTCGCTGCCCCCACTGTACTGTGTCCATTTTTTCCTTCTGTACCCTCGCTGTCCCCTTTGCTGTGTGCCCGTTCTCTCTCTGTTCCCCTCGCTGCCCCCACTGTACTGTGTCCATTTTTTCCTTCTGTACCCTCGCTGCCCCCTTTGCTGTGTGCCCGTTCTCTCTCTGTTCCCCTCGCTGCCCCCACTGTACTGTGTCCATTTTTTCCTTCTGTACCCTCGCTGCCCCCATTGCTGTGTGCCCGTTTTCTCTACTGTTCCCCTCGCTGCCCCCATTGCTGTGTGCCCGTTTTCTCTACTGTTCCCCTCGCTGCCCCCAGTGCTGTGTGCCCGTTTTCTCTACTGTTCCCCTCGCTGCCCCAGTGCTGTGTGCCCGTTTTTTCTTCTGTCTCCCTCGCTGCCCCCATTTCCCTGTGTCCTTCTTGCCTTCTGTACCCCTCGCTGCCTCTCTCCAATCCCGCCGCTGCGTCCCCTGCGGCCCCGCCCCCTGACTGCCCATTCGCTGCCCCTGCCTCCCAGCTGCTCCTCCCTCCCACCTCCCCATATATGGCGGCCGCTGCGCGGCCGCGCAGCGGACGTGCGCAGGGGGCGCGCCGCTGGCGCGCCTAAGGCAAGCCCGTCTGCGCCCGTCCGTGCCTGGACCACGCCCAGCGCCAGAACCCCTGGGCCGTGCGCCCCCGGCACCAGCCTCGAGGACCGACGCCAATACGATGCCACCACACTCCACGCTCTCAACCCCGGACGGACGCACAACTGCTTCAAGGCCGCCCCGAACCGCACCCATGGTCCCTTCACCTGCCGGAACTGCAGCTACACCAGCCTCAGAGCCACCGAGGCACCCGCCAAGAAGGACCGCAACCACCTCCGATGCATCCTACTGAACACCCGCTCCGCACGCAAACACGCCGTCGAGCTCTGGAACCTGCTCGACACATCATCACCAGACGTCGCCTTCCTGACAGAGACCTGGATGAACGACTCCTCCGCCCCGACATCGCCATAGCCATCCCAGACGGCTATAAGATCACCCGCAGAGACCGCGTCAACGCAGTAGGAGGAGGAATCGCCATCGTCCACAAGAACACCATCAGGGTCTCGACCAGCACCGACAACACTCTCAGCACCGCCGAACACATGCACTTCCAGATCCACACGGACCCCAACACCACCCTCAGAGGCACCTCGTCTACAGACCCCCTGGGCCCCAACCCCAGTTCAGCGACTCCATTGCCGACTTCATCAGCACGCACGCCCTGACCTCTACCGACTACATCCTCCTCGGAGACCTGAATTTTCACCTGGAGAACAAGAACGACAGCAATTCCACCACCCTGATCGACAACCTCGCCAACCTCTGTCTGAGCCAGCTCGTCACAACACCGACCCATTCCGCCGGCCACACGCTCGACCCCATCTTCTCCTCCAGCTCCCACGTCTCCTTCAGCCACACCACGGAACTCCTCTGGACCGACCACCGCTGCATCCATTTCACCTTCCAGAAACCCACCACACACCACCGCACCCAACAGATCCCACGCCGCTGCTGGAGCAAAGTCACCGAAGACCAACTACGGGCAACCCTCGCTCTCAGCCCTCCCTCCGACCCATCCAACACCGACGACGCTGCCTGCAACCTCAGAAGATGGATGGACGACTGTGCCAACACCCTCGCCCCGCTGAAAAAACCCACCTACGCTGACACCACCAAAAGAGCCAGCTGGTTCACCTCGGAACTCCTATCTTCCAAGCGCACCTGCCGGAAACTAGAGAAGAAATGGCACAGTGATAAGACACCGGACAGCCACGCAGCCCACAAAGACGCCATCCGTAACCACCACCACCTCATCAAGTCCGCCAAGAGAACCTCCTTCAAAGACCGCCTCGACAACAACGCACACAACAGCAAGGAGCTTTTCAACATCGTGAAGGAACTCTCCAACCCCAGCTCCAACACCAACGACATCCCACCGTCGCAACCCCTGTGCGATTCCCTCGCCACCTTCTTCCACCGCAAGATCGCCGACATCCACGACAGCTTCAACACCCAGACAGCCCCAACTAAGATCGATGCACCAGACCCGCCGCACACCATCGACCACGATCCCCTGCCAGCCTGGGCCAGCGTGAACATCGAGGACACCATCAAGACCATGAGCACAATACACTCCGGCTCCCCGTCAGACCCTTTCCCGCACCACATCTTCAACAAAGCCAGCAGCTCCATCGCACCCCACCTGTGCAACATCATCAATCTCTCCTTCGAGACCTCGACCTTCCCAGAGAGCTGGAAACACGCAGAGATCAACGCCCTACTCAAAAAACCCAAGGCGGACCCGAGAGACCTCAAGAACTTCCGGCCCATCTCCCTGCTTCCGTTCCCAGCCAAGGTCATCGAGAAGATCGTCAACAAGCAGCTAACCCGATACCTCGAAGAAAACAGCATCCTGGACCCATCCCAATCGGGGTTCCGCAGCAACCACAGCACTGAGACTGCCCTCATCGCCGCCACCGACGACATCAGGATCCTGCTGGACAACGGTGAGAACGCAGCCCTCATCCTGCTGGACCTCTCCGCCGCCTTCGACACTGTCTGCCACTGCACTCTCACGCGCACGCCTCCACGACGCAGGGATCCGAGACAAGGCCCTGGAATGGGCCACCTCCTTCCTCGCCGGCAGAACCCAGAGAGTCCGCCTCCCACCATTCCGATCCGAAGCCTCCGAGATCATCTGCGGCGTACCCCAGGGATCGTCCCTCAGCCCAACACTGTTCAACATCTACATGGCCCCGCTCGCACGCATCGCCAGACAGCACGACCTCAACATAATCTCCTACGCCGACGACACCCAACTGATCCTCTCCCTCACCAAGGACCCCCTCGCCGCCAAATCCAACCTCCATGAAGGGATGAAGGCCGTCGCCGAATGGATGAAGATCAGCCGACTAAAACTGAACACGGAGAAGACAGAGGTCCTCATCCTCGGCTCCAACCCCTCAGCCTGGGACGACTCCTGGTGGCCAACGACGCTGGGAGCAGCCCCGACACCCACCGACCACGCACGCAACCTGGGAGTCATCCTCGACTCAACGCTCTCCATGGCCAAGCAAGTCAACGCAGTCTCATCCTCCTGCTTCAACACCCTCCGCATGCTTCGCAAGATCTACAGGTGGATCCCGACAGACACGAGAAGAACAGTCACCCAGGCCCTCGTCAGCAGCAGACTCGACTATGGGAACGCCCTCTACGCGGGAGCCCCGGCCAAGCTTATCAAGCGACTGCAACGCATACAAAACGCCTCCGCACGCCTGATCCTCGATGTACCATGCCACAGCCACATCACCCCCACCTGAGGAACCTGCACTGGCTCCCCGTCGACAGGAGAATCTCCTTCAAACTCCTCATCCACGCACACAAGGCACTCCACAAGACTGGCCCAGCCTACCTCAACAGACGACTCCTCTTCTACATCCCCAACCGCCAACTCCGCTCCGCCGACCTCTCCCTCGCCACCGTCCCTCGCATTCGAAGAACCACCACCGGCGGCAGATCCTTCTCCCACCTCGCCGCCAAGACCTGGAACACCCTTCCACTAAGCCTACGACAGACCCAAGACCTGCTGACCTTCAGGAGGCTCTCAAGACCTGGTTGTTCGACCAGTAGCAGCACCCCCCCCCTTTTTTTCTCCCCCAGCGCCTTGAGACCCTCGCGGGTAAGTAGTGCGCTTTACAAATTCTGTGATTGATTGATTGATTGTGTTGTTATTGAAAGCCGGCGCCCGTGTTCCAGTAAAAGTTGGATCTGTGTTTAAAGTGAAAGCAGGCGCCTGTGTTGTTTTTTTTTTTTGTTTATTGAGTTTGCAAACAAGAAAACATAACAAACAATGTCAAACAAAAAGATGAAATGAAAAATAAATCAGTCACAGTGTACATATACAGAAATTCAGGGAACATGTCTGATTACAAAGCACAGGTTCACGGGGTTGTACAGTAATGGGGTGTGAGCATCCCAAGGAAGTCTTTGTACAATCATTGTTGGGGAGGCACACCAACAGTACGGAGACACGAAACTTGGAGACAATTCCGAGGTAGAGCCCCCGCTACAGCTTACAGACGCAACACATCAAGTCAGCACATGGAAACGAGACCCAAAGGGGAAACCAATGACACCCAACCACTGCCCACAGACAAATCCCCACTGTAATAAAAAGACGAATTCCACAAATACCATTAAATAATTCCGGTATAGGCTCCAGAAGTTCTTAGGACGACTTTGGGGAGGGAGCAATTCACTGTATAGTTCGGATTGCGTATTGCAATATAACATGTCTTTAGCCCATTGCGCTGTAGTGGGATGTGGCCCTCTGGCCCAGCGCATAGCAACCACACGTTTAGCTATTAATAGACCCATTTCTACCAAGCGCCTAATGTCTTTATGTATATGCTTTGAGAAGCCAAGCAGGGCCAGCAATGGGTCCGGTTCAGAGACTCTCCTGTGATGTCACTAAGGTTCCGGTAAATGGCTATCCAATAGTTGGCTACATCTGGACACAGCCAGGCCATATGGATAAACCCTGCGGGATCCATACCACATCTTTCGCATCTCGCTGTGTCCCGGAGGCCATATTTGTGTAAGCGGATCGGGGTGTAATATACTCTGTTAATACTTTTAAAATGTATAAGACGGTGTCGTCCGTTCAGAGAGACATGCCGTGTAGCCTCACAACAATAGCGCCATGTATCATCATCTAATGCCATTTCTAAATCAATTTGCCAGTCCAGCCTGGCTTTGGTGAAGTGATTCTTCCGATAGTCTTGTGCTAAATTGTAGATATTGGAAACCACCTTCCGGGGGGACTCTGTACGCAGCAGCAGGGAGAAGGGGCAACTTCCGGCGGTTCAATCAGTTCGTCTCCTAGAATGTCGCGAAACTCATGTCTGACCCTATTGTAATGGAACAAAGTCAATGGGGTGACATCTTGCCTGTCCGAGACAATCTCATCCCATCCCCGTCCCTCCCTGTCCTCGAAGAGGTCACCAATGTGAGAAATATCGAGAAGTGACAGAGCGCGCAGCACCCCCGGTACAGTAAGCACCGGCAACCATAGACACAAGTCAACAGGAGTGAGTGGAGAATACAAAATAGATGCCGCCTGCTGTTTCAGTATGTTGTGCCATGCATGTGTGGTAGCATTTATGGAGTCTAGCGTACATGCACGTCTATATGGCGCCCGTAACAGATATGCAGCCAGTGGGGAGGGCCCAGAAGTGACCCTCTCTATATGCAGATGGGGAGGGGAGGGGATTGTTGGTGCAGCCAGTAAAAGGCAGACGAGCACTGCGCCGCATGGTAGTAAAGTTCCATGTCCGGGGCACCCAGACCACCCAAAGAGTAGGGGAGCGTAAGAATATCCCATATAACCCGGGGTTGTTTACCGGCCCAGGCTAATTGGATCAGCAGAGATTTCATGCGCTTAAAGAAGGGGGCTGGGGGAATCATCGGTATGTTTAATAACAAGAACAGGAACCGAGGGAGGACCACCATTTTCATTAAAGAGACCAATAAGGGACAATGGGAGTCGCACCCATCTATTGACGTCGTCTTCTAGTTTAGCGACCGCCCTGCCATAATTCTCGTTAAATACCACATCGGAATTCGTGTGTACCTGAATGCCCAAATAGCGCACAGAGTCAGTGGTCCAATGTAACGGGAATTCCAGTTCGATGGGATTCATGGCCGGCGTGAGGGGGAAAATGGTGTACTTGGTCCAATTGATCCAGAGACCAGAGAATTCACCGTAATGTACCACTTCCCTCAAAACCGGGGATAGATTGGTCCCGGGATCTCTGATATACAAGAGAGTATCGTCGGCATAGGTGGAAATTATTAGGTTATATGCGGGGAAACGTATCCCTCTATGGCTATGATACTCCCTAAGTGCGCACGCCAAAGGCTCGGCCACTATAGCGTAAAGGAGAGGCGATAGGGGCACCCCTGATGAGTACCCCTTTAAATTTTAAAAGGGGAGGTGACCAGATTACCCAGCACTGACACTAGCTGGGAGAAAAGGTCGCCAACACCCATCAGCCTTAAGACCAGCATCATAAAGTCCCACTCAACAGAATCAAAGGCCTTCTCGGCATCCAAAAATATCGCGGCGGCCTTGACTTCGGGATTAGTGTGTTGGATGGCTCCGAATACTGTGCGCAAGTTATGGGTCAGGGTGCGTCCCGGCACAAATCCTGCCTGTTCAAGACTGACCAATGTCGGCACCAATGGAGCTAAGTGGTTGGCAAGTACTTTGGCAAATAATTTGGTGTTGACATTCAACAATGAGAGCAGTCTATACAATGAGCATTCATCTAGAGGCTTGCCTGGCTTCGGGAGGGTGACTAGCAGGGCCTCCCGCATAGACGAAGGCATCATCCCACTCTCTCCCATTCCTTTGAATAGAGTAATCAAGTGGGGCACAAGGAGCTCTCTAAACTCCTTGTAGAAGGCCACAGTTAAGCCATCTTGCCCAGGAGCGCTTCCGGCTTGCATAGATTTAAACGCGTCGTGGATTTCCCATGCCTCAAGTGGCCTCATCAAGTATTCCCTGTGTTCATCCACCAACCAGGGAAGTTTTATATGTTCTAGATAGTCCAGGGCTGCGCCACTCCCTCCTGTCAGTCTGGTTTGATAAAGTTCGGAGTAGTAGTCTCTAAATCGATCAGCGATGGCATCGGGATCACACAGGACCTCGCCGGAAGCCGCATGAATTTCTGTGACCCCAGTCGCCTCCCGTCTACCCCTCAGGACAGCCGCGAGAGTAGCACCCGGGCGCTCACCTTCCCCGTAAGTTTTAGCTATGGCATACTTCCCTAGGAATTTGACTTCTCTATCAGCGGTTTCATGATCTTCATCCAGTGTAGACTTTAATCCTTCCGCCACCTGGTCGGCACCGACTACTAAGGCCTCCCTCTCGAGGGCGGCTAGTTTCCTTTCGAGAGCTACCAGAGAATCCCTGATGGAGCGAAGCACCCCAGAGTGTTTAGTCATAGCGATCCCGCTAATATAGACCTTGAAGGCCTCTCATGTCGTAGCGAATAGAGGAACAGATCCGTTATGAGTGTCAAAGAAGATCTCGATGGCTTCCGCCATTTCGGTCTTGAACACATTGTCTAGTAGGGCATAGGGCGGGAACCTCCAGGTGAAAGGAGCAGGCTTTTTCGATGGGGTATCGAAGTTTAATTGTATAGGAGAGTGGTCGGAGTATGAGCGTGGGTGAACCTCACACCCGCAAACTGCAGTGAAAAGGGAGCCAGTGACAAACCAATAATCAATCCTAGTATACAGGTTGTGCGGGGCTGAATAGTGTGTGTAACCCCCCACTCCACTATTTCTGGAGTGCCAAACATCTACCATACTTAGTTCTGTGATTGCATCCTCTACAGTTTTAGCCGATAACGATCGGCGCCGCACTGGGCCCCCGGAGCGATCCAGAGCGGGATTTAGTGTACAATTCAATCAATCAATCAATATTTACTTTATTCGATTTGGAACACAAATCATATAAGCATTTACATTAAAATACATCCCAGGGATTCCCAACCCAATATTTCATAATATCTAAAAAAATACTAACAAGTCATTTCTCAATATCATTAGCCACTCTCGTGGATCTTGATTTTAGGGCCATTCTTAAAAAATTTACCACACAAGACAAGGTTAAAACATCAGCAGAGAGTTTTAAAAATAGCAGAGCCACACGTGCCTGTCTAATCCCGGTGGTCTGCAATAAAGACTTCAAAAACCTTTTTCTAGGAAGGGCATAAAATGAACAATTAAAAAGGAAATGGAGGGTATCCTGCGGAGACACATTGTCGCAGCCGCAGGGCCCTCTTTCTCCTAGCTTTACTCTAAAGCCTGCGGGAACCGCTAAAATATGGTGAATAAAATTAAACCTAAAACGTGTAATTAAAAATCTATCATGGGCATTTGTCATAATGGTTAAATATGGTTCTATCCTCAAGGAGGTTTTAATTAAAACATATTCTCTCACTGTGGGTTTTACCAACTCATTGCCCTCACGTTGCGCCATACTAAACTGAAAAAACAACTCTTTAACAACTGCCTTGTCCTTCTGTCTTATATTATCTGGGTCATCGAACAGTGCCTGCCGTCCCATTTTTTGTAGGCAATCCGCACATATTTTAACCATGGGATCTTCATTACGTTGGCCAGAGACAAGCAATCCTGAACAACAAGCCTTGTTAGGCCTATCTCTTCGTTTAACCAGACCTTCAACCAGTGAATTATAGGTCTAACAGCCACTGAATCTCAAATATAACTAGCTCCCAGTTCTTCATGGGCAATAAATGCCGGGGTGCTGTGGGGAACCCTTAACAGACGCCTCATATATTTGTTTTCTTCTGTTTGTAGGTTGTTGGTTTTCACAAAACCCCAGACCTCACTACCATACAGCACCTTGGCACAGCAGATTGAGTTGTACAGTTTCAAAATCACATCCGGAGTCCACAACCCAAGTCTGCTTGCAACATTCGCAATTGAACCTGTGGATCTGATTAAAGACAGAGATTTCTCTTCTAGTAAATGTTTAAAATTAAGCTTCCCATCAAATAATATGCCTAAATAAGCAAAAGCTGGGACTTTGCCTAATACATGCGATCCTATGGTATATTTGTATGATTTAGCTGGCTTTTTCCCCAGCTCCATTACATATGATTTGGTGAGATTGGGGGCCATCTCGAGTTTTTCCATGAACTCTACAAAACCATTAATTAAAAGTTGTAGGCCATGAGGGGTGCGGGCCAAGAGCACCGCATCATCTGCGTATAATAAAACCGGCACAGTTCTATCCCCTATTCGTGGTAAGTCTGTCCTAATATCCCGCAGTGCCGCATCCAGGCCGTTGATATATAAAGTAAATAAAAAAGGAGCCAGAATGCATCCCTGCCTGACACCGCTTGAACATCTAAACCGATCCGTGACTTTTCCCTCCTGAGTGTACCTTACTGCAGCCGTGGTGTGATTATGCAATGATTGAAGTATGTTTATTAGTTCTGGGTCCACCCCCTGGTTAGCCATTACTAACCACAGCTTGTTCCGGTTCACACGGTCAAAAGCCGCTGATAGATCCATAAAAGCCAAATAAAAAGCCCCCCCTTTTACCAGCGTATATTTAGCGGAAATAAGATAAAGATTAAGACACTGGTCCACAGTTGATTTCCCTGGGCGGAATCCGTATTGAACATCAGTGATTATGTTGGCAGACTCGGCCCACTCCATTAGTCTATTTAAAATTACCCGCCCCAGGACCTTGGCTGAGACATCTATCAGAGATATTGGTCGATAACAGTGCGGACTATCCCTGTTACCCTTCTTAAAGATCGGTACTATAATTGCTGAGGACCAAGATATAGGCATTGAAACACTTATTGCTGCATTTAGGACCCTTGTTAATAAAGGTGCCCAGACCTGTAGGTTCGATCTGAAGAGGTCGGGCGGAATCCCGTCTGGCCTGGAGCCTTATTTCGCGTCAACCCTTCAATACCGATAGTAACTTCCTCCAACGAGAAAATAACAGAGGTAGCCCTTATAGATATAGGTGACAACTGCGCATCTACCTGGCCGGACGAGTGGTTATATAGACCCTGAAAATACTGCTGCCATTGTTCAGGGAGTATATTACCACTTAGCCCAGGTTTATTTGGATCCAAGAAGCAGGGACTATTTATAACCCTCCAAAACCGTTCTGAATCCTTCTGCTCCACTGCTTCAAGTAGTTCCTCCCACGCTGTCCGCTGTAGTTGACCTCTACGTTGTTTTAACGCTAACTTATAGCTTGCGCGACACGCCATCACCCTCTCTCTATCCCTAGGAGACTGCTTAAGAGCATCCTTCAACTTCCTAAGGGTGAGCGAACATTGGTGATTAAACCATCTTGGGGAGTCCCCCCCTGTGCCCACGTGACTGTGTTTTCAACAACTTGGTGACGAGGGCGGCAATATTTGTGAAAGCCTCAATCAAATCGGCCCCTTCAACCTCTAGATCCAGGCAATTCATAATATCTTTAGCTCCTTTACCAAATAAAGCCACATTGAACCCTGCTTCATCTATCTGGGCCCATCTTAATCGCCTACCTTGGTCGACTGTGGATAATAATTGATCCTCTGTCTGTCTGACCACACCCTGACTATATACATCAACTACTAAAATTTGTGGGTTGTGGTCGCTAAATGCACTGTGTAAAATATTAAATTTGCTGACGGATCTTTTCATTGCCTGTGAAATCAGAATATAATCGATAACTGAATGGCAACCTCTTCCCTTAAAAGTGGGGGCCAACAGGGAGCCTTCCGTGGTGTCGGCCATATCCAGCGTGTGTGATAACCCATGTGTGTGTAAGAGACACGTCAGCTCCCTGCCCATCCGAGTGTGTTCCATATGCATACCATCACTTAATGCACAAGAAGACCAAACGCCATGAGCCACCCTTAGGTCCGGACATAGGTGACAATTAAAATCGCCTGCTACTATTGTGTGCATTGCACCCTGCCCACTCCTAGTGAGACGATCCAGCCAGCCATCTAATTCATATATACTATTTGAGCCCTGTGGTGTACATTGTGTGGCATTATAAAAATTCAAAATGGTTACCCTGCATCCCTTAGCTATGAGTCTAACCCCTTGTACATTGTGTGAATCACAGGCCAGGTTCTTCCACCTTCCCTGAATGTTCAGATCCACAAACACAATCAAACCCCCCTTTGCTCTTCCGGCTCGGAGTTTAATTGCCGGGCAAAAGAAGGTTTTATATCCCTCTATAAAACACGTATTCTCCGTCGCCCAAGTTTCTTGGAGACAGATTATGTTAAAGTCCCTTACCAAGGCGAGCCAATGCGCATCCTCCAATTTACTTGCTAAGCCAGCTATATTCCAGGATATAATTTTTAAGGAGCCTTCATTCTTGCTCCTATCGGTGTTAGGCACCCCGCTGTTTACCCCAGAGTCAACTAAACTGCCCTCTCTGATCTCCCTGCTCTCCTCACTGATGGTTGATTCCCTACGCTCCAATGATGGGACTGCCACCAACTCACCGGCCCGCACAAACTTCCTTTTCTGGGCGACCACGGGCCCCAACAAACTGAAGGTCCCCCCACCCCCGGTCCTACATTCAGGCAGTCAATCATTTTCATTCAAATCACCCAGGGGGGCAAAAACATTGCTTAGATGAACATGTCTGCCCCTACCCCCCCTGGTGTTATATTGGTCCTGGTTCTCCCCAACCTGGTTGACCATACCTCTTGTGCCTGGTCTATAAAAAAAGCCCAAAGGCAAGGGTTTTATACCAGTCTCCAAGTCAAATAAATGTTCTGCCTGGGAAAGGATTGACTGTGCCAACCGTGGATATCTAAAGGTGACAATCACACAGTCTCCATAAAAGGATTTCCTTGTGCTGCCTATCCAGGTCACCCTTCTTGCCATTAAAATATGCCGAAGATCACGTGTGTTGAATCTCACAAATTTGGATAGCCAGTATGCTACCTTATTAATTAATTGTATGGTAGACTCCTCGTACGTGATTGTTTGGGCGGGTACACCTACAAGGACAACCGTGTATGGACAGCAGGCTGGTGGAAGATTAATTATTGGCAGATCATCTCTCTGATGCAGAGCAACTCTACTCGATGGGTGTTGGCTTGACAATAATCCTTTGTCACTGATATCCCTCGGGCCGGCTACTTCCCCATCCACACCGCCCTCGAGTACCCTACTACCCTTCCCAGTCATGTCCCTGCCACTTCCCTCCCGCGTGTTACAAACTACTGTGTTACCATGACTATTAATTGTCTGACTCCCCCCACCTTGAGCATAATGTTCATTTACAGACTCTCCTAAGAGCGCAACACGTGCCTCTGTCGGCATGTTGATCCCTGGTACCGAGTTACCCCCTCCCCCATCTGCCTGCATACCTCGTGGGTGTTCCGCTTGTGCTGGCCGAGATAACTGTATTGGAATCTCTTGGCCATGCGTGCACCGCCCTCTTTCCTGTGTTGGTTTAATATGACTACTACACACTTTCTCCAGCCCTAACAATTTCTCCTCTAGGCTATTCAATTTGCTAAGTATGGGCTCAAGTAGGACAGAGAACAAGGTCTCAAATCTTTTCTAGGGATCATTATCGCAATCCCCAATATTTGATATCAGGCGGTTCTGTTGGGTTGGAACTACTCCCTAACACGCCGGAGGTCCCTGTGGAGCATTACTATTATCCTGAGTGCTTAACTTAGATTGTGACTTCTTGGACCTGGGCTTCTGTTTAAGTTTTTGTTTTAGTAGTGCACCACCCCTATGATGTTTCGACGAGGGTTCTGTGCTAGTTATTAGCATCTCAGTTAGCCCAGCCCTTTGGCCCCCTTTGGATCTAGTAATTCTAGTGCCGCCCTCGTCATCACTTCCGTCAGCTACACTCTGAGCATCGGACACAATCAGCGAGACCGGGACGGGATCCGAGTCTGGGCAAGAATGCAAATCCCCACTACCCCTAATCCCTGGGTCAGGAACTCCTATCCGGGCACCCAGATCATCGCGCCCCCTATTTGATGAAGGTGTCGGCCTTGACATACCCCCATCAACACACAGTAGGCTCCTCTCGCCCCCCCCTCCGATATGTTACACACATTTGCTAGTAATTGAGGAGCGGGTGCCATGGCTCCTGCAGGGGAGATCACAACACTAATGCCCCCTAGCGAGGATCTTTTACAGGCGGTCACCGAGTCCAAAGAACGTCTCCTCTCGGTGAGCTGTATTTCATGAGTCAGTAAAGATTCCGCCCGTGTTAAAAAGGCGTCCAGAGTCCCCGTTAAACCCCCCCCCCCCTTTCTCAGCATTCGCTTCGCCATACCCCCTAAAAATCAACAGTACCTCCAATGACTGTATTCCAAAGACGTAGTGTTCCGGACTCTGACGGGCGCGGACGGACCCGCCCTTGGCCCGGGCGCGGCCCGCGCTGTGGGGAGCCGGGCGCCCTTTTACGCGTCTCCTGATGCCGACAGGGGCGTCCTGCCGCTCGTGTGGCCGCAAGGCTGCTGGGATATGTAGTCCCACGAACTTGAAGGATCGCGTTGGCCGTTCCCGTCACGGCAAAATCCCTGGAGCACTGGGGCAGATTCCCTCACATCACGGGCAGAAACAGGGCAGCAAAGCAACAAAGGGCTAGAAGAGCGTCCCGCGCTGCGGGGAGCCGGGCACCCTTTTACGCGTCTCCTGACGCCGACAGGGGCGTCCCGCCGCTCGTGTGGCCGCAAGGCTGCTGGGATATGTAGTCCCACGAACTTGAAGGATCGCGTTGGCCGTTCCCGTCACGGCAAAATCACTGGAGCACTGGGGCAGATTCCCTCACATCACGGGCAGAAACAGGGCAGCAAAGCAACAAAGGGCTAGAAGAGCGTCTCATGTCGTAGCGAATAGAGGAACAGATCCGTTATTAGTGTCAAAGAAGATCTCGATGGCTTCCGCCATTTCGGTCTTGAACACATTGTCTAGTAGTGCATAGGGCGGGAACCTCCAGGTGAAAGGAGCAGGCTTTTTCGATGGGGTATCGAAGTTTAATTGTATAGGAGAGTGGTCGGAGTATGAGCGTGGGTGAACCTCACACCCGCAAACTGCAGTGAAAAGGGAGCCAGTGACAAACCAATAATCAATCCTAGTATACAGGTTGTGCGGGGCTGAATAGTGTGTGTAACCCCCCACTCCACTATTTCTGGAGTGCCAAACATCTACTATACTTAGTTCTGTGATTGCATCCTCTACAGTTTTAGCCGATAACGATCGGCGCCGCACTGGGCCCCCGGAGTGATCCAGAGCGGGATTAAGTGTACAATTAAAATCGCCTCCCCAGACTATCGGAAGCGATGTCCATCGCCGCAAGCGCACCAGGAGCTCTCTAAAAAATTGCGGGTTATCAAAATTGGGGCCATATACATTAACCATAATGAACTCCATTCCTTTCCCCTTAATCTTGGAAATAGCTAACCTACCCTCCCCATCAGTCTCTAAAGCCTCAAGGGAAATACCGCTTCTAGGGTTGATCCATGTGAGTACCCCTCGAGCATGCGTGGAGTAGCCTGAAGCGTGAAAAGCCCCATGCAGCCGTTTATTAGTCAGCATCGGGAATCAGTGGGCAAGTGAGTCTCCTGCAGGAGTGCAACGTCAATACTGTGTCTGTTGAAGTAGGCAATCACTTTCCTGGTTTTCCGGAAATCGTTTAGGCCCCTAATATTCCAAGTTAGGAGTTCAGCCTATCGCCCTGGTGTCAACATAAGGGATCGTTTCAGCAGGAATGTCACAGCCATGTCTAGATAGTGATGCCCTCCAACACCCCGCCCCACCTCGTGGCGTCCCTGTTAAAGCGGATGAATGCAAAGTACACTCTGTGACTGAGAGTAGACAATATGAAAACAAACAATACTTAGAGTTACCCACCCACCACCCACGCCATGCAGACCCCAAAAGAGCATAGACGGCACCCTACCACCCCCCACCCTCCCAAATAAAGACCACAAACCAGCAAGAACAGTACGGTGAGTAACACACGGGGCAGATGTTACCTTACTACCGCAAAGAACACTACAAAAACAGAAACATAGTAATGCCATCGAATGCACATCTAGTACATCCATGCTTAATAATGACAAAGTTGTCCTTACTTCAGTAATTGTCCGGCGCCCACCGTCCATGTGTACAGGATAGAGTATCTGCCCTCTGGGCCCACAGTCAAAACGATATAACAAGTCCCTGCCCCACCAAACAACGTGTTAATTTAACAATAATTGCGATACGCTGACTTCATGTCTCAGGAAGAACAGGAGCAAGGAGTCGGGCTGAAGATCGCAATCTGACTGATGCAATGGAGGGGGGAGGGCAGGGTAGCACCTGGCGCCTCTGCGAGTCCTAAGCAAGAGGTATGTAGGAGAGGCCGTGCTATTCCTCCTCTTCAACTGCGCCACCAGCTGCCTCATCCAGCCCCTCGGTTTCTTGGCCGTGCCCCGTCGTCTTGGGAAGATCCTTTAAGGCTTTCTGTAGTTATTTAGGGTCAAGGAAGATTCTGGATTGACCGTTCATATTGACCCTCAGCCTGGCGGGGTAGAGCATGGCGTAATCGATGTTTTGATCCCGTAGGCGCCGTTTCAGAGGGGCAAATTGACGTCTGGCTTCCTGCACCTTCATGGTAAAGTCAAGGAATAGTGAAATCGTGGAACACTCGAACTGCAGGACTCCTTGTGCTCTGGCTTGCTTCAGGGCCGCATCTCTGACCCTATAGTGGAGGAGCTTCGCAATCACTCGGCGCGGCGGAGCCCCCGGGCAGGTCTAGGGCCAAGCGAACGGTGTGCACGCTCCACCACGAAGATATCCGAGAAAGTTTTGCGGCCTAGAAGTGTGACCAATAGTTTTTCAATGAACACCTCCATATTGCTGACTAAGGTGGATTCCGGCAGCCCCGTGATTCGAATATTGCTTCTCCTGGATCTCACCTCCAAATCTTCTGCCTTCTCCTGCAGGGCGGTTAGTGTTTTTGCCAACTGCTTTTGGGCTGTGTCGACCTCTGACTGCGCCTCCTCCACCTGAGAGACCCTCCTCTCGGTCATGTCGATACGTTCAGCGTGTTTGTCGAGGCGCTCTGACATTCTGTCCATCCGGTATGCAAGAGTATCGAGTATCGATTTTCCCGTCTATGGTTGAGAGGCTGTTCTGTAGGCTGTCGCCGCGGGTGTCTGCTTAAGGTCCCCTGTCGCCTCCTCCGTCATATGGGCAGGCCGCTTCTGTGTCTCTGGACCTCGATATACGTTGCTCAAATTTTCAGCTTGGATTGGGTTCTGTCGACCCTGCCCATGCTGGGCCGCAGGAAGCGAGGGCCCCCAACACCACCCAATCCTATTTCACTCGAGCGCCAGGCACAAGATCGGAGAAAAACACGGGCTTCACTCTTCAAGGGCTGAGGCCCAACGTAGTAGTAGAGGACACCAGCCAGCCAGGCGCACCAGACTCTCACTGCAGTCAATGCGGTTGAGGAGACCACTCTAGCGCAGCTGAGGCACAGCACCCGCCAGATCTCCACTGGGCTAGCTTCCGGGAGGCGATCCCCAGGCAAGCATGGGGCAAGGGCCCATCCAGGGTGCAGGCACGGCTTCGCTGGGCAGCAATGCAGAATAGAGCCTGGGTGGAGTAACTACCTGTCCAAGCACACCCAGGAAGTCACGCAAGTTAGGCAGCCATGCACATGTCCCAAGCAGACAGAGCCTCAGAACCCACCGCAGGAGTTCCCAGCTCGCCGATCCTCACGACAGTGCTCCGCTGTATGCCACGATAGGATTGCCAGCCGGGTTGTTCAGCACAGGCAGTTAGGCCTTTCAGGGCCAGATGAGCGCCGCACGCGCAGTAAGGTGCCAGCTGCAGGGCCCGCTTAGCAGACAGGGCTGGCGATCTCCAGCGGGGCAGCTGCGAAGCGGCAAGGCCTATTCCGGCACATTACCTTAAGGCGTCACTATGCGGCAGGATGATGTCTCCAATCCTGGGGCGGGCAGTACAGTCCACTTTCAGACCCCCAGGACCCCGGCGCCGTCTCAGGCGAGCGCACCACACTCGCGTACCAGGATACGGCGGCTAACCGCAGGGCCGTCAGCCAGCAACCGCCACACAGCCGAGTAGACGCGGCACCATCAGGCCTCGTTCCTGGGGGTCAGTCGATCCAATGTGCGCCCTCCGTTCACCAGCGCACTCACAGGGGGCAATATCAAAGTGTGTGGCAGAATGTTGCTCCAGTGGCCGCGTCTAGACTGCTTGTACTCTCAGGGGCCCTAAGATCCTCAAATCCAGCCTCACGCAGGTAGGCCAGGCAGGTATCGCGGCCAGTCAGCATGACACAGGAGCTGCAAGCACAGGCCGTAGTCGCCTCAAGTCCCCGGAGTACTTAGGTTGCGGCCGAATCCTCGTCAAACGCGGGCGCTGTCTCGGGATGCCTCCTGCCGCCAATTAGAGCTTACAGGGAGTGCATGGATGTAGGATTATTGTCGGATTGAAGCGATGACTCGTGGAGCTCGCTCAAAGCGCGGCCATCTTAGGCTCCGGCAAGCTCCGCCCTGGGCGCCTGTGTTGTTATTGAAAGCGGACGCCCGTGTTACAGTGAAAGCGGGCACCCGTGTTAAAGTGAAAGTGGGCGCCTGTGTTTTTATTGAAAGCGGGCGCCCGTGTTACAGTGAAAGTGGCCACCTGTGTTAAAGTGAAAGTGGGCGCCTCTGTTGGTATTGAAAGCGGGCACCCGTGTTGTTATTGAAAGCGGGCTACCGCCTTACAATGAAAGCCAGCGCACTGTTGTTATTGAAAGCGGGCGCCCATGTTATAGTGAAAGTCGGCACCTGTGTTGTTATTAAAAGCAGGCACCTGTGTTACAGTGAAAGTGGGTGCCCTGTTGTTATTGAAAGCGGGCGCCCGTGTTACAGTGAAAGCGGGCGCCCATATTGTTACTGAAAGCAGGTGCCCATGTTAAAGTGAAAGCGGGCACCCGTGTTGTTATTGAAAGAGCCTGCCCGTGTTACAGTGAAAGTGGGCGACCCTGTTGTTATTGAACGTGGGCGCCCGTGTTACAGTGAAAGTGGGCACCCGAGTTAAAGTGTAAGCGGGCGCCCGTGTTGTTATTGAAAGCGGGCGCCCGTGTTAAAGTGAAATGCGGGTGCCCGTGATGTCATCGAAAGCGGGCCACCCATGTTACACTGAAAGTGGGCGCTCATGTGAAAGTGGGCACCCGTGTTGTTATTGATAGCGGGCGCCCAATTACAGTGAAAGCGGGCGCCCTGTTGTTATAGAAAGTGAGCGTCCATGTTACAGTGAAATTGGGCGCCCATGTTGTTATTGAAAGCTGGCACCCGGGTTACAGTGAAGGCATGCGCCCGTTTTGTTTTTGAAAGCGGGTGCCCGTGTTAAAGTGAAAGCGGGCGTCCGTGTTAAAGTGAAAGCGGGCCCCTATGTTATTGAAAGCTGGCATCCGTGTTGTTATTGAAAGCGGGCGCCTGTATTAAAGTCAAAGCGGCCGCCTGTGTTGTTTTTGAAAGCGGGCACCCTTGTTAAAGTGAAAGCGGGCGCCCATTTTGTTATTGAAAGCGGGCACCCTTGTTAAAGTGAAAGCGGGCGCCCGTGTTCTGATTGAAAGTGGGCATCTGTGTTAAAGTGAAAGCGGGCGACCATGTTCTTATTGAAAGCTGGCGCCCGTGTTGTTATTGAAAGCGGGTGCCTGTGTTAAAGTCAAAGCGGACATCCGTGTTGTTATTGAAAGTGATCGCCCGTGTTACAGTGAAAGCGGGCACCCGTTTTACAGTGAAAGTGGGCACCCGTGTTAAAGTGAAAATGGGCACCAGTATTGTTATTGAAACAGGGCACCCATGTTGTTATAGACAGCGAGAGCCTGTGTTGTTATTAAAAGTGGGCACCCGTATTACAGTGAAAGTTGGTGCCCGTGTTGTTATTAAAGGAGGGTGCCCGTGTTGTTATTGAAACTGTGCGCCCGTATTACAGTGAAAGTGGGCACCCGGGTTAAAGTGAAAGTGGGTGCCTGTGTTACAGTGAAAGCGGGCACCCTGTTGTTATTGAAAGCAGGCACCTGTGTTACAGTGAAAGTGGGTGCCCGTGTTAAAGTGAAAGTGGGCGCCTGTGTTGTTATTGAAAGCGGGCGTCCGTGTTCCAGTAAAAATGTGATCCGTGTTAAAATGAAAGTGGGCGCCTGTGTTATTGAAACCGTGCGCCTGTGTTGTTATTAAAAGCAGGCACCCGTGTTACAGCTTTTGCTGTAACACGGACGCCCGCTTTCAATAACAACAGGGCACCCACTTTCACTGTAACACAGGTGCCTGCTTTTAATAACAACAGTGTGCTGGCTTTCACTGTAACACAGGCGCCCGCTTTCAATAACAACATGGGTGCCGGCTTTCAATACCAACACAGGCACCCACTTTCACTGTAACATGGGTGCCCGCTTTCAATAACAACACGGGCGCCTACTTTCACTGTAACACGGGCGCCCGCTTTCAATAAAAATACAGGCACCCACTTTCACTTTAACACGGGTGCCCGCTTTCACTGCAACACGGGCGTCCGCTTTCAATAACAACACAGGCGCCCACTTTCACTTTAACACGGATCCCATTTTTACTGGAACATGGATGCCTGCTTTCAATAACAACACAGGCACCCGCTTTCACTTAAACCCGGGCGCCCACTTTCACTGTAACACAGGTGCCTGCTTTCAATAACAACAGGGTGCCCGCTTTCACTGTAACACGGGTACCAACTTTCACTTTAACACAGGCGCCCACTTTCACTGTAAAACGGGAGCCCGCTTTCTATAACAGGGCACCCGCTTTCACTGTAACACGGGTGCCCGCTTTTAATAACAACACGGGCGCACAGTTTCAATAACAACACAGGCGCCCACTTTCACTTTAACACGGATCCCATTTTTACTGGAACACGGACGCCCGCTTTCAATAAAAACACAGGCACCCTCTTTCACTTAAACCCGGGCGCCCACTTTCACTGTAACACAGGTGCCTGCTTTCAATAACAACAGGGTGCCTGCTTTCACTGTAACACAGGCACCCCCTTTCACTTTAACCCGGGCGCCCACTTTCACTGTAATACGGGCGCCCACTTTCTATAACAACAGGGTGCTCGCTTTCACTGTAACACGGGTGCCCGCTTTTAATAACACGGGCACCCTCTTTTAATAACAACATGGGCACCAACTTTCACTATAACACGGGTGCCCGCTTTTAATAACAACACAGGCTCTCGCTGTCTATAACAACATGGGTGCCCTGTTTCAATAACAATACTGGCGCCCATTTTCACTTTAACAAGGGCGCACACTTTCACTGTAAAACGGGTGCTCGCTTTCAATAACAACACAGACGTCCGCTTTGACTTTAACACAGGCACCCGCTTTCAATAACAACACGGGTGCCAGCCTTCAATAACAACATGGTCGCCCGCTTTCACTTTAACACAGATGCCCACTTTCAATCAGAACAAGGGTGCCCGCTTTCAATAACAAGACAGGCACCCGCTTTCAATAACAACATGGGCGCCCGCTTTCACTTTAACACGGACGCCCGCTTTCACTTCAACACAGGCACCCGCTTTTAAAAACAAAAGGGAGGCCGCTTTCACTCTAACAAGGGCGCCCGCGTTCAATAACAACAGGGGCGCCCACTTTCACTTTAACAAAGGAGCCCCATTTTAATAACAACACGGACGCCCGCTTTCAATAACATGTTACAGTGAAAGTGGGTGCCCTGTTGTTATTGAAAGTGGGCGTCCGTGTTACAGCGAAAGCGGGCGCCCATGTTTTTACTGAAAGCGGGTGCCCATGTTAAAGTGAAAGCGGGCACCCGTGTTGTTATTGAAAGAGCCTGCCTGTGTTACATTGAAAGTGGGTGCCGTGTTAAAGTGAAAGTGGGCGCTCCTGTTGTTATTGAACGCGGGCGCCCGTGTTAAAGTGAAAGCGGGCGCCCTGTTGTTATTAAAAGCGGGCGCCCGAGTTACAGTAAAAGTGGGCGCCCATGTTAAAGTGAAAGTGGGCGCCTGTGTTGTTATTGAAAGCAGGCGCCCTGTTGTTATAGAAAGTGGGAGTCCATGTTACAGTGAAAGTGGCCGCCAGCGTTGTTATTGAAAGCTGGCACCCGTGTTACAGTGAAGGTGGGCGCCCGTGTTATTGAAAGCGGGTGCCCGTGTTACAGTGAAAGCGGGTGCCCTGCTATTATTGAAAGCAGGCGCCTGTGTTACAGTGAAAGGGGGCTCCCGGGTTAAAGTGAAAGCGGGTGCCCATGTTGTTATTGAAAGCGGGCACCCATGTTAAAGTGAAAGCGGGCGCCCGTGTTGTTATTGTAAGTGGGCGCCCGTGTTAAAGTGAAAGTGGGCGCCTGTGTTATTGAAAGCGGGCGCCCATGTTACAGTGAAAGTGGGCGCCCGGGTTAAAGTGAAAGCGGGTGCCTGCGTTATTGAAAGCGGATGCCCATGTTACAGTGTAAGTGGGTGCCCATGTTAAAGTGAAAGTGGGCGCCCGTGTTATTGAAAGCGGGTGCGCATGTGACAGTAAAAGTGGGTGCCATGTTAAAGTGTAAGCAGGCACCCATGTTGATATTGAAAGCGGGCGCCCGTAATGTTATTGAAAGCGGGCGCCCATGTTACAGTGAAAGCGGGCACGCTGTTATTGAAAGCGGGCGCCCATGTTACAGTGAAATCGGGCACCTTGTTGTTATTGAAAGCGGGTGCCTGTGTTGTTATTGAAAGCTGGAGCCCATGTTAAAGTGAAAGCGGGCGCCCATGTTGGTATTGAAAGCGGGTGACCGTGTTCCAGTAAAAGTGGGCGCCCGTGTTGTTATTGAAAGCGGGCACTCGTGTTAAAGTGAAAGCGGCTGCCCGTGTTGTTATTGAAAGTGGGCGCCCATGTTGTTATTGAAAGCGGACGCCCGTGCTCTGATTGAAAGCGGGTGCCTGTGCTCTGATTGAAAGTGGGCATCCGTGTTAAAGTGAAAGCAGGCGCCCATTTTGTTATTGAAAGCTGCCGCCTGTGTTGTTATTGAAAGCGGGCGCCTTTAATAAAGTCAAAGCGGACGCCCGTGTTGTTATTGAAAGCGAGCGCCCGAGTTACAGTGAAAGCGGGGGCCCGTTTTACAGTGAAAGTGGGGGCCCGTGTTAAAGTGAAAATGGGCGCCAGTGTTGTTATTGAAAGAGGGCGCCCATGTTGTTATAGACAGCAAGAGCCTGTGTTGTAATTAAAATTGGGCACCTGTGTTACAGTGAAAGTTGGCGCCCGTGTTGTTATTGAAAGGGGCCGCCCGTGTTGTTATTGAAAGCGGGCGCCCGTGTTGTTATTAAAAGCAGGCACCCTTGTTAAAGTGAAAGCGGGCGCCCGCTTTCAATAACAACATGGGCGCCCGCTTTCTGATTGAAAGCGGGTGCCTGTGCTCTGATTGAAAGCGGGCATCCGTGTTAAAGTGAAAGCAGGGGCCCATGTTGTTATTGAAAGCTGGCGCCTGTGTTGTTATTGAAAGCGGGCGCCTCTAATAAAGTCAAAGCGGACGCCAGTGTTGTTATTGAAAGTGAGCGCCTGAGTTACAGTGAAAGCCGGCGCCCGTTTTACAGTAAAAGTGGGCGCCCGTGTTAAAGTGAAAATGGGTGCCAGTGTTGTTATTGAAAGAGGGTGCCCATGTTGTTATAGACAGCAAGCGCCCATGTTGTTATTAAAAGCAGGCACCTGTGTTACAGTGAAAGTGGGCGCCCATGTTATTGAAAGAGGGCGCCCATGTTATTATTGAAACCGTGCGCCCGTGTTGTTATTAAAAGCGGGCACCCGTGTTACAGTGAAAGCGGGTGCCCTGTTGTTATAGAAAGCGGGCGCCCGTATTACAGTAAAAGTGGGTGCCCGTGTTAAAGTGAAAGTGGGTATCCGTGGTACAGTGAAAGCGGGCATCCTGTTGTTATTGAAAGCAGCGCCTGTGTTACAGTGAAAGTGGGCGACCGGGTTAAAGTGAAAGCTGGTGCCTGTGTTGTTATTGAAAGCGGGTGCCCGTGTCCCAGTAAAAGTGGGATCCGTGTTAAAGTGAAAGTGGGCGCCTGTGTTGTTATTGAAAGCGGATGCCCGTGTTACAGTGAAAACGGGCAGCCGTGTTAAAGTGAAAGTGGGCGCCTGTGTTTTTATTGAAAGTGGGCGCCTGTGTTTTTATTGAAAGCGGGCGCCCGTGTTACAGTGAAAGCGGGAGCCCGTGTTGTTATTGAAAGCGGGCGCCCGTGTTACAGTGAAAGTGGGCACCTGTGTTAAAGTGAAAGTGGGCGCCTGTGTTGTTATTGAAAGCGGGCACCCGTGTTGTTATTGAAAGCGGGCGTCCGTGTTACAGTAAAAGCCAGCGCACGGTTGTTATTGAAAGCGGGCGACCATATTATAGTGAAAGTGGACACCTGTGTTGTTATTAAAAGCAGGCACCCGTGTTACAGTGAAAGTGAGTGCCCTGTTGTTATTGAAAGCGGGCGCCCGTGTTACAGCGAAAGTGGATGCCTATGTTGTAATTGAAAGCGGGCGCCTGTGTTGTTATTGAACATGGGCGCCCGTGTTACAGTGAAAGCCAGCACACTGTTGTTATCGAAAGTGGGTGCCCATGTTATAGAGAAAGTGGGTGTCTGTAATGTTATTGAAAATGGGCACCCGTGTTACAGTGAAAGCGGCTGCCCTGTTATTGAAAGCGTGCGCCTGTATTCCAGTAAAAGTGGGTGCCCATGTTAAAGTGAAAGTGGGCGCCTGTGTTGTTATTGAAAGTGAGCGCTCGTGTTACAGTGAAAGCGGGCGCCCGTGTTGTTTTTGAAAGCGGGCGCCCGTGCTCTGATTGAAAGCGGGCACCCGTGTTAAAGTGAAAGCGGCCGAACGTGTTGTTATTGAAAGCGGCCGCCCGTGTTGTTATTGAAAGCGGGCGCCCGTGTTGTTATTAAAAGCAGGCACCCTTGTTAAATTGAAAGCGGGTGCCCATGTTTTTATTAAAAGCGGGCGCCCGTGTTCTGATTGAAAGTGGGCATCCATGTTAAAGTTAAAGCGGACACCCACTAATAAACTGGAATCCTGGTCACTCCTAGACATTAATTCTTTTAAGAAGATCCTAGGTAGCATTAAATCAGGCTCTCCTTGCGATCTCCTGCCTACTGCTGTGCTACAGCAGCTTGAATTACCATCCCTTCTGTTAATCATGGAGCTACTTAATGCCTCCCTACAGGAGGCTATTGTTCCGCTTGAGTGGAAACATGCTATGGTCCTTCCTCTCCTGAAGAAGGCAAACGCTGATCCTGCCCAGTCATCCAATTTCAGACCAATCTCTTTACTTCCGATCTACTCCAAAATTTTAGAAAAGCACATAAATTTACAATTAACTCAGTTTGTTGAATCCTCTAATTTCTTACACTCCTCTCAATCCGGTTTTAGAGCCGGTTTTTCGACCGAGACGACTCTTCTTGGAGTCACGGAAATGCTATGACACCGTTTGGACTTCGGGGACACGGTGGCCCTCATATTACTAGATCTGAGCGCCGCGTTTGACACGGTGTCTCACACCGTGTTAATAAAATCCCTAAAGTCCCTTGGCATCTCTGTTCCAGCTCTTGACTGGCTTACATCTTTTCTCTCCAATCGGACTTTTCAAATCTTCTCATCTAGGGCCACTTCCAAAACGTATTCCTCTCCTTATGGGGTAGCCCATGGCTCTATTCTTAGCCCTTTACTATTTAATGTTTATACCAGACCTTTGGCGACAATTGCTGAGGAGGCCGGGCTGTCCCTTTTCTCTTATGCGGACAATACCCAAATCATCTTTTCCCTTTCTGCCGAGAAGCTGTCCAGACCGTCAGTTCTTCAGACCGGTTTAAGGAAAATTGCATCTTGGATGCAAGTCAATCTACTTAAACTTAATGGCGAGAAGACTGAGGTCCTGATTCTGGGGGAAAATAAAGACCTTTGGGGCCCCCAGCACTGGCCTGCCGAAATGGGTGCCCTACCCCAGCCTACCCATCAAATCCGCAATTTGGGATTCATTATTGATGACCAATTATCAATGAGACAGCAAGCAGTGAAGGTGGCAGGCACCTGCTTTACCATTCTCAAATGGTTGAAAAAAATTATCTGGATGCTCCCCTGCTCCACTCAAAGGACCGTAGTCCAGGCGCTTGTGACTTCAAGACTGGACTACGGTAACACCCTCTACTTGGGGTCAAACAAGAAAGTGATACGGAGACTACAGGTGGTGCAGAATTCTGCTGCCAGATTACTTTGTCGGATCCCTAAAACTACTTCCATCTCTGGCTGTTTGCAAGATCTTCATTGGCTCAAGGTCGAAAACTGCGTTAAATTTAAAGCCTTGAGTTACATGTTTAAGATCAAGTCTGGCACCGCCCCTCAATATCTACAAGACTTAGTCAACCCTTACTGACCTCCTCGTCTGTTACGCTCCACTACTCAGGGGAAATTCTTGGTTCCCAGGGTTAAACTCTCACGGATGGGTGGTCGCTCATTTGCCTGTCTCAGTCCAACCTTATGGAACTCTCTCCCCATACTGCTCTGGAATGAAACAATATATGTGAACTTCCGTAAATGTTTAAAAACCTAGCTGTTTAATCAATAATTTCTGATTCCCTTGTTCCTTCAGGCTGGCGCTGGGAAACCCTTTTTGGGTAGCTGTGCGCCTTATAAAATCAATTAAAAAAAAATGTTGTTATTGAAAGCTGGCGCCTCTGTTGTTATTGAAAGCGGGTGCCTCTATTAAAGTCATAGCGGACGCCCGTGTTATTGAAAGCGAGCGCCCGAGTTACAGTGAAAGTGGGCGCCGGTTTTACAGTGAAAGTGGGTGCCCGAGTTAAAGTGGAAATGGGTGCCAGTGTTGTTATTGAAAGAGGGCAACCATGTTGTTATAGACAGCAAGCGCCCGTGTTGTTATTAAAAGCGGGCACCCGTGTTACAGTGAAAGTTGGCGCCCGTGTTATTGAAAGAGGGCACCCATGTTGTTATTGAAACTGTGCGCCTGTGTTGTTATTAAAAGCGGGCACCCGTGTTACAGTGAAAGCGGGTGCCCTGTTATAGAAAGCGGGCGCCCGTATTACAGTGAAAGTGGGCACCCATGTTAAAGTGAAAGTGGGTACCCGTGGTACAGTGAAAGCGGGCACCCGTGTTGTTATTGAAAGCAGGCGCCTGTGTTACAGTGAAAGTGGGCGCCCGGGTTAAAGTGAAAGTGGGTGCCTGTGTTGTTATTGAAAGCGGCGCCCGTGTTCCAGTAAAAGTGGGATCCGTGTTAAAGTGAAAGTGGGCGCCTGTGTTGTTATTGAAAGCGGATGCCCGTGTTACAGTGAAAGCGGGCACCCGTGTTAAAGTGAAAGTGGGCACCTGCGTTTTTATTGAAAGCGGGCGCCCGTGGTACAGTGAAAGCGGGCGCACATGTTGTTATTGAAAGCGAGTGCCCGTGTTACAGTGAAAGTGGGCGCCTGTGTTGTTATTGAAAGCGGGCACCCGTGTTATTGAAAGCGGATGCCCGTGTTACAGTGAAAGCCTGCGCACGGTTATTGAAAGTGGGCGCCCATATTATAGTGAAAGTGGGCACCTGTGTTGTTATTAAAAGCAGGCACCCGTGTTACAGTGAAAGCGAGTGCCATGTTGTTACTGAAAGCGGGTGCCCATGTTAAAGTGAAAGAGGACGCCCAGGTTATTATTTAAAGACCCTGCCCGTGTTACAGTGAAAGCGGGCGCCCTGTTGTTATTGAAAGCGGGCGCCCGTGTTACAGTGAAAGTGGGCACCCACGTTAAAGTGTGAGTGGGTGCCCGTGTTGTTATTGAAAGCGGACGCCCGTGTTCCAGTAAAAGTGGGATCCGTGTTAAAGTGAAAGTGGGCGCCTGTGTTGTTATTGAAAGCGGGCACCCGTGTTGTTATTGAAAGCGGGCGCCCGTGTTACAGTGAAAGCCAGCGCACGGTTGAATGCGGGCGCCCATATTATAGTGAAAGTGGGCACCTGTGTTGTTATTAAAAGCAGGCACCCGTGTTACAGTGAAAGCGAGTGCCCTGTTGTTATTGAAAGCGGGCACCCGTGTTACAGCGAAAGTGGGTGCCTTTGTTGTAATTGAAAGCGGGCGTCCTTGTTGTTATTGAACATGGGCGCCCGTGTTACAGTGAAAGCCAGCACACTGTTGTTATTGAAAGTGGGTGCCCATGTTATAGAGAAAGTGAGTGCCCGTGATGTTATTGAAAATGGGCACCCGTGTTACAGTGAAAGCGGGTGCCCTGTTATTGAAAGCGGGCGCCCGTTTTTCCAGTAAAAGTGGGCGCCCATGTTAAAGTGAAAGTGGGCACCTGTGTTGTTATTGAAAGTGAGCGCTCGTGTTACAGTGAAAGCGGGCGCCCGTGTTGTTTTTGAAAGCGGGCGCCCATGTTACAGTGAAAGTGGGCGCCCGTGTTAAAGTGAAAGCGGCCGCCCGTGTTGTTATTGAAAGCGGCCGCCCGTGTTGTTATTAAAAGCGGGCGCCCGTGTTGTTATTAAAAGCAGGCACCCTTGTTAAAGTGAAAGCAGGCTCCCATGTTTTTATTGAAAGCGGGCGCCCGTGTTGTTATTGGAAGTGGGCACCCGTGTTCTGATTGAAAGCGGGCATCCATGTTAAAGTGAAAGCGGGCGCCCACTAATAAACTGGAATCCTGGTCGCTCCTAGACATTAATTCTTTTAAGAAGATCCTAGGTAGCATTAATTCAGGCTCTCTTTGCGATCTCCTGCCTACTGCTGTGCTACAGCAGCTTGAATTACCATCTCTTCTGTTAATCATGGAGCTACTTAATGCTTCCCTACAGGAGGCTATTGTTCCGCCTGAGTGGAAACATGCTATGGTCCTTCCACTCCTGAAGAAGGCAAACGCTGATCCTGCCCAGTCATCCAATTTCAGACCAATCTCTTTACTTCCGATCTACTCCAAAATTTTGGAAAAGCACATAAATTTACAATTGACTCAGTTTGTTGAATCCTCTAATTTCTTACACTCCTCTCAATCCGGTTTTAGAGCCGGTTTTTCGACCGAGACGACTCTTCTTGGAGTCACGGAAATGCTACGACACTGTTTGGACTTCGGGGACACGGTGGCCCTCATATTACTAGATCTGAGCGCCGCGTTTGACATGGTGTCTCACACCGTGTTAATAAAATCCCTACAGTCCCTTGGCATCTCTGGTCCAGCTCTTGACTGGCTTACATCTTTTCTCTCCAATCGGACATTTCAAGTCTAGGGCTACTTCCAAAACGTATTCCTCTCCTTATGGTGTACCCCAGGGCTATTCCTAGCCCTTTACTACTTAATGTTTATACCAGACCTTTGGCGACAATTGCTGAGGAGGCCGGGCTGTCCCTTTTCTCTTATACGGACGATACCCAAATCATCTTTTCCCTTTCTGCCGAGAAGATGTCCGGACCGTCAGTTCTTCAGACCGGTTTAAGGAAAATTGCATCTTGGATGCAAGTCAATCTACTTAAACTTAATGGCGAGAAGACTGAGGTCCTGATTCTGGGGAAAAATAAAGACCTTTGGGGCCCCCAGCACTGGCCTGCCGAAATGGGTGCCCTACCCCAGCCTATCCATCAAGTCCGCAATTTGGGATTCATTATTGATGACCAATTATCAATGAGACAGCAAGCAGTGAAGGTGGCAGCCACCTTCTTTACCATTCTCAAATTGTTGAAAAAAATTATCTGGATGTTCCCCTGCTCCACTCAAAGGACCGTAGTCCAGGCGCTTGTGACTTCAAGACTGGACTACGGTAACATCCTCTACTTGGGGGCAAACAAGGAGTGATACGGAGACTACAGGTGGTGCAGAATTCTGCTGTCAGATTACTTTGTGGGATCCCTAAAACTGCTTCCATCTCTGGCTCTTTGCAAGATCTTCATTGGCTCAAGGTCGAAAACTGCCAAGCCATGTCTTCCCTGGACCGGAAACAAGCATCCTAGGACCGGTTTCTGGCATTCCAGCCGTCATCAGCCAGGCTTGCTTGAATCGAACAAAGCGATACAAAAGGGGACGTCTGGAATGCCAGAAACCGGTCCTAGGATGCTTGTTTCCGGTCCAGGGAAGACATGGCTTGGCAGTTCGGGCTGGACTGTTCCCATGAGGCACAGGGTCAGACTGATTTGCATATGGCCATGTCTGAACTGGGGTGGTGGAGTGAGCTAAAGAATGATGATGGATTAAACCCAGATCAGTTGACTGGGGGTGAGTGTTTGATTGGCTCAAACGTTCCGTCCATCATCTCCTTTTGTATCGCTGTTGTTATTGAAAGCGGGCGCTCGTGTTATAGTGAAAGCGGGAGCCTGTGTTGTTATTAAAAGCAGGCACCCGTGTTACAGTGAAAGCGAGTGCCCTGTTGTTATTGAAAGTGGGCGCCCATATTATAGTGAAAGTGGGCACCTGTGTTGTTATTAAAAGCAGGCACCCTTGTTACAGTGAAAGTGAGTGCCCTGTTGTTATTGAAAGCGGGCGCCCATGTTATAGTGAAAGCGGGAGCCCATATTGTTACTGAAAGCGGGTGTCCATGTTAAAGTGAAAGCGGGCGCCCAGGTTATTATTTAAAGACCCTGCCCGTGTTACAGTGAAAGCGGGCACCCTGTTGTTATTGAAAGCGGGAGCCCGTGTTACACTGAAAGTGGGCACCCGCGTTAAAGTGTAAGTGGGCGCCCGTGTTGTTATTGAAAGCGGGCGCCTGTGTTAAAGTGAAAGCGGGTGCCTGTGATGTTAGAGAAAGTGGACGCCCGTGTTACAGTGAAAGTGGGCGCCCATGTTAAAGTGAAAGTGGGTGCCTGTGTTGTTATTTAAAGCGGGTGTACAATTACAGTGAAAGTGGGCGCCCGTGTTGCTATTGAAAGCTGGCACCCGAGTTACAGTGAAGTCGGGCACCCTGTTGTTATTGAAAGCAGGCGCCCGTGTTGTTATTGAAAGTGGGTGCCCATGTTAAAGTGAAAGCGGGCGCCCGTGTTGTTATTGAAAGCGGGGGCCCGTGTACCAGTAACAGTGGGCGCCTGTGTTCCAGGAAAAGTGGGCGCTTGTGTTGTTATTGTAAGCGGGCGCCCATGTTACATTGAAAGTGGGTGCCTGTGTTAAAGTTAAAGTGTGTGCCCGTGTTGTTATTGAAAGCGGGCGCCCAGGTTACAGTGAAAGCGGGCATCCATGTTACAGTGAAAGCGGGTGCCCTGTTGTTATTAAAGGCAGGCGCCCGTGTTACAGTGAAAGCGGGCGCCCTGTTGTTATTGAAAGCGGGTGCCTGTGTTAAAGCACCCGTGTTACAGGGAAAGCGGGCGCCCTGTTGTTATTGAAAGCGGGCGCCTGTGTTAAAGTGGAAGTGGGCGCCCGTGGTCTTATTGAAAGCGGGCGCCCGTGTTACAGTGAAAGTGGGTGCCCGTGTTAAAGTGAAAGTGGGCGCCTGTGTTGTTATTGAAAGAGGGCGCCCATGTTATTGAAAGCGAGCGCCTGTGGTG
Source organism: Calotriton arnoldi (assembly GCA_963921515.1). NCBI lineage: Eukaryota > Metazoa > Chordata > Amphibia > Caudata > Salamandridae > Calotriton > Calotriton arnoldi. Next base: position 2,143,326 of record CAWUFW010000899.1, on the reverse strand, counting down.
TTATTGAAAGCGGGTGCCCATATTACAGTGAAAGTGGGCGCCTGTGATAAAGTGAAAGTAGGTGCCGGTGCTGTTATTGAAAGTGAGCACCCGTGTTGCTATTGAAAGCGGGCAACCGTGTTATCAAAAGCGGGTGCCCGTGTTACAGTGAAAGCCAGATCCCTGTTGTTATTGAAAGCGGGCGCCCATGTTATAGTGAAAGTGGGCGCCCATGTTGTTATTAAAAGCGGGCGCCCATGTTACAGGGAAAGCGGGCGCCCTGTTGTTATTGAAAGCGAGCGCCTGTGTTAAAGTGAAAGTGGGCGCCCGTGTTGTTATTGAAAGCGGACGCCCGTGTTATAGTGAAAGTGGGCGCCCATGTTGTTATTGAATGCGGGCACCCGTGTTACAGTGAAAGAAGGGTGCCCCGTTGGTATTAAAATCGGATGCCCATGTTACAGTGAAAGTGGGTGCCTGTGTTGTTATTGAAAGCGGGTGCCCATGTTACAGTGAAAATGGGCGCCCGTGTTAAAGTTTAAGCAGGCGCCCATGTTGTTATTAAAAGCGGGCGCCCGTGTTAAAGTGAAAGCGGGCGCCATGATGTTATTGAAAGCGGGCGCCCATGTTACAGTGAAAGCGGGCGCCCTGTTGTTATTGAAAGCGGGCGCCCATGTTACTGTGAAAGTGGGTGCCGGTGTTGTTATTGAAAGCTGGCACCCATGTTACAGTGAAAGCGGGCACCCTGTTGTTATTGAAAGCGGGCGCCCGTGTTCTTATTGAAAGCTGGAGCCCGTGTTAAAGTGAAAGAGGGTGCCCATGTTGTTATTGAAAGCGGGTGCCCGTGTTCCAGTAAAAGTGGGCACCCATATTACAGTGAAAGCGGGCGCCCGTGTTGTTATTGAAAGCGGCGCCCATGTTACAGTGAAAGTGGGTGCCCGTGTTAAAGTGAAAGTGGGAGCCCATGTTGTTATTGAAAGAGGAGGCCCATGTTGTTTTTGAAAGCGAGCACTTGTGGTGTTATTGAAAACTGGTGCCCATGTTACAGTGAAAGTGGGCGCCCGTGTTAAAGTGTAAGCAGGCGCCCGTGTTGTTATTGAAAGCGGGCGCCCGTGTTAAAGTGAAAGCGGGCGCCCGTGATGTTATTGAAAGCGGGCGCCCATGTTACAGTGAAAGCGGGCACCCTGTTGTTATTGAAAGCGGGCGCCCATGTTACAGTGAAAGTGGGTGCCTGTGTTGTTATTGAAAGCTGGCACCCGTGTTACAGTGAAAGCGGGCACCCTGTTGTTATTGAAAGCGGGAGCCCGTGTTCCAGTAAAAGTGGGCGCCCATGTTAAAGTGAAAGTAGGCGCCTGTGTTGTTATTGAAAGTGGGTGCTCGTGTTACATTGAAAGCGGGCGCCCGTGTGGTTATTGAAAGCGGGCGCCCATGTTACAGTGATAGCGGGCACCCATGTTACAGTGAAAGCGGGTGCCCTGTTGTTATTAAAAGAGGGCGACCGTGTTACAGTGAAAGCGGGCACCCATGTTACAGTGAAAGCGGGTGCCCTATTTTTATTAAAAGCGGGTGCCCGTGTTACAGTGAAAGCGGGTGCCCTGTTATTGAAAAGAGGCGCCCTGTTACAGTGAAAGTGGGCGCCCGGGTTAAAGTGAAAGCGAGTGCCCGTGTTCCAGTAAAAGTGGGATCTGTGTTAAAGTGACCGTGGGTGCCTGTGTTGTTATTGAAAGCGGGCGCCCGTGTTACAGCGAAAGTGGGCGCCCATGGTGTAATTGACAGCGGGCGCCCGTGTTACAGCGAAAGTGGGTGCCTTTGTTGTAATTGAAAGCGGGCGTCCTTGTTGTTATTGAACATGGGCGCCCGTGTTACAGTGAAAGCCAGCACACTGTTGTTATTGAAAGTGGGTGCCCATGTTATAGAGAAAGTGAGTGCCCGTGATGTTATTGAAAATGGGCACCCGTGTTACAGTGAAAGCGGGTGCCCTGTTATTGAAAGCGGGCGCCCGTTTTTCCAGTAAAAGTGGGCGCCCATGTTAAAGTGAAAGTGGGCACCTGTGTTGTTATTGAAAGTGAGCGCTCGTGTTACAGTGAAAGCGGGCGCCCGTGTTGTTTTTGAAAGCGGGCGCCCATGTTACAGTGAAAGTGGGCGCCCGTGTTAAAGTGAAAGCGGCCGCCCGTGTTGTTATTGAAAGCGGCCGCCTGTGTTGTTATTAAAAGCAGGTGCCCGTGTTGTTATTAAAAGCAGGCACCCTTGTTAAAGTGAAAGCAGGCTCCCAAGTTTTTATTGAATGCGGGCGCCCGTGTTGTTATTGGAAGTGGGCACCCGTGTTCTGATTGAAAGCGGGCATCCATGTTAAAGTGAAAGCGGGCGCCCACTAATAAACTGGAATCCTGGTCGCTCCTAGACATTAATTCTTTTAAGAAGATCCTAGGTAGCATTAATTCAGGCTCTCTTTGCGATCTCCTGCCTACTGCTGTGCTACAGCAGCTTGAATTACCATCTCTTCTGTTAATCATGGAGCTACTTAATGCTTCCCTACAGGAGGCTATTGTTCCGCCTGAGTGGAAACATGCTATGGTCCTTCCACTCCTGAAGAAGGCAAACGCTGATCCTGCCCAGTCATCCAATTTCAGACCAATCTCTTTACTTCCGATCTACTCCAAAATTTTGGAAAAGCACATAAATTTACAATTGACTCAGTTTGTTGAATCCTCTAATTTCTTACACTCCTCTCAATCCGGTTTTAGAGCCGGTTTTTCGACCGAGACGACTCTTCTTGGAGTCACGGAAATGCTACGACACTGTTTGGACTTCGGGGACACGGTGGCCCTCATATTACTAGATCTGAGCGCCGCGTTTGACATGGTGTCTCACACCGTGTTAATAAAATCCCTACAGTCCCTTGGCATCTCTGGTCCAGCTCTTGACTGGCTTACATCTTTTCTCTCCAATCGGACATTTCAAGTCTAGGGCTACTTCCAAAACGTATTCCTCTCCTTATGGTGTACCCCAGGGCTATTCTTAGCCCTTTACTATTTAATGTTTATACCAGACCTTTGGCGACAATTGCTGAGGAGGCCGGGCTGTCCCTTTTCTCTTATACGGACGATACCCAAATCATCTTTTCCCTTTCTGCCGAGAAGATGTCCGGACCGTCAGTTCTTCAGACCGGTTTAAGGAAAATTGCATCTTGGATGCAAGTCAATCTACTTAAACTTAATGGCGAGAAGACTGAGGTCCTGATTCTGGGGAAAAATAAAGACCTTTGGGGCCCCCAGCACTGGCCTGCCGAAATGGGTGCCCTACCCCAGCCTATCCATCAAGTCCGCAATTTGGGATTCATTATTGATGACCAATTATCAATGAGACAGCAAGCAGTGAAGGTGGCAGCCACCTTCTTTACCATTCTCAAATTGTTGAAAAAAATTATCTGGATGTTCCCCTGCTCCACTCAAAGGACCGTAGTCCAGGCGCTTGTGACTTCAAGACTAGACTACGGTAACATTCTCTACTTGGGGGCAAACAAGGAGTGATACGGAGACTACAGGTGGTGCAGAATTCTGCTGTCAGATTACTTTGTGGGATCCCTAAAACTGCTTCCATCTCTGGCTCTTTGCAAGATCTTCATTGGCTCAAGGTCGAAAACTGCCAAGCCATGTCTTCCCTGGACCGGAAACAAGCATCCTAGGACCGGTTTCTGGCATTCCAGCCGTCATCAGCCAGGCTTGCTTGAATCGAACAAAGCGATACAAAGGGGACGTCTGGAATGCCAGAAACCGGTCCTAGGATGCTTGTTTCCGGTCCAGGAAGACATGGCTTGGCAGTTCGGGCTGGACTGTTCCCATGAGGCACAGGGTCAGACTGATTTGCATATGGCCATGTCTGAACTGGGGTGGTGGAGTGAGCTAAAGAATGATGATGGATTAAACCCAGATCAGTTGACTGGGGGTGAGTGTTTGATTGGCTCAAACGTTCCGTCCATCATCCCCTTTTGTATCGCTTTGTTCGCCCTAAGTTGGCGGGGGTATGCCCAGACGTGGGTCCCTTGCTCACTTTGCCACTGGATTCAAGCAAGCCTGGCTGATGACGGCTGGAATGCCAGAAACCGGTCCTAGGATGCTTGTTTCCGGTCCAGGGAAGACATGGCTTGGCAGTTCGGGCTGGACTGTTCCCATGAGGCACAGGGTCAGACTGATTTGCATATGGCCATGTCTGAACTGGGGTGGTGGAGTGAGCTAAAGAATGATGATGGATTAAACCCAGATCAGTTGACTGGGGGTGAGTGTTTGATTGGCTCAAACGTTCCGTCCATCATCCCCTTTTGTATCGCTGTTGTTATTGAAAGCGGGCGCTCGTGTTATAGTGAAAGCGGGAGCCTGTGTTGTTATTAAAAGCAGGGACCCGTGTTACAGTGAAAGCGAGTGCCCTGTTGTTATTGAAAGTGGGCGCCCATATTATAGTGAAAGTGGGCACCTGTGTTGTTATTAAAAGCAGGCACCCTTGTTACAGTGAAAGTGAGTGCCCTGTTGTTATTGAAAGCGGGCGCCCATGTTATAGTGAAAGCGGGAGCCCATATTGTTACTGAAAGCGGGTGTCCATGTTAAAGTGAAAGCGGGCGCCCAGGTTATTATTTAAAGACCCTGCCCGTGTTACAGTGAAAGCGGGCACCCTGTTGTTATTGAAAGCGGGAGCCCGTGTTACACTGAAAGTGGGCACCCGCGTTAAAGTGTAAGTGGGCGCCCGTGTTGTTATTGAAAGCGGGCGCCTGTGTTAAAGTGAAAGCGGGTGCCTGTGATGTTAGAGAAAGTGGACGCCCGTGTTACAGTGAAAGTGGGCGCCCATGTTAAAGTGAAAGTGGGTGCCTGTGTTGTTATTTAAAGAGGGTGTACAATTACAGTGAAAGTGGGCGCCCGTGTTGCTATTGAAAGCTGGCACCCGAGTTACAGTGAAGTCGGGCACCCTGTTGTTATTGAAAGCAGGCGCCCGTGTTGTTATTGAAAGTGGGTGCCCATGTTAAAGTGAAAGCGGGCGCCCGTGTTGTTATTGAAAGCGGGGGCCCGTGTACCAGTAACAGTGGGCGCCTGTGTTCCAGGAAAAGTGGGCGCTTGTGTTGTTATTGTAAGCGGGCGCCCATGTTACATTGAAAGTGGGTGCCTGTGTTAAAGTTAAAGTGTGTGCCCGTGTTGTTATTGAAAGCGGGCGCCCAGGTTACAGTGAAAGCGGGCATCCATGTTACAGTGAAAGCGGGTGCCCTGTTGTTATTAAAGGCAGGCGCCCGTGTTACAGTGAAAGCGGGCGCCCTGTTGTTATTGAAAGCGGATGCCTGTGTTAAAGCACCCGTGTTACAGGGAAAGCGGGCGCCCTGTTGTTATTGAAAGCGGGCGCCTGTGTTAAAGTGGAAGTGGGCGCCCGTGTTCTTATTGAAAGCGGGCGCCCGTGTTACAGTGAAAGTGGGTGCCCGTGTTAAAGTGAAAGTGGGCGCCTGTGTTGTTATTGAAAGAGGGCGCCCATGTTATTGAAAGCGAGCGCCTGTGGTGTTATTGAAAGCGGGTGCCCATATTACAGTGAAAGTGGGCGCCTGTGATAAAGTGAAAGTAGGTGCCGGTGCTGTTATTGAAAGTGAGCACCCGTGTTGCTATTGAAAGCGGGCAACCGTGTTATCAAAAGCGGGTGCCCGTGTTACAGTGAAAGCCAGATCCCTGTTGTTATTGAAAGCGGGCGCCCATGTTATAGTGAAAGTGGGCGCCCATGTTGTTATTAAAAGCGGGCGCCCATGTTACAGGGAAAGCGGGCGCCCTGTTGTTATTGAAAGCGAGCGCCTGTGTTAAAGTGAAAGTGGGCGCCCGTGTTGTTATTGAAAGCGGACGCCCGTGTTATAGTGAAAGTGGGCGCCCATGTTGTTATTGAATGCGGGCACCCGTGTTACAGTGAAAGAAGGGTGCCCCGTTGGTATTAAAATCGGATGCCCATGTTACAGTGAAAGTGGGTGCCTGTGTTGTTATTGAAAGCGGGTGCCCATGTTACAGTGAAAATGGGCGCCCGTGTTAAAGTTTAAACAGGCGCCCATGTTGTTATTAAAGCGGGCGCCCGTGTTAAAGTGAAAGCGGGCGCCATGATGTTATTGAAAGCGGGCGCCCATGTTACAGTGAAAGCGGGCGCCCTGTTGTTATTGAAAGCGGGCGCCCATGTTACTGTGAAAGTGGGTGCCGGTGTTGTTATTGAAAGCTGGCACCCATGTTACAGTGAAAGCGGGCACCCTGTTGTTATTGAAAGCGGGCGCCCGTGTTCTTATTGAAAGCTGGAGCCCGTGTTAAAGTGAAAGAGGGTGCCCATGTTGTTATTGAAAGCGGGTGCCCGTGTTCCAGTAAAAGTGGGCGCCCATATTACAGTGAAAGCGGGCGCCCGTGTTGTTATTGAAAGCGGCGCCCATGTTACAGTGAAAGTGGGTGCCCGTGTTAAAGTGAAAGTGGGAGCCCATGTTGTTATTGAAAGAGGAGGCCCATGTTGTTTTTGAAAGCGAGCACTTGTGGTGTTATTGAAAACTGGTGCCCATGTTACAGTGAAAGTGGGCGCCCGTGTTAAAGTGTAAGCAGGCGCCCGTGTTGTTATTGAAAGCGGGCGCCCGTGTTAAAGTGAGCGGGCGCCCGTGATGTTATTGAAAGCGGGCGCCCATGTTACAGTGAAAGCGGGCACCCTGTTGTTATTGAAAGCGGGCGCCCATGTTACAGTGAAAGTGGGTGCCTGTGTTGTTATTGAAAGCTGGCACCCGTGTTACAGTGAAAGCGGGCACCCTGTTGTTATTGAAAGCGGGAGCCCGTGTTCCAGTAAAAGTGGGCGCCCATGTTAAAGTGAAAGTGGGCGCCTGTGTTGTTATTGAAAGTGGGTGCTCGTGTTACATTGAAAGCGGGCGCCCGTGTGGTTATTGAAAGCGGGCGCCCATGTTACAGTGATAGCGGGCACCCATGTTACAGTGAAAGCGGGTGCCCTGTTGTTATTAAAAGAGGGCGACCGTGTTACAGTGAAAGCGGCACCCATGTTACAGTGAAAGCGGGTGCCCTATTTTTATTAAAAGCGGGTGCCCGTGTTACAGTGAAAGCGGGTGCCCTGTTATTGAAAAGAGGCGCCCTGTTACAGTGAAAGTGGGCGCCCGGGTTAAAGTGAAAGCGAGTGCCCGTGTTCCAGTAAAAGTGGGATCTGTGTTAAAGTGACCGTGGGTGCCTGTGTTGTTATTGAAAGCGGGCGCCCGTGTTACAGCAAAAGTGGGCGCCCATGTTGTAATTGACAGCGGGCGCCCGTGTTACAGCGAAAGTGGGTGCCTTTGTTGTAATTGAAAGCGGGCGTCCTTGTTGTTATTGAACATGGGCGCCCGTGTTACAGTGAACGCCAGCACACTGTTGTTATTGAAAGTGGGTGCCCATGTTATAGAGAAAGTGAGTGCCCGTGATGTTATTGAAAATGGGCACCCGTGTTACAGTGAAAGCGGGTGCCCTGTTATTGAAAGCGGGCGCCCGTTTTCCAGTAAAAGTGGGCGCCCATGTTAAAGTGAAAGTGGGCACCTGTGTTGTTATTGAAAGTGAGCGCTCGTGTTACAGTGAAAGCGGGCGCCCGTGTTGTTTTTGAAGCGGGCGCCCATGTTACAGTGAAAGTGGGCGCCCGTGTTAAAGTGAAAGCGGCCGCCCGTGTTGTTATTGAAAGCGGCCGCCCGTGTTGTTATTAAAAGCGGGTGCCCGTGTTGTTATTAAAAGCAGGCACCCTTGTTAAAGTGAAAGCAGGCTCCCAAGTTTTTATTGAATGCGGGCGCCCGTGTTGTTATTGGAAGTGGGCACCCGTGTTCTGATTGAAAGCGGGCATCCATGTTAAAGTGAAAGCGGGCGCGCACTAATAAACTGGAATCCTGGTCGCTCCTAGACATTAATTCTTTTAAGAAGATCCTAGGTAGCATTAATTCAGGCTCTCTTTGCGATCTCCTGCCTACTGCTGTGCTACAGCAGCTTGAATTACCATCTCTTCTGTTAATCATGGAGCTACTTAATGCTTCCCTACAGGAGGCTATTGTTCCGCCTGAGTGGAAACATGCTATGGTCCTTCCACTCCTGAAGAAGGCAAACGCTGATCCTGCCCAGTCATCCAATTTCAGACCAATCTCTTTACTTCCGATCTACTCCAAAATTTTGGAAAAGCACATAAATTTACAATTGACTCAGTTTGTTGAATCCTCTAATTTCTTACACTCCTCTCAATCCGGTTTTAGAGCCGGTTTTTCGACCGAGACGACTCTTCTTGGAGTCACGGAAAGGCTACGACACTGTTTGGACTTCGGGGACACGGTGGCCCTCATATTACTAGATCTGAGCGCCGCGTTTGACATGGTGTCTCACACCGTGTTAATAAAATCCCTACAGTCCCTTGGCATCTCTGGTCCAGCTCTTGACTGGCTTACATCTTTTCTCTCCAATCGGACATTTCAAGTCTTCTCATCTAGGGCCACTTCCAAAATGTATTCCTCTCCTTATGGGGTACCCCAGGGCTCTATTCTTAGCCCTTTACTATTTAATGTTCATACCAGACTTTTGGCGACAATTGCTGAGGAGGCCGGGCTGTCCCTTTTCTCTTATGCGGACGATACCCAAATCATCTTTTCCCTTTCTGCCGAGAAGATGTCCGGACCGTCAGTTCTTCAGACCGGTTTAAGGAAAATTGCATCTTGGATGCAAGTCAATCTACTTAAACTTAATGGCGAGAAGACTGAGGTCCTGATTCTGGGGAAAAATAAAGACCTTTGGGGCCCCCAGCACTGGCCTGCCGAAATGGGTGCCCTACCCTAGCCTATCCATCAAGACCGCAATTTGGGATTCATTATTGATGACCAATTATCAATGAGACAGCAAGCAGTGAAGGTGGCAGCCACCTGCTTTACCATTCTCAAATTGTTGAAAAAAATTATCTGGACGTTCCCCTGCTCCACTCAAACGACCGTAGTCCAGGCGCTTGTGACTTCAAGACTGGACTACGGTAACATCCTCTACTTGGGGGCAAACAAGGAGTGATACGGAGACTACAGGTGGTGCAGAATTCTGCTGTCAGATTACAATGTGGGATCCCTAAAACTGCTTCCATCTCTGGCTCTTTGCAAGATCTTCATTGGCTCAAGGTCGAAAACTGCGTTAAATTTAAAGCCTTGAGTTACATGTTTAAGATCAAGTCTGGCACCGCCCCTCAATATCTACAAGACTTAGTCCACCCTTACTGACCTCCTCATCTGTTACGCTCCACTACTCAGGGGAAATTCTTGGTTCCCAGGGTTAAACTCTCACGGATGGGTGGTCGCTCATTTGCCTGTCTCGGTCCAACCTTATGGAACTCTCTCCCCATACTGCTCCGGAAGGAAACAATATATGTGAACTTCCGTAAATGTTTAAAAACCTGGCTGTTCAATCAATAATTTCTGATTCCCTTGTTCCTTCAGGCTGGCGCTGGGAAACCCTTTTTGGGTAGCTGTGCGCCTTATAAAATCAATCAAAAAAAAATGTTGTTATTCAAAACTGGCGCCTCTGTTGTTATTGAAAGCGGGTGCCTCTATTAAAGTCAAAGTGGACGCCTGTGTTGTTATTGAAAGCGAGCGCCCGAATTACAGTGAAAGCGGGCGCCGGTGTGGTTATTGAAAGCGGGCGCCCATGTTACAGTGATAGCGGGCACCCATGTTACAGTGAAAGCGGGTGCCCTGTTGTTATTAAAAGAGGGCGACCGTGTTACAGTGAAAGCGGGCACCCATGTTACAGTGAAAGCGGGTGCCCTATTGTTATTGAAAGCGGGTGCCCGTGTTACAGTGAAAGCGGGTGCCCATGTTATTGAAAAGAGGCACCCGTGTTACAGTGAAAGTGGGCGCCCGTGTTAAAGTGAAAGCGAGTGCCCGTGTTCCAGTAAAAGTGGGATCTGTGTTAAAGTGAACGTGGGTGCCTGTGTTGTTATTGAAAGCGGGCGCCCGTGTTGTTATTGAAAGCGGGCGCCCATGTTATAGAGAAAGTGAGTGCCCGTGATGTTATTGAAAATGGGCACCCGTGTTACAGTGAAAGCGGGTGCCCTGTTATTGAAAGCGGGCGCCCGTGTTACAGTGAAAGTGGACGCCCGGGTTAAAGTGAAAGCGAGTGCCCGTGTTCCAGTAAAAGTGGGATCTGTGTTAAAGTGAACGTGGGTGCCTGTGTTGTTATTGAAAGCGGCTGCCTGTGTTACAGTGAAAGAGGGTGCCCATGTTAAAGTGAAAGTGGGCGCCCGTGTTGTTATTGAAAGTCGGTGCCCATGTTACAGTGACAGTGGGCGCACGTGTTAAAGTGAAAGTGGGCGCCCATGTTGTTATTGAAAGCGGGTGTTAGACCTGGCACCATTGGCGTGGGTCTCCCTTCCATTTTTCGCTGTTGTCTCCTCCGTTTTGCTGGTGTTAGATGCTCTGGGCGCTGTGCCACTGCCCTTCAGTGCCACAGCGCGAATGCTCCCTGTGTAAATATGACATATGAATTGGTATATCCCTGATTGGCTTATTTGGTTTACCTGTTAGTCCCTAGTAGCGTGGCCTGTGAGTGCCCAGGGCTGGTAAACCGAATGCTGCCAGTGGGCCTGCAGCGCTGGTTTGCGCCACCCACAGAAGCAGCTTGTAAAGTGTGTCTCAGACCTGCCACTGCAGCGTCTGCGTGCAGTCCCGAACTGCCATCTTCGCTGTGAAGTGCACCCACTTCCCAGCCCCTGAACCTTCCCTTGGAATCATGTAAGCCACCCCTATGGTAGGGTGCATTGTATGTGTGAGGTAGGACATGCCTTGGTGTGTGTAGCATGTCCTGGTAGTGACTTACACCCAATTTCGTTTTTCACTACTGTAAGGCTACCTGTTCCCCATAGGCCAGAATGGGCAATTGTGACTATTACATTCTATAGTCCTAAATGACCCCAGGAACATGGTAGAAAAACGAATTTAGTATGCCTGAGCTCAGAATATTAAAATACATCTTTTTAGGAAGGTTTATTTTTATATTCTGTGTTTGAAAATACCACTTTTAGAAAGTGGGTATTTTCTTGCCTAAGCCTTCCAGTGTGCTCTGCTGTTATGTGTATTGGCTGTCTGGTTTTGGAGGGACAAGGCAGGCTGAGCCAGACCTGGGTTGAATAGAGAGATCTGTGGTTGGAGTATGGGGAGGGGTGACCCTTTGATCTGATCAGGGCTGTGCCTGGCAAGGTGAATGATGGCTCCACCTCCCACAGTGCGTCTAATAGCAGACCCCCTCTTCCTGACAGGAAGGATGCAGCCTGGTAAACAAAGTGCTCCAGGACTGAACAGAACTGGTTCTGGCTAGGCTCAGTGACTTGTAACTTTTAAGAACAAAGACTTTTGGGGTATAAATATCTGTGCTGAAACCCCTACAATTGGGATTGCTCCTGGACATCAAGAGGAACCTCTGTCCGTGTAACTGAAGGAATCTGCAGGAGGTGACTGTCCTTGTGTGCTGTTTCTTGGATTGGCCTGCAGTAGTTACCATTGGACTTGGAAGAAGAGGGAAAAGGACTTTGAGAGAACTTTTGTTAATCTTGATAAAGCAATCACCCAAGGGCTAGGAGAAGAGCTAGCCTCCTGCTGAAGTCTCAGGCACATCAGACTTCACCACCAGCCTGCTGATTCCTCCCAGCGAGGATTTCTATCAGCAGGTGAGGCTCCTGTGAGTTCCAGGGCCTCTAGTTCTACTACAGAGAAGAGAGTGCTGAAATCGTCGCTAACGCACGTTTGCGAGCCGCCACATCCGAGAGCGCCCGAAAAATCATCGCGCTGCTGCCGCTGAGTGCTCGCAACCCAAGATCACCGTACCGCACGTTTGCGAGCCGCCGCAGCTGAGAGTGCCCGAAAATTCATCGCGCTGCTGCCGCTGAGCGCTCGCAACCAAAGAGATCATCGCTTCACGACATCGCAGCGCGGACGCCGGGCGTCCGCCATTTTCATTGCTTCGCATCGCAACCTGATCGCACACGCAACAGGATCGTCGCATCGCTTCCTCCCTCGCGGCAAGGAGTTATCGCATCGGCGGCCTAGCGTGCAGAAGTTGGTCGCATCGTTTCCGCACGCCTCAGCAGATCGGCGCATCATCCTCCCTCGCGTCAAGGATTTAACGCATCGCCAGCCTCGCGTGCAGAAAATCATCGCCATAGCTTCTTTGCGACACTTTGTTGGTTTTGCTACAAAATTCAGGTACTTTGTGAGTAAAAGGGTCGCAGAGACCACTGCTTTGAACTGAACTCCTCTTTGCACACTTTGAACTATTTTTACAGCATTTCAAGAGTAATCCTATTTTACAGTACTGTGGCTTTTTAATCGTTATTGGTCTTGTGTTAAGTCTATATATAAAGATACATATTTTTGATATACCTATCTGTGTGGTGTCCCTTTGTAGTGTTCCTCACTGTGTTACTGTGTATGGTCATAAGTGCTTCACACACTGCCTCTGAGATAGGCCTAGCTGCTCGTGCTACGTTACCACAGGGTTGAGCAGGGGCTATCAAAGGGTGTGGCTCTTTTACCCTGACTTAGGAAGAAGGGTCCCTACTTGGAGAGTGGCCAGCCGCTGCCAACTAGAGACCCCCATTTCTAACATTGGTGGTCAGCGGTGAGGATCTGGACTTGCATTTATGATCGCATACAGTAATTATAGTGTACACTACTAGTGAGTGCAGACCATAACGCAACCACATACGTTTTGAGGTTTTTTGATTCTATTTTTGATTAATATTGCCAGTTATTGCTACAATGGGCAAGCCCAGATCCAATGCCTCGGAGGATCTCTCCTGGGAAGAAGAGAAATTAGAAACCTACAATGCCAAGCAGCTCAAATATTTTTGCAAACACTTCACAGTCCCTATCACAGGTCTCACTAAAAGGGAGGAGTATTACAAGGCGCTGAAGGCCTGGCTAGAAGCCAGGGATGCCCCTAAGAATACAGGAGAGCTTGTGGAGGGGGAAGAGAATGCAGGAGAACAGCAGGGTGAAGTAGTAGACTTAGTAGGAGACAAAGCAATTTCCAGCCCGGGCACTAGTGTGTCCGCCAAGGGCCTGTCCCCAGAAGAGATGGAGGACAGGGAGAGAGATAGGCGGCATAATATGGAGATGGCTAGACTTAAAATGGATGGTCAGAGGGACCTAGAGAACAGGAAGTTAGAATTTGAGATTATGAAAATGAAACTTGAGCATGAGAGAATATTGAGGGAGTTGGAGATTAAAGCAAAGAGTGCAGAGATCTCCCCCTCTGGTGGCAGCATACCTGTAGTGCATACTGAGAATAGAGTGTATATACCCAAGGAGGTTATTAAGGATTTCCACAAAAGTGAAGATATTGGGCAATGGTTTGCCGCTTATGAATTAGCCATGGTGTCCCACCGGGTCCCTGAGAAGGATTGGGGAGCGGGGTTGTGGGGACGCTTTGTGAGTGAGGGGAGGGATACCTTGTTGGACCTGCCCCCTGAAAGTCGAATGGTTTATGGCCACATGAAGGAAGCTTTGATTACCCACTATGGTTTGACCCCTGAGATGTATAGGCAGAGGTTTAGGACCTGCAAGAAGCTAGAGGGTACCACGTGGGTTGAATATGTGTCTTTTTTTTGCAGAGCAATGGAACGCTGGGTAAAAGGTAGCAAAGTAGAAACTTTTGAGCAGCTTTATGATTTGATTGCATGGGAGCATTTATCTAGTAACTGTTTTCCTGAGCTACGCCAGCACCTGATTGATTGCAAGCTGACTAAGCCTAGGAAGCTTGCTGAGGAGGCGGACCGCTGGGTGAGCACCCGGGTTCGCAAGGGTCCAGTGGGAGACTTCACCAAAGGTGGGCAGGGTCCCCAGCAGAGAAGTGGGGGGTACAGGGGTAAACCGAGGGAGTTCCAAAGAGGGCCCCAAAGTAATTCCCAAGGGAACCAAGCAGTGGTGTCCCAGCCTCCCCAAGAGAAGAAGCCAGTGCCCCCGACAGGTAGGCCTGTTCAGAGGGGGCCCCTTACTTGTTTTAAGTGTGGTCAAGTGGGCCACAGATACTTTGATCCCCAGTGTCCTCAGAGGGATACCAATGCACCACCCCGTGCACCACCCCGCCAGCTTGCTAGTGTAGCCCTGGGAGGGGAGGAGATAGGTTCCCAAGGTGGGTGGGATCCCGTAGAGTTGACCCATGTCTCATTAGGAGACTTTGAGATGGTCCCTAAGCCTGCACTGCCCGCTAACACTAAAAAGTACCGGCAGTGGGTGACCATCAATGGCCATAGAGTGGAGGCTCTAAGAGACACAGGAGTCAGTATAACTGCTGTCAGCTCCCGGTTGGTGTCCAAAGAGCAGGTTGTCCCCCATGCATTCTACCCAGTAGTGTCCGCAGACAACTCAGAGAGCCAATGTGAGGTGGCTCAGGTTCCCTTTGAGTGGGGGGGGGTCTCAGGAACTCTTCAGGTGGCTGTGAGGACCGCCATGCCTGTAGACTGTCTGTTGGGCAATGATTTAGAGAACTCCCCGTGGGCTACGGTGGAGAAGAAATCTCACTTAGAGATGTTGGGTCTGCCTGAGTGGGCGTGTGCTACCACTCAGTCCATGGCAGCCAAGGAGGGTGTTGAGAAGGACCTGGAGCCTGAGAGTATGGCCCAGATCCCTGCCTTAGAGAGAAGGGGCAGGGGGCGCGGGAAGCCAGCCCCCTTGGTTCCCACGGCCCAGGAAGGAGCAGACCCTGAGGGGGATGCCCTGGAGCCTAGCGGGGAGCAGATCACCGAACTGGGGGACCTGCCTGAGCTGACCCATTGGCAGCAGGAAGGGGGACCCACCAGGGAGGAATTTTGTGAGCAGCAAAGAGTTTGCCCTTCTCTTGAGGGTATGCGGCGACAGGCTGCAGCCCAGGCAGCAGGTGACATGTCTGGTTCACATCTGATTTATTGGGAGAACAGTCTCCTGTATAGCGAGCCTAAGGCTGCTGAGCCGGGGTCAGCCCGTGTGCTGGTGGTACCCGAGTGCTTCAGAGCCTTCCTACTGGGTTTGGCTCACGACATACCATTGGCAGGACATCTGGGGCAGACCAAGACCTTTGAGAGGCTAGCCGCCCACTTCAATTGGCCCCAGATGCGCAAGAGTTCCGACACTCATTGCAGGACATGTGAGACTTGCCAGGCAAGTGGGAAGAGTGGGGGGAAGATCAAGGCCCCACTCCAGCCCTTTCCAGTTGTTAGTACCCCATTCGAGCGAGTGGGCATTGACATTGTGGGGCCTCTGGACCCCAAGACAGCCATGGGCAACAGGTTCATCCTGGTCTTGGTGGACCATGCCACCCGGTACCCTGAAGCCATCCCACTCAGGACGGTGACGGCCCCCGTGGTGGGACGTGCACTGATGGGGATTTTCTCCCGGGTGGGATTCCCCAGAGAGGTGGTGTCTGACAGGGAGACCAACTTCATCTCCCAGTACATGAAGTCTCTGTGGAAGGAGTGTGGGGTAACTTATAAGTTCACCACTCCTTACCACCCCCAAGGTAATGGTCTGGTTGAAAGGTTCAACCGGACCTTGAAGGGCATGATCATGGGCCTAGAAGAGTAAGTGGGACGTCCTCTTGCCATGCCTGCTGTTTGCCTACCGTGAGGTGCCACAGAAGTCCTTAGGGTTCAGTCCCTTTGAACTCCTTTATGGCCATCCGGTTAGAGGACCTCTGAGTCTGGTCAGGGAAGGCTGGGAGCAATCTCCCAGGAAACCTCCCCAAGATGTATTTAGCTACATGTTGGCCTTCAGGAACCAGACTCGGCGTTTCAGAAAGATTGCTGAGGCAAATCTGGAAGCCAGCCAGGAGGAAATGAAACTTTGGCACGACCAGAATGCCACTCTGGTCGAATTTCAACCTGGTCAGAAGGTTTGGGTACTGGCCGCAGTGGAGCCCTGTGCACTCCAGGATAAGTGGACCGGCCCCTTTGAGGTGGTGGAGCGCAAAAGTCCAGTTACCTACTTGGTGGACTTTCAATCTCCCAGGAACCCCTTGCGGGTCCTACATGTGAACCGCTTGAAGCCCCACTTTGAGAGGTATGAAGTGGGCATGCTTCTTGCCACAGATGCTGGGATGGAGGAGGAGAGTGAGCCTCTTCCTGACCTCCTGTGTGCAGGAGAGAAGGATGGGTCAGTGGAGTGTGTGGTCCTCTCCACCACACTGACCCTTGAGCAGCAGAGAGATTGTCACCAACTGTTGGGGCAATTTTCTGATTTGTTCTCCCTGGTGCCGGGTGTCACTGATTGGTGCGTCCATGAGGTGGACACCGGGGACAGTCCTCCTGTCAAGCATAAGGCTTACAGAGTGACTGACAAGGTCAGGGCTTACATTAAGGAGGAGGTCTCTAAAATGTTTGCCCTAGGGGTGATTGAGTCCTCTAGCAGCCCTTGGTCCAGCCCTGTGGTTTTGGTACCAAAAGCTGCAACGCCTGGTGCCACACCTGAACTTAGGTTCTGTGTGGACTACCGAGGCCTCAATTCGGTCACGAAGACCGACGCGCACCCCATCCCCAGAGCTGATGAGCTCATAGACCGGTTAGGGGCTGCCCGGTACCTCAGCACGTTTGATCTGACATCTGGGTACTGGCAGATCGCCTTAACTGATGGGGCAAAGGAGAGGTCAGCATTCTCCACACCAGAGGGGCACTACCAGTTCCGTGTGATGCCCTTTGGAATGAAGAATGCCCCTGCCACCTTCCAGAGGTTGGTCAACCAGGTGTTGGTTGGGCTGGAGGATTTCAGTGCCGCCTACCTGGACGACATTGCAGTGTTTAGTTCCTCCTGGGAGGACCACTTGCGCCACCTCTGGGAAGTGTTGATGGCGCTGCGCAGAGCAGGCCTCACAATCAAGGCCAGTAAGTGCCAGATTGGGCAGGGTTCTGTGGTGTACTTGGGACACCAGGTGGGGAGTGGCCAGGTGGCACCCCGCAGCCCAAGATTCAAACCATCCTGGCTTGGGAGCCCCCAAAGACCCAGACCCAGGTGAGGGCCTTCTTAGGACTCACGGGTTACTACAGGAGGTTTGTCAAGGGGTATGGCAACATTGTTGCACCCTTGAATGAGCTGACTTCCAAGAAGCAGTCAAAAATTGTGAACTGGACTGACACCTGTCAGAAAGCCTTTGATGCCCTCAAGACTGCCATGTGTACAGCACCCGTACTCCAGGCGCCCAACTTTGCTAAGGAATTTGTTGTCCAGACAGACGCTTCAGAGCATGGGGTGGGGGCCGTTCTGTCACAGATAAATGAGGAGGGACTAGACCAACCCGTAGCCTTCATCAGTAGGAGGTTACTTCCACGGGAACAGAGGTGGAGTGCAATTGAGCGTGAGGCATTTGCTGTGGTCTGGGCACTGAAGAAGCTGAGACCATACCTGTTTGGGACTCACTTCCGGGTTCAGACAGACCACAGGCCCCTCAGATGGTTGATGCAAATGAGGGGTGAGAATCCCAAGTTGTTGAGGTGGTCCATTTCCCTCCAGGGTATGGACTTCACGGTGGAACACTGGTCTGTCCAGATTTTTCGCCTTAGGGATGAGAACTCCCAAGGGGATGGGTAGTTCTCCCCACATTTCAGCTGGAGGGGACGCGTGTTAGACCTGGCACCATTGGCGTGGGTCTCCCTTCCATTTTTCGCTGTTGTCTCCTCCGTTTTGCTGGTGTTAGATGCTCTGGGCGCTGTGCCACTGCCCTTCAGTGCCACAGCGCGAATGCTCCCTGTGTAAATATGACATATGAATTGGTATATCCCTGATTGGCTTATTTGGTTTACCTGTTAGTCCCTAGTAGCGTGGCCTGTGAGTGCCCAGGGCTGGTAAACCGAATTGCGCCGGTGGGCCTGCAGCGCTGGTTTGCGCCACCCACAGAAGCAGCTTGTAAAGTGTGTCTCAGACCTGCCACTGCAGAGTCTGCGTGCAGTCCCGAACTGCCATCTTGGCTGTGAAGTGCACCCACTTCCCACTTCCCAGCCCCTGAACCTTCCCTTGGCATCATGTAAGCCACCCCTATGGTAGGGTGCATTGTATGTGTGAGGTAGGACATGCCTTGGTGTGTGTAGCATGTCCTGGTAGTGACTTACACCCATTTTCGTTTTTCACTACTGTAAGGCTACCTGTTCCCCATAGGCCAGAATGGGCAATTGTGACTATTACATTCTATAGTCCTAAATGACCCCAGGAACATGGTAGAAAAACGAATTTAGTATGCCTGAGCTCAGAATATTAAAATACATCTTTTAGGAAGGTTTATTTTTATATTCTGTGTTTGAAAATACCACTTTTAGAAAGTGGGTATTTTCTTGCCTAAGCCTTCCAGTGTGCTCTGCTGTTATGTGTATTGGCTGTCTGGTTTTGGAGGGACAGGGCAGGCTGAGCCAGACCTGGGTTGAATAGAGAGATCTGTGGTTGGAGTATGGGGAGGGTGACCCTTTGATCTGAGCAGGGCTGTGCCTGGCAAGGTGATTGATGGCTCCACCTCCCACTGTGCGTCTGATAGCAGACCCCCTCTTCCTGACAGGAAGGATGCAGCCTGGTAAACAAAGTGCTCCAGGACTGAACAGAACTGGTTCTGGCTAGGCTCAGTGACTTGTAACTTTTAAGAACAAAGACTTTTGGCGTATAAATATCTGTGCTGAAACCCCTACAATTGGGATTGCCCCTGGACATCAAGAGGAACCTCTGTCCGTGTAACTGAAGGAATCTGCAGGAGGTGACTGTCCTTGTGCTTGTGTGCTGTTTCTTGGATTGGCCTGCAGTAGTTACCATTGGACTTGGAAGACGAGGGAAAAGGACTTTGAGAGAACTTTTGTTAATCTTGATAAAGCAATCACCCAAGAGCTAGGAGAAGAGCTAGCCTCCTGCTGAAGTCTCAGGCACATCAGACTTCAACACCAGCCTCCTGATTCCTCCCAGCGAGGATTTCTAGCTGCAGGTGAGGCTCCTGTGAGTTCCAGGGCCTCTAGTTCTACTACAGAGAAGAGAGTGCTGAAATCGTCGCTAACGCACGTTTGCGAGCCGCCGCAGCCGAGAGCGCCCGAAAAATCATTGCGCTGCTGCTGCTGAGTGCTCGCAACCCAAGATCACCGTGCCGCACGTTTGCGAGCCGCCGCAGCTGAGAGCGCCTGAAAATTCATTGCGCTGCTGCCGCTGAGCGCTCGCAACCAAAGAGATCATCGCTTCACGACATCGCAGCGAGGACGCCAGGCGTCCGCCATTGTCATCGCTTCGCATCAAAACCTGATCGCACACGCAACAGGATCGTCGCATCGCCTCCTCCCTCGCGGCAAGGAGTCATCGCATCGGCGGCCTAGCGTGCAGAAGTTGGTCGCATCTTTTACGCACGCCTCAGCAGATCGGCGCATCATCCTCCCTTGCGGCAAGGATTTAACGCATCACCGGCCTCGCGTGCAGAAAATCATCGCCACAGCTTCTTGGCGACACTTTGTTGGTTTTGCTACAAAATTCAGGTACTTTGTGAGTAAAAGGGTCGCAGAGACCACTGCTTTGAACTGAACTCCTCTTTGCACACTTTGAACTATTTTTACAGCATTTCAAGAGTAATCCTATTTTACAGTATTGTGGCTTTTTAATCGTTATTGGTCTTGTGTTAAGTCTATATATAAAGATACATATGTTTGATATACCTATCTGTGTGGTGTCCCTTTGTAGTGTTCCTCACTGTGTTACTGTGTATGGTCATAAGTGCTTCACACACTGCCTCTGAGATAGGCCTAGCTGCTCGTGCTACGTTACCACAGGGTTGAGCAGGGGCTATCAAAGGGTGTGGCTCTTTTACCCTGACTTAGGAAGAAGGGTCCCTACTTGGACAGTGGTCAGCCGCTGCCAACTAGAGACCCCCATTTCTAACAGCGGGCGCCCGTATTACAGTGAAAGCGGGCGCCCTGTTGTTATTGAAAGCGGGCGCCTGTGCTACAGTGAAAGTGGGTGCCCGTGTTAAAGTGAAAGTGGGCGCCCGTGTTGGTATTAAAAGCGGGTGCCCATGTTACAGTGAAAGTGGGCGCCCGTGTTAAAGTTTAAGCAGGCGCTCATGTTGTTATTGAATGCGGGCGCCCGTGTTAAAGTGAAAGCGGGCACCCTGTTGTTATTGAAAGCGGGCGCCCATGTTCCTATTGAAAGCTGGAGGCCGTGTTAAAGTGAAAGAGGGTGCCCATGTTGTTTTTGAAAGCGGGAGCCCGTGTTCCAGTAAAAGTGGGCACCCATGTTAAAGTGAAAGTGGGCGCATGTGTTGGTATTGAAAGTGGGCGCTCGTGTTACAGTGAAAGCGGGCGCCCGTGTTGTTATTGAAAGCGGGCGTCCATGTTACAGTGAAAGTGGGTGCCCGTGTTAAAGTGAAAGTAGGCGCGCATGTTGTTATTGAAAGAGGGGGCCATGTTGTTATTGAAAGCGAGCGCCTGTGGTGTTATTGAAAGCGGGTGACCATGTTACAGTGAAAGTGGGCGCCCGTGTTAAAGTGTAAGCAGGCACCCGTGTTGTTATTGAAAGCTGGCGCCCGTGTTAAAGTGAAAGCGGGTGCCTGTGATGTTATTGAAAGCGGGCGCCCATGTTACAGTGAAAGCTGTCACCCTGTTGTTATTGAAAGCGGACACCCATGTTACAGTGAAAGTGCATGCCTGTGTTGTTATTGAAAGCTGGCACCCGCGTTACAGTGAAAGCGGGCACCCTGTTGTTATTGAAAGCGGGAGCCCGTGTTCCAGTAAAAGTGGGCGCCCATGTTAAAGTAAAAGCGGGTGCCCTGTTGTTATTAAAAGAGGGCGTCCGTGTTACAGTGAAAGCGGACACCCATGTTACAGTGAAAGCTGGTGCCCTGTTGTTATTAAAAGCGGGTGCCCGTGTTACAGTGAAAGCGGGTGCCCGTGATGTTATTGAAAGCGGGCGCCCATGTTACAGTGAAAGCGGGCACCCTGTTGTTATTGAAAGCGGGCACCCATGTTACAGTGAAAGTGGGTGCCTGTGTTATTGAAAGCTGGCACCCGTGTTACAGTGAAAGCAGGCACCCTGTTGGTATTGAAAGCGGGAGCCCGTGTTCCAGTAAAAGTGGGCGCCCATGTTAAAGTGAAAGTGGGCGCCTGTGTTGTTATTGAAAGTGGCCGCTCGTGTTACATTGAAAGCGGGCGCCCGTGTGGTTATTGAAAGCGGGCGCCCATGTTACAGTGATAGCGGGCACCCATGTTACAGTGAAAGCGGGTGCCCTGTTGTTATTAAAAGAGGGCGACTGTGTTACAGTGTAAGCGGGAACCCATGTTACAGTGAAAGCGGGTGCCCTATTTTTATTAAAAGCGGGTGCCCGTGTTACAGTGAAAGCGGGCACCCATGTTACAGTGAAAGCGGGTGCCCTATTTTTATTAAAAGCGGGTGCCCGTGTTACAGTGAAAGCGGGTGCCCTGTTATTGAAAACAGGCGCCCTGTTACAGTGAAAGTGGGCGCCCGGGTTAAAGTGAAAGCGAGTGCCCGTGTTCCAGTAAAAGTGGGATCTGTGTTAAAGTGAACGTGGGTGCCTGTGTTGTTATTGAAAGGGGGCGCCCGTGTTACAGCGAAAGTGGGCGCCCATGTTGTAATTGACAGCGGGCGCCCGTGTTATTATTGAAAGCGGGCGCCCGTGTTGTTATTGAAAGCGGGCGCCCGTGTTACAGTGAAAGCCAGCACACTGTTGCTATTGAAAGGGGGCGCCCATGTTACAGTGAAAGTGGGTGCCCGTGTTAAAGTGAAAGTAGGCGCGCGTGTTGTTATTGAAAGAGGGGGCCCATGTTGTTATTGAAAGCGAGCGCATGTGGTGTTATTGAAAGCGGGTGCCCATGTTACAGTGAAAGTGGGCGCCCATGTTAAAGTGTAAGCAGGCACCCGTGTTGTTATTAAAAGCGGGCGCCCGTGTTAAAGTGAAAGCGGGTGCCTGTGATGTTATTGAAAGCGGGCGCCCATGTTACAGTGAAAGCGGTCACCCTGTTGTTATTGAAAGCGGACACCCATGTTACAGTGAAAGTGCATGCCTGTGTTGTTATTGAAAGCTGGCACCCGCGTTACAGTGAAAGCGGGCACCCTGTTGTTATTGAAAGCGGGAGCCCGTGTTCCAGTAAAAGTGGGCGCCCATGTTAAAGTGAAAGCGGGTGCCCTGTTGTTATTAAAAGAGGGCGTCCGTGTTACAGTGAAAGGGAACACCCATGTTACAGTGAAAGCTGGTGCCCTGTTGTTATTAAAAGCGGGTGCCCGTGTTACAGTGAAAGCGGGTGCCCGTGATGTTATTGAAAGCGGGCGCCCATGTTACAGTGAAAGCGGGCACCCTGTTGTTATTGAAAGCGGGCACCCATGTTACAGTGAAAGTGGGTGCCTGTGTTATTGAAAGCTGGCACCCGTGTTACAGTGAAAGCAGGCACCCTGTTGGTATTGAAAGCGGGAGCCCGTGTTCCAGTAAAAGTGGGCGCCCATGTTAAAGTGAAAGTGGGCGCCTGTGTTGTTATTGAAAGTGGGCGCTCGTGTTACATTGAAAGCGGGCGCCCGTGTGGTTATTGAAAGCGGGCGCCCATGTTACAGTGATTGCGGGCACCCATGTTACAGTGAAAGCGGATGCCCTGTTGTTATTAAAAGAGGGCGACCGTGTTACAGTGTAAGCGGGCACCCATGTTACAGTGAAAGCGGGTGCCCTATTTTTATTAAAAGCGGGTGCCCGTGTTACAGTGAAAGCGGGCACCCATGTTACAGTGAAAGCGGGTGCCCTATTTTTATTAAAAGCGGGTGCCCGTGTTACAGTGAAAGCGGGTGCCCTGTTATTGAAAACAGGCGCCCTGTTACAGTGAAAGTGGGCGCCCGGGTTAAAGTGAAAGCGAGTGCCCGTGTTCCAGTAAAAGTGGGATCTGTGTTAAAGTGAACGTGGGTGCCTGTGTTGTTATTGAAAGGGGGCGCCCGTGTTACAGCGAAAGTGGGCGCCCATGTTGTAATTGACAGCGGGCGCCCGTGTTGTTATTGAAAGCGGGCGCCCGTGTTGTTATGAAAGCGGGCGCCCGTGTTACAGTGAAAGCCAGCACACTGTTGCTATTGAAAGCGGGCGCCCATGTTATAGAGAAAGTGGGTGCCCGTGATGTTATTGAAAATGGGCACCCGTGTTACAGTGAAAGCGGGTGCCCTGTTATTGAAAGCGGGCGCCCGTGTTACAGTGAAAGTGGACGCCCGGGTTAAAGTGAAAGCGGGCGCCCGTGCTGTTATTGAAAGCGGGCGCCCGTGTTGTTATTGAAAGCGGCTGCCTGTGTTACAGTGAAAGAGGGTGCCCATGTTAAAGTGAAAGTGGGCGCCCGTGTTGTTATTGATCGCAGGCGCCCGTGTTATAGTGAAAGCGGGCACCCTGTTGTTATTGAAAGCTGGCACCTGTGTTAAAGCGAAAGTGGTTGCCAGTGATGTTATCGAAAGCGGGCGCCCGTGTTGTTATTGAAAGCGGCTGCCTGTGTTACAGTGAAAGTGGGCGCCCATGTTAAAGTGAAAGTGGGCACCCGTGTTGTTATTGAAAGCGGGAGCCCGTGTTACAGTGAAAGCGGGCGCCCGTGTTAAAGTGAAAGTGGGCGCCCTTGTTGTTATTGAAAGCGGGTGCCCATGTTACAGTGAAAGTGGGCGCCCGTGTTAAAGTTTAAGCAGGCGCCCATGTTGTTATTGAAAGCGGGTGCCCGTGTTAAAGTGAAAGCGGGCGCCTGTGTTGTTATTGAAAGCAGGCACCCGTGTTAAAGTGAAAGCGGGCGCCAGTGTTGTTATTGAAAGCGGGTGCCCATGTTCCAGTAAAAGTGGGCACCCGTGTTAAAGAGAAAGTGGGCGCCCAGTTTGGTATTAAAAGCAGGCACCCATGTTACAGTGAAAGCGGGCACCCGTGTTGTTATTGAAAGCGGGTGCCCATGTTACAGTGAAAGTGGGCTCCCTTGTTGAAGTGAAAGCGGGCGCCCGTGTTAAAGTGAAAGCGGGCACCTGCATTGTTATTGAAAGCGGATGCCCATGTTACAGGGAAAGTGGGTGCCCGTGTTGTTATTGAAAGCGGGTGCCCGTGTTAGAGTGAAAGTGGGCGCCCATGTTAAAGTGAAAGTGGGCGCCCATGTTGTTATTGAAAGCCGGTGCCCATGTTACAGTGATAGTGGACGCCCGTGTTAAAGTGAAAGCGAGCGCCCATGATGTTATTGAAAGTGGGCGTCCGTGTTACAGTGAAAGTGGGCACCCTGTTGTTATTGAAAGCGGGCACCCATGTTATAGTGAAAGTGGGTGCCCGTGTTGTTATTGAAAGCTGGCACCTGGGTTACAGTGTAAGCGTGCGCCCTGTTGTTATTGAAAGCGGACGCCCATGTTAAAGTGAAAGTGGGCGCCTGTGTTGTTATTGAAAGTGGGCACCCGTGTGAAAGTGTAAGTTGGCGCCCATGTTATTATTGAAAGTGCGCACCCGTGTTGTTATTGAAAGCGGGCGCCAGTGTTGTTATTAAAAGCGGGCGCCCATGTTACAGTGAAAGCCAGTGCCCTGTTATTGAAAGCAGGCGCCCATGTTATTGTGAAAGTGTGCGCCCGTGTTGTTACTGAAAGCGGGCGCCCATGTTACAGTAAAAGCGGGCGCCCTGTTGTTATTGAAAGCGGGCGCCCGTGTTCCAGTGAAAGTGGGCGCCCGGGTTAAAGTGAAAGCGAGCGCCCATGATGTTATTGAAAGTGGACACCCGTGTTACAGTGAAAGTGGGCACCCTGTTCTGTTGTTATTGAAAGCGGGCGCCCATGTTATAGTGAAAGTGGGTGCCCATGTTGTTATTGAAAGCTGGCACCTGGGTTACAGTGTAAGCGTGCATCCTGTTGTTATTGAAAGTGGGCGCCAGTGTTGTTATTGAAAGCGGACGCCCGTGTTAAAGTGTAAGTGGGCGCCCATGTTATTATTGAAAGTGGGCACCCGTGTTGTTATTAAAAGCGGGCGCCCATGTTCCAGTGAAAGCCTGCGCCCTGTTATTGAAAGCAGGCACCCATGTTATTGTGAAAGTGTGCGCCAATGTTGTTATTGAAAGCGGACGCCCGTGTTACAGTGAAAGCGGGCGCCCTGTTGTTATTGAAAGCGGGCGTCCGTGTTCCAGTGAAAGTGGGCGCCCGGGTTAAAGTGAAAACGGGCACCCGTGTTAAAGTGAAAGTGGGCGCCTGTGTTATTGAAAGCGGATGCCCATGTTAAAGTGAAAGTGGGTGCCCGTGTTAAAGTGAAAGTGGGTGCCCATGTTCTTATTGAAGGCGGGTGCCCATGTTGCAGTTAAAGTGGGTGCCCGTGTTACAGTGAAAGCGGGTAATACATACCAGCCATAGCTTCAATACCCATGGCACCTACGTAATTGTATCAGTAACAAGTCTTTTCCAAGTTGCAAGATTTATCATTCAAATATCAGCGTCAAATATATTTTTAAAAAACAATAATTTTTCTCCAAATATCAGATTATGAGTTCTGAAAATACACACATTTTTGTCTCCAATACACACTGTTCAGTTTTGGTATACATATATTAATTCAACCAAGCAAAAGCTTCTAATTTAGTAGGCCGAGTGGCACAACGGAGAGCTACTAAGAGGCAGCTGAAGAGCTACTAGCAGCTCATATGCTACTTGTTGGAGAAGCTTGTGCTAGAGTGACCAGTTTTTGAGCAGGGTGTGCAGCATTCATCCTGTGAAAATAGTGGATGAACAGTGCCACCCGCATGTACCCCTGATTTGTGCCTTGATATATTAACTATAAGTAACTGGCCCCACCCTGGGCAGGGCACACCAATATAGACCCACTGACCTGAGACTAACCAAACAAATGGGTTCAAGAGGCAGGAGATGTCCCAGGCCAGCGACCACACTAACATATCAATATTACTGGATTACAGCCAACATTTCTACCAAAACAAATACAAAATAACACTATAACAATCCTTTAATTGGACATCACATAGTGGCAATATTGAGAGGAGGCTTTGGGGATGAGCTTGCAGATGATAACATGGTTGCTGCCAACTCAGAAGGACTGCCTCACGACTCATGAGCACCCTTTCACTCACAATGTTACTCCTCATTGTTGGTCGTAGTCAACTGACCTCTGTTGGGTACTAGGGCTCCCTTTCATATCTGGGACTGCTGCCTCTTTTTCCTCAGCCAAATGAGGTCCACATCTCCCTGGGTCAACCCTTCCGGCAGAGTCACCTCAGGTGCCTGTACAAAACTATACAAACCTATTGAACAAGCTCACTTTACGAGTCACTCTATCTTGCCTTCAGCAGAAAGTGACTTTGGTGCCATTGACTCGTAACACCTTCCAGGGTTCCATGTAAAAAGGGAGCTGACATCTGCTGCCTGGAATGCGATTCCACACAATGACAAGGTTCCCAACCAGAAGGTCATCAGGATGGGCTATCCATTTCCAGCTCACAGAATCTTTTCATTGTGCCCCCAGGGCTATAACAGCGTCACCATCCAATAGCTTTGGAGCCCATGTTGGGTGATGTGGGACAACATCCTGAACTGGCTGTTCCCCCATGCAATTGACTAGGGGTCTGGCCCGTAATGGCATCTGCTGATTCTCATGCACAAAAGGGTACAAAGCCCATTGGTGCTGGGCATGGGTGATGCAAATTACTTTGGTTGTCGTGCGCCTTAAACTTTCAGTCTCTCCATTCGCCTGAGGCCATTGGGGCATTTTGAATTCCCAAGGACTATAGGTACACTGCAAACTCGTTTCCTTAGAATGGTAGGCCATTGCCAGTGTGAAGCTCTCACATCAACCCACAAGTGGCTAGGATGTTCTCCAACTTGGGTATAACTTCATCAGCCGTGGCGCTGCTCACAATTTCAATCTCAGGGTACTTTGAGAAATCATCAATGACTACCAACATATCTCTCCCATCAGGGAGACTGCCAAAGACAGCACAGGCCCTGACTCAGGTCTATTGAAAAGGTTACTTACCTGTGGTAATGATTTTTCTGGTGCATACTCTATCTAGCTGCAGATTTCTCACCTATAGAACAACCTCAAGGCTTTTGACTGAATCCGGAAACTTCAAAGCTATTAAGCCACCTACAGAGAGTGTCCTCGGTCAGCACCAGAAGTGACAACAGGCAAGGTCCTGGTGCAACGTAGGTTCCCTCCATTTTTTCCAACCCTCTGAGGCGAAAGGGAAGACTGACATAAATGAAGGATTGCAGTACCAAAATATGTAAGTTTTGCGATCCTATTAATTGCCCCTATAATTTATCCACAAAACGGGGAGACGGCGGGTCAGTGAGGAATCTGCAGGTAGATCGAGTATTCACTGGAAAGATTGTTACTGCAGGTAAGAAACTTTTTCTTCTGATGGATACTTCTACCTGCAGATTCATCATCTGTACAGATATCATGGCAATACCTTGCCCAAGATGAGAGTAGATGGATGGTTAGATGAGGAAATGCTGCTGATCGGACCTGGCAAAGTGTTCAACATTGCACACCTCTGAATCCAGGCAGTAGTGCTTTCCAAAAGTGTTCAGGCAAGCCCTAATTGCTGGCCTATAGGTTACTGCAATTCCGGTCCCTCTGGCAAGTGCCGAAGTGGTCGACTTTGTGATAAAATGGGCTATGTGCCCTTCAGGATCTTTCTTGGCCAAAGTGTAGCAGCTCTTGATGCAGAGGATGATCCAACATGAGAGAGTGATTTTTCACCGCCTTACCTTTCTTGGCATCACAGTACCTGACAAAGAGCTGGCTGTCTGATCGGAAATCTTTGGTGCAGTCCAAGTAGTAGTTAACCGCTCCCTAGGATCCAACCAATGCAACTGTTCCTCCTCCTTTGTAGGATGAGGGGAAGGCAAAAGGTTGGAATGGTGATGGATAGACTAAGATGGAAGGGGTCATTACCTAAGGAAGGAAAGGAGCTCGGGTTCACAACACCAACACATCCGGAAAGAAGATAGAGAAAAGAGAGCGATAGCAAAGGGCTTGCAGCTCACTAATCCTTCTAGCAGAACCAATAGGAGCCAAAAACTGTTTTGATGGTTAACATACAGAGGGTATAGTTGTGGAGGGGCTCAAACGGAGTCGCCATCAGAAATGTGAGAACTTGATTCAAATCGTACTAGGATAACCGCAAAGGGAGTTGCAGGAAACATATTCATTAAATGTTTGAGGAAGAGCATCCCAACAGGGAAATTAAAACAGGCTTGGGGACAACTCGCAGAGTTTTACTCCACGGAATTCCACAGAGTTACAAAAAATCTTTGTTAGATCGGTGGAATTCCACAAATGGCAGAAATAGGCATGTTGTGCTTCTTGTGCTGTGATTTAGCATCAGGCGCTCTTCCACGCTGAAAAATCCACACACACAGCACCACGCGATGTGCCAGAGGGCACAGCTTCTTGAGTTGATTTTGCTGCCATCCGAGTAGATTTTCTACTCGAACTGCAGCTTTCTGACTGTGAAAGATCACAACTGCCCAAGTTAAAGAAATCTTGCTGGGTGCCCTCTTACCAAATCACGCTAGGGGACGTCAAATCTCGCACATGCCATCTTACCGTTTTCGAGCAGCATGCGAGAAAAAACTCCTCCAGGTAGGCGTTGGCGGAATTTAGCCTGCACTCCGCATTAGAAGTGTAATGCAGAGAAGCCAAAATTTACCCCAATTCCGCTGGTGGAGAGGAATATATCGCCAACCGCTGCAGTTGACTGGTCCAGTAGACAGAGGAATGCAGACAAGGTGGCTGAATACCCCTTCACAGTGTCAATAGCACAAACCCCCTGAACAAGGGAAAGCATCAATTGGAGCACCTTCGACAACTTGGCCTGCAAAGAGTCTACACCGTTGTCCGCACACCATGCAACAAATTTACCCCATCTGCCGGAATTAACAGATTTAGTGGATGCGTGACGAGCTGACAAGATTATGCCAAACACCTCTGGTGGCAACTTGAAGGAGCTCAGTTATCCCTGCTCAATCACCAACCATGTAGGTGGAGATCTCTGAGATTGGGGTGCAGAACCATGCCCTCTGTCTGGAAGAGCAGGTTAGGCCTGAGTGGGGAATGAATTGGGGGACACACAATCACAGAAGCTCTGCATACCACACCCGCTCGAGGCCAATCTGGGCGATGAGAATGACTTGGGCCTGGTGTTGGTGAATCTTCATGAGAATGCAAGGAATCAAGGGTTTGGGGGGGGGGGGCGCCTAATGCAGCTGAAATTTCCACATTAACTGAAACGCATTGTGAGAAGCTGGCTTGGTATATGGTGTACACTTATGTAAGTGGGCTCCTTGCACCAATACAGACAACCCTTATGGTGATTTTAGTGGTTTTAGACAACCTTAGAAAGCTCTCTAAGTGGTAGCTATGGTGAGCAGCATTCAGGCTTAGTCCACAAGAAGTGTAAAGCAGCTTGTGTTACCAGAACATAATCTTATAGGTATAGATTAAGTGAAAAAGAACCACACAGTGTATTTATAAAAATACGTATTTATTGTAAAACACTTACATACACATACAGATATCTCATAGCCGGAGATATACACAATGCACACAATACTTTTCAATAGAATCAGGTAAGTAGCACGTAATACACAGTGGTCACCAGGGGGAGACCAAACCATGTACTAAAATAGAGGTATGCGAACCACGACTCGAGTCAAGACTATACCCAGAAGACGTAGAAGTGCTGGGGACCCAAGGAACCACCCCAGGTAAGTAACCAGGAGCCCCATGGAGGCTGTGTGAAGAGTGGGAACACGACCGCAGGATCAATGCATGTCAATGGGTAAGTCGCAGTTGCAATTTTAAAGAAGAAGGACCCTTCACAGTGGACCCTGAAGAAACCCCGTGGAAGACAGAAGGTTGGAGACCCACTGCACCCGTGGATACCTTCGGAACCAGGATACCTGCACCAGGGAAGCCGGGTGCATAGGTGTGAAGAGGCGTCGGAAACCGCAGTCAAACTCAATGGAGGACTTCAGGAAGATGCCGCTGCTGGAGAAGGTGAAAGTGTCCGGTGGAACCCAAGGGTGGATTCTAGAATAGAAGAACCTGCAAGCAGAGGGGACAGAGTCTATGCCACTCAGAGGGGAGAGAGTCTATGCCACTCAGGAGTAACCAGGAGGCATGGAAGACGAATGCCCACAGATGTCGAGTGTTGCAGGGAAGCTGATGGTGACCTTGAAACTGCAGCTGTGCGGACCAGGCAATGCAGTGGACAACCAGGAGCCGCATACAAGCTGTCCCACGTCGGATGTCGAGAGTTGAGGGGTCGATGTCTGTCGGGAGCACCAACAAGCCTTGGCAAATGCAACCAACGTGGAAGTTGAAGAAGGCGCAATGTCGGGACCAGCAAGGTCCAGGAGACTCACCACAGGCAGGGGAGTCAGGGCAGGCCCCGAGCAATCAGGGGAGCCCAAAGAATTCAAAGATGACTCTCAAGAGGACCCCCAGGCTGGAGGCACTGAGTCGGGAGAGGACCTTGAGCAGCTCACCAAAGAAGTAAGCCCACAATGTAAGTGATGTGGTGAGGACAAAGATCTTGGTCACTGGAGATGCTTGAGGTTGGGGCTACTTGGAGCCCGAAGATCTTGGTGGAACAAAGCCAACAAGCCTTTGCAACTGCAAGTCAACATGGTGCACAGGGGTTCGGTTCCTGCGGCTCCGACAAGGGATACTGGCCTCAAACTTGGCGAGAGGGCAGGGCAGGCCTCGAGGGATGAGAAGAACTACAATCTGTGTTGCTGAGCCTTTTGGAGTCCGTGGGAGCCCAGGATCAGCAGACCGGTCAGCTTAGTTGCGGTGCCTGCAGATGCAGGGAAGTGACTCCTTCACTTCAATAGAGATTCCTTCAGGCGTCTTGGATGTGCACAGGCCTTGGAAGGTTCCTTTATGGTGCACAGGCACAGACGTTGCAACAGACGAGCGGGGTGACGAAATCAGGCGCAGCAGGAGTCTTCCCAGTTGCAGCCTTGATGCCCAGAGCGAAGTCCAGCAAAGTCCAGAGTGCCCAGATGGTTGAAGAAGAAGTGGTGTCTGAAATGTATCTTATCCCATGACGAATCTAGGTACATACCCACAGGTAAGCCATTAAAAACCTTAAGGAAAGGGTTGGACGATTCAGTGGTCCCTCCCTAAGGAGGGGTTGGACAAGGGGGAGAATACTCCCTTGTCCTTTGTCCAGTTTTGCACCAGAGCGGGAGCCAAAGCCTCTCTGAACTGGTTTGAACTGAACTATGCATGGAGGGCACCAAGTGTGGCCTGCACGCAGACTATGCGGCTCTGGCAAACACCCTCACTCTGCCCCAATACACTAAACCCTGTCTGGGAGGTGGTCACACCTCCCTGTGACAGGGCACCTATTGTTCTGCCTTCCCCTGCCCGAGCTTGGCTCAGCAGCAGGAGGGCAGAAACGTGTCTCTGGCTGGCAGCAGCCCTAGCTTGCTGTCCAGGTCTGGAAGACTGGTACCGGGAGCACCTAGGGCCTCCCCACGGAGCTTTACGGTGCATGGAATCATACCTCCCACACCGTTTACGGTGTGGGGGTATCATTCCAACATGTTTGATACCAAAGGATTCGTTACAGCCAGTTTCAAGATGGTCAGCGCGTAATGAAGCGGTGCCCCTCTATATGTTATATGTCTGTCTCACTTACAACCCGGGAGAATGGACTCCGTAGGCTGTAGGGGTGTCCTGCTCATGCAGGGGCACTCTCACACTTAGAACCAAGCACCCTGCCTTCAAGATTGAAAGGCCTGCTTTAGGGGTGACTTATAGGTTTTAGGTGTAGTGACCTTAGATATAGGTAAAACTATATCTTTCGTAAGTGGTGCTAGCACCAGCTTACACAGGCTGCAATGGCAGGCCTGGAGTTATAAATTGAGTGGTCTCCCATGGGTGGCATAATACATGCTTTAGCCCATGGGGGACCCCTGGTGTACCTATGCCTTGGGTACCTTAGTACAATATACTAGGGACTGATAAGGTTACACCAGAGTCCAATCTGGGATCTACCTAAGTACTTACCAAACCAATTTAGGGAAGAAAGCACAGAGACTGGGGTCCTGATTAGCAGGATCCCAGTCAGACTATTCAGAAACAGCATTTCATCAAGCAAAAAGTGGGGGTAACCATAAAAGCAGATCCCACTTTCCTACATGCATCCCCCCCAAGACTTCCCTCAATGGATACTGGAGGGTGCAGAACTGTTGGCTTTGAGCATTTTCCAAGGAGGCAAACAAGTCAGCTTGAGGACTGCCCAACTAAGCGAAGATGCCCTGGACTAATTCTGGCAGAAGACGCCACTCATGATTAGCAAGGTGACACCAGCTCAGGCTGTTGGCTCTGACATTCAAAGACCCTGCTAGGTGATTGGAGGTGAGCCAGATCCCTTGGCGATGTGCACAAGACTACACTCTCAATTATTCCAAGCAAAGGAGCTAAGACCCTACTCCCCCTTTCTTGTACCACATCCCAGTCATGTTGTCCTTCAAGTTTTGGACAGATTGACCTACAGTGGAGTAGAGGACGGGCTTGAGCGCCAGCCACATGGCTTGCAGTTCCAGCAGGTGGATGAAAAGAACCTGCTCTTCTGGAGACTATAGGTCCCTGATCTCCAGATCCTTCAGAAGGGGTTCCCATCCTAGGTTGGAAGCATCCGTCACTACGGTAGTCCCGGTTGGAGAGGGAGTGAAGGCCATCCTGCCAGTAATGTTCACCTTATCCCCCTCCACCCCCAGCCACTTTTGCTGCAGCACTGGATGATATTATGATTGCACAGGACAGATCTCCCCTGTACTGTAGCCACTGCCTGCAGAGGTACTGCTGCATGTGCCCTCATGTGCCAATGTGTGTGTGTGACTAGGAGAATGCAGGAATCCAGCAGACTTAGGTATTGTAGGACTCTTCAGACTGAGACACTTGAGCCTTGAAGTGGTCCTTCATGTCTGCTGGCACATATGGTAGAATGATTTGGGCCAGTTTCCACAGAGCATGGTTGTATCTTGCTAAAAGACAGTTTGCATTGAGGGACTTCAGAGCCATATTGTCTGCAGAAAATGCCTTCTTGCCCCAGACTTTGAGCCATTACAATTCTCTGTCAGAGGGAGCTGTTGGAAAGGCACCTCTAGGCTGTGCTCCAGAACAGGAGCCCTGGACAACAAAGATCTTTGGGGATGGATGGGCTGAGGGGAATGCTGGGTCACCAGGGGCTGTTCGATAGCCGGTTGACTATTGGAGTAAAAGTTGGTTTCTCCCATGCCGCCATAATAGGATCCAACAGGACTTCATTACAAGGAAAAAGCGGTTTCAAAGTTACTGAAGAGGGTAGGAAGACTTCGGTTAGTACACTGGTTTAAGGGCCAGATGTATGACCGTGCAATTAGCGAGTCGCAAATTGCGTCACATTTGCGACTCGCAATTTGCGACTCGCTAATTTTGATGCACAACAGTGTCCGAGACACTGTTTGCGATTCCCAATGGGGTCGCAAATTGCATGCCTCATGCATATTAATGAGGCTGTCGCCATTTGCGATCCCATTGGAAATGGCTGGCACTCCCAGGGATGGTGGCCTGCTGGGGTTAGCAGACCTCCATGTCTGGGACTGCTCTTAAATAAAGCAGTTTTTGTTTTAAATGCAGCCCGTGCATTTAAAAAATAAAAATGAAGCGTTTCAGTTTAATTTTTTAAAGTCAGGCAGTGGTCTGTGGGACCACTGCCTGCCCTTAAAATATATTTGCGCATGCATTCACAAATGGGAAGGAGTCCCATGGGGACTCCTTCCTGTTTGTGAGTGCTTTACCACCCTTCTGAGAACAGGGTTTCTCAGCAAATCGCTAATCCTATTTTGCGAGTCGCAAATTGATTTGCGACTCGCAAAACTAGGATTAGTACATGGGCCACAGGTTTTTTGCGGGCGCAAACGGGTCTAAAACCCATTTGCGCACGCAAAAAACCTTTGTACATCTAGCCTCAAGTCCCTGCAGTGGGCAATAGAAGATCTAACACCTCTGTGGCTTTCAACATGCATAGAGATACTACCTCAGGTGTTGGTGGTCCAGTGGGAAAGTCAATAGCTAGCACCAGGGAAGTATCTATGACACTAGCAGAGGACAGCCCTTGCAATTCCCTAGGATCTTGATCAGGGCTTCCATATGGAATAAACTCAAATGGGTCAGAATCGCCCCAAAGATATCATGTAGATGGGCCCTGTATGCATCCTCTTCCAAGAGACGCTGAGCCACTCTATGGGATCTCATTTGAGGGTTGGCGTCGGGCTGAGGGGCA
Organism: Calotriton arnoldi; assembly: GCA_963921515.1. Taxonomy (NCBI): domain Eukaryota; kingdom Metazoa; phylum Chordata; class Amphibia; order Caudata; family Salamandridae; genus Calotriton; species Calotriton arnoldi. Next base: position 2,109,081 of record CAWUFW010000899.1, on the reverse strand, counting down.
GTGGTGCTGTATCTGGAGCCAGAGGTGATGGCAGGGTTGGCCTTGTCCATGGCATTGGTTGAGTATGAATGAATGAAAAATGTATTGTTCAGTTAATAAAAACTTACAATTAAAACACCTTTGTACAATTCTTCTTACATTTCATGTATAATCAATACCATTTCCTTATATAAAAAAACCACATGATTAAAAAGTATTTTTCATCAATTCATAAATACCAATAATATATAAAACAATCCTCATTGTCCACAGTTAAGCAGTTTCTTCTCCACTATTTCTATAAACTTCAAAAGTCTGCCCGTAAATTGCAAACTTTCTCCTTGTAAACTGGCAATGACTGCTTGTCGACATGTTCGTGTCATTTGACTATTAAAGTCCGACCTCAACAACCTCCTACGTTCACCTATTAGAGCAGGGCAGCTACAAATAATATGACAAATATCTTCGCTCTTGTTGTTACAGAGGCGACGCATCCTCTCACTACACCTCATTTTCCATGCAGGGGCATCTCCAAGAAATTGGCTATTTCCAAATCGTAGATTCATAAACTTCAACTTTGCCCTTTGGCTATTTGAGTCTCCTAGATAGCTCTGTGGTTTTAAGATACCGTACGAAGCAATAACTGTCCACGCATGGGATCTCTTTGCCAATACTGCTTTATCCCATAGAGACGACAATTTTTTACTGTACCCATTTATAACTTTATTAAAAGCCACCTGTGAGAGGGGTAAGGCCCATAGTTGTTCCGCCTTGAATGTGTCTATCGCCAGTTTAAAATATTCATGAGCCTGCTTATGTTTACTATCACATATTGCCTCCCAGACCACTGTCATAAGCGAGGAGTCATTATCCCTTCTAAGTTTGTGGCAGAATTTTAAATATGCTCCTAAGCTATTTAGGTTCTGTCGTTTAAGTCCGAACTCCAGTCGGATTTGCACTGGTGAAGTTTGTCGAGGAAGATTAAACAGGCGTCGGTAGGTCCCTGTTACTAATTTGTCTATGGTGTTATCTGCACATCCTCTTAAAATCTCTACTCCATATGCGAGAGTTGGAACATGTTTAACTGACATGATTTGTAATAATGGGTTAAGGGAAAGCCCTTTTGTTATTCTGAAGTATGGAAAATGCTGCAATTAATGAGTTATTTCTTCTCTGTAGTGCAGCGCACTGATTTTTACCCGTGCCCCTGGCATCTATTATAACACCCAGATATCTATACTCAGTAACCGATTCTAAAACCGAACCTTCCATTCTCAATTTTGGTCTTGCAGCCAACCCCTAGTCACCAACATTGTTTTTGTCTTTTTAAGTTAATCTTTAGCCTGTGAGTAAAGGCATAATGTGCACTTTCACTAATTAATCTCTACAACCCCACCTTGGTGTAACTTATTAATACAATATCATCGGCATACAATAAATGCGAAACGTTAAAACCTGCCACAGTCGGGGAGTGAGAATTAATTTCATTAAGCCCTGATGAGATACCAGCTAAATACAGGTTGAATAAGGTCGGGGCCAAAACACATCCTTGCTTCAACCCATCCCTTATCATAATTTTTTTTGACAGTACTGTGCCCTGTCCCAACCTCACTCTCGTCCAAGTATTGGTATATAACAATTGTATCGCTCTCAACAGACTCGGTGCAATTCCCATTTTCGTTAATTTGTTCCAAAGAATATTTCTATGTACAGTGTCGAAAGCCGAGCTAAAATCAATAAAACACAAGTGAAGATTCATCCTCCGGCACCTGCCCATTTCCATAATAAGAACTAACATTTGAATGTTAATAATCGTCCCCATGCCTTTAATAAACCCTGTTTGATTCTTTGGAAGTAGATTGGTTGAGTAGTTGTGTATCAAAGTGCTGTGTCAAAACAGAATGAGGTCATTGGATCCAATGGAGCGGTGCCGAAATTCATTGGATGGAAAGGCAGAAACATGGGGAGCCAAGGAGGAGCCACTGGGCTCGAACGGGCATCAGGCGGGTTGAAGCATTTGCACATATGGAATACATGACCTTAAGGAATGCCACTGGATCTGAATCTGTTGTCAGAAACTCAGGAAAGGCCAACGCTGGAGTCTAGTGGGGTTGAGGTGCCAGCACTGAGGGTTCCAGAATTAATGGAGGCCACTCTGTAGCCGAGTTCAGTGGAGGAATAAGGCCGCATGGATATTGGTCCACTGGCATCAAATTAACTAACTCTAGCGCCAAGGTTGAAGGTCCTGTGGAAGATGCAGCATGACTGGGATACTTACCGGTGGAGTGTCTCTATCGTTCGGTGTTACCAGCCAGTTTGTGGCATCATTGGGCCTCTATAGCCCTGCCCATGATGAGCTTGGCCGCCCAATCTTTGATGGCCTTTGTGACATACTGAGGCAGGAAGAACAAGCTCTAGAGCCATGAGTCGACCCCAGTCATCAAAGCAGACTGCATGGGAGTCTGTAATAGACATCTGTCCCTCACAATGATTTATTGGGAGGAGAAATACTACTTTTAAATGAGAATGTGAGGAAAGCTCATCAGAAAGTAAAGTTCCAGATCCACACTAAAGGTGCCAAAGAAAGGGATCTAATGCTGATACACCAGGACAGTTGGTTTATGGCCTCAGTAATGCCTCCTGAAGTCATTTCCGGCACGACCAAGTCAAGTGCCTTCTACCAGAGGCTTAAAAGCTTTGAAGTTTCTGGATCCAGTATGACACCTGGGTGTTGTTTTACCGGTGTGGAATCTGCAGGTAGAAGTAGCCATCAGAAGGGGAATGGTTTGCATGATTACAGAAGAGGGTGGGTAAACTGCCCCAGAAACTTGGCACATGGGACACCCTCACACCACATTCTCTTCTATCACACCAAGTAGGGGGAACCACACCTCGTTCCTTAAGCGGCTTTTTGTATGTACTACCCATTGGTGACACCCAACCCATTGGTGACCACCACAGGCCAAATGTATCATTTTGGGGGTTAGACTCTGTAGAATCACAAACCGATGCCCTCTTCACAAACACCCATTTACCAAAGCAGACAGTTCTTGTCTCACATTGTATAGTGACACCAGAACCTGTTGGGCTTCCAATGTTCTGCCCAATATGTTCTCTTTCAAACTGCTCCAATTACCAGATCACTTTGCTGCTAAGGCAAGTTGGAGTTATTCGTCCTGCACAGTAGCTCTTAGAACGTCATCAAGTGAAACAGGAATGGGTCGAAACCTTACGATGACCAACTGGACATATTCTTCTTTGTCCTGTGCTTTTTGTACATCATCAAGCGTTATAACCCTGGGGTGTCAGGACACACAAAAGTTGGCTGGATTTCGAGCCCATGACTTGCAGACAATGTCAAATGAGTATTTCCGCAGTTGGTGTGCCCATTTCTCGATTTGGGCGGGGTCTTGAATTTCAGCTCTTTGAATAGCTGAACTAATGGTTTGTGGTCCGAGTGTTTAGTAAAAGGGTGACCATATACATAAAGATGGAAATGACGACAATCCCAATGAACCTCATTGGCCTCTCTTTCAATTTGTGAATAGGGTCACTCTGTCAGTGTGAGGGCTTGGCTGAAATATGCAATAGTCCCACTTGCCACATCACTGTTGCTGGGAGAAGACGGCTTTCATTCCTGTCAGGATCGTGTCCAGAGACACTTCTGTTGCCTTGACAGGATCAAAGTAAGCCAAGGTGGTCTCTGCTGACTGTGTTTCTTCTGTTCTAAGGAAGGCGTCTTCTTGCGCATTGCCCCAGGTTCACAGAGTAGTGGATTTGACCAGTTCACTGAGAGGAGCAGTGAACTTTATGAGGTTTTGGATGAAGCTCCTGCAGTAAATTAGCATGGCGCGGATTTGGGTACCTCCATAACAGGCAAAGAAGCATTCACTACCGTGATGTCGTTCACTTTTTCTGGGCCAGGCGCTACTACTCCTGCTGTGGAGAATTGGCACCCAAAGAAGATGATTAAATTCTTCAAGAACTTACACTTGGCTCAGTGCAGAGTCAGCCCACTTTCGTGGAGCCTAGTCATAGTCACTGATAGTGTTTTTCTAAGGTTGTAGCATGGATCAGGATATAATTTCTCACGTTGAGGATACCCTGCAGCCCCAACAGTCCATCTCGGATGATGTTCTGGAACACCTCAGCTGCGCTGGAGATTCTGAAGTTTAACCACATTCCTATATGTGTCGAGAAGGTTGTGATGTATCTCAACCCCGGGGCTAGGAGGATCTGATGGTAGCCAGACTGTAGGTCGATCTTGAAAAAGCAGCAGGCCCCACTGAGGTCACCCACAATATTAAGAACTGTGGGGATGAGATACTGATCTCAATTGACGGCAAGGTTTGATAGCCGCATGTCCACACATACATGCACTTCTCCTGGTTGCCTGGATTTCTTTGGCACCACTATAAGAGATACATACCTAGGGTGTGGAGCCCTCCAGAGCCTCAATGATATTGGCCTCCTCCAACCTTTTCAGCTCCTCTTCTACCTTGTGGCGGAGATGTAACGTGACTCGTCTATGTTGCATGGCTGCCGGTTGGACCATACGGTTTATATGGAGCCGGACCTATTTAGCCGAACCTATTTTCCTTTTAAACAGATGATTCCCTTGACCAGTCGAAGGAATCCTTTTAGCAGCACTTCATGCGCTGCATTTTGGACTTGGTATACAAACTGCACTAGATGTAATTCTTGGGCTGTCTAACAGCTCAGCAGCATGCCATGTCTGCCTTGAATCACATATGCCTTGGTTTCCACTTTCTCTCCTTGGTGCTCCAGAGTTGTTGCAATTACTCCAACAAGTAGCAGTGGCATGGTGTGTCTGCAGTCACATGCTCATACACGAGTGAACTTCAGTACTGGGGTATCTTTCAGCTCGTCGAAAAGCTGTTGAGCCTTTACTATGCCGCTCTGCTGACCAGCTGCTCTGCCTGCAAGAGGCTCTGCTCTGCTGCCTTGCTGTCTGAGGAAGAAGGACTGAACCGACAACTTGAACCCAGGACCTCCAGAGTGTCTGCAAGGGCTAGTTAGCTGCTGTTGGACTTGGCCCTTTTTGGCAGGTTCACCCCTAAACTTTTTGCCTTGTCTGTAACCTGGTGTTGGTGATTTTAGGCCTCTGGGCACTTTCGCTCTGTGGTCCAGTGGAAAGTGCGTGCGCTCTCTGTGTTACATTGGTGAGCTTGGCCTGCCCTCCCATAGGAATGCATGGGGGTTCCCTGATCAGTGTGTGTCAGTGGTGATTCCTGTTATGAGAGGAGCAGTGTGGTCAAGTCTGGTATGTATGAAATTGTGTGAATAAATGCTGCGCAATGGTGTGCGCAGATTTATTGTGGTTATTTTAGAAATGCCACTTTTTAGAAGTTGGCATTTCTGTGTGCTATGTGTCTGCCTGCCTGATGTGAATTGCATGTCTGGCTTGTGAGTGACAGGGGCTGGGAGGTGTGTGTGGCTCCAGGAGGGGCAGGGTGAGTCAGCGCTGGGCTGAATAGGACCTCTGGGCTAAGAGTAGTGGGAGGGTAATCCCCTGACTCTGAATAGGATGGTGCCTGCCCTAGGGAATGCTGGCTCCGCCCCTGTGGTGTGTCTGATCACCTAGCCCCCACCTGACAAAGGGAAGAGGAGCTTGGCAAAACAAAGTGCTCCAAATCCCCCTAAACCAGTTCTGACTGGTATCCCCAAGCCCTGTGCTGTGACACAAAGGGATTTTGTAATATAAATATAGGGGCTGTGACCACATGGAAATTTTCAGTTCTCTGTTCAGTCTTGGTGTGCTGTTCCTGCTGGGGTGTGCTGCTGCTGGGGCCCAGGGGGGGCTGCCATGAGGGCTTGCCTCCCTGGGCCCTGCATTGCCCCTTGATGCCTGAAAGGACTTTTGGGACCCCTTTTGCTCTTCTGATCATCCTCCAGGACTTTGGCTGCATTCTTTGGCGCCCTTTGAGCGCTTAACTTTTATTTTTAAGAGCCCTTTGCTCTTTGTAGCTGAGGAAGAGCGTGGGCTACGCAGCGCTGTGCTGCCCGTCCCGTGATGCAGGAGCTGCGGGTGCCCACCCCGCTTTGTATTTAGAATTAGGAGGGAGCCCACCCCTCATTTCCGCATCGACGAATTTACGGAGGAGAGCGGGTGCCCACCCCACTCTCATGCGGTATTTTGGCAGGTGCCTACCCCACGTCTCCGCTATTTGAAAATATACGGGTGCCCACCCCGCCTTGAGTATTTAAGTGACGAGCGGGTGCCCACCCCGCATCGCCGCCAAGACCCAAATGAGGATCGCCGCTGCGGCCCGGGCGAAAAGAGGAAGTCAGGCCAGGTTGCCTGGCATTGGGCGGGACACGCACAGGAAGTCCCGCCCGCCGAAAAAGCCGCCCGGAGCCTCGCGGGCTTCACAGCAAAGTCCCGAGTCCCAGGAGGGGGCCCGGGTGAAGAGGTGAGGCAGACGAGGCCGTTGGTGGCAGCGCGGGGCTCCTGTGAGGAAAATGAAGCCCCGCGTGCAGGAGAAGCTGCTCCAGCGCGACGTCCGCCTGTGAGGCAGAAGAGCAGAGTGCCGGTGTCCCTGTGCACCACCGAGACCAGAGGAGCCCGATCCCAGCCCCGGTGATTGGGGCCAAGGCCGTCCTCTTTTTTCTTTATTGTTGGTGCCTGTTCAAGGCACAGTGCCCAGGCCTATTTCCTGAGCGGACCCGCCGTTGCGGGCCACTCCAACGAGGGGGGCAATTCTTTCCAGAGTCCCAGAGTGGGGCTCATAAGACTATTATTGGGCCCGTGCCTCTTCCTATTTTATGGCCATTCTTACAGCTGCCCTGCCTGCTAGAGGGCAGCTGTACCAAGGGGGCATGTGTTTGTTAGAGAGTCCCAGAGAGGGGCTCAGACGGTGCGTATACTGCCAGTGCCAGGCCTGCACCGATGGGGGCAATTTTATGTAAAGAAGCCCAGCGGGGCTGAGGAGGCACAGATGTGCCAGGGCCCCTTTATATTGTTCTCAGCTGCACCGCACCAGCGCGGCCAGCTGCAACGTTTGGCGCACCTTTGTTCAAAAGGCACGGTGAGTGCCAGGCCTTATTACTGCACAGCTGCCCAGCAAGTAGTGGGCAGCTGCACCGTTTAGGCCATCTTTCCTTTGGGGGCATTTGTGCATGAGATAGGAGTGAGATGCACTCCTCTGCCCCAGTAATTTAACAGCTGCGCAGCATTTAGTGCCAGCTGCAACGTTTAGGTCTGCGCAATTGCGCACATGGATTCTGCTGCATTGGCAGCCACCCTGACATTTTGGACACAGGGCATTTGAGCCCCTTTTGAGAAGGCCAGTTTGCCAGGGGGACTGTTAGGTTTGTAGGGCGCCCGGCCCTAATGTGATTATGTGGTGCTAGGAAATGTGATGCATGTAGTGTGATTCACGCACCCTGATTTATGCCTCTACTATGGTTTTTACTGTGAGGTTATGTGCTAATGTGATGTTGTGGTGCTAGGAAATGTGGTTCCTGTATTGTGATTTACGCACCCTGATTTATACCTCTAAATGTGGTTTAGGTATGAGGTTAGTTGCATAATATGGTTTATGCTTGGGAGGTTATCCTCCACTGTGATTTATGCCCCTAATGTGAGTGATACTTAGGAGGTTGTGTCTAATATGTTAGACTGATGAGGTTGGCGTACAAAGGATTTGGCGCCTATGTGATACTGTGCATAATGTGGTTTATGTTACAGGCTGATGCTGAGTACAGTGGTTACCAGTGATTACTGGTTGTATTCTACATCTACAATTTGTGCTACATTTATTATAAGTTCTACATTTACTAAGTTCGCTTTGTGATGGTTCTGACAGTGGTCCAGTAGGCCCTGCCAGGTGTAAATAATCCCTTGTAAATATGACCTAGTGCCAGGTGGCACAATGTATATTATGTGATTACTATTCTAATGTGTTATGAGAATACAAAGGCTATTTTTTATATAGCCTTGTGTGGAGTTCCTTTTGTAGTGTGCCTGGTATGTTGTTGCTGTGTGCGTGTTGCGCAAACGCTTTACACATTGCCTCCGGGATAAGCCTTACTGCTCGTGCCAAGCTACCAAGAGTGGTGAGCAGGGGTTATCTTTGGCGTGTAACTCCCTCGCCCTGACTAGAGTGGTGGTCTCTGCCTGGCTTTGGCGCAAGCCTTAGCCAACCAGAGATACCATTTCTAACAGCTGCCCTTCTGTTGTGAGCTTCAGGGGAATAACAGGCTCCTCTGTGCTGATGCAACTCTAAGTATTTCGACACAGGACTGTACATTGAGGCTCCAGTTCAGCAGCCTTGCGAGCACTGACCCAGCGCGAAGCATCACAATGCCGACAACTGGCCCAGTTCAATGCATCTCAATGGCAGACCTCGCATTGCAGCTTCTGATCGCCGGCACCACAAGCACTGTCTCATGAATATCAATGCTCAATAGAATATTATTGCTACATGCCTTGTTGATATTTCAATAAATAACTATGTAAAAAATATGCATTCTTGAGCAGCTACAAGTTGCAATGAAAAAAGTCTTGGTATAGAAAACCATGCTACCGGAGTGGTGGATGAGGTGAGGTGTCCACAGGTAGACTTTGTATTCACCAGAAGGTAAGTAGCTTGTTCTTCTGATGGATTCATCTACCTGCAGATTCTTAATTTTTTTAATAGAATCCCCAAGCAGTACTTCACTCGGAGGTGGAAGCATGGCTGACTAAATCAAGAAGAAAACTCTCAGCTCAACACATCTCGAGAGTGATGCATCTGGATGCAAGTCCTTGCAGCACCAGTGGCTTCACTGACCTTGATGCAGCGCAACACATATCGATGCAGGACCTCACACTGCAAGCTCCCTTCGACGGCTCCTCGAAACCCGCTCTGCACAAGCCAACACAAAGACTTCGCATCTTAATGCACCAGGACACAAGTTACTTTTAACACCCAACAGCCGTAGCTCCATCGCCTATGGCCTGACTTTGTGACTAGGACCCCATCCACCGGGATCACATAACCGGAATTGATGCTTCTAAATGCTATTTTTCTTCAAAACCTTTACAATTGCATTTCTCTGAATCTTCCCAATTGGATTTTTGTTGTTTGGGTCTTAAATTAATTACTAAATCTTTTTGTATGATCACCACCAAGTTTTTAAACTGATGTTGCTGGTTTTTGAACTCTGGGAGTGCACTGAGGCCTGCTAACCAGACATCAGTGTCAGTGCCCAGACTCTAAAACTTGTATGTTACATTGGCTCATACCCAATTGGCATACGCTAATGTATCTATATGTCCCTGGGATATGGAACCCAAGGTACCCAGGGCATGCAATTTAGAGAGTCACCCCAGGGATTGCGCAGTGATTGTTCCACCCTGGGTGTGATACAGGTAAAATGAGTCTCTCAAGCCGCCATTGCAGACTGGAAGAGCAGTTTTAAACTGCTAAGCCCCACTTAGCCATTTAAAGCAATGACAAAGCCAAACCTCCCCCTACAATATGTTTAATGCACCCCTATGGTAGGCCTTCCCACCCCTAAGGCAGGGTGCAGCATATTTGAAGGGCAGAAGAACAAGTTACTTACCTTCAGTAACGATATATCTGTAAGAAACATTAGTTAGTTATAGATTCCTTACCTTAGAATTACCCCCAGGCGTCAGTTTTTTCATCAGCAGTAGATCTGCACGTCGGAAGGTGATGTCGGTCGGCTCCGCGTCTGTCGTTTGCGTCGCGGTTGCCGAGATGACGTCGCGGCAGCTACTTAGACGCCGCCCTCGCGCGCTGACGTCAGTTCTGTACACGACTTTCCACGCCAGAAACGCAGAGCCATGCAAGACACTGACCACTGGTGCACAAAACTAGTGCCCTAAAAGGATAACCTTAACCCTAGAAATCAGTTCGCAGAACGGGGAGGATGGGTGGGGCCGTAAGGAATCTATAACTAACTAATGTTTCTTACAGATATATCGTTACCGAAGGTAAGTTCATCTGAAAGAAACACGTTAGTTATAGATTCCATACCTTAGAATAGATTCCCCAGCAATACCAACCCCGGAGGTGGGTCTGCGAACCAATATTACACCAGCAGGTCCTGGAGAACAGAATGGCCAAAGAAGCCGTCTCTCTGGACCTGGCTGTCCAGACACTAGTGTTTTGTAAACGTGTGCAGTGATGCCCACGTAGCTGCCTGACAGATGTCATTCAGAGGAACTCCTCGCCCCAAAGCAGTAGTGGCTGCCGTCGCCCTGGTGGAATTGGCGCGCAGCCCCACTGGAGGCTCCTATTTAGCCAGAGAATAGCATTCCTTAATACACAAAACGACCCATCGGGAAATGGTTCGCTTGTGTATGGCCCGACCTTTCTTGGCACCCATGTAGCCAACAAAGAGTTGGTCATCCACCCGGAACTGTTTTGTGCGATCCAGATAGAAAGAAAGCGCACGTTTTGGGTCCAGACGGTGGAGCCTCTCCTCCTCCTTCGAAGGATGCGGAGGCGGAAAGAAGGTGGGCAAAGTGATGGTCTGCCCGATGTGAAAGGCAGTGACAACCTTGGGAAGGAAGGAGGGACGAGTCTTGAGAACCACCTTGTCCGGATGGACCGACAGGAAAGGAGGTTTGGAGGAAAGGGCCTGGAGCTCACTCACTCTCCTTGCAGAGGTGATGGCTACCAGGAAAGCAGTCTTTAGCGTCAGAAGCTTCAAAGGACAGTTGTGAAGCGGCTCAAAGGGAGCACACATTTAAAAGGTCAATACTAGATTCAAGTCCCACTGAGGAATAACAAAGGGAATAGGAGGAAAGAGATGAGTTATGCCTTTCAAGAAACGATTAACAACCGAAAAGAGAGGGCTGATCTGGAAGCCGAAGGAAGGCAGAGATGGCCGAAAGATAGCCCCTGATAGTACCCAGAGCAGAGCCCTGCTGGGCTAAAGAAAGAAGACACAAGAGAAACTCAGAAAGAGGGGCAGAAAGGGGATCCACAGCCTTTGCTGTACACCATGCCACAAACTTGTTCCACCGGCAGGCGTATACCGTCTTAGTGGAGGGACGCCTGGCTGCCAAGATTACATCACAAACTTCAGGAGGCAGGTCAAAGACGTCAACTGCCGCCGCTCAATCTCCACGCAAGGAGGTGGAGGCTGGACAGGTTCGAGTGGAGGACCGTCCCCTGCTGCTGCGACAGAAGATCCTCCCGAAGAGGCAGTCTGGTCGGAGGATCGATGGCCATGCTGAGCAGCTCAGGATACCATACACTCCGTGCCCAATCCGGAGCCACAAGAATGACTTGGGCCCGGTCGCGCCTTATCTTCTTCAGCACTCTGGGCAGAAGTGGTATAGGCGGAAAGGCGTACAACAGACCGCAACTCCACTCGCAACGAAAGGCGTTGCCTAGCGAGTGCCAACTTGGAAGTTCCAACGCGCAGAATTGCTGACATTGCGCGTTCTCTTCGGTGGCGAATAGATCTAACCAAGGCTCTCGCCACTGTCGAAAGAGACCTTGCACCACCTCCGAGAGAAGATGCCATTCGTGATCCATTGTGCACATGCGGCTGAGTTCATCCGCCCTGGCGTTCAGGGAACCTGCCAGGTGTTGAACCACCAGGGATATGCCCTGATGTTCCAGCCATGTCCAGAGGCGGAGGGCCTCCTGACAAAGGGTCCACCACCCCACCCCACCCTGTTTGTTGCAGTACCACATGGCGGTGGTGTTGTCTGTGAACACCTGCACTACTCTTCCCCGGACAGAGGGAAGGAATGCTTTGAGTGCAAGACGAATCGCCCGGAGCTCCAGAAGGTTGATATGGAGCCCGGACTCCGCCGGAGACCAGAGTCCTCTGATCTCTGCCTCTCCTATGTGGCCGCCCCATCCCAGAAGGGATGCGTCCGTCACCACTGTGTGGTCTGGTTGGGGAAGGGAGAGGGATCTGCAGTTGACCCAATCCAGGTTTGTGAGCCACCACTGCAATTGATGTGCAGTGCCCTCCGAGATCTGGACGCAAACAGACGGATTCCCCTGATGCTGCACCTGCTGAAACTTCAGGTCCCACTGCAGAGCCCGCGTATGCCACCTGGCATGATCGACCAGCAGGATGCAGGAGGCCATGAGGCCCAGCAGCCTCAGGGTCATCCTGACTGAAACCCGGGACAGAGGCTGAAAGATCGGAATCATAGCCCGAATATCCCGGACTCGCTGTTCGGGAGGATAAACCCGAAACCGCACCGTGTCCAGAACCGCTCCGATGAAGAGGAGCTTCTGAGAGGGGATAAGGTGCGACTTCGGCACGTTGATGGAGAACCCCAGCGAATGCAGGAAGTCGGCCGTAGTCTGGAGGTGGGAGACAACAGCCTGGGGTGAGCCCGCCTTCAACAGCCAGTCGTCGAGATAGGGGAAGACAGGAACCCCTGATCTGCGCAGATGAGCTGCGACCACCGCCATGACTTTCGTGAACACCCGAGGGGCGCTGGTTAGGCCAAAGGGGAGCACGGTAAACTGAAAGTGCTCGTGGCCTACCGTGAACCGCAGGTAACGCTGGTGGGCCGGCAGGACGGGGATGTGAAAGTAAGCGTCCTGCAAGTCCAACGCTACCAACCAGTCTCCAGGGTCGAGGGCAGACAAGACCTGAGCATGCTTCAACATCTTGAACTTCTCCTTCCGGAGGAAGCAGTTGACGTCCCCGAGATAGGACGGAGGCCCTTGTCCTTCTTGGGTACCAGAAAGTAGTGGGAGTAACAACCACGACCTACTTCTGGGGCAGGAACACGCTCGATGGCTTCCTTGGCCAAGAGAGCCATAACTTCCTGTTGGAGAAGGCCCAGGTGATCCTCCGACATGCGTTGGTATTGAGGTGGCATGGCTGGAGGGGTAGCCTCAAAGGGGAGGGAGTAGCCCCTTCGGACTATTTGCAAAACCCACCTGTCCGACGTGATGGTGCGCCAGTGGGAGAGTTGATGGCGTATCCTGCCGCCCACTGGCGTTTGATGGGCCTGAAAAGTTGGACTAGGAAGGTTTGGAGGCTGCTGCAGAGGGGGGGGGTTGGTGGACTGGCCTGCCCGCTGGCCCCCTGAACCACGGCGTTGGTTCCCAGGTCCCTGGCCACCCGAAGGTTGGGTAAGTTGCTGTGGCCTGTGGCTCTGGGCGGGACGTAGTGGGGCACCCCTTCCGTAGCCACTGAAGGGGTGAAAAGCAGACTGCACTGGGCGGCTGGAGAGGCCCAAGGACTTGGCCGTAGCCCATGAGTCCTTGAAACGCTCTAGAGCGTTGTCCGCTTTGTCGCCAAAAAGGCGACGGCCATCAAAAGGCACGTCCATCAAGGTGTTCTGGACATCCCCCGAAAAGCCTGTCGATCTCATCCAGGCGTAGCGACGAAGGGCTACTGACGTTGAAATAGTCCTGCCCAGAGAGTCGGCAGTATCCAGCCCACAACGGATGGTAAACTTCGCCGAACCCTCCCAGCGGCAACAGCCTGGGAGAGCACTGTCTGGGCCTCCTCCGGACACTGAGGCAGCACGTGCACAACCGAGTTCCACACAGAGTGGGAATAATGGCCAAAGAGACATGCAGTGTTTACCGACCGCAGTCCTAAGCTGGCGGAAGAGAAAATCTTCTTCCCAAGATGGTCCAGCTTCTTGGATTCCCTTTCCGGGGGAGCGGTAGGGAATGCGCTCTTTAAAGTGGAGGCTTGGACCACCAAGCTCTCCGGGGTGGGGTGTTGGGAGAGGAAAGTGGGGTCGCCCGGAGCCGGGCGGTGGCGTCGGGCAATCATCCTATCCACGGGAGCCCCCGTGTTGGGCCTGGACCACGTGCCCAAAAGGACGTCGGTAAGAGCTTGCAGCCGGTTGAAGCACCTCTGTCAGGAGGTTAGTCCTGACCGCCACCGTAGGAAGCTCGAGGTTGAGGGCCTCAGCTGCCCTACGCAACACCACTGCGTATGACGCTCCCTCCTCCATAGCCACGGTAGGAGGAGACAACACCCCAAGGTCAGGGGAAGTATCAAGACCACTGGCATCCCCCAGTTCCTCTCTCCAGTCCTGTTCAGATCCAAGCTGATCAGTTAAAGGGTCACCTGACCCCTCCCAGTCCTCCTCCTCATCCTCAGGTTGCCAATCTGGCCAAAAAGGGACCCCAGGAGTGAACAGGGGCACAAAAACCCCACTCGGCGCCGGATCCGGGTCCACCTCGGGATGGAGGCCAGGGTCGACGCCGGCCGGGGACACGACCGGCGCTGGTTGCGGGTGGAGGTGTAATAAGGTCAACTGGTGCCGATCCGGATCCAGGCCTGGATCCACTGGGGGCCTGCGGCGCCATGGCCGGAGCCGGCGAAGGAGAAGGCGAAGGCCTAGGCCCCCCAACTGAGTCCGCGGGGCCCGAAGGCGCGCCAGCGGGTTCGGTTCGCCCGAAGATGACATGCATCGCCTCGTAAAATTTACGGAGTTGGGCGGGAATCGCTCTGGGTCCCGGGAAAGGGGGGGGAACCCGGAGCCGACTCTGCAGGCTCCGCACGAGGAGCCGCAGGAGGGGCACCGCCCGCATCCCTCGCCGCGTCAGCCGACCGACGGTGAGAAGTCGAAGAGCGACGCTGCTTCTTCGACTTCTTTTTGTGCTTCAACTTACCCGACCCTGGGTGCGAAGACTTCAATGACTTGGACGAGTGGTGATGGCTCCAGGACCGGTCCCTCGACCTCTCTCGCGACCGGGACCTCGAACGGCGCGGAGCCGACTGCCGGCTATCAAGCTGCTTTCTGGACCGCTCCCGCAAGCCTTCGGCTCCATCGACCGGCAGTCAGAGCACGACTTGGGGTCGTGGTCGCGCTCCAGGCAAAAGAGGCACACGCGATGCGGATTTGTAACCGACATCAGCCGGTTACAGGAACTGCAGGCCTTGAAGCCGGGCATCCCTCGTGTACCAGGAGTCATAGACTCAAAAAAGACGTCGACAAAAGTCGCTCAAAAAAGTCAGTCAAAAGTGACTGGAGGTACCGCTCTCTCCGAATCTGCGCTGGCTGGCGCGAAAAAAGAAAGAACTGGCGTCAGTGCGCGAGGGCGGCGTCTAAGTAGCTGCCGTGACGTTATCTCGGCGACCACGACGCCAACGACGGACGCGGAGCCGACTGACGCCACCTTCCGACGCGCAGAGGTACTGCTGACGAAAAAACTTTCCGGATCCTGTCTGACGCCTGGGGGTAATTCTAAGGTAAGGAATCTATAACTAACGTGTTTCTTTCAGATTATGGATTTTACGTGTTCTGACAGTAAAAACACAAAACAATTGTTTTTAATGTGGAAGGACTTTGGCAAGAAGAGGGTTAGAGGCTGACCCCTCAGCTGTGATAACTTTTGAATGGTGCAACCAATGTCGATATTCCAAGGTATCAGACAACTTGTAACATTAAGCCAGGCTTGATTCTCAAGTCAAAATTAATGTGATATGTTACAGTGACAACTTTTACAAAGCTGCCACTTTGTTGCCTTTAGTCTCTTCTTCCCTGACCGGTTGCACAAGGACCCTGTCCATGAGACAGCTTTCTGGCCTCCTGAGGAGACGTGCTGACGACATCCAGATAAAGAGCCAATAGAAGCCTGCCCTGGAGAAAGGTGTTACCTTCCTTCTGCAGGAAGCCACCAAGGTGTTGGCCCAGATGGTGAGCTTCAAAGGAGAAGCTGCCTGTGAAGGGCATATGGTAACAACTGGGACTGGGGCTGCTCTATTATCTAGGTAGTTAGGCTGGCACTAGGGACAGGGAAGGGGAAACCAGTAGCCAAACCGGTTTCTCAGCGGCCTGTAGCACCCTTGGTAGCCACACTTCTGGGTTGAGGTAGGGAGGCAATTCCCGGAGAAGGAATTACCCCAAAGTAGTGGGGAAGAAGATAATGTGGAGGAGGATGCTTGCAGCATCAGAGAAGGAGCAGGAGGGATCCTACCCCCTTACACAAGGCCAGCAGTGACTTCCAGAGCAGGCTCAATCACTAGCCAGAAGTCCATTCAGGAAGCAATAGCAGTCTTGCCATAGCTCTGGCTGAGAGAAGATTGGCCCTTGAAGAGAGAAAAGTCAGACTGGGCCTGGGGCCCAGAGACAAAGGTGGGAAGTGTAATTGGAGGGTCTGACAGGGGTGCCCAGGATATCAGATTACTGACCACGGAGATGACATTTACAAGTGGCTGGCCTCATATGAGAAAGCCCCCAGAATAAGGAAGGTGGGTAAACAACATTGGGGAATACTACTGTGGGAGTTACTACCAGTAGTTGGTAGGGACAGACTGCTCACACTCACGGATGAGATAGCTGAGTCCTACTCATACACAAAGGCAGTACTTATGGAACTATTTGATTTATCCCCTGAAGAGTATAGGCAGATGCATAGGAAAACTCAGAAGCACAAAAGGGGGTAACTCAGACCTGGGTTGGCCTTGTTGACAATTCAGTTAAGGCACTAAATTAACAAGTTTACTTACCTTCAGTAGCACTTTTTCTGGTGTATACAAAGTCTACCTGCAGATTCGTCTCCTTTTGAATATCCCAGACTCAAGGCCAAACAATAGTGTTTTGCAAACATGTGAAGGGAGGGCCAAGTTGAAGAGCTGATCACCGAGTCTAAATGCTCTCTTTCTGTCAATATAGAAGCTGACCTCCCTTTTGGGGTTAAGTCTATGTGGGATGAGGAGGAGGATAGAAGGTGGAAAATGTAATGGGTAGACCTAAGTGGAAGGCAGTAACCATTTTTCTCAACACTCGAGAAATTAAGAGTATGGGAGGAAATGCATACAGGAACGGAGCAGACCACTTGAGGGGAAACGCACCTCCCAATCCTCCCTGCATCGGATACTGAAGGGCAGAGAATTTTGGGCTGTGAGTGTTTTCTAGAGTGGCACACAGATCTACAAGAGGAGTCCTCCATAATTGAAAAATGTCCAGGATCACATCTGGGTGAAGGCGCCACTCATGGTCTGCCAAATGATAATGGCTGAGACTGTCTGCTCGTACATTGAGAACTCCGGGCACGTGATTTGCTACTACACAAATCTGTTGGTCCTGAGCCCAGGACCAAAGCTGGCAAGAAGAGTTTACCTCATTTCTCCCTGTTTATTGCTGTACCACATTGCTGTTGGGATGTCCATCAAGATTTTGACCGACAGACCCTGAAGAGAAGGAAGGAAGGCCTTGAGAGCGAGACATATTGGCCGTAATTCCAACAGATTGATATGTAAGCTTTGTTCTCCTGGTGACCAGAGGCCTCTGATCTCCAGTTCCTCCAGATGAGCTCCCCACCCTAGGGTATAGGAATCTGTGATAAATATATCCACTTAAGGTGGAGCATGAAATAGTTTTCCTTGATGCAGGTTGTTTCCCTTGAGATCTTTATGCATCGCTGAAGATCTCCAATGTGTTGGAACCAGTGCTTGCAGAGGCACCACTGGAGGACCACTATGTGCCAGCGTGCATTTGTGACCAGCAGAAAGTAGGAGGCTAGCGGACCTAAAGTTTGTAAGACCGTCAGAGCTGGAATGATCGCTCCATTCAGAAACATCAGCATAATAGCCTGAATGTCTGAATTCCTCTGAGGTGGAGGAAAGGCTCGATTCGAAGTGGTATCCAATACTGCCACTATAAACAGAGGGACCCATTTACAAAAAAATGGCACAGGGCAGCGCTTCAAGTCTTTTTTCTGTGCTGCCTACGCGAATTTGAAAGGGCAAGAATGCACCATATTTACAAGATACTGTGTATTGCTGTGCTTTCAGTCAGCGCACAATTTGATGCCTAACGCAAACGCAGTCATGGTGCACGGGTGTCTGCATTGTTGGCAAGGCTGTTTTTGTGCAGGAAGAGGCACCTTCCTGCACAAAAACAACTCATTGAGGCATTTTCCTCTTTTTATGTGTGCTGCAGAATGCTGAACACATGGAAAGAGGAAAAATGAGAAGAAATTGAAACATTTCTCCTCATTACGCCTGCTCTGGAGAGGCGTAATGTTTTGGCAATGCCCCAAGTTTATGTGATTTTGTAAATCTGAGGCAGCCCCAAAATCTATGGGTGTTGCATGGGAACACCCACTGCAATACCCATGGAACACCTCCTTGACGCAGAGTAAGGCAATGCAGTGCTTTGTGTTGCCTTATCTTACTCCATATCTAAGAGGCCATGCAAAGCCACGCAGGGTGGATTTGCATAGCCTCATAGATATGATTAAGAGGCTTGCGCCTCGGGATGAAGGAAGTGGCCCGACTAGGGTCACCTGGGTCACTCACGACCACCTCTCAGCCTTCTGTACCAAATGAATAGTCGGTCAGACAATAGAGAATACAAACCAAATATCTATTTATTAAGGTACACTCAGAGTGGAGCCCAATATGTCCAGTCGCTAGGAGTGCTGCAGAGGGACTGACATCAGCAAGCATAACAATACATTATGTACACTTCGAAACCAATGAAAGCACGCCCACCATGGAATTTCCCAAAGAGATGCAGCTGGACAGTAAATTACAAAGGAGTAAGTTTCGATTCTGAGGCCGGGCACACATTATCTACTATTCAAGGTCACTCTGCCTGTACCCACCACTAGACAAGTGGGAGAAGGCCTACATCTAAAAGGAAAGGTATGCGCTAATAAGAACAGTGCGTTCATTAGGGTAGCAAAACTCAGCTCTGAAGAAACATAACCTAGAGAAGGCTGTTTCTCTGAAATGGCAAAGGATTAGTTTCGATTATAATTCAAAATGGCAGCCATGCACAAAATGGTGCCGCGAACGCTAACTTTACAGAAAACAATGTGAATGCCTATTTTTCTATTCTAACAGACCCTCCTTTTAGCATGAGCTAAACATTTTTTATAATAGCAAAATACATATAATTCAATAAATCATGAATAAACTGTTTTAGGAGCACTCCATATCTTCAGCTTTGGGAAGGGAAACAGTAAGGAGGGAAGAAGTCTAAAAAATACCCGCATCTATTTGCATGAGGTCTTCTACTTCCTTTTGAATCATAATTGTTGCATTAGTATTATGAATCGATATTCTCTTAGGAGCGAGAAGGGTGGTGCAATAAGAGCAACAAAAGGGGAGACACTGGACCAGGACACAGCAGGAGATCACAATCACAATGAAATAAATCACGTTTTCAAGGATCCAACCCCAACCACCAAAAAGAGACCAACTCCAGTCCCCACTCTCTATTCCTATTCCTTTAACATTTTCTAGGATATCTAAAATGTGTTGGGTAATGTTCTTTTTCATATTGGTGAGCCCGACTACACACTGTTCTCCTACTACTGCGCACACACCACCACTCTTAGCTAGGATCAAATCAACAGCATATCTAGTCTGCTCAGAATATATCAGCATACTTTCCAATTGGGTGGTGATGTCGCACAAAGCCGCTACTGTGGAATTAGACAGTATCTGCAGCTTACTTCCAAAATATTCTCTAGCTCTTTCACCCCTGGCCATTGCAGTACCACCAAAGGTAATAATGGAGGAGAGAATATATCTAAAGGTAATACCAACACTATAATTATTGACTTCCAAATCTGTCACTACATCACAGAACTCTGCAGTCAATGTTCTTTTTACCCATCTTACACTTGGTTTACTGTACTTACATGGCACGCCTAGAGTGAGCATCATCCCTAGAGCAACATCATCTGTGCCATTATAAACATTTGAGTAAGTACCATTAGACAATAAATAAAATCCTGGGTGTACACAAAGTGGTCCTTCATAATCTACTGGA
Organism: Calotriton arnoldi; assembly: GCA_963921515.1. Classification (NCBI taxonomy): domain Eukaryota; kingdom Metazoa; phylum Chordata; class Amphibia; order Caudata; family Salamandridae; genus Calotriton; species Calotriton arnoldi. The sequence goes on along the minus strand of CAWUFW010000899.1, from coordinate 2,089,391 downwards.
GCATATCTGGTATTCATTCCAAAGGTGCTCGGGTCCTTATCTTTCACTAAAGACATTGTATTTTTGAACAACACTATCCCAGAACAATTAATATACAGAAATGCGTCAGTATTATTTATTATCGGACAACAGGCAGATAATAACCAGCTTTCAGTGTGACTGTTAAATCTTGGTAGTGCCAGCCCACTAAGGTAACGTTCTGTTCTTTCATATACAAATTATCACAATACGTATTATTGTCACACCCCGGATATTCCCTTCCTCCAGGCTTCCTGTAATACAAACAAGGGCCAGGATACCCCATACCAAACTCACCCCTTACCTCTACGAATTGGGCTGGGCGGGTATACGTATAATTGACAAGTGACAATGGATAAACAGTCCATAAACTTGTAACAGTTTCGGTGGGATAACAAGCTGTACCTTCTCCAAAAAATCTTTTATGTGCGTCTAGAAATACATTACTTGGGGCTGTCCTTTTTGTGCTGACTTGGGAAACAACCTTTTTCTTAGTCCTTGACGGCGCATCCTGATCATGTTCCAAAACCCAGGACACCCCAATCAATAGTAGCAACATCACAAAAATAGCACATAATATCTTTTTCTTGGTGGACCAAAATATACGTGTGTGAACAAGTGGAATCACTGGCTTCTCTTCATCAGCAACCATTCTGCCAAAGGGATGCATAGCAAATGATGAAGCAAGGGGGCAAAATGCCAGCAAGAAGAATATACAAGTTCCTAGTGTCCGTCAGAGCCTCACTGGTACAGGCTCCTATTGTTCATCAAAACGTTGGCGCTCTTGAGCACCGGTGGTGGAGCTTGCTCTGTCCTAAGCTCGGTTCCCACGTCGACCAGGATAATGTACCCCGAAGGGGATACTTTCGATCTATCCTGTCCAATGTTCAAACAGTGCACAAATCTCACATCACCCTAAACTAACTCAGTTGGTACTATAGCAAAGTATACCCTAACTTACACAGTCCATCCCTAACTAATCTGACTTCTCCTTTGGTGCACCGTTCCTCAGCTGAGGGCGCAGATTGTACCTAGTGACGCCAGGCACAGAAGGATCAGCAAAAAGGGGCTCCTGGATAGCTCGTATTTCCGGAGGAACTGCTGCATTCAGCACTTCACCATTTTCCTCATCCGTTTTGGTCAAGGTTAGCCTGGCGTCGCTGAAGGGGACAAACTGAGGCACCGTCTCACACTCGGAGTCCCCTACTCCACCCCTCACCCATTGATCGTAGGGCAAGGGTAGAGGCATCCTGAGACAGTGAGTCATGTGCACCCAGTTTTTACGGCCGGCGACCTTGACTGCTGTGCGTGTTGATAGGAGGACCTGCTCCGGTCCCTTCCACCGTGGCTCCAAACTCTTCTTCCGCTGGAAGTTCCTTACCAGCACGAAATTGCCAGGCTGAAAATCATGTCCGGGCCCCTCTGGTGTAGCTGGCAGGGCCTCACGGACCTGTTGGTGAATAGAACGCAAACTTTCAGTTAACTGAGCAAGGTAGTCTACTAACAACGGGTACTCAATATATCGGAAAATCGCCGAGGGCGCGGGACGCCCCAGACATTTTCCGGGCATCCAAACACGACCTCGTACAGTGACAATCCTGTTCCAGAATGAGCTGTTGTTCTTGTCGACAAAAGAGCTAATGATAAAGCATCTGGCCACTGTAACCCTGTTGTCTCCTGAATTTTTGCCAGTTGCAGTTTGAGAGTACCATTGTACTTCTCAACCAAACCTGCTGACTGTGGATGATTGGCAGCATGAAACGTTTGCTTAATGCATAGACCATCACAAATCAATTGAATCACTTTGGCATTAAAATGACTTCCATTATCACTCCAGATCAAATGGGGCAAGCCAAAACGAGGAAAGAACTCCTTCAGGAGTACCTTTGCAGTCGGAATGGCTGTATTGTCTTTGGTAGGATAAGCCTCAACCCATTTACTAAATGCGCAAACGACCACCAAGACATACTTCCAATTATTGCACCTATCTAATTCTATGTAATCCATTTGAAGGACCTCAAAAGGAAAAGTGGGTGGTGCAAAATTACCAGGTGGTGTAGGGGTACCTTTTCCAGGATTGTGCATCATGCACACCATACAGTACTTAACTAAATGTACAACGTTTTTCGAAATGTTATCATTCTGCCATACAGGGTCTAATAACTTGCAAATACCCTTAGCTCTGAAATGGGCTGAGCCATGAGCCATTGTGACTAAAGGAAGAACATATGCATCTGGCAAAATCCATCTCTGCTTCCCTGACTTATCAATCCAACATCCCTCATCGTTCAATTGTGCTGTACTTTCTTGCCACATTGCTAATTCCTCTATTGTAGCCTCACTTTGTATCTCTTTCACATTCTCGAGTGTATCCTCAAACATGGTAACTTCAGGCACCCACCTAGCGGGACCTGCTACGAACATTCTTTTTATTTTAGTTTGGGCTGTTTCCTTAGCTGTCTGATCTGCAAATGCATTTCCCCTACCTACATCGTTAGTGACTTTCTGGTGGGCACTACACTGTACTATAGCCAATTTCTTGGGGAGTGTCAAAGCAGACAAAAGCCTCAATATGAGGTGCCCATGCTGAATTTTTGAGCCATGCGAAGTAAGGAACACTCTCAGCCCAGAGTCGCCCAAAGTTATGCGTGACGCCAAAGGCATACTGGTTGTCAATATAAATATTGACAACCAGTCTCTCACTCAGTTCGCAAGCTCGTATTAAGGCAAAAAGCTCAGCAGCTTGGGCCGACTGATAAGGAACTCATGATGTCTCAACTACTGTACGCAGTGTGGTGATAGCATACGCAGCAGTTGTAGTACCATCTGGTAATTTAAAACAAGAGCCATTGACATATAGTTCCCCCTGTGGGTCAGATAAGGGAACATCAGTCAGGTCTACCCATCCTTTCATCTCTTCTTCCGTCCGGAAGATACAGTCATGTTTGTCAATCTCATCACTCTCAGAAGGGAGGGGCAGTAACGTGGCTGGATTCAGAGTGACACATCTTTTGATCATAATATGTTTAGCGAACAATGTTAATTCATAGCCAGTCAGACGTGCACTGGTGAGGTGCTGTGTCTTTGTCTTATTCAAGAGTGTATCTACAGCATGAGGTACCATGACTGTGAGATCAGTATCAAGTACGAGACCAGCTGATTGTCTTATCGAGGCAGCCACAGCCGTGACCGTTCTTAGACAACTCGGAGGGCTCTTGCGACAGGATCAAGAACAGCAGAAAAATAAGCACACGGCCGTTGCTTATCTCCAGATTTCTGTGTTAAAACAGAAAGCGCGCAACCAGCCATCTCATGGACGAACAACACAAACGGTTTGTTATAGTCAGGGGTGCCAAGGACTGGAGCTGAACAAAGCGCAGTTTTCAATTGCTCAAAAGACTGCTGACATTCAGGCATCAAAGGCAGGGGCTCATGTACGTCTTTAGTGGTTAGTGCAAGCAAGGGTTTGATTAGTAAGGAGTAGTTAGGTATCCACTGCCGACAGTAGGAAGTGATACCTATGAAAGCGCGCACATCTTTCTGAGTCTGTGGGATGGGCATTTTAACAATAGTACTGATGCGCTTAGGGGGCAATCTCCTGCCCTCCTTCGACAGTAGGTGACCTAAGTAGGTGACCTCCTGTCGACAATACTGAAATTTAGTAAGAGACACCTTATGTCCATGTTGAGCCAAATGCAACAACAATTTAACTGTACTGTCTCTACAACCCTGCTCAGTATCAGAAGCGATAAGGAGGTCGTCAACATATTGCATCAATACATTACCTGTGGGGAGCGAAAGGGAATCCAATTGAGACTTTAAAGCCTGACTGTAAATACTTGGACTCTCAGTATAGCCCTGAGGAGCTCGACAGAACCTAAAGCTTCTGCCAGCTAGTGTAAACCCAAAGCAGTACCTGCTATCTGGATGAATAGGAATACTGAAGAATGCATCTTTCAAGTCAGTGACAGAGAAGAATTTAACAGTAGAAGGAATCATTGTCAAAAGAGTAGTAATGTCAGGGACCACTGGAAACTGGGGAACCACTATTTTATTAACTTTGTGCAAATCAATCACAAAATGGTAAACATCTCCATGTTCATCAAGGGAACCTGAGGGTGTCCGTTTAAGAATTGGAAGAATAGGGCTATTACAAATATTAGCAGACGTCTCCTCAATCACTCCCTTTTTATTCAAGTCCTGAATAATTTGCAATAAGGCTCGCTCTCCTGCCCGCGGTATTTTATACTGAGGGATATGGGGCAAAATAGCGCCATCCTTAACTTGTATCAAAAATGGTGATATCTGCAGTAGTCCCACGGCTGTATCACCTGTCGCCCACAAAGTGGGTGGCACATCAGCATATTTAACAGGAAGAGGCGTATCTTTGGACAAACACTGTTTAGCATGTACTACATCTGGTCCCATTGTCATATAGACACCTGCTGAGGAACAATAAATAGTAGCATGTAGTTTCTTCAACAAATCCAGACCCATCAAATTTTCACCACAGTTGGATGTCAGCAAGAATGGCGAATCCACAGTGAAAGGACTAATAGTCAACGCAAGGGGTCTTGAAATGAGGCTTACAACCGGTAAGCCTACCGAAACGTTATTATGGCCAGACAGAGCCGCCCCAGGGACCATATTTTGAGAAACAGAACTTTTTGTCGCACCAGTGTCCACCAAACATTCCTTAGTCGAACCTTGCAGTTCCGCTGTTACATAAGGACCACGCTGGTCTACAGGTATCTGAACTGGTCCCCCACTCTGTCCCTGGCTGTGCTAGCTGTAAGACATCCCTGTCACTTCCTCCATATCATAATCATCATGATAGTACTGTCCATCCCGAGGGTCATCAAAATAATTATTATCAGAACCACCCTGTGAGGCTGCAGCATTCTGTGTCCTATCAGCCCCACCAGCTCCACGACCTAGTCCACGAGACCCTCGTCCTCTAGGGACCGCTACCTTCTCCAAAAGCACAGGACACTCGCTACACCAGTGTCCCTCCTCCTTACAGTACGCACACTGATTCGGCCCCAAAGGCGTAATATTTGGCTGCCCACTAGTGCATGGAAGCTGTCGGGCAGGACCACCACGTCTTCTACCTTTCCCTCTAAAAGCCTGTTGCAACAACACCTTTGTTTTCAAATCCTTATGCCTTTTCTCTGTTCTCTCCTTTTACTCATTATCCCTATGTTCATAATACTGTGCCATATTCAAAATAACAGAGAGGGAAGAAGTGGACCAAGTACTTTCAGAGGCCTGCAATCGAGTCGCAATTTCAGGAAGCAGATTAGAAACAAATCTATTAACAAACAACCGAACACCTCCCTCAATAGACAAATTCTGCCCACTGTAATCCAAAAACGTACCTTCAAACCGAGTAAAAAAATCAGACATACTCTCATCTTTCTTTTGTTGACAAGCTGACAGCTTATCCCAATCTACTTTCCTTGGCGGAATAAGGGAATGCATATAGGTAATATAACGACCTGGCAATGCTAAAGTTTCCGCTCGGGGCTTATCACCTGGCTTTCTTTCCTGGTCCCATGCTTTAATTTGATCACATGTACCTCACAACTCCACAACATGGTCTTGTGTGGGTACCTGCCTCCAAATATCAACCGGAACCAGCAAACCAAAAAACATTTCAATATCAGCAAGAGTCATTACAGTGGATTCCTTATAATATGCAGTAGGATTTTTCCTAGGGTCAGGCAGATGAGTTCTAAGAGATAAAACTTCACTTCTTTTCCACGGAGTATAAACCCATTGGTCCTGAAAACGGGCCGCCTCCCTCAGCCTAGTAATATTACCACGGCCATCCGTTAATTCCGGCAATTCTGGATGATATATAGGATGAACCTCCCGCATCGGAAACTGAGACACTGACCTGGGACTTTTCTCATGTAGTCTTCCCCTATAAGCTATTATTGTTGAAACATTAGCAAACTTGTCCTGGCCCCAATTCACTAATATACACCCGATCTCTGATGTCATATAAAATTTGAGGCGCTTCCGCTTCAAAGTACTGTTGCCAAAGACCAATTAAAGTTGCACACATGTATTTAAGGGCATGCTGCTGTATAAAGTGCTCAAAATCTCTCATAGGCGCCCAGACATCCTCTACACTATAAATAGGATTACGGGCCCACTGTGCAGCCTGGTTAGCTATTACCTGTTTCTCATTATCTCCCACATCAGATCGCACTAACGGTCCCATGCGCTCCTTAAATTTCGTCCAATCCCTATCCTCAAATTCACCTACCGGTGTCCCGCTACTTACTAATGTCGGAGGATGAAAAACCATAGTGGGAGAAGCAACAGAAGTAACAGACACTATCGTCGCTGATTGTTGTGTCGCAGGAGAAAGAGCTGGCAAAAGGGACGCTGAGACAATAGGTGTGGCAGGGGTACTAACAGTCACAGTTGCAACAGACGGCAAAGAAACAGAAGGAACAGGAGGAGGAGCCGAAGCCACAGCTGTTGAAATAGGATCACTGACAGAATATCGACAGTCAGAATATCGAGGTACAAAAATATCGTCACAAAAATATCGATGTCCAGAATATCGAAGTCCTATCTACATAATGGTAAGTACAAAAATATAGAAAAAATATATAATTGTTAAAAATATCGGGTATTTTTAATGTTAAAAAAATAACGTAAAATAAAGTAAATAATACAAATAATTTAAAAAAACATAGTTAAAATTATTAGAAAATGTTTAAAATTATAAGTAATACATATAATGTAAAAATAAATTAAACATATATATGTCTAAAATATAATATATATACTTAATAATATTTATAAATAATTATTTTATTAACTTATAAATTGTTAAAAAACATTAAAAATTATAAATAATATATATACACATACACCAATAATATAAATTAAAAACAAAAAACATATATAACAAATTAAAATATTAAGGTGTCCATTACGATGTCGGACGGTAAAAAATCCGCCATCTACCACAGTGTAAAAAATCTGCCCGCCTACACCGTCTGAATACCGACCGAGCAATTACAACGCCTCGAACCGAAAACCGCCGGAGGCGGAAAATAAACAAAAAATACCGCCCGCCCATGTCCGAGTCTAAGTCCATCCGCCCGCCACGGACGGAAAGACGCACGACAACCCAAAACCGCCCGCCCTGGACGACCTGGACACCGCCCGTGAAATTAGGATCGCACCGACATGAGCGCGGAAAATACACAAATACACTGCCCGCCAGCGCAAACAACAGTGACGAAAATGGACACGGCGGAAGCACTGGCGGCCACGTCCATGCACAGAAATCATCCGCAGACAAAAACAAACACACACAACATGGCCAACAAGTCCACACAGCAACCCACGCACAAATACCCAAACACTGTACACATCCCGGAAACAACCCCCTGGACAAACAAATCAACTACAAATCCCAGAACACCAGCCACAACACACCTGAAAACAACAGACCATCATGACACACCCACATAGGTAAGTACAAAACCAGCCCCTTCACAGACCACAACCCCATGCAACATTACAAACTGAGGACGAAAGCACACAACACAGCGAGACAGAAAGGACAGCAGCACACCACAGACACGCACCTATCACACCCATCACCACCACCACCACCAAACACCGGCCACACAAACCCCCTGCACATCACACACCACACACCGCACCAGCACCACAAACACCAAAACACACACCATGGCACCACACAGAATGCCCAAGTTCACTTCCACCGAGCTGACGGTCATGGTCGACGAGATCGTCAAGGTGATTGTTGCTGATTGTTGTGTCGCAGGAGAAAGAGCTGGCAAAAGGGACGCTAAGACAATAGGTGTGGCAGGGGTACTAACAGTCACAGTTGCAACAGACGGCAAAGAAACAGAAGGAACAGGAGGAGGAGCCGAAGCCACAGCTGTTGAAATAGGATCACTGACAGAATATCGACAGTCAGAATATCGAGGTACAAAAATATCGTCACAAAAATATCGATGTCCAGAATATCGAAGTCCTATCTACATAATGGTAAGTACAAAAATATAGAAAAAAATATATAATTGTTAAAAATATCGGGTATTTTTAATGTTAAAAAAATAACGTAAAATAAAGTAAATAATACAAATAATTTAAAAAAACATAGTTAAAATTATTAGAAAATGTTTAAAATTATAAGTAATACATATAATGTAAAAATAAATTAAACATATATATGTCTAAAATATAATATATATACTTAATAATATTTATAAATAATTATTTTATTAACTTATAAATTGTTAAAAAACATTAAAAATTATAAATAATATATATACACATACACCAATAATATAAATTAAAAACAAAAAACATATATAACAAATTAAAATATTAAGGTGTCCATTACGATGTCGGACGGTAAAAAATCCGCCATCTACCACAGTGTAAAAATCTGCCCGCCTACACCGTCTGAATACCGACCGAGCAATTACGATGCCTCGAACCGAAAACCGCCGGAGGCGGAAAATAAACAAAAAATACCGCCCGCCCATGTCCGAGTCTAAGTCCATCCGCCCGCCACGGACGGAAAGACGCACGACAACCCAAAACCGCCCGCCCTGACGACCGAGACACCGCCCGTGAAATTAGGATCGCACCGACATGAGCGCGGAAAATACACAAATACACCGCCCGCCAGCGCAAACAACAGTGACGAAAATGGACACGGCGGAAGCACTGGCGGCCACGTCCATGCACAGAAATCATCCGCAGACAAAAACAAACACACACAACATGGCCAACAAGTCCACACAGCAACCCACGCACAAATACCCAAACACTGTACACATCCCGGAAACACCCCCCTGGACAAACAAATCAACTACAAATCCCAGAACACCAGCCACAACACACCTGAAAACAACAGACCATCATGACACACCCACATAGGTAAGTACAAAACCAGCCCCTTCACAGACCACAACCCCATGCAACATTACAAACTGAGGACGAAAGCACACAACACAGCGAGACAGAAAGGACAGCAGCACAGCACAGACACGCACCTATCACACCCATCACCACCACCACCACCAAACACCGGCCACACAAACCCCCTGCACATCACACACCACACACCGCACCAGCACCACAAACACCAAAACACACACCATGGCATCACACAGAATGCCCAAGTTCACTTCCACCGAGCTGACGGTCATGGTCGACGAGATCGTCAAGGTGCACCCACAAATCTATGGGAACCAGGTCCAACAAACACCACTATCCACCAGAAACCGGTTGTGGAGCAGGATCGTAGACCAGGTCAATGCAGTCAGGAACGTGCCACGCAACAGAGGCGAAATTAACAAAAGGTGGAACGACCTGAAAAGCGTGGTCAAGAAGAAGGAGTCCAAGAATCGTGAGCTGGCTGCCAGGACTGGCGGAGGTAATCCCGCGCTATACAAGACCTTCAAGGCGTGGGAGGAGAAGGTGCGAGTCATCATACATCCGGAGATCCTCACCGGATTACCAGGGGAGTGGAGGCTGGTAAGTACAAACAAACGTATACCAGCACACCGCTATGTAATCACATGCACCACCACCATGCCATAGCTCCGAGGGACAAACACCCCCATGTCCAGTACACAATACACAAGACATCACCCACACATGCAACAGACACTCACACACACTCAGCCCAAAGCTACCAACTAACAAAACCATGGGGGCATGTGTACAGTCAGCCAGCACCGCAACTCCCACCAGGTCCCCTTGTACTCCAGAAGCGCCAGAAGGAGCACCCCCCACACCCACACCCATGTGTCAGCCATAGCTGCACTAACCGACAAGTAACAGGTAAGTAGCCGGAACACAAAGTCAGTGGGTCGGAGGGGGGACAGCTGAAGTACAACACCCACCAGGCCCCCACTCCCTCAGACCAGCAAGGTGGAGCACCCCACCCTCCCAGTACCATGTGGCATCCATCGCATTGCGCACTCAAAAATCAACCTGTAGGTGGGAAACTGTACAGGGCGGTGCGTCTGTAGGCATGAGGACTGTACTACGACTGACACATGGGACATGTCACGTAGCAGAGGAACACGCAGCACTGCTCCCAGTCACAATCATGAGACCAATGTGCACACGGACATGTATTACAGAGTCATACCCCACATGACCCATCACAGATACAGCAACACCTAAGGAGCCACGTCTGCATGCACAAGTCCCACTGGAGTACAGACCCACACGGCAGGCACTGTGCCACCCATCACACACATCAGCAACACCATCGAAGTCTTGTCCATGTAGTCCTTACTGCCTGTCACCCACACATCGTACAACAACGCCCATGTAAGACAGACCATACTAGAAGTAACAGCTTGGAACCACAATATTGCACACAAACACCACTGGACCCATGAAACACACAGGCACACAATGCACATTCAACATATCATCCATCTCATCTCTCAGCCCCAGTGTCATGAAAGGTAAGTCATCCGAACAGCTGGCCCTCATACAGTAGTCATGCAAAGATACCTGCCCATGACAAATCATGTGCCTGCAGTGACTGAAGCCCACGTCACACTGCGAGTAACAACACACATAATATAGTCAACACCCCAAGAGCACAGCATTGATGCACATGTATGAGGGCAGCACGCACACAAAGGATTTGGCCCATCTGCAATACGTTGTGTGGCACACAACAAGCACGAACTCACAACAATGCTACCAATGTAATGTCCATGAATGATAACAGTCAGCAGATATGCCGGGCATGTGAGACAGACACACACCTTTGTCTATGCACTGTCATGTTGCCAGAACACATGTCACGTTCTGCACCCATTACTCACAGTATGTACCCCAAAAGCATATTTCAACCCAAAAGCGTTTAGGGGGCTGTACCCCCTTTTGGCTTCAGCGTTGCTAAGCGTTCCATTTGAACCCCAAAAGCATATTTCAACCCAAAAGCGTTTAGGGGGCTGTACCCCCTTTTGGCATCAGCGTTTCTAAGCGTTCCATTTGAACCCCAAAAGCATATTTCAACCCAAAAGCGTTTAGGGGCTGTACCCCCTTTTGGCATCAGCGTTGCTAAGCGTTCCATTTGAACCCCAAAAGCATATTTCAACCCAAAAGCGTTTAGGGGCTGTACCCCTTTTGGCATCAGCGTTTCTAAGCGTTCCATTTGAACCCCAAAAGCATATTTCAACCCAAAAGCGTTTAGGGGCTGTACCCCTTTTGGCATCAGCGTTTCTAAGCGTTCCATCTGTCCCCCAAAACCATCGTTCAACCCAACATCGTTGATGGTCCTGGAGCCCTCATACACCCGAGCCACAAAATATAGGAGCAGAGCAACACACACCCATCGGCATTGCTAATCCGTCCCATGCCACATGTCCACATGACACAGTTCCATTGCCTAGCCCACGCATACACACATCGTACATCCACACACACGCCTCTGGGCAACCTGTGCACGACAGTGCACGAACTGTGAATGTCAGACAACCAATACATACTTTGCTAGGTGCAACACAATGACCCATCTCATTCTCCCCACAGGTGCCGAACTGCTGGATGCTGGAGAGGGTGACAGCAGCCAGCACAGCCAGTCCGCAAGCCCCCGACCCGGACTCACGGATGTAGAGGAGCTGGACACCTCTCCGGACACGGACCACCCAGCAGGCCCATCTGGAGTGGCAGGGCACACCCGCCCCCCAGGGCCCCTCCTACCCACCAACACATCACCCAGGGCTGCTGACCAGTCACAGACCCCTGCTGCCACGCTCGTTGCGGCCACCACCACCGCCGCAATCACCACCACCACCGCCGCAACCACCACCCCCGCCGCAACCACCACCACCACGCCAACCCTGGCCACAGCCCCACGGATGTAGAGGAGCTGGACACCTCTCCGGACACGGACCACCCAGCAGGCCCATCTGGAGTGGCAGGGCACACCCGCCCCCCCCCTTTTGTAACCCCCCTTTTGTATCGCCCTGCGCAAGGGGTGGCACGGCCGTCGGGCTCCACCCTGGGAGCCAGACCGAGGACCGTGGTGAGCAATGTGGCTAGTGGGCAGGTCGGTGGCAGCAGTACTGGTAGGAGGAGCAGGGCCAGGCCAACGCCATCTGAGCCTGGGAGCCAAGCCCTGCCGCAAATCGCCAGAGTCCTTGGGGCCTATGAAGAGGCCCAAGGACAATGGGCCAGGTCGGCTTCCGACACGCGGGAGGTCCTTGGGGTGTTGAGGTCCATGGACGCCCATATGGGCCAATTCGTGACCCGTGGACCAACTTGGACCTCATGGGCCAGCTGGTGGTGGTGGTGAGGGCACAAGCAAGGCCAGCAACACCACCTCCGCCACCACCTGCTGTGGCGCAGGGTCGTGCAGCATCGCGTTCCCCTGCGTCCACAGCGAGTGAGCACTCCTCAGCCACCACCAGCGGCACATCAACACACCCCCCCCTACCAAACATGGAAGGGGCCGTCCGAAGAGGAAACAGGTGTCCAGAGAGGACTTCGCACGCACCAAACGCCAGTGAGTCAGCCAGCCACCTTGACCACCTACTGCATTGACTTGTACTATGATCCTACCCCACACTGCCATGTGAATGGCATGTGTCTGTTGGACTGTGGACATAGAACTACATGGGTACACCTTGACCATCACACAGCCATGACCGTCAACTTATTGTCACAGCATGCACCACATTTGTCATCACCTTGCACACAATCACAGGTCTCCGCTGTAAATAAATACACCTTGATCACAATCTGCTTTATGTGTCCTGGGTTTATTCAACGATGTGCAATCGCCACCATGAGCAGAAATGCATCTGCTGTGTGGCATGTCGATGGGACAGGAGAGGCTGTAGGGACCTAGGGGTGAAAAACAGAACAAGAGTACATTCAATGAGTGTGTCACACACTCATCACACAGTACTTGTCACCAACTACAAGCAATGTACACACATCTCACAGAGCAACAGGGCACAATGCTACAGCCACTGTCAGTGGCATACCAACCTGGACATGGACCATTGACACACAGCACTCAGTGAACAAAAGGCCCCCGTGACAGAGCACACATACACCTGCACAACTACAGCTACATCAGCCGTCGTACATGGACACTCACCGTCAAGTGAAGTAGCGGGCGATGAGCTGCTGACGCACATTCACAGCTTCCTCCTCTCCACTGTCCTCTTCACTCGAGCTGTCCTGGTCTGCAGGCTGGGGCCCTGGTTGATCTCCGTCATCCACAATTAGGGGGATCTGCTTGCGAATAGCCAGATTGTGCAGCATGCAGCAAGCCACTATTATCTGGCACACCTTCTGTGGGGAGTACGCCAGTGCACCCCCAGTGCGGTCCAGGCATCTGAACCTGGACTTGAGGAGGCCAAAGGTCCGCTCAACCACACGTCTGGTCCTCCCATGTGCCTCATTGTAGCGGACATCAGCTGGGCTCCCAGGACGTCGTAATGGGCTGAGCAGCCAGGGCCCATTCGGGTAAGCAGAGTCACCTGGGTGTGAGGGACACAGAGAACCGTTGCAATTCCAACAGGACACAAGACAGCATCGCACAGCCAGCACGCTACACTACTCCACATACTCACCGACAATCCAGCCACGGTCCGGTTGCAGATTGGTCATCAGACGTGGTAGGATGCTGTTGCGCATGATGTGCGCGTCATGTGCCGATCCTGGGAACTTCGCACACACGTGTGAAATCACCATGTCCGCAAGGCACACCACTTGCACATTCAGGGAGTGCGTGTGCTTTCGGTTGCGGTAGAGGTGCTCAGTGGCCTGTGGTGCAACGAGGCCAACATGGGTGCAATCTATTGCACCAACGATTGCGCCCGTGATTTTGTCTGCCTTTCTCCCCTTTTTCCTTCTGTGCCCCTCGCTGCCCCATTGTCGTTGTGCCCGTGATTTTGTCTGCCTTTCTCCCTTTTCCTTCTGTGCCCCTCGCTGCCCCATTGTCGTTGTGCCCGTGATTTTGTCTGCTTTTCTCCCTTTTTCCTTCTGTGCCCCTCGCTGCCCCATTGTCGTTGTGCCCTTGATTTTGTCTGCCTTTCTCCCCTTTTTCCTTCTGTGCCCTCGCTGCCCCATTGTCGTTGTGCCCGTGATTTTGTCTGCTTTTCTCCCTTTTTCCTTCTGTGCCCCTCGCTGCCCCATTGTCGTTGTGCCCGTGATTTTGTCTGCCTTTCTCCCCTTTTTCCTTCTGTGCCCCTCGCTGCCCCATTGTCGTTGTGCCCATGATTTTGTCTGCCTTTCTCCCCTTTTTCCTTCTGTGCCCCTCGCTGCCCCATTGTCGTTGTGCCCGTGATTTTGTCTGCCTTTCTCCCTTTTCCTTCTGTGCCCCTCGCTGCCCCATTGTCGTTGTGCCCGTGATTTTGTCTGCCTTTCTCCCCTTTTTCCTTCTGTGCCCCTCGCTGCCCCATTGTCGTTGTGCCCGTGATTTTGTCTGCTTTTCTCCCTTTTTCCTTCTGTGCCCCTCGCTGCCCCATTGTCGTTGTGCCCGTGATTTTGTCTGCCTTTCTCCCCTTTTTCCTTCTGTGCCCCCTCGCTGCCCCATTGTCGTTGTGCCCGTGATTTTGTCTGCTTTTCTCCCTTTTTCCTTCTGTGCCCCTCGCTGCCCCATTGTCGTTGTGCCCGTGATTCTGTCTGCCTTTCCCCCATTTCCTTTCTGTACCCCCGCTGCCTCTCGCCATTCCCGCCGCTGCGTCCCCTGCGGCCCCGCCCCTGACTGCCCATTCGCTGCCCCGCCTCCCGCCTCCCAGCTGCTCCTCCCTCCCACCTCCCCATAAATGTCGGCCGCTGCGCGGCCGAAGGCGCGCCTAAGGCAAGCCCGTCTGCGCCCGTCCGCGACTGTGACCGCGCCCAGCGCCAGAACCCCTGGATCCCACCGATGCAACACCACTCGACGGACGCTACGACGCCACCACACTCACCGCACTCAATGCCGGCCGGAACCCTGCCTGCTACCGAGCCTCACCAAGACGCACCCACGGACCCTTCACCTGCCAAACCTGCCGATTCACCTGCCCCCGCGACGCGCACCACCTCCGCCCAGTCGAGCACCAGCAGCAACCACCTGAAATGCATCCTGCTGAACACCCGCTCCGTCCACAGGCACGCCGTGGAACTCTGGGACCTGCTCGACGCAACAGCACCGGACATCGCCTTCCTCACCGGAAACCTGGATGAACGCCTCCTCAGCGCCCGACATCGCCATAGCCATCCCGGACGGATACAAGATCACCCGGAGGGACCGCGTCAACCAGACGGGAGGAGGCATCGCCATCGTACACAAGAACACCATCCGCAGTCTCGACTAACTCCGACGAGACCTTCACCGCCGCCGAACACCTACACTTCCAGATCCACACTGACCCCAAGACCACCCTCCGAGGCACCCTCATCTACAGACCCCCGGGACCACGACACACTAGTTCAGCGAAGACATCGCAGACTTCATCAGCCCGCACGCCATCGCCCTCCGCCGACTACATCCTCCTAGGGGACCTCAACTTCCACCTGGAGAACAACAACGACAGCAACACCACCGCCCTGCTGGACAACCTCGCCAACCTCGGACTCAAGCAACTGGTGAACTACGCCCACCCACTCCGCCGGCCACACGCTTGACCCCGTCTTCTCGTCCAGCAAGCACATCTCCTTCAGCCACGCCACCGGACTCCACTGGACCGACCACCAGCTGCGTCCACTTCAGCTTCAGAAAGACTGCGACCCACCACCGCACTGCAACAGGCTCCTCGCCGGAGCTGGAGCAAGAGTCACCGCCGAGCAGCTCACCGCCTCCCTCGGCCAGAACACACCCACCGAACACAACGGACCCAAACGACAGCCGCCAGCAACCTCGCCAAGTGGCTCGACCGCCTGCGCCGACGACCCTCGCACCACTCAAAAACCCTCCCAGCAGACCACGGAAGCAAGAAAACCACTTGGTTCACCGAACGAACTCAAGGAATCCAAGAAGAACATGCCGCACTCTGGAGAAGACCTGGCGACTACGACCAGACCAGCAGACAACTAGGACCGCCCTCAAGCACGCCACCCGCAAACACCACCAGCTGATCCGATGCCACCAAGAAGTCGGCACTCAAAGAACGACTGGACAACAACGCCCATGACAGCAAGGAACTTTTCAGCATCGTCAAAGAGCTCTCCAACCCCAGCGCCGAACACCAACGACATCCAGCCCTCGCAAGACCTCTGCAACTCACTCTCCACGTTCTTCCACCGCAAGATCACCGACATACACGACAGCTTCGACGCACACAACCACGCACCGGCTACCGCCGAGACCAACTGCCCGCCACAGCACCACCCTCTGCACACCTGGACCCACGATCAGCACCGAAGACACCACCCGCGATCGATGAACTCCATCCACTCCGGATCACCAACCAGACCCGTGCCCACACCACGTCTTCAACAAAGCCGACGCCACCATCGCACCCCATCTCCGGGACATCATCAACTCCTCCTTCCACACCGCCACCTTCCCGGAGAGCTGGAAGCACGCCGAGCTCACCGCCCTCCTGAAGAAACCAACGGCGGACCCCACCGACCTCAAGAACTACCGTCCCATCTCGCTCCTTCCGTTTCCCGCCAAAGTCATCGAGAAGACCGTCAACAGACAGCTTGACCGCGCTTCCTCGAGGACGAACGGCATCCTCGACCCCTCGCAGTCCGGCTTTCGCAGCCAACCACAGCACCGAGACCGCCCTTATCGCAGCCACCGACGACATCAGAACCCTAACCAGACAACGGAGAAACAGCTGCCCTCATCCTCTTGGACCTCTCACGCAGCGTTCGACACCGTCTGCCACCGCACCCTAGTGAAGCGCCTTCAGCAACATCGGAATCCGAGAGAAGGCCCTGGAATGGATCATCATCCTTCCTCGCCGGAAGAACCCAGAGCGTCCGCCTCGCCCCGTTCAGATCCAAGGCCACCAAGATCATCTGCGGCGTTCCACAAGGATCTTCACTCAGCCCAACCCTCTTCAACGTCTACATGAGCCCCCTCGCAGCCATCGCACGCCAACACAACCTCAACATCATCTCCTACGCCGACGACACCCAGCTGATCCTCTCCCTCACCAACGACCCTCACCACCGCCAGAGCCAACCTACACGACGGGATGAGAGGCGTCGCCGACTGGATGAGGAACAGCCGCCTTAAGCTGAACTCAGACAAGACGGAGGTCCTCATCCTGGGCTCCATCACCCTCCAGCCTGGGACGACTCCTGGTGGCCCCCAGCCCTGGGAACAGCCGCGCCCAAGCCAACGGACCACGCACGCAACCTAGGGCTTCATCCTGGACTCCTCCCTGTCGATGACCAGACAAGTCAACGCCGTCTCATCTTCATGCTTCAACATCCTGCGCATGCTCCGCAAGATCTTCAGATGGATCCCCACTGAAACCAGGAAGACCGTCACCCAGGCACTCGTCACCAGCCGACTGGACTACGGGAACACCCTCTACGCCGGAACCACAGCCAAACTTCTGAGAAGACTCCAGCGCATCCAGAACGCCTCTGCACGACTCATCCTGGACATCCCCCGACACAGCCACATCACCCCACCTGAGACACCTGCAAAGACTCCCTGTCAACAAGAGAATCACGTTCAGACTCCTCACCCACGCACACAAGGCACTCCACGACTCTGGGCCCAGAGTACCTCAACAGACCGACATCAGCTTCTACACGCCCACCCGCCAGCTACGATCAACCAGCCATCGCCCTCGCCACCGTCCCACGCATCCGCAGAACCACCGCCGGAGGAAGATCCTTCTCCCACCTGGCAGCCAAGACCTGGAACTCCCTCCCCACTCAACCTCCGGCAAACCCAGGACCATCTCTGCCTTCAGGAAGCAGCTCAAGACCTGGCTGTTCGAGCAGTAACTTACCCCCTCCCCCAGCGCCTTGAGACCCTCCCGGGTGAGTACCGCGCTCTATAAATGCCGTGATTGATTGATTGATTGGGGGATCCGTCCAAGGGCATAGAAAGCACCCTTCACTGCTGCCAATTCACGAGCCCTGGGGAAGCGGACGTATCTGTTCCTGTACAGCATCATAGCTGACAGTACATCCCTGAGCACCATGCTGAACATGGGCTGGGACATCCCACCTCCACTGCCCACTGTGTGTTGGAATGACCCAGTGGCGAAGAAATGCAGTGCAGCCATCACCTTAGCCGTGGGGGTGAATGCTGTTGGATACACCCTGCGAGGACGGAGGTGGGGTTCCAACAAGGCACATAGACGATGCAGGGTGGGTCGGTCCAGACGATATTTACGGATGACCTCCACATCCTCCATGTCTGACAGCAATTGGTAGGGGCGATGAATGTTTGGTCTCCGCCTAGGAAAGATGGAAGTGGACACATGTCAAAGCAACACGCCACATGGCATATTCACATACACAAAACAAAAATGACTGAGCAAGCAATTGAATCACAGAACAGCTGACAAGTAGGGACAGCACAGCCACAATACACTTACACAGGTCCCCTACCAATAGCAATGGGCAGTGACACAAACCATTGCTATGAGCATGCACATGGGGATCTAGGCCTCAATCCCTTGTTAGGCATACTGATGGTAACAGACTGCATATTCGGCAAGCGGCAACACCACGGCAACATGACTAGCTGCTGTGCATCACACTGCTTCCGAGGCTGGGTGAGTATGGCACACACCAACAACGCTATGGACACAGGCTGAGCGGCCAAAACAAGTGGGACCTGTGGCACGAGGGGATATGAGACAGTCATTGATGTCACTACTGCACCCTATGTACAGCACTGTACGGATCACACCTCCAGAAACATTGACAGGTGTACACATTGACAGCCCCATGCCAACACGGCTGTGTGCTTGCAAATACACATCACAAGTGACACGTAACATTGCACGTGCCAAGTGGCAGATGTACATAGTGAAAGATGGCATGTGTGTGCATATGCATATCCCATGCACCCATGCCAATGTGTACATGATGATGTGCCAACAGACATGTGGAGGCTGGCCACTGGCCGTCCCTGCCTATGCACACAGCATGTTGTGGCCCCGTCCATTGTGGACCTGCACCCACACACAAATCATGGCCACACCTGCAGATGCAGTGCGCACATTATACTGTGTGGTGCACATGGCATCAGCGGACTGTACCCGCCATGGTCCAGGCCCTTACGGCCAACTCCAATGACCCTCGCGGTTGCACCCTGCGTGTTCCACTATGGAGGTAGGCGTCCCGGGCCAGCTGGGAGCAGGCCAACGTCTGCAATTGAAGCTGCCAGACATGGTACACGGATTGCAGCAGCTTGGACCCACTGAAACTGCCCCAGGGGGTTATATGTGTGTGTGAGTGGGACAGGCATAACCACAGCTACCTGGAACTGCAGCCTGGCACCCCTCGACAACACCTGCTGCTGCCACCTCTCCACCTACACGTCGATGACGCTGAGGACATGTCCAGGTCCACTCACCAGCGAGGAGCTGGAGATCCTGGATTCCGAGCTCCACGCACACTGCACATGGCTATTCCTTGCGAAATTTGTGTGTGAGAGACAACTGCAGTGTGTGTGGGAGTGCATGTGGGGGACACACATGTCGTTGATCCGCAGCACTATGAGTCAGAGCCTGTGGTGTTCAAACATGCACTGCTCACCATGCTGACTGCAGGTGGCATGGGTATGTGAGCTCTCGGGCGCTTTGACCTGTCTGTCCCTCCCGAGTGGTGGTACATGGCAACTTCATGTCAGACATCCAGTGACCCAGACAATTGGCAATGCAGGTCTCAGTGCACTTGTTGGGCGTGTGCATGTCAGGCTGGGGCCATGCTGCCCTTCTCAGTCCCAGCAGGCCTGGCCTGCACATTGACTGCACAATGCCAGTAGGTGACAACATAGACTGCCTAGTGGGTTACATGTGTCTCCTGTTCAGGACCCTCCGGATGGGCGCTAACTCAGTCCTGTCGATTGGACACACCATGCCTCGTGATAGGGATGTGTGTGTGAGATAGTGGCACTGAATGTGACCTCCGTTGCGGGGTGGGCCATGCACAGGGCGAGTACGTTGATGGTTGCGCAGTGTTGGTCACAGTGGGTACACCCACACAGATGTGTTGCCTTGTGATCTTTTTCTAGGTCCGCCTGACAATGGACAGTAGATGTGGGCAGACTACACATTGGTCGATGTGCTGTCTATATGCATGTGCCTTCACACCAGGCACAGCTGCCCCTGCACATGTGACCCCTGCTGCACTCAGTGCTGGGTCTGTTGAGCTGATGCACCATCTGTGCGTGGGGCAGACAGCTCTGCTCACTACCGTCATTGCCCATGACATCACTTTGCCGCAGGTGACATGGATCATGGAGGGCCCACATGTACGCGTGGGTGGACTACACAAGACTGTCCAATGGTTGTCACCCCCAGTCAGTGCTTCGAATGGGAAGAATGTGGTGCTGGTACTCATTTTGATGTGTCGAGTGGGCGGGGCTAGGTGCGGGGCTACATGCAAGACATGGGAAGGTCATCGGCTTATCTACTAGTTGCAATACACACGAGACACGTCTTTTTCTGACCACATCAGGGTCATTCCTTAAACTAACTGAAAGTCAAACAGTCATCTTTTACACTGTCCTCATGGCCTCCCCTCGCTCACCCCAATATGCATTTGCACCTGAGAAGCTAGCGCATGCACAAGCAGCTCCAAGCTCGCCCCAGAGAGGCCAAGGAGTGTATGTGTGGGTCCAGTTGAACAAGTGGTCTGTCTCACGGTATAATAAGTGGCGGGACGCCGTCCACCTGCGTGGTGCCCCGACTCGAGACCCGGGCAACATTGACAATGCATGACAGGCTCCGCAGTCCGGATACACCACCTGCAACACACAGAGGCTGTAGCTGCCCTAGCGGGCCAGGCCGCGTCCAACTGGAGCTCATGGACCCACACATTCACTCTTTGGCCTCTCTGGGGCGAGCTTGGAGCTGCTTGTGCACGCGCTGGCTTCTCTGTTGCAATGGCATGTAACGTGTGTGGGGATCTAGGCAATGGGTGGGATGGTGCGAGCCACCTTCCGTGACGTCACTCCTGCTCGTGATGTGTGCGTCCCCCACTACTTCCATTTGACTTGTGCCATACTACACATTGAGGATGTGTTGCCTGCGTGATGTGACCAGGAGGAGCGCGCCATGACCTCTCACCCACCATGCTCCACTGCCATCCCGTGTCCTGGATTGCCTGTGCAGGTGGACAATGTTGGGGATACACCTGGTCGACAGGGGATGTGAGTGCCTTGGCAAGGGCCTGGCGGACGCACAGCAGTATCCAGCATGTCCACGGAGGGTGGGCTGACGTCTACACTTGATGCAGCATTGATCGTGTGCCCGCCTGTTGTGCACACACGAGTTCACATTCATCCCCAGACAGGTGGTCTTTACAAATTCCCAGGAGAGCGCCAATGTACTGTTCCTGAATCCTCCCAACACAGCGTGTTTCAACATTGCATGTGCGCACCTACCCGTCACACCCACCCACCTGAGCCATGCGTAACTCCCGCTTCACATGACACATGTGTGTCTTCTACAGTTGTGCTACTCATTTGCGTTGACATCCAATGACAGTGGACTACATGGTCATCTCACGACTGCCGTGTACTTCACACACTCTCATCCTCTCTCATTTGTACTTGTGAAATGAATCAGCAGAGACACATTTTTGCTTCAAGCCATGTATTGGGACTTATGTCCTCTGTGATGCAGTATAGTGGACACTACTGGCAGCGAAATGCATGTGGAGGATATACTCAGCATGATTACACATAGCATAGGGTGTAGGGGTACATGTGATTAGTTGTTGACTGTGGGATGTGGGCTTCAGAGTTACGACTGCTTAGCCGTTGCTGTGCTAATGTACATTTGCTACTTACTGAGGTGCTGCTGACTTTGACACAGACAGTATACATTTAGCCTACCAGTCCGCTTGTCATCATGGGCACAGTGCATCTCAGTTCCATGTTACAGGTTTGCTGCTATGGTTACTCATACACACGTGCGTGGAGGTGACATCAGGGCATGGGCTTATGTGCATGCAACGGCGTCCCACTTGTTGTTGCGATGTGGTGGTTACTGGACATGTCACAGTCGCTGGGGTCATGTTGTTGGTGGATGCACTTGTTGTCCATGCAAAGGTCCTGGCACGGAAGTTCAGAGGGAGGTGAGGTGACAGCTCTCACATACTACAGCCGGACGATTACTGTCCACTGACCGGTGCATATGTTCATGGGCGCAGGATCCATATTATGGCATGGTTGTACGTGCAGTTCTGTCCATGTGGTTGCCATACACAAATCCCATGCCTCTGCCTCCCCCTGTTCATGCAGAGTTACTGGATGTGATGAGGAACAGAGTGCATGTCCCGGAAATATCCGATGTCATGGCAGTGTAGTTGATGGTGTGGTGTCAGTTGCAGGTTGTGTGGTATAGTTGTTGTACTGGTAACTGCCCAGTCCGTGCGGAAGCCAAGCATGGGTACGGTGTGGGACATCATTGTTCAATTGGGGGTATAGCGTCGGGGGCCGACGAATTGACAGGTTGTCAGGTATGCAATACCTTCCAGCAGGGCTTCCATGGCATTGGTGGTAAACATGGATGCCATCCAATGTAGCGGATGGTGGCTGTCAAGGTGTTGGTCGTAAGTTGTCCCTTGTAGGAGCATGATGGGACATGTTGGATGACATTCGATGTAACTGTGATCCATAATCCGTCGTGTGGAGGCACAGTGGTCCCATTGCAGTGTGGGTCCGATAGTAGCCACATACGCCATGCCCCCATAGGCTGAACAGACCCTGTCGTGGACGTCCAGGGGGTTGAACAGTTGTAGCAGGTCCGCCCTTGGACATGCCGGGTTGGAGAGACATAAATCCACAGGATAGTGGAAGGGACACCTCCGACAGTAGAAGACGGGGATGACGCAGCTGAACAATGCGATGCGGTAAGTTAGTCGGTAACTTACGTTCAGCAAGGCCAGATTGTCACATCCCAATATCTGTATCAGGTTATGTTTGTACAGCTTAATCTGTCCGGCGTAGTTGGGTAGGTGTGGTGCAAGTGCCATTTTGCTGCAGGGCGATGTGATGGCGTGCTCCGGCTGTCTGTGCAGTCTGCAGGGTGCAACCTCCGACGTTGCTGGGAATTCTGTAATGGTCGTAGGGAGGCAGGACTTGTGTTATGTTGGCTTGTGCGGAGGACACGGGCCCTCATCCCACATGCTTCTCTGAATGGTCAAGGTCAGTGGTGTCTGACTCCTTCCAGATAACTTGCATGTGAACCACATGGGGGAGTGTTATCATTTCTTTTTCCGTTCTGAATGTTCTTTGGTGTTATGCGCTATCTGCCCTGTGGCCGCTTCCCTCTGCATGCCTGTGTTGGGCTTTTTTGGTACGATGACTGTTTTCTCCGGCTTGTTTAGTCGGGATGTGGTTTCAGAGTGGGAATGGAAGGTCATTCAGTGCTGTCTCCTCTCCCGTGTGTGGGCGGCAGGCTGCGTTTCCGCTATACGTTGGGCCTTGTGTTATGATTGGAGCCACCTGTTGTCTGTCCTCCGGGATCTTTGATGTTACGTATTGCATGTCTTGGTATTGGGTTCAGGGTGGTATCGGTGTTTCTGTGTGGTACTGGCGTACCTTTTGCCGACGGGGTCCATATTCTGCTGGGTGATGTTGCCGCCGCTGTGTGCTTCGCCATGTTTTGCACACAGGGGTGTGTCCCAATTTGGCGTGACATCACTGACATGTTCGGGTCACTTGTGTGACGTCAGGTTGGCAACAGTGAATTGCCGGTTGGGGACATGACTGTGGCAGGGCTGTCACGTGACATGTGCGTTCTGGGTGGTGCTGGTGTGTGTGGTGTTTGGTTGTGACCCTGTGTTGTTTGTGTGCGGCGCATGCATTGCGCTGCCGTTGGCCTCTGCGTTGTGCGCATGTGTGGGTGCAGTGGTGGATGTGTCGTGTCCACGCAGGGGTGTCGGGGGGGCCATATACAGTTTTCCCGCCCTTGCACTGTGTGCGGTGTTTGCGTGCCCTTGTTGTGTGTCTGCCTACCTGCGTCGCCGCGGTGCGTTGACTCCTGGGTGCTGCATCAGGTAGAGCATGGGGAGGGCCTGCAGTGCTGGATTCATGCTCGGGGGGTCCGCCTCTTTGCTATCCGTACTGTGCGTTCGGTTTTCCGCCTTGCTTTCACGTGCGGTGTCTCTTAGCCGGGGGAACTGTTTGGTTGTGTCATCGTAATTTGTACGCCGGGCGGTACGTGATTTCGTCGGGCGGTGTGTCTCCATTGGGCCGCGCCGCTCCGTGAACGGGCGCACTTTGATGGCGGACGACGTCGCTGGCTTACGGCCGGTGTTTGGCTGACTTTTCACATCCTAATTGGGCGGGCGTGTGGGCTGCGGCGGGCGGACGGTAACTGGTGCTTTTTGCATCCGCCAGCACGGCGGTGGTGCTTCTGCCCGCCATCCTAATGGGCCCCTAAATTTTTTAAAATCTTTTTAAAATACATTTTACACTACATTAACTAAAACAGGAGAGAAAATATTGGATAGCGGAGGGGATAAAATTACTATTCCCACTCCACAGAGTCCAACAGTAGTGAAAGTGTTGGATAGCGGAGGGGTAAAAATTACTATTCCCACTCCAGTGAGTGCAACAGTAGGGAAAGTGTTGGATAGAGTAAGGGTAAAAATTACTAGTCCCACTCCAGAGACTGCAACAGTAGGGAAAGTGTTGGATAGCGTTGGGGTAAAAATTACTATTCCCACTCCAGAGAGTGCAACAGTAGGGAAAGTGTTGGATAGCGTAGGGGTAAAAATTACTATTCCCACTCCTGAGAGTGCAACAGAAGGGAAAGTGTTGGATTGCGGAGGGGAAAAAATTACTATTCCCACTCCAGAGAGTGCAACAGTAGGGAAAGTGTTGGATAGCAGAGGGGTAAAGATCACTATTCCCACTCCAGCGAGTGCAACAGTAGGGAAAGTGTTGGATTGCAGAGGGGAAAAAATGACTATTCCCACTCCAGTGAGTGCAACAGTAGGGAAAGTGTTGGATAGCGGAGGGGTATAAATTACTATTCCCACTCCAGTGAGTGCAACAGTAGGGAAAGTTTTGGATAGCAGAGGGGAAAAAAATACTATTCCCACTCCAGTGAGTGCAACAGTAGGGAAAGTATTGGATAGCGGAGATGTAAAATTACTATTCCCACTCCAGAGAGTGCAACAGTAGGAAAAGTGTTGGATAGCGGAGGGGTAAAAATTACTATTCCCACTCCAGTGAGTGCAACAGTAGGGAAAGTGTTGGATTGCGGAGGGGTAAAAATTACTATTCCCACTCCAGTGAATGCAACAGTAGGGAAAGTGTTGGATAGCAGAGGGTTAAAATTAACATACTTATCAATTAAATAATTATTATAATTAAATGACTAATTAATATTTAATTAATAATAAATTAATTATAAATACTAATAAATAAATATTAATAATTACTTTATTATAATTAAATTACTTTCCACCCTATTCCTCTATAAACCCACAACCCGCTCCTAAAAAAACACAATTAATATAATGACCAATTAATTAATTAATAAAAATTAATAACCAATTAATAATTAATTAATAATAAATTATTTATATAAATAAAAATTAATATTTACCTTTTTTATATTTAAATTCTTCCCATCCAATTCCCCTATAAACCCACAACCCGCTCCTAAAAATAACACAATTATTATAATTATCTAATAATTAATATTAATTAATAACCAATTAATAATTAATTATTAATGAATTAATTATAAATAATAATAAATAAAAATTAATATTTTTTTATAATTAAATTACTTACCACCCTATTCCCCTATAAACCCACAACCCACTCCTAAACAAATGACACAATTAATTTAATTATCTATTAATTAATATTAATTAATAACCAATTAATAATTAACTAATAATAAATTAATTTTAAATAATAATAATAAAGAAAAATTAATAATTACTTTATTATAATTAAATTACTTCCCACCCTATTCCCCTATAAACCCACAACCCACTACAGAACTAAAATACGCAAAAATAAATTTTCATAAAAGTAA
Organism: Calotriton arnoldi; assembly: GCA_963921515.1. Lineage (NCBI taxonomy): Eukaryota > Metazoa > Chordata > Amphibia > Caudata > Salamandridae > Calotriton > Calotriton arnoldi. The sequence continues at coordinate 2,063,184 of CAWUFW010000899.1, read as the reverse complement.
TTACTTCTAAAAATTTAAGACATACATTAAAAAAAAAACTACACTTATACCAAAAAATTATATCACATACTTTTAACACACATACTAAAATACAGAACACTAATATAAATATCGATATTATGAACAACAATATTTTTACAAACGATATTACTGTCTTCGATATTAAAAAACGATATTTCTTACCTTACTGTCGATATTCTGTGCTACGATATACTTGCTGTCGATATTCTTGTACCTCGATATTGTTGTAGTTCGAAATAAACAACTCGATATTCTGTCTGTACACCGTTGAAATAGCAGTAGATACAGGGACAGAGACAGTGGACGCAACTGTGATGGTACTGGAACAGTGGGATATATTCTTTACGGGGCATATGGAGGCGGGGGTCGAGTATCTAACAATTCTTCCACAAAAGTGTCATCTTCTTCCTGAACCACATACGATTTATCAATGTGTAATTGAAATCTTCTATCTTTGCATTCAACACCCGTTTCCTGTTTTTCCCTGTCATATGCTACAGCTTTCTGATTCAATGTCTGCATTTTCCCTTTCCAGGCCTCTTCTTCTGCCTTCAATCACCTCTGTCTAGCTGCTTTCAGCCATGTTCGGAGGGAATCAAACATAGACTGCCTACTTCATCTCTTGAACAACAATTCTTGTAAATACTCAATCTTTTGTTTATCGAAAGTGCCCGTCAACGGCCACTGCAACTCGGCATTGTCCCTCATATATTTGTTCCATAATGTACTAAACATAATAGGGCCAAGGCCATGCTTCACATACATATCAAAATTTGGAGTGCCTTCTGGAGGCGCCGGCTGAGCTTCTTCCAATCGAGCATCTGCAGAACAACAGCGACAGCACAAAGAAAACAGTTTACTAAACCCAGGCATTCTCAAAAGAAAACAAGTTCATTATTTTATGCCTGGCAAAGCAATTGCTTTTATCCAAAAGACGGTGCTTAGACCGTACCAAATACAAACCAAAATGGTACCATATCCTCAAAGAACCAAAACAAGCTCACCTGATATATGCACGTCAAACAAATTAATTCTCCACTGACGACTCTTCAGACCAAACGGTCAGATCCAAGGGTTTTGCCGTTCAGGACTCCAGTCGGGATGACCACTGGGTGAGGCACCGTCCGGCAGGACAGAAGGGGCAGCTGCAAGTACCGGGAACTCTTCGTGCAGGGATCCCTGATCCGTCTGTCCGACCCGTCGATGGCCTCAACCTCCCCCCCGTCTGCAGAAGGGGATGGGTCACTCACCCGAAGGAGTCCCTGTTCGGGCGCCAACTGAAGGAAGTGGCCCGATTAGGGTCACCCGGGTCACTCACGACCACCTCTCAGCCTTCCGTACCAAATGAAGAGTCGGTCAGACAGTAGAGAATACAAACCAAATATCTATTTATTAAGGTACACTCAGAGTGGAGCCCAATCTGCCCAGTCGCTAGGAGTGCTGTAGAGGGACTGACATCAGCAAGCATAACGATACACTATGTACACTTTGAAACCAGTGTAAGCACGCCCACTATGGAATTTTCTAAAGAGATGCAGCTGGGCAGTAATTTACAAAGGAGTAAGTTTCGATTCTAAGGCTGGGCACACATTCTCTACTATTCAAGGTCCCTCTGCCTGTACCCACCATTAGACAAGTGGGAGAAGGCCTACATCTAACAGGAAAGGTATGCGCTAATAAGAACAGTGCATTCCTAAGTGCAGCAAAACTCAGTTCCGAAGAGACATAACCTAGAGAAGGCCATTTCTCAGAAATGGCAAAGGATTAGTTTCGATTATAATTCGAAATGGCGGCCATACACAAAATGGTGCTGTGAATGCTAACCTTACATAAAACAATGCGAAAGCCTATTTTTCTAGTCTAACATGGAGCATCACAAAAAGTGATGCTGCATCGGCGCAGACCTCTTGTAAATATGCCCCAGTATGCACAGAGAGAGCACCAGGTAAGACTTGGCTTCGTTGACTGAAAAGCTGAGTTCGTACAAAAGTTGTCATTTTTTGTTAGAGGTCAAGCAGCATATTGGGAGCATTGCTTTGATTAGCCAGTCGTCCAGGCAAGGGAATATAGAAATTCCCTTCATTCTGAGGTGAGCTACTACCACTGCCATCACTTCTTGTGTGATTTCTGGAGAGGAATGTGGACATAGGCCTCTTGCAGATCGACAGATAATATCCAGGCTAACACATTCAGAGCTAATAGAACCTGAGCGAGAGACAGCATTTTGAACTTCGTTTTTGAGGAACCAGTTAGAAATCCCAAGGTCTAGGATCGGTCGTAACCCACTATCCTTTTTGGGGATTAAATACTATCTAGCATAGCATCCTTGTCACTTTTCCTGCTCTGGAAGCAATTCCACTGGAAGGGAATGGACTTCCTGTTGGCCTGCTGATGTCAGTTACTTTACCGACTTTCCACGCAAGTAGCATGGAGACATGATGAGAACCGACCACTGAAAAAACTAAGGCCCTGAGAAGGATGTGAAACTACAATCGGCTCAAAGAACAGGGAGGATCAGACGGTCGGTAAGGAATATGCAGCTAGATAGAGTCTTTACTAGATAAGGCGTTACCTAAGGTAAGTAACTTCTAAGTACCTAAGTAAGAGACTTCTAGCCACAGATTTCTTACCTTAGATTAGATACCAAAGCAATGTCTTTACCGGAGGTGGGTCTGCAAAGCCAATTCTAAATCACGAAGCCCTGGAGGACCGAATTGGAAACATACCCACCGCGAGGGACCTGACTGTCCAGGCAGTAGCGTTTAGTGAATCTGTGCAAAAATGCCCAGGTTGCATCCTGACAGATATCCAGGACAGCGGGCTAACGCAATGATCACAGCCTTAGCTCTGGTGGAATGAGCATGCACACCCTCAGGGGGTTGCTTCTTGGCCCACGCGTAGCAGATCTTGATGCAGAGCACTATCAATCAAGAGATTGTTAATTTCCGCACAGTCTTTCCCTTCATATCTCCTACGTCCCCCAGAAAGAGTTGATCATCCACTCAGAATTCTTTTGTATGGTCTAGGCAGAACAACAACGTCCTTTTTTGATCCAGATGATGGAGTCTCTCCTCTTCTTTAGAATGAGGTGGCAGAGCAAATAAGATAGGTAAGGTGATGTTTTGCCTTACATAGAAGGGAGTCGCAACCTTTGGAAGGAAGGAAGCATATGTCCAGAGGACCAACTTGTCCAGATAAAAGGTTGTGTATCGAGAGTGACTGTAAATCACTAACCCCCTGGCCGATGTTATGGCCACTAGAAAGACAGTTTTGATGATCAAGAGCCTAAGAGGGCAAGTGCACTGAGGCTCAAAGGGTGCACAAATCAAGGTGCGAACCAGATTCAAATCCCACTGGGTCATCTGCTGCAAGCATTTAGGAAATCTAGCGACAACAGGTGACTTACAAAACAAATGTTGGTCTAGCAACCGCAAAAAAGTCAAAAGGGCTGAAAGATAACCTTTAACTGTGCTCAGAGCAGAGCCCTGCAGGGCTAAAGAGAGAGCAAATACAAGAACCTGGGACAGAGGTGCAGAAAGGGGGTCAATGTTGTGGGAGTCACATTATGTCACAAACTTATCCCAAATGCAGGCGTATACTTACTTGGTGGAGGGGCACCTGGCTACCAGAATAACATCACAGACTTTGGGAGGAAGATCGAAAGCTGTCAACTGCTGCAGCTCAATCTCCATGCATGAAACATTCAGGATTCACAGGTTGGGGTGCAGAACCCTCTCCTGCTGCTGTGACAGAAGTTCCTCTAGGAGGGACAGCCTGAAAGGAGGACCGATGGTCATGCTCAACAGCTTGGGATACTAGACTCGCCTTGCCCAATCCGGCGCCAGAAGAATAACTTGGGCGTGGTCTTTCTTGATCATATTGAGAACTCTGGGCAGGAGTGGTATTGGCTAAAAAGCGTACAGGAGGCCGGGGCTCCATTCAAGAGGGATGCATATCTGAGCTAGAGTCGCCATGGAAATTCCAGTGTGCAAAACTGCTGACATTGCGCTTTCTCTGCAATGGTGAACAGATCTAACCAAGGCTCTTTGCACTGTTGAAAGAGTCCTTGCACCACCTCCAGATGGAGACACCATTCGTGATCCTCCAGGAATCTTCAGCAACCTGCCTCTTGACACAGGGTCCATGACCCCACCTCACCCTGTTTGTTGCAATACCACATGGCAGTGGTGTTGTCCGTGAACACTTGCAACAGCCTTACCCTTGATCGAGGGAAGAAAGGCTTTCAATGCCAATGGAATCACCTGAAGCTCCCATAGATTGATGTGGAGCCCGAATTTCGCCAGAGACCAGAGTACTCTGATCTCCACCTCTCCCAGATGGCCACCCCATCCCAGAAGTGATGCATCTGTCACTACAGTCAGCTCTGGTTGGGGGAGGGGTCTGCCACTGATCTAATCACAGTTCATCAGCCACCACTGCAAGTCTTTCGCTGTTCCCTGCGAGATCTGACCTATGTCGGAGAAATTCCCCTGATGCTGGGCCCACTGGGACTTCAGGTTCCACTGCAGAGCCTGCATTTGACAGCAGGCATGAGTCACAAGCAGGATGCAGGAGGCCATGAGGCCCAACAACCTCAGAGTGTTTCTTATCGAAATCCAGGACAGAGGCTGAAACATCGGTAGTACAGCCTGAATATCCTAGACTCAATGCTCCGGAGGATAAAACCAAAACTGCACCGTGTTAAGAACAGCTGTGATAAAAGGGAGCATCTGAGAGGGAGTCAGGTGTGACTTAAATCTAAATCCGGTATTTGTGAAGTGCAAACTACTCACCCCTAAGGGTCTCAAGGCTCTGGGGGCCGTCGGGGAGATTAAGTGAGCTATTGCCCAGAGTCACATTGTGCTGAGCTGAGCTGCCGCCCGCACTGGCAATTGAACCGTGAGCCCTGCACTCCGGAGTCAGCCGTCCTGGCTGCTGCGCCACACCACGGCATGTTGATAGCGAACCAGAGCGAGTGCAAACGGTTTGCTGTAGACTGAAACTGGAAGACGACTGCCAGGGGCGACCCCACCTTCAACTGGCAATCATCCTCATAGGGAAAGACTGAAACTCCCAACCTCTGCAGATGGGCTGCAAACACAGCCATCATTTTCGTGAACATCCTAGGGGTGCTGGTAAAGCCGAAGGGAAGCATGGCAAAATGAAAGTACTCTTGGCCCACGTGAATCGCTGGTAATGTCTGTGGGCAGGAAGGAAGGGGATGAGGAAACATCAGTTCTGCAAATCTAACCCTACCATCCAGTCTCCTTGGTCCAGGACATGCAGAACTTATGAGAGTGAGAGCACCTTGTATTTCTCCTTTATCGGGAAGAAATTGAGAGGGTGCAGGTCTAGGATAGGATGGAGGCCTCGATCCTTCTTGGGCACCAGAAAGTAGCAGGAATAGCCACCACAACCTACTTCTGATGCCAGCACCTTCTTGATGGCTCCCTTGGCCAATAGAGACATCACTTTCTGACAGAGCAAGGAGAGATGGTGCTCCATCAGCCGGTCATAAGTGGGTGGCATGGGTGGAGAAATAGTCAGAAAGAGGAGGGACTATTTGAAAAACCCAACAGTCCTTTGTTACTGAGCGCCAGTGGTGCAGGTGATGGTGTATCCTGCCTCCCACTGGGTGTCCTTGATGGTCAAAGGGCAAACTAAAAAGGTTTAGAGGCTGCAGCTGCTGGGTGGGGGGAAGCGGGGGTGGACTGACCCGACCTCTGGCCACCTGTCCCAAGTGAGGTATAGTGCCCTCGTCCTCGAACACGAAAAGGCTGGGAAGCCTGTTCTCGTTGATCCTGGGAGGGTATGGACGCAATTAGAGGACCCTTCCTTGGGTAGGAAAGGGGCAGAAGGCAGCCTGGGGGTGATGTGGGGCCATAGATAGGCCCAAGGACCTTGCCGCAGCTCTGATGTCCTTAAAGTGAGAGGAGATTGTCAGCGTTTCGGGCGTCCCATCCATCAGCCACTGTGGTTTAAGCCTACTATTGTTTTATTGTTTTATATGTCTAATATAACTGACTGGTTTTTTGCTGTGATATAACTGATGTGCTATGGTGGCACTGTTGGTCTGCTTCTTGCCGACGAATGCTAGGAGCACTGTGGATCTCTGGGCCCCTGTGCACGGAGGAGCACTCTTGCTTGGGAGATCGCTGCCCCCGTCGGTTGGACTGCTTCCTCTCTCTGTCATTACACTGTATGGTCGCTCACGCGGGTGATCGGCCGATTTGGCCTCTGGTTTGCCGCTCTGAGTTGTGGTTGTCTCGGCCTAGCTTGAGCCAGGGCCGGACTGGCTACCGGGCCTTGCTAAGTAAAGAATGGAAAACCAAATAGTTTTAAAGTATGCTTTAAAACCATTTGTTTTGCTTTCTTTACTTAGAAAATAATACAGGTCCTCATCAACATAAATCAACCCCCACAGCAGTAAAATCGGGCCCCAGCTTGGCAGCCAACCAAAACGCTCGGTAGCCAGTCCGGGCTTGAGCCATCCTACATTTTGGGTCTCTCTCCTTGGAAACTTCCTATCAAAGATGGCACCCATCTAAAAAAAAACTAAAAAACAAAGACCATGGAAAGAGGACTCTGTACATTCTCACAGGGCAATCAAACTAAAGGCAGGACTCTCCTGCCTTCATACATGATACTGCACTGAAAGAAAGGTAGGACTACTCTTTGGCACCTACCAAAGGAGCGGCCATTTTGTAATGGTCTTTTCTGCATTGCCCATCATATATAGGCCAGTCTGTTTCTCCGATCTTATACATTCTCCCTAAAGATGCCCATGACTATCTGCACATTCATTGATGTGCTCACTATTGGTAACAGGACGTCAATTTCATCTTGACGCTGTACAGAAATCTGTCTTGCAGACCGCCAAATGTTTACACACAATTTTCTGTTCCTCTTATTCCACCCTCTTCACTACTTAGAAACATTCTCCCTTCTCACCTTTATTTCCCCACCTCCATGGCTCCAAGGAACACCCTCCCCAACTACTACAGACTGTCACCGGTGGGTCGTCATGCAATCAAGATTGTTTACCCTCCTAACTTCATCTTCTACTCCTATTTCTATCTTAGTATCTTTTATTTTCTCTACCCTATCATTAGTATTTGTATTATTCTTTTCACTTGTTTTCATTAACAAAGGTACTCCTACTGTTAGGAATAACCATACTAATACAGCTAATAAACTACTACAAAAACAAAATCGAAAATATTTTCTTCTTAACCCACGTTTTGGTCTTTTGGTAACTTCAGTTTCAGCCATTTTAGTCTTTGAGAAAATGTCTTTTCTCTTTCTCTTTTCTTTGTCAGTTTAAAAAAAAATATATATATTTTAAGGAGGCCTCAAATTGTTTTCAGCAATCTGAATAATATGAATCTCTTCTGTCTCATCAGTCAGATCTAGAGATTCAAATTCCTTGAGTATTACGTAAGTCCATTCAGGAGCTTTGCATCTCCTGTTTAAATTTCTCAGTCTTGGACTTTTTCGAGTTATTTTTGCCAAAGTTTGTTTAGACTGCGTCTGACTTGTGACTTCATTTACTTGTTCAGGTCTCTTTTCAGATGTTCTCAAATGGTACTTTAGTTTCTTTACTCCAGATGGCCAATTATCACCTTTTCTGATTCTTTATATTTGTATAGCGTTTTCACCTTCTTTATCTCCTTGTAAAGTTCTTTTTATTTCATTTCTTTTTGGCACAATCTGTTCTGTTTCTTTATATGCTGTGCTTGTACCTGCTTTTACTTCCACCTGCTCAGGTTCTACAGTGTTTTGCTCTCCCTCTTCCTGAGCTTGTTCTTCTAATTGTATCGGACCCTGTTCAGGTCTTACTTCATATCTTTCTTCTTCTGCCTGAACCTGTTCTTCTAACTCTATCTGATCCTGTGCAGGTCTTAATTCAAACTTTTCTTCTTCTGCCTGAACGTGTTCTTCTAGTTTTCCCTCCTCAGGTTCGTGACTGTCTTTTTTATTTTCCACCTGAGTGTGTTCTTCTTCCACTATCTCTTCCTGACTACTTTCTTGTCTTTTCAGTTCTGTTCTTCTTCTCGTTTCAATGGTATCATCAATTATTTCAATAACAGGTATCCACTCTTCCTGATCTATACCTGGCTGTTCATCATATGGTTGTCTTTCAGAATCTATCACTCTAGATTCTTCAATTTCACAGTTGACAGGTCCTGATGCTTCAGCCTGTTCAGTCAGTAGTGGCTCTTGCTGTTCTGATGGGCTCGGTACTCTTCTAGTATGACTGTCATGAATCCAATTGGGCAAACCTGCACACTTCACTGCTGTGGTAGTGACTAGTATGACTTGCCTTGGTTTGTCCCACCTCGGTGCTAGGCACGACTTTCTTACGTGTTTCTTCACTAGCACCCAGTCTCCAGGATTCAAATCATGCGCTTGTTCTGGCTGTCTTTCAACTGCGTCTCCTTCAACCTGGTGGGAGACATAACGTACCATTTCAGCCAAGCCTTTGCAATAGCCCAATACCAGATCATCAGTTATACTCATTATTTTATTTCCAGGAATAAATGCCTGTCTCATGGCTCTTCCCATGAGAACCTCATGTGGGCTCATTCCTGTTTTTCTGTCTGGAATACTTCTGAGACCCATCAGTACAAGAGGTAGTGCATCTGGCCATTTCAGCTTTGTGGATGCACACATCTTTCCTAATCTTGACTTGATTGTGCCATTCAGTTGCTCAACAACTCCAGAAGCCTCTGGACTGTAAGCACAGTGCAATTTTTGTTCAATGTTAAATGCAGCACAGATTAATCGAATTATTTCATTATTAAAATGAGGACCTCTATCCGATTCCAAAGTGACCGGAAAACCGAATCGTGGCACTAGCTCCCTCAACAACAATTTTGCAACTGTGAGACTGTCATTTCTTCGAGTGGGGTAGGCTTCCACCCATCTTGAGAAAAGGCATACTATGACAAGTATATATTTCAGTCCATTACATGGGGGCAATTCGATAAAATCCAATTGTAATCTGGTGAAGGGTCCTTCTGCCTTTCCAATCTTTCCCCAACTAACCACTGTTTTCCTACCTGGATTTTGCTGTTGACAAGTTAGGCATCTTTGGCAAAGGCTCTCTGCGACTACCCTGAACTTCGGATTGTACCAATTCTGTCTGAATAATCTGATCATTGAATCTCTCCCTATGTGTGTTGCATCATGATATACTCTTGCCATTTTTGAAAGCAAACAATCTGGCTTGACTGGCCTTCCATCTATAAACACCCACACCTCATCTTTGGGTCTTTTTGTACACGCTGCCTTTATCCAAATTTATTTTTCCCTTTCTACAGCTTCTGCTTGCAATTGTCTAATCTCATCCCATGTTTCTGGTACTGAGAAAAACATAAGTTGGCATCTGGTTTCACCCGTTTCAATTTTTCTGTTTATGGCCACTGTATTTTAGCACAGTATTTGGTCAGCATAATTATTGCCAGCAGTCACATAGTCATTTCCTGACTGATGTGCAGCACATTTTACAACTGCTATCCCTTTTGGCAATTGTAATGCTTCCAACAAATCTTTCACATTTTTGCTGTTTCTAATAGGAGATCCTGAAGAAGTCAGAAATTCCCTCTGCATCCAAAGCTGGCCGAAGTCATGCACAACCCCGAACCCGTATTGGCTGTCCGTAAATATGGTTACTCCCCAATTTTTCCCCTTTTTACAGGCCATCGTTAAGGCCACCAATTCAGCTACTTGTGCAGACTTGACCCCTGGTAAAAAGGATGCTTCAATTACCCCAGCTATTTTACAAACAGCATATGCAGCACTTAGTCCCCTTTCTTGAGTCCTGAGGCAAGAACCGTCTACAAATAACTCATGGTCAGCCTCTTTCAAAGGTGTTTCTCTAATATCCGGCCGGGGCTTCGTGCATGACTCAGTCACGGCCAAGCAATCCTGATCACTCTCATCTCTCACTTCTTCATTGCATGGATCTGGCAATAGAGTGGCGGGATTCATAATCGTACACCTTATCACAGACACATTTTCAGCTCCCAAAATCACTCTTTCATACTCGGTCAATCGACTAGGAGTGAGATGCTGTGTTCTTGTTCTTGTCAAAAGAATTTCAACTGAGTGTGAAACAAACACTTTAACTGGATGTCCCATCACTATCGACTCACTTTGTTCCAGACTCATACAAGTAGCAGCTACTGCTTTTAAGCAGCCAGGCAATGCTGAAGCCACTGGGTCCAATGTGGCTGAAAAATATGCCACTGGACGCCGACTTAAACCATGTCTCTGTGTTAAGACTGAAAGTGCACAATTCTCTCTTTCGCAACAAAATAATGCAAAGTCTTTTGAATAATCAGGCATGCCCAAAGCAGGAGCCTCACACAAACAATTTCTTAATTTCACAAAAGCTTCTAAGCATTCGTCATTCTATTCAAGTGGATCTTTTGCTCTTTTCCGGATCATCTGTATCAATGCTTTTGCTAGCATCGAGAACCCTTTAATTCATTGTCTACAATATCCAACCACTCCCAGAAACATTCTCATTTCTCTTTGAGTTTGCGGCAATTGCATTTCTTTGATTATTTTTATTCTTTCCGGTGTCACTTTTCTAACTCCTCTTTCTATTTTATGCCCTAAATATCTAACTTCTTGTTGGCAGAACTGTAATTTTTCTGGACATACTTTGTGTCCTCCTTCAGCCAAATGGTTCAGTAATGCAATTGTATCTGTGACACAATCTGCTCGTGTTTTTGATGCCACCAGTAGGTCATCAATGTACTGAACCAGAACAGAATTTCCAGGCATAATCAATGACTCTAGCCACTTTTTCAGAATTTGATTAAAAATCGAAGGACTTTCTGTGTACCCTTGAGGAACACGACACCATGCATAAATATGATCCTCAAACTTAAATGTAAAAAGATGGTGGCTGTCTGGGTGCAAAGGAATAGAAAAGAACGCTTGGCATAAATCAATTACTGTGAACCATCCTGCATTCCATGGTATCTGATAGAGAATCACAGCTGTATTGGGCACTATTGGACAACAAGGAACCACAATTTTATTCATCTTTCGTAAATCTTGGACTATTCTGTACTTTCCGCTGGGCTTCTTTAGTCCTATTATTGGTGAATTACAAGGACTACCCATCACTTCTTTTAAGATGCCTTGTTTTACCATTCGTTCAATTTCTGGAATAATTCCTGCTTTTACCTCTGGACTCATTTTGTACTGTCGGGTATTCGGATACACTGCACCTTCTTTCACTGTCACTTTTACTGGATCTATATTAGTCATTAGCCCAATGTCTTTTCCTGTAAAATCCCACACATCTGGATTAACTGTGGCTCTCAACTCTTCAGGTAATTCATTTTCAGTTATAAGTGAAAACATTTCATCTACTTCTGTTCCCTGTTTGGCCAGCATCATCTTGTAGACAACGTCCTCATCAGGGGTTTGGAAAGCGACACCATCCGGTGTACAACAGATCGTGCAATTCATCTTGCACAGAAGATCTCTTCCCAACAGATTTACAGGACTAGTATAACAAACTACAAACCAATGCATTTCTTTAAAATTTCCAATGTGTACTTCCATTGGTTTGGTAATTGGGGTTCTAATTTGCTGATTTGACACACCAACGACTTGGATGGATTCTCCTGAGAGGGGTAGGTTTGGGATGTCTGCTGTTCTCACAGTAGACCTGGTAGCACCAGTATCCAATAGGAAAGTGACGTCTTTACCTTCTACCTTCCAATCAATAAATGGACCTGACTGATCTACCGGCAAGGATGTGCCAAGCACGCACTCCTCTTCCTCCCCCCTCAGGCACTGTCATTGCATCTCATCTGAATTGTCTTCACCATTCTGCAAATAATATTGTGAAATCGTTCTGTTATTCTTACCACTCTCTCCTTGAAATCCGGCGTTCGCACTGAAACTCTGATGATTCACAAAATTTGGCATAGGAGCTGGTGGCACCTGATATTGTGGAGTAACTACCTGCTGCTGCTGATTCATAAGTACTTCATTCTGCATCTGTGGGATTAAATTTTGATTTGGCCCATTATTATTCTTATTACTCTGAGTACTCTTACACTCGTTCTTCCAATGTCCAAGCTTTCCGCACGCATGACAAGGAAACTTCTTTTTCGCTTCTTCTCTGTCCATTCGTCCCCTATACTTATTACCATTCACTCCTTGATTATCCTGACTCGGTTCCTTCACTTGACTATTGTTTTGGTCGTTTGTTTTCTCTTCTTGTTGTTCTGCTAATTTAACTTGTGCCCACATCATTTTCTCTTTAATTTCCTACGCCTGGCCTCAATATCGTCGCCACAATACTTTGCATACTTTAAAATCTCATCCACTGTCTTGCTTTGCCAGCACAACATATGCTGCTGTATCATTTGACTAATCTCCGGTTTCAGACCATATACAAATCGATACACAAAATGTCCCATATCCTTGTCACCAATATTCTCAAAACCACTATACTGCTTAAACACCTGCAATAATCTCTCATAATATGCATGTACAGATTTGTTTGGTTCTTGAGTAGTTCTATCTATCTTTACCCAGTCTGTTTCTTTCAGAGGAATTTTCCCTTTCAAATAGGTAACCACTTGATGATACTTTTTCATCACCTCCTCTGAGGGTGCTCCTGTCTTTGAGTCTCTTGGATACTCCTCACTAGGCCAATCAACTGTAATCTTGCATTCTGTCCATAAATCAGCAGGTACCACTATATCAAATAGACCATCCAAATCCTTCAATAGAACTTTTGAAACCTTCACAAATCTCTCTACTTGTTTATACCATTCCACTGGTTTTTCTCTCAATTTTGGAAAGTCATTGGTAAATGACAAAATGTCCTGTCTACTCCAAGGCACATGAACATATCCACCTCCAAGAACCTCTCTCATGGGACACAACTTTTCCACCTTGTCTGCTTCTCTCACTGGAAAGGCAACAGCTGCTTCTCTCGCTTATACTTCCTCTTTCTATCTTATCCATCTAATCCTCCATTTATCAATGTCGACCCATTTTCTCAAAATGCCCATTAATTCCTTAATCTGTAGTCTTTTTCCAGAAGCATTTACACTCTCTAAATCTTTATCTGTGAAATCCACTCGATATGGTTTCTGTAACAACTTTGACTTCCTTATATCTATTCCAATCTCTGAAACAACTTCAGTCAATCTCTCATGAAACACTCTTGCTCTTCTGGTTATACTCTTACATAAATATAACAATTCCTCATCATTATAAACATGCAATCTTTCCATGCCCATGCCCATGCTTCCGGTTATCATTTCTTCCAATTCCACTTGCAATCTGCCGATGTCTAAAAATTTTGGTGGTGGATTTCGATTATCAATTTCCTGTGCCCATCTTTCTATTTCTTCTGGGGTAACTACCGTTGCACTTTCAGTTCTTATAGGTACCAAGGACCTCTTTTCTGTTAAAATCATGGGTGTATTTCTTTTCGGAGTTTCAATTGAGGATTCCACATTGGGGAGATCCATTAATGAAATAACTGATTCACTTTCACTAACCTGATCATCCGTAATTATTACTTCTTTTCTAGGACTATTTAACGGAATCGTCATAGATTGTGGTTTCTGGCAAATCTTATTATCTCTGTACAATGGGATTACCGGACCAATAGTCACTGGTACTGTCAAAGCTTCAGTATTCAAATTTAATTGACCTATCTTTTGAACTAATTCTTCTCTAGTTTTATTCAAAGCATCTCTTTCATTATCCTGCAACAATCTGTGGGGTTAATGGCATTCCCATTACTGGTGCACTTGGGGTAATCTTACTAGTTGTTTCATGATATGGCGGTGGATTCTTAATTAAAATATCCTCTAACAACTCGTCATCTGATTCACCATACCCAGCTGAATTTATATGTTTCGTTTTCTCCTTACACTTTCCTCCAGACTGTTCCTCAGCCATTAACACTGGATATAAACCTTCTGATACCATAGCTCTCCTCCATTGTTTCATCTGTCCTTCACGTGACTCATGCAAATGTCTGGGAAAGAATCCTCTATATCTTCCACCTCTGCACTTCTCTCTTTCATATGATTCAGTCTCCCATTCTTCCAAAGCCTGCCTCATACTGAGTTAACCTAGTTCTAGGTTCTAAATCATTCATTTTCAATCTCAAATTCTGAAGAATCCTTCCATTAAACGTACCATCTTTAGGAAATGCTAACACTTCATCATCCTTTGTATATTCTATCCAGTTTTCCAACCACACGCGAGTATGATATCCTCTTTCCATCATCATAAATGATGCTGGTGTCTTCGGAGGAGGAATAGGAATTCCCTCTCTAGTCAACACAGGCTTATCCTTCACAAAGAAATTCTTAATTTTCTTAAAAAGTGACATCTTTCTTTTCTCTCCATACATTCTTGAAGAACGATGTAAGAAATTATATTCTGCAAACCCTTGAAATCTTCTACCTGTACGCCTTTCACTTACAGTCAAATCAAAATCCTGCATACAATCCTTCTCTCCACCAATCCTAGCGCAGCTTCTATCTATCTATCCAATCAAATCTGACTCACACTTGCGATCTGACCAATGCCAGCGTGGCCTTTTCCTGACGTCAGTTCTGCTCCTTACTACTGACCCCTCCTTTACAAAGCCACTCCTGTCACACGCCTGCTGTTTCTACCAATCCCAGCGCGGCTCACTGTGACGTCAGTACCACTCCGGCAACTGACCCTCCCTTTACAAGGTAATACAAAAACTTTATTTCTTGATATTTTCTTTAAAATTCTTTGTTATTTATGACATAAAAACATTCGCTACTCTGTCTGTTCCACTAAATCAAAGGATAGTTTATTTCTTTCCACTGCGAGTAAAACCCTTCCGCTTACCCTTCATTCAAGCTCCAGAGAACCTGCTACTCCTCCGGTCTCACCCGGTTTGGGAAAATCGAGACCAAAATTTCACCAGCGAACTCCTTTTGCTATCAATCTAGCTCAGAAGAACCTGCTACTCCTTCAGGGTTACCCTTGCTAGCTGATATAACACCTAAAGTTTCACTAGCGAACCCTTTGCTATCAATCACTCACCTTTTACACAGAAAATAGTCCCTACTTTAACACTGCCAGCCCTACCTAGCTTCTCAGTGTTATTCCAACAGACGAGTAACCTCACTGCAGTGTGGTTTCTATTGCCACCCGCTATTCATTCCCCGGGAATTTTCCAGACAACATGTAACAAGGACACTAACCCTTTTGTTAAAACATAAATTAATCAATAATCTATACTCATCACCAAACTAGTTATTAACAACCATAGCTCTGCTACCAGAAAACTGATCCAGCGGCGCACCAGCAGCAGGTACTGCACTACCATATACTCACCTGGGCCCATATAACTCACATTCACTAACGAACCTGCCTACCTGGTAAACCGCTGGGGGGAAAAATACAATTTTCCCTTAATTTGTCTTTCTCATTGAATTTTATAGATTTGCTCTACCTAGAATTAGTTATCTTTCATTTAACTAAACCTTTATTAATCATAACATTCTTTCCTCAGGTCAATGGACCTATTAGATAGCCTAGTTGATGGCGATATTAACATAACTGATTAATACTTCTATTTGAATAAAAATAATCACAGACTCTGGAAGTTTTAAAGTCTTTATCTAACTTAATTGAGTGTGAACCATCTCAAAGTTTCAGTACAAACACCCTCATTCACAAGAGTGTCAATTCAATCATATCGCATTTAAATCAATAGCAATTCAGATCCATACAATAACTGTGCTCAGAAAGAAGAGGATAGAGAGAGAAGAGCATTTATCAATGCGATGAATTCATAATTATCCAGAATGGTGTGAAGACCAAACCCTCTGGCCAAAGGGCTGGTAAAGGGTCCCCAGGACAGGTTCAGGAGACAAAGACTTCAGGATAGGAATCAGGACAGGATGTTTCACCGCTCTAATTACCGACGACTGCGTCGCACCCCTCTCTGACACTCTCTTCCTTCTTGTGGTTCTTCCGCGATCTTCTTTCTAACCCAATTAAATTAAATAGATGGTTCTGCATTCGAATTCTTCTTCAGCGTCTCACAGCATCAGCACCACCCCCAGCACCGACAGCATCCCGAGCTCATCGCTTCAGTGCATCTGCTCCAAGCGTCTCCACGTGCCAAATGCTCTCTCGAATAAGCTCCGTATCAGCTCTGTCAAGCTAAACTAACTAACTAAAACTACCTCAATTATACCTTTCTATTACCATGTACCACCCATTAATGTTTCAAATTTGGTAAAATACTAACTCTGATTGGACAGGCGAAAGTGGGATGATCGTCACACCATACTTACATGTCACTTATTTCTTTAAACCATTGTTTTCAAACCCCTCCCCTCAAACTTTATTACATCTCTTCCGTTCCCATACATCTCCAACCTTTATTAATACAAAATGTAACAGTTTAATGAATAAAGCTTCTTCATATGAACTCTTCACCCTCATGTTCCCAGGGCACATCTTCTCTGGCCTTGGACGCGTGACAAGTCCTTACTCATCGGGTCACATTCTCTCTTGAGTGCACCTGCGTGAGACTACGTCAGTCAGCTCGATTTCAGACAAGCTTTAAGGCCCAAATGCGCACTAATAATAAAGTCAAAAGAAGAGATGTTAGTTTTCAAAATAAAATTATTTCACTGTATACCACCAACCTCTACTCTAACCCACTCCATTTATTGTTAATTTATCTGCATTTGCGTTAATATAAAACTTATTTTCTTTCTCGGCCAAGCAGGTGCCATGCATGTGAGTTTCAAGCGGCCATTTTGGTTAGCTTTGAACAAGCGCATGAATTTCCCTCCAAGCATTAGAACGTCATACTACGTAGATGCAGTAGACGCATGCAAAGTAAAGATCCTGTGTTAGAATGCAGTTTAGTCCTTTGTTTGTGTTATCGCAGTTAGTAAACACATATGCAAGCTTCGGTTTTTTCCCATGTATGAAGGAAATGCGTATTATTAATCACAAAACACGTTGTTAGTAATTCGTTAATGAATTAAACGAGAGGATTGCTTCCGAGCAAGTCTCATTTGCGAGTCTTGCTCCATCACCATAACTTCCTGTGACTGGTCGGATCATTACTTAATATCATTTCTCATCCTTGAAAGGGTGTTGACCAGACAAGGTCAACCTCGCAGAGCCAAATAATGGTCACGTGACTTGAGAAACATCAACATAATTGAGCTAACCAACATTAGTAATAACCTACTTCGCCCGTCCTCTAACCTGACTAATCTTGATGTCCTTACCAAACATTACATTCACTCCATGAATGATATACTTGACTCAGTTGCTCCAAAGCAACTCAAAAGAATACCCAGAAAACCCTCCAAACCCTGTTTCAGCTGCTCCCTTAACGAGGAAAGACGTAAACTGAGGCTGGCTAAAAGGTCTTGGAAAAACTCTCCCTCTATAACAAACCTTAAGCAGCTGAGGAGCATAAGAAGCACCTATAACAAACATATCCGTATTGCCAAAACTGCTCACTTCAGGTCTCAGCTCGACCACACCAAATACAGGCCGAAAAAACAGTTTGAAATGATCAAACAACAAGCCAACCACTCAACTAATCAACACTCTACACTCAATGACTTAACCCCTAGCAGTGAAGTTTTTTCTGCACACTTCATCGAAAAGATAAGAAAGATCGAACAAGATTTACAGCGCAACTCACCAAACACACTAGGACTGACCCAGTCCATTGCCCCGCCACTCCCTCTGGTTCGATGGCTCACTCCCCAAAAAATCAGGCATTGTGGAATTTCTTTACTCTACCAGACGATGATGAGTTACTCAAAACTATAAACTCATTAAAACCTTCAAATCATTTCAAGGATCCTCTGCCCGCCAAGCTTTTCAAAGATCTTATACCTTCCATACTCCCACTATGTTCCAAGATTGTCCATGAATCTCTCCTTCAAGGCAGGATTCCTGATTGCCTCAAGACTGGCCAAGTCACCCCCATACCTAAAAAGCCAAATGCAGACTTAAATGAGCCTAACAACTTTAGCCCCACTTCCAATATCATGACCCTAGCCAAACTACTTGAGAAACTGTGTAATCACATCAATCAGTTTCAACTCCTTGATCAATTCCAGTCAGTTTTCCGAGCGGGTCACAGTAACGAATCTGCCCTGACACACATTACTGATGACTCTCTGAGATTTCTTGACCGTAATGAATGCTGCCTGCTTATTCTCCTGGATCTCTCTTCAGCGTTCGACACGGTCAAACATGATAACCTGATTGATCTTCTCGAAAAAAGGATGGGTTTATCAGGCACCATTTTAAATTGGTTTGCCTCATTCCTACACAATAGATCACAAAGAATCAAAGTCAACCATTCCCTTTCTAACAACCCCCCAGTCTCAATTGGGGTCCCCCAAGGATCTGCACTATCACCCACGCTCTTCAACCTGTACATGGAACCATTTACGGTAATTCTGAACCGCTCAAACATATATTATCACATGTATGCAGATGACACTCTAATATACCTAAAAATCTCTTCACCTGACGATATCAAAACTCTTAACTCTGCCCTTGTGAAAACTCAACATTGGCTAACTCACAATCACCTTATGCTAAATACCCTCAAGACAGAATTCCTACTGATTGCCCCCCACAAACATCCTACCCCCATTCAAGACTGGCTCAATCAGCTAACGGCCTTCAATTGCACTCCACATATTGTGGATTCCACTAGATCTTTAGGCATAACGCTGGACAAACACCTTAGCATGAAAGACCACATCAGTGCAACAACTAGAGGAGCCAATCATCAACTCAATACTTTAAGGAAAATCCAACTGTTCTTGCCTCCCGATGATATGCAGTTAGCAGTCCAGTCCCTTGTTATCTCCCGCTTGGATTATGGAATTGTGACCCTGGCTGGGCTTCCCAAAGCTAGTCTAGCCCCTTTAAGGGCTACCCTGAACTCTTCGCCAGACTCATCACAGGATCGAGAAAACGCGATCACATCAAGCCGAACCTAATTCAACTCAAGTGGCTCCCTCTAGAAGTAAGGATTCATCTCAAGATAGCCTGCCTGACACACAAAGCGCTACACTACAACACTCCAGTCTACCTGTCAAAAAAGCTTAAACTATCTGGTTTGAACCGAGCCCTAAGAAGTTCGAATAATCTACTGCTGAAGCCTCAAAAATTCAACAAAAAGAGAACTTAAAACCTATCCTTCTCTGGTCTTGCTCCAAGAATATGGAACTCTCTTCCTCCCGAAATCAGAACTAACCCCTCGATCGCCACATTCAAAAAAGAAGTCAAATGGTTGTTCCTGAATAGCTACTTGCAATAATAGTCCTGAAATCACTCAAACAATCTGTACTTCCTGTTTTACTGAACTGTTTTGTAATGTCCTAAAATGCTTTTTATACTGCTGGGTAACTCCTGGTTAAATTGCTTGCTTTCATGTACAGCACTCTGATACCCTGATGGGTCATGTTCGCGCTATATAAAATCTCTCAAATAAAAGCGCTCCAGCGCTGAGTCTGCCTTCTCTCCAAAAAGGCAAGAGCCATCAAAGAGCATGTACATAAGCACAGCTTGGACATCTGCTGGAAAAAACTGTCATTCTCAGCCAGGCGAGGCACCACAAGGCCACTGACGATGAAAGCGCTCTACCCAGCGAGTCAGTCATGTCAAGTCCACATCGTATTGTGAACTTTGCTGCATCCCTCCTGTCAGCAATAGCTTGCGAGAGTATGGCTTGGGCCTCCTCCGAGACAATGTGCAGCACTTGCGCAACTGAATCCCAGATCGTATGGGAATATCACCCCAAAAGTCACGCGGTGTTCACCGACTGCAGTGCAAGGCTGGTGGAAGAGAACATCCTCTTTCCACAGGTATTCAGCCTTTTGGATTCCCTATCTGAAGGAATGGTAGAGAACGCACCAGGGTTGATCCTACAAGTGGAGGCTTGGACCACCAAGCTCTCTGGGGTGGGGTGCTTAGTTAGGAAACTGGGGTCCCCAGGAGCGGGGAAGATGGCAGCTGACAATTATCCCATCCAGAGTAGCCCCTGTGCAGGGCTGGGACCAGGCACAAATTAGGACATCAGTAAGGGCTTCATTGAATGGGAATAAGGGTTGGTCCCAACCTTTTACTTACCTGTAACCAGGGCCTGACTGACCGTAGCGGGCACCGGGCGTTTCCCCGGTGGGCCGCCAGGTTGGGGGCCGGTTTTGGGCCCCTGGGTGGCCGTTTTTGTTACCGAAAGCCGGCAATATCGGCCCCCTCTAACAAAATCAGCCGAAACCGGCCCTAGAAATCAGCTCGGCCGCACCTCCCTCCTCCCCCCTCCCATAGGGCCCGGCCGATCAGTTTGCCAGGGCCGGTTCCGGTTCCCAGTCCGTCCCTGCCTGTAACGCCCCTAAATCTAGTATTTAGGGGCACCCCCGAACCTTGCCTCCTCAGACAAGCAACGACCAAGAAGAAAAGAAGAAGGACCGAACAGCTGTGCCGAAGCTAAGAAGAGGAGGACGCCCACTGACTTGGCCCCAGCCCAACCGGCCTGTCCCCACCTCGAACCTGCAGAAGCGAAACTCTGGTGTGTCCTGCAGCCAGCAACCTCAAGAACCCCGAGGACCTGCCCTGCCTTCCAAGGAAAAGACTGTGTCTCCCTTCAACACCGGATTTGTTCACCCACAGACTCCAGCTCTGGCAAAATACGTGAGTCTGCACCACTCTGCACCAGTCGCCCACGCCCCAAGTTCGAGTGGCCCAACACCACGAGGCGGTCTCCCCGGCGATCCAGTGATCCCTGACCTGCCTCAAGCCTCTAGCCAACGCCTTCAGCCTCAATCCGGAATGTCCCCCCAACCACGAACAGGAACTGGTAAGAAGATCCGACCCTAAAAGACACGCCTGCACCCGACGTCCTACGGACTTGGGTGGCCCAACCGACGGTGTCTAGCCAACCCCCAGTATCCCAACTTACCTCCCCAAGTGGTGGTCGCTCCCAGAAAACATTCATCTTCGAGCCTGCTGTGTGTTTGCAAACCAGAGAATCCCCATTGAAAGTAACAGGGCACCCGACGACAAAACAGCACCCTGCACCCGGCTGCCCTAGTGCCGCTGAGGGTGTACCTTTGGTGCTAACTTGAACCCCCATTTGCCCTGATCTTAAGTCCAGGAGCTTTGCTCCCCCAACCTTGTAGTCTGTTCGTAAGCAGCCACCAACCGGAGGTCCCCTATCCCCCATTGGATAACATTGTAGTAAGTTTTTGATTAATTAAAACCATTACAAAAATACATTCTGATAAAACATTTTAGTTAATTAAACTTTTCGGTCAGTACTCTATTAAAATTCTTAAGTATTAAAACATACAGGAATAATTCGAAAGTGCAGAGTGTCCATGATTGCATTTTGCTCAGAGGCTCCTGAGTCTATGCACAGGTTACAGTTTGTGGAGATTCAAGGTTTTTGTTGAATTTGTGCTCCTACAGGGTACTACTGGTCCTTGCTTAGATGCTACTAGATGCAGGAACTTAACAAGCTTCCCATTTAATTGTGGGTCCCTTGGGTTAAAGCATGCAAGTACTGCTTGCCCCCGGGTACGTATGCCTCGTTCATTAAAATGAGTTTTTAGGGGGCCTACCCTTTCCTCTTTTAGCTTAATGCAGGAGCATATTATATGTTCAATGTCCTCATTTCCAACTCCGCATAGTCTGCATACATTCCCGCAATTCTTTCTCAGCCATGGTGGAAGATGAGGTATGGCTGGCAGGATTCCTAACCTGTATTTTAGAAAGGCTTCTTTTGACTTCCTGGAGTACCCCAGTTCAAAGTATGCCTGCGACCCAAATGATTTGTAGCTGCACAGAGTCATCCATGCGTGGCTCCTGTGTGCAAAAGCGGCTTTATCTTCTGTGAGAGAAAGTTTCTTAATAACCTTATTTATGATGTGCTTAAAGTGCAAGTGCGTTGTTGGGATTTCCCATAGGTCGGCTAGTCCGGTGATGGCCAGTGATTTATCCAAGTATGCTTTCGCCGGTGAGGTGGCTGTCCTGCACAGTTCCTGCCAGAGCTGGTGATTCAGTGTGTTCCTGGCTGAGTTCTTGATTTTATGCCAGCACTTGATGTACAAGCCTCGTCTTGCGAGGAGTTGCTTTGTTAGTCCAAACTCGAGCCGAATCTGTGCTGGAGGTTTAGCATTACTCTGTATGATTTTGCCAAGGTGGTATCCAGCAGTGTAGCGTCCCTGCCTCTCAGTACTTCGCTGTCGTAAGTAATTAACTATGGAATTTTTGCTTGCGCAACACGGAGCAATGGTGAAAATGATGGTCCAGACAGTTTTGTTTTAAGTTGCCTTAGCGTTGTCGCAGTCGCCATCCCTTTCCTCTTGATGGCCTTAAGCTGGTTCGAGAATTGGCCACCCTTATCAATCATGACACCTAAGTATTTATACTCAGAGCAGTTCGCAATTGCAGTTTTTCCAAGAGACCAAAAATGAGACTGTTTTTTCCCATTAATTGTCAGAGTTTTAGTTTTATCAATGTTAACTTCCAGATAGTTCTCGGCTGCGTACCCATGCAATGTGTTGAGTAGCTGTTGTAGACCTACTTGGGTGTGGCTAGTTAAAACAACATCGTCCGCATAAGACATGCTGGAAATGGTTTTTCCTCCTA
Organism: Calotriton arnoldi; assembly: GCA_963921515.1. Lineage (NCBI taxonomy): Eukaryota > Metazoa > Chordata > Amphibia > Caudata > Salamandridae > Calotriton > Calotriton arnoldi. The sequence continues at coordinate 2,040,465 of CAWUFW010000899.1, read as the reverse complement.
TTCGAGGGGCATGCGCATTGCAAGCAGTGAGGGCTGATGTCAAGTCTGCTGTGTAAAGGTTAAAAAGAGTTGGTGCTAGCACGCACCCCTGCTTGAGGCCTTTAGTTGGTAGTATGCGCCTCGAAACGTGGGAGCCGTTACCAAGCTTAACCTGTATCCACGTATTGGAGTGTAATTCTATCAGGAGATTCAAAAGAGACGGAGGAAGCCCCCAAAGAGCCAATTTCCTCCAGAGGTTAGCTCGGTTGACATTGTCGAACGCCGCCTTAATTTCCACAAAGCAAAAATTGAGAGTTTGTTTGATTAGTTTTGCTTTATTGATGAGTAATGACATTGCTAAAAGGTTGGTTGTTGTTCCAGTCTCTCTACAGAACCCTGTTTGGCTAGGGGGAATTATATTTTGCTCTGTTGCCCATTCATGTAGCTCAGTCAATAAATTCCCCGCAAAGTATTTTGCCTCTACATCCAGCAATGCGATCAAACTGTAGTTTTTTGGTAGGGTTTTGTCCCCCACTTTATAAATTGGTGAGATAATGGAGCCCTTCCATGATGCGGGCAAACACCCAGTCTGTCTAACATAGCTGAAGAGAGGAGCTAGGGTTTCTGACCAGTATTCTGGATCCTGTTTAAAAAGAGCTGGTGGAATCCCATTTGGCCCAGGTGCTCCTTCTTTCCTCCCTTTGGAGATTTGTTCCCTGATCATGACGGCATCGATTTCAATTGCCTCGACCTCATCAGTCATCACAATTTGAGACAGAGGTGCAGGCTGGTCATCCTTGGGAGTATTTAATCCAGATACCTGTTGATTAAAATGAAGTTCTAAAAAAGATGTCCAAGTGTTTTCTGTTATATGTGATATTAAACCACCATGTGCTGGTTGTAAGAATTTATTTATCACTGCCCAAAATCGGGCACTGTTACTTCCTTTAGAATCATGATGGAGTTTGGCCCAGAATTCATTTTCATAGGATCTTTTAATGTCTCACTTAAGTTTCCTAAGTTCGGCCTTACTCTTGCGGAGCTGTTGGTATAGGTCCTTGTCCCCCGGGCATATTCTCAATGACCTTAGTAATTTGTTTATAGCTCTTTTAAGGCATTTCAAGGTAGACCTCTGTGCACTTGTGGCCTTCCCTGCAACCGTTAGGTCGTTGGGCAGAAAGTGTCGAACTACAGATGAGTAAGAGTTTGAAAACAAGGCCGTGAAGGTTTCCCATATATATGTAAGATTTCCCTTGGGGTGGTTGAGCTCATTTAGTTGTTGTTTTGCTGCCAAGAGCATCTCCCTAGAATTTGCTATAGATGACTTAATTCTTTTAAGGTTTATTGTGTGGCATGCATACATTCCAATTGGATTTGGAATTGATTTGTCTGGTAGTGCGTAAATTGAGATTTCTTGAGGCCGATGATCGCTATCCCCTTTGTCTCCTAGGCAATAGCCTATTATGTGTTGGAAAAGTGAGAGAGACACTAGGGTATAGTCAATTGTGGAGGTCACCTGACCCAAGTGAAATGAGGCGGCCGGTGGGGAGTCATCAGCAAATGTTCCATTTAGCACCCTTAAGCCCGTGTGCTCCAGGTCTTCTAGCAGCTCTGAGCCGCCCTTAGATGTTCTTCCGTGGACGCTATGTGATTGAGTTGGAATGTTCCAATGAAAGGACTGGGCCTGAATGTCTTCGTTTGGGGTGGTACCTAAAATATGTTGATTAAAGTCGCCTGACAAAATGAAGTTCGGAGTAGTGTGCATACTCATCAGTTGATACAGGTGTTCAATTAGAATTTTTGAATCCTGTTTTTTCTGTTTCGGATTTAGGTATATATTAACCCCTTGGCCGCGGCGGTAATTCCGCTGCGGCGCTGGGGGGTGGTGGGTGAGCGCGGCGCCGCCATGCTTATGACGGAACCACGCCGTCATGAGCCACGGGCGGCGTGTGCTTATGACGGCGTGGTTCTGTCACGGCCCCGCCCGCTCATTAATTCGCCCACACAGGCGGGGAATTAATGCCGCGTGGATGGGGCGGCAGGAGCATGACGGAACCACGCCGTCTTGAGCACACGGCGCCCGTGGCTCATGACGGCGTGGTTCCGTCATAGGCATGGAACGGGTTAATCAGCAACACCTCCTCCTTTTTACCACTAAAATTTAGTTGAGCCTTTATGGTGTTTACAGCTGGGAGTAGAGGAGGTAATTCCTGCGCACAGTGGATTTTTGTTATTTTGATATAAATAGCCAGGCCGCCTGATAGACGGCCATAATTACTTTTCCTTAGGGCGGGAGTGTGGAAACAAGTATATCCCTCTACTTGCAAAGGCTCCTCTTGCCATGTTTCCTGCAATAAAATAATGTCGAAAGATTTTAAATAATCAAGAAATTCAGCGTCTGCAGCCTTGTTCTTTTGCCCGTTAATATTCCATGAACATATCCTCAGAGGTAGTATATCGGAATTTCCACAATGCCTCATTGAGTTTCTCTGTCATTGTGGGCGACTGGATGTGTTAATGGTTCTAGTGATCCGAAGATGATCAGGGGCAGCTGAGTTGTTAACTATTGTACTCATTTGTGTATTCAGCGCCTGTTCTTTTTGTGGTGACCATCCTCGGGCTCCCCTAAGTACAGACAATGTTTTTTCGCTTTTGCGGGTTGTTCTTTCTCTTGCTCTAACAAGCAGAGGGAGTGGGTATCCTGTATTATAAAACACAGTGGATTGTATCCCCCAAGCTTTAAAGGTTTCCTGTTCTTCCAAGACTTTATTTCGATTTGAATAGTCCTCCAGGTGGCTTTAGTGGAGTCCATTCCTTGTGCTTTATCCAACTTTACGATTCTATTGAGAGAAGGTCAGTTGAATGAATATCTTTTAATGTTGGTATTGTACCTAGGAGTTGGAGAATATTCCCTCTGTTCAAGATGTCGAAAGGTCCTTTCGATTGATATTCTGGGGTGAAGATAGTAATGGCAGAGTTCCTAGTTTGGTTAGCTACAGGAGTTGTTGCAAAGTTTGACCCCAAATGATTTTCTCTGGTAAGGTTAGTGGATTGCTGAATCGGTCCAATGGAGATATCAGGAATTAGGGGCTCTTGATACCTAGGGCCTGTGGGTACTTCTAAGCCACAATCTGAATTTAAGTTTCGTGTTCCAGAGAGGCCCAAATGCCCGATTGTAGTTGTCCTCGGCTCGTGAAGGGCTACCTGCACTTCATTGTAGGCTCTACTTGTGTTATTGTTTATTCGATTTACTTCCCCTGATGCCTTGGTTGAGTCCTGAGTAATCTTGTGTGCTGGCGGCTCGATTTGCAAGGTTGATGTTATGGGATTGGTGCCCAGTGGAAGAGGCAAAAGTAAGGTTGAGGTTAAGGCCAGCTCCTGGTTTAGACCGTGGATGAGAGAGGGCTTCCTTTCCTCAGTTAGTTGAGATGATCGGCTATTTGTGCTATCATCCTGTTTCAGTCTGGCTTTAGTTTTTCTATTGCCTTGGGTGTCGGTTTGACTACTGAGTGATGCCCAGACTGCCCCCAAAGATGGTGTTTCCACTTGTATCGCATCCATATTTTCCATAGAGTGGGTTTCCTTTGGCTGATTAGACCTTCCCTCAACTTCGGGGACATGTGCTATAGTTGTTTGTACTTGCGCTTGCTGCTGTGATGTTTTTGTTGTAAATAGAGGATAACATTTTGTGAGGCTCGGAGATGATATTTTATTACAACCTTTTCTCCTAAGTTGATGGCGTCGCTTTGCGTTCTGAATTGATGTTTGCTCCTTGGATAATGAAGGGGACCCAGTGGACGGGCTGCCCTCATGACAAGTCGGGAGATTATTGCCAGCGATGTTTTGGACAACAAGATCCCTATTCGGTGACTCATTGGGCACTGCTTTGTTTGGATTGGCCTTGATTTCTCTTGGTTTGGGCCCTTTGGCAGGCCTTCTATAAGAGTAGATACAATTGAGGGAAGTGACGATAATTTGTCAATAATAGGACCACAGCTGCAGTTCAATTTTGCTTCCTGCTGGGCTCTGCTGATTAAAAGGTTTAGTTGACCCAGTTTCTCGTCTATCCCCCCCACAAAGAGGGCCAGAGTATCTAATAATGTCAACTGCAGGTCCATTTTATCTGACTGGTAGTGTAGCACATCAACAGTTCGTTGCATTGTATTTAATAAGATGTCCCATGTGTTCGATGCCTGTTTCCCAGTTTGAATTGGTGAGCCTGAGGTCAAAGTAGAAATTGGAGGGCTTTGACATGAGATTGAGTTGTTAATCGCTGCTTCTTGATCATATCCTTGTTTAGCATCTTGATTTATACCGATTCTAACTGTAAGCGGAAGCTGTTTTTCAGGAGTATCCAATGCATAGGATGCTATTAGGTCCGCCCCCTCCTGTGATCCCAGGTAGGAGAGGGCATCCTGCCCGCCTCCCCTGGAAACCGGGGAATCCGACGAGGTTTCAGAGGTCTCTTTGGGATTTTCGGTGCTGCCCCCTGTTTCTGCTTCTAAGAACAGTTGGGTCGACTTGATGGCCTCTCGATGTAATGGCGGGTCGTGAGGGGATTTATGGAGATCTTTTTGAAACAAGACTTTGTGCTGGTGTTCGGATTCGGGAGAGTGATTCGATTTATGTCCACTTGGATCCTCCTGCCCTAAATTTGTGGCCGTACCATTCTTTGTCGTAGACTCTTGTAAGAATTGCGCTTCCTTCCGCTTATTGAGATCGGTTGAGTCAGTTGTAGCGTTACAGGTTAGGGTGAAGATGGGCAAGGATTGACAAGTGGCGTGCTCCTCAACACGCGTTTCCACCACCCCCTCTTGAGAGTCAGACGAGTTGCTAGTTTTGTGTTTACAGATTTTCTCTGGTGCTAACAGGGGGACCACAGGTTGAACCGCTGGAGTTCCCACTGTAGCTTGTACCGTGACTGGTGTAGTCAGTGGTTGTAGGGGGAATAGGGGAAGTTTGGATCTTGAAGGCCCAGAATTTTGCCACTGGAGGAAAATATGGATGATGCTGGGTCCTTTAGAAATTGGAATTTTGAGGAGATTTTTGGTTGGTGTAGGTGAGGTCAGTGACTTCCAGGCCGCTGCTGTGCTAGGCCACTGAGGCCGCTAGGGGCCTCTACTTGCTCAGAAGGCGTTACCAAAATTGTTGTGCTTGGTTTTGTTTTTCCATTTTGTTTGGCTTTGCGCACGGTGACCACGGGCTGCCCCCTTTTCCTACCAGACCTCATGGTTTGGAAAGACTCCAGGACCTCCGAAACTGCCCTACTTTCTCACGCTTGCCCCTGCGTCGCGCTGCATGGGGGCCCTTTCCAAAAACGTTGGATAACATTGGGCCTCAGCAATCTGCACCCGGCCGCCCTAGTGCCGCTAAGGGTGCTTTGAGAGTGCATCCTCGACCCTGGGGGACCCCTGAGTTTAACCCCAGAAACCCAACTCCCACAACAAAGTACTTACCTCTGAACCGATAACACTATTTTCTCCCATAGGATAACATTGGCTGTTTTCTGTGAAAAGGTTTCAAAGTATGGAGTTACAAAATCTAGAAAAGTCTCTAAAACTGTAACCAAATACCCAAAACGCTTTTACTTACCTGTTTACAGGAAATGTCCCAGTGCAGTATCCAGGTATAGTACACTGTGTAAGAAAAGTAATCTGTAAAGTAATCTACTTGACATCATATTGAAAAGCCAATACAAAGTATATGTACAATATTTCAAAGTATTGTATTACCAGTAATTCTACTGTAATCAAACCAAAGTATACATACAACTGCAATTCAAACTGTATTATTACTGCAAATTATAAATCACTTACCTGTGCCAGGCTTGCTTGGTTCTAGGAAATAAAATAACTAAAAGAATATTATTATACAAAACCAATTGGTCTGAAGTTCAGTCTTTGAGTGTGTGCAATCATTTGCTGATTGAGTTTGTACAACAAATGCTTAACACTACCCTCTGATAAAGCCTTACTGCTCGCACACACTACCACAAATAGAGAGTAAGGTGCTATCTACTTTTACCTCTGCCTACCTTTGGGGTTCCACTGGACTCTGTGAACACTATACCTCACCAACCAGGAGATGGAAGTCTCAAAAAAGTTGCTCGACAAAAGTCGAAAAAAGTTTAGTCAAAAAATGACTAAGTGGCAAGCTTTCTCCGGAGCTGCACTGTCGGCGCGGAAAAAGAAAGAACTGAAGTTAGCGCGCAGGGGCGGCCTCTAAGTAGACACCGCAACATCATCCCGGCGACGCCGACGCCGGATGCGGAGTCGACCAACGCCACCTACCGACGCGCAGGGGTACTGCTACAGAAAAAATTCTCTGGATCCAGTCTGACGCCTAGGAATAATTCTAAGGTGAGGAAACTATAACTAATGCTCTTTCAGATACAATGGTCTAGGCCTCTAGAGCCAAGAGAAGGGGCAGAAAGGATGGCAACCCACCTTCCAAAGGTCCACATGCCCAAAAGGAGACCAAACATTAGGGGAAATGCCTGGCACCTGAAGAGGACACTGCTGTAGTGAGAGACCTGCCTCACCTCATAGTGCTCCAGTGTAGGAAGCTGGCTCTGTATATACTATAGCAAAGTAAGATATAGTGTGCACAGAGTCCAGTGGATCCCCAGAGGTATAGCAGAGGCTAAAGTAGATAATCACTAACGGCTCTCTTTCTTGTAGTGTGGTCGAGCAGTTAGGCTTATTAGGAGGGCGTGTTAAGCATTTATTGTATTCACTCAATCCAGGCTGATGGCACTTACTCAGAGGCAGAATCCAGACCAATTCGGTAAGTATAAAAAAGGTATACTTATTTCTTATTTCTAGAGCAAAGCAGGACTTAGCACAGGTAAATGGAATATACTTTCAAATACAAAACTTTACAAGGAAATCCAATTGTGAATAGAATTGGAATCATTACAGGTTTGTATTTACTTTTAAAACAGCTTACAATAGGTAGGAATTACTTTGGATTACTTTTAGATTACTTTTAAGTTACTATTACTACTCGGGGTGATATGCTTAGATATCACACCGTGGGTCTTACAAAACACAGGTAAGTACGACACTTTTTGGTTCACAGAAAATTACTTTGGTTTTCATACAAAAAGTCAGTTCAACACGAAACATTTTTTGGAGGGAAAAATCATAACATTGGTTCCTAAGGGAGAAAAAGAGGTTATCGGTTTGCAGGTAAGTAAACGACCTGCCAGTGTAGCTTTTGGGGTTTAGAACCAAGGATCCCAAAGGTTCAGTTAGGCACTCAAATCGCACCACCAGCAGCACTAGGGCGACCAGGTGCAGAGTGCAGGGGCCCAAATTTAGCCAATGGGGTGGGGGGCCTTCGGTTAGGGGTTGCTTACAAGCAGGTCACTCGGTTGTGGGAGCAAAGCTCCTGGGGTTAGGATCAGCATTGCAGGGGTCAAAAATCAGCAGAGGAGCTGCACCACCAGCGGCATGGAGGCGGCCGGATGCACAGTGCCAAGGAGACATCAGAAGCCCTGTGATTTGCAATGGAGATCTCCGGTTTGAAGAAAATGCTGCAGGCACGGTCAAAGAGGATTCCTGACGGCGACCAATGGCAGGAGAGGTAAGTTGGGGTCTTGGGGGATGCCTGGACACCGTCAGTTGGGCCACCCAAGGCCGTGGGGCATCGGGTACAGTGGTGTCTTGAGGCGTTGGATCTTCTTACTAGCTCCTGTCACAGTCGGGGGGAACCCTCAGGTTGAGGCTGCAGGTGTCAGCTTGAAGCTTGCGGTAGGTCAGGGATAACCAGATCCCAGGTCAGGATTGCTGGGGAGACCTCCTCCTGATGTTGGTCCACTCTCGAATTCGATCCGTGGGCATCGGGTGCAGAACCGTCGATCCGCCTGGATCCAGGTTTTGTGTTGGAGTTTTTGGTTGAGCAAATCTGGTGCTCACAGGAGACAGAGTCTTTGAGATGAAGGCAGGGCAGGTCCTCCGGATTCTGGGGGTCTGCTGGACATGCCAGGGTTTTACTGTAGGCAGGTCGGAGTCGAGACAGGCCTGTGGCCAAAGCAGTTGGTGTCCTCTTCTTCCTGTGTCAGACCGGCTCTTCTGCCCTTCTTTTTTCTTCCTCGAACCTGAGGAGGCAAGGTTCAGGTTGCCCCTAAATACTAAATCTAGGGGCGTTAAAGAGGTGTGCAATCGGTCCCTTTCTTGGGTTGAGTACATCACCTATTATGCCACCTTCCACTGGGAGGGGGGCATTAGCCTCTCTCTAATTGACTGTGTCCCCTCATCTTCAAGATAGTGGGGAGTGAGATGTGTGCTTCACCTTGCCTCCCCCACCTGAGGGGTGGGGTTGGCAAAGGTGGGCACACCTCTCTTTCTCATTTGGTTTTTCCGCTGATTCTCCCGCCCAAAGTGGGGGACAGAACCAGTGGGAGCCAGTTGCTGGGGGCAGCAAAAGGCAGGGTCAGCTCACAAAGGCGGTAGCATGGGAAAATTGTGAGGGATTAGACCCAAGATGTGCCCAAACACGAATAAAGAAAAATACTGATTGTTCTGCTTTAAACAGCTGTGATGTGAAGTGCAGCCATTTTAGGACATAGATGTTTCAAGTACTGCAAGAGCCTTGAGAAAGCCCAAGGCCAATGGGCAAATAGGTGGTGAAACACTTGTCTGCTGCCCATCGAACCATCAACCTATTGACAAATACTAGGAATATGATGAAAATCTGTACTTAACCCTTTCAGTGCTCATGACGGGATGGTTCCGTCATGAGCACAAGTTCTAGTGTGCTCATGACGGAACCATGCTTCTTCTGCACGGCGGTGTGTATTATATTAAAACTGTAAATTCTTTTCACACGGGGCCTCGTTGGCTTGTTCCCCAAAAAAACAATGTATTATTGTGTCGTCCTCCTAGGTTCCCTTTTATAATTAGGGTTTGGGAAAGACGCACGCTCCTGCGTGGAATTGTATCCGCGAGAAAATAATCAGCCCCGTGATGCCACAACTTTCCCACACAAAAATGTGTGAAAAAAGTGATTTTTTCAGCTAAATTTCAGGTTTGCAGGGGATTCTGGGTAAGAAAACGTTGGGGGATCCACGCAAGTCATACCTCCCTGGAATCCCCCGGGTGTCTAGTTTTCAGAAATGTGTGGGTTTGGTAGGTTTCCCTAGCTGGCCGACGAGCACGGGGCCAAAAACTCAGGTGACCCCCCCCTTGCAAAACAAGGTCGTTTTGTGATAGGCAATTTTGATGTTGCCTCAATGCATTTTGGGCCCTTGCCTGTCGTGGGTACTTGACCCACCCACGCGAGTGAGGTACCATTTTTATTTGGAGACCTGGGGGAATGCTGTGTAGAAGGAAATTTGTGGACCACGCAGATTCCAGAACTTTCCCACACAGAAATTTGAGAAAAAAGTGATTTTTTTCCAGCTAAATTTGTGGTTTGCAGGGGAGTCTCGGTAGGGAAATGTTGGGGGACCCATGCAAGCCATACCTTGATGACCTCCCCAGGGTGTCTAGTTTTCAGAAATGTGTGGGCTTGGTAGGTTTCCCTAGATGGCAGCCGAGCCCGGGGTCAAAAACTCATGGGGCCCCCGTGCAAAACCAGGTTGTTTTGTGATAGGTAATTTTGAAGTCGCCTCAATAGGTTTTGGGCCATTGCCTGTCGCGGGTACTTGACCCACCCACGCAAGTGAGGTACCATTTTTCTCGGAAGACTTTGGGGAATGCGGTCTGGGTGGAATTTTGTGGATCCACACAGATTCCAGAACTTTCCACCACAGAAATGTGAGGAAAATGTGTTTTTTTTTGTTTAACAAATTTTGGGGTTTGCAAGGGATTCTGGGTAACAGAACCTGGTGAGAGCCAGACAAGTCACCCCACACTGGATTCCCCTGGGTGTCTAGTTTTCAAAAATGTATAGGTTTGCTAGGTGTCCCTAGGTGCCGGAGAGCTAGGGTTCAAAATCTACAGCTAGGCACTTTGCACGAGGCCTACCCACACAAGTGAGGTACCATTTTTTTCTGAAGACTTTGTGGAATGCGGGGTGGGCGGAATTTTGTGGATCTACGCAGATTCCAGAACTTTCCATCACAGAAATGTGAGGAAATTTCTTTTTTTTTACCTAAGTTTGAGGTTTGCAAGGGATTCTGGGTAACAGAACCTGGTGAGAGGCACACAAGTCACCCCATCCTGGATTCCCCTTGGTGTCTAGTTTAAAAAAATGTACAGGTTTGCTGTTTTCAGAAATGTGTGGGTTTGGTAGGTTTCCCTAGGTGGCCGCCGAGCTCCGGGCCAAAAAGTCATGGGACCCCCCTTGCAAAACCAGGTCGTTTTGTGATAGGCAATTTTGATGTTGCCTCAATACGTTTTGGGCCCTTGCCTGTCGCGGGTACTTGGGCCTCCCACACGAGTGAGGCACCATTTTTATTGGGAGACCTGGGGGAACGCTGGGTGGTAGGAAATTTGTGTCAGCCCGGTGATGCCACAACTTTCCCACACACAAATGCGTGGAAAAAGTGATTTTTCCAGCTAAATTTCAGGTTTGCAGGGGATTCTGGGTAAGAAAACGTTGGGGGATACACAAAAGCCATACCTCCCTGGAATCCCCCGGGTGTCTAGTTTTCAGAAATGTGTAGGTTTGGTAGGTTTCCCTAGGTGGCCGTCGAGCTCCAGGCCAAAAAGTAATGGGACCCCCCTTGCAAAACCAGGTCGTTTTGTGATAGGTAATTTTGATGTCGCCTCAATAAGTTTTGGGCCCTTGCCTATCGCGGGTACTTGGGCCTCCCACACGAGTGAGGCACCATTTTTATCGGGAGACCTGGGGGAACACTGGGTGGTAGGAAATTTGTGTCAGCCCCGGGATGCCACAACTTTCCCACACAAAAATGTGTGAAAAAAGTGATTTTGTTTTCCTGCTAAATTTCAGGTTTGCAGGGCATTCTGGGTAAGAAAACGTTGGGGGATCCACGCAAGCCATACCTCCCTAGAATTCCCCAGGTGTCTAGTTTTCAGAAATGTGTGGGTTTGGTAGGTTTCCCTAGGTGGCCGCCGAGCCCCGGGCCAAAAAGTCATGGGACCCCCATTCCAAAACCAGGTTGGTTTGTGATAGGTAATTTTGATGTCGCCTCAATAGGTTTTGGGCCCTTGCCTGTCGCGGGTACTTGACCCACCCACGCAAGTAAAGTATAATTTTTCTTGAAAGACTTTGGGGAACGCGGGCTGGGTGGAATTTTGTGAATCCACGTAGATTCCAGAACTTTCCACCACAGAAATGTGAGCAAAATGTGTTTTTTTTTTACAATTTTATTAGGTTTGCAAGGGATTCTGGGTAACAGAACCTGGCGAGAGCCTGTCAAGTCACCCCATTCTGGATTTCCCTGGGCGTCTAGTTTTCAAAAATGTATAGGTTTGCTAGGTTTTCCTAGGTGCCGGCAGAGCTAGGGTTCAAAAACTACAGCTAGGCACTTTGCAAAAAAAGGGTCATTTTTCACTGTGAAAATGTGGTGTGCCCACGTTGCGTTTTGTGCTGTTTCATGTCGCGGGCACTCGGCCTACCCACACAAGTGAGGTACCGTTTTTCTCAAAAGACTTTGGGGAATGCGGGGTGGGTGGAATTTTGTGGATCCACGCAGATTCCAGAACTTTCCACCACAGAAATGTGAAGACATTTTATTTTTTTTGACAATTTTTTAGGTTTGCAAGGGATTCTGGGTAACAGAACCTGGTGAGAGCCAGTCAAGTCACCCCATCCTGAATTCCCCTTGGTGTCTAGATTTAAAACATTTATAGGTTCATTCGGTTTCCCTGGGTGCCGGCAGAGCTAGGGTTAAAAAACTACAGCTAGGCACTTTGCAAAAAAAGGGTAATTTTTCACTGTGAAAATGTGGTGTGTCCACGTTGCGTTTTGAGCCGTTTCCTGTCGCGGGCACTAGGCCTACCCACACAAGTGAGGTACCGTTTTTCTCGAAAGACTTTGGGGAACGCAGGGTGGGTGGAAATTTGTGGATCCACGCAGATTACAGAACTTTCCACCACAAAAATGTGAGGAAAATGTGTTTTTTTGGACAATTTTTTAGGTTTGCAAGGGATTCTGGGTAACAGAACCTGGTGAGAGCCAGTCAAGTCACCCCATCCTGTATTCCCCTGGGTGTTTAGTTTTCAAAAATGTATAGGTTTGCTAGGTTTCCCTAGGTGCCGGCAGAGCTAGGGTTAAAAAACTACAGCTAGGCACTTTGCAAAAAAGGGTCATTTTTGACTGTGAAATGTGGTGTGTCCACGTTGCGTTTTGGGCCGTTTCCTGTCGCGGGCACTAGGCCTACCCACACAAGTGATGTACCGTTTTCTCAAAAGACTTTGGGGAACACAGGGTGGGTGGAAATTTGTAGATCCACGCAGATTCCAGAACTTTCCACCACAAAAATGTGAGGAAAATGTGCTTTTTTGACACTTTTTTAGGTTTGCAAGGGATTATGGGTAACAGAACCTGGTGAGAGCCAGTCAAGTCACCCCATCCTGAATTCCCCTTGGTGTCTAGATTTAAAACATTTATAGGTTCATTCGGTTTCCCTGGGTGCCGGCAGAGCTAGGGTTAAAAAACTACAGCTAGGCACTTTGCAAAAAACGGGTAATATTTCACTGTGAAAATGTGGTGTGTCCACGTTGTGTTTTGGGCCGTTTCCTGTCGCGGGCACTAGGCCTACCCACACAAGTGAGGTACCGTTTTTCTCGAAAAACTTTGGGGAACGGAGGGTGGGTGGAAATTTGTGGATCCACGCAGATTACAGAACTTTCCACCACAAAAATGTGAGGAAAATGTGTTTTTTTGGACAATTTTTTAGGTTTGCAAGGGATTCTGGGTAACAGAACCTGGTGAGAGCCAGTCAAGTCACCCCATCCTGTATTCCCCTGGGTGTTTAGTTTTAAAAAATGTATAGGTTTGCTAGGTTTCCCTAGGTGCCGGCAGAGCTAGGGTTAAAAAACTACAGCTAGGCACTTTGCAAAAAAAGGGTCATTTTTGACTGTGAAATGTGGTGTGTCCACGTTGCGTTTTGGGCCGTTTCCTGTCGCGGGCACTAGGCCTACCCACACAAGTGATGTACCGTTTTTCTCAAAAGACTTTGGGGAACACAGGGTGGGTGGAAATTTGTAGATCCACGCAGATTCCAGAACTTTCCACCACAAAAATGTGAGGAAAATGTGCTTTTTTGACACTTTTTTAGGTTTGCAAGGGATTGTGGGTAACAGAACCGGGTGAGAGCCAGTCAAGTCACCCCATCCTGGATTTCCCTGGGTGTCTAGCTTTCAAAAATGTATAGGTTTGCTAGGTTTCCCTAGGTGCCGGCAGAGCTAGGGTTCAAAAACTACAGGTAGGCACTTTGCAAAAAAAGGGTCATTTTTCACTGTGAAAATGTGGTGTGCCCACGTTGCGTTTTGTGCTGTTTCATGTCGCGGGCACTCGGCCTACCCACACAAGTGAGGTACCGTTTTCTCAAAGACTTTGGGGAATGCGGGGTGGGTGGAATTTTGTGGATCCACGCAGATTCCAGAACTTTCCACCACAGAAATGTGAAGACATTTTATTTTTTTTGACAATTTTTAGGTTTGCAAGGGATTCTGGGTAACAGAACCTGGTGAGAGCCAGTCAAGTCACCCCATCCTGAATTCCCCTTGGTGTCTAGATTTAAAACATTTATAGGTTCATTCGGTTTCCCTGGGTGCCGGCAGAGCTAGGGTTAAAAAACTGCAGCTAGGCACTTTGCAAAAAACGGGTAATTTTTCACTGTGAAAATGTGGTGTGTCCACGTTGCGTTTTGGGCCGTTTCCTGTCGCGGGCACTAGGCCTACCCACACAAGTGAGGTACCGTTTTTCTCGAAAAACTTTGGGGAACGCAGGGTGGGTGGAAATTTGTGGATCCACGCAGATTACAGAACTTTCCACCACAAAAATGTGAGGAAAATGTGGTTTTTTGGACAATTTTTTAGGTTTGCAAGGGATTCTGGGTAACAGAACCTGGTGAGAGCCAGTCAAGTCACCCCATCCTGTATTCCCCTGGGTGTTTAGTTTTCAAAAATGTATAGGTTTGCTAGGTTTCCCTAGGTGCCGGCAGAGCTAAGGTTAAAAAACTACAGCTAGGCACTTTGCAAAAAAAGGGTCATTTTTGACTGTGAAATGTGGTGTGTCCACGTTGCGTTTTGGGCCGTTTCCTGTCGCGGGCACTAGGCCTACCCACACAAGTGATGTACCGTTTTTCTCAAAAGACTTTGGGGAACACAGGGTGGGTGGAAATTTGTAGATCCACGCAGATTCCAGAACTTTCCACCACAAAAATGTGAGGAAAATGTGCTTTTTTGACACTTTTTTAGGTTTGCAAGGGATTATGGGTAACAGAACCGGGTGAGAGCCAGTCAAGTCACCCCATCCTGGATTTCCCTGGGTGTCTAGTTTTAAAAAATGTATAGGTTTACTAGGTTTCCCTAGGTGCCGGCAGAGCTAGGGTTCAAAAACTACAGCTAGGCACTTTGCAAAAAAAGGGTAATTTTTCACTGTGAAAATGTGGTGTCTCCACGTTGCGTTTTGGGCCGTTTCCTGTCGCGGGCACTAGGCCTACCCACACAAATGAGGTACCATTTTTATTGGGAGACTTAGGGTAACACAGAATTGTAGAGCAACTGTTATTACCTATTGACTTTTGATGCATTTCTGCCTTCCAAATGAAAGACAATGTGTAAAAAGAAGTCATTTTGAAAAATGACCTATAATTCTCACTGATAGTATGGGTACTCCCAATTTCGGAAATGTGCAAATATCTACTGTTTCTAAACTCCATATTTTGTTCCCATTTCAGAAATACATAGGTGTCTTTCATACCGATTTTTCCATGTATACATTTTCCCAGAATAATTGCTATATACCCGGTACATAATAAAAAACATTGCAAGATGCTGCTCAATTATTGGCTCTGGGTTCGTCGGATTCTTGGTGAACCTACAAGTCCTATATATCGCCACAACCAGAAAGGTCCAGCAGATGTAACGGTATATAGCTTTCAAATAGCTGTCATAATTAGAAGAAGTTACAGGTGAAAATGTTGACACAAATGACTGTTTTTTTCAACTAATTTTCAATTTTTCCTATATTTAACTGTTTGTTTCTATAAAGAAAACTTGAAGGATCTACACAAATGACACCTTGCTGAATTCAGAATTGTGTCTACTTTTCAGAAATGTATAGCTTTCCAGGATCCATTATTGCTTTCATACCCATTTCTACCATTAACTGGAAGGAGGTTGAAAGCACATAAAATAACAAAAATAGGCTATGCCCCAGAAAAATGCCAAAACTGTGTAAACAATTTTGGTTTTCTGACAAAAGTCTGCTTGTCCCTGAAAGCTGGGAAGATGGTGATTTCAGCACCACAACCCCTTTTTTGATACCATTTGCAGGGAAAAAACCAGACGCTTTCATCTGTAGCCCTTTTTTCCCATTTTTCCCCCCCCAAAAAATTATTTAGCTGTATTTTGGCTAATTTCTGGGTCCCCTCCAGGGGAATCCACAAACCCTGGGTACCTTTAGAATCCCCATGATGTTGGGAAAAAAGGACACAAATTTGGCATGGATACCTTATGTGGTCAAAAAGTTACAGGGGCCTAAGCGCGAACTACCCCAAATAGCCCAAAAAAGGCTTAGCACAGGGGGGGAAAGGCCTAGCAGCGAAGGGGTTAAGAACAATAAACAGCGGCACGACAAATGAAATAAGATTCAACGTGTCTGTTTGAAAAGTGATGTCAGTATGAAGAAATAACGTAAATATATATTCAATAATATTCTAAAATCTACAAGGAGGAAGAGTTCAACACCAATATAATAGGCCTTTGAAGCTTCCCCTTCGTGGACCCAGCCCATCTTGGGGGAGGAGGCATGACACCTCTCATCAGGATGTGCTTTGTTTCTGGACCCAGAGAGTGGGTCTAGAAACCTGTCTGGAGGTGCCAACCACACCAGGGCTGGTCGGTTTTCAGGGGGCCTCTCTAAGATGCCCTCTGAGTGCATTTTACATTAAATCCCACACTGGCATCAGTGTGGGTTTAATGTGCTGAGAGGTTTGCTACCATACTTCCCAGGTTTCAGTAAAGCCATTATGAAGCTGTGGAGCTCGTAGCGACCAACTCCAAGACCATATACTCTTTATGGCTTTAGTGCACTTACAATGTGTAAGAACACTGTAGGGGTACAGTGTTCATGCAACTGTACCCTCACCTTGTCTCTTCACTTTTCTCTGCACCAAAACATTGCAACATGCAATGACACTGTCTGGATGTTAAGGTGCAGGGCCCCTAAGGGTGGCACAGTGGGCGCTGCAGCCCTTAGTATCTTCCCTGGTCACAGTACCCTTGCTACCCCTGGTACCTTTTAAAAGGGGCTTACTTGTGGCCAGAGATGTGCCAATTGTGGGTACAAAGGTACAGTTTTGGTAAAGAACACAGGCCCTGGGAACCTGATTGGCAGGGACCCAGGGCACATCAAGTCGGAGCGGTAAGGTTGCCGTGGCTACTACTTTTTTAAATAGTGAAAAATCTTTGCTACTTTTATTCTTTTTATTGGTGTTAATGTGAGCCTCGTTGTGCTACTATGCTTTTGCCTCATTGCCTCATTTGTCTATCTCACTGCACGCTGCGCTTTCTTCTTCTGCTACTATTCCCGTATCCCAGTATTCCCCGCTGCTATTATTGACACTGTTAGGGATTACTATATGGGGTGTCTTACCTGGGGAGAACGGTGTCCCGGTTCCGGCCCTGTTCTGCCGCGGTTAGTGCCGATTGTGCGGAGGGCGTATTCTTCCGGTCACCAGTTGTCCCTCACTTCCGGGGTAGGCAGGCACTTCCGGGTGGTGCGCAGGCTTGTTTTCCCACTGCACCACCTATTTAGCCCAATGCCGGAGCGGGTGCGCATCGGATGCGCACAGTGGCATGCCAAAAGCAAGCCCGTCTGCGCCCGTCCGTTCATGGACCGCGGCCAGCGCCACAACCCCTGCGTGTTTTCACCCAGAGGCAAGGTCCATTATTAAATATTCCCGGAAGGAACTACTTATCCTAAATAAGGCGACAAAAACTCTACCTGCCCTCTAATAGATCTACAAAGTGAGCCCAAGCAGTGCCACCAGTGTAAAATGCACCTGAGGTTTACTAAAGTCATAGTAGCTGTCCCCCAGCACAAACAATCACAACAAGGAACCACAAAGGTATTTCAGGGTATGCTGATCAATACACGGTCCCTACCAAAACACAACACAGATTTTGCAGAAATGGTGGACTCATATAAACTCGGCCTCGCATTTGTTACAGAAACATGGGCGGATGAATCCTCCGACCCAGACCTTGCCTTAGCAATTCCAGCAGGATATTCTATTATTAGAGCTGAAAGAGCAAATAAGCGAGGGGGGGACTAGCAATTATCTTTAGAGACAATTTGAAAGTTTCAGGATCCACAGCTGGGAGCTCCCCAGACTGTGAAACACTATCCTTTCAGATCACATTAAGTAAAAATGATACACTTAAGGGCCTTCTTTTATATAGGCCTCCAAGGGCAAGAACCACCTTTGTGAGCGCCATTAGCCATTTTTTAGAATCCAGTATAGATGTATCTGGTTTCACAATGTTAGGAGACTTCAATTATCACTTAGAAAAATAGGACGACCATGACATAGCCTTACTAGTCGATACCATGGCTAGTTTTTCCCTGACACAGATCGTCGAACACGATACCCATGTTGCAGGTCACACCCTAGATGGTATTTTCATGTCAAATCCATCCTTTAAGATCTCCGAAGTGCTACCCGTCCCATGGTCAGACCACAAAGCTATAATGTTTACACTAAGTATGGATCAGCACATCCTGAGACCTCATAACCTTCCGGTCTCAGTCAAAGGTCGGGATTGGGGAAATATCAACCCCCTCACTCTACAATTGTCCTTATTTTGCACAAAGCCAGACCTTACCACAGACGCTAACACTGCTGCCCACAGGTTTTCCACTTGGATTAAAGCCGTAGTTGATCCTTTAGCTCCAGTGAAGACCTTCCTCTCCAGGTGGAAAAATCCATCAGAACCATGGTTCTCTGACAAATTAAGAGCACAAAAACAAATCTGTAGAAGGGTAGAAAGACAGTGGAGAGCAAACTACGACCCTATAGAAAAAACAAAATATGCACATGCACTGGCAGACTATAAGAAACTGATACTGGAAGAAAAAACTAAATACTTTTCATAAAAAATCCTACAGGCAAGAAACTTGAGCAAGAAGCTCTTTTCAATGGTTAAAAGATTAGCTAAACTACCAGACCCACCCAGGATGAAAAGCAGTGTTGGATTCTGCAAGATACTGGCACAGTTGCTTAAAGATAAAGTAGAGACTGTCTACAAATCCTTTAGGGACTGCGTTGATATCATTCCTGAGAACACTACAGCAGTCACAAATCCCATTCCTTCCAATCTGCTTCTCTCCTTTCCCCCCTACATTAGAACAGATCATTCAGGTGGTAAAAACATCAAATTCAGGGACCCTGCGGACCCCAGTCCTCCCAAAGTACTGCACCTAATCCCTGAAATTTTGAGTGAACATTTAGGTGTAGTATTTAATGAGATAATTCGGTCAGGCACTTTCCCGGATGCTTGGAAAATAGCATCAATTCTTCCACTCTTAAAAAAAACAGAATCTCGACCCTGCTGATCCTAGCAGCTATCGACCCCTCTCCAGGCTATCTTTTCCAGCTAAGGTGCTGGAGAAAATACTAAATGCACAGCTCACTGCATCCATCTCTTCCAGGGACCTCTTAGATCCCTTACAATACAGGTTCCGGGAGGGGCATGGAACTGACACAGCTCTGGTCATGGCTGCAGAAGAACTAAGAGCTATACTGTACAAGGGGGGTAAGGCCGCCCTGATTTTGTTAGATCTATCGGCAGCCTTCGACAATGTAAAACACAAAATATTAGCCAACAGACTATCTGAGCTGAGGATCAGAGACACCTCTCTTATGTTGACATCTTTTCTCTCCAATAGGACCCTTTCAGTAGAATTCGGAGCCTTTTCATCCAAGCCCTTTAAACTTCCCTGTGGTGTGCCACAGGGCTTGGCCCTGAGCCCCACACTTTTTAATCTATATGTGACACCGCTGGCCACAATCATCAGACAGTTTGGCTTCTCAGTGGTCTCATAAGCTAACGACACCCAGTTAGTGGTGTTAGTGTCAAGTAACATTGATCAGACAGCTGATCGTTTTAACAGCTGCATGACGCAGGTAAACCTTTGGATGTGATCTAACTGCCTAAAATTGAACAGCGGAAAGACAGAGGTCTTGCTGCTGGGCTCCGATACATCCTTCTGGTCACTTAGATGGTGGCCCTCCAGTCTGGTCGACTTCCTAGCCCCAGTGCATAAGGTCAAAAACTTAAGATTCATTTTTGACGACAAGCTGACATTCGACAATCAGATCAATACCCTCACCTCAACCATTTGGTTCATCATAAAAATAATCAGGAAAGTTTGCCCTTTCATCCCACCAGACTCCCTAAAAATACTGGTTACTGCATTAGCCTTGTCCAGGTTGGACTATGGAAATGCCCTGTACATGGGGATCCAATCACAGCATCTACAAAGGTTGCAGCATCTTCAAAACGTAACAGCCAGATTATTATTGGATATCCCTAGGTTCCAGCCTGTCTCCCACTGCCTAAGAGCCCTTCATTGGCTCCCAGTGGACAAGAGGATTACGTTTAAATCCCAAAGCCTAGCCTTCCAAGCACTATACGGTGCCGGGCCTCAATTCTTGAGGACTAATTTGAATTGGCATGTGCCGTCTAGAAGTTCAAGATCTGCACATAGTAAACTCCTACAAACACCTAGGTTCAAGAAAGCATGCTGAGGCGGAAGAAGCTTTCTGTTAGGGACAGTGAAGACATGGAACCTACTCCTGGTTGCTGTAAATAACAGCCCTATGCTGCTATCCTTTAGGAAGGCGCTAAAAACTTGGCTCTTCACCAACTAACATGTTATGTGCAACCACATCGGCAACCTTATCTGGTCCACCTGACCTCAGCGCCTAGACGCCCCCGGGCATTCGTGCGCCTTATAAATGCTTAAATCAAATCAAGTCAAAGTGCACCAAATGTCAGGCAAAAAGTGGGGGGTAACAATGCAAATAGGGGCACTTTCCTACATCCAGGGAGAAGGAGGTCCCTCCAGCAGAGAGGACCTCAGTCAAGGACAGAGGACATGCACCACAGTCAGCTGTCAGGTAGCAGCAAGGGGATACCAATGGTACCAATAAGGTACACTGGGAGAAAGGCCTCCTGTAAAGCGAGGCAAGGGACCCCAAACCAGAGGCAACTGGAGATTGGTGGTCCCCTAGCAGTACAGGGAGTTTCTCCGTGCCCTGGCCCATGATATCACCTTAGCTGGACACCTGGGGCAGACCAAGACTTGGGAGAGGTAAGGTTAATCACTTCTACTGGCCCCAGATGTCTGAGAAGATCAAGGAGTTCTGTCGCTCCTGTGTTACCTGCCAGGCCAGTTGCATGGCAGGGGGCAAGCCAAAGCTCCCCTGATACCACTACCAGAGGTGGGTACACCCTTTGAGAGGGTGGGGATTGATACTGTCAGTTCCCCTAGGCCTCCAAACAGACTCATGGAATAGATGTATCCTAGTGATAGTGGACCATGCCACCAGATATCCAGAGGCTATTCCCCTTATGACAAGCACTCCCCCTGCAGTGGCCAGAGCCCTCCTTGGAATCTTCACCAGGGTTGGGTTCCCCGGAGAGATAATCTCAGATAAAAGCACAGATTTTATGTCTGCTTATCTGAAGGCTATGTGGGATGAGTGTAGTGTGATTTACATGTTTCCCATTCCCTACCAACCCCCAGGTAATGGTCTAATTGAAAGGTTCAACAAGAGCATGAACGGCATGATCCTGGGGTTGCCTGAAAAACTCAGGGAGAGATGGGATGTCCTTCTCCCATGCCTGTTGTTTGCCTACAGGGAGGTCCCCCAAAAAGGAGTTGGCTTCAGCCCATTTGACCTGCTCTTTGGATACCCTGTGAGGGACCTACAAAGCTTGGATAGAGAGGGTTGGGAGAGACCCCTCAAGGAACCAAAGCAGGACTTAGTGGACTATGTGCTTGGTCTTCGCTCCAGGATGGCTGACTACATGAAAAAGGAAAATAAAACTTTGGCAGCCAGCAAAGGGCTTGTGAAGCACTGGTATGAGCATAGGTCCTCCATGGAGTACTGATCAGGGCAGCAGGTGTCGGTTTTGGAGCCTGTGGCACCCAGAGCACAGCAAGGTAGTGAACTGGTCCTAATTCCATCATAGAGAAGAAGAGGGAAGTCACCTACTTGGTAGATGTAAGCACCCCCAGGAACCCTCACAGAGTCATCCATATGAACAGATTCAAGTTACACCGCTATACGGCAGGCATCACCATGCAGATGGTGACAGATGGGGGAGAGGAAGAGGAGAGTGAACCTCTCCCAGACCTCTTATCCTCCATTGTCCAAGATGGTAGTGTGGAAGGGGTAGTTCTCTCCACCACATTGACAGACCTGCAGCAAAGGGACAGCTATTAATTGTTCAAACAGTTTGCTAGGCTGTTTTTTATGACCCTACGTCTGGTAACATGCTGTATCCATGATGTGGACAACTGTGACAGTGTGCCTCTCAAGAGCAAAATATACAGGTTGTCTGACCAGGTCAAGGCCAGCATCAAAACTGAGGTTGCCAAGATGTTAGAGTTGGGGGTGATTTTGCCCTCTAGTGGTCCATGGGCCAGCTCAGTGGTACTGGTGCCTAAGCTTGAAGCCAAAGGGAGGAAACCTGGGATGAGGTTCTGTGTGGACTACAGGGTCATCAATGCAGTCACCAAGTGTAGGGAGCTGGCTCTATACTATACCAAAGTAAGGTATAGTGTGCACAGAGTCCAAGGAGTCCCCAGAGGTATATCAAAGGCTACATGAGGCGAGTACTAAAATATCTCTATGTGTTAGTGTGGGTGAGCAGTTAGGCTTATCGGGAGGGGTGTTAAGCATTTATTGTATTCACTCAATCAAGGACTGATTACACACACTCAAAGACAGATTCCAGACCAGTTACGTAAGTATAAAAAAGGTATACTTATGTTTTATTTCTAGAACTAAGCAGGACTTGGTACAGGTAAGTAGAATACGCTTTCAAATGCAAAACCTTACAAGGAAATGCAGTTGTGGATGAATTTGCAATCGTTACAGGTTTCTACTTGCTTTTAAAACAGTTTAAAACAAATTAAGATTACTTTTGGAATACTTTTAGATTACCTTTGGATTACAACAATGACTCCGGTTGATATGCCTATATATCACACCGTGGACCCTACAATAGACAGGTAAGAAAGACACTTTGGGGCAGTGACGTAGCAAGGGGCACGAGTTTTGGGGGTGGTGACCGGCACCACACCCCCCTTACCCGAGGCCGTCACGGGCGGCAAACGCAGGGGCCACCATGGGCAGCCTAAGGCCTAGCTACATCACTGCTTTGGGGTTTAAAGCACAGTTACTCATATAAAAGTTCAGCTAGACAGAACATTTTTAGGAACAAAACATCACAACATTGGTTCCCATGGGAAAAAGAGTGTTAATGGTTTACAAGTAAGTACTCAACCTGTATGGCTTTTGGGGGTTAGGACCAAGGTTCCCCAAGGTCCAGTTAGGCACTCAAATTATACCACCAGCGGCACTGAGGCGACCGGGTGCAGAGTGCACTGGCCCAATGTTAGCCATTGGGGCTAGGGGGCACTTCGGTTGGGGGCTTCTCACGGGCAGGCCACCCTGTCTTGGGAGCCAAGCTCCTAGGATTAAAGTCCGGGCAAAGGGAGTCCCAGTTTAGCACCAAGTCTGCACCACCAGCGATGCAGGGGCGGCCGGCTGCAGGGTGCTTAGGAGGGGTCGGGAGCCCAATGCAATCCTAAGGAGGTTGCTGGTTTTAGATTTCAGCTGCAGGCACTGTCCAAGAAGTCTTCCAGGAGGAACCAACAACTGGGCAGGTAAGTTGGAGGGCTTAGGGACATAGATGCACCTCAGGACCTCTTCTGTAGGGTGCAGGGCGGCCAGATGCAGGGGGTGCCTTTTGAGGTCGGATTTCACATTACCGGGATACTCGCGGTTGGAGGGGTCTCCGTGAAGACTGCAGGCGACGTCGGGGAGTCCTGGAGGGGTCAACCCATAGTGGACTCAGACTCTGGAGCGCTGGGGGACCTCGCTGGGACCGGTGGGCCACTTGGACTCCGGCCGTAGGCCACAGGTACAGTGGTGGTTCCAGGCGTCGAGTTTCTTTGTACTTAAAAGGCTCAGAGTCTGTCTTTGGAGATTTCTTCTCAACAGAGCTGCAGTTCGCAGAATATCCGGTCTTTGTTGAAGGAAGTCTGTCCTCCCAGGGGTTCTGGAGGTTGCTAGCTGCAGGACAAGTCCTGCAGCATGCGCATTTCTTGTGAGAAATGCGCAAGCGCGCGCATGCGCAGTTTTCTAAAGGATCACCCACAGACGGCGAGGAAGAGGAGGAGGGCAGCCAGGGGACGCCACAGTACAGGTAAGTGTCTTTTATTTTACTTTTGATTAATGTAGGATTAATTGTTAATAGGGGGGGTGGAGGCGGGGGCTGGACAACTCCGCTCTGCAGCGAAGTGTGCAGAGATTTGCCTACTCCGCGTTCTCCACAGAACGCGGAGTAGGCAAATCTCCGCACACTCCGTGGGCAGAGCGGAGTTCTCCGCCCGCGGTTACTTCTTAGCCAGGGCGTAGCAGATTTTAATGCTGAGAACGTCCCAGCGAGAAATGTTCAGTGTTTGCACTGCCCGACCTATTTGATCTCCCACCCGGAACTCTTTTGTGCGGTCAAGGTACACACAACGCTCTTTTTGGGTACAAACAGTGGAGATGCTCCTCTTTCTTAAAGGGATGTGTGGGAGAGAAAAAGGTGGCCAGTGTGACTGATTGACCCTGATGGAATGGGCTCACCACCCCCTCAGCAAGAATGAAGCCCTGGTGCGAAGCACCACTTTATCCCCAAAGATCATCGATGCATGACAACGACGATGATATTATCGCCACCAGAAAGACTTGATGGTAAGCAGACGCAGGGGACAAATATGCAAAGGCTCGAAAGGAGCACACATAAGAAATGTGATAACTAAATTAAGGTCCCACTGTGGCATGACAAAGGGCGTGGGTGGAAACATAGAATCTATTTACAACAGGAGATTTAAACAAGGAGGGTTGGTCTGGCATCCGTAAGAACGTGGACAAAGCAGAAAGATAACCCTTGAGAGTCCCCAAAGCAGAGCCCTGCTGAGCCAGAGTAAGAACGAAAAGAAGGATAGTAGATAAAGAGACAAAAAGAGGGTCAATATACCTTTCTGTACAATATTTTACAAACTTTTGCCAACCGCAGGTGTATACTGTCTTAGCGGAAGGCTGCCTGTCCACCAAAGAAACATCACATACTTCGGGGGGGAAGGTCGAAAGCTATCAACTGTTGTCACTCAATATCCACGCATGGAGGCGGAAAGTTGACAGGTTCAGGTGGAGGACCCTCCCCTGCTGCTGCAACAGAAGATCCTCCTGAAGGGGCAGCCTGATCGGAGGATCAATGCTCATTTTCAGAAGCTTTGGATACCAGACTCTCCTTGCCCAGACCGGAGCCACAAGGATGGCTTGGGCCCAATCATTCCTGATCTTCTTCAGATCTCTGGGCAGAAGTGTATGGGTGGAAAGGCATAGAGTAGGCCTGAGCTCCACTCACGACGAAAAGCATCGCTGAGCAATAGCTGCCTTGGAAACTCCAGCGTGCAAAACTGCTGACATTGCGCATTTGCTTCGGAGCCAAGCAAATCTAACCATGGCTCTCCCCACTATTGAAAGAGACCTTGCGCCACCTCCAACTGGAGACGCCATTCATGATCCGCTAGGCATCGACGGATAAGTTAATCTGCCCTGTCATTCAGAGAACCTGCCAAGTGTTGAACCACCAGGGTTATGCCCTGCTGTTCCAGCCATGTCCAGAGACATAGGGCCTCATGACAAAGGGTCCTCGACCCCACCCCACCCTGCTTGTTGCAGTACCACTTGGCGTTGGTGGTGTCCGCGAACACCTGCATTAACCTCCCCTTGACAGAGGGAAGAAATGCTTTCAATGCCATGAAGCTCCAACAAATTGATGTGGAGCCCCGACTCCACCAGAGGCCAGTGTCCCCTGATCTCCATCTTTCCTATATGGATGCCCCATCCCAGGAGTGACACATCTGTCACTACTGTGAGATCTGGTTGGGGAAGGGAGAAGGGTCTACCTCTGACCCAATCACGGTCCGTCAACCACCACTGCAGGTCATTTGCAGTTCACTCCAAGATCTGCACCAAGTCAGAGAGATTCCCCTGATGCTGCGCCCACTGGAACTTCAGGTCCCACTGCACAGTCCGCATGCGCCATCTGGCGTGTCTTACCATCAGGATGCAGGAGGCCATGAGGCCCAGCAACCTCAGAGTCAATCTCAACGAAATCCAGGATAGAGGCTGAAACATCTGTATCATAACCTAAATATCCTGGACTCGCAGCTCTGGAGGATAAACCCGAAACTGCACTGTGTCCAGAACAGCTCAGATGAAAGGGAGCGTCTGAGAAGGAGTCAGGTGTGACTTTGGCACGTTTATAGAGAATCCCAGCGAATGCAGGAGGTCCGTTGTATTGTGAAGGTGGGGAACGACAGCCCAGGGCAAGGATGCCTTCCACAGCCAGTCATTGAGGTAGGGAAAGACCGAAATCCCGAACCTGCGCAGATGAACTGTGACCACCACCATCACCTTGGTGAACACCGAGGGGTGCTGGTAAGGCCAAAAGGTAGCACGGTAAACTGAAAGTGCTCGTGGCCTATCTTGAACTGCCGGAAACGTCTGTGGCCTTGCAGGGTGGGGATGTGAAAATATGCATTCTGCAAGTCCAACGCTACCAGCCAGTTTCTTTGGTCTAGGGCAAACTAGACATGAGCCAACGTTAGCATCTTGAACTTTTCCTTTTTGAGGAAGAGATTGATGGTCTGAGGATCTAAAATGGGCCGCTACTCATTTGTTCTTTTTTCAGAATCAGAAAGCAGCGGGAATAACAACCATTGCCTACTTCTGAAATCATAACCCTCTCTATAGCCCCCTTGGCCAGGAGAGCTGTAACTTCCTCTTGGAGTAAAGTTAGATTGTCCTCCGCCAGACGTTCTTGGATTGGCGGAATGGTAGGAGGAAAAGAAAGGAAAGGTAGAGATTATCCCTCCTGAATGATCTGCAAGACCTATTTGTCCGATGTTATAGACCTCCAGTGGAGGAGATGGTGATGAGTTATCCCTCCAACTGGAGTAGAATGGTCTTGCAGACTCAAAGTAGGAGTGCTTGGAGGCTGTGGCTGCTGGGGAATGGGTGGCAGATTATTCTGGCTTCCATTCCTTGCCCAGAATGAGCCGCATCCATTTACTCACACAACTTGGGCAGTCTGCGCTGGATGGTGGCTGGAAACCCCTTCCACTGCCACGAAAGGGCAAAAGCTAGAGTGACCACAGGTTGTTACAGAGAGGCCTAAGGATCTGGCCATAGCATGAGAGTCCTTGAAGCGCTCCAAGGCTGAGTCCGCTTTTTCTCCGAAAAGACGAAATCCGTTGTAGGAAAGTAGGCTCTGCTTTCATTTTTACCCCCACTTTTTGCTTGGTGTCAGCATGTTTTGACTGTAGTTTGCTGATATCCTGCTAACCAGGACCCCAGCTTCTGTGCTCTCTCTCCCAAAATAGCTTTGGTAAGTACTGTGGTACCTCCACAATTAGCTACTGGTGTACCCTTATAAGCCCCTAGTGTATGGTACTAAGGCACCCAGGGCTGCAGCATGTATTGTACCACCCATGGGAGTCCACTTAAACTCTGACTACAGGCCTGCCATTGAAGCCTGTGTGAGATGGTGCTTGCACTTCTCACGAAAAATAAAGGTTTCCTTATATCTGAAGTTTAGGAAGGTAGGATCCTTCTCGCATGGTTACCCCCACTTTTTGGCTGGTGTCAGTGTGTTTTTGACCTAATCTGACTGGGATCCTGGTAATCAGGACCCCAGTCACTGTGCTTTCTCCCCTAAATTGACATGGTAAGTACTTTTGTACCTCCCCTATTGGGTACTGGTGTACCCTTATAAGTCCCTGGTACATGGTAGAAAGGTACCCAGGGCATAGGTACACCAGGGGTCTGCCATGGACTGCACCATGTATTGTGACACCCATAGAAGGCCACTTAAACTGTGACTACAGGCCTGCCATTGCAGCCTGTGAGAGTTGGTGCTTGCACCTCTCACAACAGATATAAGTTTCCTTACATCGGAAGTCACTGCACTTAAAACCTGTAAGGCACCCCTATGACAGGCTCTTTAGTCCTGAGGGCAGGGTGCTTGATTATAAGTGTGAGGTGCAAACCCCGGAGTCGATTGTCCAGGCTTTCTAAGTGCGATCAGCCATTTTAAAATATAAAGTGAACATCAGTCACTACGAAATGGCTAACAATATATTGGCTGCACCGAACCCAGTCATGCTTTTGTATTAAACATGTTGTAATCATATCCCAACACCGATT
The DNA here is from genome assembly GCA_963921515.1 of Calotriton arnoldi. Classification (NCBI taxonomy): domain Eukaryota; kingdom Metazoa; phylum Chordata; class Amphibia; order Caudata; family Salamandridae; genus Calotriton; species Calotriton arnoldi. The sequence continues at coordinate 2,012,837 of CAWUFW010000899.1, read as the reverse complement.
CCAGTGTTGGAAGTATCATCCATGTACTGGGGGGCTCCCTTGGGGTACCCCCTTGTACCCCCATTAACAGCCTTTCAGGTCTGAAAGCAAGCTATTGCTACTGCCGACCACAGACAAGTTTATGCCCTCCTGCTGCTGAGTAAAGCTTGAGCAGGGGAAGGTAGAACAATAGGTAAGTACCTAGGAACCCCACGGAGGCTGTGTGCAGAGTGGAAACACAGCTGTGTGCACAATTGTTATTGTCTTAATCAACAATTAGGTGACTACATGTCCATCAAAACATGGCAGTAAATCAGATTTCTTAGGTGTATTGTTGATATCTCCAGCTAGGCAATATACCAATGTAATAGTGATTGTGTTGTGTAATAAATAGACGTATTTTTCATAAACACTGTGTGGTTCTCTTTCATCTAACCTACACTAGTCATTAAATGTGGTAAACCAAGCAGCTTAACACTCCTTCAAGATAAGCCTGAAGGCTGCTCTCCACAGCTACCACTTTGAGAGCCAAAGGTTATCAAAGACAACTAAAATCACCATAAGGGTTGCCTGGATTAGTGCAGGGTGCATCACTCCTGTAAGTGTGCACCATACACTAAGCCAGCCCCCTACATCTGTCAAAGGGCATGTCCATCAGATTAGATTGGACATCAGCCGAGAAGCCAGTTGTTCTTAGCCAGGCGTGGTGCCGCAAGGCCACCGTCGACGAAACCGCTCTGCCCAGCGATTCAGTTGTGTCCAGGCCTCACCTAATGAACAAGTTACTTACCTTCGGTAATGATATATCTGTAAGAAACATAGGTTAGTTATAGATTCCTTACCTTAGAATTACCCCCAGTCATCAGACTGGATCCAGAGAATTTTTCGTCAGCAGTACCCCTGCACATCGAAAGGTGGCGTCGGTCGGCTCCGCGTTCGTCGTTGGCGTCGTGGTCGGTGGGATGACGTTTCGGTAGCTACTTAGAAGCCGACCTCGCGCGCTGACGTCAGTTCTTTTACACGACATTCCACGCCAGAAGCGCAGAGCCATGCAAGACACTGACCACTGGTGCACAAAACTAGGGCCCTGAAAGGGATTCCCTGACCCTAGAAATCAGTTCGCAGAACGGGAAGGATGGGTGGGCCGGTAAGGAATCTATAACTAACCTATGTTTCTTACAGATATATTGTTACCGAGGGTAAGTAACTTGTTCATCTGAAAGAAACAGTTAGTTATAGATTCCTTACCTTAGAATAGATACCCTAGCAATCCCAACCCCGGAGGTGGGTCTGTGAACCAAGTTCACACCAGAAAGTCCTGGAGAACAGAATGGCCAAAGAAGCCGTCTCTCTAAACTTGGCTGTCCAGGCAGTAGTGTCTAGTGAACGTGTGCAGAGATGCCCACGTAGCTGCCTGACAGATGTCATTAAGGGGGATTCCTCGTCTCAAAGCAGTAGTAGCTGCCGTCGCCCTGGTGGAATGGGCGCTCAACCCCACTGGAGGCTCCTTCTTTGCCAAGAAATAACAAGCCTTAATGCACAAAGCGACCCACCTAGAGATGGTCCGCTTGTGCACGGCCCGACCTTTCTTAGCGCCCACGTAGCCCACAAATAGCTGATCATCCAGCCTGAATTGTTTGGTGCGATCCAAATAAAAGGAAAGCGTCCGTTTTGGATCCAGACGGTGGAGCCTCTCTTCTTCTTTTGAAGGATATGGAGGCAGAAAGAAGGTGGACAAAGTGATGGTTTGGCCAGTGTGGAAAGAAGTAACCACCTTGGGAAGAAAGGAAGGTCTGGTTCTTTGTACAACCCTGTCCGGATGAACAGCCAGGAAAGGAGGTTTTGAAGAAAGAGCCTGGAGCTCACTGACCCTGTGAGCAGAGGTGATGGCAACCAGAAAAGCAGTCTTTAAGGTAAGACGACGAAGAGGACAATTATGAAGTGGCTCAAAGGAACGCACATAAGGTAAGTCAGAATCAAGTTCAAGTCCCACTGAGGCATTACGAAGGGAATAGGAGGAAAAAGATGAGTAATGCCCTTTACTAAGCGATTTACAACAGGGGACTTGAAAAGAGAAGGCTGATCAGGAAGCCTAAGAAAGGCTGAAATGGCCGAGAGGTAGCCCTTAAGAGTGCCCAGAGCAGAGCACTGCGGAGCCAAAGAAAGAAGGAACAAGAGAACCTCGGAAAGAGGGGCAGAGAGAGGATCCACAGCCTTTGCTGCGCACCATGCCACAAATTTGTTCCAGCTACAGGCGTATACCATCTTAGTGGAGGGACGCCTGGCTGCCAAGATAACATCACAGACTTCGGGAGGCAGGTCAAACGACGTCAACTGCCGCCCCTCAATCTCCACGCAAGTAGGTGGAGGCTGGACAGGTTCGGGTGGAGGACCGTCCCCTGCTGCTGCAACAGGAGATCCTCCCGAAGAGGCAGTCTGATCGGAGGATCGATGGCCATGTGTAGCAGCTCGGGATACCAGACTCTTCGTGCCCAATCCGGAGCCACAAGAATGACTTGGGCCCGGTCACGCTTGATCTTCTTCAGCACTCTGGGCAGAAGTGGTATAGGCGGAAAGGCGTATAGAAGACCGCAACTCGAAAAGCGTCGCCTAGCGAGTGCCGCCTTGGAAATTCCAACGCGCAGAATCGCTGACATTGTGCGTTCTCTTCGGTGGCGAATAGATCTAACCAAGGCTCTCCCCACTGTCGAAAGAGACCTTGCACCACCTCCGAGTGGAGACGCCATTCGTGATCCATCATGCACCTGCGGCTGAGTTCGTCCGCCCTGGCGTTCAGCGAACCTGCCAGGTGTTGAACCACTAGGGATATGCCCTGATGTTCCTGCCATGTCCAGAGGTGGAGGGCCTCTTGACATATGGTCCACGACCCCACCCCGCCTTGTTTGTTGCAGTACCACATGGCGGTGGTGTTGTCCGTGAACACCTGCACTACCCTTCCCCGGACAGAGGGAAGGAATGCTTTGAGTGCAAGACGAATCGCCCGAAGCTCCAGAAGGTTGATGTGGAGCCCGGACTCTGTCGGAGACCAGAGGCCTCTGATCTCCGCCTCCCCCATGTGACCGCCCCATCCCAGAAGTGATGCATCGGTCACCACTGTGAACTCTGGTTGGGGAAGGGAGAGGGATCTACCGTCGACCCAATCCTGGTTCGTTAGCCACCACTGCAATTGGTGTGCAGTGCCCTCCGAGATCTGGACGCAATCGGACAGATTCCCCAGATGTTGTGCCCATTGGAACTTCAGGTCCCACTGCAGAGCCCGCATATGCCATCTGGCATGGTCCACCAGCAGGAAGCAGAGAGCCATCAGTCCCAGTAGCCTGAGGGTCATCCTGACCGAAACCCGGGATAGAGGCTGAAAGATCGGAATCATAGCCCGAATATCCTGGACTCGCTGTTCGGGAGGATAAACCTGAAACTGCGCCGTGTCCAGAACCGCTCCGATGAAGAGGAGCTTCTAAGAGGGAGTCAGATGTGACTTCGGCACGTTGATGGAGAACCCCAGCGAATGCAGGAGGTCGGCAGTAATCTGGAGGTGGGAGACGACAGCCTGGGGCGAGCCCGCCTTCAAACAGCCAGTCGTCGACATAGGGGAAGTACAGCCCGGGCCTCCTCCGGGAACCTGTGGTAGCACTTGCTCAACCATATCCCAAAGGGAGTGGGAGAAATGGCCCAATAAGCATGCCGTATTCACCGACCGCAATGCCAGGCTGGTGGAAGAAAACATCTTCTTACTAAGTGATTCCAGCCTCTTGGATTCCCTCTCCAGAGGGGTGGAAGTGTATGCGCCATGGGATGTAGAAGCCTGCACCACCAAGCTCTTAGGGGTGGGGTGTTGGCTGAGGAAACTTGGGTCACCTGGAGCCGGGCGATGGCAGCGTGCAATAGTCCTGCTCACAGGAGCCCCTGTGCTAGGTTTGGCCCACCTGCCTAGAAGGACATCCGTCAGTGCCTCATTAAAGGGCAATAGGGATTCAGAGGAGAAAGCCCCAGGCTGAAGCATTTCGGTCAGGAGATTAGTCCTGACCTGCACAGAGGGCAGCTTCTGTCCAAGGATCTCTGCTGCCCTCCTTACCATCACGGCAAAAGAAGCCCCCTAATCCATAGCCACCAGTGGTGGAGAGAGCATGCCAGTATCTGGGAATGTACCCAGTCCACTGGCTTCCCCAGTCCATCTGTTCTGCAGAAATATCCTGGCATTCTGAAGGGTCCATAGACCCCTCTCAATCCTCTCCCATGCCTGAAACGTCCTCAAAATGTCCAGGCAACAACATAAAACCTCTGGGTTCTGCTGGAGTTGAGGTCAAGCGACTTCGGTCCAACTCCACGTCATCGGAAATAAGGATGGGGCTGGCACCGCCGGTGGGCATCGGTGGCAACCAAGGCACAGACTTTGGGGCCGATTCCATGCATTTAGTCCAGTGTCTTTGAGATGGATTAAAATCAGTATTACTTAGGTGGAATCATTAGTGTGGGTATGCTCATGTAGAAGGTGGGTGGGATTAGTAGATAAGCTAGAGCAGATTAGATATTGCTAGGTTACAGGATATGACTTTCGAAGAAGGAGAGGTTGTGATCTTTAAGATGAGATGTGGGCAGGTTATACAAATATAATAACAGAGATTTTCGCAAATATATACATGATTTAGAGTAGACTACTGTAGGAAAGTGCCCCTTTCTGCATGATTACCCCCACATTTTGCCTGACATCTGATGCAACCGAAATTGATGTGCTCTGGGTCCCTGCCAATCAGGTTTCCAGGGCCTGTGTTCTTTCCCAAGACTGTACCTTTGTATCCTCAATTGGCACCTACCTGGCCACAGGCAAGCCCCTTGTAAAAGGTACCATAGGTACCAAGGGCACTGTGACCAGGGAAGTCCTCTAAGGGCTGCAGCACCTATTGTGCCATCCGTAGGGGCCCTGCACCTTAACACACACACACACACTGCCACTGCAGGCTGCGTGTTTTGGTGCAGAGAAAAGTGAAGAGTCAACATGGCACACATCCCTGTGTGTCATGCCTGCAATACACTGCCTAAGGCCTAGGTAAGTCACCCCTCTAGCAGGGTGCACTAGCCCTAAGGTAATGAGGGTACAGAGGCATGAGCCCTGTGGCCTGTACCCCTTCAGTGTCTAAGTCCATTCTTAGACATTGTAAGTGTAGTATAGCAATAAAGAGTATATGGTCTGGGAGGTGGTCACTACGAACTCCACAGCTCCATAATGGCTTTACTAATAACTGGAAAGTTTGGTAGCAAACTTGTCAGCACATTAAACCCACACAGATACAGTGTGGAATTTAATGTAAAAAGCACTCAGAGGGCATCTTAGAGATGCCCCCTGAAAATGAACCAGCCCTGGTGTGGTTCCTGAATGGCTGCCCGCCATTTGCCACCACCAGACAAGTTTCTGGACCGAAACAAAGCCCATCCTGGGCAGAGGTGTCATGCCTGCCCCCCAGGATAGGCTGGGTCCACGAAAGGGGAAGCATCAAAGGCCTACCACCTTTGGACGCTGTCCCTGCCTTTTGCTGCCCCCAGCAACTGGTTTCCACCGGTTCTGACCCAAACATTTTGGACAGGAGAATCAGTGGGAAATCCAAGCTAGGAAGAGAGGTGTGCTCACTTATGCCAACCCCACCCCTCAGGTGGGGGAGGCGAGGTGAAGCACACACCTCAGTCCCCTCCATCTTGAAGATGAGGGGACTCAGCCAATTAGGAAGAGTCTCATGCCCCCTCCCACTGGAGGGTGGCATAATAGGAGGTGTACCCACCCCAAGGAAGGGTCCTATTGGTCCAGACCTGCACACCCCTTTAACGCAGATAAATCTAGTATTTAGGGGTGACCCTGTACCTTGACTCCTCAGATTCAAGGAAGAAAGAAGAAGGATTAAATAAGTTACTTACCTGTAACTGTAGTTCTCCAGTATTGGAAGCTTTCATAGATTCACATGCTTGAATCATTCCCCGTTGTCATGATGGAAGTCCCCGGTACTTTAAATAGTAATAGTGATAAAAGTATTCAGATAGCTATAGACTAGAAAAGGCCTAGGACTCACAGTTAATTAACTTATCATAGTCATTATTCAAAAGAGACCAAAGTTTGCCGAAGCCAATCAGCATAGAACACCCCTGAGAGAAGCTCGGAAACCTCAGATTTTCTAGCACTAGTACTAGAGTTCATATAGAGAAATAGAGGAAGGTGAGCTGTCCCCGCGGGGAGGAGGGTGGGTCGCATGTGAATCTATGAAAGCTTCCAATACTGGAGAACTACAGTTACAGGTTAGCAACTTATTTCTTACTCCAGTATTGGAGCTTTCATATATTCACATGCTTGAAACAGAGTAGCTAGCAGTTAAGAGGCACATTTATAATGGTCTTGAACAACTTAACGTCACAATGTGATAGCAGAACTTTAAGTAAACATCAAGCAGCATGTTAATCACAATCATAGGAATAACAATTAGGAAGTACATTTCTTTAACTATTAAACAGTGCAAATAATCTAGGATACAAAAATATGTTACATCAATGAAAGGCAGGAGGGTATACAGGGATGGTTCACCTTAACGAAATAGATTGGGAAGCACTGCTTGTCCCACCGTTGTGTCATTTAGGACTGTTGAATCCAAACAGGAGTGCCTTGTAAATATGTGTCTATTCTTCCACGTTGCTGCACGGCAAATTTCAGGAAGTGACACTCCCGCAAATAATACTGTAGGCGTAGACACAGCCCTCGTCGAGTGAGCCCGGACTCTTGAGGATAGTGGTCTGCCAGCTTTGCGATGGCAAAATAGTATGGCACTGGATATCCATCTAGAAACACTCTGCTTAGAAAGCGGGAAACCTTTCCTTGGAGCGCCGTATGCAACAAAAAATTGAGAAGTCTTGCGAAAGGGTTTTGTTTTTTGCAGATAGAACTTAAGGCAACGCCTGACGTCTAGCGAATGAAGGGTCCTCTCCGCAGCAGGCAGTGGATTCGGGAAGAAAGTCTTTAGTACCACCGGCTCATTCAAATGGAAGTCAGAAGGAACCTTTGGTATAAATTTTCGATTTGTGCGGCGGAGAAGACCGTCAGACTTGAATTGTAAAAGTGGTTCTTCTCTAACGAATGCCTGCATTTCAATCAATCAATCAATCAATCATGTCACTTATAAAGCGCACTACATACCCGCGAGGGTCTCAAGGCGCTGGGGGAAGAGGGGGGTGGTGCAGCTACTGATCGAAGAGCCAGGTCTTGAGGAGTCTTCTGAAGGCCAGTAGGTCTTGGGTCTGTCGGAGGTTGGTGGGGAGGGTGTTCCAGGCCTTGGCGGCGAGGTGGGAGAAGGATCTGCCGCCGGCGGTCGTTTTCCGGATGCGGGGGACTGTGGCGAGGGCGAGGCTGGTCGAGCGGAGCTGACGGGTGGGGGTGTAGAAGCTGAGTCGTCTGTTGAGGTAGGCTGGTCCGGAGTTGTAGAGTGCTTTGTGTGCGTGGGTGAGGAGCTTGAAGGTTATCCTCTTGTTGACAGGGAGCCAGTGCAGGTCTCTCAGGTGGGGTGTGATGTGGCTGTGTCGGGGGATGTCGAGGATAAGACGTGCAGAGGCGTTCTGGATGCGTTGCAGCCGTCTCAGGAGCTTAGCCGTCGTTCCTGCGTAGAGGGCGTTTCCGTAGTCCAGCCTGCTGGTGACGAGGGCCTGGGTGACTGTTTTTCTTGTTTCGGTGGGGATCTACTTGAAGATCCTGCGGAGCATTCGGAGGATGTTGAAGCAGGATGAGGAAACGGCGTTGACCTGCTTAGTCATGGAGAGGGTGGGGTCGAGGATGACCCCTAGGTTGCGTACGTGGTCGGTGGGTGGCGGGGCTGTTCCCAGTGATGTTGGCCACCAGGAGTCGTCCCAGGCTGAAGGGTTGGAACCAAGGATGAGGACCTCCGTCTTGTCCGAGTTCAGCTTCAGGCAGCTGGTCCTCATCCATTCGGCGACGGCCTTCATTCCTTCGTGGAGGTGGGCTTTGGCGGTGTGAGGGTCTTTGGTGAGGGAGAGGATCAGCTGGGTGTCGTCGGCGTAGGAGATGATGTTGAGGTTGTGCTGTCGGGCGACGTGGGCGAGGGGTGCCATGTAGATGTTGAACAGCGTTGGGCTGAGGGAGGAGCCTTGGGGTACGCCGCAGATGATCTTGGTGGCCTTGGATCGGAAGGGGGCGAGGCGGACGCTTTGTGTTCTGCCGGAAAGGAAGGATGTGGTCCAGTCCAGGGCCTTCTCTTGAATCCCGGCGTCGTGAAGGCGTGTTCGTAGTGTGTGGTGGCAGACCGTGTCGAAGGCGGCTGATAGGTCCAGGAGGATGAGGGCTGCTGTTTCTCCGTTGTCTAGCAGGGTCCTGATGTCATCGGTGGCGGCGATGAGGGCGGTTTCGGTGCTGTGGTTGCTGCGGAAGCCGGACTGGGAAGGGTCCAGGATGTTGTTCTCCTCGAGGTAGCGGGTCAGTTGTTTGTTGACGATTTTCTCGGTGACCTTCGCGGGGAACGGGAGCAGAGAGATGGGTCGGAAGTTCTTGAGGTCCTTGGGGTCTGCCTTGGGTTTCTTGAGTAAGGCGGTGATCTCGGCGTGCTTCCAGCTTTCCGGGAAGGTTGCTGTCTCGAAGGAGATGTTGATTATTTTCCGGAGATGGGGCGCGATGGCTGTATTGGCTTTGTTGAAGATGTGGTGAGGGCACGGGTCTAGCGGTGAACCGGAGTGGATGGTGTTCATGATCTCGCTGGTGTCCTCGTCGTTGATGTTGGTCCAGGAGAGCAGGCGGTTGGTGGTTGTGGGGGCAGTGGTCTCGTGGTTGCCGGGGCGGTCGTGGTGTTGAAGCTGTCGTGGATGTCGGCGATTTTGCGGTGGAAGAAGGTGGCCAGTGAGTCGCACAGGTCTCGCGATGGCTGGATGTCGTTGGTGTTGGAGCTGGGGTTGGAGAGTTCCTTCACGATGTTGAAGAGCTCTTTGCTGTTGTGTGCGTTGTTGTCTAGGCGGTCTTTGAGTGAGGCCCTTTTGGCGGATCTGATGAGGTGATGGTGACTGCGGGTGGCGCTCTTGTGGGCGGCGTAGCTGTCCGCTGTCCGTTCGTGGAGCCAGATCTTCTCCAGTTTTCGGCATGTTCGTTTGGAGGCCTGGAGGTCTTCGGTGAACCAGGTGGCTTTCTTGCTGGTGTGGCTGTTGGGCGGATTCTTGAGCGGGGCGAGGGTGTTGGCGCAGTCGTCGATCCACTGTCTGAGGTTGCGTGCGGCGGTATCGGGGTCGGAGGGTTCGGCGGGTGGGCTCAGGGCGAGGGTTGTGGTTAGCTGGTCTTCCATGACTCTGCTCCAGCAGCGGCGAGGCATTTGTTCGGTGCGGTGGTGCGTGGTGGGCTTCCTGTAGGTGAAGTGGATGCAGTGGTGGTCAGTCCAGTGGGGTTCGGAGGTGTGGTTGAAGGAGACGTGTGGGCTTGCGGAAAAGATGGAGTCTAGCGTGTGGCCGGCGGCGTGGGTGGGTGTAGTCACGAGCTGTAGTTTCACTTACTCTTCTGGCGGACGTCAGGGCAAGAAGTAAAGCTAACTTCCACGGTAGGAACTTGATCTCTGGCCAGTGAATCGGTTCGAAAGGAGGCTTCATCATTTGTGAAAGAACCGTATTCAACTGCAATGCTGGAGGTGGAGGCCTTACAGGAGGATAGGCACGATACAAACCTTTGAGGGATTCCTTGATTATCCTGGAAGACCACAATGGTGGAGAGGAAGGTGTCCTTCTGTAGCGGTAATGGCTGCTAAATTGACCTTTATAGAGGTATGTGCCAAGCCTGATTGCGCCAGTTGTAGGAAGTATGGCAAGAGTTGTTCTGGGGAGGAGGAAAAAGGATGTATTCCTGCTTGTCAGCACCAGATACAGAAATGCTTCCCCTTGAGGCGATAAGTTTTGTTGGTACTATCCGCTCTGGCTCTGGCAAAGATAGCTCTACAGTCGTCGGAAATGTTCAAATGCTGGAACTCATTGAACTCAGGAGCCATGCCAATAAGTGTAGGTATTTAGGATCCAGATGTAGGATCTCTCCCTGGTTCATCATGAGGAGGTTGGAGAATACTGGTAGTCGGATGTGCGGAACCTGAGAGAGTAGAAGCAGTTCCTTGTACCAGTGTTGCCGTGGCCATGCTGGAGCAATGAGAATCAGCTTGCAAGGCTCGTTCTTCATCTTCCTGATGACTCTTGGGAGAAGAGGACTTGGAGGAAAAGCGTAGGCAAAGATGCCGGTCCATGCAATCGAAAAGGCATTCCGCCATGGCCCCCATTGGGGATGCCAGCTTGCATAGTACCGGCATTTGCAATTCCGGAGAGTTGCGAACAGATCTAACTCTGGGGTGCCCCAGCGGCTGAAGATGTCATGCAGGGTCTGTTGGTGTAGTTCCCATTTGTGGCACGATGTTGTGAGCCTGCTGAGTGTATCTGCAATCGTGTTCTGTGTTCCCGGAACATATTCTGCTTGGAGGCAGATTTTGTGAGTTATAGCCCATTTCCATAACCTCTGTGTCGTTCTGGAAAGTTGGCGAGATCGTGTGCCGCCCTGTTTGTTTATGTAATGCATCGTTGTGCTATTGTCTGTTCTGATAAGCACCGACGAACCTTGTATTCTGGGAAGAAAGGCTTGAAGGGCTAAATGGACTGCTTTCAATTCCAGCATATTTATGTGTGATTGACTTTGAGTCCGATGCCACTTGCCGCTTACTTGTAACTCTTGTAGGTAAGCTCCCCAGCCCTCCAGAGACGCATCCATGGTGTTTACGAAGGGTACCAGCGCGTGCTTGAGAGACATCCCTACTGACAGATGGTTCTTGTCTAACCACCACTCCAAGGTCTTTAGCATTCGAGGGGTTACCATGACCATGTAGCCGAACAAGCCTTTGGATTCTGTCCACTGTTTGTCCAGCTCCTTTTAGATAGGTCGCATTTTGAGGCGACAAAATAAGATCATAGGTATGCAAGAAGACATCATTGCCAAGAGTGACTTGTATAATTGGACTGAAAGAGACTTTCTTCTTCTTATGGATGATGCTAGCATGACAAGACGTCGTTGCCGTTCTTCCACAGGGTATGCTTTTAAGCACCCCGTGTCTAGCTTTGCTCCTAGAAAGACAATCTTTTGTGATGGGTTCTGTTTGGACTTTTCTAGATTGAGAGTGAGACCCAGTCAACGGAAAAGATCTGTGCAGGCTTGTGTTGATGCTTGCGCTGCTGACTCGGAAGGTACCTTTATCAGCTGGTCGTCCAAATACGGGAAGACCTGATGCTGGCTTTGCCTGAGGAATGCTGTGACTGGCGCAAGCACTTTGTGAAAATCCTGGGTGCTGATTTGAGACCAAACGGGAGCACTTTGAACTGAAAATGGCATCCGGCAACCAAAAACCTCGGATATTTCCTGTGCTTTGGATGAATGGGTATGTGGAAATATGCGTCTTGGATGTCCAATGAGGTCATGTAATCGGATTGGTTTAGAAGTCTCAGAACCTCCTGCAGAGAAATCATCAGAAAGGTTTGCTTTTTCAGGTAAAGATTGAGGCTTCTGAGGTTGAGAATTGGTCGCCACTGCCTTTACTTCTTTCTGATTAAAAAGAAACAGGAGTAGAAACCTTTGCCCCTATGGGAGATTGGGACCTTCTCTATCGCCCGTATGGAGAGCATTATTTTTAGCTCTTGTTGAAGAGCTGTTAGACGTTTTTGGTGAAAAGGCTGTGGTGGGGTTGTAGGTGGTTTTTGGATAAATTCCAGTCTGTGTCCAAATTGTATCAGGCGTAGAACCCACTTGTCTGTTGTAATGGTCTGCCATTGAAAGAGGTGGTTGGAAATTTTGCCTGCAGTGTTGGAGGTTTTTGATGGGAAAGAATGAGGAGAGTGTAGTGAAAGGGGTTGGAGCCGGAGCCTGTACGATATCATTGTCTAAGGCCCCCATCCTTGCCTGCTTGTGCTGACTTTCCTCTGTTAGCTCTAACATAGGATGTCTGCCGAGGCTGTTTTTGCTGGAAGTGGGAACGATAAGGCTGGTGAGTGGATGAGTACGCAGGATATTGGTATTGTTGATAGTCTCCCCTATAAGACTGTTGCCCTTTCCCTCGGGAACCACGAAAAGGTTTCCAAAATTGGAGCGTCCCCAAAGATTTAGCAGTATCTGTGTCTGCTTTGATCGTTTTGAGGGCTTCTTCCTCTGGACTCCCAAAGAGATCCTCTCCATCGTATGGGAGGTCCAAGATTTTATTTTGAACCTCAGGGTGGAATGAGGTGGCTTTAAGCTACCCTGTCTCCTGAGAACTGCCGCTCCTGCCAACTACCTGAAGCCTGTGATGGCAACATCCATGGTGGAATCTATTATTTCGTTGGATGCTCTTTCCCCCTCGTGTAATATCTTGTTTACCTCTTCTTTAGCATCCTCTGGGAGTTGGTCTATGTAGGGAGCAATGTCGGACCACATCTGGCGATCATAGCACCCTAAGATCGCCAGAGAATTTGCCGCTCTCACTGTCAATGCTGACATTGATGAAAAAAACCACTTTCCAATTTAATCTAGACCCCTGCCATCTTGTCAGGAGGAGCTGAAAGTGGTGCTGCCAGAATTTTTGAGGGGCTTTGACCTGCCTGCATAACCACTGAATCTGGCTTCGGGTGTCCTGTAAGACACGCTGGTGCGTTGTATGTGGCTTTGTATTTTTTGTCAAGGCGCGGAAGCACCGCTGGTATAGATGCTGGGGTCTTCTTAATCCGCATACCCTCTTCCCAGATGTAGTCAATAATTGGTATGGCTCTAACAGATCTACGGTAGGGTTCCTTAAAATCGTAAAGGAAACAGTTGAATTGTTTTGAAGGGAGTGGTATAGCAAATCTTTATGCTGCACGTTCTAGAAGATTATGAAAACCCCCTATATCCTCTGGTGGAGAGTCTATTGGAGGAGGCATTGGTGAAGCTGGCAGAGAGATTGAGTAATTATCCCATTCTGGGCCCGTGTTGCAAAGTTCTCCCTCTTCACCTTCTTCGTCCGAAGTAACTGTTTCCTGGAGAGGAACAGATTGCGAAGTATTTGGTAGTGACAGTCTGGTAGGTGTGGATTTCTGCACTGGTGACCCCGTTGGAGCTGGAGAGACAGCAACAGGTGCTGAAGGCGGGAAACGGTGGCAGTAGTCCTCAAGCATGAACTGAAGATCTGAAATTAAGGCAGAAGGCACTGTCACCATCTCCTGCTGATAGTACCGACGGCCTGGCTCAGGTTGTGAATAGTAAACTTGACCATAGCAGTCTTGCTCCTGCTCCTCATCGTCATCTGGCTGATATCTGACATGCAAATCTGATAGACTATATGCAGGTCAAAAGGGGCCTTCCTCTTCCGAATCCTCTTCTTCCAAAAGATGTGTGGGTAAAAGAGTCATAATTTTACTTGGTGGGATATGTTCTGGGGTAATATCTATCGCCCTCGTATTCATTGGCAATGGCTATTTAGCTCCTGGCCTTGATGTTGATGATCTAGGAGCCTTCGTAGACGAGATGGTCTCCGTCGACGGCAGCGTCGACGCTGACAGCGATGGGCTCGACAACAGTGTGCCTTAGTCCTGCTGCATCTTCTTCCTCATCGACGACGATTCTGTCGAGGTCGCTATCTTCGGCGACGCCGGTGACTTCGTCGACAAAGGTGACTTCGTCGACGACGGTATCTTCGTCGACTGCTGGATCTTCGTCGACGGTGGTATCTTCGTCGACTGTATCTTCGTCGACGGCAGTGTCTGCGTTCACGACGGCTCGTCGACAGCAGTGTCTGCGTTGGCAGCAATGTCTTCGTCGACGATGATGATGACGATCTTCTCAACGGCAACTTCCCCGTCAGCGGCATTAGTTTCAATGACACCCTTGTCGACGATGCCAGAGGGATAGTAGACGAAATCGGAGTCTGAATAGACGATGACAGGGATGTCGTCGACGCTGACAGGGCTGTGGAAAACGATGTCAACGTTGACGTCCCTGAGGTGCATCCCCTTGTTGTCGACGGAAAATCCCTCTTAAGTGACAGAGAGCTTATAGATGGCTCTGAAGAAGGTTTTTTAAAAGTCAGTTTTAGGCCTAGAGGTGGAGTTTTTGGCTCAGATACAGACTTACAGGGCTGTTCTTTCTCGAGAGACCCTTTACTGTGCTCTGAGGAGACTTACTGAGAGGATTTTTTGGCACATTTTGAGTGGGGTTCCTTGACAGAGTGCGACAAATCTCTCTCTCTTTTGAGGGAAATCTTTGATGAGGTAGACTGCTCACTCTTTGAGTCTGACACAGGATCAGACCTGGTCTTCATTTTTTGTAGCCAAGTAAGAAGCCTTCCCTCACAGTTCATGAGAGTTTTCTTCGAGAAGATGCGACATATCTTGCAGTCAGATGCCTTATGAGAAGGATATAAACAATAAATGCACTCCTTGTGAGGGTCTTCCACATACAGTCTCTTCTTCAGACAAGTGACACATTCTCTAAAGAGAGACTTTTTTGCCTTCTCTGACATCACTCAGTCAGATCTGTGGCAAATAACAGATATAAAGAGCAGATATATATCTGGATGAGACAATATATTAAATAAAGTCACTTCCCTGAAAGTTGAAGTCCAGAAAATCTTCTTCAAGATGAGAAAAGCTGAGCAGAGCTCAGAGGAGACTCCCTAGCACAACGTGCAGTAGAAAATCTGAGGTTCTGAGCTTCTCTCAGGGGTGTTCTAGACGGTGGTCGATGCTGATTTGCTAAGCAAAACTTTGGTTTCTTTTTTAATAATGACTATGATAGGTTAATAAACTGTGAGGCCTAGGCCTTTTCTAGTCTATACCTATCAGTCTACTTGTATTACTATTTAAAGTATCGGGGACTCCCATCATGACGACGGGGAATGATTCAAGCATGTGAATCTATGAAAGCTCCAATACTGGTGTCTTGTGGTTAGTGGCCTTCGGGCCTGCCTTGGTTGTCTTAGGCCTGTCTGCCATGCTGCTTTTCTTTGCACACGTTACTTTGCACCGTTGTTCTATCGTCCTCTGCCCTTGCCATGTTATTTTAGCGCTGTCTGCATTTTCTAACTTTCACCTTTTCTCCTGTTCACTTTGGGCTCAGTCTGCACAACATGTACAAGGTCGAATAACAACGTTTCCTTGTTCTTGCTGATTTGGCCAGTCCCTCGCACCTAGACATAACACTAGGTACAGCTGCCATGGAGAAATTAGTGTGCTTTTAATATTGCGGTTTGCCTGCGCTAGACACACTTGGAGAAAACCTTTCCAGGGAGAAGAGCTGTGATTGTCTGCTGATGTAGTTTTGCATCTAGAGACTGAGGTATGGGGTTCGCTAGTCAAAGCCCAGAGGTCTTCTATTTTTATAATAAACTAGCTTCCAGCACGGGGAGGGTGGTAATTTTAGTTAGACATATATCCACTGCTTTATGAGATGCTTTCCCGTTTGTATTCTATGGAGTTGTAACTATGCTGATTATATTATTCTTATGCATTATGCTTATAGTACTGACACGTGTACTGTATCTTAGAGCACGTAAGTTGAAATAAACATTTTAACCTATACTGTGTCTCTTCTTACGCACGTTGTGGACAGGTACGAGTGTGACGAAAGAGTGTTCTTGCCTCTGCGAGTCCTGAGAGAGAGATACCGTGTTCTGGGTTGTCTAATCATTGGTACATTGTTGCAAATGGGACGCTAAGGCTAGTTGGGTTGGGGTTTTAGGTGCTAAGGTCTATGGTTGGCTCACCACTATATTCCGAGGTCCTATTATCCTGTGCATAGCTCTGTGTGTGCAGAATCCCTACGACACTGGAGTAACGAAGAGCTGTGCTGACCCAGGACAAAGAAGAGGACACCAACTGCCTTGGCCTCAGCCCTACCGGCCTGTCCCGTCTACAGCCTGACTACAGCAAGAACCCCCGCGATTCCTGCAACCAGCAATCCCCAGAGCCTGGAGGACCTGCCCTGCGACCTTTCTGCAGACTTTGTCTCCCGTGCGCACCAAATTTGCTCAACCAAAGACTCACCTACGGAATCTGGATTCCGTCGACTCCGCGATTCTGCACTACTCTGGACCCGACGCCCACGGCCCGAGTTCGAGTGGCCCATTATCCCAAGGAAGGCTCCCCAGTGATCCTGACCTGGGATCTGGTGATCCACAACCTCCCTCAAGACTCCCAACGACGCCTGCAGCCTCAACCTGAAGGGTGACCCCGAACGAGACCGGAGCTGGTAAGATAAACCCAACTCCAGAAGACACCCCTGCACCCAACGCACCATGGCCTTGGGTGGCCCAACCGACGGTGTACAGGCATCCCCCAAGATCCCAACTTACCTCTCCAGATGTTGGTCACCTTCAGGAAGTCTCCATGCCTGAGCCTGCAGCAACTTTCCGAAACAGAAGGTCTCCATTTGAAACCACAGGGTTCACAACGTCCGACTTGCACCCTGCACCCGGCCGCCCCAGTGCCGCTGGTGGTGCAGCTCCTGTGCTGGTCTTTGCCCCCTGCAGTTCAGATCTTAATTCCAGGAGCGTTGCTCCCACAACGGAGTGGCCTGCTCATCAGCAGACCCTAACCGAAAGCCCCCTTAGCCCTATTGGCTAACATTGGGCCATTGCACTTGGCACCCGGCCGCCCCCGTGCCGCTGGTGGTGCAACTTGAGTGCCCTCCTAGAACTTGGGGAACCTTGGGCCTAACCCCCAAAACTCACCCTCATGAGTTGAGTACTTACCTCCAAAACCGATAACCATTTTTCTCTCATAGGAACCCATGTTATAAGATTTTGGGCACAAAATTGTTCTAAGTGTGGACTTGCTAATGTATGGGGAATAGTGAATTCAATTGGCAAGTATAAAAAGTCATACTTACCTTGAATGTAGAACTCTTAGGGTGTGGTATCTAAGCATACCACTCCTAGTACTCAAAGTAATTTAAAGTAACTCAAAAGTAATCTACACGTCTTTACTGTATGATACAAACTGCATTTAAAAGTGATACAAACCTGTAAGAATTGTAATTCCAAGCCCAACTGCATTTCCTTGAACAGTCTTCAGGGGTGTGGAATTTAATAAAATATCTACTTGTCCATGGGGCAAATTGCGTCATAAATCTACTTGTCCTGTAACAAAATCCACTTGTTCCTTTGGTGCCACGTAGTGCGGCGACAAATTATGGCAGCAATCTCATTATATAAGAGCTCTGATATAGCCTGTCTGATTATGCCAGGGCTCATACCATAGTAGTATAGCCGTATAGCTGCACTTAATGCATGGACATATACCATGGGTGTACTTTTGAGACTTTCTGTAATAATTGGGCCCCTAATTTGGCCTGGCGTTGACCGTGACCTTTTGAGTTTATTAAAATTCTGTCTCTCTCTATGTATCATCTGGCTTCACTGTGAGTGACAGCATTCTGCTCTTTCACAAGGAGCATATCGGCACACAAAGTAGTTTTGTTCAGTGCCAGTAACTGTGGCAGTGTGTGCTTTTTGAGACCAAAAACAACTTTTGCCAATGTTTGTTATAATGGTGAGGGCCTTGCAGCTCCTACACCAATAAGGTTTTACAAAAACCATGCCAAAACAAGTCACACATTGACAAAACCAAAAAGCTGACCACCGATTTCAGACCTACTCGCTTTGCCAATGCTTGTTTATTTTTGTTTCCCATAATCTTATTGAAACTGGTTACACTGATTTTCCATTATGAATACTTTTGGGAAATACTAGCATGCATCAACACGTTACTAAATGATGCTGCAAAGAAATGGCACCTTAAAATTTACTGTGGTTTAGCTAAATGTTTTTTTTCCTGCTTTAATTTTTTTATGAACATTTTATTTTGAAAGCAAAGAATCATCAATCTTGCTTTTAAGCTTCTACGAATATTTGCATCAAATCAGAGAGCATTATGGGAGCATTACACATAGCCTCATATTGCTAAACTTTGAAAACGTGAGTACACGTTTTTATACTGGAACTACTGTCAGTAGTGCAGCCAGAGCTCACAACATTTACTTAGAGGGCTCACCCTAATAATAAAGGCTTTCAATTAATGAACGATAAATACAAGTTTCAACAGCATTAACATAGGGACAAAAATATTACCTTAACTGCAGACAGTGCCTTTCCCTGATCCATAATGTGATATTGAAAACTGGCAGCCAAAGGGTTTGTGCTGCAGGAAGTTGGGCCTACTTGTCCCAAGGACAAAAATTCACATGAAAACTTGTTGCCCTTGACCCCAAAAAATATATCCTGGGCGTCGGGCTATAGGAATTTCACATCCCTGCAGTCTTGCATTTGAAAGTATATTTTACTCACCTGTGTCAAGTCCTGCTTGGTTCTAAAATAAAACCTAAGTATATATTTTTTATGCTTACCTGATTGGTCTGGATTCTGTCTCTGAGTGTGTGTATCAGTCCTTGATTGAGTGAATACAATAAATGCTTAACACACCCTCTAGATACAGCTCGCCCACACTTCCACAAAGAGAGATGTTAGTACTTACCTTATTTAGCCTCTGCTATATCTCTGGGGACTCCCTGGACTCTGTGCACACTATACCTTACTTTGGTTTAGTATATACAGAGCCAGCTTCCTACATTGGTGGATCAGCGGTGGGATGTAAAGCCTTGCATTTATTGGACTAACTTAGTCAACCTCGGATCACATGACAACAATCCAAAAAATTGTCTTTAGCACAAATCATTTTTTGAATTGACTATTTTTCCAAAATTCTAAAAGTCTTGTTAGGGCCTTGTGTAAAGTCCCTGTAGCATTTTTTAGAAAAATAAAAGTCACTGAAGTTAGGGGGAAATATCTAGGATTGTTAGTGTAGGTCTTCCAAAAATAACCCCACTTTGGAAACATAATAAGCAATCCAGGGAATATGGCTGAGGAGCTCGACCTCACTCCTTACTCCAACCTAGAGGTTAGAGAGTTAAGGCTCCTCTGCAAAACTAAGCAAATAAGAACTGGGTCAAATCCTACCAGGAAACAACTTTAGGAGTTCCTGGCAGGGCTTGCAAGGGACCACCCCACATAAGAAGGTGAAGACCTTCAAGGAAATGGGGAAAGTAGTAAGGAGGATGAGATCTAAGACCAACCCCCCCAACTTCTTATGGAGCAAGGGAACTTTGTGCCCTACCTTCCACACCCAAGAGGTACAGGGTCTGACCCCTACAGAGGTAGGACCAATTACCTACCAGACAGTGAAGACAACCTCTCTGAGGAGGATCTCCTTTTAGTGAGGATGATCAGAAGACTTGACCTAGAGACTAGGCTCCTAGCTCTAGAAAAAGTGAGAGCAGATGGGCCTAGGACCCGTCAATGGTGGCAGCAATTTAAAAAGCTTAGAAAAAGAAGGATCTTATGATTCTAAAATCCCCAACGAGACTTCCCTAAATTTGAAGATGGTGATGACATCACCAAGTGGTTCACTGCCTTTGAGAGGGCTTGTGAAGCCAGAAGAGTGAGAAAATCTCATTGGGGGGCACTCCTGTGGGAAGTGTTCTCTGGTAAGTGCAGGGACAGACTTCTCACCCTTAGTGGGCCAGCAGCAGAATCCTATGAACCCATGAAGGGAACCCTGAGGAGTATAGAATTAAGTTCAGCGGGGCTCAAAAATGAGTAGACTACTCAGTAAAGACACTAGTGTCGTTTAGTTCCTAATACTACACAGGATCTGTGCGTTTAGACAACATAAACTAAGGGATTGGCGTCCAGACTGATTCCAGACACCCCTAAAGGATATGTTAGCCTTTAGACCAGCTAGCTCACAGTGCCACCATAATCCCCTTAACCTTACCAAGGGGTGAATAGTTTCTGGCAACTATTGAACATGACAACCCTTGATCCTTCAGGGATCGTTGACACAGTACAGTACTTTTCGCTCAGTCATTTGTGCTCACTTCTTCTCAGAGAGATACACAGAATAAACGATGGGGATGCTTTCAATAAGCATTTATTGAACCAGCGTCATTCTAGTATAAAATGCATGTGCTGCAACAACTATTAGACAGAAATATATGATCTTTCTGACCTTTACATTAGCACTGTGACTAATATCTTTGACACCTTTGCGCCAAAACAATTTAAAAGGATTCCTCTCAAACAATCTAAACCTTGGTTTAATGGCGCCCTAAATGACGAACGCCGCAAACTTAGGCTTTTAGAGAGGTCCTGGAGAAACGAGCCGTCCACCGCCAGTCTCTATCAGCTAAGGAAAATGAGAAGCGCTTATAATAAAAAAATCTGCATTGGTAAAACTGAACATTTCAGGGCGCAACTGGACGGCGCCAAAAACAGACCCAAGATGCTATTTGAAATCTTAAAACAACAAGCAAACCACTCTTCCATCCCAAACCTGTCCTCCGTGAATCCACTTCCTAGCGGGGAGGACTTCACAGTGCATTTCTCTGAAAAAGCTAGGAAAATTGAACTGGAGCTCCAACCTGCCACTCCCTTGGTGCCGCCTCTAAACCTCACCACATCTCCAGAGAAGCTGGTGGTTCCTCCGGCAGTCTCCTTTTTCCTCGGCTGTTCTCCCAAAAATGACGCCTCTTGGAATTCCTTTATCCTGCCAGATTACACAAAATTACTCCACGAGATGGCAACTCTAAAACCGGCCAATCACTTCAATGATCCTCTTCCTGCTACATTTTTTAAAGACCTCAACTTGGCCATGCTACCTCTTTGGTCGCGGATTATTCATGAATCTCTACTGCAGGGGAACATCCCTGATTGCCTCAAAATCGGGCAAGTCACTCCCATCCCTAAGAAGCCTAACTCGGATTTATCTGATCCCAACAACTTCAGACCTATCACAAACATGACGTTAGCCAAACTTCTCGAGCAATGCGTCCACAAGCAGCTCTGCAAGCATATAGAGAAATTTCTATTACTGGACCTCTATCAATCTGGTTTCAGAGCAGGGCGTAGTACCGAAACTGCACTAACGTACATTGTGGATGATGCTCTGAAATCCCTTGATCATAATGTCCCTTGTCTTCTGATCCTTCTGGGCCTGTCTTCTGCTTTCGACACCATCAAACATGAAACCTTGATTAATCTTCTACAACATAGGATGGGTTTAACGGGACCGGTCCTAAAGTGGTTTACCTCCTTCTTACACAATCGCACTCAAAGGATTAAACTCAACCAGTCCCTTGCTTCCAGTACCCAAGTCAGGATTGGAGTTCCACAAGGATCCGAACTCTCGCCCACGCTCTTCAACCTTTTTATGGAGCCACTCACTGTCATTCTAAACCAGTCTAACATTCATTACCACATGTATGCGGATGACACGCAACTTTACTTGAAGATCTCCTCATCAGATGACATTAAAACTCTAAATGAGGCTCTTTCGCAAACTCAACAATGGTTAGCCCAGAACCATCTTTTATTGAAAACCCTCAAAACTGAATTCCTGCTGATTGCCCCCCACAATCACTCTGCACCTACCCTGGACTGGCTAAAGCAACTCACAGCCCTTAACTGCACCCCGCTCGTGGTTGGTTCTGCTAAATCGTTAGGCATTACCTTGGACAAATTACTTAATATGCAAGCTCACATCAGTGCCACTTTTAGGGGTGCCAACTTTCATCTTAACACCCTCAAGAAAATCAAACCTTTCCTTCCGACCGAAGACATACAACCTGCAGTACAATCCCTGGTGATCTCACGTCTTGAATATGGGCTGGTGACCCTTGCGGGGCTGCCTAAAGCGAGCTTGGCCCCCCTCAGAGCCACTCTCAACGCATCGGCCAGGCTCATCACAGGCTCCAAAAAACACGATCACATTACACCGGACCTTGTGCAGCTTAACTGGCTGTCTATTGAAGCGAGGATTCGTTTTAAAATAGCTTGCCTCACGCATAAAGCCTTGCATTATAACACTCCGGCCTATCTGGCGAACAAGCTCGTTCTTTCTGGCTCGAGTGAGAACTTAAGAAGTACGTCCACACTTCTCTTGAAACCTCCCAAATTTAAGAAGAAAAGTACGTACAAACGTGCTTTCTCCGGCCTTGCACCTAGAATTTGGAACGCTCTTCCTACTGAGATTAGAGCCAATACTTCCACTGCCTATTTCAAGAAACAGGCCAAATTGATCTTTCTGAATGATCATTAACTGCATCATCGTGTTCTCTTTTGCATGTAACCTAGTTTACAGACCTGACATTTTTTCCCAACCCTACATTTGTCAATTATTTTACTATATTGTGTCAAGTGCACTTTTGCTTGTTTTGCTGAATGTTACAGGAAATATTTTACACCCTAGGAGAAATGGATCTAGTGTGGCCCACTACCAGGTCCCTGATCTTGATTGTGTACTCCTGGTGGTGTCACTGTGCTGACCTCTATTGTACGGAGTTTATTCATGCTTTCGCCGTGTGTACAGCGCTCTGATACCCGTAAGGGTCATGTTCACGCTTTATAAAACTTTCTAAATAAAATAAAATAAAATATATGATTACAAGCACCAGCAGAATAAATACATGGTAGAATTCTACCATGGTGCTAACACAGTGAATATATGTAGGCATATAGATATATGGCAGTAATCAAGCGTACTCATAAGATGCAAACCCTAGCTAAGTGTACCTAAGTGTACCTAGCATGTATGCAGGTGTGAAGCCAAGAATCCCCCTAGGAAAGAGCCAACCCCATTACCTGGTGGGAAAGAATAAAGGACCCTGTCTTGGTCTCGAGTTGGACACCCCGCAAGCGATGTCAGAACACTGCATGCTGGAGTTTCTGCATGCAGGAACTTCAGCGTCTTGAGTCAGCATGGAAGCTTCTCCTCTGGTTTGCCCAGCGAAGACATGGTACTTAAATACTCAAAAGGTACCCTCAGGGGTTCTACCTAGATGTGTAATGGTCCTGTGGGATTGTTGTCCAAGGATGACAATAGCGGTGACTTTTGTACAGAGTTATTATACAGAAGATGGTAATCCTGCTTTGTGATACTAAAAATCCTCATGCATAATAAATGAGAATAGTTTTCAAAGAAAACCACACAACATTTATTCAGCACATAACTAGGCAAAAGGTCAGCACCAGAGCTGTTATGTAGAGCAAGGTAGGATAAATGTAGGTAAAAGGTTGTGCAGCTCCCTATATTGGGGTACATTGGGGCTCATAACACCCACTCCTCAGCCGAAGGAAAATAAGATAAGCTAATGATAAAATATGTCCATCTAAGAAGCATAAAAACTGTTAAAAAACACATAGTATATGTAAAAACATTGTAAAAAGTTTTTGAAAAACCTCTATAAGTCCTCTAAATAGTCAATATACTGTTTAGACTAACTGAGCATATCAAAAGCCATGGTGCTCAGTGAGAGCAAGGAGAGGAAAATAAAACAAAATTATGTTTCGGAATTCCAATTTGACTTATTTAGGAAAAAGGCCGAATTGGTCCCATCACACGGAGAGCCAAATGTTTATGTGTCCTGTGTGGGAGACGCAACATCACCGTTGCTTGCCTTTGCAGATGACAGTCCCTGTAACACCTCTTGGATCAGATCAATGGAGCAAAGGTGATCTTTTCTGGTTCCCACAGCAGCAGCTGAGGAAGCACTCAACACCTGTGAGCCTGTTGCAGAGACGGTGTCCATTCCGACAGGAGCTGAAGCATCCCGTGGTGGCTCTAGAATGCCGACATCAACATGGGAATAACTGAGGACACTGTAATACGTGGGCCTTTAAGAGGTCCAGTAGTACGTCTACATCCGGTGTCGCAACCGATGGAAGGGTTAGACATATGTCCAACACGCATTTGTATCCACAGAATAGGCAGTGGAGCACAGGCAAGATGCAGTCAACCCAGGCTTATCTGAACGATAGGAACTAATGCTTGCTTAGCTCCCGAAGTTGTGCCCAGATGGAGTACCATGCGTTCACGGCAACGTCGCCCCAGGAGTGCTTTTTCCATCTCTTTGGAAGCTGGGATGTCCTTTGCGTAGCAGGAAAATTAAAACTAGGATACCCACTACAAGGGAGTAGGACCAGTGGAAGCCCTCCAAAAACGCTTCCGAATACAGAGTGTATAAATGATTGGATAACTTCAAAGATTGTCTGAAAGGTGTTCAATAGTCCAGAACCTATGCTCTTAAATAGGTGCACAATCCCCTCGTATCAGACATATTAAAGATACGATGTACCATTACCCAAAATGGAGTGGGAAGTTTGTTCGGACTAGTGCCTGTATCTCAGCTGAAGACCTTGCAACCTGGAGAACAAAAGTCTCTCTCGCTGAGGTTAAGGCCACATCCTTCTGTAAAAGCATGGCTTTCAGACTGCACAGAGACTCAAACCGTATAAGGGAAACATTCAATGAAGGCCATAGCGGCACCTCCCTGACTGTGTGGGTCGGTGGAAACAATACTTGCATACAACAAGTAACCCTGGAACTTACTGTGGCAGCATCCCACAACAACCTTGATCATTTAACATCAAATAACTCCCATTCGAGAGCCGTTTGAACACCGGATGAATCACAGCAGCTGGGGATCCTTTTAAGTGACATGATAGGTTTGCAACCGAAGCATTACATGCTCCGTGAAGCATAATATCCAGACAAATTAGAGACCCACTTAAAGAACTCACAGTCTGAACCACTGAGAAAAACTTCAGTGCACCCATTCCTGCATCTAAATCTGTATGGTAATTCCAAAGATTCATGTATGGATCCCTTACCCAACGCTTCATACCTGCCTACCTGGTGATACTGTAGACAGTATTGAAATTGCAATGTCGTGACTGGTAGTGTAATATAGCCATGGATTAACCATTCTGTGGAAGGTGACTCAGCCATGGTGAAAGGTAATTGGTCCATTTTTCAATGTGCAGCAATGTATATTTTGCATCTCTTCATGCCAAAGTTGTCTTTCTGTTATATTGTATGCAGAAAACAGAGACGTACTGTTGATGTACCGCCAGGGCACGTGACCAGAGTGCAATGAGTGTAGCGTCCAGCTCAATAATAGAATGGATCGCAATTGCAATTGCCCATGTTGAAAAATAGACAAATCCTGTTCTATTATATCTATTGCAGAAGACACAATGTTGCCCAGTGAATAAATCCTGGAAGTCAGTGTGGTCATGCCATTGTCGACCACAGCTAAAGCCTTTTCTAGGTTAACCCTGTCAATTTCACGCAATCTCTCCGCAGCCTCCTGTTGAGAGATTTTCCATACTTCGTTGTAAATAGCGTATAAGAAGCGATCTTCTGATGTGGTTTCTGGGGACCTAATAAAAAATCCCTAAAATCCATGTCATCTGAGAGTAAGGACAATTGTTGTTTCACCTGGGCCAGTGTTGAGATTTTTAGCCACTCTAGGCATCACTTCCCAACACTGTTAGATGTCACCACCCCGAGTGTTCTCATTGTACATAGCGCTGATCAGGCCTATGGATAGTTAACCCCTCGGTGGCACCCCTGAATCTTGACTGACACCTATTTGTGTTGATAGGCCAAACCAACCATCCCTTCCAATTGGGGTCTGATAAATTGTACGAACCATCATGTAGAATGTCATCTAGTGTATCCGCACTATGTTGTGTGTAATTTTGCCATCCCTCAAAGTGTGTAGGTGAGGAAATCTCAGGTGTGTTCAAGTCCTTGATCCTGGCTACCCCAAGACAGGAAGTCTGTTGCACAGTGTCGTTCGGGAAAGATAATTTGCTGTGGTATGAGGCATGCCCTAAATAAGGCCTCAGTTCCCTGAACGTGCCAATCTTTAGTCCCCCAGACAGATTTTGTGTCTATGGTGTCCCTCCAAAAGTCGAAACCCTGTAAAGACAGCTGGGAAATAAAGGAAGCAGAGTATATCTGTTTCGTGTTGGTGAGCATATCTTTCTTTGCAGGTGTAGGTGCAAGCTTATAACAATAAGACCTCGGGTCTGAAGTGTTAAACCCAGAAGAATAGGTAAACTTCTGTGCAAAAGTTTGTGAACTACCTTTTGGTGGTGTCGGGCAATGTTCCCATTGATGGTAAGTGAAAATATTACGTGGGATACTTGCTTTGTGCAAGAAATGATGAACATAGTGTTGGTAACAATACATGGTGTCAACATCAGATGTATCATCATACAATTCATTACTTGAAAATGCAGCAGATTGTTCTAAATCAGACAGCATAGTATTTACAGTTTCAAAGTCCCAATCATCAGAGAAAGTACTGGAGGTGATGATATCATTTAAAGACATTTTAAACAGGTGTGGTATTTTTAAAAGTTCAGTTGGACCATATACATCATATGAAACTCTGTCCTAATCTATTCCTTCTGGAACCGGAACTGCTGTAATGGTCACCAAGGACATGTCTCTTTGTTCGCGGTGTGATGATGCATGCGGTTTCAGGACCAAGTTCACATGTTGTACTGCAGAGCGTTCTGGGAGATAGTGTCCATTCAGGAACAGGAAAAAGACAGTCACTACACCTATCCAAAGGACTATTAACAGTAGACCTATAGCAATCCAGAGCTGTAGCCAGGGAGAGACAAAGTAAGTCTTTTGCATCCAAAGGTAGAAATCACAAAGTTTTTGTTTGTGGGAAACCAGAGCTGGCGGTGACTCGGGTTCACTTGGATCCAGAGAAAAAGTATCAAAATCGATGAACTAGCCAGATGCAGTTCAATCTATCTTTGGTAGCTCAGCAGGTTTTGTAGAACTGGCAGATGACTCGTTTCGAGACATATTCACATAGATATCGGTCTTAGGCTTTTCTTTCTTGCCGGCAAGAGGCGGTAAAAGTACTGTTCTTGTTCCTGCCACTGCCAGGACAGGTGCAGGCACTCTGTTAGATGGCCCAAATTATTTTTATCCACAATCTTTTCTCTGACCAGGTCCCCAATCTTCAGAACCCAGGCAGGTCTTGCCAGAACAGCTTTCACTTCCCCAGTGGTGGTGCATTTTACTTGGCTGTTGCTTTGTAATGCCCGGAATTCATTGAGTTCCTGGAAAACAGGCAAACGATCATTGATGCCAAATGGTTTCTCATCCTCCACTGCGCTGCCACAATCGAGGTTGGGTACCTACATTCTAGTACCAAACAGGACTTCATATGGAGTACAGCCCCCTAGGGAACTTCTTGGCATGTTATTAAGTGCCCTCTGGACTCCATATAGGTGATTGACCCAACCGCACCCGAGCCTAATACCCTTGCTGTTAAGGATTGCTTTAAGTCCCGGTTTTTCCTCTCCACAATCTAATTTCCCTCGAAGTGATACAGAGAGAAGTACCGCAAGACCACACCCAAACTTTCCATGGCTTCTTTGTAATCCCGAGGTCTAAACACAGGGCCACGGTCAGAATGTAATGTGCCAATTGTGTTTGTCCCTATAAAGACTCGCAAATCCTTTATAACAGTTTGAGCATCAGCCGAGTGCTGGGGCCAAACCCACAGAAATCTAGAGCATGAATCCACTGCCACCAGGATGTACCTATAAGCCCCGTCTGATTGTAAGGGGCCGCAGTGGTCCAAATAGACACATGCGAGAGGTCTGTCTGATATCAGTAATGGTGTTTGCAATGGACATGCTACGGTGGAACCTTTCATCTACTGACAGATGTCACACTTAAAGACATAACCCTTGGTGTGTTTAGTAAGACCTGGCCACCAGTAATGCTGATTCAGTAATGACATAGTTGCAGCTATACCTGCATATGCTGAACCCAGAACCTTGTGTGCAGCTAGAATTAAACCTAATCTGCGATCCATGTTTGATATTACTCTATCCCCCACTCCTGGAATTTGAACATACAGACTGTTATGTGCATCCAACTTGTAGGAATACTTGAGTGGAAAACTTTTGGCAAGGCTGAGCTGTTGTTGCGGGTAGCGTTCACAGCTATCATTATCTGTCCGTCTTGTACTAAAACGAGTGATTGCAGCGACGGCAGCAGTTCTCACTGTTGCCTTGGCGGCTTCATCAGCCAGTGAATTCCCTTCAACGTGCACGCCAACACGCTGATGAATCAATGTGTGAAAAACATGAGCCAGTTGCAAGCCTCTTTTCAGCTAAGCCATTTGTTCCCAAAGCAGCTTGAGCTTTATTGTGCAACCTTAGGAATCTCTAAACCCATTCTGGCCCCAATAGTGAAGATATTCATTGTATGACTGGACACAGTAAAACGAGTCACACACTATAAGTGTGGGGAATTCCTGATCTGTATTTTTTAGTGCCAGTATCAAGGCTTTTAGTTCTGCCAGCTGTGCCGTGCAATCTCCTAGAGACTGCGTCTGCGTATTGCTAGGACGGAACTTACCGTCCCATATACGCCCCTTCACAATCGCACATGCTGCACTGTATTGGTGTTTGCTTCCTACGGCTGGCTGGGCAGATCCGTCAGTGTAAATTATGTATTCATACTGATCTAGAGGCATTATTTCATTCTGGACAGGATATTCTTCCTCGTACTGCAGGAATGCTTGTGGTTTTAATGTAGATTCAAATTTCTAGTCTATATTTGTTGCAGTGAGACAATTAGCCCATTGTATCCATTGTGGATGCAGTGCTTTTGCGTTTGGAAGGCTTGCTTTTGTAACAGCCTCTAAGGTTGGTACTCCAGTTACGACAATTATTTGTTTCCCCTGAGCCAGTGCTCTTTCTCTCACTACAGCAGTCTGTACTGCTGTCAGTATTTTTTCTGTAGATGCAAAACGCATTTCAGCGTTTGTGTACAAATGAGATTTGTATGCAATGGGTACCGTTTCGTCTTCATTGAAGGCTAAGTAAGTGTATCTTGATTGACCCACTATTACACGTATCACCAATTCGTAGTGTTCACACATGTAAGTGTTTAGAAGCTATCATGTCAGCTTGTAAGGAACGGAGAATTTCTGTGAGTTCCTGTGTTCAATGTCGAACTGAAAAATCAGTTCAAATTAAGTCGTAGAAAGGTTTTACTTTTTCTGTGTAATCCAAAATGTATTTTCTGCCGAAATTTAGAAATCTTAAAATGGATTGTACGTTTTTCAGAGACTTTGGAGGTTGGAGCAGAGCACGTTTTAAAAAAATATTAGCTGCCAGGCTTTTTCCTTCACTTGAGAGCTCATATCCCAAAAATAGGATATTGAGGTGGGCAATTTTTGATTTTTAAAGTTAAATTTATAGCCCTCAGCAGCGAACCCCAGAATTATGTTGTTCACCCTGTGCAACTGCTCCAATAAATCATTGTCCGTCAGATAAATTTCATCTACATAGGACAATGCCTCCTCATTACAACTTTGAAGTAACTCTGATACTCTGGCTGAGAACAACCCAGGGCTATTCTTATACCCTTGGGGCAGTCTGCAGAATTGGAGTTGAGAGCCATGCGCTGAAAATGCTGACAAATATCTGCTTTCAGGCACTATATTTTGGAAAAAGAATCAATTTGAGATATCAAGTGTTGCTTTGCATTTCTTCCGCACAATGTTATTAGTTAATGCGGCACTGTGTGCATTTTGTACTGCAAATGTGTTCAAATGCCTGTAGTCTAAAACTAGATGGTATGAATTGTCGGGCTTCATTATGGGAAACAAAGGATTATTTAGGGAGGAGGTGCAATTCTCAATCAAACCTTGGTATTCAAGTTGCTCTAAGCTATTGTTACTTCTGCTGCGCTGTCTAGCATCGTTAGAGCCCATTCCCCGGTCAATAGTTGAGTCCTCAGTAGCATGGGCATTTCTTACTTTAAGGCCTGCTACCTTCTTCTTTTTAAATTAAGATTTTCTTTTGGGTTTATCCTCTTGTTTGATAATGTAGTCTGAAGTGCGATGTGTGTCTCTTGGCTTGGCTCGCTCTTCTGATCTGTGATCTGACCATCCCTACCTCTCTGAGTTTTTGGATGAACCCTGAAAGGAATGAGAGGAACGTGTATCAGTATCCTGATACCTGTCAGGTTTTTAATATTATCACGGTTTCTAAGGTTATAGTTTCTGTCAGAGGGCCCCTGTTGAGGAGACCCACCCCGTGATTGTGATGCATTCTGCTTATTTTTTGATTGTTTATTGTCCCATTTCTTTTTTGAAGAATCGGGTGCCTGCTTCGAGGTGTCCTTATCAGGATTGCCCATTAATTGTGGTTTCACAGGTCTAACTACCAAATTATCTCTACCCACTGACGCATAGGTATCTTTAATAATTTTTGGTAATCCTCGCTCCTGTTGTGCATGAGTGCATTCCCTTAGGCGTTGGCTTATAGCTACTGCTGCTGCCTCCCCTTTTATGTTGGCTGACATAATTTTGGATACCTGGGCAGAATTGCCTATCAATTTCATCCCTAAGTCCAGGGCAGGATCTGCCCCGTACTTGTTCTGTATTTGTTTCAATACCTCTGGTATGACTGCTATTAGGAGGGTACCATGCGTACTGGTATAAACACCAGCAAAAACTGTACCCCAAGTGGTACAATCCTCTATCGGGGGAGCTATTCCCATTGGCAAGCAGATTGTCAGTATTCTGTGTTTTTCTTGTGGGCCTGGGTGTGAAAAAACTGCCTCAAGCTGTGCTATTTTCTGTGCTATCCAGAACGGCATTTGCTCACGTTTAGTGGGCATTCTTCCCATAATAGCGTTCAGCCTTTATGGGGTGATTTTTGTTGGGGTTCCTTGTAGTTGACCAGCTTGAGTGACTCTTGTAGGTTGAATTGTAAGTTTTCTCATTACGAACTTTGTAAGATTTCTGTATAGCTTTATTATTTCCTTGTAAAGTGGACGTAAGTCTGCTGCTGGCAACCTAGCAATCTCTGGATATGGTGTGTATGCAGCTAGGACCAGCCAAGTCGCTCCGTCTCTGCTAAGCGGACCGAGTCTCACTTTTTCTGTGGTATGGGGGAGGGCGCCTTTAAACCAATTTATATGCTCTTGGTAAGTTAACGGGACTTCTATGTCCATGTATGGAGAGTATTCAACTGGTATTTCATCTGGAATGTAACTATGAAATACATGTGTGCATGCATCTGCAGGTGGGAATTTAACCCAAGAAACGAACACCTCTGTCCTGTATGCCTCGTGGGTCTCAATCACGAAGGTAACAGTCGCACCTAAAGCGGAGAGACTACAATTTACTAATTTTAAAGCAAGTGCATTTCTGCAATTTTCTGAAATGTTTAGAGCACCTTCCTGCTCAGCTTCCTCCCTAATAGCACCACTTGCACCAGCGTCTGCGGTCTGAGACATTATGGGTGGAAGTTTATAGAGAAAGAGATTAGGTTTTGCATAATGTGGGGAACTATAATCCCTCAAGCTTGAATAAACCTACATTCAATACACAGGATATACCTACTGTACTGTGGTGGATTTTCCCTCCACACCCCAGACAACTCTGGGTTACTGTGAGTAGGGATCTCTGAGAAAGCACAACTGAACTACTCAGATGTGACCATTAAATAACCAAAACCCCCGTTGATGCGCCATGTCATGTAGTTCCTAATAATAAGTATATTCTGCAGGTTTAGAAAAACATAAAATAAGGGATTGGTGTCCAGACTGATTCCAGACACCCCCAAAGGATATGTTAGCCTTTTAGCAAATACAAGGAGATGATGGACGGAGTGCTGAAACTTTTCAGACACTCACCCCCAGTCACAATTCTGGGTTGAATCCATCATCGTTCTTTAGCTCAATTCGCCATCCCAGTTCAGACACAGCTAGATGCAAATCATTCTTGACCCTGTGCCTCATGGGAACAGTCCAGCCCGAACTGCAAAGCCATGTCTTCCCTGGACCGGAAACAAGCATCCTGGGACCGATTTCGTGCTAACAGCCCTCATCAGCCAGGCTAGCTTGAATCCAGTGGCAAAGTGAGCAAGGGACCCATGTCTGGGCATACCCTGCCAACCTAGGGCAAACAAAGCAAACACAAGGAGATGATGGACGGAGCGCTTAAACTTTTCAGACACTCACCCCTAGTAACAGATCTGGGTTGAATCCATCATTGTTCTTTAGCTCACTTCACCACCCCAGTTCAGACACAGCTATATGCAAATCAGTCTTGACCCTGTGCCTCATGGGAACAGTCCAGCCCGAACTGACGAGCCATGTCTTACCTGGAACAGAAACAAGCATCCTGGGACCAGTTTCAGGCTAACAGCCCTCATCAGCCAGGCTAGCTTGAATCCAGTGGCAAGGTGAGCAAGGGACCCACGTCTGGGCATACCCTGCCAACCTAGGGCGAACAAAGCAAACACAAGGAGATGATGGACGGAGCGCTGAAACTTTTCAGACACTCACCCCCAGTCACAGATCTGGGTTGAGTCCATCATCGTTCTTTAGCTCACTTCGCCACCACAGTTCAGACATTGCTATGTGCAAATCAGTCTTGACCCTGTGCCTCATGTGAACAGTCCAGCCCGAACTACCAAGCCATGTTTTCCCTGGACCAGAAATAAGCATCCTGGGACCAGTTTCGGGCTAACATCCCTCATCAGGCAGGCTAGCTTGAAACCAGTGGCAAAGTGAGCAAGGGTCCCATGTCTGGGCATACCCTGCCAACTTAGGGCGAACAAAGCAAACACAAGGAGATGATGGACGGAGCACTGAAACTTTTCAGACACTCACCCCCAGTCACAGATCTGGGTTGAATCCATCATCGTTCTTTAGACCAGCTAGCTCTCAGTGCCACCATAAGCCCCCTAACCTTACCAAGGGGCGAATAGTTTCTGTCAACTATCGAACATGACAACCCTTGATCCTTCAGGGATCGTTGACACAGTACAGTACTTTTCGCTCAGTCATTCGTGCTCACTTCTTCTCAGTGAATAAACGATGGGGACGTTTCCAATAAGCATTTATTGAACCAGCGTCATTCTAGTATAAAATATGTGTGCTGTAACAACCATTAGACAGAAACAGATATATATGATAACAAGCAACAGCAGAGTAAATAAAAGGTTGAATTCTACCATGGTGCTAACACAGTGAATATATGCAGCAAACTCCATTAGCTGGTGGGAAAAAAATGAAGGACCCCGTCTTGGTCTTGTGTTGGACACCCCGCAAGGGATGCCAGACCACTGTGTGCTAGAGTTTCTGCATGCAGGAACTTCAGCGTCTTGTGCCAGCATGACAGCTTCTCCTCTGGTTTGACCAGTGAAGATGTGGTGCTTATATACCCAAAAGGTAACAAGTTATTATACAGAAGATAGTATTCCTGCTGTGTGATACTAAGAATCCTCATGCATAATAAATGAGGCTAGTTTTTGAAGTAAACCACACAACATTTATTCGGCACATGACTAGGCAAAAGGTCAGCGCCAGAGCCGGTATGTAGAGCAAGATAGGACAAATGTAGGTAAAAGGTTGTGCAGCTACCTAGGCCTATATTGGGGTACATTAGGGCTCTCAACACTAGGTGGCTTGCTGACTGGATGTAAAGTGCAAGATTATGATGGTCTTTATCATTTTTTTATGAAAGAATACATTTTAAGTAACTGCATCAATGAAAAGTTGCATCAGCATCTGGTAGACCTAGGTCCAATTTCTCCCCTTGAATTGGGAAAGAAGGCAGACAACCGGGTCAAAACAAGGGTAACCAAGACAACCACTGAGGGTGACCTTAAGAAAGGGGTCACAAAGCCTCCCCAGGGGAAAGAGGGTGAGAAACCCAAAGATAAAACACAAGAGTCTTCTAAAGGCCTCCAAAATCCTGGTCAGGGGGGTGGGCCCAAGAACACTTCCCAGCCCACTAGTGGTTACAAAGGGAACATTTTTGATCCTGCAAAGGCCTGGTGTTTCCACTGTAACCGGAAGGGACACCAAACTGGAGATTCTGCCTGTCCCAACAAACCAGCTCCTAGACCCCCACCAGTACCTAATGGTAGGGCAAATCTCCAGATGAGATCAATAGTGTGACCAGAGCAAATCAGGATTCACACTGAGGCTGTTTTAGTATCTGAAGGGGAGGGAGGGCTAGCCACTTTGGCTGTCTGGCGCCCAAATTTAAAGAAATACCTGCAGTACCCCTTAGTGAATGGGACTAAGATAGAAGTCCTGAGGGATACAGGGGCCAGTGTCACTATGGTGAGAGATACACTGGTTTCCCCAGAGCAATACCTAACTGTAAAAACCTATCCAGTTACCAATGCTGACAGTGTCACCACTAACCATGCCATGGCTATGGTGATCTTAGACTGGGGGGGGCGGGGACTGGCCTTAAGCAGGTAGTGGTCTCTCCAAAACTGCCAGCCGCTTGTCTGCTTGGGAATGATCTGGAGACCTCAACATGGGCTGAGGTAGGAAGAAAGACACATGCAGCCATGCTGCAAATCCCTGAGTTAGTGTGTGTAGAAACCAGAGGGCAGTGCCTAGCATGGGGTGAACAAGAAGGATTGGAGCCTGAAATGATAGCCCAACCTCCGAAGAGGACAGGTGGGAAGACTGGTGAAACAGCTTCCATACAGCAACAAGATCAGGACCCCTATCCTCAGGGAGAGGACTTGTCAGCCCCAGAGGGAACTGAGCCCATGGAATTTGAACCTTACGAGGGACCCACTGAACCCTGATTATTGCTGTATTTCACAGTTTAAACAGTTCATCGTATCCTTCCTTTCACTGTGATAGGG
Organism: Calotriton arnoldi; assembly: GCA_963921515.1. Taxonomy (NCBI): domain Eukaryota; kingdom Metazoa; phylum Chordata; class Amphibia; order Caudata; family Salamandridae; genus Calotriton; species Calotriton arnoldi. Next base: position 1,978,278 of record CAWUFW010000899.1, on the reverse strand, counting down.
CCCATGGTACACTAGCTTGCCTTTTATTTGATCATAACCATTGGCTTGCCTGTGGTAGTAAGCTTTTTTATCCTGGTGTTTAAGACCATTTAGCTTGCCAGTGAACAAAATCATCATAATCTTTATTAAGTTTACAGCTAAAATGCCACCCAGGGTAACCACTAAAACACCGTATTTATCACTGCGTTATGCACACAATGTTTCAGACATTGCCTACTATCACCAAAGTGAAGCAGGAGAGAGCTCTTTACTGCAGGGTCTTTTTAGGTTTCGCCTGAGCCAGCGCGCATGCGCTGCTCTGGCGAGATTTTTTGTAAGCGGGTTTTGGAAGTGCAAACAGTGGCTTTTGCTGCGGACTAGCCTGCGTTCACGCGAGCGTGCACGCGCGATCAGGCGCCATATGGCTTCCCTCGCCATCTGGACGCTCGCGTGAACGCAAGCTGGTCGCCAGCAAAAGCCACTGTTTACACTTACAAAACCCGCGATTACTTTCACGGCCGCGCGGCAGTGTCAGTTTCACGGCCGCGCGGCCAATGCTTGTATTACTTTCTCTCTCTTTCTTTCCTTCTTCATTTTTGTCTGCCTGTTTCATATCTTCTTCATTATTACTACTTTTTGTATCCCTTCTTCTCTCCCCGACCTTTCTTTTTTAGTCCTTTTCTGTCTACCTGCGTTCTTAAATTGTCTTGATTCGTCCCTTATATTTTCATTTCCTTCTTTTCTACGTTCTCTTTCCTTCTTTTCTTCTCTCGCCCTCCTAATACTTCTGTATGAATCTGCATTACTTCCTCCTCCTTCCCCCAACCTCCCTTCCATCTTCTGATCTAGCAGCAAATAATTCGCCCCCAGTGAGGCAGCTTTCAGTGCAGCTCACTGGATAATTAACTCCATCTCTGCAGCCCAAGTTAACTGTTTATCTAGTGTCACCCGGCATTACCATCAGCCCACGGAGTCGGGGGGAGCCGGGGGCTCACCCCCGTGAGGACATTCCTCTACTGTGGGCGGCCGGGGTCCAGGACGCACACTGCGGAAAGGCTGGAGCGCGCGGGTTCACCCTGCGGCGGAGCTCGCAGTGTTTACAGGCATCGGACACATGTTGAAGTGAGCAGCAACACTCGCGTGTGTCCTCCAGACTGAACATTTCTCGGTTGATGTGCTGTTTCTACCAACCCTCCGGTTGGCGACGTGACGGAGCGTGCAGCAACTGCAGCTATCCATACAAGAATATTAAAAAGCACATGTTTCCAGAATGCTGGTGTTGATGTCAACACACGCACACACAGTGAATGGGCACCACACTTTTTTTTATAGTTTTATATAGGCGAATCCGACCCGACAATATTTGAGCTCTTTATATGATGAGCACTAGTCGCATTACACAAGGACACATTCAAATTTTTTAGGCAGGGGCAAATTTAGTGATTTGCTCAGAATCACAGGTTGTTGAGCGGACACCGAGACTCGAATCTGGTTTCCCGGTTCCAAGGCAGCTCTGACCATTAGGCCAATCACAGAAACACATGATAAACCATATCTCAAATGCAGTCTCCCATACACACAGGCACAGACACACATCCTATTACACACCATTTGCCTATGCATATACAGCCAGGCACACACACAATCATATGCAGGTACACACAAACCCTTAATCCCTCACACATCAAATACATGCATACAAAAAATAAATATACAATAAGACTCATAATTGATTACACCTGTATGTGATATCACATACCTAAAATGATATACTGAATGGCAAGAAATGCGACCCCACTTTTTTGTCCTGGCCTAGAGCATGCGAGAACGCGCACAGTAACGCGCGCATTCCTCGCATGCTCCAGGCCATCTGCCTTTACTGTTTATTGCTCCTCCGCCCACATGCACGAGCTGAGGGCCATGTGGCATTCCTCTCGCTCGGCCAAGCGTGCGCGCCTCGCTTCAATGCCCCTCCCTCTCCCCCACCACAGAAACGTCTGCCATGCTTCTGTTGTGACCCTTTTGATGCACGGCATTGGAGGAAAACATGGGCATTTTGTTATTTTTTTCACGTTGAAAGTTTTAACAGACACTTCGAGACTGTTGTTGCCATGATGTCAACCTGCGCCTCTTTAAACTTCAAAAAGTTATTTGGTAGCTTTGCAAGGAAAGTTATATCATCAAAGGAATCTGCAAATATACCTTGGCACAGGCGCTTGGTGGTAGCCACAATACACATATCTGCACCACCACTCCACCACTCAGCATCACAACAGCACCACTCCACCACCTCAGCACCACTCCACCACCTCAGCACCACTCCACCACCTCCGCACCACTCCACCACCTCCGCACCCCTCCACCACCACTCCACCACCTGAGCATCACAACACCACCACTCCACCACCTGAGCATCACAACACCACCACTCCACCACCTCAGCATCACACCACCACTCCACCATCACTACACCACTTCACCACCTCAGCATCACAACACCACTCCACCACCACTCCACCACCACTCCACCTCAGCATCACAACACCACCACTCCACCACCACTCCAGCACCTCAGCATCACACCACCACTCCACCATCACTCCACCACCACTCCACCTCAGCATCACAACACCACCACTCCACCACCACTCCACCACCTCAGCATCATAACACCACCACCTCAGCACCACTCCACCACCACTCCACCATCACTCCACCACCACTCCACCACCTCAGCATCACACCACTCCACCACCACTCCACCATCACTCCACCACCTCAGCATCACAACACCACCACTCCACCACCTCAGCATCACTCCACCACCACCTCAGCATCACAACACCACCACTCCACCACCACTCCACCACGTCAGCATCACAACACCACCACCTCAGCATCACAACACCACCACCTGAGCACCACTCCACCACTTCTCCACCATCACTCCACCATCACTCCACCATCACTCCACCATCACTCCACCATCACTTCAGCATCACTCCACCATCACTCCACCATCACTCCACCACCACTCCACCACCACTCCACCACCACCTCAGCATCACAACACCACCACTCCTCCACCACCACTCCACCACCACTCCACCACCATCACTCCACCACCACTCCACCACCATCACAACTCCACCACCACTCCACCACCATTAAACACATTGGCAAAGTCAATAGCTCTGCCTAAACACTTATAAGGCCCCAAAGGCGAGACCTATTGGCTATGCCAATGCTTGTTTCCCTAGGGGACAGGAAATAATTTGTGAGACTACCTGCCCGTAACGTAAATTTGAGCTCTGGGGATGATGGGCCATATAGGGCTGAAATATCAGCTAGGCTTTAGGTGAGGAGGTAGTTTGGGTGACATGGAGTAAGACACAAAGAGTGTGTGTGGGGGAGGAGAGGGTGTACATGCTCATGGCTTGCACATTCTTAGTGTGCCCCACCCTCCTCTTACAAGCGTCACCAGGTGGATACCTCTGGTTTTCAGTCAAACACCTGTCCTGTTGTGGCCTATAGGATGTTATGGTGTGGAAAAAATGCACAAGCATCATCTTTGGTCGCTCGCTTGAGGTGGCACCCACAACTTAAAAATGTTCTGTTGTGCATCAACACAGCTTGTGTTCATGCGTACTTTACCCCTCTGGTCCCCTGCCCCTTAAAATCTTTCTTTCAGGTCCTTTAAAATGTTCCCTTTTTTGTTTTTTGCAGATTATAAAGCGTGAACTTGTCTTGAGGGCAATGGAGTGGTTCACATCATCACTAGTTAGATCACACAAACTGAGATTATTTTTGTAGGGATGGGAACATTAAGTGATTTTCCCAGAAATGCAGGATGTTAAGTAGATGTCAGGACTCGAACGCTATTCACCAGTTCCAAATTCAGCAGCTCTAGCCGTAACTTCACATACTTTCCCTCTGTGTTCCCCAGTTAATGGCCTCTGTATATCACACCAAGAGAAAACTTCCTTTCTGCTCCTGATTTTAAAAGCTCGGGTAGTCTTTCCCTTGATGCGCGCTACAGCTGAGGCCCTGTGCAGGCACGCACCCCACAGGCTGCTTTTTCTACATCTGAAGGCTTTCAGTTTAAAGTGATACCCTTTCAGTTGAAAAATGTCCATGCTACCTTCCAGAGGTTGGCGAATCGAGTGCTCTCAGATCTGGAAAGTTTCAGTGCAACTTATCTTTGTTAAGATTGAAAAAGTCGAGGTAAATATGAAGAATGATACATTTATGTATAAAAACGAGATTGCATCTTTATTAATAAAGGTGCCTGTTGTGAACTCCATGTCAACCCGACTCACAAATACATAGTTAGGCAGGCTCTGAGATCTAGGCCTGAAGTCACTGATTGACATGTCACAGGTGGGGGCAACATGTAGCCGGCAGACATACTCGTGAACAGGAAATCCCTAGTCAATCCCACAGATGGGTGCAGAGACACCACAATGGTGCAGGGAGATTGTCCCCAATACAGTACACATAGCCAGAAGGGTAAGCGTGCTCCCAAAATACCATAAAGTCAGATGCCACATAAGTTAGGAACATATAGCCAAACAGGACAGAGCCCACACAGTATCCACAGTGATCATGTGCTCCCCAAGCCGGACATCTGGACATGTTACGCACTGGCTGCATTGTGTCCACACAAGATTGAGGCCCACCTGGATTCCCCATTGAATACATTAATTTCGATTCCAAAGGTCTCAACTCACATTCCTTACAATACAAGGATCGCCGGAACTGTTTATGGCATTCAATGAATTGAACATAAACTCACCTCAGATCGATTGTAAGTTGAGACAGTCCTCAGACCCTATGCCTAGAACTGTTCTCCCAGCAGCATTGTTTAATTAAACAAATTGTTCCTGTTTTGCCAAACACTCCTTTTCTTTCTTGTTCTTTTATGGTATTTCATGTTCAAGCAAGATCTTGATGAGATACCTGTGTTTAATTCCACCGGGGAGAATTACCTCGTCCACCTCAAGGAAGTGATCAAGGCACTGCAGCAGGCAGGCCTGACTATCAAGGCAGGTAAGAGCCTGATAGGGGAAAGTTCTGTTGGGTACTTGGACCACCAAGTAAGTGGGGGCCAAGTACAATCTCTCCAACCCAAGATCTGAACAATTCTGGCCTGAGAAGCTCCTATAACACAGGCCCAAGTCAGAACCTTTCTTGCTCTGACTGGGTATTACAGGAGATTAGTGAAAGGTTATGGCACCATTAAATGAACTCACCTCCAAGAAGCAACCCAGAATATCTGGACTGAGTAGTGTCAAAAGGCTTTTGTCACCCTCAAGAAAGTTCTGTGCTACACACCTGTCTTGAAGGCTCCTGACTTCAGAAAGGAATTCATTGGGCAGACGGATGCTTCTGAACATGAGATTAGGGAAGTGTTTTACACGTGTGAATGATTTGGGCCAGGATCAGCCAGTTGCCTTCACCAGCACGCAAACCCTCCCCAGAGAGGAGCATTGGAGTGACATTGAGAGGGAAGCCTTTGCTGTGGTTTGGTTTCTGCAGAAGCTGAGACCATACCTGTTTGGGACTTAAGAGTTCAAACTGACCACACAAATCTCAGATGGCTGATGCAGATGAGTGGCGAGAACCCCAAGTTACTGAGGTGGTCAATTTCCCTACAGGGTATGGGGTTTACAGTGGAACACAGATCTGGGACTGACCATGCCAATGCGGATGGCTTTTCCAGGTTCTTCCAATTAGAGGATGAAAACTACCAGTATAAAGGTTAGTTGCTTATTACCTTTCATCTGGACGGGGCCATGTAAGGAAATGCCTCTTTTGTATAGAATCCCCAATTTATGGACTGATGCTGATGGTTTTTCGACTCTAAGAGTGCATTGAAGCATGCTAACCAGACCTAAGTGTCAGTGCCCTGGCCCAAAAAGGTAAAGTTACATATCTGTAGGTATAGTTCTGCATCACAGGCATCTTCATTGAAGTCATAAACCTTGAATAATTCTGTGCTGCCTGCGCGGACCCTAGAACACCTTCTTCAATATATGTAGAACATCCAGGAAAAGGGTCTGTATAGTGTCCATCACTGAAAGGCATCTCCATTTATTTGTAGTGTAAACTGTCAGAGTTGTATTTTCCTGGAGCACCCTGATAGAAACTGCAGGAGATATGAACTGCAAAGCTTACAACAATTTTTCATAGGGGTCTGTGCCTGAAAGCATAGCATGCAAAGGAAAAAACAGCCAGATAGCTTAACACTAGAAAGCACAAAATGTGACCGGTACCTTTAAGAATCCGTACCTTTAAGAATCCCAGAGGAACCCCATTCCACAATGCACTGCAGCAGCAGTTTGCCTGTGAAAGTCAGTTATTTTTTACGGCAAGTACAGGATAAGAATATTTTACAGCCTGACAGCCGGGAGGAGGGAGGGTGTTAATGAAGATACCTGTGATGCAGAACTATACCTACAGGTATGTAACTTTACCTTCTGCATCGTAGGATCTTCATTGATAGTCATAAACCTTGAATAGAATAGCAAGCTAATTAACCTCAGTATAGCAGCTGTCAGGTGTATATATATATATATATATATATATATATATAAACCTATTTAAAGAGCTTTCTTAAAGTATCTTGCCCAAACTTAGAGGCGGCTAGAGTATCTGATTCTAAGCAGTAATGTTTGCGAATGAGTGTAGCGAGCTCCAAGTTCCTGCTTTGCAAATGTCTTGAACAGGCACTTGCCTCACCCAAGCTGTGGTAGCAGCTTTTCCTCTCGTTGAGTGAGTCCTAGGTTTGCCTGGTAAAGCTTTCTTAGCAATCTGGTAACATAGGGTAATGAAGAAAACTATCCACCTAGCTATGGATTGTTTGGAGGTCGGTAAACCTTGTCTCATCGCCCTATATTTTATGAACAGTTGGGAAGATTTTCTGATAGATTTGTCTAAGTAGAAACAAAGGACTCTTAAGAATGAGTGAATGAGTGAATGTAATGCTCTCTCCACTGCAGAAGTAGGATTTGGAAAAAAGGTATGTAGAGTGACAGATTGATTGAGATGGAACTCTTAGACTACCTTGGGCAAGAAAGAGGGGTGTGTACGTAAAACAACCCTATTGTGGTGGAAAACTGTAAAGGGTTCCACAGAAGATAGAGCCTGCAATTCACTGGCTCTACGAGCAGAGGTAATTGCAACCAAAAGGCAGTTTTCCATGATAAGTGTTGCAGCGATACTTTATGGATCGGCTCGAATGGCGGACCCACTAATTTTCATAGCACTATATTCACCTCCCAAGGAGGAGAGGGGTTTCTGTAAGGAGGAAAAACCCTTTCGAGGCCTTCTAAAAAGTCTTTAACAACTGGAATCCTAAAAAGAGACTCTTGCGTTGGAGATTTATGATATACAGTGATAGATGCTAGGTGAACTCTTATAGATGACAGCTGCAAGCCAGATGTGGCTAGATGTAGTAAATACGGAAGAATGATATCTTCCTGTACTGTGATGGGATCATAGTTCTTTGTGCAACACCATATGCAGAAGCGCTTCCACTTAAAAGCGTAGCAAGCCCTTGTAGAAGAGCACTTCACTACTTTTAAAATGTTCATGCAATATTCTGGAAGATTTAGGTGTCCATACTGGCTGACCTCAAGAGCCATGCTGCCAAATTTAATGATTGGATCGAGGAATGGAGAATTCTGCCCTGATGTTTGGAGAGAAGGTCCGATCTGAGTGTGAGACGCTTGTGGTGGGTTATGGATATGTGGGGAAGATCCGTGTGCCACCACTGTCTCTGCCAATACGGAGCTATGAGGATCATTGTGATGTGTGATTTCAGTAGCTTTTGGATCACCCATGAAATTAGTGGAATTGGTGGAAAGGCGTGAACAAATGGAGTCGACCAGTCTATCAATAGGGCATTGCCCAGAGACTTTGGTTCGGGAATCCTGGATGCCAAGTCTTGGCATCTTGAATTTTGGGCGGTATCAAACAGATCTAATGTTGGGGCACCCCATTTTTGGAAGATGGAATCTACGACTTGATCGTTAAGGACCCACTCATGGTTTTCCTCATGGAAACAGCTGAGGAAATCTGCCCTCTTGCCAGAGCCCAATGCCATAGTGTTTGCGCCTGATAAGATAGCTGCCTGGACCTTGTTCCATCCAGTTTGTTGATGTAAAACATTGTGGTGGTGTTGTACGTTTGAATCATCAGGTCCTTTGATTGTCGAGATGAAAGAAAAGCTTTCAGGGCCAGTAATACTGTTTTTAGTTCTATCAAATGTACGTGGTATTTCTTTTCTGTTTGGGACCAGAGACCTTGGATGGTCAGATTATTCATGCGGGCACCCCATCTTGTTAGTGATGCATCTGTGATGGCTGTCTGAAATGGTGTTGCTTTTTGAAAAGGAATCCCCATTAGCAGATTGTCCGAGGTGGACAACTATGACAGGGATTGGCGTGCATTGGATGGCAGGAGAATAAGACTTTCCCAAAGGCCTGTACTCTGAGACCATTGATCTTCCAGACGTGCTTGTAGAGGTCTGATGTACAGATGTGCGTTCTGTACAATATTGATGCAGGACGCCATAGATCCTAGTATAGACGCTACCTTGAAAACCGTTGGCCTGGTCTGTTGCAGAATTTGGGAGCATTTCATTTTAATTGAAAATACGCTCTCCTCCGAAGGAGAAACGCTTTCTTTTTGAGTTTCCAGAGTAGTTCCTAGAAATGTGAGGTACAGAACCAGTGTTGCAATGGACGTCTGTGCATTGACCAGAAGACCTAGTTTCGCCAGGAAAGATGTTGTGGTGGTGTAGTCCTCCTTTGCTTTGTTTTTTTTAAATTTTAATTTCTTTTATTGATTTTTACAAAGGAAAAAAACTTGCCATAAACAAAACATATGGTCTAAAGAATAAGAATAGCTTTGTTTACAAGTGCAAGGTTATTTACATTGTCACTATACATCTTCACATTTTTACATATTCTCAGCATAATCACGCCTCATCTACAAGATGAATAAAGGAGGATGTATTATGCCTGTTATGCAGGGGGCCTGGCAAACAGAAAGTATGGCGTTACTTTCTGGGAAATTAATGTTCACTATCGAGGAGCGAAACCCTCCCCGGGATGTGAACTGCGGGTGGGGGATGAGGGGAAGAGGGGGGGGACCTTGATAAAGCGGGGTTTGCATAGGTAGTACTTTAAGTCAATTATACGTAGCTGCTCCACCTTGCAATATGTATCAGTCAGGGGCACAGTCTCCATCCTCGAGTGGGAATAGCTGTAGATATGATTGCAGTGGTTGCCATATGTTTTTAGGCCTGGATGCGGGCGGCTGGAGAGTAGCGTATACGTCATTCGTGCTATCGCAATTCACAAAATCCTGCACCCATTGTTTGACTGTGGGGAGAGATATGGCCCACCTATGCATGGATACTTGGAGTTTAGCCAATACCAATTTAATAGCTGTATAGAGTTGGATACCCTTCGGAAGTGGCCGAACATACCCCAGGCGGGCTGTTAGTGGAGTAGGATCAAGATTGGTTTCTATCATCTGTGAAAAGATGTGGAATACCTCCTCCCAGTATGCTAGTATAGGAGCGCAGTTCCAGGCCAGGTGAATGAAGTCGGCGTGGTCTGCCGCGCATCTAGGGCAGCTATGGGATTTAGTGGGATCATATTTGGCCATTAAGTGCGGGGTGGTGTATGCTCAATGTAAATACTTAAAATGTAGTAGCTTGTGACGGTAATTGTTTGACACCTATCTAGTTTATTCACAGGAGTAGAACCACGTCTTATCTGGTAGTGGGGTGCCTAAATCTCTTTCCCAGGCCACCCTCGCTCCCCTGTCAGTAATAGGTCTCATGTTTGAGGCTGTATGGTAGAGTCTGGATATTAAGTGTGCTCCCAACAAGGAGGGTAGCTGATGGCGAGAGGCTAACGGCATTCCCCTGACGAAAGTATGACTAAAGGGAGGCGTTCCCATTACTACCCCAGTTTTGGAGTGAACAGATGAAGCTCAGGATATTCCTGAAGAAAATCGCAGTGCGAACGAATAAGGAGAAAGAGTGATTACAAAAAATCCCCACACACTTACCTGAAGATATAAGGTACTGTATGTAGGGGAGGGCAAATCTAGCCTTTATAAAAGGGATCCTAATCCTGAGGAAGGCCTGCAGACCCCATTGGGGCTCAGAGGAGGCCAAAACATGTAGATATAACAACACATTTTTAGGGGGTATTGATACTAAGGATCCTGGAAACCTCCGCTTTAACCAGTTTTAATCCTGCCAGGGGAAGTTCAAAATAAAAATGAAGTGAACGTCCCCTTGGTAGTTTTTGATTTTGCTCTATGTTGAGAGGATCCTGATCCCAGATGGGACACAGAGATTGATTCAAATTCCTCAATTGTTTTGAAAAAAATGTTTTTTCGCTCCATCCTAGGAATTGATATGTATCAGGATGTTGTTGCACACCCTATGATGAAGCATGACACTACCTAGTGTGTGAGGGTAGTATTTAAACAAAGTGTTATTTCCCATTGCTGACTCATAGGCAGCTCCCAGGGACGGAATAGTCCATCTGACTACCCCTTCTCTTCCTTTGTGTGTGTGTGTATATTAAGTGCGCTCCGTCTGGGGTTGTGATGAACAGTGATAACAGTGGGAAGTCAGGTGGTTCGAGAGGGGCAGTAGGGATCATGGCACGTGATGCGCTGTGTAATCTATGCAGAATAAATCTGTCCATTTGCGTAACTTCGTGCCCCTCCGTAAGCGACGAGACTGAGTGTAATCCTGTCTCATTGAAAACATCCCCCAGTTCATGGAGTCGGCAGGTGGTCAGGGTTCTCTTAGTGAGCGTTTCGGTAGTGACGGGTAGCCATGGGTTGTCTGCGATGGGGATGTGCGGAGAATATAGGTAATCGAAACTAAGATACCGTTGGAGTTTGGTCCATGCCCAACATTTTGTTGCGATCGCCTGGATTTCTGTGGTATTTCTGGGAAGGCCAAGTGGAAGAAGGGCAGCAAGTGGGTTAGGGTGAGTTTGTGAGTTTTCAGGTTTAAGGAATTGGTGGTACCATTCATAGGCAAAATGCGCATGCACAATTCATTAATAAAGGTATAGATCAGGGACTCCGAACCCGCATCGTTTGTAAGGTAAGGTCAGGGTGTTCCTGCCAATCATCATAGGGTGCTTACCTGCCCAAATTAGTCGGGTAAGCATGCTTCGGAGGTTATCAAAGCATGCACTTGTTAGCGCTATTGGGATGTTTATGAATAAATATAAAAAACAGGGGAGCACTACCATTTTTATTATCAGAATTCTGCCGGCTAGAAATAGGGGAAGCTTTATCCATCTTCGATTAGTATAGATAATTTATCAATAGCAGGGCAGTAATTCAGTTGTATCATCTCAGAACTTTGGTGGTGCAGGTAAATACTGGGATGCTTGGGGGGATTTGAGCACCACTGAAGGGGGATGTCCAGGGGGAACTGGATTGTGGCATCTGTTAATGGAAAAATCTCAGATTTTGCCCAGTTGATTGTAAGACCAGACAGTGCCCCAAAACGGACCACTTCACGCAGCACTTGGGAGAGGTTGGATTCAGGGTTTCTGAGAAATAGCTTCATGTCGTCTGCATATAGTGATGCCAATAGCGGGCCGCATTTGAATCGAAGTCCTCTCGATAAGTAGCTCTCTTGCAAGTGCTGAACAAGTGGGTCCATAACTATGATAAAGAGTAGGGTGGACAGAGAGCATCCCTGACGCGTACCCCGTGCTAAGACGAATTGATCACATACCATTTACTTTTAAACGTGTCAAGGGAGCCACGTATAGTAGATGGACCAGATCGCAAAAGCCCTTAGGACAGCCGAGTTTGCTCAATGTTGCCATTAAAAAAGGCCACTCCAGTGAGTCAAACGCCTTCTCAGCATCGAGCAAGACAGCTGTCACAGGGAGATCAGGGTTGATTTGATTAAGTACTGCAGATATAGTTCTTTAATTTACTGACATAGAACGATTAGGGGTGAAGCCTGATTGCAATGGGGAGATGATTGTGTTCATTAGTAGAGACAAACGAGTGGCTAGAACTTAATGATAGTGGGCAGTATGTCATGCATCATTCTGGCAGTTTGCTAGGCTTTAATAGAAGAGTTATAACTGCCTCTCCCATTGTCTGGGGAAGTATGTCTTTTGACAGAGCCTCTGCACATACCTCAAGAAGGTACAGGGTAAATTCCGTCTTGTATCTCTTATAGAAGGCTCCAGTGAAACCATCTAGCCCTGGGGCACGAGTGCCATTGAGGTCATCTATTGCTTGGGTAATTTCTTCACAAGTAATAGGTGCAGCCTAGAACTGCTGTTGCCCCGTTTCCAGCCATACCATGGCAACTTCCGCCAGGTATTCCTCAATGGTGTTTTCGGAGGCGCTGCAATGTGATGTGTACAACTGGGTGTAATACTTCGTGAAGGTACGAGTTATATCCTCCGAGGATGTGACAATAGTACCATCATCTAAATGGAGGGACGAAACCTTTGCCATATAATATGGGGGGCGGAGGAGGTTGGCAAGGGTACGGCCCGGCCTCTCGCCCTCCCCATAGGCTCGCATTCTAGCATATTTGCCTAAGTCTTTAACCTTGTTGGAAGCTAGGTCTTGGAATTCCTGCATTAGCAATGCCCTCCTGCGCAGATGAGCAAGACGATCAACGGTGAGCATCTCTTAGTTGAGTTCTTTTAGCGCACGTTCTACTCTCATCAGGTCCCCATGTATAGCACGTAGTACTCCGGAGTGCTTTGCAATACACACCCCTCTGATATATGTTTAAAAGCATCCCAGAGTGTTGGTTAATGCTGCACCGTACCTTCATTATGTTGAAAAAATTCAATGATAGCGTCTCGCACCTCCGCATGGAAGACCTCATCTAGTAATGCATTGGTAGGGAAGCACCAGGGTGCTCGTGGCAACACCCCTTCGGGCAGGTGTAGAGTAATTATCACAGGAGAGTGATCCGATAGCGTTCTAGGTAGGTGTATAATGTCGGTGATTGTTAGCGCTACATCTGGAGTGAGGTACCAGTGGTCAATATGCGACCAGGTACCGTGTGGAGCAGAATAAAACGTGTATCCCCTATCACTAGGATGTTTAAAGCACCATATGTTGGTTGGTGAAAGGGATTGCATAAGCACTGAGTGCGCTCAGAGGGAATGCGGCTTAGTGGTGTGACCTGTTCCTGTTGTGTCAAGTAAAGGGTTCGGGGAGAGATTGAAGTCGCCTCCCATTAGAATTGTAGAGGTCTGAAATCGAGTGAGATGCGTAGATGAACAAGTTACTTACCTTTGGTAACGCATTATCTGGTAGAGACTCTATCTAGCTGCAGATTCCTTACCTTTGAATTTCCCAGGCATCAGGCTGGATCTGGAAACTTTTGCTGAGCAATACCCATTGCGCGCGACTTCGGGTGGCTCCATTAGGCTCCGCGTGACGTCGTTGGCGTCGGTAGTGTCGGTTATGACGTCGTGGTGCCTACATAGGCGCCACCCAGGTGCGCGGACATCAGTACTTTTCGTTTTTTTCACGCCAGAAGCGCAGAGCCACGAACTGACTGACGAAAAAATGTGCAAAACTAGGGCCCTGAAAGGGGAGAAACCCTAGACCTACAACATCAGTCCGCAAAGCGGGGAGGCATGGGTGGGGATGTAAGGAATATGCAGCTAGATAGAGTCTCTACCAGATAATGCATTACCGAAGGTAAGTAACTTGTTCATCTGATAGAGACTTCTAGCTGCAGATTCCTTACCTTTGAATCAGATACCCGAGCCATACCATCCCAGTGGTGGGTTGCGGACTCATGAGCTAGACTAAAAAGTCTTGCAGGACTGAGCGGGCACAGTGCCCGTCCCTGCACACTTGACCATCAAGGCAATAATGTTTTGCGAACGTGTACAGTGATGCCCACATTGCTGCCTGGCAGATGTCTTGAACTGGGACACCCCGTGCCAAGGCCGTAGTCGCAGCCTTTCCCCTGGTGGAATGGGCCCTTAATCCCTCAGGGGGCTGCTTCTTCGCCAAGGCATAACAGATTTTAATGCAGAGAACAACCCAGCGAGAGATGGTTCTTGTCTGCACTGCCTTTCCCTTCTTTGCTCCCACATACCCCACAAAGAGTTGGTCATCCACCCGGAACTATTTTGTGCGATCAAGGTAGAACGACAATGCTCTTTTTGGGTCCAGTCGGTGGAGACGCTCCTCCTCCTTAGAGGGATGTGGGGGAGCAAAGAAGGTGGGCAAAGTAATGGACTGACCCAGATGGAATAGGGTCACAACCTTTGGTAAGAATGATGCCCTGCTGCGAAGCACCACCTTGTCCGGAAAGGACATAAGATAAGGGGGCGAGCTGGATAACGCCTGCAATTCACTCACCCTCTGGGCCGATGTAATCGCCACTAAGAAGGCTATTTTGATGGTCAACAGCCGGAGGGGACAATTGTGCAAAGGCTCGAAAGGAGTGCACATCAGAAAAGTAAGGACCAAATTAAGGTCCCATTGTGGCATAACAAAGGGTGTAGGTGGAAATAAATGAACCAACCCTTTCAGAAATATATTGACAATAGGAGATTTAAAGAGAGAGGACTGGTCTGGCAGCCGCAAAAAAGCAGACAGAGCAGAAAGGTAACCCTTGAGAGTTCCCAAAGCACAGCCCTGCTGGGCAAGGGTAAGAATAAACAAAAGGACAGTAGAAAGAGGAGCAGAAAGAGGGTCAATAGACCTTTCTGTACAGTATAATACAAATTTCTGCCAACGGCAGGTGAATACCGACTTAGTGGAGGGCCGCCTGGCCGCCAGAATAACATTACAGACTTCGGGAGGAAGGTCAAAAGCCATCAACTGCCGACCTCTCAATCTCCACGCATGGAGGCGCAGAGTTGACAGGTTCGGTTGGAGACCCCTCCCCTGCTGCTGTGACAGAAGATCCTCCCAAAGGGGCAGCCTGATCGGAGGATCGACACTCATGCTTAGAATCTCTGTATACCAGACTCTCCTTGCCCAGTCTGGCGCCACAAGGATGACTTGGGCCCGGTCGCTCCTGATCTTCTTCAGAACCCTGGGCAGGAGTGGTATGGGCAGAAAGGCGTACAACAGGCCTGAGCTCCACTCGCGACGAAACGTGTCGCCGAGCGACAGCCGCCTTGGAAACTCCAGCGCGCAGTACAGCTGACATTGCGCGTTCTCTTCGGAGGCAAACAAATCTAACCAAGGTTATCCCCACTGTTGAAAGAGACCTTGCACCACCTCCGACTGGAGACTCCATTCGTGGTCCTGAAGGCATCGATGGCTGAGATCGTCCGCCCTGGCGTTCAGAGAACCTGCCAGGTGTTGAACCACCAGGGTTATGCCCTGCTGTTCCAGCCATGCCCAGAGACGCAGGGCTCTCGACAAAGGGTCCACAACCCCACCCCACCTTGCTTGTTGCAGTACCACATGGTGGTGGTGTTGTCCGTGAACACTTGCACCAGCTTCCCCTTGACAGAGGGAAGGAATGCTTTCAATGCCAACCGAATCGCTCAGAGCTTCAACAAGTTTATATGGATGGAGCCCCATCTCTGCCAGAGACCAGTGACCCCTGATCTCCGACTCTCCCATCCCAGAAGAAACGCATCCGTCACAACTGTGAAATCTGGTTGGGGAAGGGAGAGAGGTCTGCCGTTGACCCAATCGCGGTTCGTTAACCACCACTGCAGATCCTTCGCAGTTCCTTCCGAGATCTGAACCACGTCGGTGAGATTTCCCTGATGCTGTGCCCATTGGAACTTCAAGTCCCACTGCAGAGCCTGCATACGCCACCTGGCGTGTCTTACCAACAGGATGCAGGAGGCCATGAGACCCAACAGCCTCAGAGTCAACCTCACCGAAATCCAGGATAGAGGCTGTAACATCGGAATCATAACCTGAATATCCTGGACTCGCTGCTCGGGAGGATAAGCCCGAACTGCACTGTGTCCAGAACAGCTCCGATGAAAGGGAACGTCTGAGAAGGAGTCAGGTGTGACTTCGGCACGTTTATAGAGAACCCCAGCGAATGCAGGAGGTTCACCGTAGTCTGAAGGTGGGAGATGACTGCCTGGGGCGAGGACGCCTTCAACAGCCAGTCGTCTCGGTAGGGGAAGACTGAAACCCCTAACCTGCATACATAAGCTGCAAACACCGCCATCACCTTGGTGAACACCAGAGGGGCACTGGTAAGACCAGAGGGGAGCACGGTAAACTGAAAGTGCTCGTGGCCTACCTTGAACCGCAGGTAACGCCTGTGGCCCGGCAGGATGGGAATATGAAAATATGCATCCTGCAGGTCCAACGCCACCATCCACTCTCCTTGGTCTAGGGCAGACAAGACCTGAGCCAATGTGAGCATTTAGAATTTCTCCTTTTTGAGGAAGAGATTGACAGTCTGAACACGACTTCGAATTGTGGTCGCGTTCAAGACACCACAGACATACGCGGTGGGGATCGGTAACCGACATCATGCGGGAACAAGTCCCGCATGGTTTAAAACCTGTCTTCCTACCAGACATCCCTCGCACACGAAGTCGCTACTCAAAAAATGAAGAGAAAATTCAAGAAAAAAGCTAGCCAAAAAGCGGCAGAGGGGTAGCTCTTCCCGGATCGGTGCTTACCTGCGCAGAAAGAAAAGAACTGACGTCCGCTTGCCTGGGTGGCGCCTATGTAGGCACCGCGACGTCATAACCGACGCCAACAACGTCACGCGGAGCCGAATGGAGCCACCCGACGTCACGCGCAAGGGGTATTGCTCAGC
Source organism: Calotriton arnoldi (assembly GCA_963921515.1). Classification (NCBI taxonomy): domain Eukaryota; kingdom Metazoa; phylum Chordata; class Amphibia; order Caudata; family Salamandridae; genus Calotriton; species Calotriton arnoldi. The sequence goes on along the minus strand of CAWUFW010000899.1, from coordinate 1,961,492 downwards.
AAAAGTTTCCGGATCCAGCCTGACGCCTGGAAAATTCAAAGGTAAGGAATCTGCAGCTAGAAGTCTCTATCAGATATGTCCGTGTACATTTCGGGGGAGTCGGTGTTTGGTGCGTAAATATTAACTAAAAGAAGGGGTATGGAGGCTTGAGTGCCTGCTACTATGAGGTAACGACCCCTGGGATCAACAATCGCTTCCGCCACTGTGAAGGGTATGGCTTTGTGAACCAGGATGCACACTCCCCTGGAGTATGTACTGTAGTTGGTGAAGAATCGATTTACACCCCAGGCAAAAGCATAGCAGGGGGTTGCGCCAGGGGCACAATGAGTTTCATGCAGGAAAGCGATTTGCACTCCGTGCCTATTCAAATAGGATAGTACTTGCCTGCACATCTGCGGATTGGAAAGCCCCTGTACATTCCAAGTCATGCATTTTAAGGGGATTCGCCCAGTTACATTAATGGGTGCGCTAATCAACTTTGATTATCAGTAAAAGGGAGAGTATAAAAGTGTGTAGTGCATACATCTAGGGCAGAGCAGTTAACTTGTGTGGAGCGTTCCTTTGCATAGAGTGGATGAACAGAGACCAAAAAGCTGAAAAACAAAGTACTAAACAAAAACAATAAATACAGCATATCAAACCCTAGTGCCCCCTCCCACTTCTGACAGCAAAACAAGCACTGTCAGAGAATCCCAACAAACATACCCCTAACAAGAAGTAAGAACAATTTAAAGGAGTCATCCTGGGGAGAAGGCAACACTCAAGGAAGCACACCTATTGTCCATGGCTGTGTAAATATGGATAATGGCCTAGTTAAACAGGGGTGAGCAATAACCGTCAGTCCATCATGCATAGAGAGAAAGAGAACAGTTATTTCAAATGCTGTGGGAGCGTATTAATAACATTACACTATTTAAGGGGAAGTCCCAGATTTCCACCCCAAGCAAGAGGGAGAAAGCAGAAAACAAGCAATGCTTGGTATCCACAGGGTATAGCGTGATGTTAAACAGTCGACTAGTGGCCAGGAGAGGGATTGCCAGTTGCCTTGTTCAAGGCGGTAAGTTCAGTTCGATTTCGTTTGCAGAACTGGACAGCCTCATCGGCTGATTCGAAAATGTGAGTTTTACCGCCGTGGTGTATGCGAAGTTTCGCAGGATAGATCATGGAGTTTTTCACATTTGCACTTCGAAGAATTTCTGTGACGCCTGCAAATTTGCGACACGCCTCCTGCACAATTGGGGTGTAGTCAGGATAGAAAGCCTGTGTCATGCCTTGATACTGCAACAAGACTTTTTCCCAGGTGAGGCACAGTATAGTGTCCCGATCTTGATAGTTGATGAGTTTAGCAATAATCAAACGAGGAGGCACACCAGGAATTGGTCTTGGGCCAAGGGTTCTGTGTGCCCTTTCAATTGCAAACATGGCTGAAAAGGCGTCTCTGCCAAAGAGATCATTGAGTATTTGTTCCACATAGTTCACATGCGCCCTGTGTTGGTGGATTTCGGGATTCCTGCTATTCGTATGTTATTTCTTCAAGACCTCACCTCTAAATCCTCTGCCTTTGCTGCAGTTTGTATAAGTTGTTTCTCCAGCTTATCAATACGTTTGACGTTGGAAGCACTGGCATCTTCTATATCCGAAATCCGTTGTTCAGTCGCAGTGATACGCTCTTCGTGTTAGTCAATGCGTTCATGCATGCCCTCTAGTTTAGCAGCTATGTTGTTGAGGCGGGCATCCACAGCTCCGAAACCCGCTTTTAGCTCAGCTAGTATAGCTGCAGCACCCTCGGTTGTTGCAGTGGCTGAGTCCAGTGTGCGGGAGTCTGCGTCACCCCCAGACTCATCGCCCCCTTGCCGGGGAGCCTTGGCAGTATCGAAGGACAGGGGTCGTTGGCGGGTATCAGTACGCCCCATTGCGGGGATCGACCACCAGAGGGGTAATAGAGGGCCTGTATGGGTGTGAGTTGGGGCCCTGGTTCGGTGTCTGTGGGCGAAAGCATCTCCCCTCAGAATGGCACTGAGCCCCACTTGGTAGCTAGTAGCAGCGTGAAGAGACCACTGTGCTGGGGCGCGATGGCACAGTTCCAATATTAGTGTTGTCTCACTAATTATGTATGGGGTTAATTGAAGCAGTATCTGACTGCAGATCAGGTCTTCAAGGGATACGTAGCGTTGTGGGCATTCAGCACTGACTAAAGCACCCACTCTACAGTCGTATGGATAGGCATTGGAGACTCATCGCCTGTCGCTCAGAGAGGAGCCCAAGCGGAGTTGATATCTTAACAGGGCGTCCTTCCACCGGTCCCAACCACTTCATGGGACATCATCGCTATGGTATCTCGGAGTGGTTGATCCAGTTAGCCACCAATTGCGACTCGATCTATTTTAATCATGCCAAGTAAGGGGATGCAGGCAATTATTTAATGTGACTACAGTTGGGACTCACCAGCGATGTCCACCATGCCACTGCTCCACCTAAGTGCAGATTCACTGGAGGTCCTGCCCGCGCTATGATCAGGAGACCGTTCACAGCAGGCCCTTTATTGTAGTGGGACTTGAGTGCGGCGCAGCCATCAGACCCGACTACTGTCCCGCCCCTCAGGCTCACCCGCGACCCCTGTCGTTGCGGGGCTTCCAAGGGCCGCATCAGGCTATAGCCGCCATCTCCCGTACCCATCACCTCCCGTGGTGTTACGCAGATTTCACGGGGCGGGACAGTCCCCGAGTGTTCCGCAAGCGACTTAACGGTGTATCGGCATTTATAGGGCTGATGGAGCGGATATAGGCCGTGCGATTTCGGTACAGGCTTCAGAGCTTCAGCCTCAAGCACCCATCTTGGTCTTCAGCCAGGCCACGCCCCCAATCCTCCTTTGATTTGTGAAAAAACTCTGAGGAGTATCAACTTGGATGTTGAGCTTAGAAGCTTCTCTGACTAGGGTGTCTTGAAAGGTGATGATATCAACAACTGGTGAAGATCCAGACGGAGAGCGGTGTGGAAATGTAGGTGTATATGAAGAAGAGGAATCTGGAGATCCTGTTCGTGAAGGAGTTGATGGTGACAGTGGGTGACTGGGAGATCTAGGTCTTATGGGAGATTTTATAGGTTAAGGAGCTTTCCATTTGTGAATAGGTGACATAGAAGTCCCTCTTGAGTGCCGTTGCACGGGAGAAATATCAAGAAGTTGTACAGGAATATGAAGAGGATCAGAAGGAGGAATAATGAGATGGATTGGAGGAAGACTTGTATTTTGTCCGGTGAGGAAGGGTCCATACGCTGTGATGAACTACACCAATGTGAAGAGGATGAAGAGAACTCCATATGAATGATGTTCAACGTCAAGTGAGGGGTGTTAGACATCGTACGCTGTCTCTTAGACAAAGCCGAAGATCCTGGTGGAGAGACATGTCCTTTCCACGTTGAGTGTTTCAACGTCGAAATTTGGTGTGATTGTGACGTCGAATGTCGTGATCGTGATGGCGAACGATGAGAATGTGACGTCGACTGATGAGATCGTGACGTTAATTGATGTCTTTCCATCAAATGAAGAGATGCAGACGCTAAAAGAGCACATGACGGCGCTGCTGTACATGTTGTCTGGCGTTGAGGAAGGCCTTGCAGTCGATAAAGACATCGAACGGTGGCAATGTGCAGTCGACGTTGAGACATCCTTCGAAGGCGAGCAGGACGGTAACAGACTTCTCAACGTTGACGTCAATTGCTTTGACTTCGACGCATAATGATGACGGTGGCGGTGTTGAGAATGACATTTTTCGGATTTAGATCTCCTCTTAAGTGAGTCTTTATCCGTTTTGTGCCTTTTCCCAGAAGGATGAAGAGAGGGAGACCTCTCCAATCTTCTTCTTTTTCTCCTTTCTTTGTCTGCCTTCAAATCTTCCATCCATCCACGAAGTCTTATGTCTTCTCTGTCTTTAAGTGTTCTTTTTGACATTTTACTGCAAATGTCGCAACATTTTGTGAGGTGTAGAGGAGACAGACAAGCCACACAAACCTTGTGGGTATCGGAGGAAGCTTTCTTTCTGCCACCGGAAGGGCACTTTGTGAAGAGAGCTGGCATTTTTGTCAGAATTTTCCTCAGAAAAAACTGCAAAAATATTTCACTTGACAGAAGAGGTGATAAAATGTCAAGGAAAAAAGCTTTGAAAAGCACTAAAAGTATTTTAAATTAGTAATAAAGATGAAAAAATCATCAGAGGTATTCTGAGATCCTGTCAGAAGAAGCCGGATAAAAGTGCATTGTGTTATGGGTGCCTCTGGGATTCTTAAAGGTACAGGTCACATTTTGTGCTTTCTAGTGTTAAGCTATCAGGCCGTTTTTTCTTTGCATTCTATGCTTTCAGGCACAGTCCCTTTTCCTATGACAAAGTGTTGTAAGCTTTGCAGTTCATATCTCCTGCAGTTTCTATCAGCACGCTCCAGGAAAATACAGCCCTGACACTGACAGTCTACACTACAAATTAATGGAAAAAGACTTTCAGTGATGTACCCTATACATATCCTTTTCCTGTATGTTCTACATATATTGAAGAAGGTGTTCTGGGGTCCATGCGGGCAAGGCTAATGACTTCAACGAAAATACCTACGATGCAGAACTTGCATATTACATTTGTTTAAACCCAATTTGCATAAGCTAATTTACCTAAAGTCCCTAGTATATGGTACCCAGGGAACCCCGAGCATGAAAATTAGAGAGTCACCCCAGGAATTGCAGCACTGGTTGTGTCACCCTGGGTGTGACACAGGTAAAACGAGTCACCCAGGCTGCCATTACAGACTTGAAGAGCAGTTTAAGGTGCTAATTTCCGACCATGCCATTTAAAGAAATGGCAAATCCACACCTACCCATGCAATATGTGTACGTCACCCCTATGGCAGGCTTACCGAGCCTTTAAGCAGGTTCATAGGCCAAACATGTATTTTATGTGTCCTGGCAGTAAAAATGTGAAACTCTTGTTTTTACTTTGGAAATACTTGTTTCCCCAATTGGCGAGTATAGGGTTACATGCTGACCACTCAGATGTGCTAACTAATGAATCATGCGCCCAAAGTTGATACTATCAAACAGCTTGTTACATTAAGCCTGACTTGATCCTCAAGTCGAAATTAATGTAACATGATGTGTGTGCAACTTTTACAAAGTTACCACTTTGCTCCCTTTAGTCTCCTGTGTCCTGACCGTTTGGTACAGAGAGCCTGTTCAAGACAGCTTTCTACCCTTCTGGTGAGATGTACTAACGACTCCCAGGAAAGGAGAGAATAGAAGCTTGCACTGAAGAGAGGCGTTACCTCCATTCTGCCAAACACCCGCAATTGGTGGCACAAAATGCAAGCTTTAAAGGAGAAGCCACCTTTCAAGGGCAAATGGGTAACAATTTGGAGAGGAGCTGCTCTATTTTCTAGGTAGACAGGCTGGCAATAGGGACAGGGAAGGGGAATCCAGTTGCCATACCAGTTTCTCAGGGGCGTGTAGCCCCCTTGCTAGCCACGCCTCTGGGTTGGGCCAGGAAGCTCTGGATGTAGAGAGAGGGGTTCTGCCATATTGGAAGTGTGCCAATGGTGCATCCTGGGATAGCCAGTTGTCACACTTTGCGGGAAGTGGTCATGTGGACCGTGTCTACTCTGAGACATTTTCTGAGCATAAATGGAGCACCTGTGGAACCCAGAACTCAGTTCTTGACTGAACTTGAAGAAGGACTGAAGAAGGACTGTCCTGCTGCACCAGGGACCTGACAAAGAGAGGCTGCACTGGCATGACCTGCATATGCTGTAACTGGAGGCTGGCAAAGAAAAAGGGACTGTGCTTACTGTGTCCTGCTTGTGGAGAAGTTGTCTCTGGAGCCCAGCCACAGCAAGAGACTCTAAGGGTCAGTCGTCTGACCACCTGTTCGCAGCACAGGACTACAACTTCTGCAGAAGTCAGCTGGGGCAAGTTGGTAGCCCAGATCTTCAGATCACTAGTTCGGATCTTCAGATCGCTACCACTGGTCGTTGTGCAGCACCAGATACCTGGACCAAATGCTCATAGTTGCACCCAAGTCTGCTGGACTCGGAAGAGTCTTAGGAGTACAGCTTGGTCGCCCAGAAGATGGGTTATCACCCAGGGAAGGATTTGGCTGTGACAGCGATATCTGGTGACTGGTAGTCCAGTGGCAACTGGGCTTCTACCAGGACCGGGAGGACCTCACAGGACCTCAACCACTGTGCCCAGGATTGCCTCACCAACTCCGTGGCCCAAGGAGTAGCCACAGGAAAATCCCTGTCAACCACATTGCATCCATAGCATAACTGAGCATCTTCAGCATCCTTCATCCCCTGCATCACGACCACTCCATAGGAACCTACAGTAAAGGGATAAAAGTGCCTGAAACAGCTTGAAGGCTGCTTCTCCCACCAAGGTAACTGTTTCTGACGGGATCCTGTTGGAGTTGGTCACCCAAAGTAACTCTAACCGACCGCAAAACAACTAGTCCAAACTTTTTAGTGAAAACGTTTTGAAGTATCAAATTTGTTGAATTTGCCAATTCTTGTTCAAGATTAGAGGAAAGGTGTATATGTACTATACATTGTAAAATATATATCCCGGAGCCCTCTGGTAGACCTTTTTCATTGTGGTGTCTAAAAGTACTTAAAAATACAGTCTATTTTTATATATTGGTGTCTGATTTCTTGAGTGTCTTGTGTAATTTTTCTTCAATTGTTTTGGTACTGGTTACATGATTTACACTAGTTCCTCAGTGTAAGCCTTGCTTCTCAGAGCCACAGCTACCCAGGGTTGAGCTAGATAGTTTAAAAAATGAAACCTACTGGCTCTAAAGGGGCTGGTAAGTGCAACCACACCATATAATACACCCCATTTCCTCACATTAAAATGTAATCTACATTTCTAGATTGGTATAGGATTTCTGTTGTATTATGTTTTCACTTAATTACCATTTGAAGTGCTGCATAAATACTTTACACATTGACTCTAGAATAGCGTCACTGCTTTGTGCCAAGGTACCAGACAGTTAAGCACAGATGAATTTTAGGACTGCTTGTGAAACACAAGCAGTCCCAAAATTCAATAACAAGAATGGTGGTTGCTACTTGAAGATGGTTTCACCTGCCTCAACCAACAACCCCATTTTTCACAGACAGGAAGTTTGCTATTTCATATAGTGGTGCTTAATGTTACTCTGGTTAGTTGCCCTTGGTAGATACCCCTCCTTTGTAAGCTAGCGCTTTGTTGGTTTCACACGGGCAGGGGAATCAGGCGATGTGCAGTAGTGGGGCCTCAGCGTTGCTCCCATGTGTTGGCTCCCAGCTGGAGGTGTCTGCGGAGTCTCTGGTCTCTTGGACATTCTCAGTTGGTGATTGATGTATACCATGCCTGATGGGGTTGGTCCCTATGTTCGACTGGGCAAGCCATGGTGCTGGTCACATGTGATCTCTACAGTGCTCTCTGGTGTCTGGGCGGTCACACCACGTTGATTGGGGTTCCACAGATAAGGTACCAGGACCCCGTGGGCCTGCAGAGTCTGCGGCACTTTGATTATGCTGGCATGCATGCAGTGGTGGTGGCGCCTTATAGCTGTTGTGATGGTCTTGTGAAATGGGCGGCGCCCTGAGCGTGGTTGTGCCCGCTTAGTGCATTTTTTGACCATCCTTTGGACACTCAGATGTTGCAGGCGGTGCTGCAGCCCATCTATGTTGCAGTTAACAGCATTGAGGTTGTGCAGGTGATGGAGCAGGGACATTGTTCTAAATCCTCGACCCAAATCTTGTGTTGAATGGCCCAGTATGACCACGGCACTATTATTAACCGAAACACCATACTGGTCACAAACACTATAATGATTTATTAACTATAACTTAATGGCCCCACCATGTGCAGTGCCCAACTTTATAGACTCATTGATCTACTGGAACAAGCCAATAAAATGGGCTCAGGAAACGGGTGAGGCCCTGGGCCAATCACTGCCCAAACATACCAATACCCTACTGGTTTATAGCAGACAGTGGCTACTTCTGAACTGGTGCTCTGTCAGCAGTGGTTGCTAGTTCTTCTGACCTGCATCTCAATGGATGTCTCTTAAGCTGGTGCAGCTAACACTTCAACAGGTGGTATGCTGATCTTTCAAAAGCTGGGGCAATGCTGATCCAGGTTTACTACTGAAAGGACACCCTATGGATCTATCTGAAGCCAGTGTAGCGATGACCAGACATGACCTGCTGCTCTGCGGATCTCACTTAAAAGGTGGAAGCGATAGCTTGTTCTGGACTGGTGCTCTGTATATGTCACTGGAGCTGGGGCTGGGGATGCTACTCCTGAACTGGTGCTCTGTGGATCTCACTGAAGTTGGAGCAGTGGTTGCTAGTTCTGAACCGGCGATTTTTGGATCTAACTGAAAAAGTGGCAGTGATGGCAAGTTCTGAACTGGTGACCTGTGGATCTCACTGAAGCAGTGGCAGCTAATTCTGTACTCATGCTCTGTGGATCTCACTGAAACTGTGGCAGTGGTTGTCACACCTGAACTGGTGCTCTGGAGATCTCACTGAAGCCGTGACAGTGGCGGCTAGTTCTGTACTCGTGCTCTGGGGATCTCACTGAAGCAGTGGCAGTGATGTCTAGTTCTGAACTGGTGATATGTGGATCAGGTAGTGGCAGTGATGGCTAGTTCTGACCTACCACTCTGTCAGTCTCACTGAAGCTTGGGTGATGATAGCTGATTGCAGTTTGGGGGTGTGGTTATGGATATTTGGGGTACACGGGTGCTTATATGGCTGGGTAGTGTAAGGTAAATGCCTAGATTGGAATCCAGGAGAGCATCATGTTAAGTATACTTTGCACACCACCCACTTATGTTTAGAGTCATTGCAAGTGTGCATATACTTTGACACAAATTACTAACATGTTAGTTAGAGGGGTCTGCATTGTTTGTTTGCCAGCCCGTGTATATTTATAAAACCTTTGAAACAGCTTACAAATTTTGGAGGAAGTGTAAAATTGTGTTTAAAAGGCTGGGTAGTGTGAAACATGTGTCCAGACAGGGAGGCAGGGGACATTGCTGCTAACTATGCCTTGGTGCACATATATTTCTGTTCAGTAACAGCAGCAGTATGCATTCAGCTTTTTAAAAATGTATTTAAGTTGTGCTTACCATTTATTTTGTAGTGTATTATGTAGTTGGTCCTCCACCAGTGGGCTCCCATGGCTTGTAGCAGCAGGGACATGCTGTTTGAGTGAGTTGTGTGGGGGCTGTTGGCAGGGTTGGGCTATTTGTACTTTTCCTCCATCAGCACATGACCGCCATGGTTCCATCAAGAGTCGACCGACTTTAAATAAGGCGGACGGAGTACTGACTTTCAAACGGTCCAGCCACCATTTTTCGGTGGTCCAGCAATCAACAAAGTATCCGAAATGCAGCAGAAGTGGCAGCTGGATGACAAAGTCTCATCTGCCAAACTGCCAATGTTTAAATATGGTGAAAGGTAAGCCATGGCGGAGGAAGGAGGAACTGCTGTTTTTTGACAGCTCTTCCACCTCCGCCAAAGTTTAAATGAGGTACTAAGTGACAGACAACACTGACAATACTTATGCATTGCTATGACTGCCCAACCAATAGTACTGAGTTTCTTGGGGGCGCGGCCAGCAACATGGCCGACTAAGACGTACTTTCAACGAGCTCCGGTCGGAGCTAAAAATATCCGACTTAAATCCTGCAGTTCAGAACTAACTAACAGTGAAAGGGCCAGGGAGGACACCAGCAGAGAAGGATTAGTTACTTACCTGTAATCCTAGTTCTCATCCAGGGGTATACTCATCATAGTCATAATCTATGAATAATCCCCGCCCACGTGCGGGATCCCGGAGTATATAGAAAATATATATATATATATATAAATATATATAAAATATATATATACACATATGTGAAACATATACATGCAGCCTAAAAAAGTTTCCAACATGACAGAACTGCAGAAATTACATAGGTTTGCATTGTAAGACAAATACTCTCCTAACCCATAAGGAAAAGAGTACATTCACAGAATAATTGTGATATACCAATGCTTTATTGCCACAAGGCAAAACTTGTAATTGCAGGCATTCGCCTGTAGGCTGCATTGCAGAGTAATAATGAAAACAAGACAAAAAGAAACTGGCACCTTGCCTTTAAGGCTTCCAAGGGTTAGGGTACCATGCCTTTAAGGCCTGCCAGAGACCCTCTGCTCCCATCATGCACCACATGTGACAGTTAGGTCAGTTCTTTTGACGGTGTATAATGTAGAGACACCTGAGTAGAGGATGCAATAACATAGAAGAACTCCAGTGATGCTCGTCCGGGGAGGAGGGAGGGTCGCTTATGACTATGATGAGTATACCCCTGGATGAGAACTAGGATTACAGGTAAGTAACTAATCCTTCTCATCCAGGGGATACTCATCAATAGTCATAATCTATGAATAGAGTAGCAAGCCCATACCCAGTACCTTGCGGACGAGCAACGGAGTATACAGAACATTACATTACATTCAAATTGCAATCATGCAAACAAATTCCTCAAAGAGGCCTGCCCCACCTGGGCATCGGCCTGTGCATCAGAATCTAGACAGTAATGACGTGTGAAGGTATGAACCGACCGCCATGTGGCTGCCTTACAGATTTCAGACATTGGCACATTGCGAAGGAGAGCTGTGGTAGAGGCTTTCCCTCTGGTAGAGTGCGCTTTAGGTCTGCCTGGTAAGGTCTTGTTAGCTAACTGGTAGGATAAAGCTATACAAGAGACAATCCATCGAGAGATGGATCTTTTAGATGCAGCTAGACCGGTGTTAGTAGAACCGTAGTTAATAAAAAGCCGGTCAGACTTCCTAAGTGTGTGAGTTTTGTCAAGGTAAAACTTCAGCACTCTCCGGAGATCTAAAGAGTGTAATGATCTCTCGGGGGAGTTGAAGGTTTAGGAAAGAAGGTGGGCAGCGTAATAACCTGATTGATGTGAAAATCCAAGACCACCTTCGGGAGGAAGCTCGGATGTGTACGTAGCACCACCCTATTGGCATGAAAAACAGTATAAGGTGCCTTACAGCATAGGGCCTGAATCTCACTCACCCTGCGTGCAGAAGTGATGGCTACCAAAAAGCAGCCTTCCAGGTCAAATGCTGCAACGACGCCTTATGAATAGGCTCGAAAGGAGCACCCATAAGTTTCGTAAGCACAATGTTAAGTTCCCAGGGAGGAGAGGGAGATCTCACTGGGGGGTAAACCTTCCTGAGACCCTCTAGAAAATCCTTTACCACTGGCATCTGAAAGAATGAACCCTGGGTCGGGGACTTCCTGTAAGCTGTTATAGCAGCTAGGTGAACCCTGATGGAGGGATATTGCAGGCCTGACTTTGCCAAGTATAACAAGTAGGGAAGAATCACTTGCTCCTGACCTTTAGTCGGATCAAACTGGTTGTCCTTGCACCACAGGTAGAATCTCTTCCACTTGAAAGCATAAGACTTCCTAGTGGAGGGTCTCTTTGCTTCCTTGAGAATAGACATACAATCAGCAGGAAGGTCTAAGTGTCCATACTGGATGACTTCAGGAGCCATGCAGTCAAACGCAGGGACGAGAGGTTGGGATAAAATACTCTCCCTCGTTCTTGGTCAACAGGTCCGGTCGACAGGGAAGCCTCCGGTGTGGGACTTCGGACAGCTGCAGGAGATCCGGATACCACCACTGGCGCGGCCACTCTGGTGCTATCAGGATCATTCTGGCATTGGTCCTGTAAAACTTCTGTATGACCGCAGGGATCAGAGGGAGAGGTGGAAAAGCGTACAGCAATGTCTGCGACCATCCTATCAAAAGTGCATTCCCCGTGATCCTTGTTGAGGGAATCAGGACGCGAAGACGGGGCATTTCGTATTTGCCGCGTCTGCAAACAGGTCGATGTCTGGCACTCCCCATTGTCGAAAAATGTCTTGAGCGACTTCTTCGTTTAACACCCAGTCGTGTGCTTCTACGAAGTCTCTGCTGAGAACATCTGCCTGCACGTTCAAGGTTCCTGGAAGGTGAACGGCTACGATCGTGAGACTCCTCGCCAGAAGCCACTTCCATATGGTCTGTGACTCCAGAGACAGGACCCGTGACCTGGTGCCTCCCTGCTTGTTCAGATAGTACATTGTTGTTGTGTTGTCTGTCTGAATCTGAATGGAGCTGGACTGTAGGGATGGGTACAGCGACTTGAGAGCCAGATGGACTGCCCTTAGCTCCAAGAAGTTGATGTGATAACTTTTCTCTGTCTCGGACCAGAGACCTTGTACCTGAAGCTGGCCCATGTGCGCTCCCCAACCCTGCAGTGAGGCATCTGTAACTACAGTCTGTGTCGGAGATACCTGGTGAAAGGGGACCCCTTGCAGAAGGTGAGAACGTTTCATCCACCATTTGATGGAGTCCCTGGCCGCCTGAGGAAGAGAGACACGATCTTCCCAACGGCCTGAGTGCTGAGTCCATTGATCTTCGAGGGACTGCTGTAGAGGCCGCATGTAAAGCCTGGCATTTGGCACAATGAAGATGCATGAGGCCATCGATCCCAGCAGTGATGACACCTGCCTTGCTGTGGGATGTATAGTGCTGAGAAGTGCACGGAACTTGATCAACATTGAGGACAACCTCTCCTCCGAAGGACACACGCTTGCCGTTGCGGTGTCTAGGGATGCGCCCAGATAATGTATTTTCTGCGTGGGGTTGAGAACTGACTTCTTGTAGTTGACTTGCAACCCCAGTGAGTGAAGCAGGTTGAGACAGTAAGTGAGATGGCTCTGGAGTAGAGAAGATGTTGAACTCTTCAGGAGCCAGTCGTCTAGGTAGGGGTAGACGAAGATTTTCCTCTTGCGGAGGAAAGCGGCTACCACCGCCATGCACTTGGAGAACGTCCGGGGAGCGGATTTGAGTCCGAATGGAAGTACTCGGTACTGATAGTGCTGACGAGACACCTGGAACCTGAGGAACTTGCGATGTTTCACTGAAACAGGAATGTGAAAGTAGGCGTCCTGCAGGTCGATGGCACACATCCAGTCTCCCAGATGAAGATGTGGGAAAATCTGGTGCAGGGCTAGCATCCGAAATCTTTCTTTTCTTATAAACCTGTTCAGCAGGCGCAGGTCGAGGATGGGCCTGTACTCTTTGGCTACTCCTCGTTTTTGGACCAGAAAGTACCGTGAGTATACCCCTTGATTTCGCTGGTGAGGTGGGACCTCTTCTATAGCCTTTTTGGAGAGGAGGGTACACACTTCGCCCTGTAACAATACATTGTGTTGAGGAAGGCACGTCAAATGAGGGGCAACTTGCGGAGGAGGGGTCTTGAACCTCAGCAAGTAACCATGCTGTACAATATTCAGCACCCATCTGTCTTTTGTTATTGTTTCCCACTCTTCCAGGTGAAAGACGATACTCCCTCCTACCGGAGTGGCAAACGGGTGCGGAGGAAGCAATGTCTCACTGTTTAGGAGGCTGCTTGGAGGAGGACTGCTGTTGCTTATTGTTCCCTCTGCCCCTGCCAGGACGCTTGTTCTGGTATTGGAACTTTTGTTGGTTTTGGGAGGACCATTGAGGGGTTTGAACCCTCTGTTGGAAGGGCCGCTTGTCGTTCTGACGGAAGCGTTTTCGAAACTCCTTCCGCTTCTCCAGTCCAACTGCTTTGACTGTGTCTAGCTCGGCCTTCATCTTTGTCATCTCCTCATCAGCATGAGAACCGAATAAGGAGGAGCCATTGAAAGGAAGGTTTAGGATCTTCTTCTGGGCGTCCGGTTTTAGACCTGTGAGGCGCAACCACGCTGAGCGCCGTGAACAGATGCCCTGTGAATAGCCGTGTGCGGCGAGATCTGAGGCGTCAGCCGGCGCGCTGATGATTTGATTGGCTACTAAGCCGCCCTCTTGCAAGATTTCATGGAAGTCTTGTCGATCTTCTTTGGGAAGCTTGTCGGTAAACCTAGACAGGGAGTCCCAAAGAGACCTATCATAGCGCCCAAGAAGGGCTGAAGCACTTGCAATCTTCATCGATGATGCCGAAGTATTGCACATCTTCCTGCCATAAGAGTCCATTTGTTTACTGTCCTTTTCTGGAGGAACAGAAGCGGATGAGGCTGCGGAGTGCGCTTTCCTGGCGGCTGCCACAATGATTGAATCCGCCGGAGGATCAGACCCTAAGGAACAAGGGATCCTGGTCTGGAGCTTTGTATTTCTTTGCAATCCTCGACGGAACTGATCCCACTGTGGCTGGAGTAAGGAACGTGGTCATGGCTGGTTCTAAAAACCTGGCACCAGAGGTAGCAGCGGTCTGGGAGCTGTACGATGGTGCAATGTCTTGAAAATGATCGATGTAGGGATCACAGGAGTACATAAACTGATGTTTAGTTTATTAGCTCCTCTGCCCAGTACGTCAGAGAAAGTCCCAATGTCATCAATAGGAGAAACCCTTGAAGGTGGTGTAGATGAGAAAGTTGGCGAGTAGTGCCGAATGGAAGACGAAGAACAGGTAGAAGATGCTCTGCGCCTCCTCTTATGTGGATGATCGTGCGAGCTGTGACGACCTCCTGACCGAGATCGGCGTGTAGAAGGCGACCTTGGTCTTCTGGAAGGCGACTTAGAAAGTCTCGTTGCGTATGAACGCGAGTGGTCCGAGCCTGGACCTCTGCGGGCACCTGTTCCGACACCCTGCAGCCAGCGAGGGGACAGGCCGCAAAGATTCTTTTCAGCAACTGTAGGAGATTTCTCTGGTGAAATCTGTACAATATTCAGCCCTGGAGATGACTGCCTTGACGTCGAACGGGATCTCGACGTCGACAAGGTCTGCGTCACCCTCGTCGTCGATCTGTGCCCTGATCTTGATCTCGACGTCGACCGCCCACGTCAATGGGGGACTTTGGCGTCGACTGTCGGCGTCGACGGGGAGACTTCGACGTCGCCCTTGACGCTGCCGCCGATCTCCTCGGCGGCGAATGATCCGTTACAGGTCTCGGCGTTGACCGCCCACGTCGATGGGGGGCCCTGATGTCGCCTGGCGGCGCCGATGGGGGATCTCGACGTCGCCCTTCTCGATGACGTCGACCTCCTCGACGTCGAATGATGGGACCTCGACGATGCTCTCGGCGTCGGTACGTCCTCTCACGTCATGACCTTCGACGGCGACTCTCTCAACGTCGACCCCCTTGAGGGTGGCGGAGAATGCCTCGACGTCGGTATGTCCCCTCGCGGCATGGTCTTCGCCGGTGAGTCTCTCAATGCCGATCCCCTCGAGGTTGGCGGAGTGTGCCTCGGCGTCGACGGAAGCCTCGGCGTCGACGGAGTTTTGGACAGTCTCTCAGTACCCACAGCCTTCGAGCCTGAAGTGCTGAGCGCCGACTTACTTGGCTTGTCCCTTGGCGTTGAAGAATGCCTCGGCCTCTTCGACGGCAATCTCGACGTCGACGGCGAACATTCAGGCACCTGCTTCTTCCTGGACTCAGGAGAGGTGGAGCGATGCCGTTTTCGGTGTTTACTTGAAGAGGGAGCTCTATGATCTCTATCCCTCTCCAGTAGGGCATGAAGCTTGATGCGTTCTCTGTCGCGCTGAGTCCTCTTCGAAAACTTCTGGCAATGATAACACTGGTCAGGATTGTGTGAAGATGGAAGGCACACAATACACACCGAGTGTGGATCTGACAGTGCCATCTTCTTGCCACAGGAAGGACATTTCCGAAATAAAGCAGGCATTCTGACTGGAAAGATTTTTGGAGAAAAAAAAAAATGCCAAAAACCAGTAGAATATACCTCTAGGTATCAGAAACTGTCGAAATTTCCAAGGAAATATCAAAAAATTATCTTTCAGTCAAAAAACTGAAGAGCTCAAACTCCAGGATCCTCACAGAAGGAGCCGGAAAAAAGAACTGACCTAACTGTCACCTGTGGTGCATGATGGGAGCAGAGGGTCTCTGGCAGGCCTTAAAGGCACGGTACCCTAACCCTTGGAAGCCTTAAAGGCAAGGTGCCAGTTTCTTTTTGTCTTGTTTTCATTATTACTCTGCAATGCAGCCTACAGGCGAATGCCTGCAATTACAAGTTTTTCCTCGTGGCAATAAAGCATTGGTATATCACAATTATTCTGTGAATGTACTCTTTTCCTTATGGGTTAGGAGAGTATTTGTCTTACAATGCAAACCTATGTAATTTCGGCAGTTCTGCCATGTTGGAAACTTTTTAGGCTGCATGTATATGTTTCACATATGTGTATATATATATTTTATATATATTTATATATATATATATATTTTCTATATACTCCGGGATCCCGCACGTGGGCGGGGATTATTCATAGATTATGACTATTGATGAGTATCCCCTGGATGAGAATGGGATGACTCACAAAATGGACACCAGGCCCAAGGAATTGCCGACCAAACAGAAGAAGGCGGAACAACGGAGGAGGCGTATGACAGGGGGAACCCCATATACTTTACAAGGGACCCAAAGACACAGGCGACGCACTATGGATACAAGAGAGTCCGCCAATGAAAAGATGCTAAAAACCACAAATGAGGACAGCCCGAGAGATTCATACACGGAATCAGAGAGCCAAGAACTGTCATCCGGAGATGAGGACCAGCACCCACTGGCCATTGAAGTAGCAGACATGGAAACAGAAATGTATCAAACACAAGGCTAAGTAACCAACACAGTATGAAGAAACAGTTGAACTGACACAACACTCCGGCCGGAAGGAGTGATGGCCACGCAAGAGGCCCCCCAGCCATCACCTAGCTCTGGACTGAGGCATATAACCAGAGCAAAAACGAAGGTGACAGGTCCCGAGAGGGCCTTTGAAACTTCTTTTCTTTCTACAAATTGGTTTTATGCTGTGGGAGTTTGAACTCATAGTGTAAATGTTAATTGTTAATGGGGGATGGGCGACAGACCTCTCCTTCTCCTCTTACACACAAACAAAAATATGATACTGAGACTGAATGTGTTGAGAAGGTCATGGGGGTTGGGTGGGGGGTTGATTGGGAAGAGAAAGGGGTTGTTATATATACAACAGTTCAGGTTCATTTCTGTCGCGCAGGGTCAGACAGCGGGTCAACTCAAAGATCCCAGTGGAGAGTAGGAACAAGGGTACACATAGATCCCATGAATTACCACACAACAACAGACACATGGCAGCCCCCATAGATGAACACCTCCTCACCGTGCTGACGTGGAATGTGAACGGCTTTGGAGATAGGATCAAATGGGGACTGGTCTCCAGATATATCAAACGCATGCACCCAGACATAGACATTACTTCAGGAGACACATCTACAGGGTAACAGATGTGAATGTTTAGGTAGAGGAGCCTATTTAGTGCTGGCACATGGGGGATACACGTCAGGATCTAGGGGGTATCAATATTGATTAACAAATCACCCCGTTTAAAATATTGCATAAATGGACTGACACACAGGGCACATATGTGGGAGTTTCAGGCACATGGGGAAGACGAGAAATGACTATAATTAGGGTATACGCCCCACCAGAAATACAGGCATGCACATTAAGCAAAGTAACAGAGATCGTACTGGAATCCCTGACCTCCCTCCTTGGTATAGGAGGCGACTTTAATCATGTGATGATAACAACCATGGACCGTACGGGAGGCCGTGACCAACAGACAGAGACCACCCCATTGGCGCGATTTACAGACACAATTGGCCTGATCGACGTGTGGAGAAGGCAGAACCCAAGGGCCAAACAATACTCGTATTACTCTGGGGCACATAGAGTTTACTCCAGAATACGCTATATCTTCATCCCGGGAAGGGAGCTAGGAGAGATTGGAAAGGCCGAATACCTTGCTAGAGGGCTATCAGACCACTCGCTACTATGGATACAGGTGGAACGTAGAGGCGGAAGTAAACCACCCCAGTGGAGACTTAGAGCATGGGACCTCCAAAAAGAGAACATCATCAAGGGTATGAGGACAGACACAGAACTTTTTTTCAAAGAGAACAAGGGTTCGGTAGAATCCAGGGCTGTGCTGTTGTGTGTCAACAGTATTGAACCGGCTTGCATGGGATAAAAGAAAGGAAAATGAGGAGCGGGCAAAATTAGAGAGCCAAATAATAGAGCTGGAAAGAAAAGATGTCCGACACAGAGATTCACAAATACGACAGTTAATAATACTGTGACAAGAATACAAAGACCTAGAGACGGAAGCATCCAAAAGTCAGGTCTTAGCTACCCTACACAGACTATACGAAGTAGGAGATAAGGCTGGGAGATTACTAGCAAGGCTTAGTAGAAAGGAAATGGAAACTAGATGGGTGAGAGCCATTGAAGATTTACAGGGAGAGATAAACACTGATGATGATCAAATAGCAGGGGTCTTTGCGGTGTACTACAGGAAGTTTTACGAGGTTCAACCCCTTAGCACTGCACACGAAAATGATGACTACCTGAACACAATATATACCCCGACATTAGATAAGACCGATAGTCTGGACCTAGAGGGGGACCTGTCCATTAATGATGTGAAGGAAGACATTGCTAAATTACGACCTGGGAAGAGCCCAGGACCAAACGGCCAACCAGCCGAATTCTATAAGCGATGCACAGACCTGGTGAGTCCACATTTGCTGAATCTCTTTCAGTATGCATATAAGGAGGGCATCCTCCCGCTAGACTTATGGCTAGCCACAGTCATGCCAATACACTAAGAAGGTAAACCAAAAGAAAGAAGCCGCTCATGATCATGGGCAGGGCGGTGATGTTCAAAATGATAACCCTACCACAATTCCTGTATGCGCTACAGAACACCTACTACCCCCTCTCATGCATGATATTTAGAGAGATAGATGCTGAATTGCGCTTGTTTCTATGGCTAGGGAAACACCCACGGATTGCATTGCGAACACTGCAGCGCAATCAGTATAACGGAGGACTGGCATTGCCCAATGTGGAAGCCTACTACTGGGCTGAGCATCTCACTCCCATTAATGATTGGGTATATGAAGCAGGCGATCACCCGACATATAGGCTGGAACGAGAAACAATGACCCCACGCATATTTCTTCACTATCTATATGGGGGAAAGGGAATCAGGGGTCTGCTCCCGGCCACACAAACAACTCTGGAGGCTTGGGGAAGAGCATCCAAAACACTGGGATGGGCCCACAAACCTGCTAAGGCAACACCAATATGGCAAGGTAACTGGCTGAAGGAGATGGGCAAACTAAAGGGTTTCAGTGAATGGGACAATATAGGGATCTCAACAATAGGGGATATCATAGATAAAGGTACTCTTAAAACTTTTCCTGCCCTATGCAACAAATTCACGCTTCAAACATCCCAATTCCTCAAATACGCCCAATGAAGACATGCATGGCTAGCGGTGGGCATAGATGGGGCAAACCTACCGGAGTACGCACCACGAGAGGGAAGGTAACTGCAAGAACAACTCACAATGAAGGCAGTCTTAGTCACGTATAAAACCCTAAATATTAACATGCCGGATAATCTAGGTAAACTCAGGAACACATGGGAAGAGGATATAGGGGTCTTGGAGAATGTAGACTGGGAGGCCGCCTTGATGCACCCCTGGGAGGTACCAATTAAGACACAACTTCGCCTTATCCAATATAAAATCCTTCACAGAGACTACTACGACCGGGTCAGACTAAACAGGATTGGGAGGGCTGACAACCCGAACTGCCTTAGATGTGGACAAGACCAAGGAAATTACTATCACACAATATGGGGCTGCAAAACCATACAGATTTACCGGAGGGAGATCGTAGGAGAACTAAATAAAGTAATACAGGCAACTATCCCAATGGACCCAAAATTTATACTGCTAGGGATCTCTAGTGATGTGGACATTGACAGACCGCAACTGATACTCAGCACGTTGGGAATGGTGCTAACGAAGAGAGACATAGCAAGACACTGAGGTACCCCGACCGCACTAACAATACATGAATGGAAGGCAGGGATGGACATATAAATGGTAGCGGAAAGGGTTACATATAAGGGTAGAGGTTGCCCAAGAAAGTTCCATAGGATATGGGATAGATGGAGGAAACATTATGGGCTCGACCTGATGGAGAAGACTCACAGACGACATACAACCAGGGGACAGGATATATATTCCTGCACTGTCGACACAGGGATGATCCGATACCCCAAATAAGGATACAACACTGGGAAACTGAAATCGTAGGTAAGAGACATAGTTGGAACAACATTGAGGCATCACAGATAGAATGTATACAATATGTTTTAAGCTCATATACAATCCTAAGGACCGCGGGGAGTTGGGAGGGACCGCATATGACTAAGTGCGATGACAGTTATGTTACAGAATTGTTTGTTTTTGTTATTCAACTGATAGAATTGAAAACAATAAAAATAAATTAAAAATTAATAAATAAATAATACAGAGTTTCTTGTGCTAAGGTATCTGTAATACCAGACACCACTAATAATACGTATCCATTAATACCACTGAGCCACTAAGGATACAGCACCATGCCACAAATAACTCAGAAAGCCTAAACAAATAATACACTTACCTTGGAGTCTTCTACCCTCCTGACTCATTTAGAAACATGACAGTTTACCTCTGGAAACTTGAAACCTGATGCAGTGTCCCTACGTTTTGTCTACTTCTTTGCTTCACCTCAGGGGTGCAGACGATGGTCCCACAGGTGTAGAAGTGATCCTCAGGTCCCCAACATGATGTATGATTAGATCTGCAGTGCTGTCCTCCTCCACACTGAAGGAACCATGCTGACAAATTCCTGGAAGAAGAGTAGTTGTGGAGCACTGTATCTCGGTGAGCTGGTCTGTAGAGGAAGGATGTCTCCTACATTGGTCCAGGTGGAACTGAAGCTACAGAGAGAGTGTGCCCACCAACTCAGATGAAGTGAAGCAGAGAAGAAACAAAGAGAAGAAATCAATGTCCCTGGAGTCGCTTGTAGACCATAAGGAAGATAGAGGCCAATAAGCAATGGAGAGTCAGTGTGCTCTCTCCACCCCACTCCAGAATCCCACTGATAAAGGCACCTGTGATACTTTAAAGAAGGAACCCTTGTTAGCTTGGTCGAGTGAACAAAAAGTGGTTATGAAATTTCAAGCCTCAATCCCGGCCATCTGGAACTGGTATGAACTGTGATGGTCGATGAGATAGTTAGGCTTGAACTCGTTGCAAACCAATCAGCTTCACCAATTTTGTCTTCAAGTGGTTTACCCTTTAAATGGATTCCTCTGAACCTTCCTCTTTGTTAGAGTCCCCTAATGTTCCATCATCATGTTGCTGCGATCCATTTTGGTATGGGGGCCCTTGGGGTCCTAAAGACTGAATGAAACACTGCACTGCATCACTAACCTTACACACTGCAAACTGTACCTCACATTTTCAACAGTATCTGATAGCACATGCCTAGGGGTCTGCCTGGACAATAGTCAGTTCTGGATGACAGCAGTGTATCTGAAGATGGGCCCAATTAAAACTTAGTTTATTTTCTCAAATACCTTGAAGGAAGGTCAGCTGCAGGCTCAGACCAACGACTGGTCACTTATGATGTAACTCTCAGGTTCCACCTCCACTCTTGCCTCTGGATTTCTGCTTGGTCGTGTGTCTCTCATTTAAATAACATACAATGTAAAACACTCAACCAGGTTGCTGTCAGATTGTTAATGCAACTTGTATTTTAGCTTCCATTTTAGTTCTCGTTTTAACTTATTCTCATTTTCTAATGATGGTTTGCACATGTTGTTCCATACCGAGAATGGCTCTTGCATACATTTATTTCTGATAGGCATTGTCGTCCTGTAGTCTGCAGAATTAGTTCCAGGGTTGCAAAAATTCAGAACATGAGGCATTGTTTTATTTTCTGTGCTCGCAAGGAGACAACTCTTCTGCTTCAGTCTAATTTAAGTGCTGGCCTGCACCGTTGCCACAGTTTGATTAGCTTGCCGTTTTGTTTTTCTTAGACCTGTCAGTCTTAGGGTCGTCTTCCCACCCTTTTTGTCAAACTCCTCCACTTTTCTGACCTTGTTTTTGCTGATAATAGGAGTCTGCGCACTTTACCACTGCTAAGCAGTGCTAAAGAGCTTGAACACTCCCACTTAGACATGGTAATATTGGCTCATCCCCAACTGGCATATTTTGTTCACTTATAAGTCCCTCAAAGAGTGCACTACATGTGCCCAGGGCTTGTAAAATAAATGCTACTAGTGGGCTTGCTGCACTCATTGTGTCACCCACTTAAGGAGCCCCTAACACTGCAGAGCCGGTATGTGGAGTTTACACAGCCATTCAAAGCCTTAAAATACAGTTTTTTTTGTTTACAGAACAAAATGACTCAATTAAACAGAATTGGCAAAAAGTTATAGGAACATAAATATCTAACAAAAGCAAAAACAAACACATTAACATTTCTGGGTTTTATGCATTTCATTTTACATTTGACTTGGCAGAGCAGCTGTCTGCAAGACCTAGTGTTGCAAATTCCTCAAAAGATACATAGAGTGTGTGTGGGTTCCCCCAGAAAAATACTCTGTTTCACCTCATGGCATTGTCTGTGTATCCTCCCATCTCCATAAAGAAAGTATTTTTTTGGTTTTGTCTTTTCTCAATGCAGGAGAATGTTTAACCAATTTCGTCAGGACACTGAATGCAGGTCAGACACGTTGTCTTTGCCAATGCTTGTAATTTTGAATTGTTTTGTGTTGGAAGTAGTTTTCATATGTCCATTGCCTCCTTGGACGTGATCAGAATACAAGGAAAAACCATTTGTAAGGAAACCTCTAAATTGCCTCTTCTGGAACACTTATCTGGCAGGAACCAGACCTGGCAGTAGAATGTCGCCCTACAGAAGACACATGAGAAGGTTCTCCTGTTAAGCCTCCAAGATACCAGGAAGGAAGAGCCCAGTGTTAGCTCCTGAAAGAGAGGAAGGAAGGAAGATCGAAATTCAAGAAGAAACGAGGTAGTGTTGAAGTAGGGGAGGAAGAAAGGAGGAAAGAAGAGAGGTAGGCAGGAGGAAGAAATATGTTAAAGAGGGAAAGGACAAAGACAGAAAAAAGGTAGGGATTAACTATAAAACAATGAAACATTGCAAGAGAAGGAGGTGAATTGAACATAAACAAGTATGTCTCCTCAGTACCATACTTACTCTGCCTCGTAGGGAGTAGGGTCATAGAGTGGGAAGTTCACCTGCGGAGAACAGAAACCATCATTAGATGATGACTGTACACACAGATACAAACTGAGAAACACACTCTTACTCTATGCGCCACTCTGACTGTACACACGCACACATATATACACAAATGAACAAGTTACTTACCTTTGGTAACAATGTATTTGGTAGAGGCATAGTCTAACCGCAGATTCCTTCACTTTGAATTCTCCCCAGGCGTCAGACTGGATCTGGAAAATTTTCTCAGCAGTACCTCTGTTCACCAGGGGACATCGCCATAGGGCACCGCAGTGATGCCATCTACGGATATCACGTCAGTGGCGCCATATAGTCCCCTCCAATGCGCTGACGTCAGCTTCTTCTGTGGAACTTTCCGCACGGAATGCGGAGACATATATAGAAACTGGCTGTGGAAACATGTGCCAAAAAAGGGAAGAAAACTTTAGAACTACAAGTGAAAAAGGAGGAAGATATGATAACATCAGGGAAGGCCCTTGGGGAAAGGCCAAGAAGGAAATGAAACTCAAGGCATGTGAAACATTGTGTAGAGGCACAAGTCCAGCGCACAAGAAAAACACCCCCCAATCCCCTTACAATATAACAAGAGGAAGGTAAAAAAGAACTCCAAATAAGGTCAAAGAAACCAGACCATCGGGTCTGCAGACTCAAACATAACAGAAAATTGAATAAGAGAAAATGAAGACCACTTCCACGCCCAGGGTCACTCAACAAGAAAGTGAGTGGGCTAAAAACACCAAAACCATACCTCAGGTCATTCGCAGAGTGGTGAGGATGGGCGGGGCGTTAAGGAATCTGCGGCTAGGCTATGTCTCTACCAGATACATCGTTACAGAAGGCAAGTATCTTGTTCATCTGATAGAGACATCTAGACGCAGATTCCTTAACTTTGAATTAAATACCATAGCAATACTCCCTAGGAGGAGGGTCTGCAAACTAATCCCACCACTGGTCCAAGAGGACTGACCGACCGATATAAGGATCCGTCATACCTCAGTGGGAGAAGATAAAGGGGACGTGAGAAAGAGAGAGAGAGAGAGAGAATCCTCTCTTTGAAGGTTGAAACGACCATCACAATAACGCCCCAAGTGAGATGTACCAGGATAAGGAGGACTTCCCCTTAGAGACAAAAAGGGCTGAAGTACAGATGCTTGTTGCTATCCAACTCCAAGGAATGAAAGCATGGATCTATGTAATAAAGGGCTGAGTGTTCCCACAGAACCGTGGACGCACGACCACTAGAAGAAGCAGAGGCCTCTGCAAGCCCATAATAGAGACCTGAGCCACCAGACCGAGTAAACAGGGGATGGCATTTACCTTGTATGAAAGAGCTTGGACACAAAGGAGCCAAAGCCAACCACAAAGCGGAAAGGAATACCAAGATCAGAGGAAAAAATGAATCAAGTCCCCCTTCGAAGAGTGATAATAAGGGAAAACAGACAACCCAGGCAAGGAAAATCAATCCTGAGGGAAGGAAGGGAGACCTACACAAATCTAACGACAAAGTCAGAATATAGTATGTGAACTCCCGGAGTACACTAGACTGAGGTATGAAAGGCCACATGAGGCCCATGCCCTGAGAAGGACAACAGCAAAAAAGGGCCACTAGACACAATCCCCTCCCCCAGGCAGGGGGAAGTGCTAGGGAACGAACATACACCAAGGGAGACGAAAAAGTTCCAATGCAGAAAACGCTCTGCCGCATGATAAAAGAAAGAGGATGCCGAGGACTCAGGCAAGGAAGCCGCCTGAAGGAAACGGGACCGTACACCAAAATTCCTGACAACTGTCAGAAAGACGGATGTGAATCCATAACATAGTCCAAATCTGGGCCTAAAGAATGCATGAAGCCCCAGCTCCAAAAGAACAAGAGCGGAAGACCCTGAACATAATCCCACCCTCAAAAGGGGGTAAGGATCAAGAAAGCGACCTTGCTTTCATTTGTCCCTCACCCCAGGGTGGAGTACAAAGCATGCTCTTATATGGAAACATCATAGATTTCTTTTTTTTAAATTTAAATGAGAACCACGCGACCGAAGGGTCCACCCAAAAGCCCCTGAATACCGGGGCAGAAGGGATAGATAAAACCGAATACCGTACCAACAATAACTCATGCCGGTAGGGATGAACATTCTTATAAGACACTGCAGCGCTCAAGATACACTAGGAGTGTCCCAGTTGAAGGCAGTAGGAAGGCTCCAAGAGCCAGGAAAAAACAGAAATACAGGCGACTGGAATTGCCGGAAACCCTGAACATGCCCACACTCCCCAGGGAGAGAACTTGGAAAAATCTACTTGTAAAAGTGCAGATCAAACATACCGGACCTAAGCGGTCAACGTTAGACCACCGAGTATCACAGGATCGCCCAATGAATACTCAGGTGAGAAAATCGCACTCAAAAGAGAGATGGGGAAAAAAGAGACCCTATTATAAAACAATCAGGGAACCTAATACATATAGATGTGTATACATACATACATATTTATATATAGGGACGGAAGGCGGATGCCTTGGGATTTTTTCACTTTGAATGGAACCTGAATAAAGCACTTTTGAAATCACTGTATCTCTGATGTAAGATGTTAATTTCACCACCAGTTGCGAGAGGAAATGGTCTATGTAGGTAGACCAATGTTCAGTTAAGCTCCCTTGTGAGGAAACGATTGGTCGACCTGGAGGGTTTGTATTGTCCTTGTGAATCTTCGGGAGATGGTAAAATGTAGGTGTTATTGGATGCAAGCTCCGGAGATATAAATATTTGTCAGTTTCCAACATATTTCTCTCGAACCATTTCCGTGTCATCTGGTGGTAGGCTGTGATGCTTTGATTATAAATGTTTTCATTGATTTTTATATAGCAACTACCATCTGACAGTTGTCGTTAGGCTTCTATGTCATACTGTTCACGTGTCTGCAGAACAATAGTTCTGACTTTGTCTGGCGGTTTTCTTCAAAATTCTTTAATCATGATCGCTACTTTCCTTTAATCCATCGAAAGTTGATGAATTGTGCCTGCAACTAATGATTTTTGCGCTTTAATTGACACTTTTTCATTCCATTTTATGCATTTCAATGCAATTGCACGAAGGACATTGAGGCTGTTTTAGATAAATTGTTATGTAAATAAAGTTGGAGATGATTTGATTGACAAGGTTAGGAGAGTTAGCCCATTCAGGGCATGATTAAGTGAATATTTATTACAACTCTCGGGTATGATCACATATAAGGCCCATCCAGGGCGCTATATCATTTATGAAATGAACAATGTATGATTTAAATACGATGTGGTTTGACCTTGACTGTGTTATTCCCAATATTGCTATCTATTGTAATTTATTGATATGGCCCGTAACATCTAACTAAGATGGCGGATCTGGGTGAAATAATTAATTTGTCCTATTTCAGTGTCAATGCACGCAATAATTGTTGAAAAATTGTGGTTTCTGGGGCGCCCGATTAACATCGAGGAAGGCGTTAGCCAAAATGAGTCTGTTTTGCACGAGTTCGAATAATAAAATAACAGAACTCACCCCCGCGAGTGCTTCTCATCTATTGGGTACGATTACCCATTGGGAATTTTGGAGCTTCAATATTTATGCAGGCACAGCCCCGCGGCAATAGCACCCGTCCGCGAGTGCACCGACAAAGGTGACGAGTGAGCCGGCAAATGGCGTTCCGGTGCACCGCTGCTGTGATCTTGGCATTCAGATGCTCTATGAGATAATACAAGACGCGACGCCTCGCTGGTTGAGCTACGGCCTAGTAGTATCGTAGTATCCGGTATTGATACATCGAACCGGTAAGCCATTTTCAGTTTTTCATGGCTTATGATTTGCAGCAGTAGGACGACGGGGTTAGAGGCAATATTTTGATCAAGTTGAAACAACATTGGGGGCGTGGTCTGGCCACGAAGGATGATGGCCGCCTGAAAGTGTAGCTCCGCTACGGGACGAACTCTCGATGGAGACGGTGCACTTCATTCCCCAGCCAGGACCACCTTTGTCATGGATATGACATTGTGCTGCAGCGCTCCTACTTGTGGCTGACTTTCGGTCTCATACAACCCTTTTTAGGGTTAATTCTGACAGGAAATACTTTGCGCTCCGGCAAGCGTCACCTGGGCCTGTTACTGTAACAAAGCCTCGGACCTCGCGTAATTGGAGCGTCCTACCTTGCTGCATTCCTGAGAGGGCTGCGTCAGCGCGAAGGGACGGAAACTGGTCTCTTTCACTTGCTGCCTTTCTAATTTTAAACTGGTAAGATGTTTCCTCACCGCATTCATGTGTGACTCATCTTATGAACTATTGACCCTTTACGAAGGCAATTTTCTCTGAAATGAATGCTATTTCCTTCAGCCCTTTTCAACCTTTGGAGCTCAGCTTTCACTGCAGTACCTCACACGTTGCCTTTCTGCGCTTCAGCTAACATCTGCTCTGTCACAGTTTCTCATTATAATTCTTTTGAAAACAACTTTCCAGCTCTCCTTTGGCAATAATTACATGGGAACCATAATGTATGGACTTTTTTTTTTTTTTTTTTTTAAACCAGCCATCATTTTCTGTATATTTATGACGCATTTTCAGAATGCCTTTAGATGGAATGCTATTATTCATTAGAGGCATTTTTTCATGAGGACACAATATTATTACCACAGCTTCTACGCAATCTAATGAAGGAAAATGTTTTTCTACCTTTGAATTATTTTATGTGAGGAGATTCAGCGACGCAGTATATTTTTTCCGCTCAATGCTTTGAACGTTCTGTCAGCCTTATACTGCGTCTCATAAAATTCCATAACAGTCTTTTAGATTAACTGTGGTAGTCTTTTTCATCCCTATATTTACAAGTGTATTTAATCTGTGCAGTATATTGAAGGGAAGCTTTTTCAGATGTCTACTCACAAAAACGACAACAAAAATTCCAAACTGTCTTCTTTTCTTGACACGCGTAAACAGTTGCGTAATATGTCCGCTAAAGGTTCACCTCCATCACCACCTAGTCCACCTCCAGTCACTTCCACAGCAGAGACAGGGGCAACTATGAATCACATATTACA
Source organism: Calotriton arnoldi (assembly GCA_963921515.1). Lineage (NCBI taxonomy): Eukaryota > Metazoa > Chordata > Amphibia > Caudata > Salamandridae > Calotriton > Calotriton arnoldi. The sequence goes on along the minus strand of CAWUFW010000899.1, from coordinate 1,933,222 downwards.
GGAAATTTCATCTATTAGCTGCCGCTTGACAGAGATGGACAATAACATTTCTTCTCTTACATCTGAAACCAAATCCATCAGAGCTTTTCCATCAAAAAACAGAAGGGCTAGAACGTCGATTGACGGTAGCAGAGAATAAACTTGACTTAATACAAAGCAGTGACCAAGACCTTCTATTTATTCGTAGTAAGCTTGTTGACTTGGAAGATCGCAATAGAAGAGACAATATTCGCTTTTTGGATTTCCAGAGAAAATTGAAGGCCAGAATGCTCGGTTATTCCTATGTGACCTTCTTCCCAAGCTACTTGGCATCACTTTTGACCAACCATTAGAAATCCAACGTGCTCATCGTATTGGTCCACTACGTAAATCTCCGAATTCTCGACCAAGACCCCTAATTGCTTGTTTTTTGCGACATGAGCAAGTCAGACAGATACTAATGCTAGCACACACGCAAAGATCCTACATCTATGATGGTCATCAAATACAAATGGCAGCAGACTTCTCAAGGGAGACCAACGACAGAAGAAAATTATTTTTGTCAATGAGGCCACAATTACAGAAGTTAGACATTAAGTATGGCTTGTTTGATCCTGCGCGTTTTCGCATTACTAAAAATGGTGAGTCCAGAGACTTCTACAACCCTGAGGATTTACAACATTTTCTTGACAGCCTATCGATCCAGGATATGGATGTACAGCATGTTTCTCATGATCAACATTGTGATCAATCTGCACAACCTCAACAGTTAACAGACAACAGACATCGCAACATTGGTGAAGTTCGCCATAGAGGTAGAGATTTGGGTCGCCCTTTTCGTGCACACGGTGATCAAACATCTATTTTACAGCCTGCGGCCACATCGGCGCATGAACAGCGTAGAGATAAGTCTTGATCTCCCTTGAAATCCACATCAGATGGTCAATAGACTTAGTTGTCACATGTTATCCCCATAGTTGTATTCTCTGTTAATATGTTAATATTCTCTTTTATCAGGTCCCTTAGCTTATGGAGCTGAGCTAATACTCAACTCTTGTGTTCCACCTGTAACTTGTTTTTCAGTCGGGGGGGACAAACATGAGTATCACTACTTATTATAAGTGCTTATAATAAAATGTTGTTTAGTATTTAGTTCTGTAACTATATTTAATATATATCCTATTTGAGATCTTTTAACAGAGGAATTTCATTCCCAATTATATACTGTGTCGATCATTTGTTATATCACATGATACATGCTTTGAATAGTAGGTATATTCATCTTTTATGAATAGGTTCTTTATTCATTTCTACGCTTCTGATACTTCTTCTTAGACAATAGTAATGTTCATCTCTATAGTTGTTTATTTTAAATGCATGTTATTTATTATAAGTATGCAACGTGAATTGTATTTGTGAATGATAATCTTAACTGTTCACCATACCTTTTAGATTACTCTCATTATTTATACTTTGTTATGCATGAATTTTCTCTTTTAATACATGTCCACATATGCATTTAGGCCTTAGGAGGAGTTTTCTTCTCTCTTTGGTTTTTCTGCCTTATTGTCTTGGCTAGTACTCATATCAATACTCCACTCTCCTGAGGGGGTTCGTACTCGTGGTGGTGCTCCAGTGAGCTCAGACCCGCAGTTAGCAGTTAAAACTGAAAAGTTGTAGGCTGTAGACCTACCTAAATCTTGATTTTCCTTTCTATTTCTCACAGGTATAGTTATTCTGATTGCATTGAATTGAATATTGTTTGATCTTCTTTATCTATTTCTATACAGCTTTCCTTTTTCTTTTTCTTACATCTTCTTTTCCTTCTTTCTTGCATTTCTAACTTATAAGTTTTTGATACTGCACCCTCTTTTTGTTTCTTAATGGCCAGAGTAACCCTCCTCCCATCCTGCCCTATTCCCTTTCCTTTTCTCAACCTTTTATTATTGTTTATTTATCATATTAACTATTAATATCTTTTGAATATATTCCATCATGACTAATACTCATCCTCTATCTGTTATTACATGGAATGTGCATGGTCTCACCCATTACATTAAAAGGAAGAAAGTCCTTTCTTATTTGCAGTCCAAGCATGTGGACATAGCTTTATTGCAAGAAACACACCTTGATGAGATTGAATCTAACAAACTCAGTAGAGATTGGGTCGGGAAGGTCATTCATAGCAGCATTCACAAAAATGACTCTACCAATGCTAATCCTATCCGTAAGTGTGGAGTGGCAATTCTTATTCGGAGATCACTTCCAATTACGATTTCCAAGACATGGTCAGATCCTGATGGTCGATATGTCTTTGCTAAATTACGTATTGGGAATTCTTCAATCTGTCTTGGATCAATTTATGCTCCGATTGGCACTAAAAAATCCTTTTTCCTTCAATTGAATCGTCTTCTTACAGAGATTAATGCCTCACAATACCTCATTGGTGGGGACTGGAATTTGGTACAAGATCCTATCCTAGACAAAACGGGTCAGTTTGACAGGGTTAATGCAGCAGATAGGGCCATTTTAAAAGATATACTCTCCGATAACGGTTTGGTTGACCATCGGCGTCTCAGCCACCCACAAGATAAGGAATATACGTTCTTTTCCTCCTTACATGGCACATTTTCCCGCTTAGATTATTTTCTTCTATCACACAAAGCGGTTCAACTGGTCACAGATTCTAAAATTCTGGAAGCAGCATTATCTGATCATTCTCCTGTTTTTTATCTCTAGATTTAGGTTTATCTAAACCGGGACATAAACCATGGCGTATGAGCATACAGAAATACAGGACACCCGGGGTAAACTTCAATTGCAATCCCACCTCCAAGATTATCTCTCTATTAATCAGGATTCTGTTACATCTAGGAGAACAGTATGGGCGGCAGCAAAAGCCACCATTAGAGGACAGTTAATGCGGGACGCTGCTCTCATTAATAAGAACAATATTGCAAAACAAGCAGAATTAGAACGGGACATTCAGCATTATTCTCAATTATATATATCAGACCCTAATTTACAAAATCGCAAATTATTAGAGCAAGCACGCATGTCCCTTAATGGTCTCTTTACATCTAAGGCTGAGTATGCTTTGCAAAGAATGAAAGGGAGACACTACGAACAAGGGGAAAAGGCTGGCCGATTATTAGCTGCACAATTACGTCAAAGAGAAGCTGCTATGGCTATTCCAGCTATTCGATCGACTCAAGGTGACATACTCACCAGGCCTCAGGAAATAGTTAATGAATTCGCCTCCTTTTACCAATCCCTATATACTCCAAATAATCAACTTGACTTAGATAGGATGTCATCTTTTCTAGCAGCTGTGAATCTCCCGCAGCTCTCTGATGATGGCAGAGCCTTGCTTGAAGGTAATATCACAAGAGATGAAATTTCTACAGCTATCACTGCTCTGCCTTACCATAAAGCCCCTGGGGAGGATGGTTTTCCCGCTGAATTTTATAGATGGACTGGTCAGAATTTGATTGATACTTTGCATACTGCGTTTCTCGAGGCTGATAAAGAATCATCATTGGTGCCCCTTTCTAATAAGGCAATTATAGCCGTTTTACCCAAACCTGGCAAAGACCCTCTTTTATGTGGTAGCTATCACCCTATTTCCTTATTGAATTCTGATATTAAGATTTTAGCTAGCATTTTAGCATCCCGTCACCGCAAAGTACTGCCCTCCTTGATACATAATTCTCAAGTGGGTTTTGTCCCGGGTCGTTCCTCTCGAAACCATCTCCGTACACTGGCCCATACACTATGGTCTGCTAAACATCTTCCAGAAGACGCCTTGGTCCTTTCGCTTGATGCAGAAAAAGCATTTGACCGCATTGAGTGGGAATATCTCTTTACAATAATGCACAGATTTGGGTTGGGCGACCAATTTATTAATAAAGTGCGTTTATTATATGATAACCCCTCAGCCCAAGTAAATTGTGGAGGTTTTTTATCTACCTCATTCCCAATTCGGAGAGGTACACGCCAGGGTTGCCCGCTATTCCCCCTTCTTTTTCTCTTGGCAATGGAACCTCTTGCTGCTGCAATTCGACAATCTGATGATATTACAGGTGTCCCCCTCCCAATTGGGCATTCTAAAATTTACTTATATGCAGATGACATTCTTCTTACTCTTACTAATCTCTCCCGATCTCTCCCAGCCCTCCTTCAAATTATTAATGATTTTTCCTCCTTTTCCGGTTATAAAATAAATTGGGACAAAAGTGAAGCGTTACCTATTTCGGTTGGCACTACGAAATCAGCAATTTATGGATTCCCTTTTCACTGGCAATCTTCACATCTTAAATACCTAGGAATTTTGGTCAATAGAGGTTTGGAAAATATGGCTGCGGATAACTTAGCTACTTTATTTTCTCAAATGCAGAGGGATTTTGATAAGTGGAAAGCTCTAGGATTATCTCTATGGGGTAGAGTTCAAGCTATCAAGATGGTTACTTTACCAAGATTCATTTATGTTTTAGGCATGCTCCCCTCCAAATTCCTTTAGCTACCCTTAGATCAATAGATTCTAAGATTAAGCTTTTTATCTGGGGCTCAGCTAAACCGTGTCTTGCTGCAGCTAAGCTAAAGGCCCACCAGTTATATGGAGGTATGGGTTTTCCATCCATTGAACACTATTCACTTGCCTTACACATTTCCCAACTCTCTTATTTTCTGCCAGGATCTAAAGACATTCCACAATGGGTCTCTGTTGAACGTCATCTTCTATCTAAGGACTCAGGACTATCTCTTTTATATGGTAGTGGTACTAGTTCTTCTGACCCTAAAAATCCGATCTTATCAGCCATGGACAGATCTTGGCAGAGGAGTCATCGCATATTAAGTTCAAATCCGCGAATTCATATTAAAGCTCCCCTATGGAATAACTCAGCCATTCGTATCAATGGTCGCACTTTATCCTGGCCTTTATGGCAAGAAGCCGGCATTTATTCCCCAGATCAACTTCTTCATGATGGAGATTTTAAAACCTTCCCCCAACTTTGTGAGGAATTTAATCTTCCAATACAACACTCCTCTAAATACTTTCAACTTCAACAATGTCTGAAGAAACACTTGGGATCCCCCCCTTGGTTGCTTCAGGTTTCTCCAATATTATCTCATCTACAATTATGGGGGAAGTTTAAGGGTGTGACCTCTGGTCTTTATAAAACCTTTTTGCTCCCTCTTTTCTCACAACCTCTTTCCCATACTCTTCGGAATAAATGGCAATCCCGGTTATCTATTTCATATACGACTTCTGAATGGGATCAAATATTGGAGGGGTTGTACAAAGGAGTTCGTGAAGCGCGGCTTAAATTCTGCATCTTTAAAATTCTTCATGATTGGCACTGGTCACCGATTAAATTACACAAAGCTGGTTTACTATCGCACACTGCTTGCTGGAGATGTTCCAATCCTGGTTGTGACATAGCCCATATCATTTGCGAATGCCCACAAACCAGGTCCTTTTGGACCTTCGTTGGCAAAACTCTGAACTCCACAATGTCATTAATTTTACCACTTACATCTGCCACCATTATTTTACATGATTTCCGTGGTTTTCCAAAACTTTCTAAGCCGCAAATTCGTCTTCTTCACACTGCATTGGCTAAAGCCAAGATTTGCATTTTGCGCCACTGGAGGTCTCCATCTGCACCTTCTCATGAAGAATGGTTGGTGGCAATGATGCAGACGGCCATGCATGAGCGCACAATCTACAATCTCCAGGACCAAGTTGACATTTTTCTTCAAACTTGGTCTCCCTTTTTGGAAACCAAAATCGGTGATGATCCCGACCCAACTCTCTCTTCTAATGTAAATAATTCAACCACTTAATTCATTATTCCATATTCTTCTCCTGTACTATTTCATTTCATTTTCTTACCCTTTATCTTCCCTCCCCCCCCCATTACTCTGGCTCTACTTTGCTTCATCTTTCTTCTCTTCTTTTCTTTCCTTTTCACTTTTCATATCATCTTTTCACCTTCCTTTAATCTTGTGTAACCTAATTTTATCAATCTTGTTATCTCTATTAAGCCATTATTTTTACGTAAATATAAGATATATTCATACATTTTATATATTGTTATTTATTATAACAGGTTATAGAGTATGCACTGTTAATCTCTTTCCTTGTTTCTATTAATATGTATATATTTACTAATTTATCTATTTATTTATTCATATTTCACTATTTATAAATAATGATTTCTTATTTATCTTATTTATTATATTTATCCGCTTCTATTTCTCATCACAATATTTATTCTCTATTTGTCACTGATCTACTGTTTTACGAAATTGATATTTACTATGTATTTTATTGTATAATTCAATAAAAAATTTCAACACAAAAAAGAAACAACATTGAACTGGACTACATTATGTTTTGTGAATCAGAACGCTGCGAAGCGGCATTGAGCATCTTTAAAAAACATACGAGCACAGGATTGGACATTGGGGAGAAGGAAACAGGAATGAGATCCAATTTGTCTTCCAAGTTCACATCCCTAGAACGTCTATACGAACGGGAGATACGCAAATGGTGGGAGGCAGCCTCCTTACAGAATTACATTGAGGTTAATAGAGTCCCAAGGGGGCTCAGGATATACACCGTACCCGCGTATGAGAATCCAGATCCCCTCCTATTGGAGGAGTGGGCTGAACACACGGTCCAGTCATGCCAGGGGATGTTAACGATATTAGTAAAATTTGCCTGGAGTGATAGGGATCGGGCACTGAAAGATATCGGTGATTTGGAAGATGAGATAGCGAAAGAGGAAGATAAAAAAAAAACAAGTGGAATTAAGGGAACAAATGAAGAAACAATTGAAAACATATGAACAAAAGATAAAACAACGGAAGCAAGAAAAATTTGATAGAGATGAAAAGCACTACGCTCAAGGCAGGGTGCTGACCTTTGCCAGGAAATTTGATATTCCGAGAAGGGAATTGTTAACAAAGAAAACGCATCCCATTGTTGGATCTAGGGAAACCTCAGAGTCAGACATAACTGACAACGAACAGTCAAGCGAGGAGAGCACAAGTCGAGGCACATCAGTCATGGGGAAGACTCCTTTTCACGAGGAGTGCCGACTGATCCCACAATCGTGGCAAAGAGGGGGCAGGGGGAAACCACCGGACCAAAGGCCCACAGAAAAACAAGGCAAGGGGGCTGGAGGCACAACAAGCAACAGGTCATCACCAGTGACAAGGAGCAAGAAGTTTACCAACAGAAGGAAATAAGTAAGGATAATCTTACCATAGTGAATCTGACCACCAAAATTCTATCTAAGACGGAGGAGTCAGTATTAAAACTTGGTTTATCCTTCTGTCCCCAGTAGAAAATGGAATACACCCAAACTCGAATTGACATGTTTAAATTCACACGCCAGCTCAATCACAAACCTAAAAAAATCGGGTCACATTCAAATGGCCACAGACATCCTGATAGGAAAGGACTTAGAGACCATGGAAATTTTGGAGACCCTACGCTTTGAAGAGGAACCCAGAAAGGAAACACCAAGAAATTTGGCACAACAAATTGCTTTGGCAGGGGTGGAGCAAAGCAGTGGGTTTAGTCCTTTTAAACCTGCATCACAATTTCTACCACAGATGCCGGGGGATGCCATTGATGTGTTCGCAGACTCGGTGAACAGAGATCTACTGCGTCTGCGACAACAGAAATATAAAAAGGATGTGGTGAAGAGAAATTTCTCAAAGGACCAACAGTTGGCTTTGGATAATCTCTGCTGTGACAAATCAATAGTCTGCAAACCGTTAGACAAAGGGTATAGAGTACAGTACTGAATGATAATTTTTGATTCACACCTCCTTAATTCCTGAACCTTGTCACCCCTCTTTCTCCTACTGGAATTCTCTCTAGTACACAAAATGACAGTAGGTCACTGTTTTGGTTGTGTTCACTTTTAAAATGTCTTGCCATTGGATACTGCTTATCGTTGTGCTTAATTGCCCTCAGGTGCTCGAGTACCCGCTTTTTGGCTTTGTGAATTGTACTGCCAATATAGTACTTATCACACGGGCACCTGAGGGCATACACAACGTGGTCAGAGTCACAGGATAAGTGTTTCTTTATTTTGAATGGCTTGAGATCTCTAGATAATTTCACCTCCTTGCAGTTGGTACTGTGTTTACAAGCCTTACACCTTCTGCATGTATAAAATCCTTGAATTCTACTTTGTTTTGACTCATAGGTTGTAAGGGAGCGGCAGATACTGTCTTTCAAAGATCTTGCTTTGCGATAAGTGATCTGTGGATAGTCCTTAATGTGGCTAATTAGATCTTCATCGGTTCTTAATACATTCCAAAATTTGCCGAGTGCTTTACGTATTTCCTTAGATTGTTTATGAAAGGTGGTTATAAATCTTACATTTGTATCAGCTGTTTTCTTGTCATCTTTGGGTTGGAGCATGCTGTTTCTGTCCCTGACCTCAACTTCTTTGCAAGCAGTTTTGATATTCTCGGCTGAATAGCCTCTGGCCTGAAATGGTTTAATCATAGCCATCTTCTCTAACTCAAAAGTTTCCTTAGTGCTGCAATTTCGTTTGGTTCTTAAGAGTTCTCCCAAGGGAATACTCTTAATCAAACTTCTGGGATGACAGCTGTTGGCGTGTAACAGGCTTTTTCCAGCCGTTACCTTTCTGTGTAATACAGTATCAAGTCGTTCCCTATTAACTTGTATTTTTAAGTCGAGGAACTCAATCTGATCATGATGTATATGGCTACTAAATTTGAGATTCAGAGTATTCTCATTCAGTTGCTCAACAAAGGTAATTGCCTCATCTGAACTGCCATTCCATATACAAAAAATATCATCAATGTACCTTGCCCATATTTTTACATGTTTCTTAAACAAATCAAGGGTGCTGGCCATTTGCTCCTCCCACCAGCCTAGGTACAAACACGCAAGGCTGGGGGCGAAACAAGTGCCCATCGCAGTCCCGAGTATTTGTCTGTAGATCTGACCATTAAATGTGAAAAAATTGTGCGTGAGACATGTATGCATCATGTCAGATAACATTTCAGTGTGAAATAGGTAAGATATAGACCTTGTTTTAAGAAAATGTCTACAAGCTGTTATGCCTAGTTCATGTGGTATGCTAGTGTATAAGCTGTTGACATCTAAACAAACCAGCAGATATTCATTTTTCCATTCAATCCCATTCAATAACCTCAAGAAATCACTTGTGTCCTTTATAAAGGACGGCAAACCTTGTACAAGTGGCTGTAAAAAATAATCAACATACTGTGACGTATTCTCGAGGCAACTGCCTCGGGAAGACTCTATTGGCCTGCCTGGAGGATTTTTGTCATCTTTATGCAGTTTGGGTAACAAGTAAAACGCCGGTAATTTTGGGAACTTACACTTTAAAAAATTAAACTCTTCTAGTTCCAAAAGGCCCCTTTCTTTCCACTCCCAAAGTTGATCCTGATACTTATTGTTGGCTGTCTCATATTTAGCCTTCGTACCTTTTTCATATTTAGTGCTATCAAACACTTGGTTCATCCCTTCTCTAAGGTATAATTCTTTAGATAACACGACAACATTGCCCCCTTTGTCAGATTTTTTCACTACAATCTCATCATCATTTTTTAGATCTTGAATAGCTTTTATATGTTGAGGTGACAGATTATAATTGCCATAACATTTCTTTTTAGACAATTTTTTTAATTCACTGATCACTCAATTAAAAAAATTGTAAGTTCCCTAAATTACCGGCGTTTTACTTGTTACCCAAACTGCATAAAGATGACAAAAATTCTCCAGGCAGGCCAATAGTGTCTTCCCGAGGCAGTTGCCTTGAGAATACGTCACGGTATGTTGATTATTTTTTACAGCCACTTGTGCAAGGTTTGCCGTCCTTTATAAAGGACACAAGTGATTTCTTGAGGTTATTGAATGTGATTGAATGGAAAAATAAATATCTGCTAGTTTGTTTAGATGTCAACAGCTTATACACTAGCATACCACATGAACTAGGCATAACAGCTTGTAGACATTTTCTTAAAACAAGGTCTATATCTTACCTATTTCACACTGAAATGTTATCTGACATGATGCATACATGTCTTACGCACAATTTTTTCACATTTAATGGTCAGATTTACAGACAAATACTCGGGACTGCGATGGGCACTTGCTTCGCCCCCAGCTTTGCGTGTTTGTACCTAGGCTGGTGGGAGGAGCAAGTGGCCAGCACCCTTGATATGTTTAAGAAACATGTAAAAATATGGGCAAGGTACATTGATGATATTTTTTGTATATGGAATGGCAATTCAGATGAGGCAATTACCTTTGTTGAGCAACTGAATGAGAATACTGTGAATCTCAAATTTAGTAGCCATATACATCATGATCAGATTGAGTTCCTCGACTTAAAAAATACAAGTTAATGGGGAACGACTTGATGCTGTATTACACAGAAAGGTAACGGCTGGAAACAGCCTGTTACACGCCAACAGCTGTCATCCCAGAAGTTTGATTAAGAGTATTCCCTTGGGAGAACTCTTAAGAACCAAACGAAATTGCAGCACTAAGGAAACTTTTGAGTTAGAGAAGATGGCTATGATTAAACGATTTCAGGCCAGAGGCTATTCAGCCGAGAATATCAAAACTGCTTGCAAAGAAGTTGAGGTCAGGGACAGAAACAGCCTGCTCCAACCCAAAGATGACAAGAAAACAGCTGATACAAATGTAAGATTTATAACCACCTTTCATAAACAATCTAAGGAAATACGTAAAGCACTCGGCAAATTTTGGAATGTATTAAGAACCGATGAAGATCTAATTAGCCACATTAAGGACTATCCACAGATCACTTATCGCAAAGCAAGATCTTTGAAAGACAGTATCTGCCGCTCCCTTACAACCTATGAGTCAAAACAAAGTAGAATTCAAGGATTTTATACATGCGGAAGGTGTAAGGCTTGTAAACACAGTACCAACTGCAAGGAGGTGAAATTATCTAGAGATCTCAAGCCATTCAAAATAAAGAAACACTTATCCTGTGACTCTGACCACGTTGTGTATGCCCTCAGGTGCCCGTGTGATAAGTACTATATTGGCAGTACAATTCACGAAGCCAAAAAGCGGGTACTCGAGCACCTGAGGGCAATTAAGCACAACGATAAGCAATATCCAATGGCAAGACATTTTAAAAGTGAACACAACCAAAACAGTGACCTACTGTCATTTTGTGTACTAGAGAGAATTCCAGTACGAGAAAGAGGGGTGACAGGGTTCAGGAATTAAGGAGGTGTGAATCAAAATGATCATTCAGTACTGTACTCTATACCCCATGGGACACAACAATGATGAAGCTCTCGCAGTACATTTAGGTTAAAAGGGTTAGGTATCAAACATTTTTCTGAATGAAGAGTTATTTTTCTATTGTAAATATAAGAGTATTATTAATGACTGGTTTTATTATTCGTTCACTATCTCTTTTTCTGTATATATGTAAGGGTGTTTGTTATGCACTTGAAACACATAGATATATTTCAATTTTGTGTTTTATATTTGTTATTTTTAATTTTTCCAGATTCCCAATTAAGAGGCGCAACACAAGTGGAAGGCAAAATTGAGCCAAAATATCTATTCAGGATATGCAAAGAATTGATGAAAGCAAGTGCGTGCACTTTTTTTCTGTGCCTTATGATGTACTTTATTGATGTGTGATTCTGACCAAATGCTTGTGGTCTGAGATTGATTTAGTTTTTTATTTGTACTGGATTAGCCCACTGGGGCTTGATAATCGAGTTGAAACAACATAGTATAAATCGAAGTACTCGTTTGGAGCATATATAGTGTTGATAAAAAACGAGAGTGTGTGTGTATATATATTCTTCCTTTTTTCTTTAAAAAAATGATTTCCTTTAATACAAATATGCCTACAATGGTTATGTATACTTCAAAGTATTTTGTCCGTCACCGGAAACTCACCGGGGCAGGACTTTTATAAAAATACCAGTGAGATGATTAGTTTTAGGATAGGTTTCTCTCATGCATTTCATTCTGGATAGGATGAATTGATTAATTGCCCACTGGGGCTATGCTGATGGAATATGAAAGACCAAAAGCCAAAAAAATTAGTTTGTTCGAACAATAAAGTTTGATATTTTGTATTTAAACTTGTAAATAATGCAAATACGAATGATATATATGCACATGCTCTGTATAATTTTGGGTCTATTTAGAAAAAAATCTTTAACACACTTGCGAGAAAATAAGATAAGTCAATCAGGTTCGTTTGACTATTTGAAATTTATAACGCTAAACCATGTAATCTGTGGAATCTGTTTCTTATGTTCATGATTTTTTGTGATCACATGATTGAGTTAAAAACACTGACGAAGTGCACACCGAGTTACTCGTGAGCAAGGAGCGAACGCTCCGAAACGCGTAGGGTGTTGCTGCCAGAAAAATAAATCACGTTGGATTAAAACGAAGGGCTTTGGCGTGTTTGTTTCCATTTCAACGATCACGGAAGGTGTAATATTGGGGGTTCGCGACCCCGCCACAGCCCGCTGTCGCCAAGAGGCTTGGATTCAATGCGAAACTGTGTGGTTGCATATATATATATATATATATATATATATATATATATATATATATATATATATATATATCCCACATAATCCCCAACCACATTAACTCCTGACACTGTCCTACTTACCAAGAGTTACAAAGGGAGTCCTGGCACTTTGTACTCCCAGAAGGCCCCACCTCTGAGCTTACCTACACAAGATCTGACAAGCTCCATAGATTTTGTGTGATGTCCTGTAGAGCAGAGGAAAGAACAAGAAGTATAAAGGCTCCGCCTTCTTTATTATCCAGGTGGTAGGAGGAGCTTGGGAGAGGGACAGAAGGCATCTTTGTTTTATGTTTTTTGATTGGCTCCAGTTAGGTAACAAGAGGCTTGAGTAGAGGTTAGACACCTTATAGAGTAGGTACTGGTACGACAATATGGGTTGAGGAGGTAATGGTGCCGTGTTTGAGCACCATTCCTTTCTTGTGACCTTATCAATAACAACACATACAATTTCACACCCAAGACACAAATATTTAATTTTTGCAGCTTCAAATCTGTGAGCTCAGGTTGTGTGCTGGACAAAAGGCTCTCAGTTTTGATTTAGTAGTCTACAACGTTGCTCCATTTCTAATAATAATATAGTCCATATATGGCGCGCACAACACATGACAACTAACTTGCCGCCTAGTCCACTAATGGCATTGTTGTACCGGGACATGAATGTTTTCAGTGAGCTCATGCTTTAAAACTCATAATAATTGACACTCAATTTTATCTTAGGTTTATGGTGACTATTCACCTGGACACTGATTGTCCAGGGGTCACTACAGCGCCTGTATGGGCCCCCTTACAGGAGTCCTTATGGGGAAACTACGTTACTGGAAATTACCCCATAAAGTGGGAGCATGGGTAGGTTGTCTAGGTTCCATCTTGCCTATGAATTAGGAATGCTACCTCCCACTTCTCATGTAATTTATATTGTAATTAATTACCTATGCTTTTATGATGTTTTATATCATTTTTTATATGTACTTTTATGGTTTTAACAACCGAAATAAAGTTGTTGATTGATTGATTGACACTCGATGAAGTAATAAAATATTCTGTACTAAGGTGAAACGCTTCTGCCATTTAAACAACATATTTTTAAAGACTACATAGTGCGGTTGCACAAGTTACATTGTACTGTCTAGTAATTCGATTTGTATAGCACTTATGACCGTGACCCAAACACAGCGCTAAACAAATAGGCAGATGCGCTCAGCAGCGCTCCATTACCCTGCCATTACCAACAAATGTTATTATTAAGTGGAGTAGAGAATTGCCAATCTCATCATTAGCATGCGGTATTGAGCGCTGATGACCACACCAGACTTAAGTTTACAACACAAACATGTCACAAACACATGCAGCAGAGAGACATTGGACACAACAATGATGAAGCTCTCGCAGTACATTTAGGTTAAAAGGGTTAGGTATCAAACATTTTTCTGAATGAAGAGTTATTTTTCTATTGTAAATATAAGAGTATTATTAATGACTGGTTTTATTATTCGTTCACTCTCTCTTTTTCTGTATATATGTAAGGGTGTTTGTTATGCACTTAAAACACATAGATATATTTCAATTTTGTGTTTTATATTTGTTATTTTTAATTTTTCCAGATTCCCAATTAAGAGGCGCAACGCAAGTGGAAGGCAAAATTGAGCCAAAATATCTATTCAGGATATGCAAAGAATTGATAAAAGCAAGTGCGTGCACTTTTTTTCTGTGCCTTATGATGTACTTTATTGACGTGTGATTCTGACCAAATGCTTGTGGTCTGAGATTGATTTAGTTTTTTATTTGTACTGGATTAGCCCACTGGGGCTTGATAATCGAGTTGAAACAACATAGTATAAATCGAAGTACTCGTTTGGAGCATATATAGTGTTGATAAAAAACGAGTGTGTGTGTGTATATATTCTTCCTTTTTTCTTTAAAAAAATGATTTCCTTTAATACAAATATGCCTACAATGGTTATGTATACTTCAAAGTATTTTGTCCGTCACCGGAAACTCACCGGGGCAGGACTTTTATAAAAATACCAGTGAGATGATTAGTTTTAGGATAGGTTTTTCTCATGCATTTCATTCTGGATAGGATGAATTGATTAATTGCCCACTGGGGCTATACTGATGGAATATGAAAGACCAAAAGCCAAAAAAATGAGTTTGTTCGAACAGTAAAGTTTGATATTTTGTATTTAAACTTGTAAATAATGCAAATACGAATGATATATATGCACATGCTCTGTATAATTTTGGGTCTATTAAGAAAAAAATCTTTAACACACTTGCGAGAAAATAAGATAAGTAAATCAGGTTCGTTTGACTATTTGAAATTTATAACGCTAAACCATGTAATCTGTGCAGTCTGTTTCTTATGTTCATGAGTTTTTGTGATCACATGATTGAGTTAAAAACACTGACAAAGTGCACACCGAGTTACTCGTGAGCAAGGAGCAAAGGCTCCGAAACGCGTAGGGTGTTGCTGCCAGACAAATAAATCACGTTGGATTAAAACGAAGGGCTTTGGCGTGTTTGTTTCCAATTCAACGATCACGGAAGGTGTGATATATATATATATATATATATATATATATACTCCCCTCTGTTGTTATCGGACCCTCTGAGTGGCTGTGCCTCTTGCAGCTGATGCCCTTTTCATGAAACCCACTCTCACAGTTCTTCAAACCAGACGCTGTGTTTATATTTACAAGGATCACGGTCCGCATTGCCTGCTTTCAGAATGCCCTCCATCCTCCGATCTCCTCTTATCAAGGGATGGTGCTGATGATGGGAAGAGGCGTGAGGAGGATAGGACTGCACCTATCCCTGCTGGAGGTGGTTTTGAACTCTTTGATTAAACACTTGGGGCCAGATGTATGACCATTGGCATTAGCGACTCGCAAATTGCGAGTCGCTAATGCCGCAATTGTGGTTGCAAAACAGTCTTACATGGCTTGTGGGGTCGCTATTAGGAAGAGAACGCCCCTTCCTAACTGCGAGTCGCAAAACACTATTTTGCGAATCGCAAATTATTTGCAAAGTCGCAAAATAGTGTTAGTACATGGCCCACAGGATTTTTGCATGCGCAAACAGGTTTGCGACCCGTTTGCGCATGCAATTTTCCATCGTACATCTGACCCAGAATGTAATGACTTCCTTATCCGAGGCCCTTCAGGAATCAAAGGATAACCCCAGTAACCGCTGCTCTCCTCCCATTTCTTTGTTGTCATCGGTGAATATTTCATCACCATCCTCTCTTTCCTCATGGCATTCTCCTGAATATGTGGAGGACCAAATTCAGGTTCCTGAATCTGTGCATAAGACTGAGTTTATTCAGAAGTCTGAACTTCCATCTTTATTTAGTTTTTAGGAATTTTTATTACAGTTTTACATTTTTAACAAATTAATCAAATGAAACGGTCCAAAAACCGTAGATACCTGAGAATGAATGCATATTCGGTCAAACAATACAACACATTTTACACTTTTTTGCCGTTGTTCACAAACAATGGACAGGTTACAACCAAGCGGGAAGTCTAAACGGGTGATGTCACTCAGTGTTGGATTGCGTGGCTCTTGGCCGGTCTGTACAGTCCCCCATCCGTGGTGGCGTAAGTTAGTGAATTTCCTTGGGCACCCTCTGGCCATGTATGTAACTTTTTCAGCTGTGATATAGAGGTCCATTCCCACCCTCCATTCCAGAAGCGTGGGGGACTGCGGACCACCCCCATATTTGGCCACATCTTGCTTGGCCAGCACTAGACCTAAATTACTGAATAGGAATCTGGTTCTATGAATAACTACTTCTGTGGGGATACCCAACAATATATTTATATAGGGTCCATCGGTATCGTTTCACCTAATACCCCATTAAGTTCTGATATAATCTCCTTCCAGTATTGTTGAATAT
The DNA here is from genome assembly GCA_963921515.1 of Calotriton arnoldi. NCBI lineage: Eukaryota > Metazoa > Chordata > Amphibia > Caudata > Salamandridae > Calotriton > Calotriton arnoldi. The sequence goes on along the minus strand of CAWUFW010000899.1, from coordinate 1,916,716 downwards.
GTGGACACTCCCATATCATTTGTATAAACAATCCCCTCTCATCCCCACATCGCAGGCAACTAGCCGACTCTGCGGAAACCAGGTTATCAGATGCGGACGATATGCTGGCTGAAGACAGACATCGGTCATAAAGGCAAAAAATGAAGACCTTGAATCCCGTTCCAGAAGGAACAACTTACCCATTATTGGGGTCCCAGAATCCAAGCCCATTTCCAGGATGGAGGACATTGTGGAAGTCCTATTGCCTGAGCTCTTTGGTCCTGACTTATTTGCAGTCTTCATTGTTGAAAGAGCTCATCACTTGGCCCGAGGCCGCCACCAGGGACCCCAGCCTGCCCCATAATAGCCCGCCTGTTAAACTATCGGGACCGCGACATGATCTTTATTGCAAGCAAGAGAGCGCGGGGAGATCAGACCCCAGGGTAATGCCCTCTCCTTCAATCTGGACTTCACCCTGGCGGTGCAGGCTGCGAGACAGGACTTCTTGCTGCCCAAGCGTGCCCTACAACAACTTGGGGTGCTGTATGCTCTTCTCTATCCGGCCAAGCTGCGAATCTCACAAGATGGAAAAATGCACTTCTTTGCTGTTAAATTCGCCAAGCAAGTCGGCAAAGCCAAACGAGCCTCATCAAATTCTCCTCGCCCATTGGAGGAAGGCTGAACCAGTGATAATGACTAATTGCATTTGCAGCTTCTTGCCATGGGCATGCTTCTCTCAAATAGAACTCAGATCAATGACATTGTTGGCTTATGTTTTTCTCCAACTGCATGGGACACTTCATGCCACAAGGTGCTCGCCACATTAGTGGCTTATGGCTCTCATGTCTCCCTGGGCAACTGCTCAGCCACCCTGGTCCTTGTGACGGGGTCTTCTGCCAGGTGAGCCCATTTCCCCATGGGATAATTCCTGAACGTTATCTATGCAGGTTCTTGTTTGGGGTTGCTTGGGGTGGGTGTGGCTGTTGACTCAACCTGTTTGGGTGGTTGGAGTGGGTGGATGGGAGAATCTTTGGGGTTTCGTTCTAGACAAACGGGGGTTGTTTGGAAGGGTGGGGGAGGGGCTTGCATTATCTCTGGATGGTCATTCTGGACAACTTGGTGACTTTAAGACTCAGCCCCGCTGTGTCCCTTTAAACTCTGCACCTGATAGATCTTTACACGTCATCTGCATAGCAGGTCCTATTGCACACTGACACAACACACCATGATGGCTGTGCTCATACCTTGATACAATGGCCTGTGTCACTTGCCTAACCTGGAATGTACGAGGCCTCAATGATGACCATAAATCCTGCCTGGTACATGCATACCTTGCACGCCACAAGGTTGACATGTGTTTTTTGCAGGAGACACATCTGACCACGAGTACAACACCTCGACTCTATGCTCGCTGGTGGGGTGAGACGTATTCTTCTAAGTACTCCAACTTAGAACAGTAGAGGTGTCTCGATACTGCTTAGGAAAGGGTTACCATTGCACACCACACACTCCCTTATAGGCAAGGAGGGTAGATATGTCATCCTGGTAGGCACGCTGTACAAACAGCCAATGATATTGATGGCGGTCTACAGCCCTAATACAGATGATCTGAACTTTTTTATGCGAGTCTGAAGACAGGCGGCAGATTATGGCCCATGGACGGTGCTGTGGGGTGGGGATTTTAACGTAACGCTGGAAGGGGCACTGGATCACTTCGGTGCACGACAGCAGCACCAGCAGGGCGCCAACACTCTAAATACGCTAATCTCAGGCAACCAGCGCATAGATGCATGGTGTCACACCCTTCAAAACGCGTGGGAAGTCACATGCTTTTCTTCTTATCACAATTCGTGGTCCCGCTTAGATTACTGGCTTGTATCTAGAGATGCCCTTGCCTGGACTACATCAGTAATACATCTCCCACGCACGCTCTCCAACCACGCGGCAGTGCGGTTGACGGTCCAGATCCCACAGACTCTCCTTCGCACATTCTCATGGCGATTGCCCCCACATGCGCTGCGTGATGCAGCCTTCAGAGGGGAAATCTGACTTGCAATAATAGACTACTTTGCACTTAACGCTGGGTCGGTTGATAGGCGTTCAAGGTGGTGATATGAGGGACTCGCATTGCAAAGCAGTCAGGAGTACTGCTGGCGATTTGCAGCTCATTGAGCAAATTGGAATCAGAGATCCAGCTTCTAGAACAGGAGTATTCTAGGGATTCTAACCCTGATGCACTAGCAGGCATCAAAGCCAAACTTACAGCATATCGCAAAGAGGCTGAAAGGGAGGCGAATTACTTGGGAAGGAGGTCCAGGTGCGAAGGTATGACACAGGAGACCGCCCTCGAAGAACGCTAGCTGGGCTGCTGTGCAGGCCCCAATGCTTCCACGTATGACTGAACTGATGGGGGCCGGGTCCCAGCTGGTCCGTTCGCCATCGGAATTGCCTGGAATTATGTCCTCCTTCTATGCTCAGCTTTACACTGCTGGATCGGTGCGTTATCCAGAGGCACTGCAGAGCTATTTTAACTCTATCCAACTCTTGTGGCTGGACCCAGGGCATAGGGAATATCTTGATGCTCCGATCACACCAGAGGAGATTTCCCAGGTCCTCGCAAGCCTGCCTGGAGACAAGGCCCCAGGCCTGGATGGACTAACGAACAAGTTACTTACCTTCGGTAACGATATATCTTTAAGAAACAAAAGTTAGTTATAGATTCCTTACCTTAGAATTACCTCCAGGCGTCAGACTGGATCCGGGAAGTTTTTTATCAGCAGTACACCTGCACGTCGAAAGGTGGCGTCGGACGGCTCCGCGTTCGTTGTTGGCATCGTGGTCGCCGGGATGACGTCGCGGCAGCTACATAGACGCCGCCCTCGCGCGCTGATATTAGTTCTGTACACGAATTTCCACGCCAGAAGCGCAGAGCCATGCAAGACACTGACCACTGGTGCACAAAACTAGGGCCCTAAAAGGAAGCCCTTCCCTAGAAGTCAGTTAGCAGAATGGGGAGGGTGGGTGGGGTGGTAAGGAATCTATAACTAACCTATGTTTCTTACAGATATATCGTTACCGAAGGTAAGTAACTTGTTCATCTGAAAGAAACAGTTAGTTATAGATACCTTACCTTAGAATAGATACCCCAGCAATACCAACCCCGGAGGTGGGCCTGCAAACTAAGTTCACACCAGGAAGTCCTGGAGAACAGATCGGCCAAAGAAGCCGTCTCTCCGGACCTGGCTGTCCAGGCAGTAGTGTCTTGTAAACGTGTGCAGCGATGCCCACGTAGCTGCCTGACAGATGTCATTAAGGGGGACTCCACGTCGCAAAGCAGTGGTAGCTGCCGTCGCCCTGGTGGAATGGGTGCCCACTGGAGGCTCCTTCTTTGCCAAAGAATAACAAGCTTTGATGCACAAAACGACCCATCTAGAAATGGTCTGTTTGTGCACGGCCCAACCTTTCTTGGCGCCCACATAGCCAACAAAGAGCTGGTCATCCACCCGGCATTGTTTTGTGCGATCCAAGTAAAAGGAAAGCGCATGCTTTGGATCCAGACGGTGGAGCCTCTCTTCCTCTTTAGAAGGATGCAGAGGCGGAAAGAAGGTGGGCAAAGTGATGGTCTGTCCAATATGGAAAGGAGTAACCACTTTGGGAAGGAAGGAAGGACGAGTGTGAAGGACAACCTTGTCCGAATGAACAGTCAGAAAAGGAGGCTTAGAAGAAAGTGCTTGAAGCTCACTCACCCTGCGAGCAGAGGTGATGGCCACCAGAAAGACAGTTTTTAAGGTCAGAAGCCTGAGAGGACAGTTATGTAGCAGCTCAAAGGGAGCGCACATAAGATATGTAAGAACCAAGTTCAAGTCGGACTTGGGCATTATGAAGGTAATAGGAGGAAAAAGATGAGTAATGCCCTTAAGGACGCGATATACAACAGGGGACTTGAAAAGAGAAGGCTGATCAGGAAGCCTAAGAAAGGTTCAAAAGGCCGAGAGGTAGCCCCTTAGAGTGCCCAGGGCAGAGTCCTGCTGGGCCAAAGAAAGGAGGAACAAGAGAACCTCAGAAAGAGGGGCGGAAAGGGGATCCACAGCCTTTGCTGTGCACCATGCCACAAATTTGTTCCATCTGAAGGCATATACCGTCTTAGTAGAGGACGCCTGGCTGCCAAGATAACATCACAGACTTCGGGAGGCAGGTCAAACGACATCAACTGCCGCCGCTCAATATCCACCCAAGAAGGTGGAGGCTGGACAGGTTCGGGTGGAGGACCGTCCCCTGCTGCTGCGACAGAAGATCCTCCTGAAGAGGCAGTCTGATCGGAGGATCGATGGCCCTGTGTAACAGCTCGGGATACCAGACACTTCGTGCCCAATCAGGAGCCACAAGAATGACTTGGGCCCGGACGCGCTTGATCTTATTCAGCACTCTGGGCAGCAGTGGTATAGGCGGAAAGGCGTATAGAAGACCGCAACTCCAGTCGTGACGAAAAGCGTCGCCTAGCGAGTGCCGCCTTGGAAATTCCAACGCGCAGAATTGCTGACATTGCGCGTTCTCTTCGGTGGCAAATAGATCTAACCAAGGCTCTCCCCACTGTCAATAGAGACTTTGCACCACCTCCGAGTGGAGACGCCATTCTTGATCCATCATGCACCTGCTGCTGAGTTCGTCCGCCCTGGCGTTCAGCGAACCTGCCAGGTGTTGAACCACCAGGGATATGCCCTGATGTTCCAACCATGTCCAGAGGCGGAGGGCCTCTTGACATAGGGTCCACGACCCCACCCCGCCTTGTTTGTTGCAGTACCACATGGTGGTGGTGTTGTCCGTGAACACCTGCACTACTCTTCCCCGGACAGAGGGAAGAAATGCTTTGAGTGCAAGACGAATTGCCCGAAGCTCCAGAAGGTTGATGTGGAGCACGGACTCCGCCGGAGACCAGAGGCTTCTGATCTCCGCCTCCCCCATGTGGCCACGCCATCCCAGAAGTGATGCATTGGTCACCACTGTGAACTCTGGTTGGGGAAGGGAGAGGGATCTGCCGTCGACCCAATCCTGGTTCGTTAGCCACCACTGCAATTGGTGTGCAGTGCCCTCCGAGATCTGGACGCAATCGGACAGGTTCCCCTGATGGTGTGCCCACTGGAACTTCAGGTCCCACTGCAGAGCCCGCATATGCCATCTGGCATGGTCCACCAGCAGGATGCAGGAGGCCATCAGGCACAGTAGCCTGAGGGTCATCCTGACCGAAACCCGTGATAGAGGCTGAAAGATTTGAATCATAGCCCGAATATCCCGGACTCGCTGTATGGGAGGATAGACCCGAAACTGCGTCGTGTCCAGAACCGCTCCGATGAAGAGGAGCTTCTAAGAGGCAGTCAGGTGTGACTTCGGCATGTTGATGGAGAACCCCAGCGAATGCAGGAGGTCGGCCGTAGTCTGGAGGTGGGAGACGACAGCCTGGGGCGAGCCCGCCTTCAACAGCCAGTCGTCGAGATAGGGGAAGACTAAAACCCCCGATCTGCGCAGATGAGCTGTGACCACCGCCATCACTTTCATGAACACACGAGGGGCGCTGGTAAGGCCAAAGGGGAGCACGGTAAACTGAAAGTGCTCGTGGCCTACCATGAACCGCAGGTAACGCCGGTGGGCCGGCAGGACGGGGATGTGAAAATAAGCGTCCAGCAAGTCCAACGCTACCATCCAGTCTCCATGGTCGAAGGCAGACAGGACCTGAGCTTGCGTCAACATTTTGAACTTCTCCTTCCGGAGGAAGCGGTTGACATTCCTGAGATCCAAGATAGGACGCAGGTCTTTGTCCTTCTTGGGCACCAGAAAGTAGTGGGAATAGCAACCATGACCTACTTCTGGGACAGGAACTCGCTCGATGGCTCCCTTGGCCAAGAGTGCAGAAACTTCCTGGTTGAGAAGGGCCAGATGATCCTCCGACATGCGATGGTACTGAGGTGGCATGGGTGGAGGGGTAGTCTCAAAGGGGAGGGAGTAGCCCCTTCGGACTATTTGCAAAACCCACCTGTTCGACCTGATGGTGCGCCAGTGAGGGAGGTGATGGCGAATCCTGCCACCCACTGGCGTTTGGTGGCCCAGAAAGGTCAGACTAGGAGGGTTTGGAGGCTGCTGCAGGAGGGGCTGTGTTGGACAGGCCCGCCCGCTGGCTCCCAGAACCACGGCGGTGGTTCCCACGTCCCTGGCTGCTCTGGGGCTGAACAGCTTGCGCTGGCCTGTGGCTCTGGGTGGGAGACGGCGGGGCACCCTTTCCATAGCCGCGAAATGCAGACTGGGCAGGGCAAGTTGTGGAGAGGCCCAAGGACCTGGCCATAGTCCGAGAGTCCTTAAAGCGCTCCAGTGCGTTGTCTGCCTTGTCGCCAAATAGTCGACGGCCATCAAAGGGCATGTCCATAAGAGTGGATTGGACATCCCCTGAAAAATCAGTCGACCTCAACCAGGCGTAGCATTGAAGGGCTACCGACGTGGAAATCGTCCTGCCTAGTGAGTCAGCGGTATCCAGCCCACAGCGGATGGTAAACTTTGCTGCGTCTCTCCCTTCTGCAACTGCACGGGAGATTACGGCCCTGGCCTCCTCTGGGCACTGGGGCAGTACTTGCGCCACTGTATCCACACGGAGTGGGTGTAACGGCCCAACAGACATGCAGTGTTTACCGACCGCAGTCCCAAGCTGGAGTAAAAAAACATCTTCTTCCCAAGATGGTCCAGATTTTTGAATTCCCTATCAGGTGGTGCTTGAGGGAATGCGCCTTTGGAAGTGGAGGCTTGGAGCACCAAGCTCTCAGGGGTGGGGTGTTGGGAGAGGAAAGTGGGGTAGCCCGGAGACAGGCGGTGGCGTCGAGCAATCATCCTATCCACAGGAGCCCATGTGTTGGCCCTGGACCAGGTGCCCAAAAATATGTCAGTAAGGGCTTCATTAAATGGCAGCAGGGGCTCCGAAGAGGTCGCTGCCGGTTGAAGCACCTCTGTCAGAATTCCCACACGAACGGGACACGAACGGGACCTCGAACGGCACGGAGCCGACTGCCGGGCCTCGAGAAGCTGCAAACAATTCGGATTCATGGTCCGGCAGTTGGAGCACATCTTAGGGCCATGGTCGCGCTCCAGGCAGAATAGGCACATGCGGTGCGGATCCGTCACCGACATCAGTCGGCTACAGGAACCGCAATCCTTGAAACCAGGCATCCCTGACGTGCACCAGGAGTCGAAGACTCGAAAACGATGTTGACAAAAGTCAGCAAAAAAGTCAGTCAAAAAGTGACTGGGGGTACCGCTCTCTCTGGATCTGCGCTGGCTGGCGCGGAAAAAAGAAAGAACTGACACCAGTGCGCTAGGGCGGCGTCTATGTAGCTTCCGCGACGTCATCCCGGCGACCGCGACGCCACCGACAAACACGGAGCTGACCGACGCCACCTTTCGACGAGCAGAGGTACTGCTGATGAAAAACTTTCCGGATCCAGTCTGACGCCTGGGGGTAATTCTAAGGCAAGGAATCTATAACTAACTGTTTCTTTCAGATGCTGGCATTCTATAAGGAATATACCTCCATACTCATCCCACATCTTATAGAGATGTACCATGACTTGCTGGCCCTGGGACAGTTTCCGCCATCTCGGAGAGAGGCAGTCATAGTGACCATATTAAAACCAGACAAACCCGCTGAGCTCTGTGACTCATACCGCCCCTTGTCCCTCATAAATAGACAATAAGATATATTCGAAAGTACTGGCAAATAGCCTATTGCCCCTTATGCCCCTAATTGTGCGTCCTGACCAGTCGGGCTTCGCCACGTTGCACAACCTCCGAACCATATTCGCAGTAATGCACCACATTCACCCTACCATTCCAGCAGTGGTTGCTGCATTAGATGCCACCAAGGCATTTGATTCCCTTGAATGGACATTTCTTTTTCCATTGCTCCGCCGCCTGGGGCTTAGTCCTAACTTTATCTGGAAAATACAACTTCTGTATAACTCCCCCACTTCTCGTGTTTGACTGAATGGACACATCTCGGAACCGATAACGATCACACGTGGCACCTGGCAGGGATGCCCCTAGTACCCACTTTTATTTGCCATAGCTATGGAGCCACTGGCAGCCAGACTACGTCAACACCATGCTGAACGTGGCATTGGCTTCACTACATGTGGCCTAGTCATGTCTATGTATGCTGACGACGTGGCTCTTTACATACGCGAGCCATGGACGAATTTGGGACCCACGACACGTGAGGTGGTCTGATATGGTGGATATTCGGGAATCCAGATAAACTGGAATAAATCGATCATGTTCCCGCTTACAGAGGCTATGATACCCTACGAGACTGAATACCCCCTGAAATGGGCAGTGGAACCTGTAAGATATCTGGGTATATGGCTCAGTAGGGACCCGGGGGAGTTATGGAGGGTGAATTACGGACGTGCACTGGACTGGCTGGAGGCGCGTATCAAGCTATGGATTAAACTACCATTATCCCTCGCTGGCTGCATAGCCATCGCAAAGATGGTAATACTCCCGAAATTTTTGTGTCTCTTCGTTAACATCCCGCTTCGACTTACCGCGCAGTTCTTCAAGAGCCTACGGTCTAATATGATTACGTTGGCATGGGAAGGCTGGCAACCGAGGGTATCCAATGAACATTTGACACTGCTACCCGCGTGGGGAGGCTTGAGTGCACCAAAACATGAAGTTATATGCACTATGCGCCCAAGCGCAGTTCCTGCACTATTGGCTCCACCCCACCCCGCTCCTACCACATCTAATGGTTGAACAGGATCAAACGTCCCCATGGCCACTTGCAACTGCGCTGTTTCAGCCACACAAGGCAACTAAAGCCGAAATTTGCACCGTGGAGTGCGTGCGTTGGCCATGGGATGGCCTCCGCAGACGGGCTGGTCTTACGACACTATACACCTTCCACATTACTGACAGATAACCCCATATTCCCCCCATTACTAGACATGGAGGGGCGCGAGGCATAAATGTTTTCGTGGATCTATACCCGGACTGCAAGTTTCTTCCCTGCTTTGCCGGAGCTGATACACCCACGCCTACACTATTAGATACATTACCATAATATCAAATTAGAGCTACCTGCTGCACACTACATGACACATTTCCTACTCCCCCTTCTGTCTCCACGGCACTAGAATACATTCATACATCCATGTCACCACTTAAACTCATCACTCAGTTCTACTCACTCACACAGGCTGCCTCCCGAGTGGACACTGCAGGGGCTCATGTGGCCTGGGAGAGGGACCTGTCTTTAGATATATCAGAAGCGAATACTGCTGTGGCCAGTCCGAGAGGCTGTCTCCTAATTATATATTGCGACTAATATATTTCAATTATTTACATAGAACATATCGTACTCCATCGCAACTCCACAGAATCGGACTGGTTGCCAACTCGCACTGCCTAGCCTGTCGAGAACCAGGGGTTACTTTCTTGCATCTGGCGTGGACCTGCTCTGGAGTGGCGAGCTTCTGGATTATGGTTCGTGGCACGGTGAGTGCCATCATTGAGGCCCCATTCCCACCAGACCCAATTGTATGTCTCCTGGGGTATGTAAAAGATGCTCTGGACGGATACCGATGCCTCATTGCAATGCTGCTTCTGTTGGCCAAGCGCAGAGTGATGATAAACTGGGGGAGGAGACCAGTTTCGACCAACCAGGGCTGATAGGCGGACATTTCCTACTGCCAGGAGCAACTGACAGCTTACTGGGACCTTGCACCACTAACAACCTGTCCCAAGGACATTTGGGAACCCTTTGTCACTTACCTTCAACAGACTATCACTGACAGGACGAACACCCCGACTTTTAACACACCTAGTAAATAGTTGCCTTTTTGTGTCAATTCCCTGCTGGGTCGGAACATCTCTGCCACCGCTATTGGTATGTGCTGTGTAGCCGGGTGGGATGGCGGGCTGCTTAAATGCTGGATTACCATTGTTGCTGCCTGTGCTTTATGTATGACGCATATGCTACACACCGTACTCTGTATCATGGTGAATTGGGCCACAGTGGAAATGTACCATGAATGACACTGTTGGGGTCTTTTTCTTGCTTTGGGATTTATCTTTGAAACTAAATAAAAAAAAATTAAAAATAGCCAACTCTGCCCTGTTAAAGCTATGTAGCCAAGCCCTGTCATAGTAGATCCTTTGTAAGACTTTAAATTGGATTAGCTGAAGTATTGCTTAAAAATGGTGACCCCCTGGGGTGCATTAAGGCCGCATCCCAGACTAAGTAGTAAAGCTCTCCCACTTCTCCTTCCCAGCGGAATCAGGCCTATTGTTGGTAATTGTCCTATATGTCACTGACACTGCCTTATCTGGGATTTCCCCCATCAGCAGTCTCCTCACTAGGGAGGCATATTCCGGGAGCTTCTCAATGTCAAGCCTCTTAGCCTTCCAGGCATGACTGAGTTGGAGGTATTTATAGTATTGTGTCTTGGTGAGTTGGTTGTCTCTATTTAGGGAGCGAAAAGGGATTAGGGCACCCCCTCTATAATGTCTCCTAATTTAGATATCCCGAGGGTATCCCAGGGCATAAAGCCCTGCAATTTCTTAAATTCCTTCAGGCAAGCACCTTCCCAAAGGGGGGTTTTGCATGTAACACGCCTGTTACATTTTGACAACCATCCTGCCCCATTCCAAGCTTCGATTGCCACCTGGGTTGATGACAAGAGGTGCTTAACCCCTGACCCGTCCAGGGGAGGAGTAAGGGTGGTTCAACAAGAAGAAATACTTTTATTTTTCTTTATTTTTTGCTCTTTCTATATGTGCTGCCTTCTGCATCACGCATAGAAGGAGCACAATGCCATGGTAGCCCATTGGGCACCAGGGTAGGGGAAAAGGACAGGAATGCGCCATATCTCAAAGATACAGTGCATTCCTGCCCTTTTCTTTTGGCCCAGGGCAGCGCCGCAAGATTCCTTGCGGCGCTGCCCCGCGCCAAAATCTTGTAAATGAGGCCCTATGTCCTTTAACCCTGTAGGGGATATGGAAATTCCTGCATCTATTTAAATTGCCTTATGTTGGCTAACTTTGTGGGACGCACCACTATGATAGTAAAGGAAGTGGCCCGATTAGGGTCACCTGGGTCACTCACGACCACCTCTCAGCCTTCCATACCAAATGAAGAGTCAGTCAGTCAGTAGAGAATACAAACCAGTAATTGTTTATTCAAAGTACAAAGTACACTCAGAGCGGAGCCCTGTCTGCCCAATCACTAGGAGTGCTGCAGAAGGTCTAAAGTCCACAAGTACAGAGATACATTTAGTACATTTCGTAACTGGGGAACACGCCCATAGTGGAATCTTCCAGGCAGGTGCTGCGAAGCAATACAAACGAGAGAGAAAAGGAAAAAAAACTATCTCATTACTAATATCTTACAAAGTTACAGAGTCCAAGGCCACTGCAGGCTGGCCCGTCTTCAGACTAGTGGGAGAAGGCCCATATCTTATGAGAAAGGTATGCGCTAATAAGAAAAGTACATTCATTAGTGTAGCAAAACTCAGCTCTGAAGAAACATAACTCAGAGACGGTCGTTTCTCGGAAGTGATAAAAGGATAGGTTTCAATCATGATACAAAATGGCGCCCATACACAAAATGGCGCCGCAAATGCTAACTTACACAAAGCAATGCAAAAACATGATTTTTAGTTCAACAGACCCTCCTTTTAGCATGAGCTAAGTAATTTTGTGTAACAAGGAAAAAGGCACATAAATCAACAAATCATGAATACATATCTGAGAGCACTCCATATTTTCATCTTCGGGAAGAGGAATAGTAAGGAGGGAAGCAGTCTCGAAGATACCCTCATCAATCTGCATGAGGTCTTCGATTTCCTTTTGAATCATAATTGTTGCATTGGTATCATGAATTGACATTCTCTTAGGAGTAAGAAGAGTGGTGCAATAAGAGCAACATGAGAGGAGACACTGAACTAAAACACAACAGACTATCAGAATCACAATGAAATAAATCACCTTTTCAAGAATCCATCCCCACCCACCAAAGAGTGACCAACTCCAATTTCCACTCTCTATTCCTTTAACATTTTCCAGGATATCCAAAATGTGCTGGGTAATGTTCTTTTCCATATTAGTGATCCCGACTACACACTGGTCTCCTACTACAGCGCACACACCACCACTCTTAGCTAAAATGAAATCAACAGCATATCTAGTCTGCTCGGAATAGATTTGCATACTTTCCAATTGGGTGGTGATATCACGCAAGGCTGCTACTGTGGAGTTAGACAATATCTGCAGCTTACATCCAAACTTTTCTCTGGCTCTTTCAGCCCGGGCCATTGCAGTACCACCAAAGGTAATAATGGAAGAAAGAATATACCCAAAAGTGATACGATTGCTATAATTATTGACTTCTAAATCTGTCACTCCGTCACAAAACTCTGCTGTCAACGTTCTTTTCACCCATCTTATACTAGGCTTACTGTACTTACAGGGTACACCTAGGGGAAACACCATTCCTAAGGCAACTTCATTTGTACCATTATGAACATTCGAGTACGTGCCATTAGACAAGAAATAAAATCCTGGATGTGCATATATTGGGCCTTGATAATCCACAGGAGCATATCTAGTATTCATTCCGGAGGTATTCGGATCCTCCTTCCTCACTAAAGACATTGGGGCATATTAGCAAGGAAGTGGCGGAGAGAGGCGTTAGCCTTCTTGGCTTAACGACTCTCTCCGCCACTTCGGAAACGCGAGGCTGCACCATATTATCAAGGATACGGTGCAGCCTCGCGTTTCCCCCTGCGATGGCGCTAAGTTTTACAACTTAGCGCCAACGCAGACATCCTTGCACCAGAGTGCAAGGGTGTCTGTGAGCAGGTAGGTTTGTTTATGTACAGGAAGGTGTCCCTTCCTGCACATAAACAAACCTAAAATGCCAGTTTGTAACTTACGTGTGTGCTGCTTCATGCAGCACACATGTAAGTTACAAAATGGCATTTTTAAAAAAGGTTTGTTCATGTACAGGAAGGGACACTTTCCTGTACATGAACAAACCATGACATTTTGCTTTTTCCATGTGTGCTGCACAAGCCAGCACACATGGAAAAAGCAAAAAAGAGGAGAAATAAAGCATTTCTCCTCTTTTTGCCATCTTAAGACCAGGATTTTCCTGGTCTTAAGTTCGGCGCTGCCACCTATTATCGCCACCCTTGATAATAGGTGGCAGCGGCGAATTCAATGGGTGTTGCGGTGGAACGCCCACCGCAACACCCACTGCACGCCCCTTTCACACTAAATTTAGCGTGAAAGGGCCACTATTATCAAGGCAGCGTTAAGCCACTTAACGTGGCTTTAAGCCACGTTAAGTGGCTTAACGCTGCCTTGATAATAGGAAGCTGATCTATCGCCACCACAACGTCACAAAAAGTTACGTTGTGGTGGCGATAGGAGCTTGATAATATGCCCCATTGTGTTCTTAAACAGTATTACTCCAGAACAGTTAACATACAAAAATGTGTCAGTACTATTAATTATCAGGCAACATGCAGGGTAATATCCAGCCTTTTGAGTAACCGTCAAATCTTGGTAATGCCAGCCCACCAGGGTGATATTCCGCTCTTCCATATACATGTTATCACAATATGTGGTATTATCACACCCCGGGTACCCTTCCCCTCGTGGCTTTCAGTAATACACACAAGGGCCAGGATATCCCATACCAAACTCACCCCTTACCTCTATCAAGTGGGCTGGGCAAGTATACATGTAATTAACGAGTGACAATGGGTATGCAGTCCATAAACTTGTAAAGGATTCAGTAGGATAACAAGCTATACCTGTCCTGGAAAATCTTTTGTGCATGTCCAAAAATACATTACTCGGGGTTGACCTTTTTGTGCGAATTGGAGAAATGACCTTATTCTCAACATTTGATGGGGCAATCTGATCTCGTTCAAGAACCCAGGACATCCCACCTAAAATCAATAGCAGTAAAATCACAAAAATAGTACACAGCATTTTTCTTTTAGTTGACCAGAATACCTGTATATGAACAGGGGAAATCATTGGCTGCTCTTTATCAGCAACCATTCTGCCAAAAGGATGCATAACGAATGATAAACGAAGGGGCAGAATGCCAGCAAAAGGAATACACAAGTTCCCAGTGTCCGTCAGAGCCTCACTGGGACAGGCTCCTATTGTTCATCAAAATGTTGGCGCTCTTGAGCACCGGCAGTGGAGCTTGCTCTGTCCTAAGCTCGGGTTCCCACGTCGATCAGGATAAGGCACCCCCAAAGAGATACCATTGATATATCCTGTCCAATGTTCAAATAGTGCACAAATCTCACATCACCCTAAACTAACTCCGTTGGTACTGTAGCAAAGTACACCCTAACTTACACAGTCCATCCCTAATTAATCTGACTGCTCCTTTGGTGCACTGTCTTTCACCCGGGGGGGGCAAATTGTACCTAGTGACTCCAGGCACTGAAGGGTCAACAAAAAGGGGTTCCTGAATTGCTCGTATTTCTGGAGGAACCGCTGCGTTCAACACTTCATCATTTTCCTCATCTGTTTTGGTCCAGGTCAACCTTGCATCACTAAAGGGGACAAACCGGGGCACGACCTCAAACTCAGAGTCCCCGGCTCCATCCCTCGCCCATTGATCATAGGGCAGAGGAAGAGGGACCTATCGGCAGTGGGTTGCGTGCACCCAGTTCTTCCGGCTGGCGACTTTAACAGCAGTACGCGTAGACAAGAGGACCTGTTCCGGTCCCTTCCATCGCGGCTCCAAACTCTTTTTGCGCTGGAAGTTGCATATTAGGATGTCGTCGCCAGGCTGGATGTCGTGCCCGGGCCCCTCTGGTGTAACAGGCAAAGCGTCCCGGATCTGTTGGTGAATAGAGCGCAAGCTTTCAGTTAACTGGCATAAGTAATCAATCAACAAGGGGTAATCAATATCGAGAAACCGTTGAGGTTGCGGGACGCCCCAGACATTTGTCGGGCATCCAAACACGACCTCATAGGGAGACAATCCTGTCCTAGAATGTGCTGTAGTTCTTGTTGACAAAAGTGCTAATGGTAAGACATCTGGCCACTGTAACCCTGTTGTCTCCTGAATCTTGGCCATTTTCAGTTTGAGAGTACCACTGTACTTCTCAACCAAACCTGCTGACTGAGAGTGGTTTGCAGCATGAAACTTCTGTTTTATGTGCAAACGATCACAAATTAACTGAATAACCTTGGCATTGAAATGACTTCCGTTATCACTCCAGATCAAACGGGGCAAGCCGAAACGAGGAAAGAACTCCTTCAGGAGTACCTTTGCAGTCGTAACGGCTGTATTATCTTTAGTGGGATAAGCCTCAACCCATTTACTGAAGGCGCAAACAACCACCAAAACATACTTCAAAGTATTGCACCTCTCTAGTTAGTTCGATGTAATCCATTTGGAGAACCTCAAAAGGAAAGGTAGGTGGTGCAAAATTACCAGGCGGTGTAGGGGTACCTTTAACAGGATTGTGCATCATGCACACCATACAGTACTTCACTAAATGTGTGGCCGATTTCGAAATGTTATCATTCTGTCATACAGGGTCTAGTAACTTGCAAATACCCTTAGCACTGATATGGGCTGGGCCATGGGCCATTGTAACTACAGGAAGAACATACATATCTGGTAACACCCATCTCTGTTTTCCTGACTTGTCAATCCAACACCCCTCATCATTCAATTGTGCTGTACTTTCTTGCCAAATTGCTAATTCCTCTTTTGTGGCCTCACTTTGTATTTCTTTCATATTTTCAAGGGTATCCTCAAACATGGTAACTTCTTAGCGGGACCTGCTACAAACATTCTTTACATTTTAGTTTGGGCTGTTTCCTTAGCTGTCTGATCGGCAAAAGCATTTCCCCTACCTACATCGTCAGTGACTTTCCGATGGGCACTACACTTTACTATAGCCAATCTCTTAGCAAGCATCAAAGCAGACAAAAGCCTCAATATGAGGTGCCCAAGTTGGATCTTGGTGTCATGCGAAGTAAGGAACCCTCTCTCTGCCCAGAGTCGCCCAAAATGATGTGCGACTCCAAAGGCGTACTGGCTGTCAGTATAGATATTGACAACCATTCCCTCACTCAATTTGCAAGCTCGTATTAAAAATGTAAGTCCGTTTTTATATAGCGCAGCTACTCACCCTTACGGGTCTCAAGGCGCTGGGGGCCGTAGTGGAAATTAAGTGAGCTATTGCCCAGAGTCACATGGTGCTGAGCTGAGCTGCCGCCAGAGCCGGGGATCGAACCGTGAACCCTGTGCTCCGAAGTCAGCTGCCCTGGCCGCTGCACCACACCTCTCCACAACAAGGCAACAAGTTCAGCAGCTTGGGCTGATTGATAGGGAATTTGTGATGTCTCAACTACTGTACGCAGCGTGGTGATAGCATACGCAGCAGTTGTAGTGCCATCTGGTAATTTAAAGCAAGAGCCATCGACATATAGTTCCCCTTTTAGGTCAGATAAGGGAACATCAGTCAAGTCTACCCGTCCTTTTGTCTCTTCTTCCATCCGGAAGATACAATCCTTGTTATCAATTTCATCATTCCCGGAAGGGAGGGGCAGTTACGTGGCTGGGATCAGAGTGGCACATCTTTTAATCGTGATGTGTTTTGCAAACAATGTTAATTCATAGCCAGTCAGACGTGTACTGGTGAGGTGCTGTGTCTTTGTTTCGTTCAAAAGTGTGTCCACAGCATGGGGTACCATGACTGTGAGATCAGTATCAAGTACGAGTCCAGCTGATTGTCTTATTGAGACAGCCACAGCTGCGACCGCTCTTAGAAAACTCAGGAGGGCTCATGCGACAGGGTCAAGAACAGCAGAGAAATAAGCACACAGCCGTTGCTTATCTCCAAATATTTGTGTGAAACAGAAAGCGCGCAACCAGCCATCTCATGGACGAACAATACAAACGATTTAGTATAATCAAGGGTGCCAAGTAGCAAAGTGCAGTTTTAAAATGTTCAAAAGACTGCTGACATTCAGGCGTCCAAGGCAGGGGCTCATGCACATCTTTAGTGGTTAGAGCAAGCAAGGGTTTGATTAGTAAGGAGTAATTACGTATCCACTGCCTACAGTAGAAAGTGATACCTATAAAAGCGCGCATATCTTTCTGAGTCTGTGGGATGGGCATTTTTACAATGGTACTGATACGCTCTGGGGTCAACCTCCTACCCTCCTTCGACAGTAGGTGACCTAAATAAGTGACCTCCTGTTGACAATACTGAAATTTAGAAAGAGAAAATGTATGTCGATGTTGGGCCAAATGCAACAACAATTTAACAGTACTGTCTCTACAACCCTGCTCAGTATCATAAGCAATATGTCATCAACATACTGCACCAATACACTACCTAGAGGAAGTTAAAGGGAATCTAATTGACTCTTTAAAGCCTGACTATAAATACTTGGACTCTCAGTATAGCCCTGAGGAGCTCGACAGAACCTAAAGCTCCTACCAGCTAGTGTAAACCCAAACAAATACCTGCTATCTGGAGAATAGGGATACTAAAGAATACATTTTTCAAGTCAATGACTGGGAAAGATTTAGCGGTAGAAGGAATCATTGTCAAAAGAGTAGTAATGTCTGGGACCACTGGAAACTGGGAAACCACTAGTTTATTAACTTCGCGCAAATCAATCAAAAAACGATAAACATCTTCATGATCATCAGGAGAACCTGAAGGTGTCCTTTTAAGAATAGTAAGAATAGGACTATTACAAATATTGGCAGATATCTCCTCTACCACTCCCTTCTTAATCAAGTCCTGAATAATTTGCAACAATGCTCGCTCACCTGCCTGCAGTATTTTATACTGGGGAATACGATGCAAAATAGCGCCATCCTTAACCTGTATTGAAACTGGTGGTATCTGCAACAGTCCCACATCTGTGTCACCTGTCGCCCATAAAGTGGGTGGCACATCCTTAAATTCAACAGGAAGGGGCGCATTTTTGGACAAACACTGTTTAGCACGTGCTACATCTGGGCCCACAGTCACATAGACACCTGCCGGGGAACAATAAATCGTAGCATTCAATTTCTTCAATAAATCCAAACCCATCAAATTTTCACCACAATTAGATGTCAACATAAATGGTGAATACACAGTAAAAGGACCCGTACCTTTGCCTTCACCACCACTGCTATCGGGGCCGGGACAGAGCCGCCAAAGACCTCAGGGCCCAGGCTGCACCGCGGACGACACCAGCAGTGCGCAAGCGCTAGGAGGCGCTTTAAAAAGCACCGCGGGCTCCCGCTGCACGTGAAGCCCGTACCTTTGCCTTCACCACCGCTGCTATTGGGGCTGGGACAGAGCCGCCAAAGACCTCAGGGCCCAGGCTGCACCACGGACGACACCAGCAGTGAGCGAGCGCCAGGAGGCGCTTTAAAAAGCACCGCGGGAACCTTTGCCTTCACCACCGCTGTTATCGGGGCTGGGACAGAGCCGCCAAAGACCTCAGGGCCCAGGCTGCACCGCGGACGACACCAGCAGTGTGCAAGCGCCAGGAGGCGCTTTAAGAAGCACCGCAGGCTCCTGCTGCACGGGAAGGCCGTACCTTTGCCTTCACCACCGCTGCTATCAGGGCCGGACCAGAGCCGCCAAAGACCTCAGGGCCTAGGCTGCACCGCAGACGACTCCAGTAGTGTGCAAGCGCTAGGAGGCGCTTTAAAAAGCACCGCGGGCTCCCGCTGCATGGGACGTGCGCAGGCCGCGCCCGGGCAAAGCCCGGACCAAGGGCGGGCCCATCCTAGCCCGTCATCGCCAGGAAGAGGCAGGGCAGGGCCACCCCTCTGACATCTGGTTCCAGGACTGAGCTGCCACATTAGCAAGGTACTGTCCCCCCTGTTTTTAGTATTAAAAACTCTCAAAATCTTGTGACAATTCCATCAAGTGGGCCCCCCGGCTGTATTGGGAGTGTTACAAGTAGCTCGCTCGTCCCGTACCGGACATTTGTTGCCTCGTCTGTCTGGACTGCTGAACTCTAACCACAGGACTTATTGCCCTAATTGTTGCCATTGTTGCTATCGTGATTCCGCACACTGTACTAGCGTGGCATGGGTAAAAGGAAAGCTGCAGATGTTTTGGGGGGAGGAACAGCTGGGAAGGGTAAGAAGGCCAAAAAGTCATCCAAACAGCCAACTCATAAAAGCAGTAATTGTGTTTTGAGCCGTATTGACACTTTAATTAGCGATTGTGAGGAAATTCTAGCAGCTCCCCTGGGTTCTGACTGTGGCGCTATTGATGCGCACCATACCCCCTGCACCACCACTTCAAGTGGAGCTTTATCTATCCCAGATATGTTCAAAAGACAAACAATGAAGGGGTCTCTATTGTTAAATCAAGTAGGTTCACCACACACAGGGAGAATCCACTCCCCACCTCTAAGTTCCTACATAGATAATACTAGTCATCCAGACCCTGAAACAGAGTGTACCAACAGATTTGCCCCCTTAATGAGTCTGAATGAGGAAACCCAGGACCCCCAGCTCATAGAAGAGGTAGGAGATATCACACATGTCACAGCCCCCTTGTGTTTTTGTAAGAACTTGCGTTCAGATCAACTTACCAGTCAGATAGTGGATCTAAAGGCCCAAACTAGAAAACTCACGGAGGAAGTCAGTTCACTCAAGGGTATGATCGACATGCTATCTGATTCGCTAAACTACTAACCCAAAACGTACCTTCTGCCACTGATAGATCGATTCTGCCACAGCAATTAAGCACCAGAGAATTAACTACCGCTAGCACAGAGAGAATAAACCGAGATCCAAACACCAACACAGCAGTCCATCATGTAATCAGTAAAAAAAGATTTATACCACTTAACGGCTTGGCCAACACAGAGCCACCAATTCACAAAGTCCAAGATAGGCAGAGTGGTCCACGTTTACAGAGTAGGGGGCCCGGAAGCGATCCTAGTACGCTTCCAAAAACTAATCACCATAATGGATCATTGGCAATAGATGATCACAGCAGCAATGAGCAGCCCCTGATCCGCACTTCTAAACGCCAAATCTTTTTGACTAATGTCCCCAAACAACCCCCTAGCCTAATTAAAGAAGATGAACAATTTTTGATTAATAAATGCACCCAATGGCTCAGACACGTGCGAAAATGTAGATCTGTAATTAGGGAAGACATACTCTCTGCTAAAAGGTATACATTCACAGGCTCTAACTCTGATCATGTTTGTCTTACATTGGCTACCACTGATATCATGGATAATTTAGTGGCTTTTGATATAAGGACATCACACCTGATTACAACCAAAATCAGGATGAAATATAACCCCCAGCTTTATACAACAACCAAAATTCCATTAATCTAGTCCCAACCTACAACGAGGGATCCTCTTTACAAAATATAGATTGAAGTTTATGGAACATATCCCCCCCCCCCACTCCAGCTAAAGGAAGCAACACACGCAGGGGGTGTTACCAGAAGCCGCTCAAGAAGAGCATCCACCTATTGTAGGGTAGGCGGGCCGGACACAGTTGATGGGCCTTTTGGGCCCTACGAGAGCATCCAGGCCAGTCTTAACTGCTCCCTTGACCATCAAAATCGCGCCCAGCCGGTATATGCCCCAGAAAAACGTATTCAGGCGAACTCTGTAGTCTTCCTAACTCACAGGACCCCACTCAGTTGGCATATGCCTCCTGGAACATAGCAGGATTGCACTCTAAGATATCATCCCTGGACTGGTCAGCTTCCATAGAAGCGCAGGACATATGTGCCTTCAGGAAACATGGTCTCTCAATCCAATTCATCGCTCAGGTTATTTAAACTTCTACAAACCGGCAATTGTTGGACAGAAAGGCAGACCCTCAGGAGGGCTTACCATCTGGGTCAGGCAGCGCTCCTGTCATAACATTGAGGAAGTTCAAATTGACAGTCCTGATATTATGGCTATTCTCATACGATCAAAACACCCCCCCCCCCCCCTTGGTGATCAATGTGTACACGAGAGGTCTGGTGGGAGGTAGATTATCCACCACAATTTCCCAACTTGACAGTTTTTTAGACAATAATAGAGGCACAAGCAACATGGTGATGGCAGGTGATTTTAATTCCACATTTGAGCCCCTCGACCAAAGGGACAACAATCTCAGCGATGAAGAAGATGCCCAATGGAGCATCCCATCACTAGAGCTGTCACCGATAAGGAAATGGACAGAGGCTGCCCTCCAAATTAAAGCACTATGTTTGGAGAGGGGCATCAGAGCAGTGAATGGGAGAACCCCCTCAGATAGATTGGGCTCATACTTATTGCAACGGCTTGAGAAGTAGTCGCATCGACTATATTTTTATTAACCTTGAGCATTGGTTGTCCCTTATCGACATGGAGGTACGTGAGAAAAACGAAAGCGATCACAACCCGCTCCTGTTAAAGATGTTGGCACCAGGCCTCGTAGATGACCAGCCACAGATAACCGAGAAGGTGACTGCTGATGCATTTATATGTAATGACATGAGGAGGGTCAAATGGGCTAGGATTATAGAAAATGATAGCTCACTAGCGCAAATGAGGGCTGCTGTGGAGTGCAAATTAGCAGCCCTTCAAAACACCACCACACAGGGGGAAATAAATGCCATCATTACCCAAGCCCACGATGACCTGTTTGCCAAAATAAAGTATTTTTTTGTCAAACCCCACAAACCAAGTAGCAGGGTCATCCCAAAGCACGAAAACTGGTACAATAAGGCATGCAGAGAAGCCTATAAGCAGCTGTCCTTAGCAATCAAATCCAAAGTTATGGATAACATCAAAAAAGCACGAAAGTCATATAAAACCATCCAACTTATAGCGAAGAGGGAATGGGATGAGCAAAGATGGCACAAACTTCTTGAGGGCAGTAAGGAAAGAAATATGCAGAAATGTTGGCAGTTGGTTAAATGGGATAGAGGTGGGTTAGGGCAAACCCCCCAAAATCACGTAGCGCCGGATCAGTGGGTCTCTTTTTTTGAGGCGCAATTTGCAGTCGAGGCAAAGGGCGGTAGTGAAGATCAATTCCAAATACCAACCCATGTCTCGGTTGTGCTTTTTGAAAGAGGTGAGGTTGAATCTGCCCTGAATGCAGTACCAAAGGGAAGGGCCCCGGGCCCGGATTGCATTCCAGCTGACTTGTTCACTCAAGACAAAGACAATTGGTTAAAGTATATCCAGCTGCTTGCAAATGCGATAGCCAGTGGAGCCCCTATTTCCGAATCCTGGCGTGGTGCCGAAATCCTACCCATTTACAAAAAGGGGGATCCATTCTGCCCCAGCAACTATAGGCCAATTAGTCTAATCGACTCAATTCAAAAGATCATGGCAAGGCTAGTGCTGAGCAGAATTCAGTCCTGGTTTACAGTTAGTGACATATTATCCCCCTTACAGGCAGGATTTCGTGCTCACGTAAGCACCATTGACCAGGTCTTCCATTTTATTTTAATCTACTGGCGTGTCGTTACAATAGCAGGAGGTACCATCTATGCTGCATTTGTCGATCTCAAATCTGCATTCGACATGGTTCCACGCAACAAGCTATGGGTAGTCTTGAAAGACCTAGGGATGCCTCTACAGTTATTATCACTCGTCGTACGATTGCATGAGTCCAATTATGCACAAGTTTGCTGGGGTTTGCAGGGTAATACCACCTTCCGGTTCCCAGTTTCTAAGGGGGTACGCCAAGGGTGTGTCTTGGCCCCAACTTTATTCTCGTTATTTATAAATGGGGTCGTCAATTATTTCTCTACCCACCCCACAGACGCTCCCTCTCTTGCAGGCTCAAAGGTACCAATACTTATGTTCGCTGATGATACCCTAATTATTTCAAAAACCCAAGCAGGGTTGCAGCGAGCGTTGAGGCGTTTCGAGGATTTTTGTAGAGACCTGAATTAGTGGTAAATGTGAACAAAACAAAATTCATGGTTCTCCACAAACATAAAGCAGTCAAGGGCAGGGTTGTTATGAATCAGGTGCAACTAGAACAAACCGACGTCTTCACATATCTTGGGATCACTCTAGGTAGGAAGCTAAATTGGAAGCCCCAGATCGACCTTATGGCTCTTAAGCACAGCCAATTGGCAGGAGCTTTATTAAAAGAACACAGGCTCTCTCAAACCAAACCGATAGGCCCAGTACTAAAGATTTACAACACCAAGGTCAGGGCCTCCACCCTTTATGAAGCAGAGCTATGTGGTTTTGCTAATTTGTCACCATTAGCCTTAGCACAGAATAAATTTGTGAGAGGCCTTACTGGTCGCTCGCAAAACACTCCACTCAAACCCCTATACATCGATCTGGGATGTAGCACATTAGAAGAGGCAGCAAGTACTAATTTGGGTACCAGGTCATGTGCCATAGCACTACAAATATTGAAGACCATCACCCAAGAGTCTACCGTGATAGCCATTGTTAAATTTTTAGGCTGGATGTGGGGAATCCGCACTAATTATTCCAAACAGCAGGTGACCACGACCAGTAGTACTGTATAGCACGAAGTATAGCCACTGTTCTGGCACTTTAATGGTTATTGTGGGCTGTCTTCTTCTTTTTATCTTGTGTAAAAGCTTATCCAAGTCTAGATTAATTTTAATATTAGGATGTAATGGAAGTTAAAGCACTGGGAGTGTCCATTAGGCACAGTACCCAGTTCAATGTTTTATTACTGTTTTTAGCATTTACTTAAAAAAATATTTTTATGGCTCCTATTGTCTTTACCGATCTTGCACTTTAAATATCTCGAGTGATATTATTCATTTGTCAAGAGCTGTTGCTGAATTATTGTTGATCGTCAGAGAATCATGTTTTTATCCTTTAGTTTCTATGACATTGTATATGTTATGTGTGTCTTTTATGATCAGTTAGATCGCAATAAAGACTGAGTTGAACAGTAAAAGGACCAATAGTCAATGAAAGGGGCCTTGAAATGGGGCTTACAACCGGTATACCAGAAAAACCTACCAAAACATTATTATGGCCAGACAGAGCCGTCCCAGGGACCAAATTTCGAGAAGCAGAGCTTTTTGTCGCACCTGTGTCCACCAGAAATTCCTTAGTTGAACCTTGCAGTTCCGCTGTTACATAAGGGTCACGCTGATCTACAGGTACTGAAACTGGTCCCCCACTCTGTCCCTGGCTGTCCTAGCTGTAAGACATTCCTGTCACCTCATCCATATCATAATCATCATGATAATACTGCCCCTTACGAGGGTCGTCAAAATAATTATTATCAGAACGACCCTGTGCGGCTGCAGCATTTTGCATTCTATCAGCCCCTCCAGTTCCATGACCCCGTCCACAAGAACCTCGTCCTCTAGGGACCGCCACCTTCTGCAAAAGCACGGGACACTTGCTACGCCAATGTCCCTCCTCCTTACAGTACGCACACCGATTCGGCCCCAAAGGCGTAGTATTCGGCTGTCTACTAGTACAGGACAGGGCAGGACCACCACGTCCTCTGCCGTTCCCTCTAAAAGCCTGCTGTGACAACACCTTCGTCTTCAAATCCTTATGCTTCTTCTCCGTCCTCTCCTTTTCCTCATTTTTTTGTTTAAATTAGTTTTTATTGTTTTGTTTTATAAGCTACAATACATCTGACATTTCCGAAAGTCCATTCAAATTACACTGTAACTTGATGTCAACAATGCATTCAGTACGGTAGACAATCCGAACATTATTACGTGTTAACAGACTTAAGGTAACACTGATTGGTGTAATGCCGTAACATACAGATTTTAACTATAGTCAACTTAACTCTAGTAACACACAACAGTTTGCTCTGATTCCTGAGACCCCACATTACTGCCTTGAAGTACCATATGTAGTACGGCTATTATTCCCTGTATTATAGCTTGCCTACCCAACCACCTTGCCCAACAAGATACGGTGTGCTCGTATCTATGTGCGTACTCCAATACCCAATGTATACAAATTGCATGATGTACAGCAATGCCTAGGGGGTTCCGTGTATATCTGAATTGATGGACGGGGAATAGACGGGGGGGAAACAAAATGAGGATCCCGCAAAGGAGTGGGGGAGGAGGGGGGGGGAAAGGGGTGGAGCAGGCCTGGGATGGAAGGGGGGGAACAACGCCTCACTCGCCATCCGGCGCAGGTGTCTTTGATAGTGTGGTGGCCGCCACCCTGCCATATATACACTGTATGTCAGTCTCGGCCATGTGCCGCCTCAACACCTTCGGGTTCATCTTCTGATACTTCTGATCGATCCCGCCATTGTGCTCTGAAGTCTGATAGTATTGCGTCCCATGCCGCCGCCACTGGCTGTTTCCGCAACCCCATGGTGTCCTCCCTACGAAGAACTACACTTTCTGCCAGCGCCCAACACGACATGCACTGATACCAGGCTTTCGCCGCTGGGGTAATAGGGGATTTCCAGCGGTCCGTGAGCAGGCGCTTGGCTATGAGACATAGATCTATATATCTAGACTTCACCTTGTACTTTTTGGGCCTTTGATACAGTCCTAATATGCATAATTCCCATGACCAGTCCAGGGTACGTCCTGTGCACCTAGCTAGGCAGTTGCTGACCGTGTTCCAATATGTTTGGATAACCGTACACGACCATAGCATGTGTAGTAGGTCTGCCCCTATTTCGTC
Organism: Calotriton arnoldi; assembly: GCA_963921515.1. Taxonomy (NCBI): domain Eukaryota; kingdom Metazoa; phylum Chordata; class Amphibia; order Caudata; family Salamandridae; genus Calotriton; species Calotriton arnoldi. Next base: position 1,891,060 of record CAWUFW010000899.1, on the reverse strand, counting down.
ACATCTTGCGCAGCTGGCGTCAGTTCGGTCAAAATATTTATTTATACGCTCTGGCATCAGATAGGCTCTATGTATTATATAATACTGAATGAGCCGAAACCTGGCATTACGAGGGATTTGTGTGGGGCTCTCAAGTATGCTGTCCCATTCCCGGTCTGTGATGGGCCGCCGCAAATCGGTATCCCACTGGGCACGGAGAGATGTCAACTGCGGCGCCGTGTGAATTCTAAGTGATTCCGCTAACCACTTGGTGAGATGACGGCCCATGCCCAACTCGTGCAAATATTGTATTGTTAAGTAGGTGGCAGGTTCCTGCGTCATATCACCCCACAACGCGCTCAGTGTGCGCGTTACTGCGGCATGCAGCAGGAACTGACCCTGTGGCAGACCCGAACTTTTCAGCCAGATCCGCAAACGGGATCAGTTGCCCATCGTTGTATAGGTCACTTAACGTTCGTGCGCCCGCCTCCTCCCAATGCGTGTGTTCTGTATTAGTTACTGCCCTATGCCTCCTGGGCGTGCCTAGGATGGGCAGTGAAGGTGCATATGGTATCACCCCGTATGTAATACGAGGGCTGCGCCAATGGCATTGGTATGCCACCCGGACCAGCAGTTGTGTAGGTGCTCCACCCTTCCAACCCAGATGGAACAATGTCACTATCTGTGAATGAGTGAGACCAGACACCTGTGTCACTGTATCTTCGAGATGGCATGCGCTTAGCCATTGTGCCACCCATTGAAGTTGCGCCGCAAGATAGTATTGCTCCATGTTAGGCGATGAAAGACCTCCCCGGTTGGTCAGCGGATACATTTTGGCTAGCGATACTCTGCTGCGCGACCCATGCCAGATGAACTGTCGCACATCTGATTCCAAGTTTTTTTTAAACGGCAGCCTAAGCAACAATGGTAAGTTCGTAAAACAGTAAAGTAGGCGTGGCAGGACCACCATTTTCAGTAGTGCTACTCTGCCCATAACCGCGAGCGGTAAAGTACCCCAGAAGGTCATCTGCGCCTGTATTGACGTGGCAGCACGTACCAGATTGCCCTCAAGAAGATCTGGTTCGTCCCTGTATATGAGAATCCCCAGATATCTGAACGCTTCCAATTGCCAACGCACAGCCCCACCATTAATGACTAAACACGGGTCAGAAGTGGACGCAGCGAAGGGATACAAGCACGATTTTTCCCAGTTTACCTTCAGGCCTGATACCGAGGCAAATCGGAGCAGCGCGTCCTCAATTACTGCGCACGACTGCCCCACATCCCTTAGATATATGACCAGGTCATCTGCATATAATGAGACCGCATAGATATCATCTCCCAAGGGAATTCCCCACTCTTCTTGAGTGCTGCGCAGTGTCTCAGCCATGGGTTCGATAGCGAGCGCGAAAAACAACGGGGAAAGTGGGCAGCCCTGCCTCATGCTGCGTTCTTTGGGGATTTGCCTTGACATATATGGGCCTGTCCTGACTCTAGCGGTTGGACTTGTATAAAGTAACTTAATGAGACCCAAGTACTCCTCTCCCAATCCATACTTACGCAGTGCATTAAATAGGAACTCCCATTCTAACGTGTCGAACGCTTTCTCCAGGTCTAGCACCAGGCATCCAGCCTGCGCCCATCTGTCCCTGGAGTAATATGCCACTCGGAAGAAGCGCCGTAAGTTTAGCGACGTGCTGCGTGCAGGCACGAATCCGTTTTGGTCCGCGTGCACTCATTGCGGTACTAATGGGGCCAAAGTATTCGCTAATATTTTGGGTAGGACTTTATAGTCTGTGTTAAGGAGCGCTAACAGCCGATACAAACCTATTAGCTCCGTATCCCTGTTAGGTTTGGGTAGGGACACCAGCACGGACTCACAAAGTGTATCTGGAAGTGTGCCCACTTCTTGTGCATTCTGATACATTGTAAGAAGGTGTGGTGCCAGGGCTTGTTGGTAGGCTTTGTAATATTCGGCCGGGTAGCCATCTGGGCCCGGTGCCTTGCCCGTGGCCAATGAGCGTATAGCATTTTGCAATTCCTCCAGCGCAATTGGCTCACTTAGTTCGTCTTTTTGTTCGTCCGTGATTTGGTGCAGGTTTAAGGGAGCAAGGAAAGCCTCAATAGCTGATGTCGTGATGCAGTTTAGCGGCTGTATACCCTGGTGTAATGTGCGGTAAACTCATTATGAATATCATATTGCGTAGTGCGCAGCAGTCCCAATGCGGAACGTAGCTTCAGCACAGGTATGCATGACTGTTCTTGACGAATCATACACGCCAGCAATCTGCCCGCTTTGTCTGCTGCTGCATGTGTGTACGCAGAGTGTGAGGCGTAATTTAGACAGCGTAACCACTCTATCACCTCTGCATGCTTTTTTCGCTGTATGTCGATGTCCTGCTGTACATCAGTACCTTGTGCCAGCTCAGCCTCTAGCCGAGTCAGAGCGTCCTCGACTTGTTTAACCTCGTCATCTAGCTGTTTCCTAATGCTCCAACTCAATGCCATGCAGCACCCTCTAACCACTGCTTTTCCCGCGTCCCATAGGGTACCTGTGTCTGTGACTGACCCTGTGTTGTTTTCGAAGTACGAATCTATCGCTGTACCCACTGCCTCTCTGAACGGGGGGTCCTCCAGCGCCAGTGGCTGTAGCCTCCACAAACGAGAGGTGGGCCCCTCGCATTCGCCTTGTAGCTGTGGTCGGAGTGTGTTTTTACGAGATAGTCCGCGCTAATGCATTTTGCCAACAGGGGAGCGCTTGCAACAAAACGGTCAATACTAACATGTAGTCTGTGCGGGTGTGAGTAGTGCGAGTACAGTCGTGTCTGGGAGTGGAGGGTCCTCCATATATCTGAAAGATCCCATCTATGTAGCCACTCTCTTAGATTTCTGGTATTGGATGTCGCTACGGTCTGCGGTAGTGGTGGAAAGGACCTGTCGAGTGTGGTGTCCAGTACTGAATTAAAGTCACCTCCCAATAGCCAGGGGACCTCGCACCAACGTGATAGTAAGCCTGTCAGTGTGTGCCAAAAAGCGCCCTGTTCTGTGTTTGGGGCATATATAGATCTCAGCACTACTTGTGCTCCATGGAGGCGGCCCTTTGCGAGCACATATCTGCCTTGAGGGTCTTTTTCAGTCTCTTCCGATACAAATTGAGTGCCTGGCCTTATCCAGATCAAGGCACCTCTGGCGTAGGCCGAGTACCCTGTGGCTAGAAGTTGACCTCTCCACCGCTGTTGTAACCTACGGATTTCTGGCTGCGAGATATGAGTCCCCTGAAGAAGGGCTATATGCGGCGCATGGCACTTAAGGTACACTTATATCCCATATCTGCGAGCCAGCCTGTGGAGCCCCCTAACATTCCAGGCTATTATGTTTGTGGGCGGCATGTTGTATGATAATGGGTTGGCGCATTTGTCGGGTGGTTGGCGTTGTCAGGGATGTAGTGACTACATATCGGTGGTCTGGTACTCAGTGAATATGTATGCAATGTCTGCCGGGGCAGAGGCTGGCTAACTCGAACAGGGGTTGTGGGAAGGACCCTCATGAGGGTCAACTTGGATAGGGCAGATAGGCAACATGTGTCTGCCCAAACTAGTAATAGTGCCATATGGCAACTTACGGCAACGATCGCCGTTTTGTTCCTTTCAAAAGGTGGGGCGGGCTGAAGAGAACAATGGGTGAAATACGTGAGTTTGGTCCCGCTTTATGTGTGTGAAAGTGCACGCTATGCTGCATTGTAGAATATATGCCAACTGCTTGCAGCCTGTGTTGCGTGTACGGTAATACTGGCCTGCCTGAGTGCTGTGATCTAAGCAGCGTAATAGGGAGCACCCCATGTGTATCGCGCTCCGTGTGTATGTAGCTTACTAGGATGTTCCGCTGCTACTTAATACTTGCGTGTCCACACAGTACGTTTTACAGTTACATCAGGTCATCTGCGGTCTGAGGCGTCACGGCCGGAAGGGACTGCGAATCTTCATGGACCATCCATACAGCCTGCGAGCTGTCTTCGCTCAGTGATTGTTCAGAGGATGCATCCGCATCTCTACTACTGTGTCGGTGTCTCAAGTTCGCTACTGCCTGCAATGTGCCTCGCCTCTCCTGTAGCACCTGTTCACGGCTAGGAGCGGTTCTTGACTGTGTTGGTGACTCCACTGCTCCCTGTTTACGCTTGGTGCGATGGCTCCTGTGAGTGCCCGGCCGTGGGCCTTCATTACGTTGTCTCTGACTCGGTGAGGTGTGATGGCCTTTGGTCTCTAGCCATTCCCATGCGTCTTCTGCTGTGCCGAAGAAGTGTGTGGACCCATCTGCTACCACTCGCAGTCGGGCTGGGTAGATGAGGGAATACTTCATATTCAGATCTCTCATTCATCGTTTGACAGAGAGGAAGGTACTCCGTTGCCTCTGGACCCCAAGCGCATAGTCCTGGAAGAGAAGGACTTGTAAGTTGTCCACCTTTATCGAATCCATTTTCCTGGCCTCCCGTAACACTGTGTCCCTGTCTTTGAAGTTCATGGAAGGGCCGTGGCCCAGTACCTGGTGGCGGGCGATTCGACAGTACCCTTTGTGCCCTTTCCACCGCAAAGAAGGGAGAGAGTGCACCTGTGGGCATCAGAGACTGCAACCAGGCCTCAGTGTATGCCACCAAATCGCCGCCTTCCGCACCTTCCGGCAGTCCCACCACATGTACATTGTTTCTTCGTGACCTGCGTTCTGCGTCATCTAGTCTGCGCTCCAGGGAATGGAATTTGGCTGTGAGGTTACGCACTTCCACGGCCATTTCTTAGGCCACCGGGGTGACTTCTTTGACTTCCTTCTCAAGATCACTGATTCGCCCTGTCAATTTCTTGTGATCGGCATGTAAGAGTGTGAAATCCGATGTGACCTTGTCAATGCGGCCTTCAAGTGACGTACGGGTCTGCGTCAGTGCTTTGCTAAGCTGCATGACTGCTTGGAGCACAGAATCGATTTTGGACTCCAGGGTAGATGTTCTGGAGGTGCCTGATGTCTCAGATTCTTGATTGGACTGCGCTGGGCCTGATGTCGAACGCACAGGCACTGTGCCTGCGCCCGTGCGCTGTCTGCCCATGCTGACCAGGTGCGCCATACGCTGGGTTTGGGGATGGGCCGTGGCTTCCGTATCCCCCTGCTCTCCTGGGGTGTCTCCTCCTAGCGGTGTGACAGGTGGTCGCTGGTCAGGAACAGCGCAGTCACCTGTGTGACTGCCCCTGTTCTGATTGCGTGGCAGGTACGCGCATCCGCTGTGTCAGCTTCGGCCACGTTGTTGCTTATGGCCCCTGTGGTGTACCTCTGCTAGTGGTCTTGTGGTCCGAAATGACCTGCGTCCCTGCTATGCTTTATGGCGTGATCCCAGGCAGATCTTACGTGTAGCGGACACTATTGTGCACTTTGTCTGAGTTCAAGCTACGTGAGGGCCTGGTAATGGTATTATATTCAGACCCTCTCACCGTGTCATTGAGGCATACCACTGGTCACAGTGCGGGCGTCAGGATGCTGTGCGCTGCCACCACTCACACTCTCATGGGCGCGCTGCTATCTCCTTGTATCTCTGGACGTCTACTTGGCCGTATCTCTTAGTTCCCCCTGCGTCGTAGCTCTGTCCGGGACTACAATGAGGCCTCAGAACTTCACGCCTCTTCGCTGTTTCTGGCCCGGCACCCGATGCGTTCCAGCACACTGCGAACAATTAAAGGCCACACACCTACATGGTCCGGGGGGAAGATCTGCAGTCGCCCATATTTCACGCTCACTTCCTCCACCTCTCGTACAGTGGGCTCGCACCTCTGTGTGTCGCTCCGGGTCTATCCCCCGGCCGGGGTCGCAGTCACCTCTTCGAGCCACCTGTGCTCGCGATATAGTAAGCTTGCAGGCCTCAGTGGCACGCGCCCCCCGTGTACAATGTATGCTGCCTCCACTTACAGTTGCTCCAGCCAGCAGCAGCCATTCTGTCCGCAGTTTCACGGTCCGTCGCTACAACTGGACAACAGCCACAGCGCCCATTCACCCAGTGCACCTCTCGCGGCTACCACTGTAGGATTCCAGTCTGGTAGCTCCGCTCACTCGCTCTCGTTGCGGAGAGGGGTCCCGTCTGGTGCTCCAGCCTCGTGCAGGCACTCCCCGTTTCGTTTCGGGTACTCATGGCAGTTCCAAGCCGGGCCAGTGGCGTAGTATTCAGGGCTGGACTCCGCTGTCTTCACCTCTCCTCGGAGGCTCTGCAAATATCGGAGGGTTACCACATTTCCCCGCGAAGCGCGCCGGTTGGATCACGGCCTCGGCGGTCACACGCCCTGCAGCACTGCTCAGATTCTCAGCGCGGCCCTGTGACGCTGATTCTGTGTGGACGGCAATTCCGCGACTCCAACGGTGCTCAGCGGGCTCAAACTCGGCATGCACAGCCGCAGCAGTGCTCTTAGCCCAGCAGGTTTGTTTTAATTTTCCGATGGCATTGTAAAGCACAGGATAAATTACGAAGTTGCGGGATAAAGGACGGAGCCTCGCTAGAGTGCATCCGCCATCTTAGCCGGTTAGCCACGCCCCCGTCCTCTCCTTTTCCTCATTATCCCTATGCTCATAATACTGTGCCATATTCAAAATAACAGAAGGGGAAGAGGTAGACGCGGTGCTTTCGGAAGCCTGCAATCGAGTCACTATTTCAGGAAGCAGACTGGAAACAAATCTATTAACAAACAACCGAACACCTCCCTCAATGGACGAATCCTGTCCACTATAGTCCAAAACTGTACCTTCAAATCGAGTGAAAAAATCAGACAAACTCTCATCTTTTTTCTGTCGACATACCAACAATTTATCCCAATCCACCTGTGGAATAAGAGGATGCATTTCCGTAATTATCCGACCTGGCAACGCTAAAATTTCCGCTCATGGCTTATCACCTGGCTTTCTCTCCCGGTCCCATGCTTTAATTTGATCCCATGTACTTCTCAATTCCACAACATGATTTTGTGTGTATACTTGCCTCCAAATATCAACCGGAACTAATAAACCAAAGAACATTTCAATATCAGCAAGAGTCATTACAGTGGAAGAAGCAGCTTTGGTCAATTCTTTATAATATGCAGTAGGATTTTTCCTAGGGTGAGGTAAATGAGTCTTAAGAGACAATACTTCACTTCTTTTCCACGGAGTATAAACCCATTGCTCCTGAAACCTGGCCGCCGCTGCCGCTCGAGTAACATTGCTGCGACCATCTGTTAATTCTGGTATCTCAGGGTGATATATGGAATATGACTCGTTATTTCGCATGCAATTAGTTCGCATGCCATTACTACGCGGTTTTTTCTTAGCATTAACGCACAAGTTACTAACTTGTGTAACGATATATCTGTAAGAGACAGTAGTTAGTGACAGATTCCTTACCTTAGAATATCCCCAGGCGTCAGGCTGGATCCGGAAAGTTTTGCGTAGCAGTACCCTTGCGCGTCGGTAGGCGGCGTCGTGCGGCTCCGCGTCCGTCGTCGGGCGTCGTGATCGCCGGGATGACGTCGCGGGCAGTACTTAGGCGCCGCCCCTGCGCGCTGACGTCAGTTCTGTACACGACTTTCCGCGCCAGGAACGCAGAGCCATGCAAGAAGCTGACACAGGTGTCTGAAAAATACTAGGGCCCTGAAAGGGATGTCCTTAACCCTAGAAATCAGTTCGCAGAACGGGGAGGATGGGTGGGCGGTAGGAATCTGTCACTAACTACTGTCTCTTACAGATATATCGTTACACAAGTTAGTAACTTGTGCATCTGAAAGAGACACGTTAGTGACAGATTCCTTACCTTAGAATAGATACCCCAGCAATACCAACCCCGGTGGTGGGTCTGCGAACAAAGATCAGACAAGGAAGTCCTGGAGGACAGAACGGCCAAAGAAGCCGTCCCTCCGGACCTGACTGTCAAGGCAGTAATGCTTTGTAAACGTGTGCAGCGAGGCCCACGTAGCTGCCTGACAGATAACCGGCAGCGGAACACCGCGGCCCAAGGCCGTGGTAGCAGCCGTCGCCCTGGTGGAATGGGCACGCAGCCCAACAGGAGGCTCCTTCTTGGCCAAAGAATAGCAGGTCTTGATGCACAAGGTAACCCAGCGGGAGATGGTCCGCTTGTGCACCGCCCGACCTTTTGGCGCCCACGTAGCCAACAAAGAGCTGGTCATCCACCCGGAAGTGTTTTGTGCGGTCGATATAGAAGGAGAGCGCACGTTTTGGGTCCAGACGGTGGAGCCTCTCTTCCTCTCTGGAAGGATGCGGAGGCGGAAAGAAGGTGGGCAAAGTGATGGTCTGCCCAATGTGGAAAGCAGTAACCACCTTTGGCAAGAAGGACGGACGCGTCCGAAGAACAACCTTGTCTGGATGAACAGACAGAAAGGGAGGTTTGCAAGATAGAGCCTGGAGCTCACTCACCCGCCGAGCGGAGGTGATGGCCACCAGAAAGGCTGTCTTCAGAGTCAGAAGACGAAGAGGACAGTTATGCAGAGGCTCAAAGGGAGCGCACATTAAAAGGTAAGAACCAAGTTCAAGTCCCACTGAGGCATCACAAACGGAACAGGAGGGAAGAGGTGAGTAATGCCTTTTAAGAACCTGTTTACAACAGGGGACTTGAAAAGGGAGGGCTGATCAGGGAGCCTGAGGAAGGCCGAGATAGCACAAAGATAACCCTTGATGGTACCCAGGGCAGAACCCTGTTGGGCCAGGGAGAGAAGGAACAGAAGGACCTCAGAAAGAGGGGCAGAAAGGGATTCACAGCCTTTGCTGTGCACCATGCCACAAATTTGTTCCACCTGCAGGCGTATACCACCTTAGTGGAGGGGCGCCTGGCTGCCAGAATCACATCACAAACTTCGGGAGGCAAGTCGAAAGGAATCAACTGCCGCCGCTCAATCTCCACGCAAGCAGGTGTAGACTGGACAGGTTCGGGTGGAGGACCGTCCCCTGCTGCTGCGACAGAAGATCCTCCCGAAGAGGCAGACGGATCGGGGATCTACGCTCATATTGAGTAGCTCGGGATACCAAACTCTTCGAGCCCAGTCCGGAGCCACAAGAATAACTTGGGCCCGGTCGTGCCGAATCTTCTTCAACACTCTGGGCAGAAGTGGTATAGGCGGAAAGGCGTACAACAGACCGCAACTCCACTCGCGACGAAAAGCGTCGCCGCGAGCGAGTGCCGCCTTGGAAATTCCAACGCGCAGAACTGATGACATTGCGCGTTCTCTTCGGTGGCGAATAGATCTAACCAAGGCTCTCCCCATTGTAGAAAGAGTCCTTGCGCCACTTCCGAGTGAAGACGCCATTCGTGATCCATCATGCACCTGCGGCTGAGTTCGTCCGCCCTGGCGTTCAGGGAACCCGCCAGGTGTTGAACCATCAGGAACATGCCCTGATGTTCCAGCCATGTCCAGAGGCGCAGAGCCTCCTGACAAAGGGTCCAAGACCCCACCCGCCCTGTTTGTTGCAGTACCACATGGCGGTGGTGTTGTCTGTGAACACCTGCACTACCTTCCCTTTGACAGAGGGAAGGAATGCCTTTAGTGCAAGTCGGATCGCCCGGAGCTCCAGAATGTTGATATGGAGCCGGGACTCCGCCGGAGACCAGAGGCCTCTGATCTCCGCCTCTCCCATGTGACCGCCCCATCCCAGAAGGGACGCGTCCGTCACAACTGTATGCTCTGGCTGGGGAAGGGAGAGGGATCTGCCCATGACCCATTGCCGGTTCGAGAGCCACCACTGCAACTGTTTTGCAGTCCCCTCCGAGATCTGGACGTGATCGGACAGGTTGCCCTGGTGCTGCGCCCACTGGAACTTCAGGTCCCACTGCAGAGCCCGCATATGCCATCTGGCATGATTGACCAGCAGGATGCAGGAGGCCATGAGGCCCAGCAGCCTCAGGGTCATCCGTACCGAAACCCAGGATAAAGGCTGAAAGATCGGAATCATAGCCTGAATATCCCGGACTCGCCGTTCGGGAGGATAGGCCCGAAACTGCGTCGTGTCCAGAACCGCTCCGATGAAAAGGAGCTGTGGAGAAGGAATCAGATGCGACTTCGGCACATTGATGGAGAACCCCAGCGAGTGCAGGAGTTCGGCCGTAGTCTGGAGGTGGGAGACGACTGCCTGGGACGAGCCCGCCTTCAGCAGCCAGTCGTCGAGGTAGGGGAAGACTGAAACCCCTGCCCGGCGCAGATGAGCTGCGACCACCGCCATCACTTTCGTGAACACCCGAGGGGCACTGGTAAGGCCAAAGGGGAGCACGGTGAACTGAAAATGCTCGGGGCCTACCGTGAACCGAAGGTAACGCCGGTGGGCCGGCAGGACGGGGATGTGGAAATACGCGTCCTGCAAGTCCAACGCTACCAACCAGTCTCCAGGGTCGAGGGCAGTCAAGACCTGAGCTAGGGTGAGCATCTTGAACTTCTCCTTCCGGAGGAAGCGATTGACGTTCCGGAGGTCCAAGATAGGACGCATGTCCTCCTTGTCCTTTTGGGCACCAGAAAGTAGTGGGAGTAGCAACCACGCCCTACTTCTGGGGTCGGAACATGCTCGATGGCCCTCTTGGTCAAGAGGGCCGTGACTTCCTTCTGTAGAAGCACCAAGTGATCCCCTGACATGCGGTGGAATTGAGGTGGCATGGCTGGGGGTGGTCTCGAAGGGGAGGGAGTAGCCCCTTCGGACAATGTCCAAGACCCACCTGTCCGAGGTGATGGTGCGCCAGTGGGGAAGGTGATGGCGGACCCTGCCCCTACTGGCGTGCCGTGCACCTGAAAGGAGGGATCAGGAGGGCTTGGAGGCCGCGGACGGGTTGGAGGTGGTGGCCTGACCCGCACGCTGGTTGCCCGATCCGCCACGGCGGAATCCACGTCCTCGGCCACGCGAAGACGCCTGCTGCGCGGGCCGGTGGCTGGGCTGCTGACGTGAAGGGCGCCCCTACCGTGGCCACGATAGGGGCGAAAAGCAGAAGTCAGCGGAGGGCGTGTAGCAGAAAGGCCCAGGGACTTGGCAGTAGCCCGTGAGTCCTTAAAGCGCTCCAACGCATGGTCTGCTTTGGACCCAAAAGACCGACTCCATCAAAGGGCATGTCCATGAGAGTATTCTGGACATCCCCTGAAAAACCAGTGGTTCTCAGCCAGGCGTGGCGTCGGAGCGCCACCGTCGTTGCAATCGACCTGCCCAGCGAGTCGGCGGTGTCAAGGCCACAACGGATAGTGTATTTGGCCGCATCCCTTCCTTCCGCAATGGCGCGGGAAAGCAGTGCCTGGACCTCCTCAGGGCACTGGGGCAAAACATCCGCCACCGAATCCCACAGGGAGTGGGTATATCGGCCCAAAAGACAAGCGGTGTTAACGGACCGCAAGCCAGCACTGGAGGAAGAAAAACCTTTCTTCCCAAACTGATCCAGGCGTTTGGATTCCCTATCCGGAGGAGCGGTAGGGAAGGCGGTTTGGGAAGCGGAGGCTTGGACAACCAAGCTCTCAGGAGTGGGGTGGACAGAAAGAAACAGGGGGTCGCCCGGAGCAGGGCGATGGCGTCGTGACACGTTCCGATCCACAGGAGCCCCTGTGTTGGGCTTGGACCAGGCGCCCAAAAGAACGTCAGTGAGGGCGTCGTTAAACGGCAGCACAGTCTCCGCAGAGGAGGCTGCCGGCTGAAGCACCTCTGTCAAGATGTTAGGCTTGACCGTCAAAGTAGGGAGCTGGAGACGTAAAGCCCCAGCAGCCCTACGCAACACCGTACCAAAATTGGCCCCCTCCTCCGTAGCACGGGAGGAGACAGCATGCCAGTGTCAGGGGAAGTATCCAGACCACTGGCCTCCCCTAGACTCTCTGTCCAGTCCTCATCATACTGACAGTTGCGTGTCAGAGGGTCATCAGACCCCTCCCAGTCCAACTGGTCCTCCTCAGGTTCAAAATAAGGAGGAGGAGGGACAGTTGGGACCCAAGGTCCCATCGGCGCCGGAGCCGGCGTCGAGCGACGTCGCTCCGGGTCCATGTCCGGAGCCGGAAGGAACAGGGGGACAACGCCGCCCGGAGCCCAGGGCGGCGTCGAGAACGGCACCGGAGACATCGGCGCCGGCGGAGGTGTTGTGAGGTCGACCGGCGTCGATGGGGGTTGTGGAGCCTGGATCGAGGCCGGGGCCGAAGCCGGAGCCGGGATCGAGGCTGGAGGCACGGGCGACGCCGGGGCCGGAGCCGTCGGCGACGCCGGAGCAACCCCATCAGGGCCCGCGGGGCCCGAGGCGCACCGGAGGGGCCTGAAGGCCCGAAGAGGCGGGCCAAGGCCGACAGGAACTCCTGTACCTTGGCCGGATCCGCCCCTGAACCCGGGAAGGGCGGGTATGACGGGGCGACTCCATAGGCAAGTCCGGGGCCGCGGGGCGGGGATGGTGCCGGGAGGGGCCTCAGCCGAGTCGCGAGACCGGCGAGGCGAAGTCCGAGAGCGACGATGCTTCTTGGACTTCTTGTGCTTAGACTTACCGGACGAAGAAGACTTCAACGCCGACGACCGGTGTGCACTCCGCGAGCGACCCCTGGACCGCTCACGCGACCGGGGCCTCCGTGGAGCCGAATGCCGGGCCTCGAGGAGCTTTCGAGACCGCTCTCGCAAAGCTTTCGGGTTGAGGGCCTGGCATTCGGGACAAGACTCGGTGTCGTGGCCTCGGCCGAGGCAGAAGAGACACTCCCAATGCGGGTCGGTGACGGACATCATCCGCGCACAGGCGCCGCATCGCTTGAAGCTGGGCATCCCTACGACACCTTAAAGTTGGAAAAAACAGTGAAAAAAAAAATCACCAAAAAGTATGGTCAAAAATTGACCAGGGCACTGCTCTTCCCGGATCTGCGCTTGCTGGCGCGGAAAAAGAAGAACTGACGTCAGCGCGCAGGGGCGGCGCCTAAGTACTGCCCGCGACGTCATCCCGGCGATCACGACGCCGACGACGGACGCGGAGCCGCACGACGCCGCCTACCGACGCGCAAGGGTACTGCTACGCAAAACTTTCCGGATCCAGCCTGACGCCTGGGGATATTCTAAGGTAAGGAATCTGTCACTAACGTGTCTCTTTCAGATCGTTACTACGCAAGTTTTTAGTTCGCATACGATTACATTGAAAGTGTAAATGTATGCGAACTAAAAACTTGCCTAGTAATACTAAAACCCAACACTACATAGAAATACACTACCCTACAAATCCAAAACTTAAAAACACTACCAAAACCCACAAAAAGTACACTACCCTACACTACTAAAACACCACTACACTACCCTAAACCCTAAATCACTACCCCCTGCACGACACTGCCCCTAGCCCTAGTACTGTCCCTAGTCCCAAACACTACCCAACACGACCCCCTGACACTACCCTAAACCCTAAAACACTACCCTACACTACACAAACTCCACAACACTACCCTAAACCCTAAAACACTACCCCCAGCATGACACTGCCCCTAGCCCCAGTCCTGTCCCTCCTCCCAAACACTACCCTGCACGACCCCCCGACACTACCCTAAACCCTAAAACACTACCCCACACTACACAAACTCCACAACACTACCCTAAACCCTAATACACTACCCCCAGCACGACCCTGCCCCTAGCCCCAGTCCTGTCCCTACTCCCAAACACTACCCTGCACAACCCCCCGACACTACCCTAAACCCTAAAACACTACCCTACACTACACAACTCCACAACACTACCCTAAACCCTAAAACACTACCCCCAGCACGACCCTGCCCCTACCCCAGTCCTGTCCCTACTCCCAAACACTACCCTGCATGACCCTGACACTACTCTACACTACACAAACACAGGTACACTACCCTGCACGACCCCCGACACTACTCTACACTACACAAACACAAGTACACAACCCTGCATGACCCTACACAGCCCCTACACGACCCTACACAGCCCCTCTTACCTCTCTCTTCTCGTGGTTCCTCTCTTCACCTCCACGCTTGCTTCCAATCTTCTCCCCCTTCCTGCTTCCTCCATCGTGGGCAGGCAGAGCAGCAGCAGACCCTCTTCCACAAAGTTGACGACTTGCGCACGCAGCAGACCCTCTTCCTGGACGCCCCCTCAAAGTTGACGACTTGCGCACGCAGCAGACCCTCTTCCTGGACGCCCGATCACCGACTGCAGCAGACCCTCTTCCTGGACGCACCCTCACTGACTACGCATGCGTTGTAACATCGCATGCATTGTAACAACTTGCGTACTAAAAGCTATGCGTTGTTACATCGCATGCGTTGTAACGCTTGCGTAGTAATGGTACGCGGACTAATGTCCGCGTACTAATGGGTGCATACCGATATATGGGATGAATATCTCTCATCGGAAACTGGGACACCGTGGTGGGGTTTTTCTCAAGCAGCCTACCCCAGTAGGCAATCAATGTCATAACGCTACCAAAAATTTGACCAGGCTCTATATTACTAACATATACACGATCTTTAATATCATATAAAATCTGTGGTGCAGCATCCTTGAAACACTGCTCCCAAATACTAACAAGCATTGGCATAGCCAATAGGTCTCGCCTTTGGGACCTTATAAGTGTTTTGCCAGAGCTATTGGCTTTGCCAATGGGTTTAAGCTATGTTGTAGTGTAGTGCGGCTGCTGTACAGCATGTTGAAAAGTTATAATAAAGTGCTGCAGGTAAGGGCACGACTTGTTACTAATAAAAGCAGACACAAAATAACCTATATTATAACATATATTAAGCAGGCAGCAATATTCTAACATGTATGAGTATCAAGGAAGATCCTACCATGCAGAACATGGTGCAAGATAATTTCTCCTGATAGCTTTGATTCTGCAGGCTTTTACCCTGATCAATAGTGCTTTTGGAAGGGATTGCTATCTCCAGCTGGGTCCTGTTCTAATGGGACATCTTCAGCCTGGCAAAGCACCTCGAGGCTCTCCCCCTCATGATGAGGCAGAGCGTACCTAATTGCCTCAGACCTGGGCGCTTCAGTTCTAAGCCCTGAAGTGCCCAGGACCGAGTGGCAATCAATAACACCTTGTCAAAGAGTAGGGTGGGGTCAGCAGTCTCACTGACCCCATCTGTGTCTGTGACGAGTGAGGGACTGTTGCCTTTCCTCATTGTCAGCCAATGAGGGATTGCAGCAGTACCAACCCTCCTGGGATCTGCGAGGCAGAGCTGCAAAGGTAAGTGATTTTATTTTCAATGTTTGGTGCATGCGTGTATGAATATTGGGGAGTGTTGTGAATGGATGTGTATGTGTGCATGCATATGTGAATGCATGAGTGTGAGTGAGTGTGTATGTGTGCGTTTGTGGCCCCCTGCCTCACTCCCTGGTAAAAGTTCAAGCCACCACTGTCTCTTTCTCGTCTTAAAGATAACTCTGATATTATCAAGCACGGAAATCAGCAAAGTTCAACAAGACAGTCAGTTCCAGGTCAGTGTGCACGGTGCAAGATGATTTTCTTAAATAAGTCAATGAGTAGATGAAGTGATGCATAAGTGCAAAGATGAGTGACTGAGTAGATAGATGGAAACATTCATTTGTCCTCCCGTTGCCTTACTCTTGTATTGACCCTTTCATCCATCGATAATAGAACATACACACACTCTCTCTCTCCACCTCTCTCTCGCGCTCTCTCTCTATCTCTCTCTCTCTCACACACACACACCAATCAACAATGAAGAGGCACTTTCAGTTATAAGCCAGACCTATTGGCTATGTGTAGTACTCATAATGTATTGCAAAACTTGTGGAATTGTAGGCTGCTAGTGTTCCTTAGATACTGTGTATGCTAAGAGAATGTTTGTGTTCTGAGAATGTTTATCTTTGAAATGTGACGGATAATCCAGACTTGTGCTGGTGGAGGAAACGGTGTATGTGGTCCTCCATAGCCGTGCAGCTGCAGGAATAAATCTTACCTGCTTAAAATGCTTTGCCTCCAGCATTTTCACTACAGATTTTGTGGTGACAATTTGGCTACACGGCCGGTCCCGGTTGCCTGCGAGTTACCCTGCTCATTGTGGCAGTTTCCTACTTCGGAGGCCCACGGGTGAATTTGACGGTGGTGTCCATAAGCATTGGTGGCAGTCTTGCCAGTTCCACCAGTGTTCAGTTTGCTTCCGTCAGAAGTCGTTGGACAAGCACCGCGCTATCGGAGATACCAAGGGTTGGCTGTCAAGTCGTTCTGTGCCATCTTGGGGGTTGGCAGCGGCCGTATTGGTTTTCATGGAGGTATCAAGCTGACGCCGTCCAGCTGGTAATCCTTACCTAGGGTTGGCTGTTTAGCAGTCAGATGCCATCAGCGATGCATACCACACACAGCGGCCATATTGGATTTCATTGTGGTCATCGAGCGGACATGACGACGGAAGGCTGTTTATGATCTAGTTGCTCATCCAGCTGTTTGTGTGGCTGCGCTGTCTTCGTTCGACACGCATGGGCAAAGTATGGTGATGCACACACCTAATCTAGCCGCTTGCGCATCGGTGCATTTTTTTATCTACAAGTGTCATGCACAGTTTATTTGACAGCCTATTTTGGGTGATGTATTTCAGTTTTTCTATACTTCTTTGTTTGTGTGCTAACAGTGATGCACACCCCATTTGAACATTGATTGTTGGTGTTTGTGTGCAGACGGTGATGCGCACACCATTGGGAAACATTTTTTTATATGTATGTGTTTTCTCCAGTTGTCTCTAGTTATGACACTATTTTGAAGCTTTGCTCTTTCCTTTTACAAGCAATCTCCTCATGTTTTAAATCCAATGCACACACTATTTGAGAAGTTCAGTCTTTGTTACGTTGCAAACGCTGATGCTCTCACCATTTTGTGCATTTTTTAAAAAGTTTTAACTGTATTCAACTGGTTCTATGTGCTTTGCATTTTATTTAGGAAGTAAATTCAACTGCAAGAAGGGGGGCACACTGTGCTCGGGTGACTCGCAATTTAAGTTGGATACATTTGGTGTTTCCCATGCATAGTGTGCATAAATATCTGTATAGTCTATAGTTTATTTTCCAGTAGTGTTCATTTAATGACGTGTACTATGCAAGCTGTTTCTCCTCCTCTGGCTTTTTTGGATACACCAGGTAAACCTCCTGTCAGGTGGGAAATTTGGTTTGATACTTTTGAAACCTAATTGGGGGGAACAGGAGCTTTGAGATTTGGTGCAGAGAGGAATAAATGCTTGCTTCTTCATTCTTTTGGGTTCGAAGGCAGATCTATATTCAAACATTTGCCAGATTTACCCCAACACAAATGAGAAAATGTTGATGAGCATTGTGATACTGTTCTTAAACTTACAAACAGATTTGACAAATAACCAAGTCTTATGGTATTGAGACACACATTTTCAAGAGGAAACAGAATGAGGGAGAAGATGTTGATGCGTACAAATCAGTCTTACGTAGATTGGCAGCTGATTGTCAATTCAATAGTTTCAATGTTCAATTGATCAGAGACCAGTTTATGTGTCACTATAGAGACAAACAGATTAGGCAGAAATTGTTGACTATGGGCAATGCTACTTTAGAAGCGATCATCAATATAGCTAGGAGTATTGAGATCTCTCAAGTCTTGTTAAAGAAGCTTGATGACAAACTGCTTGAGAATGTGAATGTGGTTGAGGCAGATAAACACAGTCAGAAAAAAGGACATAATGCTAATTCTGGGGGATCCAAACCCACCAAAGTAGAAAATTCTAGCTCTAACAATGGCAATATATGTTTCCATTGTGGTAATGCTCCTCATGCCAAATGGGGAAAAGTCCAGCAGCCAATGTAACGTGCAACTAGTGCAAGAGAATTAGACATTTTGCTAAGGTATGTCTAAATAAGAAATCTTATAAAAAACCGGTAGCGTGTGTGATAGAGTCAGAGGATGAGTCAGACACCGAGATTATAGCTGCAGTTGGGGATGAACAAGTGTGTACCCAAGGGTGTAAAGTTACCAATAACAAACCTATTGTGGGTGACCCTTCATGTTGTGTGGGTCCCATAGCGGAAGTAAGTGTGGGAGGTAAAAGTCTTAAGTTCTTGGTAGATTCTGGTGCCAGAATAACCATAATAACACAACATTTCTTTATGGACACATGGGGAGAGAAACCGTTATTGCCTCCTAACCGTTGCCCTGTCTCATAAGAAGGTGTCAAGGCCCATCGGAGGAAGCCCCATTCTTGAACACTGTCATGCACTATAGGGTTAGACGCGTGAATAAGAGGGATTAACTACAATTCCCATGAGCCTCAAGAACCGAAAGTGACGCAAACACGTTCAAGCGCCATCCTGAAGGGTTCATAAGTCCTTCCGGATCAGAAGACGCTGCGGATAATTCTTTGTGCAATGGCGGCGGACAACCGAAGGAGAAACTCTGTTCATGTGGGGTAAGGGTGCTAGTAGCACCCACTAATCTTTCTCGCTTCCACAGTACTGCGGATTGCAATTTCCGGATTTGTTTCTAGTTAATCCTAAACCGCTGTGATTTGCTTTGGTCTTGTCAAAAGAGTAGACCCTGCCTTTAGCCCTTACATGCCCTTCCCGTTGGTGAGTTGCTTCCTGTAGCTCGTGGGGGAAAGGGATTCACCTTTCCAAGTATTCCCGTGGAGGTTACTTACCAAGATGGTATTGAAGAAATAGTAACTTTGGAATTTCACTGCTGATTGGCCAGACTTTCATTTTTACAGCTTTATCACTGGCATTCTTGGTACTTCTGAAGAAAAATAAGTAAATACCGTTTCGTGACATTGTATTGAGCACCTTGTGTTGTTTCTTTTGCCTTATAACAGGGGGATGTGTATGGACTAAGAGTGAGCCTTGCTCCCCCTCCCCTGTGACGATAGGCTGTTCTGAACCAAGGGTAGGTAGGAAGTAGAGAGAGACAATAAAAGAGTGTAGAGTTTAATTAGCTGGGTTAATACTCATAATTCTTTCTCTCCTCACAGCCTCTCATACAATAGCTTGACAACTCTTGCTACTAAAGTGGAACCGTATTTTTGTTTACAGGCATATATTGTATGTGGGTTCAATACCTTATATTTCATGGGAAAGATAATACTGTGTATTATATGGTGTCTTGTTTTTGTTGCAGATCTCCCTCCCTGCTGAACCCTACCTTTCCTTCCCCCGCTTAATCACTTCAATCGTCTGTTCTCCAATAGCATTTCAGACTTGAGGCTATTGAGAGGTGGACCCTTATCAGCTTCACCCCAATCCTGAGGACAAGGACCTGGACAGAATTATCGGCCCAAGAATTGGTGTCCTCCTCGTTGGGTTGATGCGTAATGGCCACCTTAGAGGATGTTGTGGCGGCGGTGACCGAAATACAAACAGAGTTAGCGGCATCACGTGCTGAAACCGCTGCTCTACAAGATAGAGTAGATCGCATGAGTCGAAACCCCTTTGACATAGGTAGTGGGTCACAGACGACCGCTAGTCCTTTAGTGGTAGAGATGCCTACTGTTGTGCCTTTAGCAGGTCCCGATAGATTCCATGGAGACCCTCACAAGGTGCAGATTTTTCTTACACAAATCCTGTTGCACTTCTCCTGTAAAGCCAAAGCTTTTAGCACCAACCAATTAAGAGTGGCCTTTTTGGTTTCATATTTAGCGGGGGAGGCAGCTCAGTGGGCAGTTCCTTTGGTTAGAGTTGATGACGCGCTGTTACATGATTGGGAAGCATTTTTAGCTGAATTCGAGAAGGTATTTAATCAACGTGCAGCATCTGGAACCGCTGATAAGGAATTATTGGAATTGAGACAGGGGAACAAGGACTTGCTTACTTATCTAAATGCCTTTAGGAGGTTAGTAGCAGAGACCAGTTGGCCTAGAGCAAAACAGGCTTCAGTGTTCTATCAAGGACTTAAAGACGATTTAAAAGACGTAATAGCCCAAATAGACCCACAACCAACCACATGTGTGGATCTTATTGAACTTGCTTTACGATTGGACCACCGAATGAATGAGAGGAAAGGTGATAGCAAAAGAAGAGACCAACAGTATCCTAGGTTTGAACGCCAGAAACCCATCAAACAAGGCACGGCCCAAACACCAGAACCCATGGAAATAGGCACAGTGCGGGCACCTTTGTCTCAAGAAGAAAGAGATTCCAGACGCAGAAAAGGGTTGAGTTTATACTGCGGAAAAAGGGACATTTTATATGAGAATGTATGGTGAAACCTAGAAATCCGCAGACAAGCTACGGATCTCCTACGGCGGTTGCAGTGGAGAAGGCGATGGGAAACTAGAGCGCTCGAGAATAGGACAAGGGATACACTCGAGCACAATAAATATCCCTACCATCAAGGATCCAAAAGCTACAAGACAAGACCATCTACATATTCCTCTGAGCATATGTATTCAAAACATCTGGACACCAGTACAAGCCATGATAGATTCCGGGGCTACTGGATGTTTTATGGATGCGTCTGAAGCACAACAATTGGGGATACCTCTTGTATCAAAGAAGACGCCAGAAGAAGTCTACGCGGTGGATGGGAAGCTGTTGGATTCAGGACCAATCCGGTACTCTACGGAAGACCTACTGCTGCTCCATGGAAGGCATCACTCTGAGATATTGTCATTCAGTATAATCCAGGCTCCGCAGTATGGAATCATCTTGGGGTTGACCTGGCTACAGAAGCATAATCCTGTGATTAACTGGAAGGAAAAAGCGATATGGATGTGTTCAGATTATTGTGAACTCCATTGTCTGCCTCTGTTGAATAAGCCGGCGCTAGCATTGGCCACCCAGCATAGGATCGCTACAGCAGCAGAAAAAGACGTATGTCTACCTCAACAATACCAGGCCTATGAACAGGTGTTCAGTGATCAAATGTCCAAAGTATTGCCTCCACATCGACAGTACGACTGTCAGATCGATTTGGTTCCAGGGGTGATAGTGCCGTGTTGTAGAGTATACGCCCTTACTGAGCCGGAAAACGAACATTTGCGGTTATATCTGGAGAACTATTTGGAGCTGGGGTTTATTCGTCATTCCAGATCCCCAGCAGCATCACCATTATTCTTCATTCCGAAAGCCAGTGGGGACCTTCGTACCTGTATAGACTTCAGGGCCTTGAACGCCATCACAGTCAAGAACCGATAGCCTCTGCCTCTGATCCCGGTACTCTTGGAACAAGTCAACAAGGCTGTGATCCATACCAAATTGGACCTCAAGGGAGCCTACCACTTAGTAAGGATGAGGGAGGGGGACGAGTGGAAGACGGCGTTCAAGACCCGATATGGCTTATATGAATACGGGGTAATGCCTTTCGGGTTATGCAATGCCTCCGCAGCGTTCCAATTCTTCATCCTTGATGTATTACGAGAATACCTCGACAGATATGTAGTCGTATATATTGATGACATCCTGATATATTCAGAATCTGAGACACTACATGTACAACATGTCAGAGCAGTGTTGCACACATTGCAAAAACATTCCTTGTTCTGCAAGTTGAGGAAATGTGAATTTCACGTTACTACCGTGGAATTTTTGGGGGTTATGTTAACTCCTTACGGACAAGAAATGGCGGAACGCAAAGTACAGGCTGTAAAGGAGTGGCCACGTCCTCAAACTGTGAGGGATGTGCAGTGCTTCTTGGGCTTTGCTAACTTTTATCGTCGTTTTATCAGTCAGTTCTCGAACCTGGTGTCTCCCATCACCAGATTGTTAAGGAAGAAGATGGCCTTCCAGTGGACCAAGGAAGCACAACATGCATTTGAAGAGCTCAAAACAGCTTTAACGACGGTTCTGGTACTAGCTCATGCAGATCCTGAGAGACCCTTCATAGTGGAGGCAGACGCCTCGGAAGTGGCGATAAGAGGGTTGCTCTCCCAATGACACCTAACCACCGGACAAATGCACCCAGTGGCCTACATGTCCAAAAAACTGAACGAAGCCGAAAGGAACTATAACATCGCCGAAAAAGAACTGCTTGCGATCAAGGATGCATTTTCCGAATGGAGACATTGGTTGATGGGAGCCAAGCACCAGGTCACTGTGTTCACCGATTATCGCAACCTACAATTTATGAGGGCAGCACGACATCTGACTCCGCGACAATTGCGATGGATGTTGTTTTTCACAGAATATAATTTCCTAGTGACCTATAGACCGGGAAGTGAGAACCGTAAAGCAGACGCTCTCACTCGGCAGGATACCATCAAAGGCATGGAAAAAACCCCTGAAAGAGCTATTATTGATCTTCAACGAGTATTGTGTGTCATCCAATCCAACTCCTTCCTAGAGAAAGTAGTTTGAGGACTGCAAACATTTACATGGAAGACCTGGATAAGAAGACATCCGGAATGGCAGCTGAAACAAGGCATCCCTATTCGTGAGCAACAAATCTTACTACCCACTGGAGAATTAAGAAAACAAGCATTCCTTTGGTGTCATGAGGTACCCAGCGCTGGTCATAATGGGGTTGAGAAAACCAGAGACAGGATCCTCCGTCAGTTCTGGTGGCCCAGCTTGCGTCTTGATGTGCTCACATGGGTTAGGAAATGCGAGGTATGTGCGCAGATGAAGAATGACACTACCAAAAAATAAGGGTTACTTCACCCTCTCCCCACTCCGGAAAGACTGTGGGAAAATATATCTGTGGACTTTATAGTAGGACTACCCAAAGACCAAAGATGCACCACTATATTGGTAGTGGTGGACTACCTGACCAAAATGGGGCACTTCATAGCGTGCAAACAAGTTCCAACTGCGGGTCAAGTAGCTCAGTTATTACTAGTGCATATAGTGCGTTTACATGGCCTGCCGAGAGTAATAGTCTCCGACAGGGGAACACAGTTTCCAGCTAGTTTTTGGAAGGTTTGGTGTTCTGCTTTGCACATTACATCAGCTTTATCTACCAGTTATCACCCTCAGACTGATGGACAAATGGAGAGGTTAAATCAGACTCTTAAGCAGTATCTTAGATGTTATGTAGACCGGAATACCGAGGCTTGGGTAGATTGGTTATGGCTGGCAGAGATTGCTTATAATAGCGCCACACACTCTTCCACCCACACTTCCCCCTATCACTGCACTTATGGCTTTCACCCACGCTTTATTCCCTTAGTACATCCTTCCTGAAGCACATAAAGTACCAGACGTACAAGAGAGAATCACAAACATACAAAGAAACACAAGAACACCTGAGAAAGGCTAAACAAGCATATAAGCAATAAGCAGATAAGCACAGACGGCCCAAAATCAAGTATAAAAAAGGGGACAGAGTGTGGCTGTCCACAAAACACATTTGATTTAAAAGATACAGCGTATTTAACCCAAAATTCATAGGGCCATATAGAGTGGTAAAACATGTTAATCCAGTGGCAGTTCAGCTAGCTCTGCCTTCCAGTTTGCGTATACATCCAGTGTTCCATGTGTCCTTATTGAAACCCTCCAACTCTCCGGTTAAGAAAAGGCCAGATCCGATTTGGGTTAATGAGGAAAGAGAATATGTAGTCAAAGGCATCCTAGACTCAAAGATTAGACACCGAAAGTTGTGGTATTTCATAGCCTGGAAAGGTTATGGGCCAGAAGAGAATTCCTGGGAACCAGCTTCGGGAGTACATGCTTCCAGGCTAACAAACGTATTACATCTGCTTAATCCGCAGAAGCCTTGTCTGTGTCAGTGTTCTCCTGGGAAGGGATGTACTGTCAAGGCCCATCGGAGGAAGCCCCGTTCTTAAACACTGTCACGCACTATAGGGTTAGATGCGTGAATAAGAGGGATTAACTACAATTCCCATCAGCCTCAAGAACCGGAAGTGACGCATACATGTTCAAACGCCATCCGGAAGAGTTCATAAGTCTTTCCGGATCAGAAGACGCTGCCGATAATTCTTTGTGCAATGGCGGCGGACAATGGAAGGAGAAACTCTGTTCATGTGCGGTAAGGGTGCTAGTAGCACTGCACTAATCTTTCTCGCTTCCTTAGTACTGCGGATTGCAATTTCCAGATTTGTTTCTAGTTAATCCAAAACCGCTGTGATTTGCTTTGGTCTTGTCAAACGAGTAGACCCTGCCTTTAGCCCTTACATGCCCTTCCCGTTGGTGAGTTGCTTCCTGTAGCTCGTGCGGGAAAGGGATTCACCTTTCCAAGTATTCCAGTGGAGGTTACTTACCAAGATGGTATTGGAGAAATAGTAACTTGGGAATTTCACTGCTGATTGGCCAGACTTTCATTTTTACTGCTTTATCACTGGCATTCTTGGTACTTATAAAGAAAAATAAGTAAATACAGTTTCATGACATTGTATTGAGCACCTTGTGTTGTTTCTTTTGCCTTATAACAGGGGGATGTGTACGGACTAAGAGTGAGCCTTGCTCCACCTCCCCTGTGACGACAGGCTGTTCTGAACCAAGGGTAGGTAGGAAGTAGAGAGAGACAATAAAAGAGTGTAGAGTTTAATTAGCTGGGTTAATACTCATAATTCTTTCTCTCCTCACAGCCTCTCATACAATAGATTGACAACTCTCGCAACTAAAGCGGAACCGTATTTTTGTTTACAGGTATATATTGTGTATGTGGGTTCAATACCTTATATTTCTTGGGAAAGATAAAACTGTATATTATATGGTGTCTTGTTTTTGTTGCAGATCTCCCACCCTGCTGAACCCTACCTTTCCTTCCCCCGCTTAATCACTTCAATCGTTGGTGCTACAATAGCATTTCAGACTTGAAGCTATTGAGAGGTGGACCCTTATCAGCTTCACCCCAATCCCGAGGACAAGGACCTAGACAGAAGGCCGTAGGATTGAACTATTGGGTTATAGAGAGGAGGTGATAGAGTTCAAGGGGAGGAAAATCAGAGGCAAGATCTATGTGGTGGTCAAGGGCCTCAACATCCTGGGGTGGTTTCACCAAAGTCTGTTCGGAATGATTTTAAGGCCGGGTGCCAGAGAACAAATCTTGGTAGTTGACTGTGATGATGTGGGCCAAAAGTGGAAGCAGGAGTTTCCTTCTGTGTTTAGTGAGGAGTTGGGCAAAATTTGTGGTTTTAAACATAAGATCAAAATAAAGGAAGGTGCAGTCCCTATTAAACATAAACTCAGAGGAGTGCCTTTTAGTGTGAGGGAAGACCTGGAAAAATGAACTTAAGACTTAAGAGCCTGTGTGACAAGGGCATCATAGAGCCTACAGAATCCTCTTTGTGCCTCTCTCCCTTATTTGTGGCTCGCAAGAGGTATGGACAGTTACTTGTAAGTGTGGACCTGAGATCGTTAAATAAGGAACTTTGGGTTGACTCGCACCCACAGCCTAAGATGAATGACTTATTTGCTTGCATCATTTGATTTTTTCAAAACTTGATTTGGCCAGTGCCTACCATCAGGTGGAACTTTATCCTGATTCGTGACACTTGACTGCATTTATTTTACCTCTTCGAACTTTTCAGTACTGTTGCATGCCTTTTGGTTTGGCCTCTGCGGCCTCGATATTCCAGAGAGTGATGTACAATTTGCTTAACCGGATGGAGGGTGTTTTAGTGTTTCAGGATGATGTTTTAATTGTTGCTGAGGATGCCAGGTCCCATGATGTTCTCTGAAGAGTGTTAGGTATCTTTCTAAAACAAGGGGTGGTCTTGAAGATAGAGAAGTGCAAGTTCATGTGCAGTGAGGTTGAATACCTAGGACACATTATCTCGCTGGAAGGGATTAAACTCAGACCTGTGTTGGTAGAAGCCATTGTGCCCCACCCCCCATGGATAAGACTGGTATGAAGTCTCTGTTGGATTTATGTGAGTATTACTCTTGGTTCATCCTTGATTTGGCCACCAGGGTGCGTTCCATTAGCAATTTGCTAAAGAAGGGTGTCAAGTGTGTGTGGTGTGAGGATTGCATTACAGCCTTTGATCAGATCAAGTCCTTGTTGGGGGAGAGCAGGGCTCTGAAGCCTTTTGATCCAGGTTTCTCGTGTTTTGTTACAGTAGATGCTAGCCAGGTGGGTCTGGCAGCAATTTTGACGCAAAACATTGGTGAGTGTGAAAATACTGTTCCTTTTGCATCTAGAGTGTTGAGGGAAGCGGAGCTCCAGTACTCAGTTATTGAAAAGGAACTATTGGCATGTTTGTGGGTCATTGAGAAATTTCAACCACATGTATGGAGAAGGTGCTTGATGTTACAAACTGATCAGAAGCCCCTAGTTAGTATCCTTGGGAGTGGGGTAAGCAAATCTTGCACTCCAAGGATTTTGAGGATGATTACCAAGCTATTACAGTATCAATTTGATGTGATTCACATTTCGGGTGGTAGGATGAAAAGGACTGACTTTCTTTCCCGTTTTCCACACAAGGTGAATGAGGATGATGATATGAAGTTTTCTGATCTTTTTGATGAAGATTGCGAAGACTGTTTGGTGGCAGACTTGGAAATACGGGAGTTGAGGATGTGTTCCGAAGATGAGTGGATGACTGCTTTGAGGAGTGACCAGATTTTACAACAGGTGTGTGAACTAGTGAGAAAGGGCTTGCCCAGAGAAAATATTTTATCTCCTTTGCTGCAACCATACTGTAAGGCTGAGAGAGAAATCTCCATTAAAAATGGCATGCTGATACGGTCTGACAAGCTGATTCCACTTCATACTGTTAGGAATAACATTATCAGGAAGGCACATGATGAATATCTAGGTTTATCCCTCACAAATTGCTGTGCCTGTGACACATTTTGGTGGCCAGGTATGATTGCGGAGATTGATGAGGAAGTGGGAAATCGTTGTATGTGTGTGTGGGTCGGCTGATAAAAGTCTTAAGGTAGCAACAGCATCTCTCATGCCTATTGAGTATCCCTCTGGACCGTGGGTAAAGCTAAGGATTCATATCATGTGGCCTTATGATTCCCTACCTAGGGGTGCCCGAAATATTTAGTGCTGATGGACTAGGAGTCAAAATGGCCTGAGATTAAAATGGTCAGGGAGCCATGTACCAGAGTTATTGTGGAGTTTCTTAGAGATGCCTACATGAGAGAATTGTTTCCTGAGGTTGTAGTTTCGGACAATGGGACGCAGTTCATGAGTAATAAATTACAAGTGTTCCTTAATTCTTGTGGCATTAAGCACCTGAGAAGTTCTCTGTACCACCCACAAACTAGTGGTCTTATTGAGAGAATTAACTGAGTAGTGGGCGAGTGTATCAGATGGGCCAAAAGTGGGAACCTTGCTGTTGTTAAGTCCTTAAGTAGCATGTTGTGGTTCTACAGAACGACGCCTCATTCATCTACTAAGGTGCCTCCTTTTGAGGAGTTGAGATGAAGGAAGGCCAACATAAGTTTTAGGCCAGGCTGGATGACAAAATGGCTCAAGTATGATTCTGATGTGGCAAAATTGACGTCTATGGTAAAGGAGAACACGTCTGTGACACAAGAAAAACAGAAAAGTTTAGTACGATAAGAAGAGAGGGGTTAAAATGGTTCCTCTGGAGGTGGGGGACATGGTTCAAATAAAGTCACATGTGAAGAAAGGAAAAAACAAATTTGGGGAGTCGTCAGAGGGGAGAAGATTGAAGGAAGCGCTGTTCAAGTTGAAGGGTGGCATTGGTGGAATCCTACCAAGGTGGTTAAAGTAAGGATGAATTCAAGTGATGTCTGCTTGAGGGACAAAATGTGTGAAAAACCATTGGCTACCAAGAGTGGTGAAACCTCTATGTTGCCCAAGTGTGAGGTTTGAAGAAAAAGTTCTAGAGTTATTGTTACTCTGAGTAGGTTTCATACGTAACTCCTGTAAATCTTGTGTGTGGTGGGACAGTGACTAGTTATAATCTTTCAGTTGGTTTTGGGTTTTATTTGTGTTATTGTTTTGGTGGTTTTGTTGCTTTGTTTTTTTGGGAAGAAGGGAAGATGTATTGTACTCATACTGTATTACAGTGCTTGTGGAATTGTAGGGTAAACATTATGTGCTAGTGTTCCTTAGATACTGTGTATGCTAAGAGAATGGGTTCTGAGAATGTTTATCTTTAATATGCGATGGGTGTTCCAGACCTGTACTGGTGGAGGAAACATTGTATGTGGTCCTCTTACCTGCTTAAAATGCTTTGCTTCCAGAGTCTTCACTACACTATGTCAATGCTTTTTTTGAAAGTCAAAGGATGGCGACCCTTGAAGCCCCAGAAAGAATTCAGTTTGGATGCTAGATGGCAGGGGAGCCCAGATGGATTGCCTTACAAAGCAATGCTTCACTTACTAATTAACTTGTCTCTTAAGACAAGTAGTAATTTTTCAGTGTTATATAGTATTCTGAAGTTTAGAATGTGAGGATTACCCAAGTACGATGAACTCTTTCAATACTGAAATATAGGGAAATCAAAGCCTCTGGACTCACAATTGGTAGTCTCCTTTTTAGGATCTCTCCCAAAACCAGACTCAAGCCTCCCCTTTCTTTCTCACATTAACAAAATGGCATCTACTTGCCTGATTAGAATCATTCAGAAAATCTTACCCCTACTCCCTCCATGATCTAGGATTAACATTGGTTCTCTGTTTTTTACCCAAGGCGTGGAACAAGATGTCATCACATTTAAGACCACAACAGGAGCACTTCAGTTTTTAAAAAAACAATTAAAAACGTACCTGTTCGGTCTTCAACAATAAGATCTAAGCAATTCATCTCTTACCATGCCCCTTTTTAATTTCCTACCTTTCTTGTTCCTGATCCTTCACAATCTTGTTTTCAATTGCCAGGATGTCTCTTGAGAGACCATATATATGCCATATAAATGTAAGATACAAAAAATAACATAGTCCTACATTGATCAGTGCTTTTGTTCCATTCTAATACTTCGCATTTAGTATATGAAGAACCTTTGATGTATCACTTGAATACTACTGGAGTTGGAACAGTAACCCAATACTAAATAAATGCCTGTGCTTCAACCGTGTAAATTTCTTGTGATTTGCAGGGAACAAATCCATTTGTTGAATGTTTTGAATACCACAGGCCTATGATCAGGACTGAAAATTGAGGCTTGATGAAAGTGAAAGTCATCACAAGAAGCACTTTACGGCACCAGCACAAGAAACCACAAAAAGATGCTAGATTGTGACAAAGAGTTCCAAAGTTGCCTTGTTGCTATGGCGGAAAGAGCACCTAAACAGCAAAACGTCAGTTTTTCTGGGTTTGTGAAAATCTTTGCATGGACACTGATTGTGAAGTATACTAAGTACTAAATGCACATGCTCTGTTTATGGAATCTTATATACAAATGGGAACAAGTGCTTAATATAAAACAGGAAATGAACAGTGTTTTGACCTGGCAGCTCATCTCTGTACGTGGAGAAGTTGTACCTTATTGCAAGGTTAGACCCTCACCTTCCATGGCACCAGTTCATCGGGCACTGGGAAGCGTTTTACATTGGAGCCGGGGTACATCAGCTGGCGGGAATGCACATGGTATTCACTTTTGAGGTACATAGGTATGCCACCAGAGGTTGGATCCTCAGCATCAATGAAGTTCAGATGCTCTGCAGGAAAGAAAGGATATTAGTTAGTCCCAAAATATAGCAAGCACTGGTTGCTGGAGGACTGTAAACAGTGGAAGATGCAACAAGGGGGGGCATAGACTACTGATACACTGAAGCAGACTGGAGAGGCATACCATACCAGCCTTTCATAAGACATGGACCCCTTGAAGACTACAGAGAATATCAGGATTACTTAGTGGCAATCATCATTACGCCAATTCCACATTCCTCACCCCAATACTTTCTAATCCAGACGCGAGGGCCGCCTCACTAAAGCACTATCTCCCATCCTTCTTCTCTTTTTACTGCCCAATCCACCACCTGCTTTAATTACTTAAAGGGAATGATAATGATTTAAGCAAACTTTCAAGTGCTCCTCCCTCTAAAATCAGGGCAGAAGGTTCGAATCGTAAGTGATGGGACGAGGAATGTGGAATAGGAGTAATGAAGATTACTGGTAAGTAATGCTGACATTAACATCTGCATTTATCATATCATCTCTTACTAATGTAGACATGCAAAAGCACAACATGCCTTTAATAAGGAAGTAAGCACATGATGGAATAATGCAGCAAATTAAGTATAAATGAAAAAACATGAACCTGTTTCAACCTTCAGACCATTCATGATACATTCTTTAAACCCAAAACTTTGCTACCAAATTGTGGTACAGCCCATTGGGCTAAATTTAATCTTTTGTGATTAATTAAAGTAGAGGGCCTTCCCCAAGTCGCAGTACAATCAAGGTGTCACATTTTCTGAATTAGTTGATCTGGCCAGGTACCTACCTTGTTTTGCTCTGGTCTAGAACAGAGCACTAGCAGAACTATTTTCTACGTCCTGTGAATACCAAATTAACCTTTGGCCCAAAGTTTGGTCCCAATCTTTGTACAAAATGGCCACCTATAATTCTCTCGTAGGGTGGGTAACACATCAATGCACTCAGTTCACTTAAACATTTGGCAGTAAAGAACAAGTAACTTAACTTCGGTAACGCATTATCTAGTAGAGACTCTATCTAGCTGCAGATTCCTTACCTTTCAATTTCCCAGGCGTCAGGCTGGATCCGGAAACCTTTGGTGAGCAATACCCCTAGCGCGCGCCGTCATCGACGTTAGCATCGGTTATGACGTTGCGGTGCCTATATAGGCACCACCCAGGAGCGCAAATGTTTTTTTCCATGTCAGAAGCACAGAGCCACGAAGTAACTGACGTAGTCATGTGCAAAACTAGGGCCCTGAACAGGGGAGTAAACCTAGCTCTACAACATTAGTCCGCACAGCAGGGAGGCATTGGTGGGGCTGTAAGGAATCTGCAGCTAGATAGATTCTCGACCAAATAATGCGTTACTCGAAGGTAAGTAACTTGTTCATCTGATAGAGACTTCTAGCTGCAGCTTCCTTACCATTGAACTCAATACCCAAGCCATACCATCCCGGAGGTGGGTTGCGGACCAATACCTCAAACTAGGAAGTCCTGCAGGACTGAATGGGCAAAATGCCCGTCTCAGCAGACTTGATTGTCCAGGCAGTAATATTTAGCAAACGTGGGCAATGTTACCCACGTTGCTGCCTGACAGATGTCTAGGACTGGGACACCACAAGCCAAGGCCATAGTCGCAGCCTTTACCCTGGTGGAAAGGGCCCTTAGTTCCTCAGGGGGCTGCTTCCTTGCCAGGGCATAGCAGATCCTAATGCAGAGAACGACCCAGCGAGAGATGGTCCTTTTCTGCACTGCCCTTCCCTTCTTAGCTCCCACATACCCCACAAAGAGTTGGTCGTCCACCGGGAACTCTTTAGTGTGGTCACAGTAGAATGAAAAGGCTCCTTTTGGGTCCAGTGGGTGGAGACGCTCCTCTTCCTTAGAGGGATGCGGGGGAGCAAAGAAGGTGGGCAAAGTGATGGATTGACCCAGATGGAATGGCAACTTTCGGCAAAAAGGAATCCCGGGTGCGAAGCACCACTTTGTCTGGAAAAGACATCAGAAAGGGAGGCAAGCAAGATAACGCCTGCAACTCACTCACCCTCCGGGCAGATATAATCGCCACTAAGAAAGCTGTTTTGACGGTCAGCAATGGAGGGGACAGTCGTGTAAAGGATCAAAGGAAGCACACATCAGGTAGGAGAGGACCAAAATAAGGTCTCACTGTGGCATAACAAAGGGCGTGGGTGGAAACAAATGATTTAATTGTTAAAAATAAATGTACCCTTTGGAGAGATTCAGCAAATAACAATTCACATCAAGTATACAACCACATACATGTTCACTTTCATCAACACTCAACACAGAATGTTTAAAGCACTTATAATCAAACAAATAAATATAATCAAAATATATATTTTTTTAATGAATATAAAATTGTACAGATATTGGAATCTCCAACAGAGATTCATGTTAAAAGGTATACTCATAAAAACACAATTACTCCAATGCGAAATAAATCATGTACCTAAAAAGGAGAATACAACAGGCAATAAATTTGTCATACAGTCGTTAATTCGGACACAATATAAACAGCACCCAGCATGAGTATTGAATCCCTGTCTAAAGCTAACTGCTGACTGGAACCAAATTTAACAAAAAATAGGCGTTGACACGTTTCGGTAGCACAGTCACGATAGGGCCACCTTCTTCAGGACACAAAGATTTTTCTTCTAAAGGGATGTATCTTATTAGCAACAATCCCACCTATTATAAAATAAGAGAAATATACATCACACTTCAGCAAAATGTATATCATGGACAGAATTATACTCATTATTGCCAAAAACAACCTTTTAATGTCAAACATCATGATTCTAACACAATGCATTTTTTATGCCACAACTATAAGTGCTCCAGTCATTCTCGATAGGAAATACAACCATACGGGCATTCATCTCATAAACTCTTGATTTAACCAAGTTCACCATTCCTCACTCAACTTCACTCATCTATTAATTATTTCAACTCACCGGTGCAACCGCACTGTGGTGACTATTTCTCCTGCCAATGGGAGTAGATAAATGGTGGTTCCAAAAAGGCTAGAATGATAACGAAAGCATGTTTCAATGAGACTAGATTCTAGTTATTCACTAATAGACCCCTAGTTTTAAATCCAGCCATTGTCACCTTGTCTGAAGATAGTTGTGTTTTCTAATGATTTATTAAAAGATATTTTGTTCTAGGAAGACGAATCCATCTTTCTCCAATTTCATAATTTCCTATTTAAAAGGGGAGATTACATAAACATTAACCTCACCATTTGACTACCCGAAATACGGAAATATCATTACTGGGCAATTATTTTATTCTCTCTGTGACTGTTATCTCAGTGATATTAATTCATGTACACCCTCACCTCAATCATGAATACAAATTGGTTATCACTATTGAGTTCGTAATATTTAGTATGGCCGGAACATATCTTGGTCCCTGAAATATATAATAAAACAATTTTTTTAATGAATTTGTGAGTTCCTTATTGTTGGGGACTGATTACTGAATAGGTGATGACACACATCTCACCATATGTGATAAGAAAGGAGTGGGTTTTCAATCTCCCGTCACCTATGCACCTGGATCACGTCTCCGTTACTGAAAGACATATTTGTATTATTATTTATTTGTGCCACTATGTTGGAATATATACATCTTATTTATCCCTAACCATTGTTCACAAATCCCCGCTTTATGAATTATATTCAGTCCTTCACGTAATTGGATAGTCTGTCCCTTATTTTGATACTGTATCAAACTATTCTGTATTGAGCCCCTCTATCTCCACATATTATTGCTCGTGATGTCGTCATGTTGCCTGTCTTTTAACTTTATCAACCGGAAGGGCAGTCTATAAACTCCTAATGTAGTATAATAATATATTACCTAATGGCTCCTTTTACTTAAATTGAACCATACAAACATCTCTTTCGTGAAGTACGGTATACTCCTCTCTCAATAATGACTGTCTAAGGTACATAAATACACCCCGTTTACAAAATACGGTAAATTCTTCTCTCATTCATGCCTACATGTGGCCCCATGGGCTACAAATAGCCACCCGGTCTAATTTCTAATACAGACCCCCACCTGGCTTACTGTTATCCCATTTCAAGTCCCACTCACCTATTGTTAACACGGGTTCTGCCCCTCCAGGTGTCTGCTCTCGATAGTGATGCATACATCAATGGCCGTCGGGAAATACCTCCGTTTTATTTCATTTCACTACGTCTACGTCCGGGTCACGTGTGGTTCACGAATCGTGGCCGCCATGTTTAAATTCATTATGTAATTATATTTAATATCTTGAATATATTATATTTTACCAATTAACATCTGTCATCCAGGCCAATGCTCTCAACTCTTCAATAGCCTCTAATTATATAGAGGACTATTGTTTCCCAAATATGAAAAATAGAGAACTCCCCGAAGGGTATTCCCTTTTTCTTTCTTTCATTGCCCCGCGTCAATGTGCAGATCACGTGACGCTCACGAATCGGGGCCGCCATGTTTAACTCCCTTTCTGCCGAGATCCAACCCCATGTATAACATGGTGTAACAAGTGCAATACTGCATTATATACAAAAATATTTATAAAAATGGGCTTAATTTAGATCTGTCGGTAGACCGTCTACATAAAGTAGAGTAACTGCTGCTTCCTCTACCGTACGTTTTTTGATGATGTCACAATTGTGCATCATCATAGGCTGTGCCATATTCCCCTATATACTCTGTGTCCAAATCAGATTGCCATGTTTGTATGATTTACAAGAACATAGCGATTAAAAAGTGAACCAAAAATGTTCTCAACTATGTATCTAATGGTCCCTGTTGTTATGCTAATCCAGAGACAAAAGAAATATATATTATTGTTTTTCCTCTATGAGGCAAATTTCATCCAGTCCTCTTTGGTGTTCAATCCCTTTTGTATTGTATCTAAAGTGGAGATATACCATTGCTCCCTGTTTTTTCTCTTCATTTCTGAGTTCCCTCCTCTTCTGGTCAGTGTTATCCTTTCGATAATGAACCATTCAAACTCTGTGTGTTTATGCTTCAAAGAATTATAGTGGTCTACTAGAGGGGCATTGGGTTTATTGGTTTTTAAAGCAGACCTGTGTTCTAATAACCTCAGTCTTAATTCCCTACCTGTCTCTCCTACATACGCTAACCCGCATGGGCAGCGTAGTCGGTACACCACATTCTCAGTTCTACAATTGTTCAAGTTTTTGGATGTCATGGTGTATCCGTTGTGGGTCAGTGTTTTAATGACCAGACAGTTATCGCATATGGAACAATTTCCACATTTGTTGTTACCCAGGGCTCTACCTCCTGAAATGGTGCCCTGCATCATAGGGCGGGCCTCCCTGTAAGTAGTGAACAAATTTTTTCGTATATTGTCATTACGCTTGAAGGCAAACAGAGGCTTAGGTAACTTTATCTCATTGCCCTCATTCAGAATACTCCAATTTGAGTTAACTACAATTTTTAGTTTGTTACTGATATTTGAAAATTGGCTCACAAACACTATTTTATTCTCTGTGGCAGTTTTCTTTTTATCTCTATCATTTGGATCAGGGTTCAGCATACTGTCTCGATTATAGAAACAAGCACATTTAAATGATTGTTTAACAAGTTTTTTTTTATATCTCCTGTCTAACAACTTACTTTTCAGAAGATCAGAATGTTTATAAAAATCATCCAAGGATGAACAGTTCCTCCTAAGTCGGAGAACCTGTCCAAACGGGATGTTATTTCTCTAGGCTTGGGGATGGTAGCTCCTATAGTGGAGCAATGTATTTTTATCAGTGGGCTTGGTGAACAATTCCACTTCCAATGATCCCTCTCTATTTTTGATTGTTATATCTAGAAAGGTGACTGCACTATTATTGTAGTCCGCCGTAAATCTAAGATTGGGGTCCCCCAAGTTCAGCCATTCTAAAAATTCCTCCCCTTCCCAGATGAAGAAAATGTCATCAATGAAGCGGCGCCAAAAAAGAATGTTTTCAAAAAAGGGCGCCGCTTGATTGAAGACATGCCTGTCCTCAAAGTTACCAACGTACAGGCATGCCAAACTTGGAGCACAGGTGGCTCCCATGCTGGTCCCTTTACACTGAAGATACAAGTCTTCCTTAAATAAAAACATATTGTTTTTAAGTACTAAAGTAATGCATTCCATGATAAATTCTTTGTTCGCACCTCGAAGGTCATCATCAGTCAAGATATCATTAATGACCTTGATCGTGTCAGTTTGAGGAATGTTTGTGTAAAGTGCCTCAATGTCGAGGGTCACCAACATCTGATTCCTATCATCAAAGGATGCGCCCTCAATCATGGAGATTATGTGGGACGAGTCTCGTACATAGGAGCGCTGCTTATGAACTAAAGGTTTTAAAAAAACATCTACATATTGACTAAGAGGTTCTAACAACAAACCTATACAGCTCACAATGGGCCTCATTGGTGGGTTCCTCTCATTCTTATGGATTTTTGGAAGCCCATAGATCGCTGGGATAATTGCATTTTCATTATTTAAAAATGTATATTCAGCCTGACATATCAAATCATTATCACTAGCTCTTTTGAGAGTCATCTCCACTTGTTTTTTTAATCTTTCCATTTGTGAATTGGGAACTTTCACATAATGCTCTCTAACCTCAAGGAGCGCTAACATCCTTTTATCATAATCTGCAGTATCAAAGACCACAACTCTGCCCCCTTTGTCAGCCGGTTTTATAGTTAAACTCAAATCATTTTTTAATGTAGTCATCGCTATCCTGTGATTCTTAGACATATTATTCACATCAGGGTATGCCTCTCTGATAATTTTCCTGACCTTGGTTTCTACCACACGTTCAAAAGTCTCCACGTTCTTACAGACTTGAGTAATGGCCGGAGTAAACGTTGATTTACCTTTCAGGCCTGAAATATTATCTGGTCCACTATACTCTCTATTTTCAAAACATCTATTCAGTCTAATTTTACGAAAAAAGGCTTTCAAGTCCTTTTCTAATGTAAATTTATTAGCCATTGCTGTAGGGGCAAAGGTGAAGCCTCTTTCTAGAACCCCAATTTCTGTTTCTGTAAGGTCACGTGAGGAGAGGTTTATTATGGGGAATTTTTTCTCTCCTAATCGGGCTAACGCCAGTACCTCTGGTTTCTCGTTTTGAGATACTCCTGAAGTTGACTTCTCTGGTATTGGCCCCTGCCCTGATTCTGTTTCGGTTCTGAATGGATCTTGCCCCCCTTCCTTGACGGTGATCAAAAAAAAAAACATCATTACTGTTAGATGCATGTCCCCCTTGCTCACTCCCTGAGCGTCCATCATCATCGCTGCTGGACCCCGAGGTCTCTGAGAAGGTGACTCCCTTCCTACCTCCCCTAGAGTACATCGGTCTTTGTTCATATGGTCTGTCCCCTCTTTGCTCTCTGGGTTGTTCGAAGTAATCCTTACTGGTATACGGATAAACCAGTTCCAAACTAAATTTATTGACATCCTTCTTAAGTTTGATCGTTTTCTTATTTATAAGGTACTCCTTGTACCCATTAACTTCCTGATTCAATTCATCTAGTCGGTTTTTAGCATCTTCAAGTACTGACATCTCTTTAAGGGCCTGTTCTAATGCCTCAATCTCTTGTTTTTCCACAATCACCATTTCTAGGGCAGTCTCTATGATAAGCAGGATCCAATCCCGACTGCACCTATTCGCAATATGCGTCCATAATTCTAATTTTTTTTTATTTTCGACGAATAGACCAGGTTCGTTTCGAACTTGTAATCCTATGGGGATTACCCCAGACTTTACATATTCAATTAAAAAATCTGCATGTAGTTCCGTACAAATCAATTTTTTCTTTAAATTGAGGGCTTTCCCCCATTTATCATTATTTCCTGTGACTACCATGATCTTACTTCCTGTTTTCGATGAGGTACCAATAATCTTGTTAAATTGATCCTCTGTGAATCCAAACGTTTTGAATGGATCCGTTACAATATTGCTATATTATAACTATTGATAGCCGTTAAATAACGGTCAGTATTAACTACACTCTCCAACCCGAAGGTTGTACTTAAAACCTTGAAACCAAGGAGAGGGGCTCTAAACTCCAAAGGGATAGAGCTCCTAGTAACTTAATTGTTAAAAATAAATGTACCCTTTGGAGAGATTCAGCAAATAACAATTCACATCAAG
Source organism: Calotriton arnoldi (assembly GCA_963921515.1). Taxonomy (NCBI): domain Eukaryota; kingdom Metazoa; phylum Chordata; class Amphibia; order Caudata; family Salamandridae; genus Calotriton; species Calotriton arnoldi. The sequence continues at coordinate 1,853,459 of CAWUFW010000899.1, read as the reverse complement.
TATACAACCACATACATGTTCACTTTCATCAACACTCAACACAGAATGTTTAAAGCACTTATAATCAAACAAATAAATATAATCAAAATATATATTTTTTTAATGAATATAAAACTGTACAGATATTGGAATCTCCAACAGAAGATTCAAGTTAAAAGGTATACTCATAAAAACACAATTACTCCAATGCGGAATAAATCATGTACCTAAAAAGGAGAATACAACGGCCAATAAATTTGTCATACAGTCGTTAATTTGGACACAGTATAAACAGCACCCAGCATGAGTATTGAATCCCTGTCTAAAGCTAACTGCTGACTGGAACCAAATTTAACATAAAAATAGGCGCCGATGCGTTTCGGTAGCACAGTCACGATAGGGCCACCTTCTTCAGGACACAAAGATTTTTCTTCTAAAGGGATGTATCTTATTAGCAACAATCCCACCTATTATAAAATAAGAGAAATATACATCACATTTCAGCAAAATTTATATCATGGACAGAATTATACTCATTATTGCCAAAAACAACTTTTCAATGTCAAACATCAGGATTCTAACCCAATGCATTTTTTATGCCACAACTATAAGTGCTCCAGTCATTCTCGATGGGAAATACAACCATATGGGCATTCATCTCACAAACTCTTGATTTAACCAAGTTCACCATTCCTCACTCAACTTCACTCATCTATTAATTATTTCAACTCACCGGTGCAACTGCACTGTGGTGACTATTTCTCCTGCCAATGGGAGTAGATAAATGGTGGTTCCAAAAAGGATAGAATGATAACGAAAGCATGTTTCAATGAGACTAGATTCTAGTTATTCACTAATAGACCCCTAGTTTTAAATCCAACCATTGTCACCTTGTCTGAAGATAGTTGTGTTTTCTAACGATTTATTAAAAGATATTTTGTTCTAGGAAGACAAATCCATCTTTCTCCAATTTCATAATTTCCTATTTAAAAGGGGAGATGACAAACATAAACCTGAATATTCGACTACCCGAAATACGGAAATATCATTACTGGGCAATTATTTTATTCTCTCTGTGACTGTTATCTCAGTGATGTTAATTCATGCACACCCTCACCTCAATCATGAATACAAATTGGTTATCACTATTGAGTTCATAATATTTAGTACGGCCGGAACATATCTCGGTCCCTGAAATATATAATAAAACAATTTTTTTTTAATGAATTTGTGAGTTCCTTCTTGTTGGGGACTGATTACTGAATAGGTGATGACACACATCTCACCTTATGTGATAAGAAAGGAGTGGGTTTTCAATCTCCCGTCACCTAGGCACCTGGATCACGTCTCCGTTACTGAAAGACATATTTTTATTATTATTTATTTGCGCCACTACGTTGGAATATATACATCTTATTTATCCCTAACCATTGTTCACAAATCCCCGCTTAATGAATTATATTCAGTCCTTCACGTAATTGGATAGTCTGTCCCTTAGTTTGATAGGGCATCAAACTATTCTGTATTGAACCCCTCTATCTCCACATATTATTGCTCGTGATGTCGTCATGTTGCCGGTCTTTTAACTCTATCAACCGGAAGGGCAGTCTATAAACTCCTAATGTAGTATAATAATGCATTACATACTGGCTCCTTTTACTTAAATTGAACCATACAAACATCTCTTTCGTGAAGTACGAAATACTCCTCTCTCAATAATGACTGTCTAAGGTACATAAATACACCCCGTTTACAAAATACGGTAAATTCCTCTCTCATTCATGCCTACATGTGGCCCCATGGGCTACTAACCACCCGGTCTAATTTCTAATACAGACCCCCACCGGGCTTACTGTTATCCAGTTTCAAGTCCCACTCACCCATTGTTAACACGGGTTCTGCCCCTCCAGGTGTCTGCTCTCGAAAGTGATGCATACATCAATGGCCGTCGGGAAATACCTCAGTTTTATTTCATTTCACTACGTCTACGTCCGGGTCACGTGTGGTTCACAAATCGTGGCCGCCATGTTTAAATTCATTATGTAATTATATTTAATATCTTGAATATATTATATTTTACCAATTAACATCTGTCATCCAGGCCAATGCTCTCAACTCTTCAATAGCCTCTAATTATAAAGAGGACTATTGTTTTCCAAATATGAAAAATAGATAACTCCCCGAAGGGTACTCCCTTTTTCTTTCTTTCATTGCCCTGCGTCAGTGTCCAGATCACGTGACGCTCACAAATCGGGGCCGCCATGTTTAACTCCCTTTCTGCCGAGATCCAACCCCATGTATAACATGGTGTAACAAGTGCAATACTGCATTATATACAAAAATATTTATAAAAACGGGCCTAATCTAGATCTGTCGGTAGACCGTCTACATAAAGTAGAGTAACTGTTGCTTCCTCTACCGTACGTTTTTGATGATGTCACAATAGTTTGATACACTATCAAAATAACGTGAAGGACTGAATATAATTCATAAAGCGGGGATTTGTGAACAATGGTTAGGGATATATAAGATGTGTATATTCCAACGTAGTGGTGCAAATAAATAATAATAAAAATATGTCTTTCAGTAACGGAGACGTGATCCAGGTGCATAGGTGACGGGAGATTGAAAACCCACTCCTTTCTTATCACATAAGGTGAGATGTGTGTCATCACCTATTCAGTAATCAGTCCTCAACAATAAGGAACTCACAAATTCATAAAAAAAATTATTTTATTATATATTTCAGGGACCAACATATGTTCCCGCTATACTAAATATTACGAACTCAATAGTGATAACCAATTTCTATTCATGATTGAGGTGAGGGTGTGCATGAATTAATATCACTGAGATAACAGTCACAGAGTGAATAAAATAATTGCCCAGTAATGATATTTCCGTATTTTGGGTAGTCAAATGGTGAGGTTAATGTTTATGTAATCTCCCCTTTTAAATAGGAAATTATGAAATTGGAGAAAGATGGATTTGTCTTCCTAGAACAAAATATCTTTTAATAAATCGTTAGAAAACACAATTATCTTCTGACAAGGTGACAATGGTTGGATTTAAAACTAGGGGTCTATTAGTGAATAACTAGAATCTAGTCTCATTGAAACATGCTTTCTTTATCATTCCAGCCTTTTTGGAACCACCATTTATCTTCTCCCATTGGCAGGAGAAATAGTCACCACAGTGCGGTTGCACCGGTGAGTTGAAATAATTAATAGATGAGTGAAGTTGAGTGAGGAATGATGAACTTGGTTAAATCAAGAGTTTGTGAGATGAATGCCCATATGGTTGTATTTCCTATCGAGAATGACTGGAGCACTTATAGTTGTGGCATAAAAAATGCATTGTGTTAGAATCATGATGTTTGACATTGAAAGTTTGTTTTTGGCAATAATGAGTATAATTCTGTCCATGATATAAATTTTGCTGAAATGTGAAGTATATTTCTCTTATTTTATAATAGGTGGGATTGTTGCTAATAAGATACATCCCTTTAGGAGAAAAATCTTTGTGTCCTGAAGAAGGTGGCCCTATTGTGACTGTGCTACCGAAACGCGTCTACGCCTATTTTTATGTTAAATTTGGTTCCAGTCAGCAGTTAGCTTTAGACAGGGATTCAATACTCATGCTGGGTGCTGTTTATACTGTGTCCGAATTAATGACTGTATGCCAAATTTATTGTCTGTTGTATTCTCCTTTTTAGGTACATGATTTATTCCGCATTGGAGTAATTGTGTTTTTATGAGTATACCTTTTAACTTGAATCTTCTGTTGGAGATTCCAATATCTGTACAGTTTTATATTCATTAAAAAAAAATATTTTTTGATTATATTTATTTGTTTGATTATAAGTGTTTTAAACATTCTGGGGCCGATTCCGATCTCGGCCGGTAGGGCACCGAATCGGATTCGGCTTAACCGGATCCAATTCGGAGCCCTGTTTCCTGGCCGATTCGTATGTGCGTCCGGCCGAGCGAGTACGATGCGAGCGCACGCGAAATCACCGACCAACTCGTACGCGGGTCCAACACGCACCGACCGACTCGCACGGACACAACTCACACCGCGCAATGGAGTCGTTCCCCGGCCGGGCAAGTACGATGCGCGCCGCGAGCAGTCCGACCGACTCGCGCCGTCCGGCTCAAAAGAGCTGTCGGAGGCGAACTTTGGGGGTCCGCATCGGACCCCCCTGTACGCGTAGCCACGCGAGGCGCACACAGGGGGGACCCATGGGTCCCCCCTACCTGTGCATGTACGGCGCGATGCGCATCGACGCGTACCCGCTGTAGGGGGGGCACTTGTTCGCCTCGCACCCATTGAGTCAATGGGAGCCCGCGTACGCGTTGTACGGCCGGCTCCCATTGACTTCAATGGGAGTCCGACCGACTCAAGTCCGAGTGCATGCGTGCGCATCGTACTCATTCGGTCGGACTGCCAGAGTCCGATTCGGTCGGAAATCTCTCCGGGTCCGGCTCGGTCGGAGAGTTTTCCGGCCCGAATCGGAATCGACCCCTCTGTGTTGAGTGTTGATGAAAGTGAACATGTATGTGGTTGTATACTTGATGTGAATTGTTATTTGCTGAATCTCTCCAAAGGGTACATTTATTTTTAACAATTAAGTTGCTAGGGGCTCTATCCCTTTGGAGTTTAGAGCCCCTCTCCTTGGTTTCAATGGAAACAAGTGAGCCAGCCCTTTCAGAAATCTATGTACAATAGGAGATTTAGAGAGAGAAGGCTTGTCTGGCAGCCGCAAAAAGGCAGACAGAGCAGAGCGATAACTCTTGAGAGTTCCCAAAGCAGAGCCCTGTTGGGCAAGGGTTAAAATGAAGAGAAGCACAGTAGAAAGAGAAGCAGAAAGAGACCTTTCTGTACAGTATAATACAAAGTTCTGCCAACGGCAGGTGTATACCGTCTTAGTGGAGGGCCACCTGGCCACCAGAATAACATTATAAACTTCGGGAGGAAGGTCAAAAGCTATCAACTACCACAACTCAATCTCCACGCATTGAGGCGCAGAGTTGACAGGTTCGGGTGGAGAATCCTCCCCTGCTGCTGGGACAGAAGATCCTCCCGATTGGGCAGCCTGATCGGAGGATCGATGCTCATTTTCAGAAGCTCTGTATAACAGACGCTCCTCGCCCAGTCCAGAGCCACAAGAATGACTTGGGCCCGGTCGATCCTGATCTTCTTCAGAACCCTTGGCAGGAGTGGTATAGGCATAAAGGCGTTCAGAAGACGTGAGCTCCACTCGCAACGAAAAGCGTTGCCGAGCGATTGCCGCCTTGGAAACTCCAGTGTGCAGTATTGCTGACATTGCGCGTTCTCTTTGGAGGAGAACAAATCTAACCAGGGTTCTCCCTACTGCTGAAAAAGACCTTGCGCCACCTCCGACTCGAGACACCAATCGTGATCCGCTTGGCATCGACAGCTGAGTTTGTCCACCCTTGTGTTCAGAGAACCTGCCAGGTGTTGAACAATCAGGGTTATGCCCTCCTGTTCCAGTCATGTCCAGAGACGCAGGCCTTCTCGACAAAGGGTCCACGACCCCACCCCACCCTGGGAGTTGCAGTACCACATGGCAGTGGTGTTGCACGTGTACACTTAAACTAGCTTCTCCTTGACAGAGGGAAGAAAGGCCTTCAATGCCAATCGAATCACTCGTGTTCCAACAAATTTATATGGAGCTCCGTCTCTGCCAGAGGCCAGTGTCCCCTTATCTCCACCTCTCCCAGATTGCCGCCCCATCCCATAAGTGACGAATCGGTCACGACTGTGAGATCTGGTTGGGGAAGGGAGAGGGATCTGCCATTGACCCAATTGTAGTTCTTCAACCACCACTGCAGATGTCTCGCAGTTCCTTCTAAGATCAGGACCATGTCGGTGAGATTTCCTCGATGCTGTGCCCACTAGAACTTCGGGTCCCACTGCAGAGCCTGCATTCACCACCAGGCATGCTTTACCAACAGGATGCAGGAGGCCAAGAGGCCCAACAGCTTCAGAGTCAGTCTCACCAAAATCCAGGATAGAGGATGAAACATCAGAATCATAACCTGAATATCCTGGACTCACTGCTCAGGAGGACAGACTGTGTCCAGAACTGCCCCGATGAAAGGGAGCGTCTGAGAAGGAGTCAGGTGTGACTTCAGCACGTTTATAGAGAACCCCAGAGAATGCAGGAGGTCCATTGTAGTTTGAAGGTGGGAGACGACAGCCAGGGGCAAGTACGCCTTCAACAGCCAGTCATCAAGGTAGGGTAAGAATGACACCCCTAACCTGCGCAGATGAGCTGTGACCACCTCCATCACCTTGGTGAACACCCGAGGTGAGCTTGTCAGACCGAAGGAGAGCACCATAAACTGAAAGTGCTTGCAGCCTACTTTGAACCGCAAGTAACACCTGTGGCCTGGCATGATGGGGATGTGAAAATACGCATCCTGCAGGTCCAACACTACCATCCAGTCTTCTTGGTCTAGGGCAGACAAGACCTGAGCCAGAGTGAGCATCTTGAACTTCTCCTGCATGAGGAAGAGATTGACGGTTTGAAGATCTAAAATGGGCCGCAACCCTTTGTTCTTCTTCAGAATAAGAAAGCAGCGGGAATAACAACCACTGTCTACTTCTGAAACTGGGACCCTTTCTATAGCTCCCTTGGCCAAGAGAGCTGTAACTTCCTCTTGGAGCAACCTTAAATGATCCCCCATCAGCCGTTCCTGATTTGGCAAAATGAGAGGAGGAAAAGAGAGGAAAGGCAGAGAATAGCCCTCCTGAATGATCTGCAAGTTCCACTTGTCCGATGTTATGGATCTCCAGTGGGGGAGATGACCTAGCGGTTGTTCGGGTAAGGAGGGTAAAAGCTGGTGGGCGCTCTTTCCGCATACTGGCGGCTAAACTCTGGAACTCACTTCCTATTCACATTCGCAGCATCGATAATTACTTAGCTTTCCGCAAGGCTATTAAGACCCACCTTTTCCCTTCAATTTAGGCCTCCTTCTGTCACCTGCCTCCCTTTCCGTTTGCTATCAGCGCCGGGACGCCCCTTTGCCGGGGCAGCTGTGCGCTCTATAAAACCTCATAACATAACATAACATGATTTCTCCCACCAACTGGGGTAGTGTGGTCTTGCAGAGTCAGCCTAGGAGTGCTTGGAGGCAGCAGCTGCCGGGGGCAGGGTAGCCGACGAGTTCTGGCCTCCATTCCTGGATCGGAATGCACCTTGTCCACGTTCCTGCACGGCTTGGACAGTCAGTGCAAGACGGCGGCTGGGATAGGGCTGATGCGGCAGGAAACCCCTTCCATGGCCATGAAAGGGACGAAAGGGAAACTGGCCACGAGGAGTGGAGGAGAGGCCCAAGGATCTGGCCGTAGCTCGAAAGTCCTTGAACCTGACCAGGGCCAAGTCTGCCTTTTCACCAAAAAGACGGGTTCTATCAAAAGGCATGTCCATCAGATTGGCTTGGACATTGCCCGAGAAGCCAGTTGCCTAAGCCAGGCATGGCGCCTTAAGGCCACAGTTGTTGAAATTGATCTGCCTAGCGAATCTGTTGTATCTAAGCCACACTGTATGGTAAATTTTGCTGCATCTCTTCAATCCTTGACTATCTGGGAGAGTACAGCCAAGGCCTCCTCCGGGACTTGTAGTAGCACTTGGGCAACTGTCTCCCAAAGGGAATGGGAGAAACGGCCCAATAAGCATGCGGAATTCAACGACCGCAATGCCAGGCTAGAGGAAGAAAACAACTTCTTTCCAAATGAGTCCCGCTTCTTGGATTCCCTATCCGGAGGAGAACACGCCCTGGGATGTAGAGGCCTGCACCACCAAACTTTCAGGGTTGACGACGACCTTGGAGCTGCAGCTGTGTGGACCAGGAGACGCTGTGGAAAACCAGGAACCGTTCACGAGCTGTCCTACGCCGGCTGATGAGAGCTGAGGAGTCAGTGTCTGTCAGGAGCACCAGCAAGCCTTGTCAACCGCAAACAACGTGGCAAGCCAAAAAGGTGCAAAGTTAGGACCAGCAAGGTCTAAGTGACTCACCACAAGCAGGGGATTCGGAGTAGGCCCGAGCAATCAGGGGAGCCCACATCAGAGAAGTCGCTTGAAAAGGACCCGAAGATCTCTGGAGACAAGAGTCGCCAGCCTTAGCAACGGCTAGCCGACGTGGTGCACAGGGGCTCGGTTCTAGAGGTGCTGATGAGGGATACTGGCTGCAGACTCAGTCTGAAGACAGTGGAGGTCTTAATGGAGCTGTAGAACTGCTGCCTGTGTTACTGAACCTGTTGGAGTCCGTAGGAGCCCAGGATCAGCAAACCGGTCAGTTACGTTGCAGTGCCTGCAGATGTAGGGGAGTGACACCTTCACTCCAAGGGAGATTCCTTCGGATGTCTTGGATGTCCGCAGGGCCTGTGAGGGACCTGTATGAAGCACGGACCCTGACATGCAGGCCGCTGAGACCTGGAGCAGTCGGAGTCTTCCCAGTTGCAGTCTCAGTTCCTAGAGTGAAGTTCGATGCTGTCAGTTCGACACGGTCAGTCCGACTTGGTCAAAGTGTCCACACGGTTGAAGAGGACACAGAGTTGAATCGGAATTGAATCCCACAATGAATCTAAGGACCCACCCACAGGTAAACACTTAAGTACCCTAAGGAAATGGTTGGGTCGATTCAGGGGTCCCTCCCTGAATAGGGGCTGGACAGTGGTGAGCATACTCCCATGTCCTTTGTCCAGTTTCGAGCCAGAGCAGGAGCCAACAGCTCCCTGAACTGGTTTGAACCGGAGTATGCAAGAGGGCACCAAACGTAGCAGTCTCAGCAGTGCTGGCAAGCGCCCCCACCCTGCCTCAATACACTAAACCATGTCTTGGAGGTGGTCACACCTCCCTGTGACAAGATATCTATTGTTCTGCCTTACCCTGCTGGAGCGTGGCTCAGCAGCAGGAGGGCAGAAACATGTCTCTGGTCGGCAGCAGCCCTAGCTTGCTGTCCGGTTCAGGAAGACTGGCACCGGGAGCACAGAGGGACTCGCGGAAGAGCTTTACAGTGCATGGAATCATACCTCTCACACCGTTTACGGTGTGGGGGTATGATTCAAACATGTTTGATACCAAACTTGCAGCCAGTTTAGAGATGCCCAGCACGTAAGGACTCCGAAGGTTGTAAGGGGTGCCCATGCAGGTGTACCCTCACCTTGCCTTCAGGATTAAAATGCCTGTCTTAGGGGTGACTTATAGGTTTTAAGTGTAGTGACCTCAGATATAGGGGAACCTATATCTGTCGTAAGTGGTGCTAGTACCAGCTTACACGGGCTGCAATGGCAGGCCTGGAGTCACAATTTGAGTGGTTTCTCATGGGTGGCATAACACATGCTTCAGCCCATGGGAGACCCCTGGTGTACCAATGCCCTGGGTACCTTGGTAGCATATATAATAGGGACTTATAAGGATACACCAGTAGCCAATCTCGGATGTACCTAATTACTTACCATAGCCAATGTAGGGACGAGTGCACAGAGACTAGGGTCCTGGTTAGCAGGATCCCAGTCAGACTAGTCAGAAACAGCATAACACCAGGCCAAAAAGTGGGGGTAACCATGAAAGCAGATCCTACTTTCCTACACAACCCTCCGCCCCCCAAACGAAAGTAGATAAGACTAACCTTGCCCAGTTGACTCTTTATTTTCTAAGTGGAAATATCTGGAGTTTCCATCTGCATTGGCATGGTTGCTCCCATGTCTATGTTCCACTGTAGGGAAATGGACCACCTCAAAAGTTTGGGGTTTTCACCCTTCATCTGTTTAAGCCTTAAGAGGGGCTTGTGGTCTGTCTGAAGAATGAAGTGAGTGCCAAACAGGTATGGCCTCAGCTTCTTCAAGGCACAGACCACAGCAAAGGCCTCCCTCTCAATGGCACCAACATTTCTCCCTGGGGGTCAACATTCTGCTGATAAAAGCTACTGGTTGATCCTGGCACTCTGCGTTAAGTTGTGATAATAGAGCCCCAACCCCTATCTCAGATGCATCTGTCTGGACAATGAAAGATTTAGAGTAGTCAGGACTATGTAGAATGTGACCAGTGCACACGGCCTGCTTCAGGTCATCAAATGCCTTTTGACAGCTAACTGTCCACTGGACTTTCTTTGGCATTTTCTTGGATGTGAGTTCATTCAGGGGAGTCCCAATGGACCTATATCCCTTGACAAATCTTCTGTAGTACCCAGTGAGGCCCAAAAAGCTCTGACCTGAGTCTGGGAGCAATCCAGTACATAATGGTCTGGATTCTGATCTCCAATGGTTGAACCAGGCCTCCACCTACCAGGTGACCCAAGTACACAACCTTGTTCTGCCCTATCTGACACTTGGTGGCCTTGATAGTGAGGCCTGCCTTTTGCAGGGCCTCCAGAGCATTTCTAAGGTGGACCAGGTGGTCCTCCAATGTGGAGCTAAAGACAGCAATATCATCTAGATAGGCTGCACTATTAGCTTCAAGATCTGTTAGGAATTTGTTCACCAATCTCTGAAATGTGGCAGGCACATTTTTCACACCTAAGGGCATCACAATAAATTGATAGGGCCCACTGGGGGTTGAAAATGCTGTTTTACGCTTGGCATCCTCAGCTACTCTGATTTGCCAGTAGCCATCAGTCAGGTCAAATATACTCAGAAACTTGGCTGAGGTCAAAGTATCTATGAGCTCATCTGCCCTTGGAATAGGATGGTCATCAGTCCTAGTGACTGCATTGAGACCTCTGTAGTCCACACAAAACTGATCTCTCTTTTTCCACCCTTGGTGTGAGGTTATGAGACAGGGACTGCTGGACTAGCCCAGGGTCTATCTAAAGGCTCAATGCCCCTCCCCCCCAATTCCAGCATCTTTAGGACCTCTGTCCTGATGCAATCCCTGACATGGTCAGGCTGTCTGTAGATTTTACTCTTTACAGGCAGGCTATCACCTGTGTCCACTTCATGGGTACACCAGGTGGTCTGACTGGGTGTCAGGGAGAACATCTGCTTGTACTGATAGAGGATTTGCCTGAAATCAGCTTGCTGTTGGTCAGTGAGGTTGCCTGCCAAGGCTACTCCTTCTACTGACCAATCAACAGGGTTTTGAGAGAGGAGATCAGGGAGAGGGTCACTCTCTTCCTCCTGTTCCTCATCAGTGGCCATGAGCAAGCTTATGTCAGCCCTGTCCACAAAAGGTTTCAGGGGGTTCACATAAAGTACCCTGTGGGGACTTCTTGGAGTACCTAGGTCCACCAAGTAGGTGACCTCACCTTTTTGTTCAAGGATGGTGTGGGGGTCACTCCATTTCTCTTGGAGGGCTGCTGGGTCCACAGGATCCAACACCCACACTTTCTGGCCTGGCTGGTAAACAGTCAGGACAGCCTTTTGGTCATGCCATGCTTTCTGAAGCTCTTGGATGGCCTCTAAGTTTTTAGTTGCCTTCTTCATGTACTCAGCCATACATGAACGCAGGCCAAGGAGATAGTCCACAATATCCTGTTTAGGAGGTTTGAGAGGTTGCTTCCAGCCCTCCTTAACTAGACACAATGGACCCCTAACCGGATGTCCAAACAAAAGTTCAAATGGGCTGTAGCCAATACCCTTCTGAGGAACCTGTCTGTAAGCAAAGCGAAGGCAGGGTAGTAAGACATCCAGTTTTCGCCTAAGATTTTCTAGGAGTCCCATAATCATACCCTTTAGGGTCTTGTTGAACATTTCAATAAGCCCGTTGAACTGTGGATGGTAGGGTGTGGTAAAATTGTAGTTTACTCCACACTCTTTCCACATGGCAGCGATGTAACTAGACGAACAAGTTACTTACCTTTGGTAACAATATATCTGTAAGAAACATAGGTTGGGGGCGTGGTCTCGCTAAGCATGGAGTGAGACGCACGCCGCGGGAGCTCTGATTTGCCGCTGCCTTCTAAAGCTTCTACTGCAGCATCAGAGCTTCCTCAGCGGCACTGCTTGGAGCGCTTAGGCGCCGGAGGTGCACGGGAATCCCTTGCCCGTTTGGCTCATGCCTTGGGTTGCTGATGGTGGTGCCCTTCGCGGCTTTGGTGTTGAGGCCCGGCTCGAGTGCCTGCGGCCACCATTTTCTACTCCTTGGGACTCGGAGCCTCTCAAGACAGCGAGGCTCTCTCTACGCCCTCTCACGACATCCCTGGGGGCCTCACCTGGTTTCTTGGGGCCCAGAGCGGTGGTCCGGTGGCCGGACCCCATTGTCTGGAAGAGCGGAGGGTGTGTTGCCCCGCAACCGAGGTGAGGGCTGCCATCTTGAGCCTTGCAACGCGGCACGAGCACACGGGCCGCGGACCACTTGACTGCTCTCTCGCCGCCTCCCGGTGATGCCGCTTGGTGCTCCTGGACACCGGAGGTAACGGGATATCGCTTGCCTGTCCGACATGCTCCTCGGACTGCTGGTGTCTTTGGTGTGGGGGCCTGCTCTGGGGGCACTCGGCCGCCATTTTGTACCACCCGGACCCCGGCGAGTTCCAGGACTGCGGGGGTTCGCTACAGACTCTCGGCAGCACTCTGGGGGCCCCTGCCTGCCTCTCTGGGGCCCAGAGCGAAGCCCTGGTGACTCGGGCCCGTCTTGCAGGTGCACGGGGGTGCGCCAGCCCGAGGCCTTTGGGAACACTGCCATCATGGGCCTTCTGGCGAGGCAAGAGGGAACGGGCTGCGGAGCCTCTTGCGGACTCTCCGACACAGCACCAGTCCTCTGGAGACCCTGCGCAGCTGCCTTCTGCCCTGAGGTGAGTGGCGACTCCCACCAGATTCCTCTCCCCCGACCTATATCCTCTCTCTGTTGCTAGCCTGCGCCACACCTGGACCCTGGACTGGCTTTGCGGCTCCCCCGGTGTCTCCCTCTCGACGGCCTGCTGGAGGAGCATATCGCAATCCCCGCCGGTGCTTAAGGCACTGGACTTCTGTTGAGCCCTCAACCTCTGCCTGGGTCGTGCCTGCTGGGGGCCCTCCCGCTCCTAACTCCCTGAGCCCTGCTACCGGGACGCTCTGGGGCTTCTTGGTGACTCACACTGCAGGCCGGGTTAGAGCTCTTCCCCGCGCACCCTCGCGAGTGGCCTCCTATTCCTGCTACGTACCTGGCTCTGACTTCTATGGGGCTGGGAGATCCGCCGCATCCACTGGGGCCTCATGAGGGACTCACGAGGTTCTCTTCCTCACCCTGCCAGTGACCTCAGCCTCCTCACGCGGCTCGGGAGGGGCCTGGGAAGAACACCGGACTCTGAAAAGACAAGCTCTCACTACTCACCCCTTTGCTGCGGCTTGTCCTGCTCCTCCACACAGCGGCTGCCTTTACTACATATGGGGGGTGGCACCTGGCCTCCTGCTACACCCTCCTGCCCTGGCTCCACATTCAGCATGTGGGTACTGGAGGGGTCATGCCACGCTCTAAAGCGGGGAAAGACACGGCTTCACCTCCGAAGGACAATCCTGTGAAGGCCCTGTGGAATAAACCTGGTCCTACCTCTGTTGCGGCTATGGCTTCTTCGACGGGGGGCCCCTCCGACTCTGTTACTCAGTCCTCTATGGCCAATTTTCTACAAGAACTCAAGTCCGAAATTGGCTCCCTCCGAACCGAAGTACAATCCTGCGTTAAGGAGCTCAAGAGGGACGTCACGTAAATTGGTGGGAGAGTGGATGACCTTGAGAAAACGGTCGACGCTCGCAAGGAGGATCAAGAGCAACTCTGGCAACGACTGGCTCTCTTGGAGGAACAGCATATCGAGCTCCAAATTAAGCAGGAGGACTTAGAAAACCGGAGCCGCCGCAAAAATCTGCGCCTGAGAGGTGTCCCGGCGGGTGCAGAGGGCTCTGACATCATGACTTTCGTTGCAGATCTCCTCCACCAAATCAGAGGGGATGATGTTGCCTCTCCGCCTGCACTTGATCGAGCTCACCGTGTGTCTGGACCTCCTGGTCGCTCCAGTCTGGTCCCTGATATACTGGCCAGGGTCCACTTCTTCAAAGAGAAGGAGGCCATCTTAAAGGCAGCATGTTCCAAGTCAGAGTTAACCTACAAAGGCTCCCCTATACAGCTATTCCAGGATTTGGCTCCGACCATGCTTCGACGCCGCAGGGATTTCAAACCTGTAACCGACAAACTCAGAGAGTTGGGCGTCCAATATCAGTGGGGTCATCCTTTTGCACTCATCTTTCAATGGGAATCCAAGCGCCGGGTGCTACGATCCTTTCAGGAGGCCTCCCAACTGCTTCACCTCCGATCACTTCCCCGCCGTCCAGCCCTTCACGACTGCCTTCCTTGGGCCAAGAGCCTGTGAAGCCACAGTGGGCTAGAGTGCTTAGACTGTGGCACCAGTCTAAACGAGGGAACTCTCTTCTTCCCAAGCCAAACAGGACATCATCCAGCATCTTCGCTCCCTGGATGGCGGGCGGTCCCCCCCTGCTCTCAGCATAAAGAGAACTGAATGATTTGCCATATCTCAGACGGACATCATTCTTCTTTGTCCTTGGCAGTCCTTCACGGAGATGGGTTTGGATCTTCCTGCTCCTTGCTTGTTCGCCCCTTGCTCTGACCACAACGTGGCAGCGGTGCCGGTGTGCACCTTCTGACGGCTATGCTGATCATCTGAGACCCGCTTCCCCTCCTATTCCTCGGAGAGTGACATCTCTGGGATGGCTTGTGCCATTGAGCCTAGCTTGCTCCTAGACTGGAATAGGTCATGTTGGCCACGTTGGCCGTTGTTCAATTTGGATATTTTACTTGTCTTTTCTCTTTCGCCCTTTTCTTTTCTCCTTCTTTCTTCTTCTCTGTCTGGAGGGAGGGGGAATTTTGCTACTATGGGTGCGCCATTTCTCGATCGAGGGCTATTAATTGCTGTATTGGCCCCTCTCTACATTGTACTGGACATTGTGATACATTCTTGCTGTATTTGCTTTTTATGGGGGTATGCCGGAGGAGGTTGTGTGGCGCTGTTTTGTAATCTATTCTCCCTACCCGCGATGGCACCCGTGTGTAGTCTGCCTTTACCATGAATTCTGTACCCTGTTTGAAACTTCTTTCCCTTAATGTATAAGGTCTCAACTCCCCCAACAAGTGCCGCCAGATTTGGCGTTATCTATTACAACAGAACCCAGACGTTATCTTCCTACAGGAGACTCATCTGTTAAAGGCAGACGTTCCCCGTATGGCTGACCCTAGATATCCCCTCCAATACTGGGCATCTGCACCTACCAAAACAGCTGGGGTTGCTATCCTCTGCAGGGCAGGTTTCCAACAGGGGGCTCCCAGAGTGGTCCGTGGAAAAGATGGTAGATTCATTAAATTGGTGGTCAGGATCGGGCAGCGGGCATTCACACTTTGCAATATTTATGCTCCTAACCAAGCGCAGGACCCCTTCATCATAGAATTCCTACAGGAACAGATAACACATGATGATCACCAACTTATCCTGGGGGGTGATTTCAACCTGGTATGGGACGCGCGACTGGATCGTAGTGATGGCTCGTTTCATGGGGTCGGGGCCATGTCCTCTTCTTTGAAAAAACACCTTGCTGACCTTGGCTTAATAGACATTTGGCGCTACCACTCCCCAGCCGCACGCGACTACTCCTATTATTCCCATGTCCATCGTTCTTACTCTCGCATTGATTATTTATTTGTTTCGCACTCTCTGATACGTGAAGCCCTTTTGGCGTCTATGTCCGATATCTCCATCTTGGACCATGCCCATGTGGAGCTTCTGTTGCATGATCACACATCTCACTCACATTGCCCCCTCCGCTGGCGACTCCCTCCCCAGGTTCTTCGAGACCCTGTGGATGTATCAGAGCTCCGTGAAGCTATCACATCCTATTTCTTGTCCAATGACCTACCTGAAACTCCTTTTCCTGTGGTCTGGGATGCCTTTGAAGCCACGATTCGGGGTCGAATCACCTCTATTCCGATAGCTCGGGCTTGGGAAGCTCGCCTTTTTGAGGACACTGTGTCTCGTGACATAAAAACGCTTGAAAAACTGGACCAAGAACATCCTCTTGCCCTTCACAAGCAACGCCTGGCTATGTTCCGCGGCCAGCTACGGGCTCATAGAACTAACAAGGCAGAGCATGCTCTCCTGGCGTTGAAGCAAAGGTATTATGAAGGGGGGGATAAGGTGGGAACAGTTCTGGCCCGTCGCCTCCGGAAACGGGCCGCAAAGGCACACATTGCTATAATAAAATTGGATGATGGCACATGGGCTACCACTGAAGCCGCTAAACTGAAAGCCTTCCACGACTACTACTCATCTCTTTACGCACGGGATCCACCCAATCTGGACCAGATTCAGGCAGTACTGGAGGAATGCACTTGGTACACGATCGGCCGACACCATGCACAACTCCTTGAGGACCCACTTATACTGGAGGAACTTACAGGCGCCCTAAAAGACCTCCCTCTCGGTAAATCCCCGGGCCCGGGCGGCCTCCCGGTCTCTTTTTATCACGTTTTTCTTCCGCAGCTTCAGGGACATTTACTTCGCCTTTTTAATTCTTTCTCGGATACTAGAGGGCCCTCCGCCTCTATGGCTCTGGCAGAGATCGCACTGCTTCCCAAACCAGGGAAGGATCTCACGCTATGTTCCTCTTTCTGCCCCATCGTGCTCTTAAACACGGATCTCAAACTATATACCAAAATGCTGGCCAAACGACTCGACCCGCATCTGCCTGGGCTTATTGAGCCAGATCAGGTTGGCTTCATTCGTCATCGGCAGGGCGCGGACAATGTGCGGCGCATCGCTCATTTGGTCGGGAAGGCCACCACTGGAACATTCCCGCGTGCTTGCTGTCACTCAATGCTGAAAAAGCATTTGACCGGGTGGATTGGGTCTTCCTCCGGGCTGTCCTGCATAAAATAGGGCTGGGACCTCGGATGATCGCTAGGATCATGGCTCCCTACCTCTCACCTCTAGCCCAGGTACAGGTCAACGGCCAACTCACGGGTCCCATCTCTGTCCATAGGGGCACCCGACAGGGCTGCCCTCTATCCCCTCTATTATTTGCACTCGTTGTAGAGCCCCTCGCCGTCATGATACGCCAGTCTCCTGATATTCATGGCATCACTCTCGGAGGTTTGGACCATAAAATTGTTTTGTTTGCGGCTGACCTCCTCACGCTGTCCCGCCCACGAACCTCTTTACCCGCCCTTCATGGGTTGCTTCAGTCGTTCGAACTTGTTTCAGGCCTCAAAATTAACCATGCTAAATCATGGGCTTTGAATCTCACAATTCCTGAGTCGGAGATCCCTGTGCTCCAGTCTCTTGTCCCGTATCAATGGGCTTCCCATTCCATTCGGTATCTAGGGCTCAACTTGACTCCTAATCCTAACACGTGGTCACAAGCCAATTGGCAGGAATGTAAAAACTTAAAAAGGCCGTTTTAGAGGATCTGCGAATGTGGAAGTCTCTCCTCTTTCCTGGCTGGGTCGCTTGAACGCAGTTAAAATGTCGGTGCTACCGAAAATATTATATCTATTCCAGACCCTACCTACGCCTTTCCCGCAGCACCAGATTCAGAACCTTCAGCGTGAACTCACTAACTTCATTTGGCGAGGTCATCGGCCACGCTTCTCCAATAAAATACTTCTGCTACCGCGAGACAGGGGGGGCTGGCTTGCCCCAATTCAATGGAGTATTATTGGGCCTCTCACCTTCGTTTCATTTCAGAATGGATGGCGTGGGAGAGCGAGAAGGTTTGGTTCCATATGGATAGGGCGGCGACCTGTAGATCCATATGGGATCTTGCCTGGCTCCCACGGGAGGCTCGGTCACGGAGCGCCTATATGGCCATCCCAACAAAAACTGTGCTCGATATCTGGGATAAGCTAGCGATGTCCAGGGGTCTCACTTCTTTTCCGTCTCCTCACACCCCTATTGCACGCAACCCACACTTCCCGCCTGCCTTGCATTCACACTCCTTCTTGGAGGTGGAGGTGGAGATGGGGGGTGCCGGACACTCCGGGACCTTTTTAAGGGGGATTCCTTTAAATCCCTCGAACAATGCAAACGGGACTTTCAGCTCTCCGAGGGGGCTTGGTTATAGTATCTTCAACTCCAGCTCTGGGTACAGGCGTCATCCTCCGCTCAGGGAGCCACCCGCCCTTTTACCCCTTTTGAACGGCTGGTGCGCTCCTTTGACAACTCCAGGGGTCTGATCTCTCGCACATATCAAGTCCTTCAACACACTCCTTGTGTTATCCTGCAGACCTATCAGTCCCGATGGCAGTCCAACACATCTGCTGACATCACGCCTACACAATGGGACCATCTGTGGCGCGACATTCCGGAGGTCTTCCGCAGTGTCTCCCAGAGGGAAACTGCATACAAGGTTATGACACAATGGTATTACACCCCCCATAGGTTGCACAAAATGTTTCCTACTTCCTCCCCTATCTGTTGGCGTTGTACGAGCGCTGTTGGAGATTTTCTCCACATCTGGTGGAATTGCCTGCTATTGATCACCTATTGGAAGGAGGTGCTTAGTCACATCAAACTGGTGATTAGTTGCCCATTGCCCGAAGCTCCGTCCACAGTCATTTTAGGCCTCAGGCCCGTGAACCTGCTTGCCATGACGCGCAGGGATTGGCACCTAAGCTTACATATGCTCGGCGCAGCTAAACAAATCATAGCACTATACTGGAAGAAGGCTGAAATGCCTCCAGTGAATATCTGGTTCACTCCCCTGTGGCATACTATGGCAATGGAGTTACTCACGGCGCGTTTGTAACTCCGGGACACCAACTGTACCAAACTCTGGCAACCGTTGATAGATTATTTTTGTAAACTTGACCATGCCCATCTTCAGCCCCCGAAGCTCCGGGCTCTACGCCTATTTGAGGATAACTTACTTCCCTCTGATGCGGATAGACTCTGGGGGCCCAATAGAGATGCCGACTAATACCCTCACTACGTGGGGTTACCTCTGCAAGCAGTCACGCTCCTCTCTTTCCATGCCCATTTCCGCTCACAGGGGGTCAGTTTCTAGATGTGGGACGCCCTATCCACCATGCCTCCACATTACACAGCTCCCCCCCTCAGTTCGAACCCTCCATCATCCAACCATTTTCCACAAGCCGGGTAGCCTTTGCTCTCTCCTAGAGCGATACTTTTGGTCAATGGTGGCTTTGTGGTGCACCACAGCCTTGCTTACTAAACTTACACTCGCCGACCTTTTGGAATGCTTAATATTGCCCTCCTCCTCCTCTCTTTCAGTTCGCAGAATGGGGAGGATGGATGGGGCGGTAAGGAATCTATAACTAACCTATGTTTCTTACAGATATATTGTTACCGAAGGTAAGTAACTTGTTCATCTGAAATAAACAGTTAGTTATAGATTCCTTACCTTAGAATAGATACCCCAGCAATACCAACCCCGGAGGTGGGTCTGCAAACTAAGTTCACACCAAAAAGTCCTGGAGAACAGAACGGCCAAAGAAGCCGTCTCTCTAAACTTGGCTGTCCAGGCAGTAGTGTTTGGTGAACGTGTACAACGATGCTCAGGTAGCTGCCTGACAGATGTCATTTAGGGGGACTCCTCATCCCAAAGCAGTGGTAGCTCCTGTCGCCCTGGTGGAAATGGGCGCGCAGTCCCACTGGAGGCTCCTTCTTTGCCAAAGAATAGCAAGCTTTGATGCACAGAACGACCCACCTGGAGATGGTCCATTTGTGCACGGCCTGACCTTTCTTAGCGCCCACGTAACCCACAAAGAGCTGGTCGTCCACCCGGAATTGTTTGGCGTGATCCAAGTAGAAGGAAAGCTCACGTTTTGGATCCAGATAGTGGAGCCTCTCTTCCTCTTTTGAAGGATGCGGAGGCGGAAAGAAGGTGGGCAAAGTGATGGTTTGGCCAATGTGGAAAGAAGTACCCACCTTTGGAAGAAAGGAAGGTCTAGTTCGTAGGACGACCTTGTCCGGATGGACAGCCAGAAAGGGAGGCTTGGAAGAAAGAGCTTGTAGCTCACTAACCCTGTGTGCAGAGGTGATGGCCAACAGAAAGGCAGTTTTTAAAGTGAGAAGCCTGAGAGGACAGTTATGTAGTGGCTCAAAGGGATCGCACATAGGATAGGTAAGAACCAAGATCAAGTCCCACTGGGGCATTAGGAAGGGAACAGGAGGAAAAAGATAAGTAATGCTCTTAAGGAATCTATTTACAACAGGGGACTTGAAAAGAGAAGACTGATCAGGAAGCCGAAGGAAGGCTGAAATGGCCGAGAGATAGCCCTTTAGAGTTCCCGGAGCAGAGCCCTGCTGGGCCAAAGAAAGGAGGAACAAGAGAACCTCAGAAAGAGGGGCAGAAAGGGGATCCACAGGTCCTTTGCTGTGCAACATGCTACAAATTTGCTCCATCAGCAGGCGTATACCGTCTTGGTGGAGGGACTCCTGGCTGCCAAGATAACATTGCAGACTTCGGGAGGCAGGTCAAATGATGTCAACTGTGGCCGCTCAATCTCCATGCAAGGAAGTGGAGGCTGGACAGGTTCGGGTGGAGGACCGTCCCCTGCTGCTGCGACAGAAGATCCTCCCGAAGAGGCAGTCGGATCGGAGGATCGATGGCCATGTTGAGCAGCTCGGGATACCAGACTCTTCGTGCCCAATCCGGAGCCACAAGAATGACTTGGGCCAGGTCGCGCTTGATCTTCTTCAGCACTCTGGGCAGAAGTGGTATAGGCGGAAAGACGTATAAAAGACCGCAACTCCACTCGCGACGAAAAGCGTCGCCTAGCGAGTGCTGCCTTGGAAATTCCAACGCGCAGACAGAACTGCTGACATTATGTGTTCTCTTCGGTGGCGTATAGATCTAACCAAGGCTCTCCCTACTGCTGAAAGAGACCTTCCACCACCTCCGAGTGAAGACGCCATTCGTGATCCATCATGCACCTACGGCTGAGTTCGTCCGCCCTGGCGTTCAGGGAACCTGCCAGATGTTCAACCACCAGGGATATGCCCTGATGTTCCAGCCATGTCCAGAGGCGGAGGGCCTCCTGACATAGGGTCCACAACCCCACCCAGCCTTGTTTGTTGCAGTACCACATGGCGGTGGTGTTATCCGTGAACACCTGCACTACTCTTCCCCGGACAGAGGGAAAGAATGCTTTGAGTGCAAGACGAATCGCCCGAAGCTCCAGAAGGTTGATGTGGAGCCCGGACTCCGCCGGAGACAAGAGGCCTCTGATCTCCGCCTCTCCCATATGGCCGCCCCATCCCAGAAGTGATGCATCGGTCACCACTGTGTCTCCAGGGTCGAGGGCAGACAAGACCTGAGAGAGCGTCAACATTTTGAACTTCTCCTTCCGGAGGAAGCGGTTGACGTTCCTGAGATCCAAGATAGGACGCAGGCCTTTGTCCTTCTTGGGCACCAGAAAGTAGTGGGAATTGCAACCACAACCTACTTCTGGGACAGGAACACGCTCGAAGGCTCCCTGGGCCAAGAGTGCCAAAACTTCCTGTTGTAGAAGGGCCAGATGATCCTCCGACATGCGATGGTACTGACTTCGGTCCCGACGATCGCCGATGACTCCGCGCACGGTCCCTCGACCTCCCTCTGGACCGGGACCTCTCACGGCGCGGAGCCGACTGCCGGGCTTCAAGCAGCTTTCGGGACCACTCCCGCAAAGACTTCGGTGCCATGGACCGGCAGTCGGGGCACGACTTGGGGTCGTGGTCGCGCCCCAGGCAGAAGAGACACACGCGGTGCGGGTCCGTCACCGACATCATCCGATGTCAGTCCTTGCAGGTCTTAAAACCGGGCATCCCTAACTGCACCAGGAGTCGATATTGACTCAAAAAGGGTGAGAAAAAGATCTCAAAAAACGTAGTCAAAAAAGACTAGGGGTACCGCTCTCTCCGGATCTGCGCTTGCTGGTGCGGAAAAAGAAAGAACTGATGTCAGCGCGCGTGTGCGGTGTCTAAGTAGCGCCCGTGACGTCATCTCGGCGACCATGATGCCAACGACGGACGCGGAGCCGCACGACGCCCCTACCGACGCGCAAGGGGTACTGCTGACGAAAACTTTCCTGATCCAGTCTGACGCCTGGGGATATTCTAAGGTAAGGAATCTATCACTATGTGTTTCTTTCAGATTAAGCATATTCCCTTGTGCTTTGGTTTTTGCTGTTCAGCCAATGTGAATATGCTGTGTGGAATGTTGGAGTGGTGGTGATGCAAAGGAATGCTAGGGTGCTTGTGAGGTGAGGAATGTCCGTTGGAGTATGGGCTGAGCAGCAGAGAGGCTGCTCCTGGTGGGGCTATCCTTATGGCTATCCTAAGGACTAAGATGAGTACCTACTATGAATATACTTATTTACAACTAAGACAAATATATCATCTTCAATAAACTACACCTCGGCTACCAGACCTTCATTACAACAGGTTGCTTCCCTTCAGGGAGTGTCATGGTTTTAGACATTGCCGCTGTCATCCAGGGGACCTGTTGCATTGGCGAAAATGATGGCCCTACCACGACTCGTATACAAGTTCACAAATGTAGCCCTATCAATCAATCAATCAATTAAAACTTTATTCGGCCACGTTCTGGCCATAAAAGTACATTTTACATTAAAAAAACACTTACGTTGTAGATTAAAATACACAAAGTTAAAATAAATTCAGAATACAAGGCATATTCTAACGACCCGTGTCATAATTGTTAACCAACCATATTATTTCTTTTACGAATTGCCCCTGATAAAAAACGTGCAACCCCGTAACAAACAAAGGGGGAAGAAAGCATTTGTAGGTAGGTCAATGCTGGCCTAACTTGTGCAAAATGGCAATCTTTTAAAAGTGATAGAATGTATTTAGCTCGCAGTTCGGTATAAAAACCACAAAAGAACATAAAGTGTAATAGGTCTTGTTCAGAGAAGTTATCACATGCACATGGTTGCAAGGAACCTAACTTTGAAAAGCCTTTGGGTACAGTTAGGAGCCAGTGGATACAATTAAATCTAAATCTAGATAAAATAAAGCGATGATGCAGGTTATTGACAAAAGACCAAAACGGTTGGCTTTAAATACCAGGACTTAAAATCATAAAATATCTACAAGAGGGTTTCATGAGTTCATTTGCTTCTCTATCTAACTGCCTCCTTATAAGAAATTGAGATTTTAAATTTTTCACAGATTCGGGTTGCAGCTTTCTGGGTTTATTAAATAGCTCCGGTTGCCCAAGAGCTGAAAGCTGCTGTGAGATATAATTTAACCAAGGAATTTCTGCAGCACCATCCAAACTCAAGCAGTCCTCTAAGATAGTCTGGTTTAGATTTGGTTTTTCTCTGAACCAAATTTTTAGCCACCATATCAGGGGTGCTACAGCAATGTTATCTGTCAAGTAGCCCTGCCTTAGTTCCTCATGTATAATAAAAGCTGGAATGTTGGGGGGAGCAGCTAGGAGTTTTCGTAAATGTTTATTTTCTACCCCCTGAAGTTCGTTACAATCCTTGTAACCCCAAACCACACTACCATACACTGTCATAGCGACACATTTCTCATATATGTTTAGCAGTGGTTGTATGGGTTTGCTCCCTAGTCTTCTAGCGAAATCCAGTGAGGCTCCAGCTGCTCTTGCCAAGGTGTTTTTCTTTAGAGCACGCTGTGCTACCCAAGTGCCCCTATCGTCAAATAATACACCCAAATATGGATAAGTGGGCACATTGGTTAGCACTCCTCCTTTACAGGGAAGGGATTTATTCACCTTTTTAGGGTAACCAATTGACATTATGTGCGATTTATTAAAGTTGACCGCAAGATCCAGGGCTACCATAAAATCAATAAAAGTATTAACTAAAGATTTCAACGCATTTGGGGTCCTGGCAATTAAAACTGCGTCATCCGCATATAAAAGTGCTGGGATAGATTTAGAACCTACTCTAGGAATGTCTAGAGAAGAATTAGACAGCACTGCCCCCAAATTATTTATGTACAGTGTGAATAAAACCGGGGCAAGAATGCACCCCTGCCTTACTCCTCTTTTTACCTTCCAGGCATTAGATAAGTAGCCATCTTCATTATACCTTACAGAGGCAGTTAGATTAAGGTGGGACCAGTGCAAGAAACTTACTAAATTTGTGTCCATCCCTGTTTCTATTAGTACCATAACTTGGACCTATTTACCCTATCGAAAGCGGACGTTAAGTCCATAAAAGCCAATGACATACGTCCTTTTTTGGCTAGGGTATATTTACTGGTATTCATGAGTAAATTCATACATTGTTCCACTGTACCTCTGCCTTTGCGAAAACCAAATTGTAATTCTGACAACCCTTCCCTTTCTTCCAACCAGGTTGCTAGGCGATCTAAAATTACTTTTCCCATTATTTTTGCTGCGGAGTCCAACAAAGAAATTGGACGATAACATCCCGGGTCTTCCCTAGCACCTTTCTTAAAAATTGGCAATATCACCGCCGTTGACCATGAGTGTGGTTGACCTACCCTTATGGCTGCATTGAACACTCCGGTTAAACTTTTCACCCATACACCCGTGTCTGACTTATAGAGGTCCACCGGTATCCCATCGGGACCGGGAGCTTTCCTGGCAGACATACCCTCAATCGCTTTCTGAACCTCTTTTACATCCAAAGACAAATCTAGTGGTAAAGGACTCGGTACCCAAGAAGGGCCTATATGTTCCATAACAACCTCTGAATAAATTTGTTCAAAGTGGCTAACCCACCGGTCGGCTGGAATTACACACTCTACTTTTGTCGTATTATTATCTTTGAAGAAGGAGCTGTTTACCACTTTCCAAAATTTTGCACTATCGGCTTGTGTGCTCGCCTGTGTTAGATCGTCCCATGCCTGTTCCCTTAAAGCAGCCTTCCTTAGTTTTAAAGCTGAATCATATGCTTTTCTACAGATTTTAATCAGTTCAGGATCTCTAGGTGCGCTTTTTAAAGCAACCATAAGGGCTTTGTGGGTTTTGGAGCAATCGGCATTAAACCACTTTGCCTCATTAGTTCTTGTCTTGGTCTTTTTGCTAGTTAACTTTTTACCAATTAGCTTACTTAATTTATCATAAGCCTCTAGTACTTCATTTGGCTCGCTGGGTATGTTTAGGCAACGCTCAATTTCCTCTTTGCCCTCAATATATAACTCAGTTAAAAAGAGATCCGGGACAATTTTCTCCCATCTTATCATCTGATCCTGGGCCGTAGGCCGAAAATCCCCATTTGCTAAGGCTTTTGGCTCCACTCCCCGAAAGACCAAGAAACCTTTAGTTTCTGCAATAATGGGGTTGTGGTCGCTAAAACCAGTTTGAGCCACCCTGACCTATGTTGATACAAGGGGGCTGAAATTACAACATAATCTATGGTGGAACTGCGTCCTCTACCAAAAAAAGATGGTGTCACCTCTGCTTCTTCCCCAGGCTCTAGACAGTACAAATTATTATTTGCTAGTAAGCTATCAAGCCGGGTGCCTTGGCTAGAGTGTTCAAAATGGGCCACAGGTGGTAAATCTTCATGAGTCTCCCCATCTATCACACAGTTAAATTTACATCGATGTATATTAAAATCCCCCATTATAACTAATTTGTAGGGAGTATGTCTCTCCTGAGCGAGTTCCTCTAAAAAGACGTCAAGACCGGTCAGGTGTTCACTCTCAAAATCCCTACAAAATGTGTTGTAAAAATTTACGATCCAAAAAGTTACCCCTTTTGGAAAAGTCAGTTCTACTGCTAAAAGATGTGGCGATGAGCTTGGAAGACCCTTGACGGTACAAGATAGTTTAAGAGAAATTAGGGTGAGCAAACCACCCTTCGCTCTTCCTGCAATTGAGTAACCCTGGGCGTAGGACTACGCTACGCTCGCGTAGTTTGTGCTACTACGCACTACGCGAATTGCACGTAGCACAGTGCAAAAACGCGTAGCGGGCATTTTTTGCTTGCTCACGGTCCTCAACGTCAAGTTGGCGAGCGCGAGCGAGCAAAATGACATCCCGGCGAGACTTTTTTCTCGTTCGCGATCAGCAACATCAAGTTGCCGATCGCGAGCGTGGAAAATAAACCTCCCGGCGAGATTCTCAATGCGGGGAGGTCAGGTTTCTCATTGCGAGTGGTTGCGTATGCTCGCGACCGCTCGCGATGAGAAACTACCAGTCCGCGTTGAGAAAACTGCTGCTCGAGTACAAATCTACTCGAGCTGCAGAAAATGACCGCTTGCACTGTGCAAGATGCCGTTTGCAATGATTGCACAGTGCGGACAAGCATCCGGCACTGTGCAATCAGTGCGAACAGCATTTTCCCTACCGCACTACGCAGTTCGCGTAGCTACGCGTAGCTTGCGTAGTGCGAAGTGCACTTCGCGTAGCGTAGCGCCACTACGCAAACTACGCCCAGGGTTACAATCGAGGGGGATGCAGAATTAAAGAAAGGGGCAAAACCATGCATTACAAAAGAGTCAGAAGTATCCCAGGTCTCTTGGAGTGCAATGATATGGGCCGCCATTATTACCGCTGATCACTGTTCATCATCTTTTTTTGCCTTCAGACCAGCAATATTCCATGTCATAAAGGTGCGTACCAGGGGATCTGTCACTTTGTCACATGGTGATTCGGACGGACCAATCGATTATACTCTTACTGGATTACTTATACTAACTATGGTCACTGAAGGGATTGGCTGTCATTCCACACTGTCCAGGTCCCTTAATGGTGCGAATCTATTTGTGAGGGGAATTAATGTGTTCCTGGCAGAGCTGACTGCTTGTATTTGCGATGCCCTCCCTTGGGGCTGAGTGTATCTGTTGCCCTCCAACCTGGGGTGTAATGTCCCTTCTGGATAAAAAAAGGAAAGTGGGAAAACCTGTATTCCCGGGGACGCAGCGGCTCTCATCTGGCCTTGTAGCATGGCTCTCGCATGAGCAGGGTGAGTTACATTAACCACAATGCAATCCCCACACCTATGTTTCCTTGTAATTTTCCCTACCTAACCCACTCTTCTGGCCATAATGATGTGGGGGGCAAAGGTACGATCATGTAATAGTGTTTTCCCCAACCAGTGTGTTACCTTGTGTATTAGGTCCCTTGTTGTCTCTTTAGTATTCTCCGGTAGGGGTGGAACTCCTACTAGGACAGTCACGAGCGGGGCTGACTCGGGGGGCAAGTGTAGAACATCAGATCTCGGACTCACCGGGCTATTGAGTTTAACCGCTATCGGCCCGCTGGGTTTGTTTCCGTGCGTCTGTCCTATCTCCTCAGGTGCCACCCCGAGAGAATTACGTAGAGCTGGGGGTGTGTGTGCGGCACTTCCTTGGGCTATGCCAATTTTTGGAGGACCAGTCATTCCTTGTGGGTCTATACAACTTAAGTTCTGCATACTATCTCTAGAAGTCTGATGTGACGCGCATGTACCCTTGGTTTACTATTGTTAATTATCAACCCAGTATTTTGTGGTTGACTGTTGCAGTCATTCTCCTTAGCTTGCCCACTTTGTGCTAAGCCCATACAAACCAGGGGACTAGTGATAAGACGTTCATTAGCCTGAATAAGAAGTGATTCTAATTTATCCAACCTGACAAAAATTGGGCTAAGGTGCAATTTTATAAGTTCTGCAACTTTTAAAGAAAGGCTATTAATAATTTGACCCAAACCCACATTAATTTGATCTTCGATAGATAACACACTTTGCTTTTTCGGCTGGGGAGCTATTTTCCTGCCTCCACCTCTTTTCTTTTTTACTGGAGGCTCAAATGAAGAGGGGCCCTCATCTTGATTGCCTTCAACCTCTTCAATCAAAAGGGAGTCAACCAGTGGTGATGGCACAGGCTCACTTTGCACAGTAGGAGGTGAGGTGTTAGATGGTAACGGGCTTGAGGGCTGACTAGTCAATTCCAGCGAAAGTCAATGCTGCGTTAGGGCAATTTCATTGGACAATACGTTTGCAGCTCTGGACAAAAATGAATCTAGGGTAGTCACCGCTACCCCCCTCTAGAGCCTTTCATAGCTTGCTTCCTCTTAGACATACTTCCCCTAGCAAGGAACAGGGCAGGTCGTTTACAACTATTTGCACTAAATGCAAAAAAAAAAAACTAATATAATAAGGCTGTAATCTAATAATCAACAAGTCGTGGCAGCCAATGACGAAAGAGGCCAATTAGTACTCAGTAACACCCAAACGTTCAGCACACAGAACAGTCTGGCTGGGTTACTTAACGGACCATGTAAAACCCGTATCCCTCAGAGGCTGTACATTAGCCCCACAGTCACGAACTCACTTATTTTGTGTCCGGGCAGGAATCCATGGAAGGAGTTCAGTAGTCAATGTTCATCACTGCGGCCCATATGTCAGGAGAAGGAGGGGTGGCCCAGCCCTGCCTCTTCCTGGCAATGACGGGCAAGGACGGGCCCGCCCTTGGCCCGGGCTTTGCCAGGGCGCTGCCCGCGCATCCCGTGCTGCGGGAGCCCGCTTCGATATTTAACCAGGCGCCTCCTGGCGCTGCCGCTGATGCTGGGTGTGCGCTGTGGCTGGCGCCACAGCGCCTGGGGCGATTAGTCCTGGGGCGATTAGTCCTGGCCCCCTCCGGTCCCAACTATGCCTCCTGGCGCTCGTGTTGTAACATTAGCTCAGCTCGCCCCCACGGTGGTAATGCAGAGGAAAACATTGACGGCAGTCAGACAGGTTAAGATGGCTGCCACTGACAATCCAGGCCCATAACTGTAACTCTCCAAGCGAAAATAGAGGAAAGAGCTGCAACCTGGCGCGTGGTCAGGGGAAGGCCTATCTGGTGCAGCGGAGAACATGAGCCGTGGTAGACCAATCAGGAAGCAGCTGGCCGGCGCTACTCCGCAGAGGTGGTCCGTTCTGGTGAATCGGGGTCAGAGTGAGGTGCCGCGCGCTGAGGTTGTCATAGCCTTTAGCAGCCCTATCATATCCTTGTAAGGGGTTCAGTGATCTGAATAGATGGCTTTCAGACCTGATTTAAGGCAAACACTGACTTGTCATGAAGAGACTGTGCCTCCCACTGGTGGCAGGAGGTTTGGGGTCCCTCACTACGAACTGTACTATCTAGGGTGCCAACTACAATGGCTTATGATATAGATAGCCCAAGAGACATCACTTGAAGTGAACTGCCTCTAGCAACAGGATGTGCTCAGCGATGTGCTGGGAGGTCTCATTCCCGATAAGGGTGGCTCAGTACATTAGACCTATCAAAACTCATTTGCTGAAGATTTTTTCTCACCAATGCCTCGAACATATCAAGGGTTTTGCGAGATGTGGGTGCTAAAAAAAGCACTCTTGGGCTTAAACTCAGGATATCGCGGCTCCTCACTTACCAAAGTCGAGGGTTCCAAATTGTCAAAAAAGTACCGTATTCATAGTTTGCGCATGAATTTGAAAAAAGACTCAATGATAAGCTGTACCTAGCATGTAACAGTTCATCCGTCACATCTCCCATTTCTGCCATCCACCATGTGAGGTGTACTTTTCTCTCATGGCGATTAGCAATTTCCCATTTGCAAACAGAATCACACATATTATGATGTTTGCTGTAATCAGGCATTTCGCAGTGAGTCTGGTCTGTTACACTTGATTGTTCATGTTTACCGTGTACTTTTTTTGCATCTTCAAGATTCCACTGTTGAGTTATTTGTGTAAGAAAGACAATGAACTAACCACTGATATTGTGCTTTTATTTTCACTATCTGATGATATGTGGCTGCAACATTCTCAAATGCGTTGGTATGTTACGTTCCTTGATTTTGTTCCTGGTGTTTTGATTTTTATTGCCTGATGATATGTGGCTGCAACATTTCCAGAAGTATTGGCACGTTAAGTTCTGTGTTCTTCTAAACTAGGTGTATGATAGAATAGCGCTACTTTTGTTCATATTGTGCCATGAATTAGATCATTTCCTGCCACACGTGGCACATGCAGGTCTACATTGTTTCACAATGATGAGTTTTCCCTTAGAGGAGACCTGCTCCATACCCAGCAAACCTATTTTTACACCCATTCAACCCGTTCCAATAGGGCGCACTCCAGTTAAGGCACAGGTCACATTTCTGTAGTGCACGCAGTCTGTCGTAGGTTTCCACAAGCGTCGCCAATTAGTGGTCTT
The DNA here is from genome assembly GCA_963921515.1 of Calotriton arnoldi. Classification (NCBI taxonomy): domain Eukaryota; kingdom Metazoa; phylum Chordata; class Amphibia; order Caudata; family Salamandridae; genus Calotriton; species Calotriton arnoldi. The sequence goes on along the minus strand of CAWUFW010000899.1, from coordinate 1,823,410 downwards.
AATCATTTGCATCTGTTTTCAGCACACGCGTTCCTTTTTCAGCTTCCGCTCTATGATTCCATTTGGTTTCTTGGTGAGTTTGGTTTGTCATTTCTGTTCAGCTATTTGCGAGCCCTCCTAAATTGCTGACTCTAATTGCTCATGGGTTCATTCACCATTTGATTTATAGATTGGCAGGCTGTAGTGGAATGATTCTTCAGGAACACGGGCGGATTTTACAATATTCAATATTTTATACATATATATTTAGGCCTACAAGGGGAACGCATATAAGGAGAAAGTCCCTGCTCCAGTGTAGACTTCCTTCAGTCACCAACATTCTAACCCACAATATAAATATCCCCAACAACCTTACAAACCTTCCTACTATTACCTCATTACACTCCATGTTTATTTAACCCAATACTGAACATAGAAAATAGGCACATACTACGATGAGCATTTTTGAAAAAATATTTACATTGGCTAGGCCACAAATGTGTGAAGATCATTGTAATGTTAGAACAACTATTCTTTTGTACGGTATATGACCATAATTGATGTTATTCTTATCAGTTTGTATGAGAGATGTGTAAATGTACGAAGGCATGAGGATGTGTAAGCTAGATACTAGAATGAACTGCATTTATTCCATTAGAAACTATATATAAGAACTGAATATTTTTGATAAAAGAATATAACATAGAAACAGTGATATCTCAAATTTATTGTAATAATAAGACATATTTTTTCATTTTTTGGTCTCGCCTAGCGTTGCAGCGCGAACGTGCTGCCATCACTTTGCGAGGCATGGTGTGGAAGCTTCGTGGAAGCTCCGCCCACTCTCCGCCCATCTTTTTGATTGGCCTGTGTCGTAAATGCTGCCTTCTGATTGGGTTGTAGGTTTGTTAGTCCCGCCTTATTACGGCCATGTCGTCATTCGTGTCTGTCCTTCCATGGCTACTGGCCCCTTTACTGCAGACTACTTTCTTCCCGTGGCACCCCCCCCCCGCAGTCCAATGCCTTCTCCAGCCACCCCGTTCCGTGCCTTGTCGCCCGCATGCATTCCCACATTAATAATCACGGACTGCTCTGTCCCGGTGAACCCGACTACAGTCAATTATTCTAGCAAGCGTGTCCAATAATGTAGAAGGGACATAGGCATAGAAAAAGGACACAATTGTGGGATTTGTAGTCCAAACTCTGTAGTTTTTCCCTCTCATTCCTGGTGACTATTCAGTTTTCCCTCCAAATTTCTCCTTTGCTCTGTGCTAAGACCTGTATGTTAAACAGTGCACCCCCAGCCACCATTTTGTGTTATCAAGCCAGTGAAACCAGCCCCCCTGCCTCCCCCCAGCAACATGGATATTCTACATCAGAGGGTGCTTCTGTGAGCTGTTTAAACTGTGTTTAATAGGGACTGTGCACTTCGCTTTTTGGCCAGGAGAGGGAGTAAAGTTTTATTCAAACAGTATTGTTAGATTTCAAGTTTGTGAGGCCTTTACCTGAAGGAAGTCCAAAGTGTGGATTGAGCCTGTCTGTCTCCTAGGAGATCTGTGAATAGAGCAGCTCCCCAGCCCCAGTCCCCACCCCCAGGCCAGCAGACCTGGGACGGGGATTGGCTATTCAGCTCCCAGGCAACTCTGAGCCCTCCCCTCACACCTGCCCAGGCCCCTTAAGGCTTTGCTGGGTGCACCCCAAATCATTCTCCTCCATCTTGTGAGTTGCAGCCTACCTGTGCCCCAGATTGCAGTGAGCAGAGGCCAGGAAGTGGTAAGGAGGCAGACTAGTGCTGTCTCTTCCCCCTCCCCCCCCTCCAAAGTTTTTTATTTTATTTTTTAAACGATTTTCCCTTTCTGTGATTACTGTCTTTGCCTGTGGTTGTTACAGTTTAAAATTGTAGTTTTAACCTGCCTGTGATTGCATATTTTATCACCTGTTTTGTGTTTTAAACTTGTGGTTTTCCTGCCCATGATTGCTTCCATTTAACGTGTTGAATTGTGGGATTTGCAGTCCAAACTCTGTAGTTTTTCCCTCTCATCCCGGTGAACACGACGCTGACTGACGCCAGCTACAGACACGCAGGGGTACTGCTGAGGAAAACATTTTCCAGATCTAGTCTGACGCCTGGCGGTAATTCTAGGGTAAGGAATCTATAAATAACAGTCGCTTTCAGATCCCTATCCCAATGCGCTCACGTGACCGATTAGACTGAAAGTCCCTTTATCTGACAATGATATACAAACCCTCCGCTTGCCATATAACTCTGCACTCCCGGATATAGCGGACAATCAGGGTATAATCCATCCAATCCCAACAAACCCACACAGAGCTCCAAGGCTCAACCTTACAGACGTCAACAAGCACAACCTCAGGCAAATTACCCTCGCACACTCCATCCCAGCAGACCACAAACCCGAATTAAAATGCATGTTAATCAACTGCAGATCGGCTTCAAGACAAGGCGGAGATATTGCCAACCTTATTCTCACACATGATCTTGACCTGCTAATCCTGGCTGAAACCTGGCTAAATGACTCCTCTGCTCATATCCTTGACATTCTAGTCCCTCCTAACTCTGGCATTACTCAGATAGGCAAAACACACAAGATGATGGACGGAATGTTGCACATTGGCAAACATTCACCCCCAGTCACAGATCTGGGTTTAATCCATCGTTATTTTGCTTCACCACGCCACCCCAGTTCAGACATAGCCATATGCAAATCAGTCTTCACCCTGTGCCTCATGGGAACAGTCCAGACCGAACTGCCAAGCCATGTCTTCCCTGGACCGGAATCAAGCATCCTAGGACCGGTTTCGGGCTTTCAGCCCTCATCAGCCAGGATAGCTTGACTCCAGTGGCGTAGTGAGCACGGGACCCACGTCTGGGCATACCCTTCCCACTTAGGGCGAAATGCAAAACACACAAGATGATGGACGGAATGTTGCACATTGGCAAACATTCACCCCCAGTCACAGATCTTGGTTTAATCCATCGTTATTTTGCTTCACCACGCCACCCCAGTTCAGACATAGCCATATGCAAATCAGTCTTGACCCTGTGCCTCATGGGAACAGTCCAGACCGAACTGCCAAGCCATGTCTTCCCTGGACCGGAATCAAGCATCCTAGGACCGGTTTCGGGCTTTCAGCCCTCATCAGCCAGGATAGCTTGACTCCAGTGTCGTAGTGAGCACGGGACCCACGTCTGGGCATACCCTTCCCACTTAGGGCGAAATGCAAAACACACAAGATGATGGACGGAATGTTGCACATTGGCAAACATTCACCCCCAATCACAGATCTGGGTTTAATCCATCGTTATTTTGCTTCACCACGCCACCCCAGTTCAGACATAGCCATATGCAAATCAGTCTTGACCCTGTGCCTCATGGGAACAGTCCAGACCGAACTGCCAAGCCGTGTCTTCCCTGGACCGGAATCAAGCATCCTAGGACCGGTTTCGGGCTTTCAGCCCTCATCAGCCAGGATAGCTTGACTCCAGTGGCGTAGTGAGCACGGGACCCACGTCTGGGCATGCCCTTCACACTTAGGGCGAAATGCAAAACACACAAGATGATGGACGGAATGTTGCACATTGGCAAACATTCACCCCCAGTCACAGATCTGGGTTTAATCCATCGTTATTTTGCTTCACCACGCCACCCCAGTTCAGACATAGCCATATGCAAATCAGTCTTCACCCTGTGCCTCATGGGAACAGTCCAGACCGAACTGCCAAGCCATGTCTTCCCTGGACCGGAATCAAGCATCCTAGGACCGGTTTCGGGCTTTCAGCCCTCATCAGCCAGGATAGCTTGACTCCAGTGGCGTAGTGAGCACGGGACCCACGTCTGGGCATACCCTTCCCACTTAGGGCGAAATGCAAAACACACAAGATGATGGCCCAGAAGACCAGGTGGAGGCATCGCCTGCATACACAACATCAACTTATCTGTCAAACATGCACAAACCCCTGTTCTATCCACCTGTGAATACCTTTGCCACCTTATTTCCTGCAATAACAGACCCTTATGTAAACTACACACGATCGACCACCCACCAGGAGGCAATATAGGTTTCATGGAACAAATTATGGAAACCATTGTAACAAATGCTGGCCAACATTACACGCAAATCTTCCTCGGAGACTTCAACATCCACTGAAATGATCTGAACATTCCCGCAATTAACAGTTTTAAAACTTCCTTGCTGATCTTAACCTGACCCAATTTTGCGACAGACCCACACACAACAAAGGATCAACCTTAGATCTTATCATTGCGATGCCCAACGCAATTAAATTTGAATCTACCCTCCCCTGTGATTGGTCTGATCACCACTGTATCACATTCTTCATCAGGGTTGCGTGACAACTAACACAGCACAACCAAGGAAACCCAGATGCTGGAAAAAGGAGCATGCACAACATCAACCATAACAAACTGTTCTCTTTTAGCCACAATATCTGGCCTCCTCCTGAAGAGATATCAGATGTCCTTGGTCTTACAAATCATTACACTCGCTCCATGGTGACTGTCCATGATGCGGTCGCTCCATTACAACTAAAAAGAGTCCCCGCAAAAGATTCCACACCATGGTATAACGGTAGCCTTAATCATGAAAGACGCAACCTGAGGTTAGCTGTACGTCAGTGGCGATCAGCTCCTTACCTTGAACACTTCAAGCATTTGAGATCACTGAGGAATAGTTACAACAATAGCATCAGATCCTCGAAAGCAAACTATTTCAGAAACCAGTTGGATCAAGCTAACAACTCTCCCCAAAATGTTTTTGATCTCATAAAAGCCCAATCGAATGACGCACCCCTCCTTTCCCTTGCTGGACTTATTTAACTGCCAAATTGGTAGAATTTCGCCTCCTTCGTTCTCCAGAAGACAGATAGCTTGTTAAACAATCTGCAGACTTCTGTGGAACAATGTCCTCTCCCACCTCAATCCATCCTCTCTACCTCCTAGTCTACTGTTCCTTTGTGTCCCACGGAATACCTCCCCAAAAACAACACCTCTGGGAACTCTTTTGAAACCTTTGAGGAAAATACCATTCATAATATTCTAACAACGCTCAAACCCTCAAACCACTTCAATGACCCTCTACCTCCCAACTTCTTCAAGGAGATCATACCCGCATTGCTCCCACTTTGGACCAAGATTGTTAATGCCTCCCTCCTTCAAGTTGGGTCAGGTTGCCCCATCCTAAAAAACAACGAAAGCAGACCAAATTGACCTAAACAACTTCTGTCCGATCTCCAATATTCCTACCTTGGCAACGCTTCTGGAAAAATGTGTTGACATCCAACTCTGTAAACACATAGATCAATTCTGACTATTGGATCAATTTCAATCTGGTTTCCGTCCAGGGCACAGCACCGAATCGGCTATGACGCACATAGTGGACGATGCCCTAGAAATGCTGGATCAGAACCAATTCTGTCCTTTAATCCTCCTCGACTTATCATCAGCATTTGATACGGTTAAGTATGACAGCCTTCTTGACCTTTTGGAACACCGTATGGGGCTTTCAGGATCAGTCCTTAACTGGTCACCTCCTTTCTCCAGAACAGGTCTCAAAGAGTCAAGGTTAATCACTCACTATCACAGACAACGCCTATCACAGTAGGGGTCCCACAGGGCTCCTGACTCTCTCCCACGCTATTGAACCTGTTCTTGGAACCTCATACAGAAAAATTGCGTTCCTCCAACATCCTCTATCATATGTACTCTGACGATCCCCAACTATACCTAAAAGTCTCCTACCCAGAGGACATCAGTTCCCTCAACACAACTCTTCAGAAAACTCAAAACTGACTAACTTCCAATCACCTTAAACTAAACACTCAAAAAACTGAATTCCTACTAATCGCCCCTCCTAACCAATCACCTGCCATTGAAGACTGGCTAAAACTCCTTACTGCCCTCAACTGCATCCCACAAGTCATTCATTCTGCAAGATCTTTGGGATTAACTCTCAACAAGAACCTCAACATGCAGAAACACATCAGCGCCTCCACCAAAGGAGTGAATCACCAAATGAACATTCTTAGGAAATTAAAAAACGACGTTAAGCCCCACCGACGTTAAGCATGCAGTGCAAGCTCTAGTGATTCTAAGGCGAGACTATGGAAGTGTAACCCTCTCTGGACTGCCCTGGAGGAGTCCTAACTTTACTACTACTAAATGCCTTCTGTGAATACCAAAAGTAGTAAGTTTAGGATTTGATCTCAGTTTAGTAGTAGTAAAGTTAGGAGTCCTAACTTTACTACTACTAAATGCCTTCTGTGAATACCAAAAGTAGTACGTTTAGGATTTTATCTCAGATTAGTTCTGTGAATCGGACCCTTAGAGAGCTTTCTATGGTTGTCTTAGACCACTAAAATCACCATAAGGGTTGTCTGGATTAGTGCAGGATGCTACACTTGCATAAGTGAGCACCATATACTAAGCCAGATTCTTACAAGTGTAATTTCCAATTGGGAAGAGATTTGACCTCTAAATTTTGTGTCTCTGGAATAACAATTTAAAATAACATCTCATGGTGAAGTCAGATTTAAAATTGCCATTCTGAAAATTGCACTTTTAGAAAGCTGCCATTTTATTACTTTAGCCATTTGGTACCTGCTGCTTGTCTCTGATTGCATGTCTGGGTTAGGTGACAACCGGGCTTTGTGTATTCCCTCTAGACAGCCACACACAAAGGGAGCTTAGGTGTGACTTGATCGGCCATCTGTGTCCTGATAGGCCATCCAGGGCAGGAAGGGAAGGAGGAGCTGGACATAGCCTCACACTTACAACTGAATAGGCTGTGTCTTGTCCCCACACAAAGGGCTGCATAACCCCCAATAGTGAGTCTGGAGCCAGGGCAGAAAAGGCAGGGAACTCTCTGCACTTCAAATACACCTCTTTGGAATCTCCCCCTCGTAAAAGGCCCAGCTGGTTATAAATACTGGACCTCAAACACCACCACTTCAGTATACTTCTGGAGGTGTGGGTACTCTGCCAGGAAGAAGGACTGCTGTGCTGCCGAAAGGACTGACACTCTGCTGGACTTTGCTCTGCTGTGCTGACCTGCTCCCTGCTGCCCTCCTTGCCTGGGTGAGAAGGACTGGACCCACATCACTTGAACCCAGAACCCAGAGTGTGTCTTCCAGGGCTTGCCTCCTGATCGAAGTCTCAGGGGCATAATTGACTTCCAACTCAACTGCCTCAGCACTGGGACTCTGCTATCTGTGAGTTTGCCCTGCCAAGTGGTGCTACTCCAGTCCTGGGACCTTGGAAGTGGATTAAAGTGCTGCACCTGCAGAATCCACACATCACTGTCAATGCAGCAGCTCGGAACTGGCACATCTCTACAACTGCGGACTCATCATTGCTGTTGTGAGGATTGCCTCTGATGCACCATCGATTGCTTGGCACATCGACTACACTCCTGATGCATCTCTACCGTTGCACGACTCGGAACCGACACATCGCCTACATGTGTGGACCATCCTCAACGCATCACTTTATCTGCACCCCATATATAACGATGATGCATTGCTTCATCTGTGCCCCTCAAATCGACGTCCATGACGTAACTAAGGTACTTTTGCAGTGGGCCAAGGCTGGACCATTTATCCAACCCGCGGCAAAGCTGGGGTTATCTATGCTTTTCACATCTTTGAACGTCATAATGACCAAGCTGCACCCTTCTCAAAGAATAGTGGCTGATAGAAAACAAAAAAGTATTATTCAGCAAAGGTAGGCCAGTTAAAGGCCATCGGGAAAATTCATATGAGTACTTTTGTGCCAAGAAAGTTTAGCTTAAGGCTAGAAAGGGAGCTAGAAAGGGAGGCATTTTTGCCATGGCTGGTATCACTGTTCAACACTTTGATTTAACAAACACCATGTAAACACAATCTAACATGTTGCAATTCTTTTTAATGTACTGTTTATTCACCTGCTTATTTGCAACCATTAACATTTATTCTTATATTCTGCATTAAATTAAGGAATTATTCATTTAAAAGGTCATATTGAAAACTATGGTGTGTACTCAACCATTGGGAAACGTGGTTCTGGAGCGCTTTTTTTCGGAGTTTAGAGAAAGCTGCATACTGCAAACATCCTATCTGAAGGCCACGGGCTGGCATATATGTGCTTTTCACAACTCTGAACGCTATAACAGAGCTACGCTATGTCTTTATCAAAGCACAGTACCTGATCAAAAACAACTTTATTACTCAAACAAGGTTTGTGTGCTAAAGGCCATCAGAAAAACTCATATGGGCACTTTGGTGACAAGAAGGTTTAGCTAGAGGCTAGAAAGGGGGTTATTTTTAACATGGCTGGTTTCATCATTGAATGCTCTGATTTAACAAATACAATCTAAACACCATCTAAGATTCTGTAATTCTTTTTAATGTACGGTTTAATCACCTGTTTAATTACAACCATTAACATGTATTCATCTTGGGCCAGATGTACAAAGCTTTTTTACATTTGCAAATGGCCGGGTTCGCGGAATCGGACCATTTGCAAACACAGAAAGGTTTTCAAAATGTACAAAGCCCTATTTGCAATTTGGAAACCTATTTCCGAATCGCAAATTGGGTTTGCGATTCGACATTAAGAAGGGGAGTGTTTAGGGAGTCCTTTCCTAATACCTAGTCACAGTGAAATGTTTTGAGACCAAAATGCGATCTCAAAACATTTGCATTTTACAGCCTACTTTAAGTAGGTGGTAACCCATTTGTGAATGTTTATAAAAACATTTTTGAGAGCAGGCTCCATGAAAAGAAAACGTTTCATTTTCATTTTGAAATGCATTCCATTTTCCATTAAGGAAAACAGGCTGCAAAAAAGCTTTATTGAAAAGCAATCACAATCATGGTGGTCTGCTAACCCCTGCAGGCCATCATCCCTGTGACTTTTGTGATTCCCATCGGATCACAACCCGAGACCTACTTCATTTATTTTCATGAGGAAGATCTATTTGCGACTCAATGTGAATTGCAAAATCTGTAATACACACATTTGCACATGGGTGTTTGTGATTACAAAATAGTGAATCGCAAAAATTTGCAATTTGGTAATCACAAATGTTTACCTACATACAACTGGCCCCTAGTCTGCAATTGATTAGAGAATTACACATTTACAAGATTTTATTGAAAATTATTGTGTGTGCTTAACCATGGGAAAAAGCGGATTTTGAACTCACAAATAATTTAATAATTCTGAAGTCTCACACAATTAATCGTTCTCCTAAATACACTATCCTTGATTATGGCTAGGGGTGGGCGGAATTTGCGTAGTCGCGCTACGCAAAGCTCCGCGAAACGGTAAAAAATCTCCGCGAGCACGCAAAAGTTCCGCGAACACGCGGAATTGCTTGTTCCGTCCGTTTGCGATGCTTTTTTCCTGTTCGGGAACGCTGTTTGCGTGCTCGGGGAGAAATATCTCGCGAACACGCATTTTGAAAGCGCGAACAAGCACAAAATTCCGCGAAGTTGCATTTCGCGGAATTTTGGGCAATTCCGCGTTCTCCGCGGAACGCGAAATTACCCAAATTCCGCAAATTCCGCGAGCGGAACGGAATTTACTGCCCAGGCCTAATTATGGCATGGTAAGTACGTGGGTTACAGTCTGCTCTGACTTCCTGGCTCGAGTCGGTAAACTGGTGCCAACTTGCACTTTTCAGGGTTTTTGAGTGTCTAAAACTGGGCTATATTTGCTGGTGAAAACAATTCAAAGCTGCCCCACTCCCCATACTTACCAATAACAGGAAACTTCTCTTTGGATGCAAATTTCTTCTCTGTCAAGGACTTCATGATCCAGTTCAGGGACTGGGACACCTGGAACAAAAATCATTTTTTAGTTTCCAAGTTGGACAAAGAACATGAATCGGTCAACAGTTCAAGACTATGTGTAAAAAAAAAGGGAACCAAGAGACAATAATGAGGTAGGGAATGAAAATCTGATAAGCAGGACTGGTCACAAAGTGTCTTATAAATTGAGACAGTGTGTACGTTCGCATTCGTTTTTACAGTATCTATTTTAAAATTTAAATACTCTGCTTTGAAGCACAGCCTATCAGGATTCGGACTCCATCGTGCATGGACTTAAGGAAACATGCTAAAGACCCACATTAACTACCTGTGGAGTCTGGGAGAAGCAACCCACCGCATTCCTCAGGTTGTTAGTGCACTGCTGTAGCTAACAGTGGCTCTTTAATCAATAGTCCACCTATATATTTTTTTATGTACACATATTTATTTACCATGCATAGTTATTTAAGACCATTACATATAAACTAAAAACAGATTAACCCTTTTGCTGCCAGGCCGACCCCCCCACCCCCCACCCTTCTTGCAATGCCCTTTTTTGGCTATTTGGGGTAGTTCGTGCTTAGGCCCCCATTACATTTTGGCCACATAAGGTATCTATGCCATATTTGCGTCCTATTATTCCAACATCCTGAGAATTCTAAAGGTACCAATGGTTTGTGGATTCCCCTGGTGGGGACTGAGAAATTAGGCTCAATACAGCTACATTTTGTGTTTGTTGGGAAAAACTGGAAAAAGGTACTTCAGAAGAAAGCATCTGGTTCTTTCCATGCAAATGGTATCAACCAACGGTTTGCGGTGCTGAAATTACCATCTTTCCAGCTTTCAGGAACAGATAGACATTTGTCAGAAAACTAACATGTTCTACACAGTTTTGGCATTTTACTGCGACATAGCCTATTTTTCCTATTTTTGTGCTTTCAACCTCCTTCCAGGTAGTGGTGGAAATGGGTGTGAAGCCAATAATGGATCCCGGAAAAACTATACATTCCTGAAAAGTGGACAAAATTCTGAATTCAGCTAGGAGTCATTCGTGTAGCTCCTTCAAGGTTTTCCTATAGGAAAGTAACAGTTAAAATAAAAAAATATTGAAATTGAGTTGAAAAAAATGCCATTTGTGCCTATATTTTCACCTGTAACTTCTTCTAACTATGGTAGATTTTTGAAAGCAATATACCGTTACATACGCTGGAGCTTTCTGATTGTGGGGATACATAAGGCTTGTAGGTTCACCAAGAACCCAAGGTACCGAGAGCCAATAACTGAGTTGCACCTTGTAATGGTTTTCATTGTGTACCGGGTATACAGGTATTCATTTGCTAAAACATAAAGAGTGAAAAATAGGCATCAAGGTAACCTATGCATTTCTGAAATGGGAACAAGATATGGAGTTTAGAAGCAGTGGTTATTTGTGCATCTTTGAAATTGTGGGTACCTGTATTAGCATGTTAATAAGAGGGTATTTTTCAAAATAACTTATTTTTTACATACTGTCTTACATTTGGAAGGCAGAAATGCATAGAAAGAGAATCGATAATAACACTAGTTCTACTACTCTTTGTTTCACTAAGTCTCTTGATAAAAATGGTACCTCACTTGTGTGGGTAGACTTAGTGCCCACGGCAGGAAACGGGCCAAAACGCAACATGGATACATCACATTTTTCCACTGAAAACTGACCCTTTTTTTTTTACAATGTGCCTAACTTTGGCCCTAGTTCAGCTGGCACCTAGGGAAACCTAGCAAATCTGTACATTTTTGAAACCTAGACACCCAGGGAAATCCAGGATGGGGTGACTTGTGTGGCTCTCACCAGGTTATGTTACCCAGAATCCCCTGCAAACCTCACTTTGTAAAAAAAAAAAAAAGAAAATCCTCACATTTCTTTGATAGACAATGACACCTCACTTGTGTGGGTAGGCTTATTGCCCGCGACAGGAAATGGCCTAAAATGCAACGTGGACACATCACATTTTTCCACAAAAAATGACCCTTTTTGGCAATGTGCCTAGCTGTGGATTTTGGGCCCTAGCTCAGCCAGCACCGAGGGAAACCTACCAAACCTGTACATTTTTAAAAACTAGACACCCAGGGGAATCCAGGATGGGGTGACTTGTGTGGCTCTCACCAGGTTCTGTTACCCATAATCTATTGCAAACCTCAAACTTTGTAAAATAAAAATACATTTTCCTCATATTTCTGTGATGGAAAGTTCTGGAATCTGTGGAAAGCCACAAACTTCCACCCACCCAGTATTTCCACAAGTCTCTCGATAAAAATAGTACCTCACTTGTGTGGGTAGGCCTAGTGCCTGCGACAGGAAAAGCCCCAAAATGCAATGTGGACACATCCCATTTTTCCAGTGGAAACTGACGCTTTTTTTGCAATGTGCCTAGCTGTGGATTTTGGGCCCTAGCGCAGCTGGCACCTAGGGAAACCTAGCAAACCTGTACATTTTTTAAAAATACACACGCAGGGAAATCAATTATGCGGTGATTTGAGTGGGTGGCTCTCACCAGGTTCTGTTACCCAGAATCCCTTGCAAACCCAAAACTTTGTAAGAAAAAAATACACATTTTCCTCACATTTCTGTGATGGAAAGTTCTGGAATCTGCGGGGTGACACTAACTTCCACCCACCCAGCATTCCCCCAAGTCTCCAGATACAAATGGTACCTCACTTGTGTGGGTAGGCCAAGAGCCTGCAACAGAAAATGGCCCAAAACTTATTGTGCAGACATTAAAATTGTCTATCATAAAAGAACCTGGTTTTGTAATGGAGTCACCTGCGTTTTTTGTTTTTTGTCCCGGGTTCGACGGCCATCTAAGGAAACCTACCAAACCCAGACATTTCTGAAAACAAAACACCCGGGGGAGTCCAGGGAGGTGTGGCATTCTTGGATCTTCTAACGTTTTCTTACCCAGAATTCCCTGCAAACCTCAAATATAGCAAAACAAATCACATTTTCCTCATTTTTCTGTGTGGGAAGGTTGTGGAATCACCGGGCGACACAAATTTCCTATCAACCAGCGTTATTGTGGAGATTTCAAAATTATCTATCACAAAACGACCTGGTTTTGTAAGGGGCGCACTTGCGTCTCTGGTCCCGGGCTAGGTGGCCATTTAAGGAAACTTACCAAACCCAGACATTTCTGAAAACTAGACACCCAGGGGAGTCCAGGCAGGTGTGGCTTGAGTGGATCCCCCAAAGTTTTCCTACACAGAATCCCCTGCAAATCTACAAATTTACCTAAAAAAATCAAATTTTCCTTACATTTCTGTCTGGGATCACCACACCGGCACAAATGTCCTACAGACCAGCATACCCCTTGGTCTCCCGATAAAAATTATATCTCACTCTCAGCAGTGGGGTGGTCCCTTGCATACCCTGCCAGGAACTCCTGGAGTTGTATTCTGGTAGGTGTGGACCCAGTTCTTATTTTTTTAGCTTTACAGAGAAGTCTTAACTCTCCAACCTCAAGGTTGGAGTAAGGGGTGAGGTCGAGCTCCTCAGCCATCCTCTTTGGGTTGCTCATTGTTTTACTAAAGAGGGGTTCTTTTTTAGAAGACCTACACAAAAATAGTAGTTCCCCCTAACTTCAGTAAATCTTACAGCTTCTAAAAAGACTACAGGGACTTAATCCAAGGCCCTAGTAAGACTTTTGAAATTTGGAAAATAGTCAATTCAAAAAATGAGTTGTACTAAAGTCAATTTTTGGATTCCTATCATGTGATCAGGTGTTGACTAAGTTAGTCCAATAAATGCAAAGCCATAGACCCCACTGCTGATCCACCAACATAGGAAGATGGCTCTGTATATACTATACCAAACTAAGTTATAGTGTGCACAGAGTCCAGTGGATCCCCAGAGGTATAGCAGAGGCTAAAGTAGATAATCACTAACAGCTCTCTTTGTTGTAGTGTGGTCGAGCAGTTACGCATATCAGGAGGGTGTGTTAAGCATTTATTGTATTCACTCAGACAAGAACTGATGGCACACACTCAGAGACTGAATCCAGAAAAATTAGGTAAGTATAAAAAGGTATACTTAAGTGTTATTTCTAGAACCAAGCAGGACTTGGTCCAGGTATGTAAAATATGCTTTCAAATGCAAGACTTTGCAAGAAAATGCAATTGTGGTTGAAATTGGGACCACTACAGGTTTGTATTTGCTTTTAAAACAGTTCAAAATACATTGGAATTACTTTGGATTAGTTTTGGATTACTTTTTAGTTACATCGACTACTCGGGCTGATATGCCTAGATATCACACCGTGGATCCCACAGTACAAAGGTGAGTAAGACAATTTTGGGTTCAAAGCAAAGTTACTTTGATTTCCATACAAAAGTCAGTTCCACACTCAGAACATTTTCACAACAAGGGTTCCTATGGAAGAAAGGAATGTTATTGGTTTGCAGATAAGTAAATGTCCCGCAAGAATAGCTGTTTGGGGTTAGAACCAAGGTTCCCCAAGGTTCAAGGAGGCACTCAAATCGCACCACAAGCGGCACTAGGGTGGCCGGGTGCAGAGAGAAGGGGCCCAATGTTAGCCAGTGGGGCTAGGGGGCTTTCGGTCAGGGGCTGCTTACAAGCAGGCCACTGAGTTGTGGAAGAAGAGCTCCAGGGGTTAGGATCAGCACTGCAGGGGCCAACAATCAGCACCGGAGCTGCACCACCAGAGGCACGGATGCGGCCGGATACAGGGTGCCAAGGAGACGTCAGGAGGCCTCTTGGTTTCAATGGAGATCTCTGGTTTTGGAGAAATGCTGCAGGCTCGGTCAAGGAGGTTTCCTGAGAGCGACCACCAGCAGGAGAGGTGAGTTGGATTGTTGAGGGATGCTTGTGTTACATCCCGCATAGAGGCCCTAATGTAGATTTGTTCGTACATGCCCTAAAATGGACGTATTCATATTTACCCTAATATGGTCATATTCGTACTTGCCCTATTATGGTCATGGCGGCATATGCCCAATTATGGTCACAACTGTACATGTCCTATTATAGTATGATTCCTTATATAGGCATGCTCTTTCACCTACATTGGTCCCAGCTAGTACACAACGAGCTCTGAGGGCGTAACGTTATCTATCCTGTGGTTATGAATACAGCAGGGTTCTTCCAAACACAGGCCCACACTGTACACATTAATTATGCATGGCTCTCTAAGAATACACCACCGGCATAATATGTATGTACAAAGTTCACCCCTGACGTCTTCCTCATGTCCAATACAAACCATACTGAGGACCGAGACTCTTCAGGGTATAAATATACCACATCTTGCCCCGCTAAGACAGAGGGAACCGAGACTTCCATGCTGACACACTGACCAGAGATGTTGAGGCTCCTGCATGCAGTCGCTCCAGCTGACAGTGGTCTGACACAACCCGGACGGGGTGTCCAACTCGAGACCAGGACGGTGTCCCACACTCTCTCTATTTCAGGTATGGGGGTTCGACTCAATCCTAGAAGGATTCTTGGCTCTTAGCTTCTAAGACCTACACACATATGCTAGGTACACACAAGTACATATAGGTAGGCATCGTAGGAGTATGCGCACCTGCATAATGCTTTTCTATTCATGTATGTACTCATGATTATCGCAATATGGTAGAACTGTTCTATCCCTTTGCTTTTATCATACTGCTGATAATATATCTCTGCTATTGTCTGCTGGTTACTGCAGCACATATATTTTACACTAGAATAACAACTGTTCAATAAATACTTATTGAAACGCCTAACTGTTTATTCTGTGTAACTCTCTGAGACAAACCGAATAAGTGAGCACGAGTGACTGAGCGAAAGGTAGTGCATTGTTTCCACGATTCTGAGGGAATCAGGGTTGTCATGATCTAAGGTTGCCAGAAACTAATCTCTCCCCGATAAGAGGAGACACTAGTGGCACTGCGAGCTAGCTAATGCAAACCAGACTAACTTATACGGTGGGGATGCACGGAGTCAGTCTGCCACCAAGCCCGCAGTATATGTTATCCAAACGCGCAGGTCCTGCATGGGTACTATAGGAGCTACATGGCATGGCGCCACCAACGTTGGTTTGGTACTTATTTAACAGTAGAATCTGAGTAGTTCAGTCGTGCTATTCTCAGAGAACCTACTCACAAAACCCCAGAGACGTCTGGAGTGGGTGGGCACAAAATCCGCCGCAGCTGAGTAGTACGAAAATAATATTTATTGGCTGTTGGTTATTCAAGCTTGAAGGACATATAAATCCCACAATTTTGCATTTACACCTTATCTTAAAATTTCCTTAAACACCCTTCTTCCGCTTAAAATTGGTTGAACAAACAGAAGCAACAGGGAGAGTTGTAACAGACTCTTCGGTTTAGGAGAAGAAGACCCTGAAGATGCAATACAAATTGCACCAAATTTCAGAAGGGCAGTCACCATAAAACTTCTAGAACATGGCTTAAGAGCCAGGGGTGGTAAAGTAATTTTCGTGATTGAGGCACACAAATCAAACAAAACAGAGGTGTTCTATTCATGGGTTACATTCCCAGCAGCAAATGCAACTACAGATGTATTTCACTACTACCTAAGAGAAGAAACACCAGAGGACCATACTCCTTTTGAGGAGACAGAGATTCCGCTCACTTACCAGGAGCATAATTACTGGTTTAAAGGTGCCCTACCCCACATACGAGGAAGAGCAAGATTAGGCCCGCTCGGAGGAGCAGGAGCCACATGGCCCATATTAGCGGCATACACACCGCATCCTGACATTGACACATTGCCACAGCCAGAATTACTCATACAACACAAAGATTTAATTAAAATCTACAGAAACCTCACACAATTTGTGATGAGGACTTTAACAGTTCAGCCTGCACCAGATGCAGCACAAGATACTCCAGTCCAGAGTACAGTTAATAAAATTACTCCACAAACATTACACGCGGTAATGGGCAAAATGCCAGCAAAACGTGAACAAATCCCATTCTGGATAGCTCAGAAAATAACTCAGCTTGAGGCAGTATTCCCGAAAACTACCACCTGTGATAAACACAGAATTTTAACAATCTGCTTGCCCATGGGTCTCACACCACAAGTAGAGGACTGTACCTCTTGGGGTTTAGTCTTTGCTGCCATATATACCAGAACACATGGTATCCCGTCCTTAGCAGTAGTACCTGACGTATTGAGACAGATACAAAATGAGTATGGAGCAGAACCTACCCTAAACTTAGGGATGAAGTTACTAAATAACTTTGACCAGGTATCAGCCATAATACTAGCTAACATTAAGGGGAAGCAGCTTTAGTGGCGATCCGCCAACGCCTAAGGGAGTTCGGTCCAGACGACCAACAACACGAACTACCCAAAATAATTGAAACTGCATATGAGGAACTAGGCAGAGACAGTTTGGGTGGGAAAGCATTAAAACCACAACTGGTGGGCAGTCCTGAAAAGGACAATACGAAGCAGACACCTACTTCTTCTAAAAAGAAGTGGGAAAATAAAAAGCAACAAAGGTCTAAAGACAACAGATCTCAATCCAGAGGTAGGTCTCCTCAACAGGAGCCCTCTGAAAGGAGGTATAACCTCAGGAATAGGGATAATATTAAAAAACGTGACAGGTATCAGGATACTGATACTCGTTCCTCTCGTTCCTTTCAGGGTTCATCAAAAAACTCCGAGAGGGAAGGACGGTCAAAGGAGCGTACAAAGTCCAGAGACACGCAACGCGCTGCGGACTACGCACCTAAAAAATAAGATAAACAAAAATCAAAACCTCAGTTCAAAAAGAAGGTAAGAGGTCTCAAGATCAGACATGCCGAGAATTCTGAGGACACAGCTTCTGAACGGGGAATGGGCTCTGACGATGCTAGACAGCGCGGCAGAAGTAACAATAGCTCGCCAGAACCTGAAGGAATTTCTGGTGACAGCGGAATTGAGTGAGTATATCACGGTGGAAACACCTGATACTCGGGTAAGTGTCCCACATAAGTTACATGAGATAACACTCCGGATGGAGGGGGACAAGCCCAGAAAATTTAAAGGTCTATTTTGGAAAAATCTGTCATCTGGTTATGACATTCTATTAGCAGAACAAGACTGGCCACCAGCATTCGTCATGGAGTGCCCTAGGGGAGAAACGATAATTTTTCCAACCTTTTTTGACCTCGTTCCCATTCACCTAAAACATGCATATGCGCAGGAGTGGGCGGTTGCCCTAGCTCCAGCATTGTATAAAAATCATGCTGGTTGGGATGAGGAGTCAACCCACCACGTGATCCCGTTAAAAGTTTCCCCAAATGCTCAAAGGCAATACCCTATAAAGCAGGAAGCTAAAAAACAAGTCAGGGAGATCCTAGATCAACTTGAATACCAGGGGGTGATAGAAAATTGCACTTCACCTATGAACAATCCTTTGTTCCCCGTAGCCAAACCTGACAACACATATCGTCTAGTTTTAGATTACAGACATTTAAACACTTGCACAAAGACATTTGCAGTTCAAAATGCACACAGTGCCGCATTAATGAATAACATTGTGCGCAAAAAATACAAAACAACGATTGATATCTCAAATGGATTTTTCTGCCAAAATATAGCGCCTGAAAGCAGGTATCTGACCGCATTCAGTGCATTAGGGTCCCACCGGCAATTCTGCCGACTCCCCCAAGGGTATAAAAATAGCCCGGGGTTGTTTTCAGCAAGGGTAACAGAGTTACTCCAAAATGTAGATGAAGAAGCATTGTCCTATGTGGATGATATTTATCTTACGGACGATGACTTAAAGAGGCACTTGACCAGGGTGAGCACCATTATTATGGGATTCGCCTCTGAGGGCTAACAAATTTAAATTCAAAAAATCAAAAATTGCCCACCTCAATGTTCTGTTTTTAGGATACGAGCTGTCAAGTGAGGGAAAAAGCCTGGCAGCTAACTTTTTAGAAAAGTGTGCGCTGCTCCAACCTCCAAAATCATTAAAGAATTTACAATCAATTCTGGGATTCCTGGGGGGGCGTGGCTGGCTGTGCCGCGAAATGGCCGCTTGTTAAGCGAGCTCCGCCGGCCGGAGTCAGAATCCTGCTGAAATATCCGTTTAGACGGTGCACCGACAACAAGTAGCTGGCGCGCTAAGAGGGGCGAATAGTGCAGAGGTGATCGGCACCCTGCCGGCTCATATCGGAGCCAGACCGGAGGAGCAGTGAGCTCCGTGGTGCGGCACCGGAACAGCAAAGTCAGCGGTGGAAGGGAGCGGCGGCCTGACTCCACACTCGAGGCCGCGGTCACCGCGCCGGTGCAGGCCGCACTGACGGCGGAACGCAAACCACGATATACAGGCCCTGGAGGTGTGGGCAGACTACCGGAGACCGCCAGGCTATAGCGGTGAGTGCCACCGGGAGTAGATACTCCGTAGACAGATATCGCCGCGCCTCAGGGGGTACGCAACAGCCCCGGCGAGAGGGAGGCCTGAGCAGGCTATATGCAGTGACGAGAACGGTGGGGTGCTGGTGAAGACGCCTTCAATCGGAGGACGCCTGGTGGGCACTGTTAGGAGCTGAGGCACCGTTGGAGAATCCGAGGGGAGGGCATTTATACGCCTCGTGAAGCCAAGGACTGAGAGTGCTAGGTGCAGCTACCTGGACATCCACTGGCTCGGGGGTGAGAATACATCCGATTCCCCTCAGGGGTGACTGTATTACCTGCAAGACGTATGTATTGCCCACCTGCGGGGCTGGCGAACGGTGATGGTGGCACCCAGTGAGAGGGAGAGGTCTGAAGCCCTTCACTACCCGGGGGGAGCTGACCGTTACCTGTAACACCCACTAAGCCAGACGGCGGACTCTATGCAGATTCGGTGACTGCCATTGCTAGTGGCACGATCGAAATATCGAACCCGCAACTCGTGGCTAAGAACTGTTGCGCTGTGTCACACGCCACGTGCGGTCGACTGGAGAGGTGTGGGATATCTCCTCCTGGACGGGGTGGAACTGTGCGCCGACGCCTTGGACAACTACGGGGTGCTGGCTGCTGCCAGATACTCACAGGACGACCGCAATACTCGGAAAAGGGCCTGGCTGCCTCGTCTACACACGGTCCCGCTATGGGCAAGCAGGATGCCAAACAGCCCAAGTTGAACTTCGAGCAGCGTAGAACCACGAGGAATACGGAACATGACACAGAGGCGGGCGCGGAACGCCCAGCAGGAACTCCCAGCGGAAGATCAGGGGAGGATCTCCGCACGCTCATGCTAGAGATGCGGTCTAGCCTTCGCACCATAGACACTAAACTAGATGCGATGTCCTCCCAGCTCAATGCAGTAAAGTCAAAGGTGGAAGCACATGATACCCGACTCGAGGCGCTGGAGAACCGGGCCTCGGACTTTAGCGAATTTCAGGTGGAGACGAAGGAGCAACTTCTACACATGGACAAACTACTCGGAGTCATCAGAGCGAAGAATGAAGATTTGGAAGCCAGGTCCCGCCGTAATAATCTTCGCATTACTGGGGTCCCGGAGACGACGGCCATCGAGAAAATGGAGAGGTATGTGACGGAGATGCTTCATGAACTTTTGATCCCCACCTGTCCACGGTATTCGCGGTGGAGCGGGCACACCGTGCACTGGGCCCTAGGCCCCCGATGGGAGGCACCCCCCGCCCGATATTGGCCAGAATCCTGAACTACCAGGACAGAGACACGGTGTTGCGCCTGGCCCGGGGCAAAGGAACTATCGTGTATGGGGGTAACACCATCTCCTTCTACCCCGATTTCACCCCAGCGGTGCAAAGTGCACGGAGGGAATTTATGCCGGCAAAGAAACTGCTTCTCCAAGCGCAGATACCATATGCACTTCTATACCCTGCAAAGCTTAAAGTCAGTTATGAGGGGACCACGCACTTTTTACAGACGCGAAGGCAGCGCTGAAGTTTGCTAAGCATATTGGTGGGAAGGCGTCAAGACGAAGCCCTAAGGAAATGACCTTGGTAAACGCAAGTTTGAGCGACAATGACTAAATGCCTGTTGGGCTTGCTTAGGATATCTTGTATGTTAAGTTGGTCATTGTTTACAGGTTTGCCCAAGATGGAATTGAGCTATTATTATGTTCCTATTGCGATATATCTCTTGCAGTTGAAGTCTTGGGTGCTACTGATAGCGACACCGGAAATGTTGTGAGTAGACCGGGGTAATTAGAATGTGGCCAATATGCTATTTCTTTAATGTCTATTATTTACACCACTAGAAAGTGCCATACCACTTGCGGCTGTGGTTCCACATGCTTTGACGCCAAGTTCCCGGCGCATTTTTAGGGACGGTAGCACAATATCCCTTATCTCCGGCCACCCTGAGAAATCAGGGGAGAGTGCCGACGCTACTGCACCCCAAGGGAAAGCTCTCTTGCGTTATTGGAATTATGTTTGTGTTAGGGATGGGTTTTCTTCAACCTGATTGGGGGTTGGAGTGGGTGGGGGTGGAGAGCAGGGGTTGTTCGGCTGTTTGTTGAATTCATGCTTATGACAGTGCCATTGCCTTTATCTGTACACACATCTAACTGCTTGTGCCATCCTTTACCGGAGACATCCCAGTCTAAAGTATTCGATCCCCTATGACCACTCTGAATTTCCTCACTTGGAATATCCGAGGGATTAATGATGGCAGGAAAGCTCGACTGATACACGCATACCTAACGAGACACCACATTGATATATGTCTCCTACAGGAGACGCATATACATTCTAACCCCTCCCCGCGCTTGAAAAATGGCCGGTGGGGACATGCGTACTCCTCAGTATATTCGAATTACGCTAGGGGGGTGGCAGTTTTGATTCGTAGGGGACTCGACTGGAGGGAGAGTCAGGTACAGTTGGACCCCGAGGGACAATATGTTATATTACAGGGAACACTTCAAGGGCACGAGATAGTACTGGTCGCGATATATGGCCCAAATACTGACACACCTGAATTCTTTCAGAATGTGTGGGCCAGGGTAAAAGCTACTGATTGTGACACCATAGTGTGGGGAGGAGACTTCAATGCTATCCTAGATGACGTGTTGGATAGGAAGGGAGTTGCCAGAGCGCTGCACCCACTGGCTGGTGAGACACTGAGGGCGATACTGGAAGATGGGAATTTGGTAGATATATGGAGGTATCTGCACCCTAGAGTCAAGGATGGTACCTGTATTACAGATCACCACCAGGCATGGTCCCGGCTCGATTACTGGATTGTATCCAGGGATGTGACTACTTGGGTGGAGGAAGCGTCACATGTTCCTAGGTCTTTATCTGATCATGCACCTTGCCTCCTAAGATTAGCCTTACCAAACCAGGCACAACGTGTATACACATGGCGTTTACCGCCTAATGCCCTACTGGATGAGGCATTCAAAGAAGAAATTAGGACAGATATCGCTGACTATTTTGAGTTCAACACTGGGTCTGTGACCTCTATGGCTACCCTCTGGGAAGCGTTTAAAACCGTGGTGAGAGGGAACTGCATTGCTAGACAGGCAGGGGTGTTGAAGTCAATTAGAAGCTCCTAGAAAGAATAGAAAAGAGGATACGGGAGCTGGAGACGCAGTTCTTCTCTACTGGTGCTCCTATGGTTCTGGCATCATTAAAAGAGGCTCTACTCGAGTTCGAAGAGGAGGCGGATAGGGAGGTCAAGTTCCTAGGGAAACATGCTCAGGCGCGTCGATATGGAGAAGGGGATCGCCCGGGAGGATTTTGGCCGCCATGCTCCGCCCCTCACGCAATGCCACATTTGTCACTACCATAAAGAAAGGGGATGGGACACAAATAAAGGGACAGAAGGACATATTGGAGGCGTTTTCAGGCTTCTACAAGGGGCTATATACTACTACCCAGCAATCCCCCCGGAAGGTCTGATTCCTTTCCTCGACTCTTTACAGTTGCTGTGGCTGAGCAGGGGACATAGGGACTACCTAGACTCCCTTTCAAGGTGGAGGACATAGTTAAGGTTATAAAGAGTCTTCCCTCAATAAGGCGCCTGGGTCCGATGGTCTGACCACCGCGTTCTATAAGGCTTACGTGGTGGAGCTTGCCCCCAAACTACACGAACTCTATGTGGAAGCATTGGAGACGGGAGTGCTGCCGCTGTCGCTGCGAGAAGCAATCATAATCACTCTGCTCAAGCCGGGCAAACCGGAGGATGAACTAGACTCTTACAGGCCGCTATCCTTGATTAATGTGGATGTGAAAATCTTTGCAAAACTGATTGCTAATAGGCTACAACCTCTGCTTCCGTTAGTTGCCCGCCCCGACCAGTCGGGATTTATACCGGGCCGGTCCACAGCACATAACCTCAGAACCCTATTTTCAGTTTTACACTACTTACACCCGGATGTACAGGCAGCGGCAGTGTTCCTAGATGCCACAAAAGCATTTGACACCTTGGAGTGGGGTTATCTCTTCGCCATTCTGAAACGTATGGGGTTCAGTCCATTATTCCTAGACCTGATAAGGCTCCTGTATACACAGCCACTGGCGCGAGTGAGGGTAAATGGCCTCCTCTCTGACCCGTTCCCTATTTCTCGCGGCACGAGGCAGGGCTGTCCGCTATCCCCATTGCTCTTTGCCATAGCGATGGAGCCCCTGGCGGCTCGTGTTAGGCAGCATCACACCGCGAAAGGGATTGGCTTTAGTGCCAGGAGCTTATTGATATCCCTTTACGCCGATGACGTCACGCTGTACATATTAAATCCGGCACATAACCTCGATCCAATCCTGAGGGAATTCATAAGGTTCGGAGGCCTCTCAGGTGTGGCCATAAACTGGTCTAAGTCGGTGGTTTTCCCACTGACTGAGGACACCGCACAAGTCCCGTCGGAATTTCCGCTACAATGGGCGTCGGGGCCAGTGAAATATCTGGGTGTCTGGGTAAGTAGGGATATGCAGGAGCTTTGGACTATGAATTATGGCCGCGCTATATCCTGGCTGGAAGGGAAAGTCGCAGCCTGGGCGAGATTGCCACTCTCACTAGCCGGTAGGATAGCACTGGCAAAGATGGTGGTATTACCCAAATTTTTGTACCTCTTTGTAAATATACCTCTCATACTCACAAAGGCGTTATTTAATACCCTGCGCTCCTTGCTAGTTTCCTTGACCTGGGCAGGCGGA
This sequence comes from Calotriton arnoldi, assembly GCA_963921515.1. Classification (NCBI taxonomy): domain Eukaryota; kingdom Metazoa; phylum Chordata; class Amphibia; order Caudata; family Salamandridae; genus Calotriton; species Calotriton arnoldi. Next base: position 1,799,475 of record CAWUFW010000899.1, on the reverse strand, counting down.
CAAGCTCGAATTTCCTGGGAATTGCTCACATTACCTCTAAGACAGGGGGGTCTGGGAGCACCCGATATGCAACTTTACGCCTGGAGCGCGCAAGCCCAATTTTTGCACTTCTGGGTGCACCCCACCCCCTTTCAGCCACATGTGGCCGTAGAAGAAGATATGGTTCGCCCCTTGCCGCTGGGAGTGGCACTATTCGGGAAGTATAAGCGCCCGCGTGAGGGAATAGACACGGTCGAGACACTACGTTGGGCCTGGCATGGTTTGCGGGTGAGATCTGGGGCCCAAACCCTATATGCGCCTTCCGCCCCTCTGGTTCAAAATCCGATGCTTTTCCCAACCGATGCTGGGCTAGGAGGTAAACTGGCAAAGACGATGGGGCTAGCCACATTTGAGGATTTATACCCGGGCGGACAGTTCAGAGCACCCCCGGAGGCTGAGGGAACTGGCCTTGTGTCATTTGCTGAGGTTTTCGCGTACCATAAACTCAAAGCGGCGTGCAGATCGTTGCACGACACGTTTCCAAATGCTCCACCCACGATAGCGGCTTTAGAAAATATCTTTGTGCAGGCGTCCTCACGAAGACTCATAACTAGAATCTACAATCACACTCAGACATCGGCCCCCATTACGAAACCACATGCATGGACGGCGTGGAACGCTGACCTCGCGACCCCATTGTCGGAGGAACAGTGGCTGTATTGTTGTGGCCAACTCACGGCGCTGTCCCCGAACTATAGGCTTCGCCTCATACATTTTAAGTTCCTCCACAGGATTTACAGAACACCAATAAATCTGCACAGGATGGGTCTGAAAGATGAGGATAGTTGCTGGCGTTGTGGTACTGCTCAGGCTGGGTTTCTTCATGTAGCGTGGGACTGCCCAAGACTGGGGTCATATTGGTTTAATGTGGGAGAAATTATAAAGCAGATTATAGGCGGGGCTGATACCCTTACTCCTCTGCAGGGGCTGCTGGGATTTGTCAGGAATACACCTGTAGAATATAAGAAACTCCACGCTATGCTCTTACTATTTGCGAAGCGCCGCGTAGCGATACACTGGGGCAGTAGAAAGCTCCCATCTAAGGAAGATTGGATTAGAGATGTCGTGTTCGGTCAGATCCAGCTGTCTACTTACTGGGAGTTGATGCCATCTGCCTCGCGACCGAAAGATATCTGGCAGCCATTCATAGAGTGGTTGCGCGAACATAGCAGCCCAGCCGCCGATTCGTCAAGCGATGTGGCCCGAGGTGATTAGGGTCGACTCTAGCAGGGGGATGGGAACACATATGAGGTGATGAGTGCTCTTTGATAGGATGGTTACCCCTGTACTAGAGATGTCTGATGGGATCTATCCAGTGGTATCCACTATCCCTGGGTTGAAATCGAGCATACTGTCATACATGAAGGGGGGGGGGGGATTCATGGGAGGGGGGCACCAAGACACTTAATGTATCTGGCAGGTTTCCTTGTTTTTCTTGATCTATCCTTTTGATTGTTTTGTTTTAATGCCAAACTACATCAGTTAAAATTGTACCGACATGTAAATCTGTCTTAAGCTCGCACTGTCGGGGCATGAACGAGACGCTGTTGTCTGTTGTACTATGTTTATGAAATGTCAATAAACAAATTAAAAAAAAATAAAAAAAAATTCTGGGATTCCTAAATTTTGTTCGAACATACATTTTGGATTACGCAGAAAGAGTAAAACCTTTCTATGACTTAATAAAACCTGATTTTTCAGTCAGACAATGGACACAGGAACACACAAATATCCTGCGTTCCCTACAGGAAGACATGATAGCTTCTAAACATTTATAGACACGCGTAAACGTACGCAACTTGGTGATCCGAGTAATAGTGGGTCAATGCGGGTACACTTATTTAACTTTTAATGAAGGTGAAACGGTACCAATCGCATACAAATCACACGTGTACACAAACGCAGAGATGCGTTTCACTTCAACAGAAAAAATCCTGACAGCAGTGCAGACCGCTGGAGCAAGAGAAAGAGCTCTGGCTCAGGGAAAACGCATAATTGTCGTGACCCCAGTACCAGCTCTAGAAGCTTTTACAAAAGCTAGCATTCCAAATGCGAAAGCCTTACATCCAAGATGGATACAATGGGCGATTTCTCTTACTGCAACAGATGTTGAATACAGATTTGATCCAAGTTTAAAAACACAGGCATTCCTGCATTATGAACAAGAATACCCTCTGCCAAATGAAACTTTGCCTCTAGATCAGTATGAATACATTATTTACACTGACGGTTCTGCTCAACCAGCCACAGGGAGTAAGCAAGCTTACAGCGCAGAGTGTGCGATTGTTAAAGGTCGCATGCACGATGGCAAGTTCCATCCGAGTTGCACTAAAACACAATCTCTAGGAGACTGCACGGCTCAGTTGGCAGAACTCAAAGCACTTATACTGGCACTTATAAATACGGATCACGAATTCCCCACACTTATTGTGTGTGATTCCTTCTACTGTGTACAGTCATACAATGACTATCTACATCATTGGGAATAAAACAGGTTCAATGATGCAAAAGGTGGCACAATTAAGCATAAAATGCTATGGGAACAGGTAGTGGAGTTGAGAAACGAACTACCAAGGGCTCACATGATACATACACTGAGTCATCAGCGTGATGGCGTTCACGTTGAAGGGAATTCATTGGCTGATGAAGCCGCAAAGGGGGCTGTTCTCACAGCCGCCGTAGCTGCAGTCACTCGTTCAAAAACATGTTCTGTCTCTTTTACACCCTTCCCCCAATACACTCTTTGCTCACTGTACCTAGCAACACAGTGGAACCAGTAGGTCACAAGTTCATAGCACATTCTAGAAGGAACATGCTACTTCCCAATAAGATACAGCAGGTGTGCTTTACTCCACATATTCAAAGGCATATCCATGTCTGTATTACATTTCTTTTCTTAAACAACAGCCAATAATAAGACTTCTTGCTAAGGCATCATACACACTACCTAATTTTATTCACTTTCATGCTGCCAGCATCCAATTAAATATATCTTAAAAAAAACACCTCCATTTTAACTGCTTTTGCTTTGGAAAACTACCTCATTGTGCTCCAGCCCTCCCATGACTACTATTGCTCCTTCACTTCAAAATGCTTAGAGTATGGATTGTGGGCCACAGCTATATCTATTGGGCTAATGAAGGCTGCAAAAAAGAGAGGTATTGACAGGGACTTGGGTTTGGCAAATGTGCAATTACTTGATTTGGCCAGAGAGGGTTAAAGTTTCATCAATTGCTGGCTTTGGTTAAATCCATTGTGGATTCCCAAGCTCCTCACCTCATGATCGTGCACTGTGGTTGTAATGACATAGGCATATTAACTGGGGGGAGGGGAGCTGGAGATCCTAATGAAAGAAACCTTTGCAGAACTGATGTCTCTTTTCACTCACACTGTCTAGGTGTACTCTAATATATGCCAAAGACAGAAATTGAAGTGGTCAAATCAATTCTGTCCACAGATTGACAAAGCCAGGAAACATGGTAATAAAACTGTTTCTGCATTCCTCAGAGACCATTGCATGGGCTGTATCTATAACAACATTCTGCGTTTTGACATGCATGGAATTTATAGAAACGATGAAGTGCACTTTACAGATGAAGGCAACAGGGTGTTTCTAAGTAACCTGAAACTCTGCATCCGTTCTTATGTAAAACAGCCATATACACACAACCAACGCAATGGCTCTTGTCAGAGCCACACTAGTACCCGAAATATTGAAAAGCTTTTTTCTAAAGGTTTTTTTGCCCTTTAGTTTTTGGGATCTTCGCAGCAACGTCGCAATCCCCGTGGACACGTCGCGAAAACGGAAAACAAAAGCAGATATTCAAAGACCACCAACACATCCAAAAATAATATGTAAAAAAATCCATTCTGAACATTGCCCTACACATATTACTATATACATACTTCTTTCAAAGCATGTTTAAACTCATATATTTCTACTAAGCTTCTTTAAACACCATCTTTCAGACCTACTTTCTGTTTTCGCGGTTATTTGGGACGTCGCGATGAAGTTGTTAACTGTGACGATCACGCCTTTTTCATAAAGTGAAAATACATATATGCACACATATTACAGAATTTTAGACAGTAGGGGTTTATTACTGTACACTTCAAACTCATGTTTTTCTAGTCTGGCGGTGAGGCCGGAGATCGCAATGATGTTGGTCATCGCGATCCCTGCAGTTGCGTCACGAAAAGCAGGAATTCAATAGCCACCACCACATAAAAAATTATAACTATATATTTAATTCTAACCATAACAGTACATAACTCACTATATAAATAACTCTATAAAAACATTTATCAAAATCTCAATATCTCTATAACAATACGTATTAATTATTCACTGATATATTTCTTTTTATATTTCCACCAATATTCGCGATGACGTCGATATTCGCGATATCCCCGCGATGGTATACGGGGGGCCGCACTGGCGGTCGCGGCGTTGTTGCAAATATCATGCATGATTAAAAAAATCTATTTTGAACACATAACTTGATCTGACGACAGGCACCAAAGGCAGTCTTCTTGGGGGTCCGTGATTGACATATGACCCCCACATTCCCTACAAGGCTTGAACCCTAACTTCTTTTGTGTAGCCATCACATTGCTACACCATAGATTGAAACTGAAACAATGTAATCACAAGAAATGGAGAGTCCCAGAATAACCAATGGCGGGGAAAAAAGGGAACTGACGTCAGCAAGCCGACGAGGTCTTTTTATGGCTCTGGTGACGTCATACGGAGTCGCGAGCGGTGCAGTGCTATTGTGACGTCCTTGTCGACGTGGGAGGGCTATGAAAAAGTTTCTGTGGAATGCTGGCACAGGGGTAAATTCAAAAGGTGAGGAATCCACAGGCAGATGTATCCATCAGAAACACCCATTTCTCAAACATGGGTTCAGAATACATCTACTCTGACCCCTTATGTTAGCTTTTTCAGAAATTCTCAGCCCTGGGAACCATTCCCAAGGAATAAAATGGCGGCCGCAACTTTCTGTTTAGGTTCCATCCAGCCAATCAGAGCATTCCCTTTGACGCGTGCATTCGCGATTAATCACGAAACCACTGCGAAATATCCGCGGACAGAGATATCACTATAAATTTATACTTAAATTTCCCAACAACTACTGAACGGATTTACACTAAATAAACAAAAGGCACTCTCGTGAACCAACATGTACCTCCCTGCCAAATTTAGTGTAAATCCGTTCAGCGGTTCGGGCTGTAGCTGTGGCTAAAGGTTCCCATGGGAATTAACATTACAATTGCACCCTTATTTCACGCCCCAAATTCTCTATCCCCACGGCAAGGATAACCCAAAAACTCTTCATGACAACCAGAACCTACATTGACACTTTTTAAACAAAAATTCATAAAGATTGGTCAAATGACACCAAAGTTATAGCCAAGTCAAAAAATGCTTTTCCTATGGAAACTAGATCCTAACTATAACTACCTACTTGGGACCGCCAGTAGGTATGCGCCACTATGTAGTTATAGTTAGGTTTGCTTTTCCAAAGACGGAGCGCTTTTTGGTTTGCTAATAACTTTGGGACCATTTGACAAAGCTTCAACTTTGCAAAAAAAAGTTCATCCACCTCAGCTACTTCCTGGAAAATTTCAAGGTGATCCATCAAGAGGGGGCCGAGAAAAAAGGGGATGGGCAAAATGTAAAATCTCCATGCATTTTTCATAGACTTCTTTAGACAAGGCTACAGCAAAAACTGCTGAACGGAATTACACCAAATTTGTCAGGACTCTAGATCTTGGACAGTAGATTGTGCCTCGTACGATTTGGTGTAAATCCATTAAACAGTTTTTGAGAGAGTTAGGTTGAAAAAATATAAACATCCGGACAGCTGGGTCCGTGAGAGTCTCGAAAGACTCTCACAGGAACACCAATTTAAAAATAGAGTGTTCTGATTGGCCCAGGGAACTTTTCTTCATTTGGGCCTTCTCGCTCCCACAAGAGGGCCCCCACCCACAGGGACAAATGAAAAAAAAATCGCCAACAAATGCCACAGGACCGGAAAAAAATGGAAAATGGCAGCCGGACCACATTTATTATGTGTATGCCTCGGGGAGATACCCTCGGGCTATATTCATACAGGGAAATGGTCTGTGTGGCCCCCTCCACGAGCCTCCAGAGGCCCCATGGAGCCCGCACCCTGGGCCCTCCCTAGGCCGAAATTTGTTCATATGGGGAGGGGGGCCTCTTAATGCAAGGGACGATCCATCGAGAGATGGTCCGTTTTTGCACGGCCCGACCTTTCTTGGCTCCCACATATGCAACAACGAGTTGATCGTGCACCCGGAATTGTTTTGTGCGGTCCAGATAAAATGATAATGCACGTTTTGGATCCAGACGATGGAGTCTTTCCTCCTCCTTGGAAGGTTGCGGGCGGAAAGAAATGATGGTCTGTCCTATGTGGAAAGAGGTAACCACTTTGGGTAGAAGAGAAGTCCTAGTTCGAAGGACAACCTTGTCCGGATGGACAGCAAGGAAAGGAGGTTCAGAAGATAGCGCCTGAAGCTCACTCACCCTGCGAGCAGCGGTGATGGCAACCAGAAAAGCAGTTTTTAAAGTCAATAAGGTATAGTTAAGACAAGATTCAAGCCCCACTAGGGCATTATGAAAGGAATAGGAGGAAAGATGTGAGTAATGCCCTTAAGAAACCTATTTACAGTAGGGGACTTAAAAAGAGAAGGATGATCAGGAAGGCGAAGAATTACCGAAATGGCCGAAAGTTAGCCTTTAAGGGTGCCCAGAGCAGAGCCCTGCTGGGCCAAAGAGAGAATGAAGAGGAGAACCTCTGAAAGAGTGGCAGAAAGGGGATTCACAGCCTTTGCTGTGCACCATACCACAAATGTATTCCATCTACAGGCGTATACCGTTTTAGTGGAGGGACGCCTGGCTGCCAAGATGATGTTACAGACTTCGGGAGGAAGGTCAAAAGCTGTCAACTTTCACCGCTCAATCTCCGCGCAAGGAGGTGGAGGCTGGACAGGTTGGGTGGAGGACCGTCCCCTGCTGCTGCAACAGAAGATCCTCCCGAAGAGGCAGTCGGGTTGGAGGATCGATGGCCATGTTCAGGAGCTCAGGATACCAGACTCTTCGTGCCCAGTCCGGAGCCACAAGAATGACTTGGGCCCGGTCGCGCTTGATCTTCTTCAGCACTCTGGGCAGAAGTGGTATAGGTGGAAAGGCATACAGAAGACCGCAATTCCACTCGCGACGAAAAGCGTCTCTGAGCGAGTGCCGCCTTGGAAATTCCAACGCGCAGAACTGCTGACATTGCTCGTTCTCTTCGGTGGCAAACACTCTCCCCACTGCTGAAAGAAACCTTGCACCACCTCCGAGTGAAGACGCCATTCGTGATCCATCATGCACCGGCGGCTGAGTTCGTCTGCCCTGGCGTTCAGGGAACCTGCCAGGTGTTTAACCACCAGGGACATGCCCCGATGTTCCAGCCATATCCAAAGACGGAGAGCCTCCTGACATAGGGTCCACGACTCCACCCCACCCTGTTTGTTGCAGTACCACATGGCGGTGGTGTTGTCCGTGAACACCTGCACTACTCTTCCTTTGACAGAAGGAAGGAATGCCTTCAGTGCAAGATGAATCGCCGGGAGCTCCAGAAGGTTGATGTGGAGCTCGGACTCCGCCGGAGACCAAAGGCCTCTGATCTCCCCCGCTCCCATGTGGCCACCCCATCCCAGGAGTGACGCTTCAGTCACCACTGTGAACTCTGGTTTGGGAAGGGAGAGGGATCTGCCATCGACCCAAAGCTGGTCCATTAGCCACCACTGCAATTGGTGTGCAGTGCCCTCCGAGATCTGGACGCAGAGCCCGCTTATGCCACCTGGCATGATCCACTAGCAGGATGCAGGAGGCCATGAAGCCCAGCAGCCTCAGGGTCATTCTCACCGAAATCCGGGATAGAGGCTGAAACATCGGTATCATATCCCGAATATCCCGGACTCGCTGCTCCGGAGGATAGGCCCGAAACTGCGCTGTGTCCAGAACCGCTCCGATGAAAAGGAGTTTCTGAGAGGGAGTCAGGTGCGACTTCGGCAGGTTGAGTGAGAACCTCTGCGAAGGTCTGGAGGTGGGAGACGACAGCCTGGGGCGACTCCGCCTTCAACAGTCAATCGTCGAGATGGGGGAAGACTGGAACCCCTGATCTATGCAGATGAGCTGCGATGACCCCCATCACTTTCGTGAACACCCGAGGGGCGCTGGTAAGGCCGTAGGGGAGCAGAATAAACTGAAAGTGCTCGTGGCCTACCTTGAACCGCAGGTAAAGCCTGTGGCCCAGCAGAATGTGAATATGAAAATGCGCCTCCTGCGGGTCCAGTCTTCTTGGTCTAGGGCAGACAAGACCTGAGCCAGAGTGAGCATCTTGAATTTCTCCTTTTTGAGGAAGAGATTGATGGTCTGAAGATCTAAAATGGGCCGTGGCCCCTTGTTCTTCTTCGGAATCAGAAAGTAGCGGGAATAACAGCCACTGCCTACTTCTGAAACTAGGACCCTTGCTATAGCTCCCTTGGCCAAGAGGGCCGTAACTTCCTCTTGGAGCAACTTTAAATGATCCTCCAACAGCAGTTCTTGTTTTGGCAGAATAGGAGGAGGAAAGGAAAGAAAAGGTAGGGAATAGCCCTCCTGGACTATCTGTAAGACCCACTTGTCCGTTATGGACCTCCAGTGTGGGAGATGATGACAAATTCTCACACCAACTGGAGTAGAGTGGCCTTGCCGAATCAGCCTAGGATTGCTTGGAGGCTGTGGCTGCTGGGGGCAGTGTGGTCGACGACTTCTGGCCTCCATTCCTGGATCGGAATGCACTGTGTCCACGTCCTCGCACGGCTTGGGCAGTCTGGGCCGGACGGTGGCTGGGATATGGCTGACGTGGTTGGAAACCCCTTCCGTTGCCACGAAAGGGGCGAAAGGAAGTTTGGCCACAGGAAGTGGAGGAGAGGCTCAAGGATCTGGCCATAGCTCGAGAGTCCTTGAACCTGACCAGGTCAGAGTCTGCCTTTTACTCAAAAAGGCGGGTTCTATCAAAGGTCATGTCCACCAATTTGGCTTGGGCATCGTCAGAGAAGCCAGTTGTACAAAGCCAGGTTTGGCACCTCAAGGCCACCGTCATTGAAATCGATCTGCCCAGCGAATCGGTTGTATCTAGACCACACCATATAGTGAATTTTGCTGCATCTCTCCCATCTTTGACAGCTTGGAAGAGCACAGCCCGGGCCTCCTCCTGGACTTGTGGCAGCACTTGCGCAACTGTCTCCCAAAGTGAATGGGAGAAACGGCCCAATAAGCACCCGGTATTTACCGACCGCAATGCCAGGCTGGAGGAAGAAAACAACTTCTTCCCAAATGAATCCAGCTTTTTGGAGTCCCTATCCGGAGGGGCGGAAGGAAATGCGCCTTGGGAGGTAGAGGCCTGCACCACCAAATTCTCTGGGGTAGGGTGTTGGCTGAGGAATTTTGGTCCGCCCGGAGCTGGGCGGAGGCGGTATGCAATTGTCCTATTCACAGGGGCCCCTGTGCTAGGTTTGGACAATGGTCCTAGAAGGACATCTGTAAGTGCCTCATTAAAGGGCAACAGGGGTTCGGACGTGAAAGCTCCTGGTTGAAGCACCTCAGTCAGGAGATTAGTCCTGACCTGCACCGAGGGCAGCTCCAGTCCAAGGACCTTGGCTGACCTCTTAACCACCATGGCATAGGAGCCCCTCCTCTGTAACCACTGTTGGCGGAGGGAGCACGCCAGTATCTGGAGAAGAGTCCAGTCCACTGGCCTTCCCAAGTTACCCATACCAGTCCAGATTCTCCACAGAGACTTCCTGAGTATCAAGAGGGTCCCAAGACCCCTCCCATTCCTCTCATGAGCCCAGCACATCCTCAAAGTGCTCAGGCAACAACATAGAACCTCTGGGTTCTATCGACGTCGGAATCAGCGTCAATCAACGCCATTCTGGCTCTGTGTCGTCGGGGATGAGGATGGGGCTTGCACTGACTTCAGATTCGATGCCGGGAAGGTCGCGTTGGCACGACCGGCATCAAACCGGATCCGGGATTGGATCCCTTGAGCTCCACCGGCATTGTGGCCGGAGCCAACGGCATCAAGCACAACGGGCCCCCTTCCGACTCCACAGTGCCCAAAGGCTCACCGGCGGGGTCGTTCCACTCAAATTTGAGGCGCATGGCCTCGTAAAACTATTTTATTTGGGCTGGAGTTGCACTGGTTCCCGGAAAGGGGGGGGGGAGACGCAAAGTCGATTCTGGCTCCGGCCCCGCGGATCCGTGCCTAGAGCGTTGGTGCTCCTTACCTCTCTCGACGACGTACACCAGCTGAGTTGAAGTCTAAGTCTGCTTGTACTTCTTCTTCTTCTTATGCCTCTTCCCCGAGTGTCCCGAGGACCTCGAATGGGAGGAAGAAGACTTAGGACTCCGTGAGCGGTCCTGCAAACTCCTCTTCTTTGATCAGGACCGTGACCTCCGTGGAGTATCGCTTGTCAGTGTCGACTGCCGGGCTGCGAGTCACTTCATCGCCCGCTCCCTCAAGGTCTTCGGAGCCATCGCCCGACAATCTGAACACGACTTCGTATCGTGGTCGCGCTCGAGACACCACAGACATACACGGTGGGGATCAGTAACCGACATCATGCGAGAACAAGTCCCACATTCCTTGTTTACGAAGTCGAAAAAATCCCAAAATTTCGACAAAAGTCGCAAAAAGCCTGCCAAAAACCAGCAGAGGGCTACCTCTTCCCAGATCGGCGCTTAGCTGGCACGGAAAGCAAATAACTGATGTCCACACACCTGGGTGGTGCCTATATAGGCACTGCAATATCATATCCGACACCAACGACATCACGCAGAGCCGAATGGAGCCACCCGACGTCGCAAGCAAGGGATATTCCTGAGCAAAAGTTTCCGGATCTAGCGTGTCGGCTGGGAAATTCAAAGGTAAGGAATCTGCAGCTAGAAGTCTCTATTAGATCCTTAGTATAGGGTACTAAGGTACCCTGGGCATAGTTACACCAGGGGTCTGCCATGGGCTGCAGCATGTATTATGCCACCCATGAGAGCCCACTCAAACTGTGACTACATGCCTGCCATTGCAGCCTGTGTGAGCTGATGCTAGCAGCTCTCACAACAGATATAAGTTTCCTAATATCTGAGGTCACTGTCTTAAAACCTATAAGTCACCCCTAAGGCAGGCCTTTTAATCCTGAAGGCAGGGTGCTGGGTTATAAGTGTGAGGGTACCCCTGCAGGAACAGGACACCCTTACAATCCACGGAGTCCATTTCCCTGCATCAGCCATTATGATATATAGAGTGGCCATGCGTCATTATGCAATGGCTAACTCTAAACTGACTGTAACAAACCCTGTCGCGTTTGGTATCAAGCATGTTGGAATCATACCGCAACACCATAAACAGTGTTGGAGGTATGATTCCATGCACTGTAAAGCTCCTCCTGGGGGCCCTCAGTGCTCCCGGTACCAGTCTTCGAGAACCGGACTGCAAACTATGGCTGCTATCGACCAGAGACATGATTCTGCCCTCCTGCTGCTGAGCCAAGCTCGAGCAGGGAAAGGCAGGACAATAGGTTTCCCCTCACAGGGAGGTGTGACCACCTCCCAGACAGGATTTAGTGTATTGGGACAGGGTGGGGGCACTTGCCAGTGACACTAGACTGCATTGAAGGGCACATTTGGTGCCCTCCTTGCTTACTGCAGTTAAAACCAGTTCAGGGAGCCGTTGGCTCCTGCTCTGGTGTGAAACTGGACAAAGGACAAAGTATTTGGGAATACTCCCCATTGTCCAGCCCTTCCTCTGTGAGGGACCCTTGGATTGTCCCAACCCTGTCCTTAGGGTACTTAAGGGCTTACCTGTGGGTGGGTCCCTAGATCGTCGTGGGACAAGATTCAGATCTGAAACCACTTCATCTTCAACCGTCCGGGCACTGTGGACTTCGCTGGACTTCGCTTTGGGCACCGAGACTGCAACTGGGAAGACTCCTGCTGCTCCTGGTCTTGTCGTGCTGTCAGTCTTTTGCATCATCTGTGCCTGTGCTCCATACAGGTTCTTCTACAGGTCTGTGGACATCCAAGACAACCGAAGGAATCTCCTTTGAAGTGAAGGAGTCACTTCCCTGCATCTGCAGGCACTGCAACAAAGCTGACCGGTCTGCTGTTCCTGAGCTTTTACGGATTCAGAAAGGTCCAGCAACACAGGTGGTGGTTCTGTAGCTCTCTCAAGGCCAGCACTATCTTCACAGCAAGCTTGAAGCCAGTATCTCTACTCAGAACCGCTGGAGCAGTACCGCTGTGCACCACATTGACTTGCTGTTGCCAAGGCTTGTTGACTCTCTTCACCAGAGATATTCGAGCTCCAAGAAGCTCCAGCCTCATGCATCTCCTGCAGCCAAGATCTTCGCCTGCACCGCATCCCCTGCATCATGGGCCTTCATCCTTTGGTGAGCTACCCGAGGTCCTCTTGCGACTCCTGTGCCTTTCGGCTCTTGGGTCCTCTTGAAGTTCATCTTTGGCTCCAGTGGGCTTCCCTGCTTGCCCGGGCCCTACTCTGACTTACCTGCTCGTGGTGAGTCAATTAGAGCTTGCTGGTACCGACACTGCACCTTTTTCACATACTGAATTGGTTGCCGTTGCCAAGGCTAGTTGGTGCTCCCGACGGACACCGACCCCCTGGCTCTTGACATCCGACATGGGAAAGCTCTTAAAAGGCTCCAGGTCTTCCACAGCATCACCTGGTCTGCAAAGCAGCAACTTCAAGGGCACCGTGAACTCTCCTGCACCTCCATCATCGGTAGGCATTCGTCTTCCGTGCCTCCTGGTCACCCCTGAGTGGCTCAGACTCTGTCCCCTCTGCTTGCAGGTACCTCTCATCTTGAATCCACCCTTGGGTTCCACCGGACTCTTTCCCCTTCTTCCCCAGCGGCATCTTCACTGAAGTCCTCCATTGTGGTCTACGGTGGTTTCCGACGCCACTTTGCACCTATACACCCGGCTTCCCTGGTGTAGGTATCCTGGTCCCTGGGGTATCCACAGGTGGGGTGACTCTCCAACCTTCCATCTTCCACGGGGTTTCTTCAGGGTCCGCTGGGAAGGGTCCTTCTTTAAAACTGCAACCGTGACTTACCCATTGACTTGTATTGAGCACGCGGTCGTGTTCCCACTCTGCACACGGCCTCCGTGGGGCTCCTGGGTATTTACCTTGGGTGGTTCCTTGGGTCTCCGACTCTTTTACGTCTTCTGGGTTGAGGCTCGACTTAGGTCGTGGTTTGCATTCCACTATTTTAGTATATGGTTTGGTCTCCCCCTGGAGACCACTGTGTATTTGTGCTACTTACATGTTCTATTATCCTAGTATTGTGTGTATTGTGGTTATAGCTCCGGGTATAAGATATTGCAATGTGTTCATGAGTGTTTATAATAAATACATATTTTTATAACTACACTGTGTAGTTCTTTTTCACTTAACCTACACCATAAGCTTAAGTACTAATAAAACAAGCTGCTTTACACTCCTTCTGGACTAAGCCTGAAGGCTGCTCTCCACAGCTACCACTTAAAGAGCTTTTCAAGGTTGTCTAAGACCAATAAAATCACCGTAAGGGTTGTCCGGATTAGTAGCAGGGTGCTACACTTACATAAGTGAGCACCACATACTAATCCAGCCTCTTACTACTGCCCCTAAGGCAACTGCTTCCCTTAGCACCCATACAAGTGGTAGTACAGCTCCCAAGGAATTAGTAAGCTTAACCTGAGGTTCTGAAGTGGGTTCTGGCCTAGTCAGAACACCCACTCAGGCTGTCCTTGTCTGTGACATTGACATGGATTTTGCCACTTTACTTGTAAGTCCCACTAACTTTGGCAAGTACAGGAAACAGCCTTTGATTAGTAGAAAAGAAGCTATGGCTTACAGGGACCCAGTGGCCAATGTCACAATGGTGACAGAGAAACTTGTGTCCCCTGAACAGATCCTACTTTGTCAGTTGTACCAAGTGACCAATGCTAGCAGTGTCAGGACTGATCACTCCTTAGCAGTTGTGATTCTCAGTTGGGGAGGGGTAACTGGCCCTAAAAGAGTTGTGGTTTCTCCAGACCTACCTGTACAGTGTCTGTTGTGCAATGATTTAAACAATTGAGCCTGGTCTGAAGTGGAGTTCAGTACACATGCAGAGATGATGGGAATATTTGCCAGTGCATTTGCTGTTACAAGGGCTCAGGTCAAACAGCTAAGCACTGAGGGAGCACTGGATCCTGAAACAATAGACCAGCTTGTGTTAGAATTGAATGCGTTATTGCTCCATCACTTAAGCTTTGCACTGTATTATGTTAGCATTCATGTAGCTACTTTGTATTAATCACTACTGCATATATGTGTAACCAATCCCTACAAATATTGTGTGAGTTAAAGTTAGCATCTGTGCCGCCATTTTCTGCCATGCAGCCCCCATTTTGCTCTATGATTGAAACTAAGCTTCTGTCTCATGTTGCTTGCCTCAGCAGAAAGCTGCTGGGATGCATTTGCATCTCCAAGGTTAGGCCTCACTGAAGTATGAGAAAGTCGCTTGTTAACGCATACCTTTCCCTTTAGATAGAGGTTGCTCCCACTATTCCAGCTGCAAGCACAGACTCAATGACCTTGCCAGAGAGATAGTGTGTGCCCGGTCTCAGATTCTTAGCTCATCTTTGTGTGCCCCTTTGTTAAAGCTGTCTCCCTGTGGAAAGTTACAGAGTGGGCGTGTCACTGCCCAGTTGTAGAAATGTATAACTGTTACCTTTTTTGCTGGGGAAAGTCAGTCCCCTCGGTAGCATCTAAGGAGGCTAGTCTGACTGGACACCGCTGCAGCGCATTTACAATAAAATTACTTGGTTTGTATTCTCTACTGCGTCACCGACTCTTCATTTCTTGGAAGGCTAGGAGGAGGTCGCGAGTGACCCGGGTGACCCAATTCGGGTCACTTCCTTCAGTTGGCGCCCGAACAGGGACTCCACTAGGTGACCCATCCTCGCCTGCAACCGGGTGTGGAGGTCGGGGCCGCGTCCAGTCGGATGGGCGGATCGGGATTCCCACACGACCGAGCTTAGTTCTCGCAGCTGCCCCGCCTGTCTGATCGGGCGGTGCCTCGCCCAGTGGTCATCCCAGCTGGGGTCCTGAAAAGGCGAAACCCTTGGATCTGACCGCTTGGTCCGAAGAGTTGGCAGTGGAGAATAACTTTGCTTGACCTGTGTGCACCAGGTGAGTCTGTTTTGCTTCTTGGTAAATATGGCGCCATCTTGAATAATCTTGAATATGGCCTGAGGACCATTCCTAGCTTGTTTGAACTTGGTGGGTCTGTGGACCCTTGAGATACAGGGCATTTGCGAACGCTCTGGCAGGCCACCTGCTGAATTTGGTTTACTCTTGAAAAGGCCTGGGGCTAGAGCCTATCTTCTTGTCTTGGTACAGTCTATGGACTGTCTCGTCTCTGTACAGTCTCCGGACTGTCTTGTCTTGGTACAGTCTCCGGACTGTCTTGGTTTTGGTGCAGTCTGAGGACTGTTTTTGGAACAAGCGCTTGAATTTGTTTGGGCTCTTTGTGGGCTTGGCGCCACTTTGGGTTACATTTGGTTTGGTCTGAGGACCGTCTTAAAAAAAAAAAGCACTTGCAATTGCTTTGCTTTGCCAGGCAAAAATAGTGAATTTGGCTCCTTCTTGAAAATGCCTGGAATGAGTTTCTTGTTGTCATTGTTGCTCTGCAGATGCTTGATTGGAAGAAGATCAGCTGACGCCTCCAGGAGACACTGTTAATATTGATGCGCGTAAAGAATGGTCTAGGCCCTATTATGTTTAGTACACTGTGGCACAAATATATGAGGGACAATGCCGAGTTGAAATGGCTGATGGGCTCTTTTGAACAGGAAAGAAAAAAATATATAGTAATAATATGCATATATATATATGTCTTTTTTTACATAGGACGAATGGTTTGAGAAAGAAAGAAGGAATGTACAAAAAGGGGAGAATGTAAAATAAGAAAGTTATAGCGCATGATGTAAAAAAAAAAAAAGGGGTGCGCTGATGGTGCCCAGATTTCACCTCTAGCTTTAGGCAAAAGACAAAAGATGTTTTGAGCTCCAGACATAAAACTGCATTTTAAAAGTGGCATGCAGAAGTGAATGAGCCCTGCTCAGATGCTGGTGCTTTCTGTCTGGTGGGTAGTGTAAGGAATGCTCAAATAATTAATTAATGATTGATTTGAGTGTGTTTAATTTAGATTTGACCTCACTATAGAATGTACATTTAATTTGGAAAACGTGTTTTGAACATCCAAGGTAGTATATATTCGTCCTGAATAGAAAAGCATTTTAAGTGTAGAAGAAAAGCTGAAATACACAGCCCGTGATTCAGTTTGCTTTGGAAGGCTCACGGTTCGGCCTTGAGATAAGAATGGAATTTCCAAGGAGGGGGCTCATCGGGCAGTTTCTGTGGGAGACGCAGAGCAGCAGACAGAGAAGTGAGAAAAGAAGAAAATGAGCTGAGGGAAGGCAGATGGATTTAAAAAAAAAAAAAAATATGATGGTAAAGAGGGAGTTTGCTCAGAAAAGTTGCTTGCAGGGAATGAAAGTGAGTTACAATGTGTTGTTTCACAAGCAGAAATAAAGGGTGCTCACGCAGTGCTGGGAAAGGTGTCCTTTTGCCATCTTTGTAACAGATTTGAGCATTGGAAGAAGAAATGTAAAATTAAAGGAGAAGTAGTAAATGGAGATGCGCAAAGTCAGAGAGAAATGCAGGTACAAAATGTGTCAGCTCAGCAAATGCAAATGTCAATTCAGAAACAGGTACCAATGACAGGAGTTCTTTAAGGTCAGATGCTCCCTCAAAAGATAGAAAATGCTAAAATTAATTTAAATAAGTTGTCCAGGGAAAATGTGAATTCTTTTCAGAAAGAAAACAAGAACACGTTTTAACAGGTTGCGGTATTTGAAGATGAGATTTTTGGCTCCCAACATGTCTGGCATTACCAAGTCCATTGTGACAACGGTGGAAGGTCCAGATTTACCCCACTTAGAAAAGAATATCAAAGTTGTAGGAGTTCTAAAAAAGAGAAAGTACAAACTCAGGGGCATATTAGCAAGACACACGTTAAATTATCGCTGCTTTAGCGGCAGGAAACTGCCGCTAAAACGGCGATACGGGCTTGCTAACATGCTATAGAATTCCAATAGAGCCCAGGTTAGATGTGCAGGACATCTAACCTGGGCTTCTATTGAATTCTATAACGCATATTAGTAAGTTCCATTATCGCCGCTTTAGCGGCAGTTTCCTGCCGCTAAAACGGCGATAATTTTAACGTGGGTCTTGCTAATATGCCCCTCAGTTTTAGAGAAGGTTGCAGCAACAATAGGTTCATTTGAGAAAGGTTACCAATTTGTTGTTTGTGACTCAGGCCTGACAGGAAAAGATTCATTTTGCGAATTAAACAGCACAGACTACTGTACACCAGATGATGTTAATTATCAGATTCCTGATGAGGACGTACAGTTTAAAATGGCCCAACAGGAGACAGCTGTAGCATTGTTTTCAGAAATGACAGTTGAAAAATTTCTCTCTGATTTTATTGCTTTCAATATTCAGCTGTTCTTTCTATTTCTGTTATTTCTGCTCCTGCTATCTCGCTCAGGCCGCTTTGGCTACGGCACATCTTGCTTTTTCTTTGTCTCTGTGTTGGACTTGGCCCTTTTTGCATGGTCATCCCTAAACTTTTTGCCTTTCTCCTAGCCTTTTCTCTGACATGGTGTTGGTGGTTTTAGGCCTCTGGGCACTTTAGCACTGCTGTCCAGTGTAAAGTGCGTGCGCTCTCTGTGTTACATTTGGTAAGATTGGTCTACACCTGTTTGGCCTATTTAATTTACCTGTCAGTCCCTTGTAAAGTGGTATCTCATATACCCAGGGCTGGTAAATTAAATGCTACTGGTGGGCTTGCAGCGCTGATTGCGCCACCCACCAAAGTAGCCCTGCAAACCTACCTCAGGCCTCTGCCATTGCAGGGCCTGTGAGCGCAGTGTTACTGCCGCTGTGACATGGCACCTAAAGTGTGTGCCATGTCTGTGAACCCCCTTTTCCTGCATGTCAGTCACCCCTAAGGTAGGCCCTAGCTAGCCCTATGGGCAGGGTACATTGTAGGTACAAGATAGGACATGTACCTTAAGTGTGTGACATGTCCTGGTAGTGACAAACAGGCATTTTGGTTTCTCACTACTGTGGGGCTGCCCTCCCATAGGAATGCATTGGGGATTCCCTGATAAGTGTTTCAGTGGTAATTCCTGATATGAGAGGAGCAGCGTGGTCAAGTTTAGTATATTTGGAATTGTCATAATAAATGCTGCTAGGTCTAAAATAAACTCCCTTTGGGTTATTTATTCAGCATTCCAATCAAACTCTCACACCACAAACAACATTTAATTGTCACCGGATAACTTTAACAGTTGCCAGAAAATCAAGTTTTAAAAAAGTATTTATTGGGTTGGTTCAAAAAGATATATTCATATATTTCATTCGTTAGAATTTTCAATACTCATTAAAATACATAAAAAATGCACATAAATGCAAAAAGTTAAAATCACATATATAACATAAATAAATGAATATTCATTACAAAGCAATCACATTAGTCAGTTAATATCTCATCTCATAGTCCTTTACATATATTGCACATTAACCTATGATAATAGATGCTGCGCAATGGTGTGCGCAGATTTATTATAATTATTTTAGAAATGCCACTTTTAGAAGTTGGCATTTCTGTGTGCTATGTGCCTGCCTGCCTGATGTGAATTGCATGTCTGGCTTTTGAGTGACAGGGGCGCGGAGGTGTGTGTGGCTCCAGGAGGGGCAGGGTGAGTCAGCACTAGGCTGAATGGGACATCTGTATTGGGAGTAGTGGGAGGAGTAATCCCCTGACCCTGAATAGGTCTGTGCCTAGCCTGTAAAATGCTGGCTCCGCCCCCTGTGGTGTGTCTGATCACCGAGCCCCCACCTGACAAAGGGGAAGAGGAGCTTGGTAAACAAAGTGCTCCAATTCCCCCCTGAACCAGTTGCATCTGGTTCCCCCAAGCCCTGTGCTGCAGACAAAGAGAATCTGGGTATAAGTATAGGGGCTGTGACCCATGAATGTGTGCTTGTTCCTGAACTTACTGGCTGCTGCTGGGGCCCAGGAGGAACCGCCATGAGGGCTTGCCTCCCTGGGCTCAGCCTTGCCCCTCCTGGATCTCTCAGGACTTTTTGCTGTTGGAGCTGTGGCTCCTAGCGCCTCGTGAGCGCTATATTTTAATTTCCAAAAGAAGAGGAATGCGTGGGTTTCGCAGTGCTGAGCTGCCCGTGGAGGGGGGAATCCCCGGCGTAGGAAATGAGGTGGGAGCCCACCCCGCTTTTATGCCGCAAATATCTTTATTTACGGTGGGTGCCCACCCCGCATTGATGAGTTATACTTGCCTCGCGGGTGCCCACCCCGCTTATTTACTTCGCGGGTGCCCACCCCGCATATGGAAATCTCCAACGGGGCTTCCGCGATCGAGCACGGTGACCCGGAAGCCAGGCAGGCTGCCTGGTGGTGGGTGGGGCCTGCCGCACGCCGCCGGAAGTGAGCGGGGCTTCCGTGAGCTAACAGAAGCCCCGCGCACACTGCAGAGGATCCCCGGTGCCTGTCCTCAGTCCAGGGGAGGCTGGAGAAGATCCAAGTGTGGGACCGGCGAAGTCAGGAGACAGAGTCCCCGAGGAGTGGGGGCTCTCCTGAGCATGCCGCCCGAGAGGAGCCCAGAGAGTCCCGGTGAGTGGGGGCTCCATGTGCACATTGTTGGTGCCTGAGCGGTCCCGCCATTGCGGGCCGCTCCACCGTTGGGGGCAATTTTGTTTAGTTAGAGTCCCCGAGGGCTCCGGTGAGTTGGTGCCGATCAAGGCACATGATCGGTGCTTTTTGGCCACAGTTGCCCCGCTTGACAGTGGGCAGCTGCAACGATTGGGCATACTTGTTTAGTAGAGTCCCAGTGGGGCTCATCAGGCACAGTTAGTGCCAGTGTATATTCTTCATCACAGCTGCACGGCAATTAGCGGCAGTTGCAACGTTTAGGCTATTAGTTCTTTGGGGGCATTTTGGATGAGACAGAAGTGAGATACACTCCTCTGACCCAGCGCAATTGCGCACTTGTGAATCTTGCTGCATTGGCAGCCAGCCCAGACATTATGGACATAGGGCATTTGAGCCCTAAGGGAAGGCCAGTTGGCCAGGGGGACTGTGTTAGGTTGATAGGGCGCCAGGCCCTAATGTGATTTATGTGGTGCGCAGGGAATGTGATTTATGCACCGTGATTTATGCCTCTAATGTGGTTTATGTTATGAGGTTATTTGCATACTGTGGTTTATGCTTGTGAGGTTATTCTCAACTGTGATTTATGCCTCTAATGTGATTTATGATTAGGAGGTTATGGTCTAATGTGGTTAGGCTTATGAGGTTGGCGCATAATGTATTTTACGCCTGATATGATTCTGATTACATAACATGATTTATGTTGCAGGATAATGCTGAGTACAGTGTTTACCAGTAGTTACTGGTTGTGTTCTACATTTACTATTTTCACTTTGTGATGGTTCTGACAGTGGCCCAATTGGCCCTGTCATGTGTATATAATCCCCTGTAAATATTGCCTAGTGCCAGTTGGCACAGTGTATATTGTGTGATTACTATTCTAATGTGTTTATGACAATACAAGGCTATTTTTATATATAACCTTGTGTGGAGTTCCTTTTGTGGTGTGCCTAGTATGTTGCTGTTGTGTGTGTGTTGGGCAAACGCTTTACACATTGCCTCTGGGATAAGCCTGACTGCTCGTGCCAAGCTACCAAGGGGGTGAGCAGGGGTTATCTTCAGCGTGTAACTCCCTTGCCCTGACTAGAGTGGTGGTTTCTGCCTGGCTTTGGCGCAAGCCTTAGCCAACCAGAAATCCCATTTCTAACACTCTACCACCTGTGACTATTATGACTGTTAGTACCCCTGCAACACCTAGTGGGTTTGTGTGGTAGGTGTGTGGAATGTGGTAAAAATTATGAGCCTTTTGTGCAACAGCTTGTCCTTAGGAATATGATGATATTAACAGGGATACTTAGTTTGTTAGGCCGCATTGTCATGTATGTGGGTTCTCTTATTCCGCGGGAAAAAAAGGTATTGGGGTAAGTTAACGGCTTGTCACCAAAGGAAAATGAGAGTGTGTCTGACGCTGTTTTATTTTAACCTGACTTAAAGGTGTTCCTAGATTATAGTGTTTAACAGAACAAAGGTCCCACACAAAAAGAATATAAACTGAAAATTTCACAATTTCGTGATAAAAATTGGAATAAACAATTGTTTAAATTACAAGATAGGTATTTAATGCTAGTGTAGATGAAACAAAACAATATTTAACACGTGGGCAACCGTGACAAGGCAGAGGAAATCGGCCGATTTCCTTGCCCCAGGCAAGTGACTTAAAATTGTGACTTTCCAATATACGTGAATATAAATAAACACAAGTCACAGTAGAGTTTACATCTCATACTCCACAACCATTACAAATAGTAGTATAGAGTTAGGGATGTCTGTGTCGACGACGTTTCAATCCCGCAGAGAGTATCGGGATCTCATCAGGACTAATAGATAGAGCAGGTGCCTGAGAAGTTGCCTGGAGAAGTAAGAGGGAGGGAGGGGGAAAGGGGGAGGAGAAAACAATTAAAATCATAAAGGAAGAGATGTGAAAAGAACTAAGGGGAATAGGGAGGAGAAGGAGATACTAGGGAAATAAAAACAAGCGAAAAATCTTCTTTGTACTCTGGACGTAGAGTCCTTGTACACCAATATCCCCCAGGACGAGGGCATGGAAGTTATTGAAATGTTCCTTAACACCAGACCCCAACCCTCCCCAGTCCCTACCTCCTTTTTACTTCACCTTTTGAAGATATGCCTTACCAGGAACTTTTTCCTGTTTAATGGGAATTTCTACCAACAGGTTAAAGGCACAAGTATGGGAGCAGTTTTTGCTCCAAATTTTGCCATACTTTACATGGATTTTCTTGAGACACAAAGAATATTGTCACCTCGTAACCCTTTCAGAGCCAATATTCTTGAATGGAAACGCTACATTGACGATATTTTCCTTATTTGGAAAGGGCCTGACTCTGACTTGTTATATTTTAAAGATTGGTTGAACAACCATTGCAATGGCCTAACCTTTACCCTTAGTAAAAGTAAACAGGAGATTGCCTTCCTTGATCTTAAAATTATTGCACAAGAAGGGAAACTCTACACCTCCCTATACCGCAAACCCACTGAAAAAAATACACTGTTGGCCTACAATAGCCATCACCCAAGGGCACTACGTGACTCCCTTCCATATTCTCAATTCCTACGCTTGCGTCGCAATTGCTACCTCAAGGAAGACTACTTTAGGGAAGCTAAAGTCCTTACAAACAAGTTAATTAGCAGAGGTTACCCGCGTAAACTAGTCAAAACTGCCATGAAACGCGCATGGTACTGCCCCAGAGAAATCCTTTTGAGTCCCAAAGACAGAAACAATAGCGACAAACTTGTCTGTGTGACTACATTTTCATCTATCTCTAATTCAGTTAGAAAGAGTATTCTCAAACATTGGCCCATACTCAATGCAGGTAGTCTGAATTTGGAACGTCCATTATTTGCATTTAAGAAAAACAAAAGTATACATGACCACCTTGTTAGAGCAGCCCTTCCCAGCGGTAACAATAAGACCACACTTAGGCAAATTTGGGGTCTGCCACCGGTGCTTGGGCATTTCAAATGCAGAGGCTGTAGTGTTTGCCATCTCACGAATGACACTAAGAAGTTTGTGCATGCCAATATTGATGTCACTTTATCGCACTTTTCCAATTGTAACACCGCCAATGTTATATATGCCATCTTTTGCCCATGCAACTTAATATATGTAGGACAAACGACACAAAAAGTTAGGATCCGGATCTGCCAACATAGAAGTCGGATACGTTGTGCAACACCTAACGCACCTCTTGTCGAACATTTTGCTGCATTTAATCACACGGAGGACCAAATAAGGTGGCAAGTCATCGCAGTGATCCTCCAACCTCCGAGAATTACAAACATTACAGGCATCTTGAACAAGGAGGAGTTAAAATGGATTATACGTACGGACAGCCTCCATACAGGACTTAATCGCCTCGAAGACTGGTCTAACCTGCTGTAATCGTCCGCAGTTAACTGTGCCTGCGCTTTTTACATTTATCTGTAATGTCATCTTCAACTCCCCTCGCCCAAATGTATTGCCGGTTCCTACACTTCTTCCCCTCACCTTCCTTTTTCCTTTATCTTTTGCTCTGCATTCAGCTCCTTTTACTCTACTCTAACCTTAATTCCATGTATTCATTAATGTCCACTCCTTCTCTGCTTCCATCCTTGGATTCCATCTCAGTTCCTTGGTGCTAGCTGTCATTTCCTCCATTTTCCCACTTTCATCCGCCCCTATGGCCCTCCGGGTCCCCCCCTTAGTATACCCTCTACCATAACCGTTCTCTCATACCTCCCCTTTCCTGTCCTCCGATTACTTTTTTCATCTCCGTTTCCTTCACCTACTTGGCTGCCTTATCTGGTATCTTCGACACTCTTGGCCCTTTCACATTGCTTCTCTCACTCTTCCACCCCCTTCCAATATGGCCGTTTCCTTCACGTTGAGTCCCTCCACCCCTGCCCACTCATCACGTCACTTCCGTTTCCCTTGATGTAGTTCCCCGTGATCCCGCTCTGCCTCACATCCATGCCGGCATTGACCGCAGCTGCTTGCTGTACCCCTGATCGTCCAGCGCGTCCTGGCTCCCTCCTATTGCTGGTAAGCCCAGGCTTCTTAGCCCTCTGTTTCGTGCCTTATTGCTCTACCCTCTCCCACACATTCCCTCGCTTCCTCCCCGCCTGACTATCCCGTGTCCTTTTTACAGCCATCGAGCAGGCGCACGGCTCCGACCCCTGGTTCCAGGGTCGCATTGCATAATTTCCCTTCCCTGACCTGCCTACCTGCACGCCGATCCTCTACCTTAGCCTCCCAGCCGGGAGGCACATTCCCTGGTTGGAGACCCGTGCATCCGACGGTAAGCCCTCTCCTTCTCTCACCCTTGGGTTTTTCTCGGGGTTACACATTCGGCTCGCACGTGTCTTGCCTTACTCTTCCCTTATTTTTCTTCAGATCTCGCATCCTTCCTCACGTCCCGTAATTTTTTCCGGCGGACTTCTCAGCCAGCAACTCGCTCTGGCCTTGCTCATCGCGGCTCCTTGATTTGCCGCACTCTTGGTTAGTCCATTCTTGCTCTTATCCCTCCCTTACTTTCACCCTCCTTCACTTTCTCTCCTTTACACTCTTTATCCCTGTTTCACAGCCCCTGATCTTGTGGCCCTTCCCTTCTTCTTCACTCATTTTCTTATTCTGGTAATATGTACATTACCTCACCTCACCTCACACATCTCCTCCGTTCACTCTTACACTTCCTTGTATTTACTCCACTGCTATTTTCCTATTTTTCGCTTGTTTTTATTTCCCTAGTATCTCCTTCTCCTCCCTATTCCCCTTAGTTCTTTTCACATCTCTTCCTTTATGAATTTAATTGTTTTCTCCTCCCCCTTTCCCCCTCCCTCCCTCTTACTTCTCCAGGCAACTTCTCAGGCACCTGCTCTATCTATTAGTCCTGATGAGATCCCGATACTCTCTGCGGGATTGAAACGTCGTCGACACAGACATCCCTAACTCTATACTACTATTTGTAATGGTTGTGGAGTATGAGATGTAAACTCTACTGTGACTTGTGTTTATTTATATTCACGTATATTGGAAAGTCACAATTTTAAGTCACTTGCCTGGGGCAAGGAAATCGGCCGATTTCCCTCTGCCTTGTCACGGTTGCCCACGTGTTAAATATTGTTTTGTTTCATCTACACTAGCATTAAATACCTATCTTGTAATTTAAACAATTGTTTATTCCAATTTTTATCACGAAATTGTGAAATTTTCAGTTTATATTCTTTTGTGTGGGACCTTTGTTCTGTTAAACACAACGCTACCCTTGGTCCCCGCTGACTTCCAGGGTTCCTTGTTTTTTTGTTATACATAAGCGCAATCGCTGGATTGCAAGGAATGATTTATTTTATTCCACCCTACTAGTTCTGTAGTGGGCTTCGCACTTACCTCCCTCTCCCCCTCCCCGCTTTCCTGCCCCGCCTTGGCCTCCCTTGCCTTGGCATCTTCCCTCCCTTCCTTCACCTCCCTCCCTGCCTACCCTTACCTGCCTGGTATGGCACAACACACTCCTCTTTATTCGGATGACTATATTAAAAAGATCCTAGAGGGACCCTCCCTCTTCTCCGAGGCATCAGACACTACTAATCCAGTTGCCAGCTCTATTTTTGAACAACTAGAAAAATCGACCAAAAAATTCATCAGGTTACAGCTGATGGTCCGTATGCTTACGGAATACTTAAAAACAGACACAATCCCAGCTGGTTTACAAGTTCGCAATATCCCAGGGGTTTTTACAGAAATTAAAAAATATCTTACAGGTTTCAGCCACATTGGGACTACATGCTCAAGACATTGGATGGTCTTGGGCATTGACATAGCCAATGAGGAGGCCAAAAAACTTGAGTTAGAAATCAAAGATATTGAGAAACAAATAAAAGAAAACAGCAATATCCAAGACGCTAAAATACTTTTAGACAAGGTGGAAAAAACCCTATCTGAATTTCACAGAATTGAGCAAAACAAGAAAATCATAAAAGTAAAACGGGACGTGAAAAATTATAAAGTAGAAAGAACATACCCTTATTTAGTGGAAGATTTTTACACCAACAGATCATACCTCGGTCCCAGAATACCACGTCCTTGGGGGAGGTTCAATAAACAACAGACTGTAGTAGGATTCTCTGAAACCTCTGCTGAATCATCCGACAGCTCAGACGCTGCCGAAGGCCCTAGCACATCTAGGAATAGGGCTAACAACTCTAATTTTTTAGGGCAAGGACAAGATCAGGGCCGCCAGACCAACCGGGGACACCACGTCAGCCACGTTGGCAGAGCGCACCCGGAGACAGACAGACACGCCAGAGGTATTACCAATGGTAAGACATCAAATACCTAACTCTAATCCCTTGGTTCATATTAACCAAAATACCATGACTACCTTTGACACCATGACTACTCCTGACACTATGCCTATTTTTAACCTCTCGAACCACCAACTCTCTGAGACACAAATAGATTTACTCAGTAAAGGTCTCTCATTTGTTCCTACCGTGAAACCTGATCTCCTACAACTTCAGATTGAATTGTTACGGTTCTTTAGAAAACTACGTCTCCATGCCTTTTTTCTAGATAGAATTTTTACCACACCCACTGCCTTTACTGCATTTCGGCCACCATCTACTTTTTCTCCACCACAATGCAGCATACCGGCTGAGATTGTCACCTTTGAGAAACTGGTACTCAAAGACATTACCAACCACGGGACATGTCATAGATACACCCCATACAATCTGTCATTGCTTGAAAAAAACGCACTCTATGATCTCAAAAAGATGGATAATTTGATTATCAAACCTGCTGACAAGGGGGCGGAATAGTGCTTCAGGAGATTGATGGTTACACTCAAGAAATCCTAGGACAACTCTCGAGATTAGACCACTATCGCAAGCTTCCCTCTGACCCTACTCAGGAGATTCAGAAACTTATTCTTGACATTACCAACGAAGGGCTGACCCAGGGCTTTCTTAGCAAAAACGAATTCCTTTACCTCAATACCAAATCACCTCGGACCCCTGTTATATATACCCTGCCTAAAATACATAAAAATGCTGACACACCTCCAGGTAGACCGATTGTATCTGGTTGTGGTTCGATCCTCGAACCCTTAGGTAGATATATTGACCATTTTATCAGAGACTTCATACCTGGTACCCTCTGCTACATAAAAGACACTATGGCCATGATTAATCTGGTAGAAACCCTCCCCTTTGATCCCCTTGACTGTCTTCTTTGTACTCTGGACGTAGAGTCCTTGTACACCAATATCCCCCAGGACGAGGGCATGGAAGTTATTGAAATGTTCCTTAACACCAGACCCCAACCCTCCCCAGTCCCTACCTCCTTTTTACTTCACCTTTTGAAGATATGCCTTACCAGGAACTTTTTCCTGTTTAATGGGAATTTCTACCAACAGGTTAAAGGCACAAGTATGGGAGCAGTTTTTGCTCCAAATTTTGCCATACTTTACATGGATTTTCTTGAGACACAAAGAATATTGTCACCTCGTAACCCTTTCAGAGCCAATATTCTTGAATGGAAACGCTACATTGACGATATTTTCCTTATTTGGAAAGGGCCTGACTCTGACTTGTTATATTTTAAAGATTGGTTGAACAACCATTGCAATGGCCTAACCTTTACCCTTAGTAAAAGTAAACAGGAGATTGCCTTCCTTGATCTTAAAATTATTGCACAAGAAGGGAAACTCTACACCTCCCTATACCGCAAACCCACTGAAAAAAATACACTGTTGGCCTACAATAGCCATCACCCAAGGGCACTACGTGACTCCCTTCCATATTCTCAATTCCTACGCTTGCGTCGCAATTGCTACCTCAAGGAAGACTACTTTAGGGAAGCTAAAGTCCTTACAAACAAGTTAATTAGCAGAGGTTACCCGCGTAAACTAGTCAAAACTGCCATGAAACGCGCATGGTACTGCCCCAGAGAAATCCTTTTGAGTCCCAAAGACAGAAACAATAGCGACAAACTTGTCTGTGTGACTACATTTTCATCTATCTCTAATTCAGTTAGAAAGAGTATTCTCAAACATTGGCCCATACTCAATGCAGGTAGTCTGAATTTGGAACGTCCATTATTTGCATTTAAGAAAAACAAAAGTATACATGACCACCTTGTTAGAGCAGCCCTTCCCAGCGGTAACAATAAGACCACACTTAGGCAAATTTGGGGTCTGCCACCGGTGCTTGGGCATTTCAAATGCAGAGGCTGTAGTGTTTGCCATCTCACGAATGACACTAAGAAGTTTGTGCATGCCAATATTGATGTCACTTTATCGCACTTTTCCAATTGTAACACCGCCAATGTTATATATGCCATCTTTTGCCCATGCAACTTAATATATGTAGGACAAACGACACAAAAAGTTAGGATCCGGATCTGCCAACATAGAAGTCGGATACGTTGTGCAACACCTAACGCACCTCTTGTCGAACATTTTGCTGCATTTAATCACACGGAGGACCAAATAAGGTGGCAAGTCATCGCAGTGATCCTCCAACCTCCGAGAATTACAAACATTACAGGCATCTTGAACAAGGAGGAGTTAAAATGGATTATACGTACGGACAGCCTCCATACAGGACTTAATCGCCTCGAAGACTGGTCTAACCTGCTGTAATCGTCCGCAGTTAACTGTGCCTGCGCTTTTTACATTTATCTGTAATGTCATCTTCAACTCCCCTCGCCCAAATGTATTGCCGGTTCCTACACTTCTTCCCCTCACCTTCCTTTTTCCTTTATCTTTTGCTCTGCATTCAGCTCCTTTTACTCTACTCTAACCTTAATTCCATGTATTCATTAATGTCCACTCCTTCTCTGCTTCCATCCTTGGATTCCATCTCAGTTCCTTGGTGCTAGCTGTCATTTCCTCCATTTTCCCACTTTCATCCGCCCCTATGGCCCTCCGGGTCCCCCTTAGTATACCCTCTACCATAACCGTTCTCTCATACCTCCCCTTTCCTGTCCTCCGATTACTTTTTTCATCTCCGTTTCCTTCACCTACTTGGCTGCCTTATCTGGTATCTTCGACACTCTTGGCCCTTTCACATTGCTTCTCTCACTCTTCCACCCCCTTCCAATATGGCCGTTTCCTTCACGTTGAGTCCCTCCACCCCTGCCCACTCATCACGTCACTTCCGTTTCCCTTGATGTAGTTCCCCGTGATCCCGCTCTGCCTCACATCCATGCCGGCATTGACCGCAGCTGCTTGCTGTACCCCTGATCGTCCAGCGCGTCCTGGCTCCCTCCTATTGCTGGTAAGCCCAGGCTTCTTAGCCCTCTGTTTCGTGCCTTATTGCTCTACCCTCTCCCACACATTCCCTCGCTTCCTCCCCGCCTGACTATCCCGTGTCCTTTTTACAGCCATCGAGCAGGCGCACGGCTCCGACCCCTGGTTCCAGGGTCGCATTGCATAATTTCCCTTCCCTGACCTGCCTACCTGCACGCCGATCCTCTACCTTAGCCTCCCAGCCGGGAGGCACATTCCCTGGTTGGAGACCCGTGCATCCGACGGTAAGCCCTCTCCTTCTCTCACCCTTGGGTTTTTCTCGGGGTTACACATTCGGCTCGCACGTGTCTTGCCTTACTCTTCCCTTATTTTTCTTCAGATCTCGCATCCTTCCTCACGTCCCGTAATTTTTTCCGGCGGACTTCTCAGCCAGCAACTCGCTCTGGCCTTGCTCATCGCGGCTCCTTGATTTGCCGCACTCTTGGTTAGTCCATTCTTGCTCTTATCCCTCCCTTACTTTCACCCTCCTTCACTTTCTCTCCTTTACACTCTTTATCCCTGTTTCACAGCCCCTGATCTTGTGGCCCTTCCCTTCTTCTTCACTCATTTTCTTATTCTGGTAATATGTACATTACCTCACCTCACCTCACACATCTCCTCCGTTCACTCTTACACTTCCTTGTATTTACTCCACTGCTATTTTCCTATTTTTCGCTTGTTTTTATTTCCCTAGTATCTCCTTCTCCTCCCTATTCCCCTTAGTTCTTTTCACATCTCTTCCTTTATGATTTTAATTGTTTTCTCCTCCCCCTTTCCCCCTCCCTCCCTCTTACTTCTCCAGGCAACTTCTCAGGCACCTGCTCTATCTATTAGTCCTGATGAGATCCCGATACTCTCTGCGGGATTGAAACGTCGTCGACACAGACATCCCTAACTCTATACTACTATTTGTAATGGTTGTGGAGTATGAGATGTAAACTCTACTGTGACTTGTGTTTATTTATATTCACGTATATTGGAAAGTCACAATTTTAAGTCACTTGCCTGGGGCAAGGAAATCGGCCGATTTCCTTCTGCCTTGTCACGGTTGCCCACGTGTTAAATATTGTTTTGTTTCATCTACACTAGCATTAAATACCTATCTTGTAATTTAAACAATTGTTTATTCCAATTTTTATCACGAAATTGTGAAATTTTCAGTTTATATTCTTTTTGTGTGGGACCTTTGTTCTGTTAAACACAACGCTACCCTTGGTCCCCGCTGACTTCCAGGGTTCCTTGTTTTTTTGTTATACCTAGATTATAGTGGGCAGGATTTGTCTATTGAAAGGGGATTTGATTGTTTCCTCATAGTTTAGTTCCTAATGCGTCTTCTGAAATAGCGACTTGGTTGTAGAAATTTGAGAGTATTTGATCTACATTGCCTCTTTCTTTTACATATTTTTTTTAAAAGGGACCATATTATGAGTGTTTTGGTGGGTTTTTCGGATGTATTAGCTGTAACACACATTTTGCGCCCTCTTGCTTTGGCTATTGGTCCTTTTACTGTGGATTATGCGTTTGTGTTAATGTTTAATTGCGGTGAATGTATGATGATGGGTCTTAATGTAAGGAGTGCTGTGGTCATCAGGAGATAGTGTTGGCCCCCCTGTGTTTTGTGGCTGTGCCATTCACTTTGTGGGCAACAGGCGATGCAGAGGTGGGTTTGCTACAGATACTGCGGGTTTTTAATTCAGGATTCAGATACTGCTATCTTGCCTTGTATCCCTTACTATCGGATACAATGGGCAGGGCAGCGAGCCTTGTTGTGTATGGTTTGGTTGAGAACGGTGTGATTGAGGATACGACTGTTAAAATTTAAAATAACACCACTATTTTGATTGTGTTTACAATTTTGTGACTGATTTGTGTGAAGTTAACGGAAATGTGGTTCTCCAGCTTCTTGCTGCTCTAGCCATTGCTATGTTTCAGCTAATGGTTCCTCCTGCTGCTCAATATTTTTCTGTCACTGACCTAAATGCATTCTTTGACAGTACTGTTTATTTAAAAACAAATATATATATAATAGGTCTTTGTCTGGATCCACATTGGCTGTTAGGAGTCATAGGCTCTGCTGTGTTTTTTAGGACTATGCAGGAAGACAGAGCATCTTTTTTTTTTTTTTTTTAAAAAGGGTAGTTACTTGCTCATCGTTTCAGCCACAGGGCAAAGATGTAGGGACAGTGCAGTTGAATAGTTATTGCGTTCAGCTTCGAATGGCCATGAAGAATGCTTTTCAAAAGGTAGGTATTGTTGAGAGGAGGTCACCTACTTAGGTCACCTACAGTCGAAGGGGTGTAGGAGATTAGCTCCTTGGCGAACTAACACATTAAAGAAGTGTGTGAGGTGCATGAGCTTTTATCCTGAATGCCTGAAGCAGTCTTTTGGGCAACTAACACTTGGGCAACTAACAAACTGCGCTTTCTTCGGCTCCTGTGCTTGGTACATAAATTGTTGCGTGCCGTTTTGTGTTGTAAGTACACGAGATGGCTTGTTGTGCGCTTTCTGTCTTTGACGCTACCGTCAGAGCCCTCCTGAGCTGTCTAGGGGCGGTCATGACGGTGGCCGTCTCTATAAGTCAATCGATTGGACTCGTTTTTTGTCACTGATCTCACAGTTATGGGACACCATGCTGTGAAAACGCCCTTGAATAAAAAGAGACACAGCACCTTACCAGTGCACGTCTAACTGGTTACAAATCAGCATTGTTTGCAAAAATATTGTGATTAAAAGATGTGCCACCTTGAAGTAAGCCATGTTACTGCCCCTCCCTTCTGCCAAATGATGGAATGGAGAAGGAAAAGGGAGCTGAAAGGACGGGTAGACTGGAGTGATGTTCCCTTATCTGATCCTCAAGGGGAACTATATGTTGATGGCTCTTGTTTAAATTCCCAGGTGGCACCACCACTATTGCTCATGTTACCGCAACATTACATACAGTCGCAGAGACATCATGAGTCCCTTATCGGTTAGCCCGAGTAACTGGGTTGTGAATTGTAAGTAAGTGTAGTGCCCACCGGAAAGTAACTGATGATGTGGGAAGGGATAATGTGTTTGCAGATCAGACAGCTAAGGAAAATGATAAAAATGAAATGAAAAGAATGTTTGTAGCAGACCCTGCTGGGTGGGTACTGGAAATCACGATGTTTAAGTTGAAAGTACGGCACATTTGAAGGGACAAGGGATGGTGAATTAATAGACCAGGGAAGAAAAAAGAATGTTGCCAGATGCATATGTATTTCCCGTGGTTATGATGAGACATTGCCCAGCCAGTGTACTGTATGGTGCGCATGACGCACAATTCTGGAAAGGGTACCCGTATGCTCCCGGTAATTTTGCACCACACATTTTTCCTTTTGAAGTTCTTCAGATGAACAATATAGGAATAGGCGGATAATACTTTGAAGGATGTCCTGATTGTTCTTTAAGAGTTTAGTAAATGGATTGAGGCTTACTCCACTACTTATCCTTGCCAGTTAACTGAAAGTTTGCATTCTATCCACTAATTGGTCCGGGACGCCTTGCAGTCACATCAGAGGGGCCCAGACGCGATGCCCAGCCTGGCTGCATATTATGGGCAATTCGACGTAAAGATGCAGAGCAAAAAAGTGCTGGACGAGGCAGTACCACCGAAAAACAAAAGAAAGAGGAGCTATCCAGGAGCCCCAGCCTGTTGGTCCACCTCTGATTGAGCCCCAGTCCGTTGAGCCCCAGCCTGAGGGCTCGTCTGTTTTTGAGCCTCTGCCCCTTGGTCCCTTTGAGCCTGACCCCTTTTTCCTTGACAACTCTGTGCCTGGAGCGGCTAGGTACAATTTGCGTCCCCGACGGAGGAACAGTGCACCAAAGGGACAGTCAGATTAGTAGGGATGGACTGGAGGGATAAAGAATAGGGAGTACCTTGCCTGTGGTACCAATGGTAGTTTAGGGAAAGGGAGATTGGTGCATTGCCCAAACATTGAACAGGATAAGTTCGGGGGGTACCTTCCTGGAAAAAGGGAGAGCGCCCTATCCTGACCGCCGTGGAATTCTTTGAAAAAGAAAAGGGCTGTGATCGCACAGCTCCATCGAGAAGTGCTCAATAGCACCACCGTGGGACGACAATAGGAGCCTACCGGCGAGGCTCTAAAAGGACGCTGGGACTGTTGCCCATTATCTTGGTTCTTTGCTGTTGGCCCCATTGCATCATATTCTTCCCCCTATTCACAGTAATGTATTCCTTTGGTCGCCCAATTGATGAGGAAGAATAGCCCTTTGCACCTCCGCGACCAGAGCGGGGTTGGTCCACAGAGAGTAAAAGTTGCATCCATAGTTGTTATTGAGCTAATAATTTTGTTAGGGACATCCTACTTCCTGAATGAGAAGTATCTTGTGCACTCCCTGGTTGGTACAGCACCCATTTCTTCTGTGAACATGTTTGTTACTTTGGCTCCTCGCACAGGGGAGCACAGGAAGACATTCACTGATAATACAAGTGTTCAGATTGGGGTACCTTCATTTCTGTTCTCCTGTTCCAGATATAACATTTATTGATTTCCGCACTGCAAATGGATGTGTACATTGGGCAGATGTCTGTAATGGTGGTTAATATGGCAGTTCGTTTTGTATCCAGGGGGCGAGGGAGACTAAGGTGGGTAAGAGCACATGTGACTTCACTTATAGATTGCTTGACAACAAGTCTGCCTTGGATCTTACTTCATAATGTTGACTTTACTCATGGATCGCACACTCATGTTTTGAGGGAATGGTCTGACAGATGTTGCCTCTCTTTTCTTTTTTTTCCCCAATACTTGTTGCCTCGTCTATGTAACATTCATTCTATCAGCTACAACATGAAAGTATGTTTCTACCCTGAGCCAAAAGGGTTGCTGACACGAAGAATATGTCCCTGTATGCACTGTCTCCCAGTCTGTTGTGCCTGCTGTGTATCAATGTTGACACCACGCGTGTTTAGCCTCATAGAGTATTTAGTTCTGACAGATAGTCCATAAGTTAGCAACAGTAGCCTGTGGCTGAACAGTTTTTTCCTATCTTTAGAATTGTAAAGACCCTTACCTGATAGCAAGAATAAATAATTAGCTAATGAATGCTAAAAGGAGGGTCTGTTAGAATTGAATGCGTAATTGCTCCATCACTTAAGCTTTGCACTGTATTATGTTAGCATTCATGTAGGTACTTTGTATTAATCACTACTGCATATGTGTGTAACCAATCCCTGCAAATACTGTGTGAGTTAAAGTTAGCATCTGCGCCGCCACTTTCTGCCATGCAGCTGCCATTTTGCTCTATGATTGAAACTAAGCTTCTGTCTCATGTTGCTTGCCTCAGCAGAAAGCTGCTGGAATGCATTTGCATCTCCAAGGTTAGGCCTCACTGAAGTATGAGAAAGTTGCTCGTTAACGCATGCATACCTTTCCCTTTAGATAGAGGTTGCTCCCACTATTCCAGCTGCAAGCACAGACTGAATGACCTTGCCAGGTCCCCGGTCTCAGACTCTTAGCTCATCTTTGTGTGCCCCTTTGTTCAAGTTGTCTCCCTGTGGAAAGTTACAGAGTGGGCGTGTCACTGACCAGTTGTAGAAATGTATAACTGTTACCTTTATGCTGGGGAAAGTCAGTTCCCTCGGTAGCATCTAAGGAGGCTAGTCTGACTGGACTCCGCTGCAGCGCATTTACAATAAAATAACTTGGTTTGTATTCTCTACTGCGTCACCGACTCTTCATTTCTTGGAAGGCTAGGAGGAGGTCGCGAGTGACCCGGGTGACCCGATTCGGGTCACTTCCTTCACCAGCTTCTAAGAGAAAAAGCAGGAAGGGTAAAGATTTATCCTCCTCCCAAACTCCCAGTTAGAGTCAGTCTTCTGAGGGAGATGATCTCAGTCCCTCAGAAGTAACTGCCCCAGAGGAACTTTGGCCTGACCAGGCAGAGTTCTTGGGGGCAAGGGGTCCTTCCAGGGTAGACATGAGTTTGAAGCAGAAATCCTGCCCCTCTCTTGAACAGCTCAGACAGCAAGCTGCTCCTGAGAAAGGGAATTTCCGTGGGTCCCACAGGATCTAATGGGAAGATGGGCTCTTGTTCTCTGAGTGTAGAGACCCCAAGCCTGGTGCCAACAGGAGGTTGGTAATACCTCAGAAGTTCAGGGGTTTTCTTGTAGCCCTGGCACATGACATTCCCCTTACAGAACATCTTGGGCAAAGCAAGATTTGGGACAGATTTGTTCCTCATTTTCACTGGCCACATATGTCTAAAGACAACAAGGAGTTTTGTCGCTCCTGTGTCACTTGTCAAGCCAGTGGTAAGTCAGGTGGCACTACAAAGGCCCCTTTAATTCCACTTCCAGCAGTTTGGGTTAGCTTTCAGAGGGTAGAGATAGACAATGTTGGTCCCTTAAACCCTCCAACAGCATCTGGGCACAGTTATATCTTAGTGGTGGTGGACCATGCCCGTCGTTCATCGGAGCTACGGGCAGGCAGTGTCTTGGGCAAGAGAGATGCTTTGACAAATGTTTGACTACAAGCACTCCTCCCCTCCCGTGTTGAAGCTCATAAGGCCCTAATTAGGCAACCTAAGTATTGTTTTTAAAGAGAATACTAAGTAGGTATTGGATGAATGTATTTTTGACAAAAATGCATATTAGCCTTTGACTTTGACTAGGCTGACCACACTAGGTAACAGTCAGAGTGGTAAAAGGGATCAACATCCTAGGTCCTGAAGAGAAGCATTGGGGTAGGCTTCGAAACATGTAGACCCGTGAGGAAACTGCCCATTATAGCACTTTTTCCTCCTTTCCCCCACTTTTATTAATACCAGCTATAGGGAGTAGTAAAGTTTAGTTTTCCACGCAGCCAGGTATTTTTTAACTCACTTATCTTCTGACCCTTCCACTCTCACATCAAACACATTATTTCACTTCACTTGAAAGTGCTCCGACGTATCCGTAGGTCGTAGCACGCCCCGTACCACAGCAGGGCGGGAAGAACCCGATGATGAAGCATGCCACCAAAGGACCTTTTGGTGGGTGAGGGTTATTTTAGAACACATATCGTTTCTCCCATGCTAGAAACCGAATGGTTCTCTTGGGTTTAGTCACTGTTTGTAAGGATAGCACGGTTCTTTGGAATTGAGAGTGGACTCCCTTTGTTTTTTCATTAGTTATAGTACTGCCATGTGGAAAGAGTGTGGCGTAAACTATGTTTACCACACCTTACCATCCACAGTGGAATGGGTTGGTTGAAAGGTTCAACAAGACCCTCAAGTGTATGATCATGGGGATCCCAGAAAAGCTCAGGCGAAAATGGGATGTCTT
The DNA here is from genome assembly GCA_963921515.1 of Calotriton arnoldi. Classification (NCBI taxonomy): domain Eukaryota; kingdom Metazoa; phylum Chordata; class Amphibia; order Caudata; family Salamandridae; genus Calotriton; species Calotriton arnoldi. Next base: position 1,762,953 of record CAWUFW010000899.1, on the reverse strand, counting down.
ATTACCTTGCCTTTTCTTTGCCTACAGAGAGGTTCCACAGAAGGGAGTTGGCTATAGCCCATTTGAACTTCTGTTTGGACATCCAGTTAGGGGTCCATTGTGTCTGGTTGAGGAGGGCTGAGATCAGCCTCTCAAACCTCCTAAATAGGATAGTGTGTATTATATCCTTTGCCCATGTTCACATATGGCTGAGTACTTGAAGAAGGCCAGCAAAAACCGTGAGGCCGAACAGGAGCTTCAGAAAGCTTGGCATGACCAAAAGGCTGTACTGACGGCTTACCAGCCAGGACAGAAAGTATGGCTGTTGGAGCCTGTGGCCCCAGCAACTCTCCAGGACAAGTGAAGTGGCCCCCATACCATTCTTGAGAAAAAAGGTGAGGTCACCTATTTGGTTGACCTAGGTACTCCTAGCGGTCCCCACAGGGTACTCCATGTGAACCGCCTAAAGCCTACTGTTGACAGGGCTGACATGAGCTTGCTCATGGCCCCTGATGAGGGGCAGGTGGAAGAGAATGACCCTCTTCCTGATCTCTTCTCTTAGGACCCTGTTGATGGGTCAGTTGATAGAGTAGCCTTGGCAGGCAGCCTCACTGACCAGCAGCAAGTTGATTGCAGGAAAGTCCTCAATCAGTTTTCCCACATGTTTTCTCTGATTCCCAGTCAAACCACCTGGTGTACCCATGAAGTAGACACCGGTGACAGTCTGCCTGTGAAGAATACAATTTACAGACAGCTATCCATGTCAGAGACTGCATAAAGACTGAGGTCCAAAAGATGCTAGAGTTGGGGGTCATTGAGCCTTCGGATAGCCCTTGGACTAGTCCAGTAGTCCATGTGCCAAAACCTCACAACCAAGATGGAAAGAGAGAGATGAGGTTTAGTGTAGAATTCAGACGTCTCAATGTGGTCACTAGGACTGATGCCCATCCAATTCCAAGGGCAGATGAGCTTATTGATACTTTGGTCTCAGTCAAGTATCTAAGTACATTTGACCTCACTGCTGGCTACTGGCAAATGAGACTCTCTGAAGATGCCACGCCAAAAACAGCCTTTTCAACCCCTCGTGGGCATTATCAATTTAGTGTAATGCCTTTTGGCCTGAAAAATGCATCTGCCACATTTCAGAGGCTGGTGAACAAAGATCTCACAGTTCTGGAAGCCTATAGAACAGCATATCTAGATTATATTCTTGTCTTTAGTTCCACCTGGGTGGATCACCTGGTCCACCTCAGGAATGTTCTGGAGGTCCTGCAAAAGGCATGCCTCACTAGCAAGGCCATAAAGTGCCAGATAGGGCAGAATAAGTTTGTATACCTGGGTGAATTGAAAGGTGGAGGCCAAGTTCAACCATTCGAGGGAAAAATCCAGTCCATAATGAACTGGGTTGTTCCAACTACCCAGATTCAAGTCAGAGCTTTCCTGGGCCTGACTGGGTACTACAGAAGGTTTGTTAAGGGATATGGGTCCATTGTGACCCCCCTTTAATGATCTCACCTCCAAAAGGATGCCTAAGAAGGTTCAGTGGACAGTTAGCTGTCAAAATGCATTTGATGCCCTGAAGCAGGCCTTGTGCCCTGCTCCCATTCTTCAAAATCCTAATTAATCCAAAACCTTCATTGTCCAGCCAGATGCTTCTGAGATAGGAGTAGGAGCTGTTTTGTCTCAACTTAATGAAGAGGGCCAGGATCAACCAGTAGCTTTTATAAGCAGAAGGTTGACCCCCAAGAAGAAATGTTGGTCAGCTATTGAGAGGGAGGCCTTTGCTGTGGTCTGTGCCTTGAAGTTGAGGCCATACCTGTTTGGTACTCACTTCATTGTTCAGACAGACAATAAGCCCCTCTTATGACTTAAACAGATGATGGGTGAAAATCCCAAACTTATGAGGTGGTCCATTTCCCTACAGAGGATGGATTTGTCAGTGTAACATAGACCTGGGAGTAACCATGCCAATCCAGATGGACTCTCCAGATATTTCCACTTAGAAAATGAAGACTCAACTGGGCAAGGTTAGTCTCATCTCCTTTTGTTTGGGGGGGATTGTGTAGGAAATTAGGATCTGCTTTTGTGGTTCCCCCCACTTTTTGCCGGTGTCATTCTGCTTTCTGACTAGTCTGACTGGATTCCTGCTAATCAGGACTCCAGTTACTGTGCGCTCTCCCTAAATTTTACTATGGTAGTACTTTGGTACCTTCCCAATTGGTTACTGGTGTACCCTTCTAAGTCCCTAGTATATAGTAGTAAGGTACCAGGGGCATAGGTACACCAGGGGTTTCCCATAGGCTGCAGCATGTATTATGCCACCCATGAGAGACCACTCAAACTGTGACTACAGGCCTGCTATTGCAGCCTGTGTGAGCTGGTGCTAGCACCACTCACAACAGATATAAGTTTCCTTATATCTGAGGTCACTGCACTTAAAACCTATAAAACACCCCTAAGGCAGGCCTCTCAATCCTTAAGGGAAGGTGGTAGGTTATAAGTGTGAGGGTGCCCTGCATGAGCAGGACACCCCCTACAAATCCAGGAGTCAATTCTCCCAGCTTTGTAAGTGCGATCAGCCATTTTATACATATAGTGGACTTCAAGTCAATTACGAGATGTCTAACTATATATTGGCTGTACAGAAACCGGTCATGTTTGGCATCAAACATGTTGGAATCCTACCCCAACACCGATTCCCGTGTTGGATGTAGGATCCCATGTACTGGGAGGGCCTCCCCAAGGGAGCCCCCCTGTATTTCCGGTACCAGCCTTCCAGGGTCTAACAGCAAGCTAGTGCTGCTGCCGACCACAGACACAATTCTGCCCTCCTGCATCTGAGCTGAGCTCGAGCAGGGGAAGGTAAAACAATAGGTTTCCTGTCACAGGAAGGTGTGACCACCTCCCAGACAAGACTTAGGGGCCGATTACAATGGCGGAAGGATCGTCACCGCCAGCCCGGCGGAGGGCGATCCTTCCGTAAATAGACATCAATTTTCCCACCGCTGAATTACGATTGTAATTCAGCGGTGGGAAGCGCTTTAGGACCGCAGCAGTCGCAAAGACCATCCGCCACGGAACCGCCACAGGCAATCGTTATGATTGCCTGGCAGAGCGGTCAGCATGCTTAAAATGGTGGAGGAGCCTAGCAGGCTCTGTCTGCCGAATTACGATGCTGGCAGAAGCAAGCCTTTCCGTGGCGGGTAAACCGCCATTAAAAGGCTGGCGGGGATTGGTTTCGGGGGCCTGTTGCGAGCCCCCCTTGTGTTGGGCTGAGGTGTATGTGCGCTGGGGGGTACCCATGGTACCCCCCTGCATTTCAGTGCACTAAGTGGCAGGCACCATGTGGTGCCTGCCACGTAGTGCAGTGAAATGCACAACAGGCATTTTCAACATTGCGGCGGGTGCTGCTGTCCGCAGCAACCACCGCAATGTTAAAATGCAAGATGCGTCAGCCACGGTGGCGGTCGCATCATAATTTGGTGTGCGGAACCGCCGCATGTATTGCGGACGGTCCCGGTTACCACCACGATGGCGGAAGGACTCCAGTCCGTCCGCCATCGTAATCGGTCCCTTAGTGTATTAGGCTGGGGTGGGGGCGATTGCCAGTGCCACCAGACTGCTTTAAACCCTTGCATACTCCAGTTGGAACCAGTTCCGGGAGCCGTTGGCTCCCGCTCTGGTGCAAAACTGGACAGAGGACATGGGAGTACCATCCCCTATGTCCAGCCCCTCCTCTGGGAGGGATCCCTAAATCGTCCCAACCCTTGCTCTAGGGTACTTATGGGCTTACCTGTGGGTGGCTCTTGAGATTCATCGTGCGACAAGATTCAGATCTGAAACCTCTTCCACTTCAACTGTCTAGGCACCTTGAGCTTCGTTGTACTTCGCCTGGAATCGAGACTGCATCAAGGAGGGCCCGTGCTGCTCCTGGTCTTGTCGACCTGCCAGTCTACTGCATTGTCTGTGCTTGTGCCTCACCCAGGTTCTTCTCCAGGCCTTCGCGCATCAAAGACACCCAAAGGAATCTCCCTTGGAGTGAAGGAGTCACTCCCCTGCATCTGCAGGCACGCAACGAAGCTGACCGATCTGCTATTCCTGAGGTCCCACGGATTCAGCAACACAGGTGGTGGTCCTGCATTTCCCCCGAGGTCTGCACTGTCTTCACAGCAAGTTTGAAGAAAGAATCCCTCGTTGGAACTGCTGGAACAGCACCCTTGTGAACCACATTGACTTGCCGTTGCCAAGGCTTTTCGACTCTGTCCTCCAGAGATCTTCGGCCTACAAGAAGCTCCAGCCTCCAGCATCTCTTGCTACTAAGAGCTTCGTCTTCACCCCATCATCTGCACCGTGGGCCTGCTTCGTTGGGGAGCTGCTCGAGGTCCTCTTGCGACTCCTGTGCCTCCGGCGTGTGGGTTCTCTTGAGGGTCTTATATGGCTTCATTGGACTCCAGTGCATGCTCGGGGTCTGCTCTGACTCTCCTGCATTTGGTGATTCCCCTGGACGTTTCTGGTCCCGAAACTGCACCTTCTTCGTTTACCACATCTGTGGCTGCTGCCAAGGCTTGTTGGTGCGCCCACCGGACACCGAACTCCTGGTTCTTGACCTCCGAAGTAGGACAGCTCGTGAATGGCTCCTGGTCTTCCACAGCGTGGCCTGGTCCTCACAGCTGCAGCAACAAGGTCACCGTCAACTCTCCTGCATCTTCCGAAATCATTGGCCATTGGTCTTCCGTGCCTTCTGGTCACTCCTGAGTGGCATAGGGTCTGTCCCCTCTGCTTGCAGGTACTTGTGTTCAAGAATCCATTCTTGGATCCCACTGGATTCTTTCACCTCCTTCGCAAGCTGCATATTCACTGAATTCCTCCATTGTGGTCTACAGCTTCCCTGGTGTAGGTATCCTGGATCCTGGGTGATCCACGGGTGGGGTGACTCTCCAGCTTTCCATCTTCCACAGGGTTTCTTCAGGGTCCACTGGGACGGGTCCTTCTTCTTCAAACTTCAACCGCGACTTCCCCATTGACTTGCATTGACTACGCGACTGTTTTTCCACTCTGCACACAGCCTCCGTGGGGTTCCTGACTACTTACCTTGGGTGGTTCCTTGGGTCCCCAGCTCTATTCTTATAACTACATTGTGTACTTTTCTTTCGTTTAACCTACACTATATGATTAGTTATGGAAAAACAAATTGCTTAAAACTCCTTCTGGACTAAGCCTGAAGGCTGCTCTCTACAGCTACCACTTAGAGAGCTTTCTATGGTTGTCTAAGACTACTAAAATCACTATAAGGGTTGTCTGGATTAGTGCAGGGTGCATCACTTAAATAAGTGTGCACCATATACTAAGCCGGCCTTCTACAACGACCCACCGAGAAATGGTCCTTTTCAGCACTGCCCAACCTTTCTTATCTCCCACATACCCCACACAGAGTTATTTGTCCATCTGGAACTCTTTTGTGCGGTCAAGGTAGAACGACAATGCTCTTTTTGGGTCTAGACGATGGAGGAGCTCTTCTTATTTAGAGGGACACGGGGGAGTAAAAAATCAGGGCAGAGTGATAAATTGACCCAGATGGGATGGGGTCACCACCTGTAGGAGGCAAAGCTTAGTATATGGTGCACAATTATTTAAGTGAAGCACCTTGCACTAATACAGACAACCCTTATGGTGATTTTAGTGGTCTTACACAACCTTAGAAAGCTCTCGTAGTGGTAGCTGTGGAGAGCAGCCTTCAGGCTTATCTTGAAGGAGTGTTAAGCAGCTTGTTTTACCAGATCTAATCATGTAGTGTAGGTGTAAAAAAATGTATAATAACCAAAACGTCCATCTGGTAAGTAGAACTTCTTTATTCCTGATCATCCACTCTCCAACTGACTTAATGCCAACATTCTAAAGTGAGCTCCAGCGGAACATACTGTAGGAGAGTAGGATCTGCTTCACATGGGTACCCCCACTTTTTGCTGATGCTTCACTGTTTTTCGACATTAGTCTGGCTGGGGCCCTGCTAATCAGAACCCCAGCCTAGCTGCTTCCTCTCTAAAATGGTTTCCATGTGCCTTAGGCACATCACTGATTGGGATCTGGAGTGCCCTTATAAGTCCCTAGTATATGGTATACTATGTACCAAGGGCATAGGTACCTCAGAGGCCTGCCAGGGGCTGCAGCATGTATTATGCCACCCCTGGAAGGCCATCCAAACTGACACCACAGGTCTGCTACTGCAGCCTGGGTAAGGTGGTGCATGCACTTCTTACTGTGATATAGGTTACCTATATCACGAAATACATACACACATATAAACCTATAAGTCACTCCTAAGGCAGGCCTTATCAATCCTAAAGGCAGAGTGCATGGTTCCTATGTGAGAGGGTGCCCCTGCATGAGCAGGGCCCCTCTGCAGCGTTCGGAGACCATCTCTGATGCTGTTTGTAGTGCAGCCTGACCATATACTCTTAAGCGCATTATATCCTCGCGGTAAAATGCTAACTTTGGAATGGCTGCACCTAAACATGTCGTGTTTGGTGTCAAACATCTTGGAATACTACCCCCCGCCAATCCTGGCGGCGGGGGTAGCATTCCACCCTTCTAGAGGGAAAGACATGTTAACTCTGACGAGTCCGGTAACTTCTTTCCAGAGCCCTGGCATCACAAAATGGATGCTGCTGCCACAGACACGAGTCTGGCCTCCTGCTGCTGGACGAAACTCCGGCAGGGGAGGCCTGGACAATAGGTTTCTGTCCCAGGGAGGTGTGACCACCTCCCCAGACAGGATAATGTGTATTGGGGCTGGGCGGGAGCACTTTCGGGTGCTTTGAAGTCCTGCACTGGGGGCACATTTGGTGTCCTCAGGCATACCCCAGTTCAAACCGGACTGGGGCTTGCAGCCCCTGCTTTGGCGCGAACTGGACAAAGGGAAAGGGGTGTAGCCACCCCTCTGCCCTGACCCACCCATAGGTGGGGCCACAGAGTAGTCCAACCCCTATTTTTAGAATAAAGGTAGGAACCCAGTCCTTAGGACTTTAGATTATACCTGGACGAAACTCTGAAACTGAATCCTGGACCTTCGACGCTCTACTACACGATTAGAGGACTGAAGAATCTCCCTTGGGGTCAAGGAGTGACTCCCTGCTTGGCAGGCACCAAAGAAGCATCTGTCCGGTTCGCATTTCTGAAGCTCCCGTCGGACGCCGAAGTCATCGCATCACCAGAGGTGGATTCTCAGACTTCCCCGAGGCTACCCTGAGTCCCCAGCAAAGCTGAGGCCCGTGGCTATCGTGGGTGACTTGAGACCGTGACCCTGGACACCGAGCACATTTGCAAGTGCATCATCTTCTGGGTCTCCCAAGAAGTCGTGCTTTGGGCTCCGAGTAGCCCTAGCCTCCAGCACCACCTGCACCGAAGATCACTGGCCCCCACTCCACGAGTGTCCTGTAAGCCAGCTCCACGTGCGGCGTCACGAGGCTCCTTCGCGGTCGCTAGCCCGTTGGCTAGTAGCCCTTAACGAAGGCCAATCCTTTTCTTACTTGGCATCCTGGTTGCTCCAGGCCTGCCCTCACTTACCCTCGCTGGGTGAGTTCCACAAACCTTGCTGGTCTGCACCATCGACGATCAACATCTTCACCGAGACTTGCCGTTGCCAAGGCTTGTTGGGTCCAATCCGGTCGCCGACACCTCAGCACTCGACAGACATCGTGCACCAGCCCGAATCCTGCTCCTGGTCGCCGACAACGCCTCCTGGACCTCGTGGCTGAAGAGTCAAGACGACCGTCAACGCACCTGAAGCACTCGACATCGGTGGGCATCTGTCCATCGCCTTCCTGGTCACTGGCTAGTGACCCAGACTCTGTCCCCTCTGCTTTCAGGTTAACCAGAACTCCGATCCACTCTTGGATCCACCCGGACACTTTTCTCTTGGCCGCCAGCAGCACTTTGCAGCAGATCGCCATTCGAATCGACGACGAAACCCGACCCCGAAAGGCACCTATGCACCCGGCTTCCCTGGGTGAGGTAACACGAGTACTCCGGTGCTCCCGTGGGTAGAGACTCTTCAAAGTCCTAGATCTCAAAGGGTTTTGTCCTAGTCCTCTTTTAAGTGTCCCTTTCCTCTATTTTCCCGATCCCGACTTTCTCCATAGAAGTTAACGGCGTATCGCGGTTGTGTATTTACACTGCACGCGTCTCCCGTGGGTCCCCTGTGTCACTACCTTGGGTGGTTCCTTGTGGTCCAAGCACTTCTAGAGGCTCTAGGCCTAGTGTCTAGTTCAGTCGTGGTTCGCATACCACTTTATTGGTATATGGTTTGGTACGCCCCTAGGGCCCAAACGTGTATTTGTGCTATTACTGTGATTTAATATCTTATAACTTATGTATTTCGAACTCTAGCCTCATAAAGAGACTAGAGGGGTGTGTTTAGCAATAAATACATATATTTTGAATATATACCTGGTGTGGTGCTCTTTCATTTGATCACTCAAGAGATTATAGACTGGTAAAACAAGCTGCTTTACATTCCTTCAAGACTTAGCCTGAAGGCTGCTCTCCATAGCTACCACTAGGATAGCTTTCAATAAAGGTTGTCTTTAACCTATCTCCAATAAGGGGTTGTTTGGACTGGTGCAAGGTGCCCACTATAATTAGTGGACAGCATATGCCAGGCCAACTTCTCACATTGGTGTGCAGCGTGTGGGATTCCAGCTTGCTATTGTTTTACCAGATAATCTCAATTGAATTGATCAACTGAAAACTACTAAAGGTACCTAAGGTACATATAATTTAAGCTTAGAATAACAGTAAGTTCTACTGAACTTAGAGTTGTGTGTTAAGGGATAGCACAACCCTTTCTACAACTCAAGAGAGTTTAGTAGGCCACACTAGAGTAGGTAGTGCATACACCACACCACACTAGTAATGTCTTTAAGGGCAGGATCCAAAGAATCCTTGCAGGAAGCCATTGAGCTTCCACCCTCCAAGTATGATACACTCCCATTCTTGGAATTGAGAGCTTTATGTAACTTGGAGAAAATTAAGGACAGGCCAAAGCTCCCACCACCCAACACCTCAAGGAGTTGTTGGTGGCTTATGACCTTAGTAAGCCTGTAGGGACTGAAGGGGTAGGAGCTGAGGGTGGGGCAGGAGAAGAGGAGGATGCTAGGGGTACCAATACCCCCAGCCCCCCTCTGAAACTGGCCAGGAGGGTGACAATGACCCTGACCTGGAAAACCAAATCCCTCCTGTGGATGATGATGAGGATGATCAAGATGATGCCCTCTTTGTCCCCCCAGGAAGGATTAAGAGTGTGCCCAGGAAGTCTAGATCTCCTTCTCAGGAGTCTAACCACTCTGGCACCTCTATAGGGAGCTCTGTCTCTTCTCACAGGAGGGAATCCTCTCATGAGAGGAGAGACCGACTGGTCCAGTATGAGGAAACTCAGCTGGAGATCAGAAAAAGCAATTGGCTTTAGATAGGGAATCCCTAGATCTCCTTAGAGAGAGAAGAAAGTTGGGACTAGAGTCCCATGGTGGCAGCCATGTCCCTAGAGACAGGGAAAGGTCCTATGACCATAGGAACCTGAGCAAGATTGTCCCTCCCTACCAGAGTGGGGATGATATCCACAAATGGATAACTGCTTTAGAGAGGGCCTGTAAAGTACAGAAGGTCCCTCAGGAGCAGTGGGCAGCAATCTTGTGGCTCTCCTTTGCTGACAAAGGTAGAGATAAGCTCCTCACTGTTAGAGAGGAGGATGCTGATAATTACAAGGTCTTGAAGAGTGCTCTTATTGATGGGTTTGGCCTAACCACTGAACAGTACAGGTTGAAGTTCAGAGACACCCAAAAAGCACAGACTCAAGACTGGGTAGACTATGTGGATTGTTCTGCCAAGGCTCTGGAAGGCTGGTTGATGGGCAGTAAGGTGTGTGACTTCTCAGGATTGTATAATCTGATAATGAGGGAGCAGATTCTTAATAACTGTCAAAATCAGCTGTTGCATCAATACCTGGTAGACTCTGATCTGACCTCTCCCCAAGAATTGGGAAAGAAGGCAGACAAATGGGTCAGAACCAGGGTGAAGCAGAAGGTACAGAACCAAGGTGGGGAAACCAAGAAGCAAGATGCTAAGAACTCTGACAAGGGTGGGGAGAAGGGTAAAGATCAAAAGTCTTCATCAGGCCCCCAAAAATCTTCTTCTGGTGGGGATTCCCAGTCTACCAAGGGTAAAGGCCAAAGAAAACCATGGTGCAAGGTCTGTAAGCAAAAGACCCACTGGACCAGTGATTGCACCAAGTCCAAAGACTCCAGTCCAGCACCCACCAATGCCCCTAAGGCACCTGTTCCCCCTAGTACAGTTGGTGGAAGTGCTCCAGCAAAGGGTTTAGTAGGGTTCACCCTGGGAACTGAGTTGGGCTCTGACTTAGTCAGAGAACTGACTCAGGCTGTGTTAGTCTGTGATGGAGGCATGGATGTGACCTCCACTGTGAGTCCCAGTAATCTGGGCAAGTACAGACAACAGCCTTTGATTAATGGACGTGAGGCTTTGGCATTTAGGGACACAGGGGCAAGTGTCACAATGGTGACACAAGACCTTGTGCTACCTGGGCAAGTTATGCTTGGTGAGATGTACCAAGTGACCAATGCTAGCAATGTCAGAACAGACCATACTCTGGCAGTTGTTAACTTCTCCTGGGGAGGGGTAACTGGCCTTAAGAAGGTTGTGGTAAGTGCAAACCTACCAGTCGAATGCTTGCTTGGCAATGACTTAGAGACTTCTGCTTGGGCAGAAGTGGAGCTCAGGACCCATGCAGAAATGCTGGGGATCCCTGCAGATGTGTTTGCTGTGACCAGGTCACAAGCCAAAATGTCTAGCACTGAACAGGCCTTGGATTCTGGAAGAATGGACCAAGTGCCTTCCAAGAGGAGGAGTAGTAGGGTTAAGGCAGTGCCTTCCCCTTGGCTCAGGAGGAAGATCAGTCCCTTGAGGGGGATGATCTCAGCCCTGAAGAAGGAACTGTCCCAGAGGAACTTGAACCTGACCAGGTTGAGTTCTTGGGGACAGGGGGACCTTCTAGGGCAGATCTGAGCCAGGAGCAGCAGAGCTGCCCCTCCCTTGAACCCCTCAGACAGCAAGCTGCTGCTGAGGCTGCTGGGAAAGCTAGTGGTCCCCATACAGTGTATTGGGATGATGGACTCCTGTACTCAGAGAGTAGAGACCCCAAGCCTGGTGCTACCAGGAGGTTGGTAATACCTTTGAAGTTCAGGGGCTTCCTATTGACCCTAGCCCATGATATTCCCTTAGCAGGTCACCTGGGCCAGAACAAGACTTGGGACAGAATTGTCCCTCACTTTCACTGGCCCCACATGTCTGAAGACAGTAAGGAGTTTTGTCGCTCCTGTGTAACCTGCCAAGCCAGTGGCAAAGCAGGTGGCACTACAAAGGCCCCCCTGATACCACTACCTGTGGTGGGGGTGCCCTTGAAAGGGTAGGGTTTTGACATTGTTGGTCCCATGGATCCCCAAACAGCCTCTGGGCACAGGTTTATCCTGGTGGTAGTGGATCATGCCACCAGGTACCCAGAAGCTATTCCCCTCAGGACCACTACAGCACCTGTGGTGGCAAGGGCCCTCCTGGGAATCTTCTCAAGAGTGGGCTTTCCTAAGGAGGTAGTCTCAGACAGGGGTGCTAACTTCATGTCTGGGTACTTAAAAGCAATGTGGAAGGAGTGTGGAGTGACTTATAAGTTCACCACACCCTATCACCCACAATGCAATGGTTTAGTTGAGAGATTCAACAAAACCTTGAAGGGCATGATTAAAGGGCTCCCAGAAAAGCTTAGGCGTAGATGGGACATACTCTTGCCCTGCCTTTTATTCGCATATAGGGAGGTGCCTCAGAAGGGGGTTGGTTACAGCCCTTTTGAACTTCTGTTTGGCCACCCTGTGAGGGGTCCACTGTGCTTGGTGAAGGAAGGATGGGAGTTACCTCTCAAGCCCCCAAAGCAAGATATAGTGGACTATGTACTTGGTCTCCGCTCCAGGATGGCTGAGTACATGAAAAAGGCAACCAAAAACCTTGAGGCTAGCCAGGAACTTCAGAAGGCCTGGCATGACCAAAAGGCTGTTCTGACTGTTTACCAGCCAGGACAGAAGGTGTGGGTGTTGGAGCCAGTGGCCCCAGCAGCTCTCCAAGATAAATGGAGTGGACCCCACACTATTGTTGAGCAGAAGGGTGAGGTCACTTATTTAGTGGACCTAGGAACACCCAGGAGTCCCCACAGGGTTCTCCATGTCAACAGGTTAAAACCATATGTGGACAGGGCAGACATGGGCTTGCTCATGGCTACTGATGAAGGGCAGGAGGAAGAGAGTGACCCACTCCCTGACCTGCTCTCACAGAACCCTGACGATGGGTCAGTTGATGGTGTAGCCTTGGCAGGCAGCCTCACTACCCAGCAACAAACTGATTGCAGGCAAGTCCTCAATCAGTTTAGACATATGTTTTCACTGACACCCAGTCAGACCACCTGGTGCACTCATGAAGTGGACACTGGGGACAGTCTGCCTATTAAAAACAAGATTTATAGGCAACCTGACCATGTCAGGGACTGTATCAGGACTGAAGTCCAGAAAATGTTGGAATTGGGAGTCATTGAACCCTCAGATAGCCCTTGGGCTAGTCCAGTAGTCCTAGTACCGAAACCTCACACCAGTGGTGGAAAAAGAGAGATGAGGTTTTGTGTAGACTACAGGGGTCTCAATGCAGTCACTAGGACTGATGCCCATCCAATACCCAGGGCAGATGAGCTCATAGATACTTTGGCCTCTGCCAAATATCTCAGCACATTTGACCTAACAGCTGGCTACTGGCAGATCAGACTAGCTGATACTGCAAAGCCCAAGACAGCATTCTCAACCCCTAGTGGGCATTATCAATTTGTGGTAATGCCCTTTGGTCTGAAGAATGCACCTGCCACTTTCCAGAGGTTGGTGAATACAGTTCTCACAGGACTGAAGCCTATAGTGCAGCTTATCTAGATGATATTGCTGTCTTTAGCTCCACCTGGGAGGATCACCTGGTCCACCTCAGGAATGTTTTACAGGCCCTGCAAAAGGCAGGCCTGACTATCAAGGCCACTAAGTGCCAGATAGGGCAGAGTCAGGTTGTGTACCTGGGCCACCTTGTGGGTGGAGGCCAGGTTCAACCTTTGCAGAGCAAGATCCAGACCATCATGGACTGGACTGCTCCCACTACCCAGACTCAGGTGAGAGCCTTCTTAGGCCTGACTGGGTACTATAGGAGATTTGTCAAGGGGTATGGATCAATAGTGACACCCTTGAATGACTTAACTTCTAAGAAAATGCCCAAAAAGGTTCAGTGGACAGTTAGCTGTCAAAAGGCATTTGATGACCTCAAGCAGGCCATGTGCACTGCTCCAATTCTGCAGAGTCCTGATTACTCCAAGAAGTTCATTGTTCAAACTGATGCATCTGAATTGGGGGTAGGGGCTGTACTGTCACAATTGAATGAAGAAGGTCAGGATCAGCCAGTAGCTTTTATTAGCAGAAGGCTGACCCCTAGAGAGAAACGTTGGTCAGCCATAGAGAGGGAGGCCTTTGCTGTGGTCTGGGCTCTGAAGAAGTTGAGGCCATACTTGTTTGGTACACACTTCCTGGTTCAGACAGACCATAAGCCCCTCTTATGGCTAAAACAAATGAAGGGTGAAAACCCCAAACTGCTTAGGTGGTCCATTTCCCTACAGGGGATGGACTTTACAGTGGAACATAGGCCTGGGAGTAACCATGCGAATGCAGATGGACTCTCTAGGTATTTCCACTTAGAACATGAAGACTTAACTGGGCAAGGTTAGTTTAATGTCCCTACGTTTGGGGGGTTGTGTAGGAGAGTAGGATCTGCTTCACATGGGTACCCCCACTTTTTGCTGATGCTTCACTGTTTTTCGACATTAGTCTGGCTGGGGCCCTGCTAATCAGAACCCCAGCCTAGCTGCTTCCTCTCTAAAATGGTTTCCATGTGCCTTAGGCACATCACTGATTGGGATCTGGAGTGCCCTTATAAGTCCCTAGTATATGGTATACTATGTACCAAGGGCATAGGTACCTCAGAGGCCTGCCAGGGGCTGCAGCATGTATTATGCCACCCCTGGAAGGCCATCCAAACTGACACCACAGGTCTGCTACTGCAGCCTGGGTAAGGTGGTGCATGCACCTCTTTACTGTGATATAGGTTACCTATATCACGAAATACATACACACATATAAACCTATAAGTCACTCCTAAGGCAGGCCTTATCAATCCTAAAGGCAGAGTGCATGGTTCCTATGTGAGAGGGTGCCCCTGCATGAGCAGGGCCCCTCTGCAGCGTTCGGAGACCCTCTCTGATGCTGTTTGTAGTGCAGCCTGACCATATACTCTTAAGCGCATTATATCCTCGCGGTAAAATGCTAACTTTGGAATGGCTGCACCTAAACATGTCGTGTTTGGTGTCAAACATCTTGAATACTACCCCCCGCCAATCCTGGCGGCGGGGGTAGCATTCCACCCTTCTAGAGGGAAAGACATGTTAACTCTGACGAGTCCGGTAACTTCTTTCCAGAGCCCTGGCATCACAAAATGGATGCTGCTGCCACAGACACGAGTCTGGCCTCCTGCTGCTGGACGAAACTCCGGCAGGGGAGGCCTGGACACAGGTTTCCTGTCCCAGGGAGGTGTGACCACCTCCCCAGACAGGATAATGTGTATTGGGGCTGGGCGGGAGCACTTTCGGGTGCTTTGAAGTCCTGCACTGGGGGCACATTTGGTGTCCCTAGTGCATACCCCAGTTCAAACCGGATCAGGGCTTGCAGCCCCTGCTTTGGCGCGAACTGGACAAAGGGAAAGGGTGTAGCCACCCCTCTGCCCTGACCCACCCATAGGTGGGGCCACAGAGTAGTCCAACCCCTATTTTTAGAATAAAGGTAGGAACCCAGTCCTTAGGACTTTAGATTATACCTGGACGAAACTCTGAAACTGAATCCTGGACCTTCGACGCTCTACTACACGATTAGAGGACTGAAGAATCTCCCTTGGGGTCAAGGAGTGACTCCCCTGCTTGGCAGGCACCAAAGAAGCATCTGTCCGGTTCGCATTTCTGAAGCTCCCGTCGGACGCCGAAGTCATCGCATCACCAGAGGTGGATTCTCAGACTTCTCCGAGGCTACCCTGAGTCCCCAGCAAAGCTGAGGCCCGTGGCTATCGTGGGTGACTTGAGACCGTGACCCCTGGACACCGAGCACATTTGCAAGTGCATCATCTTCTGGGTCTCCCAAGAAGTCGTGCTTTGGGCTCCGAGTAGCCCTAGCCTCCAGCACCACCTGCACCGAAGATCACTGGCCCCCACTCCACGAGTGTCCTGTAAGCCAGCTCCACGTGCGGCGTCACGAGGCTCCTTCGCGGTCGCTAGCCCGTTGGCTAGTAGCCCTTAACGAAGGCCAATCCTTTTCTTACTTGGCATCCTGGTTGCTCCAGGCCTGCCCTCACTTACCCTCGCTGGGTGAGTTCCACAGACCTTGCTGGTCTGCACCATCGACGATCTACATCTTCACCGAGACTTGCCGTTGCCAAGGCTTGTTGGGTCCAATCCGGTCGCCGACACCTCAGCACTCGACAGACATCGTGTACCAGCCCGAATCCTGCTCCTGGTCGCCGACAACGCCTCCTGGACCTCGTGGCTGAAGAGTCAAGACGACCGTCAACGCACCTGAAGCACTCGACATCGGTGGGCATCTGTCCATCGCCTTCCTGGTCACTGGCTAGTGACCCAGACTCTGTCCCCTCTGCTTTCAGGTTCACCAGAACTCCGATCCACTCTTGGATCCACCCGGACACTTTTCTCTTGGCCGCCAGCAGCACTTTGCAGCAGATCGCCATTCGAATCGACGACGAAACCCGACCCCGAAAGGCACCTATGCACCCGGCTTCCCTGGGTGAGGTAACACGAGTACTCCGGTGCTCCCGTGGGTAGAGACTCTTCAAAGTCCTAGATCTCAAAGGGTTTTGTCCTAGTCCTCTTTTAAGTGTCCCTTTCCTCTATTTTCCCGATCCCGACTTTCTCCATAGAAGTTAACGGCGTATCGCGGTTGTGTATTTACACTGCACGCGTCTCCCGTGGGTCCCCTGTGTCACTACCTTGGGTGGTTCCTTGTGGTCCAAGCACTTCTAGAGGCTCTAGGCCTAGTGTCTAGTTCAGTCGTGGTTCACATACCACTTTATTGGTATATGGTTTGGTACGCTCCTAGGGCCCAAACGTGTATTTGTGCTATTACTGTGATTTAATATCTTATAACTTATGTATTTCGAACTCTAGCCTCATAAAGAGACTAGAGGGGTGTGTTTAGCAATAAATACATATATTTTGAATATATACCTGGTGTGGTGCTCTTTCATTTGATCACTCAAGAGATTATAGACTGGTAAAACAAGCTGCTTTACATTCCTTCAAGACTTAGCCTGAAGGCTGCTCTCCATAGCTACCACTAGGATAGCTTTCAATAAAGGTTGTCTTTAACCTATCTCCAATAAGGGGTTGTTTGGACTGGTGCAAGGTGCCCACTATAATTAGTGGACAGCATATGCCAGGCCAACTTCTCACACATACCACAATGGAGGAAGGGGAGGGGAGGAAAGGGACGGAATGAACCAAATGGGGAAGGTGAGTACAACTTGCAACTGGGTAATATACAACACATCTCCTTACATAGGGGAGAAGGAAAATCATGTTACATTAACCAGTCTGTCACCACTCCATGTCTGTCCATTTTCCAAACGGACCAAAGTGTTAACTTTGCAGTTGAGATCTTTAACTCCATGTTTCCGGTCATACCAGTTTTTGTATCTCGCTTGGTGTTGTTGGATTTTCATCTGACTGTGTTCTTGGTCAGGTATGAACCTCTTACCTCCTTCTAACCACTGGGGATTCATTTTAGTGCTAGGTTCTCTCCCTCTTAGGGCCACAAAAGGAGAGATCCCTGTGATAAGATTGGGTGCAGTATGACATGCCCAGATACATTCTTTAAGAGAGTCTTCGACTTTATGTCCATTTACGATAGCCAATTGTATGTGTTCTTTCACCATGCGATTCGCTCTCTCCACCATACCATTAGCTTTTGGACAATAGAGTGCAGTTTTCTCGTGTTTGATACTTAGCTCCTCCAGAAACTCCTTCATTTGTTCTGACGTGAACTGCACTCCATTGTCTGTCACTAAAGTAGTTGGTATACCTTCGTTGAAAAATGTGTTTTTTAGGAAGGAGACGACATTGCTTGTCGTGGTGGAAGGTGTAAATTTGAAATTGATCCAGTGAGAGGTATAGACTATGAGAACAAACATGAATCTTTTCTGAGGTCCCAAGGCTTCCATGGGCCCAATGATGTCAATGGCGAGTTTAGTCCATGGCACCACCGGAATTTCGACTGGAGATAGGGGAACTTTCCGTAAGATTTTGCTTTTGTAACTTTGGCACAACTAGTGCATTCTTTAACTTTTAGCTCAACCAGAGAATCCATTTTGGGAAACCAAAAACAGCTTCTGACCTTGTTCTTAGTGAGGCTCCTTCCTAAGTGGCCTTCATGGGCCAGATCAATTATTTTATCTCTGATATCTGCTGGGGGTACAACTTTTTCATTGCGATATACTTTGTCAGCCATAATCGTTAGTTCGAATCTCACTTCCCAAAAGTCTTTGAGGGTTTCTGGGACTTCAGAACGATTCTCAGGCCAGCCACTGACGATCAACTCTTTGAGACCCTTCATATCACTATCTTTTCTCATGCTCTCTTCCCATTCTTCCTTAGTGAGAGATGGAAGTTGTACAGCTAGTATGGGAATATCTAATTGGTCTTCATTGGAACTGATGTTGAGGGGAGACCTCGACAGGTAATCGGCCACTACATTTTCAGGTCCAGGTAAGTACTCTACACTGAAGCAATAGTTCTCTAAACCCAGCACCCATTTTGCAATGCGTGGAGAATTGTTTTGAATGTTTTTGGATGAGAACATGAATGTCAAAGGTTTGTGGTCTGTACGTATGGTAAATTTGATTCCCCATAAGAAAAATTTGAAATGATTGACGGCCCAGAAGCATGCCAAAGCCTCTCTCGATGACCGAGTAGTTGCATTCAGAGGGGCTAAGGGACCGTGAAGCAAAGGCTATAATGGTTTCCCCATTCTCACTTCTTTGAGATAAGGATGCTCCTAGTCCTTTATTGGATGCGTCCGTGGTCAGTATAGTTTTCTTTTTGGGGTCAAAAGATCCTAAGGCTGGCGATTCAATGATTTCTTCCTTGATCATGTCTATCAATTTGTTGTGCTTCTCTTCCCACACAAAGATCACGTAGGCCATCACACTTTTCAGCGAAGTTCTTTACATACTTGGCCATGTACTCTACCAAACTTAAAAAGGACTTGAGTTCTTCTTTATTAGTTGGATAGGGAGAATCTTTTACTGCCTGCATCAAACTGTACTTAGGTCTGAATCCTTCTTGAGAAATAGTGTGCCCCAAATAGTCCACAGAGTTTACCTTAATCTTACATTTATCAAGTTTCACCGTTAAACTTGCATCTGTGAGCCTCTTGCACACTGAGTTAAGTATGGTGTCATGTTCTTCAGTGGACGAGCCATACATAAGTATGTCATCCTGGAAACACAAAGTGTTTGTGGTGCCCTTGAGAATTTGTTGCATTATCTATTGAAAGATTGCCGCCGCAGAGGCAAGACCGAATGGCATCCTAACAAACATGTAAGCTCCAAATGGAGAAGTAAATGCAGTCAACGGTCTAGACTCCGGGTGCAATTCCACTTGGTGGTAAGCCATCGATAAGTCGATGACTGAGAAGAACTTGGCCCTCCCCATCATGCTTAGCATCTCATTTATGTTGGGAAGGGGAAATCTCTCTACCCATATATTCTCGTTGAGGCTGCGTAGGTCCACACAGAGGCGGATACCTTGACCATTAGCTTTAGAAGCTATAACTAAAGGCGCCAACCACTCTGAAGAATCTATGGGTTGGATGACCCCCATTTCACATAATTTATCTAGTTCCTTTTTGAGGGGT
This sequence comes from Calotriton arnoldi, assembly GCA_963921515.1. NCBI lineage: Eukaryota > Metazoa > Chordata > Amphibia > Caudata > Salamandridae > Calotriton > Calotriton arnoldi. The sequence continues at coordinate 1,743,871 of CAWUFW010000899.1, read as the reverse complement.
TCTCTCATAAGCAAGGGAACAGGGCGGGTTCTATGAACAACAGGTTTGGCTCCTTCTCTGACTTTAATCTTGTGTTGAAAATCCTTCAATTTACCTAGTTTGTCCGCAAAAAGATCAGGAAAGGTATCCTGTAGAATGTTGTTGCTGTAGGACGTTTCCACTAGAATTACTTGGTCTACATTGTTGGGGTCAAGTATGATACCTAACTCCTTCTGGTGTTGCCACCCCAGAAGATTAGCTCCACTCTCAACCACGTACACCTTACCTACCGTAGATCTACCTTTGAAGCTTATGAGTGCCTTTATCATGCCAACGAGAGGGATGGGGTCTTTCGTGTACCCTTCAGGCGAAATATCAGGTTTGCTGAGCTCTAACTTAGTACCTCTCAAGGATTTCTCAAAGTCCACAAGATTTATTAGCGTGAATGGGGAGCAGGAGTCAGCATGCATTTCTATAGGCTTATTGTCTAACTGAACAGTACATTTGGGATAGTTAGGTCTGGACGATCCATCTTCGTCCTTTATTTGAAACACAAACTTTGCCGGTTGGTCATTTTCCATGTTTACCAATTTTACGGTGGTATTTTCTCCATCTCTACAAACTCTGGCGAAGTGACCTCTTCTGTTGCACTTCTTACATGTGACACCCCGTGCAGAACAGAAGGGAGTGTTGGCTAGATGATTATTGCTGCCACACCTAAAACACTTTAGACTTTGCCTTTCTCCAATAGGCTGTGTGAAAGGTACATTCTTTAATACTTCTTTGGTTCTTACTTTGAGCACTTCACTATGAGATTCGCTAGCTTGAACAGAAGCAACTACTTCTTCTGTACTTTTCATTTCTTTTATGCATTTGGCTGTATGCTCAATGGATTGAGCTAAAGAAATTGCCTCTCTCAGTGTGGGGTTCTTGGCAAGTAGTTTTTCCTGTACTCTGGTACTGTTCGTGCACCTGACAAGTTGATCCCTTATAAGTGAATCATTAAGTTCACCGAAACTCACATAACTGTGTGAGCCCCCTCAGTGCCGCAATGTAGTTATTGATGGACTCATTCTTGCCTTGCACTCTGCTAAAGAACGTGTGGCGTTCAAGGACAACATTGACTTTGTCCCCAAAATGTGTTTCCAGTTTCATGAGCGTTATATCATATGCATCTGAGTCATCATCGTCTTCCAATTCAGGTTCTGGCAGTGTTTTATACACTTTACGACCATGAACTCCTAAGTTATGCAAAAGAATGTGTTGTTTGCGCAACGCTGAAATTTTTTCACCCCCCATGGCAATTAGGTACGATTCGAATAACTTGGTCCAATCCTTCCAGTGAATCTCAGGATCTCCACTATCGTTTAAAAAGGATGGTGGTTGGCATATACCAGGAATGCCCATAGTGAAAGAAAATAAAGGAACCGTGAGACAAAGGAAGGTGTGTGTATCACGAGAGAGGCTGACACACAAACTGCAATTAAAACTGGTGGTGAGTGTGTCACTGTAGAAGGTTACGAGAACGAAATAGCACAATAAGGTGGTGTGTGTATCACCGCAGAAGCAATGGCAAACAGAGTATGCTACAGGACTTCAGGCGAAAGCTGACATCCACAATTACACCAGGCAATAGGAAGGTGTATGTATCACCGTGAGAGGCTGACACACAAAATGCATATTACTGGTGGTGAGTGTGTCATTGTAGGAGGATACAGTATGAAATTGCACAATTCAAGGTGGTGTGTGTGTCACCGCAGAAGCAATGGCACACAGAGTAAGTTTCATGAAAAAAAAAAAAATACTGACATCCACAATTACACTGAGCAAGGGTGGAAAATCTTACTTGAAAGACGAAGAGGAACAAGGTGCCACAAGAATTCAAACCTCCTTTGTGAGGAAAAGCCGAGGAAGGATGTTGCCGAGGAGACGATGTCACAGGAACCGGCCCCAAAGAGGCTGGTGTGACGATCTCTGGCGAGGAACACAGGAGCGCTAAAGAACAAGTACGCTGCTCTGAGGAGAACAACGTCGGAAATAGGAAGGAGACGTCGTCACAGGAACCGGCCCTTGAAAGGCTGGAGTGACAACTCTGAACTTGAACACTGGAGCGCTGATAGGAGGAATACGCTGCTCTAAGGAGAACAGCGTCGAAGAAGGATGAGCTGCGTCGTCAAAGGAGCTGGCACAGGCGGCTGGAGCGTCGATCTCAATTTCCACAGGCGCTGGCTGGAGACGGAAACACAGCTGAGCCTCAACTTCCCTGAGAGGACGGAAGACGTCGCAAGAGAATCAAAAGAGCCGCGACATGGAGGAGCTGACAAAACAGGTGAGACCTGAAGCTCCGCTCTTCCGATCCACGAAGGAAAATAAGCTGTCTCAGAGTGGCGTCATCCCAGAACACAATTAGCCACACACCGCTTGGGGAAAAGTGACTGCTTCCACGCGATCACCAAGACAGTACCCCAAAGGTCGAAGTCTGCAGAAGTACCAAGCACTGCAGGTGAGCTTGGTCTTAATGACATCCAAGGCAGAACAAAAACTTCAGAGCAGGATGTAACGCTGGACTGGAAGATCAGTCACATGAGTGGCTAAAGAAAGAAGCAGACACTGAAGACCACTACAAATCAGTCAGCGCAAATGGAACCGGCAACCTCTTGAAGCATCTGGAGAGAAAACTGAAAGGGGAGATGATCAGCTGCCCCCTGCGCAGAATCGTCGCCAGTGTAAAAAAATGTATAATAACCAAAACGTCCATCTGGTAAGTAGAACTTCTTTATTCCTGATCATCCACTCTCCAACTGACTTAATGCCAACATTCTAAAGTGAGCTCCAGCGGAACATACCACAATGGAGGAAGGGGAGGGGAGGAAAGGGACGGAAGGAACCAAATGGGGAAGGTGAGTACAACTTGCAACTGGGTAATATACAACAGTAGGTTAAACGAAAAAGAACCACACAGTATATATATAAAAATAGTCCTATTTATTACACAACATTCACTAACACATAGGCACATCTCCTACCCGGAGATATAAACACGAACATACCAGATTACTTCAATTGGAAGAGGTAAGTAAGCACAATACATAGTGGTCTCCAGGGGGAGACCAAACCATATACTAAAAAAGTGGAATGCGAACTGCGACCAAAGTTGGTACTTGGACCAGGAGACTCAGAAAATCTGGGGACTCAGGGAACCACGAAAGGTAAGTACCCAGTAACCCCACGGAGGCTGTGTGCAGAGTGAAAACACAGTTGCGTACTTAATAGAAGTCAATTGGTAAGTCACGGTTGCAGTTCTGAATAAGAACCCTTCCCAGTGGACCTGAAGAAACCCAGTGGAAGACAGAATGTTGGAGACTCACCCCACAAGTGGATAACCCAGGAACCAGAATACCTACACCAGGGAACCCGGGTGCGTAGGTGCGAAGTAACGTCGGAAACCGCCGTAGACCACAAAGGAGGACTTCAGTAAAGATGCCTGTGGCGAAGACTGTGCAAGAGTCCAGTGGAATCCAAGGGTGGATTCTTGAAGAGAAGAACCTAGAAGCAGAGAGGACAGAGTCTATGCCACTCGGAGGTGAGCAGGAAGCACGGAAGAGCAATGGCCACCGATGACAGGAGATGCAGAGGTGATGACGATGACCTTGTCTCTGCAGCTGTGAGGACCAGGCGATGCTGAGGTAGACCAGGAGCTGGGCACGAACTGCCCACGTCAGAAGTCAAGTACCAGGAGGTCGGTGTCCGGTGGAGCACCAACAAGTCTTGGCAGCTGCAACAGGCGTGGAAAGTGAAAAATGGAGCAACGTTAGCCCCAGCAAGGTCCAAGGGACTCACTACAAGCAGGAGAATCAGAGCAGGCCCCGAGCAAGCAGGGGAGCCCACTGGAGCAAGAGAAGACCGTCGAGAGAACCCACAGGCCAAAGGCACAGGAGTCGTAAGAGGACCTCAAGCAGCTCACCAAAGATCAAGGCCCACAGTGCAGAGGATGCAGTGAGGATGCTGACCCTGGCAGGAAGAGATGCTGGAGGCTGGAGCTTCTTGTAGCCCGAAGATCTCTGCAGTGTAGAACCAACAAGCCTTGGCAACTGCAAGTCAATGCAGTGCACAGGGGTTTGGTCCCAGCGGTTCCGACGAGGGATACTGGCCTCAAAATTGCAGAGAGGACAGGACAGGGCTTGAGGGAGTTGCAGAACCACCACCTGTGTTCCTGAGCCTTTTGAAGTCCGTGGGATGTCAGGAGCAGCAGACCGGTCACCGTCGTTGCAGTGCCTGCAGATGCAGGGGAGTGACTCCTTCACTCGAAGGGAGATTACTTCGGGTGTCCTTGATGCCCACAGGTCTGTTGAAGATCCTGGAAGAAGCACAGACATAGATAACGCAGAAGACTTGCAGAGCAATGAGACCAGGAGCAGCAGGTGTCTTCCTTGATGCAGTCTCGGTTCCAGGTGAAGTCCAGCGAAGTCCAAGTGCCCAGACGGTCGAAGAGTGATGTGGTTTCAGGCTTGAGGTTTGTCCCACGAGGAATCTCAGGACCCACCCACAGGCAAGCCCTTTTATACCTTAAGGAAGGGGTTAGGACGACTCAGGGGTCCGTCCCGGAGGAGTGGCTGAACAGAGGGGTGGATACTCCCAAGGGCTACCAGAACTAGTTTGAACTGGAGTGTGAGAAGCTGCCTTAGTATATGGTGCACACATATGTAAGTGGGCATCCTGCACTAATCCAGATAAACCTTATGGTGATTTTAGTTGTCTTAGACAATCTTAGAAAGCTCTCTAAGTGGTAACTGTGGAGAGCAGCCTTCAGGCTTAGTCCAGAAGGAGTGTAAAGCAGCTTGTTTTACCAGAGCGTAATCTTATTGATATAGATTAAGTGAAAAAGAACCACACAGTGTATTTATAAAAATATGTATTCATTATAAGACATTCACTAAACGCATACAAATATCTCATGCCCGGAGATATGCACAATGCACACAATACTTTGCAAATAAAACAGGTAAGTAACACAAATACAAAGTGGTTACCAGGGGAGACCAAACCATATACTAAAATAGTGGTATGTGAACCACGACTTAAGTCAAGACCATACCCAGAAGACGTAGAAGTGCTGGGGACCCAAGGAACCACCCGAGGTAAGTACCCAGGAACCCCACGGAAGCCGTGTGCAGAGTGGGAACACGACCGCATGCCCAATTCAAGTCAATAGGTAAGTCGCTGTTGCAATTTTAAAGAAGGACCCTTCCCAGTGGATCCGGAAGAAACCCAGTGGAAAACAGAAGGTTGGAGAGCCACCCCACCCGTGCATACCCTAGGAACCAGGATACCTACACCAGGGAAGCTGGCTGCATAGGTGTGAAGTGGTGTCGGAAACCGCCGTCAAACTCAATGGAGGACTTTAGGAAGATGCCGCTGCTGGAGAAGGTGAAAGTGTCCGGTGGAACCCAAAGGTGGATTCTAGTTGAGAAGTACCTACAAGCAGAGGGGACAGAGTCTAGGCCACTCAGGAGTGACCAGGAGGCACGGAAGACGAATGTCCACCGATGTCAGGTGTTGCAGGAGAGGTGACGGAGACCTTGGAGCTGCAGATGTGCGGAACAGGCGAAGCTGTGGAAGACCAGGAGCCATTCACGAGCTATCCCATGACGGATGTCGAGAACTGAGGGGTTGGTGTCCGTCGGGAGAACCAACAAGCCTTGGCAACTGCAACCAACGTGGATAGCGAAAAAGGTGCAGTGTCGGGACCAGCAAAGTCCAGGTGACTCGCCACAAGCAGGGGAGTCAGAGAAGGCCCAAGCAATCAGAGGAGTGCGCTGAAATCAAAGAAGACCCTCAAGAAGACCCACAGGCCGGAGGCACTGGAGTCGCAAGCGGACCTCAAGCAGCTCACCAAAGATGCAGGCCCACGGTGCAAGCGATGCGGTGAGGACAAAGATCTTGGTCACAGGAGATGCTTGAGGTTTGAGTTACTTGGAGCCCGAAGATATTGAAGGAAGGAAGCCAACAAGCCTTTGTGTTGTATTCTGCTTTCCTATTACCTTGTCCTTCCTTTGTGTCAGTCTCTACTTGTCTATGTCATGTCTCTGTGATGTCATACAGTTCCACCTGTTGATGTTCAATGATATTTGTCAGTTATCTGGAGGCTGAGCAGGAAGGTACCTGCTCCCGGTGGGGTTTCTTACCAGATTACATTTCTACTTGAATGCTGTACCTGACCTTCTAATCCCAAGAATAAATACTCTACTTGACGTTACTACGAAGAGCTTCTCATCTTTATTTTACTGAATATAACACTGGCGACGATTGGAGAAAAGAAACCACGCGTAAAGAGAAGAAATTGCTAAAGAGACAAAGAGGAACTTTATGCCCAATGCCTTGGATGCCCCACCGGTGTCTACAACAACAGACAGCCTACTGAAACAGAAAGTCTACTGGTGCTTTATCTGCCTTACCTACCTTTACATGACTGTGACTGAAGAGCTGTGCGTTGTGAACTATCGGCACTTCTACTATTTGGAATTGCAACCTAGAGAATCCGGGCAGTCTGTGAATCCTACTGATCTAACTACTTGAAGTGTTTTGGTGCTTTCATACCAACTTCTACAACCTTATGTGATTACTATTGCTCTATTATTCGCATCTGTTTACCCCATCTTCAGAGAGAACCTGGTGGGCAAGAAATTTATTTTTAATCCTTTTGGGGCTCTCCTTATTTTACTGCATTTTTTGACAAGCATGCCGTTGCTCCACTGCGTCATCACTGCACGAGCAACTACCTTACCCGATGAGGAGAGGAGGTCAGCGCGATCCGCATTCCGATCCGCATTCTGTTACCAAGGCGCCACAGATTACCATCTCCTGGAGATCACTGAAGGACGTAGACGACGTGGATCCTCCCCCAGTGTGTTCCGGGTTCTGTTGCTAAGGCAACATGCATGGCTGCCTGGACACCACGGAAAGATGTTGCGAGGTGGACACTCTGGAACCATGGAAATGTATTGCAATGCGACTATGTCATCGCACGACGTGGCGTTCGACGTATTGCGTCACCAACGCAGCTCCATCTTGGATTTTCCCTCGCAACGTCGATGTGCACGACTGCGATTAATTTTCTCAGCGTTTACTTTTGAGTCCTTCAGCGTCAATGCGCACGACAGCGCATTGGGAGTTAAGTACTGTTCACATATTACAAGCGGTTTATTCCACGGATAAGTAAAAGTACTGATGCTCTTATTACTTCATGGCCCAACTTCTGCACGTCACGCTGATGTGCTCAGCTACCTTTAATCGTTTTGCATATATATTTGCCATAAGTGACTGTGTAATGCATAGTGCTTTTATTATACTGTTGGAAATTTTATGAGTGTATATTGCTACTATTTAAAAAAAATGCAGTCCGATACATGTTTGATAATTACAAGATGGTACATTTCTACTCTCTGATTTTCCTACAATGTAATGCTCTGTTGGGGTTATTCAATTTTCAGTGTTTCTGCAATTTACTGGAATAGCTCAACTCCTGAACCTCTTTAGGTGCTCATTATTTTTGAGGTGTTCATTCCTATTTATGTTTGCTTGGTGATGCGTTTTGAGGTATTTTATTTTATTTAATGCGTATTTATGCGGAGCCACATTAGTGTTCAACTTTGTTGAAGTGCTCCATTCTTTTTGAAGATTAGTTTTTCCAGTTCTTGGACTTATTTGATGTGTACTTTTGCGGAGCCACTTCGGTGCTCATTTTGAGGCGCTCCATGCTTTTCAGATTTAATGATAAAGAGCCGCAGTGTGCTCAGTTCAATTCATGCTCAGTTTTATTCATGCTTAATATTGTTGAACCATGCAAATGCTCTAATTAGTTAGAGGTGTTCAGTTTCAGTGTTTCACATGCTTACAGTGAGGAGCTTCAAGTGCTCCATTCTTTTCTTGCTTATTGTTGTTGAGCTTTAGTGATGCTCAGTTGTTAGTTCTTGTTTCATGTGAACCACCTATAAGTGCTCTATTATGTTAGAGGTGTTCATGTGCCATGCTATGAGGAGCCGTAAGGGCTCAGTTTCATTGTCATACCAGATGAACCACTTTATGGTGCTCTATTTAGAGGAGTTCAAATACTTGCTGTGAGGAGCCGCAGGGGCTCAGTTTATTGTCAATTTAAATGAACCACTTTATGGTGCTCTATTTTAGAGGAGTTCAAATGTTTGCTGTGAGGAGCCGCTGGGGCTCAGTTTATTGTCAATTTAAATGAACCACTTTAAGTGCTCTAATGTTTTAGAGGAGTTCAAATACTTAATGTTATGAAGAGCCGCAGGTTGCTCAATTTTGTTGATATGAATGAACCACGTAGTGCTCTAATGTTTTAGAGGAGTTCAAATTACTTGATGTTATGAATAGCCGCAAGTTGATCAATTTTGTTGATATGAACCACTTGGTGCTCTGATATTTTGGAGGAGTTCATATTTCATTTGTTGATTCTTGTATCTGAACCTTTATTGCCCTATATCTTTTGGAGTGTTCAGTTTATTTTGTTTGCTTATGATGAATCCATCCACTTCCATTCTTGTGGATTTTGTTATGTGTTGGCCTTTAAGTGTTACATTCTTATGTGCTGTATGCTCTATTTCACATCTGGCTATTGATTGTGTTGGTACGATTTTTGTACCCACACCCATTTTGTACATTCGCCCTTTTCCCTTTAACGTTGTGTAGTGGGCGTGTATGCATGTGTTTGTTTTATGCTCTGTCGTACCTTTTCTCCTTCTCTTTGTGCTTTAGTCTTTGCTTCTTTTTCGGTTAAGGGGAAGGGTGTTGTATTCTGCTTTCCTATTACCTTGTCCTTCCTTTGTGTCAGTCTCTACTTGTCTATGTCATGTCTCTGTGATGTCATACAGTTCCACCTGTTGATGTTCAATGATATTTGTCAGTTATCTGGAGGCTGAGCAGGAAGGTACTTGCTCCCGGTGGGGTTTCTTACCAGATTACATTTCTACTTGAATGCTGTACCTGACCTTCTAATCCCAAGAATAAAGATACTACTTGAACTCTACTACGAGGAGTCTTTCATCTTTATTTTACTGAATATAACACTTTGCAACGGCCAAGTCGACGCGGTGCACAAGGGTTTGGTTCCTGCGGCTACGACGAGGGATGGTGGCCTCAAACTTGGTGAGAGGACAGGAGAAGCCTTCGAGGGATGTGAAGAACCACCACCTGTGTTGCTGAGCCTTTCAGATTGCGTGGGAGCCCAGGATCAGCAGACCGGTCAGCTTTGTTGCGGTGCCTGCAGATGCAGGGAAGTGACTCCTTCACTTTAAGGGAGATTCCTTCAGGTGTCTTGGATGTCCACAGGCCTTGTAAGGTTCCTGTATGGAGCACAAGCACACACGTTGCAACAGACTTGCAGGACGACGAGATTGGGAGCAGCAGGAGTCTTCCCAGTTTATTTATTATTTATTTATTTAAAGGTTTTATATAGTGCTAGCTGGACCCAGGGGAATCAGAGCGCTTTACAGAATCAAGAGCAAGGCAATAATTAATGGAGCAATGGTTACATACAAAGTAACAATAAGGGAAGTGAATGTCTACACAGAATCCGGAGCAAGGCAATAATCATAGGATCAATGGTTACATACAGTTAAAAATAAGGGAAGTGAAAGTGTAACAGAGGAACACACATTAATATATACAAAGAAACATTTGTAGGGACATGAGGGATGGAGTTACTGAAATGAGGTCCAATCAATTACCAATTTAGGGGACATAAAGTGCTGGCAAGGCTAGAGCCAGCTGTAACAGAGCGCTGTATAGAAAATTACAGAAATGAGGTTAGAACAAAAATGAGGGACCATGGAGAGCAAGGCAACCGGAACAATAAGGTGAACACAAAGAAAAGAAAGGCCAGCAGATCAGCAGAGGAATGACCTGATCACAGGAGCCTAATAGAAATCAGGATCGGTTTGAGTCATGGGCTCCAGTATTTATTGAGGAGATGGCATTTCAGGTCTTTTTTGAAGCCTGGGTAGGAGGGGTTGCAGCAAAGGTCCCTCGGGAGGGCGTTCCAGATGCTGGGAGCATTACCTGAAAAAGAGCGAGACTGGGTAGATTTCTTTTTTAGCAACGGGGGTACGAAAAGAAGTGCATTGGAGCTTCTCATCGTTCTGGCACTTCCAGCTCTTGTGAGTTTGTTGTTTAAGTAGTCCGGGCATTGAGAGTGAAGTGCTTTGTGGGTGACACAGGCGGTCTTGTAGATGCATCTGCCTTCGATGGGGAGCCACTTAAGGGACTTGAGGGCAGGCGTGATGTGTTCATACCGTTTGCAGTCTGTTATAAGCTGGGCTGCCATGTTGAGTACTGATCTGAGGGGAGCGATGTGAGTTTTAGGGGTCCCGGTGAGTATAGCGTTCCTGTAGTCAAGTTTAGAGAGGACTAGCATTTGAATGACCCATTTGAAGTCGTCAGATGGGATGAAAGGTTTGATTTTTTTAGGTGTTTAAGTTTGTAAATCGCTCCTTTGGCTGAATTGTTGATATGGTCCTTCAGTGACAGATCTTTATCCAGGGTGAAACCTAGGGATTTAGCCGTGTTGGATAGAATGAGCAGACAGTTTAGGGCTTTGAGGTCAGTGATCCAGCCTTGGATAGGGAGGTGGTCACTTTTGGGGGAGAATAGATCGATTTCCGTTTTGTTGGGGTTCAATTTTATGGAACCAATCTGTTTATTGGTAAGGAGTCAGAATGAGAAAATACAGCCTCCTGCCTACATCCACAGGCCGGCAGAGCGCTCATCAAGCAGCAATACACAGCTTTTATGCCAACAACCCTGAGGCCGGCAGCGCTATGGCAGGAATGACTCTTCGTAGTGATTGGTGACTTCTTAGTTTTCAACGTAGAGAAAAACAATGAAAAAATAAAAGGTGAAGACAACAAGGAGAACATACCCAAACATAAACCCCCCTTATCCCTCCCCACCCTCTTCCGCACCAGTCAACTCTACCAAATCAACTCCATGACCCACGAACAGTAAGGTTGGTGGCAGGTCCCTCTCAGGTTGTGTTCAGAGGTGCGGTTACATTAGCATCCTGTGGCAGTAGTTTAAGAATTTGCAGATATTTAGGGCAGGTGATTTCCCTCATATCTTTGGACAGCAGCTGCAGAAATGAAGCCCACAATTCGGCATAGACCTCCCCCTTCCCGTCCACTACTAGGGACAGGCGCTCCATAGCCAAAATGTGCCACAGGCGATGCAACCAAGTTGTGAACTCAGGTATGGCCTTTGTTTCCCACTGAGCTAAGATGACTTATCTTGCTGCTAATAAGGCTAGCGCCATTTGCCTGCCTCTCATAGATCGTAGAAGGAAGACCCGAGAGTGTGACAGTCCAAGCAGGGTGTACTCCGTAGACCGGGGTATGGCGGTATCGAACGCTTCGTCAATGTTATTAAGGACCTCAGTCCAGTAGCGCTGAAGTTTGGGACAATGCCATAGCAAGTGCGATAGGGTGCCAGACATCCCACACCCCCTCCAGCATAACTCAGATTTGCTTTTGTCCCAACTGTGTATTCGCATTGGGGTATAGTACCAATATGAGAAGACTTTAAATGCGGATTCTGCCCCGGCAGTATTGTGCGCAGTGTGGTGTGCTCGGTAAAGTATATGCTCCCATTCTTTAACAGAAAAGTGGCCTTCCCAGCTCCGTCTCCCATCTGGTTTGCGCCTTCATGCGTTGCTCTGCGGGTCGCACAATAAGCATAGCGTACAGTTCAGAGATAAGGCGACGGTCATCTTTTTTGCGGATCAGCCATTTTTCAAATGAAGTAAGAGGTCGGGACATTCTATTGTAATTAGGGGGCATGGTGACCCAGTGATATAATTGGCAATATGCATATTCATCAGTCGCTAGGAGATCGTAGTCTCGCCTAAGCTGAGCAAACGGGGCCAGTCCTTCTGTGTCAAAGAGTGTTCCCACTCGCTTGCATCCCTCTTCTCTCCATCGTTGGAACACCACTGAGGCCTGCCCTAGGGGAAAGTCCGGGTTATCCACAATTGGAGTCATAGGCGAGGGAAAGGTCGTCCAGCCCTTTTTGATGGCCACCAGATCCCAAGCCTTCAGTGTCGGGGAAGTGACTTGTGAGGAGTATAGCCCCCAGGCCCTGTGCTTGCGTGGTAACCAGAGCTCCCGCCATATGTTAATTCCAGCTACCGTCTGGTCCATGAAGTTCCAGTGCTTACCCTTGGCGGAGGCGTCATAGGGATCGTTGGAAATATATAAAGGATGCGAGGGAGAACCGTCAATTTGACCGCCGCAATCCTCCCAAACCATGCTAATCGCAGTTGTGCCCAAGCGTCCAGCGCTTTGGCCGTGTGTTCTAATAGTGTCGCATAGTTTAGGGCTACTGTCCGTGCAATGGTCGGCGCAAGACGTATGCCAAGGTACAATATGTCTTGCTGGTTCCATTGGAACGAGAATTGTTGCTGCAGACCATCCACCATAGCTGGGGGGATCGATAGGTTCAGGATGTTTGATTTGCCCAGATTAACTTTGAACCCCGTTGCCTCCCCAAATGTGTGAAGCTCCACTAGAAGAGCAGGCAAGGTCGTTTGAGGGATGGTGAGGGATAGAATCACATCATCAGTGTATAGACTGATCTTGTGGACGTCAGCCCCGAATTTCAGGCCTTCGATGCGCGGGTCAGCTCTTAGACGTTGGGCTAGTGGCTCCATATAAAGCGGGAATAAAAGGGGGGACAGAGGACAGCCTTGCCGTGTCCCCCGCGATATTGGGAAAGTAGCTGATCTGGTGCCATTTACTCTCACGAAAGCCCTGGGCTCACTGTAAATGCATTTGATCCACTTTATGTAGTTCTCCCCAAACCCAAAGCAGCGCAGGGTATCAAACAGGTAAGCCCAGCTTACTCTGTCGAATGCCTTTTCAGCGTCAATAGATAAAAAGAAGGCCTGCCTACCTGATCTCTGTACGCTGTCCATGAGGTGGAAGAGGCGCTTCGTATTGTCCCCTCCTTGCCTGGTAGGGATAAAACCCGCTTGGTCGGGGTCGATTAAGTATGCCATTAGGGGATTTAAACGCGCCGCAAGGATACTGGCGAAGATCTTCGCATCTAAATTTAGGAGAGATATGGGCCGGTAGGACCCACAGTCTCTTGGATCTTTGGAGGGCTTCAGGATGACGGAAATAGCTGCCTCCGACATTGAATGTGTTACCGCCCCAGTCTCCAAAAAGGAGTTAAAGAGTCTAGTTAAAAAGGGAGCCAACTCAAAACAGAAGGATTTGTAAAAGAGGGCTGAAAAGCCGTCAGGTCCCGGCGACTTGCCGAGTTTCAATCGGGCTATAGCTGTGATCACTTCCTCCACGCGAATGGCTGAATCAAGCAGTTCCGCCGTTGCTTTAGGGAGAGGAGAAATCGCACAGGCATCCAAATATAAGAGAGGGTCCAGTGCCGGTGGGTCTTGCCCAGTGTATAGGGTGCAATAGAAGGAGCGGAAGGCTTCCACTATTTGCGTATCTGCGCTCTGTTCTCCCCAGTCTGGTCTCTAATCGTCTAGATCATAGCCACCTGTGTTTTTGCCCGCAGCCTCTGGGCCAGGAGCCTGCCACACTTATCGGTGCTAAGGTAGAATTTATGGCGGAGTCTAAGAAGAGCATGCTCAGCCCTGTCGAGGTCCAGATGCTTCAGAAGATGCCTGTGTTTCTCCAGCTCCCTCCACACCCTCGGCGCCCCAGTTCTTTTATGTATGGACTCTAGTTCTTCTACCCCTTTCTCTAGTTCGCTTCGCTTCTCCTTCCGTAGTTTGTTTTCGGCTGCAGAAATGGCGATGAATTCGCCCCTAATTACCAGCTTTAGTGCTTCCCAGACCGCCGACAGCGACGCTGAGCCCACGTCATTAAGCTGCAAATAGTCAACTCATTTTTGTTTAATGCGCCTCACTGTTTCGGAGGAATGAACGAGGCTCTACCGCAAACGCCAACCAGGGGGCACCGCACGGGAGGGCTGCACAGGGACATGTACAGCAATGAGTGCATGATCCGACAAGGACCTGGGCTCGATAGTGGCGTGTTGTAATTGACGCGCTAAGGGAGTTGAAGCCAAAAAATGGTCAAGCCGCGCATATGTTTTGTGGGCTGCTGAGTAGTAAGTGTAGTCCTTCATCCCAGGGTGTTGGGCACGCCAAACGTCATGTAGTCCATTGTCCGTCAGCCAGTCCCGGCCCCGTGAGGAGAATGTCCCAGCCTGATTCGACCTTTGCCCTGATCTATCTAAATCAGCATCCATCACTAAGTTAAAGTCCCCTCCTACCAGTATCGCTGCGTCTTGTGTTGTGAGAACCTCTGTGAGGGCGGTAATGATAAAGGATTCCTGTTGTGTGTTGGGTGCATAGAGCGAGGCCAGTGTAATGTATGAACCACCCCATTGTATCCTAACTGCCAGCAAGCGCCCCTTGATTTCCGCCACAGTCGCTATGACTTTACCTGGGAAGTGTGCTCTGACTAGGATCGCCACCCCATTTTTCTTGGACGGGCCCGTGGACCAGAATTGCTGCGGGAAGCGTCTAGTGCGCATGCGGGGAGTGTCCTTAGAAAGGTGGTGCGTCTCCTGGAGAAGACATATATCACCTCCAGAATTTTCCAGCAAGGAAAGGATGGCTGTTCTTTTCACTGGGTTGTTTAGACCCCGCACATTAAGGCAAACTATCTTGAGGGCTTTCCCCATCGGGAGTGTGTGTAAGAGCAACGTTCTGCTTTGCCTGCATCCCGCTATCTGGGCCTGCATTGCTCCGGAGGCCCCTGTGCCCATGCGAGGAGACATTGAAGGAGGACTGACTGGTGCGGAAACCCCAAAAAGAAATAACAACAACCTGCAGTGACATCAAAAAGAGAACATTTCGCAAAACAGCAACTGAGAACAAGGAAAGACAAAAGTTCGTCAAGGGATGGAAAACCAGGGAGGTCATGGCTCTCTCAGCAACAGGTGGGGTGAAATGATTGGTCCGTCCCAGACTGCAAGCGAGTGTCGGACACATCCGCCCTTGACCCCCCGGCAGCCTGCTACATCACCCCATCCGGCGTAGTCCAGTTGCGTAGGTCATGGGGTAGCCGGGCGCTCTGAAGGCTGTGGCAGGGAGGAGAGCACCGCCTCTCGCTCTTTGGCCATTGTTGCCGGATCAGGCTTTAGTTTTGAGGCAGGTTTGCCAACCAGCTGCCATCGCGTTGATCGCTGAGGAGCGCGCTCTCTAGGCCCCTCCGTCTGCTCCGCTGTCGGCGTGTTATCAAGGCCAAGCACTTCAAGTGCCTCAGTAAGAGAACGAATCTGTTGCAATTTCCCTTGTAGTTTGAATATGATGCAGAAGGGATGGCCCCAGAATATGGAATGCCTTTCTCACGGAGATAGGAGGTGACCACCCTAAATTCTCACAGTTTGATCAACGTGGAAGCCGTCAAATCTTGAAAAATAGCTGGTGTCTGACCCCGGAACTGAACCGGGTGAGCCTCCCGCGCTTTGCAAATTATCTTTTCTTTAAGTTGAAAGTCGTGGACACACACAAGGATGTCCGGAGGCGGCGCTTTGTCTCCTCGGGGGAGGCCCACCCTATGGACACGATCCATTTGTATGTCCTTCGAGTCGTCTTCACCCAGTATCTGCTGGAACAGAGCCCTGACGTATGACCGGAGATCATCTCCCTCCTCTCGCCAGGGCACACCTCGAATCCGAACGTTGTTCCGCCGAGAGTGGTTTTCAAGATCTCCAGCATGTGCCTGTAGATCTAGATGTTGCTCCTTGAGTCGGAGAAGGTCTTGTTGCATCTGGTGGAGTTCCTCTTCACGGCTGAGTTCATGCTCTTCCAAGGTAGCTACCCGTTCTCCCACCTCATCAATGTCGCGCCTGACCTCCCTGAGATCGGCAGAGAGCTGGCCCTTGAGGTCTTGGATATCTTCCTTAATGGCAGAGAACAGTTCCATCATAAAGGTCTTAGTGGCCGGGCCATCACCCCCCTCTAGTGCCCCCTCTTGTCTCTCAGCTGCCGGCGTGGTGGGCCCAGGTGGTTTCAGGAGCATCTCCTTCAGGGTTTTCTCTTTCTTGGTGCATGCTGCCGCCATGTCGTGTGCACTGTCTGTCCGTTCTCTTATCCAAACTGGGCAGTGGCGGGGGCCCAAAGCCGTCACGGCACAACCTCGTGCGCCACCCAGTCGGGCCCCGGGGAGTACTGCACCAACGTCTCACTGTGTCTATTCGGGCCCGGCCGGACCCGCTCCCGCGCCGTCCCGGGGAAGGGGCCAACTCCGGCGAGCGGCTGCGTCGGCCCACCGCGCCGGTCGAAATCAGGCTCGTGCCATCCAGGCTTGTCGCTTTACCGTGAGGAGGGCTGCCGCCACTGCCGCCCCTGCGGGAACCCTCAGAAAAGCCCGCAGAGCAATCAACTCCAAGCCCACAGCTGAGCCCGGGCCAAGGTTTCAAGTCTATGGCAAGGCTACTCTCTTCCGCCGGCCACACTCGGCGCGTTACGGGGTTCAATTTTAGATGGTTGGAGTAAAACCAGGATTGAATCTTGCTCAATGTGATGTTAAGATGAAGGATGTCGCTGTGTGATTTGATTTTGTAGTAGAGTTGCGTGTCATCAGCGTAAAGGTGATAATTGATCCCAGCTTGTTTCAAAATGATAGTAAGGGGTTCCATGAAGAGGTTGAAGAGAGAGGGGGAGAGTATTGAACCCTGGGGGACACCAAGAGAGACAGGAGTAGGATTTGAGAGGCAGGAGTTGATTTTAATTTGTTGTGTTCGATGTTAGAGGTAGGAACTTAACCAATGTAGGACTGTGCCATTAAGGCCAGAACGTGTCTTCAGAGATTCTAGTAAGGGTGAGTGGTTGACTGAAAAGAAAGCCGCTGAGAGGTCCAGTACGATAAGAAGGAAGGCATCTCCATTCGCTAAGGAACGATGTATGTCGTCGGAAATGTTAAGCATGGCGGTTTCTGTGCTGCAGCCTTTCCTGAAACCAGATTGGAAGGAGTCAAGTAGGATGTATTTGCCTATGTGTCTGTTGAGTTGTTGTAAGATGCATTTCTCCATGGTTTTAGCTAGGAGCTAGAGGTTAGAGATGGGACGGAGGTTGTTGGGATCATAGGGGTCAGCCTTGTGCGTTTTAAGTATGGGTGTGATTTGCCCAAGTTGAAGGAAATCTGGTACGCACCCAGAGGCAAGGGAGGTATTAATGATTTTTGTCCAACATGGGGCGATGATGTGGTTTAGGTTGTGTACTAGTTTTGCCAGGAGAGGGTCTTTAGTTGCAGTCTCGGAGCCCAGAGCAAGGTCCAGCGAAGTCCAGAGTGCCCAGATGGTCGAAGATGAAGTGGTGTCTTGATATGAATCGTGTCCCACGACGAATCGAGGGACCCACCCACAGGTAAGCCCTTGAGTACCCTAAGGAAAGGGTTGGGACGATTCAAGGCTCCCTCCCAGGGGAAGGGTCGGACAGTGGGGAAGATACTCCCATGTCCTTTGTCTAGTTTTGAGCCAGAGCGGGAGCCAACGGCTCCCTGAACTGGTTTGAACTGGACTATGCAAGGAGGGCACATCAGTCTCAGTGGCGCTGGCAAGAGCCCCCAACCTGCCCCAACACACTAAACCCTGTCTGGGAGGTGGTCACACTTCCCTGTGACAGGATATCTATTGTTCTGTATTCCCCTGCGCAAGCTTGGCTCAGCAGCATGAGGGCAGAAACATGTCTCTGGTTGGCAGCAACCCTAGCTTGCAGTCCGGTTCTGGAAGACTGGTACCGGGAGCACTGAGGGCCTCCCGGAGGAGCTTTACAGTGCTTGGAATCATACCTCCCACACTGTTTACGGTGTGGGGTTATGATTCCGACATGTTTGATACCAAACAAGACAGGGTTCGTTACAGCCAGTTTAGAGTTAGCCATTGCGTAATGACGCAAGGCCACTCTATATATCGTAATGGCTGATGCAACCCGGGAGAAGGAACTCCGAAGGTAGTAGGGGTGTCCCGCTAATGCAGGGGCACCTTCACACTTAGAACTGAGCACCCTGCCTTCAGAATTGAAAGGCCTGCTTTAGGGGTGACTTATAGGTTTTAGGTGCAATGACCTCAGATATAGGTAAACCTATATCTGTTGTAAGTGGTGTTAGCACCAGCTTACACAGGCTGCGTTGGCAGGCCTGTCGTCACAGTTTGCGGGGTCTCCCATGGGTGGCATATTAAATGATTTAGCCCATGGGGGACCCCTGGGGTACCTATGCCCTGGGTACCTCAGTACCATATACTAGGGACTTAGAAGGATACACCAGTAGCAAATCTGGGATGTACCTAAGTACTCACCATAACCAATTTAGGGGAGAAAGCACAGAGACTGGGGTCCTGATTATCAGGATCCCAGTCAGACTAGTCAGAAACTGCATAACACCAGGCAAAAAGTGGGGGTAACCATGAAAAGCAGATCCTACTTTCCAACACAACCCCCCAATGTAAGGAGATGAGATTAACCTTGCCCGGTTGAGTCTTCATTTTCTAAGTGGAAATATCTGGAGAGTCCATATGCATTGGCATGGTTACTCCCATGTCTATGTTCTACTGTATAGTCCATCCCCTGTAGGGGCTTGTATGATGGAACAACGAAATCCCTAACCCTGCATGCCTAAACAACAGGGTCTGAACAATGACCCCGTCTTAACCGCACATTGCTTTACCACGCATGCCTTTACCACAAATTTTCATGGTAAAGGGGTATGCGAGGCTAAGGTTGTCACCCCCCTCCCCACCGCCCTAAGGCACAAACTCCCCCCCTCCCGCCCTGAGGTGCAAATACCCCTACCCCCTCCCAACCTCCATGCTGTGCCCTCCCCCTGCCCTAATGCCTAAAACCCTGTCCCTTAACCTGACCCTGTCTCCCCTGCCCTAATGCCTAAAACCCTGTCCCTTAACCTGACCCTGGCCAGCCCTAAGAACTGCCCCACCCTCCCCCAGCCCTGAAAAATACCCCTGACCTCCCCAGCTGTAAAAACTACCCCTGACACCCCTGCCCTGAAAACAAGCCCAACCCCAGCCCTGAAAACTAGCCCCAATACCCCCCAGCCCTGAAACTACCTCCAACCCCCAGCCCTGAAGACTAGCCCCACAGCCCCAGCCCAGAAAACTACCCCTGATCCACCCTCAGCCCAGAAAACTACCCCTAACTCACCCCCCAGCTCTGAAAACTTGCCCGACTCACCACCCAGCCCAGAAAATTACCCCGACCCCCCGCCCACAAAACTACCCCTGCCCAACTCCCAGACCATCAAACTACCCCTGAGCCCAAAAAACTACCCCGACCCACCCCCAACCCCTTAAAACAACCCGATCCACCCCTAGCTCACAAAACATTCCCCATCCACCCCTACTTACCTCACCGCTGAACTCTTCCTGCGTCCTGCTTATATCCGTCCAAAGCTAGACTGCCCCAACCTACCCCCCCAGCTCCCAAAACGTTCCCGATCCACCCTCCAGCCCCACTTAAAACATCCCCGACTCACCCCCAGCCTACAAAACATTTCCGACACACCCCCAGCCCACAAACAATTCCTGACTCACGCTCCCCAGCCCCACTTAAAACAACCCAGACCCACTCCCCAGCCCACAACACAACCCCAACCCCACAGCCCACAAAAGTACCCCGATCCACCCCCCAGCCCCACTTACCTCACCGCAGATATCTCCCTGTTTCCTGCTTCCGTCTGTCCGCAAGCCCTACCGAACAATGCCTCAACCACGCACATGCCTGGCTAAGGCATATGCGTGGTGAAGGCATGCGTGGTAGGGCTTGCGGAGTCGGAACACTTGTGGTTTAGACCGCAGTGTTCCGACTGTTAACCCCGATGGGGAAATGGACCACTTCAAAAATTTGGGGTTTTCACCCTTCATCTGTTTAAGCCATAAGAGGGGCTTGTGGTCTGTCTGAACAATTAAGTGAGTGCCAAACCGGTATGGCCTCAGCTTCTTCAAGGCTAGGACCACAGCAAAGGCCTCCCTCTCAATGGCTGACCAACGTAACCTCCCTGGGGGTCATCCTTCTGCTGGTAAAAGCTAATGGTTGAACCTGGCCCTCTGCATTTAGATGCGATAACACAGCCCCTACCCCTATCTCAGATGCAACTCTCTGGACAATGAAGGTTTTAGAGTAGCCAGGACTTTGCAGAATGGGAGCAGTGCACATGGCCTGCTTCAGGTCATCAAATACCTTTTGACAGCTTACTGTCCACTGAACTTTCTTTGGCATTTTCATTGATGTAAGATCATTCAGGGGAGTCACAAAGGACCCATATCCCTTGACAAATCTTCGGTAGTAACCATTCAGACACTAGAAAGCTCTGACCTGAGTATGGGTAGTGGGAGCAATCCAGTCCATGATGATCCAGATTTTGCTCTCCAATGGTTGAACCTGGCCTCAACCTATAAGGTGGCCCAAGTACACAACCTTGCTCTGCCCTATCTAGCACTTGGTGGCCTTGATAGTGAGGCCTGCCTTCTGCAGAGCCTCTATAACATTCCTGAGGTGGACCAGGTGATCTTTCCAGGTGGAGCTAAAGGCAGCTATATCATCTAGATATGCTGCACTATAGGCTTCAAGACCTGTTAGGACTTTGTTCACCAACCTCTGAAATGTGGCAGGTGCATTCTTCAGACCAAAAGGCATCAAAATAAATTGATAATGCCCACTAGGGGTTGAAAATGCTGCTTTTGGCTTGGCATCCTCAGCTATTCTGATTAGCCAGTAGCCAGCAGTCAGGTCAAATGTACTCAGAAACTGGGCTGAGGCCAAAGTATATATAAGTTTTTCTGTCCTTGGAATAGGATGGGTATCAGTCCTAGTGACTGCATTGAGGCCTATGTAGTCCACACAAAACCTCATCTCTCCTTTTCCACCCATGGTGTGAGGTTTTGGGACAAGGACTACTGGGCTAGCCCAGGTGCTATCTGAAGGCTCAATGACCCCCAATTCCAGCATCGTTTGGACCTCTGTCCTGATGCAATCCCTGACATGGTCAGGTTGTCTGTAGATTTTACTCTTCACAGGCAGGCTGTCACCTGTGTCCACTTCATGGGTACACCAGGTGGTTAGACTGGGTGTCAGGAGGAACATGTGTCTGTACTGATTGAGGACTTGCTTACAATCAGCTTGCTGTTGGTCAGTGAGGCTGCCTGCCAAGGCTACTCCATCTACTGACCCATCATATGGGTTCTGAGCGAGGAGATCAGGGAGAGGGTCACTCTCTTTCTCCTCTCCCTCATCAGTTGCCATGAGCCAGCCCAGGTCAGCCCTGTCCACGAAAGGTTTCAGGAGGTTCACATGAAGTTCCCTATGGGGACTGTTTGGCGTACCTAGGTCCACCAAGTAGGTAATATCACCTTTTTGTTCAAGGATAGTGTGGGGGCCACTCCACTTGTCTTTGAGAGCTGTTGGAGGCACAGGCTCCAACATCCACACTTTCTGGCCTGGCTGATAAACAGTCAAGACGGCCTTTTGGTCATGCCAAGCATTTTTGAGTTCTTGGCTGGGTTCCAGGTTTTTACTGACCTTCTTCATGTACTCAACCATGCGTGAATGCAGGCCAAGGACATAGTCCACAATGTCCTGTTTAGGAGGTTTGAGTGGTTGCTCCCAGCTTTCCTTCACTAGTCACAATTGACCCCTAACTGGATTTCCAAACAGAAACTCAAATGGGCTGTAGCCAAACTCCTTCTGAGGAACCTCTCTGTAGGCAAAGAGAAGGCAGGGTAGTAAGACATTACATTTTCACCTAAGCTTTTCTAGGAGTCCCATAATCATACCCTTTATGGCTTGTTGAACCTTTCAACAAGCCCACTGCACTGTGGATGGTAGGGTGTGGTAAACTTGTAGTTCACTCCATACTCTTTCCACATGGCAGTGATGTAACTAGACATGAAGTTCCTACCTCTGTCTGTTAAGCCCTCCTTAGGGAAGCCCACCCTGGAAAAGATTCCCAGAAAGGCCCAGGCTACTACAGGAGCTGTAGTGGTGCTAAGGGGAATAGCTTCTGGGTACCTAGTGGCATGGTCCACTACCACTAGGATGTAACTGTGCCCAGATGCTGTTGGAGGGTTCAAGGGCCCAACAGTGTCAATCCCTACCCTTTCAAAGGGGACTCCAACCACTGGAAGTGGAATTAATGGGGCCTTTGTGGTGTCACCTGACTTACCACTGGCTTGGCAAGTGGCGCAGGAGCGAAAAAACTCCTTGGTGCCTTCAGACATATGGGGCCAGTGAAAGTGAGGGACAAGCCTGTCCCAAGTCTTGCTGTGCCCTAAGTGTCCTGCTAGAGGAATATCATGTGCTAGGGTGAGGAGAAAACCTCTGGGGTATTACCAACCTTCTGGTGGCACCAGGCTTGGGGTCTCTACCTTCAGAATACAGAAGCCCATCTTCCCAATAGATCCTCTGGAACCTACTGATATTCCCTGTTTACTCAGCTGTGGCTTGCTGTCTGAGGGGTTCCAGAGAGGGCAGGTCTGCTGCTCTAAACTCAAGTCTGCCCTAGAAGGCCCCCCTGCCTCCAAGAACTCTGCCTGGTCAGGCCAAAGTTCCTCTGGGACAGTACCTTCACATGGTCTGAGATCATCTCCCTCAGGAGGCTAATCTTCACTAGGAGTTTGTGAAGAGGATAAAGCCTTATCCTTCCTGCTCCTTCTCTTGGGAGGCACCTGGTCCATTTTTCTAAGATCCAGTGTCTGTTCAATGCTGAGCTGTTTGGCCTGAGCCCTGGTGACAGCAAAGACATTGACAGAGATGCCCATCATCTCGGCATGAGTCCTGAACTCTAATTCAGCCCAGGTGGAAGTTTCTAGATCATTGTCCAACAGACAATCTACCTTTAGGTCTGGAGATACCACAACCTTTTTAGGTCCAGTTACCCCTCTCCCGCTGAGGTTCAAAACTGCCAAGGAATGGTCAATCCTGACATCACTAGTGTTGGATACTTGATACATTTGTCCAAGTATGATCTATTCAGGGGACACAAGTTTTTCTGTCACTGACTCCTGTGTCCCTGTAAGCCATTGCTTCTTTTCCATTGATCAAAGGCTGTTGTCTGTACTTGCCCAAGTTAGTGGGACTTACCAGTAAGGTGGCAAGATCTATGCCACCATCACAGACTACAACAGCGTGAGCTTGATTTCTGACTAAGTCAGAACCCATCTCAGAACCCAAGGTTAACCCCACTAATCCCTTGGTTGCTGTACTACCACTTGTACTTGTGCTAGGGGGAGCAGGTACCTTAGGGGCAGTGGTAGTGGGAGTTTCCTTAGCCTTTGGACAATCAGCATCCCTTGTCCAATGCGTCTTTACCTTACAAATGTAGCACCAAGGTTTCTTCTTGCCTTTCTTGGAATTTTGGTACTCACTTCCAGATTCAGGTTTTGGGGCCCTTGTGAAGACTCTCTTATCTTTACCCATGTCCCCACTCTTATCCTGGGATTTAGAAGCATCTTGCTTCTTCTGGTCACCTCCATTACCATAGTTTTTCTGCTTAACCCTAATGTGGACCCATTTGTCTACCTTCTTTCCCAATTCTCGGGGAGAGGTCAGCTGAGAGCCTACCAGGTACTGGTTCTGACAGTTATTAAGGATGTGCTCCCTCATGATCAAATTGTACAATCCCTCATAGTTCTGTACCTTGCGTCCATGAAGCCAGCCCTCCAGAGCCTTAATAGCACTGTCTACAAAGTCTACCCAGTCCTGGGTGTGCCTTCTGGCTGATTCTGAACTTAATCCTACACTGTTCAGTGGTTAAGCCAAACCCATCTATGAGAACTCTCTTCAGTACTGAGCAATTATCAGCATCCTCTTCTCTAACAGCAAGGAGTGTATCTCTACCTTTGTTAGCAAAGGAGAGCCACAGGATAGCTGCCCACTGCTCTTGAGGGACCCTCTGAACTTTGCAGGCCCTCTCCAAAGCAGTGATCTATTTATGGATATCATCTACTTCCTGGTAAGAAGGGACTATCATACTCAGGTTCCTTTTGTCAAAAGAAGTTTCTCTGATTCTAGGGACACTGTTGCTGCCACAATGGGACTATAGTCCCAATCTTTTCCTATTCTTCTGTACTTCCAGGGACTCTTTGTCAAGGGCCAACTGATCTCTCCTGAGCTTAAGTCTGACTTTCTCAAGTTTGGGGATTTGATATTCCTTTTCCAAAAAGTTGTTCCTCTTACTAGATATGGAGGTCCCTATGGAAGTGCTTGAAGCATTGGATTCTCTAGAGGAGGATCCCGACCTCCTTGGTCTACTCTGGACCCTCCCTGGAGGAACAAAGGGGATGTCCTCTGTGCCATCTGCACTATTCAATGAGGGTCAGAGTTTGGCAGGTTGGAATCATTTGAGTCCTCCTGCCCATACTCTGAATTGAGATCATCAGGGGGAACCCCTAGTGCTTCCTCTCCAGGAATATCACCACCCCCACATTATCCTGTTCTTCTGCCCCTACAGGATGGCCATCATCCTGATGTAGCAGCTTTAAGAGCAGCCTAATGGTGCGGTTGCCACCTGTCTTTATCTTTTTAAGGCTACACAGGGTCCTTAGTTCCTCGAACTTTAGACCACTGTACTTAGAAGACTGGGGTACACTGGTATCTCCAACTAAAGACAGGGTTCTAGGTGTAGTGAGGTGAAGCACCTACTTACCCTAGTGGAAACTAAACTCTCTGAGGTTGGAGAAAGGGTTGTGCTAGACCCTTAAATACCCAACCCTAAGTTTAATAGAACTTACTTATTCTAAGCTGTATTATATGTGCCTAATATTAGTGATGGTTTTTCAATTTAATCCACACCAAGATTAGCTGGTTAAACAATGCAGGCTTGAATCCCACCGCTGCCACCAATGTGAGAAGCTGGCTTAGTATATGGTGCACACTTATGTAAGTGGGCACCCTGCACTAATGCAGACAACCCTTATGGTGATTTTAGTGGTCTTAGACAACCTTAGAAAGCTCTCTAAGTGGTAGCTGTGGAGAGCAGCCTTCAGGCTTAGTCCGGAAGGAGTGTAAAGCAGCTTGTTTTACCAGAGCATAATCTTATTGATATAGATTAAGTGAAAAAGAACCACACAGTGTATTTATAAAAATATTTATTTATTATAAGACACTCACTAACACTTACAAATATCTCATGCCCGTACATATACACAATGCAAACAATACTTTGCAAATAAACAGGTAATTAGCATGAATAGACGGTGGCTGCCAGAGGGAGACCAAACCATATACTAAAATAGTGGTAAGTGAACCACGACTTAAGTCAAGACCATACCCAGAAGATGTAGAAGTGCTGGGGACCCAAGGAACCACCCATGGTAAGTACCCAGGAACCCCACGGAAGCCGTGTAAAGAGTGGGAACACGACGGAGTGCTCAATTCAAGTCAATAGATAAGTCGTTTTTGCAATTTTAAAGAAGAAGGACCCTTCCCAGTGGGCCCGGAAGAAGCCCCGTGGAAGACAGAAGGTTGGAGAGGCACCCCACCCATGGATACCCTAGGAAGCAGGATACCTACACCAGGGAAGCCAGGTGCATAGGTGTGAAGTGGCGTCGGAAACCGCTGTCGAACTCAATGGAAGACTTCAGGAAGGTGCCGCTGCTGGAGAAGGTGAAAGTGTCCGGTGGAACCCAAAGGTGGATTCTAGTTGAGAAGTACCTGCAAGCAGAGGGGACAGAGGCTAGGCCACTCAGGAGTGACCAGGAGGCACGGAAGACGAATACCCGCCAATGTTGGGTGTTGCAGGAAAGCTGACAGTGACCTTGGAGCTGCAGCTGTGCGGAGCAGGCAATGCTGTGGAAGACCAGGAGCCATTCACGAGCTGTCCCATGTTGGATGTCGAGAGCTGAGGGGTCTGTGTCCGTCGAGAGAACCAACAAGCCGTGGCAACTGCAACCAACATGAAAAGCGAAAAAGGTGCAGTGTTGGGACCAGCAAGGTCCTGGTGACTCGCCACAGGCAGGGGAGTCAGAGCAGACCCCGAGCAATCAGGGGAGCCTGCTGAAATCAAAGAAGGCCCTCATGAGGACCCACAGGCCAGAGGCACTGGAGTCACAAGAGGACCTAGAGCAGCTCACCAAAGATGCAGGCCCACGGTGCAAGCGATATGGTGAGGATGAAGATCTTGGTCACAGGAGATGCCTGAGGTTGGGGCTACTTGGAACCCAAAGATCTTGGAGGAAGAAAGCGAACGAGCCTTTGCAACGGCAAGTTGACGTGGTGCACAGGGGTTCGGTTACTGCGGGTCCAACAATGGATACTGGCCTCAAACTTGGTGAGAGGACAGGGCAGTCCTTGAGGGATGTGAAGAACCACTACCTGTGTTACGTAGCCTTTCGGAGTCTGTGGGAGCCAAGAATCAGCACACCGGTCAGCTTCGTTGCGGTGCCTGCAGATGCAGGGAAGTGACTCATTCACTTCAAGGGAGATTCCTTCAGGTGTTTTGGATGTTCACCAGCCTTGGATGGTTCCTGTATCGAGCACGGGCACAGATGTTGCAGCAGACTTGCAGTACAACGAGATCAGGAGCAGCAGGAGTCTTCCCAGTTGCAGTCTCGGAGCCCAGAGCAAGATCCAGCAAAGTCCAGAGTGCCCAGACGGTCGAAGATGAAGTGGTGTCTTGATATGAATCGTGTCCCACGACGAATCTAGGGACCCACCCACAGGTAAACCCTTAAGTACCCTAAGGAAAGGGTTGGGACGATTCAAGATTCCCTCGCAGGGGAGGGGTCGGACAGTGGGGAGGATACTCCCATGTCCTTTGTCCGGTTTCACGCCAGAGCGGGAGCCAATGGCTCCCTGAACTGGTTTGAACTGGAGTATGCAAGGAGGGCACCAAATGTGCCCTTCAAACAGTCTCAGTGGCGCTGGCAAGCACCCCCACCCTGCCCCAATACACTAAACTCTGTCTGGGAGTTGGTCACACCTCCCTGTGGTAGGATATCTATTGTTGTGCCTTCCCCTGCTCGAGCTTGGCTCAGCGGCAGGAGGACAGAAACATGTTTCTGGTTGGCAGCAGCCCTAGCTTGCTGTCCAGTTCTGGAAGACTGGTACCGGGAGCACTGAGGGCCTCCCAGAGGAGCTTGACAGTGCATGGAATTATACCTCCCACTCCGTTTACGATGTGGGGGTATGATTCCAACATGTTTGATACCAAACATGACAGAGTTAGTTACAGCCAGTTTAGAGTTAGCCTTTGCATAATGACGCATAGCCACTCTATATATCGTAATGGCTGATGCATTTTCAACCCGGGAGAATGGACTCCGAAGTTTGTAAGGGTGTCCCGCTCATGCAGGGGCACCCTCACACTTAGAACTGAGCACCCTGCCTTCAGGATTGAAAGGCCTGCTTTAGGGGTGACTTATAGGTTTTTGGTGCAGTGACCTCAGATATAGGGAAACCTAAATCTGTTGTAAGTGGTGTTAGCACCAGCTTACACAGGCTGCGATAGCAGGCCTGTCATCACAGTTTGCATGGTCTCCCCTGGGTGGCATAATACATACTTCAGCCCATGGAGGACCCCTGGTGTACCAATGCCGTGGGTACCTCAGTACCATATACTAGGGACGTAGAAGGATACACCAGTAGCAAATCTGGGATGTACCTAAGTACTCACCATAACCAATTTAGGGGAGAAAGCACAGAGACAGGGGTCCTGATTATCAGGATCCCAGTCAGACTAGTCAGAAACTGCATAACACCAGGCAAAAAGTGGGGGTAACCATGAAAAGCAGATCCTACTTTCCTACATGGAGTATGCAAGGAGGGCACCAAATGTGCCCTTCAAAGCAGTCTGGTGGCACTGGCAAGCGCCCCCACTCCAGCCCAATACACTAAGTCCTGTCTGGGAGTTGGTCACATCTCCCTGTGACAGGAAACCTATTGTTCTACCTTCCTTTGCTCAAGCTCAGCTCAGCAGCAGGAGGGCAGAATCGTGTATGGGGTTGGCAGCAGCACTAGCTTGCTGGCAGACCCTGGAAGGCTGTTACCAGGAGTACTGAGGGCTTCCCGGAGGAGCCCCCCAGTGCTTGGAATCATACCTCCAACACCAGTAACGGTGTTGGGGTATGATTCCAACATGTTTGATACCAAACATGCCCAGGTTCGGCATAGCCAATATAGTTAGCCATCGCGTATTGACAGATGGCCACTATATGTATCAAAATGGCTGACCACACTTACAAAGCCTCGAGAATAGACTCCTGTGTTTGCAGGGGTGTCCTGCTCATGCAGGGACACCCACACACATATAACTTAGCACCCTGTCTTCAGGATTTAAAGGTCTGCCATAGGGGTGACTTATAGGTTTTAAGTGTAGTGACCTTGGATATAATAAAAATAATATCTGTCGTAAGGGGTGCTGGCACCAGCTTATACACGCTGCAATGGCAGGGCTGTAGTCACAGTTTGAGTGGTCTCTCAGGGGTGGCACAATACATGCTGCAGCCGATGGGAGACCCCTGGTGTACCTATGCCCTGGGTACCTTAGAATCATATACTAGGCAGGGCTCGAAAAATCATAAAAATGTTACTAGACCTGCAGGTCTAGTAACTTTAATAATCTACTCGACATAACTGTAATGTACTTGACCAGTGAACTGGTCTCAAATTGTGTGATCCTAGGCAAATATATTGTCTTATGGAGACGCCTTTTTCTGTATTATCACATAAAAGACCACCTTCAAATATGCAAGTTCACTATTTCTGCTGTACAAAAACTCTTTTCATTTACTATACTCCATGTATAACAAGAATCAAGCCCATATATAGAGTACACATGATCCCTGGCTTGCCTCTTAGTTCACTAATAGCATTGTCATCTGGGCAGGAGCAGTAATAATTTCCAGTTCATGTTTAAAAACTCACTTTTCATAAATATATTACCAAAGCATGATGCGGTAGTGCACTGTCAATTACAGATGGCATATTTTCCATTGAAATGGCCACAAAACTTTCCCACTAACATGCAGTTTTACTGGTAATAGCGCATAAACAATGTTTGGAAATTGGGTTTCAGCAAAAATATTTAAAATTTGCACATCACCAACTAAAGTGTTTTAATTTGTTTTGATCCTATAAAGATATTTTTTTCACCACAGAATTACAAAAATGGTCTTCATAACTAGTGAAATATATTTGAAATGTTTGAACAGTTCACTTAGCTATTTCAGTGTTGTGTTAGAAAAAAGCCTGACATCTTAGAGCCTTTCATTTAACATGCTTTGCACAGTTCAATTGTCGCACAGTACACTTTACAAAATCCTCTACTTTTTAGTCACAGAAAGAAAACTAAATGTAGGAAGACAAACTGACTTTTGACCTCTGTCTCTGAAAGCCAGCAAATCTGACAAGATAACAAGATTTAAAGGCATTTTTATTGCTCTTTCACTTTGTGAGTAATAAATATGCCTTTAAATCTTGTTATCTTGTCACATTTGCTCTGCTTTCAGAGATAGAGGTCAAAAGTCAGTTACTCTTCCTATATTTACTTTTTATTATGTGACTGAAGTTAGGAGTATTTTCAACTCACCAGAAAGGGCGAGTAGTCCCTAAAAATAGCTCGCCCTGAATAAATCTTGCTCGACAATGCGAGTGGATTTTTTGAGCCCTGCTAGGAACTTATAGGGGTGCACCAGTAGCCAATTGTGGAGGTACAGAAGTACTTACCATGTCAAATTTAGGGAGGAAGCACAGTGACTGGGGTCCTGATTAGCGGGATCCCTGTCAGACCAGTCAAAAAAACATACTGACGCCAGCAAAAAGTGGGGGTAAGCATGAAAGCAGATCCTACTTTCCTACATCACCTTTGGAAGAAATGAAACACGGCTGCGAAGCACCACATTATCTTCAAAAGTGATTATGTAAGGGGGCTTACATGATAACGCCTGCAATTGACTCGCCATTAGGGCAGTTGTTTTTGCCACCAGAAAGGCTGTCTTGATGGTAAGCAGCCTGAGGGGACAGTTGTGCAAAGGCTTGAAAGGAGCACACATGAGAAAAGTGAGGACCAAAGTAAGGTTTCCACTGTGGTAGCGTAGGTGGAAACAAGTGACCCAGCCCTTTCCAGAACCTATTTCCAATTGGTTCCAATTCACTATTAGGACATGCCACACACACCAGGGCATGTCCTACCTTATGCTTACAATGCACCCTGCCCTTGGGCCTACCTTAGGGGTGTCTGATATGAAGATAAGGGAAGGTTTAGGGACTGGCAAGTGGGTGTAGTTGCCAAGTCGACATGGCAGTCCCAGACTGCACACAGGCTCTGCAATAGCAGGCCTGAGACACACTTTACAAGCTGCTTCTGTGGGTGGCACAACCAGTGCTGCAAGCCCACTAGCAGCATTTGATTTACAGGCCCTGGGCACACATGGTGCACTATACTAAGGTCTGACAAGCAAATCAAATAACCCAATCATGGAGTCACTAATCAAAACATCAATTTAACATAGGGAGCACTTGCACTGTGGCACTGAATAGCAGTGGCACAGTGCCCAAAGCATAAAACCAGCAAAAACATATCAAAACAGAGGAGGCAATCAGTAAAAAAATGGAAGGGAGACTCACGCCAATGATACCAGGTCTAACAGTTAGTTTAGCTTGTTGGGAGCGAAGGAGCAGAGGCGATGCAGAGCTCGGGATGCTATCGGTGCTGGGGGTGGTGCTGATGCTGTGAGACGCTGAAGAAGAATTTGAATGCAGAACCATCTATTTAATTTAATTGGGTTAGAAAGAAGATCGCAGAAGAACCACGAGGAGGAAGAGAGTGTCAGAGAGGGGTGCGACGCCGACGTCGGTATTTTAGAGAGGTGAAGTATCCTGTCCTAATTCCTATCCTGAAGCCTTTGTCTCCTAAAATCTATCCTGGGGACACTTACCAGCCCTTTGGCCAGAGGGTTTGGTCTTCACACCATTCTGGGTAACTATGAATTCATCACATTTATAGATGTTCTTCTCTCTCTGTCCTCTTCTTTCTGAGTACAGTTATTGTATGGATCTGAATTGCTATTGATTTAAATGTGATTTGATTGAATTGACACTCTTACGAATGTGGGTATTTGTACTGGAACTTTGAGATGGTTCACACTCAATTAATGTAGACAAAGACTTTAAAACTTCCCGAGTCTGTGATTATTTCATTTTAAATAGAAAATGTTTAATGAGTAATGTTAAATATCGCCATCAACTAGTTCATCTAATGGTCCATTGACCAGAGGAAAGAACTTTTTGATCAGTAAAAGATTTAGTTTAATGAGAAATAACTAATCCTGATAGATGAAATGTTATAAAACTAAAAGCTCCAGCGGTTTACTAGGTGTTTTAGTGTAAGTGAGTTATATGGGCCCAGGTGAGTATATGGTAGTGGAGTACCTGCTGTTAGTACGCCGCTGGATCAGTTTTCTGGTAGCAGAGCTATGGTTATTAATAACTAGTTAGGTGATGAGTATAGATTATTGATTAATTTATGTTTTAGCAAAAGAGTTAACGTCATTGTTTCATGTTGTCTGGAAAATTCCCGGGGAATGAATACCGGGTGGCGATAGAAACCACACTGCAGTGAGGTTACTCGTCTGTTGGAATAACACTGAGAAGCTAGGTAGAGTTGGCAGTGTTAAAGTAGGGACTATTTTCTCTGTAAAAGGGAGAGTGATTGATAGCGAAGTTCGCTGGTGAAACTTTAGGCGTTATATCACCTAGAAAGGGTAACCCTGAAGGAGTAGCAGGTTCTTCTGAGCTAGATTGACAGCAAAAGGAGTTCGCTGGTGAAATTTTGGTCTCGATTTTCCCAAAACGGGTGAGACCGGAGGAGTAGCAGGTTCTCTGGAGCTTGAGTGAAGGGTAAGCGGAAGGGTTTTACTCGCAGTGGAAAGAAATAAACTATCCTTTAATTTAGCAGAACAGACAGAGTAGCGCATGTTTTTATGTCGTAAATAACAAAGAATTTGAAGGAAAATATCAAGAAATAAAGTTTTCGTATTACCTTGTGAAGGGAGGGTCAGTTGCCGGAGAGGTACTGACGTCACAGCGAGCCGCGCTGGGATTGGTAGAAACAGCGGGCGTGTAACATGAGCAGCTTTGTAAAGGAGGGGTCAGTAGTAAGGAGCAGAACTGACGTCAGGAAAAGGCCGCGCTGGCATTGGTCAGATCACGAGCGTGGGCCTGATTTAATTGGATAGTTAGTTAGAAGCCGCGCTAGGATTGGTGGAGAGAAGGATTGTATGCAGGATTTTGATTTGACTGTAAGTGAAAGGCGTACAGGTAGAAGATTTCAAGGGTTTGCAGAGTACAATTTCTTACATCGTTCTTCAAGAATGTATGGAGAGAAAAGAAAGATGTCACTTTTTAAGAAAATTAAGAATTTCTTTGTAAAGGATAAGCCTGTGTTGACTAGAGAGGGAATTCCTATTCCGACACCGAAGACACCAGCATCATTTATGATGATGGAAGGAGGATATCATACTTGCGTGTGGTTGGAAAACTGGATAGAATATACAAAGGATGATGGAGTGTTAGCTTTTCCAAAGGATGGTTTAATGGAAGGATTCTTCAGAATTTGAGATTGAAAATGAATGATTTGGAACCTAGACCTAGGTTAACTCAATATGAGGCTTTGGGAGAATGGGAGACTGAGTCATATGAAAGAGAGAAGTGCAGAGGTGGAAGGTATAGAGGATTCTTTCCCAGACACTTGCATGAGTCACGTGAAGGGCAGATGAAACAATGGAGGAGAGCTATGGTATCAGAAGGCTTATATCCAGTGTTAATGGCTGAGGAACAGTATGGAGGGAAGTGCAAGGAGAAAACAAAACACATAAATTCAGCAGGGTATGGCGAATCAGATGATGAGTTGTTAGAGGACATCTTAATTAAGAATCCACCACCATATCAAGAAGCAACTAGTAAAGTTACCCCAAGTGCACCAGTAATGGGAATGCCATTAACCCCACAGATTTTACATGATACATCATATAACAGAGTATTGCAGGATAATGAGAGAGATGCTTTGAATAAAACTAGAGAAGAACTGGTTCAAAAGATAAGTCAGTTAAATTTAAATACTGAAGCCTTGACAGTACCAGTGACTATTCGTCCGGTAATCCCATTGTATGGAGATAAGATTTGCCAGAAACCACAACCTATGACAATTCCATTACATAGTCCTAGAAAAGAAATAATAATTACAGATGATCAGGTTAGCGAAAGTGAGTCTGTTATTTCATTAATGGATCTCCCAAATGTGGAATCCTCAACTGAAACTCCGAAGAGAAATACACCTATGAATTTAAGAGAAAAGAGATCTTTAGTACCTATAAGAACTGAAGGTGCAACTGTAGTTACCCCTGAAGAAATAGAAAGATGGGCACAGGAAATAGATAATCGAAAGCCACCACCAAAGATTTTAGACATCAGTAGATTGAAAGTGGAATTGGAAGAAATGATGACAGGATGTGTGGGCATAGAAAGATTGCATGTTTACAATGATGAGGAATTGTTATATTAATGTAAGAGTATAACCAGAAGAGCAAGAGTATTTCATGAGAGATTGACTGAAGTTGCTTCAGAAATTGGAATAGACATAGGGAAGTCAAAGTTGTTACAGAAACCATATCGAGTGGACTTCACTGACAAAGATTTAGAAAGTGTAAATGCTTCGGGAAAGAGACTACAGATAAAGGAATTAATGGGCATTTTCCGGAAATGGGGAGACATTGATAAATGGAGAATTAGATGGATAAGAAAGAAAGAGGAAGTACAAGCGAGAGAAGCAGCAGCTGCCTTTCCAGTGAGAGAAACAGGCAAGGTGGAAAAATAGTGTCCCATGAGAGAGGTTCCTGGAGGTGGATATGTCCATGTACCTTGGAGTAGACAAGACATTTTGTCATTTACAAATGACTTTCCAAAATTGAGAGAGAAACCAGTGGAATGGTATAAACAAGTAGAGAGATTTGTGAAAGTTTCAAAAGTTTTATTGAAGGATTTGGATGGTCTATTTGATATAGTGGTACCTGCTGATTTATGGACGGAATGCAAGATTACAGTTGATTGGCCTAGTGAGGAGTATTCAAGAGACTCAAAGACAGGAGCACCCTCAGAGGAGGTGATGAAAAAGTATCATCAAGTGGTTACATATTTGAAAGGGAAAATTCCTCCGAAAGAAACAGACTGGGTAAGATAGATAGAACCACTCAAGAACCAAATGAATCTGTACATGCATATTATGAGAGGTTATTGCAGGTGTTTAAGCAGTATAGTGGTTTTGAGAATATCGGTGATAAGGATATGGGGCATTTTGTGTATCGATTTGTATATGGTCTGAAACCGGAAATTAGTCAGATGATACAGCAGCATATGTTGTGTTGGCAAAGCAAGATAGTGGATGAGACGACATTGAGGCCAGGCGTAGGAAGTTAAAAGAGAAAATGATGTGGGCACAAGTTAAATTAGCAGAACAGCAAGAAGAGAAAACAAATGACCAAAATAATAATCAAGTAAAAGAACAGAGTCAGAATAATCAAGGAGTGAATGGTAATAAATATAGGGGACAAATGGACAGAGAAGAAGCGAAAAGAAGTTTCCTTGTCATGCATGCGGAAAGCTTGGACATTGGAAGAACGAGTGTAAGAGTACTCAGAGTAATAAGAGTAATAATGGGCCAAATCAAAATTTAATCCCACAGATGCAGAATGAAGTACTTTTGAATCAGCAGCAGCAGGTAGTTACTCCACAATATCAGGTGCCACCAGCTCCTATGCCAAATTTTGTGAATCATCAGAGTTTCAGTGCGAACACCGGATTTCAAGGAGAGAGTGGTAAGAATAACAGAACAATTTCCCAATATTATTTGCAGAATGATGAAGAGAATTCAGATGGTATGCAATGACGGTGCCTGAGGTGGGAGGAAGAGGAGTGCGTGCTTGGCGCATCCTTGCCGGTAGATCAGTCAGGTCCATTTGTTGATGGGAAGTAGAAGGTAAAGACATTACTTTCCTATTGGATACTGGTGCTACCAGGTCTACTGTGAGAACAACAGACATCCCAAACCTACCCCTCGGGAGAGTCCATCCAAGTCGTTGCTGTGTCGAACCAGCAAATTAGAACCCCAGTCACCAAACCAATGGAAGTACAAATTTGGAAACTTTAAAGAAATGCATCGGTTTGAGGTCTGCGATTCTAGCCCTGTAAATCTGTTGGGAAGAGATCTCTTGTGCAAGATGAATTGCACGATCTATTGTACACCGGATGGTGTCGCTTTCCAAACCCCTGATGAAGACGTTGTTTACAAGATGATGTTAGCCAAACAAGGAACAGAAGTAGATGAAATGTTTTCACTTGTAACTGAAAATGAATTACCCGAAGAGTTGAGAGCCACAGTTAATCCAGGCGTGTGGGATTTTACAGGAAAAGACATTGGGCTAATGATTAATATAGACCCAGTAAAAGTGACAGTGAAATAAGGTGCAGTGTATCCAAATACCCGGCAGTACAAAATGAGTCCAGAAGTAAACGCAGGAATTATTCCAGAGATTGAACGAATGGTAAAACAAGGAATTTTAAAAGAAGTGATGGGTAGTCCTTGTAATTCACCAATAATAGGACTAAAGAAGCCCAGTGGAAAGTATAGAATAGTGCAAGATTTACGAAAAATAAATAAAATTGTGGTTCCCTGTTGTCCAATAGTGCCCAATCCAGCCGTGATTCTTTATCAGATACCATGGAATGCAGGATGGTTCACAGTAATTGATTTATGCCAAGTGTTCTTTTCTATTCCTTTGCACCCAGACAGCCAGTATCTTTTTACGTTTAAGTTTGAGGATCGTATTTACGCATGGTGTTGTGTTCCTCAAGGGTACACAGAGAGTCCTTCAATTTTTAATCAAATTCTGAAAAAGTGGCTAGAGTCATTGATTATGCCTGGAAATTCTGTTCTGGTTCAGTACATTGATGACCTATTGGTGGCATCAAAAACACGAGAAGATTGTGTCACAGATACAATTGTATTACTGAACCATTTGGCTGAAGGAGGACACAAAGGGGCCCTTTAGGATATAGGGCGGATCGCCACCGCCCGCATGGCGGTGGCGATCTGCCCTACATCCATCCCCGCCCGCCACCCATTCCCCCCCAGCCATATTAGTATGGCGGGGGGACTGCGGCGGAGGGTTCAATATGGTGGCGTGTCTACTAGACACCGCCATCCATATTAGAATGCAGGCGGGAAGCTGCCTTTCCGTGGCGGCGTTGCCGCCACGGAAAGGCATGCGGTGATTGGAGTTGGGGCCCCGTTGCAGGCCCCCAGGATGGTGGGAGGGGTGGGGGGGCACATGGGGGGTACCTATGGTACCCCCCTGCATTTGCATGCACAACATGGCTGGCACCGCGCGGTGCCTGCCATGTTGTGCATGCAAATGAAAGCACCGCCCGCCGCAATGTTAAAAATGCAGGATGCGCCCGCCAGTGTGGCGGGCGCATCCTAATATCCCCCACGGGACTGCCGCACATATGGCGGGCGGTCCCTCTCTACGTCCTAATGATGCCCAAAGTGTCTCCAGAAAAGTTACAATTCTGTCAACAAGAAGTTAGATATTTAGGGCATAAAATAGAAAGAGGAGTTAGAAAATTGACACCAGAAAGAATAAAAATAATCAAAGAAATGCAATGGCCGCAGACTCAGAGAGAAATGAGAATGTTTCTAGGAGTGGTTGGATACTGTAGGCAATGGATTAATGGTTTTTCGATGTTAGCAAAGCCATTAATACAGATGATCCGGAAAAGAGCAAAAGATCCGCTTGAATGGAATGATGAATGCCTAGAAGCATTTGTGAGACTAAGAAATTGTTTGTGTGAGGCTCCTGCCTTGGGCATGCCTGATTATTTAAAAGATTTTGCATTGTTTTGTTGTGAGAGAGAAAATTGTGCACTTTCAGTCTTAGCACAGAGACATGGATTAAGTCGACGTCCAGTAGCATATTTTTCAGCCACATTGGACCCAGTAGCTTCAGCATTACCTGGTTGCTTAAAAGCAGTAGCTGCTACTTGTATGAGTCTGGAGCAAAGTGAGTCGATAGTGATGGGACATCCAGTTAAAGTTTTTGTTCCACACTCAGTTGAGATTCTTTTGACAAGAACAAGAACACAGCATCTCACTCCTAGTCGATTGACCAAGTATGAAAGAGTGATTTTGGGAGCTGAAAATGTGACTGTGATAAGGTGTACGATTATGAATCCCGCTACTCTATTGCCAGACCCTTGCGATGAAGAAGTGAGAGAAGAGAGTGATCATGATTGCTTGGACGTGACTTAGTTATGCACGAAGCCCCAGCCGGATATAAGAGAGACATCTTTGAAAGAGACTGACCATGAGTTATTTGTAGATGGTTCTTGCCTCAGGACCCAAGAAGGAGGACTAAGTGCCGCATATGCTGTTTGTAAAATATCTGGGGTAATTGAAGCATCCTGTTTACCTGGGGTCAAGTCTGCACAAGTAGCTGAATTAGTGGCCTTAACGATGGCATGTAAAAAGGGGAAAATTGGAGAGTAACCATATTTACGGACAGCCAATATGGGTTCGGGTTGTGCACGACTTCGGCCAGCTCTGGATGCAGAGGGGATTTCTGACTTCTTCAGGATCTCCTATCAGAAACAGCAAAAATGTGAAAGATTTGTTGGAAGCATTACAATTGCCAAAAGAGATAGCAGTTGTAAAATGTGCTGCACATCAGTCAGGAAATGACTATGTGACTGCTGGCAATAATTATGCTGACCAAGTGGCCAAATACTGTGCTAAAAATACAGTGGCCATAAACCAAAAAATTGAAACGGGTGAAACCAGATGCCAACTTTTGTTTTTCTCAGTACCAGAAACATGGGATGAGATTAGACAATTGCAGGAAGAAGCTGAGGAAAAGGAAAAAGAAATTTGGATAAAGGCAGCTTGTACAAAAAGACCAGAAGATGAGGTATGGGTGTATATAGATGGAAGACCATTCATGCCAGATTGTCTGCTTTCAAAAATGGCAAGAGTATATCATGGAGCAACACACATAGGGAGAGACGCAATGATCAGATTATTCAGACAGAGTTGGTACAATCCGAAGTTCAGGGTAATCGCAGAAAGCCTTTGCCAAAGATGCTTAACCTGTCAGCAGCAAAATCCAGGTAGGAAGACAGTGGTTAGCTGGGGAAAGATTGGAAAGGCAGAAGGACCCTTCACCAGATTACAATTGGATTTTATCGAATTGCCCCCATGTAATGGACTGAAATATATACTTGTCATAGTATGCCTTTTCTCAAGATGGGTGGAAGCCTATCCCACTCGAAGAAATGACAGTCTCACAATTGCAAAATTGTTGTTGAGGGAGCTAGTTCCACGATTTGGTTTTCCGGTCACTTTGGAATCGGATAGAGGCCCTCATTTTAATAATGAAATAATTCGATTAACCTGTGCTGCATTTAACATTGAACAAAAATTGCACTGTGCTTACCGTCCAGAGGCTTCTGGAATTGTTGAGCAATTGAATGGCACAATCAAGTCAAGATTGGGAAAGGTGTGTGCATCCACAACGCTGAAATGGCCAGATGCATTACCTCTTGTACTGATGGGTCTCAGAAGCATTCCAGACAGAAAAACAGGAATGAGCCCACATGAGGTTCTCATGGGAAGAGCCATGAGACAGGCATTTATTCCTGGAAATAATGAGTATAACTGATGATCTGGTATTGGACTATTGCAAAGGATTGGCTGAAATGGTGCGTTCTGTCTCCCACCAGGTTGGAGAAGACGCAGTTGAGAGACAACCCGAACAAGCGCATGATTTGAATCCTGGAGACTGGGTGTTAGTGAAGAAACACGCAAGAAAGTCGTGCCTAGCACCGAGGTGGGACAAACCAAGGCAAGTCATACTAGTCACTACCACAGCAGTGAAGTGTGCAGGTTTGCCCAATTGGATTCATGCCAGCCATACCAGAAGAGTTCCGAGCCCATCAGAACAACAAGAGCCACCACTGACTGAACAGGCTGAAGCATCAGGAGTTGTCAACGGTGAAATTGAAGAATCTAGAGTGATAGATTCTGAAAGACAACCATATGATGAACAGCCAAGTATAGATCAGGAAGAGTGGATACCTGTGATTGAAATAATTGCATGATACCATTGAAATAAGAAGAAGAACAGAACTGAAAAGACAGGAAAGTAGTCAGGAAGAGACAGGGGAAGAAGAACACACTCAGGTGGACAATAAAAAAGACTTTTACGAACCTGAGGAAGTAAAACTAGAAGAACACATTCAGGCAGAAGAAGAAAAGTTTGAATTAAGACCTGAACAGGATCAGGTAGAGTTAGAAGAACAGATTCAGGTAGAAGAAGAAAAGTAGGAAGTAAGACCTGAACAGGGTCAGATAGAATTAGAAGAACAAGCTCAGGAAGAAGAAGAACAAAATACGGTAGAACCTGAGCAGGAGGAAGCAAAAGCAGGTACAAGCACAGAATATAAAGAAACAGAACAGATTGTGCCGAAAATAAATGAAATAAAAAGAACTTTACAAGGAGATAAAGAAGGTGAAAACGCTGTACAAATCAAAAGAATCAGAAAGGGAGACAATTGGCCAACTGGAGTAAAGAAATTAAAGTATCACTTGAGAAAATCTGAAAAGAGACCTGAGCAAGTAAATTAAGTCACAAGTCAGACACAATCTAAACAAACCTTGGCAAAAATAACTCGAAGAAGTCCAAGATTGAGAAATTTAAACAGGAGATACAAGGCTCCTGAATGAACTTACGTAAGACTCGAGGAATTTGAATCTCTAGATCTGACTGATGAAACAGAAGAAGTTCATTTTGTTCAGATTGATGAAAACAAATTGAGGCCTCCTTAAAACAAGAAGGAAAATTAAACTGACAACGAAAAGAGAAGGAGAAAAGGAATTTTCTCAGGACTAAAATGGTTGAACTGGAGTTACAGAGAGACCAAAACGTGGATTAAAAAGAAAATGTTTTAGATTTTGTTTTTGTAGTATTTTATTAGTAGCATTAGTATAGGTATTCCTAACAGTAGGAGTAACTTTGTTAATGAAAACCAATGAAAAGAATGACACAAATACTAATGATAGGGTAGAGAAAATAAAAGATACTAAGATAGAAATAGGGGTAGAAGATGAATCAGATTTTAATACGTCTTCAAATGTGTTTGTTAGATTATTATTTCAGTATGTAAATACCATGGAGATTAGTAATTGTTATGTGTGTATGAAGTTACCCTCATCAGTATCGGAAGGGGTGACGTATCACCATATACCTTTGACGTATGGTGTGTCATGTAGTATTCTGTGAAGTTTATTTTATGCTACAGGGAGACTTCAATATTTTTATTCAGATATAAATGTAGTATTTTCTGAGTTGCCTATTAGAAAGAATATGAATCCAGTAGCTAGTAGTAAACATGCACAGTTTATGGGTGAATTTTTCTTAACAATGAGTTCAATAGATTTAGTTCAGGCACATTAAGATAATTTAACATGTACATTAAGAAAAGAAGAAAAATAATTTTTGGATTTAGTAGAAGAAAGGAGACAGGATTTAATAAAGAAAGTGACTGAACAGAAAACCCATGTACCTCCATGGGCTGAGAAAGAGGGAATCTATGCAAATGGCAAGGCTCATGCTGCGATCTCCCTGGATTTCGTGAAAAGGGGAAAATTCTGCCTCCATAGATTAAAGACAGATTATAACAATAATTACATTGGTTCCAGTGAATGTGAACACAACTTCCTAGTTTTAGGAGGGAGGGGACTAAAAGGGGGAACTGATCCTGTATTTCCAGGAGTGTATTATGTTTGTGGGAACAACGCCTATTATAGGTTACCTGCAAGATGGTACGGGAGCTGCTACTTTGGAATAGTTTTTCCAAAAATATATCATGTAGACAAAATCAGTGGAACCAATGGAAATTCTAATGGACTAACACGTAGAAGAAGAGCTAGTTTTTCTGAAAATGTAGGAGACATTTTTAGTGCATTGATACCCTCAGTTGGAGTCATTCTTAATTCACAGAAAATGTGTAAGTTATCAACCATAGTTGATCGTCTTTCTACAGATACTGCAGGAGGATTTTTGATGATTAACACAGAAATGGTTGCAATTAGATCTATGGTTTTACAGAACCGTCTTGCTCTTGATATTATTAGCAAAAGAAGGTGGAGTCTGTGGTATGTTGAAAATTCAACATTGCTGCACTTATATTCCGGACAAGAGTAGAGAAATTAAAGGATATATTGAAAACATTACAAGAATGCATAAAGATTTGACCCAACTGGAGGTTGACGGTGTGTGGGGAAGACTAACAAAGAGTATAACATCAATAGGGAAATGGTTTGTTAGTTTTGGGAAAAGTTTTCTAGGTCAAATAATAATACCTTTAGTCATGATAATAACCGTACTGATGATAATGATGATTACCTATAAGTGTTGTAGAAAAGGAAGGAAGGAGAAGATACATTTTGAAAGAAAAGGAAAGGGACAGAAACGAAAAAGAAAATATGAAGAAATAAACTGGAAGAAATAAAAGGCAGTTTATATAAAAAGATGAAAGATTTAGAAGGGAACGAGTGGATTGATGAAAAATTGAGTGGAGAAATAGAGAAAACTGAGAAGTGCTAAAGTTGGTATCTGGGAAGGGATGCGAAATTTTGTGATGGCTTAAGATGCCATCAGAGAGGGGATTGATGGAGCAAGGACTCGTAAATGAGACTTGCTCGGAAGCAATCCTCTCGTTTAACTCACTAACGAATTACTAACAACGTGTTTTGTGATTGGGGGCGTGGCCTGACAGCATGGCCGGCTAGTCGCAGTTTAGCCCAGCTCTTGCCCTATATGCCGTAATCCTGCATAAATCCTGGCAGAATAGTGTTCTTTCTACCAAGACGGGGGTCGGAACCCCCCCTCGTCCCGGGAGTCCCACCCGGGTGCTGCACAAACGCTTTGCGGACCGGGAAAGCAACTTTAATCTCCCGCGGACGGATCGGACAATCTCCGCGCACGATGGCGGCGCGGACCTCGGCTGAGCACTAAGCGGCCTCCCTGTAGGTCGCATCGGAATGCCCTTGTAGCAGGGACTACTGCTGGAGAGCCGCCCGGAACCCTGCTCCTGGCCGCATGAAAAGAGGGACCCGGGGAGATCGCGCCCGGAGGTGAGCAGCTGCGGCGGATCGCCAAATTATCCTAAGGGAGAGCGTCCGGGGGCGCGCTTCACGCGAGCCCGGGGCTTCAGGAGGGCCGCGGTGGGCCCACTTGGACTGTATATTGCTGCAGGTGACGCTGTGTAATCCGCGTGGGCAGACGGCTGGCAAGGAGGGCCTGGACTCCTACTTGGGGGCACAGTAGCGGCGGTGGCCGGGCCATAACTCCCGAGACGGCCATAGGTGGCGGGGGCGCCCGCTCCGTGGCTCGGTGGAAGTGACACCCGGCATACCCCGGCAGAGGAGAGCCGGTGGGCCGCGAGCTGGTTCACGTTGGGAATTCGGCTGGAGGAGGCCAATGGGCACGATATGCGGCGCACTGGGAGGCGATCAACTTAGCGGTGTTCAGGTGCCCTGGTTGTAGAGTGCCTGCGTGGACATCCTCCGACCCAACTAGGTCAGGGACGGATCCTTGTGCCTGTGGCTGAGGAACGAAGGGCCCCGGAGAGATCCTTGGCGAGATCCCATTCGGGATGGGGAAAGACAGGCCCCTCAGAGGCACGCAAACTAACAAGATCATGCAGTACACGGTGCTGGGCCCAACCTCGGCCGAGCGCATTCGACCGGACCCTGAACCTGGATCGCACCAGGGATCGACGGCCAGCGACAAGGCTGACATTCTGGAGGCCATACGAGAATCGCGAGTGGCGTTGGAGTCCAAAATGGATGGCATGGCCATGGATATAAATCATTTGCGACTGGACCTACGGAAGGTGGCGGACCGAGTTACTACTACGGAGGGGGACCTGGACTCCTTGCGGAATGAAGTCCAGCAATTACAGGCGACAGTGTCCGCACTTAAGGATCACACCTCTCGTCTCGAAGACAGGGCGGAAGACGCAGAGGGGCGGTCGAGGAGGAACAACCTCCGATTTTTGGGCTTCCCGGAAAAGGCGGAGGGTCCGGCGGCGGACCTATTTCTGGAGGAATGGCTCGGTTCCGCCCTTCCGGGCCTCCGGCTTTCTAAGATGTTCGCGGTGGAACGGGCCCACCGTTCCCTCGGTCCCCCCCCAGAAACCGGGGGCGCCACCAAGAACTATGATTGCTCGTTTGTTCAATTTTAGGGACTGGGACTTGATCCTTCAGTTTATCCGCAGGAACGGTCCTCCCAGGTTTGAGGACCGAGATATCCACATCTACCCGGACTACACAAAAAGGTACAAGACTTGCGGAACAACTTCCTGGGAGTTAAACGGCGATTGAGAAACCTTGAGGTGAAATACAGTCTAATGTTTCCAGCCCGGCTCCGGGTACAATATGAGGACAGAGTCCATTTCTTCAGTGTTCCGCAAGAGGCCATGGAGTGGATGGACTCGATGGGCCTGGATGGACGAGACCAGACCCAAGGATGGCATGAACAGAGGAATAGGAGCGGCCGACGACGGAATCAGAATCAGCATCGCCACACTGGAGAACAACGACCCAGGACACAAGAGGTACCGGACAGAGGTCGAATCATGGTGGGGCCGGACGGCACCCTCATAGATGAGATGAGGGGAATATCGACGCAAAACCAGTTCTCCCCGTTGTGTCTGGTCCAAGAAACTCAAACGGAGCCGGAGGGCACTGCCGGCCCAGTCGAGGGTGGCTCCTGAGACACTTGCGGACAAGTCAAGGGACTGACATGCAGGGGGCAACAATCTGTGGAACAGTGAGTACGGATCTCGCCCGTGATGGGGTTTGCCTCTGCAGCGGCCACTTGCGGGAGGGGCTCCGGCACACGGGACTATAAGGGGGGGTGGGAACGTTGCTGTTGGGGTGAGACACTATTCCGCCACACTACAGCTAGGACATTCCAACTGTAGTGCGCTGAGGAGGCCTGGCTAGACCGCTGGTTGGGCGGGGTCGCGCAGCGCCAGGCAGTTTGGCTGTATACCAGGGACTAAGGGTTCTTATTGACGTCCTGTTGATCGCTGTTATTGCGTATTAAGTTGCGGGGGGACTTGAGGGGAGGGTGGCGCTGTGAGGCGGAGTCCTGCGTCCTCAGACCAGGGTTGGGGGGTGAGAATGCAGTACTACTGCCTGTGGGTGGGGAGGGATGGGGGTTCACAGGGTGATGTTTTACAGTTCTTTATTGGGAATGTTTTAAGCCGGGTCACTAGAGGTCCTAGGAACTTTCATACAGGGGGGTCCCAACACAACACTTGTGGGTTTCTCCAGCTCATACGATGTGTATCAAGGAAACGTAGGATATTCAACTCATGTCAGGCGAACAACAGATTTATAAATTTATAACATGGAATGTTAGAGGGCTCAATAACATGGTCAAACGGTTCCGGGTGGCGCAATATCTCAGATGATACAAGATAAGCATGGCCTTTCTGCAGGAGACGCACCTCTGGGGAGACTGTTTGAAATATGTCCAACGTCGGTGGAGGGGCCAGTTTTTTGCGACTTCCTACTCGGGGTATGCTAGAGGGGCATTTATATGGGTGGCTCCAGGTGTCCC
This sequence comes from Calotriton arnoldi, assembly GCA_963921515.1. Classification (NCBI taxonomy): domain Eukaryota; kingdom Metazoa; phylum Chordata; class Amphibia; order Caudata; family Salamandridae; genus Calotriton; species Calotriton arnoldi. Next base: position 1,699,162 of record CAWUFW010000899.1, on the reverse strand, counting down.
CTTTAAGGACGTAAAGTGTAGTCTAGACCCAGACGGACGTTATGTGGTGGTGGAGGGGTCCCTGGACGGACGCCGAATGTGCTTAGTCAATATATACGCTCCGAATAATGACGATGGGGACTTTCTGGGTAAGGTCCTGGGCCAGTTAGGCCTGACACCAGAAGTAGAACTGATCATCGCGGGGGATTTCAATTGTGCTCTTGATGGAGAGCTAGATAGGCACCCCCCGAAAGCGGAAGTTAAGCCCAAAACACGAGAAGCAATGCGTCGGATGCTTCACAATTACCATTTGATGGATATCTGGCGACACCGCAACCCTGGCTGTCGAGTATACTCGTGTCACACGCCAGCAGCTAACACACATAGCAGGCTGGACTATTTCTTTATACAGAAGGCGGCAGCCAATCGAATAGTAGAGACGCAATACCTGGCCCGATATCTGTCTGACCACTCTCCCCTGCTGATAGCCTACACGCTGGGCCGACCACGATCCAAAATACCGCTATGGAGACTTAACACTGAGGCTCTAACGGACCCGGTATACAAGGAGACGGTAGCGGCAGGGCTAGATGGCTATTTTGAGGTAAACTGGGACACGGCCAGTTCGAGAGCGCTTGAATGGGATGCGATGAAAGTGGTGAAGCGGGGGGTGTGTATGTCCACTGAGGTGGGGGTGAGAAGAGTGCTAGAGCGGGATTTGCAACACCAGGAGGCACGTTTCCGTAGAGCAGAGCTTTCTACGGACCCGGAAGGGCCAGCCAAATGGGCAGAACAAAGGCGGACGATAGGGGACATATGGGAGTCACTGGGTAAATATAATAGAACTATGAGTAGACGCCGATGGTACACAGAGGGAGATAAGGCCGGCCGCCTACTGGCGCGCCTGATCAGGATGGAGATACAACCTCTCCCGATCTTGGCCCTTAAAACAGATCAGGGGCGAATGGTTTATACCCAATATGAGATTAATGGGGCATTTACAGCGCATCTACAAAAGATATATTCCGAGCCCCATACCGCCCCCCAGGCTATGGAAGTATATCTTGCCGAGGTAGACCTACCTTGCCTTGCCCCGGAGAGTCAGGAACCCCTGGGGGCTCCTTTTCGAGGGGAGGAGGTGAAGGCGCGATTGCGCACCTGAAAACTACTAAATCCCCCGGGATGGATGGCCTGGCGGCAGAGCTATACAAAGAATATGGGGGAGTCCTAGTCCCTAAGCTCCTGGAAATAGTTCTGGAAGCCGGCGAGACCGGCATACTGCCAAGCTCCATGCGAGAAGCGTTGATCGTGATGATCCCCAAGCCGGGGAAGGACCCCCTGATCCCCAACTCCTACAGACCAATTTCTATGCTAAATGTAGATCTTAAAATCATTAGTCAGGTACTGGCCAGTAGATTACTACCATATCTCAGGCAGCTGGTGAATGATGACCAGTCAGGTTTTATACCGGGGAGGAATGCACTGCGGAACATTCGCCGTCTGGCCCATGTTATGCAGTCACTAGGGGGCAGGGCCCAACAGAGTGCCTTGGCATTTTTGGATATTGAACAAGCGTTCGACTCCATCAGATGGGAATATTTATGGCAGGTACTTCTAAAAATGGGGATAGGTGAAGGGTTTGTGAACTGGGTGAGACTCCTTTACACACAGCCAGTGGCCAGGGTCCGTACGGGTCGGTATGTTTCGGATGCAATGCCAATAGCAAGGGGGACACGACAGGGGTGCCCGCTTTCCCCATTGTTGTTCGCCCTGGCGATGGAGCCATTAGCGTGCCATCTCCGTGGGGTTCTCCAGGGGCAGGGCATACGAGTCGGGGCCACAGAACATATCGTATCATTGTATGCTGACGATGCGCTGGTGTACCTACGGGAGCCGGCCCAATCGCTTCCGCTATTGCTGACGGCTCTAGATCAGTTTGCCAAGGCCTCTGGGCTCTATGTTAATAAGACAAAATCACAATTATATAAGATCGGGTCGGCGACCGAGGGAGGCGGAGTTGGACTCCCAGAGGTGGGCCTCCCGTGGGTGCCGGATACGCTGCGTTATCTCGGGATATGGATCTGTAGGGACAGGGACACCTTTTATCAACATAATATGGGGAGGATACTCAGGGGTCTACAAGGCAGCATTGCCTTTTGGAACACACTTAAACTCTCACTGATGGGAAAGATTGCCTTAATAAAAATGGTGGTGCTGCCCCGATGTCTTTTCACAATGCAGGGCTCCTTCTTTGAGCTCCCGCATCAGGTGTTCAAGGAACTCGACGCAATGCTTATACAATTGCTATGGAACGGGAAACGCTGTCGGGTCAGCCTAGAAATTATGAAACGCACATGGGGTAAGGGAGGTTTAGAAATCCCTGACCTAGAACTTTATTATTTGGCTTCACAATTACAGCACGCCATAGCCTGGTTGGATATGGACCCCTCCTGGGAAAGATCACTACTGGCTGACACTTATGGCGATCGACAGTTGGGTGCGCTCCTCTGGCAAACGAGAGGGCGGCAGGAACAATGTCCCCCACTGGGTAGATTACTTGCTGCCATATGGAACAGGGTGATCAGGAGACTTATCCAGACACGGCCATTTGCCCCGGAGGCAGATTTCTGGCTTATGCCACCCTTCGCACTCATTGAGCGGGTTATGTCCACTGATAAATGGAAGGCGGGGGGCTGTCTAATGTTGGCTGACCTCTACCCGGAACAAAGGTTTATAACGTATCAGGAAGCGGTAGGTACTTTTGGGTTGGGATCGGGGCAATTTTTGCAATATGCCAAGATGGCGGCGACGGCACGGCAGCTATGGCCTATGTTCCCGGAAGCCCCTGGACACATCCACACCCTGGTCGCGCTGATTGCCATGGCGGGAGGGCGGAAACTTGTTACTCACCTATACAGGGCACTACGGGAAGATAAAAAATGTGGACCTCTTAAAGTGGAAGAGAAGTGGCAGGCGGCATCTTCGCAGGAGATCGCGCCACGAGACTGGGAAAAAATTCATGAAAATGTACGCAAGGTGGCGGTGTGCAATAGGTTTAAACAGATACAGTATAATATAGTTCACATGACCTACCTCTCGCCCAAGCGGCTACATACCATAGACGGATCAAGAGACCCAAGGTGCCCCAGATGTCATTATGTACAGGTGGATTTTCCGCATATGGTCTGGTCCTGTCCGACGATACGGGAATACTGGACGGCGATCCTAGAGGACCTGAGCAGAATAACTGGGTGGACGGTTGCCCTTGAGGTGTGTACCTGTCTCCTTGGCTTAATTCCCCGAGACCCTAACCGTAAAACAAGTAGGAGGTTCCTGGTGTTGGGTCTGGTAATAGCTAAGCGGCGAATAGCGATCCACTGGCTAACACATCGAGGGCCGCAGATAGCGAACTGGAAATCGGACTTGAGAGAATGGGCACTAGCGGAGGAGGGGCACATGCGTAGCACTAGAAGGGATGTTAAACTCCCGGATGTATTGATGGCGTGGGGGTTGATGATCCAGGAGATAGAGGGAAGCTCCCCAAATTCCACACAGGCATCGCCGGAAGAGGCTCGTCACAGGGAGAATGAGTCCCACAGTCCAGAAGGGGGACAAGAGGATGCCCTTGGCTGATCTTATGATTACTGGACCTCTAGGGGGGGTTGGGCCCGGTGGGGGGAGGGGTTGGGAGGAGGGGTTGTTTAGTTACAAGTTCCAAGTTAAATATGAGTGGAAAAGTTCCAATCAAGTGCTGGTTACGATACCATTTTCAAGGGGCGGTTGCGATCATAACTTCTCCTTGTCTGGAAACTGCAAGGTCCACTATTACTGGTTGTCTATGGGATATAATTATGTATGTATGTGGATTGTACCTTGAAATCACAATAAAGAATTTTAAACTAAAAATAAAAAAAAAACGTGTTTTGTGATTAATAATACGTATTTCCTTTACGCGCGGAAGAAAATGAAGCTTGCCTATGTGTTTACTAACTGCAATAACATGAACAAAGGACTAAGATGCATTCTAACACAGGATCTTTATTGTGCATGCGTTTACTGAATCTACGTAGTATGACGTACTAATGCTTGGAGGGAAATTCATGCGCCTGTGCAAAGGTATTAAAAATGGCCGCTTGAAACTCACATGCATGGCACCTGCTTGGCTGAAATAGAAAATAAGTTTTATACTAACGCAAATGCAGAAAGAGTAATAATAAATGGAGTGGGTTAGAGTAGAGGTTGGTGGTATACAGTAAAATAATTTTATTTTGAAAAATAACATTCCTTCTTTTGACTTTATTATTAGTGCGCATTTGGGCCTCTAAAGCTTGTCTGGTTCGAGTTGACTGACATAGCCCCACGCATGCGCACTCGGGAGAGAGTGTGAACAGATGAGTAAGGACTTTGTCACGCGTCCATGGCCAGCGAAGATGTGCCCTGGGAACATGAGGGTGAAGAGTTCATATGAAGAAGTTTTATTCATTAAGTTGTAACATTTTATATTAATAAAGTTTGGAGATGTATGGGAACGGAAGGGATTTAATAAAGTTTGTGGGGAGGGACTTGAAAACAATGGTTTAATGAAATAAGTGAAATGTAAGTATGGTGTGACGATCATCCCCCTCTCGCCTGTCCAATCAGAGTTAGTATTTTGTCAAATTGAAACATTAATGGGTGGTACATGGTAATAGAAAGGTATAATTGAGGTAGTTTTAGTTAGTTAGTTTAGCCTGTTGGGAGCGGAAGCAGCAGAGGCGATACAGAGCTCGGGATGCTGTCGGTGCTGGGGGTAGTACTGATGCTGTGAGACGCTGAAGAAGAATTCGAATGCAGAACCATCTATTTAATTTAATTCGGTTAGAAAGAAGATCGCAGAAGAACCACGAGGAGGAAGAGAGTGTCAGAGAGGGGTGCGACGCAGACGTCGGTATTTTAGAGAGGTGAAGTATCCTGTCCTAATTCCTATCCTGAAGCCTTTGTCTCCTAAAATCTATCCTGGGGACCCTTACCAGCCCTTTGGCCAGAGGGTTTGGTCTTCACATCATTCTGGGTAACTATGAAATCATCGCATTTATAGATGTTCTTCTCTCTCTGTCCTCTTCTTTCTGAGTACAGTTATTGTATGGATCTGAATTGCTATTGATTTAAATGCAATTTGATCGAATTGACACTCTTACGAATGAGGGTGTTTGTACTGGAACTTTGAGATGGTTCACACTCAATTAATTTAGATAAAGATTTTAATACTTCCCGAGTCTGTGATTATTTCATTTTAAATAGAGAATGTTTAATGAGTTATGTTAAATATCGCCATCAACTAGTTCATCTAATAGTCCATTGACCAGAGGAAAGAACTTTTTGATCAGTAAAAGGTTTAGTTTAATGAGAAATAACTAATCCTGATAGATGAAATTTTACAAAACTAAAAGCTCCAGCGGTTTACTAGGTGTTTTAGTGTAAGTGAGTTATATGGGCCCAGGTGAGTATATGGTAGTGGAGTACCTGCTGTTAGTACGCCGCTGGATCACCGGCGTCATCTCAGATCCAGAATCGGATCCCTGAGGCCCCACCGATGCTATGGCCAGAGCCGATGCCGTCAAATCCAATGGGCCCGCTCCCGACCCCACGGTGCCCGAAGGCTAATCAGAGGGGTCCCTCAGGCTCCCGGAAAAGGAGGGAGACGTGAAGTCAACCCTGGCTCCGGCTCCGCAGAACCGTGCCTAGAGCGTTGGTGCGCCTTACATCTCTCGTCGACGGACGACAGCCGAGGTGAAGATGAAGTCTGCTTAGACTTCTTCTTCTTCTTGTGCCTCTTCCCCGAGTGTCCCTAGGACCTCGAGTGGGAGGAAGAGGACTTTGGGCTCGGGTGGTCCTGCAACCTCCTCTTCTTCGATCGGGGCCAGGACCTTCGCGGTGTCTCGTTGAATGGTGTTGACTGCCAGGCTGCAAGGAGCTTTATAGCCTGCTCCCACAAGGCCTTTGGAGCCATGGCCCGAAAGAACAAGTTACTTACCTTTGGTAATGATATATATGTAAGAGACATATATCAGTTATAGATTCCTTACCTTAGAATTACCCTCAGGTGTCAGACTGGGTCAGGAGAAATCTTTTCGTAGCAGTACCCCTGAGCGTCGATAGGTGCAGTCGGTCAACTCTGCGTTCGTCGTCGTGGTCGCCGGGATGACGTCGCGGTATCTACTTAGATGCCGCCCTCGCGTGCTGACGTCAGTTCTTTACACGACATTCCATTCCATGCCCGAAGCCCAGAGCCATGCAAGGCACTGACCACTGGTGCACAAAACTAGGGCCCTGAAAGGAAGTCCTTAACCCTAGAAGTCAGTTCGCAGAACGGGGAGGATGGGTGGGGCGGTAAGGTATCTATAACTAATATATGTCTCTTACAGATATATTGTTACCGAAGGTAAGTAACTTGTTCATCTGAAAGAGACTATTAGTTATAGATTCCTTACCTTAGAATAGATACCCCAGCAATACCAACCTCGGAGGTGGGTCCGCGAACTAAGTTCACACCAGGAAGTCCTGGAGAACAGAAACGGCCAAATAAGCTGTCTCTCCGGACTTGAGAGTCCAGGCAGTAGTGTTTGGTGAACATGTGCAGAAATGCCCACGTGGCTGCCTGGCAGATCTCATTAAGGGGAACTCCACGTCCCAAAGCAGTAGTGGCTGCCGTCGCCCTGGTGGAATGGGCGCGCAATCCTACTGGAGGCTCCTTCTTTGCCAAAGAGTAACAAATTTTAATGCAAAGAACGACCCACAGAGAGATGGTCCGTTTTTGCCCGGCCTGACCTTTTTTGGCGCCCACGTAGCCAACAAAGAGTTGGTCATCCACCCAGAATTGTCTTGTGCGATCCAGATAGAAAGATAGCGCACGTTTTGGATCCAGACGCTGGGGCCTCTCTTCCTCTTTTGAAGGATGCAGAGGCGGAAAGAAGGTGGGCAAAGTGATGGTTTGACCAATGTGGAAAGAAGTAACCACTTTGGGAAGAAAGGAAGGTCTGGTTCTTAGGACAACCTTGTCCGGATGAACAGCAAGAAAAGGAGGCTTAGAGGACAGAGCCTGAAGCTCACTCACCCTGCGAGCAGAGGTGATGGCCACTAGGAAAGCAGTCTTTAAAGTTAAAAGCCTGAGAGGACAGTTATGTAGTGGCTCGAAAGGAGCGCACATAAGGTATATCAGAACTAAGTTCAAGTCTCACTGAGGCATTACGAAAGGAATAGGAGGAAAGAGGTGAGTAATGCCCTTAAGGAATCTATTTACAATGGGGGACTTGAAAAGAGAAGGCTGATCAGGCAGCCGAAGAAAGGCTGAGATGGCTGAAAGATAGCCCTTAAGTGTGCCCAGAGCAGAGCCCTGCTGGGCCAAAGAAAGGAGGAACAAAAGAACTTCAGAAAGAGAGGCAGAGAGGGGATCCACAGCCTTTGCTGTGCACCATGCCACAAATTTGTTCCATCTACAGGCGTATACCGTCTTAGTGGAGGAACGCCTGGCTGGCAAGATAACATTACAGACTTCGGGAGGAAGGTCAAAAGCCGTCAGCTGTCGCCGCTCAATCTCCACGCAAGGAGGTGGAGGCTGGCAGGTTCGGGTGGAGGACCGACCCCTGCTGCTGCGACAGAAGATCCTCCGGAAGAGGCAGTCGGATCAAAGGATCGATGGCCAGATGTAACAGCTCGGGATACCAGACTCTTCGTGCCCAATCGGAACCACAAGAATGACTTGGGCCCGGTCGCGCTTGATCTTCAGCAATCTGGGCAGAAGTGGTATAGGCGGAAAGGCATATAGAAGACCGCAACTCCACTCGCGACGAAAAGCGTCGCCGAGCGAGTGCCGCCTTGAAAATTCCAATGCCCAGAACTGATGACATTGCGCGTTCTCTTCGGTGGTGAATAGGTCTAACCAAGGCTCTCCCCAATGCTGAAAGAGACCTTGCACCACCTCCGAGTGAAGACGCCATTCGTGATCCAGCATGCACCGGCGGCTGAGTTCATCCGCCCTGGCGTTCAGAGAACCTGCCAGGTGTTGAACCACCAGGGACATGCCCTGATGTTCCAGCCATGTCCAGAGACGCAGAGCCTCCTGACAGAGGGTCCACGACCCCACCCTGCCTTGCTTGTTGCAGTACCACATGGCGGTGGTGTTGTCTGTGAACACCTGCACTACTCTCCCCTTGACAGAGGGAAGGAATGCCATCAGTGCAAGCCGTATCGCCCGAAGCTCCAGAAGGTTGATATGGAACTTGGACGCCGCCGGAGACCAGAGGCCTCTGATCTCCGCCTCTCCCATGTGGCCGCCCCATCCCAGGAGGGACGCATCCGTCACCACTGTAAACTCCAGTTGGGGAAGGGAGAGGGATCTGCCGTCAACCCAATGCCGGTTCGTGAGCCACCACTGCAACTGTTGTGCAGTGCCCTCCGAGATCTGGACATGATCGGACAGGCTCCCCTGATGCTGCGCCCACTGGAACTTCAGGTCCCACTGCAGACCTGCATATGCCATCTGGCATGATTGATCAGCAGGATGCAGGAGGCCATGAGGCCCATCAGCCTCAGAGTCACTCTGACCGAAACCCCGGACAAGGGTTGAAAGATGGGAATCAGAGCCCGAATATCCCGGACTCGCTGTTCGGGTGGATAGACCCGAAACTGTGCCGTGTCCAGAACCGCTCCGATAAAGAGGAGCTTCTGAGAGGGAATCAGGTGTGACTTCGGCACGTTGATGGAAAACTCCAGCAAGTGCAGGAGGTCGGCCGTAGTCTGGAGGTGGGAGACGACTGCCTGGGGCGAGCCCGCCTTCAACAACCAGTCGTCGAGATAGGGAAGACTGAAACCCCTGATCTGCGCAGATGAGCTGCGACCACCGCCATCACCTTCGTGAACACCCGAGGGGCACTGGTAAGGCCAAAAGGGAGCACGGTGAACTGAAAGTGCTCGTGGCCTACCGTGAACCACAGGTAACGTCGGTGGGCTTGCAGGACTGGGTTGTGGAAATAGGCATCCTGCAAGTCCAGCGATACCATCCAGTCTTGTGGGTCGAGAGCAATCAAGACCTGAGCTAGAGTGAGCATCTTAAACTTCTCTTTGCGGAGGAAGCGATTGACGTTCCGGAGGTCTAAGATAGGACGCAGGCCCTTGTCCTTCTTGGGCACCAGAAAGTAGTGGGAATAGCAACCACGACCTACTTCTGGCGTCAGAACGCCCTTGATGGCCCCCTTGGCCAAAAGGGCCGCATCTTCCTGCTGAAGAAGCACCAAGCTATCCCCCGACATGCGGTGGTATTGAGGTGGCATGGCTGGAGGGGTAGTCTCGAAGGGGAGGGAGTAGCCCCTCTGGACTATCTCTAAAACCCACCTGTCCGAAGTGATGGTGCGCCAGTGGGAGAGGTGATGGTGAAGCCTGCCTCCCACTGGCGTTTGATGGGCCTGAAAGTTCGGACTAGGAAGGTTTCGAGGCAGTGGTGGCCGGGGTGGTGGTGGACTGACCAGCCCGCTGGCCCCTTGGTCCGCCACTGCAGAACCCGCGTCCGCGCTGGGATGCTTGCTGCACATGCCTGTGGCTCTGTTGCGAACGCTGCGGGGCGCCCCTTCCGGTACCACGAAAGGAGCGAAAAGCAGAAGGCAGAGGAGGGCGGACTGCAGAGAGTCCCAAGGACTTTGCCGTAGCCCGTGAGTCCTTAAACCGCTCCAACGCGCTGTCTGCTTTGTCGCCGAAGAGGCGACCGCCATCAAAGGGAATGTCCATAAGTGTGTTTTGGACATCCCCCGAAAATCCAGTGGTCCTTAACCAGGCGTGGCGGCGAACCGCCACCATCGTTGCAATCGATCTGCCCAGTGAGTCGGCGGTGTCTAGGCCACAACGAATCATGAACTTAGCTGCGTCTCTCCCCTCTGCAACAGCCTGGGAGAGAGCTGGCCGGGCCTCCTTCGGACAGTGGGGCAGCACGTCCGCCACCGTATCCCACAGAGAGTGGGAATAACGGCCCAAGAGGCATGCGGTGTTCACGGACCGCAGCGCAGAACTGTAGGAAGAAAAAAATGTCTTTGCAAACTGATCCAGTTTCTTGGATTCCCTATCCGGTGGTGCGGAAGGGAAGGCGGTAGGGGAAGCAGAGGCTTGGACAACCAAGCTCACGGGGTGGGATGTTGGGAGAGAACGAGGGGGTCACCCGGAGCCGGGCGATGGCGTCGGGCCACATTCCTATCCACAGGAGCCCCTGTGGTGGGCCTGGACAAAGTGCCCAAAAGAACATCAGAAAGGGCTTCATTGAAGGGAAGCAGCGGTTCCGCAGAAGTAGCTGCTGGCGAAGCACCTCTGTCAGGAGGTTAGTCCTGACGGCCACCGTAGGAAGCTCGAGGTGTAGGGCCTCGGCCGCCCTACGCAACACCACAGCATGACTAGCACCCTCCTCCGTAGCCATGGTAGGAGGAGACAGCATGCCAAGGTCTGGTGAGGTATCCAGACCACTGGCACCCCCCAACCCCTCAGCCCAGTCCTGTTCAGACTCGCAAGCAGCTGCGAGAGGGTCCTCAGTCGGGACCGCGGGGCCCGAATGCACACTGGCGGGACCCAACGGCCCAAAGAGGCGAGCCACGCCCGACAGGAATTTCTGTATTTGGGCCTGAGTCGCCGACGACCCCGGAAAGGGCGGGTAGTGCAGCGGCGACTGCGTAGGCTCCGCCGGAGCCGCGTGGGAGGCACCACCTGCACCTCAGCCGCGTCCCGCGAGCGGCGAGGGGAAGTCGGAGAACGATGGCGTTTCTTCGACTTCTTGTGCTTCGCCTTACCTGACCCCGAGTGCGAAGACTTTGATCCCAAAGACTGATGGTGATGACTCCCCGCACGGTCCCTCGACCTCCCACGGGACCGGGACCTCGAACGGCACGGAGCCGACTGCCGGGCTTCCAGCAACTTTCGGGACCGCTCCCGCAAAGTCTTCGGCGCCATGGCCTGGCAGTCGGGGCACGACTTGGGGTCGTGGTCGCGCCCCAGGCAGAAAAGACACACACGGTGAGGGTCCGTCACCGACATCATACGGTGACAGTCCCCACAGGATTTAAAACCGGGCATCTTATCTGCACCAGGAGTCGAAGACTCGATGAAAAAACAGAGACAAAAGGCCTCAATAAGTCAGTCAAAAATTGACTGGGGGTTCCTGCTCTTCTCGGATCTGCGCTTGCTGGCGCGGAAAAAGAAAGAACTGAAATCAGCGCGCGTGGGCGGCGTCTAAGTAGCACCTGTGACGTCATCTCGGCGACCACGACGCCAACGACGGACGCGGAGCCGCACAACGCCACCTACCGACGTGCAGGGGTACTGCTGACGAAAAATTTCCGGATCCAGTCTGATGCCAGGGGATATTCTAAGGTAAGGAATCTATCACTATGTGTTTCTTTCAGATGCAGACTGCGCTGGGCGGGAGGTGGAAGCGAGGCCTAAAGACCTGAGCATAGCCCTGGAATCCTTAAAGCGCTCGAGCGCATTGTCTGCCTTGTCGCTAAACAGGCAATGGCCATCAAAGGGCATGTCCAAAAGCGTTGCTTGGACATCACCCGAGAAGCCAGTGGACCTCAACCAGGCGTAGCGTCTCAGTGCTACCGACGTGGAAATCGTTCTGCCCAGTGAGTCGGCGGTGTCCAGCCCACACCAGATGGTGAACTTCGCTGCATCTCTCTCTTCGGCAACAGCACAGGAGAGCACGGTCCGGGCCTCCTCCGGTCACTGTGGCAGCACCTGCGCAACCGTGTCCCACACCGAGTGGGACTAACGGCCCAATAGACATGCGGTCTTCACCGACAGCAGTCCCAAGCTGGAGGAAGAAGACATCTTCTTCCCAAGGTGGTCCAGCTTCTTGGATTCCCTATCAGGTGGCACGTTAGGGAATGCACCTTTGGACGTGGAGGCTTGGACTACCAAGCTCTCTGGGGTAGGATGGGAAGAGAGGAAAATGGGGTCACCCGGGGCCGAGCGGTGGCGTCGGGCAATCATCCTGTCCACAGGAGCCCCTGTGTTTGGCTTGGACCAAGTGCCCAAAAGGATGTCCGTAAGGGCCTCATTGAACGGCAGAAGGGGCTCCGAAGAGGCCGCTGCCGGCTGAAGCACCTCGATCAGGAGGTTAGTCCTGACCGCCACCGTAGGAAGCCAGAGGTTTAGGACCTCGGCTGCCCTATGCAACACTACTGCGTAAGACACACCCTCCTCCATAGCCACGGTAGGGGGAGAAGGCATTCCAAGGTCTGAGGAGGTATCCAGACCACTGGCCTCACCCAACTCCTCTCTCCAGTCCGGTTCCTCTAACTGGTCTGCAAGAGGGTCCACAGACCCTTCCCAGTCCTCCTCACCCTCTCCTGGTAGCCACTGAGGGTGGTAGGAAATATCAGGGGCGAACAGGGGTACAAAAGTACCGGTTGGCGCGGTCCTAAAGGCGGACGACGTTGGTCCGGCTCCGTGTCCTCAATCAGGGAGAGGCCAGGGCCGACGCCGGCTGGGGACACAACCGGCGTCGGACGCGGGGGGGTTGTCACTGGATTCGGTGCTGGAGGAGGTGTCACGAGGTCGACCGGCGCCGATCCGGATCCAGGCCTGGATCCTTGGGGGCCCTGCGGCGCCGGAGCCGAAGACGCCGTCATCGAAGGCCTAGAGCCCCCAACCGAGTCCACGGGGCCCAAGGGCACACTGGCGGAGTCGGGCTGCCCGAAGATGGAGTGCAAGGCTTCATAAAAGCTGCAAGGCTGGGCACGGGTCGCACAGGCTCCTGGAAGGGAGGGAAGGCCGGAGTCGACCCAACAGGCTCTGCGGGCGGAGCCGGACGACTACCTCCGGCTTCCCACGTTGCGTCGGCCGATGGACGGGGAGAATGCGAAGATCGCCGATGCTTCTTCTCCTTCTTCTTATGCTTCAACTTATCCGAAGACGAAGACTTCGATGACGAGTGGTGGTGGTGGCTCCGCGACCGGTCCCGCGACCTCCCCCTCGACCGGGACTTCGAACAGCGCGGAGCGGACTGCCGGGCCTCGGGAAGCTTTCAGGACTGCTCCCACAAAGACTTCGGGTTCATGCCACGACTTCGGGTCGTGGTCGCGCTCCAGGCACCAAAGGCACACGAGGAGCGGGTCCGTGACCGACATCAATTTGTGACAGGAGTAACAAGTCTTGAAGCTGGTCCAACTTGACATCCCTCCGTGCACCAGGAGTCGATCGACCCAAAAAAGGTGTCAACAAAAGTCGCAAAAACTGAGTCAAAACGTTTCTCGAGGTACCGCTCTCTCCGGATCTGCGCTGGCTGGTGCGGAAAAGAAAGAACTGATATCAACGCATGAGGGCGGTGTCTAAGTAGATACCGCGACGTCATCCCGGCGACCATGACGCCGACGACAAACGCGGAGTCGACCGACGCCCCTTATCGACGCGCAGGGGTACTGCTATGAAAACATTTCTCCGGATCCAGTCTGACGCCTGGGGGTAATTCTTAGGTAAGGAATCTATAACTAATAGTCTCTTTCAGATATCCGAGCACGACTTCGAGTCTTGGTCGCACTCGAGACACTAAAGGCAGATGAGGTGGGGATCGGTAACCGACATGGCGCGGTGACACTGTTTGAAACCTGTCTTACTTGAAGACATCCCTCGACACATGATAGAAAGAATCTTAAAGGCGACAAAAAGTCGAAACAACCTGTCAAAAAGTGACAGAGGGGTGACTCTTCTTGGATCGGCGCTTAACTAGCGTGGAAAGAAAAGAACTGATGTCCGCGTGCCTGGTTGGAGCGTATGTAGTTGACTGCAACGTCATAACCGGCGCAAAAGAAGTTAGGCGGAGCCGAATGGAGCCACCCAACAGCGCGTGCATGGGGTACTGTAGGAGGCTGGCTTAGTATATGGTGAACACTTATGTAAGTGTAGCACCCTGCACTAATTCATAGAAACCTTATGGTGATTTTAGTGGTCTTAGACAACCTTAGAAAGCTCTCTAAGTGGTAGCTGTGGAGAGCAGCCTTCAGCCTTAGTTCAGAAGGATTGTAAAGCAGCTTGTTTTACCAGTACTTAATCTTATGGTGCAGTTAAATGAAAAAGAAACACACAGTGTAGTTATAAAAATATGTATTTATTATAAACACTCACTAACATATTGCAATATCTCCTACCCGGAGATATAACCACAATACACACAATACTTGGATAATAGAACAGGTAAGTAGCACAAATACATAGTGGTCTCCAGGGGAGACCAAACCATTTACTAAAGTAGTGGAATGCGAACCACGACCTAAGTCGACACTGGACCCAGAAGACGTAGAAGAGTTCGGGACCCAAGGAACCACTCAAGGTAAGTACCCAGAAACCCCACGGAGGCCGAGTTCAGAGTGGGAATACGACCGCGGGCTCAATACAAGTCAATGGGTAAGTCGCGGTTGCAGTTTTAAAGCAGACGGACCCTTGCCAGAGGACCCTGAAAAAACCCAGTGGAAGATGGAAGGTTGAAGAGTCACCCCACACGTGGATAACCCAGGAATCAATCAATCAAATATGCTTTATTCGATCACTAGTATCATAAAAGCAATGCGCAACAAACATGAAAAAACGTTAGAATTATACAGTGGTTCACAACAAGTTAAAATGTGATTAAACTAGATTTTTGAGTTGCTAATTATATAAAAGGTTATGTAATAAAAGAAGGATACTAGTAAGGGAAAAAATTCCTGGGTGATGATTTTTTAATTTTTTTTTTGCTTTTAAAAAATTATAAAAACAAGAATATATAAAACAGTGGAAAAAGAGACATTAAAACACCACCAAACAGTAATGTGTAAAACATGAGTATATAAAAACTATAGAGGAACGCTCACAAACAAGGAGAATGTATCTCAAGATAGGACACTCTATTTTTAAAAGTACGCGCATTCCTCCCAGAGGTTCAAAATTAGTGAACTATTCAACATATTGCAATGAATGCAAAAATGGGGGAGGGACTCCCATTATTACTTATCACTCAGCATATGAGAGCCCTTCAAAGCTTTGTGTCTGATAATCCAGGCATGACTCAGAAACTTAGCCATCCCACAAATAAAAAGCATGCTTGAGTCAGTTTTGAGGATACGCAGGGCGACCTTATAGTCAAGTGTGCCCATGGATTTACAGATTGTTTTTATCCATTTGGACCTGACGATAGAATAAGCCGGGCACCCGCCACCTTGCTTCTATCACCAGGACTCCTTCCATCGTGATTTACCCAGGTTTTAATTTTATCCTGCCATCTCACGGCTTTCCTGCCTTTACTCTCCCTCGATACGGACACTGGATGGTCACCTGGTTCTGTTATTCAGGCCATCTACTTTCCCTTACGTCCAGGCGCACCCGCCCTTGCTCGCCTCCACAGGCTGTTTGACCTCCAGGTCACGTCTCTACACAGGGCCAGACTTGTCCTCCTAGATCCCCCGACTAGGCATTTCATTTTTTACTGGCCTTGTGGAACCATATTCCTTTTACCCAGCCATTCTGGCATTTACTCGTCACTGTCAATACAGCCCTGAAGAGTCACGGGATCTTTCCCGTATGACGAAACACGTGTCGGCTGGTTGCTCTCTTTTGATGTTGCCTTATTAAAAATCTTTTAACAATTACTCTGGTGTCGACCCAAGCAATTTGATCTTTAAAGAGACTCCTTGTTCCATTTATATCCTCAATACGTGTGCCCGGGACTGTTTTCTCTAGCACAAATACATAGTGGTCTCCAGGGGAGACCAAACCATTTACTAAAGTAGTGGAATGCGAACCACGACCTAAGTCGACACTGGACCCAGAAGACGTAGAAGAGTTCGGGACCCAAGGAACCACCCAAGGTAAGTACCCAGAAACCCCACGGAGGCCGAGTTCAGAGTGGGAATACGACCGCGGGCTCAATACAAGTCAATGGGTAAGTCGCGGTTGCAGTTTTAAAGCAGACGGACCCTTGCCAGAGGACCCTGAAAAAACCCAGTGGAAGATGGAAGGTTGAAGAGTCACCCCACACGTGGATAACCCAGGAATCAATCAATCAAATATGCTTTATTCGATCACTAGTATCATAAAAGCAATGCGCAACAAACATGAAAAAACGTTAGAATTATACAGTGGTTCACAACAAGTTAAAATGTGATTAAACTAGATTTTTGAGTTGCTAATTATATAAAAGGTTATGTAATAAAAGAAG
This sequence comes from Calotriton arnoldi, assembly GCA_963921515.1. Classification (NCBI taxonomy): domain Eukaryota; kingdom Metazoa; phylum Chordata; class Amphibia; order Caudata; family Salamandridae; genus Calotriton; species Calotriton arnoldi. The sequence continues at coordinate 1,682,979 of CAWUFW010000899.1, read as the reverse complement.
GATACTAGTAAGGGAAAAAATTCCTGGGTGATGATTTTTAATTTTTTTTTGCTTTTAAAAAATTATAAAAACAAGAATATATAAAACAGTGGAAAAAGAGACATTAAAACACCACCAAACAGTAATGTGTAAAACATGAGTATATAAAAACTATAGAGGAACGCTCACAAACAAGGAGAATGTATCTCAAGATAGGACACTCTATTTTTAAAAGTACGCGCATTCCTCCCAGAGGTTCAAAATTAGTGAACTATTCAACATATTGCAATGAATGCAAAAATGGGGGAGGGACTCCCATTATTACTTATCACTCAGCATATGAGAGCCCTTCAAAGCTTTGTGTCTGATAATCCAGGCATGACTCAGAAACTTAGCCATCCCACAAATAAAAAGCATGCTTGAGTCAGTTTTGAGGATACGCAGGGCGACCTTATAGTCAAGTGTGCCCATGGATTTACAGATTGTTTTTATCCATTTGGACCTGACGATAGAATAAGCCGGGCAAGCAAACAAAACGTGGGACACACTTTCCATCGGAGCTCTGCAACAAGGGCAAGCCTCGTTTCGATGTTTGTGCGGGCTCCATTTAGATGTTGTTGCATGAACTGGGAGTGTGCCTAACCTAAATTGGGTGCATAGCAGCCTATCGCGTGGGGCCTGGATAATATCCAGGTAAGGCTCTAAGCCTCTGCACTGCTTGTGACTGAAAAACTCATCAGTCAATCTCCCCAAATTTGGTTTACTCAGCTCGTTGGAATCAACCCAGTTCCAACAAATTTACTTGAGCTCTAGCTTGTTAGGTGGGACTTGAGTGTCCCATGATTCCGAAAGACCCAGCTTTGTCAGCGTCATTCTAGCATTAGATATCCACTTAACCCTGTGCCCCACATCTAGATTAATCACCTCAGTCAGGGCAGCACTTGCGAGCTCAGCGGTGTGCATTACGCGTGCCCAAAAAAGCAATGGGCGAAACTTAGCAATATCCCTGAGCGGCCGTCTACCCATGTCAAACATTAAGGGGGTTAGTGGGGTATTACGGGGGAGCATCACCAGGTCCGTCAAGAACTTCTGCTCGGATCTGCAAATATCCTCAATGTTGTCAAAGCCCCATAGCTCCGCGCCATAAAGTGCGGTGCTAACTGCTTTGGCTTCGTAGATTGCGAGAGCTGGAGCAACCGGCCTGCTGTACGAGGACCGGTGTTCTTTACTTAATGCCCCGACTACGTGCTTGTGGTTCATGAGCATCTTCGCTAAGTGGGCTTTCAATGCATTTTGTCAGAAAGCCGAATGCCCAGATAATTGAACACTTTATCTCTTCAATAAAGTGTCATTTAACGTTAAGTTATTTTTAAAAGACTTGAGAGGATTAAAAACCATGAATTTTGTTTTAGTGGTGTTTATAACTAAACCCAGAGAGTCACAAAATAGTTGATATCTATTTAGCAGTTTTTGCAACCCAGATGGAGTTTTTGACACCAACAGGGTGTCATCGGTGAGCAAGAGGGTTGGGACTTTGTCGCCCGCCAAGATAGGCGCGTCGGCCGAGACCTCCTGAAGAAATCTCACCACCCCATTGACATATAAGGAGAACAGGGTGGGGGCCAAGACGCAGCCCTGGCGGACTCCTCTACTAACTGGTATCTTCTCCGTAACCTCCCCTTGGGACCCCCATCTCACTTGGGCATAGTTTCCTTCGTGTAAGCAAATAAAAAAATTAAGAACTAGGGGGGGATACCCAGGTCCCTCAACGTCTGCCACAATCTTATCCTGGGTACGAGGTCAAAAGCAGTTTTCAAATCGATGAAAGCGAGGTAAAGGCTACCCTTGCCATTAACAACGACCTTCCAATATATAAGTAATAATCTAAAAACTTGGTCGATCGTTCCTGTGTTGGCCCTGAACCAAACCTGGTATTGGGAAAGGACATCCTCCTCTTCAGCCCAAGTCTGTATTCTCTGGAGGAGGACCCTACCTACCAGCTTTTGCATAGCATTGATTAAGCTTATTGGCCTATAGTTTGATGGGTCTTCCCTGTCCCCCTTTTTAGGTCGAGCATTCGAGGCATGTTGTATATACTTTAGTATATACTTATTATATACTTATATGTGTATGTACTATGTGGGCTCTGGAGATCAGCCCTAGGACTTGTCTGCTTCCGTTTGGGGACTTTTTTTCTGTTCAACTGCCTCTATTTAACTGTCTTGAAAGAAAACGACCAGCAGAGGTCAGCAAAATACCAGAATTGCTTTCTGCTGACAGACTTTCTTTTTTAAATTGTTCTGGCAACTGCTTCTATTTAACTTACTTGATAGAAAACGACCAGCAGAGGTCAGTAACATACCAGAATCACTTTAGCATTCTCTAGATTCCAGCCCATAGAAATTGTCTTCCACGAGCACCCGTAGACAATAATATTCTTTTCAAATCTTGTATTTTCAGTGATATGACCACCGAAGGCCCTGATTTTATATTAAAAACAGAGCTTTGGACTATACCATTTTCTGCTAAAAGGCAATATTTCTCTCCATGTGTTCCCATACCTGGCGTCTCACACAGTTTGGTGCTTACTTTCCCTCCATGTTAAAGAACAGTAGATGTTTCAGCACCCAGGCTAATGTGCTGCATAGCTAAATACATATAAGGTCTAAAGGCGAGACCGATTGCATTGCAAATGCTTGTTAAATATCGGGACCACCATCGCACCTTTCCAGGAATCTGGAATTGGGCATCCATTAGCTATGGCGTTCATCAAGAGTTGGATATAATGCGACCAGTTTTTTGGATCAGCCAGAAAAAGGTCACCAGGAAGACCATCCGGTCCGGGAGCCTTTTCCGGAACTATTTTTGTTATTGCCATTTCAATATCGACCATAGAAAATGGTTCTCTAGTATTCCCTACTAGCGGAATGTCTGGTGTGGAGTCGCTTAACTCCTCCAGACATCCGTCAATAGGAGCTGAATACAGTTTCCTGAAATGGTCATGCCATTCTTGGCTTGTAATATGGTTAGATGGGGTAGAAGGATCTCTACTATTGCCCTTACTTACTAAGGACCAAAACTGATTCTTATTTTTTTCCAGGCTGGTAGCTTTCAAACTTTGCAAATGGGATTCGTCCCACTCAATTTTGGCATGGTGAAGGGCAACATTATACTCCTTTCTTGCTGATTTGACCAGATTAGGATTCTTTGTCTTGATCGCTGCAGCTAGGGCTTGTCTATTTAACCTGCATTTCTTAGTAAACCACAAATGTTGTCTTTTTCGAGGGACCTTGGATTTAATGTGATTATGAGTGGCTAAGAAAAAGATACTCAGCTGCTCTATGGTATGAGAATGGACCAAGGAAGCCTCTGAACAAAATTCAGTGGCCTGCAGGTTTGCCTGTAGCGCTAGTGTACTAGTAGTGACAACTTCCCTGATGCCAGTTAGTTTTATTTCTTGGGACGAAACCTTATGCCATTTCAGATATCTTTTACAATTCGAAGGAACAATATCTATGATGGAAGTTGGGGCCCTAAAAATCTGAGAAACAATTGGTGGGGCCCAAAAAGATTTTAGTGTCATACAAAGGGGATTGTGATCACTATCAGTTGTGGTACCTACATACATGTCTACCATTTTGTCCCATAGTTTCACATCCACTAGAATGTAGTCTATACGCGATGGGCAGCCTGCCCTATTAAAAGTATTAGCCCCCTGGGTGTCTGAATGGGTTCTACCATTGACTGCTCTAAGGTCATGCTCAATAGTAAGTGCACTAAGTTGGATTACGAGCGGGGTCCATTTACTAATTGGGGGAATATTTAAAGGGGGGACCGCCCATTTTAAGTCCCCATCCTCTAACTCCAACATATCCTCTGAACTCAGAGGCTCGAAAGTGCAGTTAAAATCTCCTGCAACTATGATTTTAGCATGGGGCGAGCAACTGGATAAAGAATGTTCTAAGATTGTAACAATAGGTGATTGTTGGCCTCCCTTAGTGCCTCTAATATAGACATTAAACAGTTCCAATGTGCCCTCTCCCCTAGGTCCTTTAATAGTGAGTCTCAAGATGTCTGGGCTTAGAATTGGCTGGACCGTGATTGAGCAGCCAAGGATTATGCTCACCCAAATAATCAGTCCGCCTGACAGACGCCCTCTCCCCTTTGTGGTTGCTGGGATACAGTAACAAGCGTAACCAGATTTGTAGAGTGGAACCAGGCTCCAAGTCTCCTGAAATAGACATATATCATGATCCTCTATCAAGTTGTTCCAATGTGGGAGTAGTTACTTGTTTGTTAACCCTACCACGTTCCATGATAACATTTTTATCTGCTGTGGACGTGAAGCCGGATGAACGTCAGAGGTGCAGTTCAAGGTTGGGTTAAAAGATAGGTCTAAGGAATAGGATGTTGTTATTAAGTCAGCGGACGCGCAAGGAACAATCTCATGTGAGCCCTGGGGGTTATGCTTCAACATGTCCCACATTTCATCCAATGAGCCTTTATCAGGAGAGAGAGCAAAAGGTTTGTATGGGCTATAATTATAGCTAGGGGTCAGGATGCTTTGTTCTCTATGGTGGCTAGGCTCGATAGGCAGTCAATCGACTGCTTCGAGCGTCGAGCCACCCTCGAGTTGAGTTTGAAGTCTAACCTCTGGGGGTGCTTGTGTTCGTCTAAACTGTATAGCTGAAGTGACGGGGGAGCAAGTTCGAAATTCTAAAGCTAGGAGGTTTTCTGCCAAATCAACATTGGAAAGAGTAAGTTCAATACAATCATAGGGTTGGGCAGGGATTAAACGTCTACGTGCCCTAGTGATATCTTCACGAATCACTGAGCGGCAGCCTCTGGTATAGCGTATCCAGTGTATGACTTTGTTGGTCAAGGAGTCTGCACTTTCTATACCGTTATTTAGGCCAAGGTTAGGTACATTCACCATATAGATGTTAGGGACTTGCAATGGCGGTAACCCAGGAATCAGGATACCTACACCAGGGAAGCCGGGTGAATAGGTGCAAAGTGACGTCGGAAACCGCCTGGATCACAATGGAGGACTTCAGTGAAGATGCCGCTGGCGAAGAAGGTGAAAGAGTCCGGTGAAACCCAAAGGTGGATTCAAGATGAGAGGTACCTGCAAGCAGAGGGGACAGAGTCTATGCCACTCAAGAGTGAACAGGAGGCACGGAAGAAGAATGCCTACCGATGTCGGAGATGCAGGAGAATTGAAGGTGCCCTTTAAGTTGCAGCTGTGCGGACCAGGCGATGCTGTGGAAGACCAGGAGCTGTTTACGAGCTACACCACATTGGATGTCAAGAGCCAGGGGGTCGTGTCCGTCGGGAGCACCAACATTCCTTGGCAACGGCAAACAATGTATTATGCGAAAAAGGTGCAGTGTCGAGGCCAGCAGGGTCCAACTGACTCACCACGAGCAGGTAAGTCAGAGCAGGCCCCAAGCAAGCAGGGAGCCCACTGGAGCCAAACAAGACCCTCGAGAGGACCCACGGGCCGAAGGCAAAAGAGTCGCAAGAGGACATCGAGCAGCTCACCAATGGATGAAGGCCCACGGTGCAGAGGATGCAGTGCAGGCAAAGATATTGGTTGCAGGAGATGCTTGAGGCTGGAGATTCTTGGAGCCCGAAGATCTCAGGTGAAGTGAGTCAACAAGCCTTGGCAATGGCAAGTCAATGGGGTGCACAGGGATACTGCTCCAGCAGTTCAGATGAGGGATACTGGTGTCACACGTGCTTTGAGGACAGTTATGTTAGAGAGTATTTATAGAGCGCAGCTGTTACTCCGAGGAGTATCATGGCGCTATAGTCGATTGAGTTGTGGGCATAACGTAACAACAATTGAGAACTGGATTGAAGCGGTTAAATCAGAGCTTTACATAGTGCATCTGAGGCAGTGAAAATCCAGGTTTTCAAGGACTTCCTGAAAAGGGTTTCTGATTGAATGAAACGGAGGTTACTAGGGAGTTGGTTCCACGCCTTTGTGCCAAATACTACAATGGATTTGCCTCCTTTAGAGATACATCTGAAGGTTGGAGGTTTTAATTGATTTAAGTTGGAAGATCTAAGCGTGCGGCAAGGTTCATAATGGGTGAACCTAGATCGAAGATACTGGGGGCCAAAGGAATGAAAGCTTCTGAAAGTAATTGTTAAGAGTTTGAACAGTTTTCTTTTGTGGACAGGTAAGCAGTGCAGAGTTTTAAGGGCGGCAGATGCAGAGGATTTCCTAGGCCATTTAAGTACCAGTCTTGCTGCAGCATGTTGAATCATCTGAAGTTTATGAAGGACTGATTTATTAGTTCCTGCATAAAGACTGTTGCAGTAGTCGATTCTAGAAGTAATCAAAGCTGTTGCAACCTTCTGCTTCGTGATAATGGGAATTAGATCAAAGAACTTTTTTAGTGATTTGATTAAGTTAAAGCAGGTACCCGCTACAGATAGCGCATGCTGATGAAAAGACAGAGCAGAATCATATCTGACCCCCAGGTTTCTGGTTGCAGTTACGGTGTTAGGGGGAGGAGGGGTATCAGCCAGCCACCATCGGCTGGGTCAGAAATTATTTCCCTTCCCTAACTGCATGATTTCCGTTTTTTCAGAGTTGGATCTCAGATGGTTGGTCTTCATCCAGGGAAAAACAGCTGTGAGGCATTGGCAGAGGTTTTCCTCAGCCAGTGTGGTATTTTTGTCTAGGACCAATACCAGCTGTGTGTCGTCCGCATATGAGATGGTCTCAATGTTGAAGGACGATATTAACCTAATCAGTGGGGCCATATATGCAATAAAAAGTACTGGGCTGAGGATCGAACCTTGTGGGACCCCGGAGAGCAGAGGCTTTTCTGCTGACTGATATTGCCCGAGGGTAATGACTTGCCTTCGGTTTTGAAGAAAAGATTTTAACCAGCCAGGGCAAGGTGGGAAATGCCATAGGTTTCGAGGCGGTCAAGAAGAATGTCGTGCGAGACCGTGTCGAAAGCAGCTGATACGTCCAATAGAACCCGCACAGCGCTTTTTCCCTGGTCAAGGGCCGCTTTTAGGGATTCAGCTGTATACAAAAGGGCTGATTCTGTGGAATGATGTGATCTACAACCCGATTGGTTTGGGTGTAGGATATTTGCTCCTTCCAGGTAGGTCATAAGTTGTGCTGTGATATGTCATTTTTTTGCAGGTGTTCTGAAAATGTTGTGGTAGAGTTGGACTAGAGCCAGACTACGTGAGTGGTTTTATCTTTGTCTCTTAGAGACAAGATAGGAGCCCCCCTTTTTTCTCACTTACGCCCTGATGAATGCCATAGACCCTCTTGGCCATATTGGCAGAAACATGTTGACAACACAGATGGAGATAGGGTACTAGATCCCCTAGTCTCCACCATTATTTTTAATATCGAGCACACTCTGCACTATTAAAATTTCACGCAGGACTGTGCATCGATTTTTAAACATCACTCACTCACTTTTTCAGCACGGGCCCCCACTTAGTTATAGAAGTGCCTCCCTGTCTCCAGGTGTAGGCCCGCCCTTTATCAAACGTGGTTTTTAAAGGGCAACGACAGCCGATGATGAAGCATGACACCTGGTGGTGTGTGAGGCCAGTCCATACATTTTTTTGAGATGTCCAGCACCACCAAAATCATTGGCAAAATATGCCTCAATTTGTTGGGAGAATCAGACACTGAGTCAGGGTAGCTTCTTGTTGTGTGATATATGTTGGTTGGAGGCCAGCTTACCCTGCCTATCCCGCAGCCTCCTGTTCCCTCCCCTTTTGAACAAAAGGGTTTCTGTGTATACTTATGATTGTACAGCTTCTTGCTGTGGGAACACACTTGGGGTCTTTCTAATCTGAGCCATTGCAGCCATATTGATTCATTGAACTAGGACAACCTCTTAGTTCCACCCCTCCCTCCCCTTTTCCCTGTAGTCAACATGGACCTAGCTAACGAACTGGCTTTTGATGAAGCCACCATAGCTGAGATCCTAAAAAAACCCTCCCTACTAGTAGACACTGTGATCACGCAGACCCTAAAAAACTCTGATGAATGGGAAGCACTAGCAGCCAGTAAGAAGGAACAGGTTCGCACTGCTCTCCATGGGGCCTTCATGACGGAGTACCTCAGAAAAAGCAGTGCACCCAGGGTGTTGATAGTCACCAATGAACCGCGCATCTTCCTTAACAACGAGGAGTTTAGGAAGAACTGGTCATACATAGCGTGGAAATGCACAAAAGACTGGCTCGTACTTATTATTAGCACGGCCAGGAAACTAGCAGACCTACTTCTAGTTGATATCCAAACCAGCGAGAATAACTTGAAGACATTGGTACACATCACGGTCTTCAAAAAGAAACTGGAAGAAATAAATAATCAACACAATGAATATAAAGATTATCTGACCCAGTCCAAACTGACGAAATTAAAAAAGGATGTGCAGAAGTTCAGTCATGAGACCACATACCCATACGTGACAGATGAATATTATGATAAACCACAGACCCAGACTACAAATAGGAAACAACAGAGACCCAGACCTACCCCGATGAACTGGACCTTCAGCTCAGGAGACGAAAGGAGCAGCAGTGAAAGTGGAGACGAGGGAACATCCGCGAGAGGACCTCGGCGATTCTATCAAGAACCACAAATACCCCCTCCAATGCCCCCTTTTGGGTACTGGCAGCAGCCCTTTTACCCACAGGGTTTCCCATACCAACAAGGACCACCGCCTTTTTTATACAGAGGCCGGACCCGTGGAAGAGGACGGCAAAAAAACCAGAGACAAGGTGCCAGAGTCCAGTGGGAAGATCAAACACCCAACATAGTGGTGACAAGAAGCAAGGGAAAAGAACAAGGACCGTCAACAAGCAAATAGCATCCAACGGTAAACCTGAGCAGTCATATCTTGATGCCAGATGAAGAGAACATCCTCGCTAAATGATTAGGGTTTGTACCCACGCCCAAGAATTACCTTTTCACTCTTCGCACCGCGTTGGCGCAATTCTTCAGGAAAATTAAACTGAAAGACTTCTTCGACGGAAAAGAACACGACAAGGAACATCCGACCGACCGCACGGGCCTGAGAAAGAACTCCACTTTTCTACCACCCACCCATGCTGTACCTTGCCATATCCAGGCTTTTGAACAAGCAGTCCTGAAAGAGGTAGATGCAATCAACTGTACAGAGAATAAGGGTTTTCAAAATCTGAAGCGCAGTGAAAAGACAGCATTGGAAAACCTGAAGAGAAATACCAATCTGGTTATTAAGCCAGCGGATAAAGGGGGACCGATCGTCGTTATGGATCAGGACAAGTATCATGCAGAATGCATGCACCTCTTAGCTGATAGGGACAGCTACGAGATCATCACGGATGACCCCACGTTCAGACTATCCACCAAGATCAAAACCTTGGTTGAAGAGGGGATCGCCAACAATTGGATAACAAAATACAAGGCTGAATTTCTAGTGGGGGATGCCCCACAGACCCCAAGGTTTTACACCCTACCGAAAATCCACAAGAATAAGGACCCACCACCGGGAAGATCGATTGTGTCAGGAATCGGTTCGGTACTCAAACCCCTCTCGCAGTTCTGCGACTGGTTCCTTAAACCAATTGTTCAAACATCTACATCATATCTCAAAGACACCAATGACGTATTATGCCTCCTGAGAAACATGGAGATTGACCCTGGAGAAGACTGGTTGATCACCATGGACATAGTGGCTCTGTACACGAGCATTCCCCAGAGACGCACTCTATTGGTTGTTGTGAGAAGTTGGCCTGGTATATGCTGTTCACTAATTAAAGTGGACACCTTGCACCAGGGCAAATCGACTCTTATGGTAGATAGGTTTAAGACAACCTTTTAAAGAAAGCTATCCTAGTGGTAGCTGTGGAGAGCAGCCTTCAGGCTAAGTCTCGGAGGAATGTAAAGCAGCTTGTTTTACCATATAATCTCTTGAATCACCAAATGAAAAGACACCACACAGGTATATATATCAAATATATATGTATTTATTTCTAAATAACTCTCTACTAATCTCTTTATGAGATTAGAAGACAAACATATGCACAAATCAACGTTTCACAATAAGTTAAGCACAAAATATGGCTGGGGCCCTAGGGGCGTACCAGACCATATACTAAGTAAGAGACTTAGGGACAACGACTTGCAGGGAGACAAGGCCTAGGGCCTTCAGAAGGGCTGGGGCCTCACGAAACCACCCAAGGCAGGTAAGTAAAGGACCCACGGGGGACGCGTGCAGTGTAGATACACAGGCGCGGATCGCCGTTAACTTCAATGGGGCAAGTTGCGGTTGGAAATAAAGAGTTTTAGGATACTTCTGTAGAACCTACAAGCAAGTCACTTACAGGGTAAGTCGTTCTAGGGCCCACACCCACAGGAGCACCGTAGTGCTGGAGTTACCTCACCCAGGGAAGCCGGGTGCACAGGTGTCTTTTGGTGTCGGGTCGCGGCGTCGTTTTCAATGGCGAACAAAGAAGACTTGCTGCTTGCGGGAGCTGAAGAAGTGTCCGGTGGAATCCAAGCCTGGATTCGGAAGAAGGATGACCTGAAAGCAGAGGGGACAGTGTTCAAAGTCACTTGGCAGTGACCCGGGGCAAGGAAGATGGATGCCCACCGTCGTCGGTCGCTTCAGGTCAGTTGCAGGTGCCTTGACTCTTCAGCCACGTGGTCCAGGAGGCGTCGACGACGACCAGGAGCTGGATTCGGTGTGTCACTCGACGTCTGCAGCTGACTGCGGTGTCGGCAACTCGATCGGAGCCAACAAGCCTTGGCAGCCGCAAGTCTCGGGGAGATGAAGAAAAGTCGATGGCGCAGACCAGCAAGGTCTGAGGGACTCACCAAGCGAGGGTAAGTCAGGGCAGGCCTGGAGCAACCAGGGGAGCCCTTTGGTTTCTTTAGGAAGTCTTCTGGGGACCCACAAGCCAGCGGGCAAGGGATCGCGAAGACACCTCGGGCGGAATCACTCAACAGGGGCCCACGGTCACTCGGGACAGTGTAGGCCTCTGATCTTCGGAGGAATTCCTGCTGGAGGTCGGGACCACACGTGGTCCAAAGCACAAGTTCGTAGAACGTTGTGAAGGGGTTGCACTCGACAATAGTGCACGGTACCCAGGGGTCGCGGTTCCTCATTACTCGTGGGGTCCACTTGCCTCAGCTTCGCTGGGGACTCACGATGGCCTGGGAGAGGTCAGGAAATCCACTTCTTGGGCTGCAGGGACTTCGGACTCCGGCGGGAGCGGCGTAGTTTGCGACCGTCGTTGTCGTTTTTGGTGCCTGCCAAGCAGGGGAGTCACTCCTTGACTCCAAGGGAGATTCTTCTGTCTTCCAAAGGTAGTGGAACGTCGAAGGGCCAGGATTCTTCTGTAGAGCGTCATCCAGGGGTTATCTGCTTTGCAATGGCAAGGTTCCCCTCTTATACTAAAAAGAGGATGGACTAGCTCTATGACCCCACCTATGGGAGGGTCAAGGGAGGGGGTGGCTACACCCACTTCCCTTTGTCCAGTTTCGCGCCAGAGCAGGGGCAGGTAGCCCCTGAGCTGGTTTGAACTGGCATATGTACAGAGGAGCCTTCTGCTCCCCCAGTGCAGGACTTCAAAGCACTCTAAGAGTGCACCCACCCAGCCCCAATACACTAAACCCTGTCTGGGAGGTGGTCACACCTCCCTGTGACAGGATGCCTATTGTTGGGCTTCCTCCACTGTGAGTTTCGGTCATCAGCAGGAGGGCAGCCCAGTGTCTGTGACTGGTGGCATCCATTTTGTGATGCCAGGGCTCTTTAGGATTCTACCGCGTTTCCACAGCAGGTACATGTCTTCTCCCTCTAGAAGGGTGGAATGCTACCCCCGCCGCCAAAATTGGCGGGGGGGGTAGTATTCCAAGATGTTTGACACCAAACACGACATGTTTTGATGCAGCCATTCCAAAGTTAGCATTTACCGCGAGGATATAATGCACTTAAGAGTATATGGTTTAACCGCATCCACAAACAGCACCAGAGAATAGACTCTGAGAGCTGCAGAGGGGCCCTGCTCAGGCAGAGGCACCCCCTCACATAGAAGCCAAGCACCCTGCCCTCAGGATTGATAGGGCCTGCCTTAGGGGTGACTGATAGGTTTATATGTGTGTGCAGGAGAGATATAGGAAACCTATATCTCAGTGAGGGGTGCTAGCACCACCTCACCCAGGCTGCAGTAGCAGGCCTGTGGTGTCAGATTTAGACTGCTTCCCAGGGGTGGCATAACACATGCTGCAGCCCCTGGTAGGCCTGTGAAGTACCTATGCCCTTGGCACCTAAGGTACCATATACTAGGGACTCATAAGGCACCACAGTATCCAATCACTAGTGCACCTAGAGTGCACTCCATGTCGTTTAGAGAGAACAGAGAGGCTGGGGCCCTGATTGGCAGGGACCCAGCCAGACTATAGCCAGAAACCAGTGCTAACATCAGAAAAAAGTGGGGGCAACATAAGAGGCAGATCCTACTCTCCTACACAACCCCTCCAAACGTAGGGACACTAAACTAACCTTGACCAGTTGAGTCTTCGTGTTCAAAGTGGAAATACCTTGAGAGTCCATCTGCATTGGCATGTTGGGTCCCAGGCCTATGTTCCACTGTATAGTCCATCCCCTGTAGGGAAATGGACCACCTCAAAAGTTTTCGGTTTTCACCTTTCATCTGCTTTAGCCATAGGAGGGGCTTGTGGTCAGTCTGAACTATGAAGTGAGTACCAAACAAGTATGGCCTCAGCTTCTTCAGGGCCCATACCACAGCAAAGGCCTCCCTCTCTATAGCTGACCAACGTTTCTCTCTAGCGGTCAGCCTTCTGCTAATAAAAGCTACTGGCTGGTCTTGACCTTCATCATTCAGTTGAGACAGTACAGCTCCCACACCCAGCTCAGAAGCATCTGTTTGGACAATGAACTTTTTGGTGTAGTCTGGACTCTGTAAGATGGGGGCAGTGCACATGGCCTGCTTTAGGTCTTCAAATGCCTTTTGACAGCTAGCTGTCCACTGAACCTTTTTGGCATTTTCTTAGAGGTAAGATCATTCAAGGGGGTCACTATAGATCCATATCCCTTGACAAACCTCCTATAGTACCCAGTCAGGCCTAAGAAGGCTCTCACCTGTGTCTGGGTGGTTGGAGCAACCCATTCCATTATGGTTTGGATTTTGCTCTGTAAAGGCTGAACCTGGCCTCCACCTACAAGGTGGCCCAGGTACACAACCTGACTCTGCCCTATCTGGCACTTGGTGGCCTTGATAGTGAGGCCTGCTTTCTGCAGGGCCTCCAAAACATTTCTGAGGTGGACCAGGTGATCCTGCCAGGAGGAACTAAAGACAGCAATATCATCTAGATAAGCTGAGCAATAAGTTTCCATCCCTGCCAGAACTTTATTCACCAACCTCTGAAAAGTGGCAGGTGCATTTTTCAATCCAAAGGGCATCACCACAAAGTGGTAGTGCCCACCAGGGGTCGAAAATGCTGTTTTGGCTTTTGCATCATCAGCTAATCTGATTTGCCAGTAGCCAGCTGTTAGGTCAAATGTGCTTAGATATTTGGCTGAGGCCAAAGTATCAATCAGCTCATCTGCCCTTGGTATGGGATAGGCATCAGTCCTAGTGACTGCATTGAGGCCTCTGTAGTCTACACAAAACCTCATTTCTTTCTTACCACCCTGGGTATGAGGCTTGGGTACCAGGACTACTGGGCTAGCCCAAGTGCTATCTGAAGGCTCAATCACGCCTAACTCCAACATTTTCTGGACTTCAGTCCTGATACAGTCCCTGACATGGTCAGGTTGCCTGTAGATTTTATTCTTGACAGGCAGACTGTCTCCAGTGTCCACCTCATGGGTGCACCAGGAAGTCTGACTAGGGGTCAGGCTAAACATATGTCTAAACTGTTGCAGAACTTGTCTGCACTCAGTTTGCTGATGGTCAGTGAGGCTGCTTGCCAAAGCAACACCATCTACTGACCCATCATCAGGGTTCTGAGAGAGCAGGTCAGGAGAGGGTCACTCTCCTCCTCCTGGTCCTCATCAGTTGCCATGAGCAAGCCCATGTCAGCCCTGTCAACATATGGCTTCAATCTGTTGACATGAAGCACCCTTAGGGGGCTCCTGGGAGTTCCAAGATTCACCAGATAGGTGACTTCTCCCTTCTGCTCAACTATTGTATGGGGGCCACTCCACTTATCCTGGAGGGCTGCTGGGGCCACAGGCTCCAACACCCACACTTTCTGTCCTGGCTGGTATACAGTCAGCACAGCCTTTGGTCATGCCAAGCTTTTTGTAATTCTTGGCTGGCCTCCAGGTTTTTGGTTGCCTTTTTCATGTACTCTGCCATCCGGGAGCGGAGACCAAGTACATAGTCCATCACATCTTGTTTGGGGGCTTGAGAGGTAACTCCCAGCCCTCTTTTACCAAACATAGTGGACCTCTCACAGGATGCCCAAACAGAAGCTCAAATGGGCTGTAGCCAACCCCCTTTGTGGAACCTCTCTGTATGCAAACAACAGGCAAGGAAGAAGAAGGTCCCATTTCCGCCTAAGCTTCTCTGGGAGTCCTTTAATCATTCCTTTCAAGGTTTTGTTGAAGCGTTCAACTAAACCATTGCATTGTGGGTGATAGGGGTGGTGAACTTATAAGTTACACCACACTCCTTCCACATTGCTTTCAGATATCCTGACATGAAGTTGGTACCTCTGTCAGAAATGACCTCCTTTGGGAAACCCACTCTGGAGAAAACTCCAATGAGGGCTCTTGCCACCACAGGGGCTGTGGTGGTCCTCAGAGGAATTGCCTCTGGGTACCTGGTGGCATGATCCACTACCACCAGGATAAATCTGTGCCCAGATGCAGTCTGAGGGTCAAGGGGACCAACAATGTCAATCCCTACCCTTTCAAAGGGTACCCCCACCACCGGTAGAGGTATCAGGGGGCCTTTGTTGTGCCACCTGCCTTACCACTGGCTTGGCAAGTGACACAGGAGCGACAAAACTCCTTTGTGTCCTCTGACATATGTGGCCAATGAAAATGTGGAACAAGCCTGTCCCAGGTCTTGTTTTGGCCCAAGTGTCCTGCCAAAGGGATATCATGTGCTAAGGTCAAGAGGAACCCCTAAACTTCTGAGGTATTACCAACCTCCTGGTGGCTCCAGGGGCTGGGTCTCTACCCTCAGAATATAGGAGTCCCTCATCCCAATAAACTTTATGGGACCCACTAGCACTCCCAGCAGCCTCAGCAGCAGCCTGCTGTCTGAGGGGTTCAAGAAAGGGGCAGCACTGTTGCTCCTTACTCAGATCTTCCCTAGAAGGGCCCCCTGCCCCCAAGAACTCAACCTGGTCAGGTTCAAGTCCCTCTGGGGCAGTTCCTTCTTCAGGTTCTGCTTCACCTCCCTCTGGAAGTGAATCCTTGATCTGAGACAGAGGGGAAGGCACTGCCTTAACCCTACTGCTCCTCCTCTTGGGAAGCATCTGGTCCATTGTTCCAGGATCCAGAGCTGGTTCAGTGTCATGCATTCTTGCTTGTGACCTGGTCACAGCAAATACCTCTGCAGGGATGCCCAACATCTCAGCATGAGTCCATAACTCTACTTCAGACCAGGCTGAAGTCTCTAGATCATTGCCCAATATACATTCTACAGGGAGGTCTGCACTGACTACAACTTTCTTGAGGCCAGTTACCCCTCCCCAGGAGAAATTCACAACTGCCAGACTATGGTTGGTCTGGACATTGCTTGCATTGGTCACCTGGTACATTTCACCCAGGATGATCTGTCCAGGGTCCACTAGGTCCTCTGCCACCATGGTGACACTAGCACCTGTGTCCCTAAATGCCAAAGCCTGTTTGCCATTTATCAAAGGCTGCTGTTTGTACTTGCCCAGATTACTGGGGCTTACTAGGAAGGACATATCAATGTTTCCCTCACAAATCAGCATTGCCTGAGTGGTCACTCTGACTAGGTCAGAATCCACTTCAGAACCCAGGGTCAACCCTACTACACCCTTATTCTGAGTACCACCTCCACCAGTAGCTGAGCTAGGGGGCACAGTTGCCTTAGGGGCAGGAGTGGTGGTGGTTTGGTCTTTGGACTTGGTACAATCAGAAGTCCAGTGCCCTTTCTGTTTACAGAATTTGCACCAGGGCTTCTTTTGGCCTTTTCCCTTGTTGGACTGTGACTCCCCACCAGATGCAGATTTTTGGGGCCCTTGTGAAGACTTCTGGTCTTTTGACTTATCCCCACCTTTCTCAGAGCCTTTAGGATCTTGCTTCTTAGTGTCACCCCCTTGGCTCTGGGTTTTCTGCCTCACCCTGGTTCTGACCCATTTGTCTGCCTTCTTTCCCAATTCTTGGGGAGAGGTCAGATCAGAGTCCACCAGGTACTGATGCAACAACTGGTTCTGGCAATTATTTAGGATCTGTTCTCTCATCATCAGATTATACAATCCCTTGAAATCAGTAACCCTACTGCCAACCAGCCAACCCTCTAGAGCCTTGGTTGCACAATCAACAAAGTCAGTCCAGTCCTGAGTCTGTGCCTTCTGGGTATCTCTGAACTTCAACCTGTACTGCTCAGTGGTTAAGCCAAACCCATCTATCAGTGCACTCTTCAGGACCTCATAATCATCAGCATCCTCCTCTCTAACAGTGAGGAGCTTGTCTCTTCCTTTATCTGAAAAGGAGAGCCACAAGATTGCTGCCCACTGCTTTTGGGGGACCTGCTGTACTCTACAGGCCCTCTCCATAGCAGTTATCCACTTGTGGATATCATCCCCACTCTGGTAGGGAGGAACAACCTTGCTCAGGTTCCTATGGTCAGGAATATATTCTCTGCCTTTAGGGACACTGTTGCTGCCACCAGGGGGTTCTAACCCCTCTTTTCTAGAAGCTCTCTGGATCTCCAGGGCTTCCCTATCCAGTGCCAACTGCTTGGTTCTGAGGGCCACTCTGGCTTCCTCATACTAGAGCAGTTTGCACCTTCTCTCAGAGGAGGTCTCTCTTAAGGAAAAGTATGAGCTCCTCTGCTGGACAAATTCTCTGCCAGAGTGATAAGAGTGGTCAGATTCCCTGGAAGGGGATCTGTGCCTCTCCTCCTCTCTGTCAGTTCTCTTAGGGAGAATTCCTCTGTCCTTTTCAGGCCCCTTGGAGCCTGGCCCTTCAATCACAGAGTCTTGGTCATTCTGATTTTCATCATCTGACCCAGATACTATGACTGACCCACCCACTGATTCAAACCCTTTAGCTCCTAGAGCCAATCTAAGGTCATCTGCTGTCAGTAGATCTATCAGGTGTAGTGTTGAGGGACTCTGTCCTAGCCTCAGGTGTCTGTCAACACACATGGCTCTCAAGTCAGAGAAAGCCATGTCCTTATACTGAGGCTGAGTGGATCCACTGGGTCCACCCTTTAGGGACATTCTAGTGTTGTGCAGTGTTGTACTACCTACACTAGTTTGTGGCCTACTGATCCTAGCTTGAGCTGTGGAAAGGGTGTGCTATCCCTTGGCACACAGCTCTAAGTTCAGTAGAACTTATTGATACTAAGCTTGACTTTATATGTACCTTGAGTACCTATAATGGTTTTCAGTTAGTAATTCAAATAGACATTTTCTGGTAAAACAATGGCAAGCTGGAATCCCACACGCTGCCCACCAATGTGAGAAGTTGGCCTGGTATATGCTGTTCACTAATTAAAGTGGACACCTTGCACCAGGGCAAATCGACTCTTATGGTAGATAGGTTTAAGACAACCTTTTAAAGAAAGCTATCCTAGTGGTAGCTGTGGAGAGCAGCCTTCAGGCTAAGTCTCGGAGGAATGTAAAGCAGCTTGTTTTACCATATAATCTCTTGAATCACCAAATGAAAAGACACCACACAGGTATATATATCAAATATATATGTATTTATTTCTAAATAACTCTCTACTAATCTCTTTATGAGATTAGAAGACAAACATATGCACAAATCAACGTTTCACAATAAGTTAAGCACAAAATATGGCTGGGGCCCTAGGGGCGTACCAGACCATATACTAAGTAAGAGACTTAGGGACAACGACTTGCAGGGAGACAAGGCCTAGGGCCTTCAGAAGTGCTGGGGCCTCACGAAACCACCCAAGGCAGGTAAGTAAAGGACCCACGGGGACGCGTGCAGTGTAGATACACAGGCGCGGATCGCCGTTAACTTCAATGGGGCAAGTCGCGGTTGGAAATAAAGAGTTTTAGGATACTTCTGTAGAACCTACAAGCAAGTCACTTACAGGGTAAGTCGTTCTAGGGCCCACACCCACAGGAGCACCGTAGTGCTGGAGTTACCTCACCCAGGGAAGCCGGGTGCACAGGTGTCTTTTGGTGTAGGGTCGCGGCGTCGTTTTCAATGGCGAACAAAGAAGACTTGCTGCTTGCGGGAGCTGAAGAAGTGTCCGGTGGAATCCAAGCCTGGATTCGGAAGAAGGATGACCTGAAAGCAGAGGGGACAGTGTTCAAAGTCACTTGGCAGTGACCCGGGGCAAGGAAGATGGATGCCCACCGTCGTCGGTCGCTTCCAGGTCGGTTGTAGGTGCCTTGACTCTTCAGCCACGTGGTCCAGGAGGCGTCAACGACGACCAGGAGCTGGATTCGGTGTGTCCTCGACGTCTGCAGCTGACTGCGGTGTCGGCAACTCGATCGGAGCCAACAAGCCTTGGCAGCTGCAAGTCTCGGGGAGATGAAGAAAAGTCGATGGCGCAGACCAGCAAGGTCTGAGGGACTCACCCAGCGAGGGTAAGTCAGGGCAGGCCTGGAGCAACCAGGGAGCCCTTTGGTTTCTTTAGGAAGTCTTCTGGGGACCCACAAGCCAGCGGGCAAGGGATCGCAAAGACACCTCGGGCGGAATCACTCAACAGGGGCCCACGGTCACTCGGGATGGTGTAGGCCTCTGATCTTCAGAGGGATTCCTGCTGGAGGTCGGGACCACACGTGGTCCAAAGCACAAATTCGTAGACCATTGTGAAGGGGTTGCACTTGACAATAGTGCACGGTACCCAGGGGTCGCGGTTCCTCGTTACTCGTGGGGTCCACTTGCCTCAGCTTCGCTGGGGACTCACGATGGCCTGGGAAAGGTCAGGAAATCTACTTTTTGGGCTGCAGGGACTTCGGACTCCGGCGGGAGCGGCGTAGTTTGCGACCGTCGTTGTCGTTTTTGGTGCCTGCCAAGCAGGGGAGTCACTCCTTGACTCCAAGGGAGATTCTTCTGTCTTCCAAAGGTAGTGGAACGTCGAAGGGCCAGGATTCTTCTGTAGAGCGTCGTCCAGGGGTTATCTGCTTTGCAATGGCAAGGTTCCCCCTCTTAAACTAAAAAGAGGGATGGACTAGCTCTATGACCCCACCTATGGGAGGGTCAAGGGAGGGGTGGCTACACCCACTTCCCTTTGTCCAGTTTCGCGCCAGAGCAGGGGCAGGTAGCCCCTGAGCTGGTTTGAACTGGCATATGTACAGAGGAGCCTTCTGCTCCCCCAGTGCAGGACTTCAAAGCACTCTAAGAGTGCACCCACCCAGCCCCAATACACTAAACCCTGTCTGGGAGGTGGTCACACCTCCCTGTGACAGGATGCCTATTGTTGGGCTTCCTCCACTGTGAGTTTCGGTCATCAGCAGGAGGGCAGCCCAGTGTCTGTGACTGGTGGCATCCATTTTGTGATGCCAGGGCTCTTTAGGATTCTACCGCGTTTCCACAGCAGGTACATGTCTTCTCCCTCTAGAAGGGTGGAATGCTACCCCCGCCGCCAAGATTGGCGGGGGGGTAGTATTCCAAGATGTTTGACACCAAACACGACATGTTTTGATGCAGCCATTCCAAAGTTAGCATTTACCGCGAGGATATAATGCACTTAAGAGTATATGGTTTAACCGCATCCACAAACAGCACCAGAGAATAGACTCTGAGAGCTGCAGAGGGGCCCTGCTCAGGCAGAGGCACCCCCTCACATAGAAGCCAAGCACCCTGCCCTCAGGATTGATAGGGCCTGCCTTAGGGGTGACTGATAGGTTTATATGTGTATGCAGGAGAGATATAGGAAACCTATATCTCAGTGAGGGGTGCTAGCACCACCTCACCCAGGCTGCAGTAGCAGGCCTGTGGTGTCAGATTTAGACTGCTTCCCAGGGGTGGCATAACACATGCTGCAGCCCCTGGTAGGCCTGTGAAGTACCTATGCCCTTGGCACCTAAGGTACCATATACTAGGGACTCATAAGGCACCACAGTATCCAATCACTAGTGCACCTAGAGTGCACTCCATGTCGTTTAGAGAGAACAGAGAGGCTGGGGCCCTGATTGGCAGGGACCCAGCCAGACTATAGCCAGAAACCAGTGCTAACATCAGAAAAAAAGTGGGGGCAACATAAGAGGCAGATCCTACTCTCCTACAGTTGTGGAACACATTCTTCAAGAAAAAGAATGGGACTTCATCACTCCTCGTAGTTTCATCATGGAATGTGCAGAAATGGCCCTGACAGAAAACTTCTTTGAGTACAACAACGCCATATACCACCAGATCAGGGGCACGTCTATGGGAAGCACTTTTGTTCCCAGCTTGGCATGCCTCTATGTACACCAATCTGAGGAAGACTTCATATACAACCCAGAGAACCCCTTCAGACAACAACTGAAGTTGTGGCGCCGATACATTGATGACATCCTCATCGTCTTGCATGGGAACCACCAACAAGCCACGGACTTCTACGAGTGGGTATACACAAGAGACGAACATCTCAAATTTACGTGTGACATCAACAAGAATGAAGTAGTGTTTCTGGACCTCGTGATCACCCTGAGTGAAGAAGGACTGAGTACAAAAGTACACACCAAACCTACTGACAAAAACAGCCTTCTATGTACGAGAGCTTTCATCCAAAAGCACTAAGACAGAACCTCCCAGTGGGCCAATTCCTCCGCATGAGGAGGAACTGTTCAACATTAGAAGCTTAGGACCATCAAGCTCAAACATAAGAGGACAAACTGATCCAGTGCCACTACCCAAAGAAAATGGTCACGAGAGCTAGAAAAAGAGCCTGGAACAACAATCGAGAGGCGTTGCTGGAGCATAATGAGATCTCCAACAGAGTCCAAAACATCAATCGGAAACATTGGCGTATACTGAACGGGGCAGGAAAGCAATGGACCACACCAATGTTTGCTTTCAAAAGAAACTCAAACATCTGTGACGTCCTTGTTCACTCCAAGATTACATCATCTCCAGCACAGACACAAACTACTTTGTGGGATCACAACAGACCCGTCGGCCACTATCCTTGTGGAAGTTGCGTAGCATGCCAATTTACTCACCCAACTAAAGAGGTCAATATCAACACAAACAAACCATGGGTCTTGAACAATCTGACCAATTGTAACAGTGAGAATGTGGTTTATCTTATAAGATGCCCCTGCAACCTCCTAAACGTAGGCATGACACTACGTAAAGTAAGGATAAGTTACTTACCTGTAATCCTAGTTCTCTTCCAGGGGTATCCTCATCAAAGTCATAAGCACTGAATATTCCCGCCCACGTGCGGGGACCCCGGAAATATAAAAATTATATATGGAAATCACATATATACAGCTCTACATATATGCATATACATATATCATTTTTTCTCATACCAATGCAGCTCTCAATAGGAGGCTAAACAATGTAATTACACACATAAAAAACTACTTTTGCCAATATATAAAAACACCAGAGGACAATTAGTACTTGAACTCGGTTTTTTTAATGAGCAAAATACTCATAAATAGTAAAAACTGCAAAATAAGTAGACATTGTTAGCCTACAGGCTGCATTGTAAACCAATAGCATAGAAAATGAAAACATTTTCAACAAAAACTGGCACCGTGCCTTTAAGGCAGCCATGACCCCTAGCTTCCCATCATGCCTCAGGGGTGACAGTTAGGTCAGTTGTTCTTTGCATAACCCTGAAGGTCAGGGCACAAAGATATCCTTTAACACTTTAGAAATCTCTCATTTACCTGGGGAGGCGGGTGGGTTGCTTATGACTTTGATGAGGATACCCCTGGAAGAGAACTAGGATTACAGGTAAGTAACTTATCCTTCTCTTCCAGGGGATCCTCATCAATAGTCATAAGCACTGAATAGAATAGCAAGCCCATCAACCACCTGCAGGTAAATGAGAGTAAAGTGACCCAACACAAAGAAACATAACAGCCGAAATCAGCTGTTGAACAGATTCCTCAAGGAGGCCTGGCCTACTTGGGTGTCTGCTCTGGTGTCTGATTCCAGACAGTAGTGCCTCGTAAATGTATGGACGGACCTCCAAGTTGCCGCCTTACAGATTTCAGACATGGGCACATTTTGAAGAAAAGCAGTAGTAGCCGCTTTTCCTCTAGTAGAATGCGCTCTGGGAGTAAACCCCAGGAGCTTCTGCGCTAATTGATAAGCAAGCTTGATACATGAAACTATCCATCTGGAGATGGAGCGCTTTGAAGCTGCGAACCCAGATCTGATCGACCCATAGTTAACAAATAGTTGATCAGATTTTCTTATAGATTTGGACCGATCCAGATAGAATTTTAAAACCCTTTTGAGGTCCAGAGAATGCAAAGCCCTCTCAGCTGGAGTGGAGGGATTGGGAAAAAAGGTGGGTAGAGAGATGGTCTGATTCACATGAAAATCCGACACCACCTTTGGAAGGAAAGAGGGGTGCGTCCTCAACACAACCCTGTTAAGATGGAAGACTGTATAGGGCTCTTTGGAGCAGAGCGCCTGTATTTCACTCACTCTGCGAGCTGACGTGATCGCTACCAAGAAAGCCGCCTTCCAAGAAAGATGTTGTAAGGTTGCTTTGTGTATGGGTTCAAAAGGCGGACCCATCAATTTTGATAGCACCAGGTTAAGCTCCCAGGGTGGTGAAGGAGGTCGTACCGGAGGATAGACCTTCTTTAAACCCTGCAAAAAATCCTTAACAGCCTGTAACTGGAAGAAGGAAGGTTGAGAAGCTGAACGCCTATATGCAGTTATAGCTGCTAAATGCACCTTAATGGAAGAAAACTTCAAAACCTGCTTTCGCCAGATAAAGTAGGTAAGGAAGGATGACCTCTTCCTGACCTTTGATTGGGTTACAATTGTTCTGCATACACCACATGTAAAACCGTTTCCACTTGCATGCATACGAATGCCTCGTGGACGGTCTTCTTGCTTCCTTCAAGATGGACATGCAGTCCTGCGGCAGTCCTAAGTGGCCATACTGGAGGACCTCAGGAGCCATGCCGCCAAGTTCAGTGAGGGAAGGTTGGGATGATGAATCCTCCCGTTCATCTTGGACAGCAGGTCCGGTCTGCACGGCAGCCTCTTGTGAGGACACTCTGATAGGTGCAGAAGGTCCGGGTACCACCATTGTCTCGGCCAGTCCGGGGCAATTAGTATCATCCTCGTGCACGAATGGGACAGCTTGGTCACCACCTTCGGGATCAGCGGAAGGGGTGGAAAGGCGTACACAAATGCCCCTGACCAGTCTATCAAAAGGGCATTCCCTTTCGATCCTGGTCGGTAGAACCGTGAGGCGAAGTTTCGGCATTTGGCATTTTCGTCGTCCGCGAAGAGGTCGATGGTGGGACGACCCCATGTCTGGAAGATGTCTTCGACGACCTCGTCGTTGAGCACCCAGTCTTCTCTGTCTTCGAGTGACGGCTGAGTGCATCCGCTCTCACGTTCTGTTCTCCTGGCAGGTGGACTGCTGTGACTGCCAGATTCCGAGCCAAGAGCCAATGCCAGAGTGCTTGAGCTTCCAGGGAAAGTGTGCGTGAGCGAGTTCCCCCTGTTTGTTCAGGTAGTACATGGTGGTGGTGTTGTCCGTCTGTACTAACACTGAGGTTGCCTGAATCGAGGGGAGGAAAGCTTTGAGGGCTAGGTGTACTGCTCTCAGCTCTAGCATGTTGATGTGATAGGATCGCTCCTTTGGAGACCACAGTCCTTGAGTCTGGAGAGAACCCATGTGGGCTCCCCAACCCTGCAGCGAGGCGTCCGTGATCAGTGTCTGAGCAGGCGGAGGTTGATGGAAAGGAACTCCGACTTGCAAATTTTGTTTTCTCATCCACCAAGGTATGGAAGCTCGAGCCGCGTTTGATGGACTTATTTTTTCGTCCCAACGAGCGGTCTGCTGGTCCCACTTGTCCTCCAGATCCTGCTGAAGAGGACGCATTCGTAGTCTGGCATTGGGAACCAGGAAGATGCAGGATGCCATCGACCCTAGCAGGGAGGCAATCCGACGCACAGGTAGTTTTCTGTTGCGCAGAACCAGCTGGCATTTCTGTATGAGGGAACACTGTCTCTCCTCCGAAGGAAACACTTTTCCTACCGTGGAGTCTAGCAGAGCTCCTAAAAATGTATTTTCTGTGTTGGCTGTGAAGTTGATTTGACGAAATTCACATGCAGGCCCAGCCGGTGACACAGCTCGAGACAGCTCAAGAAATGCATCCTCACACTGTCTGGGGAAGGACCTTTCAACAGCCAGTCGTCCAAGTACGGGTATACGAAGACGCCCCTGCGGCGCAGTGCGGCTGCCACCACCGCCATGCACTTCGTGAACACTCTGGGGGCTGACTTCAACCCGAAGGGTAGAACCTTGAACTGGTAATGAGCGGATCCCACTAAGAATCGCAGGTACTGTCTGTGATACTGATTGATCGGAACGTGAAAATATGCATCTTGCAGATCCAGCGAGCACATCCAATCCCCCTGCCTGAGATGTGGATATATTTGATGGAGAGCCAACATGCAAAACTTTTCCTTTTTTATGGATAGGTTGAGTGACCGCAAGTCCAGAATGGGTCTGTACTCTGCTTTTTGGCCTTTTTTCTTCACCAAAAATATCTTGAGTAAACCCCTTTTCCTCTTTGAGATACTGGCACCCTCTCGATGGCTGACTTTCTGAGAAGGGTGGCAACCTCTTTCTGCAAGAGTTTTAACTGGTGACACGACGGAGGAACTGGAGGGATTGATGGTGGGCGATGTTGAAAACGTAGAGAGTACCCATTCTGCAACGTGGCTAGTACCCACCGATCCTTTGTGATAGCTCGCCACTCTTCGAGATGATCTGCGATACTTCCCCCACTGGAGTGGTGAACGGCGACAGGGGAAGTGAGTGTTCATTGTTTCGACTGCGTCTTGGCGGAATTGTTGCCTTGTTGCTGGTTTCTTCCTCCTCTGGAGGAGCGTCTGCCCCGATACTGCGTTTTTGCTGGCCTTGCTGATCCTGATTTTTCTGCCAATGAGGGGTTTGAACCCTCTGTTGGGAGGATCGTCTATTGTAGGGACGGAATCTCCTACGGAATTCCTTTCTTTTCTCCAGGCCCACCGCTTTAAGCGTGTCCAGTTCCGTTTTCATCCGTGTCATCTCTTCATCCGTGTGAGTCCCGAACAAAGAGGAACCAGAGAACGGAAGATTGAGGATGCGTGACTGCGCTTCTGGCCTGAGTGCTGTAAGACGTAGCCATGATGTTCTCCTTGCGCATACCCCATGAGCATAAGCATGTGCCGAAAGGGTAGCTCCATCCGCCGCAGCACTGATGACCTGGTTAGACACCTGACTGCCCTCTGTTAAGATTTCTTCAAAATCTTTACGGTCTTCCTGTGGCAACTTTTCAGTGAATCTCTGTAGTGAGTCCCACAGAGATCTGTCGTAGCGGCCCAGGAGTGCCGCTGCATTGGAGACCTTCAACATGGAGGCCGAAGTGCCACAAACCTTCCTTCCCCAGGAATCCTGCACCTTGCTCTCCTTGTCTGGTGGGACAGTAGAGGAGGATGCCACCGCATGAGTCTTCTTTGCCGCCGCAATTACGACTGAATCCGGAGGAGGGTCAGCCCTGAGGAAGAGCGGATCGTCCTCTGGTGAACGATACTTTTTAAGATCCTCGCTGGGGCGGTCTTAACACTCGCTGGCGTGAGAAAGATATCCATCACTGGCTCTATGATGCCTGGTACCAAGGGAAGCAGAGGTTTAGTTGCTGCTCTTTGGTGTAGAGTCTCAAAAATCACCGAGGACTTGCTTTGACGAGTTGGCATAGGGATACCCAGCTTTACAGCTCCTCTGCCAAGAATGTCCTGAAAAGTGTAGATGTCGTCCACCGGAGAGACCCTCGACGGTGGACTGTTCGTCAAAGTAGGCGAATAGTCTCTATGGGATGTATGAGTGGAAGAAGAGGACGGAGTAGGCGATCTGTGTGCTCTCCTCCTGCTTCTTGATCTAGACCTCCTCCTGTGTGAGTGCACCGGTGTGCGGCTGCGAGCTCTTGTTCTTGAAGGAGATCGCTCTTTATCCTGAGTTAAACGAGCCAACGGGGATCTGTTCTGATGGCTCGAGTAATTCCTGTCCGTAGCCCAGTGATGTAGAGGCCTGTGCCATCGTGGCGATAAATGGATGGAAGGCGATCTGTGGCTCTCTCTTTCCTTAGGAGACTGAGCAGGAGGCGTGAAGCTCAGCTCTTCATGCCTTGTTGGAGAATCTTGGTGACCCCCTGACACTGGGCTGTTGGACGTCGAGATAACCACCTCCGGGGATCTGGACGAACCTGAAGGTGACGAAGACAGGCTCACTGGAGGTGAGGTGTTTCCAGAAGGGCGCTTTGACGTTGACTCTAGAGCGTCTAGCGTCGACTGCCCTCTCAACGGAGACGTATGTCTCGACGTTGACTTTCTTCTCTTAGAAAGTGGACTTCTCGGCGACGAACGTCTCTCCAACACTGGTGCAGTGTCCTGCTTTGACACTCCCTGCACCCTTTCAGGAGATTGCTGTGTCGACGTCGACCGGCGTTGGACTGCCGGCGACGGAGGTCTTGGTCTCGACGTCGAAAATCCACTCGGCGGAGTCATCCGCCTCGACGGCGTGGAATGATGGATCGTCTGCTTCGACGCCGAAGGAGGTGTCCTGTGTCTCGACGCCGAAGATCGTTGCTTTGATCCCGGCGGAGATCTGTGTCTCGACGTCGATCGCCGATGAGGAGGCGACGACGGAGAGATGCGCCTCGACGTCGATCGCCGCTGACGAGACGGGGAGATGTGCTTCGACGTCGATCGCCGTTGATGAGGCGACGACGGAGCGCTGTGCCTCGACGTCGATCGCACCTGCGACGACGGAGCGCTGTGCCTCGACGTCGATCGCGCCTGCGACGACGGAGCGCTGTGCCTCGACGTCGTACGCCCACCCGGCGCCGACGGAGACCTGTCTCTCGACGTTGAGCGCCGCCTGGTTGACGTCAACGGAGGACCTGTTACCTTCGTCGACGAAGATTTCGTAGTCGAAAGATGATGCGCCGGCATCACCGAAGTCTTCAACGCCGATTTCTTCGTCGCCGATTTCTTCGACGTCGATACCGACGCCGACGGAGAACAGGTCGGGACTTTTCCTCTCGACGTCGACCGAGTTCTCCTCTTCTTCTGCCTCACAGGAGACCTACCTCTTTCAGAGAGGCCATAGAGACGGATCCTGTCCCTCTCCTTGATAGTCCTTCTTGATAACTTCTTACAATGCTGGCAGTTGTCAGAAGAGTGGGACTCAGGGAGGCAGAGAATACACACAGGATGTGTATCTGTTCTGGCCTTCTTCTTGCCACATGACGGGCAAGGATCGAATAAAGAAGGCATTTCCAAAAATAAACCTTTTCTGAAACACAAAAGGTGCTACTTGCACTCTAGGACCAAAAGACGTCGAGTGAAAGTAGAAAAAACTAGATCTTTATAGATATTTTTTGACAGAAAGTCAAAAAAGCAAGAGCTGAAAATCCAGGGTCCTGACTGAAGGAGCCGGAAAGAACAACTGACCTAACTGTCACCCCTGAGGCATGATGGGAAGCTAGGGGTCATGGCTGCCTTAAAGGCACGGTGCCAGTTTTTGTTGAAAATGTTTTCATTTTCTATGCTATTGGTTTACAATGCAGCCTGTAGGCTAACAATGTCTACTTATTTTGCAGTTTTTACTATTTATGAGTATTTTGCTCATTAAAAAACCGAGTTCAAGTACTAATTGTCCTCTGGTGTTTTTATATATTGGCAAAAGTAGTTTTTTATGTGTGTAATTACATTGTTTAGCCTCCTATTGAGAGCTGCATTGGTATGAGAAAAAATGATATATGTATATGCATATATGTAGAGCTGTATATATGTGATTTCCATATATAATTTTTATATTTCCGGGTCCCCGCACGTGGGCGGGAATATTCAGTGCTTATGACTTTGATGAGGATCCCCTGGAAGAGAAAGGTCAGAATTAACGAACACCGTAGTACCATAAGATGCAAAAAAAGGAACACAAAGCTTACACGATATTTTCTGGAACAGGGACATTGCGACAAAGACCTCGAGTGGGTTGTACTGGGGAAGATGCATCCTAGTAGTCCCAATTTACAAAGGAAACTGCACATTCGAGAACAGAGGTGGGTGTACCGCCTAAAATCAAGTAACCAGGGTTTAAACGATGAAATACCATTGCTCCATATGAGTTAAATTCATATTACACTATGACCTCATTAACAAACCAACAAACCAGACCAGAGATCAGCACTTGTCTGTGTGTACATGTATAAGATGGCTCAGACTGTGGCCCCCCACATCCATCCACTGCACCCACACATCCAACCATGGGGGCAATTACAAGCTCCTTATTCCCCTTTCTCTATGGTCCCTTAGCTCTATGGCACCCTTAATGAGCGTTCTTTATGCATGCTTATTATAAAAAAACGGAGCGTTTTATATATCCTTTTTTTCCTGCTTCCTTTATTAATATGGACCACACGCGCTTTAAATTCTACGTGTGTTATCTATTCAACATCCTCACTCTGGGCATAGACAGTCCAGTAGCAGTCAAATACGGGTTAGCATACCGTTTCCTGCCCCCACTCTTTCAAGGTTGCAATACGCACGCACGACAATCGGAATACTCCGGTAGTCGTTCGCGCATGCGCCATTCATGAAACAACAGAGCCGGGTCAGTGCGCACAATCTCATCGTTCTTACAACCACTGTCACAATTTGATGACGCCTACATCAGGCTGTTAGAAGCGGACAACGGAAGTACGACGCATCATAAAAGCGCCGGGCTCATTTCTTTACAATGCCCCAGGTGTTTTTCATTGATAGGTTAATGGGTCAATTAACCTCCGAACCGCTCTCATATATATATCGCGCTGCCTCGCCAAGCCATTGACCAGCGGGGAAGCAGCGAGGAAGGACATTAGGAGCATCACGAGGGACGCACCTTGATGTAGTAAGGGGATGAATGGATGTGTGATTGAGTTACTTGGTGGAACAAGCAACCACTACAAATAAGAGTGAGTGTAACAGCATGCATTTCTCTACCTTTTACCTTTTTAATTCTCTCTCAAAACTAACTTGACATTTAGAGTTTGACTACAGGGGTCCCTCCTGCCCTCCTCCTTCCCATGGGACATCCCTACACCTCTAATAGGGTAAGAGTGTGAGCTGGTCTCACAACTGTTTTACTATTGAGCACCACCTATGCAGTGACACGTGTGCTCACCACGTGCACTTTAAATGTACCACATGCATGTTGTTTCTTCGTCTGATTCCTTCCTGACCAGTATGAGTGTATTTTAAATTGTTCACTTATGCTGTGATATGTCATTGTTTTGCAGGTGTTCTGAAAATGTCGTGGTAGAGTTGGACTAGAGCCAGCCTACATGAGTGGTTTTATCTTTGTCTCTTAGAGACAAGATAAGAGCCCCCCCTTTTTTCTCACTTACGCCCTGATGAATGCCATGGACCCTCCTGGCCATAGTGGCAGAAACATATTGGTACTAGACCCCCTAGTCTCCACCATTATTTTGACTATCGAGCACACTCTGCACTATTAAAATTTCACGCAGGACTGTGCATCGATTTTTAAACATCACTCACTCACTTTTTCAGCACGGGCCCCCACTTAGTTATAGATGTGCCTCCCTATCTCCAGGTGTAGGCCCGCCCTTTATCAAACGTGGTTTTTAAAGGGCGAGGACAGCCAATGATGAAGCATGACACCTGGTGGTGTGTGAGGCCAGTCCATACATTTTTTTGAGATGTCCAGCACCACCTAAATCATCGGTAAAATGTGTCTCAATTTGTTGTGAGAATCAGACACTGAGACAGGGTAGCTTCTTGTTGTGTGATGTACCCTAATAAGTCCCCAGCATATGGTACTAATGTACCCAGGACATCGGTACATTAGAGGTCTTCCTTGGGCTGAAGCATGTATTATGCCACCCATGAGAGACCACTCAAATTGTGACTCCAGGCCTGCCATTGCAGCCTGTGTAAGAGGGTGCTAGCACCACTTACGACAGATATAAGTTTCCTTATGTCTGAGGTCACTACACTTAAAACCTATAAGTCACCCCTAAGGCAGGCCTATCAATCCTGAAGGCAGGGTGCTCGGGTCTAAGTGCGAGTGTGCCCCTGCATGAGCGGGGCACCCCTACAACCTTCGGAGTCCATTCTCCCGGGTTGTAAGTGAATCAGCCATTATAACATATAGAGTGGCCATGCATCAGTACACGATGACCATCTCTAAACTGGCCGTAACGAACACTGTCATGTTCATGTTGGAATAGCTCCACACCGTAAACGGTGTGGGAGGTATGATTCCATGTACTGTAAAGCTCCTCCGGGAG
Source organism: Calotriton arnoldi (assembly GCA_963921515.1). Lineage (NCBI taxonomy): Eukaryota > Metazoa > Chordata > Amphibia > Caudata > Salamandridae > Calotriton > Calotriton arnoldi. The sequence goes on along the minus strand of CAWUFW010000899.1, from coordinate 1,652,330 downwards.
GTCCTCAGTACTCCCGGTACCAGTTATCCAGAACGGGACAGCAATCTAGGGTTGTTGCTGACCAGACACATGTTTCTGCCCTCCTGCTGCTGAGCCAATCTCGAGCAAGGAAAGGCAGAACAATAGATATCCTGCCACAGGGAGGTGTGACCACCTCCCAGACAGGGTTTAGTGTAATGGGGCAGGGTGGGGGTGCTTGTTAGCGCCACTGAGACTGCTTGAAGGGCTCATTTGGTGCCCTCCTTGCATACTCCAGTTCAAAGCAGTTCAGGGAGCCGTTGGCTCAAGCTCTGGTGCAAAACTGGACAAAGGACATGTGAGTATCCTCCCCACTGTCCAGCCCCTCCTCTGGGAGGGACCCATGAAGCGTCCTGCTGGTCTTCTGCAACGTCTGTGCCCATGCTCCATACAGGTTCTTCACCAGGCCTCTGGACATCCAAGACACCCAAAGGAATCTCCCTTGGAGTGAAGGAGTCACTCCCCTGCATCTGCAGGCACCGCAACGCAGCTGACAGGTCTGCTGATCCTGGGCTTCCACGGACTCCGAAAGGCTCAGCAACACAGTGGGGTCTCTGCAACTCTGTTGAGGCTTGCACTGACTTCATACCGAGTTTGAGGCCAGTATCCTTCGTCGGAACCGCTGGAACAGAACCCCTGTGCATCGCGTTGACTTGCTGTTGCCAAGGCTTGTTGACTCTCTCCTCCAGAGATCTTCGGGCTACAAGAAGCTCCAACCTCAACCAACTCCTGCAGCCAAGATCTTCACTCTCACCGCTTCCTCTGCACCGTGGGCCTTCTTCATTGGCGAGCTGCTCGAGGTCCTCTTGCGACTCCTGTGCCTTTGGCCCGTGGGTCCTCTTCAGGGTCTTCTTGGGCTTCAGTGGGCTCCCCTGCGTGCTGGGGGCCTGCTCTGACTTACCTGCTCGTGGTGAGTTAATTGGACCTTGCTGGTCCCGACACTGCACCTTTTTCGCCGACTACGTTGCGTGCCGCTGCCAAGGCTTGTTGGTGCCCTGCCAGACACTGACCCCCTGGCTCTCTATGTGGGACAGATTGTGACCAGCTCCTGGTCTTCTACAGTGTTGCCTGGTCTGCACAGCTGCAACTTCAAGGACACCGTCAACCTCTCCTGTATCTCCGACATCGGTGGGCATTCATCTCCCATGCCTCCTGGTTACTCCTGAGTGGCCTAGACTCTGTCCCCTTTGCTTGCAGGTACCTCTCATCTTGGATCCACCTTTGGGTTCTACCAGACTCCTTCATCTTCACCTCCAGCGGCCTCTTTCCTGAAGTCCTCCACTGTGGGCAACGGCGGTTTCTGACGTCACTTGACACTTATGCAGCCGGCTTCCCTGGAGTAGGTATCCTGGTTCCTGGGGTATCCACGGGTGGGGTGACTCTCCAACCTTCTATCTTCCACGTGGTTTCTTCAGGGTCCACTGGGAAGGGTCCTTCTTCTTTAAAATTGCAACGGCGACTTACCTATTGACCAACATTAAGCATGCGGTCGTGTTCCCACTCTGCACACGACTTCGGTGGCGTTTCTAGATACTCACCTAGGGTGGTTCCTTGGGTCCCCGGCTATTCTACGTCTTCTGGGTCCATTCTTGACTTGAGCCGTGGTTCACATTCCACTATTTTAGTATATGGTTTGGTCTCCCCTGGAGACCACTGAGTATGTGTGCTACTAACGTGTTCTATTTCCTAAGTATTGTGTGTATTGTGTTTATATCTCTGGGTAGGAGATAATACATTGTGTTAGTGAGTGTTTGTAATAAAATACCTATTGTTATAACTACACTGTGTGATTCTTTTTCACTTAACCTATACCATAAGACTAAGTACTGGTAAAACAAGCTGCTTTACACTCCTTCTGGACTAAGCCTGAAGACTGCTTTCCCCAACTACCACTTAGAGAGCTTAGTAAGGTTGTCTAAGACCACTAAAATCACCATAAGTGTTGTCTGGATTAGTGAAGGGTGCTACACTTACATAAGTGAGCACCATATACCAAGCCAGCCTCTCACACATGGGCACCCTCACAATTAGAACTGAGCGCCCTGCATTCAGGCTTGAAAGGCCTGCCTTAGGGGTGACGTATAGGTTTTAAGTGCAGTGACCTCAGATATAAGGAAACTTATATCTGTGGTGAGCGGTGCTAGCACCAACTCACACAGGCTGCAATGGCAGGCCTGTAGTCACAATTTGAGTGGTCTCCCATGGGTGGTATAATACATACTTCAGACCATGGGGACCCCTGGTGTACCTATGCCCTGGGTACCTTAGTACTATATACTAGGGACTTACAAGGGTACATCATTAGCCAATCTGGGGTGTACCTAAGTACTCAGCATGTACAATTTATGGGAGAATTACAGAGACTGGGGTCCTGATTAGCAGGATCCCAGTCTGACTAGTCAGAAAAACATAATGACACCAGAAAAAAGTGGGGGTGACCATGAAAGCAGATCCTACTTCCCTACAGGTACTGCTCACGCAAATGTTTCCGGATTCAGCCTGATAACTGGGAAATTCTAAGGTAAGGAATCTGCAGCTAGAAGTCACTATCAGATTTGCATTTTATTGCTGAAGACCAAGGATGTTACAGATTGACAGCACTGTCTTACTTAAAGCATCTTTGATCAACCAAAGCACTTGTCTGAAGGTCCCTACCCCCAGATCTACCCCAGTTATCCAAGTACCTATTACCTCATCAGCTCTCGACAAAACTTAAAAGAAAGTTCAGTGAAAAAGTGGCTGACGGTGCAGTTCTTCTCCTGGTCTGTGCTGGTTGGCACAGAAAGAAAAGAACTGATGTCAGTGCGCCTGGGTGGTGCCTATATAGGTGCAGTGGATGTCACTTCCGGCTCCGACAACACCAACGACGCACGCATCCCCGAACGACACCACCTACCAGCGCGCAAGTGTACTGCTCACGAAAAATCTTCCAGATCCAGTTTGATGCCTGGGGAAATTCTACGGTAAGGAATCTGCAGCTAGAAGTCTCTATCAGATAAGCCTAGTGAAATTATGGGCATGATTAGTTCAACTCCTTATGTTACGCTCAGGTTCCTCGTTTCAAGCTTCAGAGGATAGGGGGCAGCTCATTTGCAGTGAAAGCGACGGTTGCTTGGAATGCTCTTCCTCTTGCCCTGCGTACCATCCAGGACCCAGTCGTGTTCAAGAGGAAATTGAAAACACATCTATTTCCCTGAAGCTTTCTGCCCATACCCCGCTAGGCTCCGCGCCGAGACACTCATGAGTAGCCGCGCGCGTTACAAATTCATATAACATAACATAACTCAAACATCCCCAAAATCATCAACTGATAAATATGAAATTAATATGAAAAACAACCAGGGCACATTACCTGCTCTTCCTGGAGCATCAGCCTCTGTTCTATTGCTCTGACATTCTTCGCTAGTTCAGATACTTGGACTATTGCATCAACCCTAGAAAGAAAGAAGAGGGAATGAGTAACCAGAGTACAAGGGGCTGACACCATCCCAAAACTAGAGAGAATGAAGAGAGCAAGAGTACGCCCTGTCATAACCACAGTTCCAGTCCTAAGGAAAAGAAGGAACGTACATTGAAGATAGTAACTGCAACCAATACCATAACCACTTTGTCAACTCTGTAGAAAAGAAAGAGGTAAACACAAGCATTGCCATAAAGGCTTACCACTCTGTCAACCTTGCAGAGAAGGAAAAAGTGAATAGTAAGCAATGTCATACCCCTTCTGCAACCCTAAAAAGAAGAAAAAGGATAAGATAAAGCAATGTCATAATCACTCTTCCATTTCAATAAAGTTTGCCCAAGGCAAGGGCGATACATAGTAGCTAGTGTGAGCAACAAGGAAACCAACACATAGTAATATAAATACCAAGAAGGCAATGATATTCAAAAAGCGTGAATTTTAGTTCATTTATTCTTTAAAAATATTGATATATATTTTTTGTAAGCATTTTCTACTATTATATAAAATACATTCGTTGTGATCAAATGATGCTTATTTACAATAGAAACAAAATTCTAGACATGATTAACAATTATCAAAGCATAATGATATAATGAATGTTGTTGTAACTCTTCTAAATAATACAATATATAGACTGAGCTAATCTTCTCTATGGCACATACAATACACGTTTTAATTTGTTCTATCCTTGATGATGGTTTTATTGAATAATTTTATAAAACTGGCGGTACAGTATACATATACTACGCGCGTTTAGGCATAGCCTTCCTCAGGGATCCGTCTCAGTGAATTCTACAAGAATGAAATATAACAACAAAGAAATGGTTTCAATGCCCACACAAAAGCTTATACTTGATAAAAAACATAAGGGAAATATCACCGCAAGAAACTCATAGCATGGATGTACATAGAGCAGACCCTGAGGAGTTGTCAGAATATACAGAACATCATAATAAAAGAGTTTTAGAAAATAGACCAATAATAAGTTTAAAATGACACCCAAAGATGTGAAAATAAAAGTGCATATTTCTTTCCGTGAAATAAGTGCAACCCAAGAAGACTGAATTAGTACAGTATAAATTTCTACTTTTTATGTCTAGATTAGTTTACCTCTATGAATCTGGGTGTATGGGAATCCAATAATTCATTGTGGTAGAGAAGATAGACTCCAGATAAAAATACTCAGTTTAGATAGTGTCTCCTATGTAGAAATGCAGAGACTAGTTTAGCCAACTATCCTACATTATTCATGTAAATAAAATTATAATTCTATCAGGTGTAAGGGATTCACGTTACCGTTATAATGGTGCGCTCAAGGCGATCCGGTAACTATATCGTACAGTAGGGATTTTCCACGCATATATGTGGAGAGATTTAAAACAGAAAACTGCGGCCAAGATTCTCTATAGAGAAAACAAATATTAAACCATGTAAGGGTAAGAGGGGGACATTAACCTTATATTTAATTCGCTATTAACGAGTAATATCGGTAGATGAAAATGCCTTACCCTTCAGCCTGCAACAATAGTTATATTTAGCTGTTGATCCACATCGTTCTTTATGAGCGTTAGTTGTATGGTTAAAATGTAGTTGATCTCTTGTATAGAGACTCACTCTGAGAAAGAGACAAAGATAGTATGTAATCAATCCTTACTCTATTCTATTTATTGTCAGTGAAATTCTATTCAAAGGAGATTAATTGCTGTATCGGTCTAAAACCACAGGGACAAGAAACACTCTTTAGGTGGGTAAAACACATTTTAACCGTGCTAATGCAGCTAGAGAATTTACATGCTATGGCACTCTATAAGTATTTGTATTATTAATATCAGACCTATATATTCCCTGTGGTGAGGATTTACACTATAGCGCTCTATGGTTTTAAGATTATTTCTAATGTAGGGCCTATTTAGTCTCCATAACTTGACAGTATAGTAGAGTAACAATATAAAATAGTTTTTCTTTATAGCCTATTCTTTGTCAGGTAGCTAAGCGTCTAACGATGGCAGGATAGACTATTGGGATCGCTGAAAGGGCGAGCTGCGATGCCTCACATACCTTCTCTTACTTCGATAAAGCGTCTCACTCGATCTTCGGCTTGTTCGGTGATGCAGACTGACTAATGAAACTGGTGGTTTAAATCTTACCGCGTACCGGACATGACGTGATGCACACCTGGGCTACGGGATAAAATAGACCTAAACACTAGTACGATATATGCGCACCTTGGCGGCCATTTTAGATGAGTATATTTAACGGAAAAGTGAAAACGGTAAAAATATTTGGATATGATTGCCATCATGTCCAAACAGATATCAGTGAACTTAGGGAGACTTTTTTGCGATATTCTTGAATTCAAGCGTGTCCCAAAAGTAAAAATAAAATTAAAATACAACGAATCCTCATAATGCTGGTGTTGCTGTTTTACCCCTGCCTCAAGATGTTCCTCATGAATAAGCAGTATAACGATATGGCGACTAACTTGTCAGCCATATTGGAAGATGTTGGTAAAGTTCTGGTCTATATAGAGAAACCGTTGTGAGTCTCACTAGAACAGTAAACTATAGAGCACATGACAGCAGGTCTGTATATTTACTTAGAATGTAAAGGAAAAAAGCAGGGAATTTATTAATATGATACTTATAAATCGGACAATGGAAGTGTTTAATTGTGCAAAATGCTGGCCTGTAATAATACAAAATTTACAGCTCAATAAAATAGATATTCAGAACTTCGAAAATGGAATACAATGAGAATGTAATCATTGTATTTAATTGCTTAGTGCCAAGGAATCTCAGAATTGAGTCCTGCAGTGGCCGTACCTAGCATGAAAATCCAAAGACCTCCCTCCGTTTTCTGATTGTTTCAGTGTTAGAGCCTGGTCTGTATTGTATTTTCTCCAAAATGAACCATTGTATATCTTCTGAAGTGTGTTGATTGTCAATATAGTGTTGGACAATAGGTGCTGTTATTTTTTCGTTTTGACTGCAGATCTATGCTCAGTCAAACGAATGTTTAAGGATCTAGCAGTTTCCCCAACATAGCCTAAATTGCATGGACAAAGCAGTAAATAGATTATGTCTTTTGTTTTGCAGTTGTACAAGCCTTTAGGTCTAATAACTTGTCCGTTAAATTCTAATTCTGACCTTTCTATCGCTTGTGGACATGATTTACATGTGTTACAGCGGAAATTGCCTGTAACCGGATTAGGTCCATCTATAGATCTCTGTGTGAATTGGGTGGTAGTTTTCAACCTTGAATGTACCACATGATCTTTTAAGTTACTGTTTCTCCGGTAAGCAAACAGGGGTTTTGGTAATTTTTCAGAGTTGGGACGATTGATGTTTAAAATGTGCCAACTGGAACAGACCGCTTGTCTGATTCTTTCATTCGCCATGGAATGTCGAGTCACGAATACGGTCGATGTATTAGTTTTGACAGCACTGTTTGTCAACAAATGTTGTCTATCGTAAACTCGTGCTCGTTTCATAGAGTCTCTGATTAATTTTTTGGGGTAACCACGTGTGAGAAATTTTTCTTTCATGCTTACTGCTTTTATGTCAAAATCTTTAATGCTCGTGCAGTTCCGACGTAGGCGGAGGAACTGCCCAAAGGGTATGCTGTTTTTTTGTGCAGGAGGGTGAAAGCTGGTATAATGGAGCAAGGTGTTACGTGCTGTGGGCTTAGTGTACAGATCGACACCCAATCTTCCGTCCACATGTTTGATGACAATATCCAAGAAGTCGACTTGGGTTCTGTTAGTGTTACATGTGAAACGTATGTTGTGATCACATAAATTTAGCCATTCTAAAAACATGGTCAATGTTTCAGAGATGTCTGTCCAAATGAAAAAGATATCGTCTATATAACGTGACCATTTGGTCACTGATTCAAAGAATGGTGCTATTTCATTGTGGATGAATCGTTTTTCAAATTTGGTCATGTATATATTTGCCACAGTGGGGCGCAAGAGGCCCCCATACTGACTCCTTTAGTCTGTTTGTAGAGGTTGCCATTAAATTCAAAAACATTGTCCTCTAGGACTATGCGTAAACATTCCAAGATGAAAATCTTAGAACATGAGATTTTATTTTCCATCATAAACCAATTAACAGCTTCAAGAGCTCCTTCTATAGGGATATTACTATATAATGCTTCTATGTCTAAAGTCACCATTATATGTGCATTCGTGTAGAAGATGGTGTTTTCTATAAGGTTAATAATATGTCTGGTGTCCTGGACATAGGAGGGTATTTTAGATACATATGGGCGGAGGATGGCATCAATGTATTTCGACAGAGGTTCTGTCACCGAACCGATGGTTGTGACTATCGGTCTATATGGTGGATCCGTTTGATGTTTATGTATCTTGGGAATACCATAAATGCTGGCCATTTTCGGATTTTGTACATTAAGATACATATGTTCTTTTTCACATATATTGTTATCTTTAAGAGCCACATTAGTCAATCTTTTGATCTTTTTACTCGTATTGATAGTGGGATCACATTGTATAGGTCGATAGAATTCAGTATCGCCTAACATGATTTCCATGTTTCTGATGTAGGTGGTAGTATCTAAAACTACTATACCACCTCCCTTGTCGCAATTTTTGATGGTAATCGATGTAGTCTGTTTCAAGTCAGTCATGGCTTGATATTCTTCCTTGCTGAGATTGTAGGGAGTTTTAGGGACGTGTTTGATGATTGTCATGAATTTCTCATATAATACCCTTTCAAATACCGCGATTTCAGGAGGAAGTTGATCTAACTGCAGGGTAAAGACGGATTTTGGTGCTAACCCTGAACTGTTATTGTCGGTGTCTCTATTCTCTACCTGCCAAAAAGATTTTAAGTCGGACTTTACGAAGGAAAGCCATCAAATCAGACATGAGTTCAAATTTGTTTAGGCCTGAATGAGGTACATATGATAAACCTTTGGCTAGGAGTGTATGGGTAGCTAAAGAAAGAGCAGTGGTGCTAAGATTGAAAATGGGGATCATATTCCCTCCCTCCAGTACTGGGCATTTCGTGTGACCAGATACTGGTTGTGGTCCATCTGTTGATTTCCCCTGAATCGCGGCTGGTATTGTGTCCGCCAATTGTTTCTCCTGGAGAAGCGTCTCTCTAAAAAAGGCTGTACAGCTCGTTGGGGTCTGGCATTGTATTGGTTTCCCCTCTGATTGTATTGATCATATTGATTATTAGGATACTCATTATCTGAGTCCGAACTGTCCGAAATTAATGTACCTGCAGCCTGTCTGCTAGGGGGAGTTCTTAGTTATCTTCATTCTTAGGTAGCCGTTAGGAGCCACAGATTTTACATATTGAGATCTTGTGTTGTCATCTGTTTCTGATCTGTTTTCTACATAGCTTTCCCCTTTTTTTGTTTTGTTTATTGCACAGAATTTTATTAATCAATTCTGCACTTATATACTTTCTTTTCTTTTATATATCATGGCCAATCTTCCAACATTTGGATTTACAGATGAAGATTTTGCTTCTATGGTAGGAACTGCAACTGGATTTGGCCAACAAACGACAAATACTGATAAAAACGATGACTTAATACAGTTACTAGCATTAAAAAAGAAAATTAAACGTATTGAGCTGCATGGCCAATACATGTTGGAGTATCTTAGGGCAGGAGTCATCCCCCAAGGGCTTAAAGTCAGAAATATACCAGGACTATTTGTTCAGATCAAGCAATTCCTGGAAAAATGGTCATTGATTGCCAATCGTTGTTCTCGCGATTTTATGATGTTGATCGTTGAGACAGCCAAAGAAGTTATGCAACAATTGGCTTTAGAGATCACTGAACTTGAATGTAAAATCAAAAGTTCCTTGGTAATAGAGGATGTTAAAAAGAAACTAGATCACATAGACAGAGATTTTCAATCTTATACTGAATATTTAACTAAAAGAAAAATGGACAAACTGAAAAAGGATATACGTTTCTTCAGCAAAGAAAACACCTACCCATATCTTAAGGAGAACTACTACACTCAAACAGAGCAATTTCCCAATGAACAAAACAATTCCAGATCTTATAACCGGAAAATTACCACATTTTCGGACAGTTCGGACTCAGATAATGAGAATCCTAATAATCAATATGATCAATACAATCAGAGGGGAAACCAATACAATGCCAGACCCCAACGAGCTGTACAGCCTTTTTTAGAGAGACGCTTCTCCAGGAGAAACAATTGGCGGACACAATACCAGCCGCGATTCAGGGGAAATCAACAGATGGACCACAACCAGTATCTGGTCACACGAAATGCCCAGTACTGGAGGGAGGGAATATGATCCCCATTTTCAATCTTAGCACCACTGCTCTTTCTTTAGCTACCCATACACTCCTAGCCAAAGGTTTATCATATGTACCTCATTCAGGCCTAAACAAATTTGAACTCATGTCTGATTTGATGGCTTTCCTTCGTAAAGTCCGACTTAAAATCTTTTTTTGGCAGGTAGAGAATAGAGACACCGACAATAACAGTTCAGGGTTAGCACCAAAATCCGTCTTTACCCCGCAGTTAGATCAACTTCCTCCTGAAATCGCGGTATTTGAAAGGGTATTATATGAGAAATTCATGACAATCATCAAACACGTCCCTAAAACTCCCTACAATCTCAGCAAGGAAGAATATCAAGCCATGACTGACTTGAAACAGACTACATCGATTACCATCAAAAATTGCGACAAGGGAGGTGGTATAGTAGTTTTAGATACTACCACCTACATCAGAAACATGGAAATCATGTTAGGCGATACCGAATTCTATCGACCTATACAATGTGATCCCACTATCAATACGAGTAAAAAGATCAAAAGATTGACTAATGTGGCTCTAAAAGATAACCATATATGTGAAAAAGAACATATGTATCTTAATGTACAAAATCCGAAAATGGCCAGCATTTATGGTATTCCCAAGATACATAAACATCAAACGGATCCCCCATATAGACCGATAGTCACAACCATCGGTTCGGTGACAGAACCTCTGTCGAAATACATTGATGCCATCCTCCGCCCATATGTATCTAAAATACCCTCCTATGTCCAGGACACCAGACATATTATTAACCTTATAGAGAACACCATCTTCTACACGAATGCACATATAATGGTGACTTTAGACATAGAAGTATTATATAGTAATATCCCTATAGAAGGAGCTCTTGAAGCTGTTAATTGGTTTATGATGGAAAATAAAATCTCATGTTCTAAGATTTTCATCTTGGAATGTTTACGCATAGTCCTAGAGGACAATGTTTTTGAATTTAATGGCAACCTCTACAAACAGACTAAAGGAGTCAGTATGGGGGCCTCTTGCGCCCCCACTGTGGCAAATATATACATGGCCAAATTTGAAAAACGATTCATCCACAATGAAATAGCACCATTCTTTGAATCAGTGACCAAATGGTCACGTTATATAGACGATATCTTTTTCATTTGGACAGACATCTCTGAAACATTGACCATGTTTTTAGAATGGCTAAATTTATGTGATCACAACATACGTTTCACATGTAACACTAACAGAACCCAAGTCGAATTCTTGGATATTGTCATCAAACATGTGGACGGAAGATTGGGTGTCGATCTGTACACTAAGCCCACAGCACGTAACACCTTGCTCCATTATACCAGCTTTCACCCTTCTGCACAAAAAAACAGCATACCCTTTGGGCAGTTCCTCCGCCTACGACGGAACTGCACGAGCATTAAAGATTTTGACATAAAAGCAGTAAGCATGAAAGAAAAATTTCTCACACGTGGTTACCCCAAAAAATTAATCAGAGACTCTATGAAACGAGCACGATTTTACGATAGACAACATTTGTTGACAAACAGTGCTGTCAAAACTAATACATCGACCGTATTCGTGACTTGACATTCCATGGCGAATGAAAGAATCAGACAAGCGGTCTGTTCCAGTTGGCACATTTTAAACATCAATCGTCCCAACTCTGAAAAATTACCAAAACCCCTGTTTGCTTACCGGAGAAACAGTAACTTAAAAGATCATGTGGTACATTCAAGGTTGAAAACTACCACCCAATTCACACAGAGATCTATAGATGGACCTAATCCGGTTACAGGCAATTTCCGCTGTAACACATGTAAATCATGTCCACAAGCGATAGAAAGGTCAGAATTAGAATTTAACGGACAAGTTATTAGACCTAAAGGCTTGTACAACTGCAAAACAAAAGACATAATCTATTTACTGCTTTGTCCATGCAATTTAGGCTATGTTGGGGAAACTGCTAGATCCTTAAACATTCGTTTGACTGAGCATAGATCTGCAGTCAAAACGAAAAAAATAACAGCACCTATTGTCCAACACTATATTGACAATCAACACACTTCAGAAGATATACAATGGTTCATTTTGGAGAAAATACAATACAGACCAGGCTCTAACACTGAAACAATCAGAAAACGGAGGGAGGTCTTTTGGATTTTCATGCTAGGTACGGCCACTGCAGGACTCAATTCTGAGATTCCTTGGCACCAAGCAATTAAATACAATGATTAAATTCTCATTGTATTCCATTTTCGAAGTTCTGAATATCTATTTTATTGAGCTGTAAATTTTGTATTATTACAGGCCAGCATTTTGCACAATTAAACACTTCCATTGTCCGATTTATAAGTATCATATTAATAAATTCCCTGCTTTTTTCCTTTACATTCTAAGTAAATATACAGACCTGCTGTCATGTGCTCTATAGTTTACTGTTCTAGTGAGACTCACGACGGTTTCTCTATATAGACCAGAACTTTACCAACATCTTCCAATATGGCTGACAAGTTAGTCGCCATATCGTTATACTGCTTATTCATGAGGAACATCTTGAGGCAGGGGTAAAACAGCAACACCAGCATTATGAGGATTCGTTGTATTTTAATTTTATTTTTACTTTTGGGACACGCTTGAATTCAAGAATATCGCAAAAAGTCTCCCTAAGTTCACTGATATCTGTTTGGACATGATGGCAATCATATCCAAATATTTTTACCGTTTTCACTTTTCCGTTAAATATACTCATCTAAAATGGCCGCCAAGGTGCGCATATATCGTACTAGTGTTTAGGTCTATTTTATCCCGTAGCCCAGGTGTGCATCACGTCATGTCCGGTACGCGGTAAGATTTAAACCACCAGTTTCATTAGTCAGTCTGCATCACCGAACAAGCCGAAGATCGAGTGAGACGCTTTATCGAAGTAAGAGAAGGTATGTGAGGCATCGCAGCTCGTCCTTTTAGCGATCCCAATAGTCTATCCTGCCATCGTTAGACGCTTAGCTACCTGACAAAGAATAGGCTATAAAGAAAGCTATTTTATATTGTTACTCTACTATACTGTCAAGTTATAAAGACTAAATAGGCCCTACATTAGAAATAATCTTAAAACCATAGAGCGCTATAGTGTAAATCCTCACCACAGGGAATATATAGGTCTGATATTAATAATACAAATACTTATAGAGTGCCATAGCATGTAAATTCTCTAGCTGCATTAGCACGATTAAAATGTGTTTTACCCACCTAAAGAGTGTTTCTTGTCCCTGTGGTTTTAGACCGATACAGCAATTAATCTCCTTTGAATAGAATTTCCATGACAATAAATAGAATAGAGTAAGGATTGATTACATACTATCTTTGTCTCTTTCTCAGAGTGAGTCTCTATACAAGAGATCAACTACATTTTAACCATCCAACTAACGCTCATAAAGAACGATGTGGATCAACAGCTAAATATAACTATTGTTGCAGGCTGAAGGGTAAGGCATTTTCATCTACCGATATTACTCGTTAATAGCGAATTAAATATAAGGTTAATGTCCCCTCTTACCCTTACATGGTTTAATATTTGTTTTCTCTATAGAGAATCTTGGCCGCAGTTTTCTGTTTTAAATCTCTCCACATATATGCGTGGAAAATCCCTACTGTACGATATAGTTACCGGATCGCCTTGAGCGCACCATTATAACGGTAACGTGAATCCCTTACACCTGATAGAATTATAATTTTATTTACATGAATAATGTAGGATAGTTGGCTAAACTAGTCTCTGCATTTCTACATAGGAGACACTATCTAAACTGAGTATTTTTATCTGGAGTCTATCTTCTCTACCACAATGAATTATTGGATTCCCATACACCCAGATTCATAGAGGTAAACTAATCTAGACATAAAAAGTAGAAATTTATACTGTACTAATTCAGTCTTCTTGGGTTGCACTTATTTCACGGAAAGAAATATGCACTTTTATTTTCACATCTTTGGGTGTCATTTTAAACTTATTATTGGTCTATTTTCTAAAACTCTTTTATTATGATGTTCTGTATATTCTGACAACTCCTCAGGGTCTGCTCTATGTACATCCATGCTATGAGTTTCTTGCGGTGATATTTCCCTTATGTTTTTTATCAAGTATAAGCTTTTGTGTGGGCATTGAAACCATTTCTTTGTTGTTATATTTCATTCTTGTAGAATTCACTGAGACGGATCCCTGAGGAAGGCTATGCCTAAACGCGCGTAGTATATGTATACTGTACCGCCAGTTTTATAAAATTATTCAATAAAACCATCATCAAGGATAGAACAAATTAAAACGTGTATTGTATGTGCCATAGAGAAGATTAGCTCAGTCTATATATTGTATTATTTAGAAGAGTTACAACAACATTCATTATATCATTATGCTTTGATAATTGTTAATCATGTCTAGAATTTTGTTTCTATTGTAAATAAGCATCATTTGATCACAACGAATGTATTTTATATAATAGTAGAAAATGCTTACAAAAAATATATATCAATATTTTTAAAGAATAAATTAACTAAAATTCACGCTTTTTGAATATCATTGCCTTCTTGGTATTTATATTACTATGTGTTGGTTTCCTTGTTGCTCACACTAGCTACTATGTATCGCCCTTGCCTTGGGCAAACTTTATTAAATTGTATATTTTCCTTGTAGATAGGCAATATCACTTTGTATACAGGGGCCCCGTTCTTTTTCCAAATTAAAATAATCACTCTTCCAACCAGAAAGAAAGAGAAGGTATAGGAGGCTGGCTTAGTATATGGTGCACGCTTATGTAAGTGTAGCACCCTGCTCTAATCCAGACAACCCTTATGATGATTTTAGTGGTCTTAGATAATCTTAGAAAGCTCTCTAAGTCGTAACTGTGGAGAGCAGCCTTCAGGCTTAGTTCAGAAGGAGTGTAAAGCAGCTTGTTTTACCAATACTTAATCTTATAGTATAGGTTAAGTGAAAAAGAACCACACAGTGTAGTTATAAAAAAATATGTATTTATTATTAACACTTAATAATACAATGTAGCATCTCCTACCTGGAGAAATAAACACAATACACACAATACTTTGTCAACAGAATACGTAAGTAGCACCGAATACACAGTGGTCTCCAGGGGAAGACCAAACCGTATACTAAAATAGTGGAATGCGAACCACGGCTCAAGTCGAGAGTTGGACCCAGAAGAGTCGGGAATCCAATGAACCATCCAAGGTGAGTATCTAGGAACCCCACGGAAGTTGTGTGCAGTGTGGGAACCACGACTCAAGTCAAGAAAACGTAGAAGAGCTGGGGACCCAAGGAACCACCCTATGTGAGTATCTAGAAACCTCATGGAAGCCGTGTGCAGAGTGGGAACACGACTGCGTGCTTAATGTTAGTCAAAAGGTAAGTTGCAGTTGCAATTTTAAAGAAGGACGCTTCCCAGTGGACCCTGAAGAAACCCCGTGGAGGACGGAAAGTTGGAGAGCCACCCTACCCGTGGATACCCCAGGAACCAGGATGCCTACACCAGGTAAGCCGGGTGCATAGGTGCGAAGTGGTGTCAGAAACCGCCGTAGGCCACAATGGAGGACTTCAGGAAGATGCTGCTGATGAAGAAGTTGAGAAGAGTCCGGTGGATCCCAGAGGTGGATTCGAAGTGAGAGGTACCTGCAAGCAGAGGGGCTCCCTGAACTGGTTTGAATGGGAGTATGCAAGGAGGGCACCGAATGTGCCCTTCAAGCAGTCTCAGTGGCGCTGTCAAGCGCCCCCACTCTGCCTCAATACACTAAGTCCTGTCTTGGAGGTGGTCACTCCTCCCTGTGACAGGAAACCTATTGTCCTGCCTACCCTGCTCGAGCTTGGCTCAGCAGCAGGCAGGCAGAATCGTGTCTCTAGTCGGCAGCAGCCATAGTTTGCTGTCCGAGTCTAGAAGACTGGTACCGGGAGCACTGAGGGCTTACCGGAGGAGCTTTACAGTGCATGGAATCATACCTCCCACATGGGGGTATGATTCCTACATGTTTGATACCAAACATGACAGGGTTTGTTACAGCCAGTTTAGAGATAGCCATCGCTTAATGATGCATGGCCACTCTATGTATCTTATGGCTGATGCACTTACAACCCGGGAGAATGGACTCCGAAGGTTGTAGGGGTGTCCTGCTCATGCAGGGGCACCCTCAAAATTAGAACCGCGCACCCTGCCTTCAGGATTGAAAGGCCTGCCTTAGGGGTGACTGATAGGTTTTAAGTGCAGTGACCTTAGATATAAGGAAACATATCTGTTCTACGTGGTGCTAGCACCAGCTTACACAGGCTGAAATGGCAGGCCTGTAGTCACAATTTAGGTGGTCTCTCATGGGTGGCATAATACATGCTTCCGCTCATGGGAGACCCCTGGTGTACCTATGCCCTGGGTACCGCAGTACCATATACTAGGGACTTATCAGGCTACACCAGCAGCCAATTTGGCGTGTACCAAAGTACTCACCATGTCCAATTTAGGGAGGGAGCACAGAGACTGAGGTCCTGATTAGCAGGACCCCAGTCAGACTAGTCAGAAAAACACAGCAACACCAGGCAAAAAGTGGGGTTAACCATGCAGAAGGGTCCTACCTTCCTACAGAAGGTAAGGATAAGCAATGCCATAACCATTCCACCAACCATAAAGAGAAAGTAAAGCTAAGCAGTGCCATAGCCCCTCTGCCAACCTCAAAGGAGGAGGAGGAGGTAAGGCTAAGCAATGCCACTCTGCCAATCCTAAACAGTTTGCATTCCACTTTCTCAATATATGGTTTGGTCTGTCCCCGGAGACCACTGTATTTTGTGCTTACTTACCTGTTTGACCAATTGAAGAAGTGTTGTGTATTTGTGTTTATATCTCCGGGTAAGAGATATACCAATGTGTTAGTGGGTGTTGTGTAATTAATAGACATATTTTTATAACTACACTGTGTGATTATTTTTCGTTTAACCTACACTACATTATTAGATCCTGTAAAACAAGCTGCTTAACACTCCTTCGGGATTACGCCTGAAGGCTGCTCTTCACAGTTACCACTCTTAGAGAGCTTTCTATGGCTTTCTAAGACCACTAAAATCACCATAAGGGTTCTCTGGATTAGTGTAAGGTGCTTCACTTAAATAAGTAATACAAAAGGGGATGATGGACGGAACGTTTGAGCCAATCAAACACTCACCCCCAGTCAACTGATCTGGGTTTAATCCATCATCATTCTTTAGCTCACTCCACCACCCCAGTTCAGACATGGCCATATGCAAATCAGTCTGACCCTGTGCCTCATGGGAACAGTCCAGCACGAACTGCCAAGCCATGTCTTCCCTGGACCGGAAACAAGCATCCTAGGACCGGTTTCTGGCATTCCAGCCGTCATCAGCCAGGCTTGCTTGAATCCAGTGGCAAAGTGAGCAAGGGACCCACGTCTGGGCATACCCCCGCCAACTTAATAAGTAAGCACTGTTGGAACCGGGGTTACCGAGTCCGACACGGTAGCATGGCGTGAAGCGGGAAAGGCACGCGAAGGCAATGTGTAAGGCAGTTGTGCAGCACACTCTCACTTTGACTCACAAATGCGAACGCAATAACAGGACACCACACCAGGCTTTTGTATTTAAAATCAAGATCTTTTATAAATAAATTAAGTTGGCATCAGTTAAGGCAGGTTAATTCAGATCTACATTCAAATTCATTAAATTATTCAACTGGTGCACATTTTAAATAAAGCTGCATAGCTCATCAACATTGAAGGCCACTAAGAGGCCGCAGGAATTATCTCCTACACGTAGCACTTAATAATGATCTCAAGGTACGTTAATAAAACAGGGGCCTAGACATGCAGTTCACTTTAGCATATTCAATTTACTTAAAAGAAGGCTTTTCACTTTGCATTGAAATAGGCCTGCATTGATCTAGGCGTGCCCACATTCAGTACAGTGGGCGTCGCAATTCCAGTACACCTGCAACATAAAACACTGCAACTCTTGGCGGTGTACACTTCAGCTTACTTCAATTAATCACTTTCCCCCTGTGGTAAAGACTTGGCAGTTATCAACATAGGCCTAGGTAGTAATTACAATAGGCATCTGCATTAAATTACTAAACACTGTGGGGAACCCCTCAACATGTCCCGTATTCTGGGGCTTTTGTGTCCCTCAGGGGTTAATTCTAGGCTAGGCCCACTCCTCTCCGGGGCCTCGCCTCATGGGGAAAGTTACACGGTTCATTTAGGGGTTAACGGTGGCCCCCGGCCCCCAGTGGCGTTTTTGTGGGCCCTAGGGGCCTCCTGGGCTCACCTTGTGCTCGGTCGTTGGTCGCGCTTCTTAGCGACTGGCTAACTCCAGGCCCGGCCCGTATTCTGGAGGGCGGGGCCCGGTCGGGATACCTCGGCCTTCTGGCCGGAATGACGGGTCGTTGCGGGGCCGGGATCACCTTCCTCCGGCCCCCGGGATCAAGGGGATGCAGCTGCGGCACGTTGCGGGGGCTGGGATCTCACTCCTCCAGCCCCCGGGATCAGGTAAGTGCTTGTGCGCAGGCTCGGGGTCTTGGGGAAGGGAGCGGGAGCCGGCAGTCCTCTCCGGCCGGCTCCCCGTCTCCCTCTGCACTGCCGGCTCTTCCCGGGCCTCCGTCGGCGCTGGGGGCGTGACCGGGGCCGGCGCCCAATCGCTGCGCGGCCTTCCTGGGGTCACGCCCGGCGACCCCGGTTGCCTGGAGACGGCGTCGGCGGGGCCGGGAGGCCGCGTTGATCGCGCTGGCGATTTCTTGGGCCGCAACGGCGGCGGGGGCAATCTCTTCGGCCGCGACGGCGGCAGGGGCACTTCTTCGGCCGCGACGGCGGCAGGGGCACTTCTTCGGCCGCGACGGCGGCAGGGGCAATAAGCAGAGGCTTCGGTGAGGGCGCGGACGGTGCACCTCACCACAGAAACTCGAGGGGCTTCCCTCACCTCAGCGCTCCCCTCGGTGAGGGCGCGACGGCGCACCTCACCTCACGGCACTTCTCCTCAGGCGGCGACGGCCGCGGCGGTGATCTCTGCACAAGGTCAGTGACCTGGGGGTGCCAGAAAGCAGGACGCACCAGCAGCCTGTGGGCAGGGCTGACTGGGAAAGTACTTGGGGGCAGCCCAGTAGTAGGCAGGAATAGTGAGGGGGTGAAGGTCTAGCGCTACAGGGTACGGCGCTTTACCTGGTGATCCCCAGTTGGGCAGTTTAGGCTTCAGGCCTGGCAGGACGGTCAGGCCTCCTCAAGTTAAGGTGTCTTGCGACTGCTCCAGCTTGGTTGCTTCTTAGGCGCTTCTGGTGATGAGTTTCTTGTCAGAAGTTCCTTAGTATAAGTTTCTTGTCAGAGTTTCTTGTCAGAAGTTTCTTGTCATGAGGGGGGGAATGAGTTGGTGGTCTGGGAGTGCTTGATGTTCCTCCCCGCACGCTGAAGGTGGTTCCCTGGGTCCCCTCACACTGGGCAAGGTCAGTGGGTGGTGGGCGTTCCTCAGCTATCTTACTACAGCAGGGCCTCAGTCCTGTCAGCAGCAGTAGTGTAGGTCTCCCCCTAGGCCCTAAAGCCTATACTCCGGCGGAGGTTCTCCCAGGTTCAGTGGTGCCTCATCAACTGACTAGAAAGTTTTCCCTCCAAGCCTTTTATACTCCTAGGTCAGGTGACTCTCCCAAAGGCGGCAAAACATAACTCCTCCCACAGCCCGGAAGGTTCTAGAACCTTCTACATGCCTGGCTATGTGGCCCAGAGGCGGGGATGGAATGGATACTGTATCCCTCTACCCCAGCCTGACCCTGGCTACTAGTGTGTATGCGTGTCAGGCCCCTCTGCAGTAGCAGGGGCCTGTGGCAGCCATCTTGAGTGAGAGAGAGCACCTGCACCTCAGCACTGGCTAGCAGTGGCAAGGTGCCCAGAGACCTAGGTCCAGTAAAAATATGGTGGCAAAAAGGAGGCGAAAAAGGAAAAAAACAGGGAAAGACCACCCTAGGGCTGACAGGTCTAACACGCGTCCCCCCAGCCGAAAGAGGGGAGAGCTTCCCAACCTCTAGGGAGTTCTCTTCGCTAAGGCGGAAAAACCGGGAGAGACCGTCAGCGTTGGCGTGGTCTACACCGGGTCGATGTTCCACCCGAAAGTCCATCCCCTGGAGGGAAATGGACCACCTCAACAATTTGGGGTTTTCGCCTCTCATCTGCATGAGCCAGCGAAGGGGTCTGTGGTCGGTCTGGATCAGGAAGTGACAACCAAAAAGGTATGGCCTCATCTTCTTTACAGCCCAAACCACAGCAAAGGCTTCTCGTTCGATGGTACTCCACCGCTGTTCCCGGGGGAGTAGTCTTCGGGAAATGAAGGCCACTGGCTGGTCTTGGCCATCGTCATTCAGCTGCGAGAGCACAGCTCCTATGCCATGCTCAGAAGCGTCTGTCTGTACAATAAATTCCCGTCCAAAGTCTGGAGTCCTGAGCACCGGTGCGGTGCACATTGCACGTTTGAGGGTCTCAAAGGCTTCCTGGCAGGCAGCCGTCCAGATGACTCTGCGTGGCTGCTTCTTTGAAGTCAATTCCGTCAATGGGCCCACGATGGTTCCATAACCCTTGACGAACCGGCGGTAATACCCCGTGAGGCCGAGAAAAGCCCGGACCTCTGTTTGGGTCTTGGGGGCTCCCAGGCCAAGATGGTCTCAATCTTGGCTTGGAGGGGTTGCACCTTACCTCCGCCCACCAGATGTCCCAGGTACACGACAGATCCCTGTCCAATCTGGCACTTGCTGGCCTTAATGGTTAAACCAGCCCGTTGCAAAGCCTGTAGCACCTCCTGGAGATGCTCCAGATGGTCCTCCCAGCTGCTACTGAAGACAGCTATGTCATCCAGGTAGGCAGCAGAGAAGGCCTCTAGGCCAGACAGCACCTGGTTCACCAACCGCTGGAAAGTGGCTGGAGCATTTTTCAACCCGAAGGGCATCACTCGAAATTGAAAGTGGCCCTCGGGGGTGGAGAACGCAGTCTTCTCCCTTGCTCCTTCCGCCATGGCTATCTGCCAATAGCCTGACGTCAAATCAATGGTACTCAAATACCGGGCTGCTCCCAGCCGGTCAATGAGCTCATCCGCCCGAGGGATCGGGTGAGCGTCGGTCTTAGTGACTGAGTTGAGTCCACGGTAATCCACACAGAACCGAAGTTCTGGTGTGGTGCCCGGTGGGGCCGCTTTCGGCACCAACACCACCGGACTAGCCCAAGGGCTACTGGAAGGCTCAATCACTCCCAGTTCTAGCATCTTGGTAACCTCACCCTGGATACTAGCCTTGACTTTATCGGACAGCCGGTAAGACTTGGTTTTTACTGGCGGACTGTCCCCTGTGTCCACATCATGGGTACACATGTGCGTGTTTCCAGGCGTGAGGGAGAACAACGAGGTGTACTGCCCCAAGACCTGGCGGCAGTCCCTCTGTTGCTCTGGGGTCAAGGATGGGGCGAGGACCACTCCCTCTACTGAACCATCCTTCTCATGGGCCGCCCGAAGGTCTGGAAGAGGCTCACTCTCCTCCTCCTCACTTCCATCAGTTATCATTAGGAGAGTGAGTTCTGAACGCTCCTGGTGGGGCTTCAGGTGGTTGACGTGGAACACCCTGTGGGGTTGACGTGGGGTCTTCACATCGACGACATATGTGGTCTGGCCTTTCCTTTCCAAGATCTCAAACGGCCCAGTCCACCGGTCCTGGAGGGCGCTAAGCTCTCCTGGCTCCATGACCCACACCTTCTGTCCAGCGTCTAACTCGACCGTCCGCGCGTTCCGGTCATACCATTTCTTCATGACGGCTTGACTTGCCTCTAGATTGTCCGAGGCCTCTTTCCACAGCTTGGCCACCTGGCTGCGGAATGCCACATCACGGGGAAGCTTCGAGGAAGACTTCTCCCACCCCTCCTTGACAAGACTGAGGGGCCCCCGAACGGGGTGGCCATAGAGCAGCTCAAAGGGGCTGAAACCGACCCCCTTCTGCGGCACCTCTCGGTAGGAGAAGAGCAGACAGGGTAAGAGGACGTCCCACTTTCTTCTCAAGTCCTCGGGTAGGCTCCTGATCATTCCCTTCAAGGTTTTGTTAAAGCGCTCCACGAGCCCGTTCGTCTGGGGGTGGTAAGGAGTGGAGAACCGGTAGGTCACTCCACACTCCTTCCACATGGCCTGCATGTAGGCCGACATGAAATTCGTGCCCCTATCTGACACCACGACCTTGGGGAATCCCACTCGGGTAAAAATCCCCATCAGGGCCCGCGCCACCACCGGTGCAGTGATGGTCCTCAGAGGGATTGCCTCCGGGTACCGGGTGGCGTGGTCTACCAGCACCAAAATGAACCTATGTCCTGCAGAAGTCGGCGGGTCCAATGGCCCGACAATGTCAATCCCTACCCGCTCAAAAGGGGTATCGACAACTGGGAGAGGTTCTAGAGGGACCTTCACTTTAGTCCCTGTCTTGCTGCTCGCTTGGCAAGTGGTGCAAGTCTTGCAAAAAGTGTCAGAAGTGACGCGCATCCTGGGCCAGTAAAAATGTGGGACTAGACGCGCAAACGTCTTGTCTTGGCCCAGGTGTCCTGCTAGTGGTATCTCGTGTGCCAACTCTAGCAGAAAGGCTCGGTAGCATTGGGGGACCACCACGGCTCGGGCGGACCCATGCACCGGAGCCTTAGGCTCACTGTAGAGGAGACCATCCTCCCAGTAGACATGGTAATTACCAGTCTCTGTTCCAGC
The DNA here is from genome assembly GCA_963921515.1 of Calotriton arnoldi. NCBI lineage: Eukaryota > Metazoa > Chordata > Amphibia > Caudata > Salamandridae > Calotriton > Calotriton arnoldi. The sequence goes on along the minus strand of CAWUFW010000899.1, from coordinate 1,629,773 downwards.
TGCTTGGGCTTCGGCCTGTTGCCGCATGCCTTCAAGCGTAGGGCACTCCTTCTGCGCCCGGCAAAATTCCTCCCGGGTAGGCCCTCCTTCCACCTGCCACTCTGCAGGGGTCGGCAGGTCCCCCACGGGAACACCAACCACCTCAGCGGATTCCGGGGTCACCTCTGCGGGCTCCCCATCCATCTCACCGGGTGTCTCCTCCTGGACATCTCCTCGTCCAGCAGTGGGCTGGGCCATTATTTCAGGCTCCAACCCGAGCTGAGTTCCTTGTCGGGCAGCCATGGACCGCGTGACAACGCAAGTCCATCCTGGTAATCCCAACATCTCAGCATGGGCATTGAACTCTACCTCCCTCCAGGCAGTATGTTCCAAGTCGTTGCCCAGCAGACAGTCAACTGGCATGGCAGGGCTCACCGCAACCTTCAACAGACCTGATACTCCTCCCCACTCAAAGGGAACTTGGGCCACGGGGTAATGACCCAGGCTATTATCAGCCATAACAACCGGGTGGAATTCCTCAGGAATCACCTGCTCTGGGGACACCAGCTGACGTCTCACCATCGTCATGCTGGCACCTGTGTCCCTCAGAGCCTCCACCTCCTCCCCGTTCACCAGGACCCTCTGCCGATACTTGGCAGTGTTCGCGGGTACCTGAACCCGTGGGATGATCTCTCTATCCCCCAGGGAAACTAAGGTCAAGCCTGTCCACTCACCTCCCCTACCTAGGGACAACTCCTTCTCAAGCGCTACACTGGCCACCCCGGGGCTCTTACCTCCTGTGGGGGCTGGGGTTCTCTTGCGACACTTGGGATCCCCCTTATAATGTCCAACCTCCCCGCACTCGTAGCACCGGACAGTTCTGGGCTGCTGACTCCTGTCAGGATAAGTGGGTTTCTGAGATCCAGATTGGGATGGGGAACCTACCCCTCTCCCAGGCAGTTTATTTTGGGGACCTTTAAAGAACTCCCTCTTTTTATCTCCCCCCTCTTTCTTCTGGGGAAGCCCCTGTCCACCTTTTCGGGGGGTCCGCCCTGGCTCCCTTGTGGGACACCCGAGTGCTGACCCACGTGTCTGCCTCCTCCGCAAGCTCCCTAGGATTGGTCAGCTTGCGGTCCACCAAGTACTGGCGCAGCTCTGGAAAACATTTCTCTAGGAGGTGCTCTCTCAAGAACAGGTCGTACAGCCCTTTGTAATTGTCAACGTTGCTGCCACGCACCCAACCCTCCAATGCCTTCCGGGCATAGTCAAAAAAATCTACCCAGTTTTGTGTGTGAAGCTTGTGGCTGTTGCGGAACTTTTGGCGGTACTTCTCTGGGGTGAGGCCAAACTTCTTGAGCAGGGCCTCCTTCATGATAGGGTAGTTAGTCTGCTCCCCCTTATCCAAAGTTAAAAGTGTGTCCCTTACTAGTGGAGGTATGTACCTATAAAGACCTCCCCCCCAGTAGCTCTCAGGAACTCTATGGGCCACCAGAGCCACCTCGTAGGCCGCCAACCACTTGTCGATGTCATCACCTACACTAAAACTGGCCATCACCTCTCTGGGTACATAGAATTTGGGCTCCTGTGGAACCCCAGCAGGTACGCTGCCACCATTCATTTTGCCCTGCATCTCCATCTGCAAGGTCCGGAGCTCTAGCTCCTTCATGCTAAGCTCATGTACAAGCTTCCTTTCCTCCATGGCTTTTTCCATCCTAGCCTGTTCTCCGTCTCTTTCCATTCTAGCAAGTTCTAATGTTAATTGCCTCTGCTCCCTTCTGTCCTCCAATTCCTCTTGTGACAAACTTCCCCCTGACGCACTAATGCCTGCCCTGGAACGTCTTCCTGGCAACACATTCTCGCTAACATCAATGCTCAGTAGGTCCAGTTCTCCTGGGTTGTATGTCTCCCCCTGCTCCTCATCCCCTCTTCCCTCCGGGTGGGCCATTACCCATGCCCTCAAAGCTTTCTGAAGCACCTCCTTCCTGGCGCCTCGCTTGACGGCCACCCCCTCTCTAGGCAGAACTCCTTGAGCTGTGTCACCGTATACCTTTCTAGGTTGGCTAACTCAAACTCCATCCTCCTAGGTGGGGTCCCAGATAATTCAAGGAAGGGGTTCTAAACTGCAGGTAACAGGTCCAACACAGGAATGTACACAGTCGGCAATTACCATAGAATTCCTAGCACTCTCATTAATATAGGTGTCTAATTGCGGCGCACATTGAGTCACTGTAGGGTGCTGCACAAGCACCAGTCCTTATCCAACCGCTGAACACCAAATGTTGGAACCGGGGTTACCGAGTCCGACACGGTAGCATGGCGTGAAGCGGGAAAGGCACGCGAAGGCAATGTGTAAGGCAGTTGTGCAGCACACTCTCACTTTGACTCACAAATGCGAACGCAATAACAGGACACCACACCAGGCTTTTGTATTTAAAATCAAGATCTTTTATAAATAAATTAAGTTGGCATCAGTTAAGGCAGGTTAATTCAGATCTACATTCAAATTCATTAAATTATTCAACTGGTGCACATTTTAAATAAAGCTGCATAGCTCATCAACATTGAAGGCCACTAAGAGGCCGCAGGAATTATCTCCTACACGTAGCACTTAATAATGATCTCAAGGTACGTTAATAAAACAGGGGCCTAGACATGCAGTTCACTTTAGCATATTCAATTTACTTAAAAGAAGGCTTTTCACTTTGCATTGAAATAGGCCTGCATTGATCTAGGCGTGCCCACATTCAGTACAGTGGGCGTCGCAATTCCAGTACACCTGCAACATAAAACACTGCAACTCTTGGCGGTGTACACTTCAGCTTACTTCAATTAATCACTTTCCCCCTGTAGTAAAGACTTGGCAGTTATCAACATAGGCCTAGGTAGTAATTACAATAGGCATCTGCATTAAATTACTAAACACTGTGGGGAACCCCTCAACATGTCCCGTATTCTGGGGCTTTTGTGTCCCTCAGGGGTTAATTCTAGGCTAGGCCCACTCCTATCCGGGGCCTCGCCTCATGGGGAAAGTTACACGGTTCATTTAGGGGTTAACGGTGGCCCCCGGCCCCCAGTGGCGTTTTTGTGGGCCCTAGGGGCCTCCTGGGCTCACCTTGTGCTCGGTCGTTGGTCGCGCTTCTTAGCGACTGGCTAACTCCAGGCCCGGCCCGTATTCTGGAGGGCGGGGCCCGGTCGGGATACCTCGGTCTTCTGGCCGGAATGACGGGTCGTTGCGGGGGCCGGGATCACCTTCCTCCGGCCCCCGGGATCAAGGGGATGCAGCTGCGGCACGTTGCGGGGGCTGGGATCTCACTCCTCCAGCCCCCGGGATCAGGTAAGTGCTTGTGCGCAGGCTCGGGGTCTTGGGGAAGGGAGCGGGAGCCGGCAGTCCTCTCCGGCCGGCTCCCCGTCTCCCTCTGCACTGCCGGCTCTTCCCGGGCCTCCGTCGGCGCTGGGGGCGTGACCGGGGCCGGCACCCAATCGCTGCGCGGCCTTCCTGGGGTCACGCCCGGCGACCCCGGTTGCCTGGAGACGGCGTCAGCGGGGCCGGGAGGCCGCGTTGATCGCGCTGGCGATTTCTTGGGCCGCAACGGCGGCGGGGGCAATCTCTTCGGCCGCGACGGCGGCAGGGGCACTTCTTCGGCCGCGACGGCGGCAGGGGCACTTCTTCGGCCGCGACGGCGGCAGGGGCACTTCTTCGGCCGCGACGGCGGCAGGGGCAATAAGCAGAGGCTTCGGTGAGGGCGCGGACGGCGCACCTCACCACAGAAACTCGAGGTGCTTTCCTCACCTCAGCGCTCCCCTCGGTGAGGGCGCGACGGCGCACCTCACCTCACGGCACTTCTCCTCAGGCGGCGACGGCCGCGGCGGTGATCTCTACACAAGGTCAGTGACCTGGGGGTGCCAGAAAGCAGGACGCACCAGCAGCCTGTGGGCAGGGCTGACTGGGAAAGTACTTGGGGGCAGCCCAGTAGTAGGCAGGAATAGTGAGGGGGTGAAGGTCTAGCGCTACAGGGTACGGCGCTTTACCTGGTGATCCCCAGTTGGGCAGTTTAGGCTTCAGGCCTGGCAGGACGGTCAGGCCTCCTCAAGTTAAGGTGTCTTGCGACTGCTCCAGCTTGGTTGCTTCTTAGGCGCTTCTGGTGATGAGTTTCTTGTCAGAAGTTCCTTAGTATAAGTTTCTTGTCAGAGTTTCTTGTCAGAAGTTTCTTGTCATGAGGGGGGGAATGAGTTGGTGGTCTGGGAGTGCTTGATGTTCCTCCCCGCACGCTGAAGGTGGTTCCCTGGGTCCCCTCACACTGGGCAAGGTCAGTGGGTGGTGGGCGTTCCTCAGCTATCTTACTACAGCAGGGCCTCAGTCCTGTCAGCAGCAGTAGTGTAGGTCTCCCCCTAGGCCCTAAAGCCTATACTCCGGCGGAGGTTCTCCCAGGTTCAGTGGTGCCTCATCAACTGACTAGAAAGTTTTCCCTCCAAGCCTTTTATACTCCTAGGTCAGGTGACTCTCCCAAAGGCGGCAAAACATAACTCCTCCCACAGCCCGGAAGGTTCTAGAACCTTCTACATGCCTGGCTATGTGGCCCAGAGGCGGGGATGGAATGGATACTGTATCCCTCTACCCCAGCCTGACCCTGGCTACTAGTGTGTATGCGTGTCAGGCCCCTCTGCAGTAGCAGGGGCCTGTGGCAGCCATCTTGAGTGAGAGAGAGCACCTGCACCTCAGCACTGGCTAGCAGTGGCAAGGTGCCCAGAGACCTAGGTCCAATAAAAATATGGTGGCAAAAAGGAGGCGAAAAAGGAAAAAAACAGGGAAAGACCACCCTAGGGCTGACAGGTCTAACAAGCACCATGTACTAAGCCAGCCTCCTACAGCCATGAAAACAAAACACATAGAAAATGAGAAATGAAGGCCCTGGATGGCAGTCGAGTGACACCTGGAGGAAGATGAGAGAACAAAGTGTCCTACTGTTCTTCAATAGTTAGGGGAAGGAAATGTTAATCTCTGTCTCAAAGACTAAATAAAGAGATAACCCTGAATAAGCTGGCTATGTTCCAGAAAGTGCAGTATGAAAACCTTGGTAAGTGTTTTAAAGGGTTTTATTTATTTATTTATGTATTTATTTATTTGTATTAATGTATTTGTGCTTTATGCACATACAACCATATAAACCTCATTAATTACACATTAGTACATAAAGAGTTAAAGGCACTAAAACATTTATCAAATATATAAATCCACTCTTATGATCACCCGGAGAGAGCCCAAAGTAATAGAAAAAAGGTCCCATGGCTGTCAGTTCTCTAAGCCCCATCGTGGTCCTTCTGACGTCATGAGACAGACCTCCCAGTCAACAGCCTGCATCTCCCAGGAGCGAGCGAGTTCTCATGAAGAGTTCCCAAGCAAACAATGTTAACCCTGCGACGTGGTGGAAAGGAGATTATACAACACAATGAAATAAACAGAGAAAAAATCATGATCATCGAGAGAACATCTCCCCAAACAAGGACAGCATTCTGGACACCAGGCTGCGGTGGAAGGAGTCTGCTTTCTAGGTTTGGTTTACAAGTCTTTCTTTGCGTTCAGTCTGTTTTGCTTGGTCCTGTTACTGTTAGTATGTTGCCAAGCACATCTCTGCCTAGGAGACCTTAAGTAAACAAGTAACATACACCAAACCAAAGGATTCATCTGCTGTGTAAACAAACTGTCACAACTTTGCACAAGGCCCTGGAGGGAAGGGGAACATGGTGATGTCAGGTGACTGCAAATCTAAAGAGTCTAAAGAGTGGGCCTGTTTGGGGTGTCTAGTTGGCATGATTGTACACCACAAGCCTCTGCATGTTAAGAGCACAAGCTACTCTTTGGGCAGCACAGAATATGAGCGAGTGAGTGAAAGAGTGAGCGGGCATCTTGAAAAGAATGACCTCCAGGAAGCCTGCCTTTAGAGGTAGAGCAGGCCTGCATCACCACATGCATTACAGTGGTGAGAGGGGCAGACTTACTTGTTGGAGATGTCTCTTATTTTCATGTCTGTGCTTTGACTCTGTTCTTCTTGCTGTTTACGGAGGTATTTTTCCTTCTTGTTTTCCTCCCAGGATAAGAGAAGTGGGGTCTTATTCACGTCCGAATCGAGCACTGAGACAGAAATTACAGAAACATCAGAAAAAAGAACCTACAAGTCCCATGGAATACACATACAACCCACAAACAGCAGATTACATTCATGAATCCCCACCAATAATTCAATTTAACATCTAGTACCTGCTAGGAATGTCACATGCTGACAAAATACACCGTACTAATAGCCCCCTTATGTTCAATAAAACATTCCGTATACTTGAGTAACCGACCTTGTCCACTCTCTACCCTTTCCGACATCACTTGCTCAATATCTAATAATCAGTTTGTCATTTTCATACATTCAGTCGGTTGGGGTCGTGGACGACGTTTCAACCATCAGGAGTGAATCTATGGGTCTCAGCAGCACAGGACAGGCCTGCTCAGGAAAGCTCCCTATCATAGGGTGGGAAGTCTGCTGTAGTCTCTCTTGATGCATGTGATTGGCTGGCCTGTGGCTCACCAGAAGCTCGAGCTGCCACCGGAAGAAGTCATATGGGGTCACATGTAATTGATTCCTGTGGGTCTAAATCCGGTGTTTTTAGTAATTGATTTGCTGCAGCAGTGTTTATCAGAGCACGAGGAACCAGAGGTATCCAAGGCTGCTACAAAGGGCAGGAAATGGCTTGTAGTGTCCCCATGCAAATAAAACACAAGGTTGAAAGAGGTAGCACCTCCCTGCGTCCCCTTAGGGATTCCATCCAGCCATGTCAGTGTTGGCAGCAGCAGGATTACATGGCACGAGAGACCCTCTCTGATACTCAGAGTACCCCACGGTGGTCACTGCAGTTGCTTAATTTGGTGGGTTAGGAGGGTGCTGTGGCAGGCATATTATACCTGTTGTGCGAGGATCCCCTGGCATTGTAAATAGAAAGCTGATTACTCTTTGGAGCAGCGCAGAACAATCAGTGCACACGGCCCCATGCAGTGCAGAAAAGGACAACCAGCCCTTTGAGTTGATTTTGCTTCCACTCTAGATGAACATATACTCGAGTGGCAGCGAATCTACTCGATAAACGGGCCTCGGACCGCGACCACTCATGACCACCAGCGACCACCTGTTTTAGAAAATCAGGCTAGGGGACGCCAAATCTCACCTGCGCTCAACAATTCGCATTTCTGGAGTCTCGTGGTAAAAAAATCCAACCAAGCGGCGATTGGCAGCATTTGGCCAGAACTCTGCATTAGAAGTTTAACACAAAGTCGCCAAATTCTGCTTATTCCGCAGGCAGAACGATACATTCCGCCCACCACTAGTCATTTCTTAGTGTCCTGGGGACAACTCCTGGGATGAAACCCTCTTAGTACCCCTCTTGAACAGCATAAGCCCTCAGTCTAGCCTGTGGGCACCCCACATCTCATACTGTTGTCAAGCAATCTCAGATGTAGCAGGATTTCTTTGATGCCCAAAACACATGCCCCAGAAGTGAACAACGTAATGCTTCGGTCCTTGGCTCCCTGATGAGCTGTACAGTTTTGCCTTATCACTTCTGGAGCTATTCAAGAGAGGGACCAGTCTAGGCTGGTGCCCCAACTGCTGCCCCAGATGGAGCCGACAACCATCTCAACCACTTGTATCCCGGGCAGCCATCTATCAGATTCATTGTTTGTTTCTGTGTCAGCATGAGGAAGTGAGGAGGTGGTGGGTCAGACTGGAGACCCACTGCAGCTCAGTCAAAAATACTTAAACCAGCCCTGCTCCCTTTGTCTTTTTGTGCTTTGTCTTTTCATCCATATATCTATCTATCTATCCATCCATCCCTCCCATCCATCCATCCTTTCATTCTCTCCTCTCCTAACTCTCTTCTTCCTCTCTGCTTTATTTCTACCTTGCCCTTCCCTCCTTCTCTCTCTCTTTCTCTTGAAACTTCCTCAAGACTTCTGCAATTAACCTCAGGGAGCTGGGGAAAGTGACAGAGCCACCAGGAGCGACCCTGAGCTCTCACAACCGGCCTCCACTGGAGGGAATTCTGGCATATGATTGGGGGTACCATGACAAAATGCTTCTTCTGACATACTAGAGGTCATTTTTGACTTAAGGGTCACCCTCGTGGTACATGGAGGGAACTAATGTCAAAAATCCAGCACTGGCATACTGTATGTAATGTTTGGCCTGAGGGGACAGCCATGGCATAGGGGGGACAATGAAAGTCATTTTTGACATATGGGGCCCTGGCTGCACTTCTGAAAACAAACAAAAAAGTCCACTCCTGGGAGCGACAGGTTTCATTGGCTTGGCACACTGTGAAAGGACTTGAATATTTATTGATTGCTCTTTCATAGCCCATTGCGTTTTAACAAAATTATGTTAAAGGTGTGCTTAAAATACACTATATGACCATATTTGTTCTAAAGTTTTCTTGACTTCCTGCCCACAAGAGATGGGGCTCGCTTGCTACAATTCAGGGAAATACTGCTTCCCATAATTTTTAAAGATTGCCAGAAATTACTGTAAGAGCAGAAGGTAGGCAGAGTCTTGAGCACTGTTTACTTACGGCAGATTGCATTGCGCCCACAACCTTATGCCTTAGATTTTGTGAAAGAAATCATTCAGCAGTGCAATGCACTCACTTCAGATTTATCAAAAAATGCACTAAAGAAATAGCACATTTTTACACAAATTGTGGCCATGTATCAATATTGTGAACATAGATGATTTGTTTGAATGAAACATTCACCTCTGGGCTGGGGAAAATCATTTACCATGCCCTATTTACACCACAATACCTTGCTGTAGGAGTCTGGCTTAGTATATGGTGCACACATATTTAAGTGTAGCAGCCTGCACTGATCCAGACAACCCTTATGGTGATTTTAGTGGCCTTAGACAACAATAGAAAGCTCTCTAAGTGGTAGCTGTGGAGAGCAACCTTCAGGCTCAGTTAAGCAGCTTGTTTTACTAGATCTAATCATGTTGTGTAGGTTAAATGAAAAGGAAAAGAACCACAAATATGTCTATTTATTATACAACACTCACTAACACATTGGTATATCTCCTAGCCAGAGATATCAACACAAATACACAATAATGCTTCAATTGAAAGAGGTAAGTAAGAACAATACACAGTGGCCCCTAGGGGGAGACCAAACCAAATACAAAAGAAGTGGAATGCGAACTGGGACCGAAGTCGGGACTTGGACCAGGAGACTCTGAAGAGCAGGGACACAATGAACCACCCGAGGTAAGTACTCAGGAACACCACAGAGGCTGTGTGCAGAGTGGAAACACAGCTGCATACTCAATACAAGTCAATAGGAAAGTCGCAGTTGCAGTTTTTAAGAAGAAGGACTCTTCTCAGTGGACCCTGAAGAAACCCAGTGGAAAACAGAAGGTTGAACAGTAACCCCACACGTGAATACCTCAGAAACCAGAATACCTTCACCAGGGAAGCCGGATGCATATGTGTGAAGTGACGTCGGAAACTGCCGTAGACCACAATGGAGGACTTCAGGAAAGATGCCGCTGACGAAGAAGGTGAAAGAGTCGGGTGGATCCAAGGGTTTATTCTTGAAAAGAAGAACCTGCAAGCAGAGGGGACAGAGTCTATGCCACTCAGAGGTGACCAGGAGGTATGGAAGAGCAATGACCACTGATGACCGAAGATGCAGGAGTGATGACAGTGACCTTGTCATTGCAGCTGTGAGGACCAGCTGATGCTGTAGAAGACAAGGAGCCCCTCACAAGCTGCCCTGCATCGGAAGTAGAGAACCAGGGGGTCGGTGTCCGGTGGGAGAACCAACAAGCCTTGGCAGCAGCAACAGATGTGGTAAATGAAAAAGGAGCAACGTTGGGACCAGCAAGGTCCAAGGGACTCAGCAATTGCAGGAGAGTCAGAGCAGGCTCGAGCAAGCAGAGGCGCCCACTAAAGTCAAAGAAGACCCTCAAGAGGACCCATAGGCTGAAGGCACAGGAGTTGCAAGAGGACCTTGAGCAGCTCACCAAAGATGCAGGCCCACGGTGCAGTGGATGCAGTGAGGATGAACATCTTGACAGGAAGAGATGCTGGAGGCTGAAGCTTTTTGTAGCCCATAGATCTCTGAAGTACAGAACCAACAAGCCTTGCCAATGGCAAGACGAAATGGTGCACAGGGATTCTGTTCCCGTGATACCAACGAGGGACACTGGCCTCAAACTTGCTGAGACCACAAGTCAGGAATCGAGGGAGTTGCAGAACCACCTGTGTTGCTGAGTGTAAGAATGTATCCAAAGTCCAATGAATTTTGCAGAAGATTTATTTACGGTTCAGCACAGCAATATGAGTCCATCCATGAATAGCTCCAGATGTGTCGTGTGGTTTGTGGCCTCATGATCTGCCCGGCTAAGTTGACTTGAGCCTAGCTGCCATGATGCCTTTTCTGCGCACGTTACTTCGTGACTTTGTTTTTCCAGCCTCTGCTTGTGCCCGGCTATATTAGGACTGTCTGCATTTCTGCCTTTCACCTTTTCTCCTGTTCCCTGTGGGTTACATCTGCACAACATGTACAAGGTCGAAAAACAACGTCCCTTGTTCTTGCTGATCTGGCCAGTCCCTCGCACCTAGACATAACACTACGTACAGCTGCACTGGAGAAATTTGTGTGCCTTTTTATATTGTGATTTCACTCTTGGAGTCACTTGGAGAAAAACCTTTCCAGAGAGAAGAGCTGTGCTTGTCTGATTATGTAAACCTTGCATCTAGATATTGAGGTATGAGGGTCCACCTGACAATTCCCAGAGGTTTTCTGTTTATATAATAAACTAGCTACTAGCACGGGGAGGGTGGTATGGTCTTTTAGCCCTATATCCACTGCTTTATGAAATGCTTTCCCCGTTTGTATTCTATGGAATTGTAACTATGCTGATTATATTATCATTATGCATTATGCTGATAGTACTGGCTCGTGTACTGTATCTTAGAGCACGATAGTTGAAATAAACATTTAAACTATACTGTGTCTCTTATTACGCGCGTTGTGGACATGTATGAGTGAGTGATGAAAGGGTGTTCTTGCTCCTGCGAGTCCTGAGAGAGAGAGATACCGTGTTCTGGGTTGTCTAATCATTGGTAGTATCTGCTAATGAGACGCTAGGCTAGTCGGGTTGGGATTGTGGGTGCTGAGGTGTATGATTGGCTCACCACTATACTCCGAGGTCCTATTATCCTGTGCATAGCTCTGTGTATGTGCAGAATCCCCGCAACAGATGCAACTGGGCAACCAACAGTAATCCAGTATCAAGCAACTCCTCCAGAATCTGGAATGTACATAGAAAGTAAACACAATGCATGCCAGGACTGGCAAGGAACCAAGTGATGTAATAAAGGGAAAGGAGTAGGAGGGGAAAACAGGGAAATAAGAGAATGTAACACATCCCCCTCTTTTATTAAATACAAAATATAAGTTTGACAAAGTTAAATAAAATCATCAAACCTTTTTGGTACTTGTCTAATGCGATCAGATAGTTTGACTCTTGAGGCAACCGTCTCATTGTTCATTTCATCACACGTCTTTGTATTGAACATATTGGTATTTCCAGAGTTATTGTTTTGAATACTGTCATTATGGGGACACTTGGCTATTCTTCTTACATTCCAAACCTTACCATCTTGAGTAATTACGCTGTTACTGAAAACCTTTTTTATTTGAATAGGTTTTCCAAATTTATTAGTACTTTTATTCATTATACCAGGTCTAAGAATTCTAACCCAGTCTCCAACTTGAAAATTGTGTACCTTGGTTTTCCATCTATTGTTGTACCAACTCTTGGTTTTGCTTTGTTTCATTTCAACTCTTTTTGCAGTATCATGCACACATTCTTTATCAACAAATATAGTTTGACATTTATTTTTAAACCACCATGGACATACATGAGATGCAGGATCTCTTCCTTTGAGCAACTTGAACGGACTAATCTCTGTAGTAGAATGGGGTGTAATGCGATAGACCCATACTTTTTCTCTCAAAGAGTTCATCCAATTTCCACCCAACCTTAATGAATCAGCAATAAAAGTCTTCAGGACTCTATTAAAGCGTTCCACTTGTCCATTTTCGTGTGGTTCATACAAAGATGTAAATTTGTGTTCAATACAACATTCTTTAAGAAAATTTTCCATTTCTTCAGAGGTTAACTGCACCCCATTGTCAGTAACCAACATGGAGGGACACCCTTCACGTGCAAAAATTTCCTTAAAAAAAACAATAACCGCACTTGTTGTAGCTTTGGAAACAAACTTAACCTCTGGCCATTTAGAGTGGTAATCAATCATGACCAAAGCAAAACGTGATGATTCAGGCAAATCACTAAAAGGACCAGATATATCAAAAGCTACCTTCTGCCATGGTACTTCAGGCCACTTGACAACTTTTAACGGTGGAACATGCAATTTAAAAAAAATTTCACTCGATACACATTCATGACATTCCCTAACTATGCGATCTATAAACCTGTCCATGCCAGGCCACCAAAAAAACCTTCTAACCAAACGCTTCATGGACGAAATTCCGGGATGTGTCTTGTGTGCTATATTAAGTATAATGTCTTGCATGCCTCTAGGAGGAACACATTTCCCTGATTTAAACAGAAAATTTCCCTCAAAATCTAGTTCCCCAGCTACATTGAAGAATGATACAAGATCTGGTCTTACCATGTTTTTTTTAGGCCAACCATCAATGACACATTTCTTTAAATCACACCACCTGTCATCTAGTTGCTCACAGTTAATCCACTTGTCTTCAGTAATTTCCTGAAACTGATTGGAAACAATATCACTAATGGCAACAACAAAATCGCATTCTTTGATTATGTTTACCTTATCTTCATCACAAGGTAAGCGCGAAAGGAAATCTGCGGTAACATTTTTCTTTCCAGGTACATACTCTATACTGAAATTATACTCTTGCAACCTAGAGGTTAACCTTGCAATTCTAGCAGTGGAATTCCAACCCCCACCCGTGGATAGAATGTTAACTAAAGGTTTGTGATCAGTCCTGAGGGTAAATGTACTGCCCCATACATATAATCTGTAATGTTCAACTGCCCACACACACGCAAGGAGTTCTCTTTCTATGACCGCATACTTCCGCTCACATTCATTCAAAGTGCGTGACGCAAAAGCCACGTTCCATTCTTCTTTGCCCTCTTTTTGTGAAAGTACTCCTCGTAGACCATAAAGGCTAGCATCTACTGTAATAATACATTCTTTCTTCATTCTAAACGGTTTCAAAGTAGGTGCATTAACAATATCCTTTTTTATGCCTTCAAATGCTTCCTGTTGTTCTTTTGCCCATTAAAATTTTGCATTTTGTCTCAATAACACTCTTAGAGGCTCCATTTTGGTTGCAAATTCCTCCACAAACTTGCTATAATATTCGCACATCCCTGCGAATGACAATAGTTGTTCTTTGTTTACTGGCGATGGAGCTTTAATTATGGCATCCACATTAGTTTTTTTTGGAACTACCCCATCTCCTGACAACGTATGCCCCAAATACTCAACAGAACTTTTAAATAACTTGCATTTATGTGCCTTGAGTGTGAGACCATGGCTCTCTAACCTCTTGCACACTTCATTTAAATGTAACACATGTTCAGATTCGTTCTTCGAGAATATTAAAATGTCATCTTGGAAGCATTTTACATACTCATCTACGTCCCTGAAGATGTGGAACATAACCCTCTGGAAAACTGACGCTGCTGACGCCAATCCAAAAGGCATTCTCGTGTATTGATATAACCCAAATGGTGTTATAAATGCTGTACATTTCTTTGACTCCTTATTCAATTCTATCTGGTGGTACGCTGAACGTAAATCTAATGTGGAAAATATTTGGGCACCCTCAAACATAGAAACCACTTCATTGATGTTAGGTAATGGGTGACAATCAACTATAATGTTTGAGTTTAAGGCCCTCAAGTCCACACATACTCTCAACTTTTGGTCAGGTTTACGAACAAGAACAATCGGTGAAACCCATTCGGAGGATTCAATAGCCTCAATAATGCCTTCATCAGATAATTCCTTTAGCATCATCTTGAGTTCTTCTCTAATATTAATTGGAACACCTCTTATTTTTTGTTTGACAGGTGTAACCTTATCCTTTAATACAATCTTATGGGAAACATTTTTTAGCTTCCCCAATCTATCGCAAAAAACTTTGTTATACTTGCTAATTAGTTTTCCTTCTTTGCTGCTCAGATCAATCTCTGTATTGATGACTGCAATTTTGTTAAATAATTTGTCATCACACAAAGACACAGGTTCACTAGACCTTGGGTTGAGTGTTAAACCCAACTTCCATTGGTCGCGCCATCCCAACACATTAACACCCTTCTGTGTAATATATAATTTTACATTTGCACATCTATTTTTGAACTGTAACTCTACATAAAAGAAACCTTCAATGTCTATTTTCGTACCATCAAAACGTTCTGCTATTATATCAGGTGGCTGTAGACTATCATATTGTAATTCGTGACTTAAAATTTCTTGGTAGTACTGCTGTGTGATGATTGTCCATGGAGAACCAGAGTCTACCATAAGCATGAGTTTTACTCCCAAAACTTGAAATTCACAATTTGGAGATTTCATCATGTCATTTGGGACACTCTCTATAATTGATACTACAAATCCCTTGTTGATGTCAGAACTAAGATCACAAGGTTGAACATTACTGTCCACCACGTAGGATACTGCACCATGTGCCTGTGGAGTGTTGCGTTTAATATCTCTGCATACACTACTAAAGTGTCCTATCCTGCCACAGTTTTTACATTCTCTATTTATCGCTGGACAACCTGGAAAAGAGGCAATATGCGACTTGTTACCACACCTATAACATACATTATATCCAAAAGTGGTATCATTTCTTTTGTGAACCTGGTTGTAATTAAATTTGTTACCATTATGTTTCACGCTGGGCATGTAGCGTGTTTGATGATGATCATTTTTGGGTTTAAGAACACAAATTTCTTCTTCTGTGGTGGAGTTGTTAATATTTTGTTTAGAATTTTGTTTTACTACTTCCATCCACTTTTCAGATTGTTCTAGAGCTTTAGCTTCAGTTATGGCTTCAGTCAGACTTGGATCACCCATGACCCAAAGTTTTTCTTGAATTTTCTTACTTCTTACATGTGCAATTACTTGATCTCTTATCATTTCATCTGTTAATAAACCAACATTACAATGAATAGACAATGCTCTTAAAGCTGTTAGGAAATCATCAAAAGATTCCTCTTCTTTTTGCGCTCTGGTATAAAACTTAAATCTATTTAATGCAATGCTTATCACAGGCTTAAATCTCTTCTCCATTCTCAATAGCACCTCAGTGTATACATTGATATTATCTCCACTACCATCATTCGGTGTAACGACCTGTGGTAATGTCCTAAAGATAACTTGTGCCTCAGATCCTAAACAATGTAAAAATATATATTTTTTCCTTTCAACACCCATGCGTTCCCTGTCAATAGCCTTCATGTATGTTATAAATTCCTCCTTCCACCTTGACCAGGGCATAGGTGGATCACCCTTCAATTGTAAAAACTTTGCTGGGGGATTGAATTGCATAGTAACTCTATACTAGAATAATAAATGTATAAATGGTAATAAATGAAATCTTAAATGTTGCATTCAAAATAATTATACTTGTTAATATACATCACTTAGTCTGATTTCTCTTCTTCCTGTATGATGTATTATTGAACTCACGAAAACTTAAAGGAACTCCCTTTAAATATGTACAGCCCTTTGATAATAATAACGGTAATTGTATAAAAAGTGTAAACTTTAAACACTGTAAAATATAATACAGTACTTTTTAAAATGTTACACTTCAGCGATAAAACGGCAGCTTAGCGTTGTTTCCGTGTACTTCGGTTACCACGGTAACCAAAATGGCCGCCAGTGACGTTGCACGTAGTGCGTTGTAGACGCTGATGATGATCCGACGATAATTGTGTTGTGCATGCGTGAAAGCGTCATACGCCGAAACCAGCTTCAGAACGCACCTCGCATGGAACTCGTTGCTGAGAGCTGCCAGCAGTAGTTTGAAAAATGCGGCTGGAGAAAGTACGGTAGATCTCTTTGTTTACTTACAAAGTATGTAGATTGACGTCGCTCAGTTTTCTTCCAAAATCAGTAAATTGACATACACGGCATTCCTTAGGCATACAGGAACTCCGATTTCCCAAGCATACAATCAAAAGAAATCTTTCCTTCGCAGTCACCGTGATCCAGATAAACCAGTGCAGAGACTGTAACAACTGTTGTTCACCACTAGTACTCCTGCGGGTGCAATCAAAGCACTGTAAAAACTGCCGCTGGTGCCATCAAATCACGTCAAGTAAAATTCCTAATGAATAATATATTAGTTGCTTTTAGGGATCTCCCGCAGGTGCAATCAAAACACTGAGTTACTTCTAAACCGCCGCTGGTGCAATCAGATCACTTGCAAATCGATAGTGCAATTTAGAAATTATTCATTATATTGAAAGATGTTGAAAGTAAAGTATATTTCTTTTCCCATAAAGTTAAAATAGAGTAGTCTGATGAAGAATTGTTAAACAATACAATATATTGGAATAAAGTTTTCTTCATGGGTTCAAGAAGACACTCTGTACCTGTGCTGAGGAAAATGACAGGAGTGGTTCTTCTCTCGTCGCCAAATGTAAGAATGTATCCAAAGTCCAATGAATTTTGCAGAAGATTTATTTACGGTTCAGCACAGCAATATGAGTCCATCCATGAATAGCTCCAGATGAAACTGGGCAACCAACAGTAATCCAGTATCAAGCAACTCCTCCAGAATCTGGAATGTACATAGAAAGTAAACACAATGCATGCCAGGGCTGGCAAGGAACCAAGTGATGTAATAAAGGGAAAGGAGTAGGAGGGGAAAATAGGGAAATAAGAGAATGTAACACTGAGCCTTTCGAAGTCCATGGGATGCCAGGAGCAGCAGACCGGTCAGCTTCGGTGCGGTGACTGCAGATGCAAGGGAGTGACTCTTTCTCTCCAAGGGAGATTACTTCGGGTGTCCTTGATGCCCACATGCTTGGAGAGGAACCTGGAAGAAGCACAGGCACAGATGACAAAGAGGACTTGCAGAACAGCAAGACCAGGAGCAGCAGGAGTCTTCTTTGGTGCAGTCTTGGTTCCAGGGGAAGTCCAGTGAAGTCCAGGTGCCCAGACGATCGAAGTTGAAGTGGTTTCGGGTTTGAATCTTGTTCCATGATGAATCTGTAGAGCCACCCACAGGTAAGCCGTTAAGTACCCTAGGGAAAGGGTTGGAACAATTCAGGGGTCACTCCCAGAGGAGGGGCTAGACAGAAGGGAGGGTATTCTCATGTCCTTTATCCACTTTTGTGCCAGAGCGAGAGCCAAGGGCTCCCTGAACTGGCTCAAACTGGAGTATGCAAGGAGGGCACCAAATGTGCCCTTCAAATCACTCTGGTGGTGCTGGCAAGCGCCCCCACCCCAGCCCAATACATTAAGTCCTGTTTGGGAAGTGGTCACACCTTCCTGTTACAGGAATCCTATTGTTCTACCTTCCCCTGCTTGAGCTCAGCTCAGCTCAACAGCAGGAGGGCAGAAACGTGTCTGTGGTCGGCAGCAGCACTACCTTGCTGTTAGACCCTGAAAGACTGGTAACTGGAATACAGGGGGGCACCCTAGTTGAACCCCCAGTACATGGGATCCTACATCCAACACTGGAATAGGTGTTGGGGTAGGATTCCAACATGTTTGATACCGGTTTTGGTGCAGCCAATATACAGTTAGACATCTCGTAAATGACTTGATATCCACTATATGTATTAAATGGCCGACTGCACTTTCAAAGCCTGGAGAATCAACTCTGGGGTTTGTAGGGGTGTTCTGCTCCTGCAGGGGCACCCTCACACGTATAACCAAGCACCCTGCCCTCAGGACGGAAGAGCCTGCCATATACGTGACTTATAGGTTTTAAGTGTAGTGACCTCAGATATAAGGAAACTTATATCTGCTGTGAGAGTTGCAAGCACCAACTCACACAGGCTGCAATGGCTGGCCTGTAGTCACAGTTTAATTGGGCTCCCCTGGGTGGCACAATACATGCTGCAGGCCAGTGGAGACCCCTGGTGTACATATGCCCTGGGCACTTCAGTACCATATACTAGGTACTTAGAAGGGTACACCAGTAGGGTACACCAGTAGCCAATTGGGAAGGTATCAAAGTACTTACCACTGTCAAACTTAGGGAGAAAGCACAGTGATTGGGGTCCTGATGAGTAGGATCTTAGTAAGACTAGTCATAAAACAGAATAACACCAGCAAAAAGTTGAGGTAAACATGAAAGCAGATCCTTCTTTCCTACACTTTACAAAGCAATCTTTACCAAGCAAACACCTTTGCCACGCATGTCTTTAACACACATTTAGGTAAGTATAGGTAAGGGTATATACATATTAGTTCTTATTTAAAAACAGGGGATAATGACAAATATTTAAAAAAGTAATTTAGCCTTAATACTAATTTGAGGGGAAAAGGTAGAAGGTGGTAGGATTTAAAATTTAAAGTATCAAAAAGATGAGTTATATAGCATTAATACTAATGTCGAGGTTAAAAAGGGGGTGGGGGCATCTACCCCCAAAATTAAAGTATTAGTGTATTAATTTAAATTTGCATTAATAAACAGAGGAGGGGGATTACCCCTCATAACAATATTCAAACAGCTTACAAAACTATAAGATTGTATGTTATTTAAAATTATTGTAATTAGTATTTTTAATTCTTTAGTTAAAGAACAAGTTACTTCCCTTCGGTAACAATATATCTGTAAGAAACATAGGTTAGTTATAGATCCCTTACATTAGAATTACCCCCAGGCGTCAGACTGGATACGGAACGTTTTTCGTCAGCAGTACCCCTGCGCATCGAAAGGTGGTGTTGGTCGGCTCCGCGTTCATTGTTGGCTTCGTTGCCGCCGGGATGACATTGCGGTAGCTACATAGACGCCGCCCTCGTGCGCTGATGTCAGTTCTGTACACGATGTTCCACGCCAGAAGCGCAGAGCCATGCAAGACACTGACCACTGGTGCACAAAACTAGGGCCCTGAAAGGGAATCCTTAACCCTTGAAGTCAGTTCGCAGAACGGGGAGGATGGGTGGGGCGGTAAGGAATCTATAACTAACCTATGTTTCTTACAGATATATCGTTACCGAAGGTAAGTAACTTGTTCATCTGAAAGAAACAGTTAGTTATAGATTCCTTACCTTAGAATAGATACCCCAGCAATACCAACCCCGGAGGTGGGCCTGTGAACTAAGTTCACACCAGGAAGTCCTGGAGAACAGAACGGCCAAAGAAGCCATCTCTCTGGACTTGGCTGTCCAGGCAGTAGTGTCTTGTAAACGTGTGCAGCGATGCCCACGTAGCTGCCTGACAGATGTCATTAAGGGGGACGCCACATCCCAAAGCAGTGGTAGCTGCCGTTGCCCTGGTGGAATGGGCGGGCAACCCCACTGGAGGCTCCTTCTTTGCCAAGGAATAACAAGCTTTGATGCATAAAACGACCCATTTAGAAATGGTCCGTTTGTGCACGGCCCGACCTTTCTTGGCACCGCGTAGCCGACAAAGAGCTGGTCATCCACCCGGAATTGTTTTGTGCGATCCAAGTAAAAGGAAAGCGCATGCTTTGGATCCAGACGGTGAAGCCTCTCTTCCTCTTTAGAAGGATGCGGAGGCAGAAAGAAGGTGGGCAAAGTGATGTCCAATATGGAAAGGAGTAACCACTTTGGGAAGGAAGGACGGACGAGTGCGAAGGACAACTTTGTCCGGATGAACAGTCAGAAAAGGAGACTTAAAAGAAAGTGCTTGAAGCTCACTCACCCTGCGAGCAGAGGTGATGGCCACCAGAAAGACCGTTTTTAAGGTCAGAAGCTTAAGAGGACAGTTATGTAGCGGCTCAAAGGGAGTGCACATAAGATATGTAAGAACCAAGTTCAAGTCCCACTGGGGCATTACGAAGGGAACAGGAGGAAAAGATGAGTAATGCCCTTAAGGAAGCGATTTACAACAGGGGACTTGAAAATAGAAGGCTGATCAGGAAGCCTAAGAAAGGCTGAAATGGCCGAGAGGTAGCCCTTTAGAGTGCCCAGAGGAGAGCCCTGCTGGGCCAAAGAAAGGAGGAACAAGAGAACCTCAGAAAGAGGGGCGGAAAGGGGATCCACAGCCTTTGCTGTGCACCATGCCACAAATTTGTTCCATCTGCAGGAGTATACCGTCTTAGTGGAGGGACGCCTGGCTTGCAAGATAACATCACAGACTTCGGGAGGCAGGTCAAACGACGTCAATTGCCGCCACTCAATCTCCACGCAAGGAGGTGGAGGCTGGACAGGTTCGGGTGGAGGACCGTCCCCAGCTGCTGCGACAGAAGATCCTCCCAAAGATGCAGTCTGATCGGAGGATCGATGGCCATGTGTAACAGCTCAGGATACCTGACTCTTCGTGCCCAATCCGGTGCCACAAGAATGACTTGGGCCCGGTTGCGCTTGATCTTCTTCAGCACTCTGGGCAGAAGTGGTAAAGGCGGAAAGGCGTATAGAAGACCGCAACTCCACTTGCGATGAAAAGCGTTGCCTTCCGAGTGCCGCCTTGGAAATTCCAACGCGCAGAATTGCTGACATTGTGCGTTCTCTTCGGTGGTGAATAGATCTAACCAAGGCTCTCCCCACTGTCGAAAGAGACCTTGCACCACCTCCAAGTGAAGACGCCATTCGTGATCCATCATGCACCTGCGGCTGAGTTCGTCCTCCCTGGCGTTCAGTGAACCTGCCAGGTGTTGAACCACCAGGGATATGCACTGATGTTCCAGCCATGTCCAGAGGTGGAGGGCCTCTTGACATATGGTCCACAAATCCACCCAGCCTTGTTTGTTGCAGTACCACATGGCCGTGATGTTGTCCGTGAACACCTGCACTACTCTTCCCCGGACAGAGGAAAGGAATGCTTTGAGTGCAAGACGAATCGCCCGAAGCTCCAGAAGGTTGATGTGGAGCCCGAGCTCCGCCGGAGACCAGAGGCCTCTGATCTCTGCCTCCCCCATGTGGCCGCCCCATCCCAGAAGTGATGCATATGTCACCACTGTGAACTCTGGTTGGGTAAGAGAGAGGGATCTGCCGTCGACCCAATCCTGGTTCGTTAGCCACCACTGCAATTGGTGTGCAGTGCCCTCCGAGATCTGAACGCAATCGGACAGGTTCCCCTGATGTTGGGCCCACTGGAACTTCAGGTCCCACTGCAGAGCCCGCATATGCCATCTGGCATGGCCCACCAGCAGGATGCAGGAGGCCATCAGGCCCAGTAGCCTGAGGGTCATCCTGACCGAAACCCGGGATAGAGGCTGAAAGATCAAAATCATAGCCCGAATATCCCGGACTCGGTGTTTGGGAGGATAGACCCGAAACTGCGCCGTGTCCAGAACCGCTCCGATGAAGAGGAGCTTCTGAGAGGGAGTCAGGTGTGACTTTGGCATGTTGATGAAGAACCCCAGAGAATGCAGGAGGTCGGCCGTATGCTGGAGGTGGGAAACGACAGCCTGGGGCGAGCCCGCCTTCAACAGCCAGTCGTCGAGATAGGGGAAGACTGGAACCCCTGATCTGCGCAGATGAGCTGCGACCACCGCCAACACTTTCGTGAACACCTGAGGGGCGCTGGTAAGGCCAAAGGCGAACATGGTAAACTGAAAGTGCTTGTGGCCTACCGTGAACCGCAGGTAACGTCGGTGGGCTGGCATGACAGGGATGTGAAAATAAGCATCCTGCAAGTCCAACACTACCATCCAGTCTCCAGGGACGAGGGCAGACAGGGCCTGAGCTAGTGTCAACATTTTGAACTTCTCCTTCCGGAGGAAGCGGTTGACTTTCCTGAGATCCAAGATAGGACGCAGGCCTTTGTCCTTCATGGGCACCACAAAGTAGTGGGAATAGCAACCACGACCTACTTCTGGGACAAGAACTCGCATGATGGCTCCCTTGGCCAAGAGTGCTGAAACATCCTGTTGGAGAAGGGCCAGATGATCCTCCGACATGCGATGGTACTGAGGTGGCATGGATGGAAGGGTAGTCTCGAAGGGGAGGGAGTAGCCCCTTCGGACTATTTGCAAAACCCACCTGTCCGATGTGATGGTGCGCCAGTGGGGGAGGTGATGGCGAATCCTGCCGCCCACTGGCATTTGGTGGCCCTGAAAGGTCAGACTAGGAGGGTTTGGAGGCTGCTGCAGGGGGGGCTGTGGTGGACTGGCCCGCCTGCTGGCCCTCAGAACCACGGCGGTGGTTCCCACGTCCCTGGCCGCACAGGGGCTGAACAGCTTGCACTGGCTTGTGGCTCCAGGCGGGATGTTGCGGGGCACCCCTTCCATAGCCACGAAAGGGGCGAAAAGCAGACTGCGCAGGGCGGGTGGTGGAGAGGCCCAAGGACTTGGCCGTAGCCCAAGAGTCCTTGAAGTGCTCTAGCACGTTGTCTGCCTTGTCGCCGAATAGACGACGTCCATCAAAGGGCATGTCCATAAGAGTGGATTGGACATCCCCTTAAAAACCAGTCGACCTCAACCAGGCGTAGCGTCGAAGGGCTACCAATGTGGAAATCATCCTGCCTAGTGAGTCGGTGGTATCCAGCCCACAGCGGATGGTAAACTTTGCTGCATCTCTCCCTTCGGCAACTGCATGGGAGAGTATGGCCCCGGCCTCCTCCGGACACTGGGGCAGCACTTGTGCCACCGTATCCCACACGGACTGGGAGTAACGGCCCAACAGACGTGGTGTTTACCGACTGCAGTCCCAAGCTGGAGGAAGAAAACATCTTCTTCCCAAGATGGTCCAGCTGTTTGGATTCCCTATCAGGTGGTGCGTTAGGGAATGCGCCTCTGGAGGTGGAGGCTTGGACCAACAAGCTCTCGGGGTGGGGGGTTGGGAGAGGAAAGTGGGGTCACCCGGAGCCGGGTGGTGGCGTCGGGCAATCATCCTAGCCACAGGAGCCACTGTGTTGGGCCTGGACCTGGTGCCCAAAAGTATGTCGGTAAGGGCTTCATTAAACGGCAGCTGGGGCTCCGAAGAGCTCGCTGCCACCGTAGGTAGCTCAAGGTTGAGAGCCTCGGCCGCCCTACGTAACACCATGGCATAAGACGCTCCCTACTCTGTAGCCACGGTAGGAGGAGACAACATGCCAAGGTCTGGTGAGGTATTCAAACCACTGGCTTCCCACAGTTCCTCTCTCCAGTCCGGTTCATAGCCCAACTGGTCAGTTAAAGGGTCTCCAGACCCCTCCTAGTCATCCTCACCCTCCTCTGGCTGCCAATCTGGTCTAAAAGAGCCAGGGTAGAACAAGGGCACAAAAGTACCCGTCGGCGCCGGATCCTCAGTGTCTACATTGGGATGGAGGCCGGGGTCGACGCCGGCTGGGGACACAACCGGCATCGGTTGCGGACGTGGTGCCGGTGGAATGGGCACCCGGGGGAGGTGTAACGAAGTCAACCGGCACCGATCCGGATCCAGGCCTGCGGGGCCAGGGTCGGAGCCTCCGACGTCGAAGACCCAGGGCCCCCAGCCGAGTTCGTGGGGCCCGAAGGCGCTCCGGCGGAGTTGGGCTCCCCAAAGATGGCATGCATCGCTTCGTAAACTGGCAAAGCTGGGCAGGGGTTGTTCCGGGTCCCGGGAAGGGAGAGAAACCCAGAGTCAACCATTCGGGCAACGCACACGGAGCTGCGGGAAGGGCACCACCCACATCCCTCGTCCCGTCGGCCGACAGATGGGGAGAAGTCGAAGAGCGGCGATGCTTCGTCGACTTCTTCTTGTGCTTCAACTTACCTGACCCCGAGTGCGAGGACTTGGAAGAAGAATGATGATGATGACTCGGCGACCTGTCCCTCGACCTCTCACGCGACAGGGACCTTGAACGGCGCGGAGCTGACTGCCGGGCCTCGAGAAGCTTTCGGGACCGCTCCTGCAAAGACTTTGGATTCATGGTCCAGCAATCAGAGCACAACTTGGTGTCATGGTCGCGCTCCAGGCAGAACAGGCACACGCGGTGCAGATCCGTCACCAACATCAGTCGGCTACAGGAACCACAAGCCTTGAAGCCGGGCATCCCTGACTCGAAAACGGTGTCGACAAAAGTCGTCAAAAAGTCAGTCAAAAAGTGACTGGAGGTACCGCTCTCTCCGGATCTGCGCTGGCTGGCGTGGAAAAAGAAAGAACTGACGTCAGCGTGTGAGGGCGGCGTCTATGTAGCTACCGCGACGTCATCCCGGCGACCACAACGCCAACGACGAATGCAGAGCCGACCAACGCCACCTTTCAAAGCGCAGGGGTACTGCTGACGAAAAACTTTCCGAATCCAGTCTGATGGCTGGGGGTAATTCTAAGGTAAAGAATCTATAACTAACTGTTTCTTTCAGACATACATTTTAGTATTTCTGTTTTTCAATGTTATACCATTATAAATAGTTAGCATTCTGCTATTATTTCAGGAGCCAGTTGTGAGGGTAACCTGATATAAGAGAAGGGAGTGTGTTAATATTAGGGTATTTGTAAATTACAATATAATTTTAGAACATTAATAAAAAAGTAGTTTTAATTTATATAAATATTTAGGGGTGGGATAAAAGGTTATAGGACATTATGGTGTGGAATTGTATTAATACTCTAGAGTAAAAAAAGCTAATTTATTGCACTAAATGTTTTAGGGTCAGTTGTTAGGGATATAGGTGCATTGGGCGGAGAAATGTATTAATATTCAAGTTTCAATTTAAATAACTGAGTATTGAATATTTAATTAGGAAATATGGTTTATTATCAATAATAATACCTGATTATTCAATTTTGTGTCAAAGTATTAGATATAGTTGTGATTTATTATAAGGTTGTTATTAAATTTCAAAACACAGACTTTTTGAACAATTTAAGAACAGTTTATAACCATTTAAATTTAAATAAGATTTATTTGTAGTTCAAAAACAAATAAAACACAAGTTAATAAGAAAACAATATGTATTATAGCTTAAGGAATGAAAACTATTCTTAACTAACATATAGGAAAGTTTCAATTCTTTTAAGGACACGGAGGCGAGGATTACGCTTTTCTTTCTTTGCATCTTTATTACAACAGCCAATCATTAAACAAAACTTTTTTTAACATTATGCTCAAAACTACAGTTCCCATGAGTCCTTGGGAATAACAGCATCAACGGCCCAATCATAGCAGAATAACAGTCCCAACGATGAGCCATCTGGCTCCACCAGGTCATCCATAGTCCTTCCTTTATCTTGAGTCTGCTTCTTTCGTAGCGCGAACCCGCTTCTTAACCCTTCTCACTTGTCCTGCTTAGTGTTCTCCGATCCAAACAACAGAGAGTCGTCAGAATAGATTCCCATGAAAACAGCTAAATTGTGTCCTAACAACTTCAACTAAACTTGAATACTAGTAAAGAGGTCAATTGAGTAAGGCATGATATAACTTCACATTGATGAAAACTCTTTTAGTACCTACTAATAAAAGGGCGGGTTTCATAAAGAGTGACATCTCTCCGGGTGGGATAATCCTCGCCTCTGTGTCCTTAATAGAATTGAAACCTTCTTATTAGTTAGTTAGAAATAATGTTCATTCTATTTTAGGACCAGAGGCGAGGATTATGCTGGTTTAAATCTTGCTCCTCACCAAATGAGCTATATCTATCACAGGCTTAAAGTAGAACCCCTTGAAGGTAGAGCCAGATGACCAATCTGCAGCATTTATGATGTCCTTGAGAGGAGCTCCCAGGGAGAAAGCCTTAGAGGTCATAGCTCCTCTAGCTGAATGAGCTCCAAAATGCCCTTAGATCAATGCCGGCTTCCTCCATCACCCAACGGACCCATCTCGCGATGGTCGGGGAGGAGACTGCCTTATGCGGTTTTCGCAAAGTGATGAGTTGTTGTCTCTCGCTTGGAGGTCTGAGTTCTGCGGACATCTCTTCATACGCCTTAAGGCATTGCACCACACATAACTTAGTAGAATCCTGAAATGCAGGATAGGAGATGGTTCTGGTATTGGATTTCATCTGTCTACAAATAGCAAATGATACTCCTGACAGGAAAAATATTCCTCCCATGATATCCAGGGCTCTGATGTCCAACACTCGTCGGCACGACACTATTCTTAATAACATGGCCAACTTCACAGAAAGCTCCTTCTGCAATAAGAACCTATTGGGTTGGCAGGACAAGAACAGGTTTAGAACCTGATTCACATCCCAAAGCACTTAATAACGTGGAGCTGGGGGGAGCGATAGCTGAATTCCTCTAAGGAGGCGGCACACAAAAGTTTGTGCCCCACGGGAGACCTATCTACGGGGGTATGAGCCACCGATATAGCTGAACTGAAGGTAGTGAAGGAATCGTAGGCCAAACCGTCAGATGTCAAGCTCGCTAGGAAATCGAGGATCTGGACAAAGTCAGCGACCACAGGATCCATACCCCTTCCCAGGCACCAAGGTGTCCATCTGTTCCAAGCTGACCTGTACCATTGGTACTATCTTCCCAGGCTCTCAACAAGAGGTCCTCAGCTTGTGCCAAAAGCCCAGGGACTGACCAGCATCCCCTGTAATCTGCCAGACCATCAGGGTGAGGGAGCCCTCCAATACCAGTTAGTGTGGCCTGCGATCGGAATTAGAAGACGCTGAGGAAACAGGGGGAGTGGGATTGGCGAAAGCTCCAAAAGAACTGGAAACCAAACTTGAGATCTCCATATTGGTGTAATCATCATCACGTCTGCTCCCTGTCTCCAGATCTGCACTGAGGCCTAGGTGATCATTATGAATGGGGGGAATGCATAGCCCTGTTCCAGAGCCCATTCTTGCATGAAGGCATCTGTTGCCACCACCTGAGGGTTCGGCCTCCAGCTGGTGAATCGGAAAAGCTGGTGATTCAGTCATGATGCTAACAGGTCCACTGAAAACAGACCCCAGTGTTCCTGGAGGTCTGCAAATGCCTCCAGAAGGAGCTTCCACAAGCTCGAGTCCCGAAGGTGGCAAGAGTGCCAATCCGCCACCTTATTCGCCTGACCTGTCGCCGAGACCTGATGGTCCAGGCAGTATTGCCAGAAAAGGTCAAAAGAGGTCCCTGGAATGGGTACCCCCCAGATGATTGATATATCGGACTGCCAAGACATTGTCCATCTTGAGGACAACACAAGATTGAATACTGTCCTTCGTCCAACATCTGACTGTGAATGACCCTGCTAGGAGGTCTAAGCAATTTATGTGGAAGGTCTGCTATTGGAGGGATCAGGACCCTCCAGTGGAAAAATTGCCACATCGTGTGCCCCAGCCTGACCTGCTGGCATCAGACTCGATGACGAGGTCTGGGGCCGACCCACAAATTGCTCTCCCATTCCAGGCTTCCATGTGCGAGAGCCACCAGGAGATTTCCTCTTTTGCCTCTTCCCAGAGGGACACAGTCTGTAAATAAGTGAGGCCTTCGCACAGATGGGAGGCCTTGACTCTTTGGAGGGCCCGATAATGTAGGGGTCCCGGATAAATGGCCAGGATAGAGGAAGAGAGAAGGCCGACGAGGCAGGCGATTTGCCGCAACAACGTGCAGGTCTGCGCCAGAGTTTCCTCAATTTGTGTCTGATCTTTGTGATCTTCCAAGATGGGAGGCTCAGGGAGGAGGTTGTCGAATCGATGACAAACCCCAAAAAGGTAACTTGCTGGGAAGGGAACAAAAGGGACTTTGTGTCGTTGACCACAAATCCCAAGTCCTCTAGAAGGTCTATTGCCATTTGTAGTTAAAGTGACAACTGCCTGGGACACTGAGCCATCAGAAACATATAATCTAGGTAGATAACAAGGCGCATCCCCTGCGCCCGCAGGTGTTCCACCACTGGTTTGAGAACCTTGGTTACACAACAAGGGGCGTAGGAGAGGACAAAAGGAAGGCTGGAAAACTTGAATGCCTGATGGCGCCAAACAAACTGAAGAAATCTCCTGTGAGAAGGTTAAAATTGGGATTGCCAGATAGGCGTCCTTGAGGTCCAAACAGAACATCCAGTCACTCGGGCGCAGCGTGTACCGGAGGAGATGGATGCCCACCCATCTTGAAATGGCGGTAAACCAGTCATTTGTTGAACACTCTTAGGTTGATGACAGGGCGATGCCCTCCATCGGCCTTGTCGACCAGGAATAGGTTGCTGAGAAAATAGTGGGAGTGGATGACTGCTCACCGAATCTCACCCTTGTCTAAGAGGGATTGAACCTCCGCGTCTATAAGTGCGGCTTCCTGGGAAGAGAAACGGATCGACCGAGGGCCGGTGGGCTGGAGCGGCATGCCATAAGATTTTATTTGAAATCCCTGCACTGTCTTTAGGAACGACACATCCACTGTTAGTGTCCACCTTTGGAGAAAAGTGCCACTCTGCCACCACCTGGACCCAAAAAGAATGATGGGTACTCACCAAAACTGGATAGATTGGATTGCCCCTTGAAGCCTCTGAATAATCACCCTCTGCGCCCATCCTGAAAGCACCTGGGGAGAGATCAGGGTGCCCGAAGACTTAACATCCTCCGCCATGTCAAGGATTTTAGTGAGCAGACTCACCATGTCCAGAAGCTTGTCCTGGCAAGCTCTCCAGGATCTTTCAATGCCATTTTCAGGGTCCTTGACAAATTTGGATAAGAAGTCAGCCATCCTATGGCTAAGAAGTTAGCCATCCTATGGTCGATTTCTGGTGTCAATGCTACCTTGTCCGCCAGGGCTGGGAGCAGGCACTCCACTCGCAGGCAGCTCGTGCCTCTTTATCCAGGGGTTTGCGGAGGCGGTTTGCCACATAGTGTGCCACCTTGTTGCCGGGGACCTATTCCGTTGATCAGGTGTAGAGAATTTCATCTGGATCAAACATATCAGATCCGGACTCTATAGCGGGGCTTCAGTAAGGGGGAGATGGCCGCCACTGTCTGGAGGGACAAGTTACTTACCTTTGGTAATGCCTTATCTGATAGAGACATGATCTAGCCACAGATTCCTTACCTTTGAACTTCCGGGCGGCAGGCTGGATCAGGAAGATTTTTCTTAGCAGTGCCCATGCATGCCAGAAGGTGGCGTTGGTCAACTCCGCGTGACGTCGTCATGTTCATCGTCATTGTGACGTCCGCGTCGTCAATTAACGCCACTCCGTCACGCTGACGTCAGTACTTTTCACAACTTTCCACGCCAGAAGCGCGGAGCCATGAAGTGACTGACCATGGTGTGTGAAAAAAGAACAGCTAGGGCCCTGAAGGAGAACATCCCTGACACTAAAAACAATTGCGCAGTGCGGGGAGGATGGGGGGTTGGTAAGGAATTTGCAGCTAGACCATGTCTCTACCAGATAAGGCATTACCGAAGGTAAGTAACTTGTCCATCTGATGGAGACATCTAGCTGCAGATTCCTTACCTTTGAACAGATACCCAAGCCAAACAGGCCCTCCCAATGAACCTGAGAATCCAGGCACTAGTGTCTGGCAAACGTGTGCAGAGACGCCCACGTGGCAACTTGGCAGATATCAGCAATCGAAACCCCACACTGGTGGCTGCCTTCACCCTGGTGGAATGGGCCCTAAGCCCTTCAGGAGGCTGCTTCTTTGTCAACAGATTTTTATACCGAGGATGACCCAACAAGAGATGGTCCTCTTTTAAACAGCACACCCTTTCTTTGCTCCCACGTATCCTATAAAGAGTTGGTCATCCACCTGGAACTTTTTAGTGTGATCCAGGTAGAACGATAACAATCTTTTTGGGTCCTGACGGTGGAGACACTCCTCTTCCTTGGAAGGATGCGGAGGTGCAAGGAAAGTGGGTGTATCAAAGAAGGATCTGCTTTCATGGTCACTCCCACTTTTTACTGGTATCAATATGTTTTTATGACTAGCCTGGCTGGGATGCTGCAAATCAGGATCCCAGTCTCTGTGCTTCTTCCCTAAGTTAGACATAGTGAGTATTTAGGTGCACTCCAGGTTGGCTACTGGTGTACCCTGATAAGTCCCTAGTATATGGTACTAAGGTATCCAGGGCATAGGTACACCAGGAGTCTCCCATGGGCTGAAGCATGTATTATGTCAGCCATGAGAGACCACTCAAATTGTGACTCCAGGCCTGCCACTGCAGCCTGTGTAAGCTGCAACTAGCACCACTTACGACAGATATAAGTTTTCTTATATCTGAGGTCGCTACACTTAAAACCTATAAGTCACCCCTAAGGCAGACCTAGCAACACACTGTTGTACATGGCAAATTGCACCTCGCAAATTGCGACTCGCAAATGAGTCACAATTTGCGAGGCGCAATTTTGCTGGTCATATATCTGGCCTTAGGTTAGGTAGGTGCAACACCACACTACACCAAGTGACCATGGGCCAGATGTATGACCAGCAAAATTGCGCCTCGCAAATTGCGACTCATTTGCGAGTCGCAATTTGCGAGGTGCAATTTGCCATGTACAACAGTGTGTTTAACACTGTTTGCGATTCCCCATGGAATCGCAATTTGCGAGGCTCATTAATATTAATGAGCCTCTCGCAATTTGCGAGCCCTTTGGGAATGACAGGCCCTCCCAGGTATGGTGGCTGCTGGGCTCAGCAGACCACCATGTCTGGGACTGCTTTTAAGTAAAGCAGTTTTTTTTTTTAATGCAGCCTTAAAGGAAAACGGAATGCATTTAAAAAAAAAAAAAAAAACGTTTTCATTTAATTTTTTAAGGGCAGGTAGGGACCACTGACTGCCCTTAAAAAATATTTTTAGAGACAGTCACAAAGTGGAAGGGGTCCCCTGGAGACCCCTTCCAAATTGTGACTGCATTACCACCCTCTTGAAGAGGGTGGTAATTTGCGAGTGTTTTGCGACCGCAATTGCAGTCACAAAACATTCGTACATTGATTTGCGGACGCAATTAGGAAGGGAATGCCCCTTCCTAATTGCGACTCGCAATTCCTAAATAGCGTGTCACAAATAAATTGCGACTCGCTATTTAGGAATTGTATATGGCCCTGGGCCATTTTGCATGTGTAAACGGGTCGCAAACCCATTTGCACATGCAATTTAGGATCATACATCTGGCCCCATGTGTTTAGTTGGGGATACTAGTGTACCCAAGTCTTCTAGATACAGTGGTCTTAAGGTCCAGGATCTAAGGACCCTGTGGACTTATAAGAAGTTAAAGATAGATAGCAATCCAACCACTAAGCATCTCTTAGATCTGCTTATCCTAGATGATATCCAGAACCCTGACAGGTCAGGGGACCAGGATAAAGTGGGTGGGGATGCACCAGGAGATGGGTCAGAAGGGTTGCCCATAGTGACCCTACTTCTGAGCATGACCAAGAGGAGTCTGAGGGCTCCACCTTGGTGAACTCTGATCCAGGGAATAGTGCAGATAGCACAGAGGGGTCCCTAGAAGTAGGTCCCCCTTTATTCCTCCTGGGAGGGTTCAGAGCAGACAGAGGAGATCTAGGTCTTCATAGGGACCTCTATCTCTAGTCAGAGAGAGGACTCCTTGGAGAGGGAATACCACCTGATCAAACTTGAGAGAGTTAGACTCAAGCTCAGGAGAGATCAGTTGGCCCTTGACAAGAAGGCCCTGGAAGTCCAAAAAGCTAGGAAAAATCTGGGACTAGAGTCCCATGGTGGCAGGCCTACTGTCCCTAGAGTCAGGGAAACCTCTTTTGATACTAGGAACCTGAGCAGGATAGTCCCTCCTTACTGGGAGGGGGATGACATCCAGAAATGGATCACTTCATTAGAGAGGGCCTATAAAGTTCAGAAGGTCCCTCAAGGGCAGTTGGCAGCTATCCTGTGGTTCTCCTTTGCTAACAAAGGTAGAGATAAGCTCCTCACTGTTAGAGAAGAGGATGCTGACAATTACTCAGTTCTGAAGAGTGCACTCATTGATGGGTTTGGCTTAACCACTGAGCAATACAGAATACAGTTCAGTGACACCCTGAATGCACACACCCAGGATTGGGTAGATTTCATTGATAGCGCTATTAAGGCTCTGGAAGGCTGGCTTCATGGAAGCAAGGTATAGGACTATGAAGGATTGTACAATTTCATAATGAGGGAGCACATCCTTATTCACTGTAGGAAACAACGTTTGCACCAGTACCTGGTGGACTCTGATCTGACCTCTCCCCAAGAATTGGGAAAGAAGGCAGACAAGTAGGTCCACACCAGGGTAAAGCAGAAAAAACATGGTAATGGAGGTGACCTGAAGAAGCAAGATTCTTCTACAACCCAGGATAAAGGTGGGGACAAGGGTAAAGATAAAAAGGAGTCTTCTCAAGGTCCACAAAAACCTGCATCTGGGGGGAGTCCCAAAATTCCAAGCAAGGCTGAATGAAACCTGGGTGTTATTTATATAAAGTAAAGTCCCATTGGACAAGGGATGCTGATTGTTAGGCCTGGGCAGTAAATTCCGTTCCGCTCACGGAATTTGCGAAATTTTGGCAATTCCGCGTTCCGCGGAATTGCCGAAAATTGCACGATCCGCGGCGTAGAGGAATTTTTGCCTTGTTCGTGCTTTCAAAATGCGTGTTCGCGCAAGCGGTAGTGACTTACCGGGATCCCTGCGTTTGCCGACGAGTTTTCCTATCCGTTCGCGCGATCCCACGAGAGTGTGCGATCGCGAACACGTCATACGGACGCGCCATCGGACATCTTCGTTCGCGAACAGGACACACGCATCGCGAGTAGGCGGGACAAGTGAAACAAGATGGCCATGCCAATTGGCGACCGCAAACAGCGTCTCCGAACAGGAAAAACGCATCGCGAACGGGCGGAACAAGCAATTCTGCATGCTCGCGGAATTCTGCGTGCTCACGGAGATTTTTTACCGTTTCGCGGAATTTGGCGTAACGTGACTATGCAAATTCCACCCACCCTTACTGATTGTCCAAAGGCCAAGGAACCTGCTACCACTGCCCCTAAGGTAACTGCCCACTATAGCACCAGTACAGGTGGTAGCACAGCAACCAAGGGATTAGTTGGGTTAACCTTGGGTTCTGAGGTTGGTTCTGGCCTAGTCAGAACTCCAGCTCAGGTTGTTCTAGCCTCTAATTGTGGCCTTGATCCTGCCACCTTACTAGTAAGTCCCACTAACTTGGGCAAGTACAGGCAAAAGCCTTTGATCAATGGAAAGGAAGCAATAGCTTTCAGGGACAAAGGGGCCAGTGTCACCATGGTGACAGAGAAACCTGTGCCTCCTGAACAAATCATACTTGGACAAAGGTACCAAGTAACCAACGCTAGCAATGTCAGGACTGATCACTCATTGGCAGTTGTGAATCTCAGCTGGGGAGGGGTAACTGGACCTTAGAGAGTTGTGGTATCTCCAGACCTACCTGTACATTGTCTGTTGAACAATGATTTAGAAACTTCAACCTGGTCTGAAGTAGAGTTCAGGACTCATGCAGAAATGATGGGCATTTCTGCCAGTGTCTTTGCTGTCACCAGGGCTCAGGCCAAACAGCTCAGCACTGAAGGACCACTGGATCCTGGAAAAATGGACCATGTTGCTCCTAAGAGAAGAAGCAGAAAGGGTAAGGAATTATCCTCCTCCCAAAATCCCAATGAGGATCAGTCTCCTGAGGGAGATGTTCTCAATCCCTGTGAAGAAAATGTCCCAGAGGAACTTGGGCCTGACCAGGTAGAATTATTGGGGCTAGGGGGCCTTCCAGGCCAGACTTGCAGCAATCCTGCCCCTCTCTTGAACCCCTCAGATAGCAAGCTGCTGAAGAAGAAGCAGGGAATGTCAGTGGGTCCCAGAGGATCTATTAGGAAGATGGGCTTCTGTATTCTGAAGGTAGAGACCCCAAGCCTGGTGTAACCAGGAGGTTGGTAATACCTCAGACGTTCAGGTTTTTTCTTCTTTCCCTGGCACATGACATTCCCCTTGCAGGACACCTTGGGCAAAGTAAGACTTGGGACAGGATTGTCCCTCATTTTCACTGGCCCCATATGTCAGAAGACACCAAGGAGTTTTGTTGCTCCTGTGTCACTTGCCAAGACAGTGGCAAGTCAGGTAGCACAACAAAGGCCCCCTTAATTCCACTTCCAGTGGTCGGGGTTCCCTTTGAGATGGTAGGGATTGACATTGTCGGTTCCTTGAACCCTCCAACTGCATCTGGACACAGTTATATCCTGGTGGTGGTGTACCATGCCACTAGGTATCCAGAAGCAATTCCCCTTATAACCACTACAGCTCCTGTAGTGT
Source organism: Calotriton arnoldi (assembly GCA_963921515.1). Classification (NCBI taxonomy): domain Eukaryota; kingdom Metazoa; phylum Chordata; class Amphibia; order Caudata; family Salamandridae; genus Calotriton; species Calotriton arnoldi. The sequence goes on along the minus strand of CAWUFW010000899.1, from coordinate 1,595,455 downwards.
CCAGGGCCCTCCTGGGAATCTTTTCCAGAGTGGGCTTCCCTAAGGAGGTCTCAACAGACAGAGGTACCAGCTTCATGTCTAGTTACATAACTGCAATGTGGAAAGAGTGTGGAGTAAACTATAAGTTTACCACACCCTACCATCCACAGTGCAATGTGCTTGTTGAAAGGTTCAACAAGACCCTAAAGGGTATGATCATGGGACTCCCAGAAAAGCTCAGGTACAAATGGGATGTCTTACTACCCTGTCTTCTCTTTGCCTAGAGAGAGGTTCCTCAGAAGGGGGCTGGCTACAGCCCATTTGAACTTCTGTTTGGACATCCAGTTAGGGGTCCATTGTGTTTAGTTAAGGAGGGATGGACGCACCCTCTCAAACCTCCTAAACAGGATATTGTGGGCTATGTCCTTGGCCTGCGTTCAAGTATAGCTGAGTATATGAAGAAGGCAAGTAAAAACTTTGATGCCAGCCAAGAGCTTCAGAAAGCCTGGCATGACCAAAAGCCAGGCATGACTGTTTTCCAGCCAGGTCACAAGGTGTGGGTGTTGGAGCCTGTGGTCCCAGCAGCTCTCCAAGACAATTGGAGTGGCGCCCATACAATCCTTAAAAAGAAAGGTGAAGTCACCTACTTGGTGGACCTATGCACCTCAAGAAGTCCCCACAGGGTACTTCATGTGAACCGACTAAAACCTTTTGTCGACAGGGCTGACATGAGCTTGCTCATGGACACTGATAAGGGACAGGAGGAAGAGAATGATCCTCTTCCTGATCTCCTCTCTCAGAACTCTGTTGATGGGTCAGTTGATGGAGTAGCCTTGGCAGGCAGCCTCACTGACCAGCAGCAAGCAGATTTCAGGAAGGTCCTCAATCAGTACAAGCATATGTTTTCTCTGACACCCAGCCAAACCTGCTGGTTTACCATTGAATTGGGCACAGGTGACAATCTGCCAGTAAAGACAAAATTTACAGTCAGCCTGACCATGTCAGAGCGCATCAGAACAGATGTTTAAACAATGCTGGAATTTGGGGTCATTGAGCCTTCAAATAACTCCTGGGCTAGTCCAGTAGTCCTGGTACCAAACCCTCACACCAAGGGTGGAAAAAGAGGGATGAGGTTTTGTGTGGACTACAGAGGCCTCAATGCAGTCACTAGGACTGATGCCCATCCTATTCCAAGGGAAGAGGAGCTCATAGATACTTTGGCCTCAGCCAAGCTTCTGAGTACATTTGACCTGACTGCTGGCTACTGGCAAATCTGAGGATGCCAAGCCAAAAACAGCATTTTCAACCCCCAGTGGGCATTATCAATTTATTGTGATGCCCTTTGGTCTGAAAAATGCACCTGCCACATTTCAGAGGCTGGTGAACAAAGTCCCTACAGGTCTGGAAGCCTATAGTGCAGCATATCTAGATGATATTGCTGTCTTTATCCACCTGGGAGGATCACCTGGTTCACCTCAGAAATGTTCTGGAGGCCCTGCAAAAGGCAGGCCTCACAATCAAATCCACCAAGTGCCGGATAGGGCAGAGCAAAGTTGTATACTTGGGCCACCTGGTAGGTGGAGGCCAGGTTCAGCCATTGGAGAGAAAAATCCAGACCATCATGGACTGGGTTGCTCCCACTACCCACACTCAGGTCAGAGCTTTCTTGAGCCTGACTGGGTACTACAGGAGGTTTGTTAAGGGATACGGGTCCATTGTGACTCCCCTTAATGATCTCACCTCCAAGAGAATGCCAAAGAAAGTTCAGTGGACAATTAGCTGTCAAAAGGCATTTGATGACCTCAAGCAGGCCATATGCACTGCTCCCATTCTGCAAAGTCCTGACTATTCCAAAACTTTCATTGTCCAGACGGACAAGTTACTTACCTTCGGTAACACCTTATCTGGTAGAGACATGATCTAGTCGCAGATTCCTTACCTTTGAACTTCCAGGCGTCAAGCTGGATCTGGAAAGATTTTTATTAGCAGTACCCCTGCACGCCGATAGATGGCATCGGTCGACTCCGCGTGACGTCGTCAGTGGCGTGTTCGTCGGCGTCGTGTTCATCATCACGTCCCGTCGTCAATATAACCGCCACACCGGCGCGCTGATGTCAGTACTTTTCACGACTTTCCACGCCAGTAGCGCGAAGCCATGAAGTGACTGACCATGGTGTGTTAAAAAAATGAACAGCTAGGGCCCTGAAGGGGAACATCCCTGACACTTAAAACCAATTCCGCAGTGCGAGGAGGATGGGTGGGTTGGTAAGGAATCTGCGGCTAGATCATGTCTCTACCAGATTAGACGTTACCGAAGGTAAGTAACTTGTCTATCTGATAGAGACATCTAGCTGCAGATTCCTTACCTTTGAACAGATATCCAAGCAATACCATCCCCGGAGGAGAGATTGAGGAACAGTTTAGACCAGAAAATCCTGCAAAACAGAGCGACCAAACAGGCCTTCTCTGTCAACCTGGGAATCCAGGCAGTAGTGTCTGGCGAACGTGTGCAGAGATGCCCACGTGTCAGCTTGGCAGATATCGGAAACCGAAACACCGCACTGAAGAGCTGTGGAGGCCGCTTTTGCCCTGGTGGAATGGGCCCCAAGCCCTTAAGGAGGATCTTTCTTCGCTAAGGCGTATAAGATTTTTATACAGAGGATAACCCATCGGGATATTGTCCTCTTCTGGACAGCCCGGGCTTTCTTTGCACACACGTATCCTATAAAGAGTTGGTCATCCACCCGGAACTCTCTGGTTCGATCGAGCTAGAACGATAACGCTCTTTTTGGGTCCAGACAATGGAGATGCTCCTCTTCCTTGGAAGGGTGCGGGGGTGCATAGAAGGTGGGCAGGGTAACAGACTGCCCCAGATGAAAGGGTGTTACCACCTTCGGCAGGAAAGATGCCATAGTCCGGAGTACCAATTTGTCCGTAAAGACTGTCAGGTAAGGAGGCTGTGAAGACAGTGCCTGCAGTTCACTGACCGTCCTGGCAGAGGTTATTGCCAACAAAAAAGCTATCTTGATGGTGAGCAACCGCAGAGGGCAGCTATGCAGCGGCTCAAATGGTGCACACATCAGAAAGGTGAGAACCAAATTAAGGTCCCACTGTGGCATAACAAATGGTGACGGGGGAAACAAGTGGGTTAACACCTTTAAAAACCTCTGCACTAGAGGAGATTTGAAAAGAGAGGGCTGATCAGGTAGCCGAAGAAAAGAGGAAAGGGCCAAAAGATAGCCCTTCAAAGTGCCCAGAGCTGAGCCCTTCTGGGCCAAAGAAAGTGTAAACAGAAGGACTTCAGATAAGGGGTTAATAGACCGGTCTGTACAATATTTACAAAATTTGTTCCATCGGAAGGCATATACCGATTTTGTGGAGGGATGCCCGGCTGCCAAGATAACCTCACAGACATCGGGAGGGAGTACAAAAGCTGTCAACTGTTGTGGCTCAATCTCCACACAAGGAGGTGGAGAGTGGACAGGTTCGGGTGGAGAACCCTCCCCTGCTGCTGCGACAGGAGATACTCCTGAAGGGGCAGCCTGACCGGAGGATCGATGCTCATGTCTAGAACCTTGGGATAGCAAACTCTGCGTGCGCAGTCTGGAGCCACAAGAATAACTTGTGCCCGGCCGCTCATGATCTTCTTGAGCACTCTGGGCAGGAGTGGTATTGGCGAAAAGGCGTATAGGAGGCCTGAGCTCCACTCGTGGCGAAAAGCGTCATGGAGCGAGAGCCGCCTTGGAAACTCCAATGTACAAAACTGCAAGAAATGCGCATGCGTGTGCGCGCGCGCATGTGTAGTTTTTGCAGAGATGGCGAGGAAGAGGAGGAGGGCAGCCCGGGGACGCCGCAGTCCAGGTAGGTAGGTTTTCTTTACTTTTACGTCATTTATAATTAATTGTTAATAGGGGGGGTGGAGGCGGGTGGCATAGCGGAGTTTGTTCTCAACTCCGTGGCCCTCCGCGTAGCCCTGCTACGCCCACTACACCCAGGGTTATCGTATACTGGAGGCATAGATGGAGGGGTAGTCTCGAAGGGGAAGGAATAGCCCCTTCAGACTATTTGCAACACCCACCTCTCCGATATAATGTCTCACCACTGGTGGAGTTGATGGCGTACTCTGCCACCGACTGGCCGAGAGTGATCCTGGGGTATCGGACTAGTAAGGTTTTGCGGTAGAGGAGGGGATTGTGGCTTGGCTCGACATCTGGCTTCTCGACCCACGGGGGCCGGGGTGAACCATGTCCATTACCCCGCAGAGGTTGCTGAACTTGCAGGGTCCTCTGGCCGGAATAGGGTTGGCGCGGCTGATAGTCACAAAAGGAGAGAAAAGCGGATGAGGACCCAGGGGTTGTGATGAGGCCCAAAGACTTGGCAGTGGCCCGCGAGTCTTTGAAGCACTCAAGGGCAGCATTTGCCTTGTCTCCAAAGAGGCGGGAGCCATCAAAGGACATGTCCATGAGGTTAGCCTGGACATCCCCTGAAAAACCATACGTGGCAACGAACGGCCACAATTGTGGAAATCGCTCTGCCTAGCGAGTCTGTCGTGTCCAAGCCACATCTGATGGCGAACTAAGCTGCGTCTCTCCCATCTGAGATAGCTTGGGAGAAAAGAGCCCAGTCCTCCTCCGAGACTCTGGGCAGCACCTGCGCAACTGTGTCCTATATCGAATGGGAGTAATGGCCCAAAAGGCATGCGGTGTTCACCGACCTCAAAGCCAGAATGGCAGAAGAAAAAAAAATATTTCTGAAGTTCTCCAGTCTCTTGGATTTCCTGTCCGGAGGTGTGGAAGGGAATGCACCATGGGAAATGGTAGCCTGGACCACCAAGCTTTGAGGGGTGGGGTGCGTGGTGAGGAAAAGTGGGTCACCCAGTGCAGGGCGATGGCGGCGGGCAATCGTCCTATTGACAGGGGCCTCTGTGCTGGGTTTGGACCAGATTCCCAGAAGGACGTCTGTTAAGGCCTTGTTGAAAGGCAGTAGGGGTTCTGTATTGCTTCGCCCTCCCAAATAATAGAAAATACCGCCCTCCCACAGGGAGGCTCAAACACGACGAAGCAATAAAAACAAAACACCACCAGGAAAGGGATTTCACTCTTACAAAATGAAACACATCAAAAGACTGTTCTCAGAATAAGGCATGGGGTTTTATTTGTGCAACACTCTCTAACAAAAAGGCTTTCCTAGATGTCAAATGAATTAACATTCAAATGTATATGGATATATAATATATATAATATATATATATATATATATATATATATATATATATATATATATAAAAATACCCTTTCAGGCATAGAGTGACGAATAAATTATGCAAAAAAGAAGCAGAGAACTCTGGGTAGTTCTCAAGTTTAGGTGGAAAGCAGCTCCTGTATAGAGCACTCTCAACACCAGCGACACTCTAGATCTGCTCACCTCTGGGTAGTTCTCAAGTTTAGGTGGAAAGCAGCTCCTGTATAGAGCACTCTCAACACCAGCGACACTCTAGATCTGCTCACCTCAAATGTCTGCTTTTCTATCAAAGTCTTTAAGCATAGGATTAGCACAGTGCTATCCACGCCGAGATAGAAATGGACAAAGTCTTTTGCGATTTCTACAGCAAAATCTTTAAGCATAGGACTAGCACAGTGCTGTCCTTGCCGAGCTGTAAAATGACAAAAGCCATTTACCACTCCAGGCACAGTATTACAGCTTTGAATTGATAAAATACCAACCAAGCCAACCTGAAATGAGTAAAAGCAACCCCTGACACAGTGTTTCGCTCTAATTAGAGCTCTTCAGAGAGGTATAGCTTTGTCCAGGCACAAGGGAGCACCCAGTATAAGTAAAAAAAATACCCTTTCAGGCATACAGTGACGAAGAAATTATGCAAAAAAGAAGCAGAGAATTCTGGGTAGTTCTCAAGTTTAGGTGGAAAGCAGCTCCTGTATAGAGCACTCTCAACACCAGCGACACTCTAGATCTGCTCACCTCAAATGTCTGCTTTTCTATCAAAGTCTTTAAGCATAGGATTAGCACAGTGCTATCCACGCCGAGATAGAAATGGACAAAGTCTTTTGCGATTTCTACAGCAAAATCTTTAAGCATAGGACTAGCACAGTGCTGTCCTTGCCGAGCTGTAAAATTACAAAAGCCATTTACCACTCCAGGCACAGTATTACAGCTTTGAATTGATAAAATACCAACCAAGCCAACCTGAAATGAGTAAAAGCAACCCCTGACACAGTGTTTTATAGCTTTGTCCAGACACAAGAGAGCACCCAGTATAAGTAAAAAAAATACCCTTTCAGGCATAGAGTGATGAATAAATTATGCAAAAAAGAAGCAGAGAACTCTGGGTAGTTCTCAAGTTTAGGTGGAAAGCAGCTCCTGTATAGAGCACTCTCAACACCAGCAACACTCTAGATCTGCTCACCTCAAATGTCTGCTTTTCTATCAAAGTCTTTAAGCATAGGATTAGCACAGTGCTATCCACGCCGAGATAGAAATGGACAAAGTCTTTTGCGATTTCTACAGCAAAATCTTTAAGCATAGGACTAGCACAGTGCTATATATATATATATATATATATATATATATATATATATATATATATATATATATATATATATATATATATAAACACCAACTCCAGTTAACCATCCATTTCTGGATACCGACACAGGGACTCTGGCTGTAATTTAAAAGGCTCTTGAATTTATTTTCTTTCTGGTGACGCGTTTCGCCTGTCTCAGCAGGCTTTCTCATATATATATATTGCAGCTCCCTGATCACCAGCCTGGTGCACTCTCGAACGGGTGCATGTCAATGACGATTCCGCCATTTTGTAATATGTATAAAACGGACAGAGAACCCAGAAAGCTGTGCATTAATACTCGGTATACTTTCCAATAATAGTATCACTACCTATAGACATTTTCAATTCCAGCCAATGCGTATGTAATAACCAAGTCTGTTGGATTTTGCCCTGAATGGGCAAGATTCACTTCTACAGGCAAATGCCTAAAAAAAGGTTGATTCAGCTCAATCTCGCCCTGGATGGGCTATGATCCATATTCTAATACTACCAACCCGGATGCAATTCTGTACTAGGATCTAAACTACTTCATTACATTACATAGGTTAAAAACAGTTGGCTATGCAGCAGTGTCAAGCATGTTCACTTTCCTTACATCTAGTTACTGCGGGTTAATTTCCTGGGAACCAAGTCAACTTGTATCAATCAGTGAATTTTAAGGAAGAACTCACAATCGAGTGAAAATAAAATTAAATTAAATTAAATCAGATTGAATGGAATAGAATAGAGTTTAAACCTCAAGTAAACGTCTCCTAATCATTCCCCCAGGTGTACTGCTAGTTCCTCGCTACTGTTCAAACCCAACTGACTTTTACTATGTAGATCTATAATATAGCGGGATTCCAGACGTCTCAGCCTCAAAATTCTATCACCTCCCCTGGGATTTACAGGTACATGATCCAAACAATAGTATATTAATAGATCCCTGTTGCGATTATGTTCCTTATTGAAATGTCTCGCAACTGGGTAAGCCTCATCACCATTTGCTATCGCCCTCATGTGTTCTAATATCCGAATTTTTGTGGGGTGAATGGTGCTACCAATATATCGCAACCCACAAGGGCACGTGAGGCAATATACAGTGTATGGAGTAGTACATGTTAGAAATTTCTTGATTTTCTTAGGTTTAGACATCCCCCAGACATTATAGGTCAAGACTCGTTTGCTTTTTTTACACGCGTCTGTGTGCCCAGAGTCCGTTTTGCTGAATAAAATTACAGAACTCGCCCCCGAGAGTGCTGTCATCCTTTGTGGGTACGATTACCCGGTGGAGTTGGGAGCAGAATATATATATGTGTGATCAAGGTGGTGTCTGGCCGAAACGCGTCAGGGCGATTATGGTGGTTGAGAAATAAAATATCTGGAAGCACAATAATTGGGTTTGTGTCCGTCTTTTCCCAAGTGAAGGGAAGCAACGAAGAATGGCGTGATCAAGGCCGCATGTCTGGCGGCCGAAACGCGTCACTTTTGGACATAGATGTGTGAATAAACCCATCTGTTGAATACTTCTGCCTTTGGAGTCTGTGCCTGTGGTGTTGCGCTGCTGCTGCTGCCGTAGCGGATACATTCCTGGGATTTTCGTGGTGATATATATATATATATATATATATGCATATATATATATATATATATCAATCAAGAGTGTGGCTTTGATGCGAGCTTCCTGACCGCCGGTGGTGCAGGACAGAGGCGAATGCCACGCACGGGAAACATCCTAAACAACGAAGTGTGAACAACGACTTACCTGAACAACGAAGTGTGAACAACGAAGAATCACATACAACGAAGTCCTGTAACCACGAAGTCCTGAACCACGAAGTCCTGTACTACGTAGTCCTGTAACCAATTTAAAATGTTAGGCCAGTAGATGGCACTGTAGGTTTGTTTTTGAATAAAACGAATTAGAACTGTGCTCGATGAGACTGTTCCTATCTGGTTTTCATAGATGAAATGGTCACAAAAGGGTGGATGAACGTTAATTAAATGTTTTATATGAGTCAATTCTTTTAAAAAATGAAAATATGTTTTGGAATCCGTTTCTTAATAATTTTATTTTGTGTGAGAAAAAAGATGATGGAATTATATTTTATAGTTTTTTGCCGTACATTACTGTATCTTTGTAAGTTCGTGTGTATTTAAAAAAAATGAATATTTGATTGTAAATAGAAAGTTTATTTAATAAAAATAGTAAAAATAAGAAGTGTTGTTTAATTTAAAAACATTTTTATCAAGTTTCAATCTAGTGTAGATTTGAACGGAGTGGTAGATTCGAGTAACATGGCAATTAATTAATTTGAGTGGTTTAGTAAGTCGGTGTAAAAAAAGAAGTGGTTTGGCTTTGGTCCTGGTTTCAATTTATTTCAGCCTTAAGAGTCTACTGTCCTTGATTGTGTTTGCGCAGAGGGGCACAGCTTGACGTGTTTTTGTTCGACACTTGTTAGGTGCGTAAGAAGATAAGCACAGCCTTTCATCTCACTCTGCTTTATTGTGCTCGCTGATGGGCACAGCTTGAACATGTTTATTGAAGAGAACATACTGGCGTCAATTAGTAATGGGGAATTTAAAGTATTTTCGTTGTTTAGGAAGTCGTTGTAAAAAAACTAGTGGTTAAGGATTGTACGTTGTTTAGCTTTCGTGGTTTAGGAAGTCGTGGTTTAGGCAGTAGTTGTTTAGTCATACAATCGCCACGCACGCCTCTTAAATACACAAACAACTCCGTTCCAATTCAAGAGGAGCCTGCACTCTGTTATTATGCCTGTTATTATGAACTGCCTGTCAGCATTGCAATTAAGTATTTAATGAAATTGGCGCTTGCTAAGCAAAGATGTGTATTTTAGACAGTTATAGAAAAAGACTGCTGTTCAAATGTGCTAAAACTTTATTGCTCACAAGTACTTTACATTCAAAAGGACTGTGCCTTTAAAAGTGTTTGAAAATGGTAGTTGCCTTGACGTCACTTTATCAAGTGTGGGCAGTATTTAAAATGCACAGATGTCATCGCGCATTTTCAGGTTGAAAAAGGCTGCTTAGACAGCCGAAACCGGTTCCTGTTTCATGCAAGTGTTGCTGAATAAAGGATTACTTCACACTCGAGTGCAGGCTCCTCTTGAATTGGAAGGGAGTTGTTTGTGTATTTAAGAGGCGTGCGTGGCATTCGCCTCTGTCCTGCACCACCGGCGGTCAGGAAACTCGCATCAAAGCCACACTCAGGATTGATTTTGATGAATGTCGAGCCCCCGAGAATCATTTGCAAGGGCTAGGAAGCCCCAACATCCAGCATACTCGGAGCCGGGACTTGCGGTTTTACTGCGAGTAGTGTGAAAACTGACTTCTGCAAACACCTGCTTTTCAAATATTTCCAGCAGCTTTGGAAGGTATGCAGCAAGCGCTGAACATTTGAAGCAGACAGGCAGAGATTGGACATTAGTCCGCAACATAAGCTAGGTTATTATGCAAACATGCTGTGATCCCTGTTATTATGAACTGCCTGTCAGCATTTCAATTAAGTATTTAATGAAATTGGCGCTTGCTAACCAAAGATGTGTATTTTAGACACTTATAGAAAAAGACTGCTGTTCAAATGTGCTAAAACTTTATTGCCCACAAGTACTTTACATTCAAAAGGACTGAGCCTTTAAACGTTTTTGAAAATGGTAGTGGCATCGACGTCACTTTAACAAGTGTGGGCAGTATTTAAAACGAATAGATGTCATCGCGCATTTTCAGGTTGAAAAAGGCTGCTTGGACAGCCGAAACCGCTTCCTGTTTCATGCAAGTGTTGCTGAATAAAGGATTACTTCACACTCAAGTGCAGGCTCCTCTTGAATTGGAAGGGAGTTGTTTGTGTGTATTTATATATATATGCAAAAACAACAGTTGATGGACAGAATGCAGAACAATGTCATACATTCACCCCAGTACAGAGATCTGGGCCTAAATCCATCGTTTTTTTGCTCACCATGCCATTTCAGTTTGGACCCAGCCATATGCAAATCAATCTTGACCCTGTGCCTCATGGGAACAGTCCAGCCCGAACTGCCAAGCCAGGTCCTCATTGGACTGGAAACAAGCATCCTAGAACCGGTTTCGGGGTTTCACCCTTCTTCAGGCTGGATAGCTTGATTCCAGTGGCATGGAGAGCACGGGACCCACGTCTGGGCATTCCCGTCCCACTCGGGGTGACAAATGCAAAAACAACAGTTGATGGACAGAATGCAGAACAATGTCATACATTCACCCCAGTACAGAGATCTGGGCCTAAATCCATCGTTTTTTTGCTCACCATGCCATTTCAGTTTGGACCCAGCCATATGCAAATCAGTCGTGACCCTGTGCCTCATGGGAACAGTCCAGCCCGAACTGCCAAGCCAGGTCCTCCCTGGACTGGAAACAAGCATCCTAGGACCGGTTTCGGGGTATCACCCTTCTTCAGCCAGGATAGCTTGATTCCAGTGGCATGGAGAGCACGGGACCCACGTCTGAATGGCCAGAAACCGGTCCCAGGATGCTTGTTTCCGGTCCAGGGAAGACACGGTTTGGCAGTTCGGGCTGGACTGTTCCCATGAGGCACAGGGTCAGACTGATTTGCATATGGCCATGTCTGAACTGGGGTGGTGGAGTGAGCTAAAGAATGATGATGGATTAAACCCAGATCAGTTGACTGGGGGTGAGTGTTTGATTAGCTCAAGCGCTCCGTCCATCATCCCCTTTGGTATCGCTTTGTTCGCCCTAAGTTGGCAGGGTATGCCCAGACGTGGGTCCCTTGCTCACTTTGCCAGTGGATTCAAGCTAGCCTGGCTGATGACGGCTGAATGACCAGAAACCGGTCCCAGGATGCTTGTTTCCGGTCCAGGGAAGACATGGTTTGGCAGTTCGGGCTGGACTGTTCCCATGAGGCACAGGGTCAGACTGATTTGCATATGGCCATGTCTGAACTGGGGTGGTGGAGTGAGCTAAAGAATGATGATGGATTAAACCCAGATCAGTTGACTGTGGGTGAGTGTTTGATTAGCTCAAGCGCTCCGTCCATCATCCCCTTTGGTATTGCTTTGTTCGCCCTAAGTTGGCAGGGTATGCCCAGACGTGGGTCCCTTGCTCACTTTGCCACTGGATTCAAGCTAGCCTGGCTGATGACGGCTGAATGGCCAGAAACCGGTCCCAGGATGCTTGTTTCCGGTCCAGGGAAGACATGGTTTGGCAGTTCGGGCTGGACTGTTCCCATGAGGCACAGGGTCAGACTGATTTGCATATGGCCATGTCTGAACTGGGGTGGTGGAGTGAGCTAAAGAATGATGATGGATTAAACCCAGATCAGTTGACTGGGGGTGAGTGTTTGATTAGCTCAAGCGCTCCGTCCATCATCCCCTTTGGTATCGCTTTGTTCGCCCTAAGTTGGCAGGGTATGCCCAGACGTGGGTCCCTTGCTCACTTTGCCACTGGATTCAAGCTAGCCTGGCTGATGATGGCTGAATGGCCAGAAACCGGTCCCAGGATGCTTGTTTCCGGTCCAGGGAAGAAATGGTTTGGCAGTTCGGGCTGGACTGTCCCCATGAGGCACAGGGTCAGACTGATTTGCATATGGCCATGTCTGAACTGGGGTGGTGGAGTGAGCTAAAGAATGATGATGGATTAAACCCAGATCAGTTGACTGGGGGTGAGTGTTTGATTAGCTCAAGCGCTCCGTCCATCATCCCCTTTGGTATCGCTTTGTTCGCCCTAAGTTGGCAGGGTATGCCCAGACGTGGGTCCCTTGCTCACTTTGCCACTGGATTCAAGCTAGCCTGGCTGATGACGGCTGAATGGCCAGAAACCGGTCCCAGGATGCTTGTTTCCGGTCCAGGGAAGACATGGTTTGGCAGTTCGGGCTGGACTGTTCCCATGAGGCACAGGGTCAGACTGATTTGCATATGGCCATGTCTGAACTGGGGTGGTGGAGTGAGCTAAAGAATGATGATGGATTAAACCCAGATCAGTTGACTGGGGGTGAGTGTTTGATTAGCTCAAGCGCTCCGTCCATCATCCCCTTTGGTATCGCTTTGTTCGCCCTAAGTTGGCAGGGTATGCCCAGACGTGGGTCCCTTGCTCACTTTGCCACTGGATTCAAGCTAGCCTGGCTGATGACGGCTGAATGGCCAGAAACCGGTCCCAGGATGCTTGTTTCCGGTCCAGGGAAGACATGGTTTGGCAGTTCGGGCTGGACTGTTCCCATGAGGCACAGGGTCAGACTGATTTGCATATGGCCATGTCTGAACTGGGGTGGTGGAGTGAGCTAAAGAATGATGATGGATTAAACCCAGATCAGTTGACTGGGGGTGAGTGTTTGATTAGCTCAAGCGCTCCGTCCATCATCCCCTTTGGTATTGCTTTATATATATATATATATATACATAGTATACATAGTATATATAGTACAATGCCTGTGACACCGGTGCAACTGTCGGGAACGTGAACACTATCCACTTGGGGTTGGTACTTACCACAGGTGTTCTAATCCATGTCACGCCCACTGTGTGTTTCACGCTGAATTAGAGCGATGCAGGCAGCATTCAAACGTTGGACTCCAGCAGCACTGGTTGTTTGGGGAGAGGCATCTGATGAAGGAACACATTCCGAAATGCATTATGCCGTCCGATTAAATCTGCTGGTCAGAAGCAAGCCTGTGTGTGTGCCTGGTTCTTTCTTTTGAGGAGCCTTGGTTTTGGTATTTCGGTGCGAGGCCACTACGCACCTTGGGCATCCCACCCTAAAAGCAGTGCAACAGGAAAAGTGGTAACTTTGTTTTTTTTTTGTTTTTTTTTTTCTTCGAAAGGAAACCTGCTGCACCGCCGCTGTCTACAAACATCGACATTGGTCTGATACTCCATTCCAGGATTTCCTGAGGAGACGGAAGTGGCAGGGTGAAGGCTTGTGGGACTAGCAGTACAATGCCCGTGACACCGGTGCAACTGTCGGGAATGTGAACACTATCCACTTGGGGTTGGTACTTACCACAGGTGTTCTAATCCATGTCACATCCACTGTGTGTTTCACGCTGAATTAGAGCGTGCAGGCAGCATTCAAACGTTGGACTCCAGCAGCACTGGTTGTTTGGGGAGAGGCATCTGATGAAGGAACACATTCCGAAATGCATTATGCCGTCCGATTAAATCTGCTGGTCAGAAGCAAGCCTGTGTGTGTGCCTGGTTCTTTCTTTTGAGGAGCCTTGGTTTTGATATATATATATATATATATATATATATATATATATATATATATATATATATTTATTAACTACTGGCGGTTGCCAGTTGGGAGTTATAGTTAAGACCTAGTTTCCATAGGAAAAGCGTTTTTGATTTGCCAATATCTTTGGCGCCGTTTGACGAATCTTCGCAAAATTTTCAAAACTAATGGGACGGACAGGTCGGGTCCTGTCTTGAAAGTTTCGGGGTGATTCGTCAAGCGGGGCCCAAGGAAAAAGGGGGGTCCCAAAACGCGTTTTCCCCATGTTAATTTCCATAGGAATTTTGAAACAGGTTACAGACCGAACTGCTGAACGGAATTACACCAAATTTGGCAAAAAGGTAGGTCTTGGTCTAGAAAGCGTGCTTTTTTTAAAATGGTGTAAATCCGTTGAGTAGTTTCTAAGAAATTCAAAAATAAAAAAATATTGATATCTGGGCGGAGCCTAACCACACATCTCATTGTGAGATCTGATTGGCTGTCAGCACTCCAAACCAGGAAGTGTTGTCAGCCATCTTGTGACTCAGGAACCGAGTCACAAGAAAACAGTGGAAAAAATATAAAAAACAAGAAAAGGGGGAAGGGTAAAAACACCCTGACCCCCAGGCTTGCTCAGGGGGTCCCAAAGGGACCCCCAGGCCCAAAAAAAGCATTAAAAAAAAAAAAAAATCGGGGCTTGCTTTTGAGCAACTTCAGGAGGACCTCAGGAGGACCTCAGGACACAAGTGGACTTCATCCCCCAAGCAGCAGTGCGCCAAGAGGCACGTTTGCAGAGTAGTGTAAAAGGGGGCATGACCTCAGACCACCTCACTGCAATCCAGCTGTGTGGTGCGTACTGCAGGTACCTGGTGGGCTAGTTGGCCCCCAGGGACCCTCAGTATTCAAGGGGACTTAATCCCCCAACTTAGAATGCGCCAGGGCGCGTTTGCAGAGTGGTGGAGAAAGGGGCGTGGCCTGTGTCCACCTCTCAGCAATCCCACTGTGTGGGGTTTACTGGAGGTAAGAGGTAGGCTAGTTGGCCCCTAAAGGACCCCCAGCAGCGAAGGGGACTTCAATCCCCATCCAAGAGCGCGTCAGGAGTGCGTTTGCAGAGTGGTGGGCAAAGGGGCGTGGCCTGCTATGAAAATTTAGCAATCCTGCTGTGTGGGACTTACTGGAGGTAATAGAAGGGGTAGTTGGCCCTCAAGGATGTCCTTGCGGGCCAACTACCCCTCTTGTTACCTCCAGTAAGTCCCACCCAGTGGGATTGATAAAAAGTCTTTGGAGGCCATGCCCCCTTTCTCCACCACTCTGCAAACGCGCCTCCTGGCAGACTACATGATGGGGGATGAAGTCCAATTTACTCCTGAGGGACTTTGGGGGCCAAGAAACCCTCCTGGTACCTCCTGTAAATCCTACGCAGTGGAATTTCTGAGCGCTGGTCGGAGGCCCAGCACCCTTTCTCCACCACTCTGCAAACGCAACTACTAGTTAAAGAAGTGTTTGCATTGTAATAGGTTTCGCAGTTGCGAGAGTTAGAGCTATTGGTGTTGTAAATGTAAAAGATTTTTACTAATGTTTTTGGAGTGCAGTGGATGTATGTTGCGTGTAGTGGAATTATGTGGTATGTTGTGCAGTGAAATTATGTGGATAGAAAGTATGTGGTATTTAGTGTATAGGAATTATGTAGAGTGGGATTATGTGTTATGGAGAGTAATTATATGGTATGGTAGTCTGTGTTGTGGAGTGGTAACCTCAGGTTTAGTCTTCCTCATTTCCATAGAAGCTCAACTATGAACTCAGTGAGACAAAAAAAGAAGGAATCACTGAGGAGCACTTGTGACCTAGTCAGAGGTATGAGCAGGGCCACTGGAATTATGCGACTGTTTGGCTGCACCGACTTTCGCACAATTATACATTTTCTGCATTAGCCACATAATTCATCATCTGTTCCCTAATCTGCAGATTTCAACAAAAAAAGCTTTGTTTCTAGCTCAAACGGCTCAAACGTTACCAAAAATGCAGTGACAAGTGTTACAGTGTGGTGGAAGGCCCTTTGCAAACCAAGAATGGTCGCCTGTTACTTATTGCTAAATGTGGGTGTTAAATTGGTACTAATGGTGTGCAAGCCACTCTTGCTTCCTTCTCCGCCTCTCTTGCCTCTTTCTGCATTTCTGTTGCTTCTTTATGCACATTTCTTTCTTTTTCTGCACTTCTCTTGCCTCTTTCTGCAAATCTCTTCTACTTTCTGCACCTCTCTTCCCTCTTTCTGCACGTCTGTTGCTACTTTCTGCACCTCATTTGCTTCTTTCTGTACCCCTCTTGCCTCTTTCTGCACCCTTCTTCTCTCTTTCTGCACCTCTCTTGCCTTTTTATGTACCCCTCTTACGTCTTTCTGCAACCTTTTTGCCACTTTCTGCACCTCTGTTACTTATTTCTGCACTTCTCTTCTTTCTTTCTGCACCTCTCTTGCTTCTTTCTGCACCTCATTTGCCTCTTTCAGCACCTCTGTTGCTTTTTCTGCAGATCTCTCGCCTCTTTCTGCACCTTACTTGCCTCTTTCAGCACCTCTGTTGATTCTTTCTGCACTGCTCTTGCTTCTTTCTGTACCTCACTTGCCTCTTTCTGTACTTCTGCTTCTTTCTACACCTCTGTTGCTTCTTTCAGCCATTCTCTTGCCTCTTTCTGCACTTTTCTTCTTTCTTTCTGCACCCCTCCTGCCTCTTTCTATACCTCTCTTGCCTCTTTGTGCACCTCTCCTACCTCTTTCTGCACCCCTCTTGCCTCTTTTGCACCTCTGTTGGTTCTTTCTGCACTGCTCTTGCTTCTTTCTGTACCTCACTTGCCTCTTTCTGCACTTCTCTTGCTTCTTTCTAAACCTCTGTTGCTTCTTTCAGCAATTCTCTTGCCTCTTTCTGCACTTCTCCTGCTTGTTTCTGCACCTCTCTTGCGTCTTTCTGTACCTCTGTTGCCTCTTTCTGCACTTCACTTGCTTCTTTCTGCACCTCTCTTGCCTCTTTCGGCACCTCTGTTGGTTCTTTCTGTACCTCACTTGCATCTTTCTGCACTGCTCTTGCTTCTTTCTGTACCTCACTTGCCTCTTTCTGCACTTCTCTTGCTTCTTTCTAAACCTCTGTTGCTTCTTTCAGCAATTCTCTTGCCTCTTTCTGTACTTCTCTTGCTTGTTTCTGCACCTCTCTTGCATCTTTCTGCACCTCTGTTGCCTCTTTCTGCATTTCACTTGCTTTTTTCTGCACCTCTCTTGCCTCGTTCGGCACCTCTGTTAATTCTTTCTGCACCCCTCCTGCCTCTATCTGCACCCCTCTTCCCTATTTGTGCAACTCGCTTGCCTCTTTCTACACCTCTCTTCCCTCTTTCTGCACCACTCTTGCCTCTTTCTGTACTTCTGTTGCTTCTTTCTACACCTCTGTTGCTTCTTTCAGCAATTCTCTTGCCTCTTTCTGCACTTTTCTTCCTTCTTTCTGCACCCCCCCTGCCTCTTTCTGTACCTCTCTTGCCTCTTTGTGAACCTCTCCTACCTCTTTCTGCACCCCTCTTGCCTCTGTTTGCACCTCTGTTGGTTCTGTCTGCACTGCTCTTGCTTCTTTCTGCACCTCACTTGCCTCTTTCTGCACTTCTCTAGCTTCTTTCTAAACCTCTTTTGCTTCTTTTAGCAATTCTCTTGCCTCTTTCTGCACTTCTCTTCTTTCTTTCTGCACCCCTCCTGCCTCTTTCTGTACCTCTCTTGCCTCTTTGTGCACCCCTCCTACCTTTTTCTGCACCCCTCTTCCCTCTTTTTGCACATTTGTTGGTTCTTTCTACACTGCTCTTGCTTCTTTCTGCACCTCACTTGCCTCTTTCTGCATCCATGTTCCCTGTTTCTGCATCTTTCCTGCCTGTTTATGCACCTCTCTTGCCTCTTTCTACACCTCTGAGTTAGAGGTAGTTTTAATCCCCCTGCCCTATTATGTACTAGGGCCTTACAGGCGAGGTCATGCCAATCACAGCGGTACCCCAACCCATAGTGTACCCTAGTGTATGTAGGTGTTTTCACTGTATTCTAAGTGTCTTTCAGCATAGCACTGGCTCCGGGCCTGGTTAGTCAGAGTCAGTTACCACCAGTACCATTCAGTAAAAAGTTGGGGGCACAGGATGACTTTGCAACAAGGCCTTTTTCTGCTCCTCTGTTGGTTCTTTCTGCATATCTCTTGCTTCTTGCTGCACTTTTCTTCGTCTTTCTGGACTTCTGTTGCCTCTTTCTGCATTTCTCTTGCTTCTTTCTGCGCCTTTCTTTCTCTTTCTTCACATGTCCTACCTCTGTAGGCATAGTTAGAAATTAGCATTTAAAAAACCTTAGAAATTCACTGAAGAAACCATAGGTTTCAGGGACGTTATAGTTAGAAATGATCCTTTAAAAAACCTTTGAAATTCACTGAAAAAACCATAGGTTTCAGGGACGTTATAGTTAGAAATTAGCATTTAAAAAACCATAGAAATTCACTGAAAAAACCATAGGTTTCAGGGACGTTATAGTTAGTTGGACATTTCACTCGTACAAAACCAGAGAAATTCGGCCGTTATAGTTAGTTGAGCTAACTATAACTCGTGTTCCCGCAATGCCCTGCTGATGACGTCACATATTACCTCATTCATGACATGGTCAGTGACATCACTGATGACATCTCAAATGACATCACTGATGACATCACAAGTATTAACATGCTTCTCAATTGCAATTCAGATTTTACAGTATATTGTCTGGATTGCCCGTGTCATAAGCGGTATATAGGGAGCACTATCCACCCTACCAAAAAACGGATCTTAGAGCACATGCGTGCCATTACAAAGAATGACCCCACTTACCCGGTGGCCTGTCACTTTCAAATGACACATAAGAGTAACCATGATCTCTTGAGGTTTTTCTGCTTGGATCAGGTGCCCAAAAATGAACGAGGGGGTGACAGGGTCCGAAAACTACGTGTTCTAAAGTCTAAATATATCATAGATCTTCAAACAATGACCCCGCAAGGCCTCAATAATGATGAGGAGATGTGGGTACACCTAAAGTAATAATTCCTGCCTGGAAACTAGGCACTCTCTGTGTTTTTTCTACTTACACCTAGTTAATTGGGGGATCTGTGATGACCAAGAAACACACCTGTCCATATAAATTTAAGTGAATTATTGTAGCTGCTTCTGGAGAAATTGATCTGTACATATACTTGTGTTGATCAGGCATTGATATTGGCATCCTTTTATAGAGGCACAATGTATAGCACTTTTGAATGTTTTTCCGTTACACGTTCTAACGTATTGCCCATTCAGGGCTTGATAACCATGATTATTGATACTCAAATAATGCTTTTGATTGCTTTCTCAATTTATGAATTGTAATCACATGATAATTGTTCTTTGAGTGACATTTATATTGAATAATATGCCGTTTTACCCACTACAAGATGGCCGCCATGGTGGGGTATCAATTGTTGTAATTTGCGACCATCTTTACTGTCGATGAATTTAACTCCTCTTTTGATTTCTGTTGATTTTTGTTTAAAAAGGTAACTTTGACAGTGAGTAAACTCACATTGATAAAGGCGACGTGCCGAAACACGTCTGTCAGTTTCTGGAGGCTTGCAGAGTAAAGTTTTACTTTGATTGAATACCCGCGAGTGCACTCGATTTTGATTTGACAAAAGGAATTCTCAACCGTGTGGATTCACGTGTCGCGTCTCACCGCCGCAGGAGTTTCGGCACCCAGGAAGTGAGGTGCGGCGGCAGTGGATCTGAAAGTGTGGAGTATATATATATGTATATATGAAAGCAATGATAAAATACATTAAATAAAATGCAAGCAGATAACAATATGGAATGAAATACAAGTAGATAATACTGGACGTCCACTGTAAGAAATCAGAAAGATATATACACTAAACACATCAGATGATTATAACCACTGGAGACTTGAATGTGCACACACACACTCACACATCACAATGTCAATAATCAAAAATAAAACACATCACCGGATGCAAACTTCATCTTGGCCCACTCCAGACTGGGGATTCACAGCCGGGGTCAAGAGACTCAGCAAAACCGGGAGCTGCTGCTGAAGTAGACGCGTACGTCCCCATTGAGATTCCAAATCCCAGTTTCCAAGTCAACAAACCCCAGCTTAACAATCTCAAAACACACTAGAAGTTTCCGAGAGGCCCTCCTCTGCGCCAAGGAAACTTACTGGAGTTGGCCACTCTCCATGCTGGCATTCCAAAGGCAAAAGAGTTCTCATGTTCCTTCTGCGCTCTCACGTGTTCCAGCCTTTATCTTAATGAAGCTTACGAAAGTCTCCAGCAGTACAGTCAAAAATCTCAAAAAGTACAGCTACTAACAACCTTGAATGTGAATAGCCTAAACAACTTGAGAAGTGAGAAGCTTGTTATTAAGTCCCCTTCTGCTACACATCTAAGTTCTGTCATTTAGTGGTTGGCTTGCGCGGGAGGAGGGCCTCAGTCGTTTCACATTTTCTGAGCAGTCTCCGTTGATGGGGAGAGGATGTGGCCTAACGGCTAGGGCAGTCGACCTCAAATCTGGGGAACCGGGTTCGAGTCTCGGCGACCAGGTCCAACATCCTGTGATTCTGGGCAAATCACTTAATCTCCCTGTGCCTAACAAAAACAAGCATTGGCATAGCCAATAGGTCTCGCCTTTGGGACCTTATAAGTGTTTAGTTATCCAGCACAATATCCTTGGTGCAACAACATCAAGTGTTGCATGGCTAAACACTTATAAGGTCCCAAAGGCGAGACCTATTGGCTATGCCAATGCTTGTTTAATTTATCTTGTATATGTTGTTGAGTTTGTGTGTGTTTTATTGTGATTGTGTCAGAGGGTGACTACAAGAATGAATCAGAGGATGGATGAATGAATGACTGCAAACATGAGCAATAGAGTGCACTTACGAGGACTTGAGAGCCTAATCCCATCAATGACACAAAAACACACTCATTCATGAGCCACATCTATTGGCATAGTGAATGCTTGTCCTAATATGGGGCCAAATGCAGAAAAAGAAAGAATATCCAAAGCATTGCTTTTTTGGAGAGCCAGACGCCACTGTGCGTTACCAAGTACAGGCTTTGTTGGCCTTTGCCCCGTTTTCTCTTTAGTTCAGATAGGATATAGGGACTGCCACCAACATTAGCCTGCGTAAAACACGAACTGTAGAGTGGAGGCTCTGTCAGGGTCATGTGATCTTTCTAGTCGACGGAGCCTAGAGGTTGGCAAGCCCATAACTTAACAGGGACAGCCAAGCAAAGGGTCTTGCTCGGATCTTACAGCCTGTGCACCAGCCAAGTCCTGGAAATGTTTGCTTTGTTAATCATACAAAAAAATCACGTAAAATACGACATTCTCGTCAAAATCCCAAAAAGTGTATGGACATGTGGAAGCTTTGATAAAAATACGTCACATTACACATGGTCACATTTATATTTTAAATGCGCAGGCGTACAACTCTGAACAGTGCGAGTGGCTGGATGAAGGGGACCCATGCTTCGACTTCCTGTCTCTCTTCGATTTCTTCAACTTACCTGAATTGCTGGATGAATGGTCACAAGAGCTGCCCCGGGAACAAGCAATCCGTAGTGACTTTGACCGGACCTTCTTCAACTTCCCTTGAAGTTCCCCTGCCGCAAGTTTGGGTTCACGGTTGGCCTTCTAGATCATCTTTATGGAGCATTCACATGATGCCGAATTGTGCCGAGAGCCGAGGCACCAGGGACAGACAATGTGAATGTCTGTCACAAACATTTGTCTGTTTCAGTGCTTGCAAGGTTTCAACTTTTTCATTTTTGGAGAGGACATGCCCGTTGCACCCTTGTAAAATTGGAGGGAAAGAGGGAAACTGTCAGTCCAATAGGATTCACTGTAGCTCCTGATACACGCCGGAAGGCGCGGAAAGAAAAGCAGGGATATCAGCGCCCAGATATAGTGTCCCCGATGTCACATCCAGGGTGAGACGGATGGGATGTGGAGCTGCACGATGCCACCCACCACCACACAAGGGAATCCCTATCAAAGATCTCCAGATCCAGTGTGACACCTGGAGAAATTTACAAAGTGAGAAATCTGCAGTTAGAAGTCTGTCAGAAATCTGTATCCTGCAGAACAGTCGAAAACCAATCAAATTGGTCATAGGCATACTTGAATGACCTTGCTCACCACCTCTGCTGCCACACAGGCCTGAGCTGCAAACTGAGCAACCAACCTCTGGACCAAGCACCAGAACAATCTTCAAAACCAAGGGACAATAATGAGACTCAACAGCTTCCACACATCCCAAAACAGATGACTAATACAAACAGAAACATCAACCAGAGGAATCTACAATGAACCTCTTGACAATATACTAGAAATGAAGAACTATTAAGACCACACTCAACAAGAAGATCAGAAGAACACAGTACAGGACCAGAAATGTTATGCAAGACCACTGGAACATTAAGTAAAATAAAACAAACAACAAAAAACCCATGCAGCATATTTGCCCTATAATCCGACAGCAAGACAATCATTAACAGGACTCAACAAAACCGATCTTCTAACTTTTCCCAGTCAAAACAAGCAACTGAAATACATGCTAAACAAAAACAGAAACCACGGACACCACCCATCTTCAAAACTTAATCCAGACCTTTTCAGTGCAGAAGTGTCATTCAGATGATATGGCACCCATCCTATTCAAAGCAAACCCTTCGCACATTTAGACCTAGTTTTTGGAATTTACCAAATGGTAAAGTTAGAGGAGGGCAAGCAGTGGTACACAAGAAAATGCTATATTCTTCATTACAGAGCTCATCATCTCAGAATGGGTAACAATGCCCATATGCTACTCACCATCCTCCACTTTCTCAGTCTCCATCCTTCTTACATACGTCACACAACCCTTCTTTCAAAGAGAGGGTTTTGGACACCACAGCGATAATATTGATAGAACACAAAAAATTGCATTCTAAGGGAAGATCTCAACATTTAGTTTGATAAAGGTGGTATCTGCCAAACATCCGGCTCACTCAGCAGCAGATTTATTGCTATAGTTGAAATACTCAGGCCTCCGTGTGCTTTATCTCGAGTGCCAGCCCCTCCCCTGGACAAGTGGAGTGTTTGGGACCTGTAGAAATGTCTTTACGACCAAAGAAAAATACTTTATACATCGTTTTCAATTCTCGCCTGAATGAATTTACCATTAAAAACGATGAAGCTGTAAATAAATAAATAACACCACCACAAACACTTGGAAGATTTTAGGACCATTTCTATCTTACTCGTTTCCAGTACTGCAAGTATTTCACATCAACAATTGTCTAAGCACTTCAATGGCTAGGCCCCTAGTGCTGTGTTAAGAGAGACCGTGCTGTTCGAGCCGCTTGTGAAACAGACTAGCCCCAGGGTTTGCACTATTAATAGAACTGGTATCCGTCATGCTCTGGAGACACAGGGAGCCGTGAGGGACCAAAGCTCTTCTCATCACTGGGGAAGTAAAGAGTGTGAGTTTTACAAGGTCTAATGGACACATTCTCACTCACACACCAGATGGAAGGTGGTTTGTACATTACAGACACAGAAGACATACTGGTCTGTGCACCTCATCTGTGACCAGGAAGAAGGTGGTATGTCCCTTACAGTCACAGCAGCAGTAAGGGGATATATAACTCACTCAGGTTTCAGCACCCTGAGATGGTCTCTCCTATACTTGATGCTTCTGGCCTGACATTGTGTCTGCAAATGTGGTGCACTCGGCACCTCTAGCTTTGTGTTGAATTTGCTTTTAGGTCCCACCACTTTCAAATGCCACTGGTTGCCACTGCATATATTGGGTGGGTACCGGGTGGGAGGAGGGGAGGAGGGGAGAAGGGTTCCCCTTATTTTTGAAGATTTTTTTTTAAACACGTAAATGTGTGTGTACATAATTGCATGCACACACGTGGAAGGTAAAATAATTAAAACACACAACTCAATAGATCGCGACACACCGCCATCTACTGGGGAAAACAACAATTTAATTTCTGACGGCCTCAATAATGTTGATACGGAATCAACGAAAAGCAAACAAGTAGGCCACAGCATTCAAGTGTGTTAGACCTTCAGACAAACAACTTCGTTTACAAGCGTTCTGAAGTTTTCCACAGGCTGTACCAAATGGACGCCCAAAGAGCTCTCTCAGTATGAATGTGATCTCACACAGGTCTCACAGGGTAAACCCCCCGGCCCAACTGCTGCACGTCCGAATCTTCGTCACCTCAGTGAACGTTGTATAACTACAACCCCTTTAACAAACTGAATTGAAGTAAGGCAGTTACCAGTGAATACACATGACCGCAGCACACAGCTTAAGGCAGTGGCGTATTTCAACAAAAAACTGTTAAGGCAAGCTAATGCAAGCCCCCAACATAAGGCTGCAGCAGAGGTCAGCACTCACTGGCATCATCCTAGGTCTGTACCGCATTGATGCGGGCTCCGGTGCTAAGGCTGATTTTCAGAGCTGGGAAGGGAGCGCACAAGCTTTATTTTACATGTGGAACATGTCTCGGAGAAGGACTTGCAGTTTCACCCTGCTGCCCTGTGTCACTATGAGCAGCTGCTCCAAGCGATGGAGACAGGGGATCTTTAAGTGCCTGAGGATCTTGTTCTGGCTCATCACGCATTTTATGGGCACATACTAAAACAAGTACAAACTCGCGCACGCTGAAAAAAAAAAAAGTGCTGAAACACAAACGCGGCCCCGCGGCATCGAAAGTGAAACTACTGGGCTAGCAAGTGGGAGGGGTGGGGGGAGTGCAAGAGAACACACAGCGATTCCCTTGCGGGAGTGAGCAAACATATGTTGCCAAAGCTCGCTCCCGCAAGGGAATCGCCAAACGTGCACGCATTGCCATTGAAAGCAATGCAATGCGTGCACGTTTTTGGCTGAAAAGCCGAAGCGATTACTATAAGTCTTTTTCCTAATCAGCGCATGCGCGCTGCGTAGGCGAGACCTAATGAATGTATCTGTCTGTAACTCAACTGGTGCTCATGTAAAGTGCTCTGATACCTTCAGAGAACTTGGGTAATCTAGGGGCCTGCCTGTGTGCGCAAAAGCTGAAGCTAGCTGACAGAATTCAAGATGGCATGAGGGCATGTCAAAGCCAAAAGTAAGAACTTCATAATACTTCCCAATGTACAACACAATGCACATTTGTGCACACTGCCTATAGCATCACACACTTCATCTCTCAATGTACAACATAATGCACATTTGAGCACCACTGCTTATAACACTGAACTTCTTGACCAAGAAGTACATTCCACACCTCTCTCTCTATCATGCTTTCAATTGCACATCCCACATATTCTGTTTCTGGCAAGGATGTTCTACTCTGAGAAAGCTCCCCCCCTCCACAGCTACAAGAAGACGCAAAAGAAATCTTCAAGGGAAAAAGGCACATGCAGGAAAAATGATGTCGTACATTCAAGCTAGAATAAAGTAAAACACCAAAAGTCAATAAAAATAATGGTAGTCAAAGGTCATCATCACGTGGTTTCAATACATAGGAGTGTCTCTAGCACTACAGGTTCTGAGCTAGAGACCCCAGGCTGCAGGACCTCTGTCAAGATGTTAGTCTTGACTGCCACTGTAGGAAACTGCAGGTCGAGGACCTCTGCAGCCCTATGCATCACCATGGCGAAAGATGCTCCCTCCTCCGTAGCCAGGGTAGGAGGGAAAGCATTCTAGAGTCTGGGGAGGAGTCCAAACCACTGGCATCACCCAGTTCCTCGTACCAGTCCACATCTTGTTGGTGCGGGATTCCTAAGGGATCCTGCTCCCCCCCCAATCCTCTTCCTCCATCCCTAAACCTTCAGAATTGGGCAGGGTAAAAGGCATAGAGCCCTACAGCTCCGTCAGCGCCGGTCTCGGCATCAGAGGATGCCCGACCGGCTCCGTGTCGGCAGGAATGAGGATCGGGAAGGCACCGCCAGTGGTTCCTCTGCCACATCGCGAGACGGGTGGGGCGAAGTCAAAGTACATTTCGACTTCTTGTGCTTTTTGTGGTTCCTCTCACCTGACTTCGACGAAGAGGACTTTGATTCACCTTCCTCTCGACCGAGACCTGGACCGGGATCGAGACGGACGAGGCGACCTACGCGGTGCAGGACGCCCGGCTGCGAGAAGCTTTAGGGACCGCTCCCTCAAAGTCTTCGGCGCCATGGCCCGGCAGGCGGAGCACGACTTAAGAGTCGTGGTTGCGCTCGAGGCACCAGAGACAAACTAAACGGTGGTCCGTGACCAACATGGCACAGTGACAGGCGCCACACGGTTTGAACACTGAAGTCTTCTTGCTCGGCATGACTCCTAAATACACCAACAAAGTAGACAATTTTTTTTTAAAAGTCTGTCAAAAAATGACAGGGGGTAGCTCTCTTCAACGGACCGGCGCTGGCAGGCGCGGAGAGAAAAGAACGGACGTCAGCGCACCGGAGTGGAGGTCATATTGACAGCGCGTACGACACGACGATGATGAACACGACACCACCAACATCACACGGAGTCCACCAATGCCATCTACTGGCGCACAGGGGTACTGCTAAGAAAAATCTTCTGGATCCAGCCTGATGCCTGGAAGTTCAAAGGTAAGGAATCTGCGGCTAGATGTCTCAATCAGATAGATGCATATGAGATAGGGGTAGGAGCTGTCACAGCTGAATGCAGAGGGCCAGGACCAACCAGTAGCTTTTATAGGTAGAAGGTTGACCCCAAGGGAGAAACGTTGGTCAGCTATAGAGAGTGAGGCCTTTGCTGTGGTCTGGGCCCTGAAGAAGTTGAGGCCATACTTGTTTGGTACTCACTTCATTGTTCAGACAGACCATAAGCCCCTCTTATGGCTTAAACAAATGAAGGTTAAAAATCTCAAACTTTTGAGGTGGTCCATTTCCCTACAGGGGATGGACTATTCAGAGGAACATAGACCTGGGAGTAACCATGCCAATGCAGATAGACTCTCCAGACATTTTCCACTTAGAAAATGAAGACTCAACTGGGCAAGGTTAGTCTCCTCTCTTCACGTTTGGGGGTGGGGTTGTGTAGGAAAGTAGGATCTGCTTTCATGATTACCCCCACTTTTTGCTGGTGTCATTATGTTTGTCTGACTAGTCTGGCTGGGATCCTGCTAATCAGGACCCCAGTCTCTGTACTTCTTCCCTAAATTGGAGATGGTGAGTACTTGGGTACACTCCAGGTCGGCTACTAGTGTACCCTGATAAGTCCATAGTATATGGTACTAAGGTACCCATGGCATAGATACACCAGAGGTCTCACATGAGCTGAAGCATGTATTATGCTGTAGGAAAGTAGGACTTGCTTTTATGGTTACCCCCACTTTTTGCTTGGTGCTAGGCTGATTCTGACTAGTCTGACTGGGACCCTGCTAATCAGGACCCCAGTCTCTGTGCTTTCACCCCTAAATTGGTATGGTAAGTACTTAGGTACATCCTAGCTTGGACACTGGTGTACCCTTACCAGCCCTAGTATATGGTACTGAGGTACCCAGGGCATAGGTACACCAGGGGTCCCCCATGGGCTGAAGCATGTATTATGCCACCCATGAGGGACCACGCAAACTGTAACTACAGGCCTGCCATTATAGCCTGTGTAAGCTGGTACTATCACCACTTACAAAAGATATAGGTTTTCCTATATCTAAGGTCACTGCACTTAAAGCCTATAAGCCACCCCTAAAGCAGGCCTTTCAATCCTGAAGGCAGGGTGCTCGGTTCTAAGTGTAAGGGTGCCCGTGCATGACCAGGACACCCCTACAGCCTTCGAAGTCCATTCTGCTGGGCTGTAAGTGCATCAGCCATTGCGATACATAGAGTGGCAATGCGTCATTACGTGATGACCATCTCTACCGGTGTGCGAGGTATGATTCCATGCACTGTAAAGCTCCTCCGGGAGGTCCTCAGTGCTCCTGGTACCAGTCGTCTAGACCCGGACAGCACAACCTGGCTACAGCCGGCCAGAGACATGATTCTGCCCTCCTGGTGCTCGAGCAGGGGAAGGCAGAACAATAGGTATCCTGTCACAGGGAGGTGTGACCACCTCCCAGACAGGGCTTAGTGTATAGGGGCCGGGTGGGAGAGCTTGCCAGCGGCACTTAATATGATTGAAGGGCACACTTGGTGGCCTCCTTGCATAGTCCAGTTCAAATCAGCTCAGGGAGCCATTGGCTCCCGCTCTGGCGAGAAACTGGACAAAGAACATGGGAGTATCCTCCTCACTGTCCGACCCCTCCCCTGGGAGGGAACCCTGAATAGTTCCAACCCTTTCCTTAGGGTACTTAAGGGCTTATATGAGGGTGGGTCCCTAGATTTGTCGTGGGACAAGATTCATTTCAAGATACCACTTCTTCTTCGACTGTCTAGGTACTCTGGACTTCGCTGGAATTCGCTCTGGGCATCAAGGCTGCAACTGGGAAGACTCCTGCTACTCCTGATCTTGTCGCCCTGCTCGTCTGCTGCAACGTCCATGCCTGTGCTCCATACAGGAACCTTCCAAGGCCTGTGGGCATCCAATACACCTGAAGGAATCTCCCTTGAAGTGAAGGAGGCACTACCTTGCATCTGCAGGCACCGCAACTAAGCTGAGCGGTCTGCTGGTCCTCGGCTCCCACGGACTCCGAAAGGCTCAGCAAGACAGGCAGTGGTTCTTCATATCCCTCAAGTCCTACCCTATCCTCTCACCAAGTTTGAGGCCAGTATCCCTCATCGGAGGCGCAGGAACCAAACCCTTGTGCACCGCGCCGACTTGCTGATGCAAAGGCTTGTTGGCTTCCTTCAATCAAGATCTTCAGGCTTCAAGTAGTCCCCTCCTCAAGCATCTCCTGTGACCAAGATCTTCATCCTCACCACATCACTTGCACCGTGGGCCTGCATCTTTGATGAGATGCTCGAGGTCCTCTTGCGACTTCAGCCCTCTGGGTCCTCCTGAGGGTCTCCTTTGATTTCTGTGGGCTCCCCTGATTGCTCGGGCCTGCCTGACTCCCCTGCTCATGGTGACTCTCCTGGGCCTTGCTGATCCTGACAATGTACCTTCTTCGCTTTCTACGTTGTTTGTAGTTGGCAAGGCTTGTTGGTTCTCTCGACTGACACCGACCTCTCAACTCTCGACATCCGACGTGAGACAGTTCTTGAACGGCTCCTGGTCTTCCACAGCGTTGCCTGGTCCTCACAGCTGCGGCTCCAAGGTCACTGTCATCTCTCCTGCAACACTCGACATCGGTGGGCATTCGTCTTCCATGCCTCCCGGTCACTTCCAAGTGGCATAGACTCTGTCCCCTCTGCTTGCAGGTACTTCTCAACTTGAATCCACCTTTGGGTTCCACCGGACACTTTCACCTTCTCCAGCAGTGGCATCTTCCTGAAGTCCTCCATTGAGTTCAACTGTGGTTTCCGACGCCACTTCACACCTATGCACCCGGCTTCCCTGGTGTAGGTATCCTGGGTCCTAAGGTATCCATGAGTGGGGTGGCTCTCCAACCTTCTGTCTTCCACAGGGTTTCATCAGGGTCCACTGGGAAGGGTCCTTCTTCTTGAAAATTGGAACCGCGACTTACCCATTGGCTTGCATTGAACCCACGGTTGTGTCCCCACTCTGCACACGGCCTTCATGGGACCCCTGGTTACTAACCTTTGGTGGTTCCTTTGTTCCCTGGCACTTCTACGTCTTCTTGGTGTAGTCCTGACTCGAGACGTGGTTCACATACATTACATTACATACATACATACATTTTAGTATATGGTTTGGTCTCCCCCTGGTGACGAATGTGTATTTCGTGCTACTTACCTGTTTCTATTGAAAAGTATTGTGTGCATTGTGTATATCTCTGGCTAGGAGATATCTGTATGTGTTAGTAAGTGTCTTATAATCAATACATATTTTTTTATAAATACACTGTGTGGTTCTTTTTCACTTAATCTATACCTATAAGATTATGTTCTAGTAAAACAAGCTGATTTACTCTCCTTCTGGACTAAGCCTAAAGGCTGCTCTCCACAGCTACCACTTAGAGAGCTTTCTAAGGTTGTCTAAGACCACTAAAATCACCATAAGGGTTGTCTGGATTGGTGCAGTTTGCCCACTTACATAAGTGTGCATCATATGCCAAGCCAGCTTCTCACATCGGTGTGCAGCGGTTGGGATTCAAGCCTGCATTGTTTTACCAGATAATCTTGGTGTGGATAAATTGAAAAACCATCACTAATATTAGGCACATATAACACAGCTTAGAATAAGTAAGTTTTACTGGACTTAGGGTTGGGTAGTTAAGAGTCTAGCACAACCCTTTCTCCAACCTCAAAGAGTTTAGTTTCCCCTAGGGTAGGTAGGTGCAACACCTCACTACACCTAGAACCATGGGCCCGATTCACAAAAGTAATCCGAGACAAAATCCTAATTTTACGACTTTCGGTATTCACAAAGGGCATTTAGGAGTAGTAAAGTTAGGATTCCTACCTTTACAACTTCTAAATGCCCTTTGTGAATACCGAAAGTCGAAAAGTTAGGGTTTTGTCTCAGATTACTTTTGAATTGAGTATTGATTTATCAGAGACCAGGGGCAATTATCTAGAACAGCCTGGATCTGCTCTGGGAGGGGCATCTCCTTAGTGTAGAGAAGTGAGTAGTAGGCATGGAAAGATTTAAGTTTAGCCGCCTCAGTGGTGGCTCGAGTGTCATCAGCGCACTTAATATTGGCTATGTGTGCTTTGGCCGCTCTCATCCGTAATCGCCGAGCAAGAACTGTGCCCACTTTGTCTCCTCCTTCATAATAGCGTTGCTTAAGAGCTAGAAGAGCCCGTTCCGCGATGTTGGTGCGGTATGCACGAAGCTGACCTTGGAGCATTGCCAGGCGTCGTTTGTGGGCAACCCGTGGTTGTTCCTGATCAAGCCTCTCAAGCGCCTTTATGTCGCGAGAGAGAGTGTTCTCTTGAAGGCGTGATTCCCGCGCCCGAGCGATTGCTATGGACGTGATATGCCCGCAAATAGTGGCCTTAAAGGCATCCCAGACGACGGGAAAGGGAGTCTCGGGGATGTCATTCGTCTCAAAGTAAGAGAGAATGGCGGCTCGAAGTTCTGCAACATCAACCGGGTCCCGAAGGATGTGAGGAGGGAGCTGCCAGCGCGGCAGGCGGCTTGCACGGGTGGACAGATCTCGTAAGAGAAGTTCGATATGAGCGTGGTCAGAGACCGAGATGTCCGACATAGAGGCCAAGAGCGTCTCCCCAATGAGGGAATGTGAGATAAAGAAATAATCAATGCGCGAGTAGGAACGATGAACATGTGATTAGTACGAATCATCGCGAGTGTCGGGGGGAATGGTAACGCCAGGCATCTACTAAGCCTAAGTTCTGTCAACTGTTTTTTTTTAAGGTGGAAGACATGGCCCCAGCCCCATGAAATGAGCCGTCACTGCGTTCCACACTAGCATCCCACACCAAGTTGAAATCGCCCCTATGAGGAGAGAGGAGTCCGTGTGAGACACTCGTTCCTGTAACGTCTCCCGGAGGTAAAGGTCCTGTGCTTGATTGGGAGCATAAATATTACAGAGAGTAATGGTCCTATGACCAATTCTGACCGCCACTTTGAGAAACCTGCCATCGGGGCTGCGAATGACTTTGGATTCCCCCTGTTGAATGCCAGCCCTGCAGAGTATTGCCACTCCAGCAAATTTAGAAGGGGCAGACGCCCAAAAATGGAGTGGGTATCTAGGATGAGCCATGCGGGCTACATCTGCCTTGACCAGATGAGTCTCCTGAAGGAAAATTATATCAGGGTTCAGCTGTAAGAGGTATTCTTTTCTTTTCTTTTAGAATATATGGTGGACAGCTATCAGTAGGGGATCCAGATTTGACTTTGGTCAAGAGTTCCAATAGAGCTTCTGTACTGCTTTCCGCGAAATGATGAAGGGAGCAGAGATGTCTCCATGCCATTAGGAGTACCACATAAGTACGGCTGGCAGGAATGCTGGCTTTAATTGAAGAGATTTTGTCAATGAAAAAGGTGTTCAAGGAATTGCAGAACGACTGGGAAGGGGTGGGTTTTATAGTGACTCTATCAGGATCGGACAGCTCATTGACAATTGCGAATATTTCTTTTGGTTTATTTGTAGCGCTCTGGATCTTTGAAGAGAAATGAGTGGCCTTAGTGGATTGAATGGATTTTTTATATTCCTTAAGTTGAGCTAAGTAAATCTCTTTTTATCAAGGGAGTAGTTCCGTCTCCATTTCCTTTCAGTTTGGCGCAGGGCAAGTTTTTGAGCCTTTTAAGTCTTCTGAGAACCATTTCTGGGCTTCATGATGCCTGGTTATTTTTATTGTACTGAGGGGGCATGTTTGTTGCTGGCTGCTGTCAGCCACGCAGTGATGTTTTCCTCGTTTAGGTTGATGGATGACTAATTATTAGGAACCGTGTTTGCCAGTGAGTTACAAAAGGCATTGGCGTCCATGCTGTTCCAGTTCCTTGCCTTGAACCCTTCTTTAACTGGAGGTTTATCTGTAGATATATTGTTGATCACGAACTTTATTAGAAAGTGATCAGACCAAGTGCAAGGGGACACTGTCAGTGCGGACACTGTAAGATTAGATGTCCAAATTTGGTCTAGTATGTGTCCTTTGATGTGTGTGGGCGCTGTTACGTGTTGAGTGCCGTTCAACCCACTAAGTAGATCGGTCAGTTCGCATCGTTGGCCCAATATTTAAAGTCGCCAATCAGCAACATTTTGGCATAGTTGATTGTTAGGTGGGCCATCCGCTCACCAAATATTTGGGGTAAAAGGAGAATGTTCTGAGGGGACCTATATAGCAGTACACAGATTAGAGGTACCTGTGCTGAATCCAATTTGATAACTAGATTATCCACGGAAGTAATGCCTAGCGTAGTGAGTTTGGTGAATTTCAATTCTTGACGTATTATGGTGGCAACCCCTCCACCAATTTTCCCGACTGGCCGGTTTGCCTGGAGGATGTAGTAGTTGTCGGGGAGGGCGGCCAAGATATCGGGGGCGGACTCCTGTGAGAGCCAGGTCTCAGTTAATAAAAGGATGTCTGGTTTAGTAGAGTCCAGTAAGTGGAATAGATCTAGTTTGTGTTTTGCCAAGGATCGGGTGTTTAGATATATGATTGTGATTATTTGTGTCTGTGTTCCATGGTTATCACATCTCTGGGTGCTTCCTGCAGCATAGGAAGATTGTTCAAGTTCTGGGAAGACCTAGTTTCCATGATCCCTACCCTGGTTAATCTGGGGCCTAGCAAGAGATTCAGAGTTTAGTTTATAGAGTGTAATGATTTTAAATCTAATGGGGGGTAGTTTAAAATTTGGGCATAATGGCTAGCCCCTAACCCCGGATGGGCGCAGATGGGCGTGGACGGGCGTAGACGGGCGCAGACGGGCTTGCCTTTGGTGCGCCTTTGGCACGCCTCCAGGGCACCAGCTGCACGCTTCCGATGCGGTCCCGCGCTGCGACCGGCATTAAATGGCGTGCTGCAGCCTTAGCTCCTCCCCGCCCACTATGATTGGACGTCCCTGGTGGGTGTGCAACAGTAAGTGAATTGGCCCTTTCGTATCGTGGGAGCAGCGAGTAAAAATAAAGGTGAAGGTAGATTTTAAAACATATGATAAAAACAGTTTGGCACTACTTTGCCCTCTAGGGCCTTGTGTCCTCCTATTCACAAGAAACCAGAATACCTTTGGATTAGGGTTTTTAATTTGCGTGGATAATTTTACCAAAACTGGTCAGAGCTTTTATGTTTGTCTCGAAATATTGCTTGCCTGAATGCTTTATGAGCTTGCTTGTAGTTGGTGAATAGCTGTACGTCCCCCGGGCGCTTCCAGGCATGTCGTATAGCTGAGTTATGTAAAGTTTTTTGTTTTTTGGTCTCTGCAGAAGTGAATAATAGGTTCTTGGTTGAAATTTTTTGTGAGGTGGACAGGAATTTATTGAGTAATTGGCTTGAAAAGAACTCTCATGCTGCTGTGGGCATGATATCAACAGAGCTCCTTGCACCTAGCATGCCTCTGCACTTTATCATTTTAGTTGGTATGGAAGGGTCTAACCATTTGAACCTTTTGAGGTTCTCAGTATAGATTCCGCTTGTTGTAGAACTTGTTGTCGCGTGCCGGGCGACATTGGAAGACAGAATAATTGCTAGGGGGCGATGGTCGATCTCCCCTCGTGCCATGATAGATTAATTTTCTGTCAAAGAAAACATTTCGTTGTTACATAAAGTGTAATCTAAGAATGATTGAGTGTGTCCATTTGTTCTTGTACAGTTTGGGAGGGGGGTATTCAGGGAAAAACGGCTGTTCAATGTTGTGTAACCCAAGCTTCTGAATAGTAGGACCATGTATTCTCCTAGTTTACTATATATGTTGCCGGTGGGCTTGTTTTATCCATGATATGTGGTTTACCCCCCGAATGTATATTTTCGAGCTCTTCTGGGGCATCTTGAAAGAAGTTTGTGTTGAAGTCGCCTGGAATTAGACAGGGTGTGCTTCCGTGTTCACTTATTAGGTTGCACATGATCCGGATCAGGTGTTCCAGTTTAGTCTTTTTCTCCCTGGCATTTGTTGAGATATATACATTAATCAGGAGCATTTGTTTGATGGAATTGAAGCTCCTGATCCTGATGCCGGTGATCCAGTCTTCTACAAATTCAAGTTGGTTGATGTGTATGTTTAGCTTGCCAGCGACATATATCGAAAAACCACCCCTGGGTCTACGGTGTTTGTGCAGTCTTAAGGCGGGGGACCAGAATTCCAAATAACCTTCTATTGGGATACTTGCCTCCGACCATGTTTCCTGAAGGAGTATGATCTCATAGTTTTGTAAAAACGTTATCGTGTCAGGAGATTGGGATTTCGCAGGAAAGCCGTTATGTTCCAGGAACATACTGTGAGGCCAAGATGGGTGCTATTTCAATCGTGGGTACCCCAGACAGTGCATCTGACAGCCAGGCCCAGTCGGCCGTCCTCATGGCTAAATTCTCTGTTGCTGGTTGATCGTTTACTTCGTAGACTTGACTTTGGGCCGATTTTAGTATTGAGAAAGGTGGATTGCCAGGGTTTCGGGGGGGGAGCAGGGGATTTTACGAGTACTGAAGGGATACAAAAGGGGATGATGGACGGAACGTTTGAGCCAATCAAACACTCACCCCCAGTCAACTGATCTGGGTTTAATCCATCATCATTCTTTAGTTCACTCCACCACCCCAGTTCAGACATGGCCATATGCAAATCAGTCTGACCCTGTGCCTCATGGGAACAGTCCAGCCCTAACTGCCAAGCCATGTCTTCCCTGGACCGGAAACAAGCATCCTAGGACCGGTTTCTGGCATTTCAGCCGTCATCAGCCAGGCTTGCTTGAATCCAGTGGCAAAGTGAGCAAGGGACCCACGTCTGGGCATACCCCCGCCAACTTAGGGCGACCAAAGCAATACAAAGGGGATGATGGACGGAACGTTTGAGCCAATCAAACACTCACCCCCAGTCAACTGATCTGGGTTTAATCCATCATCATTCTTTAGCTCACTCCACCACCCCCAGTTCAGACATGGCCATATGCAAATCAGTCTGACCCTGTGCCTCATGGGAACAGTCCAGCCCGAACTTCCAAGCCATGTCTTCCCTGGACCGGAAACAAGCATCCTAGGACCGGTTTCTGGCATTTCAGCCGTCATCAGCCAGGCTTGCTTGAATCCAGTGGCAAAGTGAGCAAGGGACCCACGTCTGGGCATACCCCCGCCAACTTAGGGCGACCAAAGCGATACAAAAGGGGATGATGGACGGAGCGTTTGAGCCAATCAAACACTCACCCCCAGTCAACTGATCTGGGTTTAATCCATCATCATTCTTTAGCTCACTCCACCACCCCAGTTCAGACATGGCCATATGCAAATCAGTCTGACCCTGTGCCTCATGGGAACAGTCCAGCCCGAACTGCCAAGCCATGTCTTCCCTGGACCGGAAACAAGCATCCTAGGACCGGTTTCTGGCATTTCAGCCGTCATCAGCCAGGCTTGCTTGAATGCAGTGGCAAAGTGAGCAAGGGACCCACGTCTGGGCATACCCCGCCAACTTAGGGCGACCAAAGCGATACAAAAGGGGATGATGGACGGAGCGTTTGAGCCAATCAAACACTCACCCCCAGTCAACTGATCTGGGTTTAATCCATCATCATTCTTTAGCTCACTCCACCACCCCAGTTCAGACATGGCCATATGCAAATCAGTCTGACCCTGTGCCTCATGGGAACAGTCCAGCCCGAACTGCCAAGCCATGTCTTCCCTGGACCAGAAACAAGCATCCTAGGACCGGTTTCTGGCATTTCAGCCGTCATCAGCCAGGCTTGCTTGAATCCAGTGGCAAAGTGAGCAAGGGACCCACGTCTGGGCATACCCCCGCCAACTTAGGGCGACCAAAGCGATACAAAAGGGGATGATGGACGGAACGTTTGAGCCAATCAAACACTCACCCCCAGTCAACTGATCTGGGTTTAATCCATCATCATTCTTTAGCTCACTCCACCACCCCAGTTCAGACATGGCCATATGCAAATCAGTCTGACCCTGTGCCTCATGGGAACAGTCCAGCCCGAACTGCCAAGCCATGTCTTCCCTGGACCGGAAACAAGCATCCTAGGACCGGTTTCTGGCATTTCAGCCGTCATCAGCCAGGCTTGCTTGAATCCAGTGGCAAAGTGAGCAAGGGACCCACGTCTGGGCATACCCCCGCCAACTTAGGGCGACCAAAGCGATACAAAAGGGGATGATGGACGGAACGTTTGAGCCAATCAAACACTCACCCCCAGTCAACTGATCTGGGTTTAATCCATCATCATTCTTTAGCTCACTCCACCACCCCAGTTCAGACATGGCCATATGCAAATCAGTCTGACCCTGTGCCTCATGGGAACAGTCAAGCCCGAACTGCCAAGCCATTTCTTCCCTGGACCGGAAACAAGCATCCTAGGACCGGTTTCTGGCATTTCAGCCGTCATCAGCCAGGCTTGCTTGAATTCAGTGGCAAAGTGAGCAAGGGACCCACGTCTGGGCATACCCCGCCAACTTAGGGCGACCAAAGCGATACAAAAGGGGATGATGGACGGAACGTTTGAGCCAATCAAACACTCACCCCCAGTCAACTGATCTGGGTTTAATCCATCATCATTCTTTAGCTCACTCCACCACCCCAGTTCAGACATGGCCATATGCAAATCAGTCTGACCCTGTGCCTCATGGGAACAGTCCAGCCCGAACTGCCAAGCCATGTCTTCCCTGGACCGGAAACAAGCATCCTAGGACCGGTTTCTGGCATTTCAGCCGTCATCAGCCAGGCTTGCTTGAATCCAGTGGCAAAGTGAGCAAGGGACCCACGTCTGGGCATACCCCCGCCAACTTAGGGCGACCAAAGCGATACAAAGGGGATGATGGACGGAACGTTTGAGCCAATCAAACACTCACCCCCAATCAACTGATCTGGGTTTAATCCATCATCATTATTTAGCTCACTCCACCACCCCAGTTCAGACATGGCCATATGCAAATCAGTCTGGCCCTGTGCCTCATGGGAACAGTCCAGCCCGAACTGCCAAGCCATGTCTTCCCTGGACCGGAAACAAGCATCCTAGGACCGGTTTCTGGCATTTCAGCCGTCATCAGCCAGGCTTGCTTGAATCCAGTGGCAAAGTGAGCAAGGGACCCACGTCTGGGCATACCCCCGCCAACTTAGGGCGACCAAAGCAATACAAAAGGGGATGATGGACGGAGCGTTTGAGCCAATCAAACACTCACCCCCAGTCAACTGATCTGGGTTTAATCCATCATCATTCTTTAGCTCACTCCACCACCCCAGTTCAGACATGGCCATATGCAAATCAGTCTGACCCTGTGCCTCATGGGAACAGTCCAGCCCGAACTGCCAAGCCATGTCTTCCCTGGACCGGAAACAAGCATCCTAGGACCGGTTTCTGGCATTTCAGCCGTCATCAGCCAGGCTTGCTTGAATCCAGTGGCAAAGTGAGCAAGTGACCCACGTCTGGGCATACCCCCGCCAACTTAGGGCGACCAAAGCGATACAAAAGGGGATGATGGACGGAACGTTTGAGCCAATCAAACACTCACCCCCAGTCAACTGATCTGGGTTTAATCCATCATCATTCTTTAGCTCACTCCACCACCCCAGTTCAGACATGGCCATATGCAAATCAGTCTGACCCTGTGCCTCATGGGAACAGTCCAGCCCGAACTGCCAAGCCATGTCTTCCCTGGACCGGAAACAAGCATCCTAGGACCGGTTTCTGGCATTTCAGCCGTCATCAGCCAGGCTTGCTTGAATCCAGTGGCAAAGTGAGCAAGGGACCCACGTCTGGGCATACCCCCGCCAACTTAGGGCGACCAAAGCGATACAAAAGGGGATGATGGACGGAACGTTTGAGCCAATCAAACACTCACCCCCAGTCAACTGATCTGGGTTTAATCCATCATCATTCTTTAGCTCACTCCACCACCCCAGTTCAGACATGGCCATATGCAAATCAGTCTGACCCTGTGCCTCATGGGAACAGTCCAGCCCGAACTGCCAAGCCATGTCTTCCCTGGACCGGAAACAAGCATCCTAGGACCGGTTTCTGGCATTTCAGCCGTCATCAGCCAGGCTTGCTTGAATCCAGTGGCAAAGTGAGCAAGGGACCCACGTCTGGGCATACCCCCGCCAACTTAGGGCGACCAAAGCGATCAAAAGGGGATGATGGACGGAACGTTTGAGCCAA
This sequence comes from Calotriton arnoldi, assembly GCA_963921515.1. Classification (NCBI taxonomy): domain Eukaryota; kingdom Metazoa; phylum Chordata; class Amphibia; order Caudata; family Salamandridae; genus Calotriton; species Calotriton arnoldi. The sequence continues at coordinate 1,556,839 of CAWUFW010000899.1, read as the reverse complement.
TCAAACACTCACCCCCAGTCAACTGATCTGGGTTTAATCCATCATCATTCTTTAGCTCACTCCACCACCCCAGTTCAGACATGGCCATATGCAAATCAGTCTGACCCTGTGCCTCATGGGAACAGTCCAGCCGGAACTGCCAAGCCATGTCTTCCCTGGACCGGAAACAAGCATCCTAGGACCGGTTTCTGGCATTTCAGCCGTCATCAGCCAGGCTTGCTTGAATCCAGTGGCAAAGTGAGCAAGGGACCCACGTCTGGGCATACCCCCGCCAACTTAGGGCGACCAAAGCGATACCAAAGGGGATGATGGATGGAACGTTTCAGCACATCAAACACTCACCCCCAGTCAACTGATCTGGGTTTAATCCATCATCATTCTTTAGCTCACTCCACCACCCCAGTTCAGACATGGCCATATGCAAATCAGTCTGACCCTGTGCCTCATGGGAACAGTCCAGCCCGAACTGCCAAGCCATGTCTTCCCTGGACCGGAAACAAGCATCCTAGGACCGGTTTCTGGCATTTCAGCCGTCATCAGCCAGGCTTGCTTGAATCCAGAGGCAAAGTGAGCAAGGGACCCACGTCTGGGCATACCCCCGCCAACTTAGGGCGACCAAAGCGATACAAAAGGGGATGATGGACGGAACGTTTGAGCCAATCTAACACTCACCCCCAGTCAACTGATCTGGGTTTAATCCATCATCATTCTTTAGCTCACTCCACCACCCCAGTTCAGACATGGCCATATGCAAATCAGTCTGACCCTGTGCCTCATGGGAACAGTCCAGCCCGAACTGCCAAGCCATGTCTTCCCTGGACCGGAAACAAGCATCCTAGGACCGGTTTCTGGCATTTCAACCGTCATCAGCCAGGCTTGCTTGAATCCAGTGGCAAAGTGAGCAAGGGACCCACGTCTGGGCATACCCCCGCCAACTTAGGGCGACCAAAGCGATACAAAAGGGGATGATGGACGGAACGTTTGAGCCAATCAAACACTCACCCCCAGTCAACTGATCTGGGTTTACTGAAGGGTACTGTGTTCCAATTAGGAGGGATATTTTAATACCCCAGCTGTTAAATTGGCCTGTCTTTGATAGTACCAGCTCCATTATTGCCCCTGATACTAATGTGATTAGTATCATTTCAGTTATTTGATTGCCTTTAATGAGTGTAAATTCAATAGATGTTATGTTATTAGATTCCAGGTTACACAGTTCTGGGATGAATTGAAACAGTTTGAGGATATTCCCTCTGTTTAAGATGTCGTGCGGGCTTTGGGAGACGTACTCCAGAGTGAATAACAGTTTAGAGGGGAGGCTTGTTGTAGCCGGGACCTGTCCTGGGGCGATGAAGGTTCTCTTGGCCTTTTTCCATGTTTGGTCAGTTCTCCGTTGGGCGGTGAGTGGCTGTTGCTGGGGTCCTTCTGGTTCACCATGATGATGAGGGACCGCCTTATTAAGGACAGTTTTACACATGTTTGCTGTGGTGGGCAGTCAAAATATCGAAAATAAAATATCGATATACCATAATATCGAAGTTTAAATATCGAAGGGACAGAATATCGATGGGACAGAATATCGATGGACAGAATATCGACCCTAAGGTAAGTAATATCGAATTACTTAATATCGATGTCAATAATATCGAAGTTAGTAATATCGAAATCAAATATATCGATGTTACTAATATCGATGTTACTAATATCGATATTTGTATTATTGTTATGTATTTTGTTATGTTTTTAATATGTATGTGTTATATGTGTTTTTGTTAAGTGTTTTAATTGTTTAAAAATATATGTATACAATTTTTATATGTTAATAAATTTATTTTTTTAAGTTATTTTTTTTTTTGTACTGTAGCGGGTTGTGGGTTTATAGGGGAATAGGGTGGGAAGTAATTTAATTATACTAAATTAATTATTAATTTTTAGGAATTATAAATTAATTTTAATTATTTTTGCGTTTAAGTTCTGTAGCGGGTTGTGGGTTTATAGGGGAATAGGGTGGGAAGTAATTTAATTGTAATTAAGTTATAATTTATTTTAATTAATTGGTATTGATAATTATATAATTGTTAATTAATCATTAATTGGTAATTAATTTTAATTGATTGGTGATTAATTTTTATTAATTGATTAATCATGTAATTTAAATGCAATTAATTTATAATTTATTTTAATTAATTGGTATTGATAATTATATTATTGTTAATTAATTGATAATTGGTAATCAATTATTAATTGGTAATTAATTTTTATTAATTAGTTATTAATTTTTATTAATTGATTAATTGATCATTATGTTAAGTGTATTTTATCATTGGAGTGTGTTGTGTGTTTATAGGGAATACTTTTGGAAGTAATTGCAATCTAATTAAGTAATTATTAAATTTATTTTTGGGTATTGATAATTAATTTATTGGATATTAATTATTAATAGGTAATTTTTTAAATTACAAATTTTTGGTTCTAAAAATTAATTTATTGTTGTTTTATCATTAATTGGTAATTAAATATTATTAAATATTATTTATTGATAAATGTAATTAATATATTATGAATTATTTATTAATTGATAATTAATGTTTAATTATTATTATTATTGGTATAAAAAAGCATTTAATTGTTCAATATTAGTTAATTGGTAATTAAGTTTTAATAATGTATATGTTTTTTGTTATTAAAAATATTTTATTGTTCAATATTTCATATTTAGTAATTAATAAGGATTAATTATTATTTATTGGTATTAATTATTAATTTATTGTTAATAAATTTTCTATTGGTAATTATGTTTTTAATAAATATTTATTGGTATTGGTAAATAGTTTAGAATTATTTAATAATTCATTAATTATTTAAAAAATTAATTTATTTATAAGTGTGTTATTTGTCACTTCTACGCTATCCAACACTTTCCCTACTGTTGCACTCTCTGGAGTGGGAATAGTAATTTTTACCCCTACGCTATCCAACACTTTCCCTACTGTTGCACTCCCTGGAGTGGGAATAGTAATTTCTACCCCTACGCTATCCAACACTTTCCCTACTGTTGCACTCTCTGGAGTTGGAATAGTAATTTTTACCCCTACGCTATCCAACACTTTCCCTACTGTTGCACTCCCTGGAGTGGGAATAGTAATATTTACCCCTACGCTATCCAACACTTTCCCTACTGTTGCACTCCCTGGAGTGGGAATAGTAATTTCTACCCCTACGCTATCCAACACTTTCCCTACTGTTGCACTCTCTGGAGTGGGAATAGTAATTTTTACCCCTACGCTATCCAACACTTTCCCTACTGTTGCACTCCCTGGAGTGGGAATAGTAATTTCTACCCCTACGCTATCCAACACTTTCCCTACTGTTGCACTCTCTGCAGTTGGAATAGTAATTTTTACCCCTAAGCTATCCAACACTTTCCCTACTGTTGCACTCTGTGCAGAGGGAATAGTAATTTTTACCCTTACGCTATCCAACACTTTCCCTACTGTTGCACTCACTGGAGTGGGAATAGTAATTTTTACCCCTACGCTATCCAACACTTTCACTACTGTTGCACTCTCTGGAGTGGGAATAGTAATTTTTACCCCTACGCTATCCAACATTTTTCTTAGTGTTGTTTTTTGGGAGTTGTAATAGTAGTTTTATTCCCTACGCTATTTAATATTTTTTGTATTATTTTAGTTAATATAGTATATAATTAATTTTAAAAATATTAAAAGTAAATTTAATTTTTAATTTGTTATACATAATTATTTAATTTTTATTTATGTTATTGTTTTATGTGTATAGATGTATTTGTAATTTACAATATTTTTAATAATTTATAATTTATTACAATAATTATTCAAAATTATTATTAAGTATATATATTATATCTTATATGTATATGTTTAATTAATGTTTTATTTAATTATATATGTTACTTATTAATTTTAAATATTATCAAATATTTTTAACTATGTTTATTTTAATTATAAGTATTATTTAGTTTATATTACATATTATTTTTAACAACAAAAAAACGATATTTTTGATAATCGATATTTTTGACATCGATATTTTTTTCGATATTTTCGTACTTACCATGTTGTAGATAGGATGTCGATATTATTGACATCGATATTTTTGTTGCGATATTTTTGTAGGTCGATTTTTGACCTTCGATATTTTGTCAGTGATTCGTTTGCTGTATCCGGGTTCTTTATAAGAGTTATCCGAAGTCTTTCCTTGCCTCCTGGATTTAATTAGTCATTGGGGTGTTCGGTGACAACTGTTCTCTGTTTTAACTTAGTCTTGCTTGCTGAGGTCAGGGGAAGTGTTGGAACTTCACCTGTTGCTAGAGGGTTCAAAGCAAAAACTGGCTCAGGATCTATTTCTTACTCTGCTGAGGGCTGAGGTTGTGGTTTCTTTAAAGTGGCTTCCTGTCTGCACCCGGAAGATTGCCTGGGCTCGATGTGGGAACATGCTGCAGGTGACACATTGCTTGTCGGCGCGACTGCTTGTTTTGGAGATAGTTGTTGTTGCTGAGACAGACTGCTCTTGGTACTAGCTGCACTTATCGAGTCAGATCGTTGATTGCTTTTGTGTCTTAAAAAATAATTGCTGATTGTGTTTTGAGTCTCGGCACTGTGCTTACTAAGCTTTTTTCATACTCTTTTTTTTCCCTTTTGCTCAGTTGTTGTATTTGTGGTGGATTATTCATTGTACCATTGTCTGGGCTAATACAAGCTAAATCCCCATTGCCCAATGAAAGTGTTGTCTTTGACGTGGTCTGCAGATCTGTCCTTGGTACCGTTGGGTCACTGTTGAACAAGTTACTTACCTTCGGTAACAATATATCTGTAAGAAACATTAGTTAGATACAGATTCCTTACCTTAGAATTACCCCCAGGCGTCATGACTGGATCCGGAAAGTTTTTTCGTCAGCAGTACCTCTGCGCGTCGGAAGGTGGCGTCGGTCGTCTCCCCGTCCGTCGTCGTGATTGCCGGGATGACGTCGCGGCAGCTACTTAGACACTGCCCTCGCGCGCTGATGTCAGTTCTGTACACGACTTTCCGTGCCAGAAATGCAGAGCCATGCAAGACACTGACCACTGGTGCACAAAACTAGGGCCCTGAAAGGATATCCTTCACCCTAGAAATAAGTTTGCAGAACGGGGAGGATGGGTGGGGCGGTAAGGAATCTATAACTAACTAATGTTTCTTACAGATATATTGTTACTGAAGGTAAGTAACTTGTTCATCTGAAAGAAACACGTTAGTTATAGATTCCTTACCTTAGAATAGATACCCCAGCAATACCAACCCCGGAGATGAGTCTTCGAACCAAGATCACCCCAGAAAGTCCTAGAGAACAGAACAGCCAAAGAAGCTGTCTCTCCGGACTTCATTGTCAAGGCAGTAGTGTTTGGTAAAGGTGTGCAACGAAGCCCACGTAGCTGCCTGACAAATGTCATTCAGAGGAACTCCACGTCCCAAAGCAGTAGTTGCTGCCGTCGCCCTGGTGTAATGGGCGCGCAGCCCTACTGGAGGCTCTTTCTTTGCCAGAGAATAACAGGCTTTAATACACAAAATGACCCATCGGGAGATAGTCCGCTTGTGTATGCCCGACCTTTCTTGGCGCCCACGTAGCCAACAAAGAGCTGGTCATCCACCCGGAACTGTTTGGTGCGACCCGCTACCTCGAGGAGAACAACATCCTGGACCCTTCCCAGTCCGGCTTCCGCAGCAACCACAGCACCGAAACCGCCCTCATCGCCGCCACCGATGACATCAGGACCCTGCTAGACAACGGAGAAACAGCAGCCCTCATCCTCCTGGACCTATCAGCCGCCTTCGACACGGTCTGCCACCACACACTACGAACACGCCTTCACGACGCCGGGATCCAGAGAAGGCCCTGGACTGGACCACATCCTTCCTTTCCGGCCAGAACACAAAGCGTCCGCCTCGCCCCCTTCCGATCCAAGGCCACCAAGATCATCTGCGGCGTACCCCAAGGCTCCTCCCTCAGCCCAACGCTGTTCAACATCTACATGGCACCCCTCGCCCACGTCGCCCGACAGCACTAACCTCAACATCATCTCCTACGCCGACGACACCCAGCTGATCCTCTCCCTCACCAAAGACCCTCACACCGCCAAAGCCCACCTCCACGAAGGAATGAAGGCCGTCGCCGAATGGATGAAGACCAGCCGCCTGAAGCTGAACTCGGACAAGACGGAGGTCCTCATCCTTGGTTCCAGCCCTTCAGCCTGGGACGACTCCTGGTGGCCAACATCACTGGGAACAGCCCCGCCACCCACCGACCACGTACGCAACCTAGGGGTCATCCTCGACCCCACCCTCTCCATGACTAAGCAGGTCAATGCCGTTTCCTCATCCTGCTTCAACATCCTCCGAATGCTCCGCAGGATCTTCAAGTGGATCCCCACCGAAACAAGAAAAACAGTCACCCAGGCCCTCGTCACCCAGCAGGCTGGACTACGGAAACGCCCTCTACGCAGGAACGACGGCTAAGCTCCTGAGACGGCTGCAACGCATCCAGAACGCCTCTGCACGTCTTATCCTCGACATCCCCCGACGCAGCCACATCACACCCCACCTGAGAGACCTGCACTGGCTCCCTGTCAACAAGAGGATAACCTTCAAGCTCCTCACCCACGCACACAAAGCACTCCACAACTCCGGACCAGCCTACCTCAACAGACGACTCAGCTTCTACACCCCCACCCGCCAGCTCCGCTCGACCAGCCTCGCCCTCGCCACAGTCCCCCGCATCCGGAAAGCGACCGCCGGCGGCAGATCCCTTCTCCCACCTCGCCGCCAAGACCTGGAACACCCTCCCCACCAACCTCCGACAGACCCAAGACCTACTGGCCTTCAGAAGACTCCTCAAGACCTGGCTCTTCGATCAGTAGCAGCACCACCCCCTCTTCCCCCAGCGCCTTGAGACCCTCGCGGGTATGTAGTGCGCTTTATAAGTGACATGATTGATTGATTGATTGATTGATACAGATAAAAGGAAAGCACACGTTTTGGGTCCAGACGGTGGAGCCTCTCTTCCTTTTTCGAAGGATGCGGAGGCGGAAAGAAGGTGGGCAAAGTGATGGTCTGCCCGATGTGAAAGGCAGTGACAACCTTGGGCAGGAAGGATAGACGAGTCCTGAGAACTACCTTGTCCGGATGGACAGACAGGAAAGGAGGCTTGGATGAAAGGGCCTGGAGCTCACTCACTCTTCTGGCAGATGTGATGGCTACCAGGAATGCAGTTTTAAGCGTCAGAAGCCTCAAAGGACAGTTGTGTAGCGGCTCAAAGGGAGCGCACATTAAATAGGTTCAAACTAGATTAAAGTCCCACTGAGGCATAACGAAGGGAATAGGAGGAAAGAGATGAGTTATGCCTTTCAAGAAACGATTAACAACCGGGGACTTGAAAGAGAAGGCTGATCTGGAAGCCGAAGGAAGGCAGAGATGGCCGAGAGATAGCCCTTGATAGTGCCCAGAGCAGAGCCCTGCTGGGCTAAAGAAAGGAGAGACAAGAGAACCTCAGAAAAAGGGGCAGAGAGGGGATCCACAGCCTTTGCTGTGCACCATGCCACAAATTTGTTCCACAGGCAGGCGTATACCATCTTAGTGGAGGGACGCATGGCTGCCAAGATCACGTCACAAACTTCGGGAGGCAGGTCAAAAGACGTCAGCTGCCATCGCTCAATCTCCATGCAAGGAGGTGGAGGCTGGACAGGTTTGGGTGGAGGACCGGCCCCTGTTGCTGCGACAGAAGATCCTCCCGAAGAGGCAGACGGGTCGGAGGATCGATGGCCATGTTGAGCAGCTCGGGATACCAGACTCTTCATGCCCAATCCGGAGCCACAAAAATGACTTGGGCCGGTCGCGCCTGATCTTCTTCAGCACTCTGGGCAGAAGTGGTATAGGCGGAGAGGCGTACCACAGACCGCAACTCCACTCACGATGAAAAGCATCGCCTAGCGAGTGCCGCCTTGGAAATTCCAAAGCACAGAATTGCTGACATTGCGCGTTCTCTTCGGTGGCAAATAGATCTAACCAAGGCTCTCCCCACTGTCGAAAGAGACCTCGCACCACCTACGAGTGAAGACACCATTCGTGATCCATCATGCACCTGCGGCTGAGTTTGTCTGACCTGGTGTTCAGGGAACCCGCCAGGTGTTGAACCACCAGGGATATGCCCTGATGTTCCAGCCATGTCCAGAAGCGGAGGGCCTCCTGACATAGGGTCCACGACCCCACCCCGCCCTGTTTGTTGCAGTACCACATGGCGGTGGTGTTGTCCGTAAACACCTGCACTACTCTTCCTCGGGCAGAGGGAAGGAATGCCTTGAGTGCAAGATGAATCGCCCAGAGCTCCAGAAGGTTGATGTGGAGCCCGGACTCCGCCGGAGACCAGAGTCCTCTGATCTCCACCTCTCCCATGTGGCTGCCCCATCCCAGAAGGGATGCGTCCGTCACCACCGTGTGCTCTGGTTGGGGAAGGGAGAGGGATCTGCCGTTGACCCAATCCTGGTTCGTGAGCCACCACTGCAACTGTCGAGCAGTGCCCTCCGAGATCTAGACGCAATCGGACAGATTCCCCTGATGCTGCGCCCACTGGAACTTCAGGTACCACTGCAGAGCTCGCATATGCCACCTGGCATGATCGACCAGCAGGATTCAGGAGGCCATGAGGCCCAGCAGCCTCAGGGTCATGCGGACCAAAAACCCCGGATAGAGGCTGAAAGATCGGAATCATAGCCCGAATATTCCCGACTCGCTGTTCGGGAGGATAAACCCGAAACCGCGTCGTGTCCAGAACCGCTCTGATGAAGAGGAGCTTCTGAGAGGGAATCAGGTGTGACTTCGGCACATTGATGGAGAACCCCAGTGAATGCAGGAGGTCGGCCGTAGTCGGGAGGTGGGAGATGACTGCCTGGGATGAGCCCGCCTTCAAAAGCCAGTAGTCGAGATAGGGGAAGACTGGAACCCCTGATCTTCGCAGATGAGCTGCGACCACCGCCATCACTTTCGTGAACACCCGAGGGGCGCTGGTAAGGCGAAAGGGGAGCACGGTAAACTGAAAATGCTCGTGGCCTACCGTGAACCGCAGGTAATGCCGGTAGGCCGGCAGGACGGGGATGTGAAAATAAGCGTCCTGCAAGTCCAACGCTACCATCCAGTCTCCAGGGTCGAGGGCAGACAAGACCTGAGCAAGCGTCAACATTTTGAACTTCTCCTTCCGGAGGAAGCGGTTGACGTCCCTGAGATCCAAGATAGGACGCAGGCCCTTGTCCTTCTTGGGTACCAGAAAGTAGTGGGAATAGCAACCACCACCTACTTCTGGGACAGGAACGCGCTCGATGGCTCCCTTGGCCAAGAGTGCCAAAACTTCCTGTTGGAGAAGGGCAGCTGATCCTCCGACATGCGGTGGTATTGAGGTGGCATGGCTGGAGGGGTAGCTTCGAAGGGGAGGGAGTAGCCCCTTCGGACTATTTGCAAAACCCACCTGTCCGACGTGATGGCGTGCCAGTGGGGGAGGTGATGGCGTATCCTGCCGCCCACTGGCATATGATGGGCCTGAAAGGTCGGACTAGGAAGGTTTGGAGGCTGCTGCAGAAGGGGGGTTGGTGGACTGTGTAGCAGAGTAGGATCTGCTTCACATGGGTACCCCCACTTTTTGCTGATGCTTCACTGTTTTTGACTTTAGTCTGGCTGGGGCCCTGCTAATCATAACCCCAGCCTAGCTGCTTCCTCTCTAAAATGGTTTCCATGTACCTTAGGTACATCTTTGATTGGATTCTGAAGTGCCCTTATAAGTCCCTAGTATATGGTATACTATGTACCCAGGGCATAGGTGCCCCAGAGGCCTACCAGGGGCTGAAGCATGTATTATGCCACCCATGGGAAGCCCTTCAAAATGACACCACAGGTCTGCTACTGCAGCCTGGATAAGGTGGTGCATGCACCCCTTACTGTGGTATAGGCTACCTATATCACTACCATTGCACACACATATAAACCTATAAGTCACTCCTATGGCAGGCCTTAACAATCCTGAAGGCAGAGTGCTTGGTTTTTATGTGAGAGGGTGCCCCTGCATGAGCAGAGCCCCTCTGCAGCATTCGGAGTCAATCCTTTGAGGCTGTTTGTGGTGCAGCCTGACCATATACTCTTAAGTGCATTAAAACCTCGCGGTAAATGCTAACTTTGGGATGGCTGCACGGAAACATGTCGTGTTTGGTGTCAAACACTTTGGAATACTACCCCCCCGCCAGTTCTGGTGGCGGGGGTAGCATTCCACCCTTCTAGAGGGAGAGACATGTACACACCGGCATACCCAGTATTGACTTTTCAGAGCCCTGGCATCACAAAGTGGATGCCGCTGCCACAGACAAGGGTCTGGCCTCCTGCTGCTGACTGAAACTCCGGCAGGGGAGGCCTGGACAATAGGTTTCCTGTCCCAGTGAGGTGTAACCACCTCCCCAGACAGGATAGTGTGTATTGGGGCTGGGCGGGAGCACTCTCTGGTGCTTTGAAGTCCTGCACTGGGGCCCATTTGGAGTCCCTGTGCATAGTCCAGTTCAAACCGGCTGCAGGGGCTACCTGCCCCTGCTCTGGCATGAAACTGGACAAAGGGAATGGGTGTAACCACCCTCTTCCCTGACCCTCCCATAGGTGGGTCCCCAGAGTATGTCCAACCCCCTAACTTAGTATAAGTATGGGACCCCAGTCCTTGGGACTTCAGATTACCCCTGGACAAAACTCTGAACGTGAAATCCTGGACCTTCGACGCTCTACTTAAAGATTAGAGGACCGAAGAATCTCCCTTGGGGTCAAGGAGTGACTCCCCTGCTTGGCAGGCACCAAAGAAGCAACTGTCCGGTCTGCATCGCTGAAGCTCCCACTGGATGCCGAAGTCTTTGCATCACCAGAGGTGGATTTCCAAACTTCCCCGAGGCTTCCCTGAGATCCCAGCAAAGCTGAGGCACGTAGCTGTCGTGGGTAACGTGAAACCGTGACCCCTGGACACCGAGAACTTTTGCAAGTGCATCCTCTTCCTGGTATCCCTCGAAGTTGTGCTTTGGGCTCCGAGTAGCCCCCACCACGAGCACCGACTGCACTGAAGATCACTGGCCTCCACTCCACGAGTGTCCCGTGAGCCAGCTCCAAGTGCGTCCTCTCGAGGCTCCTTCGCGATCCCTAGTCCATTGGCTAGTGGGTCCTCACGAATGCAACTCTTCTTCTGCTTGGGCTTTCCTGGTTGCTCCAGATGTGCCCTGACTTACCCTCACTGGGTGAGTCCCTCAGACCTTGCTGGTCTGCACCGCTGTCCTTTCTCTGTTTCTGCGTGACTTGCCGTTGCCAAGGCTTGTTGGGTCCAATCCGGTCGCCGACGCCCCAGCACTCGACAGACGTGGCACAGATTGAATCCAGCTCCTGGTGGTCATCGACGCCTCCTGGACCTCGTGGCTGAAGAGTCAAGACACCCATCAACTCACCTAAAGCACTCAACATCGGTGGGCAGCTGCTCATCGCCTTCCTGGTCACTGGCTAGTGACCCAGACTCTGTCCCCTCTGCTTTCAGGTTCTTCAGATCTCCGATCCATTTTTGGATCCACCCGGACACTTTCGACTTGGTCGCCAGCAGCACTTTGCAGCCGACCGCCATTGAAATCGACGACGAAACCCAACACCAAAAGACACCTATGCACCCGGCTTCCCTGGGTGAGGTAACTCGAGTACTCCAGTGCTCCCGTGGGTATTGACTCTAGAACTGCCTAGTTCTAAAGGGGTTTGCTCCAAGTCCTCTTCTAAGTGTCCTTTTCCTTTAAAAATCCAACCGCGACTTTCCCCATAGAAGTTAATGGTGATTCGCGGCTGTGTTCCCACACTGCACGCGTCCCCCGTGGGTCCCCTGTGTCACTACCTTGGGTGGTTCCTTGTGGTCCAAGCACTTCTACAGGCTCTAGACCTTGTGTCTAGCTCAGTCGTGGTTCTTATACCACTTTTTTGGTATATGGTTTTGTACGCCCCTAGGGTCCAAACGTGTATTTGTGCTATTACTGTTGATAACTGACTTGTAACTTATGTACTTCGAACTCTAGCCTCATAAAGAGACTAGAGGGGTGTGTTTTATCTTAAATACATATATTTTAAATATATACCTGGTGTGGTTCTCCTTTCATTTGGTCATTCAAGAGATTATAGACTGGTAAAACAGGCCGCTTTACATTCCTCCAAGACTTAGACTGAAGGCTGCTCTCCATAGCTACCACTAGGATAGCTTTCAATAAAGGTTGTCTTTAACCTATCACCATAAGGGGTTGTTTGGACTGGTACAGGGTGCCCACTTTAATTAGTGGACAGCATATACCAGGCCAACTTCTCACATTGGTGGCAGCGGTGGGATTCCAGCTTGCTATTGTTTTACCAGATAATCTCAATTGAATTGATCAACTGAAAACCACTAAGGGTACCTTAGGTACATATAAAAACAAGCTTAGTATACAGTAAGTTCTACTGAACTTAGAGTTGTGTGTTAATGGCTTAGCACACCCTTTCTACAACTCAAGAGAGTTTAGTAGGCCACACTAGTGTAGGTAGTGCAATACACCACACCACACTAGTAATGTCTTCTCAGCCAGGAACCAGTGAGTCCCTGCCAGAAGCCCCTGGGCTTCTTCCCTTTAAGTATGACGATCTCCCTTTTGCACAGCTTAGGTCCTTATGTACCATTAGGAAGTTGAAGACAGGCAAAAGTCCCAGCACCCAGCATCTCATAGAGATACTCAGGCTAGATGACCTCCAGAACCCTATAGGGACAGAAGGGGCAGGCAGAGTGGGTGGGACAGCAGGTGAGGAAGGACCTAGGGGTGGAACTCCCCAGGGCCCAGCCCCTACTGCTAACCAGGCTGATGACAGTGATCCAGACCTGTACAACCCAGCTCCACTGGATGATGATGAGGAGGACACCAATGGCCCCCTCTTAGTCCCTCCAGGAAGAGTTGGTAGTAGGCTTAGAAGGTCTATATCTCGCTCAGTGGAGTCTAACCATTCTACCTCATCTGTAGGGACCTCTATTTCTTCTCACAGAGGGAGGGAAACCTCTCAGGAGAGGAGGGAGAGACTGTTGAAGTATGAGCAAGCTCAGTTTCAGATCAGAAAGCAACAAGTGGCCCTGGATAAGGAAGCCCTAGAGCTCTACAGAGCTAGAAAAAAGATGGGACTAGAGTCCCATGGTGGCAGCAACTTCCCTAGAGATAGGGAGAGGTCTTATGACCATAGAAACCTGAATAAGATTGTCCCTCCCTACCAGAGTGGGGATGACATCCACAAATGGATTACCGCACTGGAAAGGACCTGTAAAGTACAGAGGGTCCCCCAGGAGCAGTGGGCAGCAATCTTATGGCTCTCCTTTGCAGACAAAGGTAGAGATAAGCTCCTCACTGTTAGAGAGGAGGATGCTGATGATTATCAAGTCTTAAAAAGTGCGTTGATTGATGGGTTTGGCCTAACAACTGAACAATACAGGTTAAAGTTCAGAGATACCCAAAAGGCACAAAATCAAGACTGGGTGGACTTTGTTGATTGTTCTGCTAAGGCTCTGGGAGGTTGGTTAGTGGGCAGTAAGGTGTGTGACTTCAAAGGATTGTACAATCTTATCATGAGGGAGCCTATTCTTAATAACTGTCAAAATCAGCTGTTGCATCAGTACCTGGTGGACTCTGATCTGACCTCTCCCCAAGAATTGGGAAAGAAGGCAGACAAATGGGTCAGAACCAGGGTGAGGCAGAAGGTACAGAACCAAGGTGATGACCCAAAGAAGCAATATTCTAAAAATCTGACAAGGGTGGGGAGAAGGGTAAAGACCAGAAGTCTTCACAAGGCCCCCAAAAATCTTCTTCAGGTGGGGATTCACAGTCTAACAAAGGGAAAGGCCAAAAGAAACCATGGTGCAAAGTCTGTAAGCAAAAGACACATTGGACCAGTGATTGCACCAAGTCCAAAGACTCTATTCCATCCTCCACCAATGCCCCTAAGGCACCTGTTCCCCCTAGTGCAGTTACAAATGGTGGTGGGAGTACACAAGCCAAGGGTTTAGTAGGGTTGACCCTGGGTACTGAGATGGGGTCTGGCCTAGTCAGAGAACCCACTCAGGCTGTCCTAGTCTGTGAGGGAGGCATGGATATTACCTCCTCTGTGAGTCCCAGTAATCTGGGCAAGTACAGACAACAGTCATTAATAAATGGAAAAGAGGCTTTGGCATTCAGGGACACAGGAGCAAGTGTCACTATGGTGACAAAAGATCTTGTGGATCCTGGGCAGATGATACTTGGTGAAATGTACCAAGTGACCAATGCTGGCAACGTTAGAACAGACCATTCTCTGGCAGTTGTTAACTTCTCCTGGGGAGGGGTAACTGGCCTTAAGAAGGTTGTGGTGAGTGCAGACCTACCAGTTGAATGCTTGCTTGGCAATGATCTAGAAACTTCAGCTTGGGCAGAAGTGGAGCTCAGGACCCATGCGGGAATGCTGGGCATCCCTGCAGATGTGTTTGCTGTGACCAGGTCACAGGCCAAAATGACTAACTCTGAACAGGCCTTGGATCCTGGAACAATGGACCAAGTGCCATCCACGAGGAGGAGCAGGAGGGTTAAGGCAGTGCCTTCCCCCTTGGCTCAGAAGGAAGATCAGTCTCTTGAGGGAGATGATCTCAGTCCTGAAGAAGGAACTGTCCCAGAGGAGCTTGAGCCTGATCAGGTTGAGTTCTTAGGGACAGGGGCCCTTCCAGGGCAGAACTGAGCCAGGAGCAGCAGAGCTGCCCCTCTCTTGAACCCCTCAGACAGCAAGCTGCTGCTGAGGCTGCTGGGAATGCTAGTGGTCCCCATAAAGTGTATTGGGATGATGGACTCTTGTATTCAGAGTGTAGAGACCCCAAGCCTGGTGCCACCAGGAGGTTGGTTATACCTCTGAAGTTCAGGGGCTTCCTATTGACCCTAGCCCATGATATTCCTCTAGCAGGTCACCTGGGCCAGAACAAGACTTGGGACAGAATTGTCCCTCACTTTCACTGGCCCCACATGTCTGAAGACACCAAGGAGTTTTGTCGCTCCTGTGTAACCTGCCAGGCCAGTGGCAAGGCAGGTGGCACTACAAAGGCCCCCCTGATACCACTACCTGTGGTGGGGGTTCCCTTTGAAAGGGTGGGGATTGACATTGTTGGTCCCATGGATCCCCAAACAGCATCTGGGCACAGGTGGGCTTCCCTAAGGAGGTTGTATCAGACAGGGGTGCTAACTTTATGTCTGGATACTTAAAAGCAATGTGGAAGGAGTGTGGAGTGACTTACAAATTCACCACACCCTATCACCCACAATGCAATGGTTTAGTTGAAAGGTTCAACGAAACCTTAAAGGGCATGATTAAAGGGCTCCCAGAAAAGCTTAGGCAAAGATGGGATATACTCTTACCCTGCCTTTTGTTTGCATACAGGGAGGTGCCTCAAAAGGTGGTTGGCTACAGCCCTTTTGAACTTTTGTTTGGCCATCCTGTCAGGGGTCCATTGTGTCTGGTGAAGGAAGGATGGGAGTTACCTCTCAAGCCCCCAAAGCAGGACATAGTGGACTACGTACTTGGTCTCCGCTCCCGGATGGCTGAGTACATGAAAAAGGCAACTAAAAACCTTGAGGCTAGCCAGGAACTACAAAAAGCCTGGCATGACCAAAAGGCTGTACTGACTGTTTACCAGCCAGGGCAGAAGGTGTGGGTGTTGGAGCCAGTGGCCCCAGCAGCTCTCCAAGACAAATGGAGTGGACCCCATACCATTGTTGAGCAGAAGGGTGAGGTTACCTATTTGGTAGACCTAGGAACACCCAGGAGTCCCCACAGGGTTCTCCATGTCAACAGATTGAAACCATATGTGGACAGGGCAGACATGGGCTTGCTCATGGCTACTGATGAGGGACAGGAGGAAGAGAGTGACCCACTCCCTGACCTGCCCTCACAGAACCCTGATGATGGGTCAGTGGATGGTGTAGCCTTGGCAGGCAGCCTCACTGCCCAGCAGCAAACTGATTGCAGACAGGTGCTCAATCAGTTCAGACATATGTTCTCTCTGACTCCAAGTCAGACCACCTGGTGCACTCATGAAGTGGACACTGGGGACAGTCTGCCTATTAAAAATAAGATTTATAGGCAACCTGACCATGTCAGGGACTGTATCAGGACAGAAGTCCAGAAAATGTTGGATTTGGGAGTTATTGAACCCTCAGATAGCCCTTAGGCTAGTCCAGTGGTCCTTGTGCCAAAACCTCACACCGGTGGTGGGAAAAGAGAGATGAGGTTTTGTGTGGACTACAGGGGTCTCAATGCAGTCACTAGGACTGATGCCCACCCAATACCCAGGGCAGATGAGCTAATAGACACTTTGGCCTCACCAAGTACCTAAGCACATTTGACCTGACAGCTGGCTACTGGCAGATCAGTCTAGCTGATGATGCAAAGCCAAAAACAGCATTCTCAACCCCTAGTGGGCATTATCAATTTGTGGTAATGCCCTTTGGTTTGAAAAATGCACCTGCCGCTTTCCAAAGGTTGGTGAATACAGTTCTCACAGGTCTGGAAGCCTACAGTGCAGCTTATCTTGATGATATTGCTGTCTTTAGCTCCACCTGGGAGGATCACCTGGTCCACCTAAGGAATGTTTTGGAGGCCCTGCAAAAGCAGGCCTCACTATCAAGGCCACCAAGTGCCAGATAGGGCAGAGTCATGTTGTGTACCTGGGCCACCTTGTAGGTGGAGGCCAGGTTCAACCACTTCAGAGCAAAATCCAGACCATCATGGACTGGGTTGCTCCAACTACCCAGACTCAGGTGAGAGCCTTCTTAGGCCTGACTGGGTACTATAGGAGATTTGTCAAGGGGTATGGATCAATAGTGACACCCCTGAATGACTTAACTTCCAAGAGAATGCCCAAAAGGTTCAGTGGACAGCTAGCTGTCAAAAGGCATTTGATGACCTGAAGCAGGCCATGTGCACTGCTCCCATTCTACAGAGTCCTGATTACTCCAAGAAGTTCATTGTCCAAACAGATGCATCTGAATTGGGGGTAGGGGCTGTACTGTCACAATTGAATGATGAAGGTCAGGATCAGCCAGTAGCTTTCATTAGCAGAAGGCTGACCCCTAGAGAGAAACGTTGGTCAGCCATTGAGAGGGAGGCCTTTGCTGTGGTTTGGGCTCTGAAGAAGTTGAGGCCATACTTGTTTGGTACTCACTTCCTTGTTCAGACAGACCATAAGCCCCTCTTATGGCTAAAACAAATGAAGGGTGAAAACCCCAAACTGCTTAGGTGGTCCATTTCCCTACAGGGGATGGACTTTACAGTGAAACATAGACCTGGGAGTAACCATGCCAATACAGATGGACTCTAGGTATTTCCACTTAGAACATGAAGACTTAACTGGTCAAGGTTAGTTTAATGTCCCTGCGTTTGGGGGGGGAGGGGGTTGTGTAGGAGAGTAGGATCTGCTTCACATGGGTACCCCCACATTTTGCTGATGCTTCACTGTTTTTGAATTTAGTCTGGCTGGGGCCCTGCTAATCAGAACCCCAGCCTAGCTGCTTCCTCTCTAAAATGGTTTCCATGTACCTTAGGTACATCTTTGATTGGATTCTGCAGTACCCTTATAAGTCCCTAGTATATGGTATATTATGTACCCAGGGCACAGGTACCCCAGAGGCCTACCAGGGGCTGAAGCATGTATTATGCCACCCCTGGGAAACCCTTCAAAATGACACCACAGGTCTGCTACTGCAGCCTGGGTAAGGTGGTGCATGCACCCCTTACTGTGGTATAGGCTACCTATATCACTACCATTGCACACACATATAAACCTATAAGTCACTCCTATGGCAGGCCTTAACAATACTGAAGGCAGAGTGCTTGGTTTTTATGTGAGAGGGTGCCCCTGCATGAGCAGAGCCCCTCTGCAGCCTTCGGAGTCAATCCTCTGAGTCTGTTTGTGGTGCAGCCTGACCATATACTCTTAAGTGCATTATAACCTCGCGGTAAATGCTAACTTTGGGATGGCTGCACGGAAACATGTCGTGTTTGGTGTCAAACACTTTGGAATACTACCCCCCTGCCAGTTCTGGCGGCGGGGGTAGCATTCCACCCTTCTAGAGGGAGAGACATGTACACACCGGCATACCCGGTATTGACTTTTCAGAGCCCTGGCATCACAAAATGGATGCCGCTGCCACAGACACGGGCCTGGCCTCCTGCTGCTGACCGAAACTCCGGCAGGGGAGGCCTGGACAATAAGTTTCCTGTCCCAGGGAGGTGTAACCACCTCCCCAGACAGGATAGTGTGTATTGGGGCTGGGCGGGAGCACTCTCTGGTGCTTTGAAGTCCTGCACTGGGGCCCATTTGGTGTCCCTGTGCATAGTCCAGTTCAAACCGGCTGCAGGGGCTACCTGCCCCTGCTCTGGTGCAAAACTGGACAAAGGGAATGGGTGTAACCACCCCTCTTCCCTGACCCTCCCATAGGTGGGTCCCCAGAGTATGTCCAACCCCCTAACTTAGTATAAGTATGGGACCCCAGTCCTTGGGACTTTAGATTACCCCTGGACGAAACTCTGAACATGAAATCCTGGACCTTCGATGCTCTACTTAAAGATTAGAGGACCGAAGAATCTCCCTTGGGGTCAAGGAGTGACTCCCCTGCTTGGCAGGCACCAAAGAAGCAACTGTCCGGTCTGCATCGCTGAAGCTCCCGCCGGACGCCGAAGTCTTTGCATCACCAGAGGTAGATTTCCAGACTTCCCCAAGGCTGCCCTGAGACCCCAGCAAAGCTGAGGCACGTAGCTGTCGTGGGTAACGTGGAACCTTGACACCTGGACACCGAGAACTTTTGCAAGTGTATCCTCTTCCTGGTATCCCTCAAAGTTGTGCTTTGAGCTCCCAGTAGCCCCTACCACGAGCACCAACTGCACCGAAGATCACTGGCCTCCACTCCACGAGTGTCCCGTGAGCCAGCTCCAAGTGCATCCACTCGAGACTCCTTCGCGATCCCTAGTCTGTTGGCTAGTGGGTCCTCACGAAGGCAACTCTTCTTCTGCTTGGGCTTTCCTGGTTGCTCCAGACGTGCCCTGACTTACCCTTGCTGGGTGAGTCCCTCAGACCTTGCTGGTCTGCACCGCAGTCCTTTCTCTGTTCCTGCGTGACTTGCCGTTGCCAAGGCTTGTTGGGTCCAATCCGGTCACCGACACCCCAGCACTCGACAGACGTCGTGGAACAGCTCGAATCCAGCTCCTGGTCATCATCGATGCCTCCTGGACCTCGTGGCTAAAGAGTCAAGACACCCATCAACTCACCTGAAGCACTCGACATCGGTGGGCAGCTGCTCATCGCCTTCCTGGTCACTGGCTAGTGACCCAGACTCTGTCCCCTCTGCTTTCAGGTTCTTCAGATCTCCGATCCATCCTTGGATCCACCCGGACACTTTCGACTTGGTCGCCAGCAGCACTTTGCAGCCGATCGCCATTGAAATCGACGACGAAACCCGACACCAAAAGACACCTATGCACCTGGCTACCCTGGGTGAGGTAACTCGAGTACTCCGGTGCTCCCGTGGGTATTGACTCTAGAATTGCCTAGTTCTAAAGGGGTTTGCTCCAAGTCCTCTTCTAAGTGTCCTTTTCCTTTTTTAAAAATCCAACTGTGACTTTCCCCATAGAAGTTAACGGTGATTCGCGGCTGTGTTCCCACACTGCACGCGTCCCCCGTGGGTCCCCTGTGTCACTACCTTGGGTGGTTCCTTGTGGTCCAAGCACTTCTACAGGCTCTAGGCCTTGTGTCTAGCTCAGTCGTGGCTCTTATACCACTCTTTTGGTATATGGTTTAGTACGCCCTGGGGTCCAAACGTGTATTTGTGCTATTACTGTTGATAACTGACTTGTAACTTATGTACTTCGAACTCTAGCCTCAAAAAGAGACTAGAGGGGTGTGTTTTATCTTAAATACATATATTTTAAATATATACCTGGTGTGGTTCTCCTTTCATTTGGTCATTCAAGAGATTATAGACTGGTAAAACAGGCCGCTTTACATTCCGCCAAGACTTAGCCTGAAGGCTGCTCTCCATAGCTACCACTAGGATAGCTTTCAATAAAGTTGTCTTTAACCTATCACCATAAGGGGTTGTTTGGACTGGTACAGGGTGCCCACTTTAATTAGTGGACAGCATATACCAGGCCAACTTCTCACAGAGTGGCCCGCCCACTGGCCCCCTGAACCACGGCGCTGGTTCCCACGTCCCCGGCCGCGCGAAGGTTGGGTAACTTGCTGCGGCCTGTGGCTCTGGGCGGGACGTAGCGGGGCACCCCTTCTGTAGCCAAGAAAGGGGCGAAAAGCAGACTGCGCTGGGCGACTGGAGAGGCCCAAGGACTTGGCCGTAGCCCGTGAGTCCTTGAAACGCTTAGAGCGTTGTCCGCTTTGTCGCCAAAAAGGCGATGGCCATCAAAAGGCATGTCCATCAAGGTGTTCTGAACATCCACCGAAAAGCCAGTCGATCTCATCCAGGCGTAGCGACGAAGGGCTACCAACGTTGAAATTGTCCTGCCGCCGCATCCCTCCCGGCGGCAATAGCCTGGGAGAGCACTGTCCGGGCCTCCTCCGGACACTGAGGCAGCACTTGCGCAACTGAGTCCCACACAGAGTGGGAATAACGGCCCAAGAGACATGTGGTGTTTACCGACCGCAGTCCTAAGCTGGCAGAAGAGAAAATCTTCTTCCCAAGATGGTCCAGCTTCTTGGATTCCTTTTCCGGGGGATTTGATTTTATTTGGTTTCTTATAGAGCACTATCTCCGCGCTGTCGGTTTGCTGCTACCAGCCACATGTAGAGGTGGGTTAGAACAGTAGGGTTTTAAGGTGTTTTCTAAACTGTAAGTGATCCGAACAGTGTCACATGTGCACCGGGAGTGCATTCCAGAGGGTAGGGGCTACATGGGAGAAAGCTTTTCCTCCCAAGCGCTCTTTGTTATAGCAATGAGTGACAAGGAGAGATTTGGATTCTGATCGGAGAGATCAGGTCGGCCGGTAGTTGGTCAGTTTCTTCGCTAAGTAGCTAGGGCCTTTGTCATCCAGAGATTTGTGCACGATGCAGCAAATCTTAAACATGAACCGAGTTCGTACTGGCAGCCAGTGTAGCTGTCGCAGAAGAGGAAGGGAGGAAGTTCGAGGGGGGCAGTTAGCTCCCAGACGGGCAGCAGTGTTCTGAACTACTTGCAGCCTATTCAGAGATGCTTCATTTGCTGAAATCATCAGGGAATTGCAATAATCTAGCCGGCTTAACACTAGTGCCTGGAAAATTGTTTTCTGCGTGTGTAGTGGCAGAAAGGGGAATACCTTCCTTAGAAGACCAAGCACGTGAAAGCATGACCCAACAGTCGATGTCACATGCTCTTTCATGGTCAACTTCAGGTCCAAACGGACACCCAAGTTTTTTGCCACTAGTTTCGGCGCAGGTGCGGTGCCCATTTCCTTGGGCCACCACCCAGGAGACCACCTCAACATTGCCTCGCCAAACTGCATTATCTCCGTTTTCCCTGCATTAAGCTGGAGAAAGTTATTTCGCATCCAGCTTACAATGGTGCGCATTCCCTCCGCAAAAGTTGACTGAGCATTGGGATTGTTCTTGTCAAAGGAGAGTAGAAGCTGAGTATCATCAGCATAAGACATAGGAACAAACCCTGAATTCCTTAGTAATCTTGCTAAGGGGGCAACATAAATGTTGAACAAAGTGGGACTCAAACAGGAGCCCTGTGGCAATTCCCTTAGTCAATTTTGTGGTTTTAGAACGGAACAGGACCATATTTACAGTTTGTGTTCTGTCAGACAGAAAACTCATCATCCATTTCAAAGCACTCCCTTGGAGGCCAATTTCCCCAAGACTCCCGAGCAAGGTCTGATGGGAAATAATATCGAAGGCTGCCGATAAGTCAAACAACACCAGCAGCACCGCTTGTCCGTTGTCTAGGGACATTCTGATGTTGTCAATGATTTCAATCAAAGCAGTCTCCGTACTATGTCTGGGTCGGAAGCCCGACTGAGATGAATCAAGGCAGTTTGTGGCTTCGACAAAGTCAGACAAATGTCTGTTGATATGCTTTTCTAGTACCTTGCTCAGGAGAGGTAGTAACGAAATGGGACGGAAATTGGATAAATCCTCCATAGGGGTTTTAAGATTTTTCCGGATGGGAATTATCTGTGCTGCTTTCCATGCGGCAGGGAGGTTACCCTTTTTTATAGAGCAGTTCAGAATTGAGCAAATAGGAGCTGCAAGTTGTTTGTCCAGCAATGAGGTAATCTTAGCAGGGATGATGTCCAACGGGGAGCCTGATTTTATCGTTTTGAGTAGAGTCTCCACATCTTTGGGTTTGAGAGCCGTGAATGCGTCTTACCTCTGTGCATTTTCTACAATTGCATGGTCAGTCATGGATTCAATCTGGGGGCTTCTAACTGCTGTAACATTGTTGTAGATCAATTCTATTTTATGGGTAAAATGTATTGCTAGTTTGTCACATAGGGCTTGGGAGGGTATTTCTTCTTTATCACATGCCTTGGGGTTGGTGAAGGTTTTTAGAATCTGATAGAGGGTTTTAGGGGCATTCCCTGCCTTTTCGAGTTCTTGCGCTATATGAGTTCTGCGAGCATGTTTAATGTTTTTATGGTATCGCGCCAGTGCTAGTTTGTATCTTTCTTTATCCTGTGGGAGGTGTAATAAACGCCATAGCCGTTCCAATTTTTTACAACTGCTCTTTTCTGTTCGAAGATTGGAAGAGAACCAAGCTGTCTGAGGACGCCTGGCTACATTGGCGCATTTTTTCATGCGGGACCAGACGGTCGATGGTGGTTTTGATATTAGAGTTGAAACAGGCTAGGTGCTCCTCTACATTACCTGTATCAAAATTCTGAGAGCTAGGGAAAGTATTTGAAAATCCTCGGGCGTGAGTTTGAACCACTGTCTATGCCACCTAGCTGCATTAGTGCGAGAATTGTTAAGTGTCCCCAGGCCCCTAATATAGAACTCTATAAGTGAATGGTCTGTCCAAGTGAGTGGAGAAGTGGCGCCACACATTATATAGGGGGATTTGGTAAAGATAATGTCTAACATATGTCCCGCTAAGTGGGTGGGACCACTATTGATCTTACCCAATTCCAGTGAGGTTAGGTCTGCCAGAAAGGTAGCAGTGTCTTGATTTGTGGTATTTTCGCTATGAATATTGAAATCTCCAAGAAGCACAAAGTTTCTAGTTGAAATCACATGTGGTAGAATGAATTCCATTAATTGAAGCGAGAAATGAGAGAGGGACACCGGGGGTCGATAGACCAGAGCACCTTTCCTGCAATGTTGTGGGAGCAGATCTATTCTAAAAACCAAAATTTCCAAAGTGTTGTTACTTAGTTGGTCAAGTATAGACACTTTAATGGACTCTTTATGAATAATAGCTATGCCCCCCCGTCCTGGAATCTCTATCCAACTTTGGATCCGATATCCTTCCAGGAGAGCCACAGCAATGGATGGGTTTGAGCTGGGTTTTATCCAGGTTTCCGTTAGGAACCCAATGTCCGGGAGTTTAGAAGAGAGCAGGTCCTATATTTCTGTTGAATGTTTCGGTAGCCACCTCACATTACATAATAGGCAATTCCAGTTTTGGGATTCCAGGGGGGTCATGGGAGGGGAACCAGTCTGATCTGAGTAGTAACTTTGACCATTACTTCCACCAGGCATCATACTCTTAAGAGTAGGAGTGGCTGGTTTCATGCTCTGAAAACGGTATGCTCTATATGTGAAGGGGCCTTCCACTGTCATACAAGATATGGTATTATGTAATTGAGTGCAATTATCTGGGTCATCTTTCCTGAAGCGTAGGAGTTCTTGCCTGGTATATCTCACCCAATACTTATTACCTGTTTCTGCTGCAGGACGACCAGGGGTCCTGGCTCCTGGCGATGTCCAGGCGCGAACGGGCGCAGACGGGCTTGCCTTAGGCTCGCCTTCGGCATGCCCGCTGCGTGCGTCTGCTGCGTGTGGTGCCAGCCATCCGTTTATGTAGGGGAGGTTACCAGCTAGACCGCTAACCTCCGCTCTACTTCCCCGAAAACCGGAAGTGCCCAAAGCCTCTTCCTCTATGCATCAACTCCCTCCACTCAAGCGGGAAAAATCCGTGGTGGACCGGGGAGAGACGCAACTGCCTGAAGGGGTTGCGCAGTATTGCTGGTGGCAGGTATGAGGAAAATCTATGTAGCCCCCAGCACAGTGCGCCACTATGAGCCGCTATGTAGCCCCCAGCACAATGTGCCGCTAGTGCCAATAACAGTGCCAATAGTAGGAGCCCTTCAAAGTAACTATCATTAAAATCAAACTTTTTAAAATACTTAAAAATGCTTCTGTTCTCACTATGAGCTATGTCCAGCGGTAGGGAATGCGTTCTTGGAAGTGGAGGCTTGGACCACCAAGCTCTCCGGGGTGGGGTGTTGGGAGAGGAAAGTGGGGTCGCCCGGACCCGGGCGGTGGCGTTGGGCAATCATCCTATCCATGGGAGCCCCCATGTTGGGCGTGGACCACGTGCCCAAAAGGACGTCGGTAAGGGCCTCATTAAACGGCAGCAGGGGTACTGAAGAGCTCGCAGACGGTTGAAGCACCTCTGTCAGGAGGTTAGTCCTTACCGCCACCGTAGGAAGCTCGAGGTTGAGGGCCTCGGCCGCTCTACGCAACACCACTGCGTATGACGCTCCCTCCTCTGTAGCCACGGTAGGAGGAGACAACATGTCACGGTCAGGGGAAGTATCAAGACCACCGACATCCCCCAGTTCCTCTCTCCAGTCCTGTTCAGATCCTAGCTGATCAGTTAAAGGGTCACCTGACCCCTCCCAGTCTTCCTCCTCATCCTCAGGTTGCCAATCTGGCTGAAAAGGGACCCCAGGAGTGAACAGGGGCACAAAAACCCACTCGGCGCTGGATCCGGCATCGGGAGACGCCGGTCCGGCTCCGGGTCAAACTCGGGATGGAGGCCGGGGTTGACGCCGGCCGGGTACACGACCGGCGTCGGTTGCGGTGCCCGAGGAAGCGGCGCCAGTGGAGGTGTAATAAGGTCAACCGGCGCCGATCCGGATCCAGGCCTGGATCCACTGGGGGCCTGCTGTGCCGTGGCCGGAGCCAACGGCGGAGTAGGCCTAGGCCCCCCAATCGAGTCCGTGGGGACCGAAGGCGCGCCGGCGGGTCCGGGTCACCCGAAGATGACATGCATCGCTTAGTAAAATTTACGAAGTTGGGCGGGAGTCTCTCCGGGTCCCGGGAAGGGGGGAAACTCGGAGTCGACTCCTCGGGCTCCGCACGCGGAGCCGCGGGATGGGCACCGCCAGCATCCCTCATCGCGACAGCCGACCGACGGGGAGAAGTCGAAGAGCGACGATGCTTCTTTGACTTCTTTTTGTGCTTCGACTGACCTGACCCCGTGTGCGAAGACTTTGATGACTTGGACGAGTGGTGATGGCTCCGCGACCGGTCCCTCGACCTCCCTCGCGACCAAGACCTTGAACGGCACGGAACCGACTGCCGGCGCTCAAGCAGCTTTCGGGTCCGCTCCCGCAAAGCCTTCGGTGCCATCGACCCGCAGTCGGAGCACGACTTGGGGCCGTGGTCGCGCTCCAGGCAAAAGAGGCACACGCGATGCGGATCCGTAACCGACATCAGCCGGTTACAGGAACTGCAGGCCTTGTAGCCGGGCATCCCTCGTGCACCAGGGGTCGTAGACTCAAAAAAGACGTCGACAAAAGTCGCTCAAAAAAGTCAGTCAAAAAGTGACTGGAGGTACTGCTCTCTCCGGATCTGCGCAGGCTGGCGTGGAAAAAGAAAGAACCGACGTCTGCGCACGAGGGTGGCGTCTAAGTAGCTGACGTGACGTCATCCCTGCGATCACGACGACGGACGTGGAGCCGACCGACGCCACCTTCTGACACGCAGAGGTACTGCTGACGAAAAAAAATTCCGGATCCAGTCTGATGCCTGGGGGTAATTCTAAGGTAAGGAATCTATAACTAACGTGTTTCTTTCAGATATCTAGTTCATCTTGATTATTAGATCTACACTTCAAAATGGCAATTTGATTATCGGGCAATGGGTCGGCAACTGGGGTGACTGTTTGAGGGACAGTTGTGATCACACCAGAGTTTATGTTGCCTGTGTTGATTCCTTGTTTCACATTGTGCTTTTTGAAGACTGTCGGCGCAGCTGAGGCCGTTGGATGGGGATACTGTTGCTGGGGTCGGTCCTGACTGGATGCTGGTTATTTCCTAATTTCTGTTAGAACTGTAGTAAGAAACTGAGGAAGAGAGGATAGACTGTCAATTATTGGGGAACAGCAACGTACTGCTTGTACTACATTGGCGTTGGATTGTGCTTTTCTAATCAGTTTGTTAAGAGCTTTCAGTTTATGGTCAATCCCTGCGGTGTACACAGCAAGTGTGTTTACAAGTTCAACTTGGAGGTCAAGTTTGTCCGAATGATAATATAGCGTCGTTACTGTGGATTGGAGGGTTTGCAAAAGTTGGGGCCAAAGTGCGTTAGGTTCGGTCGCAGCCAAGTCGCGGCCTTCATGTTGATCCAGGATCCTATCAGCCTGAAAAAAGGATAGATCCAGTGGGGAGTGGTCATTACGCTCACCTCACGTTGTTTTGGGATGCACTGGGCGGTAAAATCCGCTCCGCTCGCGGAGTTTGTGGATTTTTGGCAACTTCGCGTTCCGCGTAGAAAGCGGAGTTACCGAAAACTCCGTGCTCCGGAGCGGAGTTTTTTTCTTCTTCGCGCTTTCAAAATGCGTTTTCACGTGCGCTGTAGCGACTTACTGGGATCCCTGCATTCGCCAACGAGATTTCCTATCCGTTCGCGTGCGCCATGAGATTTGGTAGCCGGCCGCACGGTCCCGCGAGAGTGTGCAATCGCAAACACGTCATTCGGACGCGCCATCAGACATCCGGCGGAACAGCTGTTTCTGTGGTGTCTTTTGAATTTAAACATCATTTAGGGCATGGATGGCATTGAATTGAATTGCAAAATGTTTTTTTTTTGGGTATTTCACTTTTTTGGGTGTGTGTTAAATAAATGCCTTTGTTGGGTGTGTGTGTGGTGTGGTTGTACTTGTGTTGTGTAACTTTCCAACCTTTTTAGCCCTGTGGATTTTCGTTTTTGCATTTTTGCATTAAAGCTGTGTTGTTTAGCATGCCTCCTTTGTCTGGCCATATTATAGGCCTGCTTGAGTTCATTGTTTTCTAGGCCTCCTGCTTGTTGTGACTGTGAGTGACCATGTGGCTGGTGGCCATTTTGTGGTGGTAATTTAGCAGTGTGCTGCTTTTGCCATATAGGCCTGCATGTCTTTCCTTTGTTCTTCTTGGCTTATGCTTCTTGTTGTTGTGGCCTGGCCATGTGGCTGGCGGCCATTTTGTGAAGCCAGGCAATGTGCTTTTGCCATAGGCCTGCATTGTCTGTCTTCCCTTTCTTGTTATTGTGGTTGGCCTGGCCATGTGGCTAGCGGCCATTTTGTGGAGCCAGCCAGTGTGCTTTTGCCATAGGCCTGCAAGCTTGTGGCCTAGTCTGACAATAGGCCTTTTAGCCAGTAGGCCCACAGCTACTCATGGGTGCATGAAACAACTGTTCCTGTGGTGCCTGTTGAATTTAAACATCATTTAGGGCATGGATGGCATTGGATTGAATTGCAAAATGTGTTTTTTTTGGGGTATTTCACTTTTTTTTGTGTGTGTTAAATAAATGCCTTTGTTGGGTGTGTGTGTGGTGTGGTTGTACTTGTGTTGTGTAACTTTCCAACCTTATTTAGCCCTGTGGATTTTCGTTTTTGCATTTTTGCATTAAAGCTGTGTTGTTTAGCATGCCTCCTTTGTCTGGCCATATTATAGGCCTGCTTGAGTTCATTGTTTTCTAGGCCTCCTGCTTGTTGTGACTGTGAGTGACCATGTGGCTGGTGGCCATTTTCTGGTGGTAATTTAGTAGTGTGCTGCTTTTGCCATATTGGCCTGCATGTCTTTCCTTTGTTCTTCTTGGCTTATGCTTCTTGTTGTTGTGGCCTGGCCATGTGGCTGGCGGCCATTTTGTGAAGCCAGGCAATGTGCTTTTGCCATAGGCCTGCATTGTCTGTCTTCCCTTTCTTGTTGTTGTGGTTGGCCTGGCCATGTGGCTGGCGCCCATTTGTGGAGCCAGCCAGTGTGCTTTTGCCATAGGCCTGCAAGCTTGTGGCCTAGTCTGCCAATAGGCCTTTTAGCCAGTAGGCCCACAGCTACTCATGGGTGCATGAAACAACTGTTCCTGTGGTGCCTGTTGAATTTAAACATCATTTAGGGCATGGATGGCATTGGATTGAATTGCAAAATGTGTTTTTTGGGGGTATTTCACTTTTTTTGGTGTGTGTTAAATAAATGCCTTTGTTGGATGTGTGTGTGGTGTGGTTGTACTTGTGTTGTGTAACTTTCCAACCTTTTTTAGCCCTGTGGATTTTCGTTTTTGCATTTTTGCATTAAAGCTGTGTTGTTTAGCATGCCTCCTTTGTCTGGCCATATTATAGGCCTGCTTGAGTTCATTGTTTTCTAGGCCTCCTGCTTGTTGTGACTGTGAGTGACCATGTGGCTGGTGGCCATTTTGTGGTGGTAGTTTAGTAGTGTGCTGCTTTTGCCATATAGGCCTGCATGTCTTTCCTTTGTTCTTCTTGGCTTATGCTTCTTGTTGTTGTGGCCTGGCCATGTGGCTGGCGGCCATTTTGTGAAGCCAGGCAATGTGCTTTTGCCATAGGCCTGCATTGTCTGTCTTCCCTTTCTTGTTGTTGTGGTTGGCCTGGCCATGTGGCTGGCGGCCATTTTGTCGAGCCAGCCAGTGTGCTTTTGCCATAGTCCTGCAAGCTTGTGGCCTAGTCTGCCAATAGGCCTTTTAGCCAGTAGGCCCAGAGCTACTCATGGGTGCATGAAACAACTGTTCCTGTGGTACCTGTTGAATTTAAACATCATTTAGGGCATGGATGGCATTGGGTTGAATTGCAAAATGTGTTTTTTGGGGATATTTCACTTTTTTTGGTGTGTGTTAAATAAATGTCTTTGTTGGATGTGTGTGTGGTGTGGTTGTACTTGTGTTGTGTAACTTTCCAACTTTTTTTAGCCCTGTGGATTTTCCTTTTTGCATTATAGCTGTGTTATTTAGCATGCCTACTTTGTTTGGCCATATTATAGGCCTCGTTGAGTTCATTGTTTTCCAGGCCTCCTGCTTGTTGTGACTGTGAGTGACCATATGGCTGGTGGCCATTTTGTGGTGGTAGTTTAGTAGTGTGCTGCTTTTGCCATATAGGCCTGCATGTCTTTCCTTTGTTCCTCTTGGCTTACTGCTTCCATCCCCTTTGCCAGCTGCAGCTCCCTGAATGACAGGATGCGCAAATTAATGCCAAACAGGTTCCACTTCCATTACATTTGTATTTTTGTATTTTTGATTTTGTTCTTCTTCTTTCCTATCCTTCCTGAGTGTACACAGTATACCATGAAAGCCCTTGTGGTCAAAGTCTCACAAATGGCTACACTGTTGTTATGTTTTTTTAATAACTGAGTTAATAAAATGTAATAATATAACACTAACAAGTGTGAACACCACACACTAAGTTATATATTATATTTGTTTGTTTGTACTAGTAGTAATTGAACCACAACAACAAATGCCACATTTCACTGATGTTCTTCTGGCTTGTTTGCTTTTAGGTGCACAAAAGACTGAGGAGGAGGTGTCATCAACACCCGTTGTACTGCCAGACAGAAGTCCTGCCTCGCACGACATCACGTGACGTGTGACCACAGACATCTCTGCAACTTGTGCAACTGCGTCCTGCTGACATCTGAAGAAGATGACCCCAAAGAAAGGTACCAGGTCCTCCAGTACCAAGAAAGTTGCCAGTGAGAAGAAGGAACAGAAGAAGGAAGTGGCACTTACCAAGACTGGTGTGCCGCCCGAGATGTTTTTTGGGAAACAAAAAATTAAGCCTGCAGCAGCGGTGTCCGGGGAGCACACTGGGAGCAGCACCTCCGCATAAGTGGGCCCACCCCACCAACCAAAGCCCAACCCCATGAGCGTCGAAGAGGCAGCGAACGCCAACGAGCAGTGATGTTGAAATTGACTTATCGTTATCGCAAAGTAGTACCCAATCAACGCAGGAGGAAACTCAGCAGATAAGTGGGCAACAACAGCCGCAACAACAGCCGCAACCACCGCCCACAATAGTAGTTGTTCCTCCTGAAGTAGAGGCAGTTCAGGAAATCGAGCTTCCTGCAGAGAAAGAAGAAGAGGATGCCACTCTTTCAGAAGATCCATTGTCTTCCAGATCCCCAGCAAGGAAAAGGAGGGTTATTCCATCAACTTCTTCTTCAAGCCCCCCTTCTGATGATCTAGATGCCACTTGGAAGCCAACAGCTCAGTCTGAGAGTGAGACACGCCACGAGACAAGGCTAGGGAAAAGGAAGGTTCCAGAAAGCCTTAGAGTTATGGAGGTAGATGTAGAAGAGGAGGATGATGACGAGCCAGTCATCATGAACATCACTCCCGCCCCAGTGGAGATGCAGACCGACATTACCCCATCCCAAATTGCTGTGAGGGATGTGGCATGGATACCACCAACACAGGTAACACCAACACCACCTCCAGCATCCATATTTGCATTTGCAAAGGCCCGGCAGGGACCTACATCCAGCACAACCACCACCTCAGTAGGTAGTGGTACTGCACAGAGTCAAATTCCACGCACACCCTCCAGTTCATCTGGCATTGCAAGTGGCACCTCCAGCAGCGCAAGAAAGTTCACCTCCCCAGTTTGGGACTTCTTTTCGGTTAGCAGTAAGGAGGAGAACGTTGCTATATGCTCAATTTGTCGACAAGGTGTTAGTCGGGGTAAGCTTGGTACAAACTATGGTACCGGAGACCAAACAACCCATCTGAAAAAACACCACTTGATCCAGTGGGAGGCACAGCTTAGCGGCCAAAAAACTGCACCCATTGCTGTTGGTGGGGATGAAGAAGTAGAAGAAGATACGATCGCGGTGGAAGGTGAACAAGAGGGAGACATTTTCTCTGGTACACAAAGTAGCCCTGTCCCCAGCAGTGCAGTGGTACCACTACCGCCCACATCATCATCAGCCTCAGCAACATCTCAGAGGTACCGTAGTAAGAGTCAGGCTGAGACACTAAGGCAACAGAGTACCATGAAAAAAAGTGCGGCGTTGAGCCTATCAACATCTGGGTTCAAGAAGTCACCTGCATCAGTGGCACCAGAAAGGAACAAAATCCAGCCTACCATTCTCAGCATGCTTAGGTCGGAGGGGCAGTACGAACGCAACCACCCAACGGCACGTTTGTACAATGCAAAGCTGGCTAAAATGTTAGCGCTGGACCTTCTCCCTTTTTCTTTTGTGGAAGGGGTGGGTTTTCTGGAATTTGTGACAGCCATCTGCCCAAAATGGAAGGTTCCCAGCCGGTCCTATTTCGCCAGTGTTGCTGTTCCAGCACTACATCACGACATGCTGGAATTGCTTGGACAAGCTTTTCAGCAGAGTGCTGTTCACAATATCCACCTGACAACAGACATGTAGACCAGTTGCCAAGCCACTGATTACATGTGCATCACTGCGCACTGGATCTCTTTTGTGGTGGTTAGAGAAACGATATCTACAGGTGTTGACACTGCTGAGATTTTTTAATGCCACTCGTAAACATGCAACTGTAGCCATGTTCGCCATGGAGAAATCTCATACTGCTGCAAACATTTTGGAAGAGTTTAACAGCAAGGTCTTTGAATGGCTGCACCCAAGAGGGCTTAACATTGGTTTTGTTGCCACGGACAATGGCAGTAATATAGTTAAGGTCATAGGCACTGGTGGCTATTTCAGGGTCCTGTGTTTGGCGCACTGCATTAACATCATTGTTCAAGACTTTCTGAAAAAAGAAGACCTAGTCAGCAACTTACTGACCACCTGCAGAAGAATATGCACACATTTTAGCCATTGTTTTAAAGCCCGGAAGCAGCTGAGGATCATTCAACGTGAGCATAGAGTGCCAGACAAAGCACTCATCCAGGAGGTGCCAACACGTTGGAACTCAACTTATTACATGCTTGATCGTCTGTTTGATCAGTACAGACCAATCAATGACTATGTCATGCAAAGACTAGGGGATGCTACTGTGAAAGGCATGACCGTTGAGATGGACCAATGGGGCCTAGTTAAATGCCTGACAGAGATGCTACTTCCTTTCGAGCTCTTCACACGTGAAGTCAGCAAGGAGGACTGTACTATGGGCCAAGCTATCCTATTGTTGCACATGCTAGAACAACAGCTGAAGGCGGTGTCTGAAACGTACGCAGGTGTGGAGGAAAAAAAAGAAGCATATGAGTTGGTGGAGAGCTTAGCCCTTCGCTTAGCTGAAAATACAAGGGTGCAAACTAAGATTGCGTCAGACAAACATTACATTTCTGCCACAATTCTGGATCCACGGTACAAATCAGTACTGAACACTAAGACATTAATTCCTTTTTCAGAAGTGGATGTTGCCAAGTAGAAAAATTAGATAGCTGAGGCAGCCAGTGACTTTGAAAAAGAACGGCTGGTAATTAGAGGCCCGCTACTCCAGCCCACAACAAGTACTTCAGGGCATCCGGTGTCAAGTTCAACTTCAGAGCCTGAGGGCAGTGCGTTTGGCTCACAGCAGTCACCAAGACTATCAACAACAGCAAGAACAGGATCATCAGCCCCAGTAAAATCGGCACAGGATTGGTATCTACAGCAAGGGCTTGTTAGGTCCAGTGCTGATGCAAAGGCAAAAGAGGCCCAGCAAAGCGGTGCACCCCTGAGCATTGAGCGGATGGTCCAGGCCTATCTGGATGATTCAACAGATGTCTACATTGATCAAAACCCATTGGTGTATTGGTATGGGAAAAGGCGCCAATGGCCAGTCCTCAGCATGCTGGCGATAAACTGTCTGGCTTGCCCTGTCGCAAGTGTCTCTTCTGAACGTGTTTTCAGTGCTGCTGGTGCCA
This sequence comes from Calotriton arnoldi, assembly GCA_963921515.1. Taxonomy (NCBI): domain Eukaryota; kingdom Metazoa; phylum Chordata; class Amphibia; order Caudata; family Salamandridae; genus Calotriton; species Calotriton arnoldi. Next base: position 1,523,687 of record CAWUFW010000899.1, on the reverse strand, counting down.
TTGTAACAGTGAAAAGGACCAGTCTCTCGCCCAAAAACGTGGAGAGGTTAACCATGATCAAACTGAATCAGCACTTTATACCACCGGATTAGAAAATACGTGAATCACAGCAGGAAGATGAGGACAGCGACTTAGGTGACGGAAGTAGTGTGTTAGATTACCTACTTCTGGTTGAACCACCAGAATTTGAGGACGAGCTCTACTTCCCTGACAACTAGGCTTTCAACTTGTTACTTTCTTTCTTCCTTATTTACTTTTATTATTTGTGTGTGTCTCTGTCTTTCTGGTTCGAATCACAACAAATCCATCACCACCGTCTTCTCTTTATATTGCCATATTGGAGTTGCAGCTGTGTGCATTTATTAAAGAAGTCCACTCCTCCGAGTCCTACTCCATCCTCCTGACTCGCCCTAAATCCATTTCCCTCAAGCCAGACATTGGATGGAGAATAGTGCAAGAAATGTTGCCTCGTTGAGTCCCTCCAAAAGAAGTGGAACATGATGACTATAGCTATCCTCCTTTCCGAGCCGAGAGGGACTGCCCCTTAACTTAAGATGAGAAGGAACAGGTAATGATGGCATGCATTGGACGCTGACTCTGAGTGATTGGTGTTGTTGTTGTTGTGCATGAAGTCGAAGTGTACTAGTATTTAATCTACACACTAAAAGTGACTCAAGTCAATGTTTCCCTTCTTGTTGTTTAATAACAAAATTGTACTTCAACTGCAGGCCAATCCATTGCATTTTTGAATATGGAATCTGGAGTCCTTCAGTACACTACAGACTGAGTTGGACAACACCATGATGATGACCACATAGTATCTTCGCAGTCAGTCAGTTGGATCGGAGATGATTGATTGAATAACTCATGGTGTTTCACGAAGTGGCGTAAAAGGTAAACAAGTCAACAACAACCACAACAGACCTACATGTCTGTGTAGTAGTGGAGTCGAGACACGAGTGTAGTACTGGTATGACTGACAGCCGTGCATTGATTTAGTTACTTACTTTGGAAAATGCTATGTTGCTGTATATGTGTGCTCTGTCTGGCTCAGTCACAATCTAAGCTAAGTGGAGGTTGGGTGGGCACCGTGGGCCTGCTCTGTCCTGTTGCTGTTGTAGGTTAATGCTGGAAACAGACAACAGAGTAGACATGATTTAGCCATGCCGCCTCTGAAAGTGTTTGCACTCCTCCGTAATGTATTCTTTTTTTTCCTCCTTGATTTTTCAATATCCCTTTTGTTTTTCCATCTACACTTACAGGCCGGCCTTTACCCTGTGCTAAACAGAGAAAAACAACTCACACTCACCTACCAAGCCGCATCCGCCAGGCAGGCAGTGGCACCCAAGATTGACGGAAGCAGCGTCCATGAAAGGGAGGACCAAGAGGAATGCCGAGATGCAACTCCCCAATTTGACCAGGATAACATACAGAAACTTTAGTATCATTCATCATCTTTTAAATAATTTGATTTATTTTTTCTCTCCAATCATTACGACTGTGTGTTGTTATTATGTTTGCTCTTTGCTTATAATTGATCCCTACACCTATTTTTTTATTTTCTTTGCTAGCTTTAAAAGGAAGCCCGGTACAACAGAACATAAAATGTATGTAATTTTGGTCTCTCTGAGGGCAGACAGGCAAGGCAAATTGCATAATAATAATTAATATACTGCTGCCCTGTGCTGTCTACTAGTCTAGTTAGTAAGTACTACTTATCATCATTAACCATCAAGTCATCATCATGCATGCATTTCCTTTTTCTCCCTTAACAGATATATGATGGTCGTCTGCCAAGATAGTGTGTGTTCAGTTGTTGTTGTCCATGTGTAGTGTTTATCTTTGTCAAACCTTTCCCTCAAATACCCCTTCCCAACCATTCATCAAACCCTAACCCTCTTCCCCCGGGCTGTGTGATTTATATTGAGGTGTGACTAAATTAAATTTACACCAATAATTGATCACACACTTGCTGGGGCGGATGTGGTGAAAGCAACACTAATTCAATTTCAAGGCAGGACGAGGATCTTCTTCTGCTTGCCCACCCATGCTCAGTATATTTGCAAGTCAATTTTTTTTCCAAAGGAACATAATCCATCCTAATTAATTAATTGCCGGCATCGATTGGATTCATCATCCTCCTCCTTACAGCACTAAAGGTTACGCTTGTGTCGAGTGACTTGAGTCAACTACAGTTTGTAACTTATTGAACTAGGCTATCTCCGCCACCATTATGTTTTATTTTACTTTAGCATTGCTAATCAACATTATTATGGTTTCTTGTTTGGCAATCTTCTTGTGTATTGTACTATACTTCGTTCTACTACTCCTTCCAGAGTCTCTCTCAGGCGACTAACTGTCTCATTTTCTTTTTTTGCAAATGCTACTGCCAGTGTCTACTACTACCACCACAACCATGGCATCTTGGGAAACCAAACCATCATCACCATGCAGCCATCGCTGTGCCTAAGTTTAAACATCAATCACAGGTAAGAGAAGAAGTTTGGGGGAGGCATAATTAATAATGGAAATTAATTCATTAATTCACACACCCACACCCTTGAGTCCAGTTGCAGACTGCATAGACTAGGAGGAGAGACTGACAGTACTAGTAGGACAAGTCACTCAGTGAGGGTACCGCATCTATCTATCGGCAGATTATTTAAATCAAAAACTGGCTGCGGCCCTGCAGCAGCAAAGGAAGGAAACCGTGTGACGTAAAAGAGTAACCCCCCACAAAACATTTACATTGTATGTAAAGTTTAAGTATAAATATAATTTAATCCCCTAACAAAATAAACTAATGTAAAAAATCTGACAACACCTGACCAACCCCTCTCCCTAACCCCAACCAATGTCCAAAAAGATAAAGAAAGAGTCCAACCAATGTCCGTTAAATTCAAAAATAAAATTGTCCATAGATATATAAACCCCAACTTTTCCCCAACGTACGCCCAATGCCCACCCACCAAAAAAAGGAATAAAAAGGGCCAATCCAATGGGATCTCTATCGGCGGGCTCACAGTCGCCGGTTAATCGCCAGGACCTCCTTTACCTGCTCCTCTATGCGCGCCATTCGGAGGCGAATGCAGCACTTGAAAGCTCGACAATTGCATCCACAGGGGGGGCAGCAGTGTTGGATGAAGTGCGGTGGGCGGCTGCCAGACCGCGGCGCCATACCACTCGAGGGGCCTGGCTGGGGCCCGGGGCATTGGAGGAGGCTGCAGCTGCTGCCACCTCCTCCTTCTCCTCCGCCAGAGCCACCAGCCGCCGATATTCCATGCGGATGGCCTCCAGCTTCCGGCGCCGGGCCATGGCTGCCAACTCCTTCCTGTCTGGTTTTGCTTTTTTTGGTTGGAAGGAGTAGCTATATCAAAAAAGAAAAAATACTATTGTATCCAATACTGTTAGCAAAACAGTAACACAAAATTAATTCTACACATAGTGGCACAGTAGCACTAGCAAGCACAGTACATAACATTTGTGCTCTCTATCCTCCCACTTCCTCGGCCTCTAACATTTGTGGGAGTTTCAGGCATTATACTAGCACTATGGACTCGAGTACACCAGTCTTCTTCTTCTCTCTTGTTTAGCTAAATTAAGTAACCTTGTTGTAGCCAGCATGCAAGCTCAGTCAGCTTGCGCCCAAGACAAACATACTTGTGACGCAGACTCACGTTATTTTTATTTACTACTGTCTGCAGGTGGGGAAGCTGACTACACAATCATCTTATTTTTCTATTATGGGTGGCACTGGCTGTACTCTGTTACATCAAGGGCAACTGCTCAATTTCACTTTCACCCTGCCCTGACTACTACAACAAGGCAGATGATATCTGATCCAAATGATCATTGCTTATATATGGGACGACATGAGGTACTTTGTTTTGATTGATTGTGTAACCATGCAGCCGATAGGCCACCCATGGCAGGCTGACACAGTCGAAAATAAATTAACATAGGTAGGGAGTGGGCCTCAGAGTTGGAGGGAGGCGCTTGATAACAACATACATACACAATATATATGCTGTGCTTGCAAACTACTGTGAATCAAGGGAGTATTCTGAAAATACAACTTCTATTCTCCTTGGCTTTGCTACTCTGGCGCGGTTTATTTCCTTTTACATTCTCTTCAAAGACTCTTCATCCAGTGACAGTCTCCACCTATGCTATGATGAGCACCATCCAGGCATCCATCCATTCAAAGTAAACATGTCTATCATTCTTCTTAATCTCTCAACAAACCTTAGTTTGTTTCACCAACAACAAACATTTTTTTTTTTACACCACCACCCATGCGTCCTTTCTTCCTTGATTGCCTTTGAGTTTGACCCATGAAACACCCCGGAGGATTCTTGCTATCACCCATACAGTTTCACCCACCCAGGCAGGCATCTTTTCTTTCACCTTCCACCCATCCTTCAACCACCCATGCATCTGATTCCTATCAGCCACCTATGCATGACTCCCACGTATCCTTCTCTGCCAGTCATATATATTACATCTCGCCCGTCCTTCCTCCTTCCATCCTTCTTTCCCTTTTCGTTCAACCCATCCATCAAGGTCATCTGATCTGACTCTTAGTCTTCTCCATAAAACTTTCCCAGCTGAGTTGAAGTCAGATAGAAGAGGCCATTAGTTACTCAACTACTACTCCCGCCGCTAATGCTATTACTCTAATGCTAAGTAAAGGGTGTCTTCTTCAACCGTTGTTCACAACAACTTAGTCTCTCTCAACATACAGTGTACACCCTTGCAGCGAGTGTGTAACTATTGTCAATAAGTAAGGAATATAAGTAGAACTTACCACTGCCCGCCACTGCTGCAGGCTCACCCACCCCTGTGGCAGCTGCCACATCCACTTCTCCCTCCTGGCTGGCGTCGCCTGCCCCGCCGCTGGCCCCGGCACTGGTGGTCGGTATGCCTAGAAAAAACATTACACATTTTTTAGATGCCATATACACTTCCCCCTATTTATTCTTTTTCACTAGCAAGATTAAAAAAAAGTTAAAATACATACATATACCACATACATCACTAGTACAATTCGGGTACTAGAGTAGAGTAGACACTAGCAGTAGTATGTCCTATCCTATCAAAAATAGTAAAATATCTGGTTGGGCATTTTGTTGGTGGGAATTGTCGAAAGCCTCCCAAGATTAAGAAGTCTAGAAGAGGACAACCCAAAGGAATGGACTCAGTGGCTAGAGCTATTGGTGAATCTGAGTTTTAAAGCCTTTTAAATAAAAATAAAGAGTGGCCAACTGCGCAAGCTTAGCTACAGACAGACTAATATAGTAGTAGTACAGAGAGTCAGAGCAGAGGAAGTTAGAGGCAGGATAACAAGAATTTAGAAACAGATAGTCTAGATCGAAGAAGATTTGGTAAAAAATAGAATTAGGAAATGGAAATAATAGTTTGGAAAAAATAAGGTGCAGTAAAAGTTAGGGAAATATAATTATTAATATTAACAACTGGAGGACTTACTGGGGCCAGCAGCAGAGCTCTCGGCAGAGGAGCGGTCCTGGCCCTGGGAGGCATCTTGTCCAGCTCCCGCCGACTCTGACCCTGTCTTCTTGCCCCTGGGTGCTGATCATGTAAGATATAATAAAGAAAGAGACAAACATTGATGATTGGTGTGAAACAAATAAAATATTTTAAAAAACACTCAGAAAAACATTTTTGGAAACAACAATTGCAATAAAATTGACCTATCTAATCTGATCGACTAGTAGTATTGCGGGATTCGCGGACCGTCTAGTTATTATTTATGAACACTAATCCAGTGTTCCATTCTGATTCCAGAATCCTAAGCCTAAGTACCACCTGACCTAGCCCACCTATTGCAGACGGGTCAATTGTTCACTAAGTCTGCATTTCCATTTATTTTAGTCCTCAAAATGCATAGATGGAGGACGCATGCATACATTTTTGCAAATACCAAATTGTTGGTTGGTTGCTGCTGATGTTCTGCTAAGCCAATTACTCACTCACTAACAAACTACAAAAGGTTCTACTAAGGATTGACAGTGAATGCGTCACGCAGACCGCTAAAAAATTACCAACTAATACTAAGTATCTAAACTACCTATCAATCCACCACTATCTCAGTGACATGAGGACAAAGGAAGGACTAGAGTCTCTCTAGCATTACCTAACTTAAGTTCTCTAAAGTAAACTCTCTTACATAATCAGCCCAAGCGAGCGCAAAGTTGCAAACAAGTAAGATTAGTAGCGCCGAGCACCTGTGTCTAGAAGAATAACAATCACAGAAGATTTTTAAACGTAATTTACCTGCAATGTAAGCAGCAGCAATCTTTCTATTCGGAAAAAAATTATATTCGCAATAACAGTAACACAGACTACAGAACACACAATACTACTAGTATTATACTATTAGCTACTCACCAAGCCCCACGACCTCAACACCTAGCAGGTCCAGCAGGTCCTGCTCCTGGTCCAAGATGTCTGACCACCGGTGGGTCAGCTGGTTATGGGTGCACCGGACCCCAAAGCAGCGAAACACTGCCTGGCGCACCCTCGCCCACTGACGGTGACGCTCCTGGGTAGCGTACCCAAAGCCAGGCCTGCCACCTGCTGCCAAGGTCAAGGGGAGGTGGCGCTGCACAAAAAAACACAAGGGCGGCCACCTCCGCCTCGCTAAAAAGGGCCCGGGCCTGCATCTCTTCCGGGCGCAGTCTGCCGCAAGAAAGGCGGCTCTTCTTCTTGGGCGCAGGCGCCTTCCCCTTGGAGCCGGTACCCTTAGCCATGGTTCTGGGGTGGGCGGAGGCAGAAAAGAAAATGTAGGAGTAAAAAGTAAAGTCAGGAGAACAAGTAGGAGAGTAAAAAAGGAAATAATATAACACTGTAGAAAAAAGTAAAAAGAACACACTAAAAGTAGAAATAAAACGCAAAATATACACTTAGGGACAGAGAGGGATAGATAATAAATAAAAAAGATCAGAAAAACAGTGTAAAAACAAAGGATTGAAAAGATTAGAGAGGGATTGAAAAACAGGCCCCAGAACCATGCAAAGAATAGGAAAACAAGATGGCCGCGGCCATTGGCGACCACGTGGTGAAGTTTGCGCGATATTTCCCCCGAACACACAATCCGCGTTGCCGAACGTCAAAAACATCTCGCGAGTATACTCGAGCACAAGTGAGCATGCGAAAACAAGCAACTCAGCATGCTCGCGTAACTCCGCGTAGCGTTGCGGAGTTTTTGTGCCGCTTTGCGTAGCCTCGCACAGCACGGCTACGCGAACTTCGCCCAGGGTTATTCGTGACTAACCGGGTCTGAAGGGGGGTTATTGGGATCAGTAATTTGATGTTACCTGGCGAAGACCTGATCCATTGCGCTGCTTGGGGGCTGGGGATATTCTTGTTCCCAGCTGATTCAGTGGTATTAGTTTGTGTGTGGAATAAATGGATGGAGATGGCTTTGAGTTGGAGTAAGAATCCTCACTTGATATAGTGATTGGGGAGGAACCTTGTATGTTGTGGTTTGGTAGAGTTAGTGAGTTGTGTAGAGTTTCATTACTTGTCTGGGGGGGTCTTGGTTTGAGGGTTTTTGGTGTGGAATGTCCTTCAGTTTCTGGGAGACCGTCTAAGGGTAGGCAGGGGCCCTGCCCGCTGGGTCTCTTGTGGATCATGACCTGTACTCTTGTTTGCGCCAGTTCAACTTTCGGGCATGATCGAAGAGGGTGGGTAAGCAGTATGGTCTCTTCACTGTGGGCGTTAGGTGCCAGCAGGTTTGTGCCCTTTTTTTTAAAGTAGTCTCTCAGAGTCCTCTTCTGTGCAGCGACTGCTGTTGTACCGTGACTTATGTCTTGGGTATTTTGTTCATCCGGTGATGTTATGGTTCCCACTGCTGTTTCTACAACTGTTGTACAGCCAAGAGTACGAGGGGTCCTGTCCTGGTCTAGGAGCTGGGGTGAAGAAGCTGAGTGCCGTGGAGGCGAGGTGTGTTTCACTGGGTTAGAGGGCATTAAAATCACCCACGAGTCCGTGGGGTCTGTAATGGATTCTGTGCTGGGTTTCTTGCAGTCTTTTACTGATTCTTTCCTTACTCTTCCTGACCTCATCATGCAGTAGTTGTAACTGTGACTGAGGCTGGTTGGGCCTACTTCTCCCACTTGCACTTGCTCTTGCTTGAAGTTCTCTGATACTGATAACAGAGAGTGGGCGCTGCGCAGACCCGGGCACACTTGATGCTGTCCTTAGTGCTGCCCTCAATACAACCTTTGCCTTTGCCTTCCTGGTAGGGTTGCTCTTGATGAAAAAAAAATAAGTCTTCAACTCAGTAGACTGGGGGGACTATGGAGGTAACTGATTGGAGCTGGAGTGAGTCTTAAATGATTAGGGGTCTCCTTGGTTGAGTTGGAGTAGTTATGCCCAGATGCGGAACAACGGTGTAGATTGTGTCCGGGGGCCTGTCACTCTCTTAACTATAGAGGACCCAACTAAAAAATGGAGCCTGCCTGCTGCTGCAGTCTTCTGACCCTTCGGTGCTCCTCCGATGGTCCTCAGTGATTCCCAGGCAGTTTAGGGGGGCCGGTATAGATTGTAGAGGAATAAGCACCCCCTTTAACTGCTTGGCTCCTTGGCTCCTTAACTCTTAAGCCCCTCTTCAGCCCATCAATGCTCCTCTGGGCTCTCTGTACAGCGAGGAGAGGGGTTGGCTGGGCTGACAGCAGGGACCGGTGCGGGTGCAAGAATACAGTCCCTCAAGCTGCCAACTGCCACGAGGAGCACTGTTGGGGTAAGTCTGGCAATCTGGGGACTAGGACAAGTTTGCTCCTTAGGGACTTTGGTTTTTGGTGAAGGCTCAGTCTGCCTCAGGGTGCCACAGGGTGATGGTGCCAATTAGTGCGGCGAGATAGTTGGCTGGCTGGGGAAGAAGCGAGGGAGGGCGGCGGCGTGAACAGTGAACCTGGCCTCCTGGTTCCTATGGAGGGTATAATGATGTGACTCTCGGAGGAGACTAAACAGCTGCCCCACCCCCCAATCATTGATCACTCCTGTCCTCCACTGCACCCCTGCACCCCTCCCTCCAAGAGTAGCACAATGATACCTCAATGTACTCAGTGTGCCTCTCTGCTCCTCTGTTCACCTCTGCTTCCAGGGCTCCTGTTCTGATGGTGCTGGGACTGGAGCTCAGGGGGTCTGGTTGGGCAGCTGATGCCACCTGGTGCTGCCTGCTGGTGTCCAGGTATGCCCGCCTGATGTGCCCACCACGAGTTTTCGGGCCTTTTTTGCAAGTGGGGGCGCCCCAAGGGGGCCGGAGACCACTCTCGGTCTAACCGAGCCGCATCTGTGGGTGCCCGGAGCCCACTCTCCGCGGCAGCCAACTACGGCTGCAGCACTCGCATACACTCTCGCTGTCAGAAGGCCGAGATACGGCCGGGGAGCTACGCGCTCCGAGGATACGCCCGACTGTGCTGGTGGCTGATGGCTCGGCTCCACGTTGCTGGCCCCCCAGCTCCGGGCAGGAGGAAATGCCCGACTCGGCTGTGTCTGTGCTGGCGTCTAAGCTGGCATGAGTGTCAGACGTGAGCAATCCAGTCTGCAGATGTCTTCGTGTTGCCTGATTCTCCGGCGTGCAAGATCACAGTGGGAGTAAAATCTACAGACAGCCTGACCATGTCAGGGATTGCATCAGGACAGAGGTCCAAAGATGCTGGAACTGGGGGTCATTGAGCCTTCAGATAGCCCCTGGGCTAGTCCAGTAGACCTTGTGCCAAAACCTCACACCCAGGGTGGAAAAAGAGAGATGAGGTTTTGTGTGGACTACAGAGGTCTCAATGAAGTCACTAGGACTGATGCCCGTCCAATTCCAAGGGCAGATGAACTCATAGATACTTTGGCCTCAGCCAAGTTTCTGAGCACATTTGACTTGACAGCTGGCTAATGGCAAATCAGACTAGCTGAGGATGCCAAGCCAAAAACAGCATTTTCAAACCCCTAGTGGGCATTATCAGTTTATTGTAATGCCCTTTGGTCTGAAAAATGCACCTGCCACTTTTCAGAGGCTGGTTAATACAGTTCTCACAGGCCTGGAAAGCTATAGTGTAGCATATCTAGATGATATAGCTGTCTTTAGCTCCACCTGGGAGGATCACCTGGTCCACCTCAGAAATGTTCTAGAGGCCCTGCAAAAGGCAGGCCTCACTATCAAGGCCACTAAGTGCCATATAGGTCAGAGTAAGGTTGTATACTTGCTCCACCTGGTAGGTGGAGGCCAGGTTTAAACATTGGAGAGCAAAATTCAGACCACTGTGGACTAGATTGCTCCCACTACCCAGACCCAGGTCAGAGCTTTCTTCGCCCTGACTGGAGATTTGTAAAGGGATATGGGTCCATTGTGACTCCCCTGAATGATCTGACATCAAAGAAAATGCCCAAGAAAATTCAGTGGACAGTAAGCTGTCAAAAGGCATTTCATGACCTGAAGCAGGCCATGTGCACTGCTCCCATCCTGCAAAGTCCAGACTACTCCATAACTTTCATTGTCCAGACAGATGCATCTGAGATAGGGGTAGGGGCTGTGTTATCACAACTAAATACTGAGGGCCAGGATCAACCAGTAGCTTTTATCAGCAGAAGGTTTACCCCCAGGGAGAAATATTGGTCAACCATTGAGAGGGAAGCCTTTGCTGTGGTCTTGGCCTTAAAGAAGTTGAGACCATACCTGTTTGGTACACAGACCACAAGCCCCTCTTATGGCTTAAACAGATGAAGGGTAAAAACCCCAAACTTTTGAGGTGGTCCATTTCCATACAGGGGATGGACTATACAGTGGAACATAGACCTGGGAGTACCCATGCCAATGCAAATGGACTCTTCAGATATTTCCACTTAGAAAATGAAGACTCAACTGGAGAAGGTTAGTCTCATCTCCTTACGTTTGGGGGTGTTGTGTAGGAAAGTGGGATCTGCTTTTATGGTTACCCCCACTTTTTGCCTAAGGCTATGCTGCTAATCAGGACCCCAATCTCTGTTGTTTCTCCCCAAAATTGATATGGTAAGTACTTAGGTACATCCCAGATTGGACACTGGTGTACCCTTATCAATCCCTAGTATATGGTACTGAGGTACGCAGGGCATAGGTACACCAGAGGTCCCCCAGGGGCTAAAGCATGTATTATGCCACCCATGAGGGACCACTCAAACTGAAACTACAGGCCTGCCATTGCAGCCTGAGTAAGCTGGCGCTAGCACCACTTACAAAAGATATAGGTTGCCCTATATCTAAGGTCACTGCACTTAAAACCTATAAGCCACCCCTAAAGCAGGCCTTTCAATGCTGAAGGCAGGGTGCTCGGTTCTAAGTGTGAGGGTGCCCCTGCCTGAGTAGGACACCCCTACAGCCTTCAGAGTCCATTCTCCCAGTGCCTCCTGGTCACATCCACCGGACACTTTCACCTTCTCCAGCAGTGGCATCTACCTGAAGTCTTCCATTGAGTTTGACTGCGGTGTCCGATACCACTTCACACCTATGCATCTGGCTTCCCTGGTGTAGGTATCCTGGTTTCCAAGGAATCCACGGGTGGGGTGGCTCTCCAACCTTCTGTCTTCCACTGGGTTTCATCAGGGTCCACTGAGAAGGGTCCTTCTTCTTGAAAATTCCAACCACGACTTACACATTGACTTGCATTGAACCCGCGGTTGTGTTCCCACTCTGCACACGGCCTCCGTGGGGCTCCTGGTTACTTACCTCTGGTGGTTTCTTGGGTCCTTGGCACTTCTACATCTTCTGGGTATAGTCCTGACTTGAGTTGTGGTTCCCATACCACTATTTTAGTATATCATTTGGTCTTCCCCTGGTGACCACTGTGTATTTTGTGCTACATACCTGTTTCTATTGAAAAGTATTGTGTGCATTGTGTATATCTCTGGCTAGGAGATATCTGTATGTGTTAGTGAGTATCTTATAATAAATAAATATTTTTATAAATACACTGTGTGGTTCTTTTTCACTTAATCTATACCTATAAGATTATGTTCTGGTAAAACAAGCTGCTTTACACTCCGTCTGGACTAAGCCTGAAGGCTGCTCTCCACAGCTACCACTTAGAGAGCTTTCTAAGGTTGTCTAAGACCACTAAAATCACCAGAAGGGTTGTCTGGATAGGTGCAGGGTGTCCACTTATATAAGTGTGCATCATATACCAGGCCAGCTTCTCACATATGCCAACAATGAGAGACCACTCAAATTGTGACTCCAGGCCTACCACTGCAGCCTTTGTAAGCTGATGGTAGCACTAATTATGACAGATATAACTTTTCTTATATCTGAAGTCACTACACTTAAAACCTATAAGTCAACCCTAAGGCAGACCTTTCAATCCAGAAGGCAGGGTGCTCGGTTCTAAGTGTGAGGGTGCCCCTGCATGAGCGAGGCACCCCTACAACCTTTGGAGTAAATTCCCCCGGGTTGTAAGTGCATCAGCCAACATACATAGTGGCCATGCATCATTATGCGATGACCATCTCTAAACTGGCTGTAACGAACCCTGTCATGTTTGGTATGAAACATGTTGCCATAAATGGAGTGGGAGGTATGATTCCATGCACTGTAAAGTTCCACTGGGAAGCCCTCAGTGCTCCCGGTACCAGTCTTCCAGAACCGGACAGCAAGCTAGGGCTGCTGCTGACCAGAGACATGTTTCTGTCCTCCTGCTGTTGAGCCAAGCTCTAGCAGGGGAAGGCAGAACAATAGATATCCTGCCACAGGGAGGTGTGACCACCTCCCAGACAGAGTTTAGTGTATTGGGGCAGGGTGGGGGCGCTTGTCAGCGCCACTGAGACTGCTTGCAGGGCCCATTTGGTGCCCTCCTTGCATACTCCAGTTCAAACCAGTTCAGGGATCCGTTGGCTCCAGCTCGGGTGCAAACTGGACAAAGGACATGGGAGTATCCTCCTCACTGTCCAGCCCCTACTCGGGGAGTGACCCCAAAATCATCCCAACCCTTTCCTAAGGGTACTTAAGGGCTTACCTGTGGGTGGGTCCCGAGATTAGTCGTGGGACAAGATTCAGATCACATACCACTTCAGCTTTGACCCTCTAGACAATCTGGACTTCGCTGGACTTCACTTTGGGAACCGAGACTACAACGGGGAAGATTCCTTCTGCTCCTGGTCTCGTCGCCCTGCTGCTCTTCTGCAACGTCTGTGCCAGTGCTCCATACAGGTTCTTCACCAGGCCTGTGGACCTCCAAGACACCTGAAGGAATCTCCCTTGGAGTGAAGGAGTCACTCCCCTACATCTGCAGGCACCGCAACACAGCTGACTGGTCTGCTGATCCTTGGATCCCACAGACTCCGAAAGGCTCAGCAACACAAGAGGTGGTTTTGCAACTCCCTCGAGGCCTGCCCTGTCTTCATACCAAGTTTGAGGCCAGTATCCCTTGTCAGAACGGCTGGAACAGCACCCCTGTGAACTGTGTTGACTTGTCATTGCCAAGGCTTGTTGGCTCTCTCCTCCAGAGATCTTTGGGCTCCAAGAAGCTCCTACCTCAAGCAACTCCTAAAACCAAGATCTTTACCCTCACCCCTTCCTCTGCACCGTGGGCATTCTTCATTGGTGAGCTGCTTGAGGTCCTCCTGCGACTCCTGTGCCTTCGGCCTGTGACTCCTCTTGAGGGTCTTCTTTGGCTCCAGTGAGCTTCCCTGCCTGCTCTGACTTACATGCTTGTGGTGAGTCACTTGGACCTTGCTCGTCCCAACGCTGCACCTTTTTTGTCGACTACATTGCTTGCCGCTGCCAAGGCTTGTTGGTGCCCCTGCCGGACACTGACCCCAGGCCACCGACATCCAACGTGGGACAGCTCGTGAATGGCTCCTGGTCTTCTACAGCATTGCCTGGTCCGCACAGCTGCAACTACAAGGGCACCGTCAACCTCTCCTGCATCTCCGACATCGGTGGGCATTCATCTTCCGTGCCTCCAGGTCACTGCTGAGTGGCATAGACTCTGTCCCCTCTGCTTGCAGGTACCTCTCATCTGGAATCCACCTTTGGGTTCCACCGGACTCCTTCGTCTCAACCTCCAGCGGCATCTCTCCTGAAGTCCTCCATTGTGGTCTGCTGCGGTTTCCGATGTCACTTGACACCTATACACCCGGCTTCCCTGGTGTAGGTATCCTGGTTCCTGGGGTATCCATGGGTGTGGTGACTCTCCAACCTTCCATCTTTCACGATGTTTCTTCAGGGTCTACTGGGAAGGGTCCTTTAAAATTGCAACCGTGACTTACTAACATTGAGCACGTGGTCGTGTTCCCTCTCTGCACACGACCTCCGTGGGGTTCCTAGATACACACCTAGGGTGGTTCCTTGAGTCCCCGGCTCTTTTACATCCTTTGGGTCCATTCTTGACTTGAGTCATGGTTCGCATTCCACTATTTTATTATATGGTTTGGTCTCCCTTTGGAGACCATTGAGTATTTGTGCTACTTACGTGTTCTATTTCCTAAGTATTGTGTGTATTGTGTTTATATCTCCGGGTAGGAGATAATACAATGTGTTAGTGAGTATTTGTAATAAACTACCTATTTTTATAACTACACTGTGTGGTTCTTTTTCACTTATCCTATACCATAAGATTAAGTACAGGTAAAACAAGGTGCTTTACACTCCTTCTGGACTAAGCCTGAAGGCTTCTCTCCACAGCTACCACTTAGAGAGCTTTATAAGGTTGTCTAAGACCACTAAAATAACCAGGGTTGTCTGTATTAGTGCAGGGTGCTACACTTACATAAGTGAGCACTATATACTAAGCCAGCCTCTCACAGCGGGCAGAGAAACTGGCTGCCCCAGAAGAAAGGGAGTTACAACCTTGGGCAAAAAGGACGCCCTAGTTCTCAGTATCACTTTTTCTGGAAAAACTGTCGGGTAAGGAGGCTGTGATGACAGTGCCTGCAGTTTGCTCACCCTCCTAGCAGAGGTAATTGCCACCAAGAATGCTGTTTTGATGGTGAGCAACCATAGAGGAGAGTTGTGCATCGGCGCAAATGGTGCGCATATCAAGAAGGTGAGGACCAAATTAAGGTCTCATTGTGGCATAATAAAAGGAGAAGGGGGAAACAAGTAGGTTAACCCCCTTCAGAAACCTCTGCACCAGAGGGGACTTAAAAAGTGAAGACTGATCTGGAAGCCGAAGAAAGGCAGAGAGTGCCAAAGGTAGCCCTTCAAAGTGCCCAAGGCAGAGCCCTGCTGGGCCAAGGAAAGGATAAGCAGGAGATATCTGCCAGGGAGACAGACATGGGGTCAATGGACCTATCTGTACAATATTTACAACATTTGTTCTATCGGCTGGCATATACCGATTTCGTGGATGGACGTCTGGCAGCCAGAATAACTTCACAGACTCCGGGAGGAAAGCCAAAAGCTGTCAACTGTCGCCGCTCAATCTCCACGCAAGGAGGCAGTGAGTGGACAGGTTTGGGTGGAGGACCCTCCCCTACTGCTGTGACAGAAGATCCTCTTGAGGGGGCAACCTGATCGGAGGATGGATGCTCATGTCTAGAAGCTCGGGATACAAAACTCTCTGTGCCCAGTCCGGAGCCACAAGAATGGCTTGTGCCTGGTCGCTCCTGATCTTCTTGAGCACTCTGGGCAGGAGTGGTATGGGTGGAAAGGCGTATAGGATGCCTGAGCTCCACTCACAATGAAAAGCGTCAAGGAGCGAGAGCCGCCTTCGAAACTCCAATGCGCAGAACTGCTAACATTGCACGTTCTCTTCGGAGGTGAACAGATCTAACCAAGGCTCTTCCCACCCCTGAAAGAGACCTTGTGCCACCTCCGGATGGAGGCGCCACTCTTGATCCGCAGGGCACCTTCGGCTGAGCTCATCCGCCCAGGTGTTAAGAGACCCGGCCAGGTGTTGAACGACCAGGGAAATGCCCTGTTGTTCAAGCCAAGTACAGAGACGCAGGGCCTCTTGACAAAGAGCCCACGACCCTACTCCGCCCTGCTGTTGCAGTACCACATGGCGGTAGTGTTGTCCCTGAACACTTGGATTAGCCTTCTCTTTATAAACAGTAAAAAGGCTTTCAGCGCCAAAGTTCCAATAGATTGATATGAAGCCTGACTCCGACAGAGACCAGATGCCTCTGATCTCCACCTCTCCCAGATGGCCACCCCATCCTTGAAGGGACGCATCCGTCACTGCCGTGAGATCTGGGTGGGGAAGGGAGAGGGGTCTGCCCTTGACCCAATCGCGGTCTGTTAGCCGCCAGTGAAGGTAGTTTGCAGTGCCCTCTAAGATCTGTACCAGGTCGGTGAGATTTCCTCGATGCTGTGCCCATTGGAACTTCAGTTTCCACTGCAGATCCCGCATGTGACACCGAGCATGGTTTATTAGCAAGATGCAGGAGGCCATGAGGCCCAACAGCCTCAGAGTCATTCTCATCGATATCCAGGATAGAGACTGAAACATAGGTATCATAGCCTGAATATCCTGGTCTCGCAGTTCGGGAAAAAAAGCCCGAAACTGCACCGTGTCCAGAAACGCTCAAATGAAAGGGAGCGTCTGAGAGGTGGTCAGGTGTGACTTTGGCATGTTGATAGTGAACCCCAATGAAAGCATGAGGCTCGCCATAGTCTGGCAGTGGGAGATGACTGCTTGGGATGAGCCCGCCTTCAACAACCAGTCGTCGAGATAGGGTAAGACTGGAACCCCCGATCTCCGCAAATGGGCTGCGACCACCGCCATCCCCTTTGTGAACATCCTAGGGGCACTGGTGAAGCCGAAGGGGAGCAACACAAATTGAAAGTGCTCATGACTCACCGTGAGCCACAGGTAGCGACGATGGGCAGGCAGGACGGGGATATGATAATAGGCATCCTGCAAGTGCAGCGCTACTATCCAGTCTCCCGGGTCCAGGGAAGACAGGACCTGAGCTAGGGTGAGTATCTTGAACTTCTCCTTTTTGAGGAAGTGGTTGAGGGCTCTGAGGTCTAGGTTAGGATGAATGCCTCTGTCCTTCTTGGGGACAAGAAAATAGCGGAAATAACAACCACAGCCTATCTCTGGCCTGGGAACCCTCTCTATAGCTCCCTTGGCCAAGAGAGTCTTGACTCCTCGCAGAGCAGGGCAAGGAGATCCTCCGTCAGCCGATCGTACACTGGAGGCATAGATTGGTGGGTAGTCTTGAAGGGGAGGGAGTAGCCCCTTTGGACTATTTGCATCACCCACCTGTCCGATGTGATGCTCTGCCAGTGGTGGAGATGATGTTGTTCTGTGTTGTTTTGGGAAACAATGGTTCTGGTGTGGCCTAAAGGTCCATTCAGAAGTGACCCTGTGGGGGGCACTATTATTGAGAGTAGGAAGTTAATTCTTAAAAGGGAGCGGTAAGTAATATAAAGAGGGACATGTAGGTCAGTATATGACAGGTGTTTATTCCAAAACAATAGTATTCAGGTGCTCACACAATAAGTGACAATAAGAGTGACGTGAAAAGTGAGGGTGATATTAAAATAAAGACATCGCATTGACAACAGTAATAGGACCTCCTTTAAAAGATTTTTACAGAGTGAAAGGAGTTCATGTTGTAGGGGGTCGACGGCGTTTCGAACTCAATTATTTGAGTTCATCTTCAGGACATACATAGGTGAGCAAGCTGAATAGAAAATTATTGGAAGGGAGGGGGAAAAAGGAGGGGAAAAATAAATATAACGTAGTCTGATCCCTGGATATATTTACATCATGGTTAAGTCACTATTTAATTATATAAGCTCCCTATTGGGCAGTTATGCATAGTCAGGTTATGCACACAGATGCTATTTCAGAGTAACAGCCATTTAGGATAATAACACAGGGCGTGGTAGGAATTTAAGGAAAAAGAGGTGCCAGAGAGTCAAAATTAGCAGTAGGAGCACCAGAGGAATACAGATCTAACAGATATGAACGCGCTTGCAAGATGGGCGGCATTCGGAGTACGCAATTTA
Organism: Calotriton arnoldi; assembly: GCA_963921515.1. Classification (NCBI taxonomy): domain Eukaryota; kingdom Metazoa; phylum Chordata; class Amphibia; order Caudata; family Salamandridae; genus Calotriton; species Calotriton arnoldi. The sequence goes on along the minus strand of CAWUFW010000899.1, from coordinate 1,505,737 downwards.
ATTAGGTTGGAGGCACAAGTTACTAACTTGTGTAAGGATATATCTGTAAGAGACAGTAGTTAGTGACAGATTCCTTACCTTAGAATATCCCCAGGCGTCAGGCTGGATCCGGAAAGTTTTTGCGTAGCAGTACCCTTGTGCGTCGGTAGGCGGCGTCGTGCGGCTCCGCGTCCGTCGTCATGATCGCCGGGATGACGTCGCGGCGTCAGTTCTGTACACGACTTTCCACGCCAGGAACGCAGAGCCATGCAAGAAGCTGACATAGGTGTCTGAAAAAAGTCTATGGCCCTGAAAGGGATGTCCTTAACCCTAGAAATCAGTTCGCAGAACGGGGAGGATGGGTGGGGCGGTAAGGAATCTGTCACTAACTACTGTCTCTTACAGATATATCATTACACAAGTTAGTAACTTGTGCATCTGAAAGAGACACGTTATTGACAGATTCCTTACCTTAGAATAGATACCCCAGCAATACCAACCCCGGTGGTGGGTCTGCGAACAGATTCAGACAAGGAAGTCCCGGAGGACAGAACGGCCAAAGAAGCCGTCCCTCCGGACCTGACTGTCAAGGCAGTAATGTTTGGTAAACGTGTGCAGCGAGGCCCACGTAGCTGCCTGACAAACATCCTGCAGCGGAACACCGCGGCCTAAGGCCGTGGTAGCAGCCATTGCCCTGGTGGAATGGGCACGCAGCCCAACAGGAGGCTCCTTCTTAGCCAAAGAATAGCAGGCTTTGATGCACAAGGTTACCCAGCGGGAGATGGTTCTCTTGTGCACCGCCCGACCTTTTTTGGCGCCCACGTAGCCAACAAAGAGCTGGTCATCCACCCGGAAGTGTTGTGTGCGGTTCATATAAAAGGAAAGCGCACGTTTTGGGTCCAGACGGTGGAGCCTCTCTTCCTCTCTAGAAGGATGCGGAGGCGGAAAGAAGGTGGGCAAAGTGATGGTGTGCCCAATATGGAAAGCAGTAACTACCTTTGGCAAGAAGGACGGACGCGTCCTAAGAATAACCTTGTCTGGATGGACAGACAGAAAGGGGGGTTTGCATGATAGAGCCTGGAGCTCACTCACCCGCCGAGCGGAGGTGATGGCCACCAGAAAGGCTGTCTTCAGAGTAAGAAGACGAAGAGGATAGTTGTGGAGAGGCTCAAAGGGAGCGCACATTAAAAAGGTAAGAACCAGGTTTAAGTCCCACTGAGGCATGACAAACGGAACAGGAGGGAAGAGGTGTGTAATGCCTTTGAGAAATCTGTTAACAACAGGGGACTTAAAAAGAGAGGGCTGATCAGGAAGCCTGAGGAAGGCCGAGATTGCACAAAGATAGCCCTTGATGGTACCCAGGGCAGAACCCTGTTGGGCCAGAGAAAGAAGGAACAGAAGAACCTCAGAAAGAGGGGCAAAAAGGGGATTCACAGCCTTTGCTGTGCACCATGCCACAAACTTGTTCCACCTGCAGGCATATACCACCTTAGTGGAGGGACGCCTGGCTGCCAGAATTACATCACAAACTTCGGGAGGCAAGTCGAAAGGAATCAACTGCCGCCGCTCAATCTCCACGCAAGCAGGTGGAGAGTGGACAGGTTCGGGTGGAGGACCGCCCCCTGCTGCTGCGACAGAAGATCCTCCCGAAGAGGCATACAGATCGGGGGATCTACGCTCATACTGAGTAGCTCGGGATACCAAACTCTTCGAACCCAGTCCGGAGCCACAAGGATGACTTGGGCCCGATCGCGCCGAATCTTCTTCAACACTCTGGGTAGAAGTGGTATAGGCGGAAAGGCGTACAATAGACCGCAACTCCACTCGCGACGAAAGCGTCGCCGAGCGAGTGCCGCCTTGAAATTCCAACGCGCAGAACTGCTGACATTGCGCGTTCTCTTCGGTGGCGAATAGATCTAACCAAGGCTCTCCCCACTGTAGAAAGAGTCCTTGCGCCACTTCCGAGTGAAGACGCCATTCGTGATCCATCATGCACCTGCGGCTGAGTTCGTCCGCCCTGGCGTTCAGGGAACCTGCCAGGTGTTGAACCATCAGGAAAATGCCCTGATGTTCCAGCCATGTCCAGAGGCGCAGAGCCTCCTGACATAGGGTCCACGACCCCACCCCGCCTTGTTTGTTGCAGTACCACATGGCGGTGGTGTTGTCTGTGAACACCTGCACTACCTTCCCTTTGACAGAGGGAAGGAATGCCTTGAGTGCAAGCCGGATCGCCCGGAGCTCCAGAAGGTTGATATGGAGCGGGACTCCGCCGGAGACCAGAGGCCTCTGATCTCCGCCTCTCCCATGTGACCGCCCCATCCCAGAAGGGACGCGTCCGTCACAACTATGTGCTCTGGCTGGGGAAGGGGGAGGGATCTGCCCATGACCCATTGCCGGTTCGAGAGCCACCACTGCAACTGTGTTGCAGTCTCCTCCGAGATCTGGACGTGATCGGACAGGTTGCCCTGGTGCTGCGCCCACTGGAACTTCAGGTCCCACTGCAGAGCCCGCATATGCCATCTGGCATGATTGACCAGCAGGATGCAGGAGGCCATGAGGCCCAGCAGCCTCAGGGTCATCCGTACCGAAACCCAGGATAGCGGCTGAAAGATCAGAATCATAGCCTGAATATCCCGGACTCGCCGTTCGGGGGGATAGGCCCGAAACTGCATCGTGTCCAGAACTGCTCCGATGAAAAGGAGCTGTGGAGAAGGAATCAGATGCGACTTCGACACATTGATGGAGAACCCCAGCGAGTGCAGGAGTTCGGCCGTAGTCTGGAGGTGGGAGACGACTGCCTGGGACGAGCCCGCCTTCAGCAGCCAGTCGTCGAGGTAGGGGAAGACTGGAACCCCTGCCCGGCGCAGATGAGCTGCGACCACCGCCATCACTTTCGTGAACACCCGAGGGGCACTGGTAAGGCCAAAGGGGAGCACGGTGAACTGAAAATGCTCGAGGCTTACCGTGAACCGCAGGTAACGCCGGTGGGCCGGCAGGACGGGGATGTGGAAATAAGCGTCCTGCAAGTACAACGCTACCAACCAGTCTCCAGGGTCGAGGGCAGTCAAGACCTGAGCTAGGGTGAGCATCTTGAACTTCTCCTTCCGGAGGAAGCGATTGACGTTCCGGAGGTCCAAGATAGGACGCATGTCCTCCTTGTCCTTTTTGGGCACCAGAAAGTAGTGGGAGTAGCAACCACGTCCTACTTCTGGGGTCGGAACATGCTCGATGGCCCTCTTGGCCAAGAGGGCCGTGACTTCCTTCTGCAGAAGCACCAAGTGATCCCCTGACATGCGGTGGAATTGAGGTGGCATGGCTGGGGGTATGGTCTCGAAGGGGAGGGAGTAGCCCCTTCGGACAATGTCCAAGACCCACCTGTCCGAGGTGATGGCACGCCAGTGGTGAAGGTGATGGCGGACCCTGCCCCCTACTGACGTGCTGTGCACCTGAAAGGAAGGACTAGGAGGGCTTGGAGGCCGCGGGCGGCGTTGGTGGCCTGACCCGCACGCTGGTTGCCTGACCCGCCACGGCGGGAGCCACGTCCTCGGCCACGCAAAGACGCTTGCTGCGCGGGCCGGTGGCTGGGCAGCGGACGTGACTGGGCGCCCCTTCCGTGGCCACGAAAGGGGCGAAAAGCAGAGGGTAGCGGAGGGCGTACAGCAGAAAGGTCCAGGGACTTGGCAGTAGCCCGTGAGTCCTTAAAACGCTCCAGCGCATGGTCTGCTTTGGTACCAAAAAGACCAACTCCATCAAAGGGCATGTCCATGAGGGTGTTTTGGACATCACCCAAGAAACCAGTTGTTCTCAGCCAGGCGTGGCGACGCAGCGCCACCGTCGTTGCAAGCGATCTGCCCAGCGAGTCGGCGGTATCAAGGCCACAACGGATGGTGTACTTTGCCGCATCCCTTCCTTCCGCAACGGCGCGGGTAAGAAGTGTCTGGACCTCCTCAGGACACTGAGGCAAAACTTGCGCCACCGAATCCCACAGAGAGTGGGAATATCGGCCCAAAAGGCAAGCGGTGTTGACGGACCACAAGCCAGCATTGGAGGAAGAAAAGGCCTTCTTCCCAAATTGATCCAGGCGTTTGGATTCCCTATCCGGAGGGGCGGTAGGGAAGGCGGTTTGGGAAGCAGAGGCTTGGACAACCAAGCTCTCGGGGGTGGTGTGTTGGGAGAGGAACAAGGGGTTGCCCGGAGCGGGGCGATGGCGTCGGGCCACATTCCTATCCACAGGAGCCCCTGTGGCGGGCTTGGACCAGGCGCCCAAAAGAACGTCGGAAAGTGCATCATTAAACGGCAGCAGTGGCTCCAAGGAGTTAGCCGCCGGCTGAAGCACTTCGTCAGGAGGTTAGTCCTGACAGCCACCATAGGCAATTGGAGGCGTAAGGCCCCAGCTGCTCTACGCAACACCGTTGCAAAATTTGCTCCCTCATCCGTTGCCACGGAAGGAGGAGACAGCATGCCAGTGTCAGGGGAGGTGTCCAGACCACTGGCCTCCCCAAGTTCCTCAGCCCCGTCCTGATCGAACCCACACTGCTGTGTGAGAGGGTCATCCGACCCCTCCCAGTTCTCTTCGTCCTCCTCAGGATCATAATAAGGAGAAGGAGGGACACGCGGGACCCAATGTCTCAGTGGCGTCGGAGCCGGCGTCGAGCGACGTCGGTCCGACGCCATGTCCGGATCCGGAGAGAACCGGGGAACGGCACCGGAGACATCGACGCCGGCGGAGGCGTGGTTAGGTCAACCGGCGTCGATTGGGGTTGCGGCAGCACCGGAGCCGGGATCGAGGCCGGGGCCGAAGCCGGGGCCGGGACCGAGGCTGGTGTGACAGGCGGCGCCGGGGCCGGAGTCGTTGGCGGTGCCAGGGCAACCCCATCAGGGCCCGCGGGGCCCGAAGGCACATTGGAGGGACCTTGAGGCCCGAAGAGGCGGGCCATGGCCGACACAAATTCCTGTATCTCGGCCGGAGTCGCCCCCGAACCCGAGAAGGACGGGTAATGCGGGGGCGGCTCCACAGGCACTTCCGGAGCCGCGGGGACGGTGCCGACAGGAGCCTCAGCCGAGTCACGAGACCGGCGAGGCAAAGTCTTTGAGCGATGACGCTTCTTAGACTTTTTGTGCTTCGACTTACCCGAGGAGTGCGAAGACTTGGACTCCGACGACCAATGAGGACTCCGCGACCGGCCCCTCAACCTCTCACGCGACCGGGGCTTGGCGTGGCGCGGAGCCGACTGCCGGACCTCGAGGAGCTTTCAAGACCGCTCTCGCAAAGCCTTCGGGTGCAAGGCCCGGCAGTCGGGGCACGACTTCGTGTCGTGGCCGTGGCCGAGGCAGTAGAGACACTCTAAGTGCGGGTCTGTGATCGACATCATGCGACCACAGGCGTCGCAGGGCTTGAAGCCGGGCATCCCTACCGACACCTTCGGAGTCGAGATGACTCGAGAAAACAGTGAAAAAATCACCAAAAAGTTAGTCAAAAAATGACTAGGGCACTGCTCTTCCCGGATCTGCGCTTACTGGCGCGGAAAAAAAAAGAACAGAACTGACGTCAACGCGCAGGGGCGGCGTCTAAGTACTGGCCGCGACATCATCCTGGCGATCACGACGCCGACGACAGACGCGGAGCCGCACGACGCCGCCTACCGACGCGCAAGGGTACTGCTACGCAAAAACTTTCCGGATCCAGCCTGACGCCTGGGGATATTCTAAGGTAAGGAATCTGTCACTAATGTGTCTCTTTCAGATATGATGACATACTCTGCCACCGATTGGTCGTAAATGATCCTGGGGAATCAGACTAGGAAGGTTTTGCTGTGGAGGAGGGGATCGTGGCTTGGCTCGACGTCTGGCTTCCCAAACCACGGGGCCAAGGTGAACCGGGTCCACGGCCCGCAGAGGCTGCTGAACTTGCGGGTCCCGCTGGCCGGAATAAGGTTGGCGTGGCTGGTAGCCCCTTCCGTAGCCACGAAAGGAGCTAAAAGCAGATGCTGCCCAGGGACTTGGCCGTAGCTCGTGAGTACTTAAAGAGTTCAAGGGCGGCATCTGCTTTGTCTCTGAAGAGACGGGAGCCATAAAAGGGCATGTCTATTTTGGTATATGGTGTACACTTATGTAAGTGGGTATCCTGCACCAATCCAGACAACCCTTATGGTTGCTGTGTAGAGCAGCTTAGTCCAGAAGGAGTGTAAAGCAGATTGTTTTACCAGAAAGTAATCTTATTGATATATATTAAGTGAAAAAGAACCACACAGTGTATTTATAAAATTATGTATTTATTATATAACACTCACTAACACATACAGGTATCTCCTAGCCGGAGATACACACAATGTACACAATACTTTTCAATAGAAACAGGTAAGTAGCACGTAATACACAGTGGTCACTAGGGGGGACCAAACCATGTACTAAAATAGGGGTATGCGAACCACGACTCAAGTCAAGACTATACCCAGAAGACGTAGAAGTGCCGGGGACCCAAGGAACCACCCAAGGTAAGTAACCAGGAGCCCCACGGAGGACGTGTGCAGAGTGAGAACACGACAGCGAGATCAATGCAAGCCAATGGGTAAGTCGTGGTTGTAGTTTTAAAGAAGAAGGATCCTTCCCAGTGGACCCTGAAGAAACCCTGTGGAAGACAGAAGGTTGGAGAGCCACCCCACCCGTGGATACCTTAGAAACCAGGATACCTGCCCCAGGGGAGCCGGGTGCATAGGTGTGAAGTGGCGCCGGAAACCGCAGTCGAACCCAATGGAGGACTTCAGAAAGATGCCGCTGCTGAAGAAGGAGAAAGTGTCCGGTGGATTTAAGCAGAGAGGTACCTGAAAGCAGAGAGGACAGAGTCTATGCCACTTGGAAGTGACCAGGAGGCATGGAAAACGAATGCCCAACAATCTTGGGTGCTGCAGGAGAGTTGACGGTGACCTTGGAGCTGCAGTTGTGAGGACCTGGCAATGCTGTGGAAGACCAGGAGCCTATTCATGAGCTGTCCCACGTCGGATGTTGAGAGTTGAGGTGTCGGTGTCCGTCGGGAGCACCAACAAGCCTTGATAACAGCAAACAACATGGAAAGCAAAGAAGGTGCAGTATCGGGACCAGCAAGGTCCAGGTGACTCACCACAAGCAGAGGAGTCAGGGCAGGCCCGAGCAATCAGAGGAGCCCAAAGAATATGAAGATGACCCTCAAGAGGACCCACTGGCCGGAGGCACTCGAGTCGCGAGAGGACCTTGAGCAGCTCACCAAAGAAGCAGGCCCACGATGCAAGTGTTGCAGTGAGGACAAAGATCTTGGTCACTGGAGATGATTAAGGTTGGGGCTACCTGGAGCCTGAAGATCTTGGTGGAAGGAAGCCAACAAGCCTTTGCAACTGCAAGTCGACGCGGTGCACTGGGGTTCGGTTCCTGCGGCTCCGACGAGGGATACTGGCCTCAAACCTGGGAAGAGAACAGGTCAGGCCTCAAAGGATGTGAAGAACCAACACCTGTGTTGCTGAGCCTTTAGGAGTTGGTGGGAGCTCAGGATCAGCAGACCAGTCAGCGTAGTTGCGGTGCCTGTGGATGCAGGGAAGTGACTCCTTCACTTCAAGGGATATTTCTTCAGGTGTCTTGGATGCCCACAGGCCTTGGAAAGTTCCCGTAGGGTGCACAGGCACGGATGTTGCAGCAGACGAGCAGGGCGAGGAGATCAGGAGCAGCAAGAGTCCTCCCGGTTGCAGCCTTGATGCCCTGAGCGAAGTCCCGCAAAGTCCAGAGTGCCCAAACCGTTGAAGAAGTGGTGACTCAAATGAATCTAGGGACCCACCCACAGGTAAGCCCTTAAATACCCTAAGGAAAGGCTTGAGACGATTCAGGGGTCCCTCCCAAAGGAGGGGCTGGACAAGGGGGAGGATACTCCCCTGTCCTTTGTCCAGTTTCGCGCCAGAGCAGGAGCCAACAGCTCCCTGAACTGGTTTGAACTGGACTATGCATGGAAGTGTGCCCTGCATGCAGACTATGTGGCACTGGCAAGTGCCTCCACCCTGCCCCAATACACTAAATCCTGTCTGGGAGGTGGTCACACCTCCCTGTGACAGGATACCTATTGTTCTGCCTTCCTCTGCCCGAGCTTGGCTCAGCAGCAGGAGGGCAGAAACGTGTCTCTGGCAGGCAGCAGCCCTGGCTTGCTGTTCGGGTCTGGAAGACTGGTACCGGGAGCACAGAGGGCCTCCCAAAGGACCTTTAGGGTGCATGGAATCATACCTCCCACACCGTTTACGGTGTGGGGGTATGATTCCAACATGTTTGATACCAAACATGATAGGATTTGTACATCCAGTTTCGAGATGGTCACCGCGTACTGACGTGGTGCCCCTCTATATGTCCTATGGCTGTCTCACTTACAACCCAGAAAAATGGACTCCGCGGGTCATTGGGGTGTCCTGCTCATGCAGGGGCACCCTTACACATTGAACCAAGCACCCTGCCTTCAGGATTGAAAGGCCTGCTCTAGGGGTGACTAATAGGTTTTAAGTGCAGTGACCTTAGATATAGGTAAACCTATATCTTTCATAAGTGGCACTAGCACCAGCTTACACAGGCTGCAATGGCAGTCCTGTAGTGGCCAATTGAGTGGTCTCATATGGGTGGCATAATACATGCTTCAGCCCATGTGGGACCCCTGGTGTACCTATGCCCTGGGTACCTTAGTACCATTTACTGGGGACTGATAAGTGTACACTAGTGTCCAATCTGGGATGTATCTAAGTACTTACCAAACCACCTCAGGGGAGAAAGCACAGAGACTGGGGTCCTAATTAGCAGGATCCCAGTCAGACTAGTCAGAAACAGCATCATATCAGCAAAACGTGGGGGTAACCATAAAATCAGATCCTACGTCCCTACACCCCACTCTCCCCTCCAAACGTAATGAGATGTGACTAACCTTGCCCAGTTCAGTCTTTATTTTCTAAGTGGAAATACCTGGAGAGTCCATCTCCATTGGCATGGTTACTCCCAGGTTTATGTTCCACTGTATAGTCCATCCCCTGTAGGGAAATGGACCACCTCAAAAGTTTGGGGTTTTCACTCTTCATCTGTTTAAGCCATAAGAGGGGCTTATGGTCTGTCTGAACAATGAAGTGAGTGGCAAACAGGTATGGCCCCAGCTTCTTCAGGGCCCAGACCACAGCAAAGGCCTCCCTCTCAATGGCTGACCAACGTTTCTCCCTAGGGGTAAACCTTCTACTGATAAAAGCTACTGGTTGATCCTGGCCCTCTGCATTCAGTTATGATAACACATCCCCTACTCCTAACTCATATGCATCTGTCTGGACAATGAACGTTTTAGAGTAATCAGGACTTTGCAGAATGGGAGGAGTGCACATGGCCTGCTTGAGGTCATCAAATGCCTTTTGAAAGCTTACTGTCCACTGAACTTTCTTGGGCATTTTCTTAGATGCCAGGCCATTCAGGGGAGTCACAATAGACCCATATCCCTTCACAAATCTTCTGTAATACCCAGTCAGGCCCAGGAAAGCTCCGACCTGAGTCTGGGTAGTGGGAGCAATCCATTCCATTATGGTCTGGATTTTGCTCTGTAATGGTTGAACCTGGCCTCCACCTACCAGGTGGCCCAACTACACAACCTTGCTCTGCCCTATCTGGCACATAGTGGCCTTGACAGTGAGGCCTGCTTTCTGCAGAGCCTCTAGAACATTCTTGAGGTGGACCAGGTGATCCTCCCAGGTGGAGCTAAAGACAGCTATATCATCTAGATATGCAGCACTACAGGCACCTGTTAGGACTTTATTCACCAACCTCTGGAATTTGGCAGGTACATTCTTCAAACCAAAGGGCATCACAATAAATTGACAATGCCCACTATGGGTTGAGAATGTTGTTTTTGGCTTGGCATCCTCAGCTAGTCTGATTTGCCAGTAGCCAGCAGTCAGGTCAAATGTACTCAGAAACTTGGCTGAGACCAAAGTATCTATAAGTTCATCTGCCCTGGGAATTGGATGAGCATCAGTCTTAGTGACTGCATTGAGACCTCTGTAGTCTACACAAAACCTCATTTCTCGTTTTCCACCCGTGGTGTGAGGTTTGGCTACTAGTACTACTGGGCTAGCCCAAGAGCTATCTGAGGGTTCAATGACTCCCCCTCCAGCATATTTTGGACTTCTGTCCTGATGCAATCTCTGACATGGTCAGGCTGCCTGTAGATTTTATTCTTAACAGGCAGACTATCACCTGTGTCTACTTCATTGGTACACCAGGTGGTCTGACTGGGTGTCAGGGAGAACATATGCCTGTACTGGTTGAGGACTTTCCTGCAATCAGTCTGCTGTTGATCAGTGAGGCTGCCTGCCAAGGCTACTCCATCTACTGATCCATCATCAGGGTTCTGAGAGAGGAGATCAGGGAGAGGGTCACTCTCTTCCTCCTGTCCCTCATTAGTTGCCATGAGCAAGCCCATGTCAGCCCTGTCAACAAAAGGTTTCAGGACGTTCACATGAAGTACCCTGTGGGGACTTCTTGGAGTACCTAGGTCCACCAAGTAGGCGACCTCACCCTTTTGCTCAAGTATAGTGTGGGGTCTACTCCATTTGTCTTGGAGAGCTGCTGGGTCCACACCCACACTTTCTGGCCTAGCTGGAAAACAGCCAGAACAGTCTTTTGGTCATGCCAAGCTTTTTGGAGTTCTTGGCTGGCCTCCAGGTTTTTGCTGTCCTTCTTCATATACTCAGCCATGCGTGAATGCAGGCCAAATACATAGTCCACTATGTCCTGTTTAGGAGGTTTGAGAGGTTCACTAGACACAATGGACCCCTAATTGGATGTCCAAACAGAAATTCAAATGGGCTGTAGCCAACACCCTTCTGAGGAACCTCTCTGTAGGCAAAGAGAAGGCAGGGTAGTAGGACATCCCATTTTCGCCTAAGCTTTTCTGGGGGACCCATGATTATACCCTTGAGGGTCTTGTTGAATCTTTCAACAAGCCCATTGCACTGTGGATGGTAGGGTGTGGTGAACTTGTAGTTCACTCCACACTCTTTCCACATGGCAGTAATGTAACTAGACATGAAGTTGGTACCACTGTCTGTTAATACCTCCTTAGGGAAGCCCACTCTGGAAAAGATTCCCAGGAGGGCCCTGGCCACTACAGGAGTTGTAGTGGTTCTAAGGGGAATGGCCTCTGGGTACCTAGTGGCATGGTACACCACAACTAGCATATATATGTGCCCAGATGCAGTTGGAGGGTTCAAGGGACCAACAATGTAAATCCCTACCCTTTCAAAGGGGACCCCAACCACTGGAAGTGGAATTAAGGGGGCCTTTGTGATGCCACCTGACTTAACACTGGCTTGGCAAGTGGCACAGGAGCGGCAAACCTCCTTGGTGTCCTCAGACATATGGGGCCAGTGAAAGTGAGGGACAAGCCTGTCCCAAGTCTTACTTTGCCCTTAGTGTCCTGCGAGAGGAATATCATGTGCTAGGGAGAGCAGGAAACCTCTAAACGTCTGGGGCATTACTAACCTCCTGGTGGCACCAGGCTTGGGGTCTCTACCCTCTGAGTATAGAAGTCCATCTTCCTAGTAGATCCTATAGGACCCACTGTTATTCCCTGTTGCCTCTGCAGAAGCTTGCTGTCTGAGGGGTTCAAGAGAGGGGCAGGTCTGCTTCTCCAAACTCAAATATGCCCTGGAAGGGCCCCCTTCCCCCAAGAACTCAGCCTGCCCAGGCCCAAGTTCCTCTGGGGCAGTACCTTCACAGGGGCTAAGATCATCTCCCTCAGGAGACTGATCTTCACTCTGAGTCTGTGAGGAGGATAAAGCTTTACCCTTCCTGCTCCTTCTCTTGGAAGGCACCTGGTCCATTTTAACAGGATCCTGGGCCTGTTCAGTGGTAAACTGTTTAGCCTGAGCCCTGGTGACAGCAAACACACTAGCAGAGATGCCTAACATTTCTGCATGAGTCCTGAACTCTACTTCAGCCCAGGCTGAAGTTTCCAGAACATTGACCAGCAAACAATCTACAGGTAGGTCGGGAGATACCACAACCTTTTTAGGTCCATTTACTCCTCCCCAGCTGAGGTTCACAATTGCCAAGTAATGGTCAGTCCTGACATTGCCAGCGTTGGTCACTTGGTCCAGTATGATCTGATCAGGAGACACAAGTTTCTCTGTCACAAAAGTGACACTGGCCCATGTGTACCTGTAGACCATTGCCTCTTTTCCATTAATTAAAGGCTGTTGTCTCTACTTGCCCAGGTTAGTGGGACGTACCACTAAGGTGGCAAGATCTATGCCACCATGACAGACTAAAACAGCCTGAGCTGGAGTCCTGACTAAGGCAGAACCCACCTCAGAGCCCAAGGTTAACCCTACTAATCCCTTGGTTGCTGTGCTACCACTCGTACTGGTGCTAGTGAGTACAATAGCCTTAGGGGCAGTGGTAGCAGGAGTTTCCTTGGTCTTTGGACAATCAGCATCCTTTGTCCAATGGGTCTTTACCTTATAGACATATCACCAAGGTTTCTTCTTGCCTTTCTCTGAATTTTGGGACTCACCCCCAGATGCAGGTTTTTGGGGTCCTTGAGAAGACTCTTTCTTAACTTTGCCCTTGTCCTTACCCTTATCCTGGGATTTAGAGAATCTTGCTTCTTCTGGTCACCCTATTACCATGGTTCTTCTGCTTAACCCTAGTTCTGACCCATTTATCTGCCTTCTTTCCCAATTCTTGGGGAGAAGTCAGATCTGAGTCCACCAGGCACTGATGCAAAAGCTGATTCTAACAGTTATTAAGGATGTGTTCCCTTATAATCAAATTGTACAATCCTTCATAGTCCTGTACCTTGCTTCCACAAAGCCACCCTTCCAGATCCTTAAGAGCACTGTCTACACAATCCACTCAGTCCTTGGCCTGTGCTTTCTGGGTGTTTCTGAACCTAATCCTATACTGTTCAGTGGTTAAGCCAAACCCATCTATGAGAGCACTCTTCAGTACTGAGTAAATGTCAGCATCCTCTTCTCTAACAGCAAAGAGCTTATCTCTACCTTTGTTAGCAAAGGAGAGCCACAGGATAGCTGCCCACTGCTCTTGAGGGACCCTCTGAACTTTACAGGCCCTCTCCAAAGCAGTGATCCACTACTTGCTGAAGGTGAAAACCCACTACACTGTATACATGGTTATGCCGTTAAGAAAAGGAAATATACACTTTTTGCAATCCACTTATTTTTGGATGATGTTTGGGCAATTAGGAATTTTAGCAAAGTTGGTTTCTGTTGCAGTAACCCTCCCACTTTATGCCAGACTACTGATGCACTTTTGACTTGATGTGCCCTGGGTCCCTGCCAATCAGGTTCCCTGGGCCTGTGTTCTTTCCCCAAAACTAACCCAATTGGCATCTCTGGCCACAGGCCAGCCCCTGGTAAATGGTACCACAGGTACCCAGGGAACTGTGACCAGGGAAGACCTCTAAGGGCTGCAGCACTTATTGTGCCACCCTTAGAGGCCCTGTACCTTTACACACACACACTGCCTTTGCAGGCTGCGTGTTTTGGTGCAGAACAAAGTGAAAAGTCGACATGGCACACATTCCTGTGTGCCATGCCTACAACCCACTGCCCTGGCATAGATCAGTCACCCCTCTAGCTGGGTGCACTATACCAGTGGTGAGGGTACAGGTGCATGAGCCCTGTACCCCTACAGTGTCTAAGTCCATTCTTAGACATTGTAAGTACAGTGCTGCCATTAAGAGTATATGGAGCTGGGAGTTTGTCATTACGAACTCCACAGCACCATAATGGCTACACTGAAAACTGAGAAGTTTGGTATCAAACTACTCAGCACAGTAAACCAACACTGATGCCAGTGTGGGATTTAATGAAAAATGCACACAGAGGGCACCTTAGAGATACCCCCTGAAAACTAACCTACCACTAGTGCCCAGGCTGAGTGGCTGCTTTCAGCTGCCACCACCAGACATGTTTCTGGACCCCTGGGTCGAGAGCCTGCTGCTCTCTGGGGACTGTAAATATGGACATCCTGGGATGAGGTGCCAAGCCTCCTCCCCCAGGATGGGCAGGGTTCACGAAGGGGAAGCTTCAAAGGCTTGCCGCCTTTGTGAGCTTCCCCAGGCCACTTGCTGCTTTCAGCAACTGGTCCCCACTGGTTCTGACCCCACTTTGGGCAGGAGAACCGGCGGGAAAAACAAGTAAGGAAGAGAGGGTGTGCCCACCTCTGCCAACTCCACCCCTCAGGTGGGGGAGGCGAGGTGAAGCACAACTCTCAGTCCCGCCATCTTGCAGATGGGGGACTCAGCCAACCAGGGACAGGCTCATGCCCCCCTCCCACTGGAGGGTGTCATAATAGGGGGCGTACCCACCCCAGGGAAGGGACCCATTGGTCCATGCCTTTTACCTACCTGTAACGCCCCTAAATATAGAATTTAGGGGCACCCCTGAAACTTGCTTCCTCAGACAAGAAGAACCTACAAGGAGAAGAAGAAGAAGGACCAAATAGCCGTGCACAAGCTAACAAAAGGAAGACGCCCACTGACTTGGCCCCAGCCCTACCGGCCTGTCTCCACCTCGAACCTGCTCCTGCGAAATACCGGTGTGTCCTGCAGCCAGCAACCTCGAAAAACCCGGAGGACCTGCCTGCCTTCATCTACAAAGACTGTGTCTCCCGTGAACACCGGATTTGTTCATCTGCAACCTCTGGTTCCGGACAGACACCGCGGGTCCGCCCCACTCTGCACCCGCCGTCCTCGGCCTGAGCTTGAGTGGGCAAACACCATGGGGAGGTCACCCCAGCGATCCTGACCCGAGATCCGGCGACCCCTGACCTGCCTCAAGCCTCCAGCCGACACCTGCAGCCTAAATACAGAAGGTCCCCCCAACCGCGACCAGGAGCTGGTAAGAAGATCCGACCCCAAAATACACCCCTGCACACAACGCCCCATGGCCTTGGGTGGCCAAACCGACGGTGCCTAACCAACCCCTAACTTCCCAACTTACCTCTCGAAGTGGTGGTCGCACCCAAAAGACCTTCGTCCCCAAGCCTGCAGTGCCTTTGCAAACCGGAGGTTCCCCATTAAAAATAACAGGGCGCCCAACGTCGAAACAGGACCCTGCTCCCGGCCGCCCTAGTGCCACTGAGGGTGCACCTTTGGTGCTACTTTGTTTCCCCATTTGCCCTGAGCTAAAGCCCAGGAGCTTTGCTCCCACAACCAAGTGACCTGATTGCCAGCAGCCACCAACTAGAGGGCCCCTATCCCCCATTTTAACATTGGGCCTCAGCACTCTGCACCCGGCCGCCCCAGTGCCGCTGAGGGTGCAACTAGAGTGCATCCTTGACCCTGGGGGACCCCTGAGTCTACCCCCAGAACCTCAACTCCCACTACCAAATACTTACCTCAAAACCGATAACACTATTTTCCTCCGTAGGATAACATTGACTGTTGTTCTTGGAAAAGTTTCTAAGTGTGGAGTTTGAAAACCTAAAGAATTCTTTAAACTTGTACTATTGAATCAAAACAATTGTACTTACCTGTTTACAGGAAATGTCCCTGAGTAGTATCCAGGCATACTACTCTTAGTAAGAAAAGTAATCTAATAAGTAACTTACCTGGTATTTTACTGAACAGCCCATTCAAGTCTCTGTATTTACAAAGTATTGCATTTCTCTTCAACCATCCTGTAAGTCAAAACAAAGTGAATATACCATTTCAATTCAAACTGTTTACAAACTGCATTACTACTGTAAAGTATTTATTGCTTACCTGTGCCAGGCTTGCTTGGTTCTAGAAAATAAAATTACTAAAAGAATATTTTTATACAAAAACAATTGGTTTGAAGTTCAGTCTTTGTGTGTGTGAATGCAATTGCTGACTGAGTGTGTACAACAAATGCTTAACACTGTCCTCTGATACTGCCTTACTGCTCGACCACACTACCACAAATAGAGAGTGAGGTGCTATCTAACTTTACCTCTGCCTACCTTTGGGGTTCCACTGGACTCTGTGCACACTATACCTCACTTTGGTATAGTATATACAGAGCCAGCTTCCTACATTGGTGGATCAGCGGTGGGATATACAACTTTGCATTTGTTGGACTACTTGGTTACCACCTGATCACACGACAGAACTCTTAAATTGTCTTTAGAATTCAGATTTTTCTAATTGTCATTTTTTTTGCAAAATTACTAAAAGTCTTCTTAGGGTCTTCGTTAAGTCCCTTTAGAATTTTAGAAAACTAAAAGTCACTTTAGCTAGGGTTAGAGGGGTTAGAAGTTTTTTTTAACAATGTCTCAAAACAAGAACCCAGCTGTTAGTGAGAATAACCATAATGCCATAGAGGACATGGTTGAGGAGCTTGACCTCACCCCTTACCTTCACTTGTCTTTCAAGGAGGTAAGGTCCCTATGCAAACTTAAAAATATAACCATGGGGTCCCATCCCACCACACAAAAGCTCCAGGAGCTGTTGGCTGGGTATGCTAAGAACCACACATCTGAAAATGATGAAGACCAGTCAGATGAGGAAGGAGGGGAATGGGATGACCTGGTAGATCAACCCCCTCCACTTCCTAGGGAGAAAAGGGTTCAAGTACCCTTGACTCCAAGAATCAACCTCTCAGTATCTAAATCCCACATAGGTGGGTCAGGCACTACTGAGGACATTGACTAAAGCCTCAATGAGGAGTACATCCTGATAGCCAGGCTGACCAAAAGATTAGACCTAGAGACCAGACTCCTGGCTCTAGAAAAAGAAAGAGCAGAGATGGGCCTAGGACCTATCAATGGTGGCAGCAATTTACTAAATAAGGATAAAGAGCAATCTTATGATCCTAAAATCCCCAAAGGGATTGTCCCTAAATATGAAGAGAGTGATGATATCACAAAATGGTTCACAGCCTTTGAGAGATCTTGTGAAGCCAGAAGAGTGAAGAAAGCTCACTGGGGGGCACTCCTTTGGGAACTGTTCTCTGGTAAGTGCAGAGACAGACTTCTGACCCTAAGTGGGGCAGATGCTGGGTCTTATGACCTCATGAAGAGAACTCTGATTGAGGGATTCAGACTAACAACTGAGGAATACAGAATTAGATTCAGAGGGCTCAGAAAACCCAGAGTAAGCCCTGGGTGGAATTTGTAGACTACTCAGTTAAGACACTAGATGGCTGGTTGACTGGAAGCAAAGTGCAAGATTATGATGGTCTTTATAATTTGTTTATGAAAGAACACATATGTGGTGTCTGTGCTTCACATGCTAGTGCACTTACTTTATACAATATATGTTGGAATGTGGCTTTGTGCTTGCTGTTATATTATATGTATTACTTGCTATAGAATGTTTGGGCAAGGTATTGGAATGGCTCTACAGGCAGTTGGAGCCACCACCTTGAGCCCTCTACTCCTGTGTACCTGTGTGTCCTGTTGACTTCAATAAACCTACATAAAGAGTGAAGACTCCTCGTCTGTGTGAGTTGCTGTTCAACTTAATTGAAAAGAGTGAAGAGAGCACACTTCAATTTTGGCGACAGGATTGCGATCATCATTTATTTTTCCTGTACCCCTGCTTCAAGGAGGTACTGTTTCAAGAAGGCTCTGCTTCAAGAAGCTACTGTGATTTCTCATTTATCCCATAATATCACTGAGGGCTCAAGGATCCAGTCCCTGTTCATCCAGTTTATTTTTATCCAGAAGACTCAGACATCTACTCTTCATTTCATATTCATCTCTCACATTCCTGCCACGATTAATTCTAAACTCTATAACTCCATCCGCTCCATTATCCGGATTTATGTGGCATTTCACTGCATTTTACTGCCCTTTTCTCACTTTAAAGTAACTGCGCTAGTGCCCGTGTTTTATTTAAAACCCAACACGCGCTGTTGCTCGCGCATCACCGAACATTCTCTTCTCTGTGTTAAACCCAGCCTGCTGTCTATGACTCAGCTCGAGCGTCAAATTCAGTAAATGCCACAGATCTTGAACGAAGATAATTATCTGTGCTTTGACTTATCCGCGCTCAATTACTGCCAAAACTTTCAACGTGAAACGTTTTCCGTTTACCCTTTATTAAACCCTTCCTTCTGCTTCTGTGTTTTAACGCGTGCACCCAACTGTTAAGTGCCTCCGCTCTAAGTAAACACAGCAACATCGTCTATCTTTAAAGCAGACTACGCGTGCAGTCAAACCAAGCCACCTTTTGATGTCAATTACCTTCGTGTTCAAATGTGAAAGGACTCCGTCTTCTACTAATATTTTTTCACAGCGTGTGCTCCAACGCGTGCAGTCAAGCCTGAAGGGAATTCGCTTCTGCTGTCGTTTATCTCTGACTATTCAACCGTGAAAGGAATCCTTTCTCCATTAACATTTTTTTTTTTCACACGTGTTTATACTCCAGCATGTGCAGTTAAGCGTGAAGGGAAATCGCTTCTGCTTTCATTTAATTCTGCCTACAACGCGTGTCTTCCAGTGCGTGCAGCAGAGCTTTGAGCATTCTCTATCCTGTTTTACATTAAGCACAGCTTTCCACTATGCTCAATTTTAAATAAGTCAAACCTGTGCATCTGAAATCTTCTTCAGCATAAACACCATTTCT
The DNA here is from genome assembly GCA_963921515.1 of Calotriton arnoldi. Classification (NCBI taxonomy): domain Eukaryota; kingdom Metazoa; phylum Chordata; class Amphibia; order Caudata; family Salamandridae; genus Calotriton; species Calotriton arnoldi. The sequence goes on along the minus strand of CAWUFW010000899.1, from coordinate 1,487,169 downwards.
AGCAACACTTGCATTTAAGATTTACCAATTTTTTTTTTCCTGTTTTCTACACAGCGCTTTCCAGTTTTTCATCGCTGTCAAAGAATCTAAGTAAAAACCATATATTGACGCTTGTAATTACCTTACCTTATTCCCTTCAGGACAGCATATTTTTCAATTCCACCTCTTCTAGACTTCAGGATTGCAACCATAGATTTGCCCTACTCCTTCAACAAAGGAACTGCTCTTCAACAAGATCTCCTTTGCATTTATTAACTTGCTTTTCTTTTCACAGCGCCATCTGGTGGATCTTCAGCGATCAACACGCTATTACTCATGTGTTTATGCAATTTTTTTATTTTATTTTTTTATTTCTCTTTTGTCACAACCATCAACACTCTTCTTGGATTCCAGTTTCAATGTTATTGCCACTGTTAATTTTTTTATTAACATTTTTGCTTTTCCTTTCAGGTACCTGTATTTTTTTTTTTCTTCATTATTTTCATTGCTGTTGTATTTTCCAATTTATCTTTGTTAGTAATGATGCAATCTGTCACTCCTTCTGCCTTGTTTTTACAGGATCCTGGAGAACCACCGTTAAAATGGCGCCTTTGGTTCAGATCTTTTGAGGCTTATATTGGTGCCATTGATGGTTTAAAATTCAAACCAGAAAGGAAACGTAGCCTTTTGTATTATTATTTAGGTGTTGAAGGACAAAATGTTTTTGACCACTTACCTGTATATTTGGGCCAAGATTTAGGTGATCTTGATGAATATCAACTTGCAGTTAAAAAATTAACTATTTATTATGAGGGAAAAGTCAATTTAGTGGTTCATCGTCACAAATTTTTCACTCGCATCCAAGGTCCCAATGAATCTATTGACACTTATATTACAGCACTAAAAGTTTTGGCGAGTTATTGTGACTTCGATCACTTCACTTCACAATTAATTAGAGATCAACTAGTATCTAGATGTTATTCGAAAAAAATTCAACAAAGACTTTTATCTTGTAAAAATCCCTCATTGGATGAAGCTATTGATATAGCGAAAAGTATTGAAACTTCTGAAAGTGATTCTAAAATCTTACAAACTCAACCTTCACCTACAACCACACTTGGTGCACTTTCAACAAAACCTCGATACACAACTGATTCTGTAGTAAACAAACCCAGAGGTTCTTTTTCCAATTTCAGAAGTTTCAGAGGTACATCTTTTGGTCACGGTAAAATACAATGTTTCAGGTGTGGTTCGAATTCTCATGTGTCAAGTTTTAAAAATTGTCCAGCTGCAGCACAAGAGTGCTGGAAATGCAAGAAAATTGGTCACTTTGGTAATGTTTGTAGAGGAGGCAAATGTCACCCTGTTAGATTTGTTCAAGATTCTGATGTTGATACTGATATTGTGGAGAACAAACTTGAAGAATTAATGTTAGCTGTAGATTGTATTGACATTAACAATGTACATTCTGACAATACAATTTCAGATCCTTTGGTTCAGATATTTATTGATAATGTCAACATTCCGCTACTTATAGATTCTGGGGCAAGAATCACTATCATTTCAATTGACAAGTACAAACAAAGCTGGGCGCATAAAGTATTATTGCCTCCTGATGTTGTCACTACAGCATTTGAAGGCAGCAGAATTGAATTAGCCGGGTATTTTTGTGGTAATATCACTTTTGAAACTAAGACCATTCATGGTAAAATGTATGTGGTATACAAAGGCATTAATGTTTTGGGTTGGTGGCATCAAGCGGAATTTGGGATGATCATCAAACCTGGCCACAAACATCCTGTTTCTCTTACCAGTTCTGTATCTGACCACACACCTTTGAAAGAGAAATTTAAAGATGTGTTCTCTGACAGAATTGGTTTGATAAAAGAAATTTCCCACACTATTAGGATTAAAGAAGGTGTTCAACCAGTCAAGCATAGGCTACGCAATGTACCTCACAGTGTTAGGACTGAACTTTCTGCTATGCTTAATAGCATGCAAAACAATGGTATTATAGAGAAAGTAGATGCCACTCTTTGGCTTTCTCCGATTGTTTTGGCCAAGAAAAAAAATGGCGAGTTACGTTTATGCATTGACTTGCGCTCCATTAATAATGCAATTTGGGTGGAAAACTTTCCATTACCCCGCATTGAGGATCTTATCACTGCAGTTGGCCAATCCAAATGGTTTTCTAAACTGGATTTACGAGCTGCATACCATCAGGTGGAATTAGACGAATCTTCTAGACATCTCACAGCTTTCGTTACACCTGATGGTACATTCCAGTTCCACAGGATGCCATTCCATTTGGCGTCAGCTGCGTCTGTATTTCAGAAAGTCATGAGTAACATGTTTATGGTTTAAGTAATTTTTATTGAGTTTGCCTTAAATGTATAACAGTACACCCACCTACAACCACCGGCCGGTGGGGAACCTTCAGGCAAATTCAAACTTTATGGATAGAAAGAAGAAGAGAAAAAGAGAGAAAAAAAAAAAAAAAAAAGGGGGGGAGGACAAGAGCACTCCCATAGAGAGCAGGGAGAAAAGAAGAGAAGAAAAGAGAAAGAAGTTCCACCCAGAGAGTGTGACAGGATTGGTAGGGATCTAGGGTGAAGGGGCCGGCACAGGGGCCTTTGGGTCCAGCCCTGAGGTAGCAGGGAAGCGCAAAATTCTAAGATATCGGGGGCAGGTGAGCTCCACAAACTCGGAAGAGAGGTATGCCACTGTGGACCCCCAGGTTTTGTCAAACTTAGGCAATGTGTGGTGGATCCCCGCTGTGATTCGTTCCATACCCACTATGTCCCACATTTTATGTAGCCAATCTAATTGAGTGGGAACATCCACTGTGCCCCATCTGGCCAGGAGAACCTGTTTAGCCGCCCCCAGTGCTAACGTAATCGCCCTTCCCCTACAGGACCGAAGGGGGTATGTGAGTGGGTTGGGCAAGCCCAGCAGAATATAACTGGGGAACCTGGGGAGTTCTGTGCTATATATTTGATCAATAATAGGTAAGATGGTCTCCCAGAATGCCTGGATCTTGGGGCACTGCCAGAGAATATGGGAAAGGGTACCTTCCTGTCCGCACTTACGCCAACAGAGACTGCTACCTCGGGGTTTCCATTTCGCAACCCTCTCCGGGGTGTAATACCAATAGTGTGCAATCTTTAGGAGCATCTCCTTCCCCGAAGTGCTGCAAGAGGATGCCCGGGCCCTATGTACAATATCCGCCCATTCCTTAGGTGAGAACTCTCGGCCCAGTTCTGCCTCCCATCGACGCTGCGCTGTTGTCTTTGTTTGGCTGCTTGCCCTGTTGAGAAACCCGTATATATCTGACAAAAGGCACTTGTTGGAGGTGCGGGTAATATACCAGACCTCAAATTTGGTGAGGAATCGACCTGCGTGCGGGCGTATCTGTGGTTGTGTAACCCAATGGCGCAACGCCAGATATTGCCAATATGCAGTCTTAGGGATGCCGTAGTGTTCCACCAGCCAGGGGAAGTCCAAAATCCCTTGCGCATCGAAGAGGTCCCCAATACGTTTGCATTGGGCCTCCTGCCACGGCAGATAGGCGTCACCCCTCAAAGCGGGGGGGAAATCCGGATTCCCGATAAAAGGGGTCAGGGAGAGACGACAGAGGACAACTGGCACCTCTCCTGCACTTTGTCCCATACCTTCATGGTGGCACGGAGAACCGGGGAAAGATATGCCCCCAGCGGACGGTGGCGGCGAGGTAGCCAGGGGACTTTCCAAATATGCATCCCCGCCACTCCCCTATCTATAAAGCACCAATGTTTTTCAGTTTCCAGTTGGTACCACTCCACCATCCAACGCAATTGCGCCGCCTCGTAATAGCGCCCAAGATGGGGCACTCCAAGTCCCCCTCCTCCTGTGGCAAATAAGTGAGATGGCAAGCCATCCTTGGCCGCTTCCCCCAAATAAAACCATTGACCAGCTGCTGCAATTGAACCATCACACCAGGGGGCGGGCAGAGAGGGAGCGTCTGCATAATATAGAGCAGGCGAGGCAAAATCGTCATTTTGACGGCTGCTATTTTACCCAACCATGAGAAGGCATATTTCTTCCAGGTATTCAGGTCTCTGCGGACCATATCAAGCGCCTCTACATAGTTTACCTGTGCTGTTTTCATGGTGGTGGAGAAAACCCTGATCCCCAAGTAGGTGATATCTGAGTCTGCCCAGGAGAACGGAAACTGAGTCGAAAGCTGCCGACGCACCGCTGCTGGTATTGTAAGACTCAGGGCCTGGGTTTTATTCAGATTGATCTTAAACCCCGACGCCTCACTAAAGCCTCCACCTCCGCCAGCAGAGGTGGAAGGGACCCTCCGGGTGGGTTAAAAAGAGAAGTACATCGTCTGCGTATAGGGAGATCTTATGTTCCCTGCCCCCATACGGATCCCAGTCACCGTAGTCAATTGACGCACCCTCTCCGCAAACGGCTCCATATAGAGCGCGAAGAGGAGGGAGAGAGAGGGCACCCCTGCCTCGTGCCGCGCTCCACCCGAAACGGCCGGGAAGCCACTCCGTTGACTCGGATACGGGCCTGCGGGCAGTGGTAGATGCAATCTATCCATTGCCGGAACCGCTCGCCCAGCCCAAAGTGGCAAAGAACCTGGCGCAGATAGGGCCAGTGGACCCGATCAAACGCCTTCTCGGCGTCCACCGAGAGGAGCATTGTCGGGATCTGTGTCCTTTGCGTCTTGTCCAGCAAGTGGCACAATCGCCGCGTCCCGTCTCCGCAGTTGCGTTCCGGGATAAAACCCGATTGATCCGGGTCCACCATGCCCGGCATGTGGGGAGCAAGACGCGATGCCAGAACACTCGTGAAAATTTTCAGGTCAACATTAAGTAAAGATATAGGGCGGTACGAGGCACAGTCCCTGGGGTCCTTCCCTGGTTTGGGAATAACCACCACTTCCGCCATGTCCATGGTGGGGGTCAGCTTCCCAGTAGCGCTGAAGGAGTTAAAAGTCGCGCCAAAAGGGGAGCCAGCTCTGACGCAAAAACCTTATAAAACTCCACCGGGAAGCCATCATCTCCCGGGGCCTTACCCACCGCAAGCCTCTGAATGGCTCTCTGGACTTCATCTGGGCCGATGTCCGCCTCCAATGCCGTCGCAGCATGAGCCCCGATTGGAGTCACCGGCGCCGCCCGCACGTAGTCTCCCACCCCCACGGGGTCCCGGTACTCCGCTGAGTACAGGTCGTGATAAAAAGACTCGAACTCACGCGTTATGTCCTCATCCTGCCTTAAGTTTTCCCCCCGTGCGTTTCGCAGTTCCGCCACACGGCGCGCAGCCGTCTCCGCCCGCAAAGCATGGGCCAGAAGCCTCCCCGCTTTATTACCCCCTCATAGTAGCGTTGTTTGGTGCGAAGTAGGGCGTATTCGGCCCGGTCGAGGTCCAGTGCTCGTAATTGCTTCCTAGCCTGTGTGAGGAGCCGCCGCGTTTGGACCGCCCCGTGCGCCGGTGAACCCCTTCCAGTTCTTTGATTTGGTCCTCCAATTCTGCCCTCTTTGCTTTGCGATCTTTATTCAGGCCCGCTGCTATCGCTATACTTTTGCCGCGGAGGACTGCCTTCAAAGCGTCCCATAGAGTGTCGATCCCCACTGATCCGTTATCATTAAGCTCCAAGTAGGCGTTAATAGCCTCTCTGAGCGCGGTGACATTAGCGTCATAGGTGAGCAATCTACGGTTCAGCCTCCAGGAGCCCTGCCCCGGAGGGCCCCCGGAAGTTGCAGCTTCAGGATCACCGGCGAGTGATCCGAGAATGCCGCCGCCCCTATAGTCACCTCCACAGTAGAGGCTGTGACCCTGGGAGAGGTCCAAAATAGGTCGATGCGGGCATACGTCTGGTGGGCTGCCGAAAAAAGGTATACTCCCGGGCTGTCGGAAAGCGATGACGCCACGCATCTACCAGTCCCGCCTCCCCTAGCCTCTTGAGCATAGCTTCAGAAATCGATCCAGAGTGTCCAACCCGAAGTGTTGACCTGTCAAGGTCCGCTGTGGGAACTAGGTTAAAGTCGCCCCCTATGATAAGATCCTCGTCTGGGGATGTCAAAATGGAGGTAATCGCGTCCCGCAAGAAGATTTCCTGGCGTGCATTAGGACTGTAGACTGAGACTATCGTATGCGTACGCTCCCCCATCAGTACCCGTAAGGCCAGGAAGCGGCCCGCCACCTCCGCGTGTGTACCCACCACCTTCCCCTGAAAGTGAGTGGCCAGAAGTATTGCCACGCCGGCTGTTTTCCCGGACCCCGAGGAAAAATATTGCCTGTCAAACCATGGGGATCTGAGTCGTCTCCAATCCGCCCGCACCAGGTGAGTCTCTTGTAATAGGCAAATATCACAACCAGCCTCCTTCAACAGGGCAAGAAGGGCGCGTCGTTTAACAGGCGAATTGAGGCCTCGCACATTGAAGCTCATAATCTTCACTTTAAGTCTGGGCATTGTATATTGAGAGTATCGCCGACAGATGCAGATCTAAAGCCCTTCGGGTAACCAGCAAACGTGGGGCAGCTCCCACTTCCACCCCCAGCCCGCCCGCAGGCCCCTCCCCCCCAACACCCCCACTCCCCAAGTACGCAGCTTGTAGGGTCCGGGTAAGTTAGGTCCGCCAACCCCGCAGCTGTGTGTGAGAGTAGGTTCCAAGCTCCAACCCAGTGCTCCTCCCAGCCTCCGCCGAGAATTGCCCGCAGTGCCCTCATATCGCTCTACCCCCTCGAACCTGGTGACCCTGCCCGCCGTCCAAGAGTGTCCCCTCCAAGAGCCAACCCCCCTCGCCCAACCCCGCTCACCAAGACGTTGTCACTCCCTACCTGTCTGCAGCCCAGTGATAAATGCCCCTGGGGTGGAGGAAAGAAGAAAAAACGAAAGAAAGGAAGAAAGATCGAATATATGAAGAGACCAACATGAGAGAAATTCAAAGAACAATTTCCGATGAAACTTGTAAGCACAAAAGTGCAAGGGTCCATGAACCCGACGGTCCGGCATCGACTCTCCAGGGGTGGGGCTCCCCCACCAGGGCCGGCCCTCTGTCTCTTGAATTTGGACCAGATCGCCTGCCAGTATGTCTAGGGTTTGTGACCCCGGGGATCCCTCACTCTCCGCCCACTTCTGATTCGTCCCGGCTCTGCAGCTGCCGCAACACGGCCTCCCTCTCCTGTTGTCGCTCTTCCTCCGTCGGTTTCAGCTGTCCTCCCCGCGCGGGGCCTCGTCTCCTGCTGGGGCGCCGGGGCCTCCCCGTCGGGCGACCCCCCTCTGCCCCCTCGGGGTCTTCCGTGCCGGCCAGAGCGGCACCCAGCACCTCCTTCGCTTCCTGTAGGTTGCGGACCTCTCTGGTTTCGTTGTGCCAGACAAAGGAGAGGCGGAACGGGTGGCCCCACAGATAGCGGATGGCCTGTTCACGGAGGAAGGAAGTTACTGGTCTCATGTCCCTACGCCGTTGCAGGGTAAGAGGGGAAAGATCCTGAAAGACCCCCACCTGGAGACCCTCAAACTCCACCGTGGTGCGGTCTCGCGTGGCCGCCATGATAAGCTCCTTCTGGCGGTAGGAGTGGAGGCAGGTCAGGATATCCTGTGGCTGACCTGGGCCCGCGGCTGGGCGCCCAGCGCGGTGAGTGCGATCCAGCTCTATTTCGTTGTCTCGGAAGGCCGGAACCAGGTGTCGAAAGAAACGGGTGACCCACTCCTCCAACTTGCCTCCATCTGCCTGAAGTGGTACGCCCCTGAGCCGGACATTAGAGCGCCTCGAGCGGTTCTCAAGATCCTCCAGTTTTAGGCATATCTCCTCGTTACGTTCTCGCAAGTCAAGGAGCTCCCGAGCCTGTGTGGTCAGTTCCTCTTCGCGGCGATCACCATTGCGTTCCAGAGTGTCTACTCTGTCCCCCACCTCGGTGAGATCTGACCGGAGCTGTTTGATGTCTGAGGCCAGCTCCTGTCTCAAGCTCGCGAAGTCCTCCCTAAGTGTGCCGAAGAGATGCTCAAGGAAGTCCTTGGTGATCGGATCTGCAGGACGTCCGCCGTCCGGGTCGGCTCCCGTCTCGCCTACCTTTCTCCCCCCTGGTTTCTGGAGTAGGTCTTTGATAGATTGGTCCTTGTGCGCGGTATCCTTCCTGGACTTCTGGGCGGCCATCTCGATGGCTCCGCGGGTGCAGGCCGCGCTGGGGTCGGCACCCCTCCGCCCCCCCACCGCTAGTGCCACTTGGCGCCTTCGGGGACGTCGCCGTTACGGGCCTCAGGCCGGTGCCCTGCTTCGTCCAGAGAAGCGGGGGCCCACCCCAGCAGAGCACCCCAAGAAGACCACCCCAACAATCGGCAGCTGAGCAGTCCAATGTGTGTCACCCGACAAGTTGTCAGCCAAGCCTCAGACGAGTCCCTCACTCCCGGCCCTCCGTCGATTCATCCCAGGAGGAACCAGTCCCTGCACCAATCTGCTCCCCGTCTTGGGACAATCACGTACCGACGCAGCCCCCGGCACCGACTCTCCGCTCCTCTCACCGGAGCCCCACGTGATCCGTCTGCACTCGGTCCTGTCTGCCAGCTCTCGGTCTCCTCCACGCTCGGGCCCCCACGAGGCCCTCTCGCTCCAGTCACCTCCCTCGCCGCCTGACCTCACTCGGCCTCCGCGTGGTGAAGGGGCCTCCGCGCTCTCACCGCTCCTAGGGCCTCCACCGGCGTCCACCACAGTCAGTCGGGGGCCTAGAACGCCCCGTACAGCACCACGGGCAGTTGCAGGGAGATCAGCTCCCAGGCGGGAGCCGACGCAGAAGCGCCGCTTACCTTGCGTCCGCTCCCGACCGCCGGGCCGCTCCTCCTTCCAGCTAGGCCCCACCGGGCCGTGTCACCATCGGCGGCCCTCCACGGGGCAGCGGGCCCCCGAAGCTCCTCAGGCTGCTCCGGTAGCAAGGCGGTCCCTCTACGCGGCCTCCAACAGCCGGCCGCTGCCGCAGTGATTGATAGGCAGGCCGGACTCACCCCCGGACGACCCGCTGCGGCCTCCAACACCGCCGTCTCCGACTGCCGCAAACGGCGCGGCCGCCTGCCGCGCTGATACGGGGATCGCAAGCTGCCTCTGCCACTTTCGCCGATCCGCGGTGGCTGCGGGACCCCCAGGTCTCGGTCACGGGTCCAGAATTTCGCCAATTAATGCCAGTAACCGGCCTCGGCGAGCGGAGCCCCGAGAAGTCGGTGTTACTCCGCCGCCATCTTGGCCACGCCCCCATGAGTAACATGTTTAAAGATATTTCTAACGTAGTTGTATTTCAAGATGATATATTGGTGCACACTTGTTCAAAAGAAGAACACAATGTTGTACTTGAACAGGTACTTACCACTTTACAAGATAATCACGTTACAGTCAGAGAAGACAAATGCATTTTTTCAGTTAATGAGATTGAGTATTTAGGACACGTTCTTTCCAAAGACGGTGTCAAACCTAAGCCTAGTATTGTGGACGGCATTGTCAATGCACCTCATCCAGTTGACAAAGATCAACTTCGTTCGTTCATTGGGCTTTGTGAATTTTATTCCAAGTTCATAAAGAATTTCGCAAGCCTCACTGAATGTTTCAGAAGTCTTTTAAAGAAAAACTCTGACTTTGTATGGACAGCCACTTGTCAGGACCATTTTCAACGCATCAAAGAGAGTATTCTTTCTGCTCCTGCTCTTCAAGCATACATGGAGGGGCGAGATACATTTATTACAGTAGATGCCAGTTCCTATGGCATGGGTGCCGTGTTATCACAAATGGCAGGCAACAATGAACTTACTATTGGTTTTGCTTCAAGACGGATGAAAGATGTTGAACTGAGATACTCAGTTATTGAGAAAGAATTGCTTGCTTGTGTTTGGGGGATTGAGAAATTCAAACCATACTTGTGGGGGAGAACATTTTGTCTGAGGACGGATCACAAGCCGTTAGTTGACATACTCTCTGGCAACAAGATCAAAAAGGCTACTGCTAGATTAGCTAGGTTAGCCACCAAACTTTTAGAATTCAATTTTACTGTACAATACATAGCTGAAGGAAAGAATATCAAAGCTGACTTCTTGTCCAGACATCCTGTGCATGAGGATAAGTCTAATGAGTTAGAAGAAGATGTTGAAGAATGTATAATTGCAAGCATTGATGATACTGTAATTTGTCCTGACATGGCAGAGTGGTGTAAAGCATTAGAGAGTGACGTGCTTCTTAAACAGGTTGTGCATTTTGTAGTGAAAGGTTGGCCAAAGGAAAGATCCATTGAACCTGAGTTACAACCATTTTGTAAGGTTGCAAATGAATTATCCCTTGAAGGCAAACTTTTAGTCAGAGAAGGCAAATTAATTCCTCCCTTTTGTTTTCGACAAAGAATTCTAGAAACTGCGCATTCAGGTCATTTAGGTATGACTGCCACCAAGCGCAGAATTCGTAATGACTTTTGGTGGCCTTCTGTAGATCGTGATGTGGAAGCACTTGTTAATAGTTGTACCCAATGTTTGTACAGTGACAAACATTTGATTACGAACTCTCCATCTCCCAAACCCTCATTTTCTCCAAACAAAGTATGGCAAAAGGTTGCGATAGATTTTCTTGGACCATTTCATGTACTCCCCAATTGTATGAAATATTTTGTAGTCCTAATTGATCATTTATCCAGGTGGGTGGAAGTCAGGGGTGTTTCTGAACCAAACACCAAATCTGTCATTCGATTTCTCCAAGATGTATTTAGCAGAGAAGGCACCCCTGAGGAATTACTCTCATATAATAGGGTTCAATTTACTTCACAACTTATGCAGGATTTTTTAACAAAAATGGGTATTAAACACCTACGCACACCATTATATTTTCCTCAAGGAAACGGCAAAGTTGAAAGATTCATCAGGGTGCTAGTCGAATGTATTCAGAGTGCTATCAAAGCTAAAGTAGATTGTGAGTCTGCCATCAGAGATGTGGTATGGGCGTATAGGACCACCCCTCACTCAGTTTCGGTCTGTGTACCTTTTGAATTGATGAGAGGGAGGAAAGTGGTGTCCACTCTCAATCCTTTTTGGAAATTGACTTGTTTGGATAATGAATGTGATGTTACAAAAATTCTCTCATTGCTAAAACTCGCAATGATGAAGCCAGTGTTAGCAGGTGTAACAAACTCGCTATGCCTGTTTTCAAAAAAGAAGTCAAACTTGTTGTTGGAGATCTGGTCCGTGTCAAGGATCCTTTGATGCTACAAAAGGTAAATCAAAATTCAGGGATCCTGCACGTATAGTCACAATTAAAGGTAACAGTGCTAAATTAGACAATGGTCAATGGTGGAATTTTGGTCGTTTGGCCAGAACCAACTCTGTTCATGATCCAGTTGTAAATATTGGTCAGAGTTTTCCTGTTGTCAGAAGGAGTTCAAGATTTAGCAGGACTCCTAGTAGATTTATTCAGTAAGCATTTTATTTATTGTTGGTGTGGTGTGGTGTGGTGCAGCGGCCAGGGCAGCTGACTTCGGAGCACAGGGTTCACGGTTCGATCCCCGGCTCCGGCGGCAGCTCAGCTCAGCACCATGTGACTCTGGGCAATAGCTCACTTAATTTCCACGACGGCCCCCAGCGCCTTGAGACCCATAAGGGTGAGTAGCTGCGTTATATAAAAAAACGGACTTACATTTTGTGTTGTTTCCCATTTTTATCAAAAGGAGGGAGATATGTGGTGTCTGTGCTTCACATGCTAGTGCACTTACTTTATACAATATATGTTGGAATGTTGCTTTGTGCTTGCTGTTATATTATATGTATTACTTGCTATAGAATGTTTGGGCAAGGTATTGGAATGGCTCTACAGGCAGTTGGAGCCACCACCATGAGCCCTCTAATCCTGTGTACCTGTGTGTCCTGTTGACTTCAATAAACCTACATAAAGAGTGAAGACTCCTCGTCTGTGTGAGTTGCTGTTCAACTTAATTGAAAACAGTGAAGAGAGCACACTTCAACATATTAAGTAATTGCACTGATGAAAAGTTGCATCAGTATCTGGTAGACACAGGTCCAATTTCTCCCCAAGAATTGGGAAAGAAGGTGGACCATTGGGTCAAGTCAAGGGTAACTAGGACATCCACTGGGGGTGACCAAAAGAAAGGGGTTACAAAACCTCCCCAGAGGAAAGACAGTGAGCCTCTAAAATATAAAAGTAAGGAGTCCCAGGTAGTCCCTCAAAAACCTGACCAGGAGGGAGGGACCAAAGACACCTCACAAGCTAAAACAGGGTACCAAAGGTAAGAATTGGGATCCCAACAGGGTATGGTGTCACAACTGCCAAAAGGCAGGACACCACACCAAGGACCCTAGCTGTCCTAAAAAAATGACAGCCCCTAGTGTAGCTCCAGGGGATGCCAGTGTAGCTTTAGAGGGTGATTCCTCAGATGAGGAAGACCTCATAGCCTTCAGTTGGAAAATGGGCCCACAAGGTGAGTTGGAGATTCCAGAGGGGAGTAGACACTTCCACCACCTACTGGTGAATGGAATCCCAGCCCTTGCCCTGAGAGATACCTGTGCCAGTCACACTGTGGTGCATGAAAGGTTGGTTCTCTCAAACCAGTATGTCCCAGGGGAAACACAAAGAGCAAGGACTGTCCCAGGTAGTGTCACTGTTAGGCCTGTGGCTGTAGTGCTCCTAGAAATAGCTGGGCCCCTTAGATGGAGAAAGGTGGTAGTCAGTAAAGACCTCCCCCTTGATTGTCTCCTTGCGAATGACCACCCAGAGGTTGGTCTGAGCCAAAGAGAGGCACTAGTCCAATGCCAGACCTCACCCAAGAAACCTGGGGGGGGGCTCACCCTGCAGTTAGTACAGCTAAGCCCCAAAAGAAAAAGGAGGAACAGTGTAGGAAAGGTGGGCAACTGTTAGCCACAGTTCCAGGGGTACAGGGAGACTCTATCCCAGTAAGGGAGAACTCCAAAATTGGCACTGGTGAAGTCCCCCCTAGCCAACAAAAAGACCTGACTACTCAGGCAACTGTCCAACCTGAATTAGTGGCCACTCAGCTGGCAGAACAGAGGGTGGAAGAAGGGTATTCACTACCAAGTGTAGTGACCCCCCCCCACCTTAAAACAGCAGACAGGCCCCCCAAACCCAAAGAAGCCTGTAAGTTAGCTACTCCACCTTTCAGTGAAGAGCTAAAGGTGTGGTTCTGGGCACTGACAGCTGTCAGTAACCCATGCTGGGTGCTAGCCTTCATGGCAGCACTGTCCTTGGCATGGTGGCCTATCCCCCTGCCAAATAGCAAGTTAGGCCCCATGACCCTATTGGTCATGGTAGGGTTGCTCAAGCTGTGGGTGACCTCTGTGGGTAAGCTGGGCTTTGCCCTAGCTAAGTTAGAAATTGCAGAGTAAGACACCTCTGAACCCAACCTAAAAAGATGGGGTAAAGAGCTTGGAAAGGAGCATTGGGAATTAGGTCCTGAAACTGTTGAAGTAGGCCAGCTCCCCAAAGGGACTGACCTGGACAGACGGATGTAAGGTAGAGTAGGCCCTGCAACTTTCAAACCACTTCCTCTACTCTTCCTCGCCTGAAAGACTAGGAAGACTCTACCAGCTCTGGCTGAGTCTCCTGGCCTTTGAGCTGGGGGGGGGGAGCTTGTGTAGGAAAGTGGGTTTCTGTTGCAGTAACCCCCCCCCCCACTTTTTGCCAGACTACTGATGCACTTTTGACTTGATGTACCCTGGGTCCCTGACAATCAGGTTCCCAGGGCCTGTGTTCTTTCCCCAAAACTAACCCAATTGGCATCTCTGGCCACAGGTCAGCCCCTGGTAAATGGTAACACAGGTACCCAGGGCACTGTGACCAGGGAAGACCTCTAAGGGCTGCAGCACTTATTGTGCCACCCTTAGAGGCCCTGTACCTTTACACACACACACACTGCCTTTGCAGGCTGCGTGTTTTGGTGCAGAACAAAGTGAAGAGTCGACATGGCACACATTCCTGTGTGCCATGCCTACAACCCACTGCCCTGGCACAGATCAGTCACCCCTCTAGCTGGGTGCACTATATCAGTGGTGAGGGTACAGGTGCATGAGCCCTGTACCCCTACAGTGTCTAAGTCCATTCTTAGACATTGTAAGTGCAGTGCTGCCATTAAGAGTATATGGTGCTGGGAGTTTGTCTTTACGAACTCCACAGCACCATAATGGCTACACTGAAAACTGAGAAGTTAGGTATCAAACTTCTCAGCACATTAAACCCACACGGATGCCAGGGTGGGATTTAATGAAAAATGCACACAGAGGGCATCTTAGAGATGCCCCTTGAAAACTAACCTACCACTAGTGCCCAGGCTGAGTGGCTGCTTTCAGCTGCCACCACCAGACATGTTTCTGGACCCCTGGGTCGAGAGCCTGCTGCTCTCTGGAGCCTGAAACAATACACATCCTGGGACGAGGTACCAAGCCTCCTCCCCCAGGATGGGCAGGGTTCACCAAGGGGAAGCTTCAAAGGTTTGCCGCCTTTGTGAGCTTCCCCTGCCACTTGCTGCTTTCAGCAACTGGTCCCCACTGGTTCTGACTCCCACTTTGGACGGGAGAACCGGTGGGAAAAACAAGTGAGGAAGAGAGGTGTGCCCACCTCTGCAAACTCCACCCCTCAGGTGGGGGAGGCGAGGTGAAGCACAACTCTCAGTCCCCGCCATCTTGCAGATGGGGGGACTCAGCCAACCAGGGACAGGCTCATGCCCCCCTGCCACTGGAGGGTGGCATAATAGGGGGTGTACCCACCCCAGGGAAGGGACCCATTGGTCCCTGCCTTTTACCTACCTGTAACGCCCTAAATCTAGAATTTAGGGACACCCCTGAAACTTGCTTCCTCAGACAAGAAGAACCTACAAGGAGAAGAAGAAGAAGGACCAAATAACCGTGCACAAGCTAACAAGAGGAAGACGCCCACTGACATAGGCCCAGCCCTACCAGCCTGTCTCCAGCTCGAACCTGCTCCTGCGAAATACCGGTGTGTCCTGCAGCCAGCAACCTCGAAAACCCCGAAGGACCTGCCTGCCTTCAACTACAAAGACTGTGTCTCCCGTGAACAACGGATTTGTTCATCTGCTACCTCTGGTTCCGGACGGACACCGCGAATCCGCCCCACTCTGCACCCACCGTCCACGGCCCGAGCTTTAGTGGGCAAAAACCATGAGGAGGTCACCCCGGCGATCCTGACCCAAGATCCGGCGACCCCTGACCTGCCTCAAGCCTCCAGCAGACGCCTGCAACCTAAATCCAGAAGGTCCCCCCAACCGCGACCAGGAGCTGGTAAGAAGATCCGACCCCAAAAGGCACCCCTGCACCCAACGCCCCATGGCCTTGGGTGGCCAAACCGACAGTGCCTAGCCAACCCCTACCTTCCCAACTTACCTCTCGAAGTGGTGGTCGAACCCAGAAGACCTTTGTCCCCAAGCCTGCAGTGCCTTTGCAACCCGGAGGTTCCCCATTGAAAACAACAGGCTGCCCGACTTTGAAACAGCACCCTGCACCCGGCCGCCCTAGTGCAGCTGAGGGTGCACCTTTGGTGCTACTTTGTTTCCCCATTTGCCCTGAGCTAAAGTTCAGGAGCTTTGCTCCTACAACCAAGTGGCCTGCTTGCCAGCAGCCACCAACCGGAGGCCCCCTAACCCTCATTGGATAACATTGGGCCTCAGCACTCTGCACCCTGCTGCCCTAGTGCCGCTGAGGATGCAACTAGAGTGCATCCTTGACCCTGGGGGACCCCTGAGTCTACCCCCAGAACCTCAACTCCCACTACCAAATACTTACCTCAAAACCAATAACACTATTTTCCTCCGTAGGATAACATTGACTGTTGTTCTTGGAAAAGTTTCTAAGTGTGGAGTTTGAAAACCTAAAGAAATTCTTTAAAATTGTACTATTTAACCAAAACGATTTTACTTACCTTTTTACAGGAAATGTCCCAGAGTAGTATCCAGGCATACTACTCTGAGTAAGAAAAGTAATCTAAAAAGTAACTTACCTGGTATTTTACTGAAAAGCCCATTCAAGTCTCTGTACTGTATTTATAAAGTATTGCATTTCTCTGCAACCATCCTGTAAGTCAAAACAAAGTGCATATACCATTTCAATTCAAACTGTTTACAAACTGCATTACTACTGTAAATTATTTATTGCTTACCTGTGCCAGGCTTGCTTGGTTCTAGAAAATAAAATAACTAAAAGAATATTTTTATACAAAAACCATTGGTCTGAAGTTCAGCATTTGAGTGTGTGAATGCATTTGCTGACTGAGTGTGTACAACAAATGCTTAACACTGTCCTCTGATACTGCCTTACTACTCGACCACACTACCACAAATAGAGAGTGAGGTGCTATCTAACTTTACCTCTGCCTACCTTTGGGGTTCCACTGGACTCTGTGCACACTATACCTCACTTTGGTACAGTATATACAGAGCCAGCTTCCTACAGGCATGCAGAATAACTCCCTCAGAGAAACGATATATATTTGTAATCCTTCGCATAGCTTCCGCTGTCAGCACTTTCCAGAATCTCGTGAATTTTTGTATCAAGCATGTTTTTGCTAAAGGTGTTTTTTGTTTATTTTTCACATGGCTCAACGCATCAATGCATTTTGCTTTGAAAGCTTCAGCCAAACCCCTTTGATACAGGATTCAGAGCTGAGCAGGAAAGATGCCCAGACACTGTAAGCGCTACAAGGCCACACAAACGGTACTAGTCACTACATAAATACTGGTAGCATAATATAATATCCTTTTGTTTAATCCGTGTAAGCAAAGCCCAGAAGTTTCCTTGTTCACTTTTTAGTTTTGTAAGCTCTACCTTTACTCGGGTCTAGTCGAAAGGAACAGGGGGAAAGAGGCTTGTAGTGCAAGTAACAATTTAGGGGCCGATTCCGATTCGGGCCAGAAAACTCTCTGACCGAGCCGGACCCGGAGAGATTACGTGCTATCGGACTCGATTCGGTCGGACTCCCATTGAAGTCAATGGGAGCCGGCCGTACAACGCGTATGCGGGCTCCCATTGACTCAATGGGCGCGCGGCGAACAAGGGCGCCCCCTACAGCGGGTACGCCTCGAAGCGAATCGCGTCGTACATGCACAGGTAGGGGGGACCCATGGGTCCCCCCTGTGTGCAACTCGCGTGGCTACGCATAAGGGGGGTCCGACACGGACCCCCAAAGTCTGCCTCCGACCGCTCTTTCGAGACGGACGGCGCGAGTCGGTCGGACTGCTCGAGGCGCGCATCGTACTTGCCCGGCCGGGGAACAACTCCATTGCGCGGTGCGAGTTGTGTCCGTGCGAGTCAGTCGGTGCGTGTTAAACCCGCGTACGAGTCGGTCAGCGATTTCGCGGGCGCTCGCATCGTACTCGCTCGCCCGGACGCACGTCCGAATCGGTCGGGAAAGAGGGCTCCGAATCGGATCCGGTTAAGCCGAATCCGATTCGGTGCCCTACCGGCCGAGATCGGAATCGGCCCCATAGTGTCATTTTCAACAGGGCCGAAACAAAGTTAGTGTAATTTTGCCGAGCTTCCGTCTTTCCAGACTGTCCACTGGTTTTGTTTTTGAGTACGTTAGTTTTGGCACTGTCCCTACTTGTGCCACTCGTATTACTCTGTATTTTTCCCAGTGCTCAGCCTCCTTGGTTCCCAGCTGCTGCTTACTGCACAGATGGTTTTCCTTTATGCATACTTGGTACGTTATTTATTGGAGTATAAATAGTGACGCTGTGTGATGTTTTCCAGAAGCCAAGCGCTCCTCTTAGTCATGTAACTCCTACTGGACTGTTAGCGGCATCAGTTCCTGATTTTAAGCCAACTATCCTCTTCCCTAGATATTGGACTCCGACCATCTTGGAGCTGCAGCAAAGAGAATGAGCTGTAGGAGTGTAAAGCAAACTATTATTTATATATATATATGTGTATATATATATATATATATATATATATATATTCACTGAAAAAACCATAGGTTTTAGGGACAGTTATAGTTAGTTGGACATTGCACTCGTACAAAACCCGTGAAATTCCCCGTTATAGTTAGTCCAGCTAACTATAACTCGCGCCCCGCAATGCACTGCTGATGACGTCACATATTACATCACTCATGACATGGTCAGTGACATCACTGATGACATCACTGATGACATCTCAAATGACATCACTGATGACATCACTGATGACATCATCCAGTGACTGTGTGTTTCTGTAAAGTTTATATATTTTTAATACATATAGGAAAAGACGTATTGAAGAATGAGTGGGTGTGTAAGTGTCTGTATGGATGATTTAGTAGGTGCGTGACTGACTCTATAAGTGAGTGATTTAACGTATCTTACTGAATGCATGGGTTAGTGACTAAACTGGGTGAATGTCTGTATCCGTCTGTCTGTTGCTGTGTAAGTGGCTGCATGTGTTTGTGAATAGCTACATGAGTGTCTATATGAGTTATTGAATGCTTGTCTGAGTATCTGTATGGGTGCCTGAGTGTTTGTGTGGGAGGGGTGTGTGCAACTCTGTGCATAGATGTGTGAGTGGGTGATTCACTGGGTGGATGGTTTCAAGAGTGCAACTGTGATAGACTGTATGGGTGGGTAAGTGTGTGTAAGAGTGTGTTAGTGAGTGAATGTATGTCCCAGTGGTACATGTGTGAGTAACTACATATGTGAAAGGCAGTATATATGTGTGTTGGAGTATATAAATAGCTATAAGCGAGAGTGAGTGATTGTGATAGTGGCTGTATGGATGAGTGTGTGCTTGTATCAGTGATTGTATAAGAGCGTAAGAATGTGCTACTATTTGTATGAGTAAGTGAGCTGGTGTGTGTATAACTGTATAGGTGAGTAAATGGTAGTGTGTTTAATTATTTGCATGACTGACTAGGTGTGTGAGTACCTCTATGGATGAGTGGCGGTGTTTGAGTGTCTATATAGGAGTATGAGTGCATATGATAGTCCTGTACTGAGTGACCGTAAGTATGAGTGACTGTACGGGTGAGTGAGTGGATGTGTGCATAGACCTAAGAATCAGTGAGTGGGTATGTAGTTATTGGTGTTGGAGTGTCTATGGTTTTGCGAATGGCAGTCTGTAATTTAGAGTGGGTGTATCAAAGGTTATATTAGGGTGTGAGGAGGTGCATCAGATTATCACGTGGATGATGTCATCAGTGATGTCATTTGAGATGTCATCAGTGATGTCATCAGTGATGTCACTGACCATGTCATGAGTGATGTAATATGTGACGTCATCAGCAGTGCATTGCGGGGCGCGAGTTATAGTTAGCTGGACTAACTATAACGGGGGAATTTCACGGGTTTTGTACGAGTGCAATGTCCAACTAACTATAACTGTCCCTAAAACCTATGGTTTTTTCAGTGAATTTCAAAGGTTTTTTAAATGCTAATTTGTAACTATAACATGTCTGAAACCTACAGTTTTTTCAGTGAATTTCAAAGGTTTTGTAAATGACAATTTTTAAATGTATTAATTGTTATATAAATTTTTTTCATACTGATTTCCAAATTTTTTAGAAACAATTTTTTTTACATATTTTATTTTTTAAATTACATTGTAATTACATTATACATTACATTACAAAAAATACTTTCTCAGAATGAATTACTTTAGTTTAATTACTTTGCACATAGGCAATAGACTTTTAAGTACAGTAGTTACAGTTGTTGCAATGGGCAACACATTTTCAAACACAATGCAACATTCAGCTCAATGTGAATTTCTAGTTAAATGCAATTAGTTACTTTATGGATTACTTTTCTAACCACATTACTGGATCCTAGATTCAGTCCTGGGACATCTCCTGTAAACAGTTGAGTAAAAGCGTTTTGGTTACAGTCGTGATTTTTAAGGAATATTATTGTACTTTAAAAGTTCACACTTAGAAACTTTTGCTCATAGAATCACCAATGTTATCCTATGGAAGGAAATTCACTTAGAAGTTAAAAACTGTTATCGTTACTTTTTCTTACTCAGTGTTGGATCCTGGATCCAGCACTGGTGCATCTCCTGTAAACAGTTGAAAGAATGCGTTTAAGTCATACAGGCGATTTTTTAGGAATATTTGTAGTTTGTGAAAATCGACACTGAAACTTTTCTGCTGAAAACCAGACAATGGATTCCTATGGAAAGAAATTCAAGTTACTGGTAAGTACGGTTAAAATTACTTTTGAGGATCAGAACTGGGCTAAAAGATGCAGCACTGGGTTCCCTCCTGATAACAGGTGAGTAAATCGGAATTCGTATTTCGGCTGATTTTAGAGGAATATTTTAAAGTTCCAAAACTCCACACTTAGAAGAATTTCCAAGTGAAAACAGTCAATGTTAGCCTATGAAGGAAATTCAAGTTACCGGTAAGTACGGTTAAAATTACTTTTGAGGATCAGTACTGGGCTGAAAGATGCAGCACTGAGGTCTCTCCTGATAACAGGTGAGTAAATCGGAATTCGTATTTCAGCTGATTTTAGAGGAATATTTTAAAGTTCCAAAACTCCACACTTAGAAGAATTTCCAAGTGAAACCAGTCAATGTTAGCCTATGAAGGAAATTCAAGTTACCGGTAAGTACGGTTAAAATTACTTTTGAGGATCAGTACTGGGCTGAAAGATGCAGCACTGAGGTCTCTCCTGATAACAGGTGAGTAAATCGGAATTCGTATTTCGGCTGATTTTAGAGGAATATTTTAAAGTTCCAAAACTCCACACTTAGAAGAATTTCCAAGTGAAACCAGTCAATGTTAGCCTATGAAGGAAATTCAAGTTACCGGTAAGTACGGTTAAAATTACTTTTGAGGATCAGTACTGGGCTGAAAGATGGAGCACTGAGGTCTCTCCTGATAACAGGTGAGTAAATCGGAATTCGTATTTCGGGCGATTTTAGAGGAATATTTTAAAGTTCCAAAACTCCACACTTAGAAGAATTTCCAAGTGAAACCAGTCAATGTTAGCCTATGAAGGAAATTCAAGTTACCGGTAAGTACGGTTAAAATTACTTTTCAGGACCAGTACTGGGCTGAAAGATGCAGCACTGAGGTCTCTCCTGATAACAGGTGAGTAAATCGGAATTCGTATTTCGGCTGATTTTAGAGGAATATTTTAAAGTTCCAAAACTCCACACTTAGAAGAATTTCCAAGTGAAACCAGTCAATGTTAGCCTATGAAGGAAATTCAAGTTACCGGTAAGTACGGTTAAAATTACTTTTCAGGACCAGTACTGGGCTGAAAGATGCAGCACTGAGGTCTCTCCTGATAACAGGTGAGTAAATCAGAATTCGGATTTCGGCTGATTTTAGAGGAATATTTGTATGTTTCAAAAATCAACACTTAGAAACTTTTTCAGCAAAAAGCAGGCAATGATATCCTATGGAAGGAAATTCAAGTTACTGGTAAGTATGGTTAAAATTACTTTTGAGGATCAGTACTGGGCTGAAAGATGCAGCACTGAGGTCTCTCCTGATAACAGGTGAGTAAATCGGAATTCGTATTTCGGCTGATTTTAGAGGAATATTTTAAAGTTCCAAAACTCCACACTTAGAAGAATTTCCAAGTGAAACCAGTCAATGTTAGCCTATGAAGGAAATTCAAGTTACCGGTAAGTACGGTTAAAATTACTTTTCAGGACCAGTACTGGGCTGAAAGATGCAGCACTGAGGTCTCTCCTGATAACAGGTGAGTAAATCAGAATTCGGATTTCGGCTGATTTTAGAGGAATATTTGTATGTTTAAAAAATCAACAGTTAGAAACTTTTTCAGCAAAAAGCAGGCAATGATATCCTATGGAAGGAAATTCAAGTTACTGGTAAGTACGGTTAAAATTACTTTTGAGGATCAGTACTGGGCTGAAAGATGCAGCACTGAGGTCTCTCCTGATAACAGGTGAGTAAATCAGAATTCGTATTTCGGCTGATTTTAGAGGAATATTTGCACAATGGTGAAGGGAGGGGGCGGGGCCTGAGGTGACATCTGTGCAAACGCGCCCCGTGGCGCGTTTTAAGTTGGGGGATTAAGTCCCCTTGAATCATGAGGGTCCCTACGGGCCAACTAGCCCACCAGGAACCTCCAGTATGCGCCAGGGGCTGCGTTGCAGAGACATTTACAGAGGCCACACCCCTTTTACACCTCTCTGCAACGCAGCTCTGTGGCGCTTTCTGGACGTACCTGTTGGGCTAGTTGGCCCTCAGGGACCCTCAGGATTGAAGAGGATTTAATTCCCCATCTTAAAACGCGCCACGGGGCCTGTTTGCACACATGTCACCTGAAGCCCCGCCCCCTCCCTTCACCACTGTGCAAACGCGCCCGTGGCGCGTTTTAAGTCGGGGATTAACTCCCCTTGAATCCTGAGGGTCCCTGGGGTGCAACTAGCCCACCATATACCTCCAAAAAGCGCCATAGAGCTGCGTTGCAGAGAGGTGTAAAAGGGGCGTGGCCTCTGTACACCTCTCTGCAAGGCAGCCCCTGGCGCATACTGGAGGTTCCTGGTGGGCTAGTTGGCCCTCAGGGACCCCCAGTATTCAAGGGGAATTGTCCCCCTCTGCAAACGCGCCAGGGGCGCGTTTGCAGAGTGGTGAAGGAAGGGGGTGGGGCCTACGAGC
The DNA here is from genome assembly GCA_963921515.1 of Calotriton arnoldi. Classification (NCBI taxonomy): domain Eukaryota; kingdom Metazoa; phylum Chordata; class Amphibia; order Caudata; family Salamandridae; genus Calotriton; species Calotriton arnoldi. Next base: position 1,464,592 of record CAWUFW010000899.1, on the reverse strand, counting down.
CCGATCGTTTTTTTTTGTTGTTGTTTTTTTTTCCCCCCTGAAGGGGGGCTGTGTGGCCCCCCTTCCTTTTTCCTATTTTTAGGCCCTGGGGACCCCATCCCCCAGGGCCTTTCCCCTTTTTTTTTAATTAAAATAAAAAAAAAAAAACGGGAAGGGGGCTGCGGGGACCCCCTTCCCTGGGCCTGTATTGGCCCCGGGGACCCCATCCCCCGGGGCATGGCCTCTTTTTTTTTATTTGGAGGGGTGCTGCGTGGCCCCCTCCTCAGGCCATTTAAGGCCCCGGGGCCGGCCTTGCACTTTTTTATTTTTTTTTATTTTTGTTACTTTGGGGAGGGGGGCTGCGTGGCCCCCTCCGTGGCCTCTTATGGCCCCGGGGACCCCATCCCCGGGGCCTGGCCTCTCGTTGGGGACTGTGGGGGTCCCCAAACCCCCACAGTCCCGCCGGCTCCCCGTGTCCTACGGGAGCCGGCATTGCTTTTACACATGGGGAGCAGCTAACATGCTGCTCCCCATGTGGAAAAGCAATCGGCTTTGGATATTGGAAGAGAGAGCAGAGAGGTGTAAAAAGGGGTGTGGCCTCTCTACACGTCTCTGCAACGCAGCCCCCTGGCGCATATTGGAGGTTCCTGGTGGGCTAGTTGGCCCCTAGGGACCCTCAGGATTCAAGGGGACTTAATCCCCCAACTTAAAACGCGCCACGGGGCGCGTTTGCACAGATGTCACCTCAGGCCCCGCCCCTCCCTTCACCATTGTGCAAATATTCTTCTAAAATCATCCGAAATACGAATTCCGATTTACTCACCTGTTATAAGGAGAGACCTCAGTGCTGCATCTTTCAGCCCAGTACTGGTCCTGAAAAGTAATTTTAACCGTACTTACCAGTAACTTGAATTTCCTTCCATAGGATATCATTGCCTGCTTTTTGCTGAAAAAGTTTCTAAGTGTTGATTTTTGAAACATACAAATATTCCTCTAAAATCAGCCGAAATACGAATTCCGATTTACTCACCTGTTATAAGGAGAGACCTCAGTGCTGTATCTTTCAGCCCAGTACTGGTCCTGAAAAGTAATTTTAACCGTACTTACCAGTAACTTGAATTTCCTTCCATAGGCTAACATTGACTGGTTTCACTTGGAAATTCTTCTAAGTGTGGAGTTTTGGAACTTTAAAATATTCCTCTAAAATCAGCCGAAATACGAATTCCGATTTACTCACCTGTTATCAGGAGAGACCTCAGTGCTGCATCTTTCAGCCCAGTACTGATCCTCAAAAGTAATTTTAACCGTACTTACCAGTAACTTGAATTTCCTTCCATAGGATATCATTGCCTGCTTTTTGCTGAAAAAGTTTCTAAGTGTTGATTTTTGAAACATACAAATATTCCTCTAAAATCAGCCGAAATCCGAATTCTGATTTACTCACCTGTTATCAGGAGAGACCTCAGTGCTGCATCTTTCAGCCCAGTACTGGTCCTGAAAAGTAATTTTAACCGTACTTACCGGTAACTTGAATTTCCTTCATAGGCTAACATTGACTGGTTTCACTTGGAAATTCTTCTAAGTGTGGAGTTTTGGAACTTTATAATATTCCTCTAAAATCAACGAAAGTACGAATTCCAATTTACTCACCTGTTATCAGGAGAGAACCCAGTGCTGCATCTTTTAGCCCAGCACTGACCCTGAAAAGTAATTTTAACCGTACTTACCAGTAACTTATATTTTCTTCCATAGGAATCCATTGTCTGGTTTTCAGCAGAAAAGTTTCAAAGTGTCGATTTTCACAAACTACAAATATTCCTAAAAATCGCCTGTATGACTTAAACGCATTCTTTCAACTGTTTACAGGAGATGCACCAGTGCTGGATCCAGGATCCAACACTGAGTAAGAAAAAGTAACGATAACAGTTTTTACCTTCTAAGTGAATTTCCTTCCATAGGATAACATTGGTGATTCTATGAGAAAAAGTTTCTAAGTGGCAACTTTTAAAGTACAATAATATTCCTTAAAAATCACGACTGTAACCAAAACGCTTTTACTCAACTGTTTACAGGAGATGTCCCAGGACTGAATCTAGGATCCAGTCCTGTGGTTAGAAAAAGTAATCCATAAAGTAACTAATTGCATTTAACTAGAAATTCACATTGAGCTGAATGTTGCATTGTGTTTGAAAATGTGTTGCCCATTGCAACAACTGTAACTACTGTACTTAAAAGTCTATTGCCTATGTGCAAAGTATTTAAACTAAAGTAATTCATTCTGAGAAAGTATTTTTTGTAATGTAATGTATAATGTAATTACAATGTAATTTAAAAAATTAAAATATGTAAAAAAAATTGTTTCTAAAAATGTAGTAAATCAGTATGAAAAAAATTTAGGGGGGCGTGGCTTGACGCCGATGTAGGACGCAGCAGACCTCGGGACTCCTCCGTGGCCTCCCTTCCTTAACGAATATCCTGACATCCTGGGGCGGCCCTTGCCCCTTGAGCCCGCAGCGGAATACTTCTGGCATCACTGGCGAGGATTTGGGGGCGCTAGCTGTCCGCGCCTTGCAGGGAGAGCTGAGTTCTGCGCTGCCGGGCGATCCCCGAGCGGAGCTCTCCCAGGATGGCGGCTGCGGCCGGTGCCGGAGACCTCTGGGGCGTCTGAGAACGGAGGCAGGAGGTGAGGCGGCTGCGGTCCCTGGACGCCGATGCGTTCCCTGCGACTGGGCTGCTGACCGAGCCCTGCCCTGCCGAGCCTGTGACGAGGGGGAGACCGGGAGAGGGAAGGAATCGGCGAAGGATCTTCCTGCGTGTGCCTGGCCCTAAGATGGCGGCCCCGGGCGCTACGAGCACACGCAGAGGGTGAGGAGCCCTGCGGGCCTAGCGAGTGGTTGGGGGGACCTCGCTGCTGGTGAGGCGGTCCGTGCTGTGCAGCTGATTAGACCCCACCACGACACCGGAAGATCACTGGGAGCAGGTGGAAGGGGCGAGAGACACTGAGACACTGCGGCCCATGCACACAGAAGAGGGAGGTGGGCGAATAGGAGAGCCCCCATTCGGAGTGAGGGGTCGGGAGTGTGAACCCTGAGTGTGAAGGGGCTCTGCTACTGGTGAGGCTGCGCCTCGAGTGCTGGGACCGGCTGGCTCCCACCTTTGCGGCTGGCGCCGACGAGAACGCGAGTTAAGGTCGCAGAGGAGCTGCGACGAACGGCTCGCGGGAGGTGGTGTCCCCGAGTGGAGTGCGAATGGTGTCTGCAGGGCCTTCGCATGATTGAGACGAGGTGGATGAATGGCCTGAAGATGCGTGAGGCCTAGGGGGATCCTGACAGACGTCGGACACTGTGGGCCTGGTGACTGGTGAGGCCCTGAGCCGACTGACCCGCACGCTCACGGGGGAGTTGAGCCCGAGATTCCTTGCCACATTGGGGGCCGTTGCGGAGACCTCGGGACCGAGGCTGAGCACGACCGTCGAGGGAGGTGGAACTGGCCACTGAGCGAGGAGCTTGGTCACACACGTGGCGCCTGGAATAACTCGCTGCCCCCTGCTGAGAAGCCGCGATGGGCCGCACATCCAGACGAAAGGGGTTCGAGGTCCTGCGGCTAGATGACCCAGACCGTCACACGGATGAGGAGGACAGCGCGACGGGGGACGCGAGGAGAGAACATCAGAAGATCCCACCCTGGCTGATATCATGAAGGCCATCACATCCTCGAGAACAGCCCTAGAGGCCAAAATTGATGCCATAGGAACTGACCTCGCCCTACTAAAAGATGACCACCGCAAACTTAAAGAGCGAGTGATGACTAACGAGAATGCTGTGAAGGATATTCCGGACAAAGTGACCACCTTACAGCATGCCCTGAACGCGATGGAAACTAGAGTAAAGGTGCTGGAGATGAGGGCCGAGGATAGCGAAGGCCGGTCCCGACGGAACAACCTTCGTATAGTGGGGTTCCGGAACGAGAGGAAGGGGCCGATGCTGTCAAGTATCTGGAATCCTGGCTCCGAACGGCGGTGGCCCCGGAGGGTCTCTCCCCTTTTATGCCCTGGAGCGAGCCCACAGGGTACCGGCCAGACCGCCCAAGCCTGGCGCTCCCCGCGCCCGTTTGTGGTGCGGCTACTACACTACCGGGACCGGGATCATCTTCTGCAGCAGGCCAGGGAGAAGCAGTCCCTCCAGATAGGGAACAGCAAGGTGATGATCTTCCCCGACTATACTAGGGAAGTGCAAAGACAACGTTCTTCCTTTTTGGCTGTCAAACGTAAACTTCGCCAATTGCATCTCCCCTACGCGGTGCTGTTCCCGGCTCGGCTCCGAGTGACCGCAGACGCGGAGACACGTTTCTTCCATACCCCGCAGGATGCTTGGGACTGGCTGGACGCGCGGGCGAGGGTGGGCCGCGCTCTCCAGCTCTGGATTCGCCGCGTCGACGGCAGTCTCCTACTTTGGCTCCTCGGAGGTCCCCGGCGCCTGCGGGTCGGAGTCAAGAGCGCTCTAGAGCGGTTAGGGCGGTGGCGGAGATCAGTCGGGGCTCGGTGAGCCCAGCCAGCATTGTCACAGACCCAGATATGGCGGGATCCGGGAGCTCAGGGACAAGCAGTGTTCCGGGGACCCTGGACGCAGACCTCCCGGATGTTACTCCGCAGACGGCGGACGGCATGTTTGGCTGAGTGCACCACATGTACTATATTGAGGGGATAGCGCGCAGCTATTGGCTGATGTTTTCCATTATATATGTGGACTTGCGGCTAGTTGATGATGTCTCCATACTTTGAGGTCTCCCATGAGTACTATGGACATGGGAGGGAGAGCCGGGAGGGTCCTGGGTCTGGCGGGGTTGGTCTGCGTTCTGCCGCCTCGATGACTTGTTGCTTGAGTGCTTTTGTTTGGATAGGGACTTGTTTGTGTGCGCCTGTCCTGGGGAGTGGGAGTTGGGGTTTGTTTTTTATTGGGGAACATCGGGTCGGGGTCAGGCATGTCGCTCTACGGGGTGGGTATCGAGAAGGTCAGGGGATTGAGCCATGGGTTCCGCCGTAGGTATCAAATGTATAACCTGGAACGTTAGGGGATGCACACTATGACTCGCCGACACAGAATACATGCTTACCTGGTGAGAAGGGGGATACAAATCGCATTATTGCAGGAAACTCATTTGACACAGAAGGAGGGAGAGGCGTTGCAACGTCGCTGGAGAGGTCAGGTGTTCCACACCACGTACTCGGCGTTTGCCAGGGGGGCCTTAATTTGGGTGAGGGCGGGGATCCCCTTTCAATGTGTCCAACAAATCATAGACCCGGGGGGCCGGTATGTGGTGGTGACGGGACGGCTAGATGGTCGAGACATCACAATAGGGAGTGTATATGCCCCCAACATAGATCAGCCCTCATTCCTAGTGCAACTTTCACAGACATTGGCGCAACAGTTGACTGGGGCGGTGCTACTGGGGGAGACTTCAACAGCATTGTCGATACTGATCTGGACCGCTCGCATCCGCCGCTCCCTGACGCTCCAGCCCACAGGGTCGCAGAGGCCAGACGAGACTGGCAACAACACTGGGGACTGATGGACACCTGGAGGGTACACCACCCGCTGGACCGGGACTACTCCTACTTTTCGGGTTTACATGAACTCCACGTGCGCTTAGACTATATTCTCTGCTCCCCGGATGTACATGCTATGGTTACTCTGAGTGAATACTTAGCTCGTACGGTGTCTGACCACAATCCCCTGCTAATATCCATGCACTGGGTGAGAACTAGGCCCTCGATTCCCACCTGGCGACTTCGGCCGGAGGTGTTGGAGGATCAGGTGTTCCGGTCGACCATAGCTACGGCCATAGAGGACTACTTCCTACATAACACTGGTACAACTAACAGCCCCCATAAGGAGTGGGACGCTTTCAATCAGGTTATCAGGGGTCGCTGTATAGGAGAGGCGGTGGGAGTGCGGAGGGTCCTCAAGGATGAGGTGTTGGCGGCAGAACAACGGCTCCGGTGCGCGGAAAGGGATAGGCCCGAAAGAGTAGACAGACAGGCAGATCTTCTGGAGGCCAAGGAGGCCCTGGCAATACAGGTAGAACGGCTGAGATGCTTCGATTATAGGGCATACACGGCTCGGGCGCATGCGGAGAGAGACAAATCTGGGCGCTTCTGGCCTGGTTGGCCAACCCGGCACGCAGGGGTCAGTGATCTTAGAAATTCGGGGACCCGATGGTTTGAGCCATTATGGCCAACAGGACATAAACACCCAGTTCCTGGATTACTACACCTCCTTGTATCGGAGCCAGTTAGAGGCGGGGGCAGCAGAGGATGCGGGATTCCTAGATGCTATCGCTCTGCCTCAGATTGGTGCAGATGCAGCGAAGATCCTGGGTCGGGACGTTGAGCTAGGTGAGATTAGGAAAGCCATAAAACACATGGCCAGGAACAAAACTCCCGGCACGGATGGCCTCCCGGTTGAGTTTTACTCTGCTTACTCGGACACCCTCTCCCCTCGTCTGATGGCTCTATACAATAGGTCAAGGAGGGATGGGTGTTTGCCGGACTCGACAAAGGAAGCAGTAATCATACCGCTCCTGAAACCGGATAAGCCGCCCTGGGACCGCACAGCCTATCGCCCTTTGGCCATGCTCAATTTAGATTACAAAATACTGAGCTCTGTCTTGGCCGATCGTCTGTTGATCCATATGACGACGCTTATTCATATGGACCAGTCGGGGTTTATCCCGTCCCGCAACACTGCCATGAATATACGGCGGCTGTTTCGCCTGTTAGACGCGACCACCTATGATAAGGAGGAGGCATGTATCTTATCGATTGATATGGAAAAAGCCTTCGATAGCCTTGAGTGGCCATATCTTTTTCTAGGGTACTGAGAGCGTTTGGGCTGGGAGAGGACTTTGTGGCGTGGACGGCAATTCTATACAGGAGCTCCACTGCCAGGGTACGCACGGGAGGAGTGATTTCAGAAGCTTGTGCAGTGGGTAGAGGCACGAGGCAGGGTTGCCCGCTGTCTCCCCTGTTGTTTGCGCTGGCGGTGGAGCCTCTGGCAGTGCACGCAAGATCGGGGCACTACTACCGGGGAGTGGATGTGGGGAACCGAACTCAATTCATAGCACTATATGCAGATGATCTGTTACTGTTTCTTGCCAACCCGGCGGACGACCTGCAGGGTGCCAGGGACCTGTTGTACAGGCTGGGAAGGGTCGCGGGCCTTAGGGTCAACTGGAGCAAGACTTGCTTGTTCCCCACGCGGGCCGGAAGGAATGCTCCCCGAATGTGCTGGATGTGAGGTGGGAAAGCAGGTGCCTGCCATACTTGGGGGTTCGCGTATATCACGCGGCTGCAGATGTGTTGGATGGTAACATAGGTCGGGCGATACGGAACACCAGGAGTAGCTTTGATTTTTGGGGGACCCTTCCTCTCTCGATAGCGGGACGGGTGGCGCTCCTGAAAATGGTCACACTGCCGCGATTGCTTTATTACTTTGGCGCGCTGCCACTGTGGATCCCGAGGAAATTTTTACTCTTCTCAACACCATGATCACGGGATTTCTATGGGGTACTGGGAGGCGCAGAGTAGCACTTATCACCATGATGAGGCCTAGGGGAGAGGGAGGGTTTGCTGTGCCGGATCTAGAGGCCTACTATCACGCAGCCCAAATACAATGGTTCACGAAGTGGATGGCTGGACGGCTTAGTGATGAGGGTGTTGAGACCACAGACCCGACCCTGCCTCAACTTGCTCGTGTGCTGATGCGGCTTCCACTGCGTGGGCGGGGGCCCAGGAGGACCTGTGGGCAATGCGCAGGTGTTGGAATCGGGTGATCCGGAGGGCCTCACGGGGACCCCCGTATGCGCCCGAGATTCCATTGCTGCTTTGCGAGACACTGCCACATGGGGGGACTGGCGAGGGTTGCGGGCTTGGAGGGAGGCGGGCATCTCCGCCATAGGAGACCTTTATGAAGACAACACCCTCCTACCCTTCAATGATTTGCTAGAGCGGTATGACATACCTAGGGGGACTTCCTTCTGCACGCTTCCCTAACGGCAGCCATTCGTAAGCATTGGCAGATGGGGATCGCAGAACCAGCGATCTCCCTGCCTTGCCAGTATGTGGTGACCGCGGCTGGGACGGTCAAGGCAGTGACTTGCCTCTATAGGCGACTTACTCAGGAGTTGCGACGCCCTCTAGATAGCCTACGCTTTAAATGGGAGATAGATCTTGGTGTGCCCATCGAAGAGAAACCATGGGAAGCGTTGGTAGAAAGAGCATGGAAAACCTCCAGGAACGCGAGGTTCCAATTAATACACTTCTTTGTCCTTCACCGTGCATACCTCACTCCTCAAAAAATTAACAAATATTTTGGGACCCGCGCGGTTTGCCCGAGATGCAATCTAGACAATGCTGAGTTTTTACACATGCTCTGGGCCTGCCCATCACTCCTGGGGTTTTGGAGGGAGATACTGACCAGACTGAATGGCATAACGGACCGGGAGATCGAGCTGACGCCGGGGACTTGTCTGTTACACTGGTTTCCTCACACTGCCAAGAACAAGATCACCAGTAAATTTATCGATCTGGGACTAGTATTGGCCAAGCGAGAAATTACCTGTCATTGGAAGGCGAGCACCCCCAAGTACCTTGAGGTGGACGCGGGAGCTTATAAAGTGGGCGGATAGTGAGGGTACCTTTCGGCTCCAAATGGCACACAGAACGGGTAACGACAAGACATTGGAGGCCGCAATGGCGTGGGTGGCGTTGGTGGAGGAGCTCAAGCACCCGAGTGAGGATGATGACGAACCCTCAGTCGACTGAGCAGGGTAATACGGGGGGTCTGACATCCTGCCCCAACCAAACTTCCTCCGGGCCCTCTAGCGGGCTGGCGGATAAAATTTCCACGCGTGAGTGTGCTTCCACTTTTTAGCCTGTCCCTACTGAGCAGATACTGGGGTATTAGACTACCTGACAGACGGACTCTGTCTTTCCACGGGAGTTCCCATGGGTGAGCGACATGCCTGAGGGGAGGGATAGGGGGGGAGAGTTGCGGGAAAGGGAGGGAGACTGCGAGGGTGGGTGGATGGGTATTGTTTTTGCATTTCTTACTGCGTTTCCTGTGGGCCTCACCGGAGTTGGCTTGAAGGATGTGAAATATTTATTGCGGGGACGTGGGATATGATTTATTAGCAGATTCTGGTTGAGTTGACAGACATTACCACCAATGTTTGCTATTTATGTGGGCTGCCCAAAACAGAGGTAAATGAGGCACGCTACGGCAAAAGCCGACGTATCGGGGTGGATGGCTTACTGTCTGAACGTTGACATCCAGTGTGCAGTTATCAATGTATGCTCACTGTCCCCGTACAGTGATTGTTTGAGTTGTAACGTCAACTGAATAAAATTTGTTTACAAAAAAAAATCAGTATGAAAAAAATTTATATAACAATTAATACATTTAAAAATTGTCATTTACAAAACCTTTGAAATTCACTGAAAAAACCGCAGGTTTCAGACATGTTATAGTTACAAATTAGCATTTAAAAAACCTCTGAAATTCACTGAAAAAACCATAGGTTTCAGGGACGTTATAGTTACAAATTAGCATTTAAAAAACCTTTGAAATTCACTGAAAAAACCATAGGTTTTAGGGACAGTTATAGTTAGTTGGACATTGCACTCGTACAAAACCCGTGAAATTCCCCCATTATAGTTAGTCCAGCTAACTATAACTCGCGCCCCCGCAATGCACTGCTGATGACGTCACATATTACATCACTCATGACATGGTCAGTAACATCACTGATGACATCACTGATGACATCTCAAATGACATCACTGATGACATCATCCATGTGATAATTTCATGCATCTTCTCACACCCTAATATAACCTTTGATACACCCACTCTAAATTACAGACTGCCATTCGCAAAACCATAGACACTCCAACACCAATAACTACATACCCACTCACTGATTCTTAGGTCTACGCACACATCCACTCACTCACCCGTACAGTCACTCATACTTACGGTCACTCAGTACAGGACTATCATATACACTCATACTCCTATATAGACACTCAAACACCGCCACTCATCCATAGAGGTACTCACACACCTAGTCAGTCATGCAAATAATTAAACACACTACCATTTACTCACCTATACAGTTATACACACACCAGCTCACTTACTCATACAAATACTAGCACATTCTTACGCTCTTATACAATCACTGATACAAGCACACACTCATCCATACAGCCACTATCACAATCACTCACTCTAAGCTTATAGCTATTTATATACTCCAACACACATATATACTGCCTTTCACATATGTAGTTACTCACACATGTACCACTGGGACATACATTCACTCACTAACACACTCTTACACACACTTACCCACCCATACAGTCTATCACAGATGCACTCTTGAAACCATCCACCCAGTGAATCACCCACTCACACATCTATGCACAGAGTTGCACACACCCTCCCACACAAACACTCAGGCACCCATACAGATACTCACACAAGCATTCAATAACTCATATAGACACTCATGTAGCTATTCACAAACACATGCAGCCACTTACACAGCAACAGATAGACGGATACAGACATTCACCCAGTTTAGTCACTAACCCATGCATTCAGTAAGATACGTTAAATCACTCACTTATACAGTCAGTCACGCACCTACTAAATCATCCATACAGACACTTACACACCCACTCATTCTTCAATACGTCTTTTCCTATATATATTAAAAATATTTAAACTTTACAGAAACACACAGTCACTGGATGATGTCATCAGTGATGTCATTTGAGATGTCATCAGTGATGTCATCAGTGATGTCACTGACCATGTCATGAGTGATGTAATATGTGATGTCATCAGCAGTGCATTGCGGGCGCGAGTTATAGTTAGCTGGACTAACTATAACAGGGGAATTTCACGGGTTTTGTACGAGTGCAATGTCCAACTAACTATAACTGTCCCTAAAACCTATGGTTTTTTCAGTGAATTTCAAAGGTTTTTTAAATGCTATATATATATATATATATCTTCTCCTGTAGAAGGCAGAAGCCGAAACGCGTCGGCCTGGGATTAAAGCACTAATATGCAGAATTTGTGAATATTCAATGAAGACTTAATCATTAATTAAACAAGCATTTGCAATGCAATAGGTCTCGCATTAACACAAATTTGACCTATTGGCATTGTAAATGACAATGCCTTTATTTATGTTTCGGTTTTTAAAACATAAATAAAAGGCATTGTCATTTACAATGCCATTAACTTAAACTTGCGTAAATGCGAGACCTACTGCATTGCAAATGCTTGTTTACAAAGCAAAAGGAAATGGGATAAGTTGTCTAGCCCTCCAAGGCTACAGTTGCAATATCCAGAACCAGCAGAAAGCCTGTGTGTAGGAGGCTGGCTTAGTATATGGTGCTCACTTATGTAAGTGTAGCACCCTGCACTAATCCAGATAACCATTATGGTGATTTTAATGGTCTTAAACAACCTTGGAAGGCTTTTAAGTGGTAGCTGTGGAGAGCAGACGTCAGGCTTAGTCCAGAAGGAGTGTAAAGCAGCTTCTTTTACCAGTACTTAATCTTATGGTAGAGGTTAAGTGAAAAAGAATCACACAGTGTAGTTATAAAAATATGTATTTATTACAAACACTCACTAACACATTACAATATCTCCTATCCGGAGATATAACCACAATACACACAATACTTTGAAAATAAAACACGTAAGTAACACAAATACAGGGGGAGACCAAACCATATACTAAAATAGTGGAATGCGAACCACGATCTAAGTCTAGAATCGATCCAGAAGACGTAGAGGAGCCAGGGACCGGAGGAATCACCTAAGATGAGTTTCTAGGAACCCTACTGAGGCAGTGTGCATAGTGAGAACACAACTGCGTGCTCAAGGCAAGTCAATGGGTAAGTCGCGGTTGCAGTTTTATAAAAAAAGGACCCTTGCCAGCGGACCCTGAAGACACCCCGTGAAAGATGGAAGGTTGGATAGTCACCCCACCAGTGGGTACCCCAGGAACCAGGATACCTACACCAGGCAAGCCTGATGCATAGGTGCGAATTGACGTCGGAAACAGCCTTAGACCACAATGGAGGACTTCAGCAAAGATGCTGCTGGTGAAGAAGGTGAAAGAGTCCGGTGGAACCCAAAGGTTGATTCAAGATGTACCTGCAAGCAGAGGGGACAGAGTTTATGCCACTCAGGAGTGACTAAGAGGCATGGAAGACGAATTCCCACCAATGTCGGGGATCCAGGAGAGTTGACAGTGCCCTTGAAGTTGCAGCTGTGCGGAGCAGGCGATGCTGTAGAAGACCATGAGCCATTCACAAGCTGTCCCATGTCGGAAGCCAAGAGCCAAGGGGTCAGTGTCCGGCAGGAGCACCAACCTGCCTTGGCAACGGCCACCAACATAGTCGTTGAAGAAGGTGCAGTGTCGGGACCAGCATGGTCCAAATGACTCACCAAGAGCAGATTAGTCAGAACAGGCCCTGAGTAAGGAGGGGAGCCCACTGGAGCCAAAGAAGACCCTCGAGAGGACCCATGGGCCGAAGGCACAGGAGTCGCAAGAGGACCTCGAGCAGTTCACTAAAGGATGAAGGCCCACGGTGCAAAGGATGCGGTGCAGATCTTGGCTGCAGGAGATGCTTGAGGCTGGAGCTTCTTGGAGCCTGAAGATCTCTGGAGGAGAGAGTCAACAAGCCTTGGCAATGGCAAGTCGACGCAGTGCACAGGTGTACTGCTCCAGCAGTTCCGACAAGGGGTACTGGCTTCAACCTTGCTGTGAAGAAAGTGCAGGCCTCAAGGGAGTTGCAGAACCACCACCTGTAATGCTGAACCTTTCGTAGTCATTAGGATCTCAGGAAGAGCAGACCGGTCAGCTTCATTGTGGTGCCTGCAGATGCAGGGGAGTGACTCCTTCACTCCAAGGGAGATTTCTTCGGGTGTCTTGGATGTCCACAGGCCTTGTGAAGAACCTGTATGGAGCACAGGCCCACACATTGCAGAAGACTGGTGGGACGACAAGACCAGGAGCAGTAGGAGTCTTCCCAGTTGCAGTCTCGGTTCCCAAAGCGAAGTTCCAAGTGCCCAGATGGTTGAAGTTGAAGTGGTTTCGGATCTGAATCTTGTCCTATGAAAAATCTAGTGACCCACCCACAGGTAAGCCCTTAAGTACCCTAAGGAAAGGGTTGGGATGATTCAGGGGTCCCTCTCATGTCCTTTGTCCAGTTTCATGCCAGAGCAGGAGCCAATGGCTCTCTGAACTGGTTTCAACAGGAGTATGCAAGGAGGGAACCAAATGTGCCCTTCAAGTCCTGTCAGGGATGTGGTCACACCGCCCGTGACAGGAAACCTATTGTCATGCCTTCCCCTGCTCGAGTTTGGCTCAGCAGGAGGGCAGAATTGTGTCTCTGGTCAGCAGCAGCCATAGTTTGCTGTCCGGTTCTAGAAGACTGGTAACAGGAGCACTGAGGGCCTCCCGGAGTACCATTACAGTCAACACCACCACAGGGTTCATTACAGCCAGTTTAGAGATAGCCATCGTGTAATGACACATGGCCATTCTATATAACGTAATGGCTGATGCATTTACAATCCGGAAGAAGGGACTCCGAAGGTTGTAGGGGTGCCCTGCTCATACAGGGGCACCCTCACACTCATAACCGGGGACCCTGCCTTCAGGATTGAAAGGCCTGCCTTAGGGGTGACTTATAGGTTTTATGTGTAGTGACCTCTGCTATAAGGAAACTTATATCTGTCGTAAGTGGTGGTAGCACCAGCTTACACAGGCGTCAATGGCAGGCTTGTAGTCACAATTTGTGTGGTCGCCCATGGGTGGCATAATACATGCTTTAGCCCATGGGGGAATCCCAGGTGTACCTATGCCCTGGGTACCTTAGTACCATATACTAGGGACTTACAAGGTTACGTCAGTAGCCAATCTGGGGTGTACCTAAGTACTCACCGTGTCCAATTTAGGGAAGAAACACAGAGATTGGGGTCCTGATTAGCAGGATACCAGTCAGACTAGTCAGTAAAACATAGCAACGCCAGGCAAAAAGTGGGGTTAACTATGCAGAAGGATGCTACCTTCATACATAACCCCCCCCCAAATGAAAGGAGATAAGGCTAACCTTGCCCAGTTGAGTCTTTATATCCTAAGTGGCCATATAAGGAAGGTAATGCCCTGGCATTGATACTCCCTATGTTATGGTCCAATGAGAAGTTCCTCCCCTGGAGGGGCTTGGAACCTCTCAAAAGTTTGGGGTGTCTACCTGTTAGCTGTTTGTGTCAAGAGAGGGGTTTGTTCTGTGTCTGAATTGGGAAGTGAGGCCCTAACAGGGTTGGACTCAACATCTCAGAGCACTGGCCACAACAGAGGCCTTCCTCTCTATGACTGACCTGTACTTATCCCTAGGGGTCAACCTTTTGTTGCTTACAGATTTTGGTTGATCCTGTCTGGCTGGAACAATGTAGGGCCAGTGCACATTTGGGACAGCCTTGTTGCAGGTCTTACTTTGCCCAACAGAGTCCAGTTGCGAGATGTCACTTGCTAAGTGTAAGGGGGATCCCTCAGATTGCTGAGGGTTATCCACCTGGCAATTACTACTAGGCTGGGGTCCCTAAGCTGTGGATGAGGGGATTCCTCTTGGCAGTGAGCCCTGTGGGGTTCACTGACATCCCTTTCCTCTGCAGCACTAGGCTGACTGAAGCCTGGCAGAGAGGGGCATGATACCTGCTCCAGACTAGGTAACTCCTTGGAAGGTTCCCCTGCCCTTAGTGGATCTGGCAGGACAGGCCTGACCTCCTCTGGGGCAGTTTCTTCACAAGGGGTAGGATCAGTTCCATGAGGCAGCTGACCCTCACCTAAGGTCTGGGGGGAGAAAGACTTTTCTTCCTCCCTTTTGCTCTCTGTTGGAGCAGGATGGGCCATTCTTTCAGGCTCTACTGCTTCTGGATTTCCCTGTAGTTGAACTGGGGCCCTAAGGGTCACTTCAACCTGCTCAGGGAGGCCTTACATTTCTAGATGGACCTTCAGATTTACTTTAGCCCAGGCTGAAGTTTCTAGATCATTGCCAAAGAGGCAATCTACAGGTAGGTTTAGGGACACTGCAACCCTTTTAGGGCCAGTGACCCCTCCCCAGCTGAGATTGACGATGGCCATGGGATGATCTGTCCTAACACCATCAGTGTTGGTCACCTGATACATGTACCCAGGTAAGAGCTGAAGTGGGGACATCAGTTTTCCTGTCACCATGGTGACACTAGCCCCTGTGTCCCTACAGGCTATAGCTTTCTGACCATTAATCAGAGCCTCTTGTCTGTACTTGCCCAAGGTATTGGGACTTACAGTAAAAGTGGCAAAACCCATGCCACCATCACAGATTAAGGTGGCCTGTGTGGGGGATCTGGCTAGACCAGTATCCACATCAGTACTCCATGAAAACCCAACTAAACTTTTGGGTGCCCTACTACCACCTGGAGGGCTACTACTTGGGGCACAAAGGGGTGTAGTAGTAGTGGTATTCTTATTGCTGGCCTAGGGGCAATTGGAGGTTCATTTCTTGTGGCCTTTCTCTTTGCAGATATAGCAATAAGGTTTTTTTCCAGGTAAAGAAGGATTTTGGGACCCACCCCCAGAGGAAGACGTTTGGGGACCTTCAGAAGACTTCCCTTTAGACGTATCCCCCCCCCCTTTCTCTTGGGCTTTGGAAGAATCCTTCTTCTGGTCACCACCACCTCCATGGTTTGTTCTGCTTAACCCTGGCGAAGAGCCATTTATATGCCTTCTTTCCCAATTCTTGGGGAGAGGTCACATCAGAGTCCACCAGGTACTGGTGCAGTAGTTGGTTCTGACAATTATTAAGGATGCGCTCCCTCATCAACAAATTGTACAACCCTCATAGTCCTGTACCTTGCTCCCATGAAGCCAGTCTTCCAGAGCCTTAATAGCAATGTCAATCAAATCTACCCAGTCATGGGTGTGTGCCTTCTGGGTGTCTCTGAACTTAATTCTGTATTGCTTAGTGGTTAAGCAAAACCCATCTATGAGTGCACTCTACAGGACTGAATAATTGTCAGCATCCTCTTCTCTAACAATGCGGAGCTTGTCTCTACCTTTGTTAGCAAAGGAGAGCCAGAGGATAGCTGCCAGGGTCTTCTGAACTTTACAGGCCCTCTCCAAGGCAGTGATCCATTTATGGACATCATCTCCCTCCTGGTAAGGAGGGACTATCCTGCTCAGGTTCCTAGTGTCAACGGATGTTTTACTGATTCTAGGCACACTATTGCTGCCACCATGGGACTCTAGTCCCAAATTCTTCCTAGCCCTCAGAACTTCCGGGGTCTCTTTATCAAGGGCCAACTGTTCTTGCCTGAGCCTGAGTCTAACTCTCTCAAGTTTGATCAGGTGGTATTCCCTCTCTAAAGAGTCCTCCCTCTTGCTAGAAATGGAGGTCCCTATGGAATGATCTGAAGCTTTGGACTCGTAGAGGGGGACCTAGACCTCCTCTGCCTACTCTGAACCCTCCCAGGAGGAAACAAGGGGGACCTATTTCTAGGGACACCCTCTGTGCTATCTGCACTATTCCCTGGGAGATCAGAGTTCCCCAAGGTGGAGTCATCAGACTCCT
Organism: Calotriton arnoldi; assembly: GCA_963921515.1. NCBI lineage: Eukaryota > Metazoa > Chordata > Amphibia > Caudata > Salamandridae > Calotriton > Calotriton arnoldi. The sequence continues at coordinate 1,447,911 of CAWUFW010000899.1, read as the reverse complement.
CTTGGTGATGCTAAGAATTAGGGCCACTAGGGGTAACCCCTCCTGACCCATCTTCTGGAGCATCCCCACCCACTTTGTCCTGAACCTCTGACCTATCAAGCATCTGGAGATCATCTATCATAAGCAGCTCTAAGAGATGCTTAGTGGTTGGGTTGCTACCTGTCTTTAATTTCCTAGAAGTACACAGGGTCGTTAGTTCCTGGAACTTAAGAACACTGTATCTAGCAGACTGGGCCCCATTGAGGTCGAATACTAAAAACATGTGGTCTAGGTGTAGTGTAGTGTTGCACCTACCTACCCTAGTGGAAACTAAACTCCCTAAAATTGGAGAAAGGGTTGTACTAGACCCTTAACAACCAATCTAAAAGTTCAGTAGAACTTACTTAGTCTATAAAATGTTATATGTGCCTAATGCTAGTGATGGTTTTTCAATTAATCCACACCTAGATTTAGCTGGTAAAACAATGCAGGCTTGAATCCCAACCGCTGCACACCAATGTAGGAGGCTGGCTTAGTGTATGGTGCTCACTTATGTAAGTGTAGCACCCTGCACTAATCCAGACAACCCTTATGGTGATTTTAGTGGTCTTAAACAACCTTAGAAAGCTCTCTAAGTGGTAGCTGTGGAGAGCAGACTTCAGGCTTAGTCCAGAAGGAGTGTAAAGCAGCTTGTTTGACCAGTACTTAATCTTATGGTATAGGTTAAGTGAAAAAGAACCACACAGTGTAGTTATAAAAATATGTATTTATTATAAACATTCACTAACACATTTCAATATCTCCTACCCGGAGATATAACCACAATACACACAATACTTTGGAAATAGGACACGTAAGTAGCACAAATACACAGTGGTCTCCAGGGGGAGACCAAACCATATAATAAAATTGTGGAATACGAACCATGATCTAAGTCTAGAATGGACCCAGAAGAGCCTGGGACCCAAGGAACCACCCAAGGTGAATATCTAGGAACCCCACGGAGGCTGTGTGCAGAGTGGAAACACAACCGCGTGCTCAATTCAAGTCAATGGGTAAGTTGGGGTTGCAGTTTTAAAGAAAAAGGACCCTTCCCAGCAGACCCTGAAGACACCCCGTGGAAGATGGAAGGTTGGAGAGTCACCCCATCCGTCAATATCCCAGGAACCAGGATACATATACCAGGGAAGCCAGTTGCATAGGTGTGAAGCGACATCGGAACCGCCGTAGACCACAATGGAGGACTTCAGCAAAGATGCTACTGGCAAAGAAGGTGAAAGAGTCCTGTGGAACCCAAAGGTGAATTCAAGATGAGCGGTACCTGCGAGCAGAGGGGACAGAGTCTATGCCACTCAGGAGTGACTAGGAGGCACGGAAGACGAATGCCCACCGATGTCGGGGATGCAGGAGAGTTGACGGTGCCCTTGAAGTTGCAGCTGTGCGGACCAGGCGATGCTGTAGAAGACCAGGAGCCGTTCACGAGCAGTCCCACATAGGATGCCAAGAACCAAGGGGTCAGTGTCCGGCAGGGGCACCAACCAGCCATGGCAACGGCCACCAACGTAATCATTGAAGAAGGTGCAGTGTCAGGATCAGCAAGGTCCAAGTGACTCACCACGAGCAGGTAAGTCAGAGCAGGACCCAGCAAACAGGGGAGCCCACTGGAGCCAAAGAAGACCCTCGAGAGGACCCACGGGCCGAAGGCAGAGGAGTCGCAAGAGGACCTCGAGCAGCTCACCAAAGGATGAAGGCCCACAGTGCAAAGGATGCGGTGCAGGCGAGGATCTTGGCTGCAGGAGATGCTTGAGGCTGGAGCTTCTTGGAGCCCGAAGATCTCTGGAGGAGCGAGTCAACAAGCCTTGGCAAAGGCAGGTCGACGCGGTGCACAGGGGTACTGCTCCATCAGTTCTGACCAGGGATACTGGCTTCAAACTTACTGTGAAGACAGTGCAGGCCTAGAGGGAGTTGCAGAACCACCACCTGTGTTGCTGAACCTTTTATATGAGCTCATATACAAACGGAGAGCCTTGTGGATGGTCCATATTTGTGCCCAGAAGGCGGCCATAATGTTATGTGTGTCTACCCAACCTTGGAGGCGGCTGAATAGAACTTTCCCCAGGACTTTGCCTTCCCCATCTAAGAGCGAGATCGGGTAATAATTGGAGGCACTACCCTGATTACCCTTCTTATGGAATGGTACTATAATGATGGAGCACTATGAGTGGTGTACGGCGTTGCCATCGAGCTCCGGATAATACACTTTAGCAAGCACACTGGTCCACAAGTCGGGTTCCTCGCGATAAATATCTATAGGCACAAAGTCTGACCCAGGTGCCTTGTGCTTCTTCATAACCTTCATTGCTCTTTCCACCTCTGGTACAAAGATGTCAATTGCACACGACCCTGTACAAAGATCATCTTGCTCCGGTTGGGCGCCATATGGGCCTATGGGGTTAACGCTACATAGGGAACTGAAGTGACTGATCCACGTAAGTGGGCCAATATGAGTTTTTACAATATTTACTGCACCCTTTTCCACCCACGTTACCAGTTCCTAAAATCTTCTGATGTTTTTTGCTGTGCGAGGCCTCACTTATTTCCGCCCATAATGCCAATTGATGTAGTGATTTCTTAGATTTTAGAAGGCGTTTATACTCGCCCGTGCACTCACGACATACCAGTTTGCTCTAGGGGATATAGTGTCGACGCACTAGGGTGATTTAGACAGCTCTCTTCATCCTAGAACATTCTTGTTCATGCCAGATGACCACTGCATACTGTCTCCCTCTATTAGAGCTGACAGTTTTAGGACCAATGGACAGAGCCTACAACTCATTTGCCACTCCATCATAAGCTGCTAAGATTTCCCCATCACCATACAGAGGGTTCAGGATTTTGGCGCCATACCTGGCTATTATGCATTCTAGTAGGGGAAGTTCAAGTAATTACTTATCATTACTCCACCTTATTCTCCTCCTGCTATTAGTTGGGGAGATCACATGCTCATATGCACCCTTCCCTTGGATTTTTTGCAATGGCGCACCACATTGAATACAGCTTCAGACAGAGTGCCACAGGGTAGTGATTGCGTCCCACTCTTTTGACAACTGTCATGTCATGTACACATTCCCACCCCTCCGTATTGACTATAATATAGTCAATTAGTGACTGCCTTCTCCAATTATCAAAAGTTACCATAGCAGTGCTATCTTAGTGGGTGTGACCATTAATGAAGCGCAGCTTGTAGCTTATCAGAAAGTCAGAAAATGCATCACCCTTTTTGATAGATTTAAAATTACTCATGGCTGTTTCAGGGATACCTAGGCAACGGTCTTCTAATTGGACCTCGCTGTTATTGATAGCATCGGATGGTTGTGTGTTGAAATCTCTGCAAATCAATAGCAAATACTTCCCCCCTTTACCCTCCTCTATCGATTTGCAGTTGGCCACATCCTCCTTGACACTGACAATGCAAGAGACAAAGTTTCCCCATATTGCCTGGACCTCTGGGGACCACCCTGGTGGGATGTATACATTTAGGATATCAACTACACCTCCTTCGAGCCAGTATACCAAATCCTCACGTGTTGTATATTTGACAACAGATGTGCTATCCCCCAGTTGCTCTATCCTGCTTTTCAGTTTACAAGACATCCACACCGTGAGCCCTCCCGCTGGGCGCCTCTTCCTCAAGGAACCCATTTACACTGATTCCGTCGAGGGCCCATGTTTCTTGAAAGCAACATATAGTTCAGCCAGTCCTCATTCTCCGTTTTGATGGCCAACACCGCAATATTCCAGGATACAAACTACAAATAATCATCATTACCAGTCTTGTCCGTTCCACAGGTCATGTGTAGCCCCCGTTGGAGTCGTGTCAACAAGCACTGGGGGCAGGTTGTTCATACTCAATCGTACTCTCTTCTGGTGGACTCTCTGGGACAGGAAGCCAGAGCTGCTGCTATCCACAATCAATCTTTACAGTCCCTCTTGGCCTCTTTGATCACAGGGTTTGGGAGCTTAATTGTCCTGCTGTTTTTACTCACAGTGATATGCAGGTTTTCAGTGACTACTCCATTAATGATCGATAGGCCACTTTTCAATGCCCCCTCTGGTGATCTATGGATTGAGAGGTGCTAAGATCGGGAGGTGCTGTGTGGGGCCAATGCTGTCCTGATAAAGCTCCTTCTTATCAGCCAAAACATGGCATGGCAAAACTTTGACCCCCTGTTAGACCTGGCACCATTGGCGTGGGTCTCCCTTCCATTTTTTTGCTGTTGCCTCCTGTGTTTTGCTATGTTTTTGCTGGTCTAGATGCTTTGGGCACTTTGCCACTGCTATTCAGTGCCAAAGTGCAAGTGCTCCCTATTGTAAATTGTTGTAATGGATTAGTGACTCCATGATTGGTCATTTGATTTACTTGTCAGACCCTAGTACAATGCACCATGTGTGCCCAGGGCCTGTAACTCAAATGCTGATGGTGGGCTTGCAGCACTGATTGTGCCACCCACAGAAGCAGCTTGTAAAATGTGGCTCAGGCCTGCCATTGCAGAGCCTGTGTGCAGTCTGGGACTGCCATGTCGACTTGGCAAGTGCACCCACTTGCCAGTCCCTAAACCTTCCCTTTTTTACATGTTAGTCAGCCCTAAGGTAGGTCCAAGGTAACCCTGTGGGCAGGGTGCATTGTATGTGAAAGGTAGGACATGCCCTGATGTGTGTGGCATGTCCTGATAGTGAATTACAGCCAATTTCGTTTTTCACTATTGCAAGGCTATCTGTTCCCATAGGCCAGAATGGGCAGGTTGATTATAACATCTTATAAGCATAACTGACCCAAGGAACAAGATAGGAAAATAAAGTTTAGTATGCCTGAACTCAGAATGTTAAAATACATCTTTTAGTGTGGGTGATTTTTACATTCTGTGAATGAAAATACCACTTTTAGAAAGTAGGTATTTTCTTGCCTAACCATCCAGTATGCCTCTGCTAGGTTTGTGTTTTCCATGTCTGATTTGTGAGTGACAGGGGGCTGGAGAGGGCTTTGGCTCCAGCAGTCTGATGAGTGAGGGCTGGGCTGAATAGAGCCTACATAGAATAGAGAGTAGGGGGAGGAGATTTCCTTTCACTTGCCTGTGCCTTCATAGAATAGAGAGTAGGGGGAGGAGTTTTCCTTTCAGCTACCTGGGCCAGGTCTACTTTCAACAATGCTGTCTCCACCGCCTGCCAGGAAGCTGCACCAGGGAGGACAGAACTGGTTTTGACTAGGTACAGACACTCTCTGCCTTCAGAGAACAAAGGATTTAGTAGTATAAATATTGGGGCCCAGACCCCAGAACTTTAGATCACTTCTGGGAATCAAGACAGAACCTTTGCCAAGGAGAGAAACCAAGGAAGCTGAAGGAGGAGACTGCCCCTGTGCTGTTTGCTGTTTGGGGTTGGCCTGCAGTGGTTACTCATTGCCAAGGAAAGGAAAAAAGGAACTTTGTGTGTACTTTAATCATCTTGAGGAAGATCTCCAAGGGCTTGAAGCTGAGCTTGCCTCCTGTTCTGAAGTCTCAGGGATACAAAGACTTCACCACCAGCTCCCCCTGAATTTCCTTGCTGGGAATTCTACCTGCAGAGAGGTGCCTGCTGTTGTTTTGGGCACTCTGGAGACTGCGTGTCGCTGGGAGCTGGAAGCGCGACGCAACGAGGAAGAAGAGTGTCGCCGCCGCAGCAGTTGGCGTCGCATCGCCAAAGAAGCGTGTCGCCGCCGCAGCTGTTCGCCGTCGCATTGCCGAGGAAGCGTGTCGCATCACCGGAGAAGCGTGCCGCCGCCGCAGAGGTTGCCGTCACATCACCGGAGAAGCGTGTCGCAGGGCCTGTCGCGGCTCCAAAGTTCATCGATTTCGCCGCACGGCCGTTGGACGTGCACGCATCGCATCCACGTTATCGCATCGCATCAAAGACGCCATTTGGTCGCATCGCTCCGGATCGTCGCATTGCATCGAGGCGCCATCTTGTCGCATCACACCGGAACACAGTAAGAAACAGACGCTTCGCCTCCTCTCCTGTAAGGAACAGACGCATCGCCTCCCCTGCGCTGCAGTAAGGAACAGGTGCGCCGCCTCCCCCAAAGCAAGGAACTGACGCATCGCCTTCCCTGCGACCCTTTTGTTTGTATTGTGTTACGCATCCCAGGTACTTTGAGAGTAAAGTGTTGCATTTACCATCTACATTGAACTAAGCTATTTCTACCATTGGAAAGTCATATTTTGAATACTGTATTGTGGATTTTTGTTGTTTGGTCTTGTGTTAAGTCTAGATAAAGATTACTTATTTTTCTAAACTGGTGTGGTGTCCATTTGTAGTGTTTTCACTGTATTACTGTATGTATTCACAAATGCTTTACACACTGCCTCTGAGATAAGCCTGCCTGCTCGTGCCAAGCTACCAAGGGGGTGAGCAGGGGTTATTTTAGGAGTGTAGCCCCCTTACCCTGACTAGAAGCAAGGGCCCCTACTTGGTCAAAGCTACCTACCTCTGCCAACTATAGACCCCCATTTCTAACATTGGTGGTCAGTGGTGAGGATTTGGACTTGCATTTGTGACTCATATACAGTGATTGGTGTACACTACTAGTGAGTGCAGACCATAACGCGACTACATACATTTTGGTAGAATCTTTTCCTTGGGACTTCTATTTTTGCTAGAAACTGCCAATCCTTGTTACCATGAGCAAAGCAGCATCCAACGCATCTATGGATCTACAATTTGAAGAAGACAGGGTTGATATCTACACTGTGCCACAGCTTAAAACCCTCTGTAAAAGATTTAAAATCTCTGTGAAAGGCATCTCCAGGAAGGAGGAGTTCCAAAAGGCGCTGAAGGCCTGGGTGGAAGCTAGAAAAGCTCCTGAGCAATCTGAAGAGCCTAGAGAGGAGGCAGAGAATACAGATGGGCAGCTAGATGGGCCATTGGGTCTGACCGGGGAGAAAGTATCTTCCAGGGCAGGCAGCAGTGTTTCTTCAAAGGGTCTATCTCCAGAAGAGCTGGAGGACAGGGAGAGGGATATGATGCATAAGATGGAGCTAGCCAAGCTCAAACTGGGTGGTCAGATGGAATTAGGAAGCAAGAAGTTAGCCTTGGAAGAAAAAAGAATGCATTTAGAGCCTGAGAGAATGTTGAGGGAATTGGAATTGAAAGCAAAGAGCTGAGAGATTACTCCCTCTGGTGGCAGCATACCATCCATGCCTGTAGAAGCAAGAGTATTCATCCCCAAAGATGTAATTAAGGAGTTCCACAAGCATGAAAATATTGGGCAATGGTTTAAGGCCTATGAAGTGGCCATGTCCTCCCACCGGGTCCCTGAGAAGGATTGGGGAGCGGGGTTGTGGGGGTGGTTTCTCAGTGATGGGGGGGACACCTTGTTCGACTTGCCCTCTGAGGACCAGAATTCCTATGTCCACATGAAGGAAGCCTTAATGACCAGGTATGGGTTGACCCCAGAGCTTTATAGACAAAGGTTTAGAAATTGTAAGAAACTGGAGTCGAGAACTTGGGTAGAATATGTGTCTTTTTTTTGCAGAGCATTGGATGGTTGGGTGAAGGGTAGCAAAGTGAATGATTTTGAAGCGCTCTATGATTTGATTGCATGGGAGCACTTGCCCAGTAATTGTTTTCCAGAGCTACGCCAGCACCTGATTGATCGTAAGCTGACTAACCCTAGGGAGCTTGCTGAGGAGGCAGACCGCTGGGTTAGTACCCGGGTCCACAAGGGTCATGTGGGAGACTTTGCCAAAGGTGGGCAGGGTACCCAGAAGAAGAGTGGGGGGGACAAGGGTAAACAGAGGGAGTTCCAGAAAGGGCCCCAAAGTAATCCCCAAGGGAACCAAGGGAAGGGTTCCCAGCCTCTCCCTGAGAAGAAACCAGGGTCCCGACAGATAAGCCTGTTCAGAGGGGTCCCAAGAAATGTTTTAGTTGTGGTCAGGTGGGCCACTTCTTCTGGGATCCTAAGTGTCCCAACAAAGGTAACACAGCACCCACTGGTGCACCACCCCGGCAGATGGAGAGAGGAGATGGAGAGAGATGGGTGCCCAAGGTGGGTGGGGTCCCGCAGAGATGTCCCTGGTCTCTTTAGGAGACAGTGAGATGGTCCCTAGGACCCAGCTGCCTGATAACACTAAGAAAAACAGGCAGTGGGTGACCATCAATGGCCATAGGGTGGAGGCTCTGAGAGACACCGGAGCCAGTGTGACAGCTGTCAGTTGTCGGCTAGTGTCTGAAGAGCAGGTGATCCCCCATGCATTTTACCCTGTAGTTGCCGCTGACAACTCAGAGAGCCACTGTAAGGTGGCCCAGGTTCCCTTTGAGTGGGGGGGCGGTCTCAGGTACCTTTCAAGTAGCTGTGAGGCTAGCCATGCCTGTTGACTGTCTGCTAGGCAATGATTTGGAAAGCTCCCCTTGGGCTAAGGTGGAGCAAAGAGCTCATTTGGAGATGTTGGGTCTGCCTGAGTGGGCGTGTGTGACCACTCGGTCCATGGCAGCCAGTAAGGGTATTCAAGAGGACCTGGAGCCTGAAAGAATGGCCCAGGTGCCTGCCTTAAAGAGAAGAGGCAGGGGGTGCAGGAAACCAGCCCCCGAAGTTCCCACAGTCCAGGAGGAGGCAGACCTTGAGGGGGATGCCCTGGAACCTACAGGGGAACAAGTAGCTGAACTGATGGACCTGCCTGAGCTGACCCATTGGCAGCAGGAAGAAGGACCCTCCAGGGAAGAGTTCTGCGAGGAGCAGAAGAAGTGCCCTTCTCTTGTGGGTTTGCGGCAACAGGCCACAAACCAGGCAGCAGGTGATCAGTCTGGATCACATTGGATCTACCAGGAGAATGGTCTCCTGTATAGCGAGCCTAAGGTTGCTGAGCCTGGGTCAGCCCGTGTGCTGGTGGTACCCAGCGCTTCAGAACCTTCCTACTGGGTCTGGCTCATGATGTGCCTTTAGCAGCACATTTGGGGCAAGACAAGACCTTTGAACAGCTTGTCACCCACTTTTATTGTCCCCAAATACGCAAGAGTTCAGAAACTCATTGCAGGACCTGTCAGACTTGCCAGGCAAGTGGTAAGAGTGGGAGTAAACAAAAGGCTCCTCTCCAACCGTTCCCTGTGGTCAGCACCCCCTTTGAAAGGGTGGGCGTTGACATTGTGGGGCCTCTGGATCCCAAGACAGCCATGGGAAATAGGTTCATCCTGGTCTTGGTGGACCATGCCACCCGGTACCCGAAGCCATCCCTCTCAGGACTGTGACGGCCCCCGTGGTGGGACGTGCATTGATGGGGATTTTCTCCCGTGTGGGGTTCCCCAGAGAGGTGGTATCAGACCGTGGTACCAACTTCATATCTAGGTATATGAAGTCCCTGTGGCAGGAGTGTGGTGTAACCTACAAGTTCACCACTCCTTACCACCCCCAAGGTAATGGGCTGGTTGAGAGATTCAACCGGCCCCTAAAAGGCATGATTATGGGTCTTGAGGAACCTATGAGGCATAATTGGGATGTCCTCTTGACATGCCTTCTGTTTGCTTACAGAGAGGTGCCACAGAAGTCCTTAGGGTTCAGTCCCTTTGAACTGCTGTATGGTCACCCTGTAAGAAGACCTCTGAGTTTGGTAAAGGAAGGCTGGGAGAAAGCTCCCAGTAAACCTCCCCAGGATGTATATAGCTACATGCTGGCCTTCAGAAACCAAACTCGGAGTTTCAGACAACTCGCTCAGGCGAATCTGGAAGCCAGCCAGGAGGAGATGAAATGGTGTATGATCAGAATGCCACTCTGATCGAGTTCCAGCCTGGACAGAAAGTGTGGGTCATGGCCCCCATGGAGCCTTGTGCGCTCCAGGATAAGTGGACCGGACCATTTCAGGTGGTGGAGCGTAAGAGTGATGTCACCTACTTGGTGGACTTGCGGTCTCCTAGGAACCCTTTGCGGGTCCTGCATGTAAACCGCCTGAAGCCGCACTTGGAGAGGTCCGAAGTGGGCATGCTCCTAGCGACAGATGATGGAATGGAGGAGGAGACTGAGCCTCTTCCTGACCTCCTGTCTGCAACAGAGCAAGATGGGTCAGTGGACGGTGTGAACCTCTCTTCCGCCCTGACCCCTGAGCTGCAGGATGACTGTCGCCAACTGTTGGGACAGTTTCCTGATCTGTTCTCCCTGACTCCAGGTGTCACTGAGTGGTGCGTCCATGATGTGGACACTGGGGACAGTCCTCCTGTTAAACACAAAACTTACAGAGTGACTGACAGGGTGAGAGCTTGCATCAAGGAGGAGGTCTCCAAGATGTTTGCCTTAGGGGTGATTGAGTCCTCTAACATCCCTTGGGCCAGCCCAGTGGTCTTGGTCCCAAAGGCTGCCGCGCCTGGTGCCACACCAGTACTCCGGTTCTGTGTGGTCTACCGAGGACTCAATTCAGTTACCAGCACTGACGCGCACCCCATCCCCAGAGCTGATGAGCTCATTGATCGGTTAGGGGCTGCCCGGTACCTCAGTACGTTTAACTTAACATCTGGGTACTGGCAGATCGCCTTAACTGATGGGGCAAAAGAGAGGTCCGCATTCTCCACACCAGATGGGCACTACCAATTCCGGGTTATGCCCTTTGGGATGAAGAATGACCCTGCCACCTTTCAGAGGTTGGTCAACCAGGTGTTGGCTGGACTGGAAGATTTCAGTGCCGCCTACCTGGATGAGATTGCAGTGTTCAGCGCCAGTTGGGAAGAACATCTGCGCCACCTCTGGGAAGTGTTGATGGCACTACGGAGGGCAGGCCTCACGATCAAGGCGAGTAAGTGCCAGATCGGGCAGGGTTCCGTGGTGTACTTCGGACACCAGGTTGGGAGCGGCCAGGTGGTGCCCCTACAGCCCAAGATTGAGACCATCCTGGATTGGGAACCCCCCAAGACCCAGACAGAGGTGAGAGCCTTTTTAGGACTCACAGGGTACTACAGGAGGTTTGTCAAGGGGTATGGCAGCATTGTTGCACCCTTGACAGAGCCGACTTCCAGGAAGCAGCACAAGAAAGTGAACTGGACTGCCACCTGCCAGAAAGCTTTTGATGCCCTGAAGACTGCCATGTGCACGGCGCCCGTGCTTCAGGCGCCCAACTTCTCAAAGGAATTCATTGTGCAGACAGACGCTTCAGAGCATGGTGTGGGGGCTGTACTTTCACAGATGAATGAGGAAGGCCTAGACCAACCTGTAGCCTTCATTAGTAGGAGGTTACTTCCACAGGAACAGAGGTGGAGTTCAATTGAGCGTGAGGCATTTGCTGTGGTCTGGGCACTGAAGAAGTTGAGACCATACTTGTTTGGGACTCACTTCCAGGTTCAGACAGACCACAGGCCCCTCAGATGGTTGATGCAGATGAGGGGTGAGAACCCAAAGCTGTTGAGGTGGTCCATTTCCCTACAGGGAATGGACTTCACGGTGGAACACTGCCCTGGTACAGAACACGCCAATGCTGATGGTCTTTCCAGATTTTTCCGCCTTAGTGAAGAGAACTCCCAAGAGGTAGGGTAGTTCTACCCACATTTCAGCTGGAGGGGACACGTGTTAGAACTCGCACCATTGGCTTGGGTCTACCTTCCATGTTTTCGCTGTTGCCTCCTGTGTTTTGCTATGTTTTTGCTGGTCTAAATGCTTTGGGCACTTTCCCACTGCTATTCAGTGCCAAAGTGCAAGTGCTCCCTATTGTAAATTGTTGTAATGGATTAGTGACTCCATGATTGGCCATTTGATTTACTTGTCAGACCCTAGTACAGTGCACCATGTGTGCCCAGGGCCTGTAAATCAAATGCTGCTGGTGGGCTTGCAGCACTGATTGTGCCACCCACAGAAACAGCTTGTAAAATGTGGCTCAGGCCTGCCATTGCAGAGCCTGTGTTCAGTCTGGGACTGCCATGTCGACTTGGCAAGTGCACCCACTTGCCAGTCCCTAAACCTTCCCTTTTCTACATGTTAGTCAGCCCTAAGGTAGGCCCAAGGTAACCCTGTGGGCAGGGTGCATTGCATGTGAAAGGTAGGACATGCCCTGATGTGTGTGGCATGTCCTGATAGTGAATTACAGCCAATTTCGTTTTTCACTATTGCAAGGCTATCTGTTCCCATAGGCCAGAATGGGCAGTTGATTATAACATCTTATAAAATAAATAAATCCGTATTTGTAAAGCGCGAACTACTCACCCTTACGGGTCTCAAGGCGCTGAGGGTAGTCGTGGAAGTTAAGTGAGCTATTGCCCAGAGTCACATGGTGCTGAGCTGAGCTGCCGCCGGAGCCGGGGATCGAACCGTGAGTCCTGTGCTCCAAAGTCAGCTGCCCTGGCCGCTGCACCACACCTCTCCACAGGATATATAAGCATAACTGACCAAAGGAACAAGATAGGAAAATAAAGTTTAGTATGCCTGAACTCAGAATGTTAAAATACATCTTTTAGTGTGGGTAATTTTTACATTCTGTGTTTGAAAATACCACTTTTAGAAAGTAGGTATTTTCTTGCCTAACCATTCAGTATGCCTCTGCTAGGTTTGTGTATTTGTGAGTGACAGGGGGCTGGAGAGGGCTTTGGCTCCAGCAGTCTGATGAGTCAGGGCTGGGCTGAATAGAGCCTACATAGAATAGAGAGTAGGGGGAGGAGATTTCCTTTCATTTGCCTGAGCCTTCATAGAATAAAGAGTAGGGGCAGGAGTTTTCCTTTCAGCTACCTGGGCCAGGTCTGCTTTCAATAATGCTGTCTCCACCTTCTGCCAGGAAGCTGCACCAGGGAGGACAGAACTGGTTTTGACTAGGTACAGACACTCTCTGCCTTCAGAGAACAAAGGATTTAGTAGTATAAATATTGGGGCCCAGACCCCAGAACTTTCGATCACTTCTGGGAATCAAGACAAACCTTTGCCAAGGAGAGAAACCAAGGAAGCTGAAGGAGGAGACTGCCCCTGTGCTGTTTGCTGTTTGGGGTTGGCCTGCAGTGGTTACTCATTGCCAAGGAAAGGAGAAAAGGAACTTTGTGTGTACTTTAATCATCTTGAAGAAGATCTCCAAGGGCTTGAAGCTGAGCTTGCCTCCTGTTCTGAAGTCTCAGGGATACAAAGACTTCACCACCAGCTCCCCCTGAATTTCCTTGCTGGGAATTCTACCTGCAGAGAGGTGCCTGCTGTTATTTTGGGCCCTCTGGAGACTGCGTGTCGCTGGGAGCTGGAAGCGCGACGCAATGAGGAAGAAGAGTGTCGCCGCCGCAGCAATTGCCGTCGCATCGCCGAAGAAGCGTGCCCCGCCGCAGCTGTTTGCCGCCGCATCGCCGAGGAAGCGTGTCGCATCACCGGAGAAGCATGCCGCAGAGGTTGCCGTCGCATCTCTGGAGAAGCGTGTCGCAGGGCCTGTCGCGGCTCCAAAGTTCATCGATTTCGCCGCACGGCATTCGGGCGTGCACGCATCGCATCCACGTTATCGCATCGCATCAAAGACGCCATTTTGTCGCATCGCACCGGATCGTCGCATCGCATCGAGGCGCCATCTTGTCGCATCGCACCGGATCACAGTAAGAAACAGAATCTTCGCCTCCTCTCTGTTAAGGAACAGACGCATCGCCTCCCCTGCGCTGCAGTAAGGAACAGGTGCGCCGCCTCCCCCGAAGCAAGGAACTGACGCATCGCCTTCCCTGCGACCCTTTTGTTTGTATTGCGTTACGCATACGAGGTACTTTGAGAGTAAAGTGTTGCATTTACCATCTACATTGAACTAAGCTATTTCTACCATTGGAAAGTCATATTTTGAATACTGTATTGTGGATTTTTGTCGTTTGGTCTTGTGTTAAGTCTAGATAAAGATTACTTATTTTTCTAAACTGGTGTGGTGTCCATTTGTAGTGTTTTCACTGTATTACTGTATGTGTTCACAAATGCTTTACACACTGCCTCTGAGATAAGCCTGCCTGCTCGTGCCAAGCTACCAAGGGGGTGAGCAGGGGTTATTTTAGGAGTGTAGCCCCCTTACCCTGACTAGAAGCAAGGGCCCCTACTTGGTCAAAGGTACCTACCTCTGCCAACTAGAGACCCCCATTTCTAACACCCCCATAATATGAAAGTCTTCTATAAGGCTAAGCACCAGTCTGGTAATACCAGGCAGTGCAAATTCAACCTTGGAGGATTAGGCATTGTTCCCTCTTGAGCCTGGCCCGAATTGCTGATTAATCAGTCTCACTATCTTCATAAAGAAACCACTCTTTACTCAAGAATTGCATAGAAAAGATCTAACAATCTTGTCCTGTTTAAAGGCTTTGTAGAGCCAATATCTGGGAATAGATCAATAAACTCCAGGCAGCAAACGGCTGCTTTCCAATCAACCAATGTAGTGGTTTCTGATGCTGAAACCTTATTTGAGAGTTATCCTCCCACATTGCTACCTGGTTTCAGAAAAATAGGGGCCAGTGGGTTAAGGCTGGGCACTCGCCCGAGTTCCCTATAAGGTCGGCACCCAGGCTCCCAGGCTGGTTCCATCTCAAACCTTGGACATTGGTCATCAGTGTTCCCAGGTCTGATACCCTTACAGACTGGGGCGCTTCAACAACTCTTTTTGCAGGCTGACTTTTCCGCCTGGGTTTCCATTTCCATTTACCTTGCACTAAATGCTTTTTCATTCGCTTCGAGTCAGCTGATCCATGGTCATCATTACACTGCACAGAAATATATGTCTTAGGGCGTATGGTATTATTTGCATCACTTATATCGTTTGAGCCTCTAGTGGAGTGATTAGGATTTGGTTTTCAGGCAGTCGTACTCTCTGTTATGTCAGAACTAGCCGAGCTACCACTAGGGACCAGACCAATGTTGTGCCTCTTAGGATTAGCAAATAACCACTTAAGTGAATATACTGGGAAGGTAAGATAAGGTATTTACTTTTTTGGAGGGGTTTGCCCATTTCCCCAATGTTCACGGGTGCAGCGGTGGTACTTGTACTTTTGTTATTGTTAATTTGCAGTTTGCAGTGCCCCTGGTCACCCAGTGTAATACCAGAATACCCTGTGATAGCTTCCCTAAGTGAAGTCTCACAATATTCCACATTGTAGGAAAGTAGGATCTGCTTTCATGGTTACCCCTACTTTTTGCTGGTGTCAGTATGTTTTTGGTGACTAGTCTGGTTGGGATCCTGCTAATCAGGACCCCAGCCACTATGCTTCCTCCCTAACTTTGACATGGTATGTAATTTGGTACCTTCACAATTGGCTACTGGTGTACCCTTGTAAGTCCCTAGTATATGGCACTGAGGTACCTAGGGCATAAGTAAACCAGGGGTTTCCCATGGGCTGCAGCATGTATTATGCCACCCATGAGAGACCACTCAAACTGTGACTACAGGCCTGCTATTGCAGGCTGTGTGAGCTGGTACTAGCACCACCTACAACAGATATAAGCTTTCTTATATCTGTGGTTGCTACACTTAAACCCTATAAATCACCCCTAAGGCAGTCCTGTCAATCCTGAAGGCATGGAGCTAGGTTATAAGTGTGAGGGTGCCCTGTATGAGCAGGACACACCCTACAAAAGTGCGGACAGCCATTTTATTAGGTCTCGCATAAGCAGCGCATGCGCTGCCTCTACGAGGCATCAAGTAATCAGTATGTTGGGGTGAAACTCCGCCTATTGCCTGTCATTTCTGTTGCTGCTTGCCATTAGTTTAACTTAGTCATTGCTCTTGTTAGCTGTTTTTTAATTGGCTGTTGATGGGATACTCACTTCCGTTTAGACCGGAAGCAGCAGCGCCTAACTACTGTGTTCTTCTGCGCTCTAAGCGCAATTATACATCGTCCGCTTTTCGGTGTGCACTATATTCTTTTAGGCGGCCACGCGCGCTTTCACTTTCGATGCTGGCAGGATACTTGCGACTTTTCGCAGACCACTGTGCCAGGCTCTCTCGCAGCTGCCGTTTCCCACTCGTTAATCTCAGCAACTGCACGCCGTCCACGAACGCCATGGAAACCCTGCCGCTCTAGCCACTTTCGCCTCTATGGGCATGGCTGACAGCGATGGGCGGGCCTGAGGTGCTAGCGTCACTAGGAAGATGGTGACGTCCTTTGTTGTGGTGCGGACAGGAGCAGTGCGATGTTGGCTGAAGGCTGCGTGGGGCGCCGAGCGTCAGGTAATTTGTGGGGACCTTTGGAATAGCATAAGCTCCCTTTAGGAGATCTGTACATGGAGAAACATGTACCGTTCCGTTAGTTCAACTCTCTCCCTAGCCTCTCTCCCGCCCTACCCGTTGCTTTGCTTTTCCGCCCGTAACTTTCCTTCATTTGCTCTGCGAGAGAAAATGAAAGTAAGTGCAGGCGCGTTGGTTGAACACTTTGTTTAACCAACGCGCCAGCACTTACTTTCGCTGCACCCAATGGTACTGTGGTCCGGGCGGCGGCTTACACAAAGCGTGCCGGCCCGGGACCCCTCACTGCAGCTCAGCTGACTCTAAGCCAGCCCCAGCAAGCACAGGTGGCCGGTTTCCAGATGAGTGGAGGTCGCAGGCAGCCAGCGTGAAAATGCAGCTGTTTTTTGGCCATCACTGCAAACAGTGTAAAAAAGATAAAAAACAAGAAAAGGGGGAAGGGTAAAAACACCCTGACCCTCAGGCCTGCTCAGGGGGTCCCAAAGGGACCCCCAGGCCCAAAAAAAGCATTAAAAAAAAAAAATCGGGGCTTGCTTTTGAGCAACTTCAGGAGGACCTCAGGAGGACCTCAGGACACAAGTGGACTTCATCCCCCAAGCAGCAGTGCGCCAAGAGGCACGTTTGCAGAGTAGTGTAAAAAGGGGGCATGACCTCAGACCACCTCACTGCAATCCAGCTGTGTGGCGCGTACTGCAGGTACCTGGTGGGCTAGTTGGCCCCCAGGGACCCTCAGTATTCAAGTGGACTTAATCCCCCAACTTAGAATGCGCCAGGGGGCGCGTTTGCAGAGTGGTGGAGAAAGGGGGCGTGGCCTGTGTCCACCTCTCAGCAATCCCACTGTGTGTGGGTTTACTGGAGGTAAGAGGTAGGCTAGTTGGCCCCTAAAGGACCCCCAGCAGCGAAGGGGACTTCAATCCCCATCCAAGAGCGCGTCAGGGAGTGCATTTGCAGAGTGGTGGGCAAAGGGGGCGTGGCCTGCTATGAAAATTTAGCAATCCTGCTGTGTGGGACTAGCTGGAGGTAATAGAAGGGGTAGTTGGCCCTCAAGGATCCCAGTGGGATTGATAAAACGTCTTTGGAGGCCATGCCCCTTTCTCCACCACTCTGCAAACGCGCCTCCTGGCAGACTACGTGATGGGGGATGAAGTCCAATTTACTCCTGAGGGACTTTGGGGGCCAAGAAACCCTCCTGGTACCTCCTGTAAATCCTACGCAGTGGAATTCCTGAGCGCTGGTCGGAGGCCCAGCACCCTTTCTCCACCACTCTGCAAACGCGACTACTAGTTAAAGAAGTGTTTGCATTGTAATAGGTTTCGCAGTTGCGAGAGTTAGAGCTATTGGTGTTGTAAATGTAAAAGATTTTTACTAATGTTTTTGGGAGTGCAGTGGATGTACGTGTAGTGGAATTATGTGGTATGTTGTGCAGTGAAATTATGTGGATAGAAAGTATGTGGTATTTAGTGTATAGGAATTATGTAGAGTGGGATTATGTGTTATGGAGAGTAATTATGTGGTATGGTAGTCTGTGTTGTGGAGTGGTAACCTCAGGTTTTGTCTTCCTCGTTTCCATAGAAGCTCAACCATGAACTCAGTTAGACAAAAAAAGAAGGAATCACTGAGGAGCACTTGTGGACCTAGTCAGAGGTATGAGCAGGGCCACTGGAATTATGCGACTGTTTGGCTGCACCGACTTTCGCACAATTATACATTTTCTGCATTAGCCACATAATTCCTCATCTGTTCCCTAATCTGCAGATTTCAACAAAAAAAGCCTTGTTTCTAGCTCAAACGTTACCAAAAATGCAGCGACAAGTGTTACAGCGTGGTGGAAGGCCCTTTGCAAACCAAGAATGGTCGCCTGTTACTTATTGCTAAATGTGGGTGTTAAATTGGTACTAATGGTGTGCAAGCCACTCTTGCTTCCTTCTCCGCCTCTCTTGCCTCTTTCTGCATTTCTGTTGCTTCTTTATGCACATTTCTTTCTTTTTCTGCACTTCTCTTGCCTCTTTCTGCAAATCTCTTCTACTTTCTGCACCTCTCTTCCCTCTTTCTGCACCTCTCTTCCCTCTTTCTGCACGTCTGTTGCCACTTTCTGCACCTCATTTGCTTCTTTCTGTACCCCTCTTGCCTCTTTCTGCACCCTTCTTCTCTCTTTCTGCACCTCTCTTGCCTTTTTATATACCCCTCTTACGTCTTTCTGCACCCTTTTTGCCACTTTCTGCACCTCTGTTACTTATTTCTGCACTTCTCTTCTTTCTTTCTGCACCTCTCTTGCTTCTTTCTGCACCTCATTTGCCTCTTTCAGCACCTCTGTTGCTTTTTCTGCAGATCTCTCGCCTCTTTCTGCACCTTACTTGCCTCTTTCAGCACCTCTGTTGATTCTTTCTGCACTGCTCTTGCTTCTTTCTGTACCTCACTTGCCTCTTTCTGCACTTCTCTTGCTTCTTTCTACACCTCTGTTGCTTCTTTCAGCCATTCTCTTGCCTCTTTCTGCACTTTTCTTCCTTCTTTCTGCACCCCTCCTGCCTCTTTCTATACCTCTCTTGCCTCTTTGTGCACCTCTCCTACCTCTTTCTGCACCCCTCTTGCCTCTTTTTGCACCTCTGTTGGTTCTTTCTGCACTGCTCTTGCTTCTTTCTGTACCTCACTTGCCTCTTTCTGCACTTCTCTTGCTTCTTTCTAAACCTCTGTTGCTTCTTTCAGCAATTCTCTTGCCTCTTTCTGCACTTCTCCTGCTTGTTTCTGCACCTCTCTTGTGTCTTTCTGCACCTCTGTTGCCTCTTTCTGCACTTCACTTGCTTCTTTCTGCACCTCTCTTGCCTCTTTCGACACCTCTGTTGGTTCTTTCTGTACCCCACTTGCATCTTTCTGCACTGCTCTTGCTTCTTTCTGTACCTCACTTGCCTCTTTCTGCACTTCTCTTGCTTCTTTCTAAACCTCTGTTGCTTCTTTCAGCAATTCTCTTGCCTCTTTCTGCACTTCTCTTGCTTGTTTCTGCACCTCTCTTGCATCTTTCTGCACCTCTGTTGCCTCTTTCTGCACTTCACTTGCTTTTTTCTACACCTCTGTTGCTTCTTTCAGCAATTCTCTTGCCTCTTTCTGCACTTTTCTTCCTTCTTTCTGCACCCCTCCTGCCTCTTTCTGTACCTCTCTTGCCTCTTTGTGAACCTCTCCTACCTCTTTCTGCACCCCTCTTGCCTCTTTTTGCACCTCTGTTGGTTCTTTCTGCACTGCTCTTGCTTCTTTCTGCACCTCACTTGCCTCTTTCTGCACCCATGTTCCCTGTTTCTGCATCTTTCCTGACTGTTTATGCACCTCTCTTGCCTATTTCTGCACCTCTGAGTTAGAGGTAGTTTTAATCCCCCTGCCCTATTATGTACTAGGGCCTTACAGGCGAGGTCATGCCAATCACAGCGGTACCCCAACCCATACTGTACCCTAGTGTATGTAGGTGTTTTCACTGTATTCTAAGTGTCTTTCAGCATAGCACTGGCTCCGGGCCTGGTTAGTCAGAGTCAGTTACCACCAGTACCAGTCAGTAAAAAGTTGGGGGCACAGGATGATTTTGCAACAAGGCCTTTTTCTGCACCTCTGTTGGTTCTTTCTGCATATCTCTTGCTTCTTGCTGCACTTTTCTTCGTCTTTCTGGACTTTTGTTGCCTCTTTCTGCATTTCTCTTGCTTCCTTCTGTGCCTTTCTTTCTCTTTCTTCACATGTCCTACCTCTGTAGGCATAGTTAGAAATTAGCATTTAAAAAACCTTTGAAATTCACTGAAAAAACCATAGGTTTCAGGGACGTTATAGTTAGAAATTAGCATTTAAAAAACCATAGAAATTCACTGAAAAAACCATAGGTTTCAGGGACGTTATAGTTAGTTGGACATTTCACTCGTACAAAACCAGAGAAATTCGGCCGTTATAGTTAGTTGAGCTAACTATAACTTGTGTTCCCGCAATGCACTGCTGATGACATCACATATTACCTCATTCATGACATGGTCAGTGACATCACTGATGACATCTCAAATGACATCACTGATGACATCACAAGTATTAACATGCTTCTCAATTGCAATTCAGATTTTACAGTATATTGTCTGGAATGCCCGTGACATAAGCGGTATATAGGGAGCACTATCCACCCTACCAAAAAATGGATCTTAGAGCACATGCGTGCCATTACAAAGAATGACCCCACTTACCCGGTGGCCCATCACTTTCAAATGACACATAAGAGTAACCATGATCTCTTGAGGTTTTTCTGCTTGGATCAGGTGCCCAAAAATGAACGAGGGGTGACAGGGTCCAAAAACTACGTGTTCTAAAGTCTAAATATATCATAGATCTTCAAACAATGACCCTGCAAGGCCTCAATAATGATGAGGAGATGTGGGTACACCTAAAGTAATAATTCCTGCCTGGAAACTAGGCACTCTCTGTGTTTTTTCTACTTACACCTAGTTAATTGGGGGATCTGTGATGACCAAGAAACACACCTGTCCATATAAATTTAAGTGAATTATTGTAGCTGCTTCTGGAGAAATTGATCTGTACATATACTTGTGTTGAACAGGCATTGATATTGGCATCCTTTTATAGAGGCACAATGTATAGCACTTTTGAATGTTTTTCCGTTACACGTTCTAAAGTATTGCCCATTCAGGGCTTGATAACCATGATTATTGATACTCAAATAATGCTTTTGATTGCTTTCTCAATTTATGAATTGTAATCACATGATAATTGTTCTTTGAGTGACATTTATATTGAATAATATGCCGTTTTACCCACTACAAGATGGCCGCCATGGTGGGGTATCAATTGTTGTAATTTGCGACCATCTTTACTGTCGATGAATTTAACTCCTCTTTTGATTTCTGTTGATTTTTGTTTAAAAAGGTAACTTTGACAGTGAGTAAACTCACATTGATAAAGGCGACGTGCCGAAACACGTCTGTCAGTTTCTGGAGGCTTGCAGAGTAAAGTTTTACTTTGATTGAATACCCTCGAGTGCACTCGTTTTTGGGTTGAGAAAAGGAATTCTCAACCGTGTGGTTTCACGTGTCGCGGCTCACCGCCGCAGGAGTTTCGGCACCCAGGACGTGAGGTGCGGCGGCAGTGGATCTGAAAGTGTGGAGTATATATATATATATATATGCAAGCAATGATAAAATACATTAAATAAAATGCAAGCAGATAACAATATGGAATGAAATACAAGTAGATAATACTGGACGTCCACTGTAAGAAATCAGAAAGATATATACACTAAACACATCAGATGATTATAACCACTGGAGACTTGAATGTGCACACACACACTCACACATCACAATGTCAATAATCAAAAATAAAACACATCACCGGATGCAAACTTCATCTTGGCCCACTCCAGACTGGGGATTCACAGCTGGGGTCAAGAGACTCAGCAAAACCGGGAGCTGCTGCTGAAGTAGACGTGTACGTCCCCATTGAGATTCCAAATCCCAGTTTCCAAGTCAACAAACCCCAGCTTAACAATCTCAAAACACACTAGAAGTTTTCGAGTGGCCCTCCTCTGCGCCAAGGAAACTTACTGGAGTTGGCCACTCTCCATGCTGGCATTCCAAAGGCAAAAGAGTTCTCACATTCCTTCTGCGCTCTCACGTGTTCCAGCCTTTATCTTAATGAAGCTTACGAAAGTCTCCAGCAGTACAGTCAAAAATCTCAAAAAGTACAGCTACTAACAACCTTGAATGTGAATAGCCTAAACAACTCGAGAAGTGAGAAGCTTGTTATTAAGTCCCCTTCTGCTACACGTCTAAGTTCTGTCATTTAGTGGTTGGCTTGCGCGGGAGGAGGGCCTCAGTCGTTTCACATTTTCTGAGCAGTCTCCGTTGATGGGGAGAGGATGTGGCCTAACGGCTAGGGCAGTCGACCTCAAATCTGGGGAACCGGGTTCGAGACTCGGAGACTCGGTTCAACATCCTGTGATTCTGGGCAAATCACTTAATCTCCCTGTGCCTAACATAAACAAGCATTGGCATAGCCAATAGGTCTTGCCTTTGGGACCTTATAAGTGTTTAGTTATCCAGCACAATATCCTTGGTGCAACAACATCAAGTGTTGCATGGCTAAACACTTATAAGGTCCCAAAGGCGAGACCTATTGGCTATGCCAATGCTTGTTTAATTTATCTAGTATATGTTGTTGAGTTTGTGTGTGTTTTATTGTGATTGTGTCAGAGGGTGACTACAAGAATGAATCAGAGGATGGATGAATGAATGACTGCAAACATGAGCAATAGAGTGCACTTACGAGGACTTGAGAGCCTAATCCCATCAATGACACAAAAACACACTCATTCATGAGCCACATCTATTGGCATAGTGAATGCTTGTCCTAATATGGGGCCAAATGCAGAAAAAGAAAGAATATCCAAAGCATTGCTTTTTTTGGAGAGCCAGACGCCACTGTGCGTTACCAAGTACAGGCTTTGTTGGCCTTTGCCCCGTTTTCTCTTTAGTTCAGATAGGATATAGGGACTGCCACCAACATTAGCCTGCATAAAACACGAACTGTAGAGTGGAGGCTCTGTCAGGGTCATGTGATCTTTCTAGTCGACGGAGCCTAGAGGTTGGCAAGCCCATAACTTAACAGGGACAGCCAAGCAAAGGGTCTTGCTCGGATCTTACAGCCTGTGCACCAGCCAAGTCCTGGAAATGTTTGCTTTGTTAATCATACAAAAAATTCACGTAAAATACGACAGTCTCGTCAAAATCCCAAAAAGTGTATGGACATGTGGAAGCTTTGATAAAAATACGTCACATTACACATGGTCACATTTATATTTTAAATGCGCAGGCGTACAACTCTGAACAGTGCGAGTGGCTGGATGAAGGGGACCCATGCTTCAACTTCCTGTCTCTCTTCGATTTCTTCAACTTACCTGAATTGCTGGATGAATGGTCACAAGAGCTGCCCCGGGAACAAGCAATCCATAGTGACTTTGTCCGGACCTTCTTCAACTTCCCTTGAAGTTCCCCTACCGCAAGTTTGGGTTCACGGTTGGCCTTCTAGATCATCTTTACGGAGCATTCACATGATGCCGAATTGTGCCGAGAGCCGAGGCACCAGGGACAGACAATGTGAATGTCTGTCACAAACACTTGTCAGTTTCAGTGCTTGCAAGGTTTCAACTTTTTCATTTTTGGAGAGGACATGCCCGTTGCACCCTTGTAAAATTGGAGGGAAAGAGGGAAACTGTCAGTCCAATAGGATTCACTGTAGCTCTGATACACGCCGGAAGGCGCGGAAAGAAAAGAAGGGATATCAGCGCCCAGATATAGTGTCCCCGATGTCACATCCAGGGTGAGACGGATGGGATGTGGAGCTGCACGATGCCACCCACCGCCACACAAGGGAATCCCTATCAAAGATCTCCAGATCCAGTGTGACGCCTGGAGAAATTTACAAAGTGAGAAATCTGCAGTTAGAAGTCTGTCAGAAATCTGTATCCTGCAGAACAGTCGAAAACCAATCAAATTGGTCATAGGCATACTTGAATGACCTTGCTCACCACCTCTGCTGCCACACAGGCCTGAGCTGCAAACTGAGCAACCAACCTCTGGACCAAGCACCAGAACAATCTTCAAAACCAAGGGACAATAATGAGACTCAACAGCTTCCACACATCCCAAAACAGATGACTAATACAAACAGAAACATCAACCAGAGGAATCTACAATGAACCTCTTGACAATATACTAGAAATGAAGAACTATTTAGACCACACTCAACAAGAAGATCAGAAGAACACAGTACAGGACCAGAAATGTTATGCAAGACCACTGGAACATTAAGTAAAATAAAACAAACAACAAAAAACCCATGCAGCATATTTGCCCTATAATCCGACAGCAAGACAATCATTAACAGGACTCAACAAAACCGATCTTCTAACTTTTCCCAGTCAAAACAAGCAACTGAAATACATGCTAAACAAAAACAGAAACCACGGACACCACCCATCTTCAAAACTTAATCCAGACCTTTTCAGTGCAGAAGTGTCATTCAGATGATATGGCACCCATCCTATTCAAAGCAAACCCTTCGCACATTTAGACCTAGTTTTTGGAATTTACCAAATGGTAAAGTTAGAGGAGGGCAAGCAGTGGTACACAAGAAAATGCTATATTCTTCATTACAGAGCTCATCATCTCAGAATGGGTAACAATGCCCATATGCTACTCACCATCCTCCACTTTCTCAGTCTCCATCCTTCTTACATACGTCACACAACCCTTCTTTCAAAAAGAGGGTTTTGGACACCACAGCGATAATATTGATAGAACACAAAAAATTGCATTCTAAGGGAAGATCTCAACATTTAGTTTGATAAAGGTGGTATCTGCCAAACATCCGGCTCACTCAGCAGCAGATTTATTGCTATAGTTGAAATACTCAGGCCTCCGTGTGCTTTATCTCGAGTGCCAGCCCCTCCCCTGGACAAGTGGAGTGTTTGGGACCTGTAGAAATGTCTTTACGACCAAAGAAAAATACTTTATACATCGTTTTCAATTCTCGCCTGAATGAATTTACCATTAAAAACGAGGAAGCTGTAAATAAATAAATAACACCACCACAAACACTTGGAAGATTTTAGGACCATTTCTATCTTACTCGTTTCCAGTACTGCAAGTATTTCACATCAACAATTGTCTAAGCACTTCAATGGCTAGGCCCCTAGTGCTGTGTTAAGAGAGACCGTGCTGTTCGAGCCGCTTGTGAAACAGACTAGCCCCAGGGTTTGCACTATTAATAGAACTGGTATACGTCATGCTCTGGAAAAACAGGGAGCCGTGAGGGACCAAAGCTCTTCTCATCACTGGGGAAGTAAAGAGTGTGATTTTTACAAGGTCTAATGGACACATTCTCACTCACACACCAGATGGAAGGTGGTTTGTACATTACAGACACAGAAGACATACTGGTCTGTGCACCTCATCTGTGACCAGGAAGAAGGTGGTATGTCCCTTACAGTCACAGCAGCAGTAAGGGGATATATAACTCACTCAGGTTTCAGCACCCTGAGATGGTCTCTCCTATACTTGATGCTTCTGGCCTGACATTGTGTCTGCAAATGTGGTGCACTCGGCACCTCTAGCTTTGTGTTGAATTTGCTTTTAGGTCCCACCACTTTCAAATGCCACTAGTTGCCACTGCATATATTGGGTGGGTACCGGGTGGGAGGAGGGGAGAAGGCTTCCCCTTATTTTTGAAGATTTTTTTTTTAAACACGTAAATGTGTGTGTACATAATTGCATGAACACACGTGGAAGGTAAAATAATTAAAACACACAACTGAATAGATCGCGACACACCGCCATCTACTGGGGAAAAAACAATTTAATTTCTGACGGCATCGATAATGTTGATACGGAATCAACGAAAAGCAAACAAGTAGGCCACAGCATTCAAGTGTGTTAGACCTTCAGACAAACAACTTCGTTTACGAGCGTTCTGAAGTTTTCCACAGGCTGTACCAAATGGACGCCCAAAGAGCTCTCTCAGTATGAATGTGATCTCACACAGGTCTCACAGGGTAAACCCCCGGCCCAACTGCTGCACGTCCGAATCTTCGTCACCTCAGTGAACGTTGTATAACTACAACCCCTTTAACAAACTGAATTGAAGTAAGGCAGTTACCAGTGAATACACATGACCGCAGCACACAGCTTAAGGCAGTGGCGTATTTCAACAAAAAACTGTTAAGGCAAGCTAATGCAAGCCCCCAACATAAGGCTGCAGCAGAGGCCAGCACTCACTGGCATCATCCTAGGTCTGTACCGCATTGATGCGGGCTCCGGTGCTAAGGCTGATTTTCAGAGCTGGGAAGGAGCGCACAAGCTTTATTTTACATGTGGAACATGTCTCGGAGAAGGACTTGCAGTTTCACCCTGCTGCCCTGTGTCACTATGAGCAGCTGCTCCAAGCGATGGAGACAGGGGATCTTTAAGTGCCTGAGGATCTTGTTCTGGCTCATCACGCATTTTATGGGCACATACTAAAACAAGTACAAACTCGCGCACGCTGAAAAACCCCCAAAAAACAAGCGCTGAAACACAAACGCGGCCCCGCGGCAGCGAAAGTGAAACTACTGGGCTAGCAAGTGGGAGGGGTGGGGGAGTGCGAGAGAACACACAGCGATTCCCTTGCGGGAGCGAGCAAACATATGTTGCCAAAGCTCGCTCCCGCAAGGGAATCGCCAAACGTGCACGCATTGCCATTGAAAGCAATGCAATGCGTGCACGTTTTTGGCTCAAAAGCCGAAGCGATTACTATAGGTCTTTTTCCTATGGAGCGAATGCGCGCTGCGTAGGCAAGACCTAATGAATGTATCTGTCTGTAATTCAACTGGTGCTCATGTAAAGTGCTCTGATACCTTCAGAGAACTTGGGTAATCTAGGGGCCTGCCTGTGTGCGCAAAAGCTGAAGCTAGCTGACAGAATTCAAGATGGCATGAGGGCATGTCAAAGCCAAAAGTAAGAGCTTTCATAATACTTCCCAATGTACAACACAATGCACATTTGTGCACACTGCCTATAGCATCACACACTTCATCTCTCAATGTACAACATAATGCACATTTGAGCACCACTGCTTATAACACTGAACTTCTTGACCAAGAAGTACATTCCACACCTCTCTCTCTATTATGCTTTCAATTGCACATCCCACATATTCTGTTTCTGGCAAGGATGTTCTACTCTGGGAAAGCTCCCCCCCTCCACAGCTACAAGAAGACGCAAAAGAAATCTTCAAGGGAAAAAGGCACTTGCAGGAAAAATGATGTCGTACATTCAAGCTAGAATAAAGTAAAACACCAAAAGTCATTTAAAATAATGGTAGTCAAAGGTCATCATCACGTGGTTTCAATACATAGGAGTGTCTCTAGCACTACAGGTTCTGAGCTAGAGACCCCAGGCTGCAGGACCTCTGTCAAGATGTTAGTCTTGACTGCCACTGTAGGAAACTACAGGTCGAGGACCTCCGCAGCCCTATGCATCACCATGGCGAAAGATGCTCCCTCCTCTGTAGCCAGGGTAGGAGGGAAAGCATGCTAGAGTCTGGGAGGTTCCAAACCACTGGCATCACCCAGTTCCTCGTACCAGTCCACATCTTGTTGGTGCGGGATTCCTAAGGGATCCTGCTCCCCCCCCAATACTCTTCCTCCATCCCTAACCCTTCAGAATTGGGCAGGGTAAAAGGCATAGAGCCCTACAGCTCCGTCAGCGCCGGTCTCGGCGTCAGAGGATGCCCGACCGGCTCCTTGTCGGCAGGAATGAGGATCGGGAAGGCACTGCCAGTGGTTCCTCTGCCACATCGCGAGACGGGTGGGGCGAAGTCAAAGTACATTTCGACTTCTTGTGCTTTTTGTGGTGCCTCTCACCTGACTTCGACGAAGAGGACTTTGATTCACCTTCCTCTCGACCGAGACCTGGACCGGGATCGAGACGGACGAGGCGACCTCCGCGGTGCAGGACGCCCGGCTGCGAGAAGCTTTAGGGACTGCTACCTCAAAGTCTTCGGCGCCATGGCCCGGCAGGCGGAGCACGACTTAAGAGTCGTGGTTGCGCTCCAGGCCCGAGAGACAAACTAAACGGTGGTCCGTCACCAACATGGCATGGTGACAGGCGCCACACGGTTTGAACACTGAAGTCTTCTTGCTCGACATGACTCCTAAATACACCAACAAAGTCGACAACATTTTTTTAAAAGTCTGTCAAAAAATGACAGGGGTAGCTCTCTTCAACGGACCAGCGCTGGCTGGCGCGGAGAGAAAAGAACGGACGTCAGAGCACCGGAGTGGAGGTCATATTGACAGCGTGTACGACACGACGATGATGAACACAACACCAACAACATCACACGGAGTCCACCAATGCCATCTACTGGCGCACAGGGGTACTGCTAAGAAAAATCTTCTGGATCCAGCCTGATGCCTGGAAGTTCAAAGGTAAGGAATCTGCGGCTAGATGTCTCAATCAGATAGATGCATCTGAGATAGGGGTAGGAGCTGTCACAGCTGAATGCAGAGGGCCAGGACCAACCAGTAGCTTTTATAGGTAGAAGGTTGACCCCAAGGGAGAAACGTTGGTCAGCTATAGAGAGTGAGGCCTTTGCTGTGGTCTGGGCCCTGAAGAAGTTGAGGCCATACTTGTTTGGTACTCACTTCATTGTTCAGACAGACCATAAGCCCCTCTTATGGCTTAAACAAATGAAGGTTAAAAATCTCAAACTTTTGAGGTGGTCCATTTCCGTACAGGGGATGGACTATTCAGAGGAACATAGACCTGGGAGTAACCATGCCAATGCAGATAGACTCTCCAGACATTTTCCACTTAGAAAATGAAGACTCAACTCACGTTTGGGGGTGGGGTTGTGTAGGAAAGTAGGATCTGCTTTCATGATTACCCCCACTTTTTGCTGGTGTCATTATGTTTGTCTGACTAGTCTGGCTGGGATCCTGCTAATCAGGACCCCAGTCTCTGTACTTCTTCCCTAAATTGGAGATGGTGAGTACTTGGGTACACTCCAGATTGGCTACTAGTGTACCCTGATAAGACCATAGTATATGGTGCTAAGGTACCCATGGCATATATACACCAGAGGTCTCACATGAGCTGAAGCATGTATTATGCTGTAGGAAAGTAGGACTTGCTTTTATGGTTACCCCCACTTTTTGCTTGGTGCTAGGCTGATTCTGACTAGTCTGACTGGGACCCTGCTAATCAGGACTCGTCTCTGTGCTTTCTCCCCTAAATTGGTATGGTAAGTACTTAGGTACATCCTAGCTTGGACACTGGTGTACCCTTACCAGCCCTAGTATATGGTACTGAGGTACCCAGGGCATAGGTACACCAGGGGTCCCCCATGGGCTGAAGCATGTATTATGCCACCCATGAGGGACCACGCAAACTGTAACTACAGGCCTGCCATTATAGCCTGTGTAAGCTGGTACTATCATCACTTACAAAAGATATAGGTTTTCCTATATCTAAGGTCACTGCACTTAAAGCCTATAAGCCACCCCTAAAGCAGGCCTTTCAATCCTGAAGGCAGGGTGCTCGGTTCTAAGTGTAAGGGTGCCCGTGCATGACCAGGACACCCCTACAGCCTTCGAAGTCCATTCTGCTGGGCTGTAAGTGCATCAGCCATTACAATACATAGAGTGGCAATGCGTCATTACGCGATGACCATCTCTACTGGTGTGCGAGGTATGATTCCATGCACTGTAAAGCTCCTCCTGGAGGTCCTCAGTGCTCCTGGTACCAGTCGTCTAGACCCGGACAGCACAACCTGGCTACAGCCGGCCAGAGACATGATTCTGCCCTCCTGGTGCTCGAGCAGGGGAAGGCAGAACAATAGGTATCCTGTCACAGGGAGGTGTGACCACCTCCCAGACAGGGTTTAGTGTATAGGGGCCGGGTGGGAGAGCTTGCCAGCGGCACTTAATATGATTGAAGGGCACACTTGGTGGCCTCCTTGCAAAGTCCAGTTCAAACCAGCTCAGGGAGCCATTGGCTCCCTCTCTGGCGCGAAACTGGACAAAGAACATGGGAGTATCCTCCTCACTGTCCGACCCCTCCCTGGGAGGGAACCCTGAATCGTTCCAACCCTTTCCTTAGGGTACTTAAGGGCTTACATGAGGGTGGGTCCCTAGATTTGTCGTGGGACAAGATTCATTTCAAGATACCACTTCTTCTTCGACTGTCTAGGTACTCTGGACTTCGCTGGAATTCGCTCTGGGCATCAAGGCTGCAACTGGGAAGACTGCTGCTACTCCTGATCTTGTCGCCCTGCTCGTCTGCTGCAACGTCCATGCCTGTGCTCCATACAGGAACCTTCCAAGGCCTGTGGGCATCCAATACACCTGAAGGAATCTCCCTTGAAGTGAAGGAGGCACTACCTTGCATCTGCAGGCACCGCAACTAAGCTGAGCGGTCTGCTGGTCCTGGGCTCCCACAGACTCCGAAAGGCTCAGCAAGACAGGCAGTGGTTCTTCATATCCCTCAAGTCCTACCCTGTCCTCTCACCAAGTTTGAGGCCAGTATCCCTCATCGGAGGCGCAGGAACCAAACCCTTGTGCACCGCGCCGACTTGCTGATGCAAAGGCTTGTTGGCTTCCTTCAATCAAGATCTTCAGGCTTCAAGTAGTCCCCTCCTCAAGCATCTCCTGTGACCAAGATCTTCGTCCTCACCACATCACTTGCACCGTGGGCCTGCATTTTTGATGAGATGCTCGAGGTCCTCTTGCGACTTCAGCCCTCTGGGTCCTCCTGAGGATCTCCTTTGATTTCTGTGGGCTCCCCTGATTGCTCGGGCCTGCCTGACTCCCCTGCTCATGGTGACTCTCCTGGGCCTTGCTGATCCTGACAATGTACCTTCTTCGCTTTCTACGTTGGTTGTCGTTGGCAAGGCTTGTTGGTGCTCTCGACTGACACCGACCTCTCAACTCTCGACATCCGACGTGAGACAGTTCTTGAATGGCTCCTGGTCTTCCACAGCATTGCCTGGTCCTCACACTCGACATCGGTGGGCATTCGTCTCCCATGCCTCCCGGTCACTTCCAAGTGGCATAGACTCTGTCCCCTCTGCTTGCAGGTACTTCTCGACTTGAATCCACCTTTGGGTTCCACCGGACACTTTCACCTTCTCCAGCAGTGGCATCTTCCTGAAGTCCTCCATTGAGTTCAACTGTGGTTTCCGACGCCACTTCACACCTATGCACCTAGCTTCCCTGGTGTAGGTATCCTGGGTCCTAAGGTATCCATGAGTGGGGTGGCTCTCCAACCTTCTGTCTTCCACAGGGTTTCATCAGGGTCCACTGGGAAGGGTCCTTCTTCTTGAAAATTGGAACCGCGACTTACCCATTGGCTTGCAATGAACCCACGGTTGTGTTCCCACTCTGCACACGGCCTTCATGGGGCCCCTGGTTACTTACCTTTGGTGGTTCCTTTGGTCCCTGGCACTTCTACGTCTTCTTGGTGTAGTCCTGACTCGAGACGTGGTTCACATACATTACATTACATACATACATACATTTTAGTATATGGTTTGGTCTCCCCATGGTGACGAATGTGTATTTCGTGCTACTTACCTGTTTCTATTGAAAAGTATTGTGTGCATTGTGTATATCTCTGGCTAGGAGATATCTGTATGTGTTAGTAAGTGTCTTATAATCAATACATATTTTTTTATAAATACACTGTGTGGTTCTTTTTCACTTAATCTATAGCTATAAGATTATGTTCTAGTAAAACAAGCTGATTTACTCTCCTTCTGGACTAAGCCTAAAGGCTGCTCTCCACAGCTACCACTTAGAGAGCTTTCTGAGGTTGTCTAAGACCACTAAAATCACCATAAGGGTTGTCTGGATTGGTGCAGTTTGCCCACTTACATAAGTGTGCATCATATGCCAAGCCAGCTTCTCACATCGGTGTGCAGCAGTTGGGATTCAAGCCTGCATTGTTTTACCAGATAATCTTGGTGTGGATAAATTGAAAAACCATCACTAATATTAGGCACATATAACACAGTTTTACTGGACTTAGGGTTGGGTAAAGAGTCTAGCACAACCCTTTCTCCAACCTCAAAGAGTTTAGTTTCCCCTAGGGTAGGTAGGTGCAACACCTCACTACACCTAGAACCATGGGCCCGATTCACAAAAGTAATCCGAGACAAAATCCTAATTTTACGACTTTCGGTATTCACAAAGGGCATTTAGGAGTAGTAAAGTTAGGATTCCTACCTTTACAACTCCTAAATGCCCTTTGTGAATACCGAAAGTCGAAAAGTTAGGGTTTTGTCTCAGATTACTTTTGAATTGAGTATTGATTTATCGGAGACCAGGGGCAATTATCTAGAACAGCCTGGATCTGCTCTGGGAGGGGTGTCTCCTTAGTGTAGAGAAGTGAGTAGTAGGCATGGAAAGATTTAAGTTTAGCCGCCTCAGTGGTGGCTCGAGTGTCATCAGCGCACTTAATATTGGCTATGTGTGCTTTGGCCGCTCTCATCCGTAATCGCCGAGCAAGAACTGTGCCCACTTTGTCTCCTCCTTCATAATAGCGTTGCTTAAGAGCTAGAAGAGCCCGTTCGGCGTTGTTGGTGCGGTGTGCACGAAGCTGACCTCGGAGCATTGCCAGGCGTCGTTTGTGGGCAACCCGTGGTTGTTCCTGATCAAGCCTCTCAAGCGCCTTTATGTCGCGAGAGAGAGTGTTCTCGAGAAGGCGTGATTCCCGCGCCCGAGTGATTGCTATGGACGTGATATGCCCACAAATAGTGGCCTTAAAGGCATCCCAGACGACGGGAAAGGAGTCTCGGGGATGTCATACGTCTCAAAGTAAGAGAGAATGGCGGCTCGAAGTTCCGCAACATCAACCGGGTCCCGAAGGATGTGAGGAGGGAGCCGCCAGCGCGGCGGGCGGCTTGCACGGGTGGACAGATCTCGTAAGAGAAGTTCGATATGAGCGTGGTCAGAGACCGAGATGTCCGACATAGAGGCCGAGAGCGTCTCCCCAATGAGGGAATGTGAGATAAAGAAATAATCAATGCGCGAGTAGGAACGATGAACATGTGATTAGTACGAATCATCGCGAGTGTCGGGGGAATGGTAACGCCAGGCATCTACTAAGCCTAAGTTCTGTCAACTGTTTTTTTTTTAGGTGGAAGACATGGCCCCAGCCCCATGAAATGAGCCGTCACTGCGTTCCACACTAGCATCCCACACCAAATTGAAATCGCCCCCTATGAGGAGAGAGGAGTCCGTGTGAGACACTCGTTCTTGTAACGTCTCCCGGAGGTAAAGGTCCTGTGCTTGATTGGGAGCATAAATATTACAGAGATTAATGGTCCTATGACCAATTCTGACCGCCACTTTGAGAAACCTGCCATTGGGGCTGCGAATGACTTTGGATTCCCCCTGTTGAATGCCAGCCCTGCAGAGTATTGCCACTCCAGCAAATTTAGAAGGGGCAGACGCCCAAAAATGGACCGGGTATCTAGGATGAGCCATGCGGGCTACATCTGCCTTGACCAGATGAGTCTCCTGAAGGAAAATTATATCAGGGTTCAGCTGTAAGAGGTATTCTTTTCTTTTCTTTTAAAATATATGGTGGATAGCTATCAGTAGGGGATCCAGATTTGACTTTGGTCAAGAGTTCCAATAGAGCTTCTGTACTGCTTTCCGCGAAATGATGAAGGGAGCAGAGATGTCTCCATGCCATTGGGAGTACCACATAAGTACGGCTGGCAGGAATGCTGGCTTTAATTGAAGAGATTTTGTCAATGAAAAAGGTGTTCAAGGAATTGCAGAACGACTGGGAAGGGGTGGCTTTTATAGTGACTCTATCAGGATCCTTCAGCTCATTGACAATTGCGAATATTTCTTTTGGTTTATTTGTAGCGCTCTGGATCTTTGAAGAGAAATGAGTGGCCTTAGTGGATTGAATGGATTTTTTATATTCCTTAAGTTGAGCTAAGTAAATCTCTTTTTATCAAGGGAGTAGTTCCGTCTCCATTTCCTTTCAGTTTGGCGCAGGGCAAGTTTTTGAGCCTTTTAAGTCTTCTGAGAACCATTTCTGGGCTTCATGATGCCTGGTTATTTTTATTGTACTGAGGGGGGCATGTTTGTTGCTGGCTGCTGTCAGCCACGCAGTGATGTTTTCCTCGTTTAGGTTGATGGATGACTGATTATTAGGAAACGTGTTTGCCAGTGAGTTACAAAAGGCATTGGCGTCCATGCTGTTCCAGTTCCTTGCCTTGAACCCTTCTTTAACTGGAGGTTTATCTGTAGATATATTGTTGATCACGAACTTTATTAGAAAGTGATCAGACCAAGTGCAAGGGGACACTGTCAGTGCGGACACTGTAAGATTAGATGTCCAAATTTGGTCTAGTATGTGTCCTTTGATGTGTGTGGGCGCTGTTACGTGTTGAGTGCCGTTCAACCCACTAAGTAGATCGGTCAGTTCTGCAGAGTGTGGTCCACCCATCGCATCGCATCGTTGGCCCAATAGTTAAAGTCGCCAATCAGCAACATTTTGGCATAGTTGATTGTTAGCTGGGCCATCCGCTCACCTAATATTTGGGGTAAAAGGAGAATGTTCTGAGGGGACCTATATAGCAGTACACAGATTAGAGGTACCTGTGCTGAATCCAATTTGATAACTAGATTATCCACGGAAGTAATGCCTAGCGTAGTGAGTTTGGTGAATTTCAATTCTTGACGTATTATGGCGGCAACCCTCCACCAATTTTCCCGACTGGTCGGTTTGCCTGGAGGATGTAGTAGTTGTCGGGGAGGGCGGCCAAAATATCGGGGGCGGACTCCTGTGAGAGCCAGGTCTCAGTTAATAAAAGGATGTCTGGTTTAGTAGAGTCCAGTAAGTGGAATAGATCTAGTTTGTGTTTTGCCAAGGAGCGGGTGTTTAGATATATGATTGTGATTATTTGTGTCTGTGTTCCATGGTTATCACATCTCTGGGTGCTTCCTGCAGCATAGGAAGATTGTTCAAGTTCTGGGAAGACCTAGTTTCCATGATCCCTACCCTGGTCAATCTGGGGCCTAGCAAGAGATTCAGAGTTTAGTTTATAGAGTGTAATGATTTTAAATCTAATGGGGGTAGTTTAAAATTTGGGCATAATGGCTAGCCCCTAACCCCGGATGGGCGCGGATGGGCGCGGACGGGCGTAGACGGGCGCAGACGGACTTGCCTTTGGCACGCCTCCAGGGCACCAGCTGCACGCTTCCGATGCAGTCCGCGCTGCGACCGGCATTAAATGGCGGGCTGCAGCCTTAGCTCCTCCTCGCCCACTATGATTGGACGTCCCTGGTGGGTGTGCAACAGTAAGTGAATTGGCCCCTTCGCATCGTGGGAGCAGCGAGTAAAAATAAAGGTGAAGGTAGATTTTAAGGTTTGGAAAAAAGGGGACCCCTACATGAAACAATGAAAAACTTGCTAGCTGTAGGGAAAACAATGTGAGGGGGAAATAAACAAGCTAGTTGCAAGCTCAAATATTTAAAGAACAATTATAACAGGACATAATACATATAATCAAACGACATAGTGCTGAAGTATTTATCAAAAATATGTTTTTTATTTTTGTTGTTTTACTCATATTTTGTCATCTTTTCAAAGTATCAAAAAATATAGTTCTATATATTTAAAATTCACAATGCATCGAATGATATATAAGACGTAATCAAGCGAGTAAGAGATTAAACATAATCATATAGTTAACATATAGTACAATCTTTTCTCTTATATTCGTGACAGGGTCCAGATCACATATGGACAGAAAGGAGGGTCGGCGGTAGATGGAACTACGCGCGTTTCGGCAGGTTGACTTCGTCAGGACACCGACTCAACTTTCACTATTGTTGTATGTGGGCACTCTATAGGGGTTAATTCCAATTGCGAGGTTTCTTGAAAATAAAATACAAAGGGTCCCTGGGTCTTATAGAATGAGTGTCGGCAGGTGAACCAGGATAGTGGATTCCTACCAGTGTTGATGCTTTTGAAGTTCTATTTTCCAGGATGGGACAATTTAGTCTGGTCACAATATATATTTCTGTGATGGGTCCCCATATAGCAGAGGGATCCTGTTAACTGATGCTCTGTCATTATATGTAATCAGGACATCTTAAAGCAGCTATTGTCATTTCAAACCGATGACGTGTCAATGCCCGGGCATAATGGCTAGCCCCTAACCCCGGATGGGCGCGGATGGGCGCGGACGGGCGTAGACGGGCGCAGACGGGCTTGCCTTTGACGCGCCTTTGGCACGCCTCCAGGGCACCAGCTGCACGCTTCTGATGCGGTCCCGCGCTGCGACCGGCATTAAATGGCGGGCTGCAGCCTTAGCTCCTCCCCGCCCACTATCATTGGACGTCCCTGGTGGGTGTGCAACAGTAAGTGAATTGGCCCCTTCGCATCGTGGGAGCAGCGAGTAAAAATAAAGGTGAAGGTAGATTTTAAAACATATGATAAAAACAGTTTGCCACTACTTTGCCCTCTAGGGCCTTGTGTCCTCCTATTCACAAGAAACCAGAATACCTTTGGATTAGGGTTTTTAATTTGCGTGGATAATTTTACCAAAACTGGTCAGAGCTTTTATGTTTGTCTCGAAATATTGCTTGCCTGAATGCTTTATGAGCTTGCTTGTAGTTGGTGAATAGCTGTACGTCCCCCGGGCGCTTCCAGGCATGTCGTATAGCTGAGTTATGTAAAGTTTTTTGTTTTTTGGTCTCTGCAGAAGTGAATAATAGGTTCCTGGTTGAAATTTTTTGTGAGGTGGACAGGAATTTATTGAGTAATTGGCTTGAAAAGAACTCCCATGCTGCTGTGGGCATGATATCAACAGAGCTCCTTGCACCTAGCATGCCTCTGCACTTTATCATTATAGTTGGTATGGAAGGGTCTAACCATTTGAACCTTTTGAGGTTCTCAGTATAGATTCCGCTTGTTGTAGAACTTGTTGTCGCGTGCCGGACGACATTGGAAGACAGAATAATTGCTAAGGGGCGATGGTCGATCTCCCCTCGTGCCATGATAGATTAATTTTCTGTCAAAGAAAACATTTCATTGTTACATAAAGTGTAATCTAAGAATGATTGAGTGTGTCCATTTGTTCTTGTACAGTTTGGGAGGGGGTATTCAGGGAAAAACGGCTGTTCAATGTTGTGTAACCCAAGCTTCTGAATAGTAGGACCATGTATTCTCCTAGTTTACTATATATGTTGCCGGTGGGCTTGTTTTATCGATGATATGTGGTTTACCCCCGAATGTATATTTTCGAGCTCTTCTGGGGCATCTTGAAAGAAGTTTGTGTTGAAGTCGCCTGGAATTAGACAGGGTGTGCTTCCGTGTTCACTTATTAGGTTGCACATGATCCGGATCAGGTGTTCCAGTTTAGCCTTTTTCTCCCTGGCATTTGTTGAGATATATACATTAATCAGGAGCATTTGTTTGATGGAATTGAAGCTCCTGATCCTGATGCCGGTGATCCAGTCTTATACAAATTCAAGTTGGTTGATGTGTATGTTTAGCTTGCCAGCGACATATATCGAAAAACCACCCCTGGGTCTACCGTGTTTGTGCAGTCTTAAGGCGGGGGACCGGAATTCCAAATAACCTTCTATTGGGATACTTGCCTCCGACCATGTTTCCTGAAGGAGTATGATCTCATAGTTTTGTAAAAACGTTATCGTGTCAGGAGATTGGGATTTCTCAGTAAAGCCGTTATGTTCCAGGAACATACTGTGAGGCCAAGATGGGTGCTATTTCAATCGTGGGTACCCCAGACAGTGCAGCTGACAGCCAGGCCCAGTTGGCCGTCATCGTGGCTAAATTCTCTGTTGCTGGTTGATTGTTTACTTCGTGGACTTGACTTTGGGCCGATTTTAGTATTGAGAAGGGTGGATTGCCAGGGTTTCGGGGGAGCCGGGATTTTACAGTACTGAAGGGTACTGTGTTCCAATTAGGAGGGATATTTTAATACCCCAGCTGTTAAATTGGCCTGTCTTTGATAGTACCAGCTCCTTTATTGCCCCTGATACTAATGTGATTAGTATCATTTCAGTTATTTGATTGCCTTTAATGAGTATAAATTCAATAGATGTTATGTCATTAGATTCCAGGTTACACAGTTCTGGGATGAATTGAAACAGTTTGAGGATATTCCCTCTGTTTAAGATGTCGTGCGGGCCTTGGGAGACGTACTCCAGAGTGAATAACAGTTTAGAGGGGAGGCTTGTTGTAGCCGGGACCTGTCCTGGGGCGATGAAGGTTCTCTTGGCCTTTTTCCATGTTTGGTCAGTTCTCCGTTGGGTGGTGAGTGGCCGTTGCTGGGGTCCTTCTGGTTTACAATGATGATGAGGGACCGCCTTATTAAGGACAGTTTTATACATGTTTGCTGTATCCGGGTTCTTTATAAGAGTTATCCGAAGTCTTTCCTTGCCTCCTGGATTTAATTAGTCATTGGGGTGTTCGGTGACAACTGTTCTCTGTTTTAACTTAGTCTTGCTTGCTGAGGTCAGGGGAAGTGTTGGAACTTCACCTGTTGCTGGAGGGTTCAAAGCAAAAACTGGCTCAGGATCTATTTCTTGCTCTGCTGAGGGCTGAGGTTGTGGTTTCTTTAAAGTGGCTTCCCGTCTGCACCCGGAAGATTGCCTGGGCTCGTTGTGGGAACATGTTGCAGGTGACACATTGCTTGTCGGCGCGACTGCTTGTTTTGGAGATAGTTGTTGCTGAGACAGACTGCTCTTGGTACTAGCTGCACTTATCGAGTCAGATCGTTGATTGCTTTTGTGTCTTAAAAAATAATTGCTGATTGTGTTTTGAGTCTTGGCACTGCGCTTACTAAGCCTTTTTCATACTCTTTTTTTTCCCTTTTGCTCAGCTGTTGTATTTGTGGTGGATTATTCATTGAACCATTGTCTGGGCTAATACAAGCTAAATCCCCATTGCCCAATGAAAGTGTTGCCTTTGACGTGGTCTGCAGATCTGTCCTTGGTACCGTTGGGTCCCTGTTGAACAAGTTACTTACCTTCGGTAACAATATATCTGTAAGAAACATTAGTTAGATACAGACTCCTTACCTTAGAATTACCCCCAGGCGTCATGACTGGATCCGGAAAGTTTTTTCATCAGCAGTACCTCTGCGCGTCGGAAGGTGGCGTCGGTCGTCTCCGCGTCCGTCGTCGGCGTCGTGATTGCCGAGATGTCGTCGCGGCAGCTACTTAGACACTGCCCTCGCGCGCTGATGTCAGTTCTGTACATGACTTTCCGTGCCAGAAACGCAGAGCCATGCAAGACACTGAACACTGGTGCACAAAACTAGGGCCCTGAAAGGATATCCTTCACCCTAGAAATAAGTTCGCAGAACGGGGAGGATGGGTGGCGCGGTAAGGAATCTATAACTAACTAATGTTTCTTACAGATATATCGTTACTGAAGGTAAGTAACTTGTTCATCTGAAAGAAACACGTTAGTTATAGATTCCTTACCTTAGAATAGATACCCCAGTAATACCAACCCCGGAGATGGGTCTTCGAACCAAGATCACACCAGAAAGTCCTAGAGAACAGAACGGCCAAAGAAGCTGTCTCTCCGGACTTGATTGTCAAGGCAGTAGTGTTTGGTAAAGGTGTGCAACGAAGCCCACGTAGCTGCCTGACAAATGTCATTCAGAGGAACTCCACGTCCCAAAGCAGTAGTTGCTGCCGTCGCCCTGGTGGAATGGGCGCGCAGCCCTACTGGAGGCTCTTTCTTTGCCAGAGAATAACATGCTTTAATACACAAAACGACCCAT
This sequence comes from Calotriton arnoldi, assembly GCA_963921515.1. Taxonomy (NCBI): domain Eukaryota; kingdom Metazoa; phylum Chordata; class Amphibia; order Caudata; family Salamandridae; genus Calotriton; species Calotriton arnoldi. The sequence goes on along the minus strand of CAWUFW010000899.1, from coordinate 1,408,408 downwards.
CGGGAGATAGTCCGCTTGTGTACGCCCCGACCTTTCTTGGCACCCACGTAGCCAACAAAGAGCTGGTCATCCACCCGGAACTGTTTGGTGCGATCCAGATAAAAGGAAAGCACACGTTTTGGGTCCAGACGGTGGAGCCTCTCTTCCTCTTTCGAAGGATGCAGAGGCGGAAAGAAGGTGGGCAAAGTGATCGTCTGCCCGATGTGAAAGGCAGTGACAACCTTGGGCAGGAAGGATAGACGAGTCCTGAGAACTACCTTGTCCGGATGGACAGACAGGAAAGGAGGCTTGGATGAAAGGGCCTGGAGCTCACTCACTCTTCTGGCAGATGTGATGGCTACCAGGAATGCAGTTTTAAGCGTCAGAAGCCTCAAAGGACAGTTGTGTAGCGGCTCAAAGGGAGCGCACATTAAATAGGTTCAAACTAGATTAAAGTCCCACTGAGGCATAACGAAGGGAATAGGAGGAAAGAGATGAGTTATGCCTTTCAAGAAACGATTAACAACCGGGGACTTGAAAAGAGAAGGCTGATCTGGAAGCCAAAGGAAGGCAGAGATGGCCGAGAGATAGCCCTTGATAGTGCCCAGAGCAGAGCCCTGCTGGGCTAAAGAAAGGAGAAACAAGAGAACCTCAGAAAAAGGGGCAGAGAGGGGATCCACAGCCTTTGCTGTGCACCATGCCACAAATTTGTTCCACAGGCAGGCGTATACCATCTTAGTGGAGGGACGCATTGCTGCCAAGATCACGTCACAAACTTCGGGAGGCAGGTCAAAAGACGTCAGCTGCCATCGCTCAATCTCCATGCAAGGAGGTGGAGGCTGGACAGGTTCGAGTGGAGGACCGGCCCCTGTTGCTGCGACAGAAGATCCTCCCGAAGAGGCAGACGGGTCGGAGGATCGATGGCCATGTTGAGCAGCTCGGGATACCAGACTCTTCGTGCCCAATCCGGAGCCACAAAAATGACTTGGGCCGTTCGCGCCTGATCTTCTTCAGCACTCTGGGCAGAAGTGGTATAAGCGGAGAGGCGTACAACAGACCGCAACTCCACTCACGGCGAAAAGCATCGCCTAGCGAGTGCCGCCTTGGAAATTCCAAAGCACAGAATTGCTGACATTGCGCGTTCTCTTCGTTGGCAAATAGATCTAACCAAGGCTCTCCCCACTGTCGAAAAAGACCTCGCACCACCTACGAGTGAAGACACCATTCGTGATCCATCATGCACCTGCAGCTGAGTTTGTCCGACCTGGCGTTCAGGGAACCCGCCAGGTGTTGGACCACCAGAGATATGCCCTGATGTTCCAGCCATGTCCAGAAGCGGAGGGCCTCCTGACATAGGGTCCACGACCCCACCCCGCCCTGTTTGTTGCAGTACCACATGGCGGTGGTGTTGTCCGTAAACACCTGCACTACTCTTCCCCGGACAGAGGGAAGGAATGCCTTGAGTGCAAGATGAATCGCCCGGAGCTCCAGAAGGTTGATGTGGAGCCCGGACTCCGCCGGAGACCAGAGTCCTCTGATCTCCACCTCTCCCATGTGGCTGCCCCATCCCAGAAGGGATGCGTCCGTCACCACCGTGTGCTCCGGTTGGGGAAGGGAGAGGGATCTGCCGTTGACCCAATCCTGGTTCGTGAGCCACCACTGCAACTGTCGAGCAGTGCCCTCCGAGATCTAGACGCAATCGGACAGATTCCCCTGATGCTGCACCCACTGGAACTTCAGGTACCACTGCAGAGCTCGCATATGCCACCTGGCATGATCGACCAGCAGGATTCAGGAGGCCATGAGGCCCAGCAGCCTCAGGGTCATCCGGACCGAAACCCAGGATAGAGGCTGAAAGTTCGGAATCAAAGCCCGAATATTCCGGACTCGCTGTTCGGGAGGATAAACCCGAAACCGCATCGTGTCCAGAACCGCTCTGATGAAGAGGAGCTTCTGAGAGGGAATCAGGTGTGACTTCGGCACATTGATGGAGAACCCCAGCGAATGCAGGAGGTCGGCCGTAGTTGGGAGGTGGGAGATAACTGCCTGGGATGAGCCCGCCTTCAACAGCCAGTAGTCGAGATAGGGGAAGACTGGAACCCCTGATCTGCGCAGATGAGCTGCGACCACCGCCATCACTTTTGTGAACACCCGAGGGGCGCTGGTAAGGCGAAAGGGGAGCACGGTAAACTGAAAATGCTCGTGGCCTACCGTGAACTGCAGGTAACGCCTGTAGGCCGGCAGGACGGGGATGTGAAAATAAGCGTCCTGCAAGTCCAACGCTACCATCCAGTCTCCAGGGTCGAGGGCAGACAAGACCTGAGCAAGCGTCAACATTTTGAACTTCTCCTTCCGGAGGAAGCGGTTGACGTCCCTGAGATCCAAGATAGGACGCAGGCCCTTGTCCTTCTTGGGTACCAGAAAGTAGTGGGAATAGCAACCACGACCTACTTCTGGGACAGGAACGCGCTCGATGGCTCCCTTGGCCAAGCGTGCCAAAACTTCCTGTTGGAGAAGGGCAGTTGATCCTCCGACATGCGGTGGTATTGAGGTGGCATGGCTGGAGGGGTAGCTTCGAAGGGGAGGGAGTAGCCCCTTCGGACTATTTGCAAAACCCACCTGTCCGACGTGATGGCGCGCCAGTGGGGGTGGTGATGGCGTATCCTGCCGCCCACTGGCGTGTGATGGGCCTGAAAGGTCGGACTAGAAAGGTTTGGAGGCTGCTGCAGAAGGGGGGTTGGTGGACTGTGTAGGAGAGTAGGATCTGCTTCACATGGGTACCCCCACTTTTTGCTGATGCTTCACTGTTTTTGACTTTAGTCTGGCTGGGGCCCTGCTAATCAGAACACCAGCCTAGCTGCTTCCTCTCTAAAATGATTTCCATGTACCTTAGTTACATCTTTGATTGGATTCTGGAGTGCCCTTATAAGTCCCTAGTATATGGTATACTATGTACCCAGGGCATAGGTACCCCAGAGGCCTACCAGGGGCTGAGGCATGTATTAGGCAGGCCTTAACAATCCTGAAGGCAGAGTGCTTGGTTTTTATGTGAGAGGTTGCCCCTGCATGAGCAGAGCCCCTCTGCAGCATTCAGAGTCAATCCTTTGAGGCTGTTTGTGGTGCAGCCTGACCATACACTCTTAAGTGCATTATAACCTCGCGGTAAATGCTAACTTTGGGATGGCTGCACGGAAACATGTCGTGTTTGGTGTCAACCACTTTGGAATACTACCTCCCCGCCAGTTCTGGCGGCGGGGGTAGCATTCCACCCTTCTAGAGGGAGAGACAGGTACACACCGGCATACCCAGTATTGACTTTTCAGAGCCCTGACATCACAAAATGGATGCCGCTGCAACAGACACGGGTCTGGCCTCCTGCTGCTGACCGAAACTCCGGCAGGGGAGGTCTGGACAATAGGTTTCCTGTCCCAGGGAGGTGTAACCACCTCCCCAGACAGGATAGTGTGTATTGGGGCTGGGCGGGAGCACTCTCTGGTGCTTTGAAGTTCTGCACTGGTGCCCATTTGGTGTCCCTGTGCATAGTCCAGTTCAAACCGGCTACCTGCCCCTGCTCTGGTGTGAAACTGGACAAAGGGAATGGGTGTAACCACCCCTCTTCCCTGACCCTCCCATAGGTCCCCAGAGTATGTCCAACCCCCTAACTTAGTATAAGTATGGGACCCCAGTCCTTGGGACTTCAGATTACCCCTGGACGAAACTCTGAATGTGAAATCCTGGACCTTCGACGCTCTACTTAAAGATTAGAGGACCGAAGAATCTCCCTTGGGGTCAAGGAGTGACTCTCCTGCTTGGCAGGCACCAAAGAAGCAACTGTCCGGTCTGCATCGCTGAAGCTCCCACCGGAGGCCGAAGTCTTTGCATCACCAGAGGTGGATTTCCAGACTTCCCCGAGGCTGCCCTGAGACCCCAGCGAAGCTGAGGGACGTAGCTCTCGTGGGTAACGTGGAACCGTGACCCCTGAACACCGAGAACTTTTGCAAGTGCATCCTCTTCCTGGTATCCCTCGAAGTTGTGCTTTGGGCTTCGAGTAGCCCCCACCACGAGCACCGACTGCACCGAAGATCACTGGCCTCCACTCCACGAGTGTCCCGTGAGCAAGCTCCAAGTGCGTCCACTTCAGGCTCCTTTGCGATCCCTAGTCCGTTGGCTAGTGGGTCCTCACGAAGGCAAATCTTCTTCTGCTTGGGCTTTCCTGGTTGTTCCAGATGTGCCCTGACTTACCCTCACTGGGTGAGTCCCTCAGACCTTGCTGGTCTGCACCGCTGTCCTTTCTCTGTTTCTGCGTGACTTGCCGTTGCCAAGGCTTGTTGGGTCCAATCCGGTCGCCGACACCCCAGCACTCAATAAACGTTGTGGCACAGCTTGAATCCAGCTCCTGGTGGTCATCGACGCCTCCTGGACCTCGTGGCTGAAGAGTCAAGACACCCATCAACTCACCTAAAGCACTCAACATCGGTGGGCAGCTGCTCATCGCCTTCCTGGTCACTGGCTAGTGACCCAGAATCTGTCCCCTCTGCTTTCAGGTTCTTCAGATCTCCGATCCATCCTTGGATCCACCCGGACACTTTCGACTTGGTCGCCAGCACCACTTTGCAGCCGACCGCCATTGAAATCGACGACGAAACCCAACACCAAAAGACACCTATGCACCCGGCTTCCCTGGGTGAGGTAACTCGAGTACTCCGGTGCTCCCGTGGGTATTGACTCTAGAACTGCCTAGTTCTAAAGGGGTTTGCTCCAAGTCCTCTTCTAAGTGTCCTTTTCCTTTAAAAATCCAACCGCGACTTTCCCCATCACGGTGATTCGCGGCTGTGTTCCCACACTGCACGCGTCCCCCGTGGGTCCCCTGTGTCACTACCTTGGGTGGTTCCTTGTGGACCAAGCACTTCTACAGGCTCTAGGCCTTGTGTCTAGCTCAGTCTGGCTCTTATATCACTTTTTTGGTATATGGTTTGGTACGCCCCTAGGGTCCAAACGTGTATTTGTGCTATTACTGTTGATAACTGACTTGTAACTTATGTACTTCGAACTCTAGCCTCATAAAGAGACTAGAGGGGTGTGTTTTATCTTAAATACATATATTTTAAATATATACCTGGTGTGGTTCTCCTTTCATTTGGTCATTCAAGAGATTATAGACTGGTAAAACAGGCCGCTTTACATTCCTCCAAGACTTAGCCTGAAGGCTGCTCTCCATAGCTACCACTAGGATAGCTTTCAATAAAGGTTGTCTTTAACCTATCACCATAAGGTGTTGTTTGGACTGGTACAGGGTGCCCACTTTAATTAGTGGACAGCATATACCAGGCCAACTTCTCACATTGGTGGCAGCGGTGGGATTCCAGCTTGCTATTGTTTTACCAGATAATCTCAATTGAATTGATCAACTGAAAACCACTGAGGGTACCTTAGGTACATATAAAAACAAGCTTAGTATACAGTAAGTTCTACTGAACTTAGAGTTGTGTGTTAAGGGCTTAGCACACACTTTCTACAACTCAAGTGAGTTTAGTAGGCCACATTAGTGTAGGTAGTGCAATACACCACACCACACTAGTAATGTCTTCTCAGCCAGGAACCAGTTAGTCCCTGCCAGAAGCCCCTGGGCTTCTTCCCTTTAAGTATGACGATCTCCCTTTTGCACAGCTTAGGTCCTTATGTACCATTAGGAAGTTGAAGACAGGCAAAAGTCCCAGCACCCAACATCTCATAGAGATACTCAGGCTAGATGACCTCCAGAACCCTATAGGGACAGAAGGGGCAGGCAGAGTGGGTGGGACAGCAGGTGAGGAAGGACGTAGGGGTGGAACTCCCCAGGGCCCAGCCCCTACTGCTAACCAGGCTGATGACAGTGATCCAGACCTGGACAACCCAGCTCCACTGGATGATGATGAGGAGGACACCAATGGCCCCCTCTTTGTCCCTCTAGGAAGAGTTGGTAGTAGGCTTAGAAGGTCTATATCTCGCTCAGTGGAGTCTAACCATTCTACCTCATCTGTAGGGACCTCTATTTCTTCTCACAGAGGGAGGGAAACCTCTCAGGAGAGGAGGGAGAGACTGTTGAAGTATGAGCAAGCTCAGCTTCAGATCAGAAAGCAACAGGTGGCCCTGGATAAGGAAGCCCTAGAGCTCTACAGAGCTAGAAAAAAGATGGGACTAGAGTCCCATGGTGGCAGCAACTTCCCTAGAGATAGGGAGAGGTCTTATGACCATAGAAACCTGAATAAGATTGTCCCTCCCTACCAGAGTGGGGATGACATCCACAAATGGATTACTGCACTGAAAAGGACCTGTAAAGTACAGAGGGCCCCCCAGGAGCAGTGGGCAGCAATCCTATGGCTCTCCTTTGCAGACAAAGGTAGAGATAAGCTCCTCATTGTTAGAGAGGAGGATGCTGATGATTATCAAGTCTTAAAAAGCGCGTTGATTGATGGGTTTGGCCTAACAACTGAACAATACAGGTTAAAGTTCAGAGATACCCAAAAGGCACAAAATCAAGACTGGGTGGACGTTGTTGATTGTTCTGCTAAGGCTCTGGGAGGTTGGTTAGTGGGCAGTAAGGTGTGTGACTTCAAAGGATTGTACAATCTTATCATGAGGGAGCCTATTCTTAATAACTGTCAAAATCAACTGTTGCATCAGTACCTGGTGGACTCTGATCTGACCTCTCCCCAATAATTGGGAAAGAAGGCAGACAAATGGGTCAGAACCAGGGTGAGGCAGAAGGTACAGAACCAAGGTGATGACACAAAGAAGCAAGATTCTAAAAACTCTGACAAGGGTGGGGAGAAGGGTAAAGACCAGAAGTCTTCACAAGGCCCCCAAAAATCTTCTTCAGGTGGGGATTCACAGTCTAACAAAGGGAAAGGCCAAAAGAAACCATGGTGCAAAGTCTGTAAGCAAAAGACACACTGGACCAGTGATTGCACCAAGTCCAAAGACTCTATTCCATCCTCCACCAATGCCCCTAAGGCAGCTGTTCCCCCTAGTGCAGTTACAAATGGTGGTGGGAGTACACAAGCCGAGGGTTGAGTAGGGTTGAACCTGGGTACTGAGATGGGCTCTGGCCTAGTCAGAGAATCCACTCAGGCTGTCCTAGTCTGTGAGGGAGGCATGGATATTACCTCCTCTGTGAGTCCCAGTAATCTCGGCAAGTACAGACAACAGTCATTAATAAATGGAAAAGAGGCTTTGGCATTCAGGGACACAGGAGCAAGTGTCACTATGGTGACAAAAGATCTTGTGGATCCTGGGCAGATTATACTTGGTGAAATGTACCAAGTGACCAATGCTAGCAACGTCAGAACAGACCATTCTCTGGCAGTTGTTAACTTCTCCTGGGGAGGGGTAACTGGCCTTAAGAAGGTTGTGGTGAGTGCAGACCTACCAGTTGAATGCTTGCTTGGCAATGATCTAGAAACTTCAGCTTGGGCAGAAGTGGACCTCAGGACCCATGCAGGAATGCTGGGCATCCCTGCAGATGTGTTTGCTGTGACCAGGTCACAGGCCAAAATGACTAACACTGAACAGGCCTTGGATCCTGGAACAATGGACCAAGTGCCATCCACGAGGAGGAGCAGGAGGGTTAAGGCAGTGCCTTCCCCCTTGGCTCAGAAGGAAGATCAGTCTCTTGAGGGAGATGATCTCAGTCCTGAAGAAGGAACTGTCCCAGAGGAGCTTGAGCCTGATCAGGTTGAGTTCTTAGGGACAGGGGGCTCTTCCAGGGCAGAACTGAGCCAGGAGCAGCAGAGCTGCCCCTCTCTTGAACCCCTCAGACAGCAAGCTGCTGCTGAGGCTGCTGGGAATGCTAGTGGTCCCCATAAAGTGTATTGGGATGATGGACTCTTGTATTCAGAGTGTAGAGACCCCAAGCCTGGTGCCACCAGGAGGTTGGTTATACCTCTGAAGTTCAGGGGCTTCCTATTGACCCTAGCCCATGATATTCCTCTAGCATGTCACCTGGGCCAGAACAAGACTTGGGACAGAATTGTCCCTCACTTTCACTGGCCCCACATGTCTGAAGACACCAAGGAGTTTTGTCGCTCCTGTGTAACCTGCCAGGCCAGTGGCAAGGCAGGTGGCACTACAAAGGCCCCCCTGATACCACTACCTGTGATGGGGGTTCCCTTTGAAAGGGTGGGGATTGACATTGTTGGTCCCATGGATCCCCAAACAGCATCTGGGCACAGGTTTATCCTGGTGGTGGTGGATCATGCCACTAGGTACCCAGAGGCTATTCCCCTTAGGACCACTACAGCACCTGTGGTGGCAAGAGCCCTCCTGAGAATTTTCTCAAGAGTGGGCTTCCCTAAGGAGGTTGTATCAGACAGGGGTGCTAACTTTATGTCTAGATACTTAAAAGCAATGTGGAAGGAGTGTGGAGTGACTTACAAATTCACCACACAGTATCACCCACAATGCAATGGTTTAGTTGAGAGGTTCAACGAAACCTTAAAGGGCATGATTAAAGGGCTCCCAGAAAAGCTTAGGCAAAGATGGGACATACTCTTGCCCTGCCTTTTGTTTGCATACAGGGAGGTGCCTCAAAAGGGGGTTGGCTACAGCCCTTTTGAACTTTTGTTTGGCCATCCTGTCAGGGGTCCATTGTGTCTGGTGAAGGAAGGATGGGAGTTACCTCTCAAGCCCCCAAAGCAGGACATAGTGGACTACGTACTTGGTCTCCGCTCCCGGATGGCTGAGTACATGAAAAAGGCAACTAAAAACCTTGAGGCTAGCCAGGAACTACAAAAAGCCTGGCATGACCAAAAGGCTGTACTGACTGTTTACCAGCCAGGGCAGAAGGTGTGGGTGTTGGAGCCAGTGGCCCCAGCAGCTCTCCAAGACAAATGGAGTGGACCCCATACCATTGTTGAGCAGAAGGGTGAGGTTACCTATTTGGTAGACATAGGAACACCCAGGAGTCCCCACAGGGTTCTCCATGTCAACAGATTGAAACCATATATGGACAGGGCAGACATGGACAGGAGGAAGAGAGTGACCCACTCCCTGACCTGCCCTCAAAGAACCCTGATGATGGGTCAGTGGATGGTGTAGCCTTGGCAGGCAGCCTCACTGCCCAGCAGCAAACTGATTGCAGACAGGTGCTCAATCAGTTCAGACATATGTTCTCTCTGACTCCAAGTCAGACCACCTGGTGCACTCATGAAGTGGACACTGGGGACAGTCTGCCTATTAAAAATAAGATTTATAGGCAACCTGACCATGTGAGGGACTGTATCAGGACAGAAGTCCAGAAAATGTTGGATTTGGGAGTTATTGAACCTTCAGATAGCCCTTGGGCTAGTCCAGTGGTCCTTGTGCCAAAACCTCACACCGGTGGTGGGAAAAGAGAGATGAGGTTTTGTGTGGACTACAGGGGTCTCAATGCAGTCACTAGGACTGATGCCCACCCAATACCCAGGGCAGATGAGCTAATAGACACTTTGGCCTCAGCCAAGTACCTAAGCACATTTGACCTGACAGCTGGCTACTGGCAGATCAGTCTAGCTGATGATGCAAAGCCCAAAACAGCATTCTCAACCCCTAGTGGGCATTATCAATTTGTGGTAATGCCCTTTGGTTTGAAAAATGCACCTGCCGCTTTCCAAAGGTTGGTGAATACAGTTCTCACAGGTCTGGAAGCCTACAGTGCAGCTTATCTTGATGATATTGCTGTCTTTAGCTCCACCTGGGAGGATCACCTGGTCCACCTAAGGAATGTTTTGGAGGCCCTGCAAAAAGCAGGCCTCACTATCAAGGCCACCAAGTGCCAGATAGGGCAGAGTCATGTTGTGTACCTGGGCCACCTTGTAGGTGGAGGCCAGGTTCAACCACTTCAGAGCAAAATCCAGACCATCATGGACTGGGTTGCTCCAACTACCCAGACTCAGGTGATAGCCTTCTTAGGCCTGACTGGGTACTATAGGAGATTTGTCAAGGGGTATGGATCAATAGTGACACCCCTGAATGACTTAACTTCCAAGAGAATGCCCAAAAAGGTTCAGTGGACAGCTAGCTGTCAAAAGGCATTTGATGACCTGATGCAGGCCATGTGCACTGCTCCCATTCTACAGAGTCCTGATTACTCCAAGAAGTTCATTGACCAAACAGATGCATCTGAATTGGGGGTAGGGGCTGTACTGTCACAATTGAATGATGAAGGTCAGGATCAGCCAGTAGCTTTCATTAGCAGAAGGCTGACCCCTAGAGAGAAACGTTGGTCAGCCATTGAGAGGGAGGCCTTTGCTGTGGTTTGGGCTCTGAAGAAGTTGAGGCCATACTTGTTTGGTACTCACTTCCTTGTTCAGACAGACCATAAGCCCCTCTTATGGCTAAAACAAATGAAGGGTGAAAACCCCAAACTGCTTAGGTGGTCCATTTCCCTACAGGGGATGGACTTTACAGTGAAACATAGACCTGGGAGTAACCATGCCAATGCAGATGGACTCTAGGTATTTCCACTTAGAACATGAAGACTTAACTGGTCAAGGTTAGTTTAATGTTCCTGCGTTTGGGGGGGAGGGGGTTGTGTAGGAGAGTAGGATCTGCTTCACATGGGTACCCCCACTTCTAGCTGATGCTTCACTGTTTTTGAATTTAGTCTGGCTGGGGCCCTGCTAATCAGAACCCCAACCTAGCTGCGTCCTTTCTAAAATGGTTTCCATGTACCTTAGGTACATCTTTGATTGGATTCTGGAGTGCCCTTATAAGTCCCTAGTATATGGTATATTATGTACCCAGGGCACAGGTACCCCAGAGGTCTACCAGGGGCTGAAGCATGTATTATGCCACCCCTTGGAAGCCCTTCAAAATGACACCACAGGTCTGCTACTGCAGCCTCGGTAAGGTGGTGCATGCACCCCTTACTGTGGTATAGGCTACCTATATCACTACCATTGCACACACATATAAACCTATAAGTCACTCCTATGGCAGGCCTTAACAATCCTGAAGGCAGAGTGCTTGGTTTTTATGTGAGAGGGTGCCCCTGCATGAGCAGAGCCCCTCTGCAGCGCTCGGAGTCAATCCTTTGAGGCTGCTTGTGGTGCAGCCTGACCATATACTCTTAAGTGCATTATAACCTCGCGGTAAATGCTAACTTTGGGATGGCTGCACGGAAACATGTCGTGTTTGGTATCAAACACTTTGGAATACTACCCCCCCCCCGCCAGTTCTGGCGGCGGGCGTAGCATTCCACCCTTCTAGAGGGAGAGACATTTACACACCGGCATACCCGGTATTGACTTTTCAGAGCCCTGGCATCACAAAATGGATGCCGCTGCCACAGACACGGGTCTGGCCTCCTGCTGCTGACCGAAACTCCGGCAGGGGAGGCCTGGACAATAAGTTTCTGTCCCAGGGAGGTGTAACCACCTCCCCAGACAGGATAGTGTGTATTGGGGCTGGGCGGGAGCACTCTCTGGTGCTTTGAAGTCCTGCACTGGGGCCCATTTGGTGTCCCTGTGCATAGTCCAGTTCAAACCGGCTGCAGGGGCTACCTGCCCCTGCTCTGGCGCGAAACTGGACAAAGGGAATGGGTGTAACCACCCCTCTTCCCTGACCCTCCCATAGGTGGGTCCCCAGAGTATGTCCAACCCCCTAACTTAGTATAAGTATGGGACCCCAGTACTTGGGACTTTAGATTACCCCTGGACGAAACTCTGAACATTAAATCCTGGACCTTCGATGCTCTACTTAAAGATTAGAGGACCGAAGAATCTCCCTTGGGGTCAAGGAGTGACTCCCCTGCTTGGCAGGCACCAAAGAAGCAACTGTCCGGTCTGCATCGCTGAAGCTCCCGCCGGACGCGGAAGTCTTTGCATCACCAGAGGTAGATTTCCAGACTTCCCCGAGGCTGCCCTGAGACCCCAGCGAAGCTGAGGCACGTAGCTGTCGTGGGTAACGTGGAACCGTGACCCCTGGACACCAAGAACTTTTGCAAGTGCATCCTCTTCCTGGTATCCCTCAAAGTTGTGCTTTGGGCTCCGAGTAGCCCCACCATGAGCACCAACTGCACCGAAGATCACTGGCCTCCACTCCACGAGTGTCCCGTGAGCTAGCTCCAAGTGCGTCCACTCGAGGATCCTTCGCGATCCTTAGTCCGTTGGCTAGTGGGTCCTCACGAAGGCAACTCTTCTTCTGCTTGGGCTTTCCTGGTTGCTCCAGATGTGCCCTGACTTACCCTCGCTGGGTGAGTCCCTCAGACCTTGCTGGTCTGCACCGCCTTTCTTTCTCTGTTTCTGCGTGACTTGCCGTTGCCAAGGCTTGTTGGGTCCAATCCGGTCACCGACACCCCAGCACTCGACAGACGTTGTGGGAGAGCTCGAATCCAGCTCCTGGTCATCATCGACACCTCCTGGACCTCGTGGCTAAAGAGTCAAGACACCCATCAACTCACCTGAAGCACTCGACATCGGTGGGCAGCTGCTCATCGCCTTCCTGGTCACTGGCTAGTGACCCAGACTCTGTCCCCTCTGCTTTCAGGTTCTTCAGATCTCCGATCCATCCTTGGATCCACCCGGACACTTTCAACTTGGTCGCCAGCAGCACTTTGCAGCCGATCGCCATTGAAATCGACGACGAAACCCGACACCAAAAGACACCTATGCACCCGGCTTCCCTGGGTGAGGTAACTCAAGTACTCCGGTGCTCCCGTGGGTATTGACTCTAGAACTGCCTAGTTCTAAAGGGGTTTGCTCCAAGTCCTCTTCTAAGTGTCCTTTTCCTTTAAAGATCCAACCGCGACTTTCCCCATAGAAGTTAACGGTGATTCGCGGCTGTGTTCCCACATTGCACGCGTCCCCCGTGGGTCCCCTGTGTCACTACCTTGGGTGGTTCCTTGTGGTCCAAGCACTTCTACAGGCTCTAGGCCTTGTGTCTAGCTCAGTCGTGGTTCTTATACCACTTTTTTGGTATATGGTTTAGTACGCCCCTAGGGTCCAAACGTGTATTTGTGCTATTACTGTTGATAACTGAATTGTAACTTAAGTACTTCGAACTCTAGCCTCATAAAGAGACTAGAGGGGTGTGTTTTATCTTAAAACATATTTTAAATATATACCTGGTGTGGTTCTCCTTTCATTTGGTCATTCAAGAGATTATAGACTGGTAAAACAGGCCGCTTTACATTCCTCCAAGACTTAGCCTGAAGGCTGCTCTCCATAGCTACCACTAGGATAGCTTTCAATAAAGGTTGTCTTTAACCGATCACCATAAGGGGTTGTTTGGACTGGTACAGGGTGCCCACTTTAATTAGTGGACAGCATATACCAGGCCAACTTCTCACAGAGTGGCCCGCCCGCTGGCCCCCTGAACCACGGCGCTGGTTCCCACGTCCCCGGCCGCGCGAAGGTTGGGTAACTTGCTGCGGCCTTTGGCTGTGGGCGGGACGTAGCGGGGCACCCCTTCTGTAGCCAAGAAAGGGGCGAAAAGCAGACTGCGCTGGGCGACTGGAGAGGCCCAAGGACTTTGCCGTAGCCCGTGAGTCCTTGAAACGCTCTAGAGCGTTGTCCGCTTTGTCGCCAAAAAGGCGATGGCCATCAAAAGGCATGTCCATCAAGGTGTTCTGGACATCCCCCGAAAAGCCAGTCGATCTCATCCAGGCGTAGCGATGAAGGGCTACCAACGTTGGGGGGTGCTAGAGGGCGCCAAGCAAGATGGCTGCACCTCTGTGAGGCTCCTGCTGCTCGGGTCACGATCCGACGGTAATCCGCCTCTGATCCAGCCCCAAAAGCACGAAAAGATGCCACCGTAGCTGCCCTTACCTTCAGCTACCACACTACAACGTTTCTGTTACTGAGGACTGGCCGAGAGCTCCGGCGGCGGCCTTCTGCCCGGCTGCATCCGGGCATCGATTCGCAACATGGCGGCCGAGACGATCGCGGAGGCCTGATCGCCTCTCCAGCGCGCTGTGGCCTCCCACCTCCTGCGGCCCGGTCCGGCTTGGGTGTGTGGATTCTGGAGACTCGGGGGCTGGAGCGCGGTGCCTGCGGGACCGGCTGTGGCGTGTCCGGACTCCCGCTGCTGGTGCCCGGCCCGGGCCTCGCCACGGCCTAAGGGGACTGGCCGTTACTGCCTGCGGCCCGCATCGCTGCTGAGATGCCTCCCCCGTCCCTGAGGCTCCGTGGGGCGAGCGCGAAGACTGGGGACGCTCCGGCGCTGCTCCTGGGCCGGGGGTGAGCGTAACTGACATCCAGAGCTGGCGCGGCCCTGCCGGGGATCAGGGGAGCTGCGCCGCATAAGTGCACGCCCCCCGGACCAGTGGGGGAGGCCCGGCGGAGGAAGAAGCATTGCCGCCGATGGAGCACTGGTGAGTGGATAGCGCTTACACCTCCCCAGCGCCCCCCGCGAGAGACGCGAGGCCTAGCCAGCCCCCTCCACGCAGCAACTGACAGCGCTGGTCCCCACACAGGCTACAACCTAGGCTTGCCGGAAGTGCCCCAGGCGACCCTACATCCCATCTCTGTGGATCTAGAGAAACGTCCACTGTCTACAAACAGTATCCAGGATTTACTGACCCCCATCTGTTGCTGCTCCTGGACCCTGTGGGCTGCGGGGGGCAAATTCTGAATTGCGCGCTGCCTACCTGGCTGAACTGCTCTCCGGCTCGCCTGCAGGTTTGCTGACGCGCGCATCTCTCTGCCCGGCTGCACCTACCTGGACACTAGGTCAAAGAAGGAGGAGGGCTGACCCTGCTGGCCCCGCTGCCCACTGCCCGCAGGCCTTGCAACACAGATACAGCGCTAGACTCCATTGCGACGGGGGGGCGCTAGACGCAACAGCCGACGCCCCCTCTCTAGTGCTACCCACGGATACCCCTTCGTCCCGACCTGACGCTTCTCACCCCCCGTGGAATTCACACCTCGACATGGGCCGCACGGACGCCAAACAGCCCAAACTGACCTTCGATGCCCGGAAGTCTTCTCGCTCCCAAACTGAAATGGAGGGCGAACAGTCCACAGCTCCTGAACAACCAACGTCTACAGAAGATCTAAAGACCCTCCTCATTGCCATACAATCAAGCCTTACTTCCATCGAAACAAAACTGGACGCCACGAATGCACGCATTGATTCCCTAGCACATAAAAGTGACCAACACGAAGAGAGGATCAAAGAAACTGAACACCGCATTTCCGATCTAGACGACGCCTCAGCCACCACCATCACTAAAACACTAGACATGGAGAAAGTACTGAAACTCATAGCGGCAAAAAATGAGGAATTGGAATCGGGCTCGAGGCGCAACAACCTACGAATTTTAGGCGTACCAGAATCCACCGCCACTGGCAAAATGGAAGACTATGTGGAACGCATGCTGGTGGCCGCCTTTGGCCGGGAGGCATTCTCCTCAGTGTTTATCGTGGAGAGAGCGCACCGCTCGCTGGCTCCCCGTCCGGTGCCGGTCGCCCCTCCTCGTCCCATAGTCGCCAGGATTCTTAACTATCGGGACCGGGATGTCGCTCTGCGTCTCGCCAGAGAACGTCAGAAGGTACTATTTGATGGCACAGAAGTCTCCCTCTACCCGGACTTCACACTAACTGTACAAGAAAGCCGGCGCAAATTCCTCCCAGTAAAGAAAAAGCTTCAGCAGCTAAATATTGAATATGCCATGCTCTTCCCTGCGCGCCTTAAGATCAACTATCAGGGAAAACAGCACTTCTTCACGAACCCGCAACATGTACACGACTTCTTAAAAACCCTACCGGGACCGCCGAAGGGCCGATCCTCCCCATCCAGACGCAATCAGGAAGACGGAGGCACATCAGATGTGGAGTGACGACTCGGTTCGAATTCACGATGCCTACATCCACCCCAACATGGTAACACTGGAGATGGCGAAATTCTCCCCTTGACTTCTCCGCGCTTACCATAGGCCTGCACGTCCCACACTGAACTGCGGTACCAAATCCCCCGCTAGCTGAACCATCCGAAATGGACTGGAAAAGATCACCACTAATATCTCCCGAGCACCCTTGCTACTGCAAGGAGGCACTGGCCGCCCTCTCTCTGCCACCCACGTAGGTGAACCCTAAACGAACTAAGTTTGACATGGTTATGTTGTTGGACTCAAGCTCCCCTGTTGGGAACGGGGCACAACGGGTATTTGGGGAGGGGGGAGGGACACACCACAGCAGATTTGGGCTGCTGATGTGGGGGGTTATAGGGAATGTTTTTTACCACTTGATACTACACCCAGTCACCCGAACACACCCGTAACACCTGCTCAGATTCTATTACACGAACTATACGCCACCACCGATGCACTAGACAACCATGGAGGCCCGTCCTAGGCCCCCCATGTATAATTTTTTAACATGGAACGTCCGCGGCCTGAGCGATCCCCGCAAGCGCAGGCACATTCTGTCTTACCTGGACCGCCATAATATCCACTGCGCTATTCTTCAAGAAACACACCTCGCCCCCACCACAATCAACACCTTTGCATCCCGATGGGCGATCTGCAGATGTTTTTCATCCTATTCCTCCTACGCTAGGGGCACGGTTATCCTAGTAAGACGCACACTTCCCTACACTCCCATTGGAGCTTACGGAGACCCACAAGGCCGATATAGTATTCTTTGGGGAAGACTAGCCACCCAATCCATCACCCTGGTCTCTTGCTATGGGCCTAACACTGATGATCCGGAATTCTATCGGATACTATGGGGCAAAATACTCAACATTGGTTCCACACTCTTGGTATGGGGGGGGGTTTTAACGTCACCTTGGATCCGGCTATGGATAGGTCACACCCACAACCTCATCACTACTCAAACGCACACCACACCCTCAATCGCATTATGGGGGATCACGATTTGATAGATGCCTGGCGTACCTGCCACCCACAAGTTCGGGAAGGGACCTGCTACTCCACAGCTCACTCCTCCTGGTCGCGAATAGATAGATGGATACTCACCAAGGGACTGGCGCCCTGGCTGACACAGACCTCTCACCTCTCGCGCACATACTCCGATCATTCACCCGTCTTCCTCGCCCTCACGCCGCCTCATGAAGAATCACCTTATCTTTCCTGGCGCCTCGCCCCACAGACCCTCTTAGATCCCGTTTTTAAAGCGGAACTGGAAGAAGAGATAACTGATTTCTTCCCCCGTAATGAGAAGTCAGTCCCGCACTACTGCACGGTGTGGGAGGCCTTTAAGGTCACCATACGCGGCATTTGCATAGCTAAAAGCGGTGGAGTCCTGAGAGATATCCGCGTCACGCTACGCAAACTAGAGACTGAGATTAAACAAACTGAATCACAAATACAGAACACGCCCACTTCGGCACTACAAGCACACTTGCGAGATCTCCTTACCGATTATCAAGAGACGGCCGAACGGGAGGGTAAATTCAGGGGAAAATACCACCAAGCGCGCCGCTACGGAGAGGGGGAAAGGCCGGGAAAAGCACTAGCCTCTATCATTCGCCCCCCTAGATTCTCCAATACCGTTCTGGAAATTGAGGAGGATGATGGCCGACTCCATAGGGATACCCCAGATATAGTAAACGCTTTCAAGCGCTTTTATACAAATCTATATAAGACGCACAGAGCACAACCAGTAGACTTTACCCCTTTCTTCGAGGACACTGCCATTGCGTGGCTGGGAGACACTCAAAGAGAATTTCTACTTGCGCACCACGAAGACGACGAGATTATATCAGCCATAATGCAATTACAATCCGGCAAGGCCCCAGGCCCAGACGGCCTCCCGTCTGAATTTTATAAAACGTTCCGACACCTCCTTATCCCCGTGTTGCGGCATGTCTTCGAGGAAGCCCGAGAGACGGGCATACTGCCCCCAACAATGCGCGAAGCACTCATTATCTCTCTACCCAAACTGGGTAAACCACCATCGCAATGTGACTCGTATCGGCCCCTGTCCCTTATTAATGTCGACGCCAAGATCCTAGCCAAACTCATCGCGAACCGAATCAGTCCCCTTATGCCCGTATTGGTACTCCCCGACCAATCTGGCTTCGTACCCAGCCAAGGCACGTCTCACAATCTACGCACCCTGTTTGCAATCCTTCACGATATTGACCCTGAAGTAAATGCAGCGGCCATTTTCCTGGACGCTACTAAGGCGTTCGACTCCCTAGAATGGGACTATCTTGCCTTTGTGCTGCACCGCATGGGATTCCCCACTCCTTTCCTGGCTTGGATAAATCTGCTATACACGGGACTGCGAGCCACAGTGATGATCAATGGTGCCCGATCCTCCCCCTTCACGATAGCCAGAGGTACCCGGCAGGGATGCCCCCTCTCGCCCCTTCTCTTCGCTCTGGCTGTTGAACCCCTCGCTGCAAAAATCCGGCAACACTTCCGGGAACATGCCCTCGTCTATCCCACGAGACAAATACTAATCTCTCTCTATGCGGATGACCTTACCCTATATCTACGGAATCCGAGCGAAAGTCTCAACCCCATCCTAAGGCTACTCATATTATTTGGCCGCCTCTCTGGCGTTAATATAAACTGGGGGAAATCCCAGATATACCCCCTCACGGACGCCACCCCATGCTTTATACCCGACTACCCCCTAACGTGGTGTGCCAACACACTCACCTACCTTGGCATTGTCATCTCTCGCGACTGAGAGGAACTGATGAGGTCCAACTATGGACGCGCACTGGACTTAATAACGGAGAAAATTACCAGATGGATTGCGTTGCCCCTCTCCCTGGCTGGGAGAACGGCCCTTATCAAAATGGTAGTCCTCCCTAAGCTGCTTTATCTGTTCACTAATATCCCCTATGCCCCCAGTCGTCACTTTTTTAAATCAGTCAAAACACAACTCACACGCCTCATTTGGGGCGGAAAACAGGCAAGACTAAGCTGGGACACACTCACGCGACCCTTTGAGGCCGGGGGCTTTGAAATACCGGATCTGGAATTATACTTTGTATGCGCTCAGGCTCACTTTGCGGCTTACTGGATAAATTCTCCTCCTTACATGCCACATCTTGCGATAGAGAACAGATATATGACTCCGACCCCATGCACCACCTATTTAAGCACACCTGCGGTCCCTCGACGAGTAGCCTCCACCACGGTACAATGCACGACCAGTGCCTGGCATGATCTAGCTACACTGCTACACTGCACCCTGATGTATTCCCCCATCCTTCCTATTCCGGGCAGGCAGGACCTCCCGGTCACACAAGAGATAGGCTGCCGCCACCTCCTCCGCAGACTTGCCGTGCAGAACTGGGGACAACTTTATATTGGGGGGAAAGTTCTGCACCAGTGAAGAATTCTTTGGCTCCACATCTCCTACCCCACTGGAGCGCTTCTATTATATTAGGCTGCGCCAGGCTGTGAGGGCCCTCACTCCCTGCTTCCCACAGGAGCCCCCCACTATGTCTCCCCTACATGTCATGCTACAACAAACTGCTCCCACACACGTGGTGTCATTACTATATCGCACGGTACAGAGAGACAGGACATACGAACCCCCTGTGGCTAGGTGCAGATGGGACAAAGAACTAGACTCCCCCCTCACGGATGACCAGTGGTCCTACTGTTGCAGACAAACTGGAGGCATTTCCGCCAGCAGCAGATTGCGCATCATCCATTATAAATACGTCCATCGCCTGTACTACACACCTGCGCGCTTACACCGCCTGCGTCTCAGAGACAGTGATCGCTGTGATCGCTGCGGGGGCACAGGAGCAGATTTTAGACACGTGGCCTGGGACTGCCCGCCCATTCGCGAGTTTTGGACGGAGGTGCTGGCAGCGTTGGACAATATGACAGGGATACATGTCCCGGACAACCCCCTAACCACACTCTTAGGATACACTGAGACACTGAACGTCAAGATACGGAGGTACACCTCCTTGGCACTCCTCGCCAAAAGACGGATCGCTTGCAGATGGGGACGGGGGAGGGCACCTAAATTCAAGGATTGGCTACAAGATCTCATCTACTGCCAAGAACAATTACACATCTACGCGGAACTACTACCCCCTTCCTCTCGCCCACGCGACATATGGGCCCCTCTCCAAACATACTTATTGGAACACACCACGGATGCAGATGTTAACCCATATCCCACTGCAGACACATCACACCCCAGGGAATCAAATTGAAACATCGAGGGCCCCATCTAGGACGGAAGTCGCAGCTCAGACAAGGAGACAGGGCGCCAGACGAGCTTACTCCATATATCACCGTTCAGAACTTATTAACACGCACGGGTATCTATCCCCCTGACAATGTATACAAGTGGCACTGTTACCCCCCTGATTGTTTGTTGTTGTACGTAATGAGCACGATGCTATGACGCACCTAATTCAAAATCGTCCTACCTGACGCGGCCGGCCCGAAGTGGTTGTAGGCGGCTTGCTGTGTAACCCTTCCCCATCTACGCTGCTTTATGCTGCATTGCTCTATGCTGCCGGCCCAACCAGGGTTGTAGGCACCATGCTGTGGTCCATACTCAGTGCTTCTAATAAAGGTTTTGAAAACTAAAAAAAAAAAAAAAAAAAAAAGGGCTACCAACGTTGAAATTGTCCTGCCGCTGCATCCCTCCCAGCGGCAATAGCCTGGGAGAGCACTGTCCGGGCCTCCTCCGGACACTGAGGCAGCACTTGCGCAACTGAGTCCCACACAGAGTGGGAATAACGGCCCAAGAGACATGCGGTGTTTACCGACCGCAGCCCTAAGCTGGCGGAAGAGAAAATCTTCTTCCCAAGATGGTCCAGCTTCTTGGATTCCTTTTCCGGGGGATTTGATTTGATTTGATTTCTTATAGAGCACTATCTCCGCGCTGTCGGTTTGCTGCTACCAGCCACATGTAGAGGTGGGTTAGAACAGTAGGGTTTTAAGGTGTTTTCTAAACTGTAAGTGATCCGAACAGTGTCACATGTGCACCGGGAGTGCATTCCAGAGGGTAGGGGCTACATGGGAGAAAGCTTTTCCTCCCAAGTGCTCTTTGTTATAGCAATGAGTGACAAGGAGAGATTTGGATCCTGATCGGAGAGATCAGGTCGGCAGGTAGTTGGTCAGTTTCTTCGCTAAGTAGCTAGGGCCTTTGCCATCCAGAGATTTGTGCACGATGCAGCAAATCTTAAACTTGAACCGGGTTCGTACTGGTAGCCAGTGTAGCTGTCGCAGAAGAGGCAGGGAGGAAGTTCGAGGGGGGCAGTTAGCTCCCAGACGGGCAGCAGTGTTCTGAACTACTTGCAGCCTATTCAGAGATGCTTCATTTGCTGAAATCATCAGGGAATTGCAATAATCTAGCCGGCTTAACACTAGTGCCTGGAAAATTGTTTTCCGCGTGTGTAGTGGCAGAAAGCGGAATACCTTCCTTAGAAGACCAAGCACGTGAAAGCATGACCCAACAGTCGATGTCACATGCTCTTTCATGGTCAACTTCAGGTCCAAACGGACACCCAAGTTTTTTGCCACTAGTTTCGGCGTAGGTGCGGTGCCCATTTCCTTGGGCCACCACCCAGGAGACCACCTCAACATTGCCTCGCCAAACTGCATTATCTCCGTTTTCCCTGCATTAAGCTGGAGAAAGTTATTTTGCATCCAGCTTACAATGGTGCGCATTCCCTCCGCAAAAGTTGACTGAGCATTGGGATTGTTCTTGTCAAAGGAGAGTAGAAGCTGAGTATCATCAGCATAAGACATAGGAACAAAGCCTGAATTCCTTAGTAATCTTGCTAAGGGGGCAACATAAATGTTGAACAAAGTGGGACTCAAACAGGAGCCCTGTGGCAATTCCCTTAGTCAATTTTGTGGTTTTAGAATGGAACAGGACCAGATTTACAGTTTATGTTCTGTCAGACAGAAAACTCATCATCCATTTCAAAGCACTCCCTTGGAGGCCAATTTCCCCAAGACTCCCGAGCAAGGTCTGATGGGAAATAGTATTGAAGGCTGCCGATAAGTCAAGCAACACCAGCAGCACCGCTTGTCCGTTGTCTAGGGACATTCTGATGTTGTCAATGATTTCAATCAAAGCAGTCTCCGTACTATGTCTGGGTCGGAAGCCCGACTGAGATGAATCAAGGCAGTTTGTGGCTTCGACAAAGTCAGACAAATGTCTGTTGATATGCTTTTCTAGTACCTTGATCAGGAAAGGTAGTAACGAAATGGGATGGAAATTGGATAAATCCTCCATAGGGGTTTTAAGATTTTTCCGGATGGGAATTATCTGTGCTGCTTTCCATGCGGCAGGGAGGTTACCCTTTTTTATAGAGCAGTTCAGAATTGAGCAAATAGGAGCTGCAAGTTGTTTGGCCAGCAATGAGGTAATCTTAGCAGGGATGATGTCCAACGGGGAGCCTGATTTTATTGTTTTGAGTAGAGTCTCCACATCTTTGGGTTTGAGAGCCGTGAATGCGTCTAACCTCTGTGCATTTTCTACAATTGCATGGTCAGTCATGGATTCAATCTGGGGGCTTCTAGCTGCTGTAACTTTGTTGTAGATCAATTCTATTTTATGGGTAAAATGTATTGCTAGTTTGTCACATAGGGCTTGGGAGGGTATTTCTTCTTTATCACATGCCTTGGGGTTGGTGAAGGTTTTTAGAATCTGATAGAGGGTTTTAGGGGCATTCCCTGCCTGTTCGAGTTCTTGCGCTATATGAGTTCTGCGAGCATGTTTAATGTTTTTATGGTATTGCGCCAGTGCTAGTTTGTATCTTTCTTTATCCTGTGGGAGGTGTGATAAACGCCATAGTTGTTCCAATTTTTTACAACTGCTCTTTTCTGTTCGAAGATTGGAAGAGAACCAAGCTGTCTGAGGACGCCTGGCTACGTTGGCGCATTTTTTCATGTGGAACCAGACGGTCGATGGTGGTTTTGATATTAGAGTTGAAACAGGCTAGGTGCTCCTCTACATTACCTGTATCAAAATTCTGAGAGCTAGGGAAAGTATTTGAAAATCCTCGGGCGTGAGTTTGAACCACTGCCTATGCCACCTAGCTGCATTAGTGCGAGAATTGTTAAGTGTCCCCAGGCCCCTAATATAGAACTCTATAAGTGAATGGTCTGTCCAAGTGAGTGGAGAAGTGGCGCCACAAATTATATAGGGGGATTTGGAAAGATAATGTCTAACATATGTCCCGGTAAGTGGGTGGGACCACTATTGATCTTACCCAATTCCAGTGAGGTTAGGTCTGCCAGAAAGGTAGCAGTGTCTTGATTTGTGGTATTTTCGCTATGAATATTGAAATCTCCAAGAAGCACAAAGTTTCTAGTTGAAATCACATGTGGTATAATGAATTCCATTAATTGAAGCGAGAAATTAGAGAGGGACCCCGGGGGTGGATAGACCAGAGCACCTTTCCTGCAATGTTGTGGGAGCAGATCTATTCTAAAAACCAAAATTTCCAAAGTGTTGTTACTTAGTTGGTCAAATATAGACACTTTAATGGACTCTTTATGAATAATAGCTATGCCCCCCCGTCCTGGAATCTCTATCCAACTTTGGGTCCGATATCCTTCCAGGAGAGCCACAGCAATGGATGGGTTTGAGCTGGGTTTTATCCAGGTTTCCGTTAGGAACCCAATGTCCGGGAGTTTAGAAGAGAGCAGGTCCTATATTTCTGTGGAATGTTTCGGTAGCGATCTCACATTACATAATAGGCAATTCCAGTTTTGGGATTCCAGGGGGGTCATGGGAGGGGAACCAGTCTGATCTGAGTAGTAACTTTGACCATTACTTCCATCAGGCATCATACTCTTAAGAGTAGGAGTGGCTGGTTTCATGCTCTGAAAACGGTATGCTCTATATGTGAAGGGGCCTTCCACTGTCATACAAGATATGGTATTATGTAATTGAGTGCAATTATCTGGGTCATCTTTCCTGAAGTGTAGGAGTTCTTGCCTGGTATATCTCACCCAATCCTTATTACCTGTTTCTGCTGCAGGACAACCAGGGGTCCTGGCTCCTGGCGACATCCAGGCGCGAACGGGCGCAGACAGGCTTGCCTTAGGCTCGCCTTCGGCGTGCCCGCTGCGCGCGTCCGCTGCGCGTGGTGCCAGCCATCCATTTATGTAGGGGAGGTTACCAGCTAGACCGCTAACCTCCGCTCTACTTCCCCGTAAACCAGAAGTGCCCAAAGCCTCTTCCTCTATGCATCAACTCCCTCCACTCAAGCGGGAAAAATCCGTGGTGGACCGGGGAGAGACGCAACTGCCTGAAGGGGTTGCGCAGTATTGCTGAGGCAGGTATGAGGAAAATCTATGTAGCCCCCAGCACAGTGCACCGCTATGAGCCGCTATGTAGCCCCCAGCACAATGCGCCGCTAGTGCCAATAACAGTGCCAATAGTAGGAGCCCTTCAAAGTAACTATCATTAAAATCAAACTTTTTAAAATACTTAAAAATGCTTCTGTTCTCACTATGAGCTATGTCCAGCGGGAGGGAATGCGCTCTTGGAAGTGGAGGCTTGGACCACCAAGCTCTCCGGGGTGGGGTGTTGGGAGAGGAAAGTGGGGTCGCCCGGAGCCGGGCGGTGGCGTTGGGCAATCATCCTATCCACGGGAGCCCCCGTGTTGGGCCTGGACCACGTGCCCAAAAGGACGTCGGTAAGGGCCTCATTAAACGGCAGCAGGGGCACTGAAGAGCTCGCAGCTGGTTGAAGCACCTCTGTCAGGAGTTTAGTCCTTACCGCCACCGTAGGAAGCTCGAGGTTGAGGGCCTCGGCCGCTCTACGCAACACCACTGCGTATGACGCTCCCTCCTCTGTAGCCACGGTAGGAGGAGACAACATGCCACGGTCAGGGGAAGTATCAAGACCACTGGCATCCCCCAGTTCCTCTCTCCAGTCCTGTTCAGATCCTAGCTGATCAGTTAAAGGGTCACCTGACCCCTCCCAGTCCTCCTTCTCATCCTCAGGTTGCCAATCTGGCTGAAAAGGGACCCCAGGAGTGAACAGGGGCACAAAAACCCACTCGGCGCCGGATCCGGCATCGGGCGACGCTGGTCCGGGTCCAACTCGGGATGGAGGCCGGGGTTGACGCTGGTCGGGTACACGACCGCCGTCGGTTGCGGTGCCCGAGGAAGCGGCGCCAGTGGAGGTGTAATAAGGTCAACCGGCGCCGATCCGGATCCAGGCCTGGATCCACTGGGGGCCTGCTGCGCCGTGGCCGGAGCCAACGGCGGAGTAGGCCTAGGCCCCCCAACCGAGTCCGTGGGGACCGAAGGCGCGCCGGCGGGTCCGGGTCACCCGAAGATGACATGCATCGCTTCGTAAAATTTACGAAGTTGGGTGGGAGTCTCTCCGGGTCCCGGGAAGGGGGGGGAAACTCGGAGTCGAATCCTCGGGCTCCGCACGCGGAGCCGCGGGATGGGCACCGCCCGCATCCCTCATTGCGTCAGCCGACCGACGGGGAGAAGTCGAAGAGTGACGATGCTTCTTTGACTTCTTTTTGTGCTTCGACTGACCCGACCCCGTGTGCGAAGACTTCGATGACTTGGACGAGTGGTGATGGCTCCGCGACCGGTCCCTCGACCTCCCTCGCGACCGGGACCTCGAACGGCACGGAACCTACTGCCGGCGCTCAAGCAGCTTTCGGGACCGCTCCCGCAAAGCCTTCGGCGCCATCGACCCGCAGTCGGAGCACGACTTGGGGTCGTGGTCGCGCTCCAGGCAAAAGAGGCACACGCGATGCGGATCCGTAACCGACATCAGCCGGTTACAGGAACTGCAGGCCTTGTAGCCGGGCATCCCTCGTGCACCAGGGGTCGTAGACTCAAAAAAGACATTGACAAAAGTCGCTCAAAAAAGTCAGTCAAAAAGTGACTGGAGGTACCACTCTCTCCGGATCTGCGCAGGCTGGCGTGGAAAAAGAAAGAACCGACGTCAGCGCGCGAGGGTGGCGTCTAAGTAGCTGCCGCGACGTCATCCCTCCGATCACGACGCCGATGACGGACACGGAGCCGACCGACGCCACCTTCTGACACGCAGAGGTACTGCTGACGAAAAAAAAATCCGGATCCAGTCTGATGCCTGGGGGTAATTCTAAGGTAAGGAATCTATAACTAACATGTTTCTTTCAGATATCTAGTTCATCTTGATTATTAGATCTACACTTCAAAATGGCAGTTTGATTATCGGGCAATGGGTCGGCAACTGGGGTGACTGTTTGAGGGACAGTTGTGATCACACCAGAGTTTATGTTGCCTGTGTTGATTCCTTGTTTCACATTGTGCTCTTTGAAGACTGTCGGCGCAGCTGAGGCCGTTGGATGGGAATACTGTTGCTGGGGTCGGTCCTGACTGGATGCTGGTTATTTCCTAATTTCTGTTAGAACTGTAGTAAGAAACTGAGGAAGAGAGGATAGACTGTCAATTATTGGGGAACAGCAACGTACTGCTTGTACTACTTTGGCGTTGGATTGTGCTTTTGTAATCAGTTTGTTAAGAGCTTTCAGTTTATGGTCAATCCCTGCGGTGTACACAGCAAGTGTGTTTACAAGTTCAACTTGGAGGTCAAGTTTGTCCGAATGATAATATAGCGTAGTTACTGTGGATTGGAGGGTTTGCAAAAGTTGAGGCCAAAGAGCGTTAGGTTCGGTCGCAGCCAGGTTGCGGCCTTCATGTGGATCCAGGATCCTATCAGCCTGAAAAAAGGATAGATCCAGTGGGGAGTGGTCATTACGCTCACCTCACGTTGTTTTGGGATGACCTGGGCGGTAAAATCTGCTCCGCTCGCGGAGTTTGTAGATTTTTAGCAACTTTGCGTTCCGCGTAGAAAGCGGAGTTACCGAAAAGTCCGCGCTCCGGAGACGAGTTTTTTTCTTTTTCGCGCTTTCAAAATGCGTTTTCACGTGCGCTGTAGCGACTTACTGGGATCCCTGCATTCGCCAACGAGATTTCCTATCCGTTCGCGTGCGCCATGAGATTTGGTAGCCGGCCGCACGGTCCCGCGAGTGTGTGCAATTGCAAACACTTCATTCGGACGTGCCATCAGGCATCCGGCGGAACAGCTGTTTCTGTGGTGTCTTTTGAATTTAAACATCATTTAGGGCATGGATGGCATTGGATTGAATTGCAAAATGTGTTTTTTTTGGGTATTTCACTTTTTTTGGTGTGTGTTAAATAAATGCCTTTGTTGGGTGTGTGTGTGGTGTGGTTGTACTGTGTAACTTTCCAACCTTTTTAGCCCTGTGGATTTTCGTTTTTGCATTAAAGCTGTGTTGTTTAGCATGCCTCCTTTGTCTGGCCATATTATAGGCTTGAGTTCATTGTTTTCTAGGCCTCCTGCTTGTTGTGACTGTGAGTGACCATGTGGCTGGTGGCCATTTTGTGATGGTTGTTTAGTAGTGTGCTGCTTTTGCCATATAGACCTGCATGTCTTTCCTTTGTTCTTCTTGGCTTATGCTTCTTGTTGTTGTGGCCTGGCCATGTGGCTGGCGGCCATTTGGTGAAGCCAGGCAATGTGCTTTTGCCATAGGCCTGCATTGTCTGTCTTCCCTTTCTTGTTGTTGTGGTTGGCCTGGCCATGTGACTGGCGGCCATTTTGTGGAGCCAGCCAGTGTGCTTTTGCCATAGGCCTGCAAGCTTGTGGCCTAGTCTGCCAATAGGCCTTTTAGCCAGTAGGCCCAGAGCTACTCATGGGTGCATGAAACAACTGTTCCTGTGGTGCCTGTTGAATTTAAACATCATTTAGGGCATGGATGGCATTGGATTGAATTGCAAAATGTGTTTTTTGGGGGTATTTCACTTT
Source organism: Calotriton arnoldi (assembly GCA_963921515.1). Lineage (NCBI taxonomy): Eukaryota > Metazoa > Chordata > Amphibia > Caudata > Salamandridae > Calotriton > Calotriton arnoldi. Next base: position 1,380,716 of record CAWUFW010000899.1, on the reverse strand, counting down.
TTTGGGTGTGTGTTAAATAAATGCCTTTGTTGGATGTGTGTGTGGTGTGGTTGTACTTGTGTTGTGTAACTTTCCAACTTTTTATAGCCCTGTGGATTTTTCATTTTTGCATTATAGCTGTGTTGTTTAGCATGCCTACTTTGTCTAGCCATATCATAGGCCTTGTTGAGTTAATTGTTTTCCAGGCCTCCTGCTTGTTGTGACTGTGAGTGACCATGTGGCTGGTGGCCATTTTGTGGTGGTAGTTTAGTAGTGTGCTGCTTTTGCCATATAGGCCTGCATGTCTTTCCTTTGTTCCTCTTGGCTTACTGCTTCCATCCCCTTTGCCAGCTGCAGCTCCCTGAATGACATGATGCGCAAATTAATGCCAAACAGGTTCCACTTCCATTACATTTGTATTTTTGATTTTGTTCTTCTTCTTTCCTATCCTTCCTGAGTGTACACAGTATACCATGAAAGCCCTTGTGGTCAAAGTCTCACAAATGGCTACACTGTTGTTATGTTTTTTTAATAACTGAGTTAATAAAATGTAATAATATAACACTAACAAGTGTGAACACCACACACTAAGTTATATATTATATTTGTTTGTTTGTACTAGTAGTAATTGAACCACAACAACAAATGCCACATTTCACTGATGTTCTTCTGGCTTGTTTGCTTTTAGGTGCACAAAAGACTGAGGAGGAGGTGTCATCAACACCCGTTGTACTGCCAGACAGAAGTCCTGCTGCGCACGACGTCACGTGACGTGTGACCACAGACATCTCTGCAACTTGTGCAACTACGTCCTGCTGACATCTGAAGAAGATGACCCCAAAGAAAGGTACCAGGTCCTCCAGTACCAAGAAAGTTGCCAGTGAGAAGAAGGAACAGAAGAAGGAAGTGGCACTTACCAAGACTGGTGTGCCGCCCAAGATGTTTTTTGGGAAACAAAAAATTAAGCCTGCAGCAGCGGTGTCCGGGGAGCAAACTGGGAGCAGCACCTCCGCATCAGTGGGCCCACCCCACCAACCTAGGCCCAACCCCATGAGAGTCGCAGAGGCAGCCAGTCTAATCGCGAAAACGCCAACGAGCAGTGATGTTGAAATTGACTTATCGTTATCGCAAAGTAGTACCCAATCAACGCAGGAGGAAACTCAGCAGATAAGTGGGCAACAACAGCCGCAACAACAGCCGCAACCACCGCCCACAATAGTAGTTGTTCCTCCTGAAGTAGAGGCAGTTCAGGAAATCGAGCTTCCTGCAGAGAAAGAAGAAGAGGATGCCACTCTTTCAGAAGATCCATTGTCTTCCAGATCCCCAGCAAGGAAAAGGAGGATTATTCCATCAACTTCTTCTTCAAGCCTCCCTTCTGATGATCTAGATGCCACTTGAAAGCCAACAGCTCAGTCTGAGAGTGAGACACGCCACGAGACAAGGCTAGGGAAAAGGAAGGTTCCAGAAAGCCTTAGAGTTATGGAGGTAGATGTAGAAGAGGAGGATGATGACGAGCCAGTCATCATGAACATCACTCCCGCCCCAGTGGAGATGCAGACCGACATTACCCCATCCCAAATTGCTGTGATGGATGTGGCATGGATACCACCAACACAGGTAACACCAACACCACCTCCAGCTTCCATATTTGCATTTGCAAAGGCCCGGCAGGGACCTACATCCAGCACAACCACCACCTCAGTAGGTAGTGGTACTGCACAGAGTCAAATTCCACGCACACCCTCCAGTTCATCCGGAATTGCAAGTGGTACCTCCAGCAGCGCAAGAAAGTTCACCTCCCCAGTTTGGGACTTCTTTTCGGTTAGCAGTAAGGAGGAGAACGTTGCTATATGCTCAATTTGTCGACAAGGTGTTAGTCGGGGTAAGCTTGGTACAAACTATGGTACCGGAGACCAAACAACCCATCTGAAAAAACACCACTCGATCCAGTGGGAGGCACACCTTAGCGGCCAAAAAACTGCACTCATTGCTGTTGGTGGGGATGAAGAAGTAGAAGAAGATTCGATCGCGGTGGAAGGTGAACAAGAGGGAGACATTTTCTCTGGTACACAAAGTAGCCCTGTCCCCAGCAGTGCAGTGGTACCACTACCGCCCACATCGTCATCAGCCTCAGCAACATCTCAGTGGTACCGTAGTAAGAGTCAGGCTGAGTCACCAAGGCAAAAGAGTACCATGAAAAAAAGTGCGGCGTTGAGCCTAACAACATCTGGGTTCAAGAAGTCACCTGCATCAGTGGCACCAGAAAGGAACAAAATCCAGCCTACCATTCTCAGCATGCTTAGGTCGGAGGGGCAGTACGAACGCAACCACCCAACGGCACGTTTGTACAATGCAAAGCTGGCTAAAATGTTAGCGCCGGACCTTCTCCCTTTTTCTTTCGTGGAAGGGGTGGGTTTTCTGGAATTTGTGACAGCCATCTGCCCAAAATGGAAGGTTCCCAGCCGGTCCTATTTCACCAGAGTTGCTGTTCCAGCACTACATCACGACATGCTGGAATTGCTTGGACAAGCTTTTCAGCAGAGTGCTGTTCACAATATCCACCTGACAACAGACATGTGGACCAGTTGCCAAGCCACTGATTACATGTGCATCACTGCGCACTGGATCTCTTTTGTGGGGGTTAGAGAAAAGATATCTACAGGTGTTGACACTGCTGAGATTTTTTAATGCCACTCGTAAATGAGGGTTTTGAACCCGAAACCGGTCCCAGGATGCTTGTTTCCGGTCCAGGGAAGACATGGCTTGGCAGTTCGGGCTGGACTGTTCCCATGAGGCACAGGGTCAGACTGATTTGCATATGGCCATGTCTGAACTGGGGTGGTGGAGTGAGCTAAAGAATGATGATGGATTAAACCCAGATCAGTTGTCTGGGGGTGAGTGTTTGATTTGCTCTAACGCTCCGTCCATCATCCCCTTTGGTATCGCTTTGTTCGCCCTAAGTTGGCAGGGTATGCCCAGACGTGGGTCCCTTGCTCACTTTGCCACTGGATTCAAGATAGCCTGGCTGATGAGGGTTTTGAACCCGAAACCGGTCCCAGGATGCTTGTTTCCGGTCCAGGGAAGACATGGCTTGGCAGTTCGGGCTGGACTGTTCCCATGAGGCACAGGGTCAGACTGATTTGCATATGGCCATGTCTGAACTGGGGTGGTGGAGTGAGCTAAAGAATGATGATGGATTTAACCCAGATCAGTTGTCTGGGGGTGAGTGTTTGATTTGCTCTAACGCTCCGTCCATCATCCCCTTTGGTATCGCTTTGTTCGCCCTAAGTTGGCAGGGTATGCCCAGACGTGGGTCCCTTGCTCACTTTGCCACTGGATTCAAGATAGCCTGGCTGATGAGGGTTTTGAACCCGAAACCGGTCCCAGGATGCTTGTTTCCAGTCCAGGGAAGACATGGCTTGGCAGTTCGGGCTGGACTGTTCCCATGAGGCACAGGGTCAGACTGATTTGCATATGGCCATGTCTGAACTGGGGTGCTGGAGTGAGCTAAAGAATGATGATGGATTAAACCCAGATCAGTTGACTGGGGGTGAGTGTTTGATTTGCTCTAACGCTCCGTCCATCATCCCCTTTGGTATCGCTTTGTTCGCCCTAAGTTGGCAGGGTATGCCCAGACGTGGGTCCCTTGCTCACTTTGCCACTGGATTCAAGATAGCCTGGCTGATGAGGGTTTTGAACCCGAAACCGGTCCCAGGATGCTTGTTTCCGGTCCAGGGAAGACATGGCTTGGCAGTTCGGGCTGGACTGTTCCCATGAGGCACAGGGTCAGACTGATTTGCATATGGCCATGTCTGAACTGGGGTGGTGGAGTGAGCTAAAGAATGATGATGGATTAAACCCAGATCAGTTGACTGGGGGTGAGTGTTTGATTTGCTCTAACGCTCCGTCCATCATCCCCTTTGGTATCGCTTTGTTCGCCCCTAAGTTGGCAGGGTATGCCCAGACGTGGGTCCCTTGCTCACTTTGCCACTGGATTCAAGATAGCCTGGCTGATGAGGGTTTTGAACCCGAAACCGGTCCCAGGATGCTTGTTTCCGGTCCAGGGAAGACATGGCTTGGCAGTTCGGGCTGGACTGTTCCCATGAGGCACAGGGTCAGACTGATTTGCATATGGCCATGTCTGAACTGGGGTGGTGGAGTGAGCTAAAGAATGATGATGGATTAAACCCAGATCAGTTGACTGGGGGTGAGTGTTTGATTTGCTCTAATGCTCCGTCCATCATCCCCTTTGGTATCACTCGTAAACATGCAACTGTAGCCATGTTCGCCATGGAGAAATCGCATACTGCTGCAAACATTTTGGAAGAGTTTAACAGCAAGGTCTTTGAATGGCTGCACCCAAGAGGGCTTAACATTGGTTTTGTTGCCACGGACAATGGCAGTAATATAGTTAAGGTGATGGGCACTGGTGGCTATTTCAGGGTCCTGTGTTTGGCGCACTGCATTAACATCATTGTTCAAGACTTTCTGAAAAAAGAAGACTGAGTCAGCAACTTACTGACCACCTGCAGAAGAATATGCACACATTTTAGCCATTGTTTTAAAGCCCGGAAGCAGCTGAGGATCATTCAACGTGAGCATAGAGTGCCAGTCAAAGCACTCATCCAGGAGGTGCCAACACGTTGGAACTCAACTTATTACATGCTTGATCGTCTGTTTGATCAGTACAGACCAATCAATGACTATGTCATGCAAAGACTAGGGGATGCTACTGTGAAAGGCATGACCGTTGAGATGGACCAATGGGGCCTAGTTAAATGCCTGACAGAGATGCTACTTCCTTTCGAGCTCTTCACATGTGAAGTCAGCAAGGAGGACTGTACTATGGGCCAAGCTATCCTATTGTTGCACATGCTAGAGCAACAGCTGAAGGCGGTGTCTGAAACGTACGCAGGTGTGGAGGAAAAAGAAGAAGCATATGAGTTGGTGGAGAACTTAGCCCTTCGCTTAGCTGAAAATACAAGGGTGCAAACTAAGATTGCGTCAGACAAACATTACATTTCTGCCACAATTCTGGATCCACGGTACAAATCAATATTGAACACTAAGACATTAATTCCTTTTTCAGAAGTGGATGTTGCCAAGTACAAAAATTAGATAGCTGAGGTAGCCAGTGACTTTGAAAGAAGAACGGCTGGTAATTAGAGGCCCGCTACTCCAGCCCACAACAAGTACTGCAGGGCATCCGGTGTCAAGTTCAACTTCAGAGTCTGAGGGCAGTGTGTTTGGCTCACAGCAGTCACCAACACTATCAACAACAGCAAGAACAGGATCATCAGCCCCAGTAAAATCGGCACAGGATTGGTATTTACAGCAAGGGCTTGTTAGGTCCAGTGCTGATGCAAAGGCAAAAGAGGCCCAGCAAAGCGGAGCACCCCTGAGCATTGAGCGGATGGTCCAGGCCTATCTGGATGACTCAACAGAGGTCTACATTGATCAAAACCCATTGGTGTATTGGTATGGGAAAAGGCGCCAATGGCCAGTCCTCAGCATGCTGGCGATAAACTATCTGGCTTGCCCTATCGCAAGTGTCTCTTCTGAACGTGTTTTCAGTGCTGCTGGTGCCATTGTAATAGTGAAAAAGGACCAGTCTCTTGCCCAAAAACGTGGAGAGGTTAACCATGATCAAACTGAATCAGCACTTTATACCACCGGATTAGAAAATACGTGAATCACAGCAGGAAGATGAGGACAGCGACTTAGGTGACGGAAGTAGTGTGTTAGATTACCTACTTCTGGTTGAACCACCAGAATTTGAGGACGAGCTCTACTTCCCTGACAACTAGGCTTTCAACTTGTTACTTTCTTTCTTCCTTATTTACTTTTATTATTTGTGTGTGTCTCTGTCTTTCTGGTTCGAATCACAACAAATCCATCACCAGCGTCTTCTCTTTATATTGCCATATTGGAGTTGCAGCTGTGTGCATTTATTAAAGAAGTCCACTCCTCCGAGTCCTGCTCCATCCTCCTGATGCGCCCTAAATCTATTTCCCTCAAGCCAGACATTGGATGGAGAATAGTGCAAGAAATGTTGCCTCGTCGAGTCCCTCCAAAAGAAGTGGAACATGATGACTATAGCTATCCTCCTTTCCGAGCCGAGAGGGACTGCCCCTTAACTTAAGATGAGAAGGAACAGGTAATGATGGCATGCATTGGACGCTGACTCTGAGTGATTGGTGTTGGTGTTGTTGTTGTTGTGCATGAAGTCGAAGTGTACTAGTATTTAATCTACACACTAAAAGTGACTCAAGTCAATGTTTCCCTTCTTGTTGTTTAATAACAAAATTGTACTTCTACTGCAGGCCAATCAATTGCATTTTTGAATATGGAATCTGGACTCCTTCAGTACACTACAGACTGAGTTTTTCAACACCATGATGATGACCACATAGTATCTTCGCAGTTAGTCAGTTGGATCGGAGATGATTGATTGAATAACTCATGGCGTTTCACGAAGTGGCGTAAAAGGTAAACAAGTCAACAACAACCACAACAGACCTACATTTCTGTGTAGTAGTGGAGTCGAGACACGAGTGTAGTAGTGGTATGACTGACAGCTGTGCATTGATTTAGTTACTTACTTTGGAAAATGCTATGTTGCTGTATATGTGTGCTCTGTCTGGCTCAGTCAAAATCTAAGCTAAGTGGAGGTTGGGTGGGCACCGTGGGCCTGCTCTGTCCTGTTGCTGTTGTAGGTTAATGCTGGAAACAGACAACAGAGTAGACATGATTTAGCCATGCCGCCTCTGAAAGTGTTTGCACTCCTCCGTAATGTATTCTTTTTTTTTCTCCTTGATTTTTCAATATCCCTTTTGTTTTTCCATCTACACTTACAGGCCGGCCTTTACCCTGTGCTAAACAGAGAAAAACAACTCGCACTCACCTACCAAGCCGCATCCGCCAGGCAGGCAGTGGCACCCAAGATTGACGGACGCAGCGTCCATGAAAGGGAGGACCAAGAGGAATGCCGAGATGCAACTCCCCAATTTGACCAGGATAACATATAGAAACTTTAGTATCATTCATCATCTTTTAAATAATTTGATTTATTTTTTCTCTACAATCATTACGACTGTGTGTTGTTGTTATTATGTTTGCTCTTTGCTTATAATTGATCCCTACACCTATTTTTTTATTTTCTTTGCTAGCTTTAAAAGGAAGCCCGGTACAACAGAACATAAAATGTATGTAATTTTGGTCTCTCTGAGGGCAGACAGGCAAGGCAAATTGCATAATAATAATTAATATACTGCTGCCCTGTGATGTCTACTAGTCTAGTTAGTAAGTACTACTTATCATCATTAACCATCAAGTCATCATCATGCATGCATTTCCTTTTTCTCCCTTAACAGATATATGATGGTCGTCTGCCAAGATAGTGTGTGTTCAGTTGTTGTTGTCCATGTGTAGTGTTTGTCTTTGTCAAACCTTTCCCTCAAATACCCCTTCCCAACCATTCATTAAACCCTAACCCTCTTACATCGGGTTGTGTGATTTATATTGAGGTGTGACTAAATTAAATTTACACCAATAATTGATCACACACTTGCTGGGGCGGATGTGGTGAAAGCAACACTAATTCAATTTCAAGGCAGGACAAGGATCTTCTTCTGCTTGCCCACCCATGCTCAGTATATTTGCAAGTCAATTTTTTTCCAAAGGAACATAATCCATCATAATTAATTAATTGCCGGCATCGATTGGATTCATCATCCTCCTCCTTACAGCACTAAAGGTTACGCTTGTGTCGAGTGACTCGAGTCAACTACAGTTTGTAACTTATTGTACTAGGCTATCTCCGCCACCATTATGTTTTATTTTACTTTAGCATTGCTAATCATCATTATTATGGTTTCTTGTTTGGCAGTCTTCTTGTTTACTGTATTATACTTCGTTCTACTACTCCTTCCAGAGTCTCTCTCAGGCGACTGTCTCATTTTCTTTTTTTGCAAATGCTACTGCCAGTGTCTACTACTACCACCACAACCATGGCATCTTGGGAAACCAAACCATCATCGCCATGCAGCCATCGCTGTGCCTAAGTTTAAACATCAATCACAGGTAAGAGAAGAAGTTTGGGGGAGGCATAATTAATAATGGAAATTAATTCATTAATTCACACACCCACACCCTTGAGTCCAGTTGCAGGCTGCATAGACTAGGAGGAGAGACTGACAGTACTAGTAGGACAAGTCACTCAGTGAGGGTACCGCATCTATCTGTTCGTGTGTTACAAAATCGGCAGATTATTTAAATCAAAAACTGGCTGCGGCCCTGCAGCAGCAAAGGAAGGAAACCATGTCACGTAAAAGAGTAACCCCCCACAAAACATTTACATTGTATGTAAAGTTTAAGTATAAATATAATTTAATCCCCTAACAAAATAAACTAATGTAAAAAATCCGACAACACCTGACCAACCCCTTTCCCTAACCCCAACCAATGTCCAAAAAGATAAAGAAAGAGTCCAACCAATGTCCGTTAAATTAAAAAATAAAATTGTCCATAAATATATAAACCCCAACATTTACCCAACGTACGCCCAATGCCCACCCACCAAAAAAAGGAATAAAAAAGGCCAATCCAACGGGATCTCTATCTGCAGGCTCACAGTCGCCGGTTAATCGCCAGGACCTCCTTTACCTGCTCCTCTATGCGCGCCATTCGGAGGAGCATGCAGCACTTGAAAGCTCGACAATTGCATCCACAGGGGGGCAGAAGTGTTGGATGAAGTGCGGCGGGCGGCTGGGGGCTGGGGCCCGGGGCATTGGAGGAGGCTGCAGCTGCTGCCGCCTCCTCCTTCTCCTCCGCCAGAGCCACCAGCCGCCGATATTCCATGCGGATGGCCTCCAGCTTCCGGCACCGGGCCATGACTGCCAACTCCTTCCTGTCTGGTTTTGCTTTTTTTGGTTGGGAAGGAGTAGCTATATCAAAAAAGAAAAAAGACTATTGTATCCAATACTGTTAGCAAAACAGTAACACAAAATTAATTCTACACATAGTGGCACAGTAGCACTAGCAAGCACAGTATATAACATTTGTGCTCTCTATCCTCCCACTTCCTCGGCCTCTAACATTTGTGGGAGTTACTAGCACTATGGACTCGAGTACATCAGTCTTCTTCTTCTCTCTTGTTTAGCTAAATTAAGTAACCTTGTTGTAGCCGGCATGCAAGCTCAGTCAGCTTGCGCCCAAGACAAACATACTTGTGACGCAGACTCACGTTATTTTTATTTACTACTGTCTGCAGGTGGGGAAGCTGACTACACAATCATCTTATTTTTCTATTATGGGTGGCACTGGCTGTACTCTGTTACATCAAGGGCAACTGCTCAATTTCACTTTCACCCTGTCCTGACTACTACAACAAGGCAGATGATATCTGATCCAAATGATCATTGCTTATATATGGGACGACACGAGGTACTTTGTTTTGATTGATTGTGTAACCATGCAGCCGATAGGCCACCCATGGCAGGCTGACACAGTCGAAAATAAATTAACATAGGTAGGAGTGGGCCTCGGAGTTGGAGGGAGGCGCTTGATAACAACATACATACACAATATATATGCTGTGCTTGCAAACTACTGTGAATCAAGGGAGTATTCTGAAAATACAACTTCTATTCTCCTTGGCTTTGCTACTCTGGCGCGGTCTATTTCCTTTTACATTCTCTTCAAAGACTCTTCATCCAGTGACAGTCTCCACCTGTGCTATGATGAGCACCATCCAGGCATCCATCCATTCAAAGTAAACATGTCTATCATTCTTCTTAATCTCTCAACAAACCTTAGTTTTTTTCACCAACAACAAAAAATTGTTTTTTTACACCACCACCCATCCGTCCTTTCTTCCTTGCTTGCCTTTGAGTTTGACCCATGAAACACCCCGGAGGATTCTTGCTATCACCCATACAGTTTCACCCACCCAGTCAGGCATCTTTTCTTTCACCTTCCACCCATCCTTCAACCACCCATGCATCTGATTCCTATCAGCCACCTATGCATGACTCCCACGTATCCTTCTCTGCCAGTCATATATATTACATCTCGCCCGTCCTTCCTCCTTCCATCCTTCTTTCCCTTTTCGTTCAACCCATCCATCAAGGTCATCTGATCTGACTCTTAGTCTTCTCCATAAAACTTTCCCAGCTGAGTTGAAGTCAGATAGAAGAGGCCATTAGTTACTCAAGTACTACTCCCGCCGCTAATGCTATTGCTATTGCTCTAATGCTAAGTAAAGGGTGTCTTCTTCAAACGTTGTTCACAACAACGTAGTCTCTCTCAACATACAGTGTACACCCTTGCAGCGAGTGTGTAACTATTGTCAATAAGTAAGGAATATAAATATAACTTACCACCGTCCGCCACTGCTGCAGGCTCACCCACCCCTGTGGTAGCTGCCACATCCACTGCTCCCTCCTGGCTGGCGTCGCCTGCCCCGCCGCTGGCCCCGGCACAGGTGGTCGGTATGCCTAGAAAAAACATTACACATTTTTTAGATGCCATATACACTTCCCCCTATTTATTCTTTTTCACTAGCAAGATAAACAAGCATTGGCATAGCCAATAGGTCTCGCCTTTGGGACCTTATAAGTGTTTTGCCAGAGCTATTGGTTTTGTCAATGTGTTTAAGCTATGTTGTAGAGCAGTGTGGCTGCTGTGCAGCATGTTGAAAAGTTATAATAAAGTGTTATACCATTTTTGTTACCTTATATATAACCAAGTAAACATTATGTACAAACGAACGACCCTATTAAAAAAAAATGATCATATACAATGTCTTCCAGTTTGTCTATCCTGGTGCTGAGGTATTGCTGTGTTGATGCTCAGGTGATGCTGAGTTATACTGACATGGTGCTGAGGTGGTGGTGTGCTTGTGCAGAGGTGGTGCTGAGTGATGCTGAGTTGGTGTTGCGCTAATGCTGAAGTGATGCTGCATTGGTGCTGAAGTGGTGCTGTGCTGATGCTGTGATGGGGCTGCGCTGGTGCTGAGTTAGTGCTTTGCTGGTGGTGGTGCACTGATGCAGAGGTGGTGCTGTGCTGATACGGAGGTGGTGCTGTGGTAGTGTTGAGTAATGCCGAGGAGATTCTGCGCTGATGACTAAAAGACTCTTTTAAACGTTGAAAACATACAAGTGATTTTATTGAAAATTCCAACTGGATACAGATGGAAGCAGTTCATATTTCAACATATCATTCAACAGCGCTTTAAGTGGGCCGGGTCTCACTGGTGCTGAGCACAGGCAGTTTTTTAAAGGGGGCCTCGAGACGGGCCTCTATTCGGTTCTGTTTTGTGCCTTGGCACAGGCCGTCCGTTTTTTTCTGGACTGCAGTGACAGCAGGCACATCGATGTGCGCGTGCTCACACTGCTCACTTCTCACTAGTGGAGGAGTTACAGCATGACGCCATGCCAGGTGAGCGTTGTAGGGGAAGGGAAATCCTTTAAAGAGAGTCATTTTCTCTCTGGATTTCTCTTTTTGAAACTCAGGAGCAGCAACATTGCCGGGGTGTCACCAGGGCACAGGTCCTAAAAAAAGAAGTGAAGAAGTGGGGGGACTAACCTAGTTAATCAGTATGCAAGTGACATCACGGCACGTGACACCACAGCACATAACATCACAGCGCATAACATCACAGGAAGTGACATCAGAGCTTAAGCCCTCACATATATGTTTAACAGGTCTATCATGAGTACATTGGAGCACAATTTCGAGTACACATGCACACCCTCCTGATTTAGGCAGAAGATTCACACTTTTGTAAGCTACACATAAAACAATGTTGCCTTTTGTCAGCGTAAACCTCCTCTACCCATAGTGTTTTACAAGAAAAAATAGTGATATTTAAATTAAATTATTACAATGTCTCATGGGGGGAGGTAGTAAGCACTATATAAATGCAGCACATCTGACATTCTTACACTGAATGCATATCTCCTAAACAGAGCCTGAACAAAGTGAAAAGCTGCCTCTCTTAAGTATGTGTGAAGTGCTAACAAGGTGTGAGCCTTTGTTTCCCCTCTGCTGCATTTGCTTCTAGGTGTGAGGCTCCTGACCCCTCCCAGCCAGGAGACTCCAACAGAAGGAGGCCTGATGACCCCCCAGATTCGGCCTTTGTTATGGGCCCAGCAGGAGTCTGAACTAAGAAAGCCCCCTCCCCGCCTGCACGTTATTGTGGATCGAAAGCAGACAACAACCTGCAGGCGCTGCTGAAATTGTCCTGGTGTTTGCAAATTACACCAGGACGAATTCAGCATCTTTTTCAGTGGGGTCCAACTTCTTGGCAGGGTGGAATAATGGGTGGACGCTGTTCACCCGCGTGTACCCCCGACTTGTGCCCTGGGTGTCACCAGGGCTTTAAGTGGAAGCTTTTTCAATATTATATACTAGCCATAGTTGCTGCTTATTTATTTTATGCAACTAACAACCACTGACAAAGCCAATAGTCCTGACTTGTAGGTATGATGTTACTTGTTGTATCATATATCTGGATGCAATGACAGAAACAGCAAAATACAAGTCGGGCGGCACACTATGCTAAGCAGAGATTTTTTGCTTACCTGTTTTTAAGCCACGCCCATAATTACATTGGCCACGCCCCTTTGAGAGACCCCCTCTCCCCCAGTTTTTTCAACCCACTTAAAGCCCTGCCTGTCAACCAGTTAGCGCTCGAATGATGGAGAGATCGTATGTTTAAGGCAGCGACTTAATTAGAGTGAACGGAGAAAAAAATAATTTTGGAGGATGATGCATGTTTGCAAGTAGGGCGCCTAACTGAATTTTATGGAGGAACGAAGAGCTTTAGGTAGACATATAGTAATAGAAAAAGTGACACTCGCCAAATGAAGATAGGCAGAAGAACGTATGTTAAAATAACCACCGGTATGTTAAAATCACCGCGATACATCAGCCCAGGAAACTTGTCAAGCAGAATCATATTCCTTGCTTGCTAATGCCCAAGCAATGTGCACCTGACTCGTGGGGCTCTCTGTGTCACATCACAGCCTCTACATCGGTATGAACACGCTGTATTTTCCTTCTAGCCAAAGTCTATGTTTAACAGAGCAACTGTGCGTGCCACCGAACACCGGTGACAATGTGACATACACATAGTGCACCATAAAAACAACAGCGTGGAGTGACAGTGACGGCTACGTGCTGGACAATCACTTCCGGGCCGGGAAAGGTATTTTTTTTCCCTACACAGCAGTGGAGGTTTCTTCCGCATGTTGAGAGGAGGAGGGTCATTATATTCTAGCCAATCCTCGAATTAACAGGGCAATACAGCCACCCTATTGCCTCAAATTGCCTTCAATCATTGTGTCGAAGCTAAGCAGGCAATCGGATTTTAAGGTCCTCTGGAGGGTGGCGGGAAGTAAGACCCTGGCGCGGTATCCTCTAGCGTCATTTGGGAGTGTTAGTTAGTATGGATGTGGCGGGATTACTGCTTGCATGCTGATGACTTGTTCTCCAAAATCAAATCTGTAACTTACATGATGCTCGGACGAGGGTCGGCTATCGTTGCGGGATGTTAAGACAAATGGTAGAAGGAGGGTATGTGCACGACTTCGCCATTCACTCTTGCATAAGGCCAGGTTATCACTGCTTTGAGGACAGGCATGCGATACAAAGGGTCAGAGTGGAAGAGGGACTTGTGTAGGACGAGGTAATAGCGCGTGTTATTTAGCCCCATCATGTGCGGATGGCACAATGTATTCAAATAATTTCTGTCAGCCACGGTGCAGGTGTGCGTTCAGGTGGTTCATTAAACGACACACCGACTACAAGTTCTTGAATACTCCGTACTCTAAAAGGAAAGCACAACATTGTAGCCAAGGAGACTAGGTGTAGAGTGAGAAGACGACATGAATCGTGCCTGTCATCCTGTTGTCTGCAATGACGTTTAACGGGGTAATCTTATTAAAGTGGCTGGAGAAAGAACACCTTTTGAAGGGTGACCGGTTTCAAAAGAGTGTCGGAAGACATTTTGTTTGTCGGAGGGTGAATACAAGTGAAAGAGCGACACCAGTCGAATGAGGGTAAATTGAAGGTTATGCTGGGGTATGGAAGGGCTTGATATAAGGTCAAAAGACTGGGAAAAGTTGTCACTGCAGCATGCACATACAAATAGCGAAATGCGGCTGGTGGCCGACTCGATTTACATACAGGGCAGGGCACAGGTCCTAAACAAGCGCGCACGGCAGCAGGGAGAGGGGAGAGAGGAGGGAGCCTGCGCCGGTTTCCCTTGCGGGAGCGAGCAGCAAGGCGCGATAATTGCTAACATATGGCGCCGCTGCTCGCTCCCGCAAGTGAATCGCCAAACGTGCACGCGTTGCCATTGAAGGCAATGGAACGCGTGCACGTTTTTGGCTGAAAAGCCGAAGCGATTGCTAAAGGTCTTTTTGCCTATGCAGCGCATGCGCGCTGCGTAGGCGAGACCTAAAAAAAGTTAAAATACATACATATACCACATACATCACTAGTACAATTCGGGTACTAGAGTAGAGTAGACACTAGCAGTAGTATGTCCTATCCTATCAAAAATAGTAAAATATCTGGTTGGGCATTTTGTTGGTGGGAATTGTCGAAAAGCCTCTCAAGATTAAGAAGACTAGAAGAGGACAACCCAAAGGAATGGTCTCAGTGGCTAGAGCTAGTGGTGAATCTGAGTTTTAAAACCTTTTAAATAAAAATAAAGAGTGGCCAACTGCGCAAGCTTAGCTACAGACAGACTAATATAGTAGTAGTACAGAGAGTCAGAACAGAGGCAGTTAGAGGCAGGATAACAAGAATTTAGAAACAGATAGTCTAGATCGAAGAAGATTTGGTAAAAAATAGAATTCGGAAATGGAAATAATAGTTTGGAAAAAATAAGGTGCAGTAAAAGTTAGGGAAATATAATTATTAATATTAACAACTGGAGGACATACTGGGGCCAGCAGCAGAGCCCTCGGTAGAGGAGCGGTCCTGGCTCTGGGAGGCATCTTGTCCAGCTACCGCCGACTCTGACCCTGTCTTCTTGCCCCTGGGTGCTGATCATGTAAGATATAATAAAGAAAGAGACAAACATTGATGATTGGTGTGAAACAAATAAAATATTTTAAAAAACGCTCCGAAAAACATTTTTGGAAACAACAATTGCAATAAAATTGACCTATCTAATCTGATCGACTAGTAGTATTGCGGGATTCGCGGACCGTCTAGTTATTATTTATGAACACTAATCCAGTGTTCCATTCTGATTCCAGAATCCTAAGCCTAAGTACCACCTGACCTAGCCCACCTATTCCAGACGAGTCAATTGTTCACTAAGGGGCCGATTCCGATCTCGGCCGGTAGTGCTCCGAATCGGATTCGGATTTACCGGATCCGATTCGGAGCCCTGTTTCCCGACCGAATCGTACGCGGGTCCGGCCGAGCGAGTACGATGCAAGCGCGCGCGAAATCGCCGACCGACTCGTACGCGGCTACAACACGCTCCGACCGACTCGCACGGACACGACTCGCACCGCGCTATGGAGACGTTTCCCGGCCGGGTAAGTACGATGCGCGCCGCGAGCAGTCCGACCGACTCGCGCCGTCCGGCTCGAAAGAGCTGTCGGAGCCGTACTTTGGGGGTCCGCGTCGGACCCCCCTGTATGCGTAGGCGCGCGAGTCGCACACAGGGGGGACCCATGGGTCCCCCCTACCTGTGCATGTACGGCACGATGCGCATCGACGCGTACCCACTGTAGGGGGCGCCCCTGTTCGCCTCGCACCCATTGAGTCAATGGGAGCCCGCGTACGAGTTGTACGACCGGCTCCCATTGACTTCAATGGGAGTCCGACCGAATCGAGTCCGGGTGCATGCGTGCACATCGTACTCGTTCGGTCGGACTGCCAGAGTCCGATTCGGTCGGAAAACTCTCCGGGTCCGGCTCGGTCGGAGAGATTTCCGGCCCGAATCGGAATCGGCGCCTTAGTCTGAATTTCCATTTATTTTAGTCCTCAAAATGCATAGATGGAGGACGCATGCATACATTTTTGCATACACCAAATTGTTGGTTGGTTGCTGCTGATGTTCTGCTAAGCCAATTACTCACTCACTAACAAACTACAAAAGGTTCTACTAAGGATTGGAGTAAGCAGCACTAAGCAGCACATGACGTGACAGAGAATGCGTCACGCAGACCGCAAAAAAATTACCAACTAATACTAAGTAACTAAACTACCTATCAATCCACCACTATCTCAGTGACAGGAGGACAAAGGAAGGACTAGAGTCTCTCTAGCATTACCTAACTTAAGTTCTCTAAAGTAAACTCTCTTACATAATCAGCCCAAGCGAGCGCAAAGTTGCAAACAAGTAAGATTAGTAGCGCCGAGCACCTGTGTCTAGAAGAATAACAATCACAGAAGATTTTTAAACGTAATTTACCTGCAATGTAAGCAGCAGCATTCTTGCTATTCGGAAAAAAATTGTATTCGCAATAACAGTAACACAGTCTACAGAACACACAATACTACTAGTATTATACTATTAGCTACTCACCAAGCCCCACGACCTCAACACCTAGCAGGTCCAGCAGGTCCTGCTCCTGGTCCAAGATGTCTGACCACCGGTGGGTCAGCTGGTTATGGGTGCACCGGATCCCAAAGCAGCGAAACACTGCCTGGCGCACCCTCGCCCACTGGCGGTGATGCTCCTGGGTAGCGTACCCGAAGCCAGGCCTGCCACCTGCTGCCAAGGTCAAGGGGAGGTGGCGCTGCACAAAAAAAAACAAGGGCGGCCACCTCCGCCTCGCTAAAAAGGGCCCGGGCCTGCATCTCTTCCGGGCGCAGTCTGTCGCAAGAAAGGCGGCTCTTCTTCTTGGGCGCAGGCGCCTTCCCCTTGGAGCCGGTACCCTTAGCCATGGTTCTGGGGTGGGCGGGGGCAGAAAAGAAAATGTAGGAGTAAAAAATAAAGTCAGGAGAACAAGTAGGAGAGTAAAAAAGGAAGTAATATAACACAGTAGAAAAAAGTAAAAAGAACACACTAAAAGTAGAAATAAAACGCAAAATATACACTTAGGAACAGAGTGGGATAGATAATAAATAAAAAAGATCAGAAAAACAGTGTAAAAAACAAAGGATTGAAAAGATTAGAGAGGGATTGAAAAACAGGCCCCAGAACCATGCAAAGAATAGGAAAACAAGATGGCCGCGGCCATTGGCGACCACGTGGTGAAGTTCGCGCGATATTTCCCCCGAACACACAATCCGCGTTGCCGAACGTCAAAAACATCTCGCGAGCATACTCGAGCACAAGTGAGCATGCGGAAACAAGCAACTCAGCATGCTCGCGTAACTCCGCGGAGCGTTGCGGCGTTTTTGTGCCGCTTCGCGTAGCCTCGCGTAGCACGGCTACGCGAACTTCGCCCAGGGTTATTCGTGACTAACCGGGTCTGAAGGGGGGTTATTGGGATCAGTAATTTGATGTTACCTGGTGAAGACCTGATCCATTGCGCTGCTTGGGGGCTGGGGATATTCTTGTTTCCAGCTGGTTCAGTGGTATTAGTTTGTGTGTTGAATAAATGGCACGGAGATGGCTTTGAGTTGGAGTAAGAATCCTCACTTGATATAGTGATTGGGGAGGAACCTTGTATGTTGTGGTTTGGTAGAGTTAGTGAGTTGTGTAGAGTTTCATTACTTGTCTGGGGGGGTCTTGGTTTGAGGGTTTTTGGTGTGGAATGTCCTTCCGTTTCTGGGAGACCGTCTAAGGGTAGGCAGGGGCCCTGCCCGCTGGGTCTCTTGTGGATTATGACCTGTACTCTTATTTGCGCCAGTTCAACTTTCGGGCATGGTCGAAGAGGGTGGGTAAGCAGTATGGTCTCTTCACTGTGGTCGTTAGGTGCCAGCAGGTTTTTGCCCTTTTTAGGTCTCGCCTACGCAGCGCGCATGCGCTGCATAGGAAAAAAGACCTTTTGTAATCGACACAGCTTCTCAGGCAAAAACGTGCACGCGTTGCATTGCTTTCAATGGCAACGCGTGCACGTTTGGCGATTCCCTTGCGGGAGCGAGCTTTGGCGCCGCCATGTGTTAGCAATTATTCTCTCCGGGCGCCGCTCGCTCCCGCAAGGGAAACGCTGCCTGCTCTCGGCCGCACTCCCCCCCCCCCATCTCGTACTTGCGCGAGGCGCACGCGCTTGTTCTTATTTATTATTGTTGCTGGCGCGGAGCATTTGGCGCTTTAATCATCACCCGCAGTGCTGCCCAGCTCGTACACTGCTCTCGCATTTACAGGGAGCGGAGGCGTGCAGAGATTAAAAGTCCGGCGCAGAGTTTATCACAGGTCAGTCATGTATTGTTTCTGATCAGTGCACTGAAAAGGCTCCGGCACTTCATAGCAGAAGGCGACGAGCGTTATCAAGATATTTTAACCGGCAATATGTCAGACATCCCCAAATTATTTTTGGTTTACGGATTTCAAAAATACATTTAATCAACTGCTGCTTGCCTAGACATGCAGCCCTAGCGCTTCTCGTCATCATAGCATGGCGGCATGCAGGGCTTCCTTTTTCTATTCTCCCAATCTGCTTTTGGAGGAATTGGTTTGCTCTGGGTCATCCCGTCTCAGATTCCGCGGGTGCTGTACACCCTGCTCGGTGCATGCTACTTCAGGAGACTCCAGTAAACCCTCAAGGCTTGGTGTACTCTACCCGACATTTAATGACACAGCGGGAGCAGAGGAATGATAGCAGAGGGCCCTCAGTGCTTTAAGGCCTTCGCCTCTCGATGCTCCTCCCACAGTGGTGGCCTGTGGGGGGCGGGGCTTTAGAAGGCACAATGAATCTTGGGCATATGCCAGAGGTAAGGAGCATCTGTCTCTGGGAACCTTCGGTTTCACAGCCCCATGCTAACATCCATGATAGCCTGTTGCCCCCTCAAGCTCTTCGGACACTGGAGACCCCACCTCCACCACCAGCGCTATCTGGGACTGACTAGCAGAGTATCAGCCTATCTTTATCTCTCCCGGCTCTCTGTTCTCATTCCTCCAACCTTGTGCCCCTGTCTCCCTCACTCCTTCACTGTACTCCATCTTTCTGCCTCTCCTGTTCTTGCCCCCCCATTCTCTTTCCCTCTCGCCCTCCTGCCTGTCTTCCCTCTCTACCTTCCTCTAACCGACTCTCTCACCCTTTTGGTGAGCTTCCTCCCTTTCTCTGTCTTTTCTGTTTTTCCCTCACTCGCTCACCCTCCTTCTAAGTCCATGCGCGTCCCTGTCCTTCCTCCTTTTCTCCTGCTTCTCTCACCCCATCGTTTCTCCGCCCCCTCCTCCCCGTGCTGCTGTTTATTCGGTGGCTCGTCTTTACAAGGTGCCCTTCAGTTCATTCTCTTATAATGCTCCTCCCGTTCTCTTATCAATTTTAATCTCTATTCAGCTGATTCAATAGCACTGTACTTTAGCAGCGTGACAAGTTAAACACCCTCTTCTGAAGCAAATGCATACATTACACCAAAGACACGCCTCTCTACCTCCCACCTCTACTCACATTTCCCTCCTTCATCTCTCCCTCTCTTGTTGTAAGTTAACTCTCTTTACCTGACCAGAGACTAAATCCCTGCCCTTCTCTCTAACTTACTTCTCTACATACCACACTCTGTGACTAGCTGTCACTTCTCTATACCACCCAATACATTTCTTTTCGCTGTCGCACCTTTCTGTCCCATGTCTCATTCCTTTACCGAAACACTCTCTTTTTACCTGTCTATTTATACATGGCTACGTACCTACCACACTATTGCTCTACCTTTAAACTCGCTCTGTACGTTACACCTCTCTTTCAATAAACCTTAGTGCCCCACAGCACTTACCTCTCATGACCTCAACTTGCCACCTCTCTCCGATCCTACCTCTAGATCTCTAGCTCTCTGCCCCTCTCTTCTCCTCAAGTGCCCCTCTCTCTCTCTCTCTACTTTCTCTTCTTTCTCTTCTTTCTGCATCTTGCTGCTCTGTTTGCATCTCATCCCCCTTCATTTCTCATACACTATCTAGCCTCTCAATTTACCTCACCTATTGGCCTTCTATATCTCTCTTTTTATTGATGTCCTCTTTCCCTCACCTTTCCCATTATTTTATTTCTTTTGCTCTACAATGCTCTCTCTACCTCTTCCACTCCATCTATCACTCCCTTTGCTTTCATCTCTCTTTCTATCTCCTTCACTGTTTCCGTTCACTCTCTCTGCTTCCAATGTCTCGCTCGTTTAATACATCTGTCTTACCTCTGTCTCTCTCTCCCTATTTCACCATTCTCTACTTCTCCCTCGCCCTTCCTCTGTATTAGCCTCATCTCTCTACCTCATCTGCACCTCTTTTCTCTCTACTTCTCATATCTTTCTATTTTTCATCCCAACGGCTCTACCTGCCTCTCTGCCTCGCTACTTTGTTTACCTGACCTGTCATTCTGTGCTTCACCTTTCTATTTGTGCTATCTCATTATATAACTCGCCTCTCTTCCTATCTTATTTCTCTCTAGACCTTGTTTTCATAGTGGTTTTTACCCATGTTCTTATCCATTTGTTAACTCTTTTTTTATTTTACTGGTTTGACAATTTTGTTTTGTGTTAACTTTAATACTGTTTGATTCTTCCTGGTCTTAGCACACGTGCCTTCTGCTTTTGCCATAGCTGTAAGCAGAGATTTACTTCCAACTAGATTCTGTTTAGTAAGTTGGTAGATGCACCCCCTCCCAAATTAATAACACATCGCTGACAATAGGCATTGCTTGAAAGACGTGTTTTCCTCTATTAAGGTATTCTGCGATCCCACGTGTGTGCAGAGATATTCGAATGTGTATGAATATTATTGAAGATGCCATGATAGAGAATAGAGCGGCTTTGTTGCACATCGTTAAGGTTTACATATTAACTGACAGTTTTATGGAGTTGGTTTGTCTCTAATAGTTGATCACCTAGAAGCTTGTTTACTTGTCTCATATTCTGCTTCTGTTGTCGAAAATGATAGCTCCTTAGATTCACAGACAAGGGGTTACCTTCCTTCTCCATCATGTACGAATCTGGATCCTTAGGTGTCATAACAACATATCTGACTAGAGTATGTTTGAACAAGCATTGGCATAGCCAATAGGTCTCGCCTTTGGGACCTTATAAGTGTTTCGCCATGCAACAGTTGATGTTGTTGCACCAAGGATATTGTGCTGGATAACTAAACACTTATAAGGTCCCAAAGGCGAGACCTATTGGCTATGCCAATGCTTGTTTTTAAAGTAGTCTCTCAGAGTCCTCTTCTGTGCAGCGACTGCTGTTGTACCGTGACTTATGTCTTGGGTATTTTGTTCATCCGGTGATGTAAGGGTTCCCACTGCTGTTTCTACAACTGTTGTACAGCCAAGAGTACGAGGGGTCCTGTCCTGGTCTAGGAGCTGGGGTGAAGAAGCTGAGTGCCGTGGAGGCGAGGTGTGTTGCACTGGGTTAGAGGGCATTAAAACCACTCACGAGTCCGTGGGGTCTGTAATGGATTCTGTGCTGGGTTTCTTGCAGTCTTTTACTGATTCTTTCCTTACTCTTCCTGACCTCATCATGCAGTAGTTGTAACTGTGACTGAGGCTGGTTGGGCCTACTTCTCCCACTTGCACTTGCTCTTGCATGAAGTTCTCTGATACTGATAACAGAGAGTGGGTGCTGCGCAGACCCGGGCACACTTGATGCTGTCCTTAGTGCTGCCCTTAATACAACCTTTGCCTTTGCCTTCCTGGTAGGGTTGCTCTTGATGAAAAACAAATAAGTCTTCAACTCAGTAGACTGGGGGGACTATGGAGGTAACTGATTGGAGCTGGAGTTAGTCTTAAGTGATTAGGGGTCTCCTTGGTTGAGTTGGAGTAGTTATGCCCAGATGCGGAACAACGGTGTAGATTGTGTCCGGGGCCCTGTCACTCTCTTAACTATAGAGGACCCAACTAAAAAATGGAGCCTGCCTGCTGCTGCAGTCTTCTGACCCTTCGGTAATCCTCCGATGGTCCTCAGTGATTCCCAGGCAGTTTAGGGGGGCCGGTCTAGATTGTAGAGGAATAAGCACCCCTTTAACTGCTTGGCTCCTTGGCTCCTTAACTCTTTAGGCCCCTCTTCAGCCCATCAATGCTCCTCTGGGCTCTCTGTACAGCGAGGAGGGGGGTTGGCTGGGCTGACAGCAGGGACCGGTGCGGGTGCAAGAATACGGTCCCTCAAGCTGCCAACTGCCACGAGGAGCACTGTTGGGGTAAGTCTGGCAATCTGGGGACTAGGACAAGTTTGCTCCTTAGGGACTTTGGTTTTTGGTGAAGGCTCAGTCTGCCTCAGGGTGCCACAGGGTGATGCCATTGGGTGATGGTGCCAATTAGTGCGGGGAGATAGTTGGCTGGCTGGGGAAGAAGCGAGGGAGGGCAGCGGCGTGAACAGTGAACCTGGCCTCCTGGTTCCTATGGAGGGTATAATGATGTGACTCTCGGGGGAGACTAAACAGCTGCCCCACCCCCCAATCATTGATCACTCCTGTCCTCCACTGCACCCCTGCACCCCTCCCTCCAAGATTAGCACAACGATACCTCAATGTACTCAGTGTGCCTCTCTGCTCCTCTGTTCACCTCTGCTTCCAGGGCTCCTGTTCTGATGGTGCTTGGACTGGAGCTCAGGGGGTCTGGTTGGGCAGCTGATGCCGCCTGGTGCTGCCTGCTGGTGGCCAGGTATGCCCGCCTGATGTGCCCACCATGAGTTTTCAGGCCTTTTTTGCAAGTGGGGGTGCCCCAAGGGGGCCGGAGACCAACTCTCGGTCTAACCGAGCCGCATCTGTGGGTGCCCGGAGCCCACTCTCCGCGGCAGCCAACTACGGCTGCAGCACTCGCATACACTCTCGCTGTCAGAAGGCCGAGATACGGCCGTGGAGCTACGGGCTCCGAGGATACGCCCGACTGTGCTGGTGGCTGATGGCTCGGCTCCACGTTGCTGGCCCTCCAGCTCCGGGCAGGAGGAAATGCCCGACTCGGCTGTGTCTGTGCTGGCGTCTAAGCTGGCATTAGTGTCAGACGTGAGCAATCCAGTCTGCAGATGTCTTCGTGTTGCCTGATTCTCCGGCGTGCAAGATCACAGTGGGAGTAAAATCTACAGACAGCCTGACCATGTCAGGGATTGCATCAGGACAGAGGTCCAAAGATGCTGGAACTGGGGGTCATTGAGCCTTCAGATAGCCCCTGGGCTAGTCCAGTAGACCTTGTGCCAAAACCTCACACCAAGGGTGGAAAAAGAGAGATGAGGTTTTGTGTGGACTACAGAGGTCTCAATGAAGTCACTAGGACTGATGCCCGTCCAATTCCAAGGGCAGATGAACTCGTAGATACTTTGGCCTCAGCCAAGTTTCTGAGCACATTTGACTTGACAGCTGGCTAATGGCAAATCAGACTAGCTGAGGATGCCCAGCCAAAAACAGCATTTTCAAACCCCTAGTGGGCATTATCAATTTATTGTAATGCCCTTTGGTCTGAAAAATGCACCTGCCACTTTTCAGAGGCTGGTGAATACAGTTCTCACAGGCCTGGAAAGCTATAGTGTAGCATATCTAGATGATATAGCTGTATTTAGCTCCACCTGGGAGGATCACCTGGTCCACCTCAGAAATGTTCTAGAGGCCCTGCAAAAGGCAGGCCTCACTATGAAGGCCACTAAGTGCCAGATAGGTCAGAGTAAGGTTGTATACTTGGTCCACCTGGTAGGTGGAGGCCAGGTTCAAACATTGGAGAGCAAAATTCAGACCACTGTGGACTAGATTGCTCCCACTACCCAGACTCAGGTCAGAGCTTTCTTCGCCCTGACTGGAGATTTGTAAAGGGATATGGGTCCATTTTTACTCCCCTGAATGATCTGACATCAAAGAAAATGCCCAAGAAAGTTCAGTGGACAGTAAGCTGTCAAAAGGCATTTCATGACCTGAAGCAGGCCATGTGCACTGCTCCCATCCTGCAAAGTCCAGACTACTCCATAACTTTCATTGTCCAGACAGATGCATCTGAGATAGGGGTAGGGGCTGTGTTATCACAACTAAATACTGAGGGCCAGGATCAACCAGTAGCTTTTATCAGCAGAAGGTGTACCCCCAGGGAGAAATATTGGTCAACCATTGAGAGGGAAGCCTTTGCTGTGGTCTTGGTCTTGAAGAAGCTGAGGCCATACCTATTTGGTACACAGACCACAAGCCCCTCTTATGGCTTAAACAAATGAAGGGTAAAAACCCCCAAACTTTTGAGGTGGTCCATTTCCATACAGGGGATGGACTATACAGTGGAACATAGACCTGGGAGTACCCATGCCAATGCAAATGGACTCTTCAGATATTTCCACTTAGAAAATGAAGACTCAACTGGAGAAGGTTAGTCTCATCTCCTTACGTTTGGGGGGGGTTGTGTAGGAAAGTGGGATCTGCTTTTATGGTTACCCCCACTTTTTACCTAAGGCTATGCTGCTAATCAGGACCCCGATCTCTGTTGTTTCTCCCCAAAATTGATATGGTAAGTACTTAGGTACATCCCAGATTGGACACTGGTGTACCCTTATCAATCCCTAGTACATGGTACTGAGGTACGCAGGGCATAGGTACACCAGAGGTCCCCCAGGGGCTAAAGCATGTATTATGCCACCCATGAGGGACCACTCAAACTGAAACTACAGGCCTGCCATTGCAGCCTGAGTAAGCTGGCGCTAGTACCACTTACAAAAGATATAGGTTGCCCTATATCTAAGGTCACTGCACTTAAAACCTATAAGCCACCCCTAAAGCAGGCCTTTCAATGCTGAAGGAAGGGTGCTCGGTTCTAAGTGTGAGGGTGCCCCTGCCTGAGTAGGACACCCCTACAGCCTTCAGAGTCCATTCTCCCAGTGCCTCCTGGTCACATCCACCGGACACTTTCACCTTCTCCAGCAGTGACATCTACCTGAAGTCCTCCATTGAGTTTGACTGCGGTGTCCGATACCACTTCACACCTATGCATCTGGCTTCCCTGGTGTGGGTATCCTGGTTTCCAAGGAATCCACGGGTGGGGTGGCTCCAACCTTCTGTCTTCCACTGGGTTTCATCAGGGTCCACTGAGAAGGGTCCTTCTTCTTGAAAATTCCAACCACGACTTACCCATTGACTTGCATTGAACCCGCGGTTGTGTTCCCACTCTGCACACGGCCTCCGTGGGGCTCCTGGTTACTTACCTCTGGTGGTTTCTTGGGTCCTCGGCACTTCTACATCTTCTGGGTATAGTCCTGACTTGAGTTGTGGTTCCCATACCACTATTTTAGTATATCATTTTGTCTTCCCCTGGTGACCACTGTGTATTTTGTGCTACATACCTGTTTCTATTGAAAAGTATTGTGTGCATTGTGTATATCTCTGGCTAGGAGATATCTGTATGTGTTAGTGAGTATCTTATAATAAATAAATATTTTTTATAAATACACTGTGTGGTTCTTTTTCACTTAATCTATACCTATAAGATTATGTTCTGGTAAAACAAGCTGCTTTACACTCCTTCTGGACTAAGCCTGAAGGCTGCTCTCCACAGCTACCACTTAGAGAGCTTTCTAAGGTTGTCTAAGACCACTAAAATCATCAGAAGGGTTGTCTGGATAGGTGCAGGGTGTCCACTTATATAAGTGTGAATCATATACCAGGCCAGCTTCTCACATATGCCAACAATGAGAGACCACTCAAATTGTGACTCCAGGCCTACCACTGCAGCCTTTGTAAGCTGATGGTAGCACTACTTATGACAGATATAACTTTTCTTATATCTGAAGTCACTACACTTAAAACCTAAAAGTCAACCCTAAGGCAGACCTTTCAATCCAGAAGGCAGGGTGCTCGGTTCTAAGTGTGAGGGTGCCCCTGCATGAGCGAGGCAACCCTACAACCTTCGGAGTAAATTCCCCCGGGTTGTAAGTGCATCAGCCAACATATATAGTGGCCATGCATCATTATGCGATGACCATCTCTAAACTGGCTGTAACCAACCATGTCATGTTTGGTATGAAACATGTTGCCATAAATGGAGTGGGAGGTATGATTCCATGCACTGTAAAGTTCCACTGGGAAGCCCTCAGTGCTCCCGGTACCAGTCTTCCAGAACCGGACAGCAAGCTAGGGCTGCTGCTGACCAGAGACATGTTTCTGTCCTCCTGCTGTTGAGCCAAGCTCTAGCAGGGGAAGGCAGAACAATAGATATCCTGCCACAGGGAGGTGTGACCACCTCCCAGACAGAGTTTAGTGTATTGGGGCAGGGTGGGGGCGCTTGTCAGCGCCACTGAGACTGCTTGCAGGGCACATTTGGTGCCCTCCTTGCATACTCCAGTTCAAACCAGTTCAGGGATCCGTTGGCTCCAGCTCGGGTGCAAACTGGGCAAAGGACATGGGAGTATCCTCCTTACTGTCCAGCCCCTACTCGGGGAGTGACCCCTAAATCGTCCCAACCCTTTCCTAAGGGTACTTAAGGGCTTACCTGTGGGTGGGTCCCTAGATTAGTCATGGGACAAGATTCAGATCACATACCACTTCAGCTTTGCGCATCTAGACAATCTGGACTTCGCTGGACTTCACTTTGGGAACCGAGACTACAACGGGGAAGATTCCTTCTGCTCCTGGTCTCATCGCCCTGCTGGTCTTCTGCAACGTCTGTGCCAGTGCTCATACAGGTTCTTCACCAGGCCTGTGGACCTCCAAGACACCTGAAGGAATCTCCCTTGGAGTGAAGGAGTCACTCCCCTACATCTGCAGGCACCGCAACACAGCTGATTGGTCTGCTGATCCTTGGCTCCCACGGACTCCGAAAGGCTCAGCAACACAAGAGGTGGTTTTGCAACTCCCTCGAGGCCTGCACTGTCTTCATACCAAGTTTGAGGCCAGTATCCCTTGTCAGAACGGCTGGAACAGCACCCCTGTGAACTGTGTTGACTTGTCATTGCCAAGGCTTGTTGGCTCTCTCCTCCAGAGATCTTTCTGCTCCAAGAAGCTCCTACCTCAAGCAACTCCTAAAGCCAAGATCTTTACCCTCACCCCTTCCTCTGCACCATGGGCATTCTTCATTGGTGAGCTGCTCGAGGTCTTCCTGCGACTCCTGTGCCTTCGGCCCGTGACTCCTCTTGAGGGTCTTCTTTGGCTCCAGTGAGCTTCCCAGCTTGCTCGGGGCCTGCTCTGACTTAGCTGCTCGTGGTGAGTCACTTGGACCTTGCTCGTCCCAACGCTGCACCTTTTTTGTCGACTACATTGCTTGCCGCTGCCAAGGCTTGTTGGTGCCCCTGCCGGACACTGACCCCCAGGCCACCGACAATCCGACGTGGGACAGCTCGTGAATGGCTCCTGGTCTTCTACAGCATTGCCTGGTCCGCACAGCTGCAACTACAAGGGCACCGTCAACTTCTCCTTTATCTCCGACATCGGTGGGCATTCATCTTCCGTGCCTCCAGGTCACTCCTAAGTGGCATAGACTCTGTCCCCTCTGCTTGCAGGTACCTCTCATCTGGAATCCACCTTTGGGTTCCACCGGACTCCTTCGTCTCAACCTCCAGCGGCATCTCTCCTGAAGTCCTCCATTGTGGTCTGCGGCGGTTTCCGATGTCACTTGACACCTATACACCCGGCTTCCCTGGTGTAGGTATCCTGGTTCCTGGGGTATCCATGGGTGTGGTGACTCTCCAACCTTCCATCTTCCACGGTGTTCCTTCAGGGTCTACTGGGAAGGGTCCTTTAAAATTGCAACGTGACTTACCTATTGACTAACATTGAGCACGTGGTCGTGTTCCCTCTCTGCACACGACCTCCGTGGGGTTCCCAGATACACACCTAGGGTGGTTCCTTGAGTCCCTGGCTCTTTTATATCCTTTGGGTCCATTCTTGACTTGAGTCATGGTTCGCATTCCACTATTTTAGTATATGGTTTGGTCTCCCTTTGGAGACCATTGAGTATTTGTGCTACTTACGTGTTCTATTTCCTAAGTATTGTGTGTATTGTGTTTATATCTCCGGGTATGAGATAATACAATGTGTTAGTGAGTATTTGTAATAAACTACCTATTTTTATAACTACACTGTGTGATTCTTTTTCACTTATCCTATACCATAAGATTAAGTACAGGTAAAACAAGCTGCTTTACACTCCTTCTGGACTAAGCCTGAAGGCTGCTCTCCACAGCTACCACTTAGAGAGCTTTATAAGGTTGTCTAAGACCACTAAAATAACCAGGGTTGTCTGTATTAGTGCAGGGTGCTACACTTACATAAGTGAGCACTATATACTAAACCAGCCTCTCACAGTGGGCAGAGAAACTGGCTGCCCCAGAAGAAAGGGAGTTACAACCTTGGGCAAAAGGACGCCTAGTTCTCAGTATCACTTTTTCTGGAAAAACTGTCGGAGTAAGGAGGCTGTGATGACAGTGCCTGCAGTTTGCTCACCCTCCTAGCAGAGGTAATTGCCACCAAGAATGCTGTTTTGATGGTGAGCAACCATAGAGGAGAGTTGTGCATCGGCGCAAATGGTGCGTATATCAAGAAGGTGAGGACCAAATTAAGGTCTCATTGTGGCATAATAAAAGGAGAAGGGGGAAACAAGTAGGTTAACCCCCTTCAGAAACCTCTGCACCAGAGGGGACTTAAAAAGTGAAGGCTGATCTGGAAGCCGAAGAAAGGCAGACAGTGCCAAAGGTAGCCCTTCAAAGTGCCCAAGGCAGAGCCCTGCTGGGCCAAGGAAAGGATAAGCAGGAGATATCTGCCAGGGAGACAGACATGGGGTCAATGGACCTATCTGTACAATATTTACAACATTTGTTCTATCGGCAGGCATATACCGATTTCGTGGATGGACGTCTGGCAGCCAGAATAACTTCACAGACTCCGGGAGGAAGGCCAAAAGCTGTCAACTGTCACCGCTCAATCTCCACGCAAGGAGGCAGTGAGTGGACAGGTTCGGGTGGAGGACCCTCCCCTACTGCTGCGACAGAAGATCCTCTTGAGGGGGCAACCTGATCGGAGGATCGATGCTCATGTCTAGAAGCTCGGGATACAAAACTCTCTGGGGCCGATTCCGATCTCGGCCGGTAGTGCTCCGAATCGGATTCGGATTTACCGGATCCGATTCGGAGCCCTGTTTCCCGACCGAATCGTACGCGGTCCGGCCGAGCGAGTATGATGCAAGCGCCCGCGAAATCGCCGACTGACTCGAACGCGGCTTCAACATGCTCCGACCGACTCGCACGGACACGACTACTGCACCAGCGCTATGAGGCGTTTCCCGGCCGGGTAAAGTCACGATCGCGCGCCGCAAGCAGTCCGACCGACTCGCGCCCGTCCGGCTCGAAAGAGCTGTCGGAGCCGTACTTTGGGAGTCCGCGTCGGACCCTGTATGCGTGGCCGCGCGAGTCGCACACAGGGGGACCCATGGGTCCCCTACCTGTGCATGTACGCCGCGATGTGCATGGATGCGTACCCGCTGTAGGGGGCGCCCTCGTTCGCCTCGCACCCATTGAGTCAATGGGAGCCCGCGTACGCGTTGTACGACCGGCTCCCATTGACTTCAATGGGTTTCCGACCGAATCGAGTCCGATAGCATGCGAATGCATTGTACTCGTCCGGTCGGACTGCTGGGGTCCGATTCGGTCGGAAATCTCTCCGGGTCCGGTTCGGTCGGAGAGATTTCCGGCCCGAATCGGAATCGGCCCCTCTGTGTCCAGTCCGGAGCCACAAGAATGACTTGTGCCTGGTCGCTCCTGATCTTCTTGAGCACTCTGGGCAGGAGTGGTATGGGCGGAAAGGCGTATAGGATGCCTGAGCTCCACTCACAATGAAAAGCGTCGAGGAGCGAGAGCCGCCATCGAAACTCCAATGCGCAGAACTGATAACATTGCACGTTCTCTTCGGAGGTGAACAGATCTAACCAAGGCTCTTCCCACCCCTGAAAGAGACCTTGTGCCACCTCCGGATGGAGGCGCCACTCTTGATCCGCAGGGCACCTTCGGCTGAGCTCATCCGCCCAGGTGTTAAGAGACCCGGCCAGGTGTTGAACGACCAGGGAAATGCCCTGTTGTTCAAGCCAAGTACAGAGACGCAGGGCCTCTTGACAAAGAGCCCACGACCCTACTCCGCCCTGCTGTTGCAGTACCACATGGCGGTAGTGTTGTCCCTAAACACTTGGATTAGCCTTCTCTTTATAAACAGTAAAAAGGCTTTCAGCGCCAAAGTTCCAATAGATTGATATGAAGCCTGACTCTGACAGAGACCAGATGCCTCTGATCTCCACCTCTCCCAGATGGCCACCCCATCCTTGAAGGGACGCATCCGTCACTGCCGTGAGATCTGGGTGGGGAAGGGAGAGGGGTCTGCCCTTGACCCAATCGCGGTCTGTTAGCCGCCACTGAAGGTAGTTTGCAGTGCCCTCTAAGATCTGTACCAGGTTGGTGAGATTTCCTTGATGCTGTGCCCATTGGAACTTCAGTTTCCACTGCAGATCCCGCATGTGACACCGAGCATGGTTTATTAGCAAGATGCAGAAGGCCATGAGGCCCAACAGCCTCAGAGTCATTCTCATCGATATCCAGGATAGAGGCTGAAACATAGGTATCATAGCCTGAATATCCTGGACTCGCAGTTCGGGAAAAAAAGCCCGAAACGGCACCGCGTCCAGAAACGCTCAAATGAAAGGGAGCGTCTGAGAGGTGGTCAGGTGTGACTTTGGCATGTTGATAGTGAACCCCAATGAAAGCATGAGGCTCGCCATAGTCTGGCAGTGGGAGATGACTGCTTGGGACGAGCCCACCTTCAACAACCAGTCGTCGAGATAGGGGAAGACTGGAACCCCCGATCTCCGCAAATGGGCTGCGACCACCGCCATCCCCTTTATGAACATCCTAGGGGCACTGGTGAAGCCGAAGGGGAGCAACACAAATTGAAAGTGCTCATGACTCACCGTGAGCCACAGGTAGCGACGATGGGCAGGCAGGACGGGGATATGATAATAGGCATCCTGCAAGTCCAGCGCTACTATCCAGTCTCCTGGGTCCAGGGAAGACAGGACCTGAGCTAGGGTGAGTATCTTGAACTTCTCCTTTTTGAGGAAGTGGTTGAGGGCTCGGAGGTCTAGGTTAGGATGAATGCCTCTGTCCTTCTTTGGGACAAGAAAATAGCGGAAATAACAACCACAGCCTATCTCTGGCCTGGGAACCCTCTCTATAGATCCCTTGGCCAAGAGAGTCTTGACTCCTCGCAGGGCAAGGAGATCCTCCGTCAGCCGATCGTACACTGGAGGCATAGATTGGTGGATAGTCTTGAAGGGGAGGGAGTAGCCCCTTTGGACTATTTGCATCACCCACCTGTCCGATGTGATGCTCTGCCAGTGGTGGAGATGATGTTGTTCTGTGTTGTTTTGGGAAACAAAGGTTCTGGTGTGGCCTAAAGGTCCATTCAGAAGTGACCCTGTGGGGGGCACTATGATTGAGAGTAGGAAGTTAATTCTTAAAAGGGAGCGGTAAGTAATGTAAAGAGGGACATGTAGTTCAGTATATGACAGGTGTTTATTCCAAAACAATAGTATTCAGGTGCTCACACAATAAGTGACAATAAGCGTGACGTGAAAAGTGAGGGTGATATTAAAATAAAAACATTGCATTGACAACAGTAATAGGAACTCCTTTAGAAGATTTTTACAGAGTAAAAGGAGTTCAGGTTGTAGGGGGTCGACGGCGTTTCGAACTCAATTATTTGAGTTCATCTTCAGGACATACATAGGTGAGCAAGCTGAATATAAAATTATTGGAAGGGAGGGGGGAAAAAGGAGGGGAAAAAAATAAATATAACGTAGTCTGATCCCTGGATATATTTACATCGGTGAATAGACATAATATCGAATTGTAAATATCGAATTGTAGTAATATCGAAGTTGTAATATCGAATGTTAGATAATATCGAATACATGAATATCGTAATCAAAAATATCATTTTTTTTTCTCTAAAAATATCGAAGTATAAAATATCGAATAAGTAATATCGTCAGTAGATAATATCGAATTGTTAGTGTTGTAAAAAATATCGACCAAAAAATATAGAAACTGTAAAATATTATTTTTTAGTTAATAATTAAATATTTTTGATTGTTATAAATTTTTTATTATTTTAATTGTTTTAATATTAGTGTGAAAATGTATAAAAAAATGTTTACATTTGTTTTAGGAGCGGGATGTTTTGGTTATTAGGGGTAAAGGGTGGGGAGTATTTTAAAAATATTAGTGTAAATTTAGATATTAATTTAAAATTTTTAGAAATTAGAAATGAATTTAAAAAACGAAATTTATATTAGAAATGTAAAATATATGTTTTCTTTTAGGAGCGGGATGTTGGGTTATTAGGGGATAAGGGTGGGGAGCATTTTAAAAATATTAGTGTAAATTTAGATTTTAATTTAAAAATTTTAGAAATGAGAAATTAATTTAAAAAACGAAATTTATATTAAAAATGTAAAATATATGTTTTCTTTTAGGAGCGGGATGTTGGGTTATTAGGGGATAAGGGTGGGGAGTATTTTAAAAATATTAGTGTAAATTTAGATATTAATTTAAAATTTTTAGAAATTAGAAATTAATTTAAAAAACGAAATTTATATTAAAAATGTAAAATATATGTTTTCTTTTAGGAGCGGGATGTTGGGTTATTAGGGGATAAGGGTGGGGAGTATTTTAAAAATATTAGTGTAAATTTAGATATTAATTTAACATTTTTAGAAATTAGAAATTAATTAAAAAAACGAAATTTATATTAAAAATTTAAAATATATGTTTTGTTTTAGGAGTGGGATGTTGGGTTATTAGGGGATAAGGGTGGGGAGTATTTTAAAAATATCAGTGTAAATTTAGATATGAATTAAAAAATTTTAGAAATTAGAAATTAATTTAAAAAACGAAGTTTATATTAAAAAGTTAAAATATATGTTTTGTTTTAGGAGTGGGATGTTTGGTTATTAGGGGATAAGGGTGGGAAGTGTTATTTAAATATTATTTTAAAATTATTTATTAAATAGAAATTTAAAAAATTGCAAATAATTAGAAGAAATAAAGTAATTTATAAATAGAAATTGTAGGTTGTTTTTAGTACTGGGATGTTGGGTTATTAGGGGAAAATGGTAAAGTTGTTAATATTGTAAAACATATATATTTAGGGGCTGATTCCGATCTGGGTCAAAAATCTCTCCGACCGAGCCGGACCTGGAGAGATTTCCGACCGAATCAGACCCTAGCAGTCCGACCGAACAAGTACGATGCATTCGCATGCTATCGGACTCGATTCGGTCGGACTCCCATTGAAGTCAATGGGAGCCAGGCGTACAACGCGTACGCGGGCTCCCATTGACTCAATGGGTGCGAGGCGGACAAGGGCGCCCCCTACAGCGTGTACGCGGCGAAGCGCATCGCGTCGTACATGCACAGGTAGGGGGGACCCATGGGTCCCCCCTGTGTGCGCCTCACGCGGGTACGCGTACAGGGGGGTCCAACGCGGACCCCCAAGGTCCAGCTCCGACAGCTCTTTCGAGCCGGACGGCGTGAGTCGATCGGACTGCTCGCCGTGCGCATCGTACTCGCCCGGCCGGGAAACGTCTCCATCGCGTGGTGCGAGTTGTGTCCGTGCGAGTCGGTCGGCGCGTGTAGGAGTCGCGTGCGAGTCGGTCGGCGATTTCGCGGGCGCTCGCATCGTACTCGCTCGGCCGGACCCGCGTACGAATCGGTCGGGAAACAGGGCTCCGAATCGGATCCGGTAAAGCCGAATCCGATTCGGAGCCCTACCGACCGAGATCGGAATCGGCCCCATAGTGTCCAGCATCTTCTTGACTTCATAATGACTGGAGTGGGAATAGTAATTTTTATGTGTTTAATGTCCAGCACCTTCCCAGACTTAATACTGACTGTAGTGGGAATAGTAATTTATATATGTTTAATGTCCAGCACCTTTCCTGAGTTAATATTTACTGGAGTGGGAATAGTAATTTATATATGTTTAATGTCCAGCACCTTCCCTGAGTTAGTATTTACTGGAGTGGGAATAGTAATTTATATATGTTTAATGTCCAGCACCTTCACTGACTTCATTTTTAGTGGAGTGGGAATAGTAATTTTATATGTTTAGTGTCCAGCATCTTCTCTGACTTAATACTGACTGGAGTGGGAATAATACATTTATATTTTTAGTGTCCAGCATCTTCCCTGAGTTAATACTTACTGGAGTGGGAATAGTAATTTTATATGTTTAGTGTTCAGCATCTTCCCTGACTTAATACTGAATGTAGTGTGAATAGTCATTTTAAATGTTCAGGGTCCAGCATCTTCCCTGACTTAATACTGAATGTAGTGGGAATAGTAATTTTTATGTGTTTAATGTCCAGCACCTTCTGAGACTTAATACTTACTGGAGTGGGAATAGTAATTTATATATGTTTAATGTCCAGCACCTTCCCTGAATTAATATTTTCTGGAGTGGGAATAGTAATTTATATATGTTTAATGTCCAGCACCTTCCCTGAGTTAATACTAACTGGAGTGGGAATAGTAATTTATATATGTTTAATGTCCAGCACCTTCCCTGACTTAATTTTGACTGGAGTGGGAATAGTAATTTTATATGTTTAGTGTCCAGCACCTTCCCTGACTTAATTTTGACTGGAGTGGGAATAGTAATTTATATATGTTTAATGTCCAGCACCTTCCCTGAGTTAATATTTACTGCAGTGGGAATAGTAATTTATATATGTTTAATGTCCAGCACCTTCCCTGAGTTAATACTGACTGGAGTGGGAATAGTAATTTATATATGTTTAGGGGTCGATTCCGATTCGGGCCGGAAAAAGCACCGACCGACTCGGATCCGGAAATAATACCGACCGACACGTACCTGTGGCGCCCGACACACCAAGTACGATGCAAGGCGTGCAAAATCCGACCGACACGTACCGAACCCAAGTCGACCGACCGAGCCGCACGGAAAACAGCAATCCGGCCGGAAAAACACGCGAATCCAACCGACCGACACGCACCCGGAACAAATCCGACCGAAACGTACACGCCAACTCCAAACCGCAAAGTACGATGCAAGGCGCGAAAACCACGAGCGAGTCGGACGGAGGCCAAGCCGTACGACCGACACGCATACAAAACCGAGCCGAAGCAACACAAAACACCGCGACCGACGCGTACGCAGCATAGAAAACTGCACAAACACAGCGTGAACGAAACGGAGAAGACCGTACGAGACAAATGCAGGGTCCGACTCGGTCACAAGAACGTTTCCAACATACACAGACAGTACAAAGGAAAATTCACCCAAAAAAGGCCAAACAAGCAATTACCAAGCCAATAAATACTAGGGGGTGGGGACAGAGAACAAAGACACACCCACAACTCCACCCATATAAAGGACACAAATCACAACCATGAGCCTTTGCAAATGCCATTCCACTGCCAGCACCCAAGAGAAAGCAACCACACACCCACAGCTCATCCCTCACACAAGCCACACACCATCAGCACACCAACAAATACCTACCTCACATACACCCAGCAAAACACACACTCACACACCCTCACCTGCACACCAACACACACATCACTCACCATCACCACCCATCACCATGCCCCCCAAGAAGAATCCCAAGTTCCTAGATTGTGAATTGGAAGTCATGGTAGAGCGAGATCCTCAGGGTAGAGCCACAGCTGTTTGGCACACTGGTCCAACAGACCCCCATCTCCCAGAAAACCAAGATGTGGGAGAGGATCATCAACAGGGTGAACGCACAATCACCATGTCGGCGCACAAAGACCGACATCCAGAACAGGTGGTATGACGTGCGCAGGAGGGTACGGGACCTGCTGAAGAAAGACTACATCAACAGCCAATACACCGGCAGTGGCCCTCCTGCCAAGCCAATATACCTCAGGCCCTGGGAGGAGAAGGTGCGGGCCATCCTTCCGCCAGTGAGCGTATATGGACTAGAGGACATCCCAGAGCCTGGTGAGTACACAACAAATGTACACAATATACTGCCACAAAACACACACATCACTGTCAAGGGGAGAGTCAAACCATGCACTCATAGCAATTACACAGCAACCAGAACAGAATCATCCCAAAATGTGTATGTCAGTCAGATAAACACAACACATGCCATCAAAAAAGTCACATCCAACTGTGCCAACACATGTACAAACACAACTACAACTACAGCTAGGCAGTGGCACAAATAGAACTAACAAACACATCCAGACATGTAGCCACCACAACAACACCAACACACAGTGAAGACCACTCAAAGGAAGGAATTCTGTGTATGCTGGCCAAGTCAGTGTAGCCAATAGCATCATGGGAGTCGCAGGCACACATATTGCCCCCCACAACTGTCCCATCAACACCACCATGAACCATGCGCACATCACAGGGAGTGGAGAAGGACTCACAAGATGGCTGACACTGGCAACTGCTGTGGTGAGCACAAGGCCCTGCTGGCAACTGTGCACCAACAAACAGCAGGACACCACTGACTGACATCCTGAGAGACAACTTCCACTCCCTGCAATGCAAGCACGTTCCATGGTGGGATAACTGGCTGACTGGGTGGGTGGGAAGGAGGACGTGCAGCACTGACCATAGTCACAAGCACCTCCCCTCACACACACCCCAACACAAACTCCACAGAACCCATCTGGTAGAATGCAATGCCCCCCATCCTAACACAAGATCCCACAAAGAACCACCACCCTGGGTCATGTTGTGTGAAGCACAGGGCCACTCTTGGGACTTTTAGCCAAACAACTGCCAGGACAACACTCCCAGCCATCCTGTCAGCACAGCCAGCCCACCCCACAGGGAAGCAGAGTCAAAAGGAAGGAAGCATGGGCATGCTGGGAAGGGGGTGGAGGCAATAGCATGATGGGAGTCGTAGTCACAGCTCTACATCCCCCACCACATGGCCCAGCAAGCTCACACTCACGCATGCACATCCCACAGAGAGTGGAAAGGCCCATCAAAGATGTCTGACACTGTTGCTGTGTCGTGGGGAGCACAAGGGCATGCTGGGTACTGCACACCAACCAACAGCAGGACACCACTGTCAGCCATCTTGCCATTGCTCTCACACCCACACACACTGAACTCCCCACAAAAGCAAGTAAGTATGGGAATGCTGGCAAGTGGGGTGGAGGCAATAGCATGATGGGAGTCGTAGTCACAGACGTAGCTCACCCCCACAACTGTCCCATCAACACCACCCTGAACCATACTCACATCACAGGGATTGGAGAAGGACTCACAAGATGGCTGACACTGGCTACTGCTGTGGGGAGCACAAGGCCCTGCTGGCAACTGTGCACCAACAAACAGCAGGACACCACTGACTGACATCCTGAGAGACAACTTCCACTCCCTGCAATGCAAGCACGTTCCATGGTGGGATAACTGGCTAGCTGGGTGGGTGGGAAGGAGGACTTGCAGCACTAACCATAGTCACAAGCACCTCCCCTCACACACACCCCAACACAAACTCCACAGAACCCACCTGGTAGAATGCAATGCCCCCATCCTAACACAAGATCCCACAAAGAACCACCACCCTGGGTTATGTTGTGTGAAGCACAGGGACACTCTTGGGACTTTTAGCCAAACAACTGCCAGGACAACACTCCCAGCCATCCTGTCAGCACAGCCAGCCCACCCCACAGGGAAGCAGAGTCAAAAGGAAGGAAGCATGGGCATGCTGGGAAGGGGGTGGAGGCAATAGCATGATGGGAGTCGTAGTCACAGCTCTACATCCCCCACCACATGGCCCAGCAAGCTCACACTCACGCATGCACATCCCACAGAGAGTGGAAATGCCCATCAAAGATGTCTGACACTGTTGCTGTGTCATGGGGAGCACAAGGGCATGCTGGGTACTGCACACCAACCAACAGCAGGACACCACTGTCAGCCATCTTGCAATTGCTCTCACACCCACACACACTGAACTCCCCACAAAAGCAAGTAAGTATGGGAATGCTGGCAAGTGGGGTGGAGGCAATAGCATGATGGGAGTCGTAGTCACAGACATAGCTCACCCCCACAACTGTCCCATCAACACCACCCTGAACCATGCTCACATCACAGGGAGTGGAGAAGGACTCACAAGATGGCTGACACTGGCTACTGCTGTGGGGAGCACAAGGCCCTGCTGCCAACTGTGCACCAACAAACAGCAGGACACCACTGACTGACATCCTGAGAGACAACTTCCACTCCCTGCAACGCAAGCACGTTCCATGGTGGGATAACTGACTGGCTGGGTGGGTGGGAAGGAGGGCCGGCTGTCAACCAAACACAACCAATGCAGACCATGTTCACACCCCAAAAAATACATAGAAATGCCCAAATAATGCAGGACAATGTGCCACACCAATATCAACCCCTGACTGTGACGACTTAGGACAATGCAATGTACAGGCCCGCACCCAGAGGCACAGTCACAACTGTCATGTGTGTCAACCATTGATGCCTGCAGAAACATAACATACATTGTTTGTGCCTCCCAAAAACAGGTGATGATGGGGACACAGCAGCAGACGCTGAGGAGTCCCAGTCCCAGGCTCAAGAGGATGCGGAGCTCACTGGCGTCGTACAGCCTCTGTCCTCCTCGGACGATGAAGACCAACCTGGCACATCCGGTGCAAGTCAACATGCAGCACCAGCAGGACCACCAGCTGCAGCACCAGCAGGACCACCAGCTGCACCCCCTGCAACCACCCCTCCAACGACTGTCACCACAAATACCATCCCTGCCGACATGGACAGAACAAGGAGCAACACCAGCACAGGGACCCTGGACCAACCTGGGGCCATGGACACCACCACCACCACCAACCCCCAAGGTGGACCAGGGTTATCTGTGCGTGCCACTGCACACACTGCATATGTCAGCAGGGGTGGTGGGAGGGGTGGGAGACAGAGGTCGCTGCTTGCAGACATTGCTGGTGTGCATGATGACCCACAACTGGTACGCATAGCTGATGCGTACCAGTCCAGCACCGGAGACCTCAGCCAGGTAGTGGGGCTCCTCAGAGACATGAAACAGCAGCAGGCTGCCCATCATGCCCGCTTGGACTCCCACATGTCCCACGTGGAGTCACACATGTCCCGCGTGGACTCACACATGTCCCGCGTGGAGTCCAAGTGGGATGCACTGCATGAGATGACGGCAGTGCACAGGGACATTTTACAATGCCTCCGCCAGATGAACAGCAACCAGTCCACACCTCCCTGTGTGCCAACAACATCTGGTGCCGAACAAACTGCAACTGCCACAGGGAGGGAGGATGACTCTGGCGGAGAGTCACCTGCACCGCAGCAGCCTGTACTTGAGGGCCCCCCCCAAGAAGAGGGGTCGTCCGAGGAGGGGAAAGTGAGAGGCCGATGGCCAAGCGCAACTCCCAGGAAGCCTGAACCTGTTCTGGATGTTCGCCTTTGTGCACAGACTGTTCACCCTGTTGACGGCAACACTACTCCCACACATTGCATGGGGAGTACAAGTTGGACCAATGTGTCAGACAACTGTGGCCCCGATACTGGGGATCCTGTCTACCAGGACTTTCAATTCACCTAGGAACTTCGGATTGCAAGATTTATGTACAGCACTACCCATCCTATGCACTATTCACACAAATGTATCACAATAAACACACTAATACACCATACTTGCCTCTGTCGTGATTCCAACGTGGGTGCTGTTATGGGGATGATGAACTGCAAAATTACACTGTGTATGTGAACTGCAACAGCAAGGACAACACAGGCATGTGAGTAAAGGCAACGTGACACATATGAGGGAGACACACCACCAGGGCTACACAACACATACACACCTAGGCCATCTGACTCATTGCCTACACTGATGTTGCCAGGGAAGACGGTGCAATGCACAGACACCACACCCATTCCCAGTTGTAGTCAAGAGGCCCACAGGTGCAGTAAGCAAATGGCAGTCAAATGTGTGACCACAGACAACGCACATCACAAAG
The DNA here is from genome assembly GCA_963921515.1 of Calotriton arnoldi. Taxonomy (NCBI): domain Eukaryota; kingdom Metazoa; phylum Chordata; class Amphibia; order Caudata; family Salamandridae; genus Calotriton; species Calotriton arnoldi. The sequence continues at coordinate 1,340,663 of CAWUFW010000899.1, read as the reverse complement.
TGAAGCACAGGTTTATTACACAGTTGCAACATGTCGTAACCACTACAGATGCAAGGTAATCCCACCTGGCAGCGGGCACACAGTCAACAACTGTAGACGGAAGGAAGTCCATGGGTGTGGCGCACATCACCTGTAGGGACACAACAGCTACCAGCCTGGAAGTGCAATCACGTCGTCGGTGGACACAGTTGACCAAACGAATCTGAAAGTACCCTGTGAAGGACAGAAATGACACACAGTCAAAAGCAATGGAGTACAGGACAGAACAGCAAAACTCATGCACAATACATGTTACAAGATACCCACCCAGAACCAAGTTAGCATGTCAACACTGTTGGGGAGTACAGCCCACCTGTAAGCACACATCGCAACACACATCCAGTCAAGTAGCCCATGGACACACTCCAACAGCACCAGAGCACCACCTACACATCATGCCAACTCACATCATTGACATGACACCTCAGGATACTCACATTCAGCTAAAGAAGTTGGTGATGAGCTGTGTGCGGACATCACCATCATCATCATCATCATCATCGTCACTGGCATCGTGGTCCAGGCCAGCATCCTCCACAGGTGGCGGATGTTGGTCATTGTCATCCTGGATGAGAGGCAACTCCTTCCGCACTGCCAGGTTGTGGAGCATGCAGCAGACGATGATAATCTTGCACACTTTCGCAGGGGCATATGGGAGGGACCCTCCGGTCTTGTCCAGGCAGCGGAAGCGGCTCTTCAGGAGACCAAATGTCCGCTCAATCACTCTCCTGGTCCGACCATGTGCCTCATTGTAGCGCATCTGGGCTGGTGTCACAGGGTTCCTGAGGGGTGTCAGCAACCACGGCATGTTGGGGTATCCCGAGTCACCTACGGACAGACAAGTGCACATTAGCTGACTTGGAAAAGTGGGCGGAATACTACAGATCAGATCACACACAATGGCACAAAGTCAGTACACACCGACAAGCCAGGCACGCTGGTTCTGCATCTGTGCCATCATCCTGGGGATGCGACTACTCCTCATCACAAAGGCATCGTGTGCTGAACCAGGGAAACGGGCACACACGTGTGTGATGGTCATGTCTGCAAGACACACCACCAGTGCATTGACCGAGTGGTAGTGCTTGTGGTTCCTGTAGGCCTGCTCCTGGGCCTGTGGTGGTACCAAAGCCACATGTGTCCCATCAATGGAGCCAATGACATGCGGCATCCTTCCCAGGGCATAAAAGTCACTCTTCACGTCAGTGAGTCGTCGCAGTCTAGGGAAATAGATGTACCGGTTCAGGAATAGCAACATTGCCGCCAAAACATCGCGGAGCACACGGGTCAACATGGTCTGTGACATCCCACCAGCAGTCGCCACAGTATGTTGGAAGGTACCGGTGGCAAAGAAGTGTAGGGCTGCCATCACCTTCACCTTGGGGGTCAGCGCTGTAGGATACGGCCGGCCAGGCTGCAAATGTGGGGACAACTGCACTGCCAAGTCCTCAATCAGCTGCCTGGTGAAGCGGTACCGTCGGATGCTGTCCCGTTCCACCATCGTTGCCAGGTCTGGGAATGGTCGATGGACAGCAGGAGCCCTGCAGTGCAGAGGAGAAGTAAGCAAGATTGTCAGTCACCCCACATATGCGGCATTGAATACACTCAATATCCCAACATACATCATTATGAGGCACAACTACATGAAGTGTGCAGTTCCGGAAGGACATGTATGGTACATACATGGCCAACATCTGTCAACACGGTCCAACAGGTGGCATCAATTAGTCCCAGGTTGGCCCATTGGATATCATGAGGCCGTGTCACAGTTCCCATCTCCTGCTGCGGTGTCACAATCACCCCCCACAGTGACATGTGAGGACAGATGTGCCCCAGGCACCACAGCTCAACGACAGGTACATTCCCAGGGACCCTGTATTGCCACATGGACACTGGCATTACATGGAGTATCATGTATACACCACAGCAAAACAACCATGACCCCCACAGGTAGTGGCCCCACTTGCCACGGCAGGACAGACATGGACGTCTGTGACACACACACGCACAACATCAAAGTCCATGCACACACAACCTGGATGTGGAGACTGTCTCCCATTGTGCACATGAAATCAGAGACATTGTAAACACTACATGCACAAAGACTGTGGAGGACCATCACTATTGTGCCACTGGGACACCCTGGCTCAAACATATCGTCCCACATGGGACTCACGGGGTATGTGACATGACATACACATACACCACCGTGCAATGTGACCATGGCACATGCACAGATATGAACAGTTGCACATCACAGTGGTCATGTACACGTAACACCCAGGATCCTGTCCCCATGAACACGTGCACAGCCTGGGGGTGGCTGCCCACAGGTGACACCCACAGGACAACATGTACACCAACATACACACAATAGGAAATGCAGCCTTACATGCCTTATGATAAAGTTTGGACAGGCTGTCGTGATGTAGGTGTGCCCCTCACTCCCTGGGAGCTATCTGTGGCTGGCATATGTCCATCTGAGACAGGCATGCTGACATATGCCAGTCACATGTACAGTGATGCGTTGAACAGCAATGGACCGATCGGTGCCCCTGGCCGGCCCATTGCATTCAATGTGTCGTGGTGCAGCGTTGTACCCCTGTACGCGTTGAACTGCAATGGACCGATCGGTGCCCCGGCCGGCCCATTGCATTCAATGTGTGCGGGTACAGCGTTGTACCCCTGTACGCGTTGTACTGCAATGGACCGATCGGTGCCCCCGGCCGGCCCATTGCATTCAATGTGTGCGGGTGCAGCGTTATACCCCTGTACGCGTTGTACCTCTGCAGCGTTGTACTGCAATGGACCGATCGGTGCCCCGGCCGGCCCATTGCATTCAATGTGTGCGGGTACGCGTTGTACCCCTGTACGCGTTGTACTGCAATGGACCGATCGGTGCCCCGGCCGGCCCATTGCATTCAATGTCGTGCGAGTACAGCGTTGTACCCCTGTACGCGTTGTACTGCAATGGACCGATCGGTGCCCCGGCCGACCCATTGCATTCAATGTGTGCGGAGTGCAGCGTTGTACCCCTATGCAGCGTTAAACTGCAATGGACCGATCGGTGCCCCGGCCGGCCCATTGCATTCAATGTGTGCGGGTACGCGTTGTACCCTGTACGCGTTGTACTGCAATGGACCGATCGGTGCCCCGGCCGGCCCATTGCATTCAATGTGTGCGGGTGCGCGTTGTACCCCTGTACGCGTTGAACTGCAATGGACCGATCGGTGCCCCCGGCCGGCCCATTGCATTTAATGTGTGCGGGTACGCGTTGTACCCTATGCGCGTTGTACCCCTGTACGCGTTGTACTGCAATGGACCGATCGGTGCCCCGCCGGCCCATTGCATTCAATGTGTGCGGGTACGCGTTGTACCCCTGTACGCGTTGTACTGCAATGGACCGATCGGTGCCCCGGCCGGCCCATTGCATTCAATGTGTGCGGGTACGGGTTGTACCCCTGTTCGCGTTGTACTGCAATGGACCGATCGGTGCCCCCGCCGGCCCATTGCATTCAATGTGTGCGGGTACGCGTTGTACCCCTGTACGCGTTGTACTGCAATGGACTGATCGGTGCCCCGGCCGGCCCATTGCATTCAATGTGTGCGGGTACGCGTTGTACCCCTGTACGTGTTGTACCGCAATGGACCGATCGGTTCGCACCCATTGACAATGGGCTTGCCTGGCAACGGACGCGTTTTCGAATTTCGAGCGAGTCGGTTGCTGGAAAATCAGTTGGTCACCCACAACAATGTTGCAAAATCATGTATGTCATGAAGTTGAAGATTTGAAGGATGCTGTGGGCGTGTTTTGGTGCTGCTATTCCATGGATTGGCCAGATTCAGAAGATGCAAACGACTTGGACCTATCACTTTGGACACAAGGGACAGTATCTGCCTCTCCAGCACATATATATTGCTGGCTGTTCCCCTGAGAGCTCACTTGCCTGCACTACATGCTCCAGGACGACATCTGCCACTGCACTGCTGCTGTCTCTGCCCCTCTGGACCCTGCAATGGCACGTACTGTGGAGAGAGCCCCAGCCTTCAGCCTTGAAGAGAACCAGGCACTGCTGGACAGCCTACTTCCACAGTACAGCAAGCTGTATGGGACACCAGGGGAGCAGGTGAGTGTTCTGTGCACTGCCTTTCTGAATGTGCATTTTGTCTGACTAGCAAGGCTGAAAGTCTGCACGTCACTGGCTAGCAGGCTCACTGAGTAGTTGTCACCCCCCATAGTGTGTAGTGACATGCACTGGACAGGTATGGTGCAGTGACAGTGCATTTGAACAAGGTTTTACTTCCCATGCAATGATACCATGTAGTGACGTCTGGCAAACTGTCCATGGGCAGCTTTGCACTGCCTGTGTACATCATGTGCCCCTGTGATTGAGACATGTATATACAACTGTGTCATGCACGGATATGTTGCATGTGTAGTAATGGCCTTTTCACTTTGTCATCCTGACAGGTTAATGCCCATCGGAAGCAGGAGATCTGGAAGGACATCGTCCGGGCCGTCCGGTCCGTGGGGGTCTACAAGCGCCGGATCCGCAACTGCCAGAAGAGGTGGCAGGACCTTCGGGGCTGGACCCGGAGGATTGCACGGGTCCAGCTGAAGCTGTCGCCTCCTCACAGGAGGGGCGGAACACGGACCCTGACCCCCACATGCTCCAGATCCTGGCGGTGGTGTTTCCAGACCTGGATGGGCAGCTGAAGGCCAGACAGCAGCAAGGAGGGGGTGAGTCAAAGACTGCACTGTGAACTCTGTATTACATGCTTTGTGCCCTCCTCTGGCCTGGTTCAACTGCCACAGTGCAGCAGTCATGTTGTCCAGGAGCCATGTCCCTCTATTGTGCACTGCCCACTGCTCATCTGATACCCAGGTGTGCCCTTACATTCAGGGAATTGTGTCACTTGGGACTGTGTCCTTGCAGTTTGCTTCACTAAAGGTGGGGGACAGCATCTGTTTCCCTAATTCTGTTGTGGGCATCATGGGTGGGTCCATTGTTCACACAACGCCTGTGTTCGGACATGTGATCTGTGTGTTGCTTTGATATGCGGTCCACTTGCTGAGCTGAGCCACCACATGTGCCTGGGGTATGTGGCACACGCCCATGCAGCGGGTGGGAACAATGTTTGGGCCCCAGGAGTGTGCAGATTACGTGTGTCACACATACATAGCCAGCTATCCACTGTCCAGGGCACATCCCTCATTCATGTGGAGCAGGACAGTCATGCCTACTCCAGGCCATGCAATGCACTCTGTACTCCCACTCCCGTGTATCAGCTGACACATTGTGCACAGTGATTTGACCCCTCAGGTGTCTGCCTCTGTGTCAGTGTGCTGTGGATTAGTTGCCAGGACTGCTGGGGTGTTTCTTGGTAGGGGCTCAGCATGCCCCTGGAGATGTGACCATAGGAGACGATACTTGTGTGTCACATAGGTGTTTGATCAGCTGCCCGTGCAGACTGGGGTATGTGAATGTGAAGTTCAGGCAGCTGTTCCCCATTCACAGCAAATTGTGAGGGGCTCAGGTTCAGAGGGTAGTGTCACAGTTCTCCCATATGTCCAATAGGTATGACCTGGACAGATGAGGGTTAAGATGATGTGTTGTGTGGGGGATGTACATGTGCACTTGTGCAGCTCCAGGACTTGCATTCCCCATGACCTACTATTGTGACACAGTGCATAGTGTTGTTGTCTGGCTGCCAAGTCATACATCACTGAGACAGTGATGTATGACTTAGCAGTCATGCCTCTGCCATGGCATGTGTCAACTTATTGGTGGTCCTGCAGGGGAGTGACATGTGCTACATGCACACCATTGTGGCGATGGCTATCAGGACATGGGTGCATCATGGTGTCTGTCGCTGGTATGCATCACATGCATTTCCTATTTGACTCTGGGCATCCCTTTCATCCGGAAACCTGTACTGACTCAGTGGCAAGAGCTGTGATGTGTGCATGTCCACATGCCACACCGTGTCCTCTGCACTGTCCAACTACTGTGTACTTGGTGCATGTGTCCACACTGGGGTGTTGCAATCCAACAGACACCAGACAGATGGGTGCAAGGCCATGTGGGATGTGAGTGCCATGCTTGGCATCAGACTGACAATTGGCTTCTCCTGTTCAGTTAGGGCACTTTTAGCAATGTACAACTAATGATGCCAGGGCTTGCTCTGTAATGTGCTGTGCTCACAGTGGTGTGTGCGTTTGGTGCAGGTGACTGATGTCTGTCTGTTTCCCCATTGTTTGCAGATACATCCACGGCCACGGAAGGGGACAGCTCCACGGACCAGGAGGAGCCAGAGAGCCAGACTGGGTCAGCAGCCGAGGAGTGGTCGGAGGGACCCAGTGGCACGGAGGGCGAGGGAGCCACACCGAGGAGTCCTCAGCACCATCCACCTCAGCTGAGGACCAGAGCAACTCGGAGGATGACTCCCTTGTGGAGGCGGGTGTCAGCAGCCACCACACCCCAGCTAGTGTTGCTGTCCCCGCCACCACCAGCACCACCACCGCCCTCCCATCAGCTCCCATTCCCCAGGTCCGTGGAGGCTCCCATGTTCGGGAGCGTGTCTCCTTTGGGCCAGGCACCGCACCCCTGCCCCTGTGTCCCCTGCTGCCCTGAGTGAGGCGTCTGTGTACCTCCTTCGCCAGCTCCATGTAGGGCAGACAGCCATGCTGAGTGTCCTCCATGCGCACACCGCACTGTTGACTCAGCTGGTGTCGTTCATGGAGGGCATCTCATCGGGCATGTCTGACCTACAGAGGGGCAATAGGTCCATGGACTCCTCCCTGACGGCAGCAGTGTCCCTCCTCAGACAGTCCCTCACCCCTCCTGCCTCTGCTCCATCCACACTCCCCAGCACCTTACCCGTCCCAAGCACACACACACCGGCACAGGCACACACCAGCACACACACGTCCAGCACACAGACACACACGCCACAAACAAAATGCACACGCACGCACAGTCAGGGGACTGAAACCAGACTCACATGGGATGGGGCCCTGGTACACACACACGCATCCACGGGCACTGCGCAGTCCTCAGTTGCCTCTCCCTCCAAAGCACCCTCCCTTGCCTCACCTGCAACCCCAAAGACCCAGCGCCTCTTCCTCAGTGACCTCGGCCTCTTCCCCTCCGATCCAGCTGCTCCAGCATCCAGGGGAAGAGGAAGCCCCCACACGGAGCAGAGTGCCCCTCGCCCCCGGACACCCTCCCCCAGGTGCAGACAGACTGAGGCCCCCACACGCAAGTCCCCCGGAGTGGTAAGAGCAAGACCCCGCCGCCGCCCTGCAGCTCAAGCACCAGATCTCCTTCCTCCATCCCTCAGGCCCCCACTCCACAGGAGCCCCCACCACACCCTGCCCCAGGTTCCCCCACCCACAGATATACCATCCCCAAGAGGCTCCGGCCTTCTCCCCCTGCCACTTGCTCTCCCGGCACCACACCCCTCGCTGCGCTTGTCTGTGCCACTGATGTGGTGAGAGGGTGTCCTCCCCCTCTGTCCAGCCCACCTTGCCTGTTCCCCATTCTCCTCCCCTGGTGGTAGGCACTGCAGTGGATTCCACTACCACCCTGTCTGACTTGGGCACTGCAGTGGTGGACCTGTCCACTCCATCTGCAGGGTCCACTGCAGTCGTGCCGGCACCCACAACATCTGAGCCATGCCCCCAGTTGTGCCGGCACACACCATGTCAGACACCTCCACTGCAGTTGTCAGTGGCTCTCCAGCACCCACCACCCCTTCCCTGCTTCCTCCTGGTGAGCCCTGATCCTGTCCCTGCGGTGCCTGGCCTACCCCCGGTTGCCCCTCCTAGTGGATTGTCCCTGGTTTTGTGCAGGCATGTGTAGGGTGGCATCTGCCACTGTCACCCACTTGTGACTTTGTTGATGGACTGGCCATTGGCCTTTGTTTATGTTCTACCGGACTTCTACTTTTAATGCCACATATGCTGAATAAAGCAACTTTCTGTTCTCTAGTGCTTTTGCTTCTGATGTACATGATGTTGATGATGCTAACCATGCCCTTGCTGCAGTGATGGTGATATTTGGTCTCATGATAATGAAGTGTTACTGTGCAGGAACCCATGTGGTCCAGGGGGAATGTGTCCTATCCTGTGGTGTATCCATGTCATCCATAGCAGCATCTGAGGGTGTCATGTGTTCAGTATTTGGCAATGGGATTTCCTACTTAGATTGGCAATTTCACATCTGTGGCTTCCACCCCTGCACATCTGTTGTGCCTGCCATTGTTCAATTCGTCTACTTCCCTGACCGTGTGGCCATCTCCAGTGGACATGCAGGTTTGGGCATCAATGGGGAAGGACTCATCTGTGTTGTCAGTGCAACATTGCTATACAAGTGTGTTGGATCTGTGCTGATGATTCCGTTGGCACTTCCATGACCAGGCTGATGTGAAGGGAGCCCTCATTTGGTGCTAATTGTTGATTGTGTGACCAAGTGCTCAGCTGACATGATGGGGCCCTACTGAGGCAACATATGGCACAGCTTTCCTCACACAGGAGTGGAGTCCCCTCATGGCAGTGTGTACTCCTGTGACATTGCCTGCACCCAAGGTGTGTGTTGTATGTGCATGTCTGTGTGTTCACTTCCGTTTAGCTGTGCATGCTGTGATCCCTAGTGTTGTACCTGTTTGTGATGCTAGCTGAGTTGAGCTATGTTCCCCCAAAGTCTTCTCCCTGGGTTCTCTGTGATGTGGGTGCATGGCACATTACTGGTCATCAGGGTGTCACCCATAGGTGTGTTTGCTGTCAGGGCTGAGTTTGTGTGCAGACGCAGATGGGTCACAGTCAGGCTTCCCCTTGGCACTTGTTGTTTGCCCCTGTCATGTGATTTCCAGTTTGTGTCATCTTTCAGTGATTGTGACACGTTGTGTGTGTGACTGCTGGCACTCCTCAGGGTCCGGGCTGCAATGTTGGTTGTTGTCTATGTGTGTTCTTTGTGGGTGACCTTGGCTTCTTCATTAGTGTGTGACTGTGGCTGGGATCCCATTGGTTGGTGTGGTATTGCCGTCATGTCCATGTACAGCGTAGTGTGCAGTGTGTCAGACATTCAGGAGTCTTGTTGAGTGGCCATGTGTGATGTGTTTCTGCACCTTGGTTCCCACCCACCACCCTGGAATAGTCATGGGTGCATGTGCAATGTCACCAGTGCATGTGTGCTTCACTGCTGCACATTGTTGGAGGTCGAGGGGTGTGGTGTTGAGTGTGTGCAGATGAGAGTTGTTGCCCGGCTAGGCCCCTGCCTCCATGTTGGCCTTGGCTTACTGGCCATGCTGTTTGATTTGTGCTTGTGTAGGTGTGATGGTAGTTAGTTGCTCAGGACACATGACTGTGGTTCACAGTGTGAACCACATTTAGCTTTGTCATCACAGTGGGATTGTAATGCAGCCCAGGGTCACCACATTGTGGGGGCCCTGGGGGTGGTGCTGTGGTGTGTCTGTGTCTTGCTGTGTCAGTTGCTGTCCCTACGTGCCTTTGTGACATGTGTGATTTGTGCTCCCTCTCATCTGACAATGCCTGCTTGCCCACATAGGGGATTTGGATCCATGAGTTACCTTTGTGTGGCACTGTATGCACATCTGTATGATTGGTATTCAGGTCTCCTCATGTGTTGTGTGGTTGCCTGGGGACACTGGCACCCCCCTCACCTGTTGTGTATGATGTGCAGTGTGGGTCTGCCTGTTTGTGTTTGTGCATCTGCACCACTGCATTGGCATATCTTGGGTGTGCCATTGGCTGTATGTAGTTTGGTGGGTTTCCCCTGCTGTCCCTGGGACTCCTAGGTCATCGGTCAGCACAGTGATCATGGTTTGTGTGTCCCATTGCTGCCATGGTATGGTATCTGTTCACCTCACATCTGCAGTCTCCACAGGGTATCTGAATGTGTGTGCCCATTGGTGCAAATATGTGGGTCTGCATTCTGATGGTCACTTCTGTCATTGTGTCATTGATGATTGTTGACGGTGTCAGCCCCCATGGGTGTTGTTTGTCTGCACATGGCCAATGGTATGTCTTATTTGCACTGCAGGATTTGGCTCCCCCAATTTATGTTGCAATGGGACACATACACTACTTTGCCACTGATGTGTTTGTTGTTCTGTGACCAGGAATCATCCATGCAGTTTGGCAGTTGCACCTCTTTCTTTGTCAACACTTACCTTTTGGTCACTGTGATGATGGGGGTTTGGACCTCATTGCCACAATGTTCGAAATGTGCTTCAGCTATGGACCCCACACTTACCTTTTGGTCACTGTGATGATGGGGGTTTGGACCCCATTGCCACAATGTTCAAAGTGTGCTTCAGCTATGGACCCCACACTTACATTTTGGTCACTGTGATGATGGGGGTTTGGACCCCATTGCCACAATGTTCTAAGTGTGCTTCAGCTATGGACCCCACACTTACATTTTGGTCACTGTGATGATGGGGGTTTGGACCCCATTGCCACAATGTTCAAAATGTGCTTCAGCTATGGACCCCACACTTACATTTTGGTCACTGTGATGATGGGGGTTTGGACCCCATTGCCACAATGTTCAAAATGTGCTTCAGCTATGGACCCCACACTTCCCTTTTGGCCACTGTGATGATAGGGGTTTGGACCCCATTGCCACAATGTTCAAAGTGTGCTTCAGCTATGGACCCCACACTTACATTTTGGTCACTGTGATGATGGGGGTTTGGACCCCATTGCCACAATGGTCATGGCCTGCTTGCATTGTGGGTGCCACACACATATATGTGTGGCACATGTGCTAGGGGGTCACATTGTATGTTCAAAGTCATGTTCGGTGTTGTAGGCATTTGACACAGTCTACACACACTTGTCATGGTGTTGGGGGGATGTCTTCTTCTTGCATTCCCTAAGTTGTGGTGTGCTGGTTGTGTCATGCATTGTCCATCCTATGAGTGGGGGTGGTAGTAGTGGTAGGCATCCAGCCCCCCCTGGCTAAGGGTGGTAGTAGTGGTAGGCATCCAGCCCCCCCTGGCTAAGGGTGGTAGTAGTGGTAGGCATCCTGCCCCCCCTGGGTAAGGGTGGTAGTAGTGGTAGGCATCCTGCCCCCCTGGGCAAGGGTGGTAGTAGTGGTAGGCATCCTGCCCCCCTGGCTAAGGGTGGTAGTAGTGGTAGGCATCCTGCCCCCCTGGGTTAGGGTGGTAGTAGTGGTAGGCATCCTGCCCCCCTGGGTAAGGGTGGTAGTAGTGGTAGGCATCCAGCCCCCTGGCTAAGGGTGGTGGTGAGGCATCCAGCCCCCCTGGGTGAGGGTGGTAGTAGTGGTAGGCATCCTGCCCCCTGGGTGAGGGTGGTAGTGGTGGTAGGCATCCAGCCCCCTGGCTAAGGGTGGTGGTGAGGCATCCAGCCCCCCTGGCTAAGGGTGGTAGTAGTGGTAGGCATCCTGCCCCCCTGGGTAAGGGTGGTAGTAGTGGTAGGCATCCAGCCCCCTGGCTAAGGGTGGTAGTAGTGGTAGGCATCCTGCCCCCCTGGGTAAGGGTGGTAGTAGTGGTAGGCCTCCTGGCACCCCCATGGCTAAGGGTGGTAGTAGTGGTAGGCATCCAGCCCCCCTGGGTGAGGGTGGTAGTGGTGGTAGGCATCCAGCCCCCCTGGCTAAGGGTGGTAGTAGTGGTAGGCATCCTGCCCCCCTGGGTAAGGGTGGTAGTAGTGGTAGGCATCCAGCCCCCCTGGGTGAGGGTGGTAGTGGTGGTAGGCATCCAGCCCCCATGGGTAGAGGTGGTAGTAGTGGTAGGCATCCAGCCCCCCTGGGTAAGGGTGGTAGTAGTGGTAGGCATCCAGCCCCCTGGCTAAGGGTGGTAGTAGTGGTAGGCATCCAGCCCCCTGGGTAAGGGTGGTAGTAGTGGTAGGCATCCAGCCCCCTGGCTAAGGGTGGTAGTAGTGGTAGGCATCCTGCCCCCCTGGGTAAGGGTGGTAGTAGTGGTAGGCATCTGGCACCCCCATGGCTAAGGGTGGTAGTAGTGGTAGGCATCCAGCCCCCTGGGTGAGGGTGGTAGTGGTGGTAGGCATCCAGCCCCCCTGGCTAAGGGTGGTAGTAGTGGTAGGCATCCTGCCCCCTGGGTAAGGGTGGTAGTAGTGGTAGGCATCCAGCCCCCTGGCTAAGGGTGGTAGTAGTGGTAGGCATCCAGCCCCCTGGGTAAAAGTGGTAGTAGTGGTAGGCATCCAGCCCCCCCAGGCTAAGGGTGGTAGTAGTGGGAGGCATCCAGCCCCCTGGCTAAGGGTGGTAGTAGTGGTAGGCATCCAGCCCCCCTGGCTAAGGGTGGTAGTAGTGGTAGGCATCCAGCCCCCCTGGCTAAGGGTGGTAGTAGTGGTAGGCATCCTGCCCCCTGGCTAAGGGTGGTAGTAGTGGTAGGCATCCTGCCCCCTGGGTTAGGGTGGTAGTAGTGGTAGGCATCTGGCACCCCCATGGCTAAGGGTGGTAGTAGTGGTAGGCATCCAGCCCCCCTGGGTGAGGGTGGTAGTGGTGGTAGGCATCCAGCCCCCCTGGCTAAGGGTGGTAGTAGTGGTAGGCATCCAGCCCCCTGGCTAAGGGTGGTAGTAGTGGTAGGCATCCAGCGCCCCTGGGTGAGGGTGGTAGTAGTGGTAGGCATCCTGCCCCCCTGGGTAGGGGTGGTGGTGCGCATTCAGGCCCCTGTGTGCATATGTGGCATTGGTGATGGGCATCCCGCCCCTATGGTGCTGCTGTTGCTGGTGTAAGTATATTCTGCATCCCTCTGTGTGTGTGTGATGTGTCGTGTACGTGTTGTATGTGTTTTGTGGTTGGTGTCTGGCTTACCTTCTGCGCCGTACGCGTCCGTGCCTGTTCCGGTAGTAGATGTAGAATATTGGTATGATCGGGACGAAGGGATTCATGGTTGGTTTGTGTCGTTCGTCCTTCTCGTTGCTTCGCGTCGTCCTCGTCGCTTCGCCTCGTCCTCGTCGCTGGCGTGTTCGTCTCGGAGCCGTGGATCGTGTTGTGGCGCGAATCGGAGCTTATGTGCGCCTCTCCCGGATGCTTTGACGTGCCGTGCGTAGCGACGGGTTCGGCACGTACGGAAAGCGCATCGTACTCGTTCGGACGGAGCTGCATTTTTCCTTCCGTGCGACTCGATTCAGCGTTTCCGGATTCGCCTCGGTCGGGGAACAGGACCTGGTTTGGAGTGAGTACGGCTCGGCCGGATTCTTTGCTGTTGTGCGCATCGTACTTACTCGTTCGGTGTGCTGTACGGATCGGTCGGGAAACAGGCTTTCGCATGGCTTTTTTCCCGACCGAATGGTGTTGGGTGCGCCTCCGACCGAGATCGGAATCGGCCCCTTAATGTCCAGCACCTTCCCTGACTTAATTTTGACTGGAGTGGGAATAGTAATTTTATATGTTTAGTGTCCAGCATCTTCCCTGACTTAATACTGACTGGAGTGGGAATAGTTATTTTATATGTTTAGTGTCCAGCATTTTCCCTGACTTAATACTGACTGGAGTGGGAATAGTAATTTTATATGTTTAGTGTCCAGCATCTTCCCTGACTTAATACTGACTGGAGTGGGAATAGTAATTTTATATGTTTAGTGTCCAGCATTTTCCCTGACTTAATACTGACTGGAGTGGGAATAGTAATTTTATATGTTTAGTGTCCAGCATCTTACCTGACTTAATAGTGACTGGAGTGGGAATAGTAATTTATATATGTTTAATGTCCAGCAACTTCCCTGAGTTAATATTTACTGAAGTGGGAATAGTAATTTATATATGTTTAATGTCCAGCACCTTCCCTGAGTTAATACTGACTGGAGTGGGAATAGTAATTGTTATATGTTTAGTGTCCAGCACCTTCTCTGAATTACTAATTAGTGGAGTGGGAATAGTAATTTTAATTTGTTCAATGTAAAGTAGTTTTTATTATTTAATGTATACTGTATTGGGAATAGTAAATTATATATGGTTAATGTTTAGTATTTTTATTACTAAATTTTAAGTGTAGTGGGAAGAGTAAATTATATATTGTTTAAGTTTACCACCTTCAATGAATATTGTTTAAATGTATTGGGAATAGTTGGCGATGTTTGTTTATGTAGAAATATATTTTTAGAATTATTTATAATTTATATTAAATATTTATATAACAAATATGTTATTTGATGTGTATTTATTTGTTTTATATAAAGAGTTGTAGGAAACTTAGGTGTCCATTACGATACCGGGCGGTAAAAAATCCGCCATCTACCATAGCGGTAAAAATCCGCCCGCCTACACCGACTGAATACCGACCGAGCAATTACGATGCCGCGACCCGAAAACCGCCGGCGGCGGTAAAAACACAAAAAATACCGCCCGCCCATGTCCGAGTTGAAGTCCATCCGCCCGCCACGGACGGAAATACGCACGACAACCCAAAACCGCCCGCCCTGACGACCGAGACACCGCCCGTGAAATTAGGATCGCACCGACATGAGCGCGGAAAATACACAAATACACCGCCCGCCAGCGTAAACAACAGTGATGAAAATGGACACGGCGGAAGCCCTGACGGCCACGTCCCTGCACAGAAATCATCCGGGGACCCAAACTAACACACACAACATGGCCAACAAATCCACACAGCAAGCCACGCACAAATACCCAAACACAGTACACAACCCGAAAACACACCCCCCCTGGACAAACAAATAAACTACAAAACCCAGAACACCAGCCACAACACACCTGAAAACAACAGACCATCATGACACACCCACATAGGTAAGTACAAAACCAGCCCCTTCACAGACAACAACCCCTTGCAACATTACAAAGCCAAGAAGAGAGGAGAGGACACAGCGACACAGCAAGGACATCAGCACACCACAGATACGCACCCATCACACCCACCACCACCACCAGCACCAGCATCACCAAACACCGGCACCACAAACCCCCTGCACATCACACACCACACACCGCACCAGCACCACAAACACCAAAACACACACCATGGCACCACACAGAATGCCCAAGTTCACTTCCACTGGGCTGACGGTCATGGTCGACGAGATCGTCAAGGTGCACCCACAAATCTATGGCAACCAGGTCCAACAGACACCATTAGCCACCAGAAACCGGTTGTGGAGCAGGATCGTAGACCAGGTCAATGCAGTCGGGAACGTTCCACGTAACAGAGGCGAAATCAACAAAAGGTGGAACGACCTCAAAAGCGTGGTCAAGAAGAAGGAGACCAAAAATCGGGAGCTGGCTGACAGGACTGGCGGAGGCAATCCCGCGCTTTTTAAGACCTTCAAGGCGTGGGAGGAGAAGGTGCGAGTCATCATACATCCGGAGATCCTCACCAGATTACCAGGCGGAGTGGAGGCTGGTAAGTACAAACAAACGTATACCAGCACACCGCTATGTAATCACATGCACTACCACCATGCCATAGCTCCGAGGGACAAACACCCCCATGTCCAGTACACAATACACAAGACATCACTCACACATGCAACAGACACTACCACACACAGCCCAAACCTACCAACTAACAAAACCATGGGGGCATGTGTACAGTCAGCCAGCACCGCAACCACCACCAGGTCCCCTTGTACTCCAGAAGCGCCAGAAGGAGCACCCCCCACACCCATGTGTCAGCCATAGCTGCACTAACCGACAAGTAACAGGTAAGTAGCCGCAACACAAAGGCAGTGGGTCGGAGGGGGGACAGCTGAAGTACAACACACACCAGGCCCCCAGTCCCACAGCGCAGCAAGGTGGAGCACTCCCCACACCCACACCCATGTGTCAGCCATAGCTGCACTAACCGACAAGTAACAGGTAAGTAGCCGCAACACAAAGGCAGTAGGTCGGAGGGGGGACAAAACACACACCAGGCCCCCAGTCCCACAGCGCAGCAAGGTGGAGCACTCCCCACACCCACACCCATGTGTCAGCCATAGCTGCACTAACCGACAAGTAACAGGTAAGTAGCCGCAACACAAAGGCAGTGGGTCGGAGGGGGGACAGCTGAAGTACAACACACACCAGGCCCCCAGTCCCACAGCGCAGCAAGGTGGAGCACTCCCCACACCCACACCCATGTGTCAGCCATAGCTGCACTAACCGACAAGTAACAGGTAAGTAGCCGCAACACAAAGGCAGTGGGTGGGAGGGGGGACAGCTGAAGTACAACACACACCAGGCCCCCAGTCCCACAGACCAGCAACGTGGAGCACCCCTCCCGCCCATAACCATGTGGCATCCATTGCATTGCGCACTCAAAAACAACCTGTAGGTGGAAAACTGTACAGGGCGGGGTGTCTGTAGGCATGAGGACAGTATTACGAATAACACATGGGACATGTCACGTAGCAGAGGAACATGCAGCACTGCTCCCCGTCACAATCATGTGACCAATGTGCACACGGACATGTATTACAGAGTCATACCCCACATGACCCATCACAGATACAGCAACACCTAAGGAGCCACGTCTGCATGCACAAGTCCCACTGGAGTACAGACCCACACGGCAGGCACTGTGCCACCCATCACACACATCAGCAACACCATCGAAGTCTTGTCCATTTAGTCCTCACTGCCTGTCACCCACACATCGTACAACAACGCCCATGTAAGACAAACCTTACTAGAAGTAACAGCGTGGAACCACAATATTGCACACAAACACCACTGGACCCATGAAACACACAGGCACACAATGCACATTCAACATATCATCCATCACATCTATCAGCCCCAGTGACATGTAAGGTATGTCATCCGAACAGCTGGCCCTCATACAGTAGTTATGCAAAGAAACCTGCCCATGACAAATCATGTGCCTGCAGTGACTGAAGCGCACGTCACACTGTGAGTAACAACACACATAAAATAGTCAACACCCCAGGAGCAGTGCATTGATGCACATGTTCGAGGGCAGCACGCACACCAAGGATTTGGCCCACCTGCAATACGTCGTGTGGCACACAACAAGCACACACTCACAACAATGCTACCAATGTAATGTCCATAAATGATAACAGTCAGCAGATATGCCGGGTATGTTAGACAGACACACACCTTTGTCTATGCACTGTCATGTTGCCAGAACACATGTCACGTTCTGCACCCATGACTCACAGTATGTACCCCAAAACCATATTTCACCTCAAAAGCGTTGAGGGGGCTGTACCCCCTTTTGCCATCTGCGTTTCTAAGCGTTCCATTTGAACCCCAAAACCATATTTCACCTCAAAAGCGTTGAGGGGCTGTACCCCTTTTGCCATCTGCGTTTCTAAGCATTCCATTTGAACCCCAAAACCATATTTCACCTCAAAAGCGTTGAGGGGGCTGTACCCCCTTTTGCCATCTGCGTTTCTAAGCGTTCCATTTGAACCCCAAAACCATATTTCACCTCAAAAGCGTTGAGGGGGCTGTACCCCCTTTTGCCATCTGCGTTACTAAGCGTTCCATTTGAACCCCAAAACCATAGTTCAACCCAACATCGTCGATGGTTCTGGAGCCCGCATACACCCGAGCCACAAAATGTAGGAGTATAGCAACACACACCCATCGGCATTGCTAATCCGTCCCATGCCACATGTCCACATCACACAGTTCCATTCCCTAGCCCACGCATACACACATCCTACATCCACACACACGCCTCTGGGAAACCTGTGCACGACAGTGCACGAACTGTGAATGTCAGACGACCAATACATACTTTGCTAGGTGCAACACAATAACCTATCTCATTCTCCCCACAGGTGCCGAACTGCAGGAGGCTGGAGAGGGAGACAGCAGCCTGCACAGCCAGTCCGCAAGCCCCCGAGCAGGACTCAGGGATGTAGAGGAGATGGACACCTCTTCGGACACGGACCACCCAGCAGGCCCATCTGGAGTGGCAGGGCACACCCGCTCCCCAGGGCCCCTCCTACCCACCAACCCATCATCCAGGGCTGCTGACCAGTCACAGACCCCTGCTGCCACGGTCGTTGCGGCCACTGCCACGGTCGTAGCGGCCACTGCCACGGTCGTTGCGGCCACTGCCACGGTCGTTGCGGCCACCACCACCGCCGCTACCACCACCACCGCCGCAACCATCACCACCACCACGTCATCACTGGCCACAGCCTCAGCGCAAGGGGTGGTCCGGCCGTCGGGGTCCACCCTGGGAGCCAGAGCGAGGACCGTGGTGAGCAATTTGGCTAGTGGGCAGGTCGGTGGCAGCAGTACTGGTAGGAGGAGCAGGGTCAGGCCAACGCCATCCGTGCCTGGGAGCCAAGCCCTGCCGCAACTCGACAGAGTCCTTGGGGCCTATGAAGAGGCCCAAGGACAATGGGCCAGGTCGGCTTCCGACACGCGGGAGGTCCTAGGGGTGTTGAGGTCCATGGACGGCCATATGGGCCAATTCGTGACCCGTATGGACCAACTCGTGGACCTCATGGGCCAGCTGGTGGTGGCGGTGAGGGCACAAGCAAGGCCAGCAACACCACCTCCCCCACCACCCGTTGTGGCGCAGGGTCGAGCAGCATCGAGTTCCCCTGCGTCCACAGCCAGTGAGCACACCTCAGCCATCACCAGCAGGTCACCACCTCACCCCCCCCTTCCAAACGTGGAAGGGGCCGTCCAAAGAGGAAACAGGTGTCCAGAGAGGACTTCGCACGCTCCAAACGCCAGTGAGTCAGCCAGCCACCTTGACCACCTACTGCATTGACTTTGAATACGATCCTACCCCACACAGCCATCTGAATGGCATGTGTCTGTTGGACTATGTACATAGAACTAAATGGGTACACCTTGACCATCACGCAGCCATGACCGTCAGCTCATTGTCACTGCATGCACCACTTATGTCATCACACTGCACACAATAACATGTCACCGATGAAAATAAATGCACCTTTATCACAATCTGCTGTCTGTGCCCTGTGTTTATTCAACGATGTGCAACCACCACCATGAGCAGAAATGCATCTGCTGTGTGGTATGTCGATGGGACAGGAGAGGCTGTAGGGACCTAGGGGTGAAAGACAGAACAAGAGTCCATTCAATGAGTGTGTCACACACTCATCACACAGTACATGTCACCAACTACAAGCAATGTACACACATCTCACAGAGCAACAGGGCACAATGCAACAGCCACTGTCAGTGGCATACTAACCTGGGCATGGACCATTGACACACAGCACTCAGTGAACAAAAGGCCTCCGTGACAGAGCACACATACACCTGCACAACCACAGCTACATCAGCCGTCGTACATGGTCACTCACCGTCAAGTGAAGTAGCGGGCGATGAGCTGCTGACGCACATTCACAGCTTCCTCCTCTCCGCTGTCCTCGTCACTGGACCCGTCCTGGTCTGCAGGCTGGGGCCCTGGCTGATCACCGTCATCCACTATTAGGGGGATCTGCTTGCGAATAGCCAGATTGTGCAGCATGCAGCAAGCCACTACTATCTGGCACACCTTCTGTGGGGAGTACGCCAGTGCACCCCGGTGCGGTCCAGGCATCTGAACCTGGACTTGAGGAGGCCAAAGGTCCGCTCAACCACACGTCTGGTCCTCCCATGTGCCTCATTGTAGCGGTCATCAGCTGGGGTCCGAGGATGTCGTAATGGGCTGAGCAGCCAGGGCCCATTCGGGTAAGCAGAGTCACCTGGGTATGAGGGACACAGCGAATCGTTGCAATTCCAACTGGACACAAGACAGCATCGCACACCCAGCACGCTACACGACTCCACATACTCACCAACAATCCAAGCACGGTCCGGTTGCAGATTGGTCATCAGACGTGGTAGGATGCTGTTGCGCATGATGAGCGCGTCATGGGCCGATCCTGGAAACTTCGCACACACGTGTGAAATTACCATGTCCGCAAGGCACACCACTTGCACATTCAGGGAGTGTGTGTGCTTCCGGTTGCGGTAGATGTGTTCCGTGGCCTGTGGTGCAACAAGGCCAACATGGGTGCAGTCAATTGCACCAACAACGTGGGGGATACGTCCAAGGGCATAGAAAGCACCCTTCACTGCCGCCAATTCACGGGCCCTGGGGAATCGGATGTACCTGTTCCTGAACAGCATCATAGCTGACAGTACATCCCGTAGCACCATGCAGAACAAGGGCTGGGACATCCCACCTCCACTGCCCACTGTGTGTTGGAAAGACCCAATGGCGAAGAAATGCAGTGCAGCCATCACCTTAGCCGTGGGGGTAAATGCAGTTGGATACATCCTGCGAGGACGGAGGTGGGGTTCCAACAAGGCACATAGGCGATGCAGGGTGGGTCGGTCCAGACGAAATTTCCGGATTAACTCCACATCCTCCGTGTCTGCCAGCAATTGGTAGGGGCGATGTATGTTTGGTCTCCTCCTAGGAAAGATGGAAGTGGACACATGTCAAAGCAACATGCCACATGGCATTTCCACATACACAAAACATAAATGATTGACCAAGCAATTGGATCACAGAACAGCTGACAAGTAGGGACAGCACAGCCACAATACACTTACACTGCCCATTACACTGCCCATTGCTATTGGTATGGGACCTGTTCCCATACCAATAGCAATGGGCAGTGACACACACCATTGCTATGAGCATGCACATGGGGATTTAGGCCTTAATAACTTGTAAGGCATGCTGATGGTATCAGACAGCATATTTGGCAAGCGGCAACACCACGGCAACATAACTAGCTGCTGTGCATGACACTGCTTCCGAGGCTGGGTGAGTATGGCACACACCAACAACGCTATGTGCACAGGCTGAGCGGCAAAAACAAGTGGGACCTGTGGCACGATGGGATATGAGACAGTCATTGATGTCCCTACTGCACCCTAGGTACAGCACTGTACGGATCACACCTCCAGAAACATAGACAGGTGTACACATTGACAGCTCCATGCCAACACGGCTGTGTGATTGCAAATACACATCACAAGTGACACGTAACGTTGCACGTGGCAAGTGGCAGATGTACATAGTGTAAGATGGCATGTGTGTGCATATGCATATCCCATGCTCCCATGCCAATGTGTACATGATGATATGCCAACAGACATGTGGAGGCTGGCCACTGCCCGTCCCTGCCTATGCACACAGCATGTTGTGGCCCTGTCCATTGTGGACCTGCTCCCACACACTAATCATGGCCACACCTGCAGATGCATTGCGCACATTATACTGTGTGGTGCACATGGCATCAGCGGACTGTACCCGCCATGGGCCAGGCCCTTACGGCCAACTCCAATGACCCTCGCGGTTGCGCCCTGCGTGTCCCACTATGGAGGTAAGCGTCCCGGGCCAGCTGGGAGCAGGCCATCGTCTGCAATTGAAGCTGGCAGACATGGTACACAAATTGCAGCAGCTTGGACCCACTGAAACTGCCCCAGGGGGCTATATGAGTGTGGGAGTGAGACCGGCATTACCACAGCTACCTGGGACTGCAGCCTGGCACCCCTCAACAACACCTGCTGCTGCCGCCTCTCCACCTACACGTCGATGACGCTGAGGACATGTCCAGGTCCACTCACCAGCGAGGAGCTGGAGATCCTGGATTCCGAGCTCCACGCACACTGTACATGGCTATTCCTTGAGAAAGTTGTGTGTGAGAGACAACTGCAGTGTGTGTGGGAGTGCATGTGGGGGACACACATGTCGTTGATCCGCAGCACTATGAGTCAGAGCCTGTGGGGTTCAAACATGCACTGCTCACCATGCCGACTGCAGGTGGCAGGGGTATGTGGGCTCTCGGGCGCTTTGACCTGTCTGTCCCTCCCGAGTGGTGGTACATGGCAACTTAATGTCAGACATCCAGTGACACAGACAATTGGCAATGCAGGTCTCAGTGCACTTGTTGCTCGTGTGAATGTCAGGCTGGGGCCATGCTGCCCTTCTCAGTCCTAGCAGGCCTGGCCTGCACATTGACTGCACAATGCCAGTAGGTGACAACACAGACTGCCAAGTGGGTTACATGTGTCTCCTGTTCAGGACACTCAGGATAAGCGCTAACTCAGCCCTGTCCATTGGTCACACCATGCCTCGTGATAGGGATGTGTGTGTGAGATAGTGGCACTGAATGTGACCACCGTTGCGGTGTGGGCCATGCACAGGGCGAGTACGTTGGTTGTTGCGCAGTCTTGGTCACAGTGGGTACACCCACACAGATGTGTTGCCTTGTGATCTTTTGCTAGGTCCGCCTGACAATGGACAGTGGATGTGGGCAGACTACACATTGGTCGATGTGCTGTCTATATGCATGTGCCTTCACACCAGGCACAGCTGCCCCTGCACATGTGACCCCTGCTGCCCTCAGTGATGGCTCTGTTGAGCTGATGCGCCATATGTGCGTGGGGCAGACAGCTATCCTCACTTCCGTCATTGCCCATGACATCACTTTGCCGCAGGTGACATGGATCATGGAGGGCCCACATGTACGCGTGGGTGGACTACACAAGACTGTCCAATGGTCATCACCCCCAGTCAGTGCTTCGGATGGGAAGAATGTGGTGCTGGTATTCATTTTAATGTGTCGAGTGGACGGGGCTAGGTGCGGGGCTACATGCAAGACATGGGAAGTTCATCGGCTTATCTACTAGTTGCAATACACACGAGACATGTCTTATCATGACCACATCAGGGTCATTCCTTAAACTAACTGGAAGTCAAACAGTCATATTTGACCCTGTCCTCATGGCCTCCCCTCGCTCACCCAAATATGCGTTTGCACCTGGGAAGCCAGCGCATGCACAAGCAGCTCCAAGCTCGCTCCAGAGAGGCCAAGGAGTGTATGTGTGGGTCCAGTTGAAGAAGTGGTCTGTCTCGCGGCATAATAAGTGGCGGGACGCCGTCCACCTGCGTGGTGCCCCGACTCGAGACCCGGGCAACATTGACAATGCATGACAGGCTCCGCAGTCCGGATACACCACCTAGTGGAGAGGTGTGGTGCAGCGGCCAGAGCAGCTGACTTCGGAGCACAGGGTTCACGGTTCGATCCCTGGCTCCGGCGGCAGCTCAGCTCAGCACCATGTGACTCTGGGCAATAGCTCACTTAATTTCCACTAAGGCCCCCAGCGCCTTGAGACCCGTAAGGGTGAGTAGCTGCGCTATATAAAAACGGACCTACATTTTTTTTACTTACTTACACCTGCAACACACAGAGGCTGTAGCTGCCCTAGCGGCCCAGGCCACGTCCAACTGGAGCTCATGGACCCACACATTCACTCTTTGGCCTCTCTGGGGCGAGCTTGGAGCTGCTCATGCACGCGCTGGCTTCTCTGTTGCAATGGCATGTGACGTGTGTGGGGATATAGGCTATGAGTGAGATGGTGCGAGCCACCTTCCGTGACGTCACTCCTGCTCGTGATGTGTGCGTCCCCCCACTACTTCCATTATACTTGTGCCATACTACATATTGAGGATGTGTTGCCTGCGTGATGTGACCAGGAGGAGCGCGCCATGACCTCTCACCCACCATGCTCCACTGCCATCCCGTGCCCTGGATTGCCTGTGCAGGTGGACAATGTTGGGGATGCACCTGGTCGACAGGGGATGTGAGTGCCTTGGCAAGGGCCTGGCGGACGAACAGCAGTATCCAGCATGTCCACAGAGGGTGGGCTGACGTCTACACCTGATGCAGCATTGATCGTGTGCCCGCCTGTTGTGCACACACGAGTTCACATTCATCCCCAGACAGGTGGTCTTTACAAATTCCCAGGAGAGCGGTAATGTACAGTTCCGGAATCCTCCCAACACAGCGTGTTTCAACATTGCATGTGCGCATCTACCCGTCTCACCCACCCACCTGAGCCATGCGTAACTCCCGCTTCACATGACACATGTGTGTCTTCCACAGTTGTGCTACTCTCTCAGGGGCGGACCTGCAACTGTCCCATGGTGCACACACACAGCACCGAGTCGTACTGGCATCCTGTTAGATTGGTAGGCACACTCACACACATTGCATCCGCAGCACTTCGTGTCACTACTCGGCACATGGAACTGGGCACTGTCCCTGGGGTTGATGAGTAATGGCGCCTGTCGATGTGAACTGTGACTGTATGCTGTTGCTCCTGTAGTCGGTTGTATCTGTGTAGTTGATGATTGGAGTTGTTGCAGTGTGTGGTTGGTTAAGTGGGGCAGATGCCGTGTATGTGACCTCAGCAATTGCAATGTCCGGTCTCACATTCTAATATGTTGTACACGTGGCAGGGACTTCCCTTCTCTCAGACCCTGCTACTTGTGAGTGTGATGTATCTGCTTTCCGGTGCAACGTATTGACTGCATGTGATTGGTGTTATTCCTGTGTTCATGTATCCGTGTGGGTGCAGTGGTGGATGTGTCGTGTCCACGCAGGGGTGTCTGGGGGGGGCCATGTACGGATTTTCCGCCCTTGCACTGTGTTCGGTGTTTGCGTGCCCTTGTTGTGTGTCTGCCTACCTGCGTCGCCGCGGCGCGTTGACTCCTAGGTGCTGCATCAGGTAGAGCATGGGGAGGGCCTGCAGTGCTGGATTCATGCTCGGGGGGGCCGCCTCATGTTTGCATGCATGCATTGCACAGGGTTTGAGTGTAGCCAAAGGTGGACTGGCAGCATGCGCGGAGTATGCGGGCATGTGTGAGCTTACTTGCTGTGTGGCCAGCAGTGTAGGTGTATGTTAGTCATGTGATGTGCATTGTGGCTGGGCACATGGCTTACTTTCAATGTGTGCATTTGGGAGGTGGTGGTGTGTGGTGTGCGTGGTGTGTGTTTGTGGTAGCGTTGGTGTGTATGTGTGTGTCGTGTCCATGTCGACTACACACATATGTCACCCCGGGACATGGTGGATGTTTGTAACCGTGTTGAGGTCTTTGAATTTGATGGGATGTGTGTGTTGTATGTTGCACAGTATGCGGTGTGTGGGTGTGTCCTTGCAGTTCCGGCTGACTCCTACTTGTTATGGTTCAGACGTTGTGTGTGTGCAGGGTGTGTGACTGTCAAGATTGTGTCTAGTCCAATTGTGCATGTCAGCATTTCAGCAGTTCCTACTCACTGTGCAGTGCTGCCCACCCACACTGATGTCGTGTGTGTGTTTTGTCAGGCATTGCTGTGGCATGCTTTAGCGTGGCTCCCACTTTTGGTTGCTGAGTGTGTGGTCAGACTGTGTGGGTCATTGTACACATGTGTAGGACTGTGCTTTGTAGTGAGCAGGCCGTCAGTGTTGTTGTGATGATCTTTCGTGCGACTTCAGAGTGTGAGAAGTCCTGCTCCACGAGCTGTGGTATTTCCCTGTGGCCACTGTTGTGGCTACTTATTTGCGTTGACATCCAATGACGGTGGACTACATGGTCATCTCACGGCTGCCGTGTACTTCACACACTCTCATCCTCTCTCATTCGTACTTGTGAAATGAATCAGCAGAGACACATATTTACTTCAAGCCATGTATTAGGACTTATGTCCTCTGTGATGCAGTATAGTGGACACTACTGGCAGCGAAATGCATGTGGAGGATATACTCAGCATGATTACACATAGCATAGGGTGTAGGGGTACATGTGATTAGTTGTTGCCTGTGGGATGTGGGCTTCAGAGTTACAACTGCTTAGCCGTTGCTGTGCTAATGTACATTTGCTAATTACTGAGGGGCTGCTGACTTTGACACAGACAGTATACATTTTGCCTACCAGACCGCTTGACATCATGGGCACAGTCCATCTCAGTTCCATGTTACAGGTTTGCTGCTATAGTTACTCATACACACGTGCGTGAGAGGTGACATCAGGGCATGGGCTTACGTGTATGCAACGGTGTCCCACTTGTTGTTGCAATGTGGTGGCTACTGGACATGTCACAGTCACTGGGGTCATGTTGTTGGTGGATGCACTTGTTGTCCATGCAAAGGTCCTGGCACGGAAGTTCAGAGGGAGGTGAGGTGACAGCTCTCACATACTACAGCCGAACGATTACTGTCCACTGACCGGTGCATATGTTCATGGGCGCAGGATCCATATTATGGCGTGGTTGTACGTGCAGTTCTGTCCATGTGGTTGCCATACAGAAATCCCATGCCTCTGCCTCCCCCTGTTCATGCAGAGTTACTGGATGTGATGAGGAACAGAGTGCATGTCCCGAAAATATCCGATGTCATGGCAGTGTAGTTGATGGTGTGGTGTCAGTTGCAGGTTGTATGGTATAGTTGTTGTACTGGTAACTGCCCAGTCCGTGCGGAAGCCAAGCATGGATACGGTGTAGGACATAATTGTTCAATTGGGGGTATTGCGTCGGGGGCCGACGAATTGACAGGTTGTCAGGTATGCGATACCTTCCAGCAGGGCTTCCATGGCATTGGTGGTAAACATGGATCCCATCCAATGTAGCGGATGGTGGCCTTCAAGGTGTTGGTCGTGAGTTGTCCCTTGTAGGAGCATGAGGGGACATGTTGGATGACATTCGATGTAACTGTGATCCATAATCCGTCGTGTGGAGGCACAGTGGTCCCATTGCAGTGTGGGTCCGATAGCAGCCACATACGCCATGCCCCCATAGGCTGAACAGACCCTGTCGTGGACGTCCAGGGGGTTGAATAGTTGTAGCAGGTCCGCCCTTGGACATTCCGGGTTGGAGAGATATAAATCCACAGGATAGTGGAAGGGACACCTCCGACAGTAGAAGACGGGAATGACGCAGCTGAACAATGCGATGCGGTAAGTTAGTCGGTAACTTACGTTCAGCAAGGCCAGAGTATCACATCCCAATATCTGTATCAGGTTATGTTTGTACAGCTTCATCTGTCCGGCGTAGTTGGGTAGGTGTGGTGGAAGTGCCATTTTGTTGCAGGGCGATGTGATGGCGTGCTCCGGCTGTCTGTGCAGTCTGCAGAGTGCAACCTCCGACGTTGCTGGGAATTCTATGATGGTCGTAGGGAGGCAGGGTTTGGGTTATAGTAGCTTGTGCGGAGGACACGGGCCCTCATCCCACATGCTTCTCTGAATGGTCAAGGTCAGTGGTGTCTGACTCCTTCCAGATAACTTGCATGTGAACCACATGGGGGAGTGTTATCATTTCTTTTTTCCGTTCGGAATGTTCTTTCGTGTTATGCGCTATCTGCCCTGTGGACGGTTCCCTCTGCATGCCTGTGTTGGGCTATTTTTGGGGATAATGACTGTATTGTCCTGCTTGAATGGTTGAGCTGTGGTTTCGGTGTGGGTATAGAAGGCCATTCAGTGCTATCTCCTCTCCCGTGTGTGTGCGGCAGGCTGTGTTTCCACTATACGTTGGGCCTTGTGTGTGGGTGTTATGATTGGGGCCACCTGTTGTCGGTCCCCGGCCTCTTTGGTGTTACGTATTGCATGTCTTGGTATTGGGTGCAGGGTGGTATCGGTGTTTCTGTGTGGTACTGGCGTACCTTTTGCCGACGGGGTCCATATTCTGCTGGGTGATGTTGCCGCCGCTGTGTGCTTCGCCATGTTTTGCACACAGGGGTGTGTCCTAATTTGGCGTGACATCACTGACATGTTCGGGTCACTTGTGTGACGTTGGTTGGCAACAGTGAATTGCTGGTTGGGGACATGACTGTGGCAGGACTGTGACGTGACATGTGCATTCAGGGTGGGGCTGGTGTGTGGTGTTTGTTGCGCCCTGTGTTGTTTGTGTGCGGCGCATACATGGCGCTGCCGTTGGCCTCTGCGTTGTGCGCATGTGTGGCTGCGTCATCGCCGCTGCGCTGCGGGGCCTTGACGGGGACGTTAGTTCCTGGTCCCGGGTAGTGTGTGCCCGGTTGTTGCGAGTTGTTACAATTTGCCAGGTGTGACATTTGTGGGTGCAGTGGTGGATGTGTCGTGTCCACGCAGGGGTGTCTGGGGGGGGGCCATGTACGGATTTTCCGCCCTTGCACTGTGTTCGGTGTTTGCGTGCCCTTGTTGTGTGTCTGCCTACCTGCGTCGCCGCGGCGCGTTGACTCCTAGGTGCTGCATCAGGTAGAGCATGGGGAGGGCCTGCAGTGCTGGATTCATGCTCGGGGGGGCCGCCTCTTCGGTGTCCGTGCTCGGCGGTCGGGTTTCCGCCTTGCTTTCACGTGTGGTGTCTCTTAGCCGGGGGAGCTGTTTGTTAGCGGCATCGTAATTTGTACGCCGGGCGGTACGTGGTTTCGTCGGGCGGTGTGTCTCCATTGGGCTGCGCCGCTACGTGAGCGGGCGCACTTTGATGGCGGGCGGCGTCGTAGGGTTGCGGGCGGTGTTTGGCTGACTTTTCACATCCTAATTGGGCGGGCGTGTGGGCTGTGGCGGGCGGACGGTAACTGGTGGTTTTTGCATCCGCCAGCACGGCGGTAGTGCTTCCGCCCGCCATCCTAATGGGCCCCTTACTGTATGTGTTTTTATATGTGAAGGAATATAAATGTATTTTATTATGTGAAGTGAAAATGAATTTGTCTTGTGTAAGTGATGTATAGTTTATAATTTTCTAGTAAAAAAACCAATGTGATTATTTATTGTTAATTAAAATGGTACATTTATCAAATTAATATATTTAAGTAAAATATTTAATAATAAGATATACATATAAAAATAAATTAGACTTTTTTTATTTTCAATTTTTTTTATTTTTGTATAAGTAGATAGAAAGAGAAACAAAAAATTATTTTATTCATACAATGGAATAGAAATTATTAAATATACATAAAATATGTCAATTTTTATTGAAGGAACATAAATTATTTTACATACATTTATTCGTTAATTGAATTTTTTAAGGGAAAAAAATGTTATGTCATTATTTTACAAGAATTGTAACATTGTAATATATGTATACAAATTATATAACCATTTTTGGCATATATATACAGAAAGTAAAGCATTGTATGTTTATTTATTATTTAATATTATAACATTATAATGTTGTAGTAAATATTGTTTATCATTTACAAATAATTAGCACTTTATTACATGCAAATATATTTTTAATTAATATTATTAGGATATAAAATATTAATAATATTAATTATTACATTGTTGTATTGAATGATTTTTTTTTTTTAAACAAGTAAGTTTTATTTAACAATTTTACATAATTAATATGTATTTTTATAATTAATATTATAAAAAAACATACAATTATAATAATAATACATATATTTTTATATTAATTATTATTATAACTTTACAAAGTATAATACATTATATAATAATTTTTAAATATACAGACAATTGTGTACAACATAAGAAAAATATATGTGAAATTTATACTTTGCTATAATGCTTTTTTTAACATTATTCCTTTTTAAAACTTTATTTAAGCAGCCATTTTAAGTTTACAGGGACTATTTTGTAACCGCGTACTGTTATTTTGGGTCATTGAGAATCGGAGAAGCTCGCGGTTGGAAGCTGCGTCGCGTCGAGCAAGGTAAGGGAAATTTTACTTATTTTTCTAAGTTAATACTTATGTTTTAGTGTAGTTAGGACCTATATATTGTATTTATAGTTAGGTTATTGCGTTTTTGGTGTGCTGTAGTTGTTAGTTATATTTTAGTGAGATGTCGTGAGTTACTGTTTGAGGCGTAGTGTAGACGGACGATAACATGAGTAAATATGTGTTGTTTTGTTGCTATAAATTCATTTTATTGTATTTAATCAATGTATTTGGGTGTATTTGTGTGGGTGGGTATGCTTTTAATCTTTTTTGCAGATTAATTTTAATCGACTTTACGTTGGAGACAGAGACGCGTTTTTTAATAAAAGAACTGTGTATTAGTTTGTTAAACTAATATTATTATCACAGTTTCTTTTATTGTTCGGTATTTCCTGGAGCGTTTTTTATATTTTTGTATCTTTTTAGGGTTTTTGAGGGTTTACGTAATTTGGATTTCGGAAGGATGGATTTGTATGGGACGTGTTGGATTTTTGCATGTTTTTTTTGGGCTTTTTTAAACTTTAACATGGATTAACACATAGATGGAAGGATTATTACTTTTTGGAATACATTTTCTACAGCTACATAAACCGTAAGTCTATTTTATTTTAATTAATTGGGTGGGAAATGTTTTTAAAATTAATTGTGTTTTATAGTATATTTTGATAATTATTATTTATTTGTAAATATATTTTTTTAATTTAAGAAAATATATATGACAAATAAGTAATATTTGTGAAAATATAATATTAATATATGTGTGTAAAGTTTTTGTTTTATGAACGAAAAAAAGTATAATATCTGTGGAACTTTTGTTTATAAAATGCTTTTGGCTATTAGGGATAGGTAATCTAGGCCTCTTGTAGATGGGTATAGGGCAACCTGACTTTGCAGTAGCTCAAACATTTTTTTAGTTTGTTTAGTTAATTTGGGACATATTTGAGTTACAGATTGTTCCATCCGTAATTCTTGATAGCTTTGTTCTTTTTGTATAGATTGTAGAAGTTTTTGTAGGGTAGGTTTACCTCTGCTTGTTGTTGCTTGGAAGGCATTATGCCATCCTTCAACACTATTATTTGTTTTAGCTTCTTTGTTTAAGGTACTTAGGTATACGTTCCACCAAGGAATGTGGAATTTAGGTTGCCTTCTATGCCCTGATCTATGCAATCTTCCCACCCAGGTGTCCTCAAAGTAGTCTAGTAGTGGGCTTATTTTGTCTTCGTTCCTTTTGTAATAGGGGCTTTCTATTAGAATATTGTAGTGCTCTGCTACATCGGTTACAGGTACATATGCTAGTGCTATTAGCTTTTTTATTTGGTAGGCGAAAGTACTGTCTGTAGCATATTGTACACTTAGGGGCCCATTACGATGTCGGACGGAAGCACTACCGCCGTGCTGGCGGATGCAAAAACCACAAGTTACCGTCCGCCCGCCGCGGCCCACACGCCCGCCCAATTAGGATGTGAAAAGTCAGACAAACACTGCCCGTAAGCCAGCGACACCGTCCGCCATCAAAGTGCGCCCGTTCACGTAGCGCCGCGGCCCAATGGAGACACACCGTCCGACGAAATCACATACCGCCCGGCGCACAAATTACGATGCCGCAAACAAACAGCTCCCCCGGCTAAGAGACACTGCACGAGATACCAAGGCGGAAACTCGACCGCTGAGTACGGACACCAAAGAGGCACCCCCCCCGAGCATGAATCCAGCACTGCAGGCCATCCCCATCCTCTACCTGATGCAGCACCTAGGAGTCAATGCACCGCGGAGACGCAGGTAGGCAGACACACAACAAGGGCACGCAAACGCCGCACACAGTGCAAGGGCGGAAAAACTGTACATGGCCCCCCCGACACCCCTGCGTGGACACGACACATCCACCACTGCACCCACAAATGTCACACCGGGCAAATTGAAACAACTCGTAACAACCGGGCACACACTACCTGGGACCAGGAACTAACGTCCCCGTCACGGCCCCCGCAGCGCAGCGGCGATGACGCAGCCACACATGCGCACAACGCAGAGCCCAACGACAGCGCCATGTATGCGCCGCACACAAACAACACAGGGCACAACAAACACCACACACCAGCCCCACCCTGAACGCACATGTCACGTGACAGTCCTGCCACAGTCATGTCCCCAACTGGCAATTCACAGTTGCCAACCTGACGTCACACAACTGACCCGAACATGTCAGTGATGTCACGCCAAATTAGGACACGCCCCTGTGTGCAAAACATGGCGAAGCACACAGCGGCGGCAACATCACCCAGCAGAATATGGACCCCGTCGGCAAAAGGTACGCCAGTACCACACAGAAACACCGATACCACCCTGCACCCAATACCAAGACATGTAATACGTAACATCAAAGATCCCGGGGACCGACAACAGGTGGCTCCAATTATAACACCCACACACAAGGCCCAACGTATAGCGGAAACGTAGCCTGCCGCCCACACACGGGAGAGGAGATAGCACTGAATGGCCTTCCATACCCACACCGAAAACACAGCTCAACTATTCAAGCAGGACAATACAGTCATTATCCCAAAAAAAAGCCCAACACAGGCATGCAGAGGGAACCGTCCACTGGGCAGATAGCGCATAACACGAAAGAACATTTCGATTGGAAAAAAGAAATAATACCACTCCCCCATGTGGTTCACATGCAAGTTATCTGGAAGGAGTCAGACACCACTGACCTTGACCATTCACAGAAGCATGTGGGATGAGGGCCCGTGTCCTCCGCACAAGCTACTATAACCCAAGTCCTGCCTCCCTATGACCATTACGGAATTCCCAGCTACGTCGGAGGTTGCACTCTGCAGACTGCACAGCCGGCTGGAGCACGCCATCACCTTGCCCTGCAGCAAAATGGCACTTGCACCACACCTACCCAACTACGCCGGACAGATGAATCTGTACAAACATAACCTGATACAGATATTGGGATGTGACAATCTGGCTTTGCTGAACGTAAGTTACCGACTAACTTACCGCATCGCATTGTTCAGCTGCGTCATCCCCGTCTTCTACTGTCGGAGGTGTCCCTTCCACTGTCCTGTGGATTTATGTCTCTCCAACCCGGCATGTCCAATGGCGGACCTGGTACAACTGTTCAACCCCTGGACGTCCACGACAGGATCTGTTCAGCCTATGGGGGCATGGCGTATGTGGCTGCAATCGGACCCACACTGCAATGGGACCACTGTGCCTCCACACGACGTATTCTGGATCACAGTTTCATCGAATGTCATCCAACATGTCCCATCAGGCTCCTACAAGGGACAACTTACGACCAACACCTTGACAGCCACCATCCGCTTCATTGGATGGCATCCATGTATACCACCAATGCCATGGAAGCCCTGCTGGAAGGTATCGCATACCTGACAACCTGTCAATTCGTCGGGCCCCGACTCCATACCCCCAATTGAACAATGATGTCCGACACCGTACCCATGCTTGGCTTTCGCACGGACTGGGCAGTCAGCTGTACAACAACTATACCATACAACCTGCAACTAACACCACACCATTAACTACACTGCCATGATATCGGATATATTCGGGACATGCACTCTGTTCCTCATCACATCCAGTAACTCTGCATGAACAGGGGGAGGCAGAGGCATGGCATTAGTGCATGGCAACCACATGGACAGAACTGCACGTACAACTATGCCATAATATGTATCCTGCGCCCATGAACATATGCACCGGTCAGTGGACAGTAATCGGTCGGCTGTAGTATGTGAGAGCTGTCACCTCACCTCCCTCAGAACTTCCGTGCCAGGACGTTTGCATGGACAACAAGTGCATCCCCCAACAACATGACCCCAGTGACTGTGT
This sequence comes from Calotriton arnoldi, assembly GCA_963921515.1. Taxonomy (NCBI): domain Eukaryota; kingdom Metazoa; phylum Chordata; class Amphibia; order Caudata; family Salamandridae; genus Calotriton; species Calotriton arnoldi. Next base: position 1,307,374 of record CAWUFW010000899.1, on the reverse strand, counting down.
CATGTCCAGTAGCCACCACATTGCAACAACAAGTGGGACGCCGTTGCATGCACGTAGGCCCATGCCCTGATGTCACCTCTCACGCACGTGTGTATGAGTAACTATAGCAGCAAACCTGTAACATGGAACTGAGATGTACTGTGCCCATGATGTCAAGCGGTCTGGTAGGCAAAATGTATACTGTCTGTGTCAAAGTCAGCAGCTCCACAGTAATTAGCAAATGTACATTAGCACAGCAACGGCTAAGCAGTTGTAACTCTGAAGCCCACATCCCACAGTCAACAACTAATCACATGTACCCCTACACCCTATGCTATGTGTAATCATGCTGAGTATATCCTCCACATGCATTTCGCTGCCAGTAGTGTCCACTATACTGCATCACAGAGGACATAAGTCCTAATACATGGCTTGAAGTAAATATGTGTCTCTGCTGAATCATTTCACAAGTACGAATGAGAGAGGATGAGAGTGTGTGAAGTACATGGCAGTCGTGAGATGACCATGTAGTCCACTGTCATTGGATGTCAACGCTAATGAGTAGCCGCAACAGTGGCCACAGGGAAATACCACAGCTCGTGGAGCAGGACTTCTCACACTCTGAAGTTGCCCGAAAGATCATCACATCAACACAGACGGCCTGCTCACTACAAAGCACAGTCCTACACATGTCTACAATGACCCACACAGTCTGACCACACACTCAGCAACCAAAAGTGGGAGCCACGCTAAAGCATGCCACAGAAATGCCTGACAAAACACACACACGACATCAGTGTGGGTGGGCAGCACTGCACAGTGAGTAAGAACTGCTGAAATGCTGACATGCACAATTGGACTAGACACAATCTTGACAGTCACACACCCTGCACACACACAACGTCTGAACCATAACAAGTAGGAGTCAGCCTGAACTGCAAGGACACACCCACACTCTGCATACTGTGCAACATACAACACACACATCTCATCATATTCAAAGACCTCAACACGGTTGCAAACATCCACCATGTCCAGGGGTGACATATGTGTGCAGTCGACATGGACACGACACACACATACACACCAACGCTACCACAATCACACACCACACACCACCATCTCCCAAATGCACACATTGAAAGTAAGCCATGTGCCCAGCCACAATGCACATCACGTGACTAACATACACCTACACTGATGGCCACACAGCAAGTAAGCTCACACATGCCCGCATACTCCACGCATGCTGCCAGTCCACCTGTGGCTACACTCAAACCCTGTGCAATGCATGCACGCAAACATGACACGGATACATGAACATAGGAATAACACCAATCACATGCAGTCAATACGTTGCACCGGAAAGCAGATACATCACACTCACAAGTAGCAGGGTCTGAGAGAAGTGAAGTCCCTGCCACGTGTCCAACACATTAGGATGTGAGACCGGACATTGCAATTGCTGAGGTCACATACACGGCATCTGCCCCACTTAACCAACCACACACTGCAACAACTCCAATCATCAACTACACAGATACAACCGACTACAGGAGCAACAGCATACAGTCACAGTTCACATCGACAGGCGCCATTACTCATCAACCCCAGGGACAGTGCCCAGTTCCATGTGCCGAGTAGTGACACGAAGTGCTGCGGATGCAATGTGTGTCAGTGTGCCCTGCCATGGCCAGCCAACACCGCCATGGCAGTCACAATATCCATCACAGCCACCACTGTCTCAGAAGGAGATGTGTCAGTGTGCCTACCAATCTAACGAGTACGACTCGGTGCTGTGTGTGTGCGCTACGGGACAGTCGCAGGACCGCCCCTGAGAGAGTAGCACAACTGTGGAAGACACACATGTGTCATGTGAAGCTGGAGTTACGCTTGGCTCAGGTGGGTGGGTGTGACGGGTAGGTGCGCACATGCAATGTTGAAACACGCTGTGTTGGGAGGATTCCGGAGCAGTACATTACCGCACTCCTGGGAATTTGTACAGACCACCTGTCTGGGGATGAATGTGAACTCGTGTGTGCACAACAGGCGGGCACACGATCAATGCTGCATCAGGTGTAGACGTCAGCCCACCCTCTGTGGACATGCTGGATACTGCTGTGCGTCCGCCAGGCCCTTGCCAAGGCACTCACATCCCCTGTCGACCAGGTGTACCCCCAACGTTGTCCACCTGCACAGGCCATCCAGGGCACGGGATGGCAGTGGAGCATGGTGGGTGAGAGGTCATGGCGCGCTCCTCCTGGTCACATCACGCAGGCAACACATCCTCAACATGTAGTATGGCACAAGTCAAATGGAAGTAGTGGGGGGACGCACACATCATGGGCAGGAGTGACGTCACGGAAGGTGGCTCGCACCATCTCACTCATTGCCTAATTTCCCACACACGTTACATGCCATTGCAACAGAGAAGCCAGCGCGTGCACAAGCAGCTCCAAGCTCGCCCCAGAGAGGCCAAAGAGTGAATGTGTGGGTCCATGAGCTCCAGTTGTACGCGGCCTGGGCCGCTAGGGCAGCCACAGCCACAGCCTCTGTGTGTTGCAGGTGGTGTATCCGGACTGCGGAGCCTGTCATGCATTGTCAATGTTGCCCGGGTCTGGAGTCGGGGCACCATGCAGGTGGACGCCACTTATCATACCGCGAGACAGACCACTTGTTCAACTGGACCCACACATACACTCCTTGGCCTCTCTGGGGCGAGCTTGGAGCTGCTTGTGCATGCTGGCTTCTCAGGTGCAAACGCATATTTGGGTGAGCGAGGGGAGGCCATGAGGACAGGGTAAAATATGACTGTTTGACTTCCAGTTAGTTTAAGGAATGACCCTGATGTGGTCATAAAAAGACGTGTCTCGTGTGTATTGCAAATAGTAGCCCCGCACCTAGCCCCGCCCGCTCGACACATAAAAATGAGTACCAGCACCACATCCTTCCCATTCGAAGCACTGACTGGGTGTGACAACCATCGGACAGTCTTGTGTAGCCCACCCACGCGTACATGTGGGCCCTCCATGATCCATGTCACCTGCGGCAAAGTGATGTCATGGGCAATGACGGAAGTGAGGAGAGCTGTCTGCCCCACGCACAGATGGCGCATCAGCTCAACAGACCCAGCACTGAGGGCAGCAGGGGTCACATGTGCAGGGGCAGCTGTGCCTTGTGTGAAGGCACATGCATATAGATAGCACATCGACCAATGTGTAGTCTGCCCACATCTACTGTCCATTGTCAGGCGGACCTAGCAAAAGATCACAAGGCAACACATCTGTGTGGGTGTACCCACTGTGACCAACACTGCGCAACAATCAACGTACTCGCCCTGTGCATGGCCCACCCCGCAACGGAGGTCACATTCAGTGCCACTATCTCACACACACATCCCTATCACGAGACATGGGGTGTCCAATCGACAGGGCTGAGTTGGCGCTTATCCGGAGGGTCCTGGACAGGAGACACATGTAACCCACTAGGCAGTCTGTGTTGTCACCTACTGGCATTGTGCAGTCAATGTGCAGGCCAGGCCTGCTGGGACTGAGAAGGGCAGCATGGCCCCAGCCTGACATTCACACGAGCAACAAGTGCACTGAGACCTGCATTGCCAATTGGCTGTGTCACTGGATGTCTGACATGAAGTTGCCATGTACCACCACTCGGGAGGGACAGACATGTCAAAGCGCCCGAGAGCTCAAATACCCCTGCCACCTGCAGTCAGCATGGTGAGCAGTGCATGTCTGAACCCCACAGGCTCTGACTCATAGTGCTGCGGATCAATGACATGTGTGTCCCCCATATGCACTCCCACACACACTGCAGTTGTCTCTCACACACAACTTTCGCAAGGAATAGCCATGTGCAGTGCGCATGGAGCTCGGAATCCAGGATCTCCAGCTCCTCGCTGGTGAGTGGACCTGGACATATCCTCAGCGTCATCGACGTGAAGGTGGACAGGTGGCAGCAGCAGTTGTTGTTGAGGGATGCCAGGCTGCAGTCCCAGGTAGCTGTGGTGATGCCGGTCTCACTCCCACACTCATATAGCCCCCTGGGGCAGTTTCAGTGGGTCCAAGCTGCTGCAATTTGTGTACCATGTCTGCCAGCTTCAATTGCAGACGATGGCCTGCTCCCAGCTGACCCGGGACGCTTACCTCCACAGTGGAACACGCAGGGTGCAACCGCGAGGGTCATTGGAGTTGGCCGTAAGGGCCTGGCCCATGGCGGGTACAGTCCGCTGATGCCATGTGCACCACACAGTATAATGTGTGCAATGCATCTGCAGGTGTGGACATGATTTGTGTGTGGGAGCAGGTCCACAATGGACAGGGCCACAACATGCTGTGTGCATAGGCAGGGATGGCCAGTGCCCAGCCTCCACATGTCTGTTGGCATGTCATCATGTACACATTGGCATGGGAGCATGGGATATGTATTTGCACACACATGCCATCTTTCACTATGTACATCTGCCACTTGGCACGTGCAACGTTACGTGTCACTTGTGATGTGTATTTGCAATCACACAGCTGTGTTGTCATGGAGCTGTCTATGTGTACACCTGTCAATGTTTCTGGAGGTGTGATCCGTACAGTGCTGTACATAGGGTGAAGTAGGGACATCAATGACTATCTCATATCCCCTCGTGCAACAGGTCCCACTTGTTTTTGCCGCCCAGCCTGTGTCCATAGCGTTGTTGGTTTGTGCCATACTCACCCAGCCTCGGAAGCTGTGTCAGGCACAGCAGCTAGTTATGTTGCCGTGGTGTTGCCGCTTGCCAAATATGCAGTCTGATACCATCAGCATGCCTTACAAGTTATTAAGGCCTAAATCCCCATGTGCATGCTCATAACAATGGAGGTTGTCACTGCTCATTGCTATTGGTAAGAGGACCTGTGTAAGTGTTTTGTGGCTGTGCTGTCCCTACTTGTCAGCTGTTCTGTGATTCAATTGCTTGGTCAGTCATTTTTGTATTGTGTATGTGGAAATGCCCTGTGGCGTGTTGCTTTGACATGTGTCCACTTCCATCTTTCCTAGGAGGAGACCAAACATACATCGCCCCTACCAATTGCTGGCAGACATGGAGGATGTGGAGGTAATCCGGAAATTCCGTCTGGACCGACCCACCCTGCATCGCCTATGTGCCTTGTTGGAACCCCACCTCCGTCCTCGCAGGGTGTATCCAACTGCATTTACCCCCACGGCTAAGGTGATGGCTGCACTGCATTTCTTCGCCACGGGGTCATTCCAACACACAGTGGGCAGTGGAGGTGGGATGTCCCAGCCCATGTTCAGCACGGTGCTACGGGATGTACTGTCAGCTATGATGCTGTACAGGAACAGGTACATCCGATTCCCCAGGGCTCGTGATTTTGCGGCGGTGAAGGGTGCTTTCTATGCCCTTGGACGGATCCCCCACGTTGTTGGTGCAATTGATTGCACCCATGTTGGCCTTGTTGCACCACAGGCCACGGAGCACATCTACCGCAACCGGAAGCACACACACTCCCTGAATGTGCAAGTAGTGTGCCTTGCGGACATGGTCATTTCACACGTGTGTGCGAAGTTTCCAGGATCGGCCCATGACTCGCACATCATGTGCAACAGCATCCTACCACGTCTGATTACCAATCTGCAACCGGACCGTGCTTGGATTGTTGGTGAGTATGTGGACTCGTGTAGCGTGCTGGGTGTGCGATGCCGTCTTGTGTCCAGTTGGAATTGCAACGATTCTCTGTGCCCCTCACACCCAGGTGACTCTGCATACCCGAATGGGCCCTGGCTGCTCAGCCCATTACGACATCCTCGGACCCCAGCTGATGACCGCTACAATGAGGCACATGGGAGGACCAGACGTGTGGTGGAGCGGACCTTTGGCCTCCTCAAGTCCAGGTTCAGATGCCTGGACCGCACCGGGGGCGCATTGGCGTACTCCCCACAGAAGGTGTGCCAGATAGTAGTGGCTTGCTGCATGCTGCACAATCTTGCTATTCGCAAGCAGATCCCCCTAATAGTGGATGACGGTGATCAGCCAGGGCCCCAGCCTGCAGACCAGGACGGGTCCACTGAAGAGGACAGTGGAGAGGAGGAAGCTGTGAATGTGCGTCAGCAGCTCATCGCCCGCTACTTCACTTGACGGTGAGTGACCATGTACGACGGCTGATGTAGCTGTAGTTGTGCAGGTGCATGTGTGCTCTGTCACGGGGGCCTTTTGTTCACTGAGTGCTGTGTGTCAATGGTCCATGTCCAGGTTAGTATGCCACTGACAGTGGCTGTAGCATTGTGCCCTGTTGCTCTGTGAGATGTGTGTACATTGCTTGTAGTTGGTGACAAGTACTGTGTGATGAGTGTGTGACACACTCATTGAATGTACTCTTGTTCTGTTTTCCACCCCTAGGTCCCTACAGCCTCTCCTGTCCCATCGACATACCACACAGCAGATGCATTTCTGCTCATGGTGGCCGTTGCACATCGTTGAATAAACACAGGGCACAGACAGCAGATTGGGATCAAGGTGTATTTATTTTCAGCGGTGACATGTGATTGTGTGCAAGGTGATGACAAAAGTGGTGCGTGCAGTGACAATGAGTTGACGGTCATGGCTGCGTGATGCTCAAGGTGTACCCATTTGGTTCTATGTCCACAGTCCAACATACACATGCCATCCAGATGGCAGTGTGGGGTAGGATCATATTACAAGTCAAAGCAGTAGGTGGTCAAGGTGGCTGGCTGCCTCACTGGCGTTTGGTGCGTGCGAAGTCCTCTCTGGACACCTGTTTCCTCTTCGGACGGCCCCTTCCACGTTTGGAAGGGGGGGTGTGTTGGTGTGCTGCTGGTGGTGGCTGAGGAGTGCTCACTCGCTGTGGACGCAGGGGAACGCGATGCTGCACGACCCTGCGCCACAGCAGGTGGTGGCGGAGGTGGTGTTGCTGGCCTTGCCTGTGCCCTCACCACCACCACCAGCTGGCCCATGAGGTCCACGAGTTGGTCCATACGGGTAACGAATTGGCCCATATGGGCGTCCATGGACCTCAACACCCCAAGGACCTCCCGCGTGTCGGTAGCCGACCTGGCCCATTCTCCTTGGGCCTCTTCATAGGCCCCAAGGACTCTGTCGAGTTGCGGCAGGGCTTGGCTCCCAGGCACAGATGGCGTTGGCCTGACCCTGCTCCTCCTACCAGTACTGCTGCCACCGACCTGCCCACTAGCCACATTACTCACCACGGTCCTCGGTCTGGCTCCCAGGGTGGACCCCGACGGCCGGGCCACCCCTTGCGCCGGGGCTGTGGCCAGGGATGACGTGGTGGTGGTGGTTGCGGCAGTGGTGGTGGTTGCGGCGGTGGTGGTGGCCGCAACGACCGTGGCAGCAGGGGTCTGTGACTGTTCATCAGCCCTGGGTGATGGGTTGGTGGGTAGGAGGGGCCCTGGGGAGCGGTTGTCCCTGCCACTCCAGATGGGCCTGCTGGGTGGTCCTCGTTCGAAGAGGTGTCCAGCTCCTCTACATCCGTGAGTCCGGGACGGGGGCTTGCGGACTGGCTGTGCTGGCTGCTGTCTCCCTCTCCAGCATCCAGCAGTTCGGCACCTGTGGGGAGAATGAGATAGGTTATTGTGTTGCACCTAGCAAAGTATGTATTGGTTGTCTGACATTCACAGTTCGTGCACTGTCATCCACAGGTTTCCCAGAGGCGTGTGTGTGGATGTACGATGTGTGTATGCGTGGGCAAGGCAATGGAACTGTGTGATGTGAACATGTGGCATGGGACGGATTAGCAATGCCGATGGGGGTGTGTTGCTATACTCCTACATTTTGTGGCTTGGGTGTATGCAGGCTCCAGACCCATCGACGATATTGAGGTGAAATATGGTTTTGGTGTTCAAATGGAACGCTTAGAAACGCAGATGGCAAAAGGGGGTACAGCCCCCTCAACGCTTTTGGGTTGAAATATGGTTTTGGGGTTCAAATGGAACGCTTAGAAACGAAGATGGCAAAAGGGGTACAGCCCCTCAACGCTTTGGGTTGAAATATGGTTTTGGGGTTCAAATGGAACGCTTAGAAACGCAGATGGCAAAAGGGGTACAGCCCCTCAACGCTTTTGGGTTGAAATATGGTTTTGGGGTTCAAATGGAATGCTTAGAAACGCAGATGGCAAAGGAGGTACAGCCCCTCAACGCTTTTGAGGTGAAATATGGTTTTGGGGTACATACTGTGAGTTATGGGTGCAGAACATGACATGTGTTCTGGCAACATGACAGTGCATAGACAAAGGTGTGTGTCTGTGTAACATACCCGGCATATCTGCTGACTGTTATCATTTATGGACATTACATTGGACGCATTGTTGTGAGTGCGTGATTGTTGTGTGCCACATGACGTATTGCAGATGGGCCAAATCCTTGGTGTGCGTGCTGCCCTCGGACATGTGCATCAATGCAGTGCTCCTGGGGTGTTGACTATATTATGTATGTTGTTAATCACAGTGTGACGTGCGCTTCAGTCACTGCAGGCACATTATTTGTCATGGGCAGGTATCTTTGCATAACTACTGTATGAGGGCCAGCTGTTCGGATGACATACCTTTCATGTCACTGGGGCTGACAGATGAGATGGATGATATGTTGAATGTGCATTGTGTGCCTGTGTGTTTCATGGGTCCAGTGGTGTTTATGTGCAATATTGTGGTTCCACGCTGTTACTTCTAGTAAGGTTTGTCTTACATGGGCGTTGTTGTACGATGTGTGGGTAACAGGCAGTGAGGACTACATGGACAAGACTTCGATGGTGTTGCTGATGTGTGTGATGGGTGGCACAGTGCCTGCCATGTGGGTCTGTACTCCAGTGGGACTTGTGCATGCAGACGTGGCTCCTTAGGTGTTGCTGTATCTGTGATGGGTCAGGCGGGGTGTGACTCAGTAATACATGTCCGTGTGCACATTGGTCACATGATTGTGACAGGGAGCAGTGCTGCGTGTTCCTCTGCTACGTGACATGTCCCATGTGTTAGTCGTAATACAGTTCTCATGCCTCCAGACACCCCGCCCTGTACAGTTTTCCACCTACAGGTTGTTTTTGAGTGCGCAATGCAATGGATGCCACATGGTCATAGGAGGGAGGGGTGCTCCATGTTGCTGGTCTGTGGGAGTGGGGGCGGTGTTGTGAGTTGTGGTGATGGCTTGACACCCACAGAAGCCCCTGCATGTAGGGTGAGATGTGTACCTGTCGGCTGCAGGTGTGCACTGCAGTGGCTGACACATGGGTGTGGGGAGTGCTCCACCTTGCTGCGCTGTGGGACTGGGGGCCTGGTGGGTGTTGTACTTCAGCTGTCCCCCCTCCCACCCACTGACTTTGTGTTCCGGCTACTTACCTGTTACTTGTCGGTTAGTGCAGCTATGGCTGACACATGGGTGTGGGGTGTGCTCCACCTTGCTGCGCTGTGGGACTATGAGCCTGGTGTGTGTTGTACTTCAGCTGTCCCCCCTCCCACCCACTGACTTTGTGTTCCGGCTACTTACCTGTTACTTGTCGGTTAGTGCAGCTATGGCTGACACATGGGTGTGGGGTGTGCTCCACCTTGCTGTGCTGTGGGACTATGAGCCTGGTGTGTGTTGTACTTCAGCTGTCCCCCCTCCCACCCACTGACTTTGTGTTCCGGCTACTTACCTGTTACTTGTCGGTTACTGCAGCTATGGCTGACACATGGGTGTGGGTGTGGGGAGTGCTCCTTCTGGCACTTCTGGAGTACAAGGGGACCAGGTGGGAGTTGCGGTGCTGGCTGACTGTACACATGCCTCCATGGTTTTGTTAGTTGTTAGGTTTGGGCTGAGTGTGTGGTAGTGTCTGTTGCATGTGTGAGTGATGTCTTGTGTATTGTGTACTGGACATGGGGGTGTTTGTCCCTCGGAGCTATGGCATAGTGGTAGTGCATGTGAGTACATAGCGGTGTGCTGGTATACATTTGTTTGTACTTACCAGCCTCCACTCCCCCTGGTATTCCGGTGAGACTCTCCGGATGTATGATGCCTCGCACCTTCTCCTCCCACGCCTTGAAGGTCTTGAAAAGCGCGGGATTACCTCCGCCAGTCCTGTCAGCCAGCTGCCGATTCTTGGCCTCCTTCTTCTTGACCTCCCTTTTCATATCGTGCCACCTCTTGGTGATTTCGCCTCGGTTGCGTGGCACGTTCCCTACTGCATTGACCTGGTCTACGATCCTGCTCCACATCCGATTTCTGGTGGCTACTGGTGTCTGTTGGACCTGGTTGCCAAAGATTTGTGGGTGCACCTTGATGATCTCGTCGACCATGACCGTCAGCTCAGTTGAAGTGAACTTTGGCATTCTGTGTGGTGCCATGGTGTGTGGTTTGGTGTTTGTGGTGCTGGTGCGGTGTGTGTGTGTGGTGTGTGATGTGCAGGTCGTTTGTGGTGCCGGTGTTTGGTGGTGGTGGTGGTGGTGGTGGTGCTGGTGGTGGGGGTGGTGGGTGTGATGGGTGCGTATCTGTGGTGTGCTGCTGTCCTTGCTGTGTCGCTGTGCTCTCTCCTCTCTTCTTGGCTTTGTAGTGTTGCAAGGGATTGTGGTCTGTGAAGGGGCTGCTTTTGTACTTACCTATGTGGGTGTGTCATGATGGTCTGTTGTTTTCAGGTGTGTTGTGGCTGGTGTTCTGGGATTTGTAGTTTATTTGTTTGTCCAGGGGGGGGGTGTTTTCGGGATGTGTACTGTGTTTGTGTATTTGTGTGTGGGTTGCTGTGTGGACTTGTTGGCCATGTTGTGTGTGTTTGTTTGGGTCCGCGGATGATTTCTGTGCAGGGACGTGGCCGCCAGGGCTTCCGCTGTGTCCATTTTCATCACTGTTGTTTACGCTGGCGGGCGGTGTATTTGTGGATTTTCCGCGCTCATGGCGGTGCGATCCTAATTTCACGGGCGGTGTCTCGGTCGTCAGGGCGGGCGGTTTTGGGTTGTCGTGCGTAATTGTGTCCGTGGCGGACGGATGGACTTCGACTCGGACATGGGCGGGCGGTATTTTTTGTGTTTTTTCCGCCGCCGGCGGTTTTCGAGTCGCGGCATCGTGATTGCTCGGTCGGTATTCAGACGGTGTAGGCGGGCGTATTTTTACCGCTATGGTGGATGGCGGATTTTATTCTGCCCGGTATCGTAATGGACACCTTAGGGTTGATTTTTGTAGATGTCTCCAGAGATTCTGATTAAAATGATAATAGCAACCCTGAATTGCTGTGTGTGGATAATTTTTTAGTATAGCATTTATCATGGCTATTTCAAAGTCAATAATTATTTTTGAAGGAAAATAATTATTGCTTTCTTCTTTTATTTTAGTGAGTATATCCATGTAGGTAGTTTGCTGTTTATTTGGTAATAGTGCGTAGATGAATGGAATATTTGAATGTTGGTATAATCCATGTACTGTGTACAGCTGGTAAAATGGTTTTGGACAAACTTTGAAAGTTCCATCCATCATCCAGGTGTCACATTGCTGTAATTTAAGTAAATTGTTTGCAGTAGCAAACATAATTATTCTTTTATCTGGGCATTTGTTATCAAAAAATATAAATGGTTCTTTACTGTGAGTTATGCTTAATTCTGGTGGAATAACTACTTCTGCAAATGTTTTAGGGGCAGGTATAGTAGTTGTAGTAGCTTTTTTGTCTGGCAATTGTTCTTTTTAAAGAAGCTATGGACGGTAATTGTCCTGATGCATGTTGAGGTACTTTTAATAGTTGCTCTTTTAGTATTTGGGTAGTTGGTTTGTCAGTACTAGTGCTTGCTTCTTTTATACTTTCAAGAGCATCTCTAACCTCAATCTCTGTTATGTTTGGGGGTGATTATGTTCTTTTACAGAAACAACAGTAGTTTCATGAGTAGTAGCTCTTCCATAGCATTTGTTAGAGTAGTATTTGCTACACTTCCAAAATACTTTAAGGCCAATTTGTTTCTCCTGTGTATACACATACCCCATATAACATAATAGCATTTTATTTTTTTGTGACATTACAAATTCTGCACCTTCAGTCATGTTGTTTTGTTTTATGCTAGGGAAAATTCAAAAAGAAAATATTTTAATATAATAAATACAACATGTTTATTAAATACTGTTACATCTCAGTGAATATACTTACAATGTTTAGTTTGATGTAAATGAAATTGGTTAGGAAATGATTTCAAGCTTTCTTTTCTATTTTCTTGATGTAATTTCTGTTGAGAAGAGAAAAAAACATATTAATAATTTGATTATATTGTTTGTAGATGATAGGGATTTTAGGGGAAAAGGGTTATTTGGGTGGGTATTTAACGTTGTTTAATAATGGAAAATGATATACTTACTTTTTAGTTGTATTTATTTTGTTAGTAGTTGTAGAATTATTTTGGAAGCTTTTGCTGTTGGCTGTAGAGGAGATAGATAAAAAGAAAATATATATTAGTGAAAAACGTTTGGAAAATATTTTTAGGTCGGTTTGGCAAAAATAGAATATACTTACATTTATTGTTGTTTTATTGGTGAGTATTTTGGAAATAATTTTCTGGCTTTGTAGGATATCTGTAGAGGTGATATAAAAGTAAGGAATGAAAGAATAGTCAATTAGGTTTCAGAAATAATTTTTGTTGCAGGTTAGTAGTATTGTTATATTTTAAAAACAGTTTTACTTACTTAGTGCAGTTTTAAATCTCTATTTTAGTAATGAAAGTTTTCTTTCAGGAAACAGTTGGGCACAGTTTCACCTTCTTCTTTATTGTAGTTTTTAAGTGTAAAAGAGATGTATGTCTTTGATGTTTATATAGTGTTTATTTAATTGGTTGCTTTATGTTATTGGTGTATTTTGAAATGTAAGCATTTTATTGGTTGAAGTTAATTGTTTTTATTCTTTTGGCACTTTCTTTCCATATAAGGGAAACGCTAATTAAGAAACTGTTAGTAGAAAGTAAATATTTTATCTTTTTACTTTTTTAAATAATGTAAATGTTGTTTTTAATGTGAAATAATGCAAGCATTATATATTTTACAGTTTATATTTTATTATTGTAATTGTTTGTTTAGCCAAAATATTTTGTTTTATATATTGATGTGTTTGCAAATTATTTTATTATGTTGTTTAAGTATTTTATATTGTTTTATAATGTGAATTTATATTTGGTGCTAAAGATATATTTAATTGAGCAGTTTTTCTATAGTCGATATTTGTAAAAAGTCGATATTATTGATGTCTATATTTTGGTATTCGATATTTTTGTTATGTTGTATGTTATAAAAATTTAAACGATATTTAATGTAACGATATTTAGCATTTCGATATTGTGGTGAACGATATTTTTTATATACGATATTGTGTACTCGATATTTTTGTATTTTTTATAAATAAGTATTGGTAGTAGATATTATTGTAGTCGATATTCTGACGCCGATATTTTGTATATTCGATATTTTTGTTGTCGATATTATGTCAGTGATCCATTTACATCATGGTTAAGTCACTATTTAATTATATAAGCTCCCTATTGGGCAGTTATGCATAGTCAGGTTATGCACACAGATGCTATTTCAGAGTAACAGCCATTTAGATAGGAAAATAACACAGGGCGTGGTAGGAAGTTAAGGAAAAAGAGGTGCCAGAGAGTCAAAATTAGCAGTAGGAGCACCAGAGGAATACAGATCTAACAGATATGAACGCGCTTGCAAGATGGGCGGCATTCGGAGTACGCAATTTAATTAGGTTGGAGATGATGACATACTCTGCCACCGATTGGTCGTAAATGATCCTGGGGAATCAGACTAGGAAGGTTTTGCTGTGGAGGAGGGGATCGTGGCTTGGCTCGACTTCTGGCTTCCCAAACCACGGGGCCAAGGTGAACCAGGTCCACGAGCCCGCAGAGGCTGCTGAACTTGCGGGTCCCGCTGGCCGGAATAAGGTTGGCGTGGCTGGTAGCCCCTTCCGTAGCCACGAAAGGAGCTAAAAGCAGATGCTGCCCAGGGAGTTGGGGTGAGGCCCAAGGACTTGGCCGTAGCTTGTGAGTACTTAAAGAGTTCAAGGGCGGCATCTGCTTTGTCTCTGAAGAGACGGGAGCCATAAAAGGGCATGTCTATTTTGGTATATGGTGTACACTTATGTAAGTGGGTATCCTGCACCAATCCAGACAACCCTTATGGTTGCTGTGTAGAGCAGCTTAGTCCAGAAGGAGTGTAAAGCAGATTGTTTTACCAGAAAGTAATCTTATTGATATAGATTAAGTGAAAAAGAACCACACAGTGTATTTATAAAATTATGTATTTATTATATAACACTCACTAACACATACAGGTATCTCCTAGCCGGAGATACACACAATGTACACAATACTTTTCAATAGAAACAGGTAAGTAGCACGTAATACACAGTGGTCACTAGGGGGGGACCAAACCATGTATTAAAATAGGGGTATGCGAACCACGACTCAAGTCAAGACTATACCCAGAAGACGTAGAAGTGCCGGGGACCCAAGGAACCACCCAAGGTAAGTAACCAGGAGCCCCACGGAAGACGTGTGCAGAGTGGGAACACGACAGCGAGATCAATGCAAGCCAATGGGTAAGTCGTGGTTGTAGTTTTAAAGAAGAAGGATCCTTCCCAGTGGACCCTGAAGAAATCCTGTGGAAGACAGAAGGTTGGAGAGCCACCCCACCCGTGGATACCTTAGAAACCAGGATACCTGCCCCAGGGGAGCCGGGTGCATAGGTGTGAAGTGGCGCCGGAAACCGCAGTCGAACCCAATGGAGGACTTCAGAAAGATGCCGCTGCTGAAGAAGGAGAAAGTGTCCGGTGGATTCAAGCCAAGAGGTATCTGAAAGCAGAGAGGACAGAGTCTATGCCACTTGGAAGTGACCAGGAGGCATGGAAAACGAATGCCCAACAATCTTGGGTGCTGCAGGAGAGTTGACGGTGACCTTGGAGCTGCAGTTGTGAGGACCTGGCGATGCTGTGGAAGACCAGGAGCCATTCATGAGCTGTCCCACGTCGGATGTTGAGAGTTGAGGTGTCGGTGTCCGTCGGGAGCACCAACAAGCCTTGGTAACAGCAAACAACATGGAAAGCAAAGAAGGTGCAGTATCAGGACCAGCAAGGTCCAGGTGACTCACCACAAGCAGAGAAGTCAGGGCAGGGCCCAAGCAATCAGAGGAGCCCAAAGAATATGAAGATGACCCTCAAGAGGACCCACTGGCCGGAGGCACTCGAGTCGCGAGAGGACCTTGAGCAGCTCACCAAAGTAACAGGCCCACGATGCAAGTGTTGCAGTGAGGACAAAGATCTTGGTCACTAGAGATGATTGAGGTTGGGGCTACCTGGAGCCTGAAGATCTTGGTGGAAGGAAGCCAACAAGCCTTTGCAACTGCAAGTCAACGCGGTGCACTGGGGTTCGGTTCCTGCGGCTCCGACGAGGGATACTGGCCTCAAACCTGGGAAGAGAACAGGTCAGGCCTCAAGGGATGTGAAGAACCAACACCTGTGTTGCTGAGCCTTTGGGAGTTGGTGGGAGCTCAGGATCAGCAGACCAGTCAGAGTAGTTGCGGTGCCTGTGGATGCAGGGAAGTGACTCCTTCACTTCAAGGGAGATTTCTTCAGGTGTCTTGGATGCCCACAGGCCTTGGAAAGTTCCCGTATGGTGCACAGGCACGGACGTTGCAGCAGACGAGCAGGGCGAGGAGATCAGGAGCAGCAAGAGTCCTCCCGGTTGCAGCCTTGATGCCCAGAGCGAAGTCCCGCAAAGTCCAGAGTGCCCAGTCCGTTGAAGAAGTAGTGACTCAAATGAATCTTGTCCCACGACGAATCTAGGGACCCACCCACAGGTAAGCCCTTAAATACCCTAAGGAAAGGGTTGGGACGATTCAGGGGTCCCTCCCAAAGGAGGGGCTGGACAAGGGGGAGGATACTCCCCTGTCCTTTGTCCAGTTTCGCGCCAGAGCAGGAGACAACAGCTCCCTGAAATGGTTTGAACTGGACTATGCATGGAAGTGTGCCCTGCATGCAGACTATGTGGCACTGGCAAGCGCCTCCACCCTGCCCCAATACACTAAATCCTGTCTGGGAGGTGGTCACACCTCCCTGTGACAGGATACCTATTGTTCTGCCTTCCTCTGCCCGAGCTTGGCTCAGCAGCAGGAGGGCAGAAACGTGTCTCTGGCTTGCTGTTCGGGTCTGGAAGACTGGTACCGGGAGCACCGAGGGCCTCCCAAAGGACCTTTAGGGTGCATGGAATCATACCTCACACACCATTTACGGTGTGGAGGTATGATTCCAACATGTTTGATACCAAACATGATAGGATTTGTACGGCCAGTTTCAAGATGGTCACCGCGTACTGACGTGGTCCCCCTCTATATGTCCTATGGCTGTCTCACTTACAACCCAGAAAAATGGACTCCGCGGGTCATTGGGGTGTCCTGCTCATGCAGGGGCACCCTCACACATTGAACAAAGCACCCTGCCTTCAGGATTGAAAGGCCTGCTCTAGGGGTGACTAATAGGTTTTAAGTGCAGTGACCTTAGATATAGGTAAACCTATATCTTTCATAAGTGGTACTAGCACCAGCTTACACCGGCTGCAATGGCAGTCCTGTAGTTGCCAATTGAGTGGTCTCATATGGGTGGCATAATACATGCTTCAGCCCATGGGGGACCCCTGGTGTACCTATGCCCTGGGTACCTTAGTACCATTTACTAGGGACTGATAAGTGTACACTAGTGTCCAATATGGGATGTATCTAAGTACTTACCAAACCACCTCAGGGGAGAAAGCACAGAGACTGGGGTCCTAATTAGCAGGATCCCAGTCAGACTAGTCAGAAACAGCATCATATCAGCAAAACGTGGGGTAACCATAAAATCAGATCCTACGTCCCTACACCCCACTCTCCCCTCCAAACGTAATGAGATGTGACTAACCTTGCCCAGTTGAGTCTTTATTTTCTAAGTGGAAATACCTGGAGAGTCCATCTGCATTGGCATGGTTACTCCCAGGTTTATGTTCCACTGAATAGTCCATCCCCTGTAGGGAAATGGACCACCTCAAAAGTTTGGGGTTTTCACCCTTCATCTGTTTAAGCCATGAGAGGGGCTTATGGTCTGTCTGAACAATGAAGTGAGTGGCAAACAGGTATGGCCCCAGCTTCTTCAGGGCCCAGACCACAGCAAAGGCCTCCCTCTCAATGGCTGACCAACGTTTCTCCCTAGGGGTCAACCTTCTACTGATAAAAGCTACTGGTTGATCCTGGCCCTCTGCATTCAGTTATGATAACACATCCCCTACCCCTAACTCATATGCATCTGTCTAGACAATGAACGTTTCAGAGTAATCAGGACTTTGCAGAATGGGAGCAGTGCACATGGCCTGCTTGAGGACATCAAATGCCTTTTGAAAGCTTACTGTCCACTGAACTTTCTTGGGCATTTTCTTAGATGCCAGACCATTCAGGGGAGTCACAATAGACCCATATCCCTTCACAAATCTTCTGTAATACCCAGTCAGGCCCAGGAAAGCTCCGACCTGAGTCTGGGTAGTGGGAGCAATCCATTCCATTATGGTCTGGATTTTGCTTTGTAATGGTTGAACCTGGCCTCCACCTACCAGGTGGCCCAACTACATAACCTTGCTCTGCCCTATCTGGCACATAGTGGCCTTGACAGTGAGGCCTGCTTTCTGCAGAGCCTCCAGAACATTCTTGAGGTGGACCAGGTGATCCTCCCAGGTGGAGCTAAAGACAGCTATATCATCTAGATATGCAGCACTACAGGCACCTGTTAGGACTTTATTCACCAACCTCTGGAATTTGGCAGGTACATTCTTCAAACCAAAGGGCATCACAATAAATTGACAATGCCCACTATGGGTTGAGAATGTTGTTTTTGGCTTGGCATCCTCAGCTAGTCTGATTTGCCAGTAGCCAGCAGTCAGGTCAAATATACTCAGATACTTGGCTGAGACCAAAGTATCTATAAGTTCATCTGCCCTGGGAATTGGATGAGCATCAGTCTTAGTGACTGCATTGAGACCTCTGTAGTCTACACAAAACCTCATTTCTCGTTTTCCACCTGTGGTGTGAGATTTGGGTACTAGTACTACGGGGCTAGCCCAAGAGCTATCTGAGGGTTCAATGACTCCCACCTCCAGCATATTTTGGACCTCTGTCCTGATGCAATCTCTGACATGGTCAGGCTGCCTGTAGATTTTATTCTTAACAGGCAGACTATCACCTGTGTCTACTTCATTGGTACACCAGGTGGTCTGACTTGGTGTCAGGGAGAACATATGCCTGTACTGGTTGAGGACTTTCCTGCAATCAGTCTGCTGTTGATCAGTGAGGCTGCCTGCCAAGGCTACTCCATCTACTGATCAATCATCAGGGTTCTGAGAGAGGAGATCAGGGAGAGGGTCACTCTCTTCCTTCTGTCCCTCATTAGTTGCCATGAGCAAGCCCATGTCAGCCCTGTCAACAAAAGGTTTCAGGACGTTCACATGAAGTACCCTGTGGGGACTTCTTGGAGTACCTAGGTCCACCAAGTAGGCGACCTCACCCTTTTGCTCAAGTATAGTGTGGGGTCTACTCCATTTGTCTTGGAGAGCTGCTGGGTCCACAGGCTCCAACACCCACACTTTCTGGCCTGGCTGGAAAACAGCCAGAACGGTCTTTTGGTCATGCCAAGCTTTTTGGAGTTCTTGGCTGGCCTCCAGGTTTTTGCTGGCCTTCTTCATATACTCAGCCATGCGTGAATGTAGGCCAAGTACATAGTCCACTATGTCCTGTTTAGGAGGTTTGAGAGGTTCACTAGACACAATGGACCCCTAATTGGATGTCCAAACAGAAATTCAAATGGGCTGTAGCCAACCCCCTTCTGAGGAACCTCTCTGTAGGCAAAGAGAAGGCAGGTTAGTAGGACATCCCATTTTCTCCTAAGCTTTTCTGGGAGACCCATGATTATACCCTTGAGGGTCTTGTTGAATCTTTCAACAAGCCCATTGCACTGTGGATGGTAGGGTGTGGTGAACTTGTAGTTCACTCCACACTCTTTCCACATGGCAGTAATGTAACTAGACATGAAGTTGGTACCACTGTCTGTTAATACCTCCTTAGGGAAGCCCACTCTGGAAAAGATTCCCAGGAGGGCCCTGGCCACTACAGGAGTTGTAGTGGTTCTAAGGGGAATGGCCTCTGGGTACCTAGTGGCATGGCACACCACAACTAGCGTATATATGTGCCCAGATGCAGTTGGAGGGTTCAAGGGACCAACAATGTCAATCCCTACCCTTTCAAAGGGGACCCCAACCACTGGAAGTGGAATTAAGGGGGCCTTTGTGATGCCACCTGACTTAACACTGGCTTGGCAAGTGGCACAGGAGCGGCAAACCTCCTTGGTGTCCTCAGACATATGGGGCCAGTGAAAGTGAGGGACAAGCCTGTCCCAAGTCTTACTTTGCCCTTAGTGTCCTGCCAGAGGAATATCATGTGCTAGGAAGAGCAGGAAACCTCTAAACGTCTGGGGCATTACCAACCTCCTGGTGGCACCAGGCTTGGGGTCTCTACCCTCTGAGTATAGAAGTCCATCTTCCTAGTAGATCCTATGGGACCCACTGTTATTCCCTGTTGCCTCTGCAGAAGCTTGCTGTCTGAGGGGTTCAAGAGAGGGGCAGGTCTGCTGCTCCAAACTCAAATCTGCCCTGGAAGGGCCCCCTTCCCCCAAGAACTCAGCCTGCCCAGGCCCAAGTTCCTCTGGGGCAGTACCTTCACAGTGGCTAAGATCATCTCCCTCAGGAGACTGATCTTCACTCTGAGTCTGTGAGGAGGATAAAGCTTTACCCTTCCTGCTCCTTCTCTTGGAAGGCACCTGGTCCATTTTAACAGGATCCTGGGCATGTTCAGTGGTAAACTGTTTAGCCTGAGCCCTGGTGACAGCAAACACACTAGCAGAGATGCCTAACATTTCTGCATGAGTCCTGAACTCTACTTCAGCCCAGGCTGAAGTTTCCAGAGCATTGACCAGCAAACAATCTACAGGTAGGTCGGGAGATACCACAACCTTTTTAGGTCCATTTACTCCTCCCCAGCTGAGGTTCACAATTGCCAAGTAATGGTCAGTCCTGACATTGCCAGCGTTGGTCACTTGGTCCAGTATGATCTGATCAGGAGACACAAGTTTCTCTGTCACAAAAGTGACACTGGCCCATGTGTACCTGTAGACCATTGCCTCTTTTCCATTAATTACAGGCTGTTGTCTCTACTTGCCCAGGTTAGTGGGACGTACCACTAAGGTGGCAAGATCTATGCCACCATCACAGACTAAAATAGCCTGAGCTGGAGTCCTGACTAAGGCAGAACCCACCTCAGAGCCCAAGGTTAACCCTACTAATCCCTTGGTTGCTGTGCTACCACTTGTACTGGTGTTAATGAGTACAATAGCCTTAGGGGCAGTGGTAGCAGGAGTTTCCTTGGTCTTTGGACAATCAGCATCCTTTGTCCAATGGGTCTTTACCTTATAGACATAGCACCAAGGTTTCTTCTTGCCTTTCTCTGAATTTTGGGACTCACCCCCAGATGCAGGTTTTTGGGGTCCTTGAGAAGACTCTTTCTTAACTTTGCCCTTGTCCTTACCCTTATCCTGGGATTTAGAGAATCTTGCTTCTTCTGGTCACCCTATTACCATGGTTCTTCTGCTTAACCCTAGTTCTGACCCATTTATCTGCCTTGTTTCCCAATTCTTGGGGAGAAGTCAGATCTGAGTCCACCAGGCTCTGATGCAAAAGCTGATTCTGACAGTTATTAAGGATGTGCTCCCTTATAATCAAATTGTACAATACTTCATAGTCCTGTACCTTGCTTCCACAAAGCCAGCCTTCCAGAGCCTTAAGAGCACTGTCTACACAATCCACTCAGTCCTTGGCCTGTGCTTTCTGGGTGTTTCTGAACCTAATCCTATACTGTTCAGTGGTTAAGCCAAACCCATATATGAGAGCACACTTCAGTACTGAGTAATTGTCAGCATCCTGTTCTCTAACAGCAAAGAGCTTATCTCTACCTTTGTTAGCAAAGGAGAGCCACAGGATAGCTGCCCACTGCTCTTGAGGGACCCTCTGAACTTTACAGGCCCTCTCCAAAGCAGTGATCCACTACTTGCTGAAGCTGAAAATCCACTACACTGTATACATGGTTATGCCATTAAGAAAAGGAAATATACACTTTTTGCAAACCACTTATTTTTGGATGATGTTTGGGCAATTAGGCATTTTAGGAAAGTTGGTTTCTGTTGCAGTAACCCTCCCACTTTTTGCCAGACTACTGATGCACTTTTGACTTGATGTGCCCTGGGTCCCTGCCAATCAGGTGCCCTGGGCCTGTGTTCTTTCCCCAAAACTAACCCAATTGGCATCTCTGGCCACAGGCCAGCCCCTGGTAAATGGTATCACAGGTACCCAGGGCACTGTGACCAGGGAAGACCTCTAAGGGCTGCAGCACTTATTGTGCCACCCTTAGAGGCCCTGTACATTTACACACACACACTGCCTTTGCAGGCTGCGTGTTTTGGTGCAGAACAAAGTGAAAAGTCGACATGGCACACATTCCTGTGTGCCATGCCTACAACCCACTGCCCTGGCATAGATCAGTCACCCCTCTAGCTGGGTGCACTATACCAGTGGTGAGGGTACAGGTGCATGAGCCCTTTACCCCTACAGTGTCTAAGTCCATTCTTAGACATTGTAAGTACAGTGCTGCCATTAAGTGTATATGGAGCTGGGAGTTTGTCATTACGAACTCCACAGCACCATAATGGCTATACTGAAAACTGAGAAGTTTGGTATCAAACTACTCAGCACAGTAAACCCACACTGATGCCAGTGTGGGATTTAATGAAAAATGCACACAGAGGGCATCTTAGAGATACCCCCTGAAAACTAACCTACCACTAGTGCCCAGGCTGAGTGGCTGCTTTCAGCTGCCACCACCAGACATGTTTCTGGACCCCTGGGTCGAGAGCCTGCTGCTCTCTGGGGCCTGTAAAAATGGACATCCTGGGATGAGGTGCCAAGCCTCCTCCCCCAGGATGGGCAGGGTTCACGAAGGGGAAGCTTCAAAGGCTTGCCGCCTTTGTGAGCTTCCCCAGGCCACTTGCTGCTTTCAGCAACTGGTCCCCACTGGTTCTGACCCCCACTTTGGGCAGGAGAACCGGCGGGAAAAACAAGTAAGGAAGAGAGGTGTGCCCACCTCTGCCAACTCCACCCCTCAGGTGGGGGAGGCGAGGTGAAGCACAACTCTCAGTCCCCGCCATCTTGCAGATGGGGGACTCAGCCAACCAGGGACAGGCTCATGCCCCCCTCCCACTGGAGGGTGGCATAATAGGGGGTGTACCCACCCCAGAGAAGGGACCCATTGGTCCCTGCCTTTTACCTACCTGTAACGCCCCTAAATCTAGAATTTAGGGGCACCCCTGAAACTTGCTTTCTCAGACAAGAAGAACCTACAAGGAGAAGAAGAAGAAGGACCAAATAGCCGTGCACAAGCTAACAAGAGGAAGACGCCCACTGACTTGGCCCCAGCCCTACCGGTCTGTCTCCACCTCGAACCTGCTCCTGCGAAATACCGGTGTGTCCTGCAGCCAGCAACCTCGAAAAACCCAGAGGACCTGCCTGCCTTCATCTACAAAGACTGTGTCTCCCGTGAACACCGGATTTGTTCATCTGCAACCTCTGGTTCCGGACGGACACCGCGGGTCCTCCCCACTCTGCACCCGCCGTCCTCGGCCCGAGCTCGAGTGGGCAAACACCATGGGGAGGTCACCCCGGCGATCCTGACCCGAGATCCGGCGACCCCTGACCTGCCTCAAGCCTCCAGCCGACACCTGCAGCCTAAATACAGAAGGTCCCCCCAACCGCGACCAGGAGCTGGTAAGAAGATCCGACCCCAAAAGACACCCCTGCACACAACGCCCCATGGCCAAACCGAGGGTGCCTAACCAACCCCTAACTTCCCAACTTACCTCTCGAAGTGGTGGTCACACGCAAAAGACCTTCGTCCACAAGCCTGCAGTGCCTTTGCAAACCGGAGGTTCCCCATTAAAAATAACAGGGCACCCGACGTCAAAACAGGACCTTGCACCCGGCCGCCCTAGTGCCGCTGAGGGTGCACCTTTGGTGCTACTTTGTTTCCCCATTTGCCCTGAGCTAAAGTCCAGGAGCTTTGCTCCCACAACCAAGTGGCCTGATTGCCAGCAGCCACCAACTAGAGGCCCCCTATCCCCCATTTTAACATTGGGCCTCAGCACTCTGCACCCGGCCGCCCTAGTGCCGCTGAGGGTGCAACTAGAGTGCATCCTTGACCCTGGGGGACCCCTGAGTCTACCCCCAGAACCTCAACTCCCACTACCAAATACTTACCTCAAAACCGATAACACTATTTTCCTCCGTAGGATAACATTGACTGTTGTTCTTGGAAAAGTTTCTAAGTGTGGAGTTTGAAAACCTAAAGAAATTCTTTAAACTTGTACTATTGAATCAAAACAATTGTACTTACCTGTTTACAGGAAATGTCCCTGAGTAGTATCCAGGCATACTACTCTTAGTAAGAAAAGTAATCTAATAAGTAACTTACCTGGTATTTTACTGAACAGCCCATTCAAGTCTCTGTACTGTATTTACAAAGTATTGCATTTCTCTTCAACCATCCTGTAAGTCAAAACAAAGTGAATATACCATTTCAATTCAAACTGTTTACAAACTGCATTACTACTGTAAAGTATTTATTGCTACCTGTGCCAGGCTTGCTTGGTTCTAGAAAATAAAATTACTAAAAGAATATTTTTATACAAAAACAATTGGTCTGAAGTTCAGTCTTTGTGTGTGTGAATGCAATTGCTGACTGAGTGTGTACAACAAATGCTTAACACTGTCCTCTGATACTGCCTTACTGCTCGACCACACTACCACAAATAGAGAGTGAGGTGCTATCTAACTTTACCTCTGCCTACCTTTGGGGTTCCACTGGACTCTGTGCACACTATACCTCACTTTGGTATAGTATATACAGAGCCAGCTTCCTACATTGGCGGATCAGCGGTGGGATATACAACTTTGCATTTGTTGGACTACTTGGTTACCACCTGATCACACGACAGAACTCTTAAATTGTCTTTAGAATTCCAATTTTTCAACTTGGCATTTTTTTTTGCAAAATTACTAAAAGTCTTGTTAGGGTCTTGGTTAAGTCCCTTTAGAATTTTAGAAAACTAAAAGTCACTTTAGCTAGGGTTAGAGGGGTTAGAAGTTTTTTTAACAATGTCTCAAAACAAGAACCCAGCTGTTAGTGAGAATAACCATAATGCCATAGAGGACATGGTTGAGGAGCTTGACCTCACTCCTTACCTTCACTTGTCTTTCAAGGAGGTAAGGTCCCTATGCAAACTTAAAAATATAACCATGGGGTCCCATCCCACCAAACAAAAGCTCCAGGAGCTGTTGGCTGGGTATGCTAAGAACCACACATCTGAAAATGATGAAGACCAGTCAGATGAGGAAGGAGGGGAAGGGGATGACCTGGTAGATCAACCCCCTCCACTTCCTAGGGAGAAAAGGGTTCAAGTACCCTTGACTCCAAGAATCAACCTCTCAGTATCTAGATCCCACATAAGTGGGTCAGGCACTACTGAGGACATTGAGGAAAGCCTCAATGAGGAGTACATCCTGATAGCCAGGCTGACCAAAAGATTAGACCTAGAGACCAGACTCCTGGCTCTAGAAAAAGAAAGAGCAGAGATGGGCCTAGAACCTATCAATGGTGGCAGCAATTTACTAAATAAAGATAAAGAGCAATGTTATGATCCTAAAATCCCCAAAGGGATTGTCCCTAAATATGAAGAGAGTGATGATATCACAAAATGGTTCACAGCCTTTGAGAGGTCTTGTGAAGCCAGAAGAGTGAAGAAAGCTCACTGGGGGGCACTCCTTTGGGAACTGTTCTCTGGTAAGTGCAGAGACAGACTTCTGACCCTAAGTGGGGCAGATGCTGGGTCTTATGACCTCATGAAGAGAACTCTGATTGAGGGATTCGGACTCACAACTGAGGAGTACAGAATTAGATTCAGGGGGGCTCAGAAAACCCAGAGTCAGCCCTGGGTGGAATTTGTAGACTACTCAGTTAAGACACTAGATGGCTGGTTGACTGGAAGCAAAGTGCAAGATTATGATGGTCTTTATAATTTGTTTATGAAAGAACACATATTAAGTAATTGCACTGATGAAAAGTTGCATCAGTATCTGGTAGACCCAGGTCCAATTTCTCCCCAAGAATTGGGAAAGAAGGTGGACCATTGGGTCAAGTCAAGGGTAACTAGGACGTCCACTGGGGGTGACCAAAAGAAAGGGGTTACAAAACCTCCCCAGAGGAAAGACAGTGAGCCTCTAAAATATAAAAGTAAGGAGTCCCAGGTAGTCCCTCAAAAACCTGACCAGGAGGGAGGGACCAAAGACACCTCACAAACTAAAACAGGGTACCAAGGTAAGAATTGGGATCCCAACAGGGTATGGTGTCACAACTGCCAAAAGGCAGGACACCACACCAAGGACCCTAGCTGTCCTAAAAAAAATGCCAGCCCCTAGTAAAGCTCCAGGGGTTGCCAGTGTAGCTTTAGAGGGTGATTCCTCAGATGAGGAAGACCTCATAGCCTTCAGGTGGAAAATGGGCCCACAAGGTGAGTTGGAGATTCCAGAGGGGAGGAGACACTTCCACCACCTACTGGTGAATGGAATCCCAGCCCTTGCCCTGAGAGATACCTGTGCCAGTCACACTGTGGTACATGAAAGGTTGGTTCTCTCAAACCAGTATGTCCCAGGGGAAACAAAAAGAGCAAGGACTGTCCCAGGTAGTGTCACTGTTAGGCCTGTGGCTGTAGTGCTCCTAGAAATAGCTGGGCCCCTTAGATGGAGAAAGGTGGTAGTCAGTAAAGACCTCCCCCTTGATTGTCTCCTTGCGAATGACCACCCAGAGGTTGGTCTGAGCCAAAGAGAGGTACTAGTCCAATGCCAGATCTCACCCAAGAAACCTGGGGGGGGGGGTCACCCTGCAGTTAGTACAGCTAAGCCCCAAAAGAAAAAGGAGGAGCAGTGTAGGAAAGGTGGGCAACTGTTAGCCACAGTTCCAGGGGTACAGGGAGATTATATCCCAGTAAGGTAGAACTCCAAAATTGGCACTGGTGAAGTCCCCCCTAGCCAACAAAAAGACCTGACTACTCAGGCAACTGTCCAACCTGAATTAGTGGCCCCTCAGCTGGCAGAACAGAGGGTGGAAGAAGGGTATTCACTACCAAGTGTAGTGACCCCCCCACCCTAAAACAGCAGACAGGCCCCCCAAACCCAAAGAAGCCTGTAAGTTAGCTACTCCACCTTTCAGTAAAGAGCTAAAGGTGTGGTTCTGGGCACTGACAGCTGTCAGTAACCTCTGCTGGGTGCTAGCCTTCATGGCAGCACTGTCCTTGGCATGGTGGCCTATCCCCCTGCCAAATAGCAAGTTAGGCCCCCTGACCCTATTGGTCATGGTGGGGTTGCTCAAGCTGTGGGTGACCTCTGTGGATAAGCTGGAATTTGCCCTAGCTAGGTTAGAAATTGCAGAGTAAGACACCTCTGAACCCAACCTAAAAAGATGGGGTAAAAAGCTCGGAAAGGAGCATTGGGAATTAGGTCCTGAAACTGTTGAGGTAGGCCAGCTCCCCAAAGGGACTGACCTGGACAGACGGATGTAAGGTAGAGTAGGCCCTGCAACTTTCAAACCACTTCCTCTACTCTTCCTCGCCTGAAAGACTAGGAAGACTCTACCAGCTATGGCTGAGTCTCCTGACCTTTGAGCTGGGGGGGGAGCTTGTGTAGGAAAGTGGGTTTCTGTTGCAGTAACCCCCCCCCCACACTTTTTGCCAAACTACTGATGCACTTTTGACTTGATGTCCCCTGGGTCCCTGACAATCAGGTTCCCAGGGCCTGTGTTCTTTCCCCAAAACTAACCCAATTGGCATCTCTTGCCACAGGTCAGCCCCTGGTAAATGGTAACACAGGTACCCAGGGCACTGTGACCAGGGAAGACCTCTAAGGGCTGCAGCATTTATTGTGCCACCCTTAGAGGCCCTGTACCTTTACACACACACACACTGCCTTTGCAGGCTGCGTGTTTTGGTGCAGAACAAAGTGAAGAGTCGACATGGCACACATTCCTGTGTGCCATGCCTACAACCCACTGCCCTGGCACAGATCAGCCTCTAGCTGGGTGCACTATACCAGTGGTGAGGGTACAGGTGCATGAGCCCTGTACCCCTACAGTGTCTAAGTCCATTCTTAGACATTGTAAGTGCAGTGCTGCCATTAAGAGTATATGGTGCTGGGAGTTTGTCTTTACGAACTCCACAGCACCATAATGGCTACACTGAAAACTGAGAAGTTAGGTATCAAACTTCTCAGCACATTAAACCCACACTTATGCCAGGGTGGAATTTAATGAAAAATGCACACAGAGGGCATCTTAGAGATGCCCCTTGAAAACTAACCTACCACTAGTGCCCAGGCTGAGTGGCTGCTTTCAGCTGCCACCACCAGACATGTTTCTGGACCCCTGGGTCGAGAGCCTGCTGCTCTCTGAAGCCTGAAACAATACACATCCTGGGACGAGGTACCAAGTCTCCTCCCCCAGGATGGGCAGGTTTCACCAAGGGAAAGCTTCAAAGGTTTGCCGCCTTTGTGAGCTTCCCCTGCCACTTGCTGCTTTCAGCAACTGGTCCCCACTGGTTCTGACTCCCACTTTGGGCGGGAGAACCGGTGGGAAAAACAAGTGAGGAAGAGAGGTGTGCCCACCTCTGCCAACTCCACCCCTCAGGTGGGGGAGGCGAGGTGAAGCACAACTCTCAGTCCCCGCCATCTTGCAGATGGGGGGACTCAGCCAACCAGGGACGGGCTCATGCCCCCCTCCCACTGGAGGGTGGCATAATAGGGGGTGTACAGACCCCAGGGAAGGGACCCATTGGTCCCTGCCTTTTACCTACCTGTAACGCCCCTAAATCTAGAATTTAGGGGCACCCCTGAAACTTGCTTACTCAGACAAGAAGAACCTACAAGGAGAAGAAGAAGCAGGACCGAATAACCGTGCACAAGCTAACAAGAGGAAGATGTCCACTGACATGGCCCCAGCCCTACCAGCCTGTCTCCAGCTCAAACCTGCTCCTGCGAAATACCGGTGTGTCCTGCAGCCAGCAACCTCGAAAACCCTGGAGGACCTGCCTCCCTTCAACTACAAAGACTGTGTCTCCCGTGAACACCCGATTTGTTCATCTTCTACCTCTGGTTCCGGACGGACACCGCGAATCGGCCCCACTCTGCACCCACCGTCCACGGCCCGAGCTTTAGTGGGCAAAAACCATGAGGAGGTCACCCCGGCGATCCTGACCCAAGATCTGGCGACCCCTGACCTGCCTCAAGCCTCCAGCCGACGCCTGCAGCCTAAATCCAGAAGGTCCCCACAACCGCGACCAGGAGCTGGTAAGAAGATCCGACCCCAAAAGGCATCCCTGCACCCAACGCCCCATGGCCTTGGGTGGCCAAACCGACGGTGCCTAGCCAACCCCTACCTTCCCAACTTACCTCTCGAAGTGGTGGTCGAACCCAGAAGACCTTCGTCCCCAAGCCTGCAGTGCCATTGCAACCCGGAGGTTCCCCATTGAAAACAACAGGCCGCCCAACTTTGAAACAGCACCCCGCACCCGGCCGCCCTAGTGCCGCTGAGGGTGCACCTTTGGTGCTACTTTGTTTCCCCATTTGCCCTGAGCTAAAGTCCAGGAGCTTTGCTCCTCCAACCAAGTGGCCTGCTTGCCAGCAGCCACCAACCGGAGGCCCCCTAACCCTCATTGGATAACATTGGGCCTCAGCACTCTGCACCCTGCCGCCCTAGTGCCGCTGAGGATGCAACTAGAGTGCATCCTTAACCCTGGGAGACCCCTGAGTCTACCCCCAGAACCTCAACTCCCACTACCAAATACTTACCTCAAAACCGATAACACTATTTTCCTCCGTAGGATAACATTGACTGTTGTTCTTGGAAAAGTTTCTAAGTGTGGAGTTTGAAAACCTAAAGAAATTCTTTAAAATTGTACTATTTAACCAAAACGATTTTACTTACCTTTTTACAGGAAATGTCCCAGAGTAGTATCCAGGCATACTACTCTGAGTAAGAAAAGTAATCTAAAAGTAACTTACCTGGTATTTTACTGAAAAGCCCATTCAAGTCTCTGTACTGTATTTATAAAGTATTGCATTTCTCTGCAACCATCCTGTAAGTCAAAACAAAGTGCATATACCATTTCAATTCAAACTGTTTACAAACTGCATTACTACTGTAAATTATTTATTGCTTACCTGTGCCAGGCTTGCTTGGTTCTAGAAAATAAAATAACTAAAAGAATATTTTTATACAAAAACAATTGGTCTGAAGTTCAGTATTTGAGTGTGTGAATGCATTTGCTGACTGAGTGTGTACAACAAATGCTTAACACTGTCCTCTGATACTGCCTTACTGCTCGACCACACTACCACAAATAGAGAGTGAGGTGCTATCTAACTTTACCTCTGCCTACCTTTGGGGTTCCACTGGACTCTGTGCACACTATACCTCACTTTGGTACCGTATATACAGAGCCAGCTTCCTACAGGCATGCAGAATAACTCCCTCAGAGAAACGATATATATTTGTAATCCTTCGCATAGCTTCCGCTGTCAGCACTTTCCAGAATCTCGTGAATTTTTGTATCAAGCATGTTTTTGTTGAAGGTGTTTTTTGTTTATTTTTCAAATGGCTCAACGCATCAATGCATTTTGCTTTGAAAGCTTCAGCCAAACCCCTTTGATACAGGATTCAGAGCTGAGCAGGAAAGATGCTCAGACACTGTAAGCGCTACAAGGCCACACAAACGGTACTAGTCACTACATAAATTCTGGTAGCATAATATAATATCCTTTTGTTTAATCTGTGTAAGCAAAGCCCAGAAGTTTCCTTGTTCACTTTTTAGTTTTGTAAGCTCTACCTTTACTCGGGTCTAGTTGAAAGGAACAGGGGGAAAGAGGCTTGTAGTGCAAGTAACAATTTAGGGGCCAATTCCGATTCGGGCCGGAAAACTCTCCGACCGAGCCGGACCCGGAGAGATTTCCGACCGAATCGGACTCCAGCAGCCCGACGGAACGAGCACGATGCGTACGCATGCTATCGGACTCGATTCGGTCGGACTCCCATTGAAGTCAATGGGAGCCGGCCGAACAACGCGTACGCGGGCTCCCATTGACTCAATGGGCGTGCGGCGAACAAGGGCGCCCCCTACAGCGGGTACGCCTCGAAGTGAATCGCGTCGTACACCTGTGTGCGACTCGCGCGGCTACGCGTACAGGGGGGTCCGACACGGACCCCCAAAGTCCGCCTCTGACAGCTCTTTCGAGCCGGACGGCGCGAATCGGTCGGACTGCTCGAGGCGCGCATCGTACTTGCCCGGCTGGGGAACGACTCCATTGCGCGGTGCGAGTTGTGTCCGTGCGAGTCGGTCGGTGCGTGTTGAACCCGCGTACGAGTCGGTCGGCGATTTCGCGGGCGCTCGCATCGTACTCGCTCGCCCAGACGCACGTACGAATCGGTCAGGAAAGAGGGCTCCGAATCGGATCCGGTTAAGCCGAATCCGATTCGGTGCCCTACCGGCCGAGATCGGAATCGGCCCCATAGTGTCATTTTCAACAGGGCCGAAACAAAGTTAGTGTAATTTTGCCGAGCTTCCGTCTTTCCAGACTGTCCACTGGTTTTGTTTTTGAGTACGTTAGTTTTGGCACTGTCCCTACTTGTGCCACTCGTATTACTCTGTATTTTTCCCAGTGCTCAGCCTCCTTGGTTCCCAGCTGCTGCTTACTGCACAGATGGTTTTCCTTTATGCATACTTGGTACATTATTTATTGGAGTATAAATAGTGACGCTGTGTGATGTTTTCCAGAAGCCAAGCGCTCCTCTTAGTCACGCAACTCCTACTGGACTGCTAGCGGCATCAGTTCCTGATTTTAAGCCAACTATCCTCTTCCCTAGATATTGGACTCCGACCATCTTGGAACTGCAGCAAAGAGAATGAGCTGTAGGAGTGTAAAGCAAACTATTATATATATATATATATATATATATATATATATATTTGCAGCTCCAAAGTTCCTCCCCTTCTCGAAAAGGATATCAGCACTCATGGGGTTAGGTTTTCGCAGTCTTAATTTATTTTCTTAGCGCAGCAAACAAACGCGTTTCGGAAGGTTCCTTCATCAGTGGGAAACACTGACGAAGGAACCTTTCCGAAACGCGTTTGTTTGCTGCGCTAAGGAAAATTAATTAAGACTGCGAAAACCTGACCCCATGAGTGCTGATATCCTTTCCGAGAAGGGGAGGAACTTTGGAGCTGCAATTTTATCACGGAGCACCGCCGTACTAAAGCACCCGCCTAAAGAGTGACACGCTAGAACGGTGTACTGGAGTAGGATATATATATATATATATATATATATATATATATTCACTGAAAAAACCATAGGTTTTAGGGACAGTTATAGTTAGTTGGACATTTCACGGGTTTTGTACGAGTGAAATGTCCAACTAACTATAACTGTCCCTAAAACCTATGGTTTTTTCAGTGAATTTCAAAGGTTTTTTAAATGCTAATTTCTAACTATAACGTGTCTGAAACCTATGGTTTTTTCAGTGAATTTCAAAGGTTTTTTAAATGCTAATTTCTAACTATAACGTGCCTGAAACCTATGGTTATTTAAGTGAATTTCAAAGGTTTTTTAAATGCTAGTTTCTAACTATGCCTACAGAGGTAGGACATGTGAAGAAAGAAGAAAAAACGCACAGAAAGAAGCAAAAGAAATGCAGAAAGAAGCAACAGAAGTCCACAAAGACGAAGAAAAGAGCAGGAAGAAGCAAAAGATGTGCAGAAAGAACCAACAGAGGAGCAGAAAGAGGCCTTGTTCCAAAATCATCCTGTGCCCACAACTTTTTCCGACGTGTACTGGTGGTAACTGACTCTGACTAACCAGAGCCAGTGCTATGCTAAAACACACTTAGAATACAGTGAAAACACCTACATACACTAGGGAACACTATGCGTTGGGGTGCCCCTGTGATTAGCATGACCTCCTCTGTAAGTCCCTAGTACATAATCGGGCAGGGGGATTAAAACTACCTCTTAAAACGCGCTACAGGGCGCGTTTGTACAGTGGTGAAGGGAGGGGGGGCCTGAGGTGACATGTGCGAACGCGCCCCGTGGCACGTTTTAAGTTGTGGGATTAAGTCCCCTTGAATCCTGAGTGTCCCTAGGGCCCAACTAGCCCCCCAGGTACCTACAGTTAGGACCACAAAGCTGAGTTGCAGAGAGGCGTTCCGAGGCCAAGCACCTTTTTTCACCTCTCTGCAACGCAACTCTGTTGTGCTTACTGAAGGTACCTGGTGGTCTAGTTGGACTCCAGGGACCCTCAGGATTGAAGGGGACTTAATCCCCCCAACTTAAAACACGACACGGGGCCTGTTTGCACACATGTCACCTCAAGCCCAGCCCCCTCCCTTCACCACTGTGCAAACGCGCGTTTTAAGTTGGGGGATTAAGTCCCCTTGAATCATGAGGGTCCCTGGGGTCCAACTAGCCCACCCTGTACCTCCAGTATGCGCCAGGGAGCTGCGTTGCCAAGAGGTGTTCAGAGGCCACGCCCCTTTTTACACCTCTCTGCAATGCAGCTCTGTGGCGCTTTCTGGACGTACCTGATGGGCTAGTTGATCCCCAGGGACCCTCAGGATTGAAGGGGATTTAATTCCCCATCTTAAAACGTGCCACGGGGCCTGTTTGCACACATGTCACCTGAAGCCCCTCCCTTCACCACTGTGCAAACGCGCCCCGTGGCGCGTTTTAAGTTGGGGGATTAAGTCCCCTTGAATCCTGAGGGTCCCTGGAGTCCAACTAGCCCACCATGTACCTCCAAAAAGCTCCACAGAGCTGCGTAGCAGAGAGGTGTACAAAGGGGCGTGGCCTCTGTACACCTCTCTGCAACGCAGCCCCCTGGCACATACTGGAGGTTCCTGGTGGGCTAGTTGGCCTCCAGGGACCCCCAGTATTCAAGGGGAATTACTTCCCCTTCTTACAACGCACCAGGGGGCGCGTTTGCAGACTGCTGCAGGGAGGGGGCGGGGCCTCCGGCATGATGCCGGTCTTTTTTTTTTAAATTTATTTATTTTTTGTATGGGAGGGGGGCTGCGTGCCCCCCTTCCCTCGGCCACTTTTGGCCCCAGGGGATGGCCTGAGGATTTTCTTTAAAAAAAAAAAAAAACAGGAAGGGGCCGTGTGGCCCCCCTTCCCTGGGCCTCTATTGGCCCCGGAGACCCCATCCCCCGGGGCATGCCCTCTTTTTTTTAATATAAAAATATTTGGAGGGGGTCTGCGTGGCCCCCCTCCTCAGGCCATTTAAGGCCCCGGGGACCCCATCCCCCGGGGCCGGCCTTTTCCTTTTTTTATTAAATTTTATTTTTGGGGAGGGGGGCTGCGTGGCCCCCCTCCCGGGCCACTAATGGCCCCGGGACCCCATCCCCCGGGGCCTGGCCACTGTTGGGGACCGTGGGGGTCCCCAATCCCCGCACGGTCCCGCCGGCTCCCCGCGTCCTGCGGGAGCCGGCATTGCTTTTCCATAAGGGAGCTGCTGACATGCAGCTCCCCTTATGGGAAAGGTCTGCTTTGCTTCATTGAAGCGAGAGCAGGTTTCCTGCTCTCGCTTCAATGAAGCAAGCAAGTTTGCAATGACTGGATGGGAGCCGCGCGGCTCCCGTCCTGCCATTGCAAACAGCAGTGTCCCGGGGTAGGCATCCCGGGACACTGCAGGAGCCGGCTCCTGGGGGTGGCGGTCCCCAGGGCCACCACAGGCTCCAGGAGGGGCCGCGCGGCCCCCTCCCAACATGTTGAAAGCCCCGGGGAGGTGGTGGTCCCTGGGGCTTCGGGTCCGAAACGGACCCCCACTATAAAATTGTTAGTGCCCCGGGAGGTGGCGGACTCCGGGCGTGTGGGGGCTGGAGCCCCCACACAGGTAATTATAATTTAAGAAAAGAAGCCCCGGGGGTGGCGGTCCCCGGGGCTGCGGGAGGGCGGAGAGCCCTCCCGCACCATTTTTTTTTAAAGCCCCGGGGGGTGGCGGTCCCTGGGGCTTGGGGGGGCCTTAGAGGCCCCCCCACATATTATGAATAAACCCCCGCATGCCCCCGGGACTTGGCCCACCCGGGGGCCAATTGCCAACAAAGCGCAGGAGTCCACACTTCGGTTTTTTTTTTCACGGCGGGATCCGCGCATCCTAAGCGCATCCCACCGATTTTTTTTTTTTTAATTTTTTTTTTGGGGCCCTGGGGGTCCTTATGGGACCCCCTGAGCAGGCCTAGGGGGTCAGGGTGTTTCTACCCTGCCCCCTTTTCTTGTTTTGCGCACTTGTTTTACTGATTTCTTGTGCCTCGGTTCTACCGAGGCACAAGATGGCTGCCAACACTTCCTGCTTTGTAGTGTTGACAGCCAATTAGCATACAGCTCGTGATCGGGAGGGTGAGCGGACCCTACGCGGCTATAGATATATATGTGATTTTACTTTTGATTTTCTCAGGAACTACTGAACGGATTTACACCATTTAAGCAAAAGGCACGACTCTGAACCAAGGGCTACCTTTTTGGCAAATTTGGTGTAATTCCGTTCAGCAGTTCAGGCTGTAGCTGTGACTAAAAGTTCCTATGGAAAATTGCATGGGGAAAACACGTTTTGGGACCCCCCTTTTTTCTTGGCCCCCACTACATGAATCACCCCGAGACTTTCAAGATAGGAGCTGACCGGAGCGCCCCACGAGTTTTGAAAATTTCGCGAAGATTCGTCAACCGGCGCCAAAGTTATTTCAAGAAGAATGTTGCGGATTTCCTATGGAAAATAGGTCCTAACTATAACTATCTACTGGCGTCCGCCAGTAGATAATTTATATATATATATATATATATATATATATCTATATATATATATATATATATATATATATATATATATATATATATATATATATATATATATATATATATATATATATATATATATATCTTCTCCTGTAGAAGGCAGAAGCCGAAACGCGTCGGCCTGGGATTAAAGCACTAATATGCAGAATTTGTGAATATTCAATGAAGACTTAATCGTTAATGAAACAAGCATTTGCAATGCAATAGGTCTCGCATTAACACAAATTTGACCTATTGGCATTGTAAATGACAATGCCTTTTATTTATGTTTCGGTTTTTAAAACATAAATAAAAGGCATTGTCATTTACAATGCCATTAACTTAAACATGCGTAAATGCGAGACCTACTGCATTGCAAATGCTTGTTTACAAAGCAAAAGGAAATGGGATAAGTTGTCTAGCCCTCCAAGGCTACAGTTGCAATATCCAGAACCAGCAGCAAGCCTGTGTGTAGGAGGCTGGCTTAGTATATGGTGCTCACTTATGTAAGTGTAGCACCCTGCACTAATCCAGATAACCATTATGGTGATTTTAATGGTCTTAAACAACCTTAGAAGGCTTTTAAGTGGTAGCTGTGGAGAGCAGACTTCAGGCTTAGTCCAGAAGGAGTGTAAAGCAGCTTGTTTGACCAGTGCTTAATCTTATGGTATAGGTTAAGTGAAAAAGAACCACACAGTGTAGTTATAAAAATATGTATTTATTATAAACATTCACTAACACATTTCAATATCTCCTACCCGGAGATATAACCACAATACACACAATACTTTGGAAATAGGACACGTAAGTAGCACAAATACACAGTGGTCTCCAGGGGGAGACCAAACCATTTACTAAAATTGTGGAATACGAACCATGATCTAAGTCTAGAATGGACCCAGAAGAGCCTGGGACCCAAGGAACCACCCAAGGTGAATATCTAGGAACCCCACGGAGGCTGTGTGCAGAGTGGAAACACAACCCGCGTGCTCAATTCAAGTCAATGGGTAAGTTGGGGTTGCAGTTTTAAAGAAAAGGACCCTTCCCAGCAGACCCTGAAGATACCCCGTGGAAGATGGAAGGTTGGAGAGTCACCCCATCCGTCAATATCCCAGGAACCAGGATACATATACCAGGGAAGCCAGTTGCATAGGTGTGAAGCGACGTCGGAACTGCCGTAGACCACAATGGAGGACTTCAGCAAAGATGCCACTGGCGAAGAAGGTGAAAGAGTCCTGTGGAACCCAAAGGTGAATTCAAGATGAGCGGTACCTGCGAGCAGAGGGGACAAAGTCTATGCCACTCAGGAGTGACTAGGAGGCACGGAAGACGAATGCCCACCGATGTCGGGGATGCAGGAGAGTTGACGGTGCCCTTGAAGTTGCAGCTGTGCGGACCAGGCGATGCTGTAGAAGACCAGGAG
Source organism: Calotriton arnoldi (assembly GCA_963921515.1). Taxonomy (NCBI): domain Eukaryota; kingdom Metazoa; phylum Chordata; class Amphibia; order Caudata; family Salamandridae; genus Calotriton; species Calotriton arnoldi. The sequence continues at coordinate 1,270,907 of CAWUFW010000899.1, read as the reverse complement.
CTGTTCACGAGCAGTCCCACATAGGATGCCAAGAACCAAGGGGTCAGTGTCCGGCAGGGACACCAACCAGCCATGGCAACGGCCACCAACGTAATCATTGAAGAAGGTGCAGTGTCAGGATCAGCAAGGTCCAAGTGACTCACCACGAGCAGGTAAGTCAGAGCAGGCCCCAGCAAACAGGGGAGCCCACTGGAGCCAAAGAAGACCCTCGAGAGGACCCACGGGCCGAAGGCAGAGGAGTCGCAAGAGGACCTCGAGCAGCTCACCAAAGGATGAAGGCCCACAGTGCAGAGGATGCGGTGCAGGCAAGGAACTTAGTTGCAGGAGATGCTTGAGGCTGGAGCTTCTTGGAGCCCGAAGATCTCTGGAGGAGCGAGCCAACAAGCCTTGGCAAAGGCAAGTCGACGCGGTGCACAGGGGTACTGCTCCATCAGTTCTGACAAGGGATACTGGCTTCAAACTTACTGTGAAGGCGGCTGAATAGAACTTTCCCCAGGACTTTGCCTTCCCCATCCAAGAGCGAGATCGGGTGATAATTGGAGGCACTACCCTGATTACCCTTCTTATGGAATGGTACTATAATGATGGAGCACTATGAGTGGTGTACGGCGTTGCCATCGAGCTCCGGATAATACACTTTAGCAAGCACACTGGTCCACAAGTGGTGTTCCTCGCGATAAATATCTATAGGCACAAAGTCTGACCCAGGTGCCTTGTGCTTCTTCATAACCTTCATTGTTCTTTCCACCTCTGGTACAAAGATGTCAATTGCACACGACCCTGTACAAAGATCATCTCGCTCCGGTTGGGCGCCATATGGGCCTATGGGGTTAACGCTACATAGGGAACTGAAGTGACTGTTCCACGTAAGTGGGCCAATATGAGTTTTTACAATATTTACTGCACCCTTTTCCACCCACGTTACCAGTTCCTAAAATCTTCTGATGTTTTTTGCTGTGCGAGGCCTCACTTATTTCCGCCCATAATGCCAATTGATGTAGTGATTTCTTAGATTTTAGAAGGCGTTTATACTCGCCCGTGCACTCACGACATACCAGTTTGCTCTAGGGGATATAGTGTCGACGCACTAGGGTGATTTAGACAGCTCTCTTCATCCTAGAACAATCTTGTTCATGCCAGATGACCACTGCATATTGTCTCCCTCTATTAGAGCTGACAGTTTTAGGACCAATGGACAGACCCTACAACTCATTTGCCACTCCATCATAAGCTGCGAAGATTTCCCCATCACCATACAGAGGGTTCAGGATTTTGGCGCCATACCTGGCTATTATGCATTCTAGTAGGGGAAGTTCAAGTAATTACTTCTCATTACTCCACCTTATTCTCCTCCTGCTACTAGTTGGGGAGATCACATGCTCATATGCACCCTTCCCTTGGATTTTTTGCAACGGCGCACCACATTGAACACAGCTTTACACAGAGTGCCACAGGGTAGTGATTGCGTCCCACTCTTTTGACAACTGTCATGTCATGTACACATTCCCACCCCTCCGTATTGACTATAATATAGTCACTTAGTGACTGCCTTCTCTAATTATCAAAAGTTACCATAGCAGTGCTATCTTAGTGGGTGTGACCATTAATGAAGCGCAGCTGGTAGCTTATCAGAAAGTCAGAAAATGCATCACCCTTTTTGATAGATTTAAAATTACTCATGGCTGTTTCAGGGATACCTAGGCAACGGTCTTCTAATTGGACCTCGCTGTTATTGATAGCATTGGATGGTTGTGTGTTGAAATCTCTGCAAATCAATAGCAAATACTTCCCCCCTTTAACCTCCTCTATCGATTTGCAGTTGGCCACATCCTCCTTGACACTGACAATGCAAGAGACAAAGTTTCCCCATATTGCCTGGACCTCTGGGGACCACCCTGGTGGGATGTATACATTTAGGATATCAACTACACCTCCTTCGAGCCAGTATACCAAATCCTCACGTGTTGTATATTTGACAACAGATGTGCTACCCCCAGTTGCTCTATCCTGCTTTTCAGTTTACAAGACACCCACACAGTGAGCCCTCCCGCTGGGCGCCTCTTCCTCGAGGAACCCATTTACACTGATTCCCTCGAGGGCCCATGTTTCTTGAAAGCAACATATAGTTCAGCCAGTCCTCATTCTCCATTTTGATGGCCAACACCGCAATATTCCAGGATACAAACTACAAATAATCATCATTACCAGTCTTGTCCGTTCCACAGGTCATGTGTAGCCCCCGTTGGAGTCGTGTCAACAAGCACTGGGGGCAGGTTGTTCATACTCAATCGGACTCTCTTCTGGTGGACTCTCTGGGACAGGAAGCCAGAGCTGCTGCTATCCACAATCAATCTTTACAGTCCCTCTAGGCCTCTTTGATCACAGGGTTTGGGAGCTTAATTGTCCTGCTGTTTTTACTCACAGTGATAAGCAGGTTTTCAGTGACTACTCCATTAATGATCGATAGGCCACTTTTCAATGCCCCCTCTGGTGATCTATGGATTGAGAGGTGCTAAGATCGGGAGGTGCTGTGTGGGGCCAATGCTGTCCTGATAAAGCTCCTTCTTATCAGCCAAAACATGGGCATGGCAAAACTTTGACCCCCTGTTAGACCTGGCACCATTGGCGTGGGTCTCCCTTCCATTATTTTGCTGTTGCCTCCTGTGTTTTGCTATGTTTTTGCTGGTCTAGATGCTTTGGGCACTTTGCCACTGCTATTCAGTGCCAAAGTGCAAGTGCTCCCTATTGTAAATTGTTGTAATGAATTAGTGACTCCATGATTGGCCATTTGATTTACTTGTCAGACCCTAGTACAGTGCACCATGTGTGCCCAGGGCCTGTAAATCAAATGCTGATGGTGGGCTTGCAGCACTGATTGTGCCACCCACAGAAGCAGCTTGTAAAATGTGGCTCAGGCCTGCCATTGCAGAGCCTGTGTGCAGTCTGGGACTGCCATGTCGACTTGGCAAGTGCACCCACTTGCCAGTCCATAAACCTTCCCTTTTTTACATGTTAGTCAGCCCTAAGGTAGGCCCAAGGTAACCCTGTGGGCAGGGTGCATTGTATGTGAAAGGTAGGACATGCCCTGATGTGTGTGGCATGTCCTGATAGTGAATTGCAGCCAATTTCGTTTTTCACTATTGCAAGGCTATCTGTTCCCATAGGCCAGAATGGGTAGTTTATTATAACATCTTATAAGCATAACTGACCCAAGGAACAAGATAGGAAAATAAAGTTTAGTATGCCTGAACTCAGAATGTTAAAATACATCTTTTAGTGTGGGTGATTTTTACATTCTGTGAATGAAAATACCACTTTTAGAAAGTAGGTATTTTCTTGCCTAACCATCCAGTATGCCTCTGCTAGGTTTGTGTTTTCCATGTCTGGTTTGTGAGTGACAGGGCGCTGGAGAGAGCTTTGGCTCCAGCAGTCTGATGAGTCAGGGCTGGGCTGAATAGAGCCTACATAGAATAGAGAGTAGGGGAGGAGAATTCCTTTCACTTGCCTGTGCCTTCATAGAATAGAGAGTAGGGGGAGGAGTTTTCCTTTCAGCTACCTGGGCCAGGTCTACTTTCAACAATGCTGTCTCCACCTCCTGCCAGGAAGCTGCACCAGGGAGGACAGAACTGGTTTTGACTAGGTACAGACACTCTCTGCCTTCAGAGAACAAAGGATTTAGTAGTATAAATATTGGGGCCCAGACCCCAGAACTTTAGATCACTTCTGGGAATCAAGACGAACCTTTGCCAAGGAGAGAAACCAAGGAAGCTGAAGGAGGAGACTGCCCCTGTGCTGTTTGCTGTTTGGGGTTGGCCTGCAGTGGTTACTCATTGCCAAGGAAAGGAAAAAAGGAACTTTGTGTGTACTTTAATCATCTTGAAGAAGATCTCCAAGGGCTTGAAGCTGAGCTTGCCTCCTGTTCTGAAGTCTCAGGGATACAAAGACTTCACCACCAGCTCCCCCTGAATTTCCTTGCTGGGAATTCTACCTGCAGAGAGGTGCCTGCTGTTGTTTTGGGCCCTCTGGAGACTCCGTGTCGCTGGGAGCTGGAAGCGCGACGCAACGAGGAAGAAGAGTGTCGCCGCCGCAGCAGTTGGCGCCGCATCGCCAAAGAAGCGTGTCGCCGCCGCAGCTATTCGCCGTCGCATTGCCGAGGAAGCGTGTCGCATCACCGGAGAAGCGGGCCGCCGCCGCAGAGGTTGCCGTCACATCACCGGAGAAGCTTGTCGCAGGGCCTGTCGCGGCTCCAAAGTTCATCGATTTCGCCGCACGGCCGTTGGACGTGCACGCATCGCATCCACGTTATCGCATCGCATCAAAGGCGCCATTTTGTCGCATCGCTCCGGATCGTCGCATTGCATCGAGGCGCCATCTTGTCGCAATGCACCGGATCACAGTAAGAAACAGACGCTTCGCCTCCTCTCCTGTAAGGAACAGACGCATCGCCTCCCCTGCGCTGCAGTAAGGAACAGGTGCGCCGCCTCCCCCGAAGCAAGGAACTGACGCATCGCCTTCCCTGCGACCCTTTTGTTTGTATTGCGTTACGCATACAAGGTACTTTGAGAGTAAAGTGTCGCATTTACCATCTACATTGAACTAAGCTATTTCTACCATTGGAAAGTCATATTTTGAATACTGTATTGTGGATTTTTGTCGTTTGGTCTTGTGTTAAGTCTAGATAAAGATTACTTATTTTTCTAAACTGGTGTGGTGTCCATTTGTAGTGTTTTCACTGTATTACTGTATGTGTTTACAAATGCTTTACACACTGCCTCTGAGATAAGCCTGCCTGCTCGTGCCAAGCTACCAAGGGCGTGAGCAGGGGTTATTTTAGGAGTGTAGCCCCCTTACCCTGACTAGAAGCAAGGGCCCCTACTTGGTCACAAGTACCTACCTCTGCCAACTAGAGACCCCCATTTCTAACACTGGTGGTCAGCGGTGAGGATTTGGACTTGCATTTGTGACTCATATACAGTGATTGGTGTACACTACTAGTGAGTGCAGACCGTAACGCGACTACATACATTTTGGTAGAATCTTTTCCTTGGGACTTCTATTTTTGCTAGAAACTGCCAATCCTTGTTACCATGAGCAAAACAGCATCCAACGCATCTATGGATCTACAATTTGAAGAAGACAGGGTTGCTATCTACACTGTGCCACAGCTTAAAACCCTCTGTAAACGATTTAAAATCTCTGTGAAAGGCATCTCCAGGAAGGAGGAGTTCCAAAAGGCGCTGAAGGCCTGGGTGGAAGCTAGAAAAGCTCCTGAGCAATCTGAAGAGCCTAGAGAGGAGGCAGAGAATACAGATGGGCAGCTAGATGGGCCATTGGATCTGACCGGGGAGAAAGTATCTTCCAGGGCAGGCAGCAGTGTTTCTTCAAAGGGCCTATCTCCAGAAGAGCTGGAGGACAGGGAGAGGGATAGGATGCATAAGATGGAGCTAGCCAAGCTCAAACTGGGTGGTCAGATGGATTAGGAAGCAAGAAGTTAGCCTTGGAAGAAAAAAGGATGCATTTAGAGCCTGAGAGAATGTTGAGGGAATTGGAATTGAAAGCAAAGAGCTGAGAGATTACTCCCTCTGGTGGCAGCACACCATCCATGCCTGTAGAAGCAAGAGTATTCATCCCCAAAGATGTAATTAAGGAGTTCCACAAGCATGAAAATATTGGGCAATGGTTTAAGGCCTATGAAGTGGCCATGTCCTCCCACCGGGTCCCTGAGAAGGATTGGGGAGCGGGGTTGTGGGGGTGGTTTCTCAGTGATGGGGAGGGACACCTTGTTCGACTTGCCCTCTGAGGACCAGAATTCCTATGTCCACATGAAGGAAGCCTTAATGACCAGGTATGGGTTGACCCCACAGCTTTATAGACAAAGGTTTAGAAATTGTAAGAAACTGGAGTCAAGGACTTGGGTAGAATATGTGTCTTTTTTTTGCAGAGCATTGGATGGTTGGGTGAAGGGTAGCAAAGTGAATGATTTTGAAGCGCTCTATGATTTGATTGCATGGGAGCACTTGCCCAGTAATTGTTTTCCAGAGCTACGCCAGCACCTGATTGATCGTAAGCTGACTAACCCTAGGGAGCTTGCTGAAGAGGCGGACCGCTGGGTTAGTACCCGTGTCCACAAGGGTCATGTGGGAGACTTCGCCAAAGGTGGGCAGGGTACCCAGAAGAAGAGTGGGGGGGACAAGGGTAAACAGAGGGAGTTCCAGAAAGGGCCCCAAAGTAATCCCCAAGGGAACCAAGGGAAGGGTTCCCAGCCTCTCCCTGAGAAGAAGCCAGGGGCCCCGACAGATAAGCCTGTTCAGAGGGGTCCCAAGAAATGTTTTAGTTGTGGTCAGGTGGGCCACTTCTTCTGGGATCCTAAGTGTCCCAACAAAGGTAACACAGCACCCACTGGTGCACCACCCCGGCAGATGGAAGTGTAGCCCTGGGAGAGGAGCTGGGTGCCCAAGGTGGGTGGGGTCCCGTAGAGATGTCCCTGGTCTCTTTAGGAGACAGTGAGATGGTCCCTAGGACCCAGCTGCCTGATAACACTAAGAAAAACAGGCAGTGGGTGACCATCAATGGCCATAGGGTGGAGGCTCTGAGAGACACCGGAGCCAGTGTGACAGCTGTCAGTTGTCGGCTGGTGTCTGAAGAGAAGGTGATCCCCCATGCCTTTTACCCTGTAGTTGCCGCTGACAACTCAGAGAGCCACTGTAAGGTGGCCCAGGTTCCCTTTGAGTGGGGGGGCAGTCTCAGGTACCTTTCAAGTAGCTGTGAGGCCAGCCATGCCTGTTGACTGTCTGCTAGGCAATGATTTGGAAAGCTCCCCTTGGGCTAAGGTGGAGCGAAGAGCTCATTTGGAGATGTTGGGTCTGCCTGAGTGGGCGTGTGTGACCACTCGGTCCATGGCAGCCAGTAAGGGTGTTTAAGAGGACCTGGCGCCTGAAAGAATGGCCCAGGTGCCTGCCTTAAAGAGAAGAGGCAGGGGTGCAGGAAACCAGCCCCCGAAGTTCCCACAGTCCAGGAGGAGGCAGACCTTGAGGGGGATGCCCTGGAACCTACGGGGGAACAAGTAGCTGAACTGGGGGATCTGCCTGAGCTGACCCATTGGCAGCAGGAAGGAGGACCCTCCAGGGAAGAGTTCTGCGAGGAGCAGAAGAAGTGCCCTTCTCTTGTGGGTTTGCAGCAACAGGCCACAAACCAGGCAGCAGGTGATCAGTCTGGATCACATTGGATCTACCAGGAGAATGGTCTCCTGTATAGCAAACCTAAGGTTGCTGAGCCTGGGTCAGCCCGTGTGCTGGTGGTACCCCAGCGCTTCAGAGCCTTCCTACTGGGTCTGGCTCATGATGTGCCTTTAGCAGCACATTTGGGGCAAGACAAGACCTTTGAACAGCTTGTCACCCACTTTTATTGGCCCCAAATGCGCAAGAGTTCAGAAACTCATTGCAGGACCTGTCAGACTTGCCAGGCAAGTGGTAAGAGTGGGAGGAAACAAAAGGCTCCCCTCCAACCATTCCCTGTGGTCAGCACCCCCTTTGAAAGGGTGGGCGTTGACATTGTGGGGCCTCTGGATCCCAAGACAGCCATGGGCAATAGGTTCATCCTGGTCTTGGTGTACCATGCCACCCGGTACCCGAAGCCATCCCTCTCAGGGCTGTGACGGCCCCCTTGGTGGGACGTGCATTGATGGGGATATTCTCCCGTGTGGGATTCCCCAGAGAGGTGGTATCAGACCGTGGTACCAACTTCATATCTAGGTATATGAAGTCCCTGTGGCAGGAGTGTGGTGTAACCTACAAGTTCACCACTCCTTACCACCCCCAAGGTAATGGGCTCGTTGAGAGATTCAACCGGCCCCTAAAAGGCATGATTATGGGTCTTGAGGAACCTATGAGGCATAAGTGGGATGTCCTCTTGCCATGCCTTCTGTCTGCTTACAGAGAGGTGTAGGAAGGTGGAATATGGTTGCCCCCACTTTTTTCCTGGTGTTTTGCTGGTTTATGACTTAGTTGGACTGGGATCCTGCTATTCAGGGCCCCAGTCTATCTGCTTCCTCTATAAAATGGTTTCCATGTACCTTAGGTACATCTTTGATTGGAATCTGGAGTGCCCTTATAAGTCCCTAGGATATGGTATACTATGTACCCAGGGCATAGGTACCTCAGAGGCCTACCAGGGGCTGCAGCATGTACTGTGCCACCCCTGGAAGGCCATCCAAAATGACACCACAGGTCTGCTACTGCAGCCTGGGTAAGGTGGTGCATGCACCCCTTACTGTGATATAGGCTACCTATATCACTACCATTGCACACACATATAAACCTATAAGTCACTCCTATGGCAGACCTTTACAATCCTAAAGGCAGAGTGCTTGGTTTTTATGTGAGAGGGTGCCCCTGCATGAGCAGAGCCCCTCTGCAGTGTTCGGAGTCCCTCCTCTGATGCTGTTTGTGGTACAGCCTGACCATATACTCTTAAGTGCATTATATCCTCGCGGTACAATGCTAACTTTGGACTGGCTGCACCAAAACATGTCGTGTTTGGTGTCAAACATCTTGGAATAATACCCCCCCGCCAATCCTGGTGGCGGGGGTAGCATTCCACCCTTCTAGAGGGAAAGACATGTACACACCGGGCTACCTGGTAACTTCTTTCCAGAGCCCTGGCATCACAAAATGGATGCCGCTGCCACAGACACGGGTCTGGCCTCCTGCTGCTGACTGAAACTCTGGCAGGGGAGGCCTGGACAATAGGTTTCCTGTCACAGGGAGGTGTAACCACCTCCCCAGACAGGATAGTCTGTATTGGGACTGGGCGGGAGCACTCCCTGGTGCCTTGAAGTCCTGCACTGGGGGCACACTTGGTGTCCCTGTGCCTATGCCAGTTCAAACCGGTTGCAGGGGCTACCTGCCCCTGCTCTGGCACGAAACTGGACAAAGGGAATGGGTGTAACCACCCCTCTTCCCTGACCCTCCCATAGGTGGGTCCCCAGAGTATGTCCAACCCCCTACCTTAGTATAAGTATGGGACCCCAGTCCTTAGGACTTTAGATATCCCTGGACGAAACTCTGCAACTGAATCCTGGAACTTCGACGCTCTACTCAAGATTAGAGGACTGAAGAATCTCCCTTGGGGTCAAGGAGTGACTCCCCTGCTTGGCAGGCACCAAAGAAGCAATTGTCTGGTCTGCATCGCCAAAGCTCCCGCCGGAGCAATTGTCTGGTTTGCATCACCAGAGGTGGATTTTCAGACTTCACCGAGGCTGCCCTGAGTCCCCAGCAAAGCTGAGGCCCGTAGCTGTCGTGGATAACGTGGAACCGTGACCCCTGGACACCGAGCACATTTGCAAGTGCATCCTCTTTTTGGGCTCCCACAAAGTTGTGCTTTGGACTCCGAGTAGCCCCCGCTTCCAGCACCGACTGCACCAAAGATCACTGGCCTCCACTCCACGAGTGTCCCGTGAGCCAGCTCCAAGTGCATCCACTCGAGGCTCCTTTGCGGTTGCTAGTCCGTTGGCTAGTGGGCCCTCCCGAAGGTAACTCTTCTTCTGCTTGGGATTCCCTGGTTGCTCCAGCCGTGCCCTGACTCACTCTTGCTGGGTGAGTCCCTCAGACCTTGCTGGTCTGCAACATCGTCCTTTCTTTGTTTCTTCGAGACTTGCCGTTGCCAAGGCTTGTTGGGTCCAATCCGGTCACCGACACCGCAGCAATCGACAGACGTCATGGGACAGCTCGAATCCAGCTCATTGTCGACGCCTCCTGGACCTCGTGGCTGAAGAGTCAAGATGACCATCAACCTACCTGAAGCACCCAACATCGGTGGGCATCTGCTCATTGCCTTCCTCGTCACTGGCTAGTGACCCAGACTCTGTCCCCTCTGCTTTCAGGTTCTTCAGATCTTCGATCCACCTTGGGATCCACCCGAACACTTTCGACTTGGTCGCCAGCAGCACTTTGCAGCAGATCGCCATTGGAAACGACGACGAAACCCGACCCCGAAAGACACCTATGCATCCGGCTCCCCTGGGTGAGGTAACTCGAGTACTCCGGTGCTCCCGTGGGTATAGACTCTAGAACAGCCTAGTTCTAAAAGGGTTTGCTCCAAGTCTTCCTTTAAGTGTCCTTTTTCTTTAAAACTCCAAGCGCGACATTCCCCATAGAAGTCAACAGCGGCTCGCGGCTGTGTTCTCACACTGCACGCGTCCCCTGTGGGTCCCCTGTGTCACTACTTTGGGTGGTTCCTTGCGGTCCAAGCACTTCTACAGGTTCTAGGCCTTGTGTCTAGCTCAGTCGTGGTTCTTATACCACTTTATTGGTATATGGTTTGGTACGCCCCTAGGGCTCAAACGTGTATTTGTGCTATTAATGTTGATATTCGACTTGTAACTTATGTACTTCGAACTCTAGCCTCATAAAGAGGCTAGAGGGGTGTGTTTAAGACTAAATACATATATTTTAAATATATACCTGGTGTGGTCCTCTTTCATTTGGTCACTCAAGAGATTATAGACTGGTAAAACAAGCTGCTTTACATTCCTCCAAGACTTAGCCTGAAGGCTGCTCTCCATAGCTACCACTAGGATAGCTTTCAATAAAGGTTGTCTTTAACCTATCTCCAATAAGGGGTTGTTTGGACTGGTGCAAGGTGCCCACTATAATTAGTGGACAGCATATACCAGGCCAACTTCTCACAAGAGGTGCCACAGAAGTCCTTATGGTTCAGTCCCTTTGAACTGCTGTATGGTCACCCTGTAAGAAGACCTCTGAGTTTGGTAAAGGAAGGCTGGGAGAAAGCTCCCAGTAAACCTCCCCAGGATGTATATAGCTACATGCTGGCCTTCAGAAACCAAACTCGGAGTTTCAGACAACTCGCTCAGGCGAATCTGGAAGCCAGCCAGGAGGAGATGAAATGGTGGTATGATCAGAATGCCACTCTGATCGAGTTTCAGCCTGGACAGAAAGTGTGGGTCATGGCCCCCATGGAGCCTTGTGCGCTCCAGGATAAGTGGACCGGACCATTTGAGGTGGTGGAGCGTAAGAGTGATGTCACCTACTTGGTGGACTTGCGGTCTCCTAGGAACCCTTTGCGGGTCCTGCATGTAAACCGCCTGAAGCCGCACTTGGAGAGGTCCGAAGTGGGCATGCTCCTAGCGACAGATGATGGAATGGAGGAGGAGACTGAGCCTCTTCCTGACCTCCTGTCTGCAACAGAGCAAGATGGGTCAGTGGACGGTGTGAACCTCTCTTCCGCCCTGACCCCTGAGCTGCAGGATGACTGTCGCCAACTGTTGGGACAGTTTCCTGATCTGTTCTCCCTGACTCCAGGTGTCACTGAGTGGTGCGTCCATGATGTGGACACTGGGGACAGTCCTCCTGTTAAACACAAAACTTACAGAGTGACTGACAGGGTGAGAGCTTGCATCAAGGAGGAGGTCTCTAAGATGTTTGCCTTAGGGGTAATTGAGTCCTCTAATAGCCCTTGGGCCAGCCCAGTGGTCTTGGTCCCAAAGGCTGCCGCGCCTGGTGCCACACCCGTACTCCGGTTCTGTGTGGTCTACCGAGGACTCAATTCAGTCACCAGCACTGACGCGCACCCCATCCCCAGAGCTGATGAGCTCATTGATTGGTTAGGGGCTGCCCAGTACCTCAGTACGTTTAACTTAACGTCTGGGTACTGGCAGATCGCCTTAACTGATGGGGCAAAAGAGAGGTCCGCATTCTCCACACCAGATAGGCACTACCAATTCCGGGTTATGCCCTTTGGGATGAAGAATGACCCTGCCACCTTTCAGAGGTTGGTCAACCAGGTGTTGGCTGGACTGGAAGATTTCAGTGCCGCCTACCTGGATGAGATTGCAGTGTTGAGCGCCAGTTGGGAAGAACATCTGCGCCACCTCTGGGAAGTGTTGATGGCACTACGGAGGGCAGGCCTCACGATCAAGGCGAGTAAGTGCCAGATCGGGAAGGTTCCGTGGTGTACTTGGGACACCAGGTTGGGAGCGGCCAGGTGGTGCCCCTACAGCCCAAGATTGAGACCATCCTGGCTTGGGAACCCCCCAAGACCCAGACAGAGGTGAGAGCCTTTTTAGGACTCACATGGTACTATAGGAGGTTTGTAAAGGGGTATGGCAGCATTGTTGCACCCTTGACAGAGCTGACTTCCAGGAAGCAGCCCAAGAAAGTGAACTGGACTGACACCTGCCAGAAAGCTTTTGATGCCCTGAAGGCTGCCATGTGCACGGCGCCCGTGCTTCAGGCGCCCAACTTCTCAAAGGAATTCATTGTGCAGACAGACGCTTCAGAGCATGGTGTGCGGGCTGTACTTTCACAGATGAATGAGGAAGGCCTAGACCAACCTGTAGCCTTCATTAGTAGGAGGTTACTTCCACGGAACAGAGGTGGAGTGCAATTGAGCGTGAGGCATTTGCTGTGGTCTGGGCACTGAAGAAGTTGAGACCATACTTGTTTGGGACTCACTTCCAGGTTCAGACAGACCACAGGCCCCTCAGATGGTTGATGCAGATGAGGGGTGAGAACCCAAAGCTGTTGAGGTGGTCCATTTCCCTACAGGGGATGGACTTCACGGTGGAACACTGCCCTGGTACAGAACACGCCAATGCTGATGGTCTTTCCAGATTTTTCCACCTTAGTGAAGAGAACTCCCAAGAGGTAGGGTAGTTCTCCCCACATTTCAGCTGGAGGGGACACGTGTTAGAACTCGCACCATTGGCGTGGGTCTACCTTCCATTTTTTCGCTGTTGCCTCCTGTGTTTTGCTATGTTTTTGCTGGTCTAGATGCTTTGGGCACTTTCCCACTGCTATTCAGTGCCAAAGTGCAAGTGCTCCCTATTGTTAATTGTTGTAATGGATTAGTGACTCCATGATTGGCCATTTGATTTACTTGTCAGACCCTAGTACAGTGCACCATGTGTGCCCAGGGCCTGTAAATCAAATGCTGCTGGTGGGCTTGCAGCACTGATTGTGCCACCCACAGAAACAGCTTGTAAAATGTGCACCCACTTGCCAATCCCTAAACCTTCCCTTTTCTACATGTTAGTCAGCCCTAAGGTAGGCCCAAGGTAACCCTGTGGGCAGGGTGCATTGCATGTGAAAGGTAGGACATGCCCTGATGTGTGTGGCATGTCCTGATAGTGAATTACAGCCAATTTCGTTTTTCACTATTGCAAGGCTATCTGTTCCCATAGGCCAGAATGGGCAGTTGATTATAACATCTTATAAGCATAACTGACCAAAGGAACAAGATAGGAAAATAAAGTTTAGTATGCCTGAACTCAGAATGTTAAAATACATCTTTTAGTGTGGGTGATTTTTACATTCTGTGTTTGAAAATACCACTTTTAGAAAGTAGGTATTTTCTTGCCTAACCATCCAGTATGCCTCTGCTAGGTTTGTGTATTCCATGTCTGGTTTGTGAGTGACAGGGGGCTGGAGAGAGCTTTGGCTCCAGCAGTCTGATGAGTCAGGGCTGGGCTGAATAGAGCCTACATAGAATAGAGAGTAGGGGGAGGAGATTTACTTTCATTTGCCTGAGCCTTCATAGAATAAAGAGTAGGGGCAGGAGTTTTCCTTTCAGCTACCTGGGCCAGGTCTGCTTTCAATAATGCTGTCTCCACCTCCTGCCAGGAAGCTGCACCAGGGAGGACAGAACTGGTTTTGACTAGGTACAGACACTCTGCCTTCAGAGAACAAAGGATTTAGTAGTATAAATATTGGGGCCCAGACCCCAGAACTTTAGATCACTTCTGGGAATCAAGACGAACCTTTGCCAAGGAGAGAAACCAAGGAAGCTGAAGGAGGAGACTGCCCCTGTGCTGTTTGCTGTTTGCTGTTTGGGGTTGGCCTGCAGTGGTTACTCATTGCCAAGGAAAGGAGAAAAGGAACTTTGTGTGTACTTTAATCATCTTGAAGAAGCTCGCCAAGGGCTTGAAGCTGAGCTTGCCTCCTGTTCTGAAGTCTCAGGGATACAAAGACTTCACCACCAGCTCCCCCTAAATTTCCTTGCTGGGAATTCTACCTGCAGAGAGGTGCCTGCTGTTGTTTTGGGCCCTCTGGAGACTGCGTGTCGCTGGGAGCTGGAAGCGCGACGCAATGAGGAAGAAGAGTGTCGCCGCCGCAGCAATTGCCGTCGCATCGCCGAAGAAGCGTGTCCCCGCCGCAGTGGTTCGCCGCCGCATCGCCGAGGAAGCGTGTTGCATCACCGGAGAAGCGTGCCGCAGAGGTTGCCGTCGCATCACTGGAGAAGCGTGTCGCAGGGCCTGTCGCGGCTCCAAAGTTCATCGATTTCGCCGCACGGCCATCGGGCACGCATCGCATCCACGTTATCGCATCGCATCAAAGACGCCATTTTGTCGCATCGCACCGGATCGTCGCATCGCATCGAGGCGCCATCTTGTCGCATCGCACCGGATCACAGTAAGAAACAGAATCTTTGCCTTCTCTCTGTTAAGGAACAGAACCATCGCCTCCCCTGCGCTGCAGTAAGGAACAGGTGCGCCGCCTCCCCCGAAGCAAGGAACTGACGCATCGCCTTCCCTGCGACCCTTTTGTTTGTATTGATTTACGCATACAAGGTACTTTGAGAGTAAAGTGTTGCATTTACCATCTACATTGAACTAAGCTATTTCTACCATTGGAAAGTCATATTTTGAATACTGTATTGTGGATTTTTGTCGTTTGGTCTTGTGTTAAGTCTAGATAAAGATTACTTATTTTTCTAAACTGGTGTGGTGTCCATTTGTAGTGTTTTCACTGTATTACTGTATGTGTTCACAAATGCTTTACACACTGCCTCTGAGATAAGCCTGCCTGCTCGTGCCAAGCTACCAAGGGGGTGAGCAGGGGTTATTTTAGGAGTGTAGCCCCCTTACCCTGACTAGAAGCAAGGGCCCCTACTTGGTCAAAGGTACCTACCTCTGCCAACTAGAGACCCCCATTTCTAACACCCCCATAATATGAAAGTCTTCTATAAGGCTAAGCACCAGTCTGGTAATACCAGGCAGTGCAAATTCAACCTTGGAGGATTAGGCATTGTTCCCTCTTGAGCCTGGCCCGAATTGCTGATTAATCAGTCTCACTATCTTCATAAAGAAACCACTCTTTACTCAAGAAATGCATAGAAAAGATCTAACAATCTTGTCCTGTTTAAAGGCTTCGTAGAGCCAATATCTGGGAATAGATCAATAAACTCCAGGCAGCAAACGGCTGCTTTCCAATCAACCAATGTAGTGGTTTCTGATGCTGAAACCTTATTTGAGAGTTATCCTCCCACATTGCTACCTGGTTTCAGAAAAATAGGGGCCAGTGGGTTAAGGCTGGGCACTGGCCCGAGTTCCCTATAAGGTCGGCACCCAGGCTCCCAGGCTGGTTCCATCTCAAACCTTGGACATTGGTCATCAGTGTTCCCAGGTCTGATACCCTTACAGACTGGGGCGCTTCAACAACTCTTTTTGCAGGCTGACTTTTCCGCCTGGGTTTCCATTTCCATTTACCTTGCACTAAATGCTTTTTTATTCGCTTTGAGTCAGCTGATCCATGGTCATCATTACACTGCACAGAAATATATGTCTTAGGGCGTATGGTATTATTTGCATCACTTATATCGTTTGAGCCTCTAGTGGAGTGATTAGGATTTGGTTTTCAGGCAGTCGTACTCTCTGTTATGTCAGAACTAGCCGAGCTACCACTAGGGACCAGACCAATGTTGTGCCTCTTAGGATTAGCAAATAACCACTTAAGTGAATATACTGGGAAGGTAAGATAAGGTATTTACTTTTTTGGAGGGGTTTGCCCATTTCCCCAATGTTCACGGGTGCAGCGGTGGTACTTGTACTTTTGTTATTGTTAATTTGCAGTTTGCAGCGCCCCTGGTCACCCAGTGTAATACCAGAATACCCTGTGATAGCTTCCCTAAGTGAAGTCTCACAATCTTCCACATTGTAGGAAAGTAGGATCTGCTTTCATGGTTACCCCTACTTTTTGCTGGTGTCAGTATGTTTTTGGTGACTAGACTGGTTGGGATCCTGCTAATCAGGACCCCAGCCACTATGCTTCCTTCCTAACTTTGACATGGTAAGTAATTTGGTACCTTCACAATTGGCTACTGGTGTACCCTTGTAAGTCCCTAGTATATGGTACTGAGGTACCTAGGGCATAGGTAAACCAGGGGTCTCCCATGGGCTGCAGCATGTATTATGCCACCCATGAGAGACCACTCAAACTGTGACTACAGGCCTGCTATTGCAGGCTGTGTGAGCTGGTACTAGCACCACCTACAACAGATATAAGCTTTCTTATATCTGTGGTTGCTACACTTAAACCCTATAAATCACCCCTAAGGCAGGCCTGTCAATCCTGAAGGCATGGAGCTAGGTTATAAGTGTGAGGGTGCCCTGTATGAGCAGGACACCCTACAAAAGTGCGGACAGCCATTTTATTAGGTCTCGCAAAGGCAGCGCATGCGCTGCCTCTACGAGGCATCAAGTAATCAGTATGTTGGGGTGAAACTCCGCCTATTGCCTGTCATTTCTGTTGCTGCTTGCCATTAGTTTAACTTAGTGATTGCTCTTGTTAGCTGTTTTTTAATTGGCTGTTGATGCGATACTCACTTCCGTTTAGACCGGAAGCAGCAGCGCCTAACTACTGTGTTCGTCTGCGCTCTAAGCGCAATTATACATCGTCCGCTTTTCGGTGTGCACTATATTCTTTTAGGCGGCCACGCGCGCTTTCACTTTCAATGCTGGCAGGATACTTGCGACTTCTCGCAGACCACTGTGCCAGGCTCTCTCGCAGCTGCCGTTTCCCACTCGGTAATCTCAGCAACTGCACGCCGTCCACGAACGCCATGGAAACGCTGTCGCTCTAGCCACTTTCGCCTCTATGGGCATGGCTGACCGCGGTGGGCGGGCCTGAGGTGCTAGCGTCACTAGGAAGATGGTGACGTCCTTTGTTGTGGTGCGGACAGGAGCAGTGCGATGTTGGCTGAAGGCTGCGTGGGGCGCCGAGCGTCAGGTAATTTGTGGGTACCTTTGGAATAGCATAAGCTCCCTTTAGGAGGTCCGTACATGGAGAAACATGTACCGTTCCATTAGTTCTACTCTCTCCCCAGCCTCTCTCCCGCCCTACCCGTTGCTTTGCTTTTCCGCCCGTAACTTTCCTTCATTTGCTCTGCGAGAGAAAATGAAAGTAAGTGCAGGCACGTTGGTTGAACACTTTGTTTAACCAACGTGCCAGCACTTACTTTCACTGCACCCAATGGTACTGTGGTCCGGGCGGCGGCTTACACAAAGCGTGCCGGCCCGGGACCCCTCACTGCAGCTCAGCTGACTCTAAGCCAGCCCCAGCAAGCACAGGTGGCCGGTTTCCAGATGAGTGGAGGTCGCGGGCAGCCAGCGTGAAAATGCAGCTGCTTTTTGGCCGTCACTGCAAGTTAAAGTAAGTGTGTGCCCAAGGCAAGCCCTCGACGCATAAAGCCAGTGCTTCCCTTTTTAGGTCTCGCCTACGCAGCACGCATGCGCTGCATAGGCAAAAAGACCTTTTGGAATCGGTTCGGCTTTTCAGCCAAAAACGTGCACGCGTTCCATTGCCTTCAATGGCAACGCGTGCACGTTTGGCGATTCACTTGCGGGTGCGAGCTTTGGCACCATCTGTTTCTACTTAACTTGGAAACAGATGGTGCCCTTGCTCACGCCTGCAAGGGAAACGCTGCCTGTTCCTGCTGTCGGCCGCACTCCCCCCACCCCTCCCACTTGTTAACCCGGAGTACTGTTTCACTTTCGCGGCCGCGGGGCCGCGAAAGTGTTTCAGTGCTTGTTTTTTACTTTCAGGGGAGGCGCACGCGCGCTTTTAAGTTACTGAGTTGGGTATGTGTGTTGCTTGTTACAATGAGTACTTAGAAAGCTAGGAGTTTAAGGCTTTTTCGGGACGATGCGGGGCCAAAAAACACTCCTGCAGAGGTGCGAAGCAGCCCCGGTGTTGTGTTATAACTGGCATCCCTCAAGGCACCACAAGTGTATTCCTTTCACGTCACTTGGAGAGACACATCACACATTAAAGGTAACCCTTCGGAGGCAGGACAGGCACTTTACAAAGCCATCATTTATGTAATAACACGAGACCATACAAAATGCAAGCGCCGGTGACATAACAGACGCCAGTATTATGTACGAAAAGCTACGTAAAGGTATATTTGTGTTACAACTCATTCGCTACATGGAAAATTCACTTTCAGACTAAAATCGGGCATTTTGTAAATATTTATCTGGGTGTTATATGAGTTCTATTTTGCAACACTGGACAAAGTCTTCTTACCGTTCTTCTGCCTTTCCTTTTTATGTACCACCTTGTGAACCCAAGTCACCTTTTGGGGCTTGAAAAACACGCTGTAAGCCGCATACAGGGAGAAGAGGCAGTACACGAACACCAGGACGGAGTACTGCGGGTCAGTTTTATCATGATTTAATACTCCCATTGGCTGGCTGGAGGGGCAACGAGAGCGCGACGGTGCTTGGGATAGGGGGCAGCAGAAGAACTGGGAGCAGCAGCAGCCCTGTATAGCAAACGTAGCGGTATTTATTCTGCAGCAGAGGCAAAACCACATTCGCTAATAACATGCGTGCGCTTTTCTTATTGCCGTCAGACTACGAGCAAATCAGCGCTGTTGTCACCTTCCCTACGGTAACCCATGAAGACATCAGCAACGATCACGATAAAAGCTTTACAAGACTGTTACAGATTGGCTGGGCGAAAAATCGGACTACATTTTAGCCTACCCATGTTCTGGTACAGGAAGTAGGGGCTCTGATTGGCTACATTCTCGATTTACTTCGGGTGTTAGTGGCTGCGATTGGTCGGCTAACTTTTACAATGTTGAGAACAGCAGCTGTAGTGCCGCAGGTATTTTTGAACAGAAATGACAGATTGGGCGTGTTACTGGGAAGGAACGGTCTGAAAACAGAAACACTAAGCCACTCCTATTGATGTTTAATAGTATATGAGAACAGCTGCATAGATGTAAAATAGTATATGAAACAGCTGCATAATATTACATGTATTTCGAAATATCCTACTAAATGAGAACGATTGTTTAAAATTTGCACACAAGTGTGCTGTTTAGGTCTCGCGCAAGGCGGATGCCAGCACAAGCACGAGTATGCTTGAAAACAGCTGCTGCTTGTTCTCTCTCCTGCCGCGTGTGCTGACACCAAACCTTAGCTCTCTCCTTTTCTCGCTATTGATACTTTCTCACATGTTTCTCCCCTTTCTCTCTGAATTTTCCTGCCTCTTACCAGCATCCTCTATCCAGTCACTTTCATGTTCACATTTTCTCTCTCCGAACATGCCTCTCTTTCCTAGAAAACGATCCAGCCTCGTCCCTTCCCGCTGTCTGGTCTCAGCTTCAATCTTATTTCTTTTCTTCTCTTTCACCTGCCCCTCTCACTCTCCGACCTCTCACAGTCGTCCAGCTTTCGTTTCCTCTCTAGCGGCCTCTTGCTTCACCTCATGTTCTCCCACCCTCTTACTTCCACCATCGTTCCCTTATTATCACCTTCTACTCTTTTTTTATCTCCATATATATTCTTGTTTTATCCCAGCTATTGTTATCTTGCGTGCCTGCTTCCATCTCTCTCCTCACGTCGTTCTCTCATTATCACCTTGTACTCTTTTATCTTTCCATAGTTATCATTGTTTACTTTCTCCTTTCTGTTTTTATCGCGTGTTCCTTCTTCGATCTCTCCCCTTCCTTATCTTCCTCTCGTCCCTTCGCATTTCCCTTTCGTTTGTTTCCCATTCTCCTTTAGCTCTAATTTCTTCTCCATTCCTTCTTTCATCTTTACCAATTTTGCTTTTATCTTCGGTGCCAACATTTTTTTTCCAAATTCATTTTTGCTCGAGAGTTTATGCAGTGTTTCGTAGCCATGGAAACTACTTACTCCCTGCAGATGTCTGCTTCTACAGTCGTCCCCATAAACACTGCTTCGTCCTGCCATAACAGTTCATAGTGCCTTTTGAAGATGGAAACACCTACGGGTGCCCCTTTTTCAGGCACAATTAAAAATTAATAATTATAATAAAACTATTTACAACCAGAGGGGAGTTTCAATAGCTAGAGCAGACTGCGTGGATAAAAAATACATTTACAAATAAACCAGGCTGCTATGGAGCAGATTTGTTTTGTGTGCATGGACAAGCCACCCTTGTAGATGTCCGCTACGAATGAGCATAGTTTATCCATGTTTAAGCGTGTATTTCGCAGCACATTTCACCGTTGTAACCCATGTGTGCAGCACCAGTACTATGAGCCTCTGGTGCTCAGTGCCACAAAGGCTGCAGCACAGTAACTTGCTACAGTACAGAAAGCCAAGCTTGTGAGCACGATGCTGCCGTCCAGTCCTAGATATTCTTACCAGCCTGCCAGTCCTCTTCAGACTGCAGCTCTTTTCCTACCCCACTGGAGATCTAATGTAATTATCGCGCCTGCCGCTGCTCGTCTCCCGCAAGGTAAAGGCTGTCCATGGACTTCCGGCCCGCTTGCCTTCACCCCTGCCCTCTCGCCCCCTGGCAAACCTGTTAATTACCCTTTACACATACAAATCTCACCCCCTGGCCAACCAAACGCCTCTTTGTAATTCATCGCACCAGCCCCCTGCTTCGAATTCGCGCCCCTCCCCGTGCAGGCACATTTAAATGCTTATTGTCTGTGGAGCTCGCGGCCATGACTGAACTCCTCACTAAAGTGAAACCCTCCCTCAAGCTTCAGAGGTTTCCAGGGTCGGTGCACCATCTCCCTTGTGAAAAATTGTAGTCCAAAATCACATCCTAATATTGACAAGAGTACACAATGAAAGTGAGTTTTAACACTGACAACACTGCCCATTGTTATAGCGCTCACCGCCCTCTTGGCGCTTGAATAATGCACGTCACTCGCGCCCGCTGGTATGTGCCTTGCAGTGATCTCAGAAGGATGCTTGCACCCATTTAAATAGTTGTTCGTGTTCCATTGACCCCTCCCACTTCATTTCCCCCTCCCCATTAGCCACCCTTTCCACCTCCTCCGCTCTCTCCTTCCCTGCTTTACCACCCCCGATTGTTTGCCCCTACCCCCTCCTCCTGCTGCCCTGCTCCACCGTCATAATGCCT
This sequence comes from Calotriton arnoldi, assembly GCA_963921515.1. NCBI lineage: Eukaryota > Metazoa > Chordata > Amphibia > Caudata > Salamandridae > Calotriton > Calotriton arnoldi. Next base: position 1,249,758 of record CAWUFW010000899.1, on the reverse strand, counting down.
CCTAAATACTGCTCCTCTCCTCTCATCTCATCTCATCTCCTCTCTCCTCTTCTCCTTCTCCCCCTCCTCCTCCTCCCCTACCCCTCCCCTTCCTCCTCCATCTTCTTCTTCCTCTTCTCTTCTACCCCACTGCTACCATGCCGTCTCCACTCCTGCCCCACTTCTGCCCTTCACTCTCCTCTCCCCTGGTAAACTGCCCCTAAGATCCCTCCCCATCTGCCCCGATGTTGCTATGTCCTCAGATCCCTCTTCTCCTGACTTGCTCCCCTGTTCTCCCCCTGTCCTGCTCCACTGATGCACTGCTCCCTCCTCTCCTTCTGCCTGATTATTTGCTCTCTCACTCTCTCTCTCACTAACTCGCTCTCTCACTAACTAACTTACTCTTTCACTAACTATCTCAATCCCTCTCACTAACTCTCTCACTATCCAACTCTCTTTAAAAACACTAATTCAAACTATCTCTCTCTCACGGACTCTCTCTCCCCAAACTAACTCTCTAACTCTCTCTCTCATAGACTCTCTCTCTCAATAACTAACTCTCTAACTATCTCTCTCTCCCACTAAATAACTCTCTCTCACTAACCAACTCTCTAACTCTCTCTCTCCTCTCACTAACTCACTCACTCTCTCACTAACTTACTAACTTTCTCACTCTCACTAACTAAATAACTAACTCTCTCATTAACAAACTAACTAACTCACTAACTATCACACTAACTGTTACACAGGTACTATTTCCCAAGCTTCAGCCTCCTGTTGTTTATGCCCCCCCATAACAAAACAAGCATTGGCATAGCCAATAGGTCTCGCCTATAGGACCTTATAAGTGTTTAGTTATCCAGCACAATAGCCTTGGTGCAACAACATCAACTGTTGCATGGCTAAACACTTATAAGGTCCCAAAGGCGAGACCTATTGGCTATGCCAATGCTTGTTTTAGATGAGTTCCGGAACTGTGGCTAAAGAAAGCACCACACAGAACTCTCGGATGACATGGTTTCTCTGCACTGGCTTCCCTCTCAGGCGAGAGCACTCCAGCATGACCACTGTCTGATCAATGTTTATCACTGATCGATGTAAGAATGGCTTGCATTCTAAAGATACACCTCGGACCAAAACATTACAGAAAGTCTTGTAAAGGGATGGTGGAAATACAGGCTTCTGATCTTACCAAAATATGCTTTTTTTCTGACAAGCAGCTCCTAGAAAGCAGTTGTGGCTGAAGAAACGTGTTTCAATGTTTATGGTCGGAAACATAGCTGGCATCTCTGTAGTTCCATCAGTGTCTGTATTTACAGAAAGTGAAAACTCTTCCTTTCAACTATTAGATTCTGGTTACTTGGACAGGTTCTCTCTTAAGTATTGTTTAACTCTTAAGGACAGGTGTTACTATTTTTGGGGGAACACCACCATGTTCGGTAGTAAATAAGCACTGTTGTTGCCATTTTAGCTGGCGTTCCCAAGGACAGTATCGAAAAGAAAAATAGATTAACTGCACATAAAATATTGGTCATTCTACATTCGCAAAAACTGCTAGACCATATCTTCTTTTTAATCTAATCTGTCTTGTAGGTGTGGGGAGTAACTGGTCACTGTTTGACGTTATTAAAGCAGTGACAGTGGTATTTGTGTAGGGGAGTAAGGCTTGCAATGGAGGACTCATTTTTAAGACCTGGCGTTAGCCAAAACCTTTGAACAAAGCATATTTACACGGGGCTTTCAGTCACCCTTCTTTATTCATTCACTGGTCTGACGTAGCGTCCTTCACTTTAAGCTTCGACCCTCAACAGCATACTGCAATGACTCAGGAGCAGTCCACTTCAGCCATTAACATACCCGACCGACACAAGTATTCCTCTTCAGTGACAGCGCTACAAACAAAAGTGTGGCAAAGGCAAACCCTAAACATAAGAGGGGATCAGAGTGTACAGAAGGCTATCACTTTGTATTTAAACATTGATGGTTGGTTTAAAAGCCCTGGCAACTTTGAACCCCTGTTTACCTGCTGAAGTTTACAAAATAATAACTGGCAATGATCTTTTGGCAGTTGTAAAGTATTCCTACAGAAATATATAGCCCTTCCACTGCCAAAAATATTACTTCTGTTACTTTGGAATATTGAGATGAATTTATATTTTCTCTGATCTCCAAAAATTTCCAAAATAGCATTTTTCAGTTGTCCTCCATCTAGGAAAGTTATCATCTCTTCAACTATCTAGCTTGATGAGATCTGGTTGGTGGTCTGGGACAAATTATTTTTCTTGCTGTGTACTTTTGGAAAGCTATGTCCACTGGCACGATCTTTTGTTTTTAATACAAATATACATTCTACATACTTATTTACAAGAACTTTTAGTCTGCCTTCTTCATCCATTGGTCTGTTGTGGTGTCATTCACATTTTGCTTCTGCCCACCACAGTATTTCTCATGAGGCACAGGTTCAGCACACTTTGGACATTGACACAGATCTGCCTTGACTGGGTTTGTCTTTAGTTCCAAGCACAGCCTGAGGCACTTCTATCCGCCCCTCAACTAGGCCACCAAAAAAACAAAGCTATTGCTGACACTAGTGTCCTGGGGAGCTTTAATTTCGCGTTATGGACATCGGTTGTGCAGGGCCACCAAACATGGGTTGGAAAACTCACTCTGTGAAGGGGTTTCCAGCTCATCGTTTTTTCCCCTGTGAGATTGTATGAAAGAAGCAGACATCGTGGGTAGGTCTTCTGACTGTGAGAGATTGCATTATGCTCTTACATAATGTGCACATCCGCACAATACATAGTCCCCTTCATTACCAAGAACTACTGGTGCAATTCTTGCTTTAAATTTTAAATTTTATATATGTGGCGCGTTTTAAGTTGGGGTATTAGGTCATCTTGAATCCTGAGGGTCCCTGGGGCCCAACTAGCCCACTAGGTATTTCCAGAAAGTGCCACAGGCCTGCGTTGCAGAGAGGTGGTCCGAGGCCACGCCCCTTTTTACACCTCTCTGCAACGCAGCTCTGTGGTGCTTACTGGAGTTACCTGGTGGGCTAGTTGGACCCCAGGGACCCTCAGGATTCAAGGGGACTTAATCCCCCAACTTAAAACACGCCACAGGGCGTGTTTGCCCACATGTCACCTCAGGCCCCGCCCCCTCCCTTCACCACTGTGCAAACGCGCCCTGTGGCGCGTTTTAAGTTGGGGGATAAAGTCCCCTTGAATCCTGAGGGTCCCTGGGGTCCAACTAGCCCACCAGGTACCTCCAGTAAGCACCACAGAGCTGCGTTGCAGAGAGGTGTAAAAAGGGGCGTGGCCTGCACCACCTCTCTGCAACGCAGCCCTGTGGCGCGCACTGGAGGTACCTGGTGGGCTAGTTGGCCCTCAGGGACCCCCAGTATTCAAGGGGAATTAATGCCCCAATTTAAAACGCGCCACAGGGCGCGTTTGCAAAGTGGTGAAGGGAGGGGGCGGGGCCTGCGGCACGATTGCGTCTTTTTTTTAATTTTATTTTTTAGAAGGGGGGCTGTGTGGCACCCCTTCTTTTTTCCTTTTTTGGGCCCTGGGGACCCCATCCCCAGGGCCTGACCCCTTTTTTTATAAAAACAAAACAAAAACTGAACGGGGAAGGGGGCCCCGTGGCCCCCTCCCGTGGCCAATTCCGGCCCCGGGGACCCCATCCCCCGGGGCATGGCCACATTTAAAAAACATTTTAAGGAGGGGGGCTGCGTGGCACCCCTCCTGAGGCATCTATTGGCCCCGGGGACCCCATCCCCCGGGGCAGGCCTTTTTTTTTTTAATTTGGGGAGGGGGGCTGCATGGCCCCCCTCCAGGGCCACTACTAGCCCCGGGGACCCCATCCCCCGAGGCAGGCCCTATCCGTTGGGGACCGTGGGGGGAGCCCCAATGCCCCCACGGTCCCGCCGGCTCCCTGCGTCCTGCAGGAGCCGGCATTGCTTTTCCACATGGGGAGCTGCTAACATGCAGCTCCCCGTGTGGAAAAGCAATCTGCTTTAGATTTTGGAAGAGAGAGCAAGTTTCCTGCTCTCTCTTCCAAAATCCAAAGCAAGTTTGCTATGGCAGGACAGGAGCCGCGAGGCTCCCGTCCTGCCTTAGCAAACAGCAGTGTCCCAGGGGTGGGCACCCTGGGACACTGCAGGAGCTGGCCCTGGGGGGTAGCAATCCCCAGGGCCATCACAGGCTCCAGGAGGGGGGCCTCGTGGCCCCCCTCCCTTCACTTGCACAGCCCCGGGAAGGTGGCGTTCCCCGGGGCGTGTGGGGGGGCTCAAGCCCCCCCCCCCCACACAGGTATATATTTTTTTTTTAAAAGAAGCCCCCGGGGGTGGCGGTCCCCGCTGCTGCGGGGGGGCAGTGTGCCCCCGCGATTATAATTGATGAAAGCCCCGGGGGTGGCGGTCCCCGGAACAGTGTGGGGGGGATTGGGGCCCCCCACACACATTTTTTTACTGCCCCCGGGACCTGCCCCACCCGGGGGCTTCAATTAAACGAAGTGCGGGAGACCGCGATTCGTTTTTTTTTTATTTTCACGGCTGGATTCGCGCACCCAGCGTGAATTCGGCCGATTTATTTATTTTTAAATGCTTTTTTGGGCCCTGGGGGTCCTTGTGGGACTCCCTGAGCAGGCCTAGGGGGTCAGGGTGTTTCTACCCTGCCCCCTTTTCTTGTTTTGCGCCTTAGTTTTTCTGTTTTCTTGTGCCTTGGTTACCGAGGCACAAGATGGCTGCCAACACTTCCTGGTTTGGAGTGTTGACAGCCAATTAGCATGAAGCTCGTGATCGGGAGGGTGCGCGGATCCACCGCGGCCATAGATATCGAAACTTCTATTTTTTGATTTTCTCCGCAACTACTGAACGGATTTACACTATTTTAAAAAAAGGGCGCTTTCTGAACCAATCACTACCTTTTTGCCAAATTTGGTGTAATTCCATTCAGCAATTCGGGCTGTAGCCGTATCTGAAGTTTCCTAAGGGAATTAACATGGAGAAAACACGTTTTGGGACCCCCTTTTTTCTCGGCCCCCGCGTGCCGAATCACCCCGAAACTTTTAAGACAGGAGCTGACCGGAGCGCCCCACTAGTTTTGAAAATTTCGCAATGATTCGTCATCCGGCGCCAAAGTTATTGGGAAAACAAAAAACGCTTTTCCTATGGAAACTATGTCCTAACTATAACTATTTACTGGCGACCGCCAGTAGATTATATATATATATATATGTGTGTGTATATATATATATATAGTCTGGCTAGGCAATGCTTGTTTTCATACAATGTGTGCCTTCATAGAATAAACTTTCGCAAACAAAATAAGATTTGGCAAGGCCAAAAACATCAGCAGTCAACACCAGACCTATTGTCTTTGCCAGTGCATGTTTACGTTCAAGATCCAAGCACAAGCTCTAACCTTAACTGCACAACACACCAGACAGAGTTTATGTAACCAGAGATGTCCATAACAGGAGAAAAAAACAAGACCAGTCTTCTTCTGTATGCTCCCTACATTCCATGCTAGGAAATGAACTGCCCCTCCATCTTCTGAGACTTGCCACCCACACTATTGTCCTTCCTCTTCGCCCCAACATTACACTGAACCCCGGCTCATACTTCCTGCGTCTTGGCCCTGTCTTGCTTTGTGCAGTTTACCCACTGTTCTATGTATAAATTTGTAAGCATGTCCTACCTGCTCTTGATTTTGTTCACAAGTAATTAAGGCTTGCTATATGTGCTAATGGCCTCATAAACTTTGTGCTGTGTACACCGCTTCCCTCACCCTAGAGCAAGGTTCACTCCATATGGTCCTCTAGTAAAAGAAAAAAGTAATTTATGTTATTGCAGCAATTATGCCAATATTTAATTAAATTAGTTGGTTGGCATTCTGTGTTTATCTGTGCGTTTCCATGTTTTAGTATGGCTTGGCAAAGCTCTCATGTTTTCCAGGTCCACGCATGAGTAACTCATCCACTCTAGGTTTCTACTTTGCATTCTGAGGCTTGTAGTCCTGTTTATCCTATTATGGAATCAGGACTTCAAGTCCCAGAATGCAGGTTTAAAAGTTGTACTGTGAGCTACTCGTGCTCTTTGAAAAGATTTGGGTGCAACAGAGGCCTGGCTTACATTTTCTTAGCAGTTACCACTGCCACCCTGGTTACGAGAAGCAAGGCTGGCTGTAACTGCGCCTCTTTTACTGCCAACCTTGCTTCTCGTAAGCAAGGACTATAAGTACATATGCACCGCTTGCAGGTTTTCAAAACACATAAATAAAAGGCTTTGTCATTTACAATGCCAATAGCTCAAACTCTCGCAAATGCGAGACCTATTGCATTGCAAAAGCTTGTATATATAGTGGACATCAAGTCAATTATGAGATGTCTAACTATTGATTGGGTGCACCGAAACCAGTCATGTTTGGTATAAAAACCATGTTGGAATCCTACCCCAATACTGATTCCAGTGTTGGATGGAGGATCCCATGTACTGGGGGGCTCCCATAGGGATCAACAAAGACACAGACGCTATGGGCACACGACAAGAGTGCTTTCCGTGAACGTTTATATGCAACGGTCCCATGAGGAAAAGCTTATAGCACTGAATTTGTGCATTGATATACCAAATAGAAGGGTATTATCATCTAAAGGACTGACTGCTTAGTGATACCTACTTGTTTTTAATCATCAATCCCCCTACGCCTTTTGGGTGAAGTGGAGCAGGATTCAACCCACCAGGATTTTTTTTTTAAAAAGATAAAGGATCTATTTTTACAAATGGTCTACTACTCTTGGAACGGAAAAAATGAGTTTTAAGAATCTTTTGGCGACCTTATATCATTAAGGGTGTATTTTATTTACTCACTTTGGCCGATTCGTCAAGTAACGTTACAGGAACGACTTCTTAAAGTGAACGCCACCTCAAGTGTGGAGGTCGAGCATAAGAAAGAGAGGTAGCATTTATATTGTCCTGAAGAAGGTGGTTTTTTATTCTTCTTGAGTACCACCGAAATGCGTCGACGCTTGTCTTTGTGGGGTTTCATCCAAAGAACGGATAGTATTGTTTGTAAAAATTAGATGTTGTCAATACTGTTTTGGATTCTTTTGGAATAACCATTACCAATGACTAATTCTATGTCTATAAATTTCTTTGTCTCTCTTTGATGATGTTTATATGCTTTTTTAAATATTATGCATTTTTTTTAGAAATGTTATTGATCTCTCATGGCTGAAAAATTATTCAATGTAACTTATTCAATGTACATTCTGATGATGTTTTAATTAAATTAATCCTTTGTATACATACACATCCCTTGGTTTCTCCTTTTCAGGACTTGTGAAGTATTGTGGTGTGATTGCTTATAGGAATTGCATTTGAATTGCATTTATATAGATTATGCATTTTATCGCCAAGAGCGGTCTTTTTTTGAATATAACTATATATTGGCTACACTGAAACCAGTCATGTTTGATATCAAACATGTTGGAATCCTACCCCAACACTGATTCCAGTGTTGGATGCAGGATCCCATGTACAGGGGGCTTCCCTAGGGAGCCCCTCTGTACTCCCGGTACCAGCCTTTCAGGGTCTAACAGCAAGCTAGTGCTGCTGCCTACCACAGACACGATTCTGCCCTACTGCTGCTGAGCCAGGTTCAAGCAGGGGAAGGTAGAAAAATAGGTTTCCTGTCACAGAGAGTTGTGACCACCTCCCAGATAGGACTTAGTCTATTGAGCAGGGGTGGGGGCGCTTTGAAGGGCATGTTTAGTGCCCTCCTTGCATACTCTAGTTAGAACCAGTTCTGGGAGCCCTTGGCTCCCGCTCTGGCGCAAAACTGGACAAAGGACATGGGAGTATCCTCCCCTCTGTCCAGCCCCTCCTTTGGGAGTGACCCCTGAGTCGTCCTAACCCCTTTCTTAGGTTATAAAAGGGCTTACCTGTGGGTGGGTCCTCAGATTCATCGTGGGACAAGACTCAAGCCTGAAACCATGTCACTCTTCGGCTATCTGGACACTTGGACATCGCTGGATTTCACCTGGAACCGAACTGCATCACAGAAGACTCCTGCTGCTCCTGGTCTCGCTGCTCTGCAAGTCTTCTTCATTGTCTGTGTCTGTGCTTCATCCAGGATCTTCAATAGACCTGGGGGCATCAAGGACACCCGAAGTAACCTCCCTTGAAGTGAAGGAGTCACTCCCCTGCTTCTGCAGGCACCACAACGAAGCTGACCATTCTGCAGCTCCTGACATCCCACGGACTTCGAAAGCCTCAGCAACACAGTTCTGCAACTCCCTTGAGGCCTGACCTGTCCTCTCTTCAATTTTGAGTCCAGTATCCCTCATCGGAACAGATGGGACCAAAGCCCTGTGCACTGCATCGATTTGCCATTGCCAAGGCTTGTTGGCTCTGCACTTCAGAGATCTTCAGGCTACAGGAAGCTCCAGCCTCCAGCATCTCTACCTGCCAAGATCTTCATCCTCACCGCAACCTCTTCACCTTAGGCCTTCTTCTTGAGTGAGGGGCTTGAGGTCCTCTTGCGACTCCTGTGCCTTTAGCCTGTGGGTCCTCTAGAGGGTCTTCTCTTGCTTCAGTGGGCTCCCCGGCTTGCTCAAGGCCTGCTCTGACTCTCCTGCACTTGGTGAGTCCCTTGAACCTTCCTGGTTCCAACGTTGCTCCCTCATCGTTTTCCACTTCTGTTGCTGCTGCCAAGGCTTGTTGGTGCTCCTGGTTCTTGACTTCTGAGGTGGGAAATCTAAGTATCAGCTCCTGGTCTTCCTCAGTATCGGCTGGTCCTCACAGCTAAAGCAACAAGGTCATCGTCATAACTCCTGCTTCTTCTGTCATCGGTGGTCATTGCTCTTCCCTGCCTCATGGTCACCACCGAGTGACATAGACTCTGTCCCCTCTGCTTGCAGGTTCTTCTCTTCAAGAATCCTCTCTTTGATTCCACCAGACTCTTGCACAGTCTTCGCCAGCGGCATCCTTACTGAAGTCCTCCATAGTGGTCTACCGCAGTTTCCGACGTCACTTCGCACCTATGCACCCGGCTTACCTGGTGTAGGTAGTCTGGTTTCTGGGGTATCCACAGGTGGGGTGACTCTCCAACCTTCTGTCTTCCACTGGGTTTCTTCAGTGTTAACTGGGAAGGGTCCTTCTTCTTCAAAACTGCAATCACGACTTTCCAGTCGACTTCTATTGAGTACACTGCTGTGTTTCCACTCTGCACACAGCCTCCGTGTTGTTCCTGGGTACTTAGCTTGGGTATTTCCTTGGGTCCCCTGCTCTCCTGAGTCTCCTAGTCCAAGTTCCGACTTCAGTCTCAGTTCACATTTTACTTTCTTAGTTTATGGTTTGGTGTCCCCCTGGAGACCACTGTGTATTGTGTTTACTTACCTGTTTACAATTGAAGTAAACGCAGGTGCCCCCTTAAAAAACCAGGTCGTTTTGTGATAGATAGGGGGCATCTGCGTTTTTGGTCCCGGGCTCGGCTACCAGGGGATTCTGGGTAGGAAAACGTTGGGGGATCCACGCAAGCCACACATCCCTGGACTTCCTCGGGTGTCTAGTTTTCAGAAATGTGTGGGTTTGGTGGTTTCCCTAGACGGCCGCCGAGCCCAGGACCAAAAACACAGGTGCCCCCCCTTGCAAAACCAGGTCATTTTGTGATTGATAATTTTGATGTCTCCACAATATGTTTTGGGCCCTTCCTTGCCGTGGATACTTGGCCCACCCACACAAGTGAGGTACCATTTTAATCGGGAGACGTGGGGGTACGTTGAGTGGTAGGAAATTTGTGTCAAACCAGTGATCCCACAACTTTCCCACACAGAAATGTGAGAAAAATTTGATTTTTTTCAGCTAAATGTGAGGTTTGCAAGGGATTCTGGGTAGGAAAACGTTGGGGGATCCACGCAAGCCACACCTCCCTGGACTCCTCAGGATGTCTAGTTTTCAGAAATGTCTGGGATTGGTAGTTTTCCCTAGATGTCCACCCGTCCCGGGATTAAAAACGCAAGTGACTCCCTCGCAAAACAAGATCTTTATGTAATGGATAATTTTGAAGTCTCCACAGTATGTTTTGGGCCATTTCCTGTCGCGGGCACTAGGCCTACCCGCACAAGTGAGGTACCATTTTTATCGGGACACTTGGTGGAATGCTGGGGGGGGTGGAAGTTTGTGGCTCCCCACAGATTCCTGAACTTTCCATCATAGAAGTATGAGGAAAATGTGTTTTTTTGGACAAAGTTTGAGGTTTGCAAGGATTCTGTATAACAGGACCTAAGGAGAGCCACACAAGTCACCCCATTCTGGATTCCTGTGGAGGTCTAGTTTTAAAAAATGCATAGGTTTTCTAGGTTTCCCTAGGTGCCGGCTGAGCTAGGGTCCAAAATCCACAGCTATACACATTGCAAAAAAGGGTCAGTTTTCACATGAAAAATCCGATATGTTCACGTTGCGTTTTGGGACGTTTCCTGTGCGGGCACCAGGCCTACTCACACAAGTGAGGAACCATTTCTATCGGGAGACTTTGAGGAATGCTGGGTGGGTGGAAGTTTGTGGATCCATGTAGATTCCAGAACTTTCCATCACAGAAATGTGAGGAAAATCTGGGTTTTTTCGGACAAAGTTTGAGGTTTGCAAGGGATTCTGGGTAACAGAACCTGGTGAAAGCCACACAATTTACCCCATCCTGGATTTCCCTGGATGTCTAGCTTTTAAAAATGCATAGATATGCTAGGTTTCCTTAGGTGACGGCAGAGCTAGTGTCCAAAATCCACAGCTAGGCACATTGCGAAAAAAGGGTCCGTTTTCATTGGAAAAATGTGATGTGGCCACGTTGCGTTTTGGGCCATTTTCTGTCGTGGGTATTAGGCCTACCCACACAAGTGAGGCACCATTTTTATAGGGAGACTTTGGGAAACGCTGGATGGCTGGAAGTTTGTGGCTTCCCACAGACTCTAGGAACTTTCCATGACAGAAATGTGAGGAAATGTAGTTTTTTTTTACAAAGTTTGAGGTTTGCAAGGGATTCTGGGTAACAGAACCTAGTGAGAGCCACACAAGTCACCTCATCCTGGAGTCCCCTGGGTTTCTACATTTTAAAAATGTATAGGTTTACTAGGTTTCCCCAGGTGCCGGCTGTTAGGGTCCAAAATCCATAGCTAGGCACATTGCAAAAAAAGGGTCAGTTTTCACTGGAAAAATGTGATGTGTCCACATTGTGTGTTGGGTCGTTTCCTGTCGCAGGCACTAGGCCTACCCACACAAATGAGGTACCATTTTTATCAGGAGACCTAGGAGAATACAGAATAGTAGAACAAGTGTTATTACCAATTGACTTCTTTGCATTTCTGCCTTCCAAATATAAGACAATATGTAAAAAAGAAATCATTTTGGAAAATGCCCTCTAATTCACATGCTTGTATGCAAACCCACAATTTCGGAGATGTGAAAATAACCACTGATTCTAAACTCTATATTTTGTTCCCATTTCGTAAATATATAGGTTTCCTTGGTACCTATTGTTCACTCTTTATATTTTACCAAATGAATTGCTATATACCCGGTACACAATAAAAAATCATTGCAAGATGCAGCTCACTTATTGGTTCAGGGTACCTCGAGTTCTTGGTGAACCTACAAGTCCTATATATCCCCACAACCAGGGCCGGACTGGCAACAGCAACCAGCCCTGGCAGGTTGCTTCTCCACCGGCCCTGGGAACGGGAGGTAGGGGGTTGTTAGCCGCTAAGCACTGCTCCCGCTTTTCTTACAGAGGGCCGATTTTTCAGCACTACTGTAAAAACGGCACACTGTAAGAAAACCGGCCCCCTGCGGGCACAAAACCGGCCCCCACCCCTCCGGCCCACCGGGGAAATGCCCGGTGCCCGCTACGGCCAGTCCGGCCTTGCCCACAACCAGAAGACTTAGATGGACTTAATGGTATATTGCCTTAAAAAATCTGCCAAACTTAGAAAAAGTTACAGGTGAAAATGTTGGCACAAATGGCTGTTTTTTCCACCTCAATTTCAATATTATTTTAATTCAATTGTTAGTTTCTTTAGAAAAACCTTGAAGGATCTACACAAATGACCCCTTGCTAAATTCAGAATTTTGTCTTCCTTTCAGAAATGTATTGTTCCCCAGGATCCATTATTGGTTTGACACCCATTTCTACCACTAACTGGAAGGAGGCTCAAATCACAAAAAATACAAAAAATAGGGTATGCCCCAGTAAAATGCCAAAACTGTGTAGAACGTGTTGGTTTTCTGACAAAAGTCAGACTGTTCCTGAAAGCTGGGAACATATATGCAGATTTTAGCACCACAAACCCTTTGTTGATACCGTTTGCAGGGGAAAAAAATAGACGCTTTCTTCTGCAGCACTTTTTCCCATTTTTCCTATAAAAACAAATATTCGCTATATTTTGGCCAATTTCTTGGCCCCCTCCAGGGAAATCCACAAACCCTGGGTACCTTTAGAATTCTCGAGATGTTGGAGGAAAAGGACGCAAATTTGGCATGGATACCTTTTGTGGGCAAAACGTTACAGAGGCCTAAGCGTGAACTACCCCAATTAGCCAAAAAAAAGGCTTAGCACGGGGGCAGGCCTAGCAGCGAAGGGATTAAATTTGGGATTGTGGGAATACTACTGGCAACGTGCATAGGTATGTTTTGGGCTAACTCTCCTAATACTGAGCCACAGGGTTCATTAGATCTGGCACCTAGCATTTTAATATGTTGCACAGTTTCTCTAACTTTCTACTCTGTTGCAGAGGTAAAGTGGATATGCACTGTAGTCTTTTCAATAAAATCTCTAAGAGTAACTGCTCTGCATCTACAACAAGTTGTGAAGTAGTCTAAACACCTCCAATGACTTCTGGGCTCAGTATGTCTCACTTTACATTAAATGTACCCACTGTGATTTAGTAGTCTTTTTCCTTGTTTGCTCAAACCATAGTCAGTTTTATCCATGTTTTCCAATTTTGAGCTTATGAAACAAAAACAAATTTAATAAATAGCGCAATTTGGAAGTATGTTTAATTTTCATTAATTTCAATCTATTGATTCCTAATATTGCCTGCAGGTCCTTGTATCAGCTCGCCTCTTGATGCCTCGCACAGCAGGGCCGCTGCCTTTGCTTGTTTCCCCACCGGTTTTGCATTTCTCCTGGCTTTTGCGCTTCATTGCTTCTATTTCGCTTGTCTCCCACTGTTTGCCCGCACTGCTTGTTTTCTCATTATTGTAATATTTTCCTTACTTGGTATCATGATTATATTGCTTTGTTAAGTACTTTATTTACCAGACGTGCAAATAAAAGCTTTTTTCTCCTGTTTATTTCCATTGCATTTTCCTCTCGCCTCTCCTTTACGGCCGTTTCACCGCCCACATTCCAGCCTCACACCGGCCCCTCCCTCCCCCTAGGACCAACTTAATGGAGGCAGCAGCGCGACACCATTGCGCATGTAGTTGTGCCAGCTCCCTCCTTGCTGCCTCACTCAGCAGGTCCACTGCCTTTGCATATTTCCCTGCCGGTTTTGCATTTCTCCTGACTGTCGCGCTGCATTGCTTCTATTTTGCTTGTTTCTCTCTTGTTTGCCTGCACTGCTTGTTTTCTCATTCTGCTTTACTTAGTATCTGCATGTTTGCATATTATTGTAATATTTTGATTACTTAGTATCGTTAATATATTACTTTGTTAAGTATTTTTGTACAAGACTTGTATAAATGAACAAGTTACTTACCTTTGGTAACGATATATCTGTAAGAGACATATATTAGTTTTAGATTCCTTACGTTAGAATTACCCCCAACCGTCAGACTGGATCCAGAGAATTTTTTCTCAGCAGTACCCCTGCGCGTCGGTAGGTGGCGTCTGTCGACTCCGCGTTCGTCGTCGTGATCGCTGGGATGATGTCGCGGTATCTACTTAGACGCCGCCCCTGCGCGCTGACGTCAGTTCTTTTACATGACATTCCACGCCAGAAGCGCAGAGCCATGCAAGACACTGACCACTGGTGCACAAAACTAGGGCCCTGAAAGGGAGTCCCTTACTCTAGAAGTCAGTTCGCAGAACGGGAAGGATGGGTGGGGTGGTAAGGAATCTATAACTAATATATGTCTCTTACAGATATATTGTTACAGAAGGTAAGTAACTTGTTCATCTGAATGAGACTATTAGTTATAGATTCCTTACCTTAGAATAGATACCCCAGCAATACCAACCCCGAAGGTGGGTCTGCGAACTAAGTTCACACCAGAAAGACCTGGAGAACTGAACGGCCAAAGAAGTCATCTCTCCGGACTTGACTATCCAGGCAGTAATGTTTAGTGAACGTGTGCACTGATGCCCACGTGGCTGCCGGGCAGATGTCACTGAGGGGGACTCCCCCTCCCAAAGCAGTAGTGGCTGCCATCGCCCTGGTGGAATGGGCGCGCAGTCCAACCAGAGGCTCCTTTTTTACCAAGGAATAACAGATCTTAATGCAAAGGACGACCCATCGAGGGATGGTCCTTTTTTGCACGGCCCAACCTTTCTTGGCACCCACATAGCCAACAAACAGATGATCGTCCACCAGGAATTGTTTTGTGCGATCCAGATAAAATGATAACGCACATTTTGGATCCAGATGGTGGAGTCTTTCCTCCTCCTTGGAAGGATGCAGGGTCGGGAAGAAGGTGGGCAAAGTGATGGTCTGTCCTATGTGGAAAGAGGTAATCACTTTGGGTAGAAGAAGGCCTAGTTCAAAGGACAACATCTGGATGGACAGCAAGGAAAGGAGGTTTTGAAGATAGAGCCTAAAGCTCACTCACACTGCAAGCAGAGGTGATGGCAACCAGAAAAAACAGTTTTTAAAGTCAAGAGTCTGAGAGGACAATTATGTAGTGGCTCGAAAGGAGCATACATACGGTAAATTAAGACCAGATTCAAGTCCCACTGGGGCATTCCGAAAGGAATAGGAGGAAAGAGGTGAGTAATGCCCTTAAGAAACCTGTTTACAATAGGGGACTTGAAAAGAGAAGGCTGATCAGGAAGGCGAGGAAAGGCCAAAATGGCCAAAAGATAGCCTTTAAGGGTGCCCAGAGCAGAGCCCTGCTGGGCCAAAGAAAGTATGAAGAGGAGAACTTCAGAAAGAGGGGCAGAAAGGGGATCCACAGCCTTTGCTGCACACCATGCCACAAATTTGTTCCATCTACAGGCGTATACTGTTTTAGTAGAGGGACGCCTGGCTGCCAAGATGACATTACAGACTTCGGGAGGGAGGTCAAAAGCTGTCAACTGTCACAGCTCAATCTCCACGGAAGGAGGTGGTGGCTGGACAGGTTTAGGTGGAGGACCGTCCCCTGCTGCTGCGACAGAAGATCCTCCCGAAGAGGCAGTCTGATCAGAGGATCGATGGCCATGTTCAAGAGCTCGGGATACCAGACTCTTCATGCCCAGTCCGGAGCCACAAGAATGACTTGGCCCCGGTCACGCTTGATTTTCTTCAGCACTCTGGGCAGAAGTGGTATAGGCGGAAAGGCGTATAGTAGACCGCAATTTCACTTGCGACGAAAAATGTCACCGAGCGAGTGCCGCCTTGGAAATTCCAACGCGCAGAACTGCCTGACATTGCGCTTTCTCTTCGGTGGCGAACAGATCTAACCAAGGCTCTCCCCTACTGTTGAAAGAGACGTTGCACCACCTCTGAGTAAAGATGCCATTCGTGATCCATCATGCACCGGCGGCTGAGTTTGTCCGCTCTAGCGTTCAGGGAAGCTGCCAGGTGTTGATCCACTAGGGACATGCCCTGATGTTCCAGCCACGTCCAAAGGCGAAGAGCCTCTTGACATAGAGTCCATGACCCCACCCGCCCTGTTTGTTGCAGTACCACATGGCGGTGGTGTTGTCCGTGAACACCTGCACTACCCTTCTTCTGATAGAAGGAAGGAATGCCTTCATTGCAAGATGAATCCGCCGGAGCACCAGAAGGTTGCTGTGGAGCCCGGACTCCGCCGGAGACCAGAGGCCTCTGCTCTCCGCCTCTCCCATGTGGCCGCCCCATCCCAGGAGTGACGCATCTGTCACCACTGTGAACTCTGGTTGGGGAAGGGAGAGGGATCTGCCGTTGACCCAATCCTGGTCCGTTAGCCACCACTGCAAATGGTGTGCAGTACCCTCCAAGATCTGGACGCAATCGGAAAGATTCCTCTGATGCTGCGCCCACTGGAACTTCAGGTCCCACTGCAGAGCCTGCATATGCCACCTAGCATGATCCACCAGCAGGAAGCAGGAGGCCATGAGGCCCGGCAGCCTCAGGGTCATTCTCACCAAAATCCGGGATAGAGGCTGAAACATCGGTACCATAACCCGAATATCCCGGACTCGCTGCTCGGGAGGATAAGCCCGAAACTGCGCTGTATCCAGAACTGCTCCGATGAAAAGGAGCTTATGAGAGTGAATTCGGCACGTTGATAGTGAACCCCAGCAAGTGAAGGAGGTCCGCCATAGTCTGTAGGTGGGAGACGACTGCCTGGGGCGAGCTCGCCTTCAACAGCAAGGCGTCGAGATAGAGGAAGCCTGGACCCCCTGATCTGCGCAGATGAGCTGCGACCACCGCCATCACTTTCGTGAACACCCGAGGGGCGCTGGTAAGGCCAAAGGGAGACACGGTAAACTGAAACTGCTCATGGCCTACCGTGAACCGTAGGTAAAGCCTGTGGGCCGACAGGACGGGGATGTGGAAATAGGCGTCCTGCAAGTCCAACGCTACCATCCAGTCTCCAGGGTCGAGGCCAGACAGGACCTGAGCCAATGTCAACATTTTGAACTTCTCCTTCCGGAGGAAGCGGTTGGTGTCCTTGAGATCCAAGCTAGGACGCAGGCCTTTGTCCTTCTTCGGTACCAGGAAGTAGTAAGAATAACAACCAAGACCTACTTCTGGCACAGGGACTCGCTCTATAGCTCCCTTGGCCAAGAGAGACGTAACTTCCTGACGGAGAAGGGCCAAGTGATCCTCCGACATGTGATGGAGTGTTGGTGGCATGGAGGCAGGAGTAGTCTCGATGGGAAGGGAGTAGCCTCTTTGGACTATCTGCAAACCCCACCTGTCCGATGTGATGTTGTGCCAGTGGGGGAGGTGATGGCGGATCCTGCCGCCCACTGGCAACTGGTGGCCCTGAAAAGTTGGGCTAGGAAGGTTTGGAGGCAGCTGCAGGGGGGGCATTGGTGGACTGACCAGCCCTCTAGCCCCCGTACCCACGACGCTGGGTCCCACGTCCCAGCCACGGAGGGGCTGGGTGGCTTGTGCGGCTCTGTGGCTCTGGGAGGAACATGGTAGGGCACCCCTTCCGTGGTTACGAAAGGGGCGGAAGGCAGACTGCATGGGGCGAGAAGTTGCTGCAAGGCTCAAGGACCTGGCCGTAGCCCTAGAGTCCTTGAAGCGATCGAGCGCGTTCTCCATCTTGTCACCAAACAGGTGACGCCCATCAAAGGGCATGTCCAAAAGGGTATATTGCACATCCCCAGAGAAGCCAGAGGTTCTCAGCCAGGCGTAGCGCCTCAGGGCTACCGATGTAGAAATCGTCCTACCTAGCGAGATGACAATATCCAGCCCACACCGGATGGTGAACTTTGCTGTGTCTCGACTCTCAGCAACCGCGCAGGCAAACGCGGCCCGGGCCTCCTCCGGGCAATGTGGCAGCACTTGCGCAACCGTGTCCCACACCGAATGTGTGCAACGGCCCAAGAAACATGCGGTGTTCACCGACCGCAGTCCTAAGCTGGCGGGAGAAAACATCTTCCCAAGATGGTCCAGCTTCTTGGATTCCCTATCTTGAGGAGATGTAGGGAAAGCGCTTCCTTTCGAGGATGAGGCTTGGACCACCAAGCTTTCGGGGGAGGGTGTTGGGAGAGGAAAAGTGGGTCGCCCAGGGCCAGGCGGTGGCAATCATCCTATCCACAAGCTGGGCTTGGACCAAGAGCCCAGAAGGACGTCAGTGAGGGCCTCATTGAAAGGCAGCAAGGGCTCCAAAAAGGCTGTTGCCGGCTGAAGCACCTCAGTCAGGAGGTTAGTCCTGACTGCCACCATAGGAAGCTCAAGGCCCAAGGCCTCAGCCGCCCTACGCAACACCACAGCGTAGGAAGCTCCCTCCTCCATAGCCACGGTAGGGGGAGAAAGCATACCAAGGTCTGGGGAGGTATCCAGACCACTGGCATCACCCAACTCCTCTCTCCAGTCCGGCTCTTCAAGCTAGTCTGCCAGAGGGTCAACAGACCCCTCCCAGTCCTCCTCACTCTCCTCTGGCTGCCACTCAGGGTGAAAGGGAACGCCAGGGAAGAACAGCAGTACAAAAGTACCCTCTGGCGCCAGTACTGGCATCTATCGACACCGGTCCGGCTCCATGTCCAAGTCGAGAGGGAGGCTGGGGTCGATGCCAGCCGGGGGTGTAACCAGCGGCGGAGGCGTCATCAGAAGAATCAGCGCCTAGGAAGGTACAGTGAGGTCGACCAATGTCCATCCAGATCCAGGCCTGGATCCTGTGGGGCCCTGTGGCTCCGTGGCCAGAGCCGCTGACATCGAAGGCCTAGAGCCCCCAGCCGAGTCCGCGGGGCCCGAAGGCACATCAGCGGAGTCGGGCTGCCCAAAGATGGAGTGGAGGGCTTCGTAAAATGCACGAAGCTTGGCAGGGGACGCTCCCACTCCCGGAAAGGGGGGAAGCGCGGAGCCGTCCCAGCAGGCTTTGAGGGCGGAGCCGGAGAACAACGACCCTCCCTGTCCCGCGTCGCGTTGGCAGACGGACGGGGAGAAGGTGAAGAGCGACGATGCTTCTTCGCCTTCTTCTCGTGTTATTTGACTTACCCGATGACGAAGACTTCGATGACGAATGGTGGTGGTGGCTCCGCGACTGGTCCCGTGACCTTCCCCCTGACTGGGACCTCGAACGGCACGGAGCTGACTGCAGGGCCTCCAAAAGCTTTTGGGACCGCTCCCGCAAAGACTTAGGATTCAGGGCCCGGCAGTCGGAGCACGACTTTGGGTCGTGGTCGCGCTCCAGGCACCAAAGGCACACGAGGTGCGGATCGGTGACCGACATCAGCTTGTGACAGGAGTCACAAGGCTTGAAACCTGGTCGATGACTTGAAATCCCTCATGCACCAGAAGTCATAAGACTTCAAAAAAATGTTGACAAAAGTCAAAAAAGTTTAGTCTAAAAATGACTAAGGGTACCGCTCTCTCCGGATCTGCGCTGGCTGGCGCGGAAAAAGAAAGAACTGATGTCAGCTTGCAGGTGCAAGTAGATACCGCAACATCATCCCGACGATCACCACGCCGATGACGAAAGCGGAGTCGACCAACGCCACCTACCAACGCGCAGGGGTACTGCTGAGAAAAAATTCTCCGGATCCAGTCTGACGCCTGGGGGTAATTCTGAGGTAAGGAATCTATAACTAATAGTCTCTTTCAGATAAAAGCTTTTTCTCCCGTTTCTCTGCGTTGTTTTTCCCTTCCGTCGCTATTTTCCCCTCCTGTTTTGCCACTCGCATTACCACCTCCTGCTGTCCCCGCCCACTGCCTCCCAGTGCCCTCCCCCCCAGGACCTACTTAATGGAGGCTGCAGCGCGGGGGCGCTACCGGCGCACCAAAGTAAAGCCTGTCTGCACACATCCATGCCTGGACCGCGCCCAGCGCCTGGAACCCTAGCTAGCTTTCCCGCCATCCGCAGGTACACCACTGCTGAGCTCTGAGCCCTGGACCCTACACACTGCAACAACTGCTGATGCACCTCCCCATGGTGAACAGAAGGCCCCTTCAACTTCAGGCACTGTCTCTTCTGCAAACCTGAAGCAGGCACAACTGCCACCACCACACCAAACATGACTGCTTTGGACCAACTTCACTGCCTCCTGCTCAACGCATGGTCCCTCTGCAAGCACTCCACCGAGATCTGGGACACCATCACCTCCATCACCCCGATGTCATCTTTCTCACCGAAACCTGGATTAACCCTGCAGCCGCTCCCGACATCGCCTCAGCAACACCAGACAGCTACAAGATAGACCGGGACTGCATCAACAAACACGGAGGTGGACTCGCCATTATTCACAAGGAACCAATCCACCGCACCACAGCCGCAGACGACACCAGCCCGTTCACGGAACACCTCAAATTCCAACTCCAAATCAATGGCAAAAAACCACCACCAGGGGTACCCTCTGGTACAGACCCACAATACCTTGTCCCAGTTTCTGTGACGCCATCCCTAAATTCATTGCCCTGCTCGCCATCAACTCCAAACCCTACATCTTCCTTGGGGACTTCAAATTTCACCTCGACGACCCCTACGATACCAACACTGCCAACCTCCTCAAAAGCATGAACAACATCAGCATCTCCCAGCTAGTCACCGACCCCACACACCATGCAGGACACATGCTTGTCAAATACAGCCATATCACCAAGCTCACCTGGACAGACCACGCCATTGTACACTTCACGGTCATAGGATTCCGCAACACCACCCTCAAGCCACCCAACACATCCCACCACAGCTGAAACAAATTATAAGAGATCCTGTAGTGTGATGCCTGCAGCACCAACAGCCCTAACACTGCGCCCAACCTAGAACAAGCTGTCAAGAACTTCTCCCCATGGATAACCAACTGCGCCAACAGAGCTGCTCTCGTCAAGCACACCAAACCGAAGAGACCCACCAAACAAGCCAGTTGGTACACCTTGGAACTGGGTGATCACGAAACAACTTCACTGCCTGTTGCACATCACACGATCCCTTTGCAAGCACTCCACCAAGATCTGGGACACCATCACCTCTGACGTCGTCTTCCTCACCGAAACCTGGATTAACCCTGCAGCCACTCCCGACATCGCCTCAGCAACACCAGACAGCTACAAGAGAGTAGACCACGACCATGGAGGTGGGATCACCATCATGCACAAAGAAACCATCCACTGCACCACAGCCGCAGACGCCACCACCCCGATCACGGAACCACCATCAGGAGCATCCTCGGCTACGGATCCCCAACTCCTTGCCCCAGTTTCTGCGATGCCATCCCAGAATTCATCGCCCTGCTCGCCATCAACTGCAAACACTACATCTTCCTCGAGGATTTCAATTTTCACCCCGACGACCCCAGCGATGCCAACACCGCCAACCTCCTTGAAAGCATGAACATCAGCCTCACCCAATTAGTCACGGACCCCACACACCATGCAGGGCACATGCTTGTCAAAGGCAGCCACGTCACTGAGCTCACCTGGACAGACCACGCCATCGTACACGTCACCGTCATAGGATTCGCCAACATCACCCCACCCCCAACACCTCACATCGCAGCTGGAACAAATTATCAGAGAGCCTGGAGTGTGATGTCTGTAGCACCTTCCGCCCAATCACTGTGCACAATCTAGAACAAGCTGTCAAAAACGTCTCCGTCTGGATCACCGACTGCACCGATAGAGCCATCTCCTGTCAATCACACCCAAACCAAGAGACCCACAAAACAAGCTAGTTTGTACACCGTGGAACTGGGTGATCACGAAACACAACTGCAAGAGACAAGAAAAGAAATGGCGCACCAGGAAGGAGCCCGCAGACCAAGCTACATTCAAGTCATTCCTCAACCAATACCACCAACTACTGAAAAAGACAAAGAGGAATGCATCAAAAACAGCTCCAATCACATCAAGGAACTCTTCAACATCATCAGGCAGTTCTCCAACGACTCAGCCACCAAAAACACCATCATCCCTTCTTAGGAACTCTGCGACTCCCTGGAGGACTTCTTCCACAACAAGATCTCCTCCATCTACAAAAACTTTGAACCCCAGCCCACCACCGCCAAAACACTCAGCCTCTTCACTCCCACAGATGCTTACCCCGATGCGGTCTCTGACCACCTGCTCAACGCCTGGGACCAGCTCACCACATGAAACACCACAGACATCAGGAACTCTGTTCACTCAGGCCCCCGTCCCCGGGCCCTTGCCCCCACCACATCTTCAACCTTGGGAGCAAGATGATCAGCAGGGAGCTCACTGCCATTTTCAACTCTTCGATAACCACTGCCTCCTTCCCTGAAGTATGGAAGCACACAGAAGGCAAACCCCTCCTCTAAAAACCAGCCACTGACCCCAGCGTACTCAAGAACTACAGCCCATCTTGCTGCTCCCCTTTCCCACCAAAGTCCTTGAAAAGGCCATCAACCCCCAACTCATACAACCTCTGGAGATTAACATCCTTCTTGACCCCTCACAATTAGGATTCTGCACCAACCACAGCACCGAAGCGGCCCTGACTGTTGCCAATGACGACATCAGAACTCTTCTCAACCGGGGAGAAATGGCAGTCCTGATTCTCCGCCACCTCTCAGCAGCTTTCTCCACAGTATCCCATCACACCCATATGAAGAGGCTGCATCACATTGGGATCCAAGGAAACGTCCTCAAGTGGATCGCCTCCTTCCTCACCAGAAGAACCCAGAGAATCTATCTACTACCACCTCGGAATCCAAGAACATCTTCTGAGGCATCCCTCAAGGCTCGTCTCTCAGCCCCACACCATTTAACATCTACATGAAGCCCTTGGCCAACATTGTCAGATTCCACAGACTGAGGATTATATCCTACACAGACAACACCTAGCTGACCCTCTCACTATCAGAAGACCCCTCCACCACGAAGGCCAAATTCCGCAGGTGCATGACAGGCATTGCTGACTGGATAAACAACATCTGCCTAAAACTCAATACAGACCAAACCGAGGTGCTGATCTTCGGCAACAACACCTCACCGTGGAACAAATCCTGGTGGCCTACAGAACTCGGAGCATCACCCACCCCGCCAGGCCACTCACAAAACCAGTCTCTTCTGTCTTCTTCCTAACTCATTGCATACCCCCTAAGATCTTCAAATTGTTCCCTGTCAAAACCAGATGACCCATCACTTAAGACCTAGTCACCAGCCGGCTGGACTACGGCAACGCTCTCTACGTAGGAATCACCACGCTCTTCCTGAACAGACTACAGATA
Organism: Calotriton arnoldi; assembly: GCA_963921515.1. NCBI lineage: Eukaryota > Metazoa > Chordata > Amphibia > Caudata > Salamandridae > Calotriton > Calotriton arnoldi. The sequence continues at coordinate 1,226,746 of CAWUFW010000899.1, read as the reverse complement.
ATGCAGAATGCAGTGGCTAGACTCATCCTCGACCTCCCCAAAAGGACCCACACTAGCCCCCACCTCAAGAAGATCCATTGGCTCCCTATTCAGTAGAGATGTCAATTCAAGATGCTGATCCACACCTACAAAGCCCTTCACAATCAGGGACCAGCATACATCAACCACTGCCTGAACTTCCACCAACCCTACAGAGTGGGGCAGGGATTTGGGGAGTCATCAATTCCCATAGCCTTCAGACCATCGAGGATATCTTTTGGAAAAAAGTTGTTGGTCTCCCAATAAGTTGCTCTAACTTTATCTGGCACGCAGAATTGGATGCCCCTTATATCAATTACATAATCAGATTGGCAGCTATACTATTATGGCATTCAATATGGAGAAGAGAATCAGTGATCCTTAACCAGCGGCTAATAGAAGACTGTTTATCCCTCGAACATGTGCATTGGATTCCGTGGCTGACATATATTAAACATAGTCTCTCTTCCCTTGGCTTAGAGCATCTATTTACATCTCCAACAAATTGCTCTACTGTTTCTAAAAAATAAATCAAGTCTCTATTCTTTAAACAAAGGGCCACCGAGAGAGTGAAAATGAATTCTCATAAAGTATTTGTAAAATTGTAACTAGAAGGGCCAATTGATCAGGAAGGCGCAGCCTTATATCTATCTTTTGTTACAAATTTACATCACCGATTTATTTTAGTGTGGTTTCGTTCGAATATTATCCCCTGTATGTTTTCTTATCCAGCAGGAATCTATTCGATCCAAGAGCTCCCTTCCTGTCCTTGTGATGGCATTTCTTCGCAATCAAACTTACATATTTTCTTTTTTTGCAAATTTTACAAGCAACACCGCAATAGATTTATCCGGCCACTCATGCGCAGATATAATTTTATTCAATGCCGTCCAGGAATGTACTTTTTACAATCACTGCCCGATCACTTGGTATGTTATTCTATGGCTTCTTTTTTACTTCTCTCATGGAAGACCAGACAACTGTGTAATATCTCTATCTGAACTGTGTGTTTTTATTTTGATTTTAATTGATGTTTTTATACATATTTGTCTATTATTTATTGCTAATATTCGCATTATGAAGGCCGCAGCTCAAATGTGTATTCCTGTACTTTTATGATCTTACTTTTAAGAATCGAATAAAGTGATTGACTATTTTGCACATTAGTAAACAGAGTATTAGTGAATTTTACTGACAGAAAAAATGTATTAATAATCAACATGTTTGCTGTATATATTTGCTGTTTCATTTCATACTGTGTACTTACATCTTCAGATAGATGGCAGGATTAATTCGATATTCCAGCCATGTTATGAAGCGTGTGGTGAGGCAGAGGTTTGCATACAATTGGTCACAAAATGGTGGAAGCTGTATTTTATAGTGATTTTCAATTTTAACCATAATTAAAATTAAAACGCATCTGCAGAAGTTGTGCATGTACAGGTAATTTTAACGTCATTCAATTATTTTTTGGGTAAAGGCATGCATGGTAAAAAAATGTGTGGTAAAGATCTAAGTTGTATAGGCATGCATTGACAAGCCATACATGCCTCTAAGTTTTACATATGTGATTGTGTCTTGCAAATGATCATCATTTTTAAAAAAAAGTTTTATATAGGGCAAACTAAACCCAAAGGCATTGGAGCACTTTACATGAGCACCAATTACATTACACAAGGACAGTCATTTTAGGTTTTTCTTAGGCATGGGGAGATTAAGAGATTTGCCCAGAATCACAAGTTGTTGAGCCAACACAAGACTTGAATGTGACCCCCAGCTCCAAAGTTGGCAACTCTGCCTGTTACGCCACATCCTCTCCCATAAATCAAAATGTGTTAACAAAGAAGAAGAATTTGACACATGAACATAGTTCATATTCATTGTTTAGTCTATATAAATACATACATCAATCAATCAGGGAGATTTTAAGCGCACTACTCACCCGTGAGGGACTCAAGGCGTGGGGCAGGGGGGTGGAGCAGCTCCGGTCAGTCGAAGAGCTAGGTCTTGAGGGTCTTCCTGAAGATGTGCAAGGTGGGGGCATGTCTGATGTTGATCAGCAGTTCGTTCCCGGTCTTGGCCGCGATGTAGGAGAAGGTTTGTCCACCTGTTCTGGCTCTGCGGATGCACGAGGGTACGGCGAGGGCGAGGTCAGCGGATCAGAGGTTTCTCTTCAGTACGTGGAAGGAGATTCTGTCGTTGAGGTATTGGGGTCCGGTGTTGTGGAGGCATTTGTAGGCGTGGGTGAGTATCTTGAAAGTTACTCTTTTCTCGACGGGGAGCCAGTGGAGGTTACGCAGGTGCTGGGTGATGTGTTCATGTCGAGGGATACCGAGGACGAGTCTGGCTGCGGTGTTCCATATGGTCTGGAGTTTGTGGAGCAGAGAATTGTTGATTCCAGAATAGAGGGCGTTTCCGTAGTCCAGTCTGCTGGTTATGAGTGCATGGGTGACCGTCTTTCTTGATTCCGGAGGGATCCGTTTGAAGGTCTTTCGGAGTGTGTGGAGGGTGTTGAAGCAGGTGGAGGAGACGGCGTTGACCTGTCGGGTCATTGAGAGGGACGAGTCGAGTATGATGCCGAGGTTACGGGCGTGGTCCGTTGGGGTGGTGGAGCTGCCGAGGGCGGTGGGCCACCAGGTGTTGTCCCATGCGGAGGGGTAGGGTCCGAGGACGAGGACCTCTGTCTTCTCTGAGTTGAATTTCAGGCAGTTGCTGCTCATCCAGAATGCGACGTCCTTCATGCCTTCCTGGAAGTTGAATCTGGTAGTGATGGGGTCCTTGGTGAGGGAGAGGATGAGCTGGGTGTCGTCGGCATAGGATACTATGCTGAGTCCGTGCTGTCTGACGATGGCGGCGAGGGGGGCCATGTAGATGTTGACATAATTACTACTGTTTATATAAAATCTCTTTTTTCCTATCTCAGTGATTTCTCAATACATTTCTCGTTATGGTATACACTAGGGGAACTATTAAATTCTGACAGGTTGTGGTATAAATAATTTAGGGTTCCTGTGCTCTTATGAGTTATGTGGCGTATATCCTCTGCAGGCAAACACATAATGTGGCAAGTAATACAAAGAGAAATGAGTAATGTTCCCCTGGAATTTCATGTCAGCTCCTTAAGTAACAAGTTACGTACCTTTCGTAACGATATATCTGTAAGAAACATAGCTTAGTTATAGATTCCTTACCTTAGAATTACCCCCAGGCGTCAGACTGGATCCGCAAAGTTTTTCGTCAGCAGTACTCCTGCGTGTCGAAAGGTGGCGTCGGTCGACTCTGCGTTCGTCGTTGGCGTCGCCGGGATGACGTCGCGGTAGTTACATAGACGCGGCCCTCGCGCGCTGACGTCAGTTCTGTACACGACTTTCCACGCCAGAAGCGCAGAGCCATGCAAGACACTGACCACTGGTGCACAAAACTAGGGCCCTGAAAGGAAATCCTTAACCCTAGAAGTCAGTTCGCAGAACGGGGAGAATGGGTGGGGTGGTAAGGAATCTATAACTAACCTATGTTTCTTACAGATATATCGTTACCGAAGGTAAGTAACTTGTTCATCTGAAAGAAACAGTTAGCTATAGATTCCTTACCTTAGAATAGATACCCCAGCAGTACCAACCCCGGAGGTGGGTTTGCGAACTAAGTTCACGCCAGAAAATCCTGGAGAACAGAACGGCCAAAGAAGCAGTCTCTCCGGACTTGGCTGTCCAGGCAGTAGTGTTTGGTAAACGTGTGCAGCGATGCCCACGTAGCTGCCTGACAGATGTCATTAAGGGGGACTCCCCGTCCCAAAGCAGTGGTAGCTGCCGTCGCCCTGGTGGAATGGGCACACAGTCCCACTGGAGGCTCCTTCTTTGCCAAAGAATAGCAAGCTTTGATGCATAGAACGACCCACCTGGAGATGGTCCATTTGTGTACGGCCGACCTTTCTCAGCGCCCACGTAACCAACAAAGAGCTGGTCGTCCACCCAGAATTATTTAGTCGGATCCAAGTAGAAGGAAAGCGCACTTTTTGGATCAAAACGGTGGAGCCTCTCTTCCTCTTTTGAAGGATGCGGAGGCGGAAAGAAGGTTGGCAAAGTGATGGTTTGGCCAATGTGGAAAGAAGTAACCACCTTGGGAAGAAAGGAAGGTCTAGTTCTGAGGACGACATTGTCCGGATGTACAGCCAGAAAGGGAGGCTTGGAAGAAAGAGCTTGTAGCTCACTCACCCTGCGAGCAGAGGTGATGGCCACCAGAAAGGCAGTTTTCAAAGTTAGAAGCCTGAGAGGGCAGTTATAGAGCGGCTCAAAGGGAGCGCACATAAGATATGTAAGAACCAAGTTCAAGTCCCACTGGGGCATTACGAAAGGAAGAGGAGGAAAAAGATGAGTAATGCCCTTAAGGAAACGATGTACAACAGGGGACTTGAAAAGAGAAGGCTGATCAGAAAGCCTAAGGGAGGCTGAAATGGCCGAGAGGTAGCCCTTTAGACTGCCCAGAGCAGAGCCCTGCTGGGCCAAAGAAAGGAGGAACAAGAGAACCTCAGAAAGAGGGGCGGAAAGGGGGATCCACAGCCTTTGCTGTGCACCATGCCACAAATTTGTTCCATCTGCAGGCGTATACTGTCTTAGTGGAGGGACACCTGGCTGCCAAGATAACATCACAGACTTCGGGAGGCAGGTCAATCAACGTCAACTGTCGCCGCTCAATCTCCACGCAAGGAGGTGGAGGCTGGATAGGTTCGGGTGGGGGACCGTCCCCTGCTGCTGCGACAGAAGATCCTCCCAAAGAGGCAGTCTGATCGGAGGATCGATGGCCATGTGTAGCAGCTCGGGATACCAGACTCTTCGTGCCCAATCCGGAGCCACAAGAATCACTTGGGCCCGGTCGCGCCTGATCTTCTTCAGCACTCTGGGCAGAAGTGGTATAGGCAGAAAGGCATATAGAAGACCGCAACTCCACTCGCGACGAAAAGCGTCGCCTAGCGAGTGCCGCTTTTGAAATTCCAACGCACAGAATTGCTGACATTGTGCATTCTCTTCGGTGGCGAATAGATCTAACCAAGGCTCTCCCCATGTGCGAAAGAGACCTTGCACCACCTCCGAGTGAAGACGGCATTCGTGATCCATCATGCATCATGCACCTGCGGATGAGTTCGTCCGCCCTGGGATTCAGGGAACCTGCCAGGTGTTGAACTAACAGGGAAATGCCCTGATGTTCCAGCCATGTCCAGAGGCAGAGGGCCTCCTGACATAGGATCCACGACCCCACCCCGCCTTGGTTGTTGCAGTACCACATGGCGGTGGTGTTGTCCGTGAACACCTGCACTACTCTTCCCCGGACAGAGGGAAGGAATGCTTTGAATGCAAGATGAATCGCCTGAAGCTCCAGAAAGTTGATGTGGAGCCCGGACTCCACCAGAGACCAGAGGCCTCTGATCTCTTCCTCCCCCATGTGGCCACCCCATCCCAGAAGTGATGCATTGGTCACCACTGTGAACTCTGGTTGGGGAAAGGAGAGTGATCTGCCATCGACCCAATCCTGGTTCGTTAGCCACCACTGCAATTGGTGTGCAGTGCTCTCCGAGATCTGGACGCAATCGGACAGGTTCCCCTGATGTTGTGTCCACTGGATCTTCAGGTACCACTGCAGAGCCCGCAAATGCCATCTGGCATGGTCCACCAGCAGGATGCAGGAGGCCATCAGGCCCAGTAGCCTGAGGGTCATCATGACCGAAACCCGGGATAGAGGCTGAAAGATCGGAATCATAGCCCGAATATCCCTGACTCGCTGTTCGGGAGGATAAACCAGAAACTGCGTCGTGTCCAGAACCACTCCGATGAAGAGGAGCCTCTGAGAGGGAGTCAGGTGTGACTTCGGCACATTGATGGAGAACCCCAGCGAATGCAGGAGGTCGGCCGAAGTCTGGAGATGGGAGATGACAGCCTGGGGCGAGCCCGCCTTCAACAGCCAGTCGTCGAGATTGGGGAAGACTGGAACACCTGATCTGCGCAGATGAGCTGCGACCACCGCCATCACATTCGTAAACACCCGAGGGGCACTGGTAAGGCCAAAGGGGAGCACGGTAGCCTGAAAGTTCTCGTGGCCTACCGTGAACCCCAGGTAACGCCGATGGGTCGGCAGGACGGAGATGTGAAAATAAGCATCCTGCAAGTCCAACGCTACCATCCAGTCTCCATAGTCGAAGGCAGACAGGACCTGAGCGAGCGTCAACAATTTGAACTTCTCCTTCCGGAGGAAGCGGTTGACGTTTCTGAGATCCAAGATAGGACACAGGCCTTTGTCCTTCTTGGGCACCAGAAAGTAGTGGGAATAGCAACCACGACCTACTTCTGGGACAGGAACTCGCTCGATGGCCCCCTTGGCCAAGAGTGCAGAAACTTCCTGTTCGAGAAGGGCCAGATGATCCTCTGACATGCAATGGTACTGAGGTGGCATGGATGGAGGGGTAGTCTCGAAGGGGAGGGAGTAGCCCCTTTGGACTATTTGTAAAACCCACCTGTCCGACGTGATGGTGCGCCAGTGGGGGAGGTGATGGCGAATCCTGCTGCCCACTGGCGTTTGGTGGCCCTGAAAGGTCAGACTAGGAGGGGTTTGGAGGCTGCTGCAGGGGGGCTGTGGTGGACTGGCCCGCCCGCTGGCCCCCAGAACTACGGCGGTGGTTCCCACGTCCTCGGCCGTGCTGGGGCTAAACAGCTTGCACTGGCCTGTGGCTCTGGTTGGGACGTGGCGTGGCACCCCTTCCGCAGCCACGAAAGGGGCGAAAAGCAGACTGCGCAGGGCGGGTGGTGGAGAGGCCCAAGGACCTGGCCGTAGCCTGAGAGTCCTTTAAGTGCTCTAGCGTGTTGTCCACTTTGTCACCGAATAGGCGACGGCCATCAAAGGGCATGTCCATAAGTGTGGATTGGACATCCCCTGAAAAACCAGTCGACCTCAACCAAGCGTAGCGTCGAAGGGCTACCGACATGGAAATCATCCTCCCTAGTGAGTCGGCGGTATCCAGCCCACAGCGGATGGTAAACTTCGCTGTGTCTCTCCCTTCGGCAACTGCCCGAGAGAGTACTGCCCGGGACTCCTCCGGGCACTGAGGCAGCACTTGCGCAACCGTATCCCACACGGAGTGGGTGTAACGCCCCAACAGACATGCGCTGTTTACCGACTGCAGTCCCAAGCTGGAGGAAAAAAACATCTTCTTCCCAAGATGGTCCAGATTTTTGGATTCCCTATCAGGTGGAGTGGTAGGGAATGCGCCCTTGGAGATGGAGGCTTGGACCACCAAGCTCTCAAGGGTGGGGTGTTGGGAGAGGAAAGTGGGGTCGCCCGGGGCCGGGCGGTGGCGTCGGGCCACCATCCTAACCACAGGAGCCCCTGTGTTGGGCCTGGACCAGGTGCCCAAAAGGATGTCGGTCCGGGCTTCATTAAACGGCAGCAGGGGCTCCGAAGAGCTTGCTGCCGGATGAAGCACCTCTGTCAGGAGGTTAGTCCTGACTGCCACTGTAGGTAGCTCAAGGTTGAGAGCCTCGGCCGCCCTATGCAACACCACTGCAAAGGACGCTCCCTCCTGTGTAGCCACGGTAGGAGGAGACAACATGCCAAGGTCTGGTGTGGTATCCAGACCACTGGCTTCCCTCAGTTCCTCTCTCCAGTCCGGTGCATAACCTAACTGGTCAGTTAAAGGGTCTCCAGACCCCTCCCAGGCCTCCTCCCCCTCCTCTGGCTGCCAATCTGGTCTCAAAGAGCCAGGGTAGAACAGGGGCACAAAAGTACCCACTGGCGCCAGATCCGGAGTCGGTCGACGCCGGTCCGGCTCCGTGTCTACCTCGAGGTGGAGGCCGGGGTCGACGTCGGCTGGGGACACAGCCGATGCCGGTTACAGACGTGGTGCCAGTGGAAGCGGCGCCTGTGGAGGTGTAACAAGGTCGACCGGCACCGTTCCGGATCCAGGCCTGGATCCAAGGGAACCCTGCAGTGCCGAGGGCGGAGCCGCTGGCATTGATGGCCCAGGGCCCCCAGCCGAGTCCGCGGGGCCTGAAGGCACGCCAGCGGAGTCGGGCTGCCCAAAGATGGCGGGCATCGCTTTGTAAAATTGACGAAGTTGGGCAGGGGTCGCTCCAGGTCCCGGAAAGGGGGGAAACCCGGAGTCGACCTTTTGAGCCCGGCACGCTGAGAACTGATGTCAGCGCGCGAGGGCGGCATCTATGTAGCTACCGCGATGTCATCCCGGCGACCACGACGCCAACGACGAACGCGGAGTCGACCAACGCCACCTTCCGAAGCGCAGGGGTACTGCTGACGAAAAACTTTCCGGATCCAGTCTGACACCTGGGGGTAATTCTAATGTAAGGATTCTATAACTAACTGTTTCTTTCAGATATAGATGGTCTGTGGTGTAGGTAGATCTATATTGTAGCTAGGTCTGTGTTGCATTGCTATATTATTCATGCAGCTATTATAAAACTTCAGCAATGTCAATTACTGTGATATCATCAGCATTAAGGTTATCTGACATCACTTCTTGGGAAGATTTAGACTCAAATGTTATATGATGTCACTTACTTTGACATCATTAAGGCCATAGGGTGTGTGATCTCACTTCCACTACCCCTGGTATTTTGTTGAATCAACATCCATGGAAAAAAGCCTTCTCCCTGCAGCTGTGGTGAGAACCTCTCGGAAAGACATCTGCCATTTTCAGCATCTCACCAATCCTCAAATATTTCCTTCATGAGAAAAGTGTTTAGAGCCACAACTAGAACAGTCTACAACCCTCCCCCCTCCCCTTTCATCTGGTGCCCTTAGGTCAGAGCCTGACTAAGGCAGGGAACAAGCAAATAAAGAGATGCAGAGCTGAACATAGCACTAGAAATGCCTGAGAGGAGAGGACGTGGATGAGCAAGGTCACATGATACAGAAGAGGAGGTAGACAAAGGATCAGATAAGACAATTGGAAAAATGTACACTTAACTCACTAAGATAGGAAAGCAGGTGGACAAAGGATCGGATGAGCCACAATTGAGAAAATGTACAGTTTACTCACTGAGATATAAGAGGAGGCAGACAAAGGATCAGATGAGACATAATTGAGAAAATGTACGCTACCTGCATGAAGAAAGAAGAGGAGGTAGTCAGAGGATCGGATGAGACAGAATTTAGAATATGAAATTTTTACTCACTGAGATATAAGAAGATATAGACAAGTGTGAGGTTAGATTCTGATAAGGCTGAGTAGTAGAGTTGAATTTAATAGGATAAGCTTCAGGTACATCATATCAACCCCAGCCAACCAGCCAGGTTAACTGTCTCTCCAACTCCTCTCAAGGTTCTAACCTATGCATCATCGGTGTGACATCAATATCCTTATTACCCTCACATCATTAGATACCACACACCTTCCCCCCAACAACAAACACTATTTACAATATAATGCAAAATCTCATGTAATTCGGGATCTCATGAAACACATGAGATAAATGCACTGAACATCGTAAGAAAGACTTCAAGTTGCATAATCGTTCAGATAAGATGGCTTCTTAGTTGTACGATGACTAAGGCTCCCTGTTTTCCGTTTTTACTGATTTTTACTGATAAATACAGACGGAAAACATTTATTTTCTTGTCTGTATTTATTTTTAAATGTGGATAAAAATGGAAATTGGGTTGCTTTTTGAGTAAATCTAAATACTGTCTGCCATGACTGCCAGGCCAATAGCTGTGTGAATTGATAGGTGAGGGGGTTAAAAAAGAAAGGAATTTTAGTATAGAGGCTTTAACACCAGTAGATATGCACAAGGTTGATACTGAAATGAGCATATTTTCATATAAATGCATTGATTTATCTTCTGCGGGTGTTCATATCACTGAATTCTGGCATGCATTCAAACATTTATCAGTTAAATAAACGTGGAAATATACTAATTTTAGCTTCATTTTTCCACAAAACCCAAAATAAATATGGATAAATACAGATAAAATTAGCAAAAAATAAATATGGATAAATACAGACGGAAATGTCAAAAAAATAAATACCATAAAACCGGGAGCCCTAACGATGACTCTTCTCATACACAGACTGAGGTGCACATATATTGCGTCCTCCATTCCCACAAAAATGTGAACATTTTGCAACTCTATTTAAGTTCCATATACTGTTATCATCAGTTTTGATCACGTTTTTGAACAACTTCACCACTCTCATCATCTTGCTGAACTTGGACCGACATGAAGTCTGATTTTAATCCAATTCCCTACATCCACATTGGTCTCTTTGACCTTTGGTTCGTCCATCAAACGCACATTTTCTCTACAACATCTCACTTTTCTACAACTTTACTGCCCAACATCAGTTGGCCAGATAGACCTCTCTTTTTATTTACCCAACTTGGGCAAATAAACATTTTGGCTTCATCCAACATTTGCCACAAACAACAGCACGGTTTGCTGTAGAACCTTGTTAAATCTCTCTATCATACCATTAGCTTCGGGATGATAGAGAGCTGATTTCTTGTGAGTTATGCCCTTCTGAATAAAAAATTCCTCCATCTGCCTAGAGGTCAGCTGAACACCATTGTCTGTGAGTAAAGAAGATGGAAAGCCCTCTCTCTCTCAAATATTTCTTCTAGAAATGAAGTGACATTTCTAGTTTCAATAGAGTTAACTATTTTCACCTTTGGCCATCTGGAATACATATTGATACAAGTTAACATATAATGATCCACATTTGTTATTCTTATTGGAACCACTATAGCCAATGCTATTTCTTCCCGAGGTCCCACAGGCACCATATGTAAGGCCATGGGTTGTGTATGATGTTTTAAGACCTTATCACTGCTTACACACTTATGGCATTCCCTTACCCTTCACTCCACCATAAGGACCATTCCAGGCCACCAGTAATCTCCCCTCACTCTCTGCTTAGTTTTCGTGATACCTCTCATGTGCTTTTTCAACTATCAGTTCTCTTAACTTTTTTGGCGGGACAAGTCTGCTACCTCTCATGAAGAAACCATCATTCACGCTCAATTCATCTTTCACACCCCAAAACGCTTACACACCTTCAGCACAATCACTTTTGCACCCCAACATCCTTGTACCAAGCGCATTACCTCCTGTAAACTGAGGTCAGTCTTTACTGCATCTTCCCACTCTTTCTCTTGTATGACACCACCAAGATATTACACATCTTCCATTCATTCTTTTATTGAACACCATCTAAATTATCTCCTTCATCCTTACCAGAGTATAATCTGGAAGAACAATCAGCAATGGTATTTTTAATGCCAGGGACATATACAATATCAAAATCCAACTCCTGGATTGCAATCACCCATTTGCAAATCCTTGTTGAAATACGGTCAATTCCTTTGCTGATAAAAACTTCTCTTAACGGCTTATGATCAGTTCTTATTTCAAAATGGCTGCCCCACAGAAACTTTTTCAACTTTCTTACAGCCCAATGTATGGCAAGCGCCTCTTTTTCAATCACCGAGTATCTGAGCTCAGCACTTTTAACTGTTCTTGAAATAAATACTGTGGTTCTCGCTTGACCATTGATATCTTGCAGTAGGACTCCACCTAGGCCCTTTGCATTAACATCTGTCATCAACATAATCTTTTGACCAGGTTCGAAACTCCTTTAGACAGGACATTTCTCAAACAAGATTTCAAATCAGCATACTATTGTCCACACAGTTTGTTCCAAATAGGATCTCTGCCTTTCTTAAATAAAACTTGCTATAATACTCTGTCATTCCCAGAAATTTCATCTGTTACTTTTTATTGGAGGGACTGGGCATGTCGTTAATGGCTCCTACTAAATCACATTTTGGTTAAATCTCCTTACCTGAAACCATATGTCCTAAGTACTCAATCGTGTGTACATCGAATTTACACTTTTCGCTTTTCAGTGTTAAACCACTAGCCTCAGTTCTTTATAAAATGGCTTTCACCCGCACATTATGCTCTTCAAAGGTATTAACATACACCAATATGTCATCTTGGTATATTTTGACCCCATGCAACCCTTTCAAAACACTTTCCATTGCCCTTTGAAATGCTGATGCCCCCGACATTAAGCCAAAGGGCATCTTCACAAAGTACCAAATGCTGTCACCAATAAATTCAAATCCTGTGATAAGCAGTGCAACTTGACCTGGTGGTACGCCGAGGCAAGATACAATGAGGAGAAATATCCCCCCCAACTATCACAACTTTGTTCATTTCCCTGAGGTCAAAGCACAACCTTGCATCTCCATTTGCCTGGTGCACCATGATAACAGGAGCCAACAATTCTGATGCTTCAATCTCCTCTATGATACCATTAACTTTAATCAATCTAATTCCTTATCCATGTCCTCTTTTACCATCAACCAGACCTTACACACCTCAGGCACTGAATTCAGTTTGAGTTTTTTATGAGATGTGCATAATCCTTTAAACAACCCAAGGTCTATTAAAATACATTGGGGAACTCTTTCACAACATTTTCAGCATTACCTGCAATGTCATCCTTTATCTCACTCACCTTATCAATGCCAACTTCTTTAAGACAAACCGAAGGAGATTCATATGGATCTAATCCATCGTTCTTTGAACACCTGGGTTCGGATCCATCCTCGTCGCCAAATGTGAGGTTAGACTCTGACAAGGCTGAGTAGTAGAGTTGAACTTAACAGGATACACTTCAAGTACCGCATAACGACTCCAGTCAACCATCCAGGTTAACTATCTCTTCAACACTTCTCAAGGTTCTAACCTAAGCATCATCGGTGTGACATTAATAACATTCTAACCCTGACATCATTCCTAGATACCACAACAAGGATCAGGTGAGACATAATTGAGAAAATGTTCTTTCACTAAGAGAGAATGTAGATTTTTCACTAAGACAGAAGATGAGGTAGACAAAGGATCAGATGAGACACAATTGAAGAAATGTGCCCTTTACTCACCAGACTGTTTCTTCTTTCTGACCAAGTAGTACAGGTGGTTGAGGAGGATAAGGGGTGGTGGGGCACAAGGTCGGTTGCTGTATTCTTTGATTAGCTTATGGCGCTGGAACTTCCAGATCTGATCGGTTTTGCCTTGCACTTCAGAGAAGGTATAGCTGAGAGCACAATAAGCAAATACAAAAAGTTAGATGGAGGCATACATTTTCAAAGGATCACAGCACAGCCATGAAAAAAAGTATAAGAATCAAAACATACCAGAGACTAGAAAAAAAGAAAGTATGAGAGAAAGTATGAGTGCACTAGAAAGGAAAGGCAAATTATCAATAATCAAGAATGCAGATGGTAATAAGAAAAGAGCTAACAGAAAATAAAAAAAAATTAGAAAACATGTAAGGAACAAGTAAGCAAGATAGAAAACCGCTGAGCAATGCTGTCACTTACTCTGATTATGAGTACACTGCCCTAAACCAGAGGAAAATAAAGGTGTATAGCAGAGTCAAATCTTGCCACAAATGGTTCAAGGACAACTTTAAATAGGGTTAGGGGAGGGTTGGCAATTCATGTGGAAATACAGACCATTACATTAGGCTAGATATACTATTTTAAATAGATCTAGATGAAGCTTTGCAACCTGTTCAGGGTAAGAGTAGGGCCTGGTTCAGACTTTAGTAGGCAGAGATAAATCCATCAGTATGGCAGAGTACTTTACTGCCACCAAACAGAGGGTCCTCTGCCATCCAAATTTAGAGATATCAAAATGATGGTCACCCTTCAAACTTTTAACATGTTTTTGTATTTTTAAAAGCAAAATCCTCCAATGGTGTGGGGGTTTTCATTTCCCCTACCACCACGTTTTACTAGGGTGAATCGCTTAATATGTCAGTGAGGGAGACAGAGCAGTCTCTGTCGCAGACGTACTTAAAGGTCCGCCCATCTGTAAATCAGGCAGGTGGACCTTCAGTCTGGTGGAGAGGGAACTACGACACCATTGTGATGCTGTACCTTCTCCGCCAAACTCTAAAGTAGCCCCTAAGTCAGATATTCATATGGACTGACAATGGTAAGGGAGCAAACAACAGACTAGAAAATGCCTGCTCGAGCCGCAACTCATCCAAGCAGAATACTAAATATTGGTTACAATTGTACTTAAGGGAGGCGCATCGTGGATCTACTCGGTCTAATGGTAGCAGGAGCTTGGCCTGCATCCACTGTTTGCGCCCTTGGTGTTGCTTTGTTTAACTCTTGTTTGATGCCTGCTCTGGCCTAACCTCTGTAAGGGTCTCGTGACTAGAATCTCTTTCCGCTCCAACTGAACTTGTTCTAGTCTCTGAGTGTTGCTCCAATACAACACCCCCCCTACTCTGAGCAGTTACCCCCAAGAGTGGACCATACCGACCTCCACAAGACGGGCCATCTTCTATTTCTGAATGTCTTTGATCCACAGACAGAAGCAACATTCCTGGAACCCCAGCTCCTTTCTGAACTAACACCTCAGCGCCAGGCCTTTTGAAAAATAGTATGCGTGGCTTCAATTAAAAAACAGTATCACAAACACTGGTTTTGAAACCCAGTTATTCACTGTTTTGAGTTCCCTCTCAATGTGTATGACGTCACTTGGAGCTCCTAGAGGGTAAACAATGCTGTTATAAACAATGACTCAACTATAATTCTATAGTTATGAATAGCTATTACTTTGAGCCAGAGGCATGAATGCCGAAATCTAAATATGGTTATTCACTACAGTTAGGTTACAATATTCGGGAAGAACTGTTTTCCACTGCTGTGACCACTAGGGGAAGTGCTCGCTTCTCTGGTGTTTCCCACATTGCCCTCGGGGTCTTGAGACCTAAATTGAGCAGCTGAATTGCAACTTGTGAGAAGTTGGCCTGGTATATGCTGTTCACTAATTAAAGTGGACACCTTGCACCAGTACAATTCGACTCTTATGGTAGATAGGTTTAAGACAACCTTTATAGAAAGCTATCCTAGTGGTAGCTGTGGAGAGCAGCCTTCAGGCTAAGTCTTGAAGGAATGTAAAGCAGCTTGTTTTACCACACAATCTCTTGAATCACCAAATGACACCACACAGGTATATATATCAAATATATATGTATTTATTGTTAAACAACTCTCTACTAATCTCTTTATGAGATTAGAAGTCAGGAACATATGTACAAGTCAATTGTTATCAAAATAAGTTAGCACAGTAAATATAACAATCTTATCTTGGCTAGACCGGGGTCTAGAGCACATAGAATCGAGGGACCCCCAGAGAACCACCCAGGTAGCTGTAGGAGACCCACAGGGGACGGACGCGGTGTTCAGACACTGGTGCGAGTCCTGTACGAGTCTATGTAAGCGGACGCGATTGAGTTATCAATGTTACAGGCCCCTGGCTTGTTCGAGGCGAACACACCGATCGGTCAGTACGAGTCGAAGGACGCAGATACTGATAGAGTTACAAGGGAGTTGGACGCGATGTGTCTAACACAGACGCGAACCCTGTACGAGTCAGTGCGAGAATCGCACGGGGAAAATAAGAGTTTTAGGATACTTCTGGTGAACCTACAAGCAAGTCACTTACAGGGTAAGTAGTTCTAGGGCCCACACCCACAGGAGCACCGTAGTGCTGGAGTTACCTCACCCAGGGAAGCCGGGTGCACAGGTGTCCTTAGGTGTCGGGTCGCGGCGTCGTTTTCAATGGCGAACAAAGAAGACTTGCTGCTTGTGATGACTGAAGAAGTGTCCGGTGGAATCCAAGCCTGGATTCGGTAGAAGGATGACCTGAAAGCAGAGGGGACAGTGTTCAAAGTCACTTGGCAGTGACTCGGGGCAAGGAAGATGAATGCCCACCGTCGTTGCAGGATTCAGGTCGTTCATGGTTGCCTTGACTCTTCAGCCACGAGGTCCAGGAGGCATCGACGATGACCAGGAGCTGGATTCGGCGTGTCCCACGATGTCTGCAGCGTACTGTGGTGTCGGCAACTCGATTGGAGCCACCAAGCCTTGGCAACAGCAAGTCTTGTGAAAGGTGTGAAAAGGCAATGGCGCAGACCAGCAAGGTCTGAGGGACTCACCCAGCAAGGGTAAGTCAGGGCAGGCCTGGAGCAACCAGGGGAGCCCTTTGGTTTCTTGGAAAAGTCTTCAGGGGACCCACGAGCCGGCTGGCAAGGGATCGCGAAGACGCCTCGGTCGGATTCACTCAACAGGGGCCCACGGTCTCTCGGGACGGTGTAGGCCGCTGAAATTCGGAGGGACTCCTGCTGGAGGCTGGGACCACACGTGGTCCAAAGCACAGGTTCTGAGAACGTTGTGTAGGGGTTGGACTTGACAATAGTGCATGGTACCCAGGGGTCGCGGTTCCTCGTCACTCGTGGGGTCCACTTACCTCAGCTTCGCTGGGGACTCACGATGGCCTTGGAGAAGTCAGAAAATCCACTTCTTGGGCTGCAGGGACTTCGGACTCCGGCGGGAGCGGCGTAGTTTGCGACCATCGTTTGTAGTTTTTGGTGCCTGCCAAGCAGGGGAGTCACTCCTTGACTCCAAGGGAGATTCTTCCGTCTTCCAAAGGTAGTGGAACGTCGAAGTGCCAGGATTCTTCTTTTGAGCGTCATCCAGGGATATCTAACTTACAAGTTCAAGGGTTCCCTATCTTATACTGTAAAGAAGGGAGGGACTAGCTCTATGACCCCACCTATGGGAGGGTCAGGGGAGTGGGTGGCTACACCCACTTCCCTTTGTCCAGTTTTTCGCCAGAGCAGGGGCAGGTAGCCCCTGAGCCGGTTTGAACTGGCATATGCACAGAGGAGCCTTCTGCTCCCCCAGTGCAGGACTTCAAAGCACTCTAAGAGTGCCCCCACCCAGCCCCAATCACTAAACCCTGTCTGGGAGGTGGTTACACCTCCCTGTGACAGGATACCTTTTGTTGGGCTTCCTCCACTGCGAGTTTCGGTCATCAGCAGGAGGGCAGCCCAGTGTCTGTGACTGGTGGCATCCATTTTGTGATGCCAGGGCTCTTCAGGATTTTACCGTGTTTCCACAGTAGGTACATGTCTATCCCTCTAGAAGGGTGGAATGCTACCCCCGCCGCCAGGACTGGCAGGGGGGTAGTATTCCAAGATGTTTGACACCAAACACGACATGTTTTGATGCAGCCATACCAAAGTTAGCATTCTACCGCGAGGATATAATGCACTTTAAGAGTATATGATTTAACCGCATCCACAAACAGCACCAGAGAATGGACTCTGAGAGCTGCAGAGGGGCCCTGCTCAGGCAGAGGCACCCCCTCACATAGAAGCCAAGCACCCTGCCCTCAGGATTGATAGGGCCTGCCTTAGGGGTGACTGATAGGTTTATATGTGTGTGTTGGAGAGATATAGGGAACCTATATCTCAGTGAGGAGTGCTAGCACCACCTCACCCAGGCTGCAGTAGCAGGCCTGTGGTGTCAGATTTAGTCTGCTTCCCAGGGGTGGCATAATACATGCTTCAGCCCCTGGTAGGCCTGTGAAGTACCTATGCCCTTGGCACCGAAGGTACCATATACTAGGGACTCATAAGGCACCACAGTATCCAATCACTAGTGCACCTAGAGTGCACTCCAAATCGTTTAGAGAGAACAGAGAGGCTGGGACCCTGATTGGCAGGGATCCAGCCTGACTATAGCCAGAAACCAGTGTAACATCAGAAACAAAAGTGGGGGCAACATAAGAGGCAGATCCTACTCTCCTACACAACCCCCCCCCAAACGCAGGGACACTAAACTAACCTTGACCAGTTGAGTCTTCGTGTTCAAAGTGGAAATACCTTGAGAGTCCATCTGCATTGGCATGTTGGGTCCCAGGTCTATGTTCCACTGTATAGTCCATCCCCTGTAGGGAAATGGACCACCTCAAAAGTTTTGGGTTTTCACCTTTCATCTGTTTAAGCCATAGGAGGGGCTTGTGGTCAGTCTGAACTATGAAGTGAGTGCCAAACAAGTATGGCCTCAGCTTCTTCAGGGCCCACACCACAGCAAAGGCCTCCCTCTCTATAGCTGACCAACGTTTCTCTCTAGGGGTCAGCCTTCTGCTAATGAAAGCTACTGGCTGGTCTTGACCTTCATCATTCAGTTGAGACAGTACAGCTCCCACACCCAGCTCAGAAGCATCTGTTTGGACAATGAACTTTTTGGTGTAGTCTGGACTCTGTAAGATGGGGGCAGTGCACATGGCCTGCTTTAGGTCTTCAAATGCCTTTTGACAGCTAGCTGTCCACTGAACCTTTTTGGCATTTTCTTTGAGGTCAGATCATTCAAGGGGGTCACTATAGATCCATATCCCTTGACAAACCTCCTATAGTACCCAGTCAGGCCTAAGAAGGCTCTCACCTGTGTCTGGGTGGTTGGAGCAACCCATTCCATTATGGTTTGGATTTTGCTCTGTAAAGGTTGAACCTGGCCTCCACCCACAAGGTGGCCCAGGTACACAACCTGACTCTGCCCTATCTGGCACTTGGTGGCCTTGATAGTGAGGCCTGCTTTCTGCAGAGCCTCCAAAACATTCCTGAGGTGGACCAGGTGATCCTGCCAGGAGGAACTAAAGACAGCAATATCATCTAGATAAGCTGAGCAATAAGTTTCCATCCCTGCCAGAACTTTATTCACCAACCTCTGAAAAGTGGCAGGTGCATTTTTCAATCCAAAGGGCATCACCACAAAGTGGTAGTGCCCACCAGGGGTCGAAAATGCTGTTTTGGCTTTTGCATCATCAGCTAATCTGATCTGCCAGTAGCCAGCTGTTAGGTCAAATGTGCTTAGATACTTGGCTGAGGCCAAAGTATCAATCAGCTCATCTGCCCTTGGTATGGGATAGACATCAGTCCTAGTGACTGCATTGAGGCCTCTGTAGTCTACACAAAACCTCATTTCTTTCTTACCACCCTGGGTATGAGGCTTGGGTACCAGGACTACTGGGCTAGCCCAAGGGCTATCTGAAGGCTCAATTACACCTAGCTCCAACATTTTCTGGACTTCAGTCCTGATACAGTCCCTGACATGGTCAGGTTGCCTATAGATTTTACTCTTGACAGGCAGACTGTCTCCAGTGTCCACCTCATGGGTGCACCAGGTAGTCTGACTAGGGGTCAGGCTAAACATATGTCTAAACTGTTGCAGAACCTGTCTGCACTCAGTTTGCTGATGGTCAGTGAGGCTGCTTGCCAAAGCAACACCATCTACTGACCCATCATCAGGGTTCTGAGAGAGCAGGTCAGGGAGAGGGTCACTCTCCTCCTCCTGGTCCTCATCAGTTGCCATGAGCAAGCCCATGTCAGCCCTGTCAACATATGGCTTTAATCTGTTGACATGGAGCACCCTCAGGGGGCTCCTGGGAGTTCCAAGATTCACCAGATAGGTGACTTCTCTCTTCTGTTCAACTATTGTATGGGGGCCACTCCACTTGTCCTGGAGGGCTGCTGGGGCCACAGGCTCCAACACCCACACTTTCTGTCCTGGCTGGTATACAGTCAGTACAGCCTTTTGGTCATGCCAAGCTTTTTGTAATTCTTGGCTGGCCTCCAGGTTTTTTTCATGTACTCAGCCATCCGGGAGCGGAGACCAAGTACATAGTCCATCACATCTTGTTTGGGGGGCTTGAGAGGTAACTCCCAGCCCTCTTTTACCAAACACTATGGACCTCTCACAGGATGCCCAAACAGAAGCTCAAATGGGCTGTAGCCAACCCCCTTCTGTGGAACTTCTCTGTATGCGAATAGCAGGCAAGGAAGAAGAAGGTCCCATTTCCGCCTAAGCTTCTCTGGGAGTCCCTTAATCATTCCCTTCAGGGTTTTGTTGAAACGTTCAACCAACCCATTGCATTGTGGGTGATAGGGGGTGGTGAACTTATAAGTTACACCACACTCCTTCCACATTGCTTTTAGATATCCTGACATGAAGTTAGTACCTCTGTCAGAGATGACCTCCTTTGGGAAACCCACTCTGGAGAAAACTCCAATGAGGGCTCTTGCCACCACAGGGGCTGTGGTGGTCCTCAGGGGAATAGCCTCTGGGTACCTGGTGGCATGATCCACTACCACCAGGATAAATCTGTGCCCAGATGCAGTTTGAGGGTCAAGGGGACCAACAATGTCAATCCCTACCCTTTCAAAGGGTACCCCCATCACAGGTAGTGGTATCAGGGGGGCCTTTGTTGTGCCACCTGCCTTACCACTGGCTTGGCAAGTGACACAGGAGCGACAAAACTCCTTTGTGTCCTCTGACATATGTGGCCAATGAAAATGTGGAACAAGCCTGTCCCAGGTCTTGTTTTGGCCCAAGTGACCTGCTAAAGGGATATCGTGTGCTAAAGTCAAGAGGAACCCCCTAAACTTCTGGGGTATTACCAACCTCCTGGTGGCTCCAGGGGCTGGGTCTCTACCCTCAGAATATAGGAGTCCCTCATCCCAATAAACTTTATAGGACCCACTAGCACTCCCAGCAGCCTGCTGTCTGAGGGGTTCAAGAGAGGGGCAGCACTGTTGCTCCTTACTCAGATCTTCCCTAGAAGGGCCCCCTGCCCCCAAGAACTCAACCTGATCAGGCTCAAGTCCCTCTGGGGCAGTTCCTTCTTCAGGATCTGCTTCACCTCCCTCTGGAGGGGAATCTGTGATCTGAGACAGAGGGGAAGGCACTGCCTTTACCCTACTGCTCCTCCTCTTGGGAAGCATCTGGTCCATTGTTCCAGGATCCAGAGCTGGTTCAGTGTTATGCTTTCTTGCTTGTGACCTGGTCACAGCAAATACCTCTGCAGGGATGCCCAACATCTCAGCATGAGTCCATAACTCTACTTCAGACCAGGCTGAAGTCTCTAGATCATTGCCCAACAGACATTCTACAGGGAGGTCTGCACTGACTACAACCTTCTTGAGGCCAGTTACCCCTCCCCAGGAGAAATTCACAACTGCCAGACTATGGTTGGTCCTGACATTGCTTGCATTGGTCACCTGGTACATTTCGCCCAGGATGATCTGGTTAGGGTCCACAAGATCCTCTGCCACCATGGTGACACTAGCACCTGTGTCCCTAAATGCCAAAGCCTGTTTGCCATTTATTACAGGCTGCTGTTTGTATTTGCCCAGATTACTGGGGCTTACTAGGAAGGACATGTCAATGTCTCCATCACAAATCAGCATTGCCTGAGTGGGTACTCTGACTAGGTCAGAGTCCACTTCAGAACCCAGGGTCAACCCTATTAAACCCTTAGTCTGTGTACCACCTCCACCAGTAGCTGAGCTAGGGGGAACAGTTGCCTTAGGGGCAGGAGTGGGGGTGGTTTGGTCTTTGGGCTTGTTACAATCAGAAGTCCAGTGCCCTTTCTGTTTACAGAATTTGCACCAGGACTTCTTTTGGCCTTTTCCCTTGTTGGATTGTGACTCCCCACCAGATGCAGATTTTTGGGGCCCTTGTGAAGACTTCTGGTCTTTTGACTTATCCCCACCTTTCTCAGAGCCCTTAGGATCTTGCTTCTTGGTGTCACCCCCTTGGTTCTGGGGTTTCTGCCTCACCCTGGTTCTGACCCATTTGTCTGCCTTCTTTCCCAATTCTTGGGGAGAGGTCAGATCAGAGTCCACCAGGTACTGATGCAACAACTGGTTCTGGCAATTATTAAGGATCTGTTCTCTCATTATCAGATTATACAATCCCTTGAAATCAGTAACCCTACTGCCAACTAGCCAACCCTCCAGAGCCTTGGTTGCACAATCAACAAAGTCAGTCCAGTCCTGAGTCTGTGCCTTCTGGGTGTCTCTGAACTTCAACCTGTACTGCTCAGTGGTTAAGCCAAACCCATCTATTAGTGCACTCTTCAGGACTTCATAATCATCAGCATCCTCTTCTCTAACAGTGAGGAGCTTGTCTCTACCTTTATCTGAAAAGGAGAGCCACAAGATTGCTGCCCACTGCTTTTGGGGGACCTGCTGTACTCTACAGGCCCTCTCCATGGCAGTTATCCACTTGTGGATATCGTCCCCACTCTGGAAGGGAGGAACAACCTTGCTCAGGTTCCTATGGTCTGGAATATATTCCCTGCCTCTAGGGACACTGTTGCTGCCACCAAGGGGTTCTAACCCCTCTCTTCTAGAAGCTCTCTGGATCTCCAGGGCTTCCCTATCCAGTGCCAACTGCTTGGTTCTGAGGGCAACTCGTGCTTCCTCATACTGTAGTAGTTTGCACATTCTTTCAGAGGAGGTCTCTCTTATGGGAAAGTATGAGTTCCTCTGATGGACAAATTCTCTGCCAGAATGATAGGAGTGGTCAGATTCCCTTGAAGGGGACCTGTGCCTCTCATCCACTCTGTCAGTTCTCTTAGGGAGAATTCCTCTGTCATTTTCAGGCCCCTTGGAGCCTGGCCCTTCAATCACCGAGTCCTGGTCATTCTGATTTTCATCATCTGACCCAGACACTGTAATTGACCCACCCCCTGATTCAGACCCATTAGCTCCTAGAGCCAATCTAAGATCATCTGCTGTCAGCAGATCTATCAGGTGTAGTGTGGAGGGACTCTGTCCTAGCTTCAGGTGTCTTTCAACACACATGGCTCTCAAGTCAGAGAAAGCCATATCCTTATACTGAGGCTGGGTGGACCCACTGGCTCCACCTTTTAAGGACATTCTAGTGTTGTGCAGTGTTGTACTACCTACACTAGTTTGTGGCCTACTGATACTAGCTTGAGCTGTAGAAAGGGTGTGCTATCCCTTGGCACACAGCTCTAAGTTCAGTAGAACTTATTGATACTAAGCTTGACTTTATATGTACCTTAAGTACCTATAGTGGTTTTCAGTTAGTAATTCAAATAGAGATTTTCTGGTAAAACAATAGCAAGCTGGAATCCCACACGCTGCCCACCAATGTGAGAAGTTGGCCTGGTATATGCTGTTCACTAATTAAAGTGGACACCTTGCACCAGTACAATTCGACTCTTATGGTAGATAGGTTTTACAACCTTTATAGAAAGCTATCCTAGTGGTAGCTGTGGAGAGCAGCCTTCAGGCTAAGTCTTGAAGGAATGTAAAGCAGCTTGTTTTACCACACAATCTCTTGAATCACCAAATGAAAAGACACCACACAGGTATATATATCAAATATATATGTATTTATTATTAAACAACTCTCTACTAATCTCTTTATGAGATTAGAAGTCAGGAACATATGTACAAGTCAATTGTTATCAAAATAAGTTAGCACAGTAAATATCACAATCTTATCTTGGCTAGACCGGTGTCTAGAGCACATAGAATCGAGGGACCCCCAGAGAACCACCCAGATAGCTGTAGGAGACCCACAGGGGCCGGACGCGGTGTTCAGACACTGGTGCGAGTCCTGTACGAGTCTATGTAAGCGGACGCGATTGAGTTATCAATGTTACAGGCCCCTGGCGTGTTCGAGGCGAACACACCGATCGGTCAGTACGAGTCGAAGGACGCGGATACTGATAGAGTTACAAGGGAGTTGGACGCGATGTGTCTAACACAGATGCGAACCCTGTACGAGTCAGTGTGAGAATCGCACAGGGAAAATAAGAGTTTTAGGATACTTCTGGTGAACCTACATGCAAGTCACTTACAGGGTAAGTAGTTCTAGGGCCCACACCCACAGGAGCACCGTAGTGCTGGAGTTACCTCACCCAGGGAAGCCGGGTGCACAGGTGTCCTTAGGTGTCGGGTCGCGGCGTCGTTTTCAATGGCGAACAAAGAAGACTTGCTGCTTGTGATGACTGAAGAAGTGTCCGGTGGAATCCAAACCTGAATTCGGTAGAAGGATGACCTGAAAGCAGAGGGGACAGTGTTCAAAGTCACTTGGCAGTGACTCGGGGCAAGGAAGATGAATGCCCACCGTCGTCACAGGATTCAGGTCGTTCACGGTTGCCTTGACTCTTCAGCCACGAGGTCCAGGAGGCGTCGACGATGACCAGGAGCTGGATTCGGCGTGTCCCACGATGTCTGCAGCTTACTGTGGTGTCGGCAACTCGATTGGAGCCACCAAGCCTTGGCAACAGCAAGTCTCGTGAAAGGTGTGAAAAGGCAATGGCGCAGACCAGCAAGGTCTGAGGGACTCACCCAGCAAAGGTAAGTCAGGGCAGGCCTGGAGCAACCAGGGGAGCCCTTTGGTTTCTTGGAAAAGTCTTCAGGGGACCCACGAGCCGGCTGGCAAGGGATCGCGAAGACGCCTCAGTCAGATTCACTCAACAGGGGCCCACGGTCTCTCGGGACAGTGTAGGCCGCTGAACTTCAGAGGGACTCCTGCTGGAGGCTGGGACCACACGTGGTCCAAAGCACAGGTTCTGAGAACGTTGTGTAGGGGTTGCACTTGACAATAGTGCACGGTACCCAGGGGTCGCGGTTCCTCGTCACTCGTGGGGTCCACTTGCCTCAGCTTCGCGGGGGACTCACGATGGCCTTGGAGAAGTCAGGAAATCCACTTCTTGGGCTGCAGGGACTTCGGACTGCGGCGGGAGCGGCGTAGTTTGCGACCATCGTTTGTAGTTTTTGGTGCCTGCCAAGCAGGGGAGTCACTCCTTGACTCCAAGGGAGATTCTTCTGTCTTCCAAAGGTAGTGGAACGTTGAAGGGCCAGGATTCTTCTTTTGAGCGTCGTCCAGGGATATCTAACTTACAAGTTCAAGGGTTCCCTATCTTATACTGTAAAGAAGGGAGGGACTAGCTCTATGACCCCACCTATGGGAGGGTCAGGGGAGTGGGTGGCTACACCCACTTCCCTTTGTCCAGTTTCGTGCCAGAGCAGGGGCAGGTAGCCCCTGAGCCGGTTTGAACTGGCATATGCACAGAGGAGCCTTCTGCTCCCCCAGTGCAGGACTTCAAAGCACTCTAAGAGTGCCCCCACCCAGCCCCAATACACTAAACCCCTGTCTGGGAGGTGGTTACACCTCCCTGTGACAGGATACCTTTGTTGGGCTTCCTCCACTGCGAGTTTCAGTCATCAGCAGGAGGGCAGCCCAGTGTCTGTGACTGGTGGCATCCATTTTGTGATGCCAGGGCTCTTCAGGATTTTACCGTGTTTCCACAGTAGGTACATGTCTATCCCTCTAGAAGGGTGGAATGCTACCCCGCCGCCAGGACTGGCGGGGGGGTAGTATTCCAAGATGTTTGACACCAAACACGACATGTTTTGATGCAGCCATACCAAAGTTAGCATTCTACCGCGAGGATATAATGCACTTTAAGAGTATATGGTTTAACCGCATCCACAAACAGCACCAGAGAATGGACTCTGAGAGCTGCAGAGGGGCCCTGCTCAGGCAGAGGCAGCCCCTCACATAGAAGCCAAGCACCCTGCCCTCAGGATTGATAGGGCCTGCCTTAGGGGTGACTGATAGGTTTATATGTGTGTGTTGGAGAGATATAGGGAACCTATATCTCAGTGAGGAGTGCTAGCACCACCTCACCCAGGCTGCAGTAGCAGGCCTGTGGTGTCAGATTTAGTCTTCTTCCCAGGGGTGGCATAATACATGCTGCAGCCCCTGGTAGGCCTGTGAAGTACCTATGCCCTTGGCACCGAAGGTACCATATACTAGGGACTCATAAGGCACCACAGTATCCAATCACTAGTGCACCTAGAGTGCACTCCAAATCGTTTAGAGAGAACAGAGAGGCTGGGACCCTGATTGGCAGGGATCCAGCCTGACTATAGCCAGAAACCAGTGTAACATCAGAAAAAAAGTGGGGGCAACATAAGAGGCAGATCCTACTCTCCTACACACCGGGTAGGGTTTTCTGCCTTCTTTGACCTCTCTTGCTCTGCAGATCCAAACGCCACATTCACTGTCAGCTGTGGGTTTCTGCAGAGCAGCGGTGACATTGCTCCCAGAGAGCCTGTCAGCTCAGTAAAGGTTCTCAACTCCATGAAAAGCAATGAACACTGCTTCAGCTGGGAGATGGCGGGAAGGCACAGAGAGTAGTAGGAGTAGGTGGCACGCAGCCATGTTTTACCTTTTACTATATTTGACGAAAGGAAGAATTTGCTACAGAGAGTTTGGTACATGTGGTATAGCAGGACACTTGGGCAT
The DNA here is from genome assembly GCA_963921515.1 of Calotriton arnoldi. NCBI lineage: Eukaryota > Metazoa > Chordata > Amphibia > Caudata > Salamandridae > Calotriton > Calotriton arnoldi. The sequence goes on along the minus strand of CAWUFW010000899.1, from coordinate 1,200,719 downwards.
AGAGGAGACGTTATGGAACAGAGGAATGACAGGGAGGCAGAAGGTCAGTTTTTTTTTAAAGTTTGGCAGGGAGAAAAGGGAGAAGTAAATATAGAGGGTGGTGAGGATGGGCTGCAGGAGGCCAGTTATTTTTTCAGTTTGATCAGGGGGAGGGTAAATGAACAAGTTACTTACCGTCGGTAATGCTTTATTTGGTAGAGACTCTATTTCACTGCAAATTCCTTACGTTTGAATATCCCCAGGCATCAGACTGGATCCAGAAGATTTTCAAGCAATACCCCTGCATTCCGGTAGGTGGCATTGTTGGGTTCTGAGTCGGTGTTTTCTGCGCCGGAAGTGACATGTGAGGTACCTAAATAGGCACCATCTTGGAGCGCTGACTAAAGACCAAAGCCCTGAAAGGGGTGCCTCATACCTGATTCACTTCACAGAGCAGGGAGGATTGGTAAGGAATCTGTGGTTAGATAGAGTCTCTACCAGATAAGGCATCACCAAAGGTAAGTAACTTGTTCATTTGACAGAGACTTCTAGCCGCAGGTTCCTCGCCACTGAATAGATAGCCAAGCAATACCTCGCCAGATGTGGGTCTGCAAATCTGATTAAATCAAAAAATCCTGTAGGTCTGAATGTGGGAAGTGCTAATCACGATAGACCTGACTATCCAGGCAGTAATATTTCGTGTGCAGAGATGCCCATGTTGCTGTCTAACAGATCTTCAGGAGAAGAACGCTGCACGCTAACGCAGGGGTCGCAACTATGGCTCTGGTAGAGGGGAGCCCGCAAGCCCTCAGGGAGCTTTTTGTGGGCCAGTGCGTGGCAGAACTTAATACACAGGATGATCCATCATGAGATGACTTTCTGTACAGCTTTCCCCTTCTTTGCTCCCACATAACCCAAAAAGAGTTGGTTGTGCCCCAGAACTCTCCTGTGTGGTCAAGGTAGAACAACAATGCTCTTTTTGGGTCAAGACAGTGGAGTCTCTCCTCTCCTTTGGGGAGATGAGGTAGAGCAAAGAAGGGAGGCATGGTGATGTTGTGGCCTACATGGAAAGGAGTGACAACATTTGTAAGGAAGGAGGCACATGTCTGGAGCACCAGTTTGTCTAGGCAAAAGGTGGTATAAGGAGGGTGCGCCGAGAGTGCTTGTAGATCACTGACCCGCCTGACCAATGTTATGATTAATAAAAAGGAAGATTTAATGGTCAGCAGCCTAAGAAGACAACTGTGTTGACGCTCGAATGGTGCACACATGAGAAAGGTAGGACCAGGTTGAGGTCCCACTGAGGCATGATCAGAGCCACTGGAATTAGGCGATTGGGAAGCTGCAGAGACTTTCAAATAATTATAGATTAGCCGAATTTACCACATAATATATTCCATCATCTGATGCATAATCTGCAGATTTTAACAAATATAACATTTGTTTCTAACTCAAAAAGTTCAAAAGTTACTAAAAACACAGCAACACGATGCAGCACAGTGGAAGACTGTTTGGAAACGTTAACTATTTGCTTTGTGCTATATGTGGGTGTTAAAATGAGGTGCAACCAATGCCCAGAGTGTTAACAAGTGTAACAAGCATTGGCAAAGCCAATATCTCTCAGCCTTCTGAGAGCTATTGGCGCTGTCAATGTCAATCTTTTTTAGCCATGTTGAACAGCAGTGCCATTTACCAAACGTAAGCTCAGCCTTCCATCCTTCGGAGGTTGGAAAATTGAGTACCTTTAATTAAAATGAATAGTAACAACTGTTATTTAGCGCTTAGAAAAAGCAAAATTCAGTACTAAAGGCTACATAAATGTGCCCATGCTGATGAACTAAGAAGTTCCATTTAACATAACGCTGGTTCATCCAGCCGTGCCTCCCTCGAAGAAAGGATTCTAAACAAGAATTTGGGCAGTTGTATGTTTTGATGTCTCTAAGTGCTCACATTCCCTGCCTGTGAGAAAAGCAGATCCAACCTCATAACGGTAGTGTGTTTTCGCACCTTTCCCCGCTGACAATCAGACAATTCCATCAGGCAGAGCAGCCAAATAACAGCCAAAGAAACCAGCAGCGCAGTGCAAAAAAAAAATTTAATAAAAACATAAAGAGAAGCTCTGGACCATAAAAGCTATTTAACTCATTGAGCACTTTGTAGATTCTTTTTACAACTACAAAAAATATAAACATTTGCTGTCCCTGTGCACATGAATGGTGGTGGATTTGCTTAAAGAGTCTTTGCAAGACATGCATTCAAATAGGTGCTGTTTAGCCGTGGCTGCCCTCCAGAGTCACACCCCCAGCTTGCGATGTGGTAGAATACCAGGAATCCAGTGACTGGCCCTCCAGAGTCACACACCCCAGCTAGCGATGTGGTAGAATACCAGGAAGGCCGTGACAGGCCCTCCAGAGTCACACCCGCAGCTTGTGACATGGTAGAATGCCAGTATGGGGAACAGTGAAACACTATAAGTTAATGGAGGTGCTCACTGTTTGTACACATAGGCTCACCAGTGAAACAAATAAAGCAGTGTTTGGATGAGGGTGATCTGGCTGGGGTTAGGATGGGGTGGGTGGGAGGAGGAAGAGGCAACAAGAGATGGAGGACGGAGTGAGTGAAAACATAAGCACTTGTGTGGAGTGCTGAAACACAAAGAAAAAAGTAGCTACTAAAACCGGAGCAGTGGATGGACACAAGTGCTTGGTCCATGCTCCGGGGAGGGCTAAGCACAAGAAGAGGCATGACATATGTATACCATGGATAAACGGGGACAAAGCATATGAGAGCGATGTGATGGAGCGAGCAAATGGTAAGCCTATGGGCGGGTTGAAGCACATAGATTGAAAACAACATGTCTCTTCAAGACAGTGCATGTGCTGTCTAGCCGAGACCTAAAAATGACAAAATAATGAAGCAATACTATCACAAAATAGGCAGCAGTGTGCAGCATAATTTGCCTTTTCTTGCCACATAATTTGCTCTACCATGCAGCATCATTTGGCCCTCATCTTCCGCATATTTCCAGTGACCATGAGCATGCTAAAGAACTTAGGTGGGTGTAGGAAACTGGCTCTATATATGCTACACCAAAATGAGGTATAGTGTGTTTAGAGTCCAGGTGACCCCAGAGGTAGGCAGAGGTTAAAGTTAGATAGAACCTTACTCTCTATTTGTGGTAGAGTGGTCGAGCAGTAAGGCAGTATCAGAGGACAGTGTTAAGCATTTGATGTACCCACTCAGTCAGCAAATGAATTCACACACTCAAAGACTGAACTCTAGACCAATTGTTTTTGTATAAAAAAATATACTGTTGTTTTATTTTTAGAACTAAGCAAGCCTGGCACAGGTAAGCATTAAATACTTTACAGTAATAAGTTTTTGATTGTAGAACAGTTTAAAAATGCAATAGGAATTGTACTTTGTTTGATTTACAGGAGATGCAGTGGGTTGCAATACTTAGCAAATACAGTACATTGAAATGAATAGGCTTTTTCAGTAAATTACAGGTAAGTTACTTTTCACGTTACTTTTCCAACTCAGTGCTGGATACCTAGATTCAGCACTGGGACATTTCCTGCGAACAGGTAAGTAAATAAGTTTTGGTTATTCGTGCGGTTTTTAAAGAATATTTTTAGATTTCAAAACTCCACACTTTTTGTCAATATTATCCTATGGAGGAAAAACAAGTTATCGTTTCAAAGGTAAGTTATCGACTGTGGGAGTTAAGGTTCTGGGGTTAGACTCAGGGGTCCCCCAGGGTCAGTGATGCACTCTTGTTACACCCTCAGTGGCAATAGGGCGGCCGGGTGAAGAGTGTTGAGGCCCAATGTTATCCTATGGAGGATAGGGGGTCTCCGGTTGGTGGCTGCTGGCAAGCAGGCCACTGGGTTGTGGGAGCAAAGCTCCTAGACTTTAGCTCAGGGCAAATGGGGAAACAGCTTAGCACAAAAGGTGCAACGTCAGCGGCACTAGGGCGGCCGGGTGCAGGGGGCTGTTTCGTCGTCGGAAGCCCTGTTGTTTCCAATGGAGAACCTCCGGTCAGCAAAAGCACGGCAAGCAGGGAGACGAAGGACTTCTGGGTGCGACCACCACTTTGAGAGTTAAGTTGGGAAGTTAGGGGTTGGTTAGGCACCGTTGGTTTGGGCACACAAGGCCGTGGGGCGTCGGGTGCAGGGGTGCCTTTTGGGGTCGGAACGGCTTACCAGCTCTGGGTCGCGGTTAGAGGGGCCTTCTGGATTTAGGCTGCAGGCGTCGGCTGGAGGCTTGAGGCAGGTGGGGGTCACCGGATCTCGGGTCAGGATCGCTGGGGTGACCTCCTCGTGGTGTTTGCCCACTCGAGCTCGGGCCGTGGACGGCGGGTGCAGAGTGGTGCAGGTTCGCGTTCACCGGCTGCTGCCAGAGGTTGCAGTTTGAACAAATCCGGTGTTCACAGGAGAAGCAGTCTTTGGAAGTGAAGGCAGGCAGGTCCTATGGGGTTTTTGAGGTTGCTGTCTGCAGGACACACCGGGATTTCGCAGGAGCAGGTTCGAGGGGAGACAGGCCGGTAGGGCTGGGGCCAAGTCAGTGGGCGTCTTCCTCTTGTTAGCTGGCTGCACTGCTGTTTGGTCCTTCTTCTTCTTTCTTGGCTGGATCTGAGGAAGCAAGGTTCAGGGTGCCCCCGAAATACTAGATTTAGGGGCGTTACAGGTAGGTAGAGGGCAGGGACCAATGGGTCTCTTCCTTGGGGTGGGTACACCCCCTATCGTGCCATCCTCCAGTGGGAGGGGGACAGGAGTCTGTCCCTGGTTGGTTGGGTCCCCCCATCCTCAAGATGGCGGGGACTCAGAGTTCTGCTTCACCTCACCTCCCCCACCTGAGGGGTGGAGTTGGCAGAGGTGGGCACACCTCTCTCCCTCACTTGTTTTTCCCACCGGTTCTCCCGCCCAAAGTGGGGGCCGAACCAGTGGGGACCAGTTGTTGAAAGCAGCAAGTGGTCTGGGGAGGCTCACAAAGGCGGCATGCCTTTGAAGCTTCCCCTTCGTGAACCCTGCTCCCTGGGGGAGGAGACTTGGCACCTCGTCCCAGGATGTGCATTGTTTTCAGGCCCCCGAGAGCATCAGGCTCTCGACCCACGGGTCCAGAAACATGTCTGTTGATGGCAGCCTAAGCAGCCCTCAGTCGGTACACTAGAAGTTGGTCGAGTTTCAGGGGCATCTCTAAGATGCCCTCTGTCATGCATTTTTCATTAAATCCCACACTGGCATCAGTGTGGGTTTAATGTGCTGAGAAGTTTGATACCAAACTTCTCAGTTTTCAGTGTAGCTATTATGGTGCTGTGGAATTCGTAATGACAAACTCCCAGCACCATATACTCTTAATGGCAGCACTGCACTTACAATGTCTAAGAATGTACTTAGACACTGTAGGGGTACAGGGCCCATGCCCCTGTGCCCTCACCACTGGCATAGTCCACCCAGCTAGAGGGGTGACTGACCGAGGCCAGGGCAGTGGTTTGTAGGCATGGCACACAGGGATGTGTGCCATGTCGACTCTTCACTTTGTTCTGCACCAAGACACGCAGCCTGCAAAGGCAGTGTGTGAGTGAAAAGGTGCAGGGCCTCTAAGGGTGGCACAATAAGTGCTGCAGCCCTTAGGGGCCTACCCTGGCCACAGGGCCCTGGATACCTGAGGTACCATTTACTAGGGACCTACCTGTGGCCAGGGATGCCAATTGGGTTTAGGCTTCAATGCAATTTTAGGGAAGGAACATAGGCCCTGGGTACCTGATTAGCAGGAGCCCACTGCACACTCAGTCAAAGAACATCAGCAATTCAGCAAAAAGTGGGGGCATACCATGCAGAAAGAGGGCACTTTCTCACACAACCTCCCTCCCCAAACGAAAGATGATGAGACTAACCTTTCCCTAGAGAGTCTTCATTGTCTAAGTGGAAGAACCTGGAAAGTCCATCTGCATTGGCATGGGCAGTCCCAGGTCTGTATTCCACTTCAAAGTCCCATCCCTGTAGGGAGATGGACCACCTCAACAGTTTAGGATTTTCCCCTTTCATTTGCATTAGCCATCTGAGGGGTCTGTGGTCGGTTTGAACTAGGAAGTGAGTCCCAAACAGGTATGGTCTCAGCTTCTTCAGGGACCAAACCACAGCAAAGGCCTCCCTCTCAATGGCACTCCAATGCTGCTCCCTGGGGAGAAGCCTTCTGCTTATAAAAGCAACAGGTTGGTCCTGGCCTTCATCATTGGTCTGGGATAGGACCGCTCCTATCCCTAGCTCAGAGGCATCAGTCTGCACTATGAACTGCTTGGCATCATCTGGAGCCTTCAGAATTGGTGCTGAGCACATTGCTTCTTTCAGGGTGTCAAAAGCCTTTTGGCAACTAACTGTCCAGTTTACCTTCTTGGGCATGTTCTTGGAGGTGAGTTCTGTCAGGGGAGTCACAATGGACCCATACCCCTTCACAAACCTCCTGTAGTACCCAGTCAAGCCAAGGAATTCCCTAGAGAGGTGTGGTGCAGCGGCCAGGGCAGCTGACTTCGGAGCACAGGGTTCACGGTTCGATCCCCGGTGGCAGCTCAGCTCAGCACCATGTGACTCTGGGCAATAGCTCACTTAATTTCCACGATGGCCCCCAGCGCCTTGAGACCCGTAAGGGTGAGTAGTTCGTGCTTTACAAATACGGATTTAGATTTTATTTAGACTTGGGTCTGGGTGGTTGGAGCTGCCCAGTCCAGGATGGCCTCGAGCTTGGGCTGTAAGGCTTGTACCTGGCTTCCACCAACAAGGTGGCCCAAGTACACCACAGTTCCCTGCCCTATCTGGCATTTGGATGCCTTGATAGTTAGGCCTGCAGTTTGCGGGGCTTTTAAAACCTACCCAAGGTGGATCAGGTGATCCTGCCAGGTGGAACTAAAGACAGCAATATCATCAAGATAGGCTGCACTAAAGGACTCCAACCCAGCAAGGACTTGATTCACCAACCTTTGGAAGGTGGCAGGTGCATTCTTTAAACCAAAGGGCATAACAGTGAACTGGTAATGTCCATCAGGTGTGGAGAATGCTGTTTTCTCTTTTGCTCCTGGGGCCATGCCAATTTGCCAGTACCCTGCAGTTAAGTCAAAGGTACTTAGAAATTTGGCTGCACCCAATTTGTCTATCAACTCATCTGCTCTTGGGATAGGGTGAGCATCTGTCTTGGTGACAGAGTTGAGCCCTGTATAATCCACACAGAACCTCATCTCTCTCTTTCCACCCCGTGGGTGAGGTTTGGGGACTAGAACCACTGGGCTGGCCCAGGGCTCTCAGAGGGTTCAATAAATCCTAAATCCAGCATCTTGCTGACCTCAGCTCTGATGCTTTCCTTGACTTGGTCTGACTGTCGATAGATCTTTTTTTGACAGGTGCACTGTCACTAGTGTCCACATCATGGGTACACCAGTTTGTCAGACCAGGGGACAAGGAAAAGAGCTTAGCATACTGCTGCAAGACTTGCTTGCAGTCAGTCTGCTGTTGGGCAGAGAGGGTGTCTGAAAAGACAACTCCATCTACTGACCCATCTTTTGGTCTGTATGAGAGGAGGTCAGGAAGAGGTTCATTCTCTGCTTCCTGTTCCTCATCAGTCACCATCAGCATGGTGATGTCAGCCCTGTCATTGTAGAGCTTTAGGCGGTACACATGGATAACCCTTTTGGGTGTCCTGCTTGTGCCCAGGTCAGCCAAGTAGGTGACCTCACTCTTTTTTTCTAGGATAGGGTAAGGGCCACTCCATCTGTCCTGGAGTGCCCTTGGTGCCGCTGGCTCCAAAACCCACACCTTCTGCCCAGGTTGAAATACAACCAGTGCAGCTTTTTGGTCATACCAGTGCTTCTGAAGCTCCTGGCTGGCCTCAAGATTTTTGGATGCCTTTTCCATGTACTCAGCCATTCTGGACCTTAAGCCAAGCACATAGTCCACAATATCTTGTTTGGGTTCTTGGAGAGGCTTCTCCCAACCCTCTTTCACTAGACAGAGTGGTCCCCTCACAGGATGGCCAAACAGAAGTTCAAAGGGGGAAACCCTACTCCTTTCTGTGGCACTTCTCTGTAAGCGAAAAGCAGGCATGGTAAGAGGACATCCCATCTCCTTTTGATTTCAGGGAGTCTAATAATCATGCCTTTCAATGTCTTGTTTAATCTCTCAACAAGGCCATTGGTTTGTGGGTGATAGGGTGTAGTAAACTTGTACTGCACTCCACACTCTTTCCACATGTGTTTTAGGTAAGCAGACATGAAGTTGGAACCTCTGTCTGAAACCACCTCCTTAGAAAACCCTACTCTGGTGAAGACACCAATGAGGGCCTTGGCTACTGCAGGAGCTGTAGTAGTCCTAAGGGGAATTGCTTCAGGGTACCTAGTGGCATGATCCACTACCACTAGAATGAATGTGTTTCCTGATGCTGTGGGAGGTTCAAGTGGACCCACTATGTCCACACCTATCCTTTCAAAGAGAACCCCCACCACAAGCAGTGGTATCAGGGGGGCCTTTGGGTGGCCACCTGTCTTGCCACTGGCTTGACAGGTAACATAGGAGCTGACAAACTCCTTCACCTTTTGGTGCATCTGGGGCCAGTAAAAGTGGCTAACTAGCCTCTCCCAAGTCTTGGTTTGGCCCAGATGTCCAGCTAGGGGTATGTCATGAGCCAAAGTTAGGAGGAACTCCCTGTACCTCTGTGGCACTACCACTCTCCTGGTGGCTCCAGGGTTGGGGTCTCTTGCCTCAGTATACAGTAATCCCTCTTCCCAATAAGCTCTGTGGGTACCACTGACATCTCCCTTTGCTTCTGAAACAGCTTGCTGCCTCAGGCTTTCAAGAGTGGGACAGTCCTGCTGCCCCTGGCACAGCTCTTCCCTAGAGGGTCCCCTTGGGCCCAAGAGTTGAACCTGGTAAGGGTCAAGCTCCATAGGCTCAGTTCCCTCTGGGGTGTCCAAGTCCTCTCCCTGATGAGAGGGGTCCTGATCCTTTTGCTGAACAGAAGCTGGTTCCCCAGTCTTCTTACCTTTTCTCTTGGAAGGCTGGGCCATACTTTCAGGCTCCAGCACTTCTTTTCACCCTGCCTTTTGCTCTGCGCTCTTGTTTTTACACACACCAATTCAGGGATATCCAGCATTGCTGCATGGGTTTTTAGTTCAACCTCAGCCCAGGCTGAGGTTTCCAGGTTATTGCCAAGCTGACATGCAGCAGGTAGCTTTGGAGAGATCACTACCTGTTTTAGGCCAGTAACCCCCCCAGTCTAATGTCAGCATAGCCATTGCATGGTTAGTGGTAACACTGTCAGCATTTGTGACTGGGTAAGTACGCCCAATCAAGTATTGCTCAGGGGAAACCAGTGTGTCTTTCACCATAGTGACACTGGCACCTGTATCCCTCAGAGCCTCTATCCTAGTTCCATTAATCCAAGGGTATTGCAAGTACTTCTTTAAGTTGAGTGCCACACAGCTACAGTGGCAAACTCAACTTCCCCCTCTGAAACTAGAACTGCTTCAGTGTGCAACCTGATTTGCTCTTGGCACACCCATCTGGAGACTTGCTACACCAGGAGTGGCTGTAGCTGTAGCTGTAGGACTAGGGGCCTTTTTGCTAGGGCAAGCATTGTCTCCAGTTAAGTGTCTCAACTTTCTACAGTCATTACACCAGGCCTTTTAAGGATCAAAGTTCTTCCCCCTGTATCTAGGACCACATTGGGAAGAGTTTTGGGACCCACCCCCCTGTGCAGGTTTTTGGGGCCCTTTAGAAGACTCAGAAGTTTTATCTTGGGGATTCTCACTACCTTTCCCCTGGGGAGGTTTTATAACCCCTTTCTTTTGGTCACCCCCAGTGGTTGTCTTAGTCACTCTAGTCTTGACCCAGTGGTCTGCCTTCTTTCCCAATTCTTGGGGAGAAATTAGACCTAGGTCTACCAAATGCTGATGTAACTTTTCATTTGTGCAATTACTTAAAGTATGTTCCTTCATAAACAAGTTGTAAATTCCAGTAAAGTCATGCACATTGTGTCCACTTAACCAACCATCTAGTGTCTTTACTGAGTAGTCTACAAAATCAATCCAGGACTGGTTTTGGGTTTTGTGAGCCCCCCTGAATCTAATTCTGTACTCCTCAGTTGTGAGCCCAAATCCCTCAATCAGAGTTCTCTTCATGAGGTCATAAGACCCAGCATCTGGCCCAGAGAGGGTCAGGAGTCTGTCTCTACAGTTACCAGAGAACAGTTCCCACAGGAGTGCCCCCCAGAGAGGTTTCTTCACCTTTCTCATGTCACAAGCCCTCTCAAAGGCTGTGAACCATTTAGTGATGTCATCACCCTCCTCAAATTTAGGGACAATCCCTTTGGGGATTTTAGGATCATAAGATTGCTCTTTATCCTTATAATTTTGATTGCTGCCACCATGGATGGGTGCTAACCCCATCTCCTTTCTTTCCTTTTCTAGAGCCAGGAGTCTGGTCTCTAGGTCCAGTCTTTTGGTCAGCCTTGCTAAAAGGCTGTCCTCCTCATTGAGGCTGTCCTCAATGTCCTCATTGATACCTGAGCCACCTGTGTGAGATCTAGGCACTGAGAGGTTGATTCTTGGAGTCAGGGCTATTGGAGCCCTTTTCTCCCTAAGCAGTGGAGGAGGTAGATCTACCTGGTCATCCTCTTCCACTACTTCCCCATCTGATTGGTCATCACCTTGCTCATAGGGGTGGTCCTTTGCATACTCAGCCAACACCTCCTGGAGCTTTTGTTTGGTTGGATGGGGACCCATTGGTATGTTTTTAATTTTACATAAGGACCTTACTTCCTTGAAAGACAAGAGAAGGTAAGGGGTGAGGTCAAGCCCCTCAACCATGTCCTGTATGTTATTATGGTTATCTTCACTAGTAGCTAGGTTCTTATTTTGAGACATTCTAACAAAAAGTTCTAACCCCTCTACCCTGGACTACAGTGACTTTTTATTTTCTAAAATTCTAAAGGGACTTAAGCAAGGGTCTAACAAGACTTTTAGTAGTTTTGTAAAAATGCCAATTTTGAAAAAATCAGAATTCTAAAGGCAATTTAAGAGTTCTGTCGTGTGATCAGGTGGTAACCAAGTAGTCCAACAAATGCAAAGTTGTGCATCCCACTGCTGATCCACCAATGTAGGAAACTGGCTCTATATATACTACACCAAAATGAGGTATAGTGTGTATAGTGTCCAGGTGACCCCAGAGGTTAAAGTTAGATAGAACCTTACTCTCTATTAGAGTGGTCGAGCAGTAAGGCAGTATCAGAGGACAGTGTTAAGCATTTGATATACCCACTCAGTCAGCAAATGAATTAACACACTCAAAGACTGAACTCTAGACCAATTGTTTTTGTATAAAAAATATACTGTTGTTTTATTTTTAGAATCAAGCAAGCCTGGCACAGGTAAGCATTAAATACTTTACAGTAATAAGTTGCTGATTGTAGAACAGTTTAAAAATGCAATAGGAATTGTACTTTGTTTGATTTACAGAGGATGCAGTAGGTTGCAATACTTAGCAAATACGGTACATTGTAATGAATAGGCTTTTTCAGTAAATTACAGGTAAGTTACTTTTCACGTTACTTTTCTAACTCAGTGCTGGATACCTATATTCAGCACTGGGACATTTCCTGCAAACAGGTAAGTAAATACGTTTTGGTTATTTGTGCGATTTTTAAAGAATATTTTTAGATTTCAAAACTCCACACTTAGAAACATTTTGGAAGAAAAATTGTCAATGTTATCCTATGGAGGAAACACAGGTTATCGGTTCAAAGGTAAGTTATCGACTGTGGGAGTTAAGGTTCTGGGGTTAGACTCAGGGGTCCCCCAGGGTCAGTGATGCACTCTTGTTACACCCTCAGTGGCAATAGGGGGGCCGGGTGCAGAGTGTTGAGGCCCAATGTTATCCTATGGAGGATAGGGGGTCTCCGGTTGGTGGCTGCTGGCAAGCAGGCCACTGGGTTGTGGGAGCAAAGCTTCTAGACTTTAGCTCAGGGCAAATGGGGAAACAGCTTAGCACAAAAGGTGCACCCTCAGCGGCACTAGGGCGGCCGGGTGCAGGGGGCTGTTTCGTTGTCGGAAGCCCTGTTGTTTCCAATGGAGAACCTCCGGTCAGCAAAAGCACTGCAGGCAGGGAGATGAAGGACTTCTGGGTGCGACCACCACTTCGAGAGGTAAGTTGGGAAGTTAGGGGTTGGTTAGGCACCGTTGGTTTGGGTACACAAGGCTGTGGGGCGTCGGGTGCAGGGGTGCCTTTTGGGGTCAGAGCGGCTTACCAGCTCCTGGTCGCAGTTAGGGGGCATTCTGGATTTAGGCTGCAGGCGTCGCTGGAGGCTTGAGGCAGGTCGGGAGTCACCGGATCTCGGGTCAGGATTGCCGGGGTGACCTCCTCGTGGTGTTTGCCCACTCGAGCTCGGGCCGTGGACGGCGGGTGCAGAGTGGGGCAGGTTTGCGGTCTCTGGCTGCTGCCAGAGGTTGCAGTTTGAACAAATCCGGTGTTCACGGGAGAAGCAGTCTTTGGAAGTGAAGGCAGGCAGGTCCTCCGGGGCTTTTGAGGTTGATGGCTGCAAGACACACCAGGATTTTGCAGGAGCAGGTTTGAGGGGAGACAGGCCGGTAGGGCTGGGGCCAAGTCAGTGGGCATCTTCCTCTTGTTAGCTGGCTGCACTGCTGTTTGGTCCTTCTTCTTCTTTCTTGGCTGGATCTGAGGAAGCAAGGTTCAGGGTGCCCCCGAAATACTAGATTTAGGGGCGTTACAGGTAGGTAGAGGGCAGGGACCAATGGGTCCCTTCCTTGGGATGGGTACACCCCCTATCGTGCCATCCTCCAGTGGGAGGGGGACAGGAGTCTGTCCCTGGTTGGTTGGGTCCCCCCATCCTCAAGATGGCGGGGACTCAGAGTTCTGCTTCACCTCGCCTCCCCCACCTGAGGGGTGGAGTTGGCAGAGGTGGGCACACCTCTCTCCCTCCCTTGTTTTTCCCACCGGTTCTCCCGCCCAAAGTGGGGGCCAAATCAGTGGGGACCAGTTGTTGAAAGCAGCAAGTGGTCTGGGGAGGCTCACAAAGGCGGCATGCCTTTGAAGCTTCCCCTTCGTGAACCCTGCTCCCTGTGGGAGGAGACTTGGCACCTCGTCCCAGGATGTGCATTGTTTTCAGGCCCCGAGAGCATCAGGCTCTCGGGGCCTGAAATGATGCTCATTAAATCCCACACTGGCATCAGTGTGGGTTTAATGTGCTGAGAAGTTTGATACCAAACTTCTCAGTTTTCAGTGTAGCTATTATGGTGCTGTGGAATTCGTAATGACAAACTCCCAGCACCATATACTCTTAATGGCAGCACTGCACTTACAATGTCTAAGAATGTACTTAGACACTGTAGGAGTACAGGGCCCATGCCCCTGTACCCTCACCACTGGCATAGTCCACCCAGCTAGAGGGGTGACTGACCGAGGCCAGGGCAGTGGTTTGTAGGCATGGCACACAGGGATGTGTGCCATGTCGACTCTTCACTTTGTTCTGCACCAAGACACGCAGCCTGCAAAGGCAGTGTGTGAGTGAAAAGGTGCAGGGCCTCTAAGGGTGGCACAATAAGTGCTGCAGCCCTTAGGGGCCTACCCTGGCCATGGGCCCTGGATACCTGAGGTACCATTTACTAGGGACCTACCTGTGGCCAGGGATGCCAATTGGGTTTAGGCTTCAATGCAATTTTAGGGAAGGAACACAGGCCCTGGGTACCTGATTAGCAGGAGCCCACGGCACACTCAGTCAAAGAACATCAGCAATTCAGCAAAAAGTGGGGGCATACCATGCAGAAAGAGGGCACTTTCTCACACAACCTCCCTCCCCAAACGAAAGATGATGAGACTAACCTTTCCCTAGAGAGTCTTCATTGTCTAAGTGGAAGAACCTGGAAAGTCCATCTGCATTGGCATGGGCAGTCCCAGGTCTGTATTCCACTTCAAAGTCCAATCCCTGTAGGGAGATGGACCACCTCAACAGTTTAGGATTTTCCCCTTTCATTTGCATTAGCCATCTGAGGGGTCTGTGGTCGGTTTGAACTAGGAAGTGAGTCCCAAACAGGTATGGTCTCAGCTTCTTCAGGGACCAAACCACAGCAAAGGCCTCCCTCTCAATGGCACTCCAACGCTGCTCCCTGGGGAGAAGCCTTCTGCTTATAAAAGCAACAGGTTGGTCCTGGCCTTCATCATTGGTCTGGGATAGGACCGCTCCTATCCCTAGCTCAGAGGCATCAGTCTGCACTATGAACTGCTTGGCATCATCTGGAGCCTTCAGAATTGGTGCTGAGCACATTGCTTCTTTCAGGGTGTCAAAAGCCTTTTGGCAACTAACTGTCCAGTTTACCTTCTTGGGCATGTTCTTGGAGGTGAGTTCTGTCAGGGAGTCACAATGGACCCATACCCCTTCACAAACCTCCTGTAGTACCCAGTCAAGCCAAGGAATTCCCTAGAGAGGTGTGGTGCAGCGGCCAGGGCAGCTGACTTCGGAGCACAGGGTTCACGGTTCGATCCCCGGCGGCAGCTCAGCTCAGCACCATGTGACTCTGGGCAATAGCTCACTTAATTTCCACGATGGCCCCCAGCGCCTTGAGACCCGTAAGGGTGAGTAGTTCGTGCTTTACAAATACGGATTTAGATTTTATTTAGACTTGGGTCTGGGTGGTTGGAGCTGCCCAGTCCAGGATGGCCTCGAGCTTGGGCTGTAAGGCTTGTACCTGGCTTCCACCAACAAGGTGGCCCAAGTACACCACAGTTCCCTGCCCTATCTGGCATTTGGATGCCTTGATAGTTAGGCCTGCAGTTTGCGGGGCTTTTAAAACCTACCCAAGGTGGATCAGGTGATCCTGCCAGGTGGAACTAAAGACAGCAATATCATCAAGATAGGCTGCACTAAAGGACTCCAACCCAGCAAGGACTTGATTCACCAACCTTTGGAAGGTGGCAGGTGCATTCTTTAAACCAAAGGGCATAACAGTGAACTGGTAATGTCCATCAGGTGTGGAGAATGCTGTTTTCTCTTTTGCTCCTGGGGCCATGCCAATTTGCCAGTACCCTGCAGTTAAGTCAAAGGTACTTAGAAATTTGGCTGCACCAAATTTGTCTATCAACTCATCTGCTCTTGGGATAGGGTGAGCATCTGTCTTGGTGACAGAGTTGAGCCCTGTATAATCCACACAGAACCTCATCTCTCTCTTTCCACCCCGTGGGTGAGGTTTGGGGACTAGAACCACTGGGCTGGCCCAGGGGCTCTCAGAGGGTTCAATAAATCCTAAATCCAGCATCTTGCTGACCTCAGCTCTGATGCTTTCCTTGACTTGGTCTGACTGTCGATAGATCTTTTTTTTGACAGGTGCACTGTCACTAGTGTCCACATCATGGGTACACCAGTTTGTCAGACCAGGGGACAAGGAAAAGAGCTTAGCATACTGCTGCAAGACTTGCTTGCAGTCAGTCTGCTGTTGGGCAGAGAGGGTGTCTGAAAAGACAACTCCATCTACTGACCCATCTTTTGGTCTGTATGAGAGGAGGTCAGGAAGAGGTTCATTCTCTGCTTCCTGTTCCTCATCAGTCACCATCAGCATGGTGATGTCAGCCCTGTCATTGTAGAGCTTTAGGCGGTACACATGGATAACCCTTTTGGGTGTCCTGCTTGTGCCCAGGTCAGCCAAGTAGGTGACCTCACTCTTTTTTCTAGGATAGGGTAAGGGCCACTCCATCTGTCCTGGAGTGCCCTTGGTGCCGCTGGCTCCAAAACCCACACCTTCTGCCCAGGTTGAAATACAACCAGTGCAGCTTTTTGGTCATACCAGTGCTTCTGAAGCTCCTGGCTGGCCTCAAGATTTTTGGATGCCTTTTCCATGTACTCAGCCATTCTGGACCTTAAGCCAAGCACATAGTCCACAATATCTTGTTTGGGTTCTTGGAGAGGCTTCTCCCAACCCTCTTTCACTAGACAGAGTGGTCCCCTCACAGGATGGCCAAACAGAAGTTCAAAGGGGAAACCCTACTCCTTTCTGTGGCACTTCTCTGTAAGCGAAAAGCAGGCATGGTAAGAGGACATCCCATCTCCTTTTGATTTCAGGGAGTCTAATAATCATGCCTTTCAATGTCTTGTTTAATCTCTCAACAAGGCCATTGGTTTGTGGGTGATAGGGTGTAGTAAACTTGTACTGCACTCCACACTCTTTCCACATGTGTTTTAGGTAAGCAGACATGAAGTTGGAACCTCTGTCTGAAACCACCTCCTTAGAAAACCCTACTCTGGTGAAGACACCAATGAGGGCCTTGGCTACTGCAGGAGCTGTAGTAGTCCTAAGGGGAATTGCTTCAGGGTACCTAGTGGCATGATCCACTACCACTAGAATGAATGTGTTTCCTGATGCTGTGGGAGGTTCAAGTGGACCCACTATGTCCACACCTATCCTTTCAAAGAGAACCCCCACCACAAGCAGTGGTATCAGGGGGCCTTTGGGTGGCCACCTGTCTTGCCACTGGCTTGACAGGTAACATAGGAGCTGACAAACTCCTTCACCTTTTGGTGCATCTGGGGCCAGTAAAAGTGGCTAACTAGCCTCTCCCAAGTCTTGGTTTGGCCCAGATGTCCAGCTAGGAGTATGTCATGAGCCAAAGTTAGGAGGAACTCCCTGTACCTCTGTGGCACTACCACTCTCCTGGTGGCTCCAGGGTTGGGGTCTCTTGCCTCAGTATACAGTAATCCCTCTTCCCAATAAGCTCTGTGGGTACCACTGACATCTCCCTTTGCTTCTGAAACAGCTTGCTGCCTCAGGCTTTCAAGAGTGGGACAGTCCTGCTGCCCCTGGCACAGCTCTTCCCTAGAGGGTCCCCCTGGGCCCAAGAGTTGAACCTGGTAAGGGTCAAGCTCCATAGGCTCAGTTCCCTCTGGGGTGTCCAAGTCCTCTCCCTGATGAGAGGGGTCCTGATCCTTTTGCTGAACAGAAGCTGGTTCCCCAGTCTTCTTACCTTTTCTCTTGGAAGGCTGGGCCATACTTTCAGGCTCCAGCACTTCTTTTTCACCCTGCCTTTTGCTCTGCGCTCTTGTTTTTACACACACCAATTCAGGGATATCCAGCATTGCTGCATGGGTTTTTAGTTCAACCTCAGCCCAGGCTGAGGTTTCCAGGTTATTGCCAAGCTGACATGCAGCAGGTAGCTTTGGAGAGATCACTACCTGTTTTAGGCCAGTAACCCCCCCCAGTCTAATGTCAGCATAGCCATTGCATGGTTAGTGGTAACACTGTCAGCATTTGTGACTGGGTAAGTACGCCTAATCAAGTATTGCTCAGGGGAAACCAGTGTGTCTTTCACCATAGTGACACTGGCACCTGTATCCCTCAGAGCCTCTATCCTAGTTCCATTAATCCAAGGGTATTGCAAGTACTTCTTTAAGTTGAGTGCCACACAGCTACAGTGGCAAACTCAACTTCCCCCTCTGAAACTAGAACTGCTTCAGTGTGCAACCTGATTTGCTCTTGGCACACCCATCTGGAGACTTGCTACACCAGGAGTGGCTGTAGCTGTAGCTGTAGGACTAGGGGCCTTTTTGCTAGGGCAAGCATTGTCTCCAGTTAAGTGTCTCAACTTTCTACAGTCATTACACCAGGCCTTTTAAGGATCAAAGTTCTTCCCCCTGTATCTAGGACCACATTGGGAAGAGTTTTGGGACCCACCCCCTGTGCAGGTTTTGGGGCCCTTTAGAAGACTCAGAAGTTTTATCTTGGGGATTCTCACTACCTTTCCCCTGGGGAGGTTTTATAACCCCTTTCTTTTGGTCACCCCCAGTGGTTGTCTTAGTCACTCTAGTCTTGACCCAGTGGTCTGCCTTCTTTCCCAATTCTTGGGGAGAAATTAGACCTAGGTCTACCAAATGCTGATGTAACTTTTCATTTGTGCAATTACTTAAAGTATGTTCCTTCATAAACAAGTTGTAAATTCCAGTAAAGTCATGCACATTGTGTCCACTTAACCAACCATCTAGTGTCTTTACTGAGTAGTCTACAAAATCAATCCAGGACTGGTTTTGGGTTTTGTGAGCCCCCTGAATCTAATTCTGTACTCCTCAGTTGTGAGCCCAAATCCCTCAATCAGAGTTCTCTTCATGAGGTCATAAGACCCAGCATCTGGCCCAGAGAGGGTCAGGAGTCTGTCTCTGCAGTTACCAGAGAACAGTTCCCACAGGAGTGCCCCCAGAGAGGTTTCTTCACCTTTCTCATGTCACAAGCCCTCTCAAAGGCTGTGAACCATTTAGTGATGTCATCACCCTCCTCAAATTTAGGGACAATCCCTTTGGGGATTTTAGGATCATAAGATTGCTCTTTATCCTTATAATTTTGATTGCTGCCACCATGGATGGGTGCTAACCCCATCTCCTTTCTTTCCTTTTCTAGAGCCAGGAGTCTGGTCTCTAGGTCCAGTCTTTTGGTCAGCCTTGCTAAAAGGCTGTCCTCCTCATTGAGGCTGTCCTCAATGTCCTCATTGATACCTGAGCCACCTGTGTGAGATCTAGGCACTGAGAGGTTGATTCTTGGAGTCAGGGCTATTGGAGCCCTTTTCTCCCTAAGCAGTGGAGGAGGTAGATCTACCTGGTCATCCTCTTCCACTACTTCCCCATCTGATTGGTCATCACCTTGCTCATAGGGGTGGTCCTTTGCATACTCAGCCAACACCTCCTGGAGCTTTTGTTTGGTTGGATGGGGACCCATTGGTATGTTTTTAATTTTACATAAGGACCTTACTTCCTTGAAAGACAAGAGAAGGTAAGGGGTGAGGTCAAGCCCCTCAACCATGTCCTGTATGTTATTATGGTTATCTTCACTAGTAGCTAGGTTCTTATTTTGAGACATTCTAACAAAAGTTCTAACCCCTCTACCCTGGACTACAGTGACTTTTTATTTTCTAAAATTCTAAAGGGACTTAAGCAAGGGTCTAACAAAACTTTTAGTAGTTTTGTAAAAATGCCAATTTTGAAAAAATCAGAATTCTAAAGGCAATTTAAGAGTTCTGTCGTGTGATCAGGTGGTAACCAAGTAGTCCAACAAATGCAAAGTTGTGCATCCCACCGCTGATCCACCAATGTAGGAAACTGGCTCTATATATACTACACCAAAATGAGGTATAGTGTGTATAGTGTCCAGGTGACCCCAGAGGTTAAAGTTAGATAGAACCTTACTCTCTATTAGAGTGGTCGAGCAGTAAGGCAGTATCAGAGGACAGTGTTAAGCATTTGATATACCCACTCAGTCAGCAAATGAATTAACACACTCAAAGACTGAACTCTAGACCAATTGTTTTTGTATAAAAAATATACTGTTGTTTTATTTTTAGAATCAAGCAAGCCTGGCACAGGTAAGCATTAAATACTTTACAGTAATAAGTTGCTGATTGTAGAACAGTTTAAAAATGCAATAGGAATTGTACTTTGTTTGATTTACAGAGGATGCAGTAGGTTGCAATACTTAGCAAATACGGTACATTGTAATGAATAGGCTTTTTCAGTAAATTACAGGTAAGTTACTTTTCACGTTACTTTTCTAACTCAGTGCTGGATACCTATATTCAGCACTGGGACATTTCCTGCAAACAGGTAAGTAAATACGTTTTGGTTATTTGTGCGATTTTTAAAGAATATTTTTAGATTTCAAAACTCCACACTTAGAAACATTTTGGAAGAAAAATTGTCAATGTTATCCTATGGAGGAAACACAGGTTATCGGTTCAAAGGTAAGTTATCGACTGTGGGAGTTAAGGTTCTGGGGTTAGACTCAGGGGTCCCCCAGGGTCAGTGATGCACTCTTGTTACACCCTCAGTGGCAATAGGGGGCCGGGTGCAGAGTGTTGAGGCCCAATGTTATCCTATGGAGGATAGGGGTCTCCGGTTGGTGGCTGCTGGCAAGCAGGCCACTGGGTTGTGGGAGCAAAGCTTCTAGACTTTAGCTCAGGGCAAATGGGGAAACAGCTTAGCACAAAAGGTGCACCCTCAGCGGCACTAGGGCGGCCGGGTGCAGGGGGCTGTTTCGTTGTCGGAAGCCCTGTTGTTTCCAATGGAGAACCTCCGGTCAGCAAAAGCACTGCAGGCAGGGAGATGAAGGACTTCTGGGTGCGACCACCACTTCGAGAGGTAAGTTGGGAAGTTAGGGGTTGGTTAGGCACCGTTGGTTTGGGTACACAAGGCTGTGGGGCGTCGGGTGCAGGGGTGCCTTTTGGGGTCAGAGCGGCTTACCAGCTCCTGGTCGCAGTTAGGGGGCATTCTGGATTTAGGCTGCAGGCGTCGCTGGAGGCTTGAGGCAGGTCGGGAGTCACCGGATCTCGGGTCAGGATTGCCGGGGTGACCTCCTCGTGGTGTTTGCCCACTCGAGCTCGGGCCGTGGACGGCGGGTGCAGAGTGGGGCAGGTTTGCGGTCTCTGGCTGCTGCCAGAGGTTGCAGTTTGAACAAATCCGGTGTTCACGGGAGAAGCAGTCTTTGGAAGTGAAGGCAGGCAGGTCCTCCGGGGCTTTTGAGGTTGATGGCTGCAAGACACACCAGGATTTTGCAGGAGCAGGTTTGAGGGGAGACAGGCCGGTAGCGCTGGGGCCAAGTCAGTGGGCATCTTCCTCTTGTTAGCTGGCTGCACTGCTGTTTGGTCCTTCTTCTTCTTTCTTGGCTGGATCTGAGGAAGCAAGGTTCAGGGTGCCCCCGAAATACTAGATTTAGGGGCGTTACAGGTAGGTAGAGGGCAGGGACCAATGGGTCCCTTCCTTGGGATGGGTACACCCCCTATCGTGCCATCCTCCAGTGGGAGGGGGACAGGAGTCTGTCCCTGGTTGGTTGGTTGGGTCAAGATGGCGGGGACTCAGAGTTCTGCTTCACCTCGCCTCCCCCACCTGAGGGGTGGAGTTGGCAGAGGTGGGCACACCTCTCTCCCTCCCTTGTTTTTCCCACCGGTTCTCCCGCCCAAAGTGGGGGCCAAATCAGTGGGGACCAGTTGTTGAAAGCAGCAAGTGGTCTGGGGAGGCTCACAAAGGCGGCATGCCTTTGAAGCTTCCCCTTCGTGAACCCTGCTCCCTGTGGGAGGAGACTTGGCACCTCGTCCCAGGATGTGCATTGTTTTCAGGCCCCCGAGAGCATCAGGCTCTCGGGGGCCTGAAAATGATGCTCATTAAATCCCACACTGGCATCAGTGTGGGTTTAATGTGCTGAGAAGTTTGATACCAAACTTCTCAGTTTTCAGTGTAGCTATTATGGTGCTGTGGAATTCGTAATGACAAACTCCCAGCACCATATACTCTTAATGGCAGCACTGCACTTACAATGTCTAAGAATGTACTTAGACACTGTAGGGGTACAGGGCCCATGCCCCTGTACCCTCACCACTGGAATAGTCCACCCAGCTAGAGGGGTGACTGACCGAGGCCAGGGCAGTGGTTTGTAGGCATGGCACACAGGGTTGTGTGCCATGTCGACTCTTCACTTTGTTCTGCACCAAGACACGCAGCCTGCAAAGGCAGTGTGTGAGTGAAAAGGTGCAGGGCCTCTAAGGGTGGCACAATAAGTGCTGCAGCCCTTAGGGGCCTACCCTGGCCATGGGCCCTGGATACCTGAGGTACCATTTACTAGGGACCTACCTGTGGCCAGGGATGCCAATTGGGTTTAGGCTTCAATGCAATTTTAGGGAAGGAACATAGGCCCTGGGTACCTGATTAGCAGGAGCCCACGGCACACTCAGTCAAAGAACATCAGCAATTCAGCAAAAAGTGGGGGCATACCATGCAGAAAGAGGGCACTTTCTCACACAACCTCCTCCCCAAACGAAAGATGATGAGACTAACCTTTCCCTAGAGAGTCTTCATTGTCTAAGTGGAAGAACCTGGAAAGTCCATCTGCATTGGCATGGGCAGTCCCAGGTCTGTATTCCACTTCAAAGTCCAATCCCTGTAGGGAGATGGACCACCTCAACAGTTTAGGATTTTCCCCTTTCATTTGCATTAGCCATCTGAGGGGTCTGTGGTCGGTTTGAACTAGGAAGTGAGTCCCAAACAGGTATGGTCTCAGCTTCTTCAGGGACCAAACCACAGCAAAGGCCTCCCTCTCAATAGCACTCCAACGCTGCTCCCTGGGGAGAAGCCTTCTGCTTATAAAAGCAACAGGTTGGTCCTGGCCTTCATCATTGGTCTGGGATAGGACCGCTCCTATCCCTAGCTCAGAGGCATCAGTCTGCACTATGAACTGCTTGGCATCATCTGGAGCCTTCAGAATTGGTGCTGAGCACATTGCTTCTTTCAGGGTGTCAAAAGCCTTTTGGCAACTAACTGTCCAGTTTACCTTCTTGGGCATGTTCTTGGAGGTGAGTTCTGTCAGGGAGTCACAATGGACCCATACCCCTTCACAAACCTCCTGTAGTACCCAGTCAAGCCAAGGAATTCCCTAGAGAGGTGTGGTGCAGCGGCCAGGGCAGCTGACTTCGGAGCACAGGGTTCACGGTTCGATCCCCGGCGGCAGCTCAGCTCAGCACCATGTGACTCTGGGCAATAGCTCACTTAATTTCCACGATGGCCCCCAGCGCCTTGAGACCCGTAAGGGTGAGTAGTTCGTGCTTTACAAATACGGATTTAGATTTTATTTAGACTTGGGTCTGGGTGGTTGGAGCTGCCCAGTCCAGGATGGCCTCGAGCTTGGGCTGTAAGGCTTGTACCTGGCTTCCACCAACAAGGTGGCCCAAGTACACCACAGTTCCCTGCCCTATCTGGCATTTGGATGCCTTGATAGTTAGGCCTGCAGTTTGCGGGGCTTTTAAAACCTACCCAAGGTGGATCAGGTGATCCTGCCAGGTGGAACTAAAGACAGCAATATCATCAAGATAGGCTGCACTAAAGGACTCCAACCCAGCAAGGACTTGATTCACCAACCTTTGGAAGGTGGCAGGTGCATTCTTTAAACCAAAGGGCATAACAGTGAACTGGTAATGTCCATCAGGTGTGGAGAATGCTGTTTTCTCTTTTGCTCCTGGGGCCATGCCAATTTGCCAGTACCCTGCAGTTAAGTCAAAGGTACTTAGAAATTTGGCTGCACCCAATTTGTCTATCAACTCATCTGCTCTTGGGATAGGGTGAGCATCTGTCTTGGTGACAGAGTTGAGCCCTGTATAATCCACACAGAACCTCATCTCTCTCTTTCCACCCCGTGGGTGAGGTTTGGGGACTAGAACCACTGGGCTGGCCCAGGGGCTCTCAGAGGGTTCAATAAATCCTAAATCCAGCATCTTGCTGACCTCAGCTCTGATGCTTTCCTTGACTTGGTCTGACTGTCGATAGATCTTTTTTTGACAGGTGCACTGTCACTAGTGTCCACATCATGGGTACACCAGTTTGTCAGACCAGGGGACAAGGAAAGAGCTTAGCATACTGCTGCAAGACTTGCTTGCAGTCAGTCTGCTGTTGGGCAGAGAGGGTGTCTGAAAAGACAACTCCATCTACTGACCCATCTTTTGGTCTGTATGAGAGGAGGTCAGGAAGAGGTTCATTCTCTGCTTCCTGTTCCTCATCAGTCACCATCAGCATGGTGATGTCAGCCCTGTCATTGTAGAGCTTTAGGCGGTACACATGGATAACCCTTTTGGGTGTCCTGCTTGTGCCCAGGTCAGCCAAGTAGGTGACCTCACTCTTTTTTCTAGGATAGGGTAAGGGCCACTCCATCTGTCCTGGAGTGCCCTTGGTGCCGCTGGCTCCAAAACCCACACCTTCTGCCCAGGTTGAAATACAACCAGTGCAGCTTTTGGTCATACCAGTGCTTCTGAAGATCCTGGCTGGCCTCAAGATTTTTGGATGCCTTTTCCATGTACTCAGCCATTCTGGACCTTAAGCCAAGCACATAGTCCACAATATCTTGTTTGGGTTCTTGGAGAGGCTTCTCCCAACCCTCTTTCACTAGACAGAGTGGTCCCCTCACAGGATGGCCAAACAGAAGTTCAAAGGGGAAACCCTACTCCTTTCTGTGGCACTTCTCTGTAAGCGAAAAGCAGGCATGGTAAGAGGACATCCCATCTCCTTTTGATTTCAGGGAGTCTAATAATCATGCCTTTCAATGTCTTGTTTAATCTCTCAACAAGGCCATTGGTTTGTGGGTGATAGGGTGTAGTAAACTTGTACTGCACTCCACACTCTTTCCACATGTGTTTTAGGTAAGCAGACATGAAGTTGGAACCTCTGTCTGAAACCACCTCCTTAGAAAACCCTACTCTGGTGAAGACACCAATGAGGGCCTTGGCTACTGCAGGAGCTGTAGTAGTCCTAAGGGGAATTGCTTCAGGGTACCTAGTGGCATGATCCACTACCACTAGAATGAATGTGTTCCCTGATGCTGTGGGAGGTTCAAGTGGACCCACTATGTCCACACCTATCCTTTCAAAGAGAACCCCCACCACAAGCAGTGGTATCAGGGGGGCCTTTGGGTGGCCACCTGTCTTGCCACTGGCTTGACAGGTAACACAGGAGCTGACAAACTCCTTCACCTTTTGGTGCATCTGGGGCCAGTAAAAGTGGCTAACTAGCCTCTCCCAAGTCTTGGTTTGGCCCAGATGTCCAGCTAGGGGTATGTCATGAGCCAAAGTTAGGAGGAACTCCCTGTACCTCTGTGGCACTACCACTCTCCTGGTGGCTCCAGGGTTGGGGTCTCTTGCCTCAGTATACAGTAATCCCTCTTCCCAATAAGCTCTGTGGGTACCACTGACATCTCCCTTTGCTTCTGAAACAGCTTGCTGCCTCAGGCTTTCAAGAGTGGCACAGCTCTTCCCTAGAGGGTCCCCCTGGGCCCAAGAGTTGAACCTGGTAAGGGTCAAGCTCCATAGGCTCAGTTCCCTCTGGGGTGTCCAAGTCCTCTCCCTGATGAGAGAGGTCCTGATCCTTTTGCTGAACAGAAGCTGGTTCCCCAGTCTTCTTACCTTTTCTCTTGGAATGCTGGGCCATACTTTCAGGCTCCAGCACTTCTTTTTCACCCTGCCTTTTGCTCTGCGCTCTTGTTTTTACACACACCAATTCAGGGATATCCAGCATTGCTGCATGGGTTTTTAGTTCAACCTCAGCCCAGGCTGAGGTTTCCAGGTCATTGCCAAGCAGACATGCAGCTGGTTGCTTTGGAGAGATCACTACCTGTTTTAGGCCAGTAACCCCCCACCAGTCTAATGTCAGCATAGCCATTGCATGGTTAGTGGTAACACTGTCAGCATTTGTGACTGGGTAAGTACGCCCAATCAAGTATTGCTCAGGGGAAACCAGTGTGTCTTTCACCATAGTGACACTGGCACCTGTATCCCTCAGAGCCTCTATCCTAGTTCCATTAATCCAAGGGTATTGCAAGTACTTCTTTAAGTTGAGTGGCCACACAGCTACAGTGGCAAACTCAACTTCCCCCTCTGAAACTAGAACTGCTTCAGTGTGCAACCTGATTTGCTCTTGGCACACCCATCTGGAGACTTGCTACACCAGGAGTGGCTGTAGCTGTAGCTGTAGCTGTAGGACTAGGGGCCTTTTTGCTAGGGCAAGCATTGTCTCCAGTTAAGTGTCTCAACTTTCTACAGTCATTACACCAGGCCTTTTAAGGATCAAAGTTCTTCCCCCTGTATCTAGGACCACATTGAGAAGAGTTTTGGGACCCACCCCCCTGTGCAGGTTTTTGGGGCCCTTTAGAAGACTCAGAAGTTTTATCTTGGGGATTCTCACTACCTTTCCCCTGGGGAGGTTTTATAACCCCTTTCTTTTGGTCACCCCCAGTGGTTGTCTTAGTCACACTAGTCTTGACCCAGTGGTCTGCCTTCTTTCCCAATTCTTGGGGAGAAATTAGACCTAGGTCTACCAAATGCTGATGTAACTTTTCATTTGTGCAATTACTTAAAGTATGTTCCTTCATAAACAAGTTGTAAATTCCAGTAAAGTCATGCACATTGTGTCCACTTAACCAACCATCTAGTGTCTTTACTGAGTAGTCTACAAAATCAATCCAGGACTGGTTTTGGGTTTTGTGAGCCCCCTGAATCTAATTCTGTACTCCTCAGTTGTGAGCCCAAATCCCTCAATCAGAGTTCTCTTCATGAGGTCATAAGACCCAGCATCTGGCCCAGAGAGGGTCAGGAGTCTGTCTCTGCAGTTACCAGAGAACAGTTCCCACAGGAGTGCCCCCAGAGAGGTTTCTTCACCTTTCTCATGTCACAAGCCCTCTCAAAGGCTGTGAACCATTTAGTGATGTCATCACCCTCCTCAAATTTAGGGACAATCCCTTTGGGGATTTTAGGATCATAAGATTGCTCTTTATCCTTATAATTTTGATTGCTGCCACCATGGATGGGTGCTAACCCCATCTCCTTTCTTTCCTTTTCTAGAGCCAGGAGTCTGGTCTCTAGGTCCAGTCTTTTGGTCAGCCTTGCTAAAAGGCTGTCCTCCTCATTGAGGCTGTCCTCAATGTCCTCATTGATACCTGAGCCACCTGTGTGAGATCTAGGCACTGAGAGGTTGATTCTTGGAGTCAGGGCTATTGGAGCCCTTTTCTCCCTAAGCAGTGGAGGAGGTAGATCTACCTGGTCATCCTCTTCCACTACTTCCCCATCTGATTGGTCATCACCTTGCTCATAGGGGTGGTCCTTTGCATACTCAGCCAACACCTCCTGGAGCTTTTGTTTGGTTGGATGGGGACCCATTGGTATGTTTTTAATTTTACATAAGGACCTTACTTCCTTGAAAGACAAGAGAAGGTAAGGGGTGAGGTCAAGCCCCTCAACCATGTCCTGTATGTTATTATGGTTATCTTCACTAGTAGCTAGGTTCTTATTTTGAGACATTCTAACAAAAAGTTCTAACCCCTCTACCCTGGACTACAGTGACTTTTTATTTTCTAAAATTCTAAAGGGACTTAAGCAAGGGTCTAACAAGACTTTTAGTAGTTTTGTAAAAATGCCAATTTTGAAAAAATCAGAATTCTAAAGGCAATTTAAGAGTTCTGTCGTGTGATCAGGTGGTAACCAAGTAGTCCAACAAATGCAAAGTTGTGCATCCCACCGCTGATCCACCAATGTAGGAAACTGGCTCTATATATACTACACCAAAATGAGGTATAGTGTGTATAGTGTCCAGGTGACCCCAGAGGTTAAAGTTAGATAGAACCTTACTCTCTATTAGAGTGGTCGAGCAGTAAGGCAGTATCAGAGGACAGTGTTAAGCATTTGATATACCCACTCAGTCAGCAAATGAATTAACACACTCAAAGACTGAACTCTAGACCAATTGTTTTTGTATAAAAAAATATACTGTTGTTTTATTTTTAGAATCAAGCAAGCCTGGCACAGGTAAGCATTAAATACTTTACAGTAATAAGTTGCTGATTGTAGAACAGTTTAAAAATGCAATAGGAATTGTACTTTGTTTGATTTACAGAGGATGCAGTAGGTTGCAATACTTAGCAAATACGGTACATTGAAATGAATAGGCTTTTTCAGTAAATTACAGGTAAGTTACTTTTCACGTTACTTTTCTAACTCAGTGCTGGATACCTATATTCAGCACTGGGACATTTCCTGCAAACAGGTAAGTAAATACGTTTTGGTTATTTGTGCGATTTTTAAAGAATATTTTTAGATTTCAAAACTCCACACTTAGAAACTTTTGGAAGAAAAATTGTCAATGTTATCCTATGGAGGAAACACAGGTTATCGGTTCAAAGGTAAGTTATCGACTGTGGGAGTTAAGGTTCTGGGGTTAGACTCAAGGGTCCCCCAGGGTCAGTGATGCACTCATGTTACACCCTCAGTGGCAATAGGGGGGCCGGGTGCAGAGTGTTGAGGCCCAATGTTATCCTATGGAGGATAGGGGGTCTCCGGTTGGTGGCTGCTGGCAAGCAGGCCACTGGGTTGTGGGAGCAAAGCTTCTAGACTTTAGCTCAGGGCAAATGGGGAAACAGCTTAGCACAAAAGGTGCACCCTCAGCGGCACTAGGGCGGCCGGGTGCAGGGGGCTGTTTCGTCGTCGGAAGCCCTGTTGTTTCCAATGGAGAACCTCCGGTCAGCAAAAGCACTGCAGGCAGGGAGATGAAGGACTTCTGGGTGCGACCACCACTTCGAGAGGTAAGTTGGGAAGTTAGGGGTTGGTTAGGCACCGTTGGTTTGGGTACACAAGGCTGTGGGGCGTCGGGTGCAGGGGTGCCTTTTGGGGTCAGAGCGGCTTACCAGCTCCTGGTCGCAGTTAGGGGGGCATTCTGGATTTAGGCTGCAGGCGTCGCTGGAGGCTTGAGGCAGGTCGGGAGTCACCGGATCTCGGGTCAGGATTGCCGGGGTGACCTCCTCGTGGTGTTTGCCCACTCGAGCTCGGGCCGTGGACGGCGGGTGCAGAGTGGGGCAGGTTTGCGGTCTCTGGCTGCTGCCAGAGGTTGCAGTTTGAACAAATCCGGTGTTCACGGGAGAAGCAGTCTTTGGAAGTGAAGGCAGGCAGGTCCTCCGGGGCTTTTGAGGTTGATGGCTGCAAGACACACCAGGATTTTGCAGGAGCAGGTTTGAGGGGAGACAGGCCGGTAGGGCTGGGGCCAAGTCAGTGGGCATCTTCCTCTTGTTAGCTGGCTGCACGGCTGTTTGGTCCTTCTTCTTCTTTTCTTCTTGTTTCTTGGCTGTATCTGAGGAAGCAAGGGTCAGGGTGCCCCCTAAATACTAGATTTAGGGGCGTTACAGGTAAGTAGAGGGCAGGGACCAATGGGTCCCTTCCCTGGGGTGGGTACACCACCTATCGTGCCATCCTCCAGTAGGAGGGGGGCAGGAGCCTGTCCCTGGTTGGTTGGGTCCCCCCATCCTCAAGATGGCGGGGACTCAGGGTTGTGCTTCACCTCGCCTCCCACACCTGAGGGGTGGAGTTGGCCGAGGTGGGCACACCTCTCTCCCTCACTTGTTTTTCCCACCGGTTCTCCCACCCAAAGTGGGGGGCAGAACCAGTGGGGACCAGTTGCTGAAATCAGCAAGGGGTCAGGGGAGGCTCACAAAGGCGGCATGCCTTTGTAGCTTTCCCTTCGTGAACCCTGCCCATCCTGGGGGAGGAGGCTTGGCACCTCATCCCAGGATGTGCATTGTTTCAGGCCCCCCGAGAGCAGCAGGCTCTCGACCCAGGGGTCCAGAAACATGTCTGTTGAAGGCTGCCTAAGCAGCCACTCAGTCGGGACACTAGACGTTGGTCGAGTTTCAGGGGGCATCTCTAAGATGCCCTCTGTCGTGCATTTTACAATAAATCCCACACTGGCATCAGTGTGGGTTTAATGTGCTGAGAAGTTTGATACCAAACTTCTCAGTTTTCAGTGTAGCCATTATGGTGCTGTGGAGTTCGTAATGACAAACTCCCAGCACCATATACTCTTAATGGCAGCACTGCACTTACAATGTCTAAGAATGGACTTAGACACTGTAGGGGTACAGGGCACATGCCCCTGTACTCTCACCACTGGCATAGTCCACCCAGCTAGAGGGGTGACTGACCTATGCCAGGGCAGTGGTTTGTAGGCATGGCACACAGGGATGTGTGCCATGTCGACTCTTCACTTTGTTCTGCACCAAGACACGCAGCCTGCAAAGGCAGTGTGTGAGTGAAAAGGTGCAGGGCCTCTAAGGGTGGCACAATAAGTGCTGCAGCCCTTAGGGGTCTTCCCTGGTCACAGGGCCCTGGGTACCTGTGGTACCATTTACCAGGGACCTACCTGTGGCCAGGGATGCCAATTGGGTGCAGGCTTCAATGCAATTTTAGGGAAGGAACATAGGCCCTGGGTACCTTATTAGCAGGAGCTCAGGGCACACACCTAGTCAAAGAACATCAGCAATTCAGCAAAAAGTGGGGGCATACCATGCAGAAAGAGGGCACTTTCTCACAGTGTGAACATGTGTTGAAAGCCTTTAAGGAACCTAGCCACAGTCGGGGACATAAAAATGAAAACATTGGTCCGGCAACTGCAAAAACACCAAGAAGGCAGACAGGTAACCCTTAATGGTGCCCAAAGCAGAACTTGTGAGAGAGGTGCAGATAAAGGGTTGACATTTTGAGAGACACACCATGATACATACTTTTCCCAATGGCAGATTAATCCCATCTTGATGGAGAGATGCATTGCTGCCAGAATAACATCACAGATTTTGGGAGGAAGGTCGGAAGCTGTCAACTGCTGTCGCTTAATCTCCATGCATGGGGGTGGAGGGCGCGCAAGTTCAGGTGCCGGACTGCCCTGTTGCTGCGACACAAGATCCTCCCTAAGAGGCAGCCTTACCAGAGGACCGATGGGCATGCTCAACAGCGCGGGACACCAGACTGTCCATGCTCAATCCAGAGGCACAAGAATGACTTGGGCCCGGTCATTCCAGATCTTCTTGAGGTCTCTGGGCAGGAGTGGTATTGGAGAAAAGGAGTACAGGAGGCCAGAGTTCCCTTAAAGACGAAAAGTATCTCTGAGCAAGAGCCACCTTGGAAACTCCAGTATGTTGAACTGCTGATACTGTGCATTCTGGGCGCTTATGAACAGATCTAACCAAGGCTCTCCCCATTGCTGAAAGAGAACTTGAACCACCTCAGGTTGGAGACGCCATTCTTTTTTTGTTTATCAATTATTTTACTGGTAAAATTAAGAACTGAGAAATAACAACACATACAGTGACATGCAAGTCCAGCTTATACCCATATAGAGATATAAACGCTGATTATGATACATGCACCAATAGCAAACAATACTTATATATAATAATGAAGAGAGATAGAAAAGGGAAGAGAGGGGTTGGAGAATAAGCTATAGAAGGAAGAAGGTAAAGAGAGGAAGGGAAGAAGGACAGAGAGAAAAAGAAGGGAAGAAAAACAAAAACTACAAAACAGGGAAGAAAGCGGGGGAGGGGTAGTAAGTACAATGATGGTAATGAGTCTAAGCAAACTATGGGGGAAGACGGGGGTATCTTGCAAAAATAGGACCATATAAGAGGAAAAGTATCTGCGCTGTCCATTAAATTGAAAATTAACTTTTCATATGATGCGGTCTTGTACATCTCTAGAAGCCATTCCTCATGTGATCAAAAGACACACAATTGACGGACGGAATGCAGAACAAATCAAAACATTCACCCCCAGTCAAGAGATCTGGGTTAAATCCATCATTCTTTTGCTCACCATGCCAGCCCAGTTTAGACCTGGCCATATGCAAATCAGTCTTGACCCTGTGCCTCATGGGAACAGTCCAGCCCGAACTGCCAAGCCAGGTCCTCCCTGGACCGGAAACAAGCATCCTAGGACCGGTTTCCGGGTTTCACCCTTCTTCAGCCAGGATAGCTTGATTCCAGTGGCACAGTGAGCCCAGGACCCACGTCTGGGCATACCTGGCGCACGCATCTGCAATTTCCTGCAGCTTGGTGACCAGCGCCCCGAGTCGGTACTGATAGCAGGAATCCCGCCTCCATCTGCTGAAGTTCGCGCTACCAAAAGACACCCTGCCTTCTCTCCCTGTTTTCAGTGCCCAGACGTGGGTCCCTTGCTCGCTGCACCTCTGGATTCAAGCTAGCCTGGCTGAAGAAGGGTGACATACCCTGAAACCGGTCCCAGGATGCTTGTTTCCGGTCCAGGGAGGACCTGGCCTGGCAGTTCGGTCTGGACTGTTCCTATGGGGCACAGGGTCAAGACTGATTTGCATATGGCTCGGTCCAAACTGGGGTGGCATAGTGGGCAAAAGAACGATGGATTTAACCCAGATCTTTTGACTGGGGGAGAATGTTTGCATTGTCAGCATTCCGTCCATCATTTGTTTGCTGTAACACATTCCTCATGTGATGGCAGTTGTGGAGCGCAACAATGTCACAAAATACAGAGTTTGGCAGCTGTAAGGACAATCGGCGAGCATGGCGGGTCAATTTGGGAATGTCTGATAAGTCATGGAGGAGAATTAGGGGGTCTGGAAGTGGCAAGGGCAAATCCATAGATTCCCGGAGCGTAGACTCTACTGACGTCCAGAAGGGGTGTATGGTGGGACAGTCCAGCAAAATATGTACAATATCACAGTGCACATGATCACATCGCCAGCAGGCAGAATGAGGGAGCAACTCTGCAGCCTGGAGCCAAGCTGGGGTCCAGTGCCAGCCCTGACGGATCTTAAAAAACTGAGTTTCATCCGTGCCTCACGGACACCTCATTCTGGGTCTCCAAAAGTTCTGTCCAGTCTTCCTCATCATATTCCACCTGCAGACAAGCCTGCCAGGTTGTCCTGAGGCTAGCCAATTGTGGCTGAGAGTAGAGAAGACAAATCAGGGCGTTATATAAGCCAGACAACACACCCTTAAACTGACCCCAAGTGTTGAGGTAAGAGAGCACTGGGGTACATAGAATGGTCCAGGGTTGGGACCCAATTTGCTCAGCAGATAATGACGTAATTGTATATATCACCATTGTGGGGTATATGACAAGCCAAATTCATCCCGTAGCATCTCAAAGGACTTGAGTTCACCACAAGAGATCAAGTGCGTAAGAGTCAGAATCCGAGCTCTGCGCCAAGGGCCCCAGTCAAGCATGGTC
Source organism: Calotriton arnoldi (assembly GCA_963921515.1). Taxonomy (NCBI): domain Eukaryota; kingdom Metazoa; phylum Chordata; class Amphibia; order Caudata; family Salamandridae; genus Calotriton; species Calotriton arnoldi. Next base: position 1,168,167 of record CAWUFW010000899.1, on the reverse strand, counting down.
CCTCCTATCGGAATGCCTGCATTATTTAAGATGGGAGCTTTGTCATGATGATGCACATCCACTGAAAAAAAGTTGTGGGCCCGCATCCAGGCAGCGTACATGGCTTTCAGCATGGGATTGGGGAGGCGGTGGCAGTGGGGCCAGGAAGATAGAAGGCCTGTAATCCAATTGATGCCTTTTGGAGTCTGCGTTCGATCATAACCTAGAACAGAGGGTTTTGGACCCGGGTCTGCATGTATGCCATTTGTGACAAATGTAAGGCTAAACAATAATGTTGTGGGACCACTTCGCAAAGTCCAGTCGCATTTGCTCCAATAATGGGTCCAGATTATCTGCCCCCTTGCATTCCAGGCCCCTATTTACGAGAATGCCCAGATACCTAAGGCAGGAATTATTTCACTAAAATGGGTAATTGGCTATGGTGGCGCAGGTGGTGATCCGCGACAATGGCAAGGCCTCACTCTTTCCCCAGTACACTTTGTAGTTAGATACAACCAGCAAGGCATCAATCATCTCTAGCGCCGCAGGGATGCAGGAGCGTAAGAACAACAAGGTAAGTAAAACCTCATCTGCATATAATTAAAATGTAGAGGGACCTCCAGGCGTAGGAATACTTATTAGCCGATCTAATTGACACATGGAAGCTGCTAAAGGTTCCATTGCAAGAAGAAATAATAGGGGAGAGAATGGGCAACAATGGCAGGTACCTCTACAGACCGAGAAAGGTTCAGAAAGAAAGCCCCCACAATTGACCTGCGCAGAGGGGGAATCGTAGAGTCATCTCACTCTGGAGATAAAGTCTTCACCAAGGCCAAATTTCCGGAGTATGAAAAACAAATAGTCCCATTCTATCCTATCATAGAAAGACCTTTTCTGCATCCAACGACAGAGCCAAGGCCTCATCCAGGAGGTCTGCTGCTAGCCAGACCGCATGTGGAGATGATTGCATGATGAGCAGCCTAGGACAAACCCCAATTGTGAATGGTGAATAAGGGAAGGAAGGACACGCTTAAGTGAGGGTTTCTATGATGCTTGCCAATGTCTTGATGTCTCCATTGAGCAGGGATATGGGGTGATAACTTTCACAAAGGAGAGGATCTTTTCCTAGTTTGGATAAGACTGAAATCAGCGCCCTGCTGGACAATATACCCAAGGAGCCCAAACTATCAGCCTCATTGAAGGCCTCGTAGAGAAGATCCACTACCTCAGATTTAGTCCATTTAGAGAACTCTGTAAGGAACCCATCCTCATCCAGGGTTTTACAACAGGGTAAATCTGAGATGGCCTGCTATATCTCCTCCTTGGTGATCTCGCCCAGCAGCAACTGCTTGCCATTCTCTGAGAGGCAAGGTAAGTAAATACCTTCCAGGAAGGTGTCTATCTGATCTGTATTTTGAGCAATTTCCGGGGAGTAGAGAGTTTTGGAAGAGGATGCGAATGCATCTGCAATTTCCTGCAGCTTGGTGACCAGCGCCCCGAGTCGGTACTGATAGCAGGAATCCCGCCTCCATCTGCTGAAGTTCGCGCTACCAAAAGACACCCTGCCTTCTCTCCCTGTTTTCAGTGCTGGTATTTCAGCTCTGTAGTGCGTACTCAGCTTTAGAGGTGAAGAGGGTATTGAGGTCCATGTGCTCCATCTCAAGGCTGCGCCTGGTGATAGTGGAAGGGTGGTCTGTATAAGCATGCGTGAGGTGGGCTATATCCGCTTCCTGTACTTTCAGATTCTCCTCTCGCTGCTTGTTGGACAGGACTGTATCCCTCATCAGCTGTCCTCTGATGGTCGCCTTTACTGCTGACCACAATGTCAGGGCAGAGGTGACTGAACCATCATTGTTCTCCCTATAAGTATTGTAGGAAAGTGCTCCTTTTTGCAAGGTTACCCCCTAACTTTTTGCCAGATACCTGATGCTAACTTGACTGAGTGTGTGCTGGGACCCTGCTAACCACACAACAGCACCTGTGTTCTTTCCCAAAACTGTACCTTTGTTTCCACAATTGGCACACCTCTGGACGGCATGTAAGTCCCTTGTAAAAGGTACCCCTGGTACCAAGGGCCTTGTGACCAGAGAGCGCCTCTTAGAGCTGCAGCATGTATTATGCCACCCTCAGAGACCCTGCACTTTAACACCCACACACTGCCATTGCAGGCTACGTGTGTTTTGATGCAGACCAAACTGAAGAGCAGACATGGCAAACATCCCTGTGTGCCATGCCCGCCACCACTGCCAAACACAAGCAGATGATGGACGGAGCACTGAAACGTTTCAGTCACTCACCCCCAGTCACAGATCTGGGTTGAATCCATCATCATTCTTTAGCTCACTTCGCCACCCCAGTTCAGACACAGCTATATGCAAATCAGTCTTGACCGGAAACAAGCATCCTGGGACCGGTTTCAGGCTAACAGCCCTCATCAGCCAGGCTAGCTTGAATCTAGTAGCAAAGTGAGCAAGGGACCCACGTCTAGGCATACCCTGCCAACTTAGGGCAGGGTGAAGAAAGTTTTCTCATCGTGGAGTATGGCCCTGAAATCCACAAATACCACATGTCTCTTGGGTCGATACATCCATGCTCTCATGGGCTCAGCCAAGGAGGTTGTACCAAATTTCCCCACAGAGGTTCAAGCACATTTTTCGGAACTATTGTCGGATGCCCAGGCTGCTGCCCGCCAGGTAATCCAATCTGGGCTGGAAACGGCGGACTCTGTGGCCAGAGAAATGGGGTCATCTGTGGTGATAAGAAGGTATGCCTGGTTGCGAGGTTCAGGATTCTCGCTGGATGTTCAAGCTACATTGCTGGACTTACCTTTGTTTGGGGCTAAAGTGGATCCTGTGCTGCAACGCTTTAAGGATAGCATGGCTACGGCAAGGTCTTTAGGGCTCCAGACTCAGCTCAGGAACTTTGGACAGTTCCGCAGGTTTTGTGGCTTTGCGAAAAACTTGTCTTTTCGTGGCAGACAAAAACCACAACAGAGGCAGGAGGCAAATCCCTTGTACAAGTCCTACAGGGGAAAGGGCAAAGGTCGTCTGTAAAGTTCTGCCCAAAAGCAAGTCCTCCACCTCCTCCTCTTCTCCCTCTCCAACCATTGTTGCAGGAAAGCAGCTCTAACTACGACATCTTAGAACATGCAGCTCCTGCGGGAGGACGGGTGGCCTATTTTCTACCTCATTGGAGGTCGGTCACCACACATCTCTTGGAATAAAATGTCATTGTTCTTTAGCTCACTTCGCCACCCCAGTTCAGACACAGCTATATGCAAATCAGTCTTGACCCTGTGCCTCATGGGAACAGTCCAGCCCGAACTGCCAAATCATGTCTTCCCTTGACCGGAAACAAGCATCCTGGGACCGGTTTCAGGCTAACAGCCCTCATCAGCCAGGCTAGCTTGAATCCAGTGGCAAAGTGAGCAAGGGACCCACGACTGGGCATACCCTGCCAACTTAGGGCGAACAAAGCAAACACAAGGCGATGATGGACGGAGCGCTGAAACTTTTCAGACACTCACCCCCAGTCACAGATCTGGGTTAAATCCATCATCGTTCTTTAGCTCACTTTGCCACCCCAGTTCAGACACAGCTATATGCAAATCAGTCTTGACCCTGTGCCTCATGGGAACAGTCCAGCCCGAACTGCCAAGCCATGTCTTCCCTGGACCGGAAACAAGCATCCTGGGACCGGTTTCAGGCTAACAGCCCTCATCAGCCAGGCTAGCTTGAATCCAGTGGCGAAGTGAGGAAGGGACTCACGTCTGGGCATACCCTGCCAACTTAGGGCGAACAAAGCAAGCACAAGGAGATGATGGACAGAGCGCTGAAACTTTTCAGACACTCACCCCCAGTCACAGATCTGGGTTGAATCCATCATCATTCTTTAGCTCACTTCGCCACCCCAGTTCAGACACATAGCTAAATGCACTGCCGATGGCATGGGTAAGTCACCCCTCTCGCAGGCCTCACAGTCCTAATGCAGGGTGCACCATCCCACAGGTGAAGGCATAGCTGCAAGAGCAATATGCCCCTACAGTGTCTGTGCCATTCACAGACATTCTAAGTGCAGTGAAGCCATATTGAGTACATGGGCTGTCAGTTGGTCATTACGAACTCCACAGCTCCATGGTGGCTTTACTGAAATCTGGGAAATTTGGTACCAAACTTCTCAACATAATAAATCCACACTGATGCCAGTATTGGATTTATTATAAAATTCACTCAGAGGGCATCTTAGAGATGCCCACTGAAAAACGACCAACTTCTAGTGTATTGGCTGACTGGTCCCTGCCAGCCAGCCTCCACCAGACATGTTTCTGACCTCTTGGGGTGAGAGCCTTTGTTCTATCGGAGGTCTGAAACAAAGCCTGATCTGGGTGGCGGTGCTTGACACCTCCCCCTGGCAGGAACAGCAACACTTGGTGGTGAGCCTCAAAGGCTCTCACCTTGTGATGTGCTGATTTGGGCAGCTCCAACAGTGGAGATGCCCGCCCCCCTGTCCAGGCCCCACTTTTGGTGGCAGGAAAGGTGGGAAAATTAGTAAGCAGAGTAGGAGAGTCCACCACAGCCTGGCACACCCCTAGGGCCGCCAGGAGCTGAGGTGAACCCCTCTCTTAGAAATTCTCCACCTTGAATTGGAGAATTAGGCCCAATAGGAACAGGGATGTACCCCTCTCCCCAAAGGGAGGATGCACCCAAAGGGTGTAGTCACCCTAGGGGACAGTAGCCATTGGCTACTGCCCCCGACCTCAGTAACGTCCTTAAAGTACAAGTTACTTGCCTTTGTTAATGTAATATCTGATAGAGACACAGTCTAGCCGCAGATTCCTTAACTTTTGAATTCTCCCAAGGCGCCAGCCTGGATCTGGACATTTTTCAGTAGTACCTTTTCGCACCAGGGGATGGTGTTGTGCGGCTCCATGATGACGTTGTCTCCGGGTATGACGTCAGTGGAGCCATATAACTCCCCTCCGGCGCGCAGATTTCAGCTTCTTCTGTGAAAACGTCCGTGCCAGAACGCAGAGCCACTCTAGAAACAGGCTGTGGAAACAGTGTGCCCAAAAACAATCAAAATCTTTTAAAACACCAATTAAAAACAACATGAAATGGTATGCTAATTAAGCCTGGGCGGTGAACTTCGCTACGCTCGCGAAGCTTGCGAAGTTACGGTAACTTCGATTCGCGTAGAACGCGAAGTTACCGTGCACTACGCAATTTGCGGCGTAGCGTAGCTGTTTTTCTTCATCGCGCGCTCAATATACGTTCTCGCGCGCGCGGTAACGACCTACCGTGATTCTGCGTTCGCCGACGCGACTTCCTATCCGTTCGCGGGCGCCACGAGATTTGGAATCCGGCCGCACGATCCTGCGAGAGTGTGCGACCGCGAACACGTCATTCGGACGCGCGATCTGACTTCCGGCGGCAGTGTTGGTAAGATCGCGATCCCGAACACGAAGAAACTACAATCTGGCGAAGAATATATCTCGAGCATCATAAAACCTTCTCGAAAATGATGAATTAGTTCATTTTGCACAAAAAACTCCTCAGGTTGTCATTTAGAGATGTAGTTTGGTGAGCAAGGAGTCCTTTTCTTTTTTTCCAAGAGGAAGGAAGTGCCCCTGATTCTCAAACTTCCTGTTCCTGTCCAGCAGGCTCCTCCCAGTGTTTTGTCCATGTGCTGTTCACTTTCATTTGGATTTGGAGCTGGAAGGATCACTTTTTGTGTCTGTCTGCTGCATCATATCATTGGATTGGATTTGAGGACTCTTGGATTTGAGATTTTACAAGTAAGTTGGAGAATTGGTGTACTTGTTTGTTTGATTGGGGCTTGTTTGTACCTACATTTTTTGGGGGTATTTCCATATTTTTTTAAATGTATTGTTGTGGCCTGTAGTTTCGGCAGGGGCCTAGTTGTTTTTCTTTGATTGGCATTTCAGCCAGTAGGCCCAGACTAGAGCCAGAGGTACCCATGGGTGCATGTTTCTGTGGTGTCTGTTGAATTTAAAGTTTAAACATCATGTAGGCCAGGCATCCATGGATGGCATTGTTTTTAATTGGTAAAAGTGGCTTTTGGGGTGTATTTTATTTTTTGTGGTGTTTGTTAAATAAATAGGCCTTTTCAGCCAGTAGGTAACCCTGGGCGTTCAGCTCGTGGACTTTGGGCAAGTCCGCACTGCGCGACAACGCGGACTTACACTTTTTATCTTCTTTGCGCGCTCAATGTACGTTTTCGCGCGCGCGATAACGACAATTTGTGACGATCGCGATGCCGAACACGCAGAATTTACAATCTGGCGAACAATATCTCTCGAGCATCATTAAACCTTCTCGAAAATGTTGATTTAGTTCATTTTGCACAAAAACTCCTCAGGTTGTCATTTAGATGTAGTTTGGTGATCAAGGAGTCATTATTTTTTGTTTTACAATTTTTTCCAAGAGGTAGCAAGTTTCCCAGAGTCTCCAACTGCCTGGTCCTGTCCTTTGTCTTCACTTTTTGTTATTTTGGGTGGCCTGGCCATGTGGGTGGCAGCCATTTTGTGAAGCCAGGCATTGTGCTTTTGCCATAGGCCTGCATTGTCTGTCTTGTGTTCCTTTTCTTGTTGTTCTGAGTGGCCTGTCCATGTGTTGGCGGCCATTTTGTGTGAACAGCCACTGTGCTTTTGCCATAGGCCTCAAAGCTTGCGGCCTAGTGTGCCAGTAGGCCCGGCGGTAGTCATCCTCATGGGTGCATAAAAACTGTTTGTGTTGTCTGTTGAATTGTAACATAATTGAGGCCATGGATGGCATTGTTTTGAATTGGTAAAAGTGGCTTTTGGGGCGTATTTTATTTTTGTGGTGTTTGTTAAATAAATAGGCCTTTTCAGCCAGTAGGTAACCCTGGGCGTTCAGCTCGCGGACTTTGGGCAAGTCCGCACTGCTTGCGACTAACGCGGACTTACACTTTTTATCTTCTTCACGCGCTCAATGTACGTTTTCGCGCGCGATAACGACAATTTGTGACGATCGCGATGCCGAACACGCAGAATTTACAATCTGGCGAACAATATCTCTCGAGCATCATTAAACCTTCTCGAAAATGTTGATTTAGTTCATTTTGCACAAAAACTCCTCAGGTTGTCATTTAGATGTAGTTTGGTGATCAAGGAGTCATTTTTTTTGTTTTACAATTTTTTCCAAGAGGTAGCAAGTTTCCCAGAGTCTCCAACTGCCTGGTCCTGTCCTTTGTCTTCACTTTTTGTTATTTTGGGTGGCCTGGCCATGTGGGTGGCAGCCATTTTGTGAAGCCAGGCATTGTGCTTTTGCCATAGGCCTGCATTGTCTGTCTTGTGTTCCTTTTCTTGTTGTTCTGGGTGGCCTGTCCATGTGTTGGCGGCCATTTTGTGTGAACAGCCACTGTGCTTTTGCCATAGGCCTCAAAGCTTGCGGCCTAGTGTGCCAGTAGGCCCGGCGGTAGTCATCCTCATGGGTGCATAAAAACTGTTTGTTTTGTCTGTTGAATTGTAACATAATTGAGGCCATGGATAGCATTGTTTTGAATTGGTAAAAGTGGCTTTTGGGGCGTATTTTATTTTTTGTGGTGTTTGTTAAATAAATAGGCCTTTTCAGCCAGTAGGTAACCTTGGGCGTTCAGCTCGCGGACTTTGGGCAAGTCCGCACTCGCGCTGACAACGCGGACTTACACTTTTATCTTCTTCGCGCGTCAATGCACGTTTTCGCGCGCGATAACGACAATTTGTGACGATCGCGATGCCGAACACGCAGAATTTACAATCTGGCGAACAATATCTCTCGAGCATCATTAAACCTTCTCGAAAATGTTGATTTAGTTCATTTTGCACAAAAACTCCTCAGGTTGTCATTTAGATGTAGTTTGGTGATCAAGGAGTCTTCTTTTTTGTTTTACAATTTTTTCCAAGAGGTAGCAAGTTTCCCAGAGTCTCCAACTGCCTGGTCCTGTCCTTTGTCTTCACTTTTTGTTATTTTGGGTGGCCTGGACATGTGGGCGGCGGCCATTTTGTTAAACCAGCCACTGTGCTTTTGCCATAAGCCTCCAAGCTTGCGGCCCAGTATGCCAGTAGGCCCAGAGGTAGTCACCATGGGTGCATAAAACTGTTTCTGTGTAGTCTGTGGAATTTTGGCATCATTTAGGCCATGGATGGCATTGAATAGATTCAATTGAATTGCGAAATGTGGCTTTTTTTGGAGGGTCTGACTATTTCACTTATTGGGTGTGGTAAATAAATGCCTTTTTTGCGTGTGTACTGTGTCATTATAATTGTGTTGTTGTAGTGGTTGTCTAACTTTCCAAAGTGTTTTTAGCCATGTGGATTTTAGTTTTTGCATTAAAGCTGTGTGTGTTTTATAAGGCATCCTTTGTCTGCCCATATATAGGCCTGCTTGAGTTCATTGTTTGCCGTGCCTTGTGCCTGTGAGTCACCATGTTTCTGGGGGCCATTTTGTTGTGGTAGTTATTAGTGTGCTGTTTTTGCAACATAGGCCTGCGTGTCTTTCCATTTTTCCTCTTGGTTTACTGCTTCCAAATCCATCCCCATTGCCAGCTGCAGCTCCCTGATGCTGCTATATAATACATCCCACGTGATGCACAAATTTAGGCCAAACATGCTCCAGTACATCTTAGTTTTTGTTCTTTAATATTCTTATTCTTCCAGAGTGTACAGTAGCCAGGAAAGCCCTGGCCTTGTTGTCAACGTCTCATAAATGGCTACACTGTGTGTTGTTGTTGGCAGAGTTTCTGAAATTTAATAATTGAGGCCACCACACACTAAGTTCTATATTCTATTTGTTTGATTTGTGCTATGTTTGACTGATGTTCTGGCTTTTTGCTTTTAGGTGCACAAAGACTGAGGAGGAGGTGTGTCTCTCATCATTGCCTGTTGCACTTCCAGACAGACATCCTGCTGCTGGACACACAACGTGACGTGTGACCTGACCAGACATCTCTGCAACTGAGTGCTGCTGACATCTGAAGAAGATGGGCCCAAAGAAAGCAGGTACCAGGTCCTCCAGTACCAAGAAAGTTGCTATTGAGAAGAAGAAGGAACAGAAGAAGCAAGTGACACTGAAGTCTGGTGTGCCAGCCAGTACCTTTTTGGGAAAAAAAAATTGCGCATGCAGCAGCGGTGTCCGGGGGGCAAGCTGGGGGCAGCACATCCGCATCAGTGGACCCAATCCACCAAGCCAGGGCCAAGCACATGAGTGGGGAAGAGGTAGCCAGCCTAATGGTGGAAAGCAGTGATGCTGAGCCGGAGATAAACTTATCGCTATCTCAAAGTAGTACCCAATCAACGCAGGAGGAAACACAGCAGATAAGTGGTCAACAACAACAGCCGCAACCACCGCCCGCAATAGTAGTTGTTGTTCCTCCTGAAGTAGGGGCAGTTCAGGAAATTGAGCCTCATGCAGAGGTAGAAGAAGAAGCCACTCATTCTGAAGATCCATTGTCTTCCAAATCCCCAGCAAGGAAAAGGAGGGGTAGTCCATCGAGTTCTTCGCCAAGCCCCCTTCTGATGATCTAGATGCCACTTGGAAGCCACAAACTGAGTCTGAGAGGGAGCCACGTTCCAAGACCAAGCTAGGGAAAAGGAAGGTTCCAGAAAGCCTTACACTTATGGAGGTCGATGTAGAACAGCAAGATGATGATGATGATGACGACGAGCCAGTCATCACGAACATCACTCCCGGCCCCGAGGAGATGGAGACCAACATTCTTACTCTATCCAAAATCGCTGCGAGGGATGTAGCACGCATACCTCCACAGGTAACACCAACACTACCTACAGCTTCCATATTTGCATTAGCAAAGGCCCGGCAGCGACCTACATCCAGCACAACCACCACCTCTGTAGGAGTAGGTAGTGGTACAGCAGCACAGAGTCAAATTCAACACACACCCTACAGATCATCCGGCATTGGAAGTGGCACCTCCAGCAGGAGGCCAAAGTTAAGCTCCCCAGTTTGGGACTTCTTTACGGTTAGCGAAAAGGAGGAGAACATTGCTATATGCTCCATTTGTAATACCTCTGTTAGTCGTGGTAAGCTTGGTACAAACTATGGTACCGGAGGCCAAATGACCCATCTGAAAAAACACCACTTGATCAGCTGGGAGGACCACCTTCGCGACAGAAAAAAACTGCAACCATTGGTGTTGGTGGGGATAAAGGAGTAGAAGAAGATCCGATCACGGTGGAAGAGGAAGGACAGGGAGACATTCTCTCTGGTAGTGGTACACAAGGTGTCCCTGACCCCAGCAGTGCAGTCTTAACGTTGCACACATCTTCAGCAACATCTCAGTGGCACAAGAGTAAGAGTCAGCCGGAGACACCAAGAAGTACCAGGTCCGCACTACCAAAAAGTGCGTTGAGCCTAAGAGAAAGGAAAACCATGCAGCCTACCATTATCAGCATGTTTGGGGGTGAGGGGCAGTACGAACGCAACCACCCAATAGCACGTTTGTACAATGCGAAGCTGGCTAAAATGTTAGCACTGGACCTTCTCCCTTTTTCTTTTGTTGAAGGGTTGGGTTTTGTGGAATTTGTGTCAACCATCTGCCCAAAATGGCATGTTCCCAGCCGCTACTATTTTGCCAGAGTTGCAGTTCCAGCACTACATCACGACGTGCTGGAATTGCTAGGAAAGGCCTTGAAGCAGAGTGCTGTTCACAGTATCCACCTGACTACAGACATGTGGACCAGTTGCCAAGCCACAGATTACATGTGCATCACTGCACACTGGATCAGTTTTGTGGGTGTTAGAGAACAGCTATCTGCTGGTGTTGATACTGCAGAGATTTTTCATGCCACTCGCAAACATGCAACTGTAGCCATGTTTGCCATGGAGAAATCTCATACTGCTGCAAACATTTTGGAAGAGTTTAACACCAAGGTCTTTGAGTGGCTGCGCCCAAGAGGGCTTACGATTGGTTTTGTTGCCACGGACAACGGCAGTAATGTAGTTTTGGCCATGCGCAATGGTGGCTATTTCAGGGTCCCGTGTTTGGCACACTGCATTAACATTGTTGTTCAAGACTTTTGAAAAATGAATCAAAAGTCAGCAACTTACTGGTCACCTGCAGAAGAATATGCACACATTTCAGCCATTCTTTTAAAGCCCGGAAGCAGCTGAGGGTCATTCAACGTGAGCATAAACTGCCAGTCAAAGCGCTCATCCAGGAGGTGCCAACACGTTGGAACTCAACTTATTACATGCTTGATCGTCTGTTTGAACTGTACATACCACTCAATGCTTATGTCATGCAAAGAATAGGGAACCTACTGTGAGAGGCATGACCGTTGAGATGGCTCAATGGGACCTCATTAAATGCCTGACTGAGATGCTACTTCCTTTTGAGATCTTCACACGTGAAGTCAGCAGGGAGGACTGTACTATGGGCCAAGCTATCCCATTGTTGCACATGCTAGAGCAACAGCTGAAGGATGTGTCTGAAACGTACGCAGGTGTGGATGACAAACAAGACGCATATCATTTGGCGGAGACCTTAGCCGCTCGCTTATCGGAAAATACAAGGATTAAAAATAAAATTTTGTCACAACCACATTACATTAGTGCCACAATTTTGGATCCACGGTACAAAGTATTTCTGAACAGCAAGGCAGTAATTCCTTTTCGGAAGTGGATGTTGCCAACTACAAAACTTTGATAGCTAAGGAAGCAACTATTTTCGAAAGCGAACGGCTGTTAATTACAGGCCCCCACCACAGGCCATAACCAGTACTACAGGGCATCCAGAGTCAAGTTATACTCGGAGCCTGAGGGCAGTGCATTTGCCTCCCAGCAGTCACCTACACCAACAATAACATCAAGAACAGGATCATCCACAGCACAATGTGCAACTGATTGGTTTCTACAGCAGGGGTATGGTAAGTCCAGTGCTGATGCAAAGGCAAACCGGCCGAGCACATCCGAGCACCCCTTAACATTGAGCGGATGGTCCAGGCCTATCTGGATGACCCAACAGAGGTCTTCATGGATGGAAACCCATTGGTGTATTGGTATGGGAAAAGAAGCCAATGGACAGTGCTCAGCAGGCTGGCGATAAAGTATCTCGCTTCCCCTGTCGCAAGTGTCTCTTCTGAACGTGTTTTCAGTGCTGCTGGTGCCATTGTAACTTCGAAAAGGACCAGTCTCTCGGCCCAAAGCGTGGAGAGGTTAACCATGATCAAAATGAATCAGCACTTTATACCACCGGATTACAAAATACGTGAATCACAGCAGGAAGAGCAGAGCGACTTGGATGACGTAAATAGTGCGTTACAGGACCTACTTCTGTCCGAACCAGCAGAGTTTGAGGACGAGCTCCTCTTCCCTGACAACTAGGCTTTCAAATTGTTGCTTTCTTCCTTCCTTTATGTGTCTGTGTATCTGTCTTTCTGGTTCAAATCAAATCACAACAAAACCATCACCACTGTCTTCTTTTTATTTCCCTATTGGAGTTGCACGTCTGTGCATTTAACTGTCCACTCTTCAGAGTCCTGCTTCATCTTCCTGTCTCGCACAAGTACATTTCCATCAAGCCAGACATTAGTACAAGAAATGTTGCCTTTACCAGTCCCGCCTCCATTAGAAGTGAAACGTGACTACTATAGCTATCCTCCGTTTTGTTTTCGAGCCGAAACTCATCAGTGTCCGAAGGCTACAGCCTCAGCAGGCATCCAAAGGTCCTCACTGTCAGGACAGAAGGTACTTGGCAGAGAAAGACAAGAGACTCTTTGAAGAAACTTGCTGACATTTGTGCAAACTCAAATGACCAGCAATGAGCACTACACAGGCCGCAGCCCATCATCACAGTGCTGACCATGGGAAGCAACTTAAACTGTGACAAAGAAGTGCCACAGATGAATAAGACGAAAACCGAAACAGCGCCTAACACTCAAAATGAATGTGGACTGGAGTAATGATGAGGCCACTGCCCCGCAAAAAAAAAAAAAAATGTCAGAACTAGGCATCTGATGATCTGACAGCCAAAGAGAAGAGCAAGACAGGTAATGATGGAATGCATTGGATGTTTGCAGACTCTGAGCGATTGCTGTTGTTTGTTGTTGATGTTGTGCATGAAGTCGAACTCTACTCTACTAGTTAATCTACAAAGTGACTCAAGTAAGTCAGTGACAGTCAATGTTTCCCTTCTTGTTGTTTAATAACCAAATTGTACTCCTACTACTGCAGGTGCAGGCCAATATCTGTTGCAATTTTTTAATATGGAATATGGACTTAATCGGAGTCAATACAGACTGAGTTGTAGTTGGACAACACGTACCACACCATGATGATGACTATACTATCTTTTCGCGCGCAGTCATTCAGTTGGATCGGAGATGATTCAAGGACTAACTGCATTTCATGAAGTGGCATAAGGTAAACATAAACACAACAATTCAACAAGAAAGTAGTAAATACAGCAGACCTACATGTCCATGTAGTGGTCTAGTCGAGTGTAGTGATGACTGACAGCGGCGCATTGATTTTGTCACTTAATTAGGAAAATGCTAAGTTGCTGTGTATGCCTTTTGTCTGGCTATGTCAAAAATTAAGGTAAATGGAGGTTGGGTCACGGGCTGGTGCTGTGGTGGGCCTGTTCTATCCTGTTGTTGTTGTAGCTTAATGCTGTAAACAGAATCTACACGATATATCCAAGCCGCCTCACTCTGAAAGTGTTCTCTTCTCTTCTTGGACTCCACCGTAAATGATGTTTTTTTATTCATTGATTTCTCAATACCCCTTTTGTTTTTCCATCTAGACGTTACAGGCCGGCCTTTACCCTGTGCTTGCTATACTGGGAGACACAACTCACATTTACCTTACCAATCGGCATCAGGAAGGCCACCAAGATTGATGTGCGGAGCGTCCATGGAAGATAGGACCAAGAGGAAGGACGAGATTCAACTCCACAATTTTAGCATGATAATACAGTAACTTTAGTATCATTCATCATTCATCTTTTAATTAATTTGAATCCTTTTTTCTCTGCAATCATTAGGACTGTGTGTTGTGTGTTTGTTTGCTAATTGATCCCTACAAATGTTTTTTAATTGTCTTTGCTATCTTTACAAGTAAGCCCAGTACAACATGGAATTTGGGTCTCTGAGGGCATATTACAGGCAAGGCAAATTGCATAGAATATACTGGTGCCCTGTACTGTCTAATTGTCTAGTAGGAGTTATTAAGTACTACTCATTAACCATCAAGTTATCTAATCTTCATCATCATTAACGCATGCATTTCCCTTTTCTCGCTTTATTGATTTTTTGGATAAGATCATGGTCGTCTGCCAAGATTGCGCTTTGCTTTTGTTGTCCATGCGTACTGTTTTTCATTTTCAAACCTTTCCCCAAACCCCCTTCCCATCCATTCATCAAACCCTAACCCTCTTCCCCCGGGCTGTGATTTATATTGAGGTGTGATGTGACTACATAAAATGTACACCAATTGATCACACGCTTGCTGGGGCAGATGTGGTGAAAGCAACACTAATTCAATTGCAAGGCAGGGCGAGGAGCTTCTTCTGCTTGGCCACCCATGCTCAGTCTATGTGCATTGTGCAAGCCGTCACCGGCTAATAGTAGTACATCATAATTAATTGCCGTCATTGATTGGATTAATCATCAAACTCCTACCACACAGCAGTAAAGGTTACGAATTACGATTGTGTTAAGTTAAGTGACTCACTCGACAGCACAACTGCAGTTTATAACTTCTTGTACTAGGCTGTCCCCGCCACCATTATGTTTAATTTGACTTTAGCAGTTGCAACTGCAATATTGTTTGTTTGGCAGTCGTCTTCTGTACTGTATTTCACTTCGTTCGACTACTCCTCCCACAGTTTTTCTCAGGCAAGTGACTGTCTCTTTTTTTATTTTTTAGCAAATGCTACTGCCAGTGTCTACTCTACTACTACCACCACAACCATGGCATCTTCTACATTCTCTATGGAAACCATGCAGCCATCGCTGTGCCGAACGTAGTCATCATCAATCACAGGTAAGATAAGTTTGGTGGGAGGTAGAATACTAGTAGGACAAATAACTCAGTGAGGGGTACCGCATCTATCTGTTTGTTATACATCATCGGCAGATTATTTAAATCAAACACTGGCTGCGGCCCTGCAGCAGCAAGGAAACCAATGTGACGTTAATTAGTAAAACAGTAACCCCCACAAAACATTAACATTGTATGTTTAAGTATTATAAATATAATTTATTACCCTAACAAAAATAAACTATCCCACACCTGACCCACCCTCTCCCTAACCCCAACCAATGTCCAAAACGAAAAAGTCCAAAGAATGTCCCGAAACCCCAACGCCCAATTCCCACCCACCAAAACAAGGAATAAAAAGGGGCAAAGCAACAGGGTCCTCGATGTTATAATCGGCGGGCTTTGAGGTGTTTGTCCACCAGGATTTTCACCCGCTCCTCCATTTGCTCCTCTTGCCGTGCCATCCGGAGGAGAATCTTCCTGCGGAATGCCCTGCAGTGGCATCCACAATGGGGGACAGCAGTGCTGGCTGCTAATGAATTGCGGCGGGTGGCTATCAGACCGCGGCGCCGTACCGCTGGAGTTGGGGCCTGGCTGGGGCCCGGGGCATCGGACGAGGCTGCAGCTGCTGCCGCCTCCTCCTCCTCCTCCGCCAGAGCCACCAGCCGCCGGTACTCCCGGCATATGGCCTCCAGTTTCCGGCGCCGGGCCCTGACTGCCAACTCCTTCCGCGATGGTTTGTCTTGGGAAAAGAAAGAAAAAAATATTGTTGTAACCAGTACTCTTACCTAAACAGTAACACAAAATTAATTCAACACATAATGGCATAGTAGCACTAGCAAGAAGCACAGTACATAACATTTGTGGTAATAATCTATCTATCCTCCCACTTCCTCGGCCTCTAACATTTGTGGGAGTTTCAGGCATTATACTAGCACTATGGACTCCAACCAGTACACAGTACACCAGTGTTCTTCTTATCTCTAGTTTAGGGAAATGACATAACCTGGTTGTAGCCGGCATTGCCAGCTCGGTCATCTATGCTTGAACCCAAGACAAACATACGAGTCATGACGCAGAGTCACATTAGTTTGATTTACTACTGTTTGCAGGTGGGGAAGCTCGTATTTTTCTATTACGGGTGGCACTGGCCATACTCTCTCTGTTACATGGAGGGCAATTGCTCAATTTCACAGTGCCTTGGCTACTACAAAAAGGCAGATTATATATCTGATCCAATGATCGTTGCTTTTATATGGGACAACAACATAAGGTCAGTAGCGGTCGTTGGTGGGACTCGGGGAGTTTGGCCGGGCGGTGACGTGGGTAGGGGCAGGATGGGGGTAGTAAACTATGGATTACGGCCAATTACAGGTAAGTAAACATATAAATAAATGAAACTAATTTTGTTGCGCACACTGCATCGCATTTGGCGGTGCAGTGCGCACAATGAAATTCACTTTATTTATTTGTATGTTACAGTAAAGTTACCTGTATTTGCCGCGTAATACATTGTTTACTACTACCCCCACCCTGCCCCTCCCCACATCGGCTTTGGTACGCTGGCGCGGTTTCTTTAACATTCCCTAAAACTGTGCATCCCGTGACAGTCTCCACCTATGCTGTCTATGATGAATACATACAGGCATCCATCCATTCTAAGTAAATGTCAATCATTCTTCTTAATCTCTCCACAAACGTTACTTTGTTTCACCAACAACAACGCATGCGTCCACTCACTCCGTTGCTTGCCTTGGCTTTGAGTTTCACCCAAACACCGCTGATGATTCTTGCTATCCACAGTATCCACCCATACTGTGTCTTCCACCCAGGCAGGCATCCATTCTTCTTTCACCTCCCACCCATCCTTCAACAACACATGCATCTGATTCCTATCAGCCACCTATCCATGCTTCCAACGTATCCTTCTCTGCTAGTCGTCATATTAAATCTCGCCCGCCCTTCCTCCTTCCACCCTTCTTTCCCTTTTTGTTCAACACATCCATCAAGGTCATCTGATCTGACTTTTAGTCTCCTCCATAAAACTTTCACAGCTGAGTTGGAGTCAGATATAAGAGGCCATTGGTTAATGAAGTCACGCTGGTAATGCTATTGCTACTGCATTGCTCATGCTAAGTAAAGGGTGTCTTCTTTATTAACCGTTGTATAATGTTCACTACAACTTCATACCTAATAAGTCTCAACAACAGTACAGTGAGTGAAGTCCACTCCACACACCCTTCCAGCTAGTGCAATGTCAATAAGTCATGAATATAACTTACCACCGCCCGCCACTGCTGCTGGCTCACCCCCTGTATCTCCTGCCCCCTCCGGAATGGCCGCAACGCCATCGCCGCTGGCCCCACCGGCACTGGTGGTCGGTAGTACGCCTAGAAAAAACATGACACATTTTTAGATGCCTGTACACCTCCCCTATTTATTCTTTTTCACTAGCAAGATTGAAAAAAGTTAATACATATTATTATTATAAATCACATTCAATAGTCCAAATCAGGTACTAGAGTACAGTCAGTAGACAGACACTAGTAGTGTTATTATGGTCCCTAGGGTCATTATTATACTATACTCTACTCTTTGCAAAGTTAGCCTGAGCCATGCAACCATTTTTCGCTTCATGTCTTTTGCGCATGTTACCTCGCAGCTTGTTGTGCAGTAACAGTAAGACGCCTTTTGAGCCCACATGAGCACATACAGCTACTGTCTGAGCGTTGCGTACAAGAGGTCGGAAAACAAGCCACTTTGTTATGGAGTTCCGTTAGTCCGTATTACTTAGCCATAGGTAACATGTTACAGTTTTTGGCAGGACTGACAAATGCTTGCATTAACACGCACCATTTTTCTCAGGCAGAGGATTCCCTTCTACGAACCAGAGATTTGCAGAGCTTATGAATGATGCATGTAACCAGTAATTCTACGTTCTACGGTGAGGAGTCGCCCAGAATTCACACAGATCTTTTGTCTTATATCATCATGCACTTGTTGCAACAATTTTTATTGTTTTAATCTTATGCATTTTGCTGTTGGAGCTGGCTGGAGTACACTGAATTTTATAGAACAACAACATACAGAGGTTGTCATTTGAAAATAAACCTTTTGAACTTACACATAGACTCTGTGGTATTTGGTGTGGTGGTGGTGGTGGACTTACACGAGTGAGTGACCGAAAGTGTGTTATGTTCTGGGTTGTGGAATCATAATCATTGGGTATCTTCGGGTGGGGGTTCGGGGACCTAATGAGACACTAGCTAGTCGGGATTGTGGGTTCACTTCTGACTGAGGTGTGAGGAACGTCCAAGTTCCAAACTCTCATCACCAACATCCTCTTTCATTGTGCATAGTTCTGCATGGGGCTGTGCAGAATCCAAGTAGTATGTACTATATCCTATCAAAAATAGTCAAATATCTGGTTGTGCATTTTGTTTGTGGTAATTGTCAAAGCCTCAAGATTAAGAAGCCTAGAAGAGGACAACCGAAAGGACTGGACTCAGTGGCTAGAGCTATTAGTATTGGTCAATCTGAGTTTTATTCAAAACCGTACAATAAAGAGTGGCAATGCAAACTGGGCAAGCTTAGCGACAGACTAATAGTAGTAGTACCGAGTACAGACATTCATAGCAGAGGCAGTTACAACTTAGAGGCAGGGATAACCAGAATTTAGAAACAGATAGTCAAGTCAAGATCAAAGAATCTTTGTAAAAAATATAATTAGGGAGTGGAGCCAGAATTAATAGTTCTGGAAAAATAAGGTCCAGTAAAAGTTAGGGCAATATAATTGTTAATATAACCACTGGAGGACTTACTGGGACCAGCAGCAGGGCCCTCGGTAGAGGAGCGGTCCTCTGGTGGTTGTCCCGCCGACTCGGACCCCGTCTTTCTTGCCCCTGGGTGCTGCAGATCAGTGATCATGTAAGATATAATAAAGAAAAAGAAAGACACAAACATTAATAATTGCTGTGAAACAAATAAATTAACTAAAAAAAAACGCTCAAAAAACGTTTTAGGAAACAAAAATTGCAATAAAATTGACCTATCTAATCAGAGCACCGGCTCTGGGAGATAGGTGTCAGAGGCACGGCCCTCGAGTGGTTTAAGAGCTACCTTGCCGACCGCGTGACAATAGTACAGATTGGAAACAACCTCTCATGTGAGAGACCAGTCAAGATGGGAGTACCACAGGGCTCTATTCTGAGCCCGACCCTTTTCAATCTGTACATGACCCCACTGGCCAAGGTGATCAGATCCTATGGATTTGATGTCATATCTTACGCAGATGACACTCAAATTCTGGTCACTATTGGCCCAGATCCTACTGAAACACAGCTACGCTTTAATAAATGCCTATCCCACATCGACAGGTGGATGAGCTCCAATCACCTACAATTAAATGGAGCCAAGTCTGAGGTCATGCTCTTTGGCAATGCAAAGGAGCATTGGTCCGCCGACTGGTGGCCATCCCATCTTGGCCTCTGTCCCACCCCCACATCGACGGTGCGGAGCCTAGGTTTCCACATGGACAACCAACTGTCCATGAAGAACCCGTCAACCATATCATTGGCACGTGTTTTGGAGTAATGCGTAGCCTTCGGAAGGTTTTTAAGTGGCTACCAGTGGAGGTCAGGAAACCATTAGTTCAAGGGCTGATAATAAACAGAATGGACTATGGAAATTCCCTACTGTTTTCAATTAACAATAACCTTCTGGACAGACTACAGATCTTGCAGAATGCTGCGGCTAGGCTGGTCTTGGATCTTCCGCCCAGATCGCCCTCCGCACCCTGCCTAAGATCCCTTCACTGGCTACCGGTCAGGAAACGAATTCTTTTTAAAGTTCTCTGTCTAGTTCACAAACAGTTGTACGGAAAAGGTCCGAGATACTGGACCAGGAAATTATGCTGGTACCAACCTCGCAGGGTGCTTAGGTCTAGCAATCAGTTTTTGCTTACTCCTCTTAAGATACATACTGCTAGAAAGGGAGGACGATCTTTCTCCTTTCTTGCCCCATCATCCTGGAATAAAATTCCCATCCATCTGCGAAATGTCCCTGACCATAACTCTTTTCGCAAGAGGCTGAAGACATGGCTTTTTGACATCTAAGCCACTTCACTTCCTTTCGGAGCTGTTTGCGAGCGCCATGAGACTTTCGGGTGATGTGTGCGCTGTATAAATGCCCCTGATTTGATTTGATTTGATTACTGGCTTGCGGGATTCACGGACAGTCTACTTATTTGGGAACACTAATTCAGTGTTCCATTCTGATTGATTCAAATAAAATCCAGAACACTAACTAAGCCTAAGTACCACCTGACCTAGCCCACCTATTCCAGGCGGGCCAATTGTTCATTAAGCCTGCATTTCCATTTTTTTTTTCCATCAAAAATGCATAGATGAGAAGGAGGACACATGCATAAAGTCAGTGCATAATGCATACACCAAATTGTTGGTTGGTTGCGTCTGATGTTCTGCAGCTGACTGACACTGCTAAGCTAAGCTTACCAGTACCACTCACTAAACAAACTACAAAAGGTTCTACTAAGGACTGGGGTAAGCAGCACTCAGTGACAGAGGATGCGTCACGCACACCGCTCAAAAATTATCAACTAATAGTAACTAAACCTAGTATCAAATCCATCCACCACTATTTGACAGGAGGACAAAGGAAGGACTACAGTCTCTCTAGCAATAGCATTACCTAACTGAAGTTCTCTAAAGTAAACTCTTACATAATAATGACAAGCGAGCGCAAAGTTGCAAAAAGTAAGAGTACCGCCCAGCACCTGTGTCCTACAATCACAGAAGATTTTGAAACGTAATTTACCTGCAATGTAAGCAGCATTATTCTTGTTATTTGTAAAAAATGTATACACAAATCACAATACTTATACTACTATATATATTGGCTACTCACCAAGCCCCACGACCTCGACACCTAGCAGGTCCAACAGGTCCTGCTCCCGGTCAAGAATGTCTGACCACCGGTGGGCCAGCTGGTTATGGGTGCGCCGGACCGCGGAGCAGCGAAACACTGCCCGACGCACCTTCGCCCACCGGCGGTGACGCTCCTGGGTCGGGTAACCGGAGCCTGGCCTGCCGCCTGCTGCCAAGGTCAAGGGGAGGTGGCGCTGAATAAAAAAACAAGGGCGGCCACCTCCTCCTCCGTAAACAGCTGGCGGGCTTGCACGCCTGCGGGGCGCAGTCTGCCGCAAGGCAGGCGGCGATTGGGCGCACGCGCCTTGCCCTTTGACCCGCTGCTGCTACCCTTCGCCATGGTTCTGGGGTGGGAGGAGGTGAAAAAGAAAAGTTAGAAGGGAAAAATAAAGTTAGGGGAAGAAGTAGGAGCTTAAAGAAGAAAGTTATATAAAACAGTTGAAAAGTAAAAAACACAGTAAAAAGTAGAAAAAAATGCAAAATATAGACTTAGGCAGAGAGAGAGATAGGTAAGAAATAAAGAAAAATTGAAAAACAGTGTAAAAAACTAAGGATTGCAAAGATTGAGGGAGGATAGAAAAGCAGGCCCAGAACCATAGCATAGAGTGGTAAAACAAGATGGCCGCGCCCATCGCGACCGCATGGGTAAGTTCGCGCGATATTTCTCCCCGAGCACGCCAAAAACGTCGCGAACACGTACAACGCATTCCCGAACATGGAATGCGCATCGCGAGCATGCTATACGCGTCCCGGAACAGGAAATAAGGGATCGCGAACGGGCGGGACAAGTGAAAACCAAAATGGCCGCGCCCATAGGCGACCGCATGGGTAAGTTCGCGCCCCGAGCACGCAAACAGCGTCCCGAACACGAACAACGCGTTCCCGAGCAAGAAAAACGCATCGCGAACGGGCACGCCAAGCAGCTACGCACGCTCGCGAAGCTACGCGAAGCTCGCGTAGCGCTTCGACGTCTTCGCGTAGCTTCGCGTAGCGCGACTACGCGAACTACGCCCAGGGTTAATGCTAATACGATCCAAAGGGTTTAAGGTAAAAACCACACATTAATCAATGATGCTTAGGCTATGTGAAACCCTGCACCCCGAATCAGAACCATCCTTAACAAGCATTGTAAATGCAATTGGTCTCGCATTTGTTTGAGTTGGAGCTATTGGCATTGTAAATGGCAATGTATTTTACTTATGTATTATGGAGTGTATATATGGTGTGTGTAGTGGAACTATGTTGGTTGGAATGGATTAGTTAGCTGTCTAATTGTGTGGCGTGTAATTGTGTGGCGTGGAGTGGATTTGTGCAGTGGAATTATGTGGCATGGTGTGCTGTGGAAATATATGGTTAGCAATTATGTGGCATTCAGTGTAGTGGCATTCTGTGGGGTGGGATTGTATGTTGTGGAGTGGTAAGTAGTACAGTTATGTGTTGTGCTGTTGAATTTTGCGGCACGATGTGGAATTGTGTGGTGTGTATTGGATGTATGTGGTGTGTTGTGTATTTGTGTTGTTGAGTTGTATAATGTGGTTTGGCGTTATATTATGTGGTATGGATTGGAAATGTGTGGAGCTGAATTGTGTGGCATGGAACTGTGTGTATAGCTTTGTGTTTTTGGTGACGGAAAAGAACAAATAGGTAGGAGCTAAGCATTAGATCTGTGTGTTTAAAAAAAGGGAACAGTTGGATCTATTGACGTAAATGTAAATGTCTCTTACCTATGTGTTATGGATTGGAGTGGATGTATGTGGTGTGTACCAATTATGTGGGTTGGATTGGACTTGTTAGTTGTGGTATTGTGTGGTGTGAAACTGTGTGGTGTGGATTTGTGTAGTGGAATTATGTGGTAGGGTGTGCAGTTGTATTATGTGGATAGTAATTATGTGTTTTTGAGTGTATTGGAATTATGTGGAGTGGGACTGTTTGTAATTTAGTGTAAGTATGTGGAATTGTATTTTGTGTTATGGAGTGTTATGTAGTGGAGTTTAAAGAAGACATGTACAATTGAATGACTAAAAAAAAGAATTAACAAAAAAAGTCTTCTAGTTTTTTTGTCCTTGCAATGCTGGCAACCTCTTCCTATCTGTTGTAATGATTGTTTGTTATAGCTTTTTTTTTGTTATGAATGGAGGGACATAAACAATAGGAAGGTGGAGATTGAGAAATAGTACCTGAATTACAACACAAGCAGCGGACAGACACTAGGAGAGAATCAACAGATGCCATATTCCGAGGGCACACTGAGGTGGTGCTAAGTAATGCTGAAGCGGTGCTGAGGTGGTGGTGTGCTGGTGCAGATGTGATGCTCAGGTGGTGCTGAATGATACTCAGGTGGTGCTGAGTGATGCTGAGGCAGTGGTGTGCTGGTGTGGAGGTGATACGGAGTGTTACTGAGGTGGTGCTGAGTGATGCTGACTTGGTGATGATTGATGCTGAGGTGGTGGTGCTGCACTGGTTCTGAGGTGGTGCTGGGCTGGTGCTGAGTGATGTTGAGTTGGTGCTGTGCTGAGGGGGTGGTGTGCTGAAGCTGAAGTGGTGCTGCGTTGGTGCTGAGTTGCTGTTGAAGTGGGGCTGCGTTGGGGGTGGTGCACTGATGCTGAGATAGTGCTGTGCAGTGCTGATGTTAATGTTAATGTGGTGCTGCGCTGGTGCTGATGTGGTGCTGCACGGATGCTGAGTTGGTGCTGCACTGGTGGTGGTGCACTGATGAGGAGGTTGTGGTGTGCTGATGTTGAGGTGGTGCTGAGGTGATGTTGAGGTAAGGCTGAGTGATGCGGATTCCCTCACCACCACCACCCTTTAACATTGTCCCTTTAAGGCTCCATATCAACTACCATTCAGATGCATTTAATTAGTTACAAAGCGCCACTCACACCAGTGTAGGGTGTCAGAGCACTTTGCATCTTTCACAAATTACACAGAGGCAATTAATCATATGTGTATAAATTTACATAAAGGAAATGTTACATAAGACAGAGGACTACAGGGTGTAGGAGTCTTACGTCATGCATGTTGGTAGGCAGCATAGCTAAAGAGTGCTTGGGCCCCAGAAGCACAAACTCGGAATTGAAAACCGAACACCATAGTTGGGGGTTCTCTTAAATAATAAGAATCGATTTCTATCCAGATGAACCCTTTTTGCAACATTAATATGTGCTCTAATCTATACTTTGGAGTGCATGCAGTTCTTTGATGACAGTTATAAATTCACTGTTCTGTTAGGATTTTAACTTATAAGCTGCAAGTAACAGAAAAGCAGTAACCCACTGACCTATTTACATTTTATGAACTTTGTGATTTGCAGGGTACACTTTCTTTGCAGCCGGCATATTAACCCTCTGTGCTACCTTGTGATGAGTTAAAACTTCTTCCACTAGACAACTCCGAACTCTCCAGCAAGAACATTAATCACCAGAGTTATCTTGACAGTCAGCCAGTGCTTTTAAGAGCAAAATAAACTCGGAAACATTGCCCTTCTGAAGTAAGTATCCAGTGAGATCGCACTGCCCTTGTACTGGCCCTGCGTTCTTGTTCTGCATTTATTTAATGTAGTACATTCAAATGCAAATTTTATAGGGGACATTTTTCCAGAAGGAAACCTTTTGGCCTCAGCGCTAAACCGACCACGAGAGACTTCAGACTCCTCAGCCAGCAGCCAAGCACAGGTCCTGGAGGGGAGGAAATAACACAAGCAGCATGCATATTGAAGTATCATTTGAATCGTTCATTAAATGGAACTGAAACAAAGCGTTGTGTTTAAGTAGTGGTTTAACTTTTTACATAATTTAGAGCTGCAGTAGCTAGAAGACATGGCTGGCGGCTGCTGCTGGCTTCGGATAGGAAGGACAAGACAAGAGAGCCACGGTGGTTTCAAGGGACCAGTTAAAGAAGGAATGAATGCACGTTATAGCCCAGTGGGGCCGAGAGATGCTGTCACAGTGTTTTTATGCCTGTTTCTGGAGGAAATTAAAGGAGGCAAACTTAAAACCACAATAAATAATTGCTTGCATTCCAAGCCAGCCTGGGAGAATGCTAGCCACATGGAAGGAACTGGGAGGGTGAATGCTGCAATAAAATGTAAGCAGCTACGTCTGAGCACCCCCTTCACTGCAATTAGTAAGTGCTGGGTGGGCTTAGATATAAACAGAGATACTCACCTTGGGTGGTTCCTTGGGTCTCCGGCTCTTCTACGTCTTCTGGGTCCATTCTCGACTTAGGTCGTGGTTCGCATTCCACTATTTTAGTATATGGTTTGTTCTCCCTCGGGGACCACTGTGTATTTTGTGCTATTTACCAATTCTATTGATACAAAATTCTATTGTGTAGGAAAGTAGGATCTGTTTTTATGGTTACCCCCACTTTTTTTGCCTGGTGTTATGCTGTTTCTGACTAGTCTGACTGGGATCGTGCTAAACAGGACTACAGTCTCTGTGCTTTCTCCCCTAAATTGGTTATGGTGAGTACTTAGGTACATCCCAGATTGGCTACTGGTTGACCCTTATAAGTCCCTAGTATATGGTACTGAAGTACCCAGGACATAGATACACCAGGGGTCGCCCATGGGCTGAAGCATGACCGAGTCTGAGACCAATATCTCTCGTTGGCACCACTGGAACTGAGCCCCTGTGCACTGTGTCGACTGGCCGTTGCTCAGGCTGGGCGACTCTTGCCTCCAGAGATCTTCTGGTCCTTTCAAGGGACTTCTTTGATTCCAGTGGGCTCCCCTGTGTGCCCAGGGCCTGCTCCGACTCACCTGCACTTGGTGAGCCCCTTGGACCTTGCTGGTCTTAATTCTGCACCTTTTTCACTCGCCACGTTGTTTGCAGTTGCCAAGGCTTGTTGGTGCTCCTGACGGACACCGACCACTCAACTCTCGACATCCGACGTTGTTGCAGGGATTCTGCACATACACAGAACTATGCGCAGGAAAACAGGACCTCAGTGTATAGGGGTGTACCAACCTACCACATTAGTGCCCAATATCCCATTACCGACTAGCTATAGTGTCTCATTCGTTCTCCTCCACATATCACAAAGCTACAAATGATTAGACAACCCAGAACACAACACTCCCGACTTTCTCAGGAATTGTGGGAGCAAGACATACTCTTTCGCTCACTCACTCGTACTTGTCCACAATAAGAATAGGCAGAGTCACTGAAATAGTTCAAAATGTTTATTTTAACTATCGTGCTCTACAATACAGTATACGTGCTACTACAAGCAGCAAAATGCATCAACTCAGCACAGTTAGCATTGTTACAATGCCATAGAATACAAAGGGAGAAGTCATTATAAAGAGACTGTGGAAAAAGAGCTGTCTGGCCTGACCACCCTCCCCTTGGCTAGAAGAAGTTTATTATATATAAAGGAAGATCTCTGGGCTTTGACAGCAGACCCCATACCTTAAAGCCTGGATGTAAGGTTTACATCATAGGAACAGCGGAGCTCTTCTCCATGAAACGGCTTTCTCCAAGTGTGTTAAAACAACATGCAACAACGTAATATCAAAGCACGAGTCTTCAGTACTGCAGCTGTGTGTAGCATGTTATGTCTAGGTGCTAGGGACTGACCAGAACAGAATAACAAGGGGCATTGTTTATCGACCTTGCACATCGTGTTCAGACTAAACTCCAGGAAAGGCAGAGAACGCGAAAAGCAACCTGTTCTCATGTGAAAGGCACAAACTAAGTCTTGCAAAAACAAAGTCATGTAGTAGCGTGCACAAAAGCAGCATCATGGCAGCGAAGCTCATGCTAACTTAGCAATGTCGATAATGTGCCTTAGAACCATATAACACCCTCCCCTTGGTAAGGTCATAGGACATAGACAAAGGACCAAAACAGAGTTCATCAGTCAAGCAGAGTTCAAATCGTTTGACAAAAACCAAAATTGGAAAAAAAATTGAAATTTAAAAAAAAAGATTTTTTTCAATATTGTCAATGTGGCGTATTGAATGAGAGCTGCTATCGGGATAACAAGGTTATTTTGAAGACGTTCTAATAACGGAGGTGTTCAATCCATCAAGGTGTATGAACCGAGGAATGCCATTCCCTCCAAAAGATCATCCCTATCGTTAGTAAAAAAGAGGGATGCCATCCAATTAAGTAAGTCGAAGGAACAAACGTGCTCCTTGTAATCAGACGCCTCTAAAAGCAGAAGTGGGCAACTTGCGTGATATTCGATGAAACTCCGATGCAGGACATTCTGCGCAGCCACACAGACATCCCATTCAGCCAATACTCCAAGTGCTGCTGCACGCGCCATACGGCCATCCCCAGAACAAGCCTGGTCATGAGCCTCTAAGAGACCTATCAACTGGTTAAAATCCGGGACTGGACGGAATGTATTGGAGAGGCAGACATCCATTGCCCAATAGAAGGGGCATCGCCGACAGTAAAGCACTGGTTGTACGCAAGTAAAATAGGCAAAGCGAAAAGTCAACCCATAACTGACGCCAAGTGTGGCTAATGGCAAGCATCCAAAAACCTGTTTCATGCGATCACGGTTCAGCTGCAACTGGCCTGGTCTGTGCATTACCAAAAGATGAGCAGCCATTGCGCAGCAGTAACAGGAGAAGCAGGATTCCAGCGCCTAATGCCAAAATTAAGGGGAACCCTCCGAAGACGCTAGAAAAAAATAGAATGAATAAAACCCGGTATTACTCCAAATACAGTCTGAAAAGAAGTCACAAGGCCAGATCCCACACATTTAAAAAATGTGCAAGGCCTGTGGTGTCAGACGCATTAAATATTTGGTGTATAAGCTCCCCAAAATGCTGTGGGAGGTTGGTGTTCAGAAGGGACTGTATCTCACCAGAAGTGCTAGCCACCTGTAACTCGAAGGTCTCGCGGGCTGAAGTAAGAGCCACCTCTTGTTAGAATAGTAGCGCTTTGAGCCTGCTCAATTTGTTGAAATCTGTTTTCAAATTTGGAATGGAAGGCCAAATTGAACTATCTAGACTCCTATGCGGGGACGGAAAAAGCACATTGCTACAACAAGTTACACGCTGGGAAACCGTTACTAAATACGGGATTACTGCCCGTAAACCACAGCAGTCTTGGTTATTCAAAATAAGATAACTGCCATTTGTAAGCAAGGTAAAAGCGGGAATTATTGACCGTACAAGCCAGATTGGGCGCCGACACATTACAAGCGCTGTGCAATTTAACATATTTGCAAACAAGGGAATGTCCTACTGTGGAATCGCAGTCCTCCCCTGTAAGGAAAACTTCCTTACCCTCCCTCGTGAAAGGCAGGGACCAAAATTCATGTAGAAATGCACTACCCAGTGGTTCAAAACGGCCAATCGGAAAATGTTGCATGCATGATTTAAATTGAAATAGGGAAAAAGTTAGAGAGATAACCCCATGAATTAACCAAACAGCAGAGTCCATTTCCGCTACTGAGAACGGCAGGGGCTCCAATTTTTCAATATGTAAAAGTGTATATGTAGCATCTTTCATGGACATAAATCTCTGTTTATCAGTAAGATTAAATGGCAAAAACAAAGCAGTGGCATTTAAATAATCCCAGGTCACTTTACCCATTTTAAGAGTCTGCAATGTCCAAGCAAACTGCATAACAGATCTTAACTGATTTTGACCATGATATAACACAGATAAATCACTTTGAACAATATCAATAACAGATGAAACAATATTATCCAACGTATAAATGCGTGAGGAAAGTGTGTTTATGCTATTGTCTACTACGGCAAGGACTTTTTCTAAATAGGCCTGATCAATTTGGCGCAGACGAAATGCTGCTTCCATCTGTGAAAGTTTCCAAAGTTCATTGTATGCTTCATAGATAAATCTCTTAGACCTAGGATTCCTAGGGCCTAAGATGAAATCAGCCAAATTGATGTAATCCGACAATAGTGTAAGGTGTTGTTTCACAGATGCCAAGGTGGAATGTTCTAACCATTGTTGGCATAATTTACCCACCGAGTATGTGGTGACCGAATGTGTTAAGTGGTAACGGGGATCAGGTCTAGACTGAATGAAACCAGGTTTAACATTATAAAAATGCAATTGGCATGCATTTGTATTTGTTTGCCACCCCAGCCACCCGGAAGAATCAATTTCAGAGACATTGAAAGTCTTATTTAGAAGCAAAGCTTGTAGTGTCGAAATGGTAAAATTTGTGTGCGTGCACCAATCGTCATATTCCGCTAAGGACGGAATGGATGGAGTATTTAAATTTTTCACAGTTGCCAGGCCAAAACAAGTGGTCTGTTACACTGTATCATTCAAAAATAAAATTTGAGCTGGGATCAGGCAGGCGCGATGCAAAGCTTCAGTTCCCTGAACCTGCCAAGGCTTCGTGCTCCAGATTGATTTTAAATCAACAGACTCTTTCCAGTGATCATAACCCTCTGTAGCCAATTTAGTTCTAAACGAGTTGGCGTAAATCTATTTAGTATGGGTTAAGATAAATTTGGATTGCGAAGATGATTGAAGTTTAAAAAATTAGGATTCCGGATTAGATATGACATAATCTGTAAAATATGTGAATTTCTCTCTAAGAGTTTTCGAACTCCCTTTTACAGGAGTAGAACAATGTTCCCATTGAGAGTAATTAAGAATGGGACGTGGGGTGCAAAAAATGATGCCCATAATGTTTATAGCAAAACAGATCCCCAGAATGGCAGAATTTAAATACAAATCTTCAGCATCAAAAGCAACATAATATTTTAAATCCGAAAACAATGCATGCACTGCTTGTACATCCCAATCGTCAGAATGTATGTCCCGTGTAACCACATTTCCTAATGAGACATGAAACACGTAAAGTACCCTGAGAGCCTCAGTCGGACCATGAATTTCGAATGCTACTTTGTCCCAAATGATGCCATCTGGAACTGGGAAGGCTGAAATGTTCACTAGTGTCTGATCACGTTTCATGATATGGGACGAAGTGTGTGGGGCCAGAATTCCATCGACCAAATTCACAGCAGAGCGTTCTGGCAAGTAATGACCATTGATGAGCAAAAAGAACCCTGTCACAAATCCAATTGACATGAAGAGGAAAATTAGTATAAGTACCAACCAAATGTAGGTCCATGGAGGGACCAGGTAAGTTTTTTGATCCAAGAGAGGAAAATACTTAATTTAGTCGGTGGTTCTGGCAAGCTGGATGTCGAAGCGGACGAGCCGTTAGAGTGGCTCGCATGATCCCCATTGTAGCCATTCGTAGGTCTATTAATCAGAGGTGGAAGTGCTGAGTCCGCTTGATGGTCCTGAGGACTGTTCGGCACTTCACCTACGGACTCATCAGGATGATAGATATATTCGACATCCATAGTGGAAGAGAGAGGTCGGACAGGTGAAATATCAATGACAGTGTCCATTACTTTCCTAGCCACACGCGGACCAATAGAAGATGATGAAGTCAGTGGATCCAATGTAATTGCGGTGCACGAAACTGCAGGTGTGACGCTATTCAGAATCGACCACATGGTGTAACTTGACATTGTCCACTGAAATGTATCTGTTGTCTTTGCGACCAGGTAAAGGTGGTAAAATGACTGTACGAGTACGCTTCAGTCCAAGCACCGAAACCGGTGCACGATAAGAGGGACCAAATTCTTTTTTGTTCTCCAGCTTTTCTCGTACCAGATCTCCTATTTTTGGAAGCCAACCGGCAACTGGAATCAGCAGTGCTGCATCAGTGGAAGAGGGTAAATGTTCAGTTGCATAGCTGTCACGTGTCTTTTGTAGATCCTGTAACACAGTAGAATGATTATCTACGTCAAACGTTGCGGGAGCCACAACAGCTAGACCATCAAGGTCTGGCACAAACATTTTAATGCCAAAGAGCATTTCGTATGGGGTCCGCCCACCCAGAGATCTTCTAGGGAGATTATTAAGTACACGTTGAACCCCATACAAGTGGGCAAGCCAGTTCCTGCCAGTACCTAAGACTCTAGCTGTCAAGGATTGCTTTAAGTCACGGTTCATTCGCTCCACAATTGAATTGCCCTCAGGCCTGTATGGAGACGAAACTGAACCAGCACCCCCATTGACTTCATCACATCCTTGTACGCCTTAGAGGCGAACGCTGGACCTTGGTCAGAATGGAAGGTGCCACAGGCAAACATCCCGACAAAGACACGCAAATCCCTGATGACATTTCGAGCGTCAGCACTGCGTTGTGGCCAAACCAAAAGGAATCTAGTGCACGAATCAACTGCAACAAATATGTATTTATACGCAGTATCAGAAGATAGAGGACCGCAGTGATCAAGATAAATACAGCCAAAAGGTTGATTAGAAATGCACAGCTGTGTTTGCGGTGGACGCGTGACCGTAGACAGCTTGATTTGCTGACAAATGTCACAAGAAAGTTCATAATTACGGGTCTGTTTATATAAATCACGCCACCAGTAACGTTGCTGTAAAATAGAGACTGTCGCTGATACACCGGCATGAGCAGACGCCATGCCTTCATGTGCGGCTTTGATCAAAGCAGGTCTGCGGTCCAAGTTGGGAATCATCCGCTCCCCAACTGAAGGAATCAAAGCATAAGGAAACTGTTCGGGAGTTATATGATAAGAATATTTTGAAGGGAAACCCTGAGGATAAACAGTTCCCTCCCTCGTTGCAGCTACAGCTGCCAAAATATCATTATCTATTTTAGTCATGGACCTTGTAACTGCTGCTACGGAACATGTGGCTACTGCAGATTTGACCGCTTCATCAGCCAAAGAATTACCAAGAGCATGTGCTCCCACACGCTGATGGCCAAGAGTATGTATAACGTGTGAGGGGCAGACATTGTTTAAGATCTGCCACTCGAACCCAAAGCATTTTATGCTTGATTGCGCTGCCTTTAGAATCTCAATAGTCATTCCAAGACCAAAAGAATAAGTTGTCATTAAAAGACTGGACACAGTAATAGGAATTGCACACAATAAGAGTATTCACATTTGGATCAGCAAACTCTAGAGTAAGAACAAGAGCACGCAGCTCCGTCAATTGTGCCGTACAGTCTCCAAGTGCCTGAGTGTGCACAATGGAAGACTTAAACGCTCCATTCACTATTGAGCCGGCAACAATTGCGCAAGCTGCCGAATAAGCGTGTTGAGAACCAATGGCCGGTTGAGCCGAGCCATCGGTATAGATGATACATTTGTATTCATCCAAAGGAAGCAAGGACAGGGGAGGAGGATGAACATGTTCATACTGTAAGAACTCCTGTGGCTGAAGAGAAGGATCAAAGATAAACGTGACATCATCTGATGTCAACGATGCAGCCCATTGTATCCAATGTGGATGTAAAGCCTTAGAGTTTGGTACACTTGCCTTAGTCACGGCTTCCAAAGCAGGAAGTGGCGTGACCATAAGAATGCTTTTGCCCTGCACCAGAGAGCGTTCCTTCAGGATCGCCATCTGTGCTGCCGTCAAGATCTTTTCAGATCTTTTCAATATTAGAAAATCGCATTTCAGCCGACGTGTATAAATGTGATTTGTAAGCAATAGGTACTGTGTCACCCTCATTGAACGTTAAATATGTGAAACCCCAGGCACGATACGTATCATCAGGTTTGTGGTGTTGTCACACGTCAACAAGAAGTTAGTTGCAAGCAAGTCAGATTGCAAAGAATGTAGGATAGAGGTATGTTCCGGTAGCCAGCTGGCAGAAGAAAACACTGGTTGTATCAACGCATAAAGCGGTTTGATACGCTAGGCATAATCGGGAATGTATGTCCTCCCGAAGTTCAAAAAACCCAGCAAGGATTGAAGTTTCTTCAGTGTATTAGGAGGTTGCAAATGTGCACATTTCTCTAGGAAATGGGGAGCAAGCCCCGTTCCCTCATTATTGAGCTCATAGCCCAAAAAGAGCACCGCCAAATGGGCGATATGTGACTTCGCAAAATTAAATTTGTATCCATAGTCGGCAAAGGACAAAATAATATTGTCGACTCGGACTAGATGTGGCATAAGTTCATCGTCTGTCAGATAAATGTCATCGACGTACGAGAACGCATCTGGGTCTATGTTGTGCAACAATGACACGACACGTGCCGCAAATGCCCCGGGGCTATTTTTATTCCCCGTAGGCAAACGCGTACATTTTTTCTGATTTCCGACGGCGGTGAATGCTGTCAAGTCACGACTCTCAGGTGTGAGATTATGACTGTAGAAACCTTTGGAAATATCCAGGATAGCTTTGTATTTTTTACGAACAAGACTGTTCACCAGCGCTGAGCTGTGAGTGTTTTGCACTGCAAATGTGCGACAATGACTATTCAAATTTCGGTAATCTAATACAATCCGATATGAACCATCAGGCTTTGATACCATAAAGAGAGTAATTATTCATTGGTGATATACATGGTTCAATCACACCCTGATACTCTAACTGAGTTAGAATGTCACAAACGTGAGCCTTCGCTTCACGTCTGATTGGATATTGCGGTTGTGGCTGTGGCATAGAACGTAAGGGTATTTCATGAGCCGGTGAATCAACATCCCAACCCACCTGATTACGATACAATGCCGGGGCAAGGGCCGCTGCCCACCCTGCAGCGAAAGTCTGGGCATGCTCTTCAGGGACGTAACGTGAAAAACTCGGAGGTATCACGTCTTCCCCCCTAGGAGCTGCCAACACAAAGGGTGGAGGCCAATCTGCCTCCGCTAACAGAATGTCATACGAGGAGGTTAAATTCTCCCAGAACACCGCTTTGATCGGACGTGGTATATCACCTTCAATTTGAAAAATAACATCATAAAGTCTATCCGGGGGGGCCACCTGGGTGTCAGCTGTCTCTACTGTATTTAATGTATCAGTTGCTATTGCCCCCAGACAGAGACGCAGAGCCTCCCGCACTATGGTAACCTCCGCTGCGCTGTCGAGCAGAGTCACTGCCCATGTCCAATCCAGGAGTCGCGTTCTCACCGTCTGAGGCATATCTTGCTGTTAAAGCGGCAACTTTTTTCTTCTGAAACGGGGGTCGAAAACGAGGTAGATCCTCTTGCTTTCCTTTGACTTCAAACTGTCGAGGCTGATCTCGTCCCTGTGGCGTAGGTTGACTTTTGCCACGATCTTGGCGTTGCCCTCCACCGACTTGAGAGCCAGATGTGTCCGGTAAAGAACGAGGAGAACGCTGATTAGGGACTTGAAATCTATCAGGTGTCTTAATTTTCGCGCGGTCGCGCAAGTCATAAGTACGCTCAGAAGACTCAGGTGTCGGTGAACCAGCACGTGAACCTTGCTTCTGCTGTTGCTGCCCCTGTTTTTTATTCTTCCAGTTATTTTTAGACAAAAACAGACACCCATCTTTATCAGTCTGGGCTTTTTGTTGCATTTGAGATTGAGTTTGCGTTTGAGTAAAAGGCTTAACTCCCAGACTATTGCGGCCTATGGTTTTATAAGCCTTTACAATAATCTTTGGCAATTCGCGTGGTTTATCTACATCAGGGACAGCCTCCAAGCGGTTTACCACTTGAAAGCTTACTGCATCGCCCTTGACATTTGCAAGGATCATATCAGCAACCACATCGAACACTCCTACCAGTCTCATCCCCAACTCTACAGCCGCTTCGGCGCAGTGTTCATTTTGAACACGCTTAATCACGGAAGGGAGTACGGTCATGGAAGGAGTGCCGAAACACTTCGAAAATACCGCTGCAAACACCTTACCCCAGGTGTTACAATCAGCTAACTCAGGAAGTAAGTCTTTAGGCAAACTAATAGTCAATATCCTGTGTTTCTCCACAGGAGATGTATTTGGAAAAACAGCCTCAAGTTGTCCAAATTTTTCAGCAAGCCAATAAGGTAACTCATCCTTATTCTGTGGACGCTTGCCCATCACTGAATTAACCATAATGGGACTGATAGTTACACCACCAGGTCCGGCCGGTTGCGCAGCAACTCAAGGTGGTCCCACCTGGAAATTGTGCGTGACATACTGTATAACAGCCCTATGTACGCGTATCAAAGACGTATGTAATATGCGAAGGTCTGCAACCGCAACAGTTAAATAATGTGGGTGTGGGGTATACCCAGCCAAAACGGGCCAAGTGGCCCCATCTATCGATAAAGGGCCTAAGCGGACCAGCGTTACTGGGTGAGGAAGGGCGCCATTAAACCAAATTTGTTGTTGCCAAGCTGTAAGCGGAACTTCAAGAGCCCTATAAGGCTGATAAGCGTGAGGAAGGGCCGTGGCAGTGTATTCGTGAAACAAATCATCTGTTCCATCCACCGCCGGAAAGGTGACCCAAGAATAAAACACCTCAAAGTGGTAGGCAGGATTTGCTTCCACTACAAAGATAAGCTTGGCACCCGCATCAGGCACTCCATATGCAGCTAAATATGCCTTGAGCGCGGCGCGGCTATGAGCCGAAATAGCAATTGCCATTACGAAAAATAAAGAAGAACAACCTAAAGCGCGGCAGCGCAATAACGGGTAAGAGAAAAAACCCTTTTAAAACTTCAAGCTTGAAAGAACCTATAAAACATCAATATAGGAGGTAACACCGTTACAGCTGTCTCCGGAAACAGAAGTGAGGGGATTGTGGACAAGAACAAGCACTACTCAAGCGTCTCGCAGATAAGAACCAGACCAAACATTGGCGGCGCCATGTTGCAGGTATTCTGCACATACACAGAACTATGCGCAGAAAAACAGGACCTCAGTGTATAGGGGTGTACCAACCTATCACATTAGTGTTCAATATCCCATTACCGACTAGCTATAGTGTCTCATTCGTTCTCCTCCAAATATCACGAAGCTACAAATGATTAGACAACCCAGAACACAACACTCCCGACTCTCTCAGGAATCGCGGGAGCAAGACATACTCTTTCGCTCACTCACTCGTACTTGTCCACAATAAGAATAGGCAGAGTCACTGAAATAGTTCAAAATGTTTATTTTAACTATCGTGCTCTACAATACAGTATACGTGCCACTACTAGCAGCAAAGAACAAGTTACTTACCTTTGGTAACAATATATCTGTAAGAAACATTAGTTAGTGATAGATTCCTTACCTTAGAATATCCCCAGGCGTCAGACTGGATCCGGAAAGTTTTCGTCAGCAGTACCCCTGCGCGTCGGAAGGTGGCGTCGTGCGGCTCCGTGTCCGTCGTTGGTGTCGTGGTCGCCGAGATGTCGTCGCGGCAGCTACTTAGACGCCGCCCTTGCGCGCTGACGTTAGTTCTGTACACAACTTTCCGTGCCAGGAACGCAGAGCCATGCAAGATACTGACCACTGGTGCATCGAAACTAGGGCCCTGAAAGGGATGACCTTAACCCTAGAAATCAGTTCGCAGAAGGTGGAGGATGGGTGGGGCGGTAAGGAATCTATCACTAACTAATGTTTCTTACAGATATATCGTTACCGAAGGTAAGTAACTTGTTCATCTGAAAGAAACACGTTAGTGATAGATTCCTTACCTTAGAATAGATACCCCAGCAATACCAACCCCGGTGGTGGGTCTGCAAACCAAGATCACACCAGAAAGTCCCGGAGAACAGAACGGCCAAAGAAGCCGTCTCTCCGGACTTGGCTGTCCAGGCAGTAGTGTTTAGTGAAAGTGCAGCGAGGCCCACGTAGCTGCCTGACAGATGTCTTTTAAGGGGACACCACGTCCCAATGCCGTAGTGGCAGCCGTCGCCCTGGTAGAATGGGCGCGCAGCCCTGACGGAGGCTCCTTCTTTGCCAGAGAATAACAGGCTTTTATACACAAGACAACCCATCGGGAGATAGTCCGCTTGTGTACGGCCCGACCTTTTTTGGCGCCAACGTAGCCAACAAAGAGCTGGTCATCCACCCGGAACTGTTGTGTGCGACTCAGGTAAAAAGAGAGTGCACGTTTTGGGTCCAGACGGTGGAGCCTCTCTTTCTCTCTGGAAGGATGCGGAGGCGGAAAGAAGGTGGGCAAAGTGATGGTCTGCCCGATGTGAAAGGCAGTGACAACCTTTGGCAGAAAGGATGGACGTGTCCTGAGGACAACTTTGTCCGGATGGACGGACAGAAAAGGAGGTTTACAAGAAAGAGCCTGGAGCTCACTCACACTCCTAGCAGAGGTGATAGCAACCAGGAAAGCAGTCTTCAGAGTTAATAAACGAAGAGGACAGCTGTGAAGAGACTCAAAGGGAGCGCACATTAAGTACGTGAGAACCAGGTTCAAGTCCCACTGTGGCATCACAAAGGGAACAGGAGGAAAAAGGTGGGTAATGCCTTTAAAGAATCTGTTAACAACAGGGGACTTGAAAAGAGAGGGCTGATCAGGGAGCCTGCGAAGGCCGAAATAGCAGAAAGGTAGCCCTTGATAGTGCCCAGAGCAGAGCCCTGCTGGGCCGGAGAAAGAAGGAACAGTAGGACCTCAGAAAGTGGGGTAGAAAGGGGATCCATAGCCTTTGCTGTGCACCATGCCACAAACTTGTTCCACCTACAGGCACATACCAACTTAGTGGAGGGTCGTCTGGCTGCCAGAATGACATCACAGACTTCAGGAGGCAAGTCGAAAGGAATCAACTGCCGCCGCTCAATCTCCACGCAAGGAGGTGGAGACTGGACAGGTTCGGGTGGAGGACCATCCCCTGCTGCTGCGATGAATATCCTCCCGAAGAGGCAGTCGGATCGGGGGATCGATAGTCATACTGAGTAGCTCGGGATACCAAACTCTTCGAGCCCAGTCCGGAGCCACAAGAATGACTTGGGCCCGGTCGCGCCTGATCTTCTTCAGCACTCTGGGCAGAAGTGGTATAGGCAGAAAGGCATACAACAGACCGCAACTCCACTCGCGACGAAAAGCGTCGCCGAGCGAGTGCCGCCTTGGAAATTCCAACGCGCAGAACTGCTGACATTGCGCGTTCTCTTCGGTGGTGAATAGATCTAACGAAGGCTCTCCCCACTGTCGAAAGAGACCTTGTGCCACGTCCGAGTGAAGACGCCGTTCGTGATCCATCCTGCACCTGCGGCTGAGTTCGTACGCCCTGGCGTTCAGTGAACCTGCCAGGTGTTGAACCACCAGGGAAATGCCCTGATGTTCCAGGCATGTCCAGAGGCGCAGAGCCTCCTGACAAAGGGTCCACGACCCCACCCCGCCCTGTTTGTTGCAGTACCTCATGGCGGTGGTGTTGTCTGTGAGCACCTGCACTACTCTCCCCTTGACAGAGGGAAGGAATGCCTTTAGTGCAAGTCGGATCGCCCGAAGCTCCAGAAGGTTGATATGGAGCCTGGACTCCGCCGGAGACCAGAGGCCTCTGATCTCCACCTCTCCCATGTGGCCGCCCCATCCTAGGAGGGACACGTCCGTCACCACTGTGTGTTCCGGTTGGGGAAGGGAGAGGGGTCTGCCATTGACCCAATGCCGGTTTGTGAGCCACCACTGCAGCTGTTGAGCAGTGCCCTCCGAGATCTGGACGTAATCGGACAGGTTCCCCTGATGCTGCGCCCATTGGAACTTCAGGTCCCACTGCAGAGCCTGCATATGCCATCTGGCATGATAGACCAGCAGGATGCAGGAGGCCATGAGGCCCAGCAGCCTCAGGGTCATCCTGACCAAAACCCAGGATAGAGGCTGAAAGATCGGAATCAGAGCCTGAATATCCTGGACTCGCCGTTCGGGAGGATAGACCCGAAAGTGCATCGTATCCAGAACCGCTCTGATGAAGAGGAGTTTCTGAGAGGGAATCAGGTACGACTTCAGCACATTGATGGAGAACCCCAGCAAATGCAGGAGGTCGGCCGTATTTTGGAGGTGGGAGACTGTCCGGGGCGAGCCCGCCTTCAACAGCCAGTCGTCAAGATAGGGGAAGACTGGAACCCCTGATCTGCACAGGTGAGCTGTGACCACCACCATCACTTTTGTGAACACCCGAGGGGCGCTGGTAAGGCCAAAGGGGAGCACAGTAAACTGAAAGTGCTCATGGCCTACTGTAAACCGCAGGTAACGCCGGTGGGCCGGCAGGACGGGAATGTGGAAATATGCGTCCTGCAGGTCCAACGCTACCATCCAGTCTCCAGGGTCGAGTGCAGACAGGACCTGAGCCAGAATTAACATCTTGAACTTCTCCTTCCGGAGGAAGCGATTGACGTCCCTGAGGTCCAAGATAGGACGCAGGCCCTTGTCCTTCTTGGGCACCAGAAAGTAGTGGGAATAACAACCATGTCCTACTTCTGGTGCAGGAACGCGCTCGATGGCCCCCTTGGCCAAGAGGGCTGCGACTTCCTGTTGAAGAAGTGCCAAGTGATCCCCCGACATGCGGTGGTACTGGGGTGGCATGGCTGGAGGGGTAGTCTCGAAGGGGAGGGAGTAGCCCCTTCGGACTATTTGTAAAACCCACCTGTCCAAAGTGATGGTGCGCCAGTGGGGGAGGTGATGGCAAATCCTGCTGCCCACTGGCGTTTGATGGGCCTGAAAACTCGGACTAGGAAGGTTTGGAGGCAGTGGTGGCCGGGGTGGAGGTGGACTGACCCGCCCGCTGGCTCCCTGACCCACCTTGGCCGGTCCCACGTCCGTGGCCGCGCTGAGACTGTTGCTGCACAGGCCTGTGGCTCTGAAATGAACGTGTCGGGCGCCCCTTCCGTGGCCACGAAAGGAGCAAAAAGCAGAAGTCGGAGGAGGGCGCGTGGCGGAAAGGCCCAGGGACTTGGCCGTAGCCCGCGAGTCCTTAAAGCGCTCCAACGCACTATCTGCCTTGTTGCTAAAAAGGCGAATGCCATCAAAGGGCATGTCCATCAAGGTGTTCTGGACATCCCCTGAGAAACCAGTAGTCCTCAGCCAGGCGTGGCGACGGAGCGCCACCGTCGTGGAAATCGCCCTGACCAGCGAGTCGGCGGTGTCAAGGCCACATCGAATTGTGAACTTTGCTGCATCTCTCCCTTCAGCAATATCCTGATAGAGCACTGTCCGGGCCTCCTCCGGACACTGAGGCAGCACTTGCGCCACCGTATCCCACAGAGAGTGGGAATAACGGCCCAAGAGGCATGCGGTGTTCACAGATCGCAGCCCTGAACTGGCGGAAGAGAAAATCTTCTTCCCAAATTGTTCCAGTTTCTTGGATTCCCTATCCGGAGGTGCGGTAGGGAAGGCACTCGGGGACGCAGAGGCTTGGACAACCAAGCTCTCAGGGGTGGGGTGTTGGGAGAGGAAAAGGGGGTTGCCCGGGGCCGGGCGATGGCGTCGGGCCACGTTCCTATCCACAGGAGCCCCTGTGGTGGGCCTGGACCAGGTGCCCAAAAGAACATCAGAAAGTGCATCATTAAAAGGCAGCAGTGGCTCCGCAGAGGTAGCTGCTGGCTAAAGCACTTCTGTCAGGATGTTAGTCCTGACGGCCATTGTAGGGAGCTCGCAACACCACGGCGTAACTTGCACCCTCCTCCGTAGCCACGGTAGGAGGAGTGAGCATGCCAAGGTCAGGAGAGGTGTCAAGACCACTGGCATCCCCCAGTTCCTCTGCCCAGTCCGGGTCTAACTCACACTGTGCGGTGAGAGGGTCCTCAGACCCCTCCCAGTCCTCCCCTTCCTCCGAAGGCTGATGAAGGCTGATGAACAAGCCGAAAATAAGGAGGATGGACATAGGGAAAGAAGGGTTTCATTGGCGTCGGAATCGGCGTCGTGCGACGCTGTTCCGGTGCCGTGTCCACTTCGGGGCTGAAACTGGGGACGACGTCATCCGTTGGGACGGGCGACGTCGGAGGTGGTGGTGCCGGAGGGGTCGACGTCGGTGGAGGTGTTATGAGGTCAACCGGCGTCGACCGGGATCCAGGCCTGGATCCATGGGGGTCCTGCGGCGCCGGGGCCAGAGCCGACAGCAATGCCGGAGCCATCGGCAGTGGAAGGCAAGGACCCCCAGTTGGGCCCGTGGGCGCACCAGCGGGGCCTGACGGCCCAAAGAGGCGAGCCATGGCTGACTGGAATTCCTGCAGCTGGGCCGGAGTCGCTGCCGGACCCGGGAAGGGCAGGTAGGCCTGCGGCGACTGCGTAGGCTTCGCCAGAGCCGCAGAAGTGGCACCACCCGCACCTCAGCCGCGCGCGCGACGGGCGAGGGGAAGTCAGAGAGCGACGGAGCTTCTTCGACTTCTTAGAGTGCTTCGTCTTACCTGACCCCGAGTGCGAAGACTTCGATCCCGACGAACGATGGCGGTGGCTCTGCGACCGGTCCCTCGACCTCCCACGGGAGCGGGACCTTGAGCGGCACGGAGCCGACTGCCAGACTTCAAGCAACTTTCGGGACCGCTCCCGCAAAGTCTTCGGCGCCATGGTCCGGCAGTCGGGGCATGACTTGGGGTCGTGGTCGCGCCCCAGGCAGTAGAGACACATGCGGTGAGGGTCCGTCACCGACATCATGCGATGACATTCTTCGCAGGACTTGAAGCCGGGCATCCCTACGGCACCAGGAGTCGATCGACTCGAAAAAGATAGAGACAAAAAGCCTCAAAAACTCAGTCAAAAAATGACTAGGGGTACCGCTCTCTCCGGATCTGCGCTTGCTGGCATGGAAAAAGAAAGAACTGAGGTCAGCACGCGAGGCGGCGTCTAAGTAGCTGCTGCGACGTCATCTCGGCGACCACGACGCCAACGACGGACGCGGAGCCGCACAACGCCACCTTCCGATGCACAGGGGTACTGCTGACGAAAACTTTCCGGATCCAGTCTGACGCCTGGGGATATTCTAAGGTAAGGAATCTATCACTAACGTGTTTCTTTCAGATATGCATAAACTCAGCACAGTTAGCATTGTTACAATACCATAGAATACAAAGGGAGAAGTCATTATATAGAGACTGTGGAAAAAGGGCTCTCTGGCCTGACCACCCTCCCCTTGGCTAGAAGAAGTTTATTTTATATAAAGGAAGATCTCTGGGCTTTGACAGCAGACCCCATACCTTAAAGCCTGGATGTAAGGTTTACATCATAGGAACAGCAGAGCTCTTCTCCATGGAACGGTTTTCTCCAAGTGTGTTAAAACAACATGCAACAACATAATATCAAAGCACGAGTCTTCAGTACTGCAGCTGTGTGTAGCATGTTATGTCTAGGTGCTAGGGACTGAGCAGAACAGAATAACAAGGGGCATTGTTTATCGACCTTACACATCGTGTTCAGACTAAACTCCAGGAAAAGCAGAGAACGCGAAAAGCAACCAGTTCTCATGTGAAAGGCACAAACAAAGTCTTGCAAAACAAAGTCATGTAGTAGCGTGCGCCAAAGCAGCATCATGGCAGCGAAGCTCATGCCAACCTAACAAAGTCGATAATGTGCCTTAAGAACCATATAACAACGCCGGACAGCTCGTGAACGTTTCCTGGTCTTCCACAGCGTCGCATGGTCCACACAGCTGCAGCTCCAAAGTCATCATCAACTCTCCTGCATCTGTGGGCATTCGTCTCCCGTGCCTCCTGGTCACTCCACAGTGGCATAGACTCTGTCCCCTCTGCTTGCAGGTACTTCTCAACTTGGCTCCACCCTTGGGTTC
Organism: Calotriton arnoldi; assembly: GCA_963921515.1. Lineage (NCBI taxonomy): Eukaryota > Metazoa > Chordata > Amphibia > Caudata > Salamandridae > Calotriton > Calotriton arnoldi. Next base: position 1,125,776 of record CAWUFW010000899.1, on the reverse strand, counting down.
CAATGGATACTTTCATCTTCTTCAACAGGGGCATCTTTCTGAAGTCCTCTATTCAGTTTGACGGCGATTTCCGACGCCACTTCACACCTATGCACCCGGCTTCCCTGGTGTAAGTATCCGGGGTCCTAGGGCGTCCACGGGTAGGGTGGCTCTCCAACCTTCTGTCTTCCACGGGGCTTCTTCAGGGTCCAGTGGGAAGGGTACTTCTTCTTTAAAATTGCAACCGCGACTTACCCATTGACTTGAACGGAGCACGCGCTCGTGTTCCTACTCTGCACACAGCCTCCGTGGAGTTCCTTGTTGCTTACCATGGGTGGTTACTTGAGTCCCCCGCACTTCTATGTCTTCTGGGTATAATCTTGATTTGGGTCGTGGTTCGCATCCCACTATTTTAGTAAATGGTTTGGTCCCCCCCTAGCGACCACTGTGTATTCGTGCTACTTACCTGTTTTTATTGCAAAGTATTTTGTGCATAGTGTATATCTCCGGGTAGGAGATATGTGTATGAGTTAGTGAGTGTCTTATAATAAATATATATTTTTATAAAAATACTGTGTGGTTCTTTTTCACTTAATCTATACCAATCAGATTACGTTCTGGAAAAACAAGCTGCTTTACACTCCTTCTGGACTAAGCCTGAAGGCTGCTCCCCACAGCTAGCACTTAGAGAGCTTTTTAAGGTTGTTTAAGCCCACTAAAATCACCATAAGGGTTCTCTGGATTAGTGTAGGGTGCTACACTGACATAAGTGGTTAAGGAGAACAGTGGTCTCAGGGAGGCTTCAAGGGTCCTCGTGTAGCCTGGGCTACTATTAATGAATGCAGTGTTAATCTAAACAAATACTTTCAAAAGTAGTCCGAGCAGGACTCATTAAGCAATATATGCCAGGACACAGGGTGCAGAATGACATCACATTTATTAACACCATAAATGGAGTATCATTCAATATTCAACGTTAATAGTTCTGGTGCTCACACGAAAAAGTGCAAGTGCGTGAAGTGAAAGTGCTTAGTGACATTTAAAAACATTACATCGCATTGACAACAAGCTAAAAACTCCAATCTATTCAATTACAATGAAGGAGTTTTGGTTGTAAGGTCGACGGCGCTCGGATTCACACCGCCACGGCTGCGCTCCCCTAGAATTCCGGACTCATCCCGGTTTCCCAATTAATTCTTGGCTGCCGTCGATTCCTTCCCTGATTACCCGGCTGAATTGTACCATCCCTGAACCTTGATTCGATCTTCCCTCCGCCCGGTCTGGGACTTCAGATCCGCGGTTTCCCACGCGTGTTGACCCTCATCTCCACCTTCTCTTAATTGACTAGATTCTAATTGCTCACACACCAGTCCTGATGATGATCTTTAAACATTAAGATCGAAACGCCGTCGACCTTACAACCAAAACTCCTTCATTGTAATTGAATAGATTGGAGTTTTTAGCTTGTTGTCAATGCGATGTAATGTTTTTAAATGTCACTAAGCACTTTCACTTCACGCACTTGCACTTTTTCGTGTGAGCACCAGAACTATTAACGTTGAATATTGAATGATACTCCATTTATGGTGTTAATAAATGTGATGTCATTCTGCACCCTGTGTCCTGGCATATATTGCTTAATGAGTCCTGCTCGGACTACTTTTGAAAGTATTTGTTTAGATTAACACTGCATTCATTAATAGTAGCCCAGGCTACACGAGGACCCTTGAAGCCTCCCTGAGACCACTGTTCTCCTTAACCATAATTACCACCCCTGGTCTTACTACGGGGTTACCCTTGTTTTTTATATATACACTGACATAAGTGAGCACCATCTACTAAGCCAGCCTCCTACATTGATGTGCAGCAGTTGTAATTCAAGCCTGCATTGTTTTACCAGCTAATCTTGGTGTGGATTGATTGAAAAATCACCTCTAACATTAGGCACATATAATACAGTTTAAAATAAGTAAGTTCTACTGAACTTGGGGTTGGCTAGTTAAGGGTCTAGCACAACCCTTTCTCCAACCTTAGAGAGTTTAGTTTACACTAGGTTAGGTAGGTGCAACACCACACTACACCTAGTGACCATGTCTTTAGTTTGGGATGCAAGTGCACCCCAGTCTTCTAGATATAGTGGTCTTAAGTTCCAGGAACGAAGGACCCTCTGTACTGCTAGGAAGTTAAAGGCAGGTAGCAATCCAACCACTAATCATCTCTTAGAGCTGCTTATCCTAGACGATCTCCAGAACCCTGACAGGTTAGGGGATCAGCACAAGGTGGGTGCGGATGCTCCAGAAGATGGGACATGGGGGGTAACCCCCAGTGGCCCTAATTTTGAGCATGACCAAGAGAAATCTGAGGACTCCACCTTGGTGAACACTGAGACAGGGATTAGTGCAGATGGCTCAGAGGGTGTCCCTAGAAGTAGGTTCCCCTTTATTGCTCCTGGGAGGGTTCAAAGCAGACAGAGGAGATCTAGGTTTCCCTCTGCTGAGTCCAATGCTTCAGGACATTCCATAGGGACCTCAATCTCTAGCCAGAGAGAGGACTCCATGGCGAGGGAATACTACCTGATCAAACTTGAGAAGGTTAGACTCCAACTCAGGCGAGACCAGTTGGCCCTTGACAGGAAGGCCCTGGAAGTCCAAAAAGCTGGGACTAGAGTCCCATGGTGGCAGCCCTAGTGTCCCTAGAGTCAGGGAAAACTCTTTTGATACTAGGAACCTGAGCAGGATAGTCCCTCCTTACCAGGAGGGGGATGACATCCAGAAATGGTTCACTGCATTAGAGAGGGGCTTCAAAGTTCAGAAGGTCCCTCAAGGGAAGTGGGCAGCTGTCCTGTAGCTATCATTTGCTAACAAAGGTAGAGATAAACTCCTCACTGCTAGAAAAGAGGATGCTGACAAGTATTCAGTTCTGAAGAGTGCACTCATTGATGGGTTTGGCTTAACCACTGAACATTATAGGATTAAGTTCAGAGACACCCAGAATGCACACACCTAGGACTGGGTAGATTTCATTGATGGTGCTATTAAGGATCTGGAAGGCTGGCCTCTGGGAAGCAAGGTACGGGACTATGAAGGATTGGACAATTTGATAATGAGGGAGCAAATCCTTAATAACTGTCAGAATCAAATTTTGCACCAGTTCCTGGTGGACTCTGATCTAACCTCTCCCCAAGAATTGGGAAAGAAGGCAGCCAAATTGATCCGCACCAGGGTTAAGCAGAAAAACCATGGTAATGGAGGTGACCAGAAGAATCAAGATTCTTCTAAAACCCAGGATAAAAGGGGGGACAAGGGAAAAGACAAAAAGGAGTCTTTTCAAGGACCAAAAAAACCTGCATCTGGGGGTGAGTCCTAAAATTCCAAGAAAGGCAAAAAGAAACCTTGGTGTTATTTATGTACCGTAAAGACCCATTGGACAAGGGAAGCTGATTGTCCAAAGGCCAAAGAAACTTCTACTACCTCTGCCCCTAAGGCACCTGCTCCCCCTAGCACCAGTACAAGTGGTAGCACAGTAACCAAGGGATTAGTGGGGTTAACCTTGGGTTCTGAGATGGGCACTGACTTAGTCAGAACTACTGCTCAGGCTGTTCTAGTCTGTGATGATGGCCTAGACATTGCCACCCTTCTGGTAAGTCCTACTAACTTGGGCAAGTACAGACAACAGACTTTGATCAATGGAAAGGAAGCAATGGCTTACAGGGACACAGGGGCCAGTGTCACTATGGTGACAGAGAAACTGTGTCCCCTGAACAGTTCATACTTGGACAAGTGTACCAAGTCACCAACGCTAGCAATGTCAGAAATGATCATTACTTGGCAGCTGTGAATCTCAGCTAGGGAGGAGTAACTGGACCTAAGAGGGTTGTGGTATCTCCAGACCTAGCTGTGGATTGTCTGTTGGGCAATTATCTGAAAACTTCAGCCTCGGTTGAAGTAGAGTTCAGGACTCATGCAGAGATGATGGGCATCTCTGCAAGTGTCTTTGCTGTCATCAGGGCTCAGGCTAAACAGCTCAGCACTGAAGGAGCACTGGATCCTTGAAAAATGGACCAGGTGCCTCCCAAGAGAAAGAGCAGGAGGGGTAAAGCTTTATCCTCCTCCCAAACTCCCAGTGAAGATCAGCCTCCTGTGCAAGAGGATCTCAGTCCATGTGAAGGAACTATACCAGAGGAACTTGAACCTGATTAGGTAGAGTTCTTGGGGGCAGGGGGCCCTTCCAGGGCAGACTTGAGTTTGGAGCAGCAGACCTGCCCCTCCCTTGAACCCCTCAGACAACAAGCTTCATCACAGCAAGCAGGGAATAACAGTGGGTCCCATAGGATCTATTGGGAAGATGGTCTTCTGTACTCTGAAGGTATATACCCCAAGCCTGGATCTACCAGGAGGTTGGTGATACCCCAGAAGTTCAGAGGGTTCCTTCTAACCCTAGCCCATGATATTCCTCTGGCAGGATCCTTAGGGCAAAGCAAGACTTGGGACAGACTTGACCCTCATTTTTACTGGCCCCCTTATGTCTGAAGACACCAAGGGGTTTTGTCGCTCCTGTGTCACTTGCCAAGCCAGTGATACGTCAGGTGGCACTACAAATGCCCCCTTAATTCCACTTCCAGTGGTTGGGGTCCCCTTTGAAATGGTAGCAATTGACATTGTTGGTCCCTTGAACCCTCCAACGGCATCTGGGCAGAGTTACATACTTTTGGTGGTGGGCCGTACCACTAGATACTCAGAGGCAATTCCCCTTAAAACTACTACAGCCCCTGTAGTGGCCAGGGCCCTCCTGGGAATCTTTTCCAGGGTGGGCTTCCCTAAGGAAGTCTTAACAGACAGAGTTACCAACTTCATGTCCAGTTATATAGCTGCAATGTGGAAAGAGTGTGAAGTAAACTACAGGTTTACCACACCCTACCATCCACAGTGCAATGGGCTTGTTGAAAGGTTCAATGGGCTTGTTGAAAGGTTCAACAAGGCCCTCAAGGGTATGATCATGGGACTCCCAGAAAAGCTCAAGCGAAAATGGGATGTCTTACTACCCTGCCTTCTCTTTGCCTACAGAGAGGTTCCTCAGAAGGGGGTTGGCTACAGCCCATTTGAACTTCTGTTTGGACATCCAGTTAGGGGTCCATTGTGGCTAGTTAAGGAGGGATGGAAACAACCTCTCAAACCTCCTAAACACGACATTGTGGACTATGTCCTTGACCTGCGTTCACGTGTGGCTGAGTACATGTAGAAGGCAACTAAAAACCAGGAGGCCAGCCAAGAGCTTCAGAAAGCCTGGAATGACCAAAAGGCTGTCCTGACTGTTTACCAGCCAGGCCAGAACATGTGGGTGTTGGAGCCTGTGGCCCCAGCAACTCTGCAAGACAAGTGGAGTGCCCCCAACACTAGCCTTGAAGAAAAAGGTGAGGTCACCTACTTGGTAGACCTAGGTACTCCAAGAAGTCCCCACAGGGTACTTCATGTGAACCGCCTGAAACCTTTTGTGGACAGGGCTGACATGAGCTTGCTCATGGCAACTGATGAGAAACCCTCTCCCTGATCTCCTCTCTCAGAACCTTGATGATGGGTCAGTAGATGGAGTAGCCTTGGCAGGCAGCCTCACTGACCAACAGCAAGTTGATTGAAGGCAAGTCCTCAATCAGTACAGATACATGTTCTCCCTGACACCCAGTCAGACCACCTGACCTACCCATGAAGTGGACACAGGTGACAGCCTACCTGTCAAGAGTAAAATCTACAGACAGCCTGATAATGTAAGGGATTTTATCAGGACAGAGGTCTAAAAGATGCTGGGAGTAGGGGTCATTGAGCCTTCAGATAGCCCCTGGGCTAGTCCAGTAGTCCTTGTGCCAAAACCTCACAACAAGGGTAGAAAAAGAGAGATGAGGTTTTGTGTGGACTACTGAGTCCTCAATGTAGTCACTAGTGTTTTATTCCGCTTTAGGTGTCCGTATATAGGTTTTCCTGAAACATGTCCTTATATAGGCACAATTCGCATTGCCCTTATATAGGCATAGAATCTCAGTCCTTATTTAGGCATTAGCCGTGCACTCCAAATACAGGCATGGTCATCGACATCCATCCACCCTAATGTCACAACGAGTTCTTAGAAACCAGACCCTCAAGCTCACGGGAGTTTCCCCTAGCACAGGTTATTGATTTCTCCAAAAACTCATCTATTATGTATGAACCAGTATACCTTAAGGGTTCATTCCTGACGTCTTCCTCTGTCCGACTTCACGTCAATGCTAGCATTCCAAAGGCACCTACCAGGTATAAATATACCTCTCCCTGTCCAAGCAAGTCAGAGGAGACCTTGACTTCAGAGGAGCCCGTATCCCAGCCTGACGCACTGAGAAGACGCTGTCATCCCTGCACGCAGAGAATCCAGCTTCCAGCTTCCAGTGTTCTGACTCCCTTCGCGGGGTGTTAGAGTTCCAAGATCCGGAAGGAGATTCCCACCTCTCTCATTCTCAAGGTATGGAGCTGACTAGAACCTAGAGGGACTCTTGGCATACTAGACTTAACATACTCTTAGTCTACCTTACTAGAGAATACTTCGCCTACTTCTTACCTTTCCCTACACCTAGATCAGGTTAGGTGGAGAGGTGTGGTGCAGCGGCCAGGGCAGCTGACTTCGGAGCACAGGGCTCACGGTTCGATCCCCGGCTGCGGCAACTCAGCTCAGCACCATGTGACTCTGGGCAATAGCTCACTTAATTTCCACGATGGCCCCCAGCGCCTTGAGACCCGTAAGGATGAGTAGTTTGCGCTTTACAAATACGGATTTAGATTTTTACATTGGCGCATCATATGAGTACTCGCATTTTTAGCTCATGTTATTTATGTACGTGAATATATGCTAAAAGATAATGCTAGCGCAGTATTATTTATTTCTACTGCTTACGCTGTACATTATTTATCTTGCATACTGTCTTGTTATCATAATAGCACATATCTCTTACCCGAGAAACAAGACTGTTCAATAAAATCCTTTTATTGAAAATGCCCGTCTTTCCTTTATGTGTAACTCTGCGGAAACTAAGCATGCACGATTGACTGAGTGAAACTGTTATCTATTGTTTCCACAATTCTGAGACGTGTTCCGATTCTAAAGGGAAACAAAGTTTATGCGGTTGCCAGAAACTACTCCCTTCTTGTTCGCAAGGAGTTTCTAGTGGCCTCTGAGCTATCTGGCACAAAGTAATTAAGTCTAATATATTCGATAGGGACATACCGACCTTAGTCCTATGTCAAACCTATAGGGTATATTATTCCAATGTCCGGAGCCTATTAGGGAAATAGGAACTACAGTACATGGCGCCCTAACGTTTGGTAAGGCAGTAATTTAACGCTAGATACTGAGTAACTCAGTCGTGCTTTTCCCAGAGACCCCTACTCACATACTCCATAAGACGTCTGGAGTGGGTAGGGTTAAATATCCGCCAAAGCCAAATAGGACAAAAAACCCTATAGATTAGCTATTTTGGTTTGTTCAACGTTGAAGGATACAGTGTTCCAAAATATTGTGCACCTTATCTTTTTGTTTCCTTGAAACTTGTTCCACATTTTTCAAAAAACAAATGTCCAACAGGGACGATGCCACCGAAACTGGTGGAGCTGCGGCTGACCCAGTCGTAGCAGTTTTTAACATTACAGGTTTAAATGAAACCGAGGAGGGTGTTATAGACATCCATCCAAACTTAAGAAGAGCCATCCCTCTAAAACTTATAAAACATGGCCTGCCACCGAGAGGCGGTAGAGCTGTTTTCGTGATTGAGGCACACAAATCATTTCAGACAGAGGTATTCTATTCATGGATAATATTCCCTGAATCAAATTCAGTAACAAAACTGTTTCACTTCTACAAAGAAGATGATCCACCAGAGGAATATATTCCTTTTGAGGATATTGAAATTCCACTAACATACCAGGAGCATCAGCTCTGGTTTAAAGGCGCCCTAAAACATCACAAAAACATTACCAGGCTCGGTCCACTAGGTAGACCAGGAGCAACATAGCCGATTCTAGCCGGCTACACTTCTCATCCTGACCTCGATATAATGTCAGACGAGGAATTACTTACTCAACTTACAGAGTTGATAAAAATCTACAGACAATTAGTCCAATATGTCATGCGGACTTTCACAGTCCAACCACCATTGACCATTCCAAATCAAACCCCTCACCAGCGGAATACACTAAAAATTACGCAGTCATGGGTAAAATGCCCACAAAACGTGAGCAAATTCCATTCTGGATAGCCCAAAAAATTACTCAAATAGAAGCAGTATTTCCAAATACTAGCCCTTATGAGAAACACAGAATCCTAACAATCTGTTTACCGATGGGGATCACACCACAACTGGAAGATTGCACCACTTGGGGCGCAGTCTTTGCTGCCATCTATACTAAAAACACATGGTGTTCCGTCAATTGCAGTAATACCAGATGTCCTGAAACAAATTTAAAACGAATACGGGGCAGAGCCTGCTCTGAATTTAGGTATGAAATTACTGAAAAATTTCGACCAGGTCTCAACAATAATATTATCTAATATTAAAGGAGAAGCAGCAGCAGTGGAGATCCACCAAAAATTAAGGGAATTTGATGTTACAGAACATCAAACTGAACTACCCAGAATAATAGAACAATCTTATGCAGAATTAGGCAGAGATAGTTTGGGTGGAAGACCATTGAAACCAAAACTATCTGAAAGTCCTGAGAAGGACTCCATTAAACAAACTCCTACATCTTCTAAAAAGAAGTGGGAAACTAATAAACAAACTTCAAAAGAGAAACGTTCTCAATCCCGAGGTAGGTCTCCTCAAAAGGAGCCCTCTGAAAGGAGTTATAACCTCAGGAATAGGGATAATTTGAAAAAACATGACAGGTATCAAGATACTGATACACGTTCCTCTCGTACATTTCAGATATCGTCACAGACATCGGAAAGAAGAGGACGGTCAGAGCACAGAGAAGAACGCGTCAAATCGAAAGACGACAAACACGTTCATAAAAATAAATCAAAACCTCCATTCTCAAAAAAGAAGGTAGCAGGTCTGAAGATCAGACATGCCGAGGATACTGAGAACACAACTCAAGAATGGAGAATGGGCTCAGACAATGCTGGACAGTGCAGCAGAAGTCACAATAGCTCGCCAGAACCTGAAGGAACTTCTGGAGATAGTGGACTTGAATGAGTACATCACAGTTGAAAATGTGGACACCAGGGTTAGTGCTCCACAAAAGTTATATGAAGTAACACTCCGAATGGAGGGAGACATACCAAGAAAAGTGAAGCTACTCTTTTGGGAAAGACTATCATGGGGCTACGACATACTTCTAGCAGAAAAAGACTGGCCACCACAATTTGTCAGGGAGTGCCCACACGGCGAGGACATTATTATGCCTGCCTTCTCCAACCATATTCCAATTCATCAAAAATATACTTATGCCAGGAAATGGGCAGTTGCCCAGGCCCCAGCATTATACAACAAGCATTTGCAATGCAATAGGTCTCGCATTTATGAGAGTTTGAGCTATTGGCATTGTAAATGACAATGCCTTTTATTTATGTGTTGTTATTAAAACAAATAAATAAAAAGCATTGTCATTTACAATTGACCTGTTTAAGGAATATTATGGCACAATGAGCAGTGCTACTAGTACATTAAACAGGAACCACTGTCAAAATGAGATACAAACAGCACCACTTGCATTCTTAGTACCCATGGCATTTTGCATCCTTATCAAAGGTTCACCGAGCATCTCTGAAGTAATAAGTAGCACCAGTGACAAAACTGAGCAGCGCCACTGGCGCACTGGGGAGCACTGCAGATTCAGGACGCATAGTAGGCATGTTTAAAATCACTTAGGGCACTTTAGCATCACATTTGTACTCAGTACTCGGAGTAGGCATCTTTAACATCACTCCGGGCCCTTTAGCATCACATTTGTACTTTAGTAAGTGCCACTGCAATACTAAACAGCAGCTTTGTGCATTTAGCTTCTGTGGCATGTAGGAGAGTAGGATCTGCTTCACATGGGTACCCCCACTTTTTGCTGATGCTTCACTGTTTTTCGACATTAGTCTGGCTGGGGCCCTGCTAATCAGAACCCCAGCCTAGCTGCTTCCTCTCTAAAATGGTTTCCATGTGCCTTAGGCACATCTCTGATTGGGATCTGGAGTGCCCTTATAAGTCCCTAGTATATGGTATACTATGTACCAAGGGCATAGGTACCTCAGAGGCCTGCCAGGGGCTGCAGCATGTATTATGCCACCCCTGGAAGGCCATCCAAACTGACACCACAGGTCTGCTACTGCAGCCTGGGTAAGGTGGTGCATGCACCTCTTTACTGTGATATAGGTTACCTATATCACGAAATACATACACACATAGAAACCTATAAGTCACTCCTAAGGCAGGCCTTATCAATCCTAAAGGCAGAGTGCATGGTTCCTATGTGAGAGGGTGCCCCTGCATGAGCAGGGCCCCTCTGCAGCGTTCGGAGACCATCTCTGATGCTGTTTGTAGTGCAGCCTGACCATATACTCTTAAGCGCATTATATCCTCGCGGTAAAATGCTAACTTTGGAATGGCTGCACCTAAACATGTCGTGTTTGGTGTCAAACATCTTGAATACTACCCCCCGCCAATCCTGGCGGCGGGGGTAGCATTCCACCCTTCTAGAGGGAAAGACATGTTAACTCTGACGAGTCCGGTAACTTCTTTCCAGAGCCCTGGCATCACAAAATGGATGCTGCTGCCACAGACACGAGTCTGGCCTCCTGCTGCTGGACGAAACTCCGGCAGGGGAGGCCTGGACAATAGGTTTCTGTCCCAGGGAGGTGTGACCACCTCCCCAGACAGGATAATGTGTATTGGGGCTGGGCGGGAGCACTTTCGGGTGCTTTGAAGTCCTGCACTGGGGGCACATTTGGTGTCCCTAGTGCATACCCCAGTTCAAACCGGATCAGGGGCTTGCAGCCCCTGCTTTGGCGCGAACTGGACAAAGGGAAAGGGGTGTAGCCACCCCTCTGCCCTGACCCACCCATAGGTGGGGCCACAGAGTAGTCCAACCCCTATTTTTAGAATAAAGGTAGGAACCCAGTCCTTAGGACTTTAGATTATACCTGGACGAAACTCTGAAACTGAATCCTGGACCTTCGACGCTCTACTCACGATTAGAGGACTGAAGAATCTCCTTGGGGTCAAGGAGTGACTCCCTGCTTGGCAGGCACCAAAGAAGCATCTGTCCGGTTCGCATTACTGAAGCTCCCGTCGGACGCCGAAGTCATCGCATCACCAGAGGTGGATTCTCAGACTTTCCCGAGGCTACCCTGAGTCCCCAGCAAAGCTGAGGCCCGTGGCTATCGTGGGTGACTTGAGACCGTGACCCCTGGACACCGAGCACATTTGCAAGTGCACCATCTTCTGGGTCTCCCAAGAAGTCGTGCTTTGGGCTCCGAGTAGCCCTAGCCTCCAGCACCACCTGCACCGAAGATCACTGGCCCCCACTCCACGAGTGTCCTGTAAGCCAGCTCCACGTGCGGCGTCACGAGGCTCCTTCGCGGTCGCTAGCCCGTTGGCTAGTAGCCCTTAACGAAGGCCAATCTTTTCTTTACTTGGCATCCTGGTTGCTCCAGGCCTGCCCTCACTTACCCTTGCTGGGTGAGTTCCACAGACCTTGCTGGTCTGCACCATCGACGATCTACATCTTACTCGAGACTTGCCGTTGCCAAGGCTTGTTGGGTCCAATCCGGTCGCCGACACCTCAGCACTCGACAGACATCGAGCACCAGCCCGAATCCTGCTCCTGGTCGCCGACAACGCCTCCCGGACCTCGTGGCTGAAGAGTCAAGACGACCGTCAACGCACCTGAAGCACTCGACATCGGTGGGCATCTGTCCATCGCCTTCCTGGTCACTGGCTAGTGACCCAGACTCTGTCCCCTCTGCTTTCAGGTTCACCAGAACTCCGATCCACTCTTGGATCCACCCGGACACTTTTCTCTTGGCCGCCAGCAGCACTTTGCAGCAGATCGCCATTCGAATCGACGACGAAACCCGACCCCGAAAGGCACCTATGCACCCGGCTTCCCTGGGTGAGGTAACACGAGTACTCCGGTGCTCCCGTGGGTAGAGACTCTTCAAAGTCCTAGATCTCAAAGGGTTTTGTCCTAGTCCTCTTTTAAGTGTCCCTTTCCTCTATTTTCCCGATCCCGACTTTCTCCATAGAAGTTAACGGCGTATCGCGGTTGTGTATTTACACTGCACGCGTCTCCCGTGGGTCCCCTGTGTCACTACCTTGGGTGGTTCCTTGTGGTCCAAGCACTTCTAGAGGCTCTAGGCCTAGTGTCTAGTTCAGTCGTGGTTCGCATACCACTTTATTGGTATATGGTTTGGTACGCCCCTAGGGCCCAAACGTGTATTTGTGCTATTACTGTGATTTAAGATCTTATAACTTATGTATTTCGAACTCTAGCCTCATAAAGAGACTAGAGGGGTGTGTTTAGTAATAAATACATATATTTTGAATATATACCTGGTGTGGTGCTCTTTCATTTGGTCACTCAAGAGATTATAGACTGGTAAAACAAGCTGCTTTACATTCCTTCAAGACTTAGCCTGAAGGCTGCTCTCCATAGCTACCACTAGGATAGCTTTCAATAAGGTTGTCTTTAACCTATCTACCATAAGAGTCGATTTGGACTGGTGCAAGGTGCCCACTATAATTAGTGGACAGCATATGCCAGGCCAACTTCTCACATGGCATATTTGAGCAACACCTGCGGCACCCTGAGAAGCCATGTCACTCATACCAGCCATGGGTTGTTCATGTGTATCCCGGCGCATTATGCAGCACCAAAGAATGTTCGAGCAGTGCTCTTTAACATTAAGCAGCACCATTGTTGTATTACAGCAACCCTGCGTATCCATGTAGAATTCTGGCCTATAGGAGCACCTTGCAAAGTGAACAGTCCCATGGGGAATTTTGAGCTACACATTGGCATAAGTGGATGCTGATCTTTTATTTTCAATATTCATTCTAGAATTTTAGAATAAAAGCAGTGACACACTGAGCAACATCCAGGGAAAGAAAACAGAGGAAGAGTAGGCTGTGTCATAAAAAAAAGGGAATTAAGTTTTGGCACATGTATTGTTTTGTTGTGCTAAATTATTTACTCTGAGGCAATCATTGTTTGATCTTATAGTCACACATGCATTGTCTCGATGGATTTAACTAAATTGGATGTTCTCATAAATCCTAATTCTGCAGATTTACACCATGCATTTTTTTTAAATATGTTAATACGACTGTTAACAATATTACTTGATCATGTCTAGTTAAGCCTAGTTTTTTTCAAAGCATAAACACGTTAATGAAACAAGCACTAACAAAGCCAATCTGGCCGGGTCTTGTTTGGAAACATATGCAGTACAAGTGTAAAACCAATAAAAAGAAAAAAATGTCGCCATCTAAAGGTGGCATGCATATGCTTGGAAAAAAAAAACTGTAGCAAAAATAAATTACGACAACATGAAACGAATGCTGAAATCAGCCCACCAATCCTGGCATTGAAGTGGACGACTTTATTTGACGAGGACTAACATGCCAATACTCACAGTCTAGAAAACTAGTGGCTTAACTGGGGGAACTCCGCACACCTTGCTGTAGTCCAAGGGGGACGGAAGTAAATTGTGGACGACACTTCAACAGATCCATCGATAATGAGGGCTGACAAAGTCCTTTTATTTATGTAAAATGTTTGTATTTTTGTTAAACATTTTTGGAAAAATTAGACTGGCAAGAGAGCTAAGGCTGTCTCTAGACCAGACCTAAAAAAGAGAGCAGAGCACTACTACTACTACTACAGCGAAAGGTGCTACGAAGCTGTGAGAGGCACACGATTCCTTACCTGAAAAATATTATTTACATGCTATGAAGCTATGAGAGAAGCACATGATGCCTAACCTGAAAACTATTTACGAAAAAGTAGTTATCAAAAATGGACACCAGGGGTCACGGGTTGAGCGATATCACTTCCTGTTATATCTTGGAAGTCAAAAATCATGTTACATCATGTTGTGTGAAATTATCTGTTCAAAAGTTAGGTAGTGCCATTTTCGTTATCCCTGTGTCTGCTGTGCGTCTTTGAAGAAGTATTTCAAATGTGTACAAGCTGGATAAACACACAGGAGCACTTAACAGGGACTTCTTGGGGAAGAGAAAAACATGTAGCGCCCATGGATACCTGACTGGGGTTGTGAAAAACGTAAAGCGTCTTACAACAGCACACTCATGAACTCTTGCTATTTTACGAGAAGTCTCTTAAGTATTTTGCTACAAAATTATATGTCTCCTGGTTTTGCAAAAATGTTGTCCCATCATTATATGTTGTAACAAGAGGATAACCTTCAAGCTCCTCACCCACGCACACAAAGCACTCCACAACTCCGGACCAGCCTACCTCAACAGACGACTCAGCTTCTACACCCCCACCCGCCAGCTCCGCTCGACCAGCCTCGCCCTCGCCACAGTCCCCCGCATCCGGAAAACGACCACCGGCGGCAGATCCTTCTCCCACCTCGCCGCCAAGACCTGGAACACCCTCCCCACCAACCTCCGACAGACCCAAGACCTACTGGCCTTCAGAAGACTCCTCAAGACCTGGCTCTTCGATCAGTAGCAGCACCACCCTCCTCTTCCCCCAGCGCCTTGAGACCCTCGCGGGTATGTAGTGCGCTTTATAAGTGACATGATTGATTGATTGATTGAAAGCAATTTGATACATTTGGGCCATGTCCGCGCTGTATAAAGTTGCCAAAAATAAATAAACCTAGATTAAAAATGCACGCTTCTGTCAGTTTTTAAACATGTGAGCCAGCCCTGCAAGGGTTTGTGTTTACTCTGCCGTGAATCGCGGGTGGCTTTTTATCAGCAGCAGGAATTCGGTGCCTACAAGCTAACATATTTCTCTCCTTCGTTTTAGGCACAGCTCGGGTTACCTGCTTCCGTGGGGGCCCAGCTGATGCAAAACCCTGTGCATGCAGGCTGCCTGGGAAGAAGCAGGAAGCAAACTTACATGAAGCCATAAATAAAGCGGTTATCTCTCTGAGGGGTGGCAGTGGGACCGAGGGGCATTTGTTGTGCTCGTAAACATTCCAGGGCGGGCTGCAGCTGGCAGCTTGGATTGCCATGTCCATGCTATGCCCTGAGAGGCAGCAGCAACCCCTCCAGCTCGCACCTTGGCAGCGGTGATCTGTGGTGTTTGCTGGGCCAGATCTCTGGTTTTCAGACCCAGCCACAAAGACCTGCTATTGATTTCTGTTGTTCTTTTCGTCCGAGGGCATCTAACAAGATGTTATTTCCTGCGGACTATTATCGTATCTGTACCAGCCCAGATGGGAGCCATGGAGCAATAAAATAGAAAAACGCTGTAATGCAATACTACCTCGCTCATAACTAAAATAGAGCTACAGAAGGGTGGTGTGGGCGAAAAATAACACGCACGAAATTAAAAACGCTTATAATTCAATACTGCCTTCACTCATTACTAAAATATAGCTAAAGAAGGCTGGTGTGGACGAAAAATAACACGCACAAAATCAAAACTCTGAAATACAACACTGCCTCGCTCATTACTAATAATATAGCTAAAGAAGGCTGGTGTGAACAAAAAGAACACGCACAAAATCAAAACTCTATAATACAATACTGCCTCGCTAGTTACTGAAGCGAAACTAACTAGACAGCATGCTCAAAAGTCGACAATTACAAACGCAGGCTACAACCTCGCCGTTACGTAAAGCGAATATAACTAGCCAGCGTGCTCAAAAGTCTCCAATTACAAAGGCAGGGCTACAGCGTAAAAAACAGATGGCACACTGCACTTCAATTAAAAGAAGTGCAAGCAGAGCGAACTAACACTGTAGTTAGGCAACCGCTGTATCGGGACTACACGGAAGTTAGCAAATCACCAACAGCCAACAAAAAGGGAGATTACAATCAACACTACCACAAGTAAGCCAATAGGAAACGGAAAGACAGATTACATTAAGTTTAACCCAACATACAGATTACTTTATGTCTCGCTGAGACTGCGCATGCAGCGCATGCGCTGGCAAGGCGAGACCTAAAAATAGAGTGAGTGTGGAGAAAGCATTCACATGTGACGAAAGGTGGGAAGGAGGTGGAAAAGAAACGGTAAAACAGAGAAAAGCATGAAGAAAAGATAGAGAGTGGGAGTAAAATATAGAGCGAGAAAGAGAGAGACACAAAGAGGGATAATAGGATGGAGGACAAGCAGATAGACTCTGTAATAAAGAGAGGAGGGGGTTGGGAGTAGGAAGGAGAGGGGCAGGCATGGAAATGCAATTAGAGGGAAAGTTTAAAAAGAGGGAAAAGAGAGAGAAGCAAATTGAAAACAGCAGAAGGAGCGAAGGGAGGCAAAAAAAGAGCGAGGGGATAGACATCATTAGTGTAGCAGGTGCACTGACAAAGGGGGCCATAGGTATGAGAGCCCCACTGCACCAAAAGTATACCTGTCTTTTATTACCCAATAGGGAGCAGAGGAGCCTGCTTGCCTTACAGCCCATAGCACCCTTGCTATGCCACGAGGAGGGAGGAAGACGGGGTAAGGAAGAAAGAAAGAGATTGGAATTGTGAAGATAGATTGGCGATTATTGACAGTTGGGTAGTCTTAACCTGTAGCAGTGCCATTTTTCATGTCGGCTTGAATGAAAACAGGTATCCATAGCAACCCCATTAAACATTTGCTATGGACGTACTGGCGAACCTTCCAGTGATGTTACCGTATTGCTTGTTGCTGTGTAGGCAGGCACCTTGAGCACACCCCTACACCTTAGGTCAAGTGTACTGCCCCCAGTTCTCTACCAACATCATTGTAGGCGAGTGTGTGCAGAGCAGCTCACAGTGGACAACAGCATACCTGCCAACTTGAACAATCCCACTGCGTAAGGAGGGGGCGGGGCCTTGAAGCAGGCGGGGCCTTGTGCCTAGAAGTACCTACAGGCACTTTTGAACCCCACCCGTCTCTAAGCCCCCTCCTCCCAAAAAACAAAGCTGGCTGGTGCCGATGTCCTGGGGTGTTTTCATACCCCTTAATGGACATCTGCAGTTCAAAACCTCGGAAAACGAGCTAGAAAACAACTATTTACAGTGGTTTTAAGAACGTTTTCCCTGCCACCATGTGATATCGGCTCCTCACCGGGAGACCTTTGATGGGAGCCAATATTGTGTGTCACACGATGGTACCGTGTGAGTTGGCAGGTATGCAGCAGCCAGCATTGGACCTGGACAGAGAACACCTGTGAGATGTCACGTGACTGCCTGACAGCTGTCGTACTCTCTCTAAGAGTAAGGACCCCATGCCAAGCAAAAGCAGCAATCCTGCCTTCGGTTCGAGCTCCTGCCAGGGCTCCCAATACACCATCAGTGTGCCTTAAACCTTCACGTTGTTTGTCAATAGAGCAGTAGATTCAGTGGCACCGGAGTACAGCAGTTTAGGGGTCCGCTGCGTCCCAATAGAGGTTGCATTTCACTATTCATCTAATGGCAGGGGACCCATTTTCATCGCTTGGATTAGGTACAAGGGGAACTTTGCAACCCACTGCTGAGGGTACAAGCTGGTCTTTTTTTTGTTGCAGTTTTTTAGATAGCGCGAACTCGACACAAAGGTATTGGAGCTCTTGACATGAGCACCAGTTACATTACACAAGGGCACATTCATTAATGTTAGGCACGGGGAGATTAAGTGATTTGCCTAGAATCACAGGGTGTTGAGCGTAGGCAGAGACTCGAACCTGGTTCCCCAGTTTCTAAGTCAGCAGCTCTGGCCGTTATGCCGCGATAAATGTTATCTAAGTTGGTGATGACGGTCCTCTGTAAGAGCACTCTAGTCTCACAATCTATCTTTAAGCAGGTTCGCGGAAGAGGCGCCCTCTTCCTGCTGGAGAGGCTCCTCTGCCCTGGGCAAGTTGCTCTGAATCGCAGTCTGAATGCGACGGCCTCGGAAGTCCGGGTGGGTAGGAGCGCAGTGTTCACTGATATCGAATGGCAGTGCAGTGTGAGGAAACTCAGAGGGCAAGTGAGTGAGCTGTCAGGGTCACAGGAAAGAGGAGCTCAGGATCAACTGCGCAGCTCAAATTATGCCTCAGGGGACTGAGGTGTCCCACCTTTGACCTCTGTCACTGCCAGCTTGAAACACCACAGAGAGTGTGTACATTGTTTTCTTGCCTTCAAAATCTACCAGAGTATCCATTATAATAAACCACAGACAGCGCCCGTCGCCTCTGCCTTCACTACACACAATAATGCTAGGTTCTCGCTCCTCATGTGGGCACGCGACAGTATGGGAACTTGGTATTTGAAGCGTACTCCTACCACCGCTCAGCCTCAAAGCGCTGTGGCTATATGGAGGCTGGCATTTCCTGGAGAGTGGACTCTGCTTAGAAGGATGTAGATTCCCTTCTCGGTGTGCTTCTACTCTGGCCCATGCCCTCATCCCTGCCTTACAGGTGCCAGTGCCTTGGTGCCTCTCTACCGACACTCCAGGTTTTCTAACTTCCAGTGTCAGGAGTCAGGACATCTGTATCTTACTGTCCTTGTGTCGGTGTCTCTAAGTTCACTGTCAGTCTATCCACTTTTTCTGTCACCGAGACTGCGTCTCTAATTCTAGCTAGAGTTTATCCACGTCTTTGTGGCCTATTTCTAGGTCTCTACCTTCTGGTGTCCGTGTCTGCATGTCTTTCTTCCCAGAATCCGTCTCTCTAAGTTCTAGTGCCTTTGACTCTGCCCACGTGTCTAATTCTCTACATTCCAGTGTGGGTGCACCCATGTTGCCTGGCACCGTATGTGTGAGTCTAAATTTTGCTGTGTCTTTATGACATGTTCCCTTGTTCTACATGCTGGTGTCATTGGCTCAATGACTTTCATCCCGTTGTCTGTCTCTCTGAGTTTCCGGGTCTTTATGCCTTTCAGCCCCCGTATTTGTAATTGTCAGTGCCAATCGGCCCATGTCTTTATGCCCCATTTTCATGCCCTGCGTTTTGGTATCAGTGCATTAAGTGCTAGCAGCAATCTGTCATGGCTTTTTGCCCCCCACCCAGTCTGTGTCTCTAAATGCCAGTGTCTGTACATCAGTGCTTGTAACGGTACCTGTGTGCCTAACTCCCAGTGTCAGTCTATCCCTGCCTGTTACGTTCCCTGTGTGTCTAAGTCCCGGTGTGTCTATCTGTGCCTGCTACTGTACCTGTGTGTCTAAGTCCCAGCGTCCGTGCATCCGCACCTGTTACTGTGCCTGTCTGCCCAAGTCCCAGGGTCAGCCTATCCATGCCCCCCCCCCTCCCATTGGAGCGTGCCTGTGGCTATCGTCAGCGCAGCACCGCTACCTCCGGGCCTTTCACAGCCTCAGGCGCTCACACTCATACTTCACTGTGCTCCCCTCGCACAGGGCAGTGCTGCCTGCCAGACCTTTCACCCCTGAAACCGAGGGGAGCAGGGGTGCGGGGAGGAGCTGGAAGAGGAATGTCAGAATGACTGCTTTGGAACGGGGACTGCAACAGAGCTTACCCATCCCTACTAAAATGAGGAATGACAGGCGGGTGGGAGAACACAAAACTACAAAATTCAAGCAAATGCAATGTTTACATTCGAGGCCCTACACAGATAACGTACATGGATTCATTTATTGTTTTGAAACAGAGTAACTAAAATTAGATGCCAATGTAACATCTCGGCGATGATTTATAGTAAGGCACTGTAAATCATCAGGAAGTGCAATTCTGCATGCGTCCCTTTCTGATGTCTGCCCGTACTACTGTGAACAAAAATTGTGCCAAAAAAGTCAAGACTTAAATTAGGCGTTTGAAAATATTGTGGCAACACATCCTGAACGGCAACTTAGAAATTACTATGCATTTGCACCCTCTCGCCCTAATTTTATATTGAAGTATTCTGTAAAAAATGTAGATTTTCAAATAAAAACACAATACACACAATGAATACGGTGAATGTCAATGGACCCAAACAAGTCTGAGAATGCCACATACACTAAAGGGAAACAGAAGATGTGTGCAAGAAATCGGACCACGGATATCGAAGCGCCTCAGATTCAAAAGAAAGCATAGTTAACAACACGAACATGACATTGAAGTGCGCAAGGGATGTAACCTGGCCGAGCAAGCAGATAAAGACCAACACTTGTCAGAAAGACTCCTGCCTGCCAACACGGGAAATGCTCAAACAGGGGCGCCAATCTTAACTAGTGGTGCGGGCGCACCACAGAGGAGCAGGGGGGCGAGGGAGCCTGTCGTCTGTGCCGCGCGCTGATGCACGTCCTAGACACGGACGGGAATGGGCGCCCGCCTTTGCCCAATTGCGTGCCGTTTTTTTTTTTTTTAAAAGCACGCTACAGCCAATGCCAGCCTGCGAAAGCAAAACCACACGCACAAGCATGTGGTTAGCTTTCTGAAGCCCATACAAGAGGTCTCGTGCTGCGCGAGCAGTGCTACGCACTGCAACGCTAGGCTACGCACTGCAACGCTAGGCGCGAGACCTAAAAATCATGTAGGATGGGATGAGGATTCACCTCACCACAAAATACATCTGAAACATGAACCTACTGCACAAAGGCAGTACCCAGTAGAGCAAGAAGCTAAAAAACAGGTCAGGGAGATCTTAGATCAACTTGAATACCAAGGGGTGATTGAAACATGCACCTCCTCAATGAACAATCCTTTGTTTCCTGTCTCCAAACCAGACAATTCATATCGTCTAGTTTTGGACTACAGACACTTGAACACTTGTTCTAAAACTTTTGCAGTGCAAAATGCACATAGTACAGCATTAATGAATAACATTGTGCGTAAAAAATATAAAACCACAGTGGATATTACAAATGGTTTCTTTTGTCAAAACATAGCACCCGAAAGCAGGTACTTGACAGCTTTCTCAATAATGGGGACCCAGCGTCAATTTTGTAGACTCCCACAAGGGTTCAAGAACAGCCCGGGGTTATTCTCAGCGAGAGTAACAGAGTTACTACAAATTTATGATAATGAGGCATTGTCATATGTCGATGACATCTATCTGACAGACGATGACCTGGATAAGCACTTGAACAGGGTGAACACCATTATATTGGGCTTCGCCTCTGAGGGCTACAAATTCAACTTTAAAAAATCCAGAATTGCCCAACTCAATGTCCTATTCCTAGGATATGAGCTTTCAAGTGAAGGCAAGAGCTTGGCAGCTAACTTTTTAGAAAGGTGTGCACTGCTCCAACCTCCAAAAACGCTGAAAAACTTACAATCCATCTTGGGTTTCCTGAATTTTGGAAGAACATACATTCTAAATTACGCAGAAAGGGTTAAACCCCTCTACGCACTAATCAAACCTGATTTTTCAATCAAAAATTTGACACAGGAACACACAGAGATCCTGCGTTCACTGCAAGCTAACATGTTAGCAACAAATCACTTACAAACACGCATAAGCCAACGCAATTTGGTGATCCGAATAATTTCGGGTCAGTGCGGTTTCACCTACTTAACATTCAATGATGTTGAAAAAGTACCAATTGCATACAAATCACATTTGTATACACAAGCAGAAATGCGCTTCACTTCAACAGAAAAAATACTGACAGCAGTTCAAACCGCTGTAGCAAAAGAAAGAGCTCTAGCCCAGGGAAAACGCATCATTGTCGTAACTCCCGTACCGGCCTTAGAGGCGGTCACAAAAGTGAGCATTCCCAATGCAAAAGCTTTACATCCTAGATGGATACAATGGGTTAATTCTCTTGCTGCAACAGATGTTGAATATGTTTTTGATCCAGATTTAAAAACACAAGCGTTCCTGCAATACGAGCAAGAATGTCCTCTGCCCACTGAAATTCTGCCTCTTGATCAGTATGAATTCATAATTTACACTTACGGATCCGCACAACCCGCTACAGGGAGTAAGCAAGCTTACAGTGCAGCATGTGCAATCGTTAAAGGTCGCATGCGCGATGGTATCTTCAGACCAATGGTCACTAAAACTCAGTCTCTAGGAGATTCTACAGCTCAGCGAGCTGAACTACAAGCATTCAAACTGGCACTTGAAAGTACAGATCGTGAATTCCCCACACTCATAGTGTGCAATTCTTTCTACTGTGTGCAGTCGTATAATGAATATATACAAAATTGGCTTGAAAATGGGTTCAAAGATGCAAAAGGTGGCACAATAAAGCATAAACTGCTTTGGGAACAAGTAGTTCAGTTAAAAAACGAACTACCAAAGGCTCACGTGATTCACACACTGAGTCATCAACGTGATGGCGTTCACGTTGCAGGGAATTCATTGGCTGACGAAGCCACAAAGGGGGCTGTTCAGACGGCTTCTGTAGCTGCGATCACTCGTTCAAAAACAAAAATAGACGGTGAGATAATGTTGGCTGTCAATGCTTCAAGCAAGGGCAGTAGTGCAGCGTTACCAAAAAAGTTTCCACTCAAGTACTCTTATGTAATTGATGCAAACAACGTTCCTTTTGCTCGAAACCCTGGAGTGGGGGATAGGGTAATTCCAAACATGGAACATAGAGCAGCTTTGATTTATGAAGCACATCTGAGGGAGGGTCTGTCACATCAAGGGATCTCTAAAACAATATTGACATTAAAAGAGATGTACTGGTGGCCAGGAATGAATACACAGATTCACATCTTCATCAATGACTGCATAGACTGTAATATACAGCGTAGTGCAGAATGCCACCAGACACCATGCTGCGAAGTAGCATGCCCAGTACAGACACCATTGTTAGACAGCATTAGACTATCTACGCGCAGACGTCCTTTTGGACAAATGCAATCCCAAAAATACTAAATCAAGGTTCCTATGGATATGGCCTCAGCGCTCAGCTGACGCTCGAACTGTTATAAAAGATTTGCGAGTCTTTATCGGCACATACGCAATACTCACGCTACATTCTGACCAGGGCCCTGCGTTTAGCTCTCGGGCTTACAAAGAAGCCATGGCCAACCTGGGCGTTGCATTGCGGTACTCCTCTCCGTTTCATCCTGAGGGAAATTCTGTTGTGGAAAGGAAAAACCGGGACATAAAGCAGTCTATAACAGCTAGAGTATTAGGTTCGGGTGATGGGTGGGTCAAACATCTTTATGGGGTCCAACGCTCATTAAATAATTTGCCAAGAAGTTCTCTAGGGGGGGTCACTCCATATGAGGTCCTATTTGGGACAAGAATGTGGGTACCCGATCTGGAATGTAAAGGCACAGTGGTGGAAAATAAACCCTTTGATATCAAAGATCGTTTGGCTGTTTTACAGGACCTAAATGAACTAAGATCGAAACAAAGCAACGTGTTCCTGCAGCCAACCACCACTGGGGAAAAACCGGCAGTCCCAGCAAGGCCTGTCTGGATTCCAAAAGTTGGGGATCTAATCAGAGAGAAGATTGCGGACAAGAAGGAATTTGGACTTTCTTACAGACAACCAGTACCTGTCCTAGCCATACACGGAGCAAGAACAGTACTTCTGCCGCCCCTTGCTGGAAAAAAGGAGAAAAGATTTGTGTCCATCGACCTCATCAAACCACAGTATGTGGCCAATACTAAGTAGTAGTCCTCGTGGACTCCGACCTAGTAGCAGACGCACTCCTCTCGCTACTATCCAAGAGGTTCAGACTGAAAGACTCATAACAATCGAGAATTCAGCAGTAACAGATGAAGGACTAAGCAACAATGCAATGGAACTCATCCCTCTTGAAACTCAAGTAACAGTTTGTCCAAATACACCTATTTACACCAACGTAGCAAGTGATCAACTGGTTCCATCGATTTCAACAAATCCTGATGCAATTCCAACAATTGACAGAACTGCTTCTGGCTATTTCATTAACTTTGATACGTTTTCTGAGGATCCCACTGAGCCTGAAACGACGCCAGCATCAAAAACTTTTAAACAAAAAGTACAAGACTTTTTTCATTTTCTGAAAAAGACTTCTCTGGTTTCACCATGGATTGAATTGTGGATTATTTCTGGAATATTTTTCTTTCTGCTTTGGCTAGCTTTGGTAATAACTATCAGCGGGCTTATCAACGGCGGATACATCCATTTGGACACCGAAAGTAAAGAAGTGAACTTACTTTTGAAACCACACAAATCATCCCATCGTGAAGCAAGAGACTTGTCAGCAGTGAACATCACAGCCGTTCCTATACAGGATGGTATAGTGTGGGACAAGACTGATTTCGATATCTTCGTCCCTACGGAGCAGTTGAACATTCCACATTTATTTACAATTTCATTAAGTGATTTTATTTCATCCAGTACCTATTCAGATGATTGGGACTTTGAAACTGTGAATGATTTAATGTTTGATCTAGAAAGGTCTGCTGCATTTTCTAAAAATGAATATTTAGAGGGTTCATCAGACTATGAACAGCTGTATTGCTATAATCATTATGGTCATCATTTTTTGCATAAATCTGCAACACCTAGAAATGTGTTTATGTTTAACCAATGGGAGCATTGTCCTACACCACCAAAAGGTAGTTCAAAAACATTTGCTAAAAAGTTTCCGTATTTTTCAGGATACAATACATCTGATCCAGAAACATTTTACTATAAGAATGTAAACAAAACAGGACTGAAAACGATGTTAACTAATACAAAACAGATTTACTCTGCTGTATTTATTGCCCAACTGTCTAGACAGGGTTTCGTCTTGTGGAAAGACACAATAGACACAAAAACGGTCTGGGGTACTAAAGATTGGCAAGTGCAGGGGACAGAAGCTTTGTTTAGAGCCTGTATCATCCCACAGCAAATTATGTTTTTGAATGACACTGTGCAACAAACGTCTTGCTTTGGTTTAGCCAAGATCAAAGACATGAAAACACCTTCTGTACCTACACCTGCCAGTAATAACAATACACAGGCAGCGGTTACAGTTGACACAATACCACAACTCAACAGAACAAATCCTGATTGGAGAAAATGGTTGCTCTGGCCCACAAACACAAACATCTGTCAAGCGAGATTCCTGAATCAAACACAGGGATTTACTATCCATAGGCCAGACCCACGATTCGTCCAAAGACAACATCCGGGGGTAGTAACAACATACAGTGTAGGAAAAGTATGCCTCGATTGGCTACAAAAATCTACACTTAAGGATGTGAAACAACACTTATCTTTACTTAAAGAAGACGCAGACCTTAGGGAATGCTTGCTTGGACCAAGAAAACCGCGTCAAGAATGTTTCATATATGCCGGCATTTACGCTGTCTATAATAAAGCGTGGAAGGTTTCACAGGCAGAGGCCGCAGAAAGAATACGTGAACTTGATCGTATTAATTTAGAGAAAACTCTCACTGTGGTCGACAATGGATTAACAACCTTGTCATCCAGAATTTATTCATTGGACAACATTGTATCCTCTGCTATTGACATACTGGAACAAGATTTAGCTATGTTACAACAAGGCCAATCACAATTGCGTTCTATTATGTTAATAAGCTGGACGCTGCAATCTTTGCGTGCGGGCTATGTGCCTTGGCGTTTTCTCAACATGTCGGCTCTGTTTGCAGAACACAATCTAACTGATAAACAGATCGAACTGGCACAAAGGGGAGCAAAGTATACAGTGCTGAGCATTGAAAAACTGGAAAAATTACCATTTACAGTAGCAGAAAAACCAGATACAGAATGGCTTATTCATGGCAAAATCACTCTGCCTGTCACTACTTTTCAGTTTCAGTATTGCCTCATACAAATGCAAGCAGGCAAATATGAAAGGTTGGGTAAAGAATACATTAAGACATCCTGGACTTTACCTTACAACTACAGATGTTGGAGTGGGGATCGTGAAGTGTTTTTAAGTGGTACACACTGTGACAGGGCACTAAGCGGTTCACTCATATGTCAGGGCATTTCTTCACACAGGGCTTGTAATGGTTCTGTGGCAAATTTGTCCTGCCACCAGCTAGGTACAACAGCTGCTGTGATTAATCCAATGTTTGGCCAACTTTCTAACGGGAGTTACCTCATGTTGAATGATCAGAGTTGCTGTGGCATGCTGCCAGGTGTTAGACCTGGCACCATTGGCGTGGGTCTCCCTCCCCCTTTTCGCTGTTGTCCCCCTTGTTTTTGCTGGTGTTAGATGCTCTGGGTGCTGTGCCACTGTCATTCGGTGCCACAGCGCGAATGCTCCCTGTGTAAATATGACATGTGAATTGGTATATCCATGATTGGCTTATTTGGCTTACCTGTTAGTCCCTAGTAGCGTGGCCTGTGTGTGCCCAGGGCTGGTAAAACAAATGCTGCCGGTGGGCCTGCAGCGCCAGTTTGCGCCACCCACAGAAGCAGCTTGTAAATTGGGTCTCAGACCTGCCATTGCAGAGTCTGCGTGCAGTCCAGAACTGCCATCTTGGCTGTGAAGTGCACCCACTTCCCAGCCCCTGAACCTTCCCTTGGCATCATGTAAGTCACCCCTATGGTAGGGTGCATTGTATGTGTAAGGTAGGTCATGCCTTGGTGTATGTAGCATGTCCTGGTAGTGACTTACACCCAATTTCGTTTTCACTACTGTAAGGCTACCTGTTCCCCATAGGCAAGAATGGGCACGTTTGACTATTACACTCTATAGTCCTAACTAACCCCAGGAACATGGTACAAAAACGAATTTAGTATGCCTGAGCTCAGGATATTAAAATACATCTTTTAGTAAAGTGTATTTTTATATCCTGTGCTTGAAAATACTACTTTTAGAAAGTAGGTATTTTCTTGCCTAAGCCTTCCAGTGTGCTCTGCTGTTATGTGTATTGGCTGTCTGGTTTTGGAGGGACAGGGCAGGCTGAGCCAGACCTGGGTTGAATAGAGAGATCTGTGTTGGAGTATGGGGAGGGGTAGCTCCTTGGCTTGAATAGGGCTGTGCCTGGCAAGGTGAATGATGGCTCCACCTCCCACTGTGCGTCTGATAGCAGACCCCCTCTTCCTGAAAGGAAGGATGCAGCCTGGTAAACAAAGTGCTCCAGGCCTGAACAGAACTGGTTCTGGCTAGGCTCGATGACTTGTAACTTTTAAGAACAAAGACTTTTGGGGTATAAATATCTGTGCTGAAACCCCTACAAATTGTATTGCTCCTGGACATCAAGACGAACCTCTGTCCGTGTAACTGAAGGAATCTGCAGGAGGTGACTTTCCTTGTGCTTGTATGCTGTTTCTTGGATTGGCCTGCAGTGGTTATCATTGGACTTTGAAAGAGGAGGAAAAGGACTTTTGAGAGGCCCTTTGATTCATCTTGCTAAAGCAATCACCCAAGGGCTAGAAGAGAGCTAGCCTCCTGTCGAAGTCTCAGGCACATCAGACTTCACCCTCAGCCTCCTGATTCCTCCCAGCGAGGATTTCTATCTGCAGGTGAGGCTCCTGTGAGTTCCAGGGCCTCTAGTTCTACTACAGAGAAGAGAGCGCTGAAATTGTCTCTAACGCCCGTGTGCAAGCCGCTGCAGCCGAGAGCGGCCAGAGAATTATCGCGCTGCTGCCACCGAGCGCTCGCAACCAAAGATCATCGCACCGCACGTTAGAGGGCTTCCAAGTGCTCGCAACTAAAGATTCTCGCACCAAGATCATCGCTTCACGACATCGCAGCGCGGACACCGGGCGTCTGTCATTTTCCCCGCATTGCACCTGGACCGTCGCTCCCTCGCGGAGTGCGACTGCTTCGTACAACAACCTGATCGCACACGAAACCGGGTCGCCGCATTGCCTCCTCCATCGCGGCAAGGAGTCATCGCACCACCGGCCTCACGTGCAGAAGTTGGTCGCATCGCACCCGCACGCATCAGCAGATCGGCGCATCATCCTCCCTCGCGGCAAGGATTTATCGCATCGCCGGCCTCGCGTGCTGGAAGTCATCGCCACCGCTTCTTGCGACCACTTGTTGATTCTGCTACGATATCCAGGTACTTTGTAAGTAAAAGGGGTCGCAGAGAACATTGCTTTGAACTGAACTCCTCCTGGCGCACATTGAACTATTTTTGCAGCATTTCAAGAGTAACCCTATTTTTACCGTATTGTGGCTTTTGATCGTTATTGGTCTTGTGATACGTCTATATATAAAGATACTTATTTTTGATAACTAACTGGTGTGGTGTCCCTTTGTAGTGTTCCTCACTGTGTTACTGTGTATGGTCATAAATGCTTCACACACTGCCTCTGAGATAGGCCTAGCTGCTCGTGCTACGTTACCACAGGGTTGAGCAGGGGTTATCAAAGGGTGTAGCCCTCTCACTCTGACTTAGGAAGAAGGGTCCCTACTTGGACAGTGGCCCGCCATTGCCAACTAGAGACCCCCATTTCTAACATTGGTGGTCAGCGGTGAGGATCTGGACTTGCATTTATGATCGCATACAGTAATTATAGTGTACACTACTAGTGAGTGCAGACCATAACGCAACCGCATAAGTTTTGAGGGTTTTTTTTCTCTGTGATTCTATTTTTGATTAATATTGCCAGTTATTGCCACAATGGGCAAGCCCAGATCCAATGCCTCGGAGGATCTCTCCTGGGAAGAAGAGAAATTAGAAACCTACAATGCCAAGCAGCTCAAATATTTTTGCAAACACTTCACAGTCCCTATCACAGGTCTCACTAGAAGAGAGGAGTATTACAAGGCGCTGAAGGACTGGCTAGAAGCCAGGGATGCCCCTAAGAATACGGGAGAGCTTGTGGAGGGGGAAGAGAATGCAGGAGAGCAGCAGGGTGAAGTAGTAGACTTAGTAGGAGATAAAGCGATTTCCAGCCCGGGCACTAGTGTGTCCGCTAAGGGCCTGTCCCCAGAAGAGATGGAGGACAGGGAGAGAGATAGGCGGCATAATATGGAGATGGCTAGGCTTAAAATGGATGGTCAGAGGGACCTAGAGAACAAGAAGTTAGAATTTGAGATTATGAAAATGAAACTTGAGCATGAGAGAATATTGAGGGAGTTGGAGATTAAAGCAAAGAGTGCAGAGATCTCCCCCTCTGGTGGCAGCATACCTGTGGTGCATACTGAGAATAGAGTGTATATACCCAAGGAGGTTATTAAGGATTTCCACAAAAGTGAAGATATTGGGCAATGGTTTGCCGCTTATGAAGTAGCCATGGTGTCCCACCGGGTCCCCGAGAAGGATTGGGGAGCGGGGTTGTGGGGACACTTTGTGAGTGAGGGGAGGGATACCTTGTTCGACCTGCCCCCAGAAAGTAGAATGGTTTATGGCCACATGAAGGAAGCTTTGATGACCCGCTATGGTTTGACCCCTGAGATGTATAGGCAAAGGTTTAGGACCTGCAAGAAGCTAGAGGGTACCACGTGGGTTGAATATGTGTCTTTTTTTTGCAGAGCAATGGAACGCTGGGTAAAAGGTAGCAAAGTAGAAACTTTTGAGCAGCTTTATGATTTGATTGCATGGGAGCATTTATCTAGTAACTGTTTTCCTGAGCTACGCCAGCACCTGATTCATTGCAAGTTGACTAACCCTAGGAAGCTTGCTGAGAAGGCAGACCGCTGGGTGAGCACCCGGGTTCGCATTGTCCAGTGGGAGACTTCGCCAAAGGTGGGCAGGGTCCCCAGCAGAGAAGTGGGGGGACAGGGGTAAACCGAGGGAGTTCCAAAGAGGGCCCCAAAGTAATTCCCAAGGGAACCAAGCAGTGGTGTCCCAGCCTCCACAAGAGAAGAAGCCAGTGCTCCCGACAGGTAGGCCTGTTCAGAGGGGGCCCCTTACTTGTTTTAAGTGTGGTCAAGTGGGCCACAGATACTTTGATCCTCAGTGTCCTCAGAGGGATACCAATGCACCACCCCGTGCACCACCCCGCCAGCTTGCTAGTGTAGCCCTGGGAGGGGAGGAGATGGGTGCCCAAGGTGGGTGGGATCCCGTAGAGTTGACCCTTGTCTCATTAGGAGACTTTGAGATGGTCCCTAAGCCCGCACTGCCTGATAACACTAAAAAGTACAGGCAGTGGGTGACCATCAATGGCCATAAAGTGGAGGCTCTAAGAGACACAGGAGCCAGTGTAACTGCTGTCAGCTCCCGGTTGGTGTCCAAAGAGCAGGTTGTCCCCAGACAACTCAGAGAGCCAATGTGAGGTGGCTCAGGTTCCCTTTGAGTGGGGGGGTCTCAGGAACTATTCAGGTGGCTGTGAGGCCCGCCATGCCTGTAGACTGTCTGTTGGGCAATGATTTAGAGAACTCCCCGTGGGCTACGGTGGAGAGGAAATCTCACTTAGAGATGTTGGGTCTGCCTGAGTGGGCGTGTGCTACCACTCGGTCCATGGCAGCCAAGGAGGGTGTTGAGAAGGACCTGGAGCCTGAGAGTATGGCCCAGATCCCTGCCTTAGAGAGAAGGGGCAGGGGGCATGGCGAGCCGGCCCCCTTGGTTCCACGGCCCAGGATGGAGCTGACCCTGAGGGGGATGCCCTGGAGCCTACCAGGGAGCAGACCGCCGAACTGGGGGACCTGCCTGAGCTGACCCATCGGCAGCAGGAAGGGGGACCCACCAGGGAGGAATTTTGTGAGCAGCAAAAAAGTTTGCCCCTCTCTTGAGGGTATCCGGCGACAGGCTGCAGCCCAGGCAGCAGGTGACATGTCTGGTTCACATCTGACTTATTGGGAGAACAGTCTCCTGTATAGCGAGCCTAAGGCTGCTGAGCCGGGGTCAGCCCGTGTGCTGGTGGTACCCGAGTGCTTCAGAGCCTTCCTACTGGGGTTGGCTCACGACATTCCATTGGCAGGACATCTGGGGCAGACCAAGACCTTTGAGAGGCTGGCCACCCACTTTTATTGGCCCCAGATGTGCAAGAGTTCAGACACTCGTTGCAGGACATGTGAGACTTGCCAGGCAAGTGGGAAGAGTGGGGGGAAGATCAAGGCCCCACTCCAGCCCTTTCCAGTCGTTAGTACCCCATTCGAGCGAGTGGGCATTGACATTGTGGGGCCTCTGGACCCCAAGACAGCCATGGGCAACAGGTTCATCCTGGCCTTGGTGGACCATGCCACCCGGTACCCCGAAGCCAGCCCGCTCAGGACAGTGACGGCCCACGTGGTGGGACGTGCACTGATGGGGATTTTCTCCCGTGTGGGGTTCCCCAGAGAGGTGGTGTCTGACAGGGGGACCAACTTCATCTCCCAGTACATGAAGTCTCTGTGGAAGGAGTGTGGGGTAACTTATAAGTTCACCACTCCTTACCACCCCCAAGGTAATTGTCTGGTTGAAAGGTTCAACCGGACCTTGAAGGGCATGATCATGGGCCTAGAAGAGCCCCTGAGGCGTAAGTGGGACGTCCTCTTGCCATGCCTGTTGTTTGCCTACCGTGAGGTGCCACAGAAGTCCTTAGGGTTCAGTCCCTTTGAACTGCTCTATGGCCATCCGGTTAGAGGACCTCTGAGTCTGGTCAAGAAAGGCTGGGAGCAATCTCCCAGGAAACCTCCCCAAGATGTATTTAGCTACATGTTGGCCTTCAGGAACCAGACTCGGAGTTTCAGAAAAATTGCTGAAGCAAATCTGGAAGCCAGCCAGGAGGAAATGAAACGTTGGCACGACCAGAATGCCACTCTGGTCGAGTTTCAACCAGGTCAGAAGGTTTGGGTACTGGCCCCAGTGGAGCCTTGTGCGCTCCAAGATAAGTGGACCGGTCCGTTTGAGGTGGTGGAGCGCAAAAGTCCAGTTACCTACTTGGTGGACTTTCAGTCTCCCAGGAACCCCTTGCGGGTCCTGCATGTGAACCGCCTGAAGCCCCACTTTGAGAGGTCTGAAGTGGGCATGCTTCTTGCCACAGATGATGGGACGGAGGAGGAGAGTGAGCCTCTTCCTGACCTCCTGTGTGCAGGAGAGAAGGATGGGTCAGTGGAGGGTGTGATCCTCTCCACCACACTGACCCCTGAGCAGCAGAGAGATTGTCACCAATTGTTGGGGCAATTTTCTGATTTGTTCTCCCTGGTGCCTGGTGTCACTGATTGGTGCATCCATGAGGTGGATACCGGGGACAGTCCTCCTGTTAAGCACAAGGCTTACAGAGTGACTGACAGGGTCAAGGCTTACATTAAGGAGGAGGTCTCCAAAATGTTTGCCCTAGGGGTGATTGAGTCCTCTAGCAGCCCCTGGTCCAGCCCCGTGGTCTTGGTACCAAAAGCTGCGACGCCTGGTGCCACACCTGAACTCAGGTTCTGTGTGGACTACCGAGGTCTCAATTCGGTCACGAAGACCGACGCGCACCCCATCCCCAGAGCTGATGAGCTCATAGATCGGTTAGGGGGTGCCCGGTACCTCAGCACGTTTGATCTGACGTCTGGGTACTGGCAGATCGCCTTAACTGATGGGGCAAAAAAGAGGTCCGCATTCTCCACACCAGATGGGCACTACCAGTTGCATGTGATGCCCTCTGGGATGAAGAATGCCCCTGCCACCTTTCAGAGGTTGGTCAACCGGGTGTTGGTTGGGCTGGAGGATTTCAGTGCCGCCTACCTGGATGACATTGCAGTGTTCAGTTCCTCCTGGGAGGACCACTTGCGCCACCTCTGGGAAGTGTTGATGGCGCTGCGCGGAGCAGGCCTCACAATCAAGGCCAGTAAGTGCCAGATTGGGCAGGGTTCTGTGCTATACTTGGGACACCAGGTGGGGAGTGGCCAGGTGGCACCCCTGCAGCCCAAGATTCAAACCATCCTGGCTTGGGAGCCCCCAAGGACCCAGACCCAGGTGAGGGCCTTCTTAGGACTCACAGGTTACTACAGGAGGTTTGTCAAGGGGTATGGCAACATCGTTGCACCCCTGACTGAGCTGACTTCCAAGAAGCAGCCAAAAATTGTGAACTGGACTGACACCTGTCAGAAAGCCTTTGATGCCCTCAAGACTGCCATGTGTACAGCACCCGTACTCCAGGCGCCCAACTTTGCTAAGGAATTTGTTGTCCAGAAAGACGCTTCAGAGCATGGGGTGGGGGCCGTTCTGTCACAGATAAATGACTCCTCCCAATCCGGCTTCAGAAAAAACCACAGTACGGAAACCGCCCTCCTCGCCGCAACAGACGACATCCGCACCCTACTGGACAAAGGAGAAACAGTAGCACTCATCCTCCTCGACCTATCAGCGGCGTTCGACACAGTCTCCCACCGCACCCTAATACGCAGACTCTACGACGCAGGAATCCAGGACAAGGCCCTCGACTGGATCCGCTCCTTCCTCTCCGGCAGGACGCAGCGGGTCAGACTCCCCCTTTCCTCTCGGACCCCACACCTACCACCTGCGGAGTCCCCCAGGGCTCCTCCCTCAGCCCGACGCTCTTCAACGTCTACATGGCTCCACTCGCCCCCATCGTCAGAACCTACGGACTCAACATCGTGTCATACGCAGACGACACCCAGCTCATCCTCTCCCTATCCAACGAGCCCAACACCGCCAGACGCAACTTTCGGGAAGGCATGGAAGCCGTCGCCAAATGGATGAAAAACAGCTGCCTACAACTAAACACCAGCAAAACAGAAGTACTCATCATGGGCCCAAACCCCGATGCCTGGAGCGACACCTGGTGGCCCCCGCCCTCGGAAACCCGCCAACCCCCACGAACCACGCACGCAACCTGGGAATCATCCTGGACTCCGAGCTCAAAATGGACCGCCAGATCAACTCTGTCTCGTCTTCCTGCTTCCACACCCTCCGCCTCCTTCGTAAGACCTTCAAATGGATCCCCTCGAACACCGAAAGACCGTCACTCACGCCCTGGTCACCAGCAGACTCGACTACGGCAACGCACTCTACGCCGGAATAAACAAAAACCTGACCCGCAAGCTACAGAACATCCAGAACGCCGCCGCAAGACTGGTCCTCAACCTGCCAAAACACTGCCACATCTCCCAGCACCTGCGCACACTCCACTGGCTCCCTGTCGAGGCGAGAATCACCTTCAAGATGCTCACCCACGCACACAAGGCCCTCCACGGCACCGGACCAGCATACCTTAACAGCCGACTCAAATTCCACGCACCCCAAAGGACCCTACGATCAGCCCAGCTCTCCTACGCCGTGGTCCCCCGCACCAGAAAGACCAGTTCGGGAGGCCGCTCCTTCTCCTTCCTCGCGGCCAAAGCATGGAACGCCCTTCCGCTCCACCTCAGACAGACAACATCGCTCCCCATCTTCGCAAGAAACCTCAAAACCTGGCTTTTCGACAGACCCCCTCCTTGATGGATAGAACCTGCACTCCCCCCCCCCCCCCAGCGCCTTGAGACCCTTACGGGTGAGTAGTCGCGCTTTAACAAACCCCTGATTGATTGATTGATTGAGGAGGGACTAGACCAACCTGTAGCCTTCATCAGTAGGAGGTTACTTCCACGGGAACAGAGGTGGAGTGCAATTGAGCGTGAGGCATTTGCTGTGGTCTGGGCACTGAAGAAGCTGAGACCATACCTGTTTGGGACTCACTTCCGGGTTCAGACAGACCACAGGCCCTCAGATGGTTGATGCAGATGAGGGGTGAGAATCCCAAGTTATTGAGGTGGTCCATTTCCCTACAGGGTATGGACTCCACGGTGGAACACCGCCCTGGTACAGAATACGCCAATGCTGGTGGTCTGTCCAGATTTTTCCGCCTTAGTGATGAGAACTCCCAAGGGGATGGGTAGTTCTCCCCACATTTCAGCTGGAGGGGACACGTGTTAGACCTGGCACCATTGGCGTGGGTCTCCCTCCCCCTTTTCGCTGTTGTCCTCCTTGTTTTTGCTGGTGTTAGATGCTCTGGGCGCTGTGCCACTGCCATTCGGTGCCACAGCGCGAATGCTCCCTGTGTAAATATGACATGTGAATTGGTATATCCATGATTGGCTTACCTGTTAGTCCCTAGTAGCGTGGCCTGTGTGTGCCCAGGGCTGGTAAACCAAATGCTGCCGGTGGGCCTGCAGCGCCAGTTTGCGCCACCCACAGAAGCAGCTTGTAAATTGGGTCTCAGACCTGCCATTGCAGAGTCTGCGTGCAGTCCAGAACTGCCATCTTGGCTGTGAAGTGCACCCACTTCCCAGCCCCTGAACCTTCCCTTGGCATCATGTAAGTCACCCCTATGGTAGGGTGCATTGTATGTGTAAGGTAGGACATGCCTTGGTGTATGTAGCATGTCCTGGTAGTGACTTACACCCAATTTCGTTTTCACTACTGTAAGGCTACCTGTTCCCCATAGGTAAGAATGGGCACGTTTGACTATTACACTCTATAGTCCTAACTAACCCCAGGAACATGGTAGAAAAACGAATTTAGTATGCCTGAGCTCAGGATATTAAAATCCATCTTTTAGTAAAGTGTATTTTTATATCCTGTGCTTGAAAATACTACTTTTAGAAAGTAGGTATTTTCTTGCCTAAGCCTTCCAGTGTGCTCTGCTGTTATGTGTATTGGTTGTTTGGTTTTGGAGGGACAGGGCAGGCTGAGCCAGACCTGGGATGAATAGAGAGATCTGTGTTGGAGTATGGGGAGGGGTAGCTCCTTGGCTTGAATAGTGCTGTGCCTGGCAAGGTGAATGATGGCTCCACCTCCCACTGTGCGTCTGATAGCAGACCCCCTCTTCCTGAAAGGAAGGATGCAGCCTGGTAAACAAAGTGCTCCAGGCCTGAACAGAACTGGTTCTGGCTAGGCTCAGTGACTTGTAACTTTTAAGAACAAAGGGGCATATTAGCAAGACCCACGTTAAAATTATCGCCGTTTTAGCGGCAGGAAACTGCCGCTAAAGCGAGCGATAATGGGCTTGCTAATATGCGTTATGGAATTCCAATAGAAGCCCAGGTTAGATGTCCTGCACATCTAACCTGGGCTTCTATTGGAATTCTATAACGCATATTAGCAAGCCCATTATCGCCGTTTTAGCGGCAGTTTCCTGCCGCTAAAACGGCGATAATTTTAACGTGGGTCTTGCTAATATGCCCCAAAGACTTTTGGGGTATAAATATCTGTGCTGAAACCCCTACAAATTGTATTGCTCCTGGTCATCAAGACGAACCTCTGTCCGTGTAACTGAAGGAATCTGCAGGAGGTGATTATCCTTGTGCTTGTATGCTGTTTCTTGGATTGGCCTGCAGTGGTTATCATTGGACTTTGAAAGAGGAGGAAAAGGACTTTTGAGAGGCCCTTTGATTCATCTTGCTAAAGCAATCACCCAAGGGCTAGAAGAGAGCTAGCCTCCTGTCGAAGTCTCAGGCACATCAGACTTCACCCTCAGCCTCCTGATTCCTCCCAGCGAGGATTTCTATCTGCAGGTGAGGCTCCTGTGAGTTCCAGGGCCTCTAGTTCTACTACAGAGAAGAGAGCGCTGAAATCATCGCTAACGCCCGTGTGCGAGCCGCTGCAGCCGAGAGCGGCCAGAGAATTATCGCGCTGCTGCCGCCGAGCGCTCGCAGCCAAAGATCATCGCACCGCACGTTAGCGGGCTTCCAAGTGCTCGCAACTAAAGATCCTCGCACCAAGATCATCCCTTCACGACATCGCAGCGCGGACACCGGGCGTCAGTCATTTTCCCCGCATTGCACCCAGACCGTCGCTCCCTCGCGGAGTGCGACTGCTTCGTACAACAACCTGATCGCACACGCAACTGGGTCGCCGCATTGCCTCCTCCCTCGCGGCAAGGAGTCATCGCACCACCGGCCTCACGTGCAGAAGTTGGTTGCATCGCCCCCGCACGCATCAGCACATCGGCACATCATCCTCCCTCGCGGCAAGGATTTATCGCATCGCCGGCCTCGCGTTCTGGAAGTCATCGCCACCGCTTCTTGTGATCACTTGTTGATTCTGCTATGATATCCAGGTACTTTGTAAGTAAAAGGGGTCGCAGAGACCATTGTTTTGAACTGAACTCCTCCTGGCGCACATTGAACTATTTTTGCAGCATTTCAAGAGTAACCCTATTTTTACCGTATTGTGGCTTTTGATCGTTATTGGTCTTGTGATACGTCTATATATAAAGATACTTATTTTTGATAACTAACTGGTGTGGTGTCCCTTTGTAGTGTTCCTCACTGTGTTACTGTGTATGGTCATAAATGCTTCACACACTGCCTCTGAGATAGGCCTAGCTGCTCGTGCTGCGTTACCACAGGGTTGAGCAGGGGTTATCAAAGGGTGTAGCCCTCTCACTCTGACTTAGGAAGAAGGGTCCCTACTTGGACAGTGGCCCGCCATTGCCAACTAGAGACCCCCATTTCTAACATTGGTGGTCAGCGGTGAGGATCTGGACTTGCATTTATGATCGCATACAGTAATTATAGTGTACACTACTAGTGAGTGCAGACCATAACGCAACCGCATACGTTTTGAGGTTTTTTTTTCTCCGTGATTCAATTTTTGATTAATATTGGCAGTTATTGCCACAATGGGCAAGCCCAGATCCAATGCCTCGGAGGATCTCTCCTGGGAAGAAGAGAAATTAGAAACCTACAATGCCAAGCAGCTCAAATATTTTTGCAAACACTTCACAGTCCCTATCACAGGTCTCACTAGAAGAGAGGAGTATTACAAGGCGCTGAAGGACTGGCTAGAAGCCAGGGATGCCCCTAAGAATACGGGAGAGCTTGTGGAGGGGGAAGAGTAGACTTAGTAGGAGATAAAGCGATTTCCAGCCCGGGCACTAGTGTGTCCGCTAAGGGCCTGTCCCCAGAAGAGATGGAGGACAGGGAGAGAGATAGGCGGCATAATATGGAGATGGCTAGGCTTAAAATGGATGGTCAGAGGGACCTATAGAACAAGAAGTTAGAATTTGAGATTATGAAAATGAAACTTGAGCATGAGAGAATATTGAGGGAGTTGGAGATTAAAGCAAAGAGTGCAGAGATCTCCCCCTCTGGTGGCAGCATACCTGTGGTGCATACTGAGAATAGTGTGTATATACCCAAGAAGGTTATTAAGGATTTCCACAAAAGTGAAGATATTGGGCAATGGTTTGCCGCTTATGAAGTAGCCATGGTGTCCCACCGGGTCCCCGAGAAGGATTGGGGAGCGGGGTTGTGGGGACGCTTTGTGAGTGAGGGGAGGGATACCTTGTTGGACCTGCCCCCAGAAAGTAGAATGGTTTATGGCCACATGAAGGAAGCTTAGATGACCCGCTATGGTTTGACCCCTGAGATGTATAGGCAAAGGTTTAGGACCTGCAAGAAGCTAGAGGGTACCACGTGGGTTGAATATGTGTCTTTTTTTTGCAGAGCAATGGAACGCTGGGTAAAAGGTAGCAAAGTAGAAACTTTTGAGCAGCTTTATGATTTGATTGCATGGGAGCATTTATCTAGTAACTGTTTTCCTGAGCTACGCCAGCACCTGACTCATTGCAAGTTGACTAACCCTAGGAAGCTTCCTGAGGAGGCAGACCGCTGGGTGAGCACCCGGGTTCGCAAGGGTCCAGTGGGAGACTTCGCCAAAGGTGGGCAGGGTCCCCAGCAGAGAAGTGGGGGGGACAGGGGTAAACCGAGGGAGTTCCAAAGAGGGCCCCAAAGTAATTCCCAAGGGAACCAAGCAGTGGTGTCCCAGCCTCCACAAGAGAAGAAGCCAGTGCTCCCGACAGGTAGGCCTGTTCAGAGGGGGCCCCTTACTTGTTTTAAGTGTGGTCAAGTGGGCCACAGATACTTTGATCCCCAGTGTCCTCAGAGGGATACCAATGCACCACCCCGTTCACCACCCCGCCAGCTTGCTAGTGTAGCCCTGGGAGGGGAGGAGATGGGTGCCCAAGGTGGGTGGGATCCCGTAGAGTTGACCCTTGTCTCATTAGGAGACTTTGAGATGGTCCCTAAGCCCGCACTGCCTGATAACACTAAAAAGTACAGGCAGTGGGTGACCATCAATGGCCATAAAGTGGAGGCTCTAAGAGACACAGGAGCCAGTGTAACTGCTGTCAGCTCCCGGTTGGTGTCCAAAGAGCAGGTTGTCCCCCATGCATTCTACCCAGTAGTGTCCGCAGACAACTCAGAGAGCCAATGTGAGGTGGCTCAAGTTCCCTTTGAGTGGGGGGGGTCTCAGGAACTATTCAGGTGGCTGTGAGGCCCGCCATGCCTGTAGACTGTCTGTTGGGCAATGATTTAGAGAACTCCCCGTGGGCTACGGTGGAGAGGAAATCTCACTTAGAGATGTTGGGTCTGCCTGAGTGGGCGTGTGCTACCACTCGGTCCATGGCAGCCAAGGAGGGTGTTGAGAAGGACTTGGAGCCTGAGAGTATGGCCCAGATCCCTGCCTTAGAGAGAAGGGGCAGGGGGCATGGCGAGCCGGCCCCCTTGGTTCCACGGCCCAGGATGGAGCTGACCCTGAGGGGGATGCCCTGGAGCCTACCAGGGAGCAGACCGCCGAACTGGGGGACCTGCCTGAGCTGACCCATCGGCAGCAGGAAGGGGGACCCACCAGGGAGGAATTTTGTGAGCAGCAAAAAAGTTTGCCCCTCTCTTGAGGGTATCCGGCAACAGGCTGCAGCCCAGGCAGCAGGTGACATGTCTGGTTCACATCTGACTTATTGGGAGAACAGTCTCCTGTATAGCGAGCCTAAGGCTGCTGAGCCGGGGTCAGCCCGTGTGCTGGTGGTACCCGAGTGCTTCAGAGCCTTCCTACTGGGGTTGGCTCACGACATTCCATTGGCAGGACATCTGGGGCAGACCAAGACCTTTGAGAGGCTGGCCACCCACTTTTATTGGCCCCAGATGCGCAAGAGTTCAGACACTCATTGCAGGACATGTGAGACTTGCCAGGCAAGTGGGAAGAGTGGGGGGAAGATCAAGGCCCCACTCCAGCCCTTTCCAGTCGTTAGTACCCCATTCGAGCGAGTGGGCATTGACATTGTGGGGCCTCTGGACCCCAAGACAGCCATGGGCAACAGGTTCATCCTGGCCTTGGTGGACCATGCCACCCGGTACCCCGAAGCCAGCCCGCTCAGGACAGTGACGGCCCACGTGGTGGGACGTGCACTGATGGGGATTTTCTCCTGTGTGGGGTTCCCCAGAGAGGTGGTGTCTGACAGGGGGACCAACTTCATCTCCCAGTACATGAAGTCTCTGTGGAAGGAGTGTGGGGTAACTTATAAGTTCACCACTCCTTACCACCCCCAAGGTAATTGTCTGGTTGAAAGGTTCAACCGGATCTTGAAGGGCATGATCATGGGCCTAGAAGAGCCCCTGAGGCGTAAGTGGGACGTCCTCTTGCCATGCCTGTTGTTTGCCTACCGTGAGGTGCCACAGAAGTCCTTAGGGTTCAGTCCCTTTGAACTGCTCTATGGCCATCCGGTTAGAGGACCTCTGAGTCTGGTCAAGAAAGGCTGGGAGCAATCTCCCAGGAAACCTCCCCAAGATGTATTTAGCTACATGTTGGCCTTCAGGAACCAGACTCGGCGTTTCAGAAAAATTGCTGAAGCAAATCTGGAAGCCAGCCAGGAGGAAATGAAACGTTGGCACGACCAGAATGCCACTCTGGTCGAGTTTCAACCTGGTCAGAAGGTTTGGGTACTGGCCCCAGTGGAGCCTTGTGCGCTCCAAGATAAGTAGACCGGTCCGTTTGAGGTGGTGGAGCGCAAAAGTCCAGTTACCTACTTGGTGGACTTTCAGTCTCCCAGGAACCCCTTGCGGGTCCTGCATGTGAACCGCCTGAAGCCCCACTTTGAGAGGTCTGAAGTGGGCATGCTTCTTGCCACAGATGATGGGACGGAGGAGGAGAGTGAGCCTCTTCCTGACCTCCTGTGTGCAGGAGAGAAGGATGGGTCAGTGGAGGGTGTGATCCTCTCCACCACACTGACCCCTGAGCAGCAGAGAGATTGTCAACAATTGTTGGGGCAATTTTCTGATTTGTTCTCCCTGGTGCCTGGTGTCACTGATTGGTGCGTCCATGAGGTGGATACCGGGGACAGTCCTCCTGTTAAGCACAAGGCTTACAGAGTGACTGACAGGGTCAAGGCTTACATTAAGGAGGAGGTCTCCAAAATGTTTGCCCTAGGGGTGATTGAGTCCTCTAGCAGCCCCTGGTCCAGCCCCGTGGTCTTGGTACCAAAAGCTGCGACGCCTGGTGCCACACCTGAACTCAGGTTCTGTGTGGACTACCGAGGTCTCAATTCGGTCACGAAGACCGACGCGCACCCCATCCCCAGAGCTGATGAGCTCATAGATCGGTTAGGGGCTACCCGGTACCTCAGCACGTTTGATCTGACGTCTGGGTACTGGCAGATCGCCTTAACTGATGGGGCAAAAAAGAGGTCCGCATTCTCCACACCAGATGGGCACTACCAGTTGCATGTGATGCCCTCTGGGATGAAGAATGCCGCTGCCACCTTTCAGAGGTTGGTCAACCGGGTGTTGGTTGGGCTGGAGGATTTCAGTGCCGCCTACCTGGATGACATTGCAGTGTTCAGTTCCTCCTGGGAGGACCACTTGCGCCACCTCTGGGAAGTGTTGATGGCGCTGCGCGGAGCAGGCCTCACAATCAAGGCCAGTAAGTGCCAGATTGGGCAGGGTTCTGTGGTATACTTGGGACACCAGGTGGGGAGTGGCCAGGTGGCACCCCTGCAGCCCAAGATTCAAACCATCCTGGCTTGGGAGCCCCCAAGGACCCAGACCCAGGTGAGGGCCTTCTTAGGACTCACGGGTTACTACAGGAGGTTTGTCAAGGGGTATGGCAACATCGTTGCACCCCTGACTGAGCTGACTTCCAAGAAGCAGCCAAAAATTGTGAACTGGACTGACACCTGTCAGAAAGCCTTTGATGCCCTCAAGACTGCCATGTGTACAGCACCCGTACTCCAGGCGCCCAACTTTGCTAAGGAATTTGTTGTCCAGAAAGACGCTTCAGAGCATGGGGTGGGGGCCGTTCTGTCACAGATAAATGAGGAGGGACTAGACCAACCTGTAGCCTTCATCAGTAGGAGGTTACTTCCACGGGAACAGAGGTGGAGTGCAATTGAGCGTGAGGCATTTGCTGTGGTCTGGGCACTGAAGAAGCTGAGACCATGCCTGTTTGGGACTCACTTCCGGGTTCAGACAGACCACAGGCCCTCAGATGGTTGATGCAGATGAGGGGTGAGAATCCCAAGTTATTGAGGTGGTCCATTTCCCTACAGGGTATGGACTTCACGGTGGAACACCGCCCTGGTACAGAATACGCCAATGCTGGTGGTCTGTCCAGATTTTTCCGCCTTAGTGATGAGAACTCCCAAGGGGATGGGTAGTTCTCCCCACATTTCAGCTGGAGGGGACACGTGTTAGACCTGGCACCATTGGCGTGGGTCTCCATCCCCCTTTTCGCTGTTGTCCCCCTTGTTTTTGCTGGTGTTAGATGCTCTGGGCGCTATGCCAC
This sequence comes from Calotriton arnoldi, assembly GCA_963921515.1. Taxonomy (NCBI): domain Eukaryota; kingdom Metazoa; phylum Chordata; class Amphibia; order Caudata; family Salamandridae; genus Calotriton; species Calotriton arnoldi. The sequence goes on along the minus strand of CAWUFW010000899.1, from coordinate 1,083,448 downwards.
TGCCATTCGGTGCCACAGCGCGAATGCTCCCTGTGTAAATATGACATGTGAATTGGTATATCCATGATTGGCTTATTTGGCTTACCTGTTAGTCCCTAGTAGCGTGGCCTGTGTGTGCCCAGGGCTGGTAAACCAAATGCTGCCGGTGGGCCTGCAGCGCCAGTTTGCGCCACCGACAGAAGCAGCTTGTAAATTGGGTCTCAGACCTGCCATTGCAGAGTCTGCGTGCAGTCCAGAACTGCCATCTTGGCTGTGAAGTGCACCCACTTCCCAGCCCCTGAACCTTCCCTTGGCATCATGTAAGTCACCCCTATGGTAGGGTGCATTGTATGTGTAAGGTAGGACATGCCTTGGTGTATGTCGCAAGTCCTGGTAGTGACTTACCCCCAATGTCGTTTTCACTACTGTAAGGCTACCTGTTCCCCATAGGCAAGAATGGGCACGTTTGACTATTACACTCTATAGTCCTAACTAACCCCAGGAACATGGTAGAAAAACGAATTTAGTATGCCTGAGCTCAGGATATTAAAATACATCTTTTAGTAAAGTGTATTTTTATATCCTGTGCTTGAAAATACTACTTTTAGAAAGTAGGTATTTTCTTGCCTAAGCCTTCCAGTGTGCTCTGCTGGTATGTGTATTGGTTGTTTGGTTTTGGAGGGACAGGCAGGCTGAGCCAGACCTGGGATGAATAGAGAGATCTGTGTTGGAGTATGGGGAGGGGTAGCTCCTTGGCTTGAATAGTGCTGTGCCTGGCAAGGTGAATGATGGCTCCACCTCCCACTGTGCGTCTGATAGCAGACCCCCTCTTCCTGAAAGGAAGGATGCAGCCTGGTAAACAAAGTGCTCCAGGCCTGAACAGAACTGGTTCTGGCTAGGCTCAGTGACTTGTAACTTTTAAGAACAAAGGGGCATATTAGCAAGACCCACGTTAAAATTATCGCCGTTTTAGCGGCAGGAAACTGCCGCTAAAACGGCGATAATGGGCTTGCTAATATGCGTTATGGAATTCCAATAGAAGCCCAGGTTAGATGTCCTGCACATCTAACCTGGGCTTCTATTGAATTCTATAACGCATATTAGCAAGCCCATTATCGCCGCTTTAGCGGCAGTTTCCTGCCGCTAAAACGGCGATAATTTTAACGTGGGTCTTGCTAATATGCCCCAAAGACTTTTGGGGTATAAATATCTGTGCTGAAACCCCTACAAATTGAATTGCTCCTGGTCATCAAGACGAACCTCTGTCCGTGTAACTGAAGGAATCTGCAGGAGGTGACTATCCTTGTGCTTGTATGCTGTTTCTTGGATTGGCCTGCAGTGGTTATCATTGGACTTTGAAAGAGGAGGAAAAGGACTTTTGAGAGGCCCTTTGATTCATCTTGCTAAAGCAATCACCCAAGGGCTAGAAGAGAGCTAGCCTCCTGTCGAAGTCTCAGGCACATCAGACTTCACCCTCAGCCTCCTGATTCCTCCCAGCGAGGATTTCTATCTGCAGGTGAGGCTCCTGTGAGTTCCAGGGCCTCTAGTTCTACTACAGAGAAGAGAGCGCTGAAATCGTCGCTAACGCCCGTGTGCGAGCCGCTGCAGCCGAGAGCGGCCAGAGAATTATCGCGCTGCTGCCGCCGAGCGCTCGAAGCCAAAGATCATCGCACCGCACGTTAGCGGGCTTCCAAGTGCTCGCAACTAAAGATCCTCGCACCAAGATCATCGCTTCACGACATCGCAGCGCGGACACCAGGCGTCTGTCATTTTCCCCGCATTGCACCCGGACCGTCACTCCCTCGCGGAGTGCGACTGCTTCGTACAACAACCTGATCGCACACGCAACTGGGTCGCCGCATTGCCTCCTCCCTCGCGGCAAGGAGTCATCGCACCACCGGCCTCACGTGCAGAAGTTGGTCGCATCGCCCCCGCACGCATCAGCAGATCGGCGCATCATCCTCCCTCGCGGCAAGGATTTATCGCATCGCCGGCCTCGCGTGCTGGAAGTCATCGCCACCGCTTCTTGTGACCACTTGTTGATTCTGCTACGATATCCAGGTACTTTGTAAGTAAAAGGGGTCGCAGAGACCATTGCTTTGAACTGAACTCCTCCTGGCGCACATTGAACTATTTTTGCAGCATTTCAAGAGTAACCCTATTTTTACCGTATTGTGGCTTTTGATCGTTATTGGTCTTGTGATACGTCTATATATAAAGATACTTATTTTTGATAACTAACTGGTGTGGTGTCCCTTTGTAGTGTTCCTCACTGTGTTACTGTGTATGGTCATAAATGCTTCACACACTGCCTCTGAGATAGGCCTAGCTGCTCGTGCTACGCTACCACAGGGTTGAGCAGGGGTTATCAAAGGGTGTAGCCCTCTCACTCTGACTTAGGAAGAAGGGTCCCTACTTGGACAGTGGCCCGCCATTGCCAACTAGAGACCCCCATTTCTAACATTGGTGGTCAGCGGTGAGGATCTGGACTTGCATTTATGATCGCATACAGTAATTATAGTGTACACTACTAGTGAGTGCAGACCATAACGCAACCGCATACGTTTTGAGGTTTTTTTTTCTCCGTGATTCAATTTTTGATTAAATCAGCCAGTTATTGCCACAATGGGCAAGCCCAGATCCAATGCCTCGGAGGATCTCTCCTGGGAAGAAGAGAAATTAGAAACCTACAATGCCAAGCAGCTCAAATATTTTTGCAAACACTTCACAGTCCCTATCACAGGTCTCACTAGAATAGAGGAGTATTACAAGGCACTGAAGGACTGGCTAGAAGCCAGGGATGCCCCTAAGAATACGGGAGAGCTTGTGGAGGGGGTAGAGAATGCAGGAGAGCAGCAGGGTGAAGTAGTAGACTTAGTAGGAGATAAAGCGATTTCCAGCCCGGGCACTAGTGTGTCCGCTAAGGGCCTGTCCCCAGAAGAGATGGAGGACAGGGAGAGAGATAGGCGGCATAATATGGAGATGGCTAGGCTTAAAATGGATGGTCAGAGGGACCTAGAGAACAAGAAGTTAGAATTTGAGATTATGAAAATGAAACTTGAGCATGAGAGAATATTGAGGGAGTTGGAGATTAAAGTAAAGAGTGCAGAGATCTCCCCTCTGGTGGCAGCATACCTGTGGTGCATACTGAGAATAGAGTGTATATACCCAAGGAGGTTATTAAGGATTTCCACAAAAGTGAAGATATTGGGCAATGGTTTGCCGCTTATGAAGTAGCCATGGTGTCCCACCGGGTCCCCGAGAAGGATTGGGGAGCGGGGTTGTGGGGACGCTTTGTGAGTGAGGGGAGGGATACCTTGTTGGACCTGCCCCCAGAAAGTAGAATGGTTTATGGCCACATGAAGGAAGCTTTGATGACCCGCTATGGTTTGACCCCTGAGATGTATAGGCAAAGGTTTAGGACCTGCAAGAAGCTAGAGGGTACCACGTGGGTTGAATATGTGTCTTTTTTTGCAGAGCAATGGAACGCTGGGTAAAAGGTAGCAAAGTAGAAACTTTTGAGCAGCTTTATGATTTGATTGCATGGGAGCATTTATCTAGTAACTGTTTTCCTGAGCTACGCCAGCACCTGATTGATTGCAAGTTGACTAACCCTAGGAAGGTTGCTGAGGAGGCGGACCGCTGGGTGAGCACCCGGGTTCGCAAGGGTCCAGTGGGAGACTTCGCCAAAGGTGGGCAGGGTCCCCAGCAGAGAAGTGGGGGGGACAGGGGTAAACCGAGGGAGTTCCAAAGAGGGCCCCAAAGTAATTCCCAAGGGAACCAAGCGGTGGTGCCCCAGCCTCCACAAGAGAAGAAGCCAGTGCCCCCGACAGGTAGGCCTGTTCAGAGGGGGCCCCTTACTTGTTTTAAGTGTGGTCAAGTGGGCCACAGATACTTTGATCCCCAGTGTCCTCAGAGGGATACCAATGCACCACCCCGTGCACCACCCGCCAGCTTGCTAGTGTAGCCCTGGGAGGGGAGGAGATGGGTGCCCAAGGTGGGTGGGATCCCGTAGAGTTGACCCTTGTCTCATTAGGAGACTTTGAGATGGTCCCTAAGCCTGCACTGTCTGATAACACTAAAACGTACAGGCAGTGGGTGGCCATCAATGGCCATAAAGTGGAGGCTCTAAGAGACACAGGAGCCAGTGTAACTGCTGTCAGCTCCCGGTTGGTGTCCAAAGAGCAGGTTGTCCCCCATGCATTCTACCCAGTAGTGTCCGCAGACAACTCAGAGAGCCAATGTGAGGTGGCTCAGGTTCCCTTTGAGTGGGGGGGGTCTCAGGAACTCTTCAGGTGGCTGTGAGGCCCGCCATGCCTGTAGACTGTCTATTGGGCAATGATTTAGAGAACTCCCCATGGGCTACGGTGGAGAGGAAATCTCACTTAGAGATGTTGGGTCTGCCTGAGTGGGCTGTGCTACCACTAGGTCCATGGCAGCCAAGGAGGGTGTTGAGAAGGACCTGGAGCCTGAGAGTATGGCCCAGATCCCTGCCTTAGAGAGAAGGGGCAGGGGGCGTGGGGAGCCGGCCCCCTTGGTTCCACGGCCCAGGAAGGAGCTGACCCTGAGGGGGATGCCCTGGAGCCTACCAGGGAGCAGACCGCTGAACTGGGGGACCTGCCTGAGCTGACCCATCGGCAGCAGGAAGGGGGACCCACCAGGGAGGAATTTTGTGAGCAGCAAAAAAGTTTGCCCCTCTCTTGAGGGTATCCGGCGACAGGCTGCAGCCCAGGCAGCAGGTGACATGTCTGGTTCACATCTGACTTATTGGGAGAACAGTCTCCTGTATAGCGAGCCTAAGGCTGCTGAGCCGGGGTCAGCCCGTGTGCTGGGGGTACCCGAGTGCTTCAGAGCCTTCCTACTGGGGTTGGCTCACGACATTCCATTGGCAGGACATCTGGGGCAGACCAAGACCTTTGAGAGGCTGGCCACCCACTTTTATTGGCCCCAGATGCGCAAGAGTTCAGACACTCATTGCAGGACATGTGAGACTTGCCAGGCAAGTGGGAAGAGTGGGGGGAAGATCAAGGCCCCACTCCAGCTCTTTCCAGTCGTTAGTACCCCATTCGAGCGAGTGGGCATTGACATTGTGGGGATTCTGGACCCCAAGACAGCCATGGGCAACAGGTTCATCCTGGTCTTGGTGGACCATGCCACCCGGTACCCCGAAGCCAACCCGCTCAGGACAGTGACGGCCCCCGTGGTGGGACGTGCACTGATGGGGATTTTCTCCCGTGTGGGGTTCCCCAGAGAGGTGGTGTCTGACAGGGGGACCACCTTCATCTCCCAGTACATGAAGTCTCTGTGGAAGGAGTGTGGGGTAACTTATAAGTTCACCACTCCTTACCACCCCCAAGGTAATGGTCTGGTTGAAAGGTTCAACCGACCTTGAAGGGCATGATCATGGGCCTAGAAGAGCCCCTGAGGCGTAAGTGGGACGTCCTCTTGCCATGCCTGTTGTTTGCCTACCGTGAGGTGCCACAGAAGTCCTTAGGGTTCAGTCCCTTTGAACTGCTCTATGGCCATCCGGTTAGAGGACCTCTGAGTCTGGTCAAGAAAGGCTGGGAGCAATCTCCCAGGAAACCTCCCCAAGATGTATTTAGCTACATGTTGGCCTTCAGGAACCAGACTCGGCGTTTCAGAAAAATTGCTGAAGCAAATCTGGAAGCCAGCCAGGAGGAAATGAAACATTGGCACGACCAGAATGCCACTCTTGTCGAGTTTCAACCTGGTCAGAAGGTTTGGGTACTGGCCCCAGTGGAGCCTTGTGCGCTCCAAGATAAGTGGACCAGTCCGTTTGAGGTGGTGGAGCGCAAAAGTACAGTTACCTACTTGGTGGACTTTCAGTCTCCCAGGAACCCCTTGCGGGTCCTGCATGTGAACCGCCTGAAGCCCCACTTTGAGAGGTCTGAAGTGGGCATGCTTCTTGCCACAGATGATGGGACGGAGGAGGAGAGTGAGCCTCTTCCTGACCTCCTGTGTGCAGGAGAGAAGGATGGGTCAGTGGAGGGTGTGATCCTCTCCACCACACTGACCCCTGAGCAGCAGAGAGATTGTCACCAATTGTTGGGGCAATTTTCTGATTTGTTCTCCCTGGTGCCTGGTGTCACTGATTGGTGCGTCCATGAGGTGGATACCGGGGACAGTCCTCCTGTTAAGCACAAGGCTTACAGAGTGACTGACAGGGTCAGGGCTTACATTAAGGAGGAGGTCTCCAAAATGTTTGCCCTAGGGGTGATTGAGTCCTCTAGCAGCCCCTGGTCCAGCCCCGTGGTCTTGGTACCAAAAGCTGCGATGACTGGTGCCACACCTGAACTCAGGTTCTGTGTGGACTACCGAGGTCTCAATTCGGTCACGAAGACCGACACGCACCCCATCCCCAGAGCTGATGAGCTCATAGATCAGGTTAGGGGCTGCCCGGCAACTCAGCACGTTTGAACTGACGTCTGGGTACTGGCACATCACCTTAACTGATGGGGTAAAAGAGAGGTCCGCATTCTCCACACCAGATGGGCACTACCAGTTGCATGTGATGCCCTCTGGGATGAAGAATGCCCCTGCCACCTTTCAGAGGTTGGTCAACCGGGTGTTGGTTGGGCTGGAGGATTTCAGTGCCGCCTACCTGGATGACATTGCAGTGTTCAGTTCCTCCTGGGAGGACCACTTGCGCCACCTCTGGGAAGTGTTGATGGCGCTGCGCAGAGCAGGCCTCACAATCAAGGCCAGTAAGTGCCAGATTGGGCAGGGTTCTGTGGTATACTTGGGACACCAGGTGGGGAGTGGCCAGGTGGCACCCCTGCAGCCCAAGATTCAAACCATCCTGGCTTGGGAGCCCCCAAGGACCCAGACCCAGGTGAGGGCCTTCTTAAGACTCACGGGTTACTACAGGAGGTTTGTCAAGGGGTATGGCAACATCGTTGCACCCCTGACTGAGCTGACTTCCAAGAAGCAGCCAAAAATTGTGAACTGGACTGACACCTGTCAGAAAGCCTTTGATGCCCTCAAGACTGCCATGTGTACAGCACCCGTACTCCAGGCGCCCAACTTTGCTAAGGAATTTGTTGTCCAGAAAGACGCTTCAGAGCATGTGGTGGGGGCCGTTCTGTCACAGATAAATGAGGAGGGACTAGACCAACCTGTAGCCTTCATCAGTAGGAGGTTACTTCCACGGGAACAGAGGTGGAGTGCAATTGAGCGTGAGGCATTTGCTGTGGTCTGGGCACTGAAGAAGCTGAGACCATACCTGTTTGGGACTCACTTCTGGGTTCAGACAGACCACAGGCCCCTCAGATGGTTGATGCAGATGAGGGGTGAGAATCCTAAGTTATTGAGGTGGTCCATTTCCCTACAGGGTATGGACTTCACGGTGGAACACCGCCCTGGTACAGAACACGCCAATGCTGATGGTCTGTCCAGATTTTTCCGCCTTAGTGATGAGAACTCCCAAGGGGATGGGTAGTTCTCCCCACATTTCAGCTGGAGGGGACACGTGTTAGACCTGGCACCATTGGCGTGGGTCTCCCTCCCCCTTTTCGCTGTTGTCCCCCTTGTTTTTGCTGGTGTTAGATGCTCTGGGCGCTGTGCCACTGCCTTTCGGTGCCACAGCGCGAATGCTCCCTGTGTAAATATGACATGTGAATTGGTATATCCATGATTGGCTTATTTGGCTTACCTGTTAGTCCCTAGTAGCGTGGCTTGTGTGTGCCCAGGGCTGGTAAACCAAATGCTGCCGGTGGGCCTGCAGCGCCAGTTTGCGCCACCCACAGAAGCAGCTTGTAAATTGGGTCTCAGACCTGCCATTGCAGAGTTTGCGTGCAGTCCAGAACTCCAATCTTGGCTGTGAAGTGCACCCACTTCCCAGCCCCTGAACCTTCCCTTGGCATCATGTAAGTCACCCCTATGGTAGGGTGCATTGTATGTGTAAGGTAGGACATGCCTTGGTGTATGTAGCATGTCCTGGTAGTGACTTACACCCAATTTCGTTTTCACTACTGTAAGGCTACCTGTTCCCTATAGGCAAGAATGGGCACGTTTGACTATTACACTCTATAGTCCTAACTAACCCCAGGAACATGGTAGAAAAACGAATTTAGTATGCCTGAGCTCAGGATATTAAAATACATCTTTTAGTGAAGTGTATTTTTATATCCTGTGTTTGAAAATACTACTTTTAGAAAGTAGGTATTTTCTTGCCTAAGCCTTCCAGTGTGCTCTGCTGTTATGTGTATTGGCTGTCTGGTTTTGGAGGGACAGGGCAGGCTGAGCCAGACCTGGGTTGAATAGAGAGATCTGTGTTGGAGTATGGGGAGGGGTAGCTCCTTGGCTTGAATAGGGCTGTGCCTGGCAAGGTGAATGATGGCTCCACCTCCCACTGTGCGTCTGATAGCAGACCCCCTCTTCCTGAAAGGAAGGATGCAGCCTGGTAAACAAAGTGCTCCAGGCCTGAACTGAACTGGTTCTGGCTAGGCTCAGTGACTTGTAACTTTTAAGAACAAAGACTTTTGGGGTATAAATATCTGTGCTGAAACCCCTACAAATTGTATTGCTCCTGGACATCAAGACAAACCTCTGTCCGTGTAACTGAAGGAATCTGCAGGAGGTGACTATCCTTGTGCTTGTATGCTGTTTCTTGGATTGGCCTGCAGTGGTTATCATTGGACTTTGAAAGAGGAGGAAAAGGACTTTTGAGAGGCCCTTTGATTCATCTTGCTAAAGCAATCACCCGAGGGCTAGAAGAGAGCTAGCCTCCTGTCGAAGTCTCAGGCACATCAGACTTCACCCTCAGCCTCCTGATTCTTCCCAGCGAGGATTTCTATCTGCAGGTGAGGCTCCTGTGAGATCCAGGGCCTCTAGTTCTACTACAGAGAAGAGAGCGCTGAAATCGTCGCTAACGCCCGTGTGCGAGCCGCTGCAGCCAAGAGCGCCCAGAGAATTATCGCGCTGCTGCCGCCGAGCGCTCGCACCCAAAGATCATCGCACCGCACGTTAGCGGGCTTTCAAGTGCTCGCAACTAAAGATCCTCGCACCAAGATCATCGCTTCACGACATCGCAGCGCGGGTGCCGGTCGTCCGTCATTTTCCCCGCATTGCACCCGGACCGTCGCTCCCTCGCGGAGTGCGACGGCTTCGTACAACAACCTGATCACACATGCAACTGGGTCGCCGCATTGCCTCCTCCCTCGCGGCAAGGAGTCATCGCACCACCGGCCTCACGTGCAGAAGTTGGTTGCATCGCCCCCGTACGCATCAGCAGATCGGCGCATCATCCTCCCTCGCGGCAAGGATTTATCGCATCGCCGGCCTCGCGTGCTGGAAGTCATCGCCACCGCTTCTTGCGACCACTTGTTGATTCTGCTACGATATCCAGGTACTTTGTAAGTAAAAGGGGTCGCAGAGACCACTGCTTTGAACTGAACTCCTCCTGGCGCACATTGAACTATTTTTGCAGCATTTCAAGAGTAACCCTATTTTTACCGTATTGTGGCTTTTGATCGTTATTGGTCTTGTGATACGTCTATATATAAAGATACTTATTTTTGATAACTAACTGGTGTGGTGTCCCTTTGTAGTGTTCCTCACTGTGTTACTGTGTATGGTCATAAATGCTTCACACACTGCCTCTGAGATAGGCCTAGCTGCTCGTGCTACGTTACCACAGGGTTGAGCAGGGGTTATCAAAGGGTGTAGCCCTCTCACTCTGACTTAGGAAGAAGGGTCCCTACTTGGACAGTGGCCCGCCATTGCCAACTAGAGACCCCCATTTCTAACACCAGGCATCCCATATCTGGTAACGGTAGACTCCAGGGTCACATGCTGTATGCAAGTATTGTTTCCCCCAATAGACACAGTCAGGGAGTCGCCATTATGGCCTTCGTTGAATGTCTCTTTTATACGATTTGATCCTTTAAGCAGAATGAAAGCCATGCTTATACAACAACCAGTGCCTCTGACCTCGGCCAAAGAAATCTATGATTTGCAAGTTGCAAGGACTTCGGCTGAGATACAGGCTTTAATTCGTACAAACTGCCCTATACATTTCGTAGAAATGATGTCGCGTATCTTTAACATGTCTGATACGAGCGAATTGTACATGTATTTAAGACCATCTGTTCCGGACTATTAGCACCTTTCCAGGCAGTCCTCGGAATCATCCCGAACTTCGCCCAATCGGTGTTTGGTGGTGTGCCATTAATTCTAGCACTTGTTGCAGGAATCCTGTTCTTATTCCTACTTCTACGCTCTGGCAAGCCTGTTCACCGAAGTCACTCCGAGCGATATGGAGAAAGCTCTCCTAGAACGGAAGTGCGTGAGAGCATAGTCCAACTTTTGGGCATACCTCGTCTACGGGAACTTAATACAACGTGGTTCCTGTCGTTTAGACCAATCTGGCCTGTTTTGCAGTGAAGAATGCGTGCTAGACACCTGTCTAACACTTCCATCAGTCATGCCAACGGATATCGATACTCTGCTGGACCCGAAAATGGCCCATGCTCTGTGTTGTCCCCAGAGGCTACCAATCCTGATGACGGCATTCATTGAGATCTCACAGACGCTTCCTGCTGCTGCTGAGGTACGAGATGGATCAACAGGCACACAGGTAACAACGGACGCGAACATTGCTACGGCATCTTCTGCTGGAAGCGATGTTTCTCATTTTTGTGCAATTAATCTTCTACACGAGGTGTTCCAACTGTCACCGACTTTGGTAGACGATCTTTTGTCTACAGGAATAGATGATTTCATGTCTTCACCAGACCCGTGCACTGACTTTGATTCGGCTTACAGTGTACCGGAGATAGAATGAATTTGGCCTTCATGTTGTCATAACTTGGAACTCTTCCTAAAATTTTCTTTTTCTTTTTTTTTTTTAGATTTTTGAACATACATGGCAAAATATAAATATACCTGTCCCTGTCCAAGCAAGTCAGAGGAGACCTCGACTTCAGAGGAGCCCGTATCCCGGCCTGACGCACTGAGAAGACGCTGTCATCCCTGCACGCAGAGAATCCAGCTTCCAGCTTCCAGTGTTCTGACTCCCTTCGCGGGGTGTTAGAGTTCCAAGATCCGGAAGGAGATTCCCATCTCTCTCATTCTCAAGGTATGGAGCTGACTAGAACCTAGAGGGACTCTTGGCATACTAGACTTAACATACTCTTAGTCTACCATACTAGAGAATACTTCGCCTACTTCTTACCTTTCCCTACACCTAGATCAGGTTAGGTACATTGGGGTAGAACTAGCTTAGAGACGCATCATATGAGTACTCGCATTTTTAGCTCATGTTATTTATGTACGTGAATATATGCTAAAAGATAATGCTAGGGCACTATTATTTATTTCTACTGCTTACGCTGTACATTATTTATCTTGCATACTGTCTTGTGATCATAACAGCACATATCTCTTACACGAGAAACAAGACTGTTCAATAAAATCCTTTTATTGAAAACGCCCGTCTTTCCTTTCTGTGTAACTCTGCGGAAACTAAGCATGCATGATTGACTGAGTGAAACTGTTATCTATTGTTCCCATGATTCTGAGACGTGTTCCGATTCTAAAGGGAAACAAAGTGGTCATGTTTATGCGGTTGCCAGAAACTACTCCCTTCTTGTTCACAAGGAGTTTCTAGTGGCCTCTGAGCTAGCTGGCACAAAGTAATTAAGTCTAATATATTCGATAGGGACATACCAACCGTAGTCCTATGTCAAACCTATAGGGTATATTATTCCAATGCGCAGAGCCTATTAGGGAAATAGGAACTACACTACACTAGGACTGATGCCCATCCTATTCAAGTGCAGATGACCTCATAGATGCTTTGGCCTCAGCCAAGTTTCTGAGTACATTTGACCTGACTGCTGGCTAGTGGCAAATCAGACTAGCTGAGGATGCCAAGCCAAAACAGCATTTTCAACCCCTAGTGGGCATTATCAATTCATTGTGATGCCCTTTGTTCTGAAAAAGCACCTGCCACATTTCAGAGGTTGGTGAACAAAGTTCTCACAGGCCTGGAAGACTATAGTGCAGCATATCTAGATGATATAGCTATCTTTAGTTCCACCTGGGAGGATCACCTGGTCCACCTAAGAAATGTTCTAGAGGCCCTGCAAAAGGCAGGCCTCACTATCAAGGACACTAAGTGCGAGATAGGGCAGAGCAAGGTTGTGTACTTGGGCCACCTGGTAGGTGGAGGCCAGGTTCAACCATTTGGGAAGCAAAATCCAGACCATTGTGGACTAGGTTGCTCCCACTGCCCAGACTCAGGTCAGAGCTTTCTTGGGCCTTACTGGGTACTACAGGAGGTTTGTTAAGGGTTATGGGTCCATAGGGACTCCCCTTAATGTTATCACCTCCAAAAGAATGCCTAAGAAAGTTCAGTGGACAGTTAGCTGTCCGAAGGCATTTGATGACCTGAAGCAGTCCATGTGCACGGCTCCCATTCTGCAAAGTCCTGATTACTCCAAAACCTTCACTATCCAGACAGATGCTTCTGAGATAGGGGTAGGTGCAGTTCTATCACAACTTATTGCAGATGGCCAGGACCAACCAGTATCTTTAAAAAGCATAAGGTTGACCCCCACTGAGAATGATTGGTCGGCTATTGGGAGGGAGGCCTTTGCTGTGGAGTGGGCCTGATTGGGTACTACCAAAGATTTGTCACTCCCCTGAATGATCTTACACCCAAGAAAATGCCAAATAAAGTTCAGTGGACAGTAAGCTGTCAAAAGGCATTTCATGACCTAAAGCAGGTAATGTGCACTACTCCCATTCTGCAGAGTCCTGAGTCCTGACTACTCTAAAACTTTCATTGTCCAGACAGATGCATCTAAGATAGGGGTAGGGACTGTGTTATAACAACTTAATGCAGAGGGCCAGGATCAATCAGTAGTTTGTATCAGCAGAAGGATGATCCCCAGGGAGAAACGTTGGTCAGCCATCAAGAAGGAGGCCTTTGCTGTGGTCTGGGCCTTGAAGAAGCTGAGGCCATACCTGTTTGGCACTCACTTCATTGTTCAGACAGACCACAAGCCCCTCTTATGTCTTAAACAGACGAAGGGTGAAAACCCCAAACTTTTGAGGTGGTCCATTTCCCTACAGAATATGGACTTTACAGTGGAACATAGACCGGGAAGTAACCATGCCAATCCAGATGGACTCTACAGATATTTCCACTTAGAAAATGAAGACTGTGTTATATTCCATATAGGTACCCTATATAGGCGCAGGTAACATTGCAACCTTTCACCTACATTCTTCCCTACATTACATACATAACGGTTCTTAGGCACTGACTTTTTACCTAGATATGACACTGCACTCAGAACGCAGGTTTTTCCCTGGTTCGATTCTCATACATTATGCATGAGGCTTCTTGGAAGCACAGCAGGACTAACAGTAGGATTACCATCAGCTATATAATATCTCTGTATAAAGTTCAGGCCTAACGTCATTCTTTAGGCCGACACAGTAACACAGCAAGGTAGGACCCCTGGGGAGACCTATGGGTATATATACAACACATCTTGCTTAGTAAGATAGAAGAGACCGTGACTTCCCGGCTGACACGCTGAGGTTCCTGCATGCAGACGCTCCAGCTAGCAGTGGTCTAACGTCCCTCGCGGGGTGTTCAACTCGAGACCAGGATGGGGTCCCACATTCTCTAAACTCTCAGGTAATGGGGTGGACTAGATCCTAGAGGGATTCTTGGCATAACACCTACATAGATGCTAGGTACATTTAGGTACATCTAGTTAGGGAGGCATCGTAGGAGTACGCACTTTTATCATGTGTTTTATGTACTTGTATATATTCATGATTTCTGCAAGATGGTAGAACTTTACCATCCTTTTACTTTCGTAGTATTGCTAATCATATATCTCTGCTACTGTCTAATGGTTGTTGCAGCTCATCTATTACACTGGAATAACAACTGTTCAATAAATACTTATTGAAATGCCCGACTGTTTATTCTGTGTATCTCTCTGAGGCAAACTAAGTGAGCACGCGTGACTGAGCGAAAGGTAGTATATTGTTTCCACGATCCTGGGGTATCACGGTTGTCATGTTCTGAAGTTGCCAAGAACTATTCTCTCCCCGATAAGAGGAGACTCTAGTGGCACTGTGAGCTAGCTAATACAGACAGGTTAACGTATCCGGTGGGGTGCTCGGTATCCGTCCGCCACCAAACCCACAGTTTATGTTATCCAAACGTGCAGATCCTGTATAGGTAATATAGGAACTACACGACATGGTGCCCAACGTTGGTTGGGTACTTATTTAACAGTAGAATCTGAGTAGTTTAGTCGTGCTATTCTCAGAGACCCCTACTCACAAAACACCAGAGACGTCTGGAGTGGGTGGGCACAAACTCCGCCACAGCTGAGTAGGCTAAAAAATCCTATTTATTGGCTGTTGGTTAATCAAGCTTGAAGGACAAATTGTTCCTAAATTGTGCAAAAACTCCTTATCTTACTTCCCTTGAAAAACCTCTTCTTTACAAAATGACTGAGGACAGAAATAACAAAGAATTAGACCCAATGCAACAAAATCTGCCCCTCAAATTGCACCAAATTGCACCAAACTTTAGAAATACAGTAACCCTGAAACTACTTGCGCATGGTTTATCAGCTAGGGGTGGCATAGTAGTTTTCGTGATTGAGGCACACGAATCAAACAAAACAGAGGTATTTTATTCGTGGGTTACATTCCCAGCAGCAAATGCAAGAACAAAAACATTTCACTCCTACTCGGATGGAGATGCACCAGCGGAATATTATCCGTTCGAGGATATAGAGGTTCCGCTCACGTATCAGGAACACTTATACTGGTTTAAAGGCGCCCTACTCCACATAAGAAGAAGAGTAAGACTCAGCCCGCTTGGAAGAGAAGGGGCAACATGACCGATATTAGCGGCCTACACACCACATCCTGACATTGACACACTGCCACCAGGAGACTTACTCATACAACATAAAGATTTAATTGAAATATACAGAAACTTGACGCAATTCGTCATGAGGAAACTTACAGTCCAACCAGCAATAGTTGCAACAAATGGAACTCAAATTCAGGCTACAGCAACTAAAATTACACCACAAACATTACACGCGGTAATGGGTAAAATGCCCACAAAACGTGAACAAATACCATTCTGGGTAGCTCAGAAAATAACACAGCTAGAGGCAGTATTCCCGAATACTACCCCATATGAAAAACACAGAATGCTAACAATCTGCTTGCCCATGGGGATCACACCACAATTAGAGGATTGTACCACTTGGGGTACAGTCTTTGCTGCCATATATACCAGAACTCATGGTATCCCGTCATTAGCAGTAGTACCTGATGTATTGAGACAAATACAAAATGAGTACGGAGCAGAGCCTGCCATAAACTTAGGGATGAAGTTACTAGGTAACTATGCCCAGGTATCAGCCATAATACTAGCTAATATTAAAGGGGAAGCAGCTTCAGTGGCTATCCGCCAACGCCTAAGGGAGTTCAGTCTTTTAGAACAGGAACACGAACTACAAAAAATAATTGAAACTGCATATGCAGAATTAGGCAGAGACAGTTTGGGTGGGAAAGCTTTAAAACCACAACTGATGGGCAGTCCAGAAAAGGACACTACTAAGCAGACACCTGCTTCAACAAAGAAGAAAGGGGAATATAAAAATCAACAAAACTTTAAAGGAAATAGATCTCAATCCAGAGGTAGATCTCCTCCACAGGAGCCCTCCGAAAAGAGGTATAACCTCAGGAATAGGGATAATATTAGGAAACCTGACAGGTATCAGGATACTGATACACATTCCTCTCGTTCCTTTCAGGGTTCATCGAAAAACGCCGAGAGGGAAGGACAGTCAGAAAGACAAGAAGAGCGTACAAAGTCCAGAGACAAGCAGCACGCTCCAGATTACACTTCTAAAAAAGAAGAAAAACCAAAGCAAAAGCCACAGTTCAAAAAGAAGAAAGTTGCAGGTCTAAAGATCAGACATGCCCAGAATTCTGAGGACTCGACTACTGAATGGGGCATGGGCTCTGACGATGCTAGACAGTGCAGCAGAAGTAACAATAGGTCACCAGAACCTGAAGGAATTTCGGGTGACAGCGGACTTGAATGATTATATCACGGTGGAAACACCCAATACTAGGGTAAGTGTCCCACATAAAGTATATGAAATAACGCTCCAAATGGAGGAGGACAAATGTACAACAGTGAGAGGTCTCTTTTGGGAGAAACTGATGTTTGCCAATGATATTTTATTGGCTGAACAAGATTGGCCACCAGCATTCGTCATGGATTGCCCTAAAGGAGAAACGGTAATTCTTCTGGCATTCTCAGACCATATTCCCAGGCACTTGCAACACACATATGCGCAGGAGTGGGAGGCCCAGGCTCCGGCATTATACAAAAACCATGTTGGATGGGATGAGGATTCAACCCACCACATAATTGCTATAAAAAATACTCTGACTGCACAGAGGCAGTATCCAATAAAGCAAGAAGCTAAAAAACAGGTCAGGGAGATCTTAGATCAACTTGAATACCAAGGGGTGATTGAAACTTGCACCTCTCAAATGAACAATCCTTTGTTTCCAGTCATGAAACCTGACAACACATATCGCCTAGTTTTAGATTATAGACATTTAAACACTTGCACTAAGACATTTGCAGTCCAAAATGCACACAGTGCCACATTAATGAATAACATTGTGCGGAAAAAATATAAAGCAACACTTGATATCTCAAATGGATTTTTCTGCCAAAATATAGCACCTGAAAGCAGGTATCTAACAGCCTTCTCACCGCTAGGGACCCAGCGTCAATTTTGTCGACTACCCCAGGGATATAAGAACAGCCGGGGTTGTTTTCGGCCAGGGTAACTGAGTTACTTCAAAATGTGGACGAAGAGGCATTGTCCTATGTGGATGGTATTTATCTAACGGACGATGACCTAGAGGAACACTTGAACAGAGTGAATACCATAATTTTGGGATTTGCATCTGAGGGCTACAAATTCAACTTTAAAAAATCAAAAATTGCCCACCTCAGTGTCCTGTTTTTAGGATATGAGCTTTCAAGTGAAGGAAAAAGCCTGGCAGCCAATTTTTTTGAAAATGCGCGCTGCTCCAACCTCCAAAATCATTGAAAATTTACAGTCAATTCTGGGATTCCTAAATTTTGGTTGAACATACATTTTAGATTATGCAGAAAGAGTGAAACCTTTCTACGATTTAATAAAACCTGAGTTTTCAGTAAAACAATGGACACAGGAACATACAGATACACTTCGTTCCTTACAAGTTGACATGATAGCTTCCAAACACTTATAGACACGCGTAAACGTACGTAACCTGGTGATCCGTATAGTTGCGGGTCAATCTGGGTATACCTATCTAACATATAATGAAGGTGAAACAGTACCAATTGCATACAAATCACATTTGTACACAAATGCTGAGATGCGCTTTGCATCTACAGAAAAAATTCTAACAGCAGTACAGACTGCTGTAGTGAGAGAAAGAGCACTGGCTCAGGGGAAACGAATAATAGTAGTGACTCCAGTTCCAGCTTTAGAGGCTGCGACAAAGACAAGCGTTCCTAATGCTAAAGCTTTACATCCGAGATGGATACAATGGGCTAATTCTCTCACTGCAACAGATGTAGAATACAGGCACAACCCAAATTTAAAGACACAAGCATTCCTGCAATATGAACAAGAATATCCTCTTCCAAACGAAATAATGCCTCTAGATCAGTATTATTATTATTTAATTTTATAAGGCGCACAGCTACCCAGAGGTTTCCCGGCGCCGCCTGACATGAACAGAGTAGAAGGAACTACTGATTGAATAACCACGTTTTTAAACATTTTCGGAAATTCGAATAGATGGTTTCGTTTCGAAGTGGCAAGGGTAGAGAATTCCACAAAGAGGGACCCAGACAAGAAAAAGACCGACCACCCATTCGCGACAGTCTAGTCCTGGCAACTGAAAATCTAGCCTGAGTGGAAGAACGAAGAAGGCGCGATGGATGGTAAGGGTGGACTAAGGCATTCAGGTACTGAGGTGCCGTGCCAGATTTGATTTTGTACATATAACTCAGGGCTTTGAATTTAATGCAGTTCTCCACCCTGAGCCAGTGAAGGTCACGGAGCGAGCCTGAGATGGGAGCCATTCTAGGAACCTGGCAGAGCAGCCTGGCAGCTGAATTCTGTACCAAATTAAGTTTACGTGTCACCTCCTTATTGGCTCCTAAATACAGGACGTTGCCATAGTCCAGCCTGGAAGTAATAAGAGCCTGGACCACAGTTCTTTGAGTGGGACCAGGCAGCATCCAAAGAATTTTTTTGAGCCACTCTATGATGGTGAAGCAGGTTGAGGCGACCTTGACCGCTTGTTGCTTCATTGAAAGCTGGTCATCGATGATAATACCTAGATTGCAGACCTGGTGCCCAGGTTGGGGGAGTGCACCCATTTCATGAGGCCAGTGCTGAGGACCCCAAAGATCTTTATTCTTCCCCAAAATTAGTACTTCCGTCTCTTCGCCGTTGAGTTTAAGCAGGTTGGCTTGCATCCAACCTCCAATATTCCGCAGCCCCGACTGGAGAGATGATGGCTTAGATGCCCCTTTTGTGGAGAGGGAGAAGATTATCTGGGTGTCATCGGCGTAGGAAAAAATAGACAACCCAGCATCTTCGGCGATTGTCGCCAGAGGCCTAACGTAAACATTGAACAATAGCGGGCTGAGAATGGAGCCCTGCGGTACCCCGTGAGGAGAAGCATGGATCTTAGAACTGGCTGACGGAGAGAAGACCTGAAATGTACGATTGGCCAAAAAATCAGTGAGCCAATTGAGTGCTACACCGACAACGCCCAGTGATTGTAAAGCTTTCAATAACACGGTATGCGATACTGTGTCAAAAGCAGCACTCAAATCAAGCAATATGAGTGCCACAGTTTCACCAGTATCTAGACGGTGACGCAATGTTTCTGTGACTCCAAGAAGAGTAGTTTCTGTAGCGAAACCCGCTCTAAAACCGGACTGTGAGGAATGCAGAAATTTTTGGGAATCAACAAAATGCATCAGTTGCAGGTTAATCTCTTTTTCTAATATTTTAGAGAAAGTCGGGAGCAAAGAGATCGGACGAAAATTAGATGGTTCTGCTGGGTCAGCATTGGCTTTTTTCAAAAGTGGGAGGATCATGGCGTGCTTCCATTCAGATGGGACAATTGCTTCCTGTAAGGAGGCATTAAGCAATTCCATGATTAGCCTTAGCGATGACAGCTCCAACTTCTGTAGTACGGCGATGGGGAGGGGATCTCTAGGAGAGCCGGATTTAAGGCTATCTAAAAGCCGTGTAAAAGAGGTTATGTCAAGAGGTGACCAATTTTCCAGTGTATTGGAAGGTACAACAGTCTGACAATCCAGCAAAGCAGTGCTTCCCGGTGTTGGAGGGGAGTTCTTAGTTTGCTGAACCCTGTTGGCTGAGTCCACATTCAATGCCGAGTATATTTTCTCCACTTTACAGAGGAAAAACTTGGCTAGATCCTCACATTGAGATTCAGTGAGCACAGGGGGGGAAGGTTGGCAAGCCGCACCAGATAGTTCTTTAACCAATTTAAACAAGGTTTTGGAGCTATTCTGAGCAGTCATGATGGTAGCGCTCACATATTCGGCTCGGGCAATATTACAAAGAGAATGGTAGTCCCTTTTTGCCAATTTATATGTGAGTTTGGATTCGGGTGCATAGTCCTTCCTCCAGCGTCTTTCTAACGCTTTACATTTACTTTTCTCTATTTTTAACTTTTCAGAGAACCAAGGGGCAGGAGGTCGATGATTGTTCACCTTTTTAGTAGAAGATGGGAGTCACGTTTCAATGGATTTTAAAATCCAAGTATGGATGTGTCCAGATCTGACAGACCAACTGAAGTAATGGCAGGGATATTTTTAGATAGGAGCTTGTTAAAGACTTCTATATCTAATTTCCTCCAGTCTCTAGATTTCGGCTGGGTACCCAGAGTTGGCGTGGGTGCATTCTGCTGTTCCTTCCTGACCCTGAAGCTGACCAAAAAATTATCTGACCAGAGTACTGGAAGAGCTGCATGACAAAGAATATTAGATAAATTTGAAAAAATAGGGTCCAGTAAGTGGCCCGCCACATGGGTGGAGCCTGAGTTACAAAGTAGAATATTCATTGCTGCCAAGTCAGAAATCAGTGAAGTGCTTGTCGTACATGTTGGGTCATCGAAATGAATATTCAGGTCGCCCAAAATGGTAAAGTTAGCAATGTCCAGGAGATGGGGGGCGATGAGTTCAGAAAAGGACGCAGCCCATGGCCCAGCGGGCCTAGGTGGGCGGTAAAGCAAGATCCCTGAGAGTGTGAACTGGGGGGTCAAGGCAAGTTTAAATAGGCTGGCCTTGCATCCCTTAAAGGGTAAGTCTTCAAATTTACAAGTGTACAAGTTGTTATAAATAACCGCAATGCCACCTCCCGTTTTAACTCCCCGATTCTTCCTAATTATCGTATAATTGGGGGGCAAAGCAGATGCTACATCAGGGGCAGAGCTAACGTGTAACCACGTTTCAGTGAGGAAAATAGCATTGGGCTGCTCATTTATCAGGAGGTCAAAGATGTCGGCCTTATGCTTGGGAAGCGATCGGCAATTAATGTTGAAAAAGGTAAATTCCTTGAGAGGTGAAGCCCTACTATTAGCAGGGGATTTTTTCTGTGTATCCTTATTGATAGAAGCAGTAATAATTGTGCTATGTTTTTTACAAGTATGAATTTATCATTTACACTGACGGATCTGCTCAACCGGCCATAGGGAGTAAGCAACAATATAGCGCAGCATGTGCAATTGTTAAAGGTCGCATGCAGGATGGCAAGCTCCACCCGAGTTGCATAAAGACACAGTCCCTAGGAGTCTGCACGGCGCAGTTGGCAGAGTTAAAAGCGCTGATACTGGCACTAGTAAATACGGATTGACAATTCCCCACACTAATTGTGTGCGATTCCTTCTACTGTGTGCAGTCATACAATGAATATTTGCAGTACTGGGTTCAAAATGGGTTCAAAGATGCAAAAGGAGGCACAATTAAGCATAAAATGCTATAGGAACAGGTAGTGAAAGTGAAAACCGAACTACCGAGGGCTCACCTGATACATACACTGAGTCATCAGCGTGATGGCGTTCACGTTGAAGGGAATTCATTGGCTGATGAAGCAGCAAAGGGAGCTGTACGCATGGCTTCTGTAGCTGCGATCACTCATTCTAAAATGAGAATAGATGGTGAGATTATGTTAGCTATTAATGCAACCCGTCAAAACAGCGGAGCAGTACCAAAAAGGTTTCCACTCAAGTACTGTTATATGGTTCTTAGGCACATTATCGACATTGCTAAGTTAGCATGAGCTTCGCTGCCATGATGCTGCTTTTGCGCACGCTACTACATAACTTTGTTTGTGCCCTGCACATGAGAACGGGTTGCCTTCCGCGTTCTCTGCCTTTCCTGGAGTTTAGTCTGAACACGATATGCAAGGTCGATAAACAATGCCCTTTGTTATTCTGTTCTGGTCAGTCCCTAGCACCTAGCCATAACATGCTACACAGCTGCAGTACTGAAGACTCGTGCTTTGATATTGCGTTGTTGCATGTTGTTTTTAGACACTTGGAGAAAGCTGTTCCATGGAGAAGAGCTCTGCTGTTCCTATGATGTAAACCTTACATTCAGGCTTTAAGGTATGGGGTCTGCTGTCAAAGCCCAGAGATCATCCTTTTTTATAAAATAAACTTCTTCTAGTCAAGGGGAGGGTGGTTTGGACT
The DNA here is from genome assembly GCA_963921515.1 of Calotriton arnoldi. NCBI lineage: Eukaryota > Metazoa > Chordata > Amphibia > Caudata > Salamandridae > Calotriton > Calotriton arnoldi. Next base: position 1,061,638 of record CAWUFW010000899.1, on the reverse strand, counting down.
ATACGCCCTTATTTCCACAGTCTTTATAACATGACTTCTCCCTTTGTATTCTATGGAATTGTAACAATGCTAACTGTGCTGAGTTTATGCATTTTGCTGCTAGTAGTGGCACGTATACTGTAATGTAGAGCATGATAGTTAAAATAAACATTTTGAACTATTTCAGTGGCTCTGCTTATTCTCATTGTGGACAGGTATGAGTGAGTGAGCGAAAGAGTACGTCTTGCTCCAGTGATTCCTGAGAGAGTCGGGAGTGTTGTGTTCTGGGTTGTCTAATCATTTGTAGCTCCGTGATATTTGGAGGAGAACAAATGAGACATTATAGCTAGTCGGTTCTTATCTGCGAGAGGCTTGAGTAGTGCTTGTGCTTGTCCACAATCCCCTCACCTCTGTTTCCGGAGACAGTTGTGACGGTGTAACCTCCTATATTGATGTTTTTATAGGTTCTTTCAAGCTTGAAGCTTGAAGCTTAAAGGTTTCTCTCTTTAATCTTAACCCGTTATTGCGCTGCTGCGCTCTAGGTTGTTATTCTTTATTGTCAGTTATGGGGGTCCCGATTCCGGCCGCTAATAGGGCAGCACTCACGGCTTATTTGACTCAGAATGGAGTCCCTAATGTTGGTGTTGCAATGATTTTTGTAGTTGAAGCAGATGTGGCTTACCGCTTCGAAGTGTTTTATTCTTGGGTCACCTTTCCGGAAGTGGATGGAACAGATAACTTGTTTCACGAATATACCCCTACGGCCCTTCCTAATGCTTATCAGCCCTATTGGGCTCTTGAGATTCCGCTTACAGCTTGGCAACACCAAATTTGGTTTAATGGCGCCTTTCCTCACCCAATAACGCCGGTCCATTTAGGTCCTTTATCGATAGATGGGACCACGTGGCCCGTTTTGGCTGGGTATACCCCTCACCCGCGTCGTTTGACAACAGCGACGCTTGCAGAACTGCACGTGTTACATACGTCTTTGATACGCATGCATAGAGCATTTATACAGTTCATGTCGTGCAACTTTCAGGTGGGACCACCTGGCATGGCTGTGCAACCTGCGGGACTTGGTGGTGTGACCATCAGTCCCCTTATGGTTAATTCAGTAATGGGCAAGCGACCACAGAATAAGGATGAATTACCTTATTGGCTTGCTGAAAAATTTGGACAACTAGAGGCTGTCTTTCCAAACGCCTCTCCTGTGGAAAAACACAGGATATTGACTATTAGTTTGCCTAAAGACTTGCTTCCCGAGTTGGCTGATTGTAACACCTGGGGTAAGGTGTTTGCAGCGGTATATTCGAAGTGTTTCGGCACTCCTTCCATGACCGTACTGCCTTCCGTGATTAAACGTGTTGAAAATGAACACGGAGCCGAGTCGGCTGTAGAGTTGGGAATGAGACTGGTGGGGGTGTTCGACGTGGTTGCAGATATGATCCTTACAAATGTCATGGGCGAAGTGGTAAGCTTTCAAGTGGCAAACTGCTTGGAGGCTGTCCCTGATGTGGACAAACCACCCAAATTACAAAAATTATTGCAAAGGCTTATAAGACCATAGGCCGCAATAGTTTGGGAGTTAAGCCTTTTACTCAAACGCAAACTCAATCTCAAACTCAACAAAAGGCCCAGACTGATAAAGATGGGCGTCCGTTCTTTCCTAAAAAGAACTGGAAAACTAAAAAACAGGGGCAGCAACAACAGAAGCAAGGTTCGCGTGCTGGTTCACCGACACCTGAGTCTTCTGAGCATACTTATGACTTGCACGACCACGCTAAAATAAAGTCTCCTGATAGATTTCAGGTCCCTGATCCATGTTCTCCTCATTCTTCGCAGGACACTTCTGGCTCTCAGGTCGGAGGAGGGGAACGCCAAGATCGTGGCAAGAGTCAACCTGCGCCACAGAGACGTGATCAGCCTCGACAATTTGAAGGCAAAGGAAAACAAGAGGATCTACCTCGTTTTCGACCCCCTTTTCAGAAGAAAAAGGTTGCCGCTCTAACAGCGAGGTATGCCTCAGACGGTGAGAACGCGACTCCTCGATTGGACATGGGCAGTGACTCTGCTCGACAGCGCAGCGGAAGTTACCATAGTGCGGGAGGCTCTGCGTCCCAGTCTGGAGGCGACAGCAACTGATACCTATGTTACAGTAGAGACTGCTGACACCCGGGTTGCCCCCCTGGATAGGCTCTATGACATTATTTTCCAAATTGAAGGTGATATACCTCGTCCAATAAAAGCGGTGTTCTGGGAGAATTTAACGTCCTCATATGACATTCTGTTGGCGGAGGCAGATTGGCCTCCACCCTTTGTGTTGGCAGCTCCTAGGGGAGAAGACGTGATACTTCCGAATTTTTCGCGTTACGTCCCTGAAGAGCATGCCCAGACTTTGGCTGCAGGGTGGGCTTGTGCCCTAGCACCAGCGGTGTATCGTAATCAGGTGGGTTGGGATGTTGATTCGCCGGCTCATGAAATACCTTTACGCTCTATGCCTCAGCCACAACCGCAATATCAAATCAGACGTGAAGCAAAAGCTTCTGTTTGTGATATTCTAACACAGTTGGAGTATCAAGGAGTGATTGAATCATGTACATCACCGATGAATAATCCTCTCTTTATGGTATCAAAACCTGATGGTTCTTATGGGATTGTATTGGATTACCGAAATTTGAACAGTCATTGTTGCACTTTTGCGGTGCAGAACACTCACAGCTCTGCGCTAGTGAACAATCTTGTTCGTAAGAAATACAAAACGACACTTGACATTTCTAATGGTTTCTATAGTCACAATCTCGCTCCTGAGAGACGTGATTTGACAGAATTCACTGCTGTCGGGAATCAGAAAAAATTTACACGATTGCCTATGGGGTATAAGAATAGCCCTGGGGCATTTGCAGCACGTGTCGTGTCACTATTGCACGACATAGATCCAGATGCGTTCTCGTACGTTGATGACATTTATCTGACGGACGATGAACTTATGCTGCATCTAGTCCGAGTCGACAATATTATTTTGTCCTTTGCCGACTATGGATACAAATTTAATTTTGCAAAGTCACATATCGCCCATTTGGCGGTGATCTTTTTCGGCTATGAGATCAATAATGAAGGAAAGGGCTTGGCCCCTCACTTCTTGGAGAAATGTGCACAATTGCGACCCCCTTCTACACTGAAGAAACTTCAGTCTTTGCTGGTATTTTTGAATTTCGGGAGGACCTACATTCCCGATTATGCCCAGTGTATCAAACCGCTTTATGCGTCGATACAACCGACTTTTTCTTCTGCCAGCTGGCTTCCGGAACATACTTCTATTCTGACTTCTTTGCAAACAGACTTGCTTGCAACTAACTACCTGTTGACACGTGACAACACCACAAACCTAGTAATACGTATAGTTTCTGGGACAGTGGGTTTCACTTACTTGACGTTCAATGAAGGAGACACAGTTTCGATTGCATACAAATCACATTTATACACTGCTGCTGAAATGCGCTTTTCAACTTCACGGCAGTACAGATGGCGATTCTAAAAGAACGCTCACTGGCACAAGGAAAACGCATTCTTATGGTCACGCCCTTCCCTGCTTTGGAAGCCGTGACTAAGGCGAGTGTACCTAACTCAAAAGCACTACATCCCCATTGGATATAATGGGCTACTTCTTTGACATCGGCTGATGTCACGTTTATCTTTGATCCTTCCTTACAGACAGAGGAGTTTTTACAGTATGAACACGTTCATCCTCCACCCTTGTCTCTGCTTCCTTTACATGAGTACAAATGAATCATTTACACAGATGGCTCGGCTCAACCGGCCACGGGTTCCAAACATGCTTATACAGCCGCTTGCGCAATTGTTGCTGGCTCCATTGTTAATGGAGAATTTAAGTCTTCCATTGTGCACACTCAAGCACTTGGTGACTGTACGGCACAATTGGCGCAGCTGCATGCTCTTGTACTTGCTCTCGAGTTTCCTGATCGAAATGTGAATACACTTATTGTGTGCAATTATTATTACTGTGTCCAGTCTTTCAATGACAACTTGTTTTTTGGGTCTCAGAATGACTATCGAGATTCCAAAGGCAGCGCAATTAAGCATAAAATGCTTTGGGTTCGAGTGGCAGATCTTAAACAACATCTGCCCCTCATTCATGTTATACATACTCTTGGCCATCAGCGTGTAGAAGTACATGCTCTTGGTAAGTCTTTGGCTGATGAAGCAGCCAGATCTGCAGTGGCCACGTGCTACGTAGCAGCAGTTACAAGATCCAAAACTAAAATAGATAATGAGATTTTGGCAGCTGTAGCTGCAGCGAGGGAGGGAACAGCTTATTCTCAGGGTTTCCCTTCAAAATACTCTTATCATATAACTCCCAAACAAGTTCCTTATGCTTTGATTCCTTCTGTTGGGGAGCGGATGATTCCCAACATGGACCGCAGACCTACATTGATCAAAGCCGCACACGAAGGCATAGCATCTGCGCATGCCGGTGTGTCGGCGACAGTCTCTATTTTACAGCAACGTTACTGGTGGCTTGGTTTATATAAACAGACCCGTAATTATGTCCTTTCTTGTGACATTTGTCAGCAAATCAAGCCGTCTACGGTCACCCGCCCACCACAAACACAGCTGTGTATTTCTAATCAACGCTTTGGCTGTATCTATCTTGATCACTGCGGTCCTCTTTCTTCTGATACTGCGTATTAATATATATTTGTTGCAGTTGCAGTTTGTTGCAGTTGATTCGTGCACTTGATTTTTTGGGGTTTGGCCCCAACGCAGTGCTGACGCTCGAAATGTCAACAGGGATTTGCGTGTCTTTGTAGGGATGTTTGCCTGTGGCACCTTCCATTCTGACCAAGGTCCAGCGTTCGCCTCTAAAGCGTACAAGGAAGCAATGAAGTCAATGGGGGTGCTGGTGCAGTTTTTGTCTCCATACAGGCCTGAGGGCAATTCAGTTGTGGAGCAAATGAACCGTCTCTTAAAGCAATCCTTAACAGCTAGAGTCTTAGGTACTGGCAGGAACTGGCTGGCCCACTTGTATGGGGTTCAACGGGCACTTAATAACCTCCCTAGATGATCTCTGGGTGGGCGGACCCCGTACAAAAGGCTCTTTGGCATTAATGTTTGTGCCAGACCTTGATGGTCTAGACGCTGTGGCGGCTGCCGCAACCTTTGACGTAGATAATCCTTCTACTGTGTTACAGGACCTACAAAAGACCCGTGACAGCTATGCAACTGAACATTTACCCTCTTCCACTGATGCAGCACTACTGATTCCAGTTGCCGGTTGGCTTCCGAAAGTCGGAGATCTGGTACGAGAAAAGCTGGAGAACAAAAAAGAATTTGGTCCCTCTTATCGTGCACCGGTTCTAGTGCTTGGACTGAAGGGTACTCATACAGTCATTTTACCTCCTTTACCTGGTCGCGAAGACAACAGATATATTTCAGTGGACAATGTCAAGCTACACCATGTGGCCGATTCTGAATAGTGTCACACCTGCAGTTTCATGCAACGCAATTTCGTTGGATCCCCTGACTACATCATCTTCCACCGCTCCTCATAGGGCTAAGAATGTGATCGACACTATCATTGATTTTTCACCTGTCTGACCTCTATCTTCTACCGTGGATGTTGAGTATATATATCATCCAGATGAGTCCGTCAGTGAAGTGCCGAACAGTCCTGAAGAACATCAAGCGGACCCGACACTTCCACCTCTGATAAATCAACCTACGAATGGCTGCTATGGACATCATGCCAGTCTCTCTTCCGGCTCTTCTTCCTCGACATCCCGTTTGGCTGACACACCGACTAAATTAAGTATTTTTTTCTCTTGTTTCAAAAACACTTACTTGGTCCCTCCTTGGACCTACATTTGGTTGATGCTTGTCCTGATTTTTCTCTTCATGTCAATTGGTTTTGTGTCATCAATGGTCATTATTTGCCAGAATGCTCTGCAATGAACTTGGTCGATGGAGTTCTGGCCCCTCACACATCGTCCCATATCATGAAACGTGATCGGTCTCATGTTAATATTTCAGCATTCCTGATTCCAGGTGGCATCGTTTGGGGCAAAGTTGCCTACGAAGTCCACGGTCCGACCGAAGTGCTTCGCGTACCATACGTGTTTCGCGACTCTCTAGGAGATGTGGTAACACGGGACATACATTCGGATGATTGGGATGTGCAAGCAGTACATGCACTGTTTTCAGATTTAAAGTATTATGCTGCTTTTGATGCTGAAGATTTGTATTTAAATTCTGCCAATTATAGTGATTTATTTTTTTATCAGCATTATGGACATCATTTTTTACATAAAACAAATATGTTAAGGCCTGTTTTTAATTATACACAATGGGAACATTGTCCTACTCCCGTAGACGGGCGTTCTAAAACATTTAGGAATACGTTCACTTACTTTACAGATTATAACATATCTAATCCGGAATCCTATTATTTTAAACTTCGGTCATCTACTCAATCTAAATTTATGTTGACCCACACAAAATTGATTTACTCCAACTTGTTTAGAAATAAATTGGCTATGCAGGGTTATGACCATTGGAAAGATACTGTGGATTTAAAATCAATCTGGGGCACAAAGCCTTGGCAGGCTCAGGAAACTGAAGCTTTACATCGTGCCTGCCTGATCCCAGCTCAAATTCTGTTTTTAAATGATACAGTGTACCAGACAACTTGTTTTGGCCTGGCAACTGTGAAAAATTTAAAAACGCCATCCATTCCGTCTTTAGCGGAATATACTAATTGGCGCACACATACAGATTATACCATTGAGGCATTGCAAGCTTTGCTTCGAAATGACACCTTCAATGTCTCTGAAATTGATACTTCTGGGTGGTTGGTGTGGAAAACTAATACAAATGCATGTCAAATGCGCTTTTATAATGTAACACCTGGTTTCACACAGACTAGACCGGACCCATGTTATCCAAGTTCCCATTCGGTTACCACATACTCGGTCGGTAAATTATGCCAACAATGGTTGGAAAATGTTATGCTGACATCAGTGAAGCAACATCTTTCTCTGCTGTCATATGACTTTAATTTGGCTGATTTTCTCTTCGGGCCCAGGGCTCCGAGAGCTAAAAGATTCATGTATGCTGCTTACACTGAAATTTGGAAACTTTCGCAGATGGAAGCTGCTTTTTGTCTGCGCCAAATTGATCAGGCCAATTTAGAAAAAGTCCTTGCCGTAGTAGACAATAGCATAAACACACTTACCTCACGCATTTATACGTTGGATAATATTGTTTCATCTATTATTGATATTATTCAAAGTGATGTATCTGTGTTATATCATGGTCAAAATCAGTTACGATCTGTTATGCAATTTGCTTGGACATTGGAAACTCTTAAAATGGGCAAAGTGCCTTGGGATTATTTGAATGCCACTGCTTTATTCTTGCCATTTAATCTGACTGATAAACAAAGGTTTATGTCCATGAAAGATGCTACATACACACTATTCCATATTGAACAATTGGAGCCCTTGCCGTTTTCTGTAGCGGAAACAGACTCTGATGTTTGATTAATTCATGGAGTTATTTCTCTCCCTTTTTCGCTATTTTAATTCAAATCATGTATGCAACATTTTCCGATTGGCCGTTATGAACCACTTGGTAGTGCTTTTCTACACGAAATGTGGTCCCTGCCTTTCACTTATGGATGTCAGAGGGAGGGTAAGGAAGTTTTCCTAACAGGGGAGGACTGCGATTCCACAGTAGGACATTCCCTTGTTTGTAAACACGTTAAGTTGCACGGTGCTTGTAACGTTTCCGTGCCTAATCTGGCCTGTTTTTTAAAAGGGACTCCAGTGCCATCAATAATTCCCGCTTTTTCATTGCTTACAAATGTCAGTTATCTTATTTTGAACGACCAAGACTGCTGTGGTTTAAAGGCAGGAGTCCTGTATTTAGTAACGGTTTCCCAGCACCTAACTTGTTGTAGCAATGTGCTTTTCCCGCCCCCGCATGGGAGTCTAGATAGCTCAATTTGGCCTTCCATTCCAACTTTGAAAACAGATTTCAACAAGTTGAGCAGGCTCAAGGTGCTGTTATTCCAACAAGAGGTGGCCCTCACTTCTGCCCACGAGACCTTCCAGTTACAGGTGGCTAGGACTTCTGGAGAGATACAGTCCCTTCTGAACACCAACCTCCCACTGCATTTTGGAGAACTAATACACCAAATATTTAATGCGTCTGACACCGCAGGCCTTGCACATTTTTTTAAATGTGTGGGAACTGGCCTTGTGTCCTCTTTTCAGACTATATTTGGAGTAATACCAGGTTTTATTCATTCTATTTTTTCCGGCGCCTTCGGAGGGTTCCCCTTGATTTGGACGTTAGGCGCTGTAATCCTGCTTCTCCTGCTCCTGTTGCGCAATGGCTGCTCAACTTGTGGTACTGCACAGACCAGGCCAGTTGCAGCTGAGCCGTGATCGCATGCAACAGATTTTCGGATGCTCGCCTTTAGCCACACTTGGCGTCAGTTATGGATTGACTTTTCGCTTTGCTTACTTCACTTGCGTGCAGCCAGTCCTTTATTGTCAGCGATGTCCCTTCTATAGGGCACTGGATATATGCCTCTCCAATACGTCACGTCCCCTCCCGGATTTTGACCAGTTGATGGGTCCCTTAGAGGCCCATGACCAGGGTTGTTCTGGGGATGGCCGTATGGCGCGTGCCGCTGCACTTGGAGTTTTTGCGAAATGGGATGTCTGTGCGGCTGCGCAGACAGTCCTGCAACGAAGTTTCATCGAATATCACGCAAGTGGCCCACTCATGCTTTTAGAGGCATCTGATTATGAGGAGCACGTTTGTTCCTCGACTTACTTAATTGGATGGCATCCCTCTTTTTTTACCAATGATATGGATGATCTTTTGGAGGGAATTGCATTCCTCGGTTCATACACCTTGATGGACTTACCACCTCTTTCATAATAACTTTGTTATCCCGGAGGCAGCTCCCCTTCAATGAGCCCTATTGTCAACTTTGAAAAGATATATATATATTTTTTTTTTTAAGAACTTCGATTTTTTTCCAATTAATTTGTTTCGCTAGTTTTTGATCCCTGCTTGACTTGTGAACTCTGTTTTCATCCTTTTTCTATGTCCTATGGCCTTACCAGGGGGAGGGAGTTATATGGTCCTTAGGCACATTATCGACATTGCTAAGTTAGCATGAGCTTCGCTGCCATGATGCTGCTTTTGCGCACGCTACTACATAACTTTGTTTTTGCAAGACTTTGTTTGTGCCCTTCACATGAGAACGGGTTGCCTTTCCCGTTCTCTGCCTTTCCTGGAGTTTAGTCTGAACACGATATGCAAGGTCGATAAACAATGCCCCTTGTTATTCTGTTCTGGTCAGTCCCTAGCACCTACCCATAACATGCTACACAGGTGCAGTACTGAAGACTCGTGCTTTGATATTGCATTGTTGCATGTTGTTTTTAGACACTTGGAGAAAGCCGTTCCATGGAGAAGAGCTCTGCTGTTCCTATGATGTAAACCTTACATTCAGGCTTTAAGGTATGGGGTCTGCTGTCAAAGCCCAGAGATCGTCCTTTTTATAAAATAAACTTATTCTAGTCAAGGGGAGGGTGGTTAGGAATATAGGCCCTTATTTCCACAGTCTTTATAACATGACTTCTCCCTTTGTATTCTATGGAATTGTAACAATACTAATTGTGCTGAGTTTATGCATTTTGCTGCTAGTAGTGGCACGTATACTGTAATGTAGAGCACGATAGTTAAAATAAACATTTTGAACTATTTCAGTGTCTCTGCTTATTCTCATTGTGGACAGGTATGAGTGAGTGAGCGAAAGAGTACGTCTTGCTCCCACGATTCCTGAGAGAGTTGGGAGTGTTGTGTTCTGGGTTGTCTAATCATTTGTAACCCTGTGATATTTGGAGGAGAACGAATGAGACACTATAGCTAGTCGGTTTGGGATTTTGTTTACTGATGTGGTAGGTTGGTTCACCCCTATTCACTGATGTCCTGTTTTCCTGCGCATAGTCCTGTGTATGTGCGGAATTCCTGCAACAGTACTCCTACAAGTTAGATGCCTATAACATTGCATTTGCTCAGACTCCTGGAGTGGGGGATAGAGTAATTCCAAATATGGATCGTAGGTTAGGTTTAATTCTAGCAGCACACGAAGAGAAGGGTTCTGTACATGCAGGCGCTGCGGCAACAGTTTCTTTTCTGAAACAAAGCTATTGGTGGCCAGGATTAACAAAGCAGACCAAAGACTTCGTCTTAAACTGCGACATCTGTCAACAGATAAATGGAGCCGCCGTAGCTCGCCCAGCACACGTCCCATTATTAGACAGCATCAGACTGACCATTCGCGTGCACTTACCTGGACCACTGTGGCCCCTTAAAATGTAATGGGGCTTACAAGTATATCATGGTTGCAGTGGATTTCTGCTCGAGATTCCTATGGGTCTGGCCCCAGCGCTCGGCTGACGCTCGAACTGTTATAAAAGATTTGCAAGTCTTTATAGGGACATACGCAATTGGCACATTACAATATGACCAGGGTACTGCGTTTAGCTCTCGGGCTTACAAGGAGGCCATGCGAGGATTGGGTGTAGCATTGCGGTACTCATCTCCGTACCATCCCGAGGGAAATTCGGAGAGAAAAAACCGAGACTTAAACCAATCTTTAACAGGTAGAGTATTAGGCACGGGTGAAAGTTGGGTAAAACATCTGTATGGAGTCCAGCGTGCTCTTAACAACATGCCAAGAAGTTCTCTAGGGGGGGGTCACTCCATATGAGGTCCTATTTGGGACAAGAATGTGGGTACCTGATCTTGATTGTGAAGGCACAGTGGCGGATGAAAAACCGTTTGACATCCATGATCGTTTGGCTGTTTTACAGGATCTAAATGAATCCAGGACACAACAAAGTAATGACCATCTGAAGCAGACCGCCACTGGGGAAGTCAAATCAGTCACGGCAAGGCCTATCTGGATCCCAAAAGTCGGGGATCTGGTCAGAGAGAAAATAGCAGACAAAAAAGAATTTGGGCCATCATACAGAAAGCCTGTACCGGTCCTAGCAATTGAAGGAACAAGAACTGTACTTCGGCCACCTCTTGCCAGAAAAAAGGAGAAAAGATTTGTCTCAATTGACCTAATCAAACCACACTATGTGGCCGATACTAAGCAGTAGGACACATGGACTCCAAAGTAGCAGACGCCCTCCTCTCGCTACAATCCAAGAAGTTCAAACAGAAAGACTCATCACATTCAAAGAGCCTCCAACACAGAATGAAGGACTAAGCAACAATGCTATGGAACTCGTTCCTCTTGAACCTGAAGTTCAAATTCAAAATCAAACTCAAAATCAAAAACAACTCGCTATTCGACCAAATACAGATGTCTACATCAACATGCTTCGACAAGAGCAAACCACGATTTCAACAAATCCTGATGTAATTCCAGCAATTGATCGAACTTCCTCTGGCTACTTCATAAACTTTGATACGTTTTCTTTGGATCCAAGTGAACCTGAAACGACGCCAGCCCAAAAATCACGCAAACAGCAAATAAAAGACTTTCTGAACTTTCTTAAAAAGACTTAGCTGTTGTCACCCTGGGTAGAACTATGGATAATCACCGGGATACTTTTCTTTATTTTCTGGGTGGGCTTGGTAATAGTTTTTAGTATGCTTATTAATGGGAAATACATTCGACAAAGCTCTGCCGCCCAAAAGGTGAACTTACTTTAAAAACCACACCAATCATCTCATCGAAAACAAAGAGACTTGTCATCAGTGAACATTACAGCAGTTCCTATACCTGATGGTATAGTGTGGGACAAAGTTGATTTCGATATATTTGGTCCGACTGAAATTTTAAGAATTCCTCATTTATTTAAAATATTGTTAAGTGATATCATTAGCTCAAGTACATTTTCCGATGATTGGGATTTTGAAACTGTTAATAACATGTTATCTGATTTGGAAAGATCTGCTGTGTTTTCTTGTAGTGAAACATTGGAAGACACATCAGATTTCGAGAGTATGTAATGTTATCAACACTATGGTCATCACGTTTTGCATAAATCTGCAACTCCTAGAAATGTGTTCACATACCACCAGTGGGAACATTGTCCAACACCACCGAAAGGTAGTTCAAAAACATTTACACAGAAATTTCCATATTTTTCAGGGTTTAATATGTCTGACCCAGCCTCATACTAATATAAGGTTGCACCAACATCAGCACAGAAAAATACTCTGCTTGCTTTATTGCCCAGTTGTCCAAACAAGGTTTCGACTTGTGGAAAGATACAATAGACTTAAATCAGTCTGGGGTACTAGGGAATGGCAGGTACAGGGGACTGAAGCTTTGTTTAGAGCATGCCTCATCCCTCAACAAATCATGTTTTTGAATGAGACAGTGCAACAGACATCTTGCCTTGGACTAGCCAAGAACAAAGACTTGAACACACCTTGGTTGCCGACTCCATCAGACACTGAGGGCAACAAAACATCACAGGAAGAAATTACAGTAGATGACATTATACAATACAACAGATCAGACCCAGATTGGAAAAAATGGTTGATTTGGCCCACAGACACTAATAGTTGTCAGGCAAGATTCATGGGTAAAACCGAAGGGTTTAGTATCCATAGGCCAGATCCACGATACGTACAGAGACAACATACAGGAGTAGTGACATCCTACAGTGTTGGGAAGTTGTGCCTTGATTGGCTAAAAACCTCAACACTCACACAGGTGAAACAACACTTATTCTTACTATCACAGGATGTGGATCTTAGGGATTTTTTAATGGGTCCTAGGAAGCCACGGCAGAAACGTTTCTATTATGCTGTCTACAATGAAATTTGGAAAATATCACAACAAGAGGCCGCAGAGAGACTACGGGGGATAGACGTATAAATCTAGAAAAATCTCTAGAAGTGGTAGACAACGGGTTAACCACATTGACCTCCAGGATATATTCCTTAGGCAACATTGTATCTTCTGCTATAGACATACTGGAACAAGATTTGGCCATATTACAAAACGAGCAATGACAGTTACGTTCTATTATGTTGTTAAGCTGGACGCTGCAATCTTTGCGTGCAGACTACGTGCCTTGGCGTTTTATCAACAGCACATCTCTGTTTTCTGAATACAATCTAACAGATAAACAGATAGAAATGGTACAAAGGGGAGCAAAATATACAATGCTGCGTATCGAAAAACTGGATAGATTACCATTCACAGTGTCAGATCACCGTCCACAGAATGTCTAATCCATGGCCACATAACTCTACCGGTCACCACTTTTCAGTTTCAATATTGCCTTGAACAAAAGCAGGCAGGCAGATATGAAGAAATGGGTAAGGAATACATAAAGGAAACTTGGGAATTACCATACAGATTTCGATGCCGGAGTAGGGATCAAGAAGTGTTTCTGAGCGGTACAAACTGAGAGAATGCTTTAAGTGGATCACTCATATGCCAGGATATAATGTTGCACGGAGCTTGTAATGGTTCTGTAGCAAACCTGTCCTGTCATTTGAAGGGTGCCCCAGCTGCAGTGAATACTCCAGCATTCAGGCTACTTTCAAACGGGAGTTACTTGATGCTGAACAGTCAAGGCTGCTGTGGCATGCTCCCGGGCATCGCATATCTGGTAACCGTGAGCTCCAGGGTTACTTGTTGTATGCAAGTATTGTTTCCACCGACACATACAGTCAGGGAGGAGCCGTTATGGCCTTCACTGAATGTTTCCTTAATACGGTTTGATACTCTAAGGGGTCGATTCCGATCTCGGCCGGTAGTGCTCCGAATCGGATTCGGCTTTACCGGATCCGATTCGGAGCCCTGTTTCCCGACCGAACCGTACGCGGGTCCGGCCGAGCGAGTACGATGCGAAATCGCCGACCGACTCGTCCGGGCGTCCCGACCGCTCCGACCGACTCGCTCCCGGCTCGAACCGCTCCGACCGACTCGCTCGGACTCGACTCGCACCGCGCAATGGAGACGTTTCCCGGCCGGGTAAGTACGATGCGCGCCGCGAGCAGTCCGACCGAGCCGCGCACTCCGGCTCGAAAGAGCTGTCGGAGCCGTACCCGGGGTCCGTGTCGGACCCCCCAGTACGCGTAGCCGCGCGAGTCGCACACAGGGGGACCCATGGGTCCCCCTACCTGTGCGTGTACGGCGCGAACCGCTTCGCCGCGTACCCGCTGTAGGGGGCGCCCTTGTCCGACTCCGCACCCATTGAGTCAATGGGAGCCCGCGTACGCGTTGTACGACCGGCTCCCATTGACTTCAATGGGAGTCCGACCGACTCGAGTCCGATAACATACGGCCGCATCGTACTCGTTCGGTCGGACTGCACGGGTCCGATTCGGTCGGAAATCTCTCCGGGTCCGGCTCGGTCGGAGAAATTTCCGGCCCGAATCGGAATCGACCCCTAAGAAGAATGAAAGCCATGCTTCTACAGAAGTCTGTGCCCTTAACCTCCGCTCGAGAGACTTTTGATCTCCAGATCGCAAGGTATTCGGCAGAGATACAGGTGCTCATTCATACAAACTGCCCTTTCCATTTTGCAGAAATGGTAAATCGTATCTTTAACATGTCTGATACCACAGGCATAGTCCACCTATTTAAGACCATAGGTTCTGGACTTCTGAGCACCTTTCAGACGGTACTTGGAGTTATACCAAACTTCATACACTCCGTATTAGGAAGCATCTTTGGAGGACTTCCGCTGATCCTGTTTCTAATAGCAGGTATCCTGATTGTTTTCTATTTGCTACGCAATGGACATCCCAGTCACCAAGGCGATGGAAAGAACACTCCTGGAGCATAAATACTGTGACCGCACAACTTCTAGGCAAGCCTCGCCTAAGAGAACTAAGTGAATCTTGGTTCTTGTCATTTTGACGGTCTGGATAGACTGTATCTTACCTGTCCTCCGATGCCTGTTTTGCGGAGAAGAATGCATGTTAGACCTTTGTTTGGCACTACCATCATGTGCGCCTCCAGACGTGAATGCTTTACTGGACCCGATAACGGCCCATGTTCTGCAGTGTCCTCAGCGTATTCCAATGTTGATGGCAGCATTCCTTGAGCCCCCACGGGTAGTAACAGCACCTGTTGGTATGAACACCGGCTCCTCCTCTGACACCCAGGATTTGGACGTCGCACAGGCTGCCCCTGCACTGGCTGTGGACAGTGGAACATCTGTGCTCAATTGATGTGCTCTGCGAGATGCTACAGGGGCCGTCTACTGCGGAAGCAAGCAACGAAAATGTTGCGTCTACCAGCCAGGACACATAAACATTTGAACTCATTTGGCTCGTCGTGTGCTGGGAAAAAATTTGCCCTTTTTTAAACAAGCTCAAATTTGGAACTATGGAACTAAATTGACATTCCTTTCATTTTTTTGGGCATACATGGCTTTATAATGCTTATAGTAATCTGGACTATACCAACGGACATTTTAGAGCTAGGGCTTGCAAACTTTTGAAAACTTTTTAAAGTTTTTTAAAGAAAATTTTTAGAAGTTTTTAAACATTTTAGTTCAAAAGATGTTTTTATAAACTTTGTGCGTACCACTATCTAGTAATGTTAGTAGTATAGTAATAGGTTACATATGTCGTCCATTCGGAAGAGGAGTGGGTGTTAAATTCCATATAGGTACCCTATATAGGCACAGGTAACATCGCAACCTTTCACCTACATCCTTCCCTACATTACATACATAACGGTTCTTAGGCACTGACCTTTTACCTAGCTATGACACTGCACTCAGAACACGGGTCTTTCCCTGGTTCGATTCTCATACATTATGCATGAGGCTTCTTGGAAGCACAGCAGGACTAACAGTAGGATTACCATCTCCTATATAATATCTCTGTATAAAGTTCAGGCCCAACGTCATCCTTTAGGCCGACACAGTAACACAGCAAGGTAGGACCCGTGGGGAGACCTATGGGTATATATACAACAGATCTTGCTTAGGAAGATAGAGGAGACCATGACTTCCCGGCTGACACACTGACCAGAGACGCTGAGGTTCCTGCATGCAGACCCTCCAGCTAGCAGTGGTCTAACATCCCTCGCGGGGTATCCAACTCGAGACCAGGACGGGGTCCCACATTCTCTAAACTCTCAGGTAATGGGGAGGACTAGATCCTAGAGGGATTCTTCGCATAACACCTACATAGATGCTAGGTACATTTAGGTACATCTAGTTAGGGAGGCATCGTAGGAGTACGCACTTTTATCATGTGTTTTATCTACTTGTATATATTCATGATTTCTGCAAGATGGTAGAACTTTACCATCCTTTTACTTTCGTAGTATTGCTAATCATATATCCCTGCTACTGTCTAATGGTTGTTGCAGCTCATCTATTATACACTGGAATAACAACTGTTCAATAAATACTTATTGAAACGCCCGACTGTTTATTCTGTATATCTCTCTGAGGCAAACTAAGTGAGCACGAGTGACTGAGCTAAAAGGTAGTATACTGTTTCCACGATCCTGGGGGATCAGGGTTGTCATCTTCTGAGGTTGCCAAGAACTATTCTTTCCCCGATAAGAGGAGACTCTAGTGGCACTGTGAGCTAGCTAATACAGACAGTCAAACGTATCCGGTGGGGGTGCTCGGAATCCGTCCGCCACCAAACCCACAGTTTATGTTATCCAAACGCGCAGATCCTGTATAGGTAATATAGGAACTACATGACAACTGAACTGGGCAAGGGTAGTCTCATCTCCTTTCGTTTGGGGGGGTTGTGTAGGAAAGTAGGATGTGCTTTCATGGTTACCCCTACTTTTTGCCTGGGGTTATGCTGTTTCTGACTAGTCTGACTGGGATCCTATCCTGCTAGTCAGGACCCCAGTCTCTGTGCTTTCTCCCCTAAATTGTTTATGGTAAGAACTTAGGTACATCCCAGATTGTCTACTGGTGTACCCCTATAAGTCCCTAGTATATGGTACTGAGGTACCCAGGGAATAGGTTCACCAGGACCCCCATGGGCCGAAGCATGTATTGTGCCACCCGTGGGAGACCACGCAAACCGAGATTACAGCCCTTGCATTGCAGCCTGTGTAAGCTGGTGCTAGCACCACTTATGAAAGATATAGGTTTCCGTATATCAAAAGTCGCTGCACTTAAAACCTATAAGTCACCCCTAATGCAGACTTTTCAATCCTAAAGGCAGTGTGCACGGTTCTAAGTGTGAGAGGTCCCTTGCACGAGCAGGATACCCCTACAGCGTTCGGAGTCCATTCTCCCTGGTTGTAAGTGCATCAGCCATTACGATATATAGTTTGGCCATGTGTCATTATGCGATGGCTAACTCTAGGCTGGCTGTAAGTCCGTTTTTATATAGCGCAGCTACTTACCCTTACGGGTCTCAAGGCGCTGGGGGCCGTAGTGGAAATTAAGTGAGCTATTGCCCAGAGTCACATGGTGCTGAGCTGAACTGCCGCCGGAGCCGGGGATCGAACCGTGAACCCTGTGCTCCGAAGTCAGCTGCCCTGGCCGCTGCACCACACCTCTCCACTGTAACGAACCCTATCATGTTTGGTATCAAACATGTGGGAATCATACCCCCACATCATAGCCGGTGTGGGAGGTATGATTCCATGCACTGTAAATCTCCTTCAGGAGGCTCTCAGTGCTCCCGGTACCAGTCTTCCAGAACCGTACAGCAAGCTAGGGCTGCTGCCAACCAGAGACACGATTCAGCTCTCCTGCTGCGGAGCCAAGCTTGAGCAGGTACATGTAGAACAATAGACATACTGTCACAGGGAGGTGTGCCCACCTCCCAGACAGGATTTAGTGTATTGGAGCAAGGTGGCGGCGCTTGCCAGTGCCACTGATACTGCTTGAAGGGCACACTTGGTGCCCTCCTTGCATACTCCAGTTCAAGGAGCCATTGGCTCCCCGCTCTGGCGCGAAACTGGACAAAGGACATGGGAGTATCCTCCCCAATGTCCAGCCCCTCCTTTGGGAGGGACCCCTGAATCATCCCAACCCTTTCCTTAGGGTCCTTAAGGGCTCACCTGTGTGTAGGTCCTTAGATTCGTCATGGGATTTGATTCAGATTCAACTCTGCATCCTCTTCAACCGTCTGGACACTCTGACCGTGTTGTGCTGACCGAGTCGGACTTACTGCATCGAATTTAGCTTTGGGAAACCGAGACTGCAACCGGGAAGACTCCGTCTGCTCTGAGCCTCATCATCCTGCAAGTCCATTGCCTCAACCGTGTCTGTGTTCCATACAGGTCCCTCACAGGGCCTGTGGACATCAAAGACATCCGAAGGAATCTCCCTTGGAGTGAAGGAGTCACTATCCTGTATCTGTAGGCACCGCAATGTAGCTGATTGGTTTACTGATTCTGGGCTCCCACGGACCCCAACAGGCTCCGTAACACATGTGATGGTTCTGCAACTCCCTCACGGCCTGCCCTGCCCTCAGACCGAATATGAGGCCAGTATCCCTTGTCAGTAATGCTGGAACCTAGTCCCTGTACACCGTGTCGGCTGGCGTTGCTTAGGCTAGTAGACTCCCGTCTCCAGTGATCTTCGGGTCCTCTCAAGGGACTTCTTTGATACCAGTGGGCTCCCCTGTTTGCTTGGGGACTGCTCTGACTCTCCTCCTCTTGGTGAGTCTCTTGGGCCTTGCTGGTCCTAAACTCTGCACCTTTTCGCTTGCCACGTTGTTTGTAGTTGCCAAGGCTTGTTGGTGTCTCGACGGACACCGACCCCTCCACTCTCGACATCTGAATTGGGACAGCTTGTGAGCGGCTCTTGGTCTTCCACAGCGACGCTGGGTCCCCACAACTGCAGCTCCAAGGTCCTCGACAGCTCTCCTGCAACACCCGAAATCGGTGAGCATTCGTCTTCCGTGCCCCTGGTCACTCCTGAGCGGTTGGGACTCTGTCCTCTCTGCTTGCAGGTACTTTTGCATCTTGAATCCACCTTTGGGTTCCACCAGACACTTTTACCTTCTTTACCAGCGGCATCTTCCTGAAGTCTTCCATTGTGTTCGACGGCGGTTCCCAATGCCACTTCACACCTATGCACCAGGCTTCCCTGGTGTAGATATCCTGGCTCCTAGGGTATCCACGGGTGGGTTGGCTCTCCAACCTTCTGTTTTCCACAGGGTTTCTTCAGGTTGCACTGGGAAGGGTCCTTCTTCTTTAAAATTGCAACCACCACTTACCCATTGACTTGAACGGAGCATGCAGTCGTGTTCCTACTCAGCACGCAGCCTTCATGGGGTAGCTGGTTACTTACCTTGGGTGGTTCCTTGGGTCCCCAGCACTTCAACGTCTTCTGGGTAAAGTCTTGGCTTGGGTCGTGGTTCGCAACCCACTATCTCAGTATATGGTTTGGTCCCCCCGGTTGACCACTGTGTATTTTGTGCTACATAACTGTTTCTTTGGCAAATATTGTGTGTATGTCCGGGTAGGAGATATTTCTATGTGTTGGTGAGTACTTTATAATAAATACCTATTTTTATAAAAACAGTGTGTGGCTCTTTTTCACTTAATCTATATTGATAAGATTACGTTCTGGTAAAACTAGCTGCTTTACACTCCTTCTGGACTAAGCCTGAAAGCTGCTCTCCACAGCTACCACTTAGAGAGCTTTCTAAGGTTGTCTAAGACCACTAAAATCACCATAAGAGTTGTCTGGATTAGTGCAGGGTGCTACAGTTGCAAAAGTGAACACCATATCCTAAGCCAGCTTCTCACAGGCCTAAATTCGGTATGAAGACAGTGCAGGCCTCGAGGGAGTTGCAGACACACCACCTGTGTTGCTGAGCCTTTCGGAGTCCATGGGAGCCCAGGATCAGCAGACCGGTCAGCAGTGTTGCAGTGCCTCCAGAGGCAGGGGAGTGACTCCTTCACTCCAAGAAAGATTCCTTCGGGTGTCTTGGATGTCCACAGGCCCTGTGAAGAATCTATATGAAGCATGGGCACAGACGTTGAAGCAGCCTTGCAGGACGACGCGACCAGAAGCAGCAGGAATCTTTCCAGCTGCAGTCTCGGTTCCCAACGCAAAGTCCAGCGAGGTCCAGAATGCCCAGACGGTCGAAGTTTAAGTGGTATGTGATCAGAATGTTGTCCAATGACAAATCTAGAGACCCACCCACAAGTAAGCCCTTAAGTACCCTTAGGTAAGGGCTGGGACGATTCAGGGGTCCCTCCCAGAGGAGGGGCTGGACAGTGGGAAGGATACTCCCATGTCGTTTGTCCAGTTTTGCGCCAGAGCAGGAGCCAACGACTCCCTGAACTGGTTTGAAATGGAATATGCAAGGAGGGCACCAAATGTGCCCTTCAAGCAGTCTCAGTGGCGCTGGCAAGCGTCCCCACCATGCCCTGTAGGAAGCTGGCTCTGTATATACTACACCAAAGTGAGGTATAGTGTGCACAGAGTCCAGTGGAACCCCAAAGGTAGGTAGAGGCAAATTTAGATAGAACCTTACTCTCTATTTGTGGTAGTGTGGTCGAGCAGTAAGGCACTATCAGAGGACAGTGTTAAGCATTTGTTGTACACACTCAGTCAGCAAATGAATTCACACACTCAAAGACTGAACTTCAGACCAATTGTTTTTGTATAAAAATATTCTTTTAGTTATTTTATTTCTAGAACCAAGCAAGCCTGGCACAGGTAAGCAATAAATACTTTACAGTAGTAAATGCTGATTGTAAAACAGTTAAAATGCAATTGAAAATGTACTATGGTTTGACTTACAGTATTGTTTCAGAGAAATGCAATCACTTGTAAATACAGTACATAGACTTGAATGGGATTTTCAGTAAAATAGCAGGTAAGTTACTTTTGGATTACTTTTCTTACTCAGTGATGTATGCCTGGATGCAGCACTGGGACATTTCCTGTAAACAGGTGAGTAAAAGTGTTTTTGTTAAATCGTACAATTGTTAAGAATTTCTTTAGGTTTCAAAACTCCACACTTAGAAACTTTTTCAGGAAAAAGTGTCAATGTTATCCTATGGAGGAAAATATGGTTATCGGTTTTTAGGTAAGTATTCGGTAGTGGGAGTTGAGGTTCTGGGGGTAGACTCAGGGATCCCCCAGGGTCAGTGATGCACTTTTGTTGCACCCTCAGCGGCACTAGGGCGGCCGGGTGCAGAGTGTTGAGGCCCAATGTTATCCAATGGGGATAGGGGGGCTCCGGTTGGTGGCTGCTGGCAAGCAGACCACTGGGTTGTGGGAGCAAACCTCCTGGACTTTAGCTCAGGGAAAATGGGGAAACAAATTAGCACCAAAGGTGAACCCTCAGCGGCACTAGGGCGGCCGGGTGCAGGGTGCTGTTTTGACGTCAGATGCCCTGTTGTTTCCAAAGGAGAGCCTTCGGTTTGCAAAAGCACTGCAGGCAGGGAGACGAAGGACTTCTGGGTGAGACCACCACTTTGAGAGGTAAGTTGGGAAGTTAGGGGTTGGTTAGGTACCATTGGTTTGGGCACACAAGGCCGTGGGTTTTCGAGTGCAGGGGTGCCTTTCGGAGTCGGATCTTCTTACCAGCTCATGGTCGCGGTTAGAGGGGGCCTTCTGGATTTAGACTGCAGGCGTCGGCTAGAGGCTTGAGGCAGGTCAGGGGTTGCCGGATCTCGGTTCAGGATCTCCTCGTGGTGTTTGCCCACTTGAGCTTGGGCCGTGGACGGCGGGTGCAGAGTGGGGCGGATCCGTGGTCTCCGGCTGCTGCCAGAGGTTGCAGTTGAACAAATTCGGTGTTCACAGGAGAAGCAGTCTTTGGAAGTGAAGGCAGACAGGTCCTACGGGGTTTTTGAGGTTGCTGGCTGCAGGACACGCCGGGATTCCGCAGGAGCAGGTTCGAGGGGGAGACAGGCCGGTAGGGCTGGGGCCAAGTCAGTGGGCATCTTCCTCTTGTTAGCTGCTGCACGGCTGTTCAGTCCTTCTTCTTCTTTTCTTCTTGTTTCTTGTCTGGATCTGAGGAAGCAAGGTTCAGGGGTGCCCCTAAATACTAGATTTAGGGGCGTTACAGGTAGGTAAAAGGCAGGGACCAATGAGTCCCTTCCCTGGGGTGGGTACACCCCCTATTATGCCACCCTCCAGTGGGTCTCCCCATCTTCAAGATGGTGTGGACTGAGAGTTGTGCTTCACCTCGCCTCCCCCACCTGAGGGGTGGAGTTGGCAGAGGTAGGCACACCTCTCTTCCTCACTTGTTTTTCCCGCCGGTTCTCCTGCCCAAAGTGGGGGTCAGAACCAGTGGGGACCAGTTGCTGAAAGCAGCAGTGGCTCGGGGAAGCTCACAAAGGCAGCAAGCCTTTGAAGCTTCCCTCTGTGAACCCTGCGCATCCTGGGGAGGAGGCTTGGCACCTCGTCCCAGGATGTGCATTGTTTCAGGCCCCAGAGAGCAGCAGGCTCTCGACCCAGGGGTCCAGAAACATGTCTGGTGGTGGCAGCTAAAAGCAGCCATGCAGCCTGGACACTAGAGGTAGGTTAGTTTTCAGGGGGCATCTCTAAGATGCCCTCTGTGTGCATTTTTTATTAAATCCCACACTGGCATCAGTGTGGGTTTAATGTGCTGAGAAGTTTGATACCAAACTTCTCAGTTTTCAGTGTAGCCATTATGGTGTTGTGGAGTTCGCAATGACAAACTCCCAGCACCATATACTCTTAATGGCAACACTTCACTTACAATGTCTAAGAATGGACTTAGACACTGTAGGGGTACAGGGCTCATGCACCTGTACCCTCACCACTGGTATAGTGCACCCAGCTAGAAGGGTGACTGACCTATGCCAGGGCAGTGGGTTGTAGGCATGGCACACAGAGATGTGTGCCATGTCGACTCTTCACTTTGTTCTGCACCAAAACACGCAGCCTGCAAAGGCAGTGTGTGAGTGTAGTGGTACAGGACCTCTAAGGGTGGCACAATAAGTCCTGCAGCCCTTAGAGGCCTTCTCTGGTCACAGTGCCCTGGGCACCTGTGGTACCATTTACCAGGGACTGACCTGTGGCCAGAGAGGCCACTTGGGTTTAGGCTTCAATGCAGTTTTAGGGAAAGAACATAGGCCCCGGGTACCTGATTAGCAGGAGCCCAGGGCACACTCAGTCAAAGTACATCAGCAATTCAGCAAAAAGTGGGGGCAATCATGCAGAAAGAGGGCACTTTCTCACACAACCCCCCACCCCCAAACGAAAGAGGATGAGACTAACCTTTCCCTCGAGAGTCTTCATTTTCTAAGTGGAAGAACCTGGAAAGTCCATCTGCATCGGCATGGGCAGTCCCAGGTCTGTGTTCCACTACAAAGTCCATTCCCTGTAGGGAGATGGACCACCTCAACATTTTAGGATTTTCACCTTTCATCTGCATTAGCCATCTGAGAGGTCTGTGATCAGTTTGAACTAGGAAGTGAGTACCAAACAAGTATGGTCTCAGCTTCTTCAGGGACCAAACCACAGCAAAGATCTCCCTCTCAATGGCACTCCAACTCTGCTCCCTGGGGAGAAGCCTTCTGCTTATAAAAGCAACAGGTTTGTGTTGGCCTTCATCATTGGTCTGGGATAGGACCACTCCTATCCCTAGCTCAGAGGCATCAGTCTGCACAATGAACTGCTTGGCATAGTCTGGAGCTTTGAGAATTGGTGCTGAGCACATAGCCTCTTTCAGGGTGTCAAAAGCCTTTTGACAACTAACCGTCCAGTTTACCTTCTTGGGCATCTTCTTGGAGAGTTCTGTGAGGGGAGCCACAATGGACCCATATCCCTTCACAAACCTCCTGTAGTACCCAGTCAAGCCAAGGAATGCCCTGACTTGGGTTTGGGTTGTTGGAGCTGCCCAGTCCAGGATGGCCTGGATCTTGGGCTGTAAGGGTGTACCTGGCCTCTACCAACAAGGTGCCCCAAGTACACCACAGTTCCCTGCCCTATCTGGCATTTGGATGCCTTGATAGTTAGGCCTGTAGTTTGCAGTGCATTTAAAACCTTCCCAAGGTGGATCAGGTGATCCTGCCAGGTGGAGCTAAAGACAGCAATATCATCTAGATAAGCTGCACTAAAGGACTCCAACCCAGCAAGGACTTGGTTCACCAGCCTCTGGAAGGTGGCAGGGGCATTCTTTAAACCAAAGGGCATAACAGTAAACTGATAATGCCCATCAGGTGTGGAGAATGCTGTCTTTTCTTTTGCTCCTGGGGCCATGCCAATTTGCCAGTACCCTGCAGTTAAGTCAAAGGTAGTTAGAAATTTGGCTACACCCAATTTGTCTATCAACTCATCTGCTCTTGGGATAGGGTGAGTATCTGTCTTGGTGACAGAGTTGAGCCCTCTATAGTCCACACAGAACCTCATTTCTCTCTTTCCACCCTGTGGATGAGGTTTGGGGACTAGAACCACTGGGCTGGCCCAGGGGCTCTCAGAGGGTTCAATAACCCCTAACTCCAGCATCTTGCTGACTTCAGCTCTGATGCTTTCCTTGACTTGACCAGACTGTTGATAGATTTTGTTTTTGACAGGTGAACTGTCACCAGTGTCCACATCATGGGTACACCAGTTTGTCTGACCAGGGGTCAAGGAAAAGAGCTTAGCATACTGCTGCAAAACTTGCTTGCAATCAGTCTGCTGTTGGGCAGAGAGGGAGTCTGAAAAGACAACTCCATCCACTGACCCATCTTTTGGGCTGTATGAGAGGAGGTCAGGGAGAGGTTCACTCTCTGTCTCCTGATCCTCATCAGTCACCATCAGCATGGTGATGTCAGCCCTGTCATGGTAGAGCTTCAGGCGGTTCACATGGATAACCCTTTTGGGTGTCCTGCTTGTGCCCAGGTCAACCAAGTAGGTGACCTCACTCTTTTTCTGTAGGATAGGGTAAGGGCCACTCCATCTGTCCTGGAGTGCCCTTGGTGCCACTGGCTCCAAAACCCGCACCTTTTGCCCAGGTTGAAATTCAACCAGTGCAGCTTTTTGGTCATACCAGTGCTTCTGAAGCTCCTGGCTGGCCTCAAGATTTTTGGATGCCTTTTCCATGTACTCAGCCATTCTGGACCTTAGGCCAAGCACATAGTCCACAATATCCTGTTTGGGTTCTTGTAGAGGCTTCTCCCAACCCTTTTTCACAAGACAGAGTGGTCCCCTCATAGGATGGACAAACAGAAGTTCAAAGGGGGAAAACCCTACTCCCTTCTGTGGCGCCTCTCTCTAAGCGAAAAGCAGACATGGTAAGAGGACATCCCATCTCCTTTTGAGTTTTTCAGGGAGCCCCATAATCATGCCTTTCAATGTCTTATTGAATCTCTCAACAAGGCCATTGGTTTGTGGGTGATAGGGTGTAGTAAACTTGTATTGCACTCCACACTCTTTCCACATGTGTTTTAGGTAAGCAGACATGAAGTTGGAACCTCTGCCTGAAACCACCTCCTTAGGAAACCCTACTCTGGTGAAGACACCAATGAGGGCCTTGGCTACTGCAGGAGCTGTAGTAGTCCTAAGGGGAATTGCTTTAGGGTACCTAGTGGCATGATCCACTACCACTAGAATGAATTTGTTCCCTGATGCTGTGGGAGGTTCAAGTGGACCCACTATGTCCACACCTACCCTTTTAAAGGGAACCCCCACCACAGGCAGTGGTATCAGGGGGTCCTTTGAGGGGCCACCTGTCTTGCCACTGGCCTGACAGGTGACACAGGAGCTGACAAATTCCTTTACTTTTTGGTGCATCTGGGGCCAGTAAAAGTGGCTAACTAGCCTTTCCCAAGTCTTGGTTTGGCCCAGATGTCCAGCTAAGGGAATGTCATGAGCTAAAGTTAGGAGAAACTCCTTGTACTTCTGAGGCACTACCACTCTCCTAGTGGCTCCAGGTTTGGGGTCTCTGGCCTCAGTGTACAGTAGTCCCTCTTCCCATTAAAGTCGGTGGGTGACACTGACATCTCCTTTTTCCTGGGTAGAAGCTTGCTGCCTCAGGCTTTCAAGAGTTGGACAGACCTGCTGTCAAAGGCACAGCTCTTCCCTAGAGGGTCCTCCTGGACCTAAGAGTTCAACATGGTAAGGGTCAAGCTGCATGGGCTCAGTTCCCTCTGGGGTTTCCAAGTCCTCTCTCTGAGGAGAGGGATCCTGATCCTCTTGCTGTACAGAAGCTGGTTCCCCAGTCTTCTTACCTTTTCTCTTGGAAGGTTGGGCCATACTTTCAGACTCCAACACTTCTTTTTCACCCTGTCTCTTGCTCTGTGCTCTTGTTTTTACACACACCAATTCAGGGATATCCAGCATTGCTGCATGGGTTTTTAGTTCAACCTCAGCCCATGCTGAGGTTTCCAGGTCATTGCCAAGCAGACATGCAGCTGGTAGCTTTGAAGAGACCACTAGCTGTTTTAGGCCAGTAACCCCCCTCCCCCAGTCTAATGTCATTGCTCAGGGGAAACCAGTGTGTCTCTCACCATAGTGACACTGGCACCTGTAACCCTCAGAGCTTCTATCCTAGTTCCATTAATCCAAGGGTATTGTAAGTACTTTTTTAAGTTGGGTGGCCACACAGCTACAGTGGCAAACTCAACTGCCCCTACCTGAAACTAGAACTGCTTCAGTGTGCAACCCGATTTGCTCTTGGCACACTGTTGATCCCATCTGGAGACTTGCTACACCAGGAGTAGCTGAAGTAGGACTAGGGGCCTTCTTGGTTGGGCAAGCAGCATCTCCAGTTAAGTGTCCCAACTTCTTACAGTTGTTACACCAGGCCTTTAAAGGATCAAAGTTCTTTCCCCTGTACCTATTATTGTACTGGGAAGAGTTTTGGGACCCACCCCCCTGTGCAGGTTTTTGGGACCCTTTAGAAGACTCAGGCTTTTTATCTTGGGGATTCTCACCACCTTTCCCCTGGGGAGGTTTTGTAACCCCTTTCTTTTGGTCACCCCCAGTGGTTGTTTTTATCACCCTTGTCTTGACCCAGTGGTCTGCCTTCTTTCCCAATTCTTGGGGAGAAATTAGACCTAGGTCTACCAAATGCTGATGTAACTTTTCATTTGTGCAATTACTTAAAATATGTTCTTTCATAAACAGATTGTAAAGTCCATTCAAATCATGCACATTGGGGTCGATTCCGATTCGGGCCGGAAATTTCTCCGACCGAGCCGGACCTGGAGAGATTTCCGACCGAATCGGACCCGTGCAGTCCGACCGAACGAGTACGATGCGCACGTATGCCATCGGACCCGAGTCGGTCGGACTCCCATTGAAGTCAATGGGAGCCGGTCGTACAACGCGTACGCGGGCTCCCATTGACTCAATGGGTGCGAGTCGGACAAGGGCGCCCCTACAGCGGGTACGCGGCGAAGCGATTCGCGCCGTACACGCACAGGTAGGGGGACCCATGGGTCCCCCTTGTGTGCGACTCGCGCGGCTACGCGTACAGGGGGTCCGACACGGACCCCCAAAGTACGGCTCCGACAGCTCTTTCGAGCCGGAGTGCGCGGCTCGGTCGGACTGCTCGCGGCGCGCATCGTACTTACCCAGCCGGGGAACGTCTCCATTGCGCGGTGCGAGTCGAGTCCGAGCGAGTCGGTCGGTGCAGTTCGAGCCGGGAACGAGTCGGTCGGAGCGGTCGGGACGCCCGGACGAGTCGGTCGGCGAATTCGCATCGTACTCGCTCGGCCGGACCCGCGTACGATTCGGTCGGGAAACAGGGCTCCGGATCGGATCCGGTAAAGCCGAATCCGATTCGGAGCCCTACCGGCCGAGATCGGAATCGGCCCCATTGTGTCCAGTTAACCAACCATCTAATGTTTTAACTGAGTAGTCTACAAAGTCAATCCAGGATTGGTTTTGGGTCTTGTGAGCCCCCTTAATCTAATTCTATATTCCTCAGTTGTGAGTCCAAATCCCTCAATCAGAGTTCTCTTCATGAGGTCATAAGACCCAGCATCTGCCCCAGAAAGGGTCAGGAGTCTGTCTCTGCAGTTACCAGAGAACAGTTCCCAAAGGAGTGCCCCCCAGTGTGACTTCTTCACTTTTCTCATTTCACAAGCCCTCTCAAAGGCTGTGAACCATTTTGTGATATCATCACTCTCTTCATATTTAGGGACAATCCCTTTGGGGATTTTAGGATCATAAGATTGCTCATTATCCTTATTTAGTAAATTGCTGCTACCATTGATGGGTGCTAGGCCCATCTCTGCTCTCTCTCTTTCTAGAGCTAGCAACCTGGTCTCTAGATCCAGTCTTTTGGTCAGCCTTACTAAAAGGCTGTCCTCCTCATTGAGGCTGTCCTCAATGTCCTCACTGATACCTGATCCACCTGTGTGAGATCTAGGCACTGAGAGGTTTACTCTTGGAGGGTACTTGAACCCTTCTCTCCCTAGGAAGTGGAGGGGGTTGATCTGCCAGGTCATTCCCTTCCTCTACTTCCTCATCTGATTGGTCTTCACCATTTTCAGATGGGTGGTCCTTAGCATACCCAGCCAACAGCTCCTGGAGCTTTTGTTTGGTGGGATGGGGACCCACGGTTATGTTTTTAATTTTACATAGGGACCTTACCACCTTGAAAGACAAGTGAAGGTAGGGGGTGAGGTCAAGCTCCTCAACCCTGTCCTCTATGTCATTCTGGTTATTCTCACTAATAGCTGGGTTCTTATTTTGAGACATTGTTAAAAAAACTTCTAACCCCTCTAACCCTAGCTAAAGTGACTCTTTATTTTCTAAAATTTTAAAGGGACTTAACCAAGGCCCTAACAAGACTTTTAGTAATTTTGCAAAAATGCCAATTTGAAAAATCTGAATTCTAAAGACAATTTAAGAGTTCTGTTGTGTGATCAGATGGTAACCAAGTAGTCCAACAAATGCAAAGTTGTGTATCCCACCGCTGATCCACCAATGTAGGAAGCTGGCTCTGTATATACTACACCAAAGTGAGATATAGTGTGCACAGAGTCCAGTGGAACCCCAAAGGTAGGCAGAGGAAAAGTTAGATAGAACCTTACTCTCTATTTGTGGTAGTGTGGTCGAGCAGTAAGGCAGTATCAGAGGACAGTGTTAAGCATGTGTTGTACACACTCAGTCAGCAAATGAATTCACACACTCAAAGACTGAACTTCAGACCAATTGTTTTTGTATAAAAAATATTCTTTTAGTTATTTTATTTCTAGAACCAAGTAAGCTCTGTCACAGGTAAGCAATAAATACTTTACAGTAGTAAATGCTGATTGTACCTGTAGATTAAGATACTTTATTGTATTAATCATTTGATTACAATAAAAGAAAAAATACAAACATAGAGATAAAATAATTTCCATGATTAAACATCATATAAAAGAACATACATAATTCATAATACCAAGTTTATGCATATATATATATATATATATATATATATATATATATACATATATATATATATATATATATATTTATATCCATATATTAAAAGCAGTCTAAGCAGTTAATGTTCTAAAAACTGAACCGTCCTTATAAATGCACTGTCCTCTTTGAGCCTGAAACAATAGCGTACAGCCTCTGCAGTTGTTCTTATTTTAGCATTATTAAACAAGGGGCGTAAGTATATCCTCCGTATGGGCAACAGCTTCGTGCAGATGCACATTAAATGTTCAAGAGTTGGGGTGCGCTAGAGGGCGCACAACGGAATGGCTGCACCTTAGTGCCACTCTGCTGATCGGGGACAATTATCCTTCAATTATACCGGACCGGCGGTTCGCTGTAATGCAAAACATATCATTACTTGCAGCGGAATATCGGCACAACTAAATGACAGCATCGCTGGGGTGTAAAACCTGCTAAATCCACGCAAAATCCGAGTGCAATAGACGAGAGGCTGATGCGCTGTGTCGGCACAAAATGGCGGTGCCCTGCTTTACATAACGCTCCCTAGTGAAAGGTATCAAGCGGAAGATGGACCTGCGCCTTCACTATCATGACCTGGGCTACATCGCCGAAAATCGACTCCCTGCCGATCGGAGAGCTGTGGGGACGGCGGATAATTCAGCGTGTAACTCCTGTGGGGATCGTGCTGCCGGAGTGCAGCCTATACGGGAGGCAGGAGGCGCGGTATCAACCGGCGCGCTGAGAGAGCCCAGCACTGTAGTCCATCACGCAGGAAGTCACCCGCCATAACTGTGAGTTCAACCGGCTGATTTGCTAACCGCGCTTTACATCGGTGCCCGGCGCGTGCTGGACCATCGCGTTGCGACTCCACACGCCTGCCTGATAATATAATATACGCACCAAATCTGCTCGTGTGCGGCCCGGGGCCTGCGACGGCCTGCCTCCCTGAAGAGCATAGTGGGCCTTCCAGACAAGATATGCACCGTGCCCTCCCCTGCCTCGACCGCGCCACTACAGTGTGATCCTAGCTTTGGGCCCCTAAGGAGATCTGTGTTGGTAATCTGGACATTAATTGTAAAGCCATCCCCTAGTCAATGACACGCTTATATACGGCTGACTACGACGTGTACTCCTGTGGGAGCTGCGGCACCAGTATTCTGGCCTACTAATTAATCTGTGACGCCATCACATCGTATGTTTCTGGTGCCCCAAAAGACAGTGCTACGAAAACACAACCTACGCATCATCGCAGGTCCAGCGCGATTGACACTACCAGCTGCCAACTACACAAAGACACCGGCCATACCGTGTGACTGCTAAGGACCCCTGGCTCTAATGAGCATTGAATATCATTAGCAACCAGCGCGCTTGCTGTACTGTCCCTCTACGCGGAGGTATAAGTGTCATACTGACGACAACTTAGCCCTCAACAGCCTAATTAGCAATCTATACTGTGCTATTTGCCAACTATATTGTAACAAACTATATAGGACGATTGCCAAAAACCATTTTTGTGGGGTAGTCTGTTGCATACCTTTGTCACCATGGGCAAACCAGATAAACATCAACCCAAACTCTCCTTTGACACGCGCCGTACGCCCAGAACCATGTCAGCGCACTCTGACACTGAGTTGGACGCAGACCGCGCCACACCATCTACAATGGAAGCCACCCTACATGCCATACAACAGAGTCTGCAGGCAATAGACGGCAAGATTGACACTCTTACTCGCCGAGTGGATAACATGGCGGCTAAGCTTGATAAGCAAGGAGAGCGTCTAGACGAAGCGGAACTCCGTATATCGGCGGTAGAAGACGAATCCCACACCACAACACGTAAATGCCTGGAGATGGAAAAAGTGATGGAAATCATAAAAAACAAGAATGAGGATTTGGAAGCGTGCTCGAGACGAAATAACGTGCGTATCACAGGCATTCCGGAGAGCGCCAATACTGGTAAAATGGAATCCTTTGTAGAAGGCATGATGCGAGACATTTTCGGCGCGGAAGCGCTATCGTCTGTGTTTATAGTTGAGCGCGCCCATAGGTCACTTGCACCGAAGCCGATACCAGGTGCACCGCCACGACCCATTATTGCCCGACTACTTAACTATAGAGACAGAGATACGATCTTACGGCTGGCGAGGGAAAAACAGCACATTAATTACCAGGGCAATAATATATCACTCTACTCAGATTTTACGATGGCAGTACAAACAGCACGTAAAGACTTTGCGCCTATGAAAAAGAAACTGCGTGATATGGGCGTTGAATATGCTATGCTCTATCCAGCGAGGCTACGGGTGACGCATGACGGACGGACGAAAATGCTGACCACACCGAAAGCAGCACACGAATTTATCAAACAAATCGCCACAAAGCCTAAAAGAACAGACCGCGCTTCTGATGATCCGGATTCAGACTGAGGTGAAGGGACGACATGGTAATGTGTATGTTGTATACTGGGACTAAAGCTCATGACAGGTGATGCCTATGTATATTGGGAAATGCACGATTTAAACATATTGTATTACTTGAATGTAATAAAGGTTTTCAATCCTATCTCCCTATACGTCAAGTATCATGACATTGGTAGCGGTCTTAATATAGGCACCCTGCTGACAATCGAATGTTGCAAAAAAAAAACAGAATTGTGTAGTGAATATGTTCCACAATGTGCCACATCTATGTAACCACCTGATAGCATTTAGACACCAAGTTACTGACCCCGAATTTCACTACTGCAATCCGTTGTAACTGTGGTCCTCTTTGAACACATGCTACCCGATCACGTCTGCCCCCGCGGATGAGGTAGTGCGCACTCTGCAGCCCCCCAGTGGGTGAACCCCGCAACTGTTGACTAAATGGTTTTTTGGTTATATGGGATATGTCTTTGGCATGGTTGGGATGCTAAAGTGGGAGGGGGGTTTTGGGGAATGTTTGTTATGGTTTATTGCAGGCACATGCATGTACGGTACGATGCAGTCATGTGTAGTATTAACGCAAGTTTATATGTGCAACGGAATATGGGCTACCGCACACTATGTATGCAAAACAGGAATCATTACATTTTGATAAATGTCGTATTCAACTCCTGCAAAAGAAAGTAAAGTGTCGCCGTCTCAGCTCAATTTTCTAACCTGGAACATCCGGGGATTAAATAACCCCAAAAAAATTCAGCAAGTATTTACGTATCTTGACAGACATCATATTGACATTGCCCTATTGCAGGAAACACATCTAGCTAAGGCGACTAAGTGTGGGTTAGGTAGCAGATGGGCTGAACATACTATTGCATCCTCATACTCAACATATTCTAGAGGCATTGTAATCCTAATACGTAAAGGCGTACAATTTATTGTAAACCAAACACTCACAGACAAATGCGGCCGCTATGCCATAGTCACCGGGGTACTTCGCGTCCAACCCATTAGGTTAGTCAATATATACGGGCCCAATATAGACGACCCGGGTTTTTTTCATGACCTCCGTTCAACATTGAGAGACTTACCTGAGATAGAAACACTGTGGGGGGGCGACTTCAACCTAGCCCTCAATGACGATCTTGATCGATCGGACACAACTAAGGAGCCCCATATTCGGGCGGTCCAAGTGGTGCGTGATATCTTACTAGAATTTACAATGACGGACGTATGGAGACTACGCAACCCGCACAGTATGGCAGCTACTCACAACTCTTCCATACATAATAGCTGGTCACGTATAGACTATTGGATTACGTCCACAGTGGCTAGTACATGGATACACACAATACAGCACTTACCAATCGGACTATAACCCGATCCTGCTCTCTCTAGACCTTCCCAATTATGTGCTGCCACCATACATGTGGCGTTTCAATGCTAAAGCATTACTAGACACAACCTATGATGACGCTATACGATGTGGTATCAAGGAATACTTTCAGGTAAACCAGGGCTCTGTGGAAGATGCTGGCATATTGTGGGAGGCTTTTAAAGCTACGATACGAGGTGTATGTATTAGTACGATTGCGGGCATTTTAAAAGATATATGCACCCAACTTACTAACTGTGAGGATAAGCTCAAACTCTTAGAGCAGGAATATGCACTTACCCATGATGCGGCTACATTGGGCACAATTTGCAAAACACTGACAGAATATCAGGACTTCGCAGACAGTGAACTAAAATACATCTCCAAAAGACAAGTAGCGAGGTCGTATGGGGAGGGCGGCAGACCTGGTCGGATACTAGCACGTAAAATATGTAATGAACACACCACCCACACAGTAATTAAAATTCGAGATATGCAAGGCACCCCACAGTATGGCATACAGGGCATACTGTGGGCTTTCACAGCAACTTATGGGGAGATGTATGCTACGCGCGGCACAGCTGGTGCGCCTGAAATACTGGCATATCTGGAAGACATTGCAATTGCATGGTTATCTGATGCCCAACGGGAGTACCTCGCACAACCCATCACTATTGAAGAAGTCACAAATGTAATCAAATCACTACCCAATGGGAAGGCACCTGGCCCAGATGGGTTTACGGGCGAATTTTATAAAGCATATGTAGAACTACTAGCACCCCATCTTGTGCAAATGTATGGTGATGCTTATGATAAGCAGCTACTCCCACCCACTCTTCGGGAAGCCATGATTATAGCCCTCCTAAAACCAGATAAAGACCCTGAGCTTTGCGAGTCCTATCGCCCACTGTCCCTGATGAATACGGACACAAAAATATTGGCAAAAGTTATTGCCAAACGCCTCCAACCACTCATGACTAATATTGTATTGCCGGACCAATCGGGGTTTATACCCCATCGCTCCACTGCGCATAATTTACGAACCCTCTTTGCATTATCTCACCAGTTGAACCCGGACCTCAAAGTGGCAGCGGTCCTTTTAGACGCCGCTAAGGCATTTGATTCGATCGAATGGCCATAACTTTTTACAGTGCTACAAAAGATGGGCATGCCCCCGATACTAATGCAATGGATCAAAATATTATATACGAAACCTGTGGCACGCATCAAGGTAAATCGATATGTGTCTGATGTGATACACATTACACGGGGCACTCGACAAAGTGTCCTCTTTCACCTTTATTATTCGCCATCGCATTAGAACCACTAGCCTGCAAGATTAGACAACATCACAAGTCCACGGCCTTGCAATTCCTACAGCGCCCTATAAATATCTCCTTATACGCCGACGATATGGTATTTATATTCGCGAGCCCCACGTAAACTTATCACCCATATTACGGGAATACATAAAATTTGGTAGGCACTCTGGCCTTCATATTAACTGGAGTAAGTCCACGATTATTCCCTTAACAGACATTACGACACCACATCCAGTGGAATTCCCATTTGAATGGCAACTAGACCCAGTCAAATACCTTGGGATATGGTATCACAAAGACCCTACTCTGGTTATACGTACAAATTATGGTACTGCCATCAGTAAAATAGAAGAAAAAATAGAGAGATGGATTCATATGCCATTATCCCTAGCGGATAGAATAGCTCTGGTAAAAATGGTCATCCTTCCCAAGTTCCTATATCTTTTTAATAACATCCCCATTACCCCGCCAAAATCGGTGTTTCAAAGATTGACGACCTGCGTAACCCGCCTTATTTGGGCTGGAAAGCAAGCACGCGTTGAATTGCGGGCATTAACATTGCCCTACTCTAGAGGGGGTTCAAGATCCTGATTTTCTGCTCTACTACTTATGTGCGCAAGCGCAATACACACACTATTGGTATCACCCTGTGCGCTACCTGCCTCATATGGCAGTAGAGGATGGGGATGCACACCCGATCTCGCTACCACATATTCTACCACACCCCTGTACGCACGTGTTACGGCATGAAATAAACACTATTCGTACAACGAATTTGGCCTGGCACAGAATAGGGAAATTAGCACACAAACTGCCACTGTATGCACCGGCACTGCCTCTACCACAACACCCAGCTTTATCGGTAGCTCAAGAAAAAGTGAGTATGACATTACTACAACAGGTTGGGATAGCCACGATGGGAGACTTATATACGGATGGTGTCTTCATAGAACCCGATGACCTCAATTACATTAGTAACCAGACACTCCTCTTTAAATTTGCTTATCATAGCTTTCCCCGCAGAGCCAGAAACACTCCAAGCTCTGCAAATGATTATAACCACCCCAAACAATATGCATTTGGTGACTAAACTATACGGGCTATTGCAGGCTGATATAGCAAGCACCACACAGAAAGCGCAAGAGAGATGGTCCGAAGTCATGGAGGCGCCCCTTGGTGAGGAGGATTGGCCACTTGCTGTGCATTGACAGACATGCTCACACCAAACTGTAATTTGCAAATAATACATTATATAAATATATCCATCAAACATACCATACACCGGTTAAGCTAAAGAAATGTGGGCTCCGCCCTGATGCATGCTGTAGGAGATGTAAAACTGCTGATGCCGATTTAATACATTTGGCGTGGCACTGTCCACCGATTAGAGATTATTGGGAAAAGGTAATTGGTATTCTGAGCATGGTTTTGGAAACTAAGGTAGATTGTACGATACGTGTCTGTCTACTGGGACTTGTAACGAATTTAAGATCGATCAAGCGTAAATTCAGTGTAATAGCCTTATTACTGGCAAAAAGAAGGGTATCTATGTATTGGAACAGCAAGCAATACCCCACATGTAAGCAATGGCTGCACAACATGATATATTGTAGGGACACATTACAAACCTATGAGGAGGAGCTTCCGACAGGAGCTAAACCCAGAGACTATTGGATGCCATTAACGATGTATCTACAAACGCACCCAATTGATGTATAAACTGACAAACTGTAAAATGTGATGCTCTGTTTGTGTATAATAATGGAACTGTATGTTGTACACTGATATGTACATTTGACATGGTAGCAAATTGTAAGGATAACAAGTGCCTTTGCAAGCCTTCTTGTTTCTTTTTGATGTATGCTTTTTCTGTTTATAATAAAATGCAATTAAAAAAAAAAATGTTCAAGAGTTTCTTTACCGATTCCACAAAGTCGACATACTTGTATACCTTTAAGTGCCTGGTTCCAAGTCCCTTCAAACTCCCCTATCGGAATATAAAATTGTCTAAACCTTAAGTATTTCCATTTTATGTAACTGGACAAGTTCCATCCCAAGTATTCTTGAGCCTGTAAGGTATAAGTATTAATTACTAAGTCAGTATGTTTATATTTCCCAGCTTGTAGAAGATCTAAGGTCCACTGCTTTGTCATTAGCGTATTACGTATTAGGTTTTTCCGCACGTCCCTGGTCATTCGCCCCATCTCCTGTATATCAGGCAGGTCATAAGATCCTATTTCCATCATTATACTATATAGTTGCAAATTTCTGACTTTTTTGCTCCAGAGTTCTTCAAATATTAGATATTTCAGTGTGCATGAATCAACCTTAGCACAATCAATAATATAGTTAACACAACTTCTCTTATGCAACGTTTCCAGAGATTTTAGACCAAATTCCAATCTTATCGTACAATGCGGAGTTACCTGTCTTAAATGAAGTATGGTGCGTACACATTTCATAAAACATTTCTCAAGTTCAAGGATGACTTTCTTGTTCATAACTGGAGATGCATATAGTAAATATGGAATCATTTTCATTTGTAATACTTTTAAGTGATGGGATAATTGCATTTCCTCCAAACATTTTCATGAATCTCAAGATTGATTTAGTAATAGCTACTGATTTTGCATTCTTACTAACCTTATGGTTTGACCATGATAACTTTTTGTCAAAGATTACGCAGAGATAATTATATTGTTCCACTACCTCAATTAAATTTTCTCCTAAAGTCCACTTCCTAGATTGTATAGACTGTCCAAACGTCACAATTTTTGTTTTTGACAAGTTAGCTATCAAACCATTCACTGTGTTATACGTGTGTAATTGATTCAGTTGATACTGGAGTCCTTTTGGAGTTAGGGACAAGATTACTAAATCATCCGCATATGCTAGATATGGTATCTTTTTGCCTCCTAGTTTAGGTGCCACGCCCATATCTGAACTTAGCATCAAATCTATATCTGCAGTATACAAAGAAAATAACAGTGGAGCAAGGACACAGCCTTGCTTAAGACCATTTGTGGTATCCATTTTTGGTGATAATGTATTATCATGAGCCAATTTCACCCTAAGCCATGTTTCCAAATGCAGGCCAATAATAAAATTCAGACGGTTCAGATCCACCTCCCATGCTGTTAATTTACTCCACAGCCTTTGCCGGTTAACCTTATCAAATGCTGTGGAATAATCCACAAAACAGGCGTATAACGTTATCTTCCGCACGCTTGCCTTTTTTCCTAATAGGGCCAATGAAGTGATATTATCAAGTGTCGAACACCCTGATCGAAATTGGGTTTGAGTTATTGGTATTAATGATTTTTCCGCTGCCCATAACCTTAGTTTTGCAAACAGTTTCCCTTCAAAATCCAACAATGCTATTAGTCTATAGCTGGATGGATCATCTTTAGGGCCTCACTTATAAATTGGTTGGACAATCTCTCTTTTCCAGGAAGAAGGTATTATTCCATATTTGATTACCTGTGAAAACAGCTGTTTTAGCATTGCACTCCAAAAGGTTATGTTTAACTTTATCAAGTCTGTAGGGATACCATTTGGTCCTGCTGCCTTGGATGAGCGAGCGCTCGTTATTAGTTCAACAATTTCTTCTTCTGTTATTTCTGCAAATGTTCCATCAGCTTTAGATGTCGTATATTTACATGTTACAGATGATTTGTGTAGAGCTTTGATGTGATTTTCCCACTTATTGCTTGGGATAAATAGGTAGTCTGGCTGTTTATATGAATTTGTGCCGTGTCCCACCACGGACCAGAATGCTCGCTCATTCCTAGTCGATATAGCATGGTATAATTTAGCATAGGCAGTGTTCACACTATCCCTCTTTATCTGTAAATTCCTATTCTTAAATTTTTTCTTTATGTCTTGTATTATCAAGTTGCGCTCATTAGAGATCGGGAGTTTTAAGATATGTCGCATCTTCTTGCGATAGATTCTCTTTGATTCGGTTAATTCTGAAGTCTTCATTGCGTTAATGTTTGGTCGCGACTCCTGTATACTTGCCACAAGACTAGATAATATATTTTTTAGAATAGATTGCCAGGCATTCAACCAGCCGTCTCCTGTCTTTAATAGAACAATATGTTTTTCGGTACTAGATCCCATGGTTTCTTCAAGGTTAGATGCCTTCACTTTTACCATATTGTTCCAAATAAGTCTTTTCCCATTCACAGCAGTCAATCTGCCACTGTTGGCCGTTGCATGGGTTTCCCAATAATCATGCTTAATGCTGATGACTAACCTTTGAGGATCATGATCACTCTCGGATCTTGGTATAATGGAATATATTTTCATAAGTGAAAATAAACATAATGGACAAATGTAAAATCTATAATGGAAGACCCCATCGGCCCACGAAAAGTTGAAGAGGCTGGTTGATCTTCTGCTAGCCTTCCATTAAGATTTCTATATCCTAGATTTGTCAATAAGTCATATGTGTACTTGATAGAAGCACCAATCTTTTTGGCTTGTTCTCTAAAGGAAATACAACTTGCGGGATATTATAACCCATGTCTGGTTCATCGCTACTTAAAAGGTTATCAACCAAAGGCAGTAAAGTTTGATTAAAATCTCCCGTTATGATAACCAACATATGTTCATTCGCTGCCATTATTTGTTCCGATTCGTCTAATGTTGTCCGATATCTACACTTATTTTTCACCAGATGAGGTGGGAAATATAAGTTGATAATCAAACACTTGGTAGAGTTTCGGTGTATTAAGAGAACTGGCAATATATATATCGATGTTGTTTTTATTTTTTTGCTTGTCACACATAATTTAGTACTTATTAATGTCGTCAATCCTTCGCTTGGTCTTCCGAAGGCATTCTTTTTTGCTTTAATTTCATGTGTTGTAAAATTGTGAATATTTAAATTCACTGAATGCCAGGTTTCCTGTAGACATATTAGACACTGATCTTGTAAAAGCTCATCATTTTATCCCCGGCCTTTTTAGTTGTCGCTCAAAACCTGCTATATTCCATGATAAAATGAAGAACTCACTTTGTAGGGCTTTCCTTACACCAGTTCTATTAGGAATACTTCTTAGCCACATATGGGTGCTGCATCAACCCGAAACAAGGAGCATCTGCAAATGGCTGACTATTCTCATGTGTTTTCCTTGCAGTAATTTGAAAATTTTCAAATCTGATATTGATGGAGCAAGGACTCGTAAATGAGACTTGCTCGGAAGCAATCCTTTCATTTTAACCCACTAACGAATTACTAACTATGTGTTTGTAATTAATGATTCGCATTTTAGAAAGACACGCGGGTCAAGGAAGCTTGCGAATGTGTTTACTAACTATAACAAAATGAACGAAGGACTAAAACGCACTCTAACAAGGGATCTTTACTGCACATGCGTCTACTGCATCTACGTAGTATGACGTATTAACGCTTGGAGGGAAAATCTTGCGCATGCGCAAAAGGCATTAAAATGGCAGCTTGAAAGTTCACATGCATGGCATCTGTTTGGCTAAATAGAAAATAAGCTTTTATATTAACGCAAATGCAGAAAGGGTAATAATAATTAAAGTGGGTTAGAGTTGGTGGTATACAGTGAAACCATTTATTTTTGAAAATAACATTTCTTCTTTTGACTTTATTATTAGTGCGCATTTGGGCCTACCACACTTGTCTGAATTGAGCTGACTGACTTGACCCCGCACATGCGCAGATGAGAAAGAATAAGGAAGGATGAGTAAGGATTTGTCACGCGTCCAAGGCCAGAGAAGATGTGCCCTGGGAACATGAGGGTGAAGAGTTCATATGAA
Source organism: Calotriton arnoldi (assembly GCA_963921515.1). Lineage (NCBI taxonomy): Eukaryota > Metazoa > Chordata > Amphibia > Caudata > Salamandridae > Calotriton > Calotriton arnoldi. Next base: position 1,021,410 of record CAWUFW010000899.1, on the reverse strand, counting down.
GAAGCCTTATTCATAAAGTTGAAACATCTTGTATTAATAAAGTTTGGAGATGTATGGGAAAGGAAATGATTTAATAAAGTTTAAAGGGGTGGGTTTGAGAACAATGGTTCAAATGAAATAAATGAAATGTAAGCATGGTGTGATGATCATCCCCCCTCGCCTGACCAATCAGAGTTAGTATTTTATGAAATTGAAACATTAATGGGTGGTACGTGAATATTGAAAGGTATAACTGAGGTAATTTTAGTTAGTTAGTTAGAGAAGCAGACACAGGGAGCAGCAGCAGGAGCGGAGCTGAGGCGATGCAGAGTTCGGGAAGCTGTCGGTGCTGTGGGTGGTGCTGATGCTGTGAGATGCTGATGAAGAAACTGAATGCAGAGACTTTCATCTTAAATTAATTGGGTTAGAAAGAAGATCGCGGAAGAACCACGAGGAGGAAGAGAGTGTCAGAGAGGGGAGTGACGCAGTTGTCAGTATTTAGAGAGGTGAAGTATCCTGTCCTGAAGTCTTTGTCTCCTGATCTATCCTGGGGGACCCTTACCAGCCCTTTGGCCAGGGGGTTGGTCTTCGCACCATTCTGGGTAAATATAAATTCATTGTATTGATAGATGTTCTTCTCTCTCTATCCTCTCCTTCCTTGGCACAGTATTTGTGAGAGTCTGAAATATTTTTGCTTATTGATTGAATTGACACTCTTCCGAATGAGGGTGTTTGTACTGAAACTTTGAGATGGTTCACATTCAATTAATTTAGATAAAGATTTTAAAACTCCCCGAGTCTGTGATTATATTATTTTAAAGAATGTTTAATAAGTTAAGTTAATTATCACCATCAATTAGTTCCAACTAATGGTCCATCGACCAGAGGAAATAACTTTTTGATCAGTGAAAGGTTTAGTTAGAACAGAAATATAACTATTCCTGGAAACATGAAATCTATAAACTTCAAGCTCCAGCGGTCTACTAGGTATTAGTGGAAGAGGTTATATGGGCCCAGGTGAGTATATGGTAGTGGAGTATCTGTTGTTAGTACACCGCTGGATCAGTTTTCTGGTAGCAGAGTTATGGTTATTATTGACTAGTTTGGTGATAAGTATAGATTATTGATTATTGATTTATGTTTAACAAAAAGAGTTAGCGTCTTGTTTTATGTTGTCTGGAACATTCCCGGGGAATGAATAGCGGGTGGCGATAGAAACCACACTGCAGTGAGGTTACTTGTCTGTTGGAATAACACTGAGAAGCTAGGTAGGGCTGGCAGTGTCAAAGTAGGGACTATTTTCTGCATAAAAGTGAGAGTGATTGATAGCAAAGAGTTCGCTAGTGAAACTTTAGGCGTTATATCACCTAGAAAGTATAACCTTGAAGGAGTAGCAGGTTCTTCCAAGCTAGATTGACAGCAAAAGGAGTTCGCTGGTGAAATTCTGGTCTCAAATTTCCCAAAACGGGTGACACCGGAGGAATAGCAGGTTCTCTGGAGCTTATATGAAGAGTAAGCGGAAGGTTTTCGACGCAGTGGAAATAAATAAACTATCCTTTGATTTAGTGGAACAGACAGAGTAGCGAATGTTTTTATGTCGTTAATAACAAAGAATTTTAAAGAAAATATTGAGAAATAAATTTTCGTATTACCTTGTGAAGGGAGGGTCAGTTGTTGGAGTTGTACTGATGTCACAGTGAGCCACCCTGGGATTGGTAGAAACAGCGGGCGTGTGACAGGAGCAGCCTTGTAAAGGAGGGGTCAGTAGAGAGGAGTAGAACTGACGTCACAGTGAGCCGCGCTGGGATTGGTAGAAACAGCGGGCGTGTGACAGGAGCAGCCTTGTAAAGGAGGGGTCAGTAGTAAGGAGCAGAACTGACGTCAGAAAAGGCCGCGCTGGCATTGGTCAGATCACGAGCGTGAGCCTGATTATAACTGGATAGCTAGTTAGAAGCTGCGTTAGGATTGGTGAAGAAAGATTGTATGAGGGATTTTGATTTGACTGTTAGTACAAGGCATACAGGTAGAAGATTTCAAGGGTTTGCAGAATACAATTTTATACATCGTTCTTCAAGGATGTATGGAGAGAAAAGAAAGATGTCATTTATAAAGAAAATTAAGAATTTCTTTATAAAAGATAAGCCTATGTTGACCAGAGAGGGAATTCCTATTCCGCCACCGAAAACACCAGCATCTTTTATGATGATGGAAAGAGGATATCATACTTGCGTATGGTTGGAAAACTGGATAGAATATACGAAGGATGATGGAGTGTTAGCATTTCCTAAAGATGGTACGTTTAATGGAAGGATTCTTCAGAATTTGAGATTGAAAATGAATGATTTAGAACCTAGACCTAAGTTAACTCAATATGAGGCTTTGGAAGAATGGGAGACTGAGTCGTATGAACGAGAGAAATGCAGAGGTGGGAGATATAGAGGATTCTTTCTGAGACACTTGCATGAGTCACGCAAAGGGCAGATGAAACAATAGAGGAGAGCTATGGTATCAGAAGGTTTATATGCAGTGTTAATGGCTGAGGAACAGTCTGGAGGAAAGTGTAAAGAGAAAATGAAACACATGAATACAGCAGGATATGGTGAATCAGATGACGAGTTGTTAGAAGATATTTTAATTAAAAATCCACCGCCGTACCAAGAAGCAACTAGCAAGGTTACCCCAAGTGCACCAGTAATGGGAATGCCATTGACCCCACAGATTTTACATGATACGTCATATAACAGAGTGTTGCAGGATAATGAAAGGGATGTGTTAAACAAAACTAGAGAAGAACTAGTTCAGAAAATAAGTCAACTAAAATTGAATACTAAAGCTTTGACAGTGCCAGTGACCATTGGTCCAGTAATCCCGTTGTATGGAGATAAAAAGATTTGCCAGAAACCACAACCTGTGACAATTCCATTAAATAGTCCTAGGAAAGAAATAATAATTACAGATGATCAGGTTAGTGAAAGTGAGTCAATTATTTCATTAATGGATCTCCCTAATGTGGAACCTTTGACTGAAACTCCAAAAAGAGTTACGCCCATGAATTTGAGAGAAAGAAGACCTTTAGTTCATAGAGGAACTAAAGGAGCAACAGTAGTTACCTCTGAAGATATAGAAAGATGGGCACAGGAAAGAGATAATCAGAACCCAACACCAAGCATTTTAGATATCAGCAGGTTGAAAGTGGAATTGGAAGAGATGATGACAGGATGTGTGGGCACAAAAAGATTGAATACTTACAATGAAGAAGAATTATTATTTTTATGTAAGAGCATAACCAGGAGAGCAAGGGTATTTCATGAGAGATTGACTGAAGTTGCTTCAGAGATTGGAATAGACATAGGGAAATCAAAGTTGTTACAGAAACCATATCGAGTGGACTTTACTGATAAAGATCTAGAAAGTGTAAATGCTTCTGGAAAGAGATTACAGATAAAGGAATTAATGAGCATTTTGCGAAAATGGGGAGACATTGACAAATGGAGAATTAGATGGATAAGAAAGAAAGTGGAAGTACAAGCGAGAGAAGCAGCAGCTGCATTTCCAGTAAGAGAATCAAGCAAAGTGCAAAAATTATGTCCAATGAGAGAGGTTCCCGGAGGAGGATATGTTCATGTCCCTTGGAGTAGACAAGATATTTTGTCATTTACAAATGATTTCCCAAAGCTGAGAGGAAAACCAGTTGAATGGTATAAACAGGTAGAGAGATTTGTAAAGGTTTCAAAGGTTTTATTGAAGGATTTGGATGGTCTATTTGATATAGTGGTACCTGCTGATTTATGGACAGAATGTAAAATTACAATTGACTGGCCTAATGAGGAGTATGCTAGAGACTCAAAGACAGGAGCACCCTCGGAGGAGGTGATGAAAAAGTATCACCAAGTAATTACGGATTTGAAAGGGAAAATTCCTCCTAAAGAAACAGACTGGGTAAAAATAGATAGAACAACTCAAGAACCAAATGAATCTGTACATGCATATTATGAGAGGTTATTACAGGTGTTTAAACATTATAGTGGTTTTGAGAACATCGGTGACAAGGATATGGTACATTTTGTGTATCGGTTTGTATACGGTTTGAAACCAGAGATTAGTCAGATGATACAGCAGCACATGTTGGCAAAGCAAGACAGTGGATGAAATTTTAAAGTATGCAAAATATTGCGGAGATGACATTGAGGCCAGGCGTAGAAAGCTAAAGAGAAAATTATGTGGGCACAAGTAAAATTGGCAGAACAACAAGAGGAGAAAACAAATGCCCAAAATAATAATCAAGTGAAAGAGAAGAGTCAGAATGAACAAGGGGCGAATGGTAATAAATATAGGGGACGAATGTACAGAGAAGAAGCAAAAAAGAAGTTTCCTTGTCATGCGTGTGGAAAGCTTGGACATTGGAAGAACGAGTGTAAGAGTACCCAGAATAATAAGAGTAATAATGGGCCAAATCAAAATTGAATCCCACAGATGCAGAATGAAGTACTTATGAATCAACAGCAGCAGGTAGTCACTCCACAATATCAGGTGCCACCAGCTCCTTTGCCAAATTTTGTGAATCATCAAGGTTTCAATGCGAACACCGGATTTCAAGGAGAAAGTGGTAAGAATAATAGAACAATTACACAATATTTGTTGCAGAATGATGAGGAAAATTCAGATTACTCACAATGACGGTGCCTGAGGGGGGAAGAAGAGGAGTACGTGCTTGGCGCATCCTTGCCGGTAGATCAGTCAGGTCCATTTGTTGATGGGAAAGTTGAAGGTAAAGACATTACTTTCGTATTGGATACTGGTGCTACCAGGTCTATTGTGAGAACAGCAGATATCCCAAACCTACCCCTCTCGGGAGAATCAATCCAAGTTGTAGGCGTGTCTAACCAACAGATTAGAACCCCAATCACAAAACCAATGGAGGTGCACATTGGAAGCTTTAAAGAAATGCATTGGTTCGTAGTTTGCGATTCCAGTCCTGTAAATCTGTTGGGAAGGGATCTATTGTGCAAGATGAACTGCACAATCTATTGTACACCAGATGGTGTCGCGTTCGAAACCCCTGATGAAGACGTTGTATACAAGATGATGTTAGCCAAACAGGGAACAGAAGTAGATTAAATGTTTTCACTAATGACTGAAAAAGAATTACCAGAAGAATTGAGAGCTACAGTTAATCCAGAAATGTGGGATTTTACAGGAAAAGACATTGGGTTAATGACAAATATAGACCCAGTTAAAGTGACAGTGAAAGAAGGTGCGGTGTATCCAAATACCCGTCAGTACAAGATGAGTCCAGAAGTAAAGGCAGGAATTATTCCAGAAATTGAACGAATGGTTAAACAAGGTATTTTAAAAGAAGTGATGGGTAGTCCTTGTAATTCGCCAATAATGGGACTGAAAAAGCCTAGCGGAAAATATAGAATAGTGCAGGATTTACGAAAAATAAATAAAATTGTAGTGCCATGTTGTCCAATAGTGCCAAATCCAGCAGTGATCCTTTATCAGATACCTTGGAATGCAGGCTGGTTTACAGTAATTGATTTATGTCAAGCGTTCTTTTCTATTCCTTTGCACCCAGACAGCCAGTATCTTTTTGCGTTTAAGTTTGACTATCGTATTTACGCATGGTGTCGAGTTCCTCAAGGGTACACAGAGAGTCCCTCAATTTTTAATCAGATTTTGAAAAAGTGTCTAGAATCATTGATTATGCCTGGAAAATCTGTTCTGGTTCAGTATATTGATGACCTACTGGTGGCATCAAAAACACGAGAAGATTGTGTCACAGACATAATTGCATTACTGAACCATTTGGCTGAGGGAGGACACAAGTTGTCACCAGAAAAATTACAGTTCTGTCGACAAGAAGTTAGATATTTAGGGCATAAAATAGAAAGAGGAGTTAGAAAAGTGACACTGGAAAGAATAGAAATAATCAAAGAAATGCAATTGCCACAAACTCAGAGAGAAATGAGAATGTTCCTGGGAGTGGTTGGGTTCTGTAGGCAATGGATTAATGGTTTTTCTATGTTGGCGAAGCCATTAATACAAATGACCCTGAAAAGAGCAAAAGATCCGATTAATTGGAATGATGACTGCATAAAGGCATTTGTTAAATTGCGAAATTGTTTGTGTGAGGCTCCTGCCTTGGGCATGCCTGATTATTCAAAAGACTTTGCGTTGTTTTGTTGTGAGAGAGAAAATTGTGCACTTTCAGTCTTAACACAGAGACATGGATTGAGTCGACGTCCAGTGGCATATTTTTCAGCTACATTGGACCCAGTGGCTTCAGCATTACCTGGCTGCTTAAAAGCAGTAGCTGCTACTTGTATGAGTCTGGAGCAAAGTGAGTCGATAGGGATGGGACATCCGGTAAAGGTTTATGTTCCACACTCAGTTGAGATTCTTTTGACAAGAACAAGAACACAACATCTCACCCCTAGTCGATTGACTAAGTATGAAAGAGTGATTTTGGGAGCTGAGAACGTGACAGTGATAAGGTGTACGATCATGAACCCAGCTACCCTACTACCAGACCCATGCAATGAAGAAGTGAAAAATGAGAGTGATCATGATTGTTTGGACGTAACTGAATTATGTACTAAGCCCCGTCCGGGCATAAAGGAGACACCTTTGAAAGAGGCTGACCATGAGTTATTTGTAGATGGGTCCTGCCTCAGGACACAAGAAGGAGGATCAAGTGCTGCATATGCTGTTTGTAAGATATCTGGGGTAATTGAAGCATCCTGTTTACCGGGAGTCAAATCTGCACAAGTAGCCGAATTGGTAGCCTTAACCATGGCATGCAAAAAGGGGAAAAATTGGAGCGTAACCATATTTATGGACAGTCAATATGGGTTTGGGGTTGTGCACGATTTTGGCCAGCTCTGGATGCAGAGGGGATTTCTGACTTCTTCAGGACCTCCTATTAGAAACAGCAAAAATGTAAAGGATTTGTTAGAAGCATTACAATTGCCAAAAGAGATAGCAGTTGTAAAATGCGCTGCACATCAGTCAGGAAATGACTATGTGGCTGCTGGCAACAGATATGCTGACCAAGTGGCTCAATACTGTGCCAAAAATACAGTGCCCATGAACAGAAAAATAGAAACGAGTGAAACCAGATGCCAACTTATGTTTTTCTCAGTACCAGAAACATGGGATGAGATTAGACAATTGCAGGAAGAAGTTGAGGAAAAGGAAAAGGAAATTTGGATATAGGCAGCTTGTACAAAGAGACCACACGATGAGGTATGGGTATATTTAAATGGAAGACCAGTCATGCCAGATTGTTTGCTTTCAAAAATGGCAAGAGTGTATCATTGAGCAACACACATAGGGAGAGACTCAATGATCAGGCTATTCAGACAGAGTTGGTACAATCCGAAATTCAGGGTAGTCGCAGAGAGCCTTTGCCAAAGATGCCTAACCTGTCAGCAGCAAAATCCAGGTAGGAAGACAGTGGTTAGCTGGGGAAAGATTGGAAAAGCAGAAGGACCCTTCACCAGATTACAGTTGGATTTTCTTGAGTTGCCCCCATGCAATGGACTAAAATATATACTTGTCGTTGTATGCCTCTTCTCAAGATGGGTGGAAGCCTATCCCACTCGAAGAAATGACAGTTTTACAGTTGCAAAATTGTTGTTAAGGGAGTTGGTTCCGCGTTTTGTTTTTCCAGTCACTTTGGAATCAGATAGAGGCCCTCATTTTAATAATGAAATAATTCGATTAATCTGTGCTGCATTTACCATAGAACAAAAACTGCACTGTGCTTATCGTCCAGAGGCTTAAGGAAGGGTTGAGTAGCTAAATGGCACAAACAAGTCAAGACTAGGGAAGGTGTTGGCATCCACAATGCTGAAATGGCCAGATGCATTACCTCTTGTATTGATGGGTCTCAGAAGCATTCCAGACAGAAAAACAGGAATGAACCCACATGAAGTTCTCATGGGAAGAGCAATGAGACAGGCATTTATTCCTGGAAATAAATTATTGAATATAACTGATGATCTGGTATTGGACTATTGCAAAGGATTGGCTGAAATGGTGCGTTCTGTCTCTCACCAGGTTGGAGAAGACGCAGTTGAAAGACAGCCAGACCAAGCACATGATTTGAATCCTGGAGATTGGGTGCTAGTGAAGAAACATGCAAGAAAATCGTGCCTAGCACCAAGGTGGGATAAACCGCGTCAAGCCATACTAGTCACTACCACAGCAGTGAAGTGTGCAGGTTTGCCCAATTGGATTCATGCCAGTCATACCAGAAGAGTTCCGAGCCCATCAGAACAACAAGAGCAATCACTGACAGAACAGGCTGAAGCGTCAGGAGTTGTAAGCTGTGAAATTGAAGAATCTAGAGTAATAGATTCTTAAAGACAACCATATGACGAACAGCCAAGTACAAGTCAGGAAGAGTGGATACCAGTGATTGAAGTAATTGATGATGCTATTGAAACAAGAAGAAGAACAGAACTGAAAAGACAGGAAAGTAGCCAGGAAGAGACAGGAAAAGGAGAACACACTCAGGTGGAAATAGAAAAAGACTTTCAGGAACCTGAGGAGGGAATATTAGAAGAACAAGTTCAGGCAGAAAAAGAACAGTTTGAAGTAAGACCTGAACAGGATCAGATAGAGTTAGAAGAACAAGTTCAGGCAGAAAAAGAACAGTTTGAAGTAAGACCTGAACAGGGTCAGATAGATTTAGAAGAACAAGCTCAGGAAGAAGAACAACAAAATACAATAAGACCTGAGCAGGAGAAAGTAAAAGAAGGACCAAAGCAAATACTCTCCCCAAAGACCTATATTTCTTTGCACAAGATTCAATCTTATATGGGTTGAAATTCAGATGCGAAAAGCTAAAAAGGTCTGATACTCAATTGAACTTAGACATCTCTTTTATATCAAAATTCCTTTTATTTTCCATATTTATAATTTTCTCATTTATTATAAACAGTATACATCAATTGTGTACTAAGTTCATTTATTAAAAATTACATTACAGAAATAATGATATCATGTTAATGGTCCCCCAACCAAAAACCCATCTAATCAAAAAACACACACATACATACTAAACACTCACTCACAATCGTGCAAGACACATATACACATGTTGATATGAAGAACACATGGATATAATACGTTTCCAACAGGCAAAATTAATGATCAAGGCCAAACGGTCTGGGCGCACGTTGTCGACGCGCGTTTCGGTGGAATAACACACTCCGTGAACCACCTTCATCAGGACCTCGCCCAAATTGAGTACTGTGTCACAACAACAAAGCAAAACGGGGGTACTAAAATCTGTTTGTAGATTGCCCTTATAGATTGTTCTTCTTACACGGGGAATAGCTGTCGAGATAGTAGACAGCAATGTCTATGACCAATGATGGTTAGCCATCTCCTAATGGCTCAAGTAATTACGAACTTCCAGATAGTTAGAGTCCTCTTCGCCAATAATCAAGGATTCTAAGGAAGTATATGTGTAGGACATAGAATCTTGCTCTACCAAAAACCAAATGCTTCTTAGTCCAAATCATATAAAAGAGGATGTTCCTGTGATGTACATCGCGGTAGGTATTGATAAATATATCTACCGTGCATAAAACCGTTCTATGCTCAATCGCATCCACATGGCTCCGCGTTCAATTGCAAACTAGCGAAAGTAAAAGAAGGTTCAGGCACAGAAAACAGAGAACGAGAACAGATTGTGCCTAGATTAAGTGAAATTAAAAGAACTTTGAGAGGAGATAAAGAAGGCAAAAGTGCAGTACAAATCAAAAGAATCAGAAAGGGAGATAATTGGCCAACTGGAATAAAGAAATTAAGGGGCCCATTACGATGGCGGGCGGAAGCACTACCGCCGTGCTGGCGGATGCAAAAACCACCAGTTATCGCCCGCATGCCGCAGCCCACACGCCCGCCAAATTACGATGCGAAAAGCAGGCCAAACACCGCCGGCAAGCCAGCAACACCGTCCGCCATCAAAGTGCGCCCGCACACGTAGCGGCGCAGCACAACTGACACACACCGTCCGACGAAACACGTCCCGCCCGGCGCATAAATTACGATGCCGCAAACAAACGGCTCCCACGGCAAAGAGACACCGCACGTGAAAGAGAGGCGGAAACACGGACGCAGAGCACGGACAACGAAGAAGCGGCACCCCGGGCATGAATCCAGCACTGCAGGCCCTTCCCATGCTTCTGCTGATGCACCACCAAGGACGCAACGTACCGCGGAGACGCAGGTAGGCACACACACAACAAGTGCACGCAAACAGCGCACACAGTGCAAGGGCGGAAAAGCGGACAACCCCCACCAGCGCGTGCACACTACACATCCACCATTGCATCCACATATGACACACAGGCCAAATCCTAACATCGCAGAACACATGTGTACACACCACCTGGGACTAGGAACCAACCACCCCGTCACGGCCCCAAAGCGCCGATGACGCCGCCACACATGCGCACAACGCAGAGGCCAACCGCAGCGCCATGCATGCGTCGCACACAGGGACAGGGACACAACCAAGCAGCACACACATCAGCCCCACCCCGAACGCACATGACACGTGACAGGCCGGCCACAGACATGTCCCCAACGCCCAATTCACGGACAACACCCAACGCCACACAACCGACGCACACATGTCAGTGAAGTCACGCAACAGCAGGACACACCCCAGTGTAACAAACATGGCGAAGCACACAGCGGCGGCAACACCAACTAGGAGAAGCAGGGCTCCTTCGGGAAGAGGAACGCCAGTACCACACTCAAAAACCCATACCACCCTGCCCATATGAACAAGACACATGAAACGGAACACCAAAGAGCCCGGTGACCGACAACAGGTGGCCCAAGAATTACATCCACACACAAGGCCCAACGCAGAGCGGAAAGGCAGGCTGCCGCCCACACAAGGGAGAGCAGACAGCACTGAATGACCTTCCATTCCAACACCGAAACCACAGCCCTACGACAGAAGCCGGTGAATACAGCCATTGTCCAAGAATAGACCAACACAGGCTTGCCGAGGAGACCGACCACAGGGCAGATAGCGCATATCACAGAAGCACACAACGGACGGGGAAGAAAGAAGAAAACACTCCCCCATGTCGGCCACATGCAAGTTAATTGGAAGGAGTCACACAGCACTGACCTTGAACTGTCTGAGAAGCATGTGGGAAGAGGGCCCGTGTCCTCCAAACAAGCCAACAGAACACAAGTCCTGTCTCCCCACGACTACACAGAGCTCACAGCAACCCCGGAGTGTGCACATTGCAGACTGCACACACAGCCGGAGCACGCCACCACAACGCACCGCTGCGAAATGGCAACCGCAACACACCTACCCAACTACGCCGAAGAGCTCAAGCTGTACCAAACCAGCACGATACATACATTGGGATGCGATCTCCTGTCCCTGCTGAACGTAAGTTACCGACTGACTTACCGCATCACATTGTTCAGCTGCGTCATGCCCGTCTTCTACTGTCGGAGGTGTCCCTACCAGCATCCCGTCGAGATATGCCTCTCCAACCCGGCATGTCTGAAGGCGGACCTGCTACCACTACTCCTCCCTCTGGACGCACACGATAGGGCCTGCTCTGCCTATGGGGGCATGGCGTATGTGGCCAACATCGCACGCGCACTGAAATGGAACCACTGTGCCTCCACACGACGGATCATCGAGAACAGCTACATCGAATGTCACCCAGCATGCCCCATCATGGTCCTCCAAGGGACAACCTACGAACAACACCTTGACAGCCACCATCCGCTTCATTGGCTGGCAAACATGTACACCACCAATGACATGGAAGCCCTGCTGGACGGCATCGCATACCTGACAACCTGTAAATACGTCGGACCACAACGCAGGTTCCCCGACTGACCTATGAAGTCCAACCCCGCACCCATGCTCAGCTTCCGCACGGACTGGACAGTCACCACCACAACAGCCATACCAAACGACCGGCAACTGTAACCACACCATCAACGACATCGCCATGACATCGGATATGACCGGGACATGCACACTGTTCCCCATCACATCCAGGAACACCGCATGCATCGTGGGAGGCAGTGGCATGGGCTCTGTGCATCGCACCCACATGGACGGAACTGCACGAACAACCAGGACACGACATGGATCCAGCGCACATGGACACACACACCGCTCAGTGGACATGAATAGGTCGCCTGAGTCTGTGGGTGCTGCACCCCTCCCACCCCCGCCCCGGGAATCCCATACCAGGACCTTTGCATGGACGACAAGTGCATACAACAACAACACGACCCCAGTGACTGTGACATGTCCAGTAACCACCACAGTGCAACAACAAGTGGCACGCCGCTGCATGCACGCAAGCACATGCCCTGATGTCATCTCACATGCACGCGTGCATGAGGAACAACCGCAGTAAACCTGTCACATGGAACTGAGATGGACTGTGCCCATGATGCCGAGCGGTCTGGTAGGCTACATGTATACCGTCTGTGTCAAAGTCCGCAGCTCCGCAGCTATACGTAAATGTACATTAGCACAGCCTTGGCCAAGCAGATGTAACCCCACACCCTATCCCATTTGTAATCATGCTCAGTATATCCTCAATATGTATTCCGCTGCCAGTAGTGTCCACTATACTGCATCACAGAGGACAGAAGACTCAATATAATGTTTGAAACCAGAACTGTCTCCGCTGACTCATTTCACAAGTACGAATGAGAGAGGATGAGAGTATGTGAAGTACACGGCAGTCGTGACATGACCATGTAGTCCACTGGTATTGGATGTCAACGCAAATGAGTAGCACTACTGTGGAAGACACACATGTGTCGTGTGAAGTCGTATGGACGCAGTGCTCAGGTGGGTGGGTGCGACGGGTAGATGCGCACATGCCAAGTTGGAGCACGCCGTGTTGGGAGGGCTCATGAACAGTACACCACCGCTTCCCTGGGCATTGTGAGAGGACACCTGTCGGGGGAGTGAACACGTGTGTGCACAGCAGCCGGGCACACGTACAAAGCGGTACCAGGCGCACCTCAGCCCACCCTCTGTGGACGATACAAAAGGGGATGATGGACGGAACGCTTGAGCCAATCAAACACTCACCCCCAGTCAACTGATCTGGGTTTAATCCATCATCATTCTTTAGCTCACTCCACCACCCCAGTTCAGACATGGCCATATGCAAATCAGTCTGACCCTGTGCCTCATGGGAACACTCCAGCCCGAACTGCCAAGCCATGTCTTCCCTGGACCGGAAACAAGCATCCTAGGACCGGTTTCTGGCATTCCAGCCGTCATCAGCCAGGCTTGCTTGAATCCAGTGGCAAAGTGAGCAAGGGACCCACGTCTGGGCATACCCCTGCCAACTTAGGGCGAACAAAGCGATACAAAAGGGGATGATGGACGGAACGCTTGAGCCAATCAAACACTCACCCCCAGTCAACTGATCTGGGTTTAATCCATCATCATTCTTTAGCTCACTCCACCACCCCAGTTCAGACATGGCCATATGCAAATCAGTCTGACCCTGTGCCTCATGGGAACAGTCCAGCCCGAACTGCCAAGCCATGTCTTCCCTGGACCGGAAACAAGCATCCTAGGACCGGTTTCTGGCATTCCAGCCGTCATCAGCCAGGCTTGCTTGAATCCAGTGGCAAAGTGAGCAAGGGACCCACGTCTGGGCATACCCCTGCCAACTTAGGGCGAACAAAGCGATACAAAAGGGGATGATGGACGGAACGCTTGAGCCAATCAAACACTCACCCCCAGTCAACTGATCTGGGTTTAATCCATCATCATTCTTTAGCTCACTCCACCACCCCAGTTCAGACATGGCCATATGCAAATCAGTCTGACCCTGTGCCTCATGGGAACAGTCCAGCCCGAACTGCCAAGCCATGTCTTCCCTGGACCGGAAACAAGCATCCTAGGACCGGTTTCTGGCATTCCAGCCGTCATCAGCCAGGCTTGCTTGAATCCAGTGGCAAAGTGAGCAAGGGACCCACGTCTGGGCATACCCCTGCCAACTTAGGGCGAACAAAGCGATACAAAAGGGGATGATGGACGGAACGCTTGAGCCAATCAAACACTCACCCCCAGTCAACTGATCTGGGTTTAATCCATCATCATTCTTTAGCTCACTCCACCACCCCAGTTCAGACATGGCCATATGCAAATCAGTCTGACCCTGTGCCTCATGGGAACAGTCCAGCCCGAACTGCCAAGCCATGTCTTCCCTGGACCGGAAACAAGCATCCTAGGACCGGTTTCTGGCATTCCAGCCGTCATCAGCCAGGCTTGCTTGAATCCAGTGGCAAAGTGAGCAAGGGACCCACGTCTGGGCATACCCCTGCCAACTTAGGGCGAACAAAGCGATACAAAAGGGGATGATGGACGGAGCAGCTTGAGCCAATCAAACACTCACCCCCAGTCAACTGATCTGGGTTTAATCCATCATCATTCTTTAGCTCACTCCACCACCCCAGTTCAGACATGGCCATATGCAAATCAGTCTGACCCTGTGCCTCATGGGAACAGTCCAGCCCGAACTGCCAAGCCATGTCTTCCCTGGACCGGAAACAAGCATCCTAGGACCGGTTTCTGGCATTCCAGCCGTCATCAGCCAGGCTTGCTTGAATCCAGTGGCAAAGTGAGCAAGGGACCCACGTCTGGGCATACCCCTGCCAACTTAGGGCGAACAAAGCGATACTGGACATGAGGCACAGGGTCAGACTGATTTGCATATGGCCATGTCTGAACTGGGGTGGTGGAGTGAGCTAAAGAATGATGATGGATTAAACCCAGATCAGTTGACTGGGGGTGAGTGTTTGATTGGCTCAAACGTTCCGTCCATCATCCCCCCCTTTTGTATCACTTTGTTCGCCCTAAGTTGGCGGGGTATGCCCAGACGTGGGTCCCTTGCTCACTTTGCCACTGGATTCAAGCAAGCCTGGCTGATGACGGCTGGAATGCCAGAAACCGGTCCTAGGATGCTTGTTTCCGGTCCAGGGAAGACATGGCTTGGCAGTTCGGGCTGGACTGTTCCCATGAGGCACAGGGTCAGACTGATTTGCATATGGCCATGTCTGAACTGGGGTGGTGGAGTGAGCTAAAGAATGATGATGGATTAAACCCAGATCAGTTGACTGGGGGTGAGTGTTTGATTGGCTCAAACGTTCCGTCCATCATCCCCTTTGTATCACCCTCTGTGGACGAGCTGGATCCTGTTGTGCGCCCGCCATGCCCCTTGACAAGGCACACACAGCCCCAGTCGACCAGGTGTAACCCCAACATAGTCAATCCGCACAGGCGATACAGGGCACGGGATGGCAGTGGAGCATGGTGTGTGAGAGGTCTCCTCGCGCTCCTCCTGGTCATATCACGCAGGCAATAGAACCTCAACGTCCAGCATGGCAAAAAGTCAAATGGAAGTGTAGGGGGGACGCACCACAGCACGAGCAGCACTGACGTCACGGGAGGTGGCTCGCACCATCCCATCCATTGCCCATCATACCAACCACGACACATGCCATTGCGACTAAGTGCAAGCGCGTGCGCCACCACCCCTGAGCCCTCCCCAGAGAGGCCAAAGAGTGAATGTGTGGGCCATCAGCCACAGACGGACGCGGCATGGCCGCAAGGGCAGCCACAGCCACTGGGTGTCGCAGGTGGCGGATCCGGAAGGCGAAGACTGTGATGCATAGTCCATGCAGGCCGGGTCTCCATTTGGGGCACCACGCAGGTGGACGGCGTCCCGCCACACATCATACCCTGAGACAGCCCACTCGTGCAACTGGACCCACACATACACTCCTTGCCCTCTCTGGTGCGAGCTTGGGGCTGCCTGTGCAAGCGCTAGCCTCGCAGGTGAGCATGCATATTGGGGGGCGAGGGGAGGACATGAGGGCTGGGGCGAAGATGACTGTATCACTGTCAGTTAGTACAAGGGCTGACCCAGATGTGGAAAGGAAGAGACGTGTCCCGTGTGTACTGCAACTAGTCGCCAATCCAACTACCCCCCATGTCCGGAATGTAAGCCCGCACCTAGGCCCGCCCATCCGCCACATCGAACATACCACCAGCACGACAACCTTCCCATTCGAAACACTGACTGGGGGTGGCGACCAGTGAACAATCATGTGTAGCCTACCCACGCGTACATGTGGGCCCTCCATGATCCATGTCACCTGCGGCAAAGACATGACATGCGCAATGAGGGAAGTGAGGAGAGCTGTCCGCCCCACGCGCAGAAGGTGCATCAGCTCCACAGACCCAGCAGCGAGTCCAGCAGGGGTCACATGTGCAGGGGCAGCTGTGCCTGGTGTGAAGGCACATGCATATAGACAGCACATCGACCAATGTGTAGTCTGCCCACATCCACAGTCCATCATCATGCGGACATAGGAATTGAACACAGGGCAACACATCTTAGTTGGTGCACCCACCGTGACCAGCAATGCGCAATCATCGACGTACCCGCCCTGTGCATGGCCCCCCACCCAACGGAGGCACATCCAGTGCCACCATCCCACACACACAAGCCTTCCACGGAACATGCTGTGTCCAATGGTCAGTACAGAGTCAGCGCCCATCTGGTGGATCCTGAACAGGAGACACATGCACACACATGCCAGCTCCCACTATGTACGTCTGCCACCTGGCACGTGCAATGTAACCTCTCACCTGTGACGTGTGACTGCAAGCACACAGCCGTCTTGGCATGGGGCTGTCAATGTGGACACCAGTCAATGTTTCGGGAGCTGTGATCCGTACAGTGCTGTACATAGGGTGCAGTGCTGACACCTACTACTGTCTCATATCCCCTCGTGCCACAGGTCCCACTTGTATTGGCCGCTCAGCCCGTGCCCACATCGTCGTCGTCGTGTGCCATACTCATCCAGCCTCGGAAGCAGTACCATGCACAGCAGACACTCATGTTGCCGTGGCGTTGCCGCTTGACGAATATGCAGTCAGTCCCCATCAGCACGCCCCGCAAGTCATTGGGGCCTAGATCCCCATGTGCATGCACATGGCAGTGGTATGTCTCACTTGCCATTGCCATTGTTGGGAGACCTGTGTAAGTGTATTGTGGCCGTGCCGTCCCAGCTTGACAGCTGGGCTGTGGCTCATGTGCTTGCTCAGTCATGTCAGTGATGTGTATGCGAAATTGCTATGTGCCGTGTTGCTTTGACATGTGTCCTCTGCCATTTAACCCAGGCGGAGACCGAACATTGACCGCCCATACCAATTGCTGGCGGACATGGACGATACAGAGGTAATCAGGAAGTTTCGGCTGGACAGGCCAACTCTGCATCGACTGTGTGCCATGTTAGAGCCCCATCTCCGTCCCCGCAGGGTGTATCCGACTGCTGTCACCCCCACGGCTAAGGTGATGGCCGCCATGCATTTCTTCGCCACTGGGTCATTCCAGCACACAGTGGGCAGTGGAGGAGGGATGTCCCAGCCCATGTTCAGCAAGGTGCTGAGGGATGTACTGGCAGCCATGATGCTGTACCGGAACAGGTACATCAGATTCCCCAGGGCTCGTGAATTGGCGGCAGTGAAGGGTGCATTCTATGCCCTTGGCAGAATCCCACACGTCATGGGAGCCATTGACTGCACTCATGTTGGCCTTGTTCCACCACAGGCCACTGAGCACCTGTACCGCAACAGGAAGCACACGCACTCCCTGAATGTGCAAGTGGTGTGCCTTGCGGACATGGTGATCACCCACGTGTGTGCAAAGTTTCCAGGCTCGGCCCATGACGCACACATAATGCGCAACAGCATCTTGCCACGACTGATGGCCAATCTGCAACAGGATCGTGGCTGTATTGTCGGTGAGTATGTGGAGTGGTGTAGCGTGCTGGTTGTGCGATGCTGTCCCCTGTCCAGTTGGAATAGCAACGGTTCTCTGTGTCCCTCACACCCAGGTGACTCTGCGTATCCGAATGGGGCATGGCTGCTCAGTCCATTGAGGAATCCTCGCACCCCAGCAGACGATCGATACAATGAGGCACATGGGAGGACCAGACGTGTGGTCGAGCGTACCTTTGGCCTCCTCAAGTCCAGGTTCAGGTGCCTGGACCGCACCGAGGGTGCACTGGCGTACTCCCCACAGAAGGTGTGCCAGATAGTGGTGGCGTGCTGCATGCTGCACAATCTGGCCATTCGGAAGCAGATCCCCCTCATTGTGGATGACGGAGATCAACCAGGGCCCCAGCCCGCAGACCAGGACAGCTCGAGTGAGGTGGACAGCGGAGAGGAGGAAGCTGGGAATGTGCGCCAGCAGCTCATCGCCCGCTACTTCACTTGACGGTGAGTGTCCATGTACGACGGATGATGTGTCTGTATCTATGCAGGTGTGTGTGTGCTGTGTCAGGGTGGCCGTATGTTCACTGCGTGCAGTGTGTCAACGCTCCATGGCCAGGGTAGTATGCCACTGTTGGTGGCTGTGGCATTGTGCCCTATTGCTCTGTGCGATGTGTGTACATTGCTTGTAGTTGTTGACATGTACTGTGTGATGGGTGTGTGACACACTCATTGAATGTGCTCCTGTTCTGTCTCCCACCCCTAGGTCCCTACAGGCCCTCCGGATTCCATTTCCATGCCACGCACCAGGTGCCTTTCCGCCCAAGGTGGCCGTTGTATTCCGGACAATAAAGACACAGGGCACAAACAGCAGTTAGTGAAAAAGGTGCATTTATTATGAACTGTGACATGTGATTGTGTGTAAGGTGATGACAAAAGTGGTGCGTGCAGTGACAATGAGCTGTCGGTCATGGCTGCGTGATGATCAGGGTGTACCCACTGGTTCTATGTCCATAGTCCAACACACACATGCCATCCAGATGGCTGTGTGGAGTGGGATCGTAGAGCAAGTCAATGCAGTGGCTGGTCAAGGAAGGCTGGCGGAAGGCTGGCTGGCTGCCTCACTTGCGACTGGAGCGTGCGAAGTCCTCCCGGGAGATCTGTTTCCTCTTCGGACGGCCCCTTCCACGTTTGGGAGGGGGTGTGTGGTGGCGACCTGCTGGTGGTGGGTGAGGTGTGCTCACTGGCTGTGGACGCAGGGGAAGTGGACACTGCTGCCCGAGCCTGCGCCCTAGCAGGTGGTGGCGGAGGTGGTGTTGCTGGCCTTGCCTGTGACCCCACCGCCACCACCAGCTGGCCCATGAGGTCCACGAGTTGGTCCATACGGGACACGAATTGGCCCATATGGGCGTCCATGGACCTCAGCACCCCCAGCACCTCCCGCGTGTCAGTAGCAGACCTGGCCCATTGTCCTTGGGCCTCTTCATAGGCCCCAAGGACTCTGTCCATTTGAGGCAGGGCATGGCTCCCAGGGGAGGCTGGCGTTTCCCTGACCCTGCTCCTCCTACCAGTCCTGCTGCCACCGGCCTGCCCACTAGCCACATTGCTCACCACGGTCCTCGCTGTGGCTCCCAGGGTGGATCCAGTCGGCCGGGCCACCACCTGCGCTGGGGCTGGTGCCAGCGAAGACGTGGTGGTGGTGGAGGCGGTGGTGGTCGGTGCGGCGATGGTGGCGGTTGCGGCAGTGGTAGTGGCCGCAATGACCGTGGGTGTGGCCGCAACGACAGTGGCAGCAGGGGACTGGGACTGTTCAGCATCCCTGGATGATGGGTTGGTGGGTAGGAGGGGTCCTGGGGAGCGGCTGGGCCCTGCCACGCCAGATGGGCCAGCTTGGTGGTCCGTGTCCGAAGAGGTGGACAGATCCTCCAGATCCGTGTGTCCTCGTTGGGGGCTTGTAGGCTGGCTGTGCTGGCTGCTGTCTCCATCCCCAGCGTCCAGCAGTTCGTCACCTGTGGAGAGAATGAGATTTGTTATTGTGTTGCACCTGGCGAAGTATGTATTAGTCGTCTGACATTGGCAGTTCGTGCAATCTCGTACATGGGTTTCCCGGAGGCGAGTGTGTGGCTGTGGCATCTGTAGGTGTGTGTGCTAGGCAATGGGACTGTGTGCTGTGCACATGTGGCATGGGACGGATTGGCCATGCCGATGGGTGTGTTGCTGTGCCCCTACTCATTGTGACTCTGGTGTATGCGGGCTCCTGGCCCGTCCTGGGTCTGGTTTGTACTTTGCTTTTGGAGTTCAAATGGAACGCTTAGGAACGCATATGGCAACATGGGGGCCATGCCCCAGATTCGCATTTGGGATGGAATATGCTTTTGGGGTTCAAATGGAACGCTTAGGAACGCATATGGCAACATGGGGGCCATGCCCCAGATTCGCATTTGGGATGGAATATGCTTTTGGGGTTCAAATGGAACGCTTAGGAACGCATATGGCAACATGGGGGCTATGCCCCAGATTCGCATTTGGGAGGGTATATGCTTTTGGGGTACATGCTGTGAGCCATGGGTGCCGAACGTGACATGTGTTGTGGCAGCATGACAGTGCATGGTCTGAGGTGTGTGCATGCCTGACATGCCCTGCATATTTGCTGTCTGTTGTGGTTACTGGACATGGCATTGGACGCATCGTTATGAGTGAGTGATGGTTGTGTGCCAGCCAACGTATTGCAGTTGTCCCATCTCCTTGGTGTGCGTGCTGCCCTGTGCCATGTGCATCACTGCAGTGCTCGGGGGTGTGGCCCATGTTGTGTGTTGTTGCTCACAGTGTGTCGTGGCGCTTAATTGACTTCTGGCACATGGTTGGTCATGGGCATGTGTCTTAGCGTGACTGCTGTATGTGTGGCAGCTGTGCGGATGACATGCCTTTCATGAGACTGGGGCTGACGGATGGGATGGATGGTATGTTGTATGTGCATGGTGTGTCTGTGTGTTTGATGGGTTCAGTGGTGTTCGTGTGCATTTCTGTTGTTCCGCTCTGTTGCGTCTAGTGTTGTTTGTCTTACATAGGCGTAGTTGTGGGGTGTGTGGTTGACAGGCAGTAGGGGCTACATGGACAGGACTTCAATGGTGTTTCGGTTGTGTGTGATGAGTTGCACAGTGGCTGCCGTGTGGGACTATATTCAGTGTGGCTTGTGCATGCAGACGTGGCTCCTTGGGTGTTGCTATGTCTGTGATGGGTCATGTGGGGTGTGAGTCTGCTGTTCATGTCCGTGTGCACATTGTTCACTTGTTCGTGACGGTGGGCGGTGCTGCGTGTTCGTGTGCTACGTGACATGTCCCATGTGTTGGTGGTGTTATGGTCCTCATGCCTCCAGTAATCCAGCCCTGTCCAGTTTCCCACCTGCAAGTTGTTCGTGCGTGCACTGTACTGGATGCCACATGGCTCTTAGCGGGGGTGCTCCATGTTGCAGGTCTGTGGGGGTGGGGGGTGTAGTGGGTCGTGGGGGTGGCTGTACACCCACTGACACCGATTGCTGTGGACCGTGATGTCTGCCTTTCGGCTGTCGTTGTGCACTGCGGTGGCTGACACGTGGGTGTGGGGTGTGGGGATGCTCCTCCTTGCTGTGCTGTGGGACTGGGGCCTGGTGTGTGTTGTACTTGGGCTGTCCACCGTCCCACCCACTGCACTTTGTGTTCCTGCCACTTACCTGTTACTTGTCAGTTGGTGCAGCTGTGCCTGACACATGGGTGTGGGGAGTGCTCCACCTTGCTGGTCTGTGGGAGTGAGGGCCTGGTGGGTGTTGTACTTCAGCTGTCCCCCTCCGACCCACTGCACTTTGTGTTCCTGCCACTTACCTGTTACTTGTCAGTTGGTGCAGCTGTGCCTGACACATGGGTGTGGGGAGTGCTCCACCTTGCTGGTCTGTGGGAGTGGGGGCCTGGTGGGTGTTGTACTTCAGCTGTCCCCCTCCGACCCACTGCACTTTGTGTTCCTGCCACTTACCTGTTACTTGTCGGTTAGTGCAGCTGTGGCGGACACATGGGTGTGGTGGGTGCTCGTTGTGGCGCTTCTGGCATATTTGGGGACCTGTTGGTGGTTACGTGGCTGGCTTAGTGTACACATGTCCCCACGCATCTTACAGTTGTTCGGTTTGGGCTGTGTGTGGTAGTGTCTGTTGCATGTGTGTGTGATGTGTTGTGTATTGTGTGCTGGACATGGGGGTGTTTGTCCCTGGGAGCTGTGGCATGGTAGTTGCGCATGTGAGTACATAGCGGTGTGCTGGTATACATTAGTTTGTACTTACCAGCCTCCACTCCCCTGCTAATCCGGCGAGGATCTCCGGATGTATTACGACTCGCACCTTCTCCTCCCACGCTTTGAAGGTCTTAAAGAGCGCGGGATTCCCTCCGCCAGTGACGGCAGCCAGCTCTCTGTTTTTGCCCTCCTTCTTCTTGACCAGGCTCTTTACGTCATTCCAACGTTTGTTTATCTCGGTTCTGTTCCTGGGCAGGGTCCCGACTGCATTGACCTGGTCTACGATCCGGGTCCACATTCTGTTTCTGGTGGCTAGTGGTGTGTGCTGGACCATGTTCCCATAGATTTGTGGGTACACCTTGATGATCTCGTCGACCATGACCGTCAGCTCCATGGGCGTGAACTTGGGCATCCTTTGTGGTGCCATGGTGTTTGTGGTGCTGGTGCGGTGTGTGTTGTGTAATGTGCAGGGGGTTTGTGGTGCCGGTGTTTGGTGGTGGTGGTGGTGGTGGTGGTTGTGATGTGTGCGTTTCTGTGGTGTGCTGCTGTCCTTGCTGTGTCACTGTGTCCTCTCCTCTCCTCTCTGGTTTGCAATGTAGCAAGGGGTTGTGGTCTGTGGGAGTGCTGCTTTTGTACTCACCTATGTGGGTGTGTCCTCATTGTCTGTTGTTTTCAGGTGTGTTGTGTCTGGGGTTCTGGCCTTTGTATTTTTTGTTTGTCCGGGGGGTGTTTTCGGGATGTGTACTGTGCTTGTGTATTTGTACGTGCCTTGCTGTGTGGACTTGTTGGCCATGTTGTGTGCTATTGGTTTTGTGTGCGGATGGTTTCTGTGCAGGTACGTGGGCGCCATGGCTTCTGCCGTGTCGATTCTCATCGGCGTTGTTTGCGCTGGCGGGCGGTATTTTTGTTGTTTTTCCGCGCTCATGGCGGTGCGATCGTAATTTCACGTGCGGTGTGTCGGCCGTGAGGGCGGGCGGTTTTGTGTTGTCGTGCGTGTTTCCGTCCGTGGCGGGCGGTTTGACTCCGACTCGGACGATGGCGGGCGGTATTTTGTATGATTTTTCCGCCGATGGCGGTTTTCAGTTTGTGTACTCATAATGGCGTGGTCGGTGTTCAGGCGGTGTGTGCGGGCGGATTTTTGCCGCTTCCATGCCTGGCGGATTTTTTTACGCCGGGTATCGTAATGTGCCCCTAAGATATCATTTGAGAAAATCAGAAAAGAAACCAGAACAAGTAAATGAAATTACAAGTCAAACACGATCTAAACAAACTTTAGCGAAAATAACTCGAAGAAGTCCAAGATTGAAAAATTTAAATAGAAGGTACAAGGCCCCTGAATGGACCTATGTAATACTCGAAGCATTTGAATCCCTAGATCTAAGTGATGACACAGAAGAAGTTCATGTTGCACAGATTGATGAAAGCAAATTGAGGCCTCCTTAAGAACAAAAAGAAAGCTAAATTGACAAAGAAAGGATAAGAGAAAATAAATTTTCTCAGAAGTAAAATGGCAGAAATTGGAGTTACTGAAAGACCAAAACGAGGATTGAAAAGAAAATGTTTTAGATTCTGTTTTTGTAGTATTTTATTAATAGTATTAGTATGGTTATTCCTAACAGTAGGAGTACCTTTGTTAATAAAAATAAGCAACAACAATAATACAAATTCTAATGATAAGATAGATAGAATAAAAGGAACTGAAATAGAAATAGGGGTGGAAGATGAAGCAAATTATCATAATGAATCAGACTATAATACCTCTTCTAATGTGTTTATTAGATTGTTATTTCAATATGTTAGTACTATGGAGATTAGTAATTGTTATGTGTGCATGAAGTTACCCACATCAGTATCAGAAGGGGTAACGTATCACCATATACCTTTAACATATGGTGTGTCATGTAGTATTTTATCAAGTTTATTTTATGCTACAGGGAAACTTCAATATTTTTATTCAGACATAGATATAGTATTTTCTGATTTACCTATTAGAAAGAATATGAATCCAGTAGTAAGTAGTAAAAATGCACAATTTATGGGTGAATTTTTCTTAACAATGAGTTCAATAGATTTAGTTCAGTCACATAAAGATAATCTAACATGTACACTGAGAAAAGAAGAAAAAGATTTCTTGAATTTAGTCGAAGAAAGGAGACAGGATTTAATAAAGAAAGCGATTGAACAGAAAAACCATGTACCTCCATGGGCTGGGAAAGAGGGAATCTATGCAAATGGCAAGGCTCATGCTGCGATGTCCCTGAATTTTGTGAAAAGGGGAAAATTCTGCCTCCATAGATTAAAGAAAGACTATAACAATAATTACATTGGTTCCAGTGAATGTGAACACAGCATCCTAATTTTAGGAGGGTGGGGACTAAAAGGGGGAACTGATCCTGTAATTCCAGGAGTTTATTATGTTTGCGGGAATAATGCATATTATAAGTTACCTGCAAGATGGTACGGGAGCTGTTACTTTGGAATAGTTTTTCCAAAAATGTATCATATGGACAGAATCAGTGGAACCAATGGAGAATTCTAATGGACTAACACGTAGAAGAAGAGTTAGTTTTTCTGAAATTGTAGGAGATATTTTTAGTGTATTGTTACCCTCAGTTGGAGTCATTCCTAATTCACAGAAAATTTGTAAGTTATCAACCTTAGTTGATCGTCTTTCTACAGTGTCGTGTAGTTCCTATAGTACGCCTGCAGGACCTGCGCGTTTGGATAACATATACTGCGGGTTTGGTGGCAGACTGACTCCGTGCACCCCCACCGTATATGTTAGCCTGGTTTGTATTAGCTAGCTCGCAGTGCCACTAGTGTCTCCTCTTATCGGGGAGAGAGGACCATATTAGGGTAAATATGAATGCGTCCATTTTAGGGCATGTACGAACAGGTCTACATTAGGGCCTCTATGCGGGATATAACAACAGATACTGCAGGAGGATTCTTAATGATTAACACAGAAATGGTTGCAATCAGATCTATGGTTTTGTAGAACCGTCTTGCTCTTGATGTCTTGTTAGCAAAAAAAGGTGGAGTCTGTGGTATGTTGAAAATTCAACATTGCTGCACTTACATTCCAGACAAGAGCAGAGTGTGTTTACTAACTATAACAAAATGAACGAAGGACTAAAACGTACTCTAACAAGGGATCTTTACTGCACATGCGTCTACTGCATCTACGTAGTATGAAGTATTAACGCTTGAAGGGAAACTCTTGCGCATGCGCAAAAGGCATTAAAATGGCAGCTTGAAAGTTCACATGCATGGCATCTGCTTGGCTAAATAGAAAATAAGCTTTTATATTAACGCAAATGCAGAAAGGGTAATAATAATTAAAGTGGGTTAGAGTAGAGGTTGGTGGTATACAGTGAAACCATTTATTTTTGAAAATAACATTTCTTCTTTTGACTTTATTATTAGTGCGCATTTGGGCCTACCACACTTGTCTGAATTGAGCTGACTGACTTGACCCCGCACATGCGCAGATGAGAAAGAATAAGGAAGGATGAGTAAGGATTTGTCACGCGTCCAAGGCCAGAGAAGATGTGCCCTGGGAACATGAGGGTGAAGAGTTCATATGAAGAAGCCTTATTCATAAAGTTGAAACATTTTGTATTAATAAAGTTTGGAGATGTATGGGAAAAGAAGTGATTTAATAAAGTTTAAGGGGATGGGTTTGAGAACTATGGTTCAAATGAAATAAATGAAATGTAAGCATGGTGTAATGATCATCCCCCCTCGCCTGACCAATCAGGGTTAGTATTTTATTTATTTTGGTACGTCAATATTGAAAGGTATAACTGAGGTAGTTTTAGTTAGTTAGTTAGAGAAGCAGACACGGGGGAGCAGCAGCAGGAGCGGAGCTGAGGCGATGCAGAGTTCGGGAAGCTGTCGGTGCTGTGGGTGGTGCTGATGCTGTGAGATGCTGATGAAGAAACTGAATGCAGAGACTTTCATCTTAAATTAATTGGGTTAGAAAGAAGATCGCGGAAGAACCACGAGGAGGAAGAGAGTGTCAGAGAGGGGAGCGACGCAGTTGTTGGTATTTACAGAGGTGAAGTATCCTGTCCTGATTCCTGTCCTGAAGTCTTTGTCTCCTGATCTATCCTGGGGGACCCTTACCAGCCTTTTGGCCAGGGGGTTGGTCTTCGCACCATTCTGGGTAAATATAAATTCATTGTATTGATATATGTTCTTCTCTCTCTATCCTCTCCTTTCTAGGCACAGTATTTGTGAGAGTCTGAAATATTTTTGCTTATTGATTATTGATTGAATTGACACTCTTGCGAATGAGTGTGTTTGTACTGAAACTTTGAGATGGTTCACATTCAATTAATTTAGATAAAGATTTTAAAACTTCCTGAGTCTGTGATTATTTTATTTTTAAAGAATGTTTAATAAGTTAAGTTAATTATCACCATCAATTAGTTCCAACTAATGGTCCATCGACCAGAGGAAAGAACTTTTTGATCAGTGAAAGGTTTAGTTAGAACAGAAATATAACTATTCCTGGAAACATGAAATCTATAAACTTCAAGCTCCAGCGGTCTACTAGGTATTAGTGGAAGAGGTTATATGGGCCCAGGTGAGTATATGGTAGTGGAGTATCTGTTGTTAGTACACCGCTGCTGGATTAATATTATCTTCAGCACCTTTGTACGGAGGTCTAGTGCTTAGTGGCACTTTTTCATATTCTGCTCGTCTGTTGGCAGTTCTCAGAATATGTGGATATTTACGTTTCTCCGGCTGTCTGATTATAATCCCCCAGTCGGTTAGAAATTCTTTAATATCCAGAATCTTTAAAGCCACACTTTGGGATGCCCTTGTTGTTCTGGTGATTTTGTAGGCAGAATTAACTGCATTATCTGAGATAAAACGGACAGTAACAAGTGATTTTGAGTTAAGTTCTTTCAGACTTTCAAAACAGTTTAATAACTTTAATATGTTTTGCCGATTTAGTATGTCGTGGTCGCCTTCTGATTTATATTCAGGTATAAAGTCAATTGTACAGTTTTCTTCACTAAATGAGCATTCTGTATATAATGATTTAATAGTAAATCCTGATAGTAAAACAGTTCAATTGCAATTGTAAATGTACTATGGTTTGACTTACAGTATTGTTTCAGAGAAATGCAATCACTTGTAAATACAGTACATAGACTTGAATGGGATTTTCAGTAAAATAGCAGGTAAGTTACTTTTGGATTACTTTTCTTACTCGGTGCTGTATGCCTAGATGAAGCACTGGGACATTTCTTGTAAACAGGTGAGTAAAAGCGTTTTTGTTACATCGTACAATTTTAAAGAATTTCTTTAGGTTTCAAAACTCCACACAGAAACTTTTTCAGGAAAAAGTGTCAATGTTATCCTATGGAGGAAAATATGGTTATCGTTTTTTAGGTAAGTATTCGGTAGTGGGAGTTGAGGTTCTGGGGGTAGACTCAGGGGTCCCCCAGGGTCAGTGATGCACTCTTGTTACACCCTCAGCGGCACTAGGGTGGCCGGGTGCAGAGTGTTGAGGCCCAATGTTATCCAATGGGGGAAAGGGGTGCTCCGGTTGGTGGCTGCTGTCAAGCAGGCCACTGGGTTGTGGGAGCAAAGCTCCTGGACTTTAGCTCAGGGCAAATGGGGAAACAAATTAGCACCAAAGGTGCACCCTCAGCGGCACTAGGGCGGCCGGGTGCAGGGTGCTGTTTCGACGTCAAATGCCCTGTTGTTTCCAAAGGAGAGCCTCTGGTATGCAAAAGCACTGCAGGCAGGGAGACGAAGGACTTCTGGGTGCGACCACCACTTCGAGAGGTAAGTTGGGAAGTTAGGGGTTTGTTAGGCACCGTTGGTTTGGGCACACAAGGCTGTGGGTCATCAGGTGCAGGGGTGCCTTTCGGGGTCGGATCTTCTTACCAGCTCCTGGTCGCGGTTAGGGGGGGCCTTCTGGATTTAGACTGCAGGCGTCGGCTGGAGGCTTGAGGCAGGTATGGGGTCGCCGGATCTCAGTTCAGGATCGCCGGGGTGACCTCCTCATGGTATTTGTCCACTCAAGCTCAGGCTGTGGATGGTGGGTGCAGAGTGGGGCGGATCCGCGGTCTCCGGCTGCTGCCAGAGGTTACAGTTGAACAAATGTGTTGTTCACGGGAGAAGCAGTCTTTGGAAGTGAAGGCAGGCAGGTCCTCCGGGGTTTTTGAGGTTGCTGGCTGCAGGACACGCCAGGATTTTGCAGGAGCAGGGTCGAGGGGGAGACAGGCCGGTAGGGCTGGGGCCAAGTCAGTGGGCGTCTTCCTCTTGTTAGCTGCTGCACGGCTGTTCGGTCCTTCTTCTTCTTTTCTTCTTGTTTCTTGTCTGGATCTGAGGAAGCAAGGTTCAGGGGTGCCCCTAAATACTAGATTTAGGGGCGTTACAGGAAGGTAAAAGGCAGGGACCAATGGGTCCCTTCCTGGGGTGGGTACACCCTATTATGCCACCCTCCAGTGGGAGGGGGCATGTGCCTGTCCCTGGTTGGCTGAGTCTCCCCATCTTCAAGATGGTGTGGACTGAGAGTTGTGCTTCACCTCGCTTCCCCCACCTGAGGGGTCGAGTTGGCAGAGGCGGGCACACCTCTCTTCCTCACTTGTTTTTCCCACCGGTTCTCCCGCCCACAGTGCGGGTCAGAACCAGTGGGGACCAGTTGCTGAAAGCAGCAAGTGGCCTGGGGAAGCTCACAAAGGCAGCAAGCTTTTGAAGCTTCCCCTTTCGTGAACCCTGACCATCATGGGGGAGGAGGCTTGGCACCTCGTCCCAGGATGTGCATTGTTTCAGGCCCCAGAGAGCAGCAGGCTCTCGACCCAGGGGTCCAGAAACATGTCTGGTGGTGGCAGCTGAAAGCAGCCACTCAGCCTGGACACTGGAGGTGGGTTAATTTTCAGGGGGGGCATCTCTAAGATGCCCTCTGTTTGCATTTTTCATTAAATGCCACACTGGCATCAGTGTGGGTTTAATGTGCTGAGAAGTTTGATACCAACCTTCTCTGTTTTCAGTGTAGCCATTATGGTGCTGTGGAGTTCGTAATGGCAAACTCCCAGCGCCATATACTCTTAATGGCAGCACTGCACTTACAATGTCTAAGAATGGACATAGACACTGTACCCTCACCACTGGTATAGTGCACCCAGCTAGAGGGGTGACTGACCTATGCCAGGGCAGTGGGTTGTAGGCATGGCACACAGAGATGTGTGCCATGTCGGTTCTTCACTTTGTTCTGCACCAAAACACACAGCCTGCAAAGGCAGTGTGTGAGTGTAGTGGTACAGGACCTCTAAAGGTGGCACAATAAGTGCTGCAGCCCTTAGAGGCCTTCTCTGGTCACAGTGCCCTGGGTACCTGTGGTACCATTTACCAGGGACTGACCTGTGGCCAGACATGCCAATTGGGTTTAGGCTTCAATGCAGTTTTAGGGAAAGAACATAGGCCCTGGGTACCTGATTAGCAGGAGCCCAGGGCACACTCAATCAAAGTACATCAGCAATTCGGCAAAAAGTGGGGGCAACCATGCAGAAAGAGGGCACTTTCTCACATGCCCCAATACACTAAACCCTACCTGGGAGGTGGTCACACCTCTCTGTAACAGGATTTCTTTTGTTCTGCCTTCACGTGCTCAAGCTTTGCTCAGCAGCAGGAGGGCAGAATTGCATCTCTGGTCGGCAGCAGCCCAAGCTTGCTGTCCGGTTCTGGAAGACTGGTACCAGGAGCACGAAGGGCCTTCCAGAGGATCTTTACAGTGCATGGAATCATACCTCCCACACCATGTGGGGGTATGATTCCAACACATTTGATACCAAACACAACAGGTTTTGTTACAGCCAGTTTAGAGATAGCCATCGCGTAATGACGCATGGCCACTCAATGTATCGTAATGGCTGATGCACTTACAACCCGGGAGAATGGACTCTGAGGCCCTGCTCATGCAGGTGCACCCTCACACTTAGAACCGAGCACCCTGCCTTCAGGATTGAAAGGCCTGCCTTAGAGGTGACTTATAGGTTTTAAGTGATGTGACAAACTAGTTACTTACCTTCGGTAACGATGTATCTCGTAGAGACACAGTCTAGCCGCATATTCCTTAACTTAGAATATCCCTAGGCATCAGACTGGATCTGGAGAATTTTTCTCAGCAGCACCTCTGCGCGCCGGGGGACGGCGCCGCATGGCTCCGCCCTGACGTCGTCCACAGACATGACACCAGTGGAGCCATATAAGTCCCTCCCGACGCGCTGACGTCAGTTTTCTTCGGTGAAACTTTTCCGTGCCACAACGCGGAGCCACTACTAAAACTGTGAGAGTGTTGGAACAGTGTGCCAAAAAAGAAGAGAATGGTGAGATAATCACCTTAATTGACAGTGAAAGAGCACTTTATACTGAAAGAAATGGAAGGAAAAGAGCAGAGTACCCGCTCTTAGAAAGAGCGAAAACTATGATCTCCTATGAGGCAAACGGAATTTGAAATGAATATCATGGCAAACGACAGGAAGTCCATAATCAAAGGATGCAACCGTGAAGGGCAACAAGACCGGAACAACATGACTCAGGATAATCGACCACAGGTCGGCAACAACAGGGAATGTGCAACCATACCCCCTATAAGAGGCCTATGAACTGAGGCACAGTCAAATAGGCCCCGAATCAATTGACTGTAGCAGAGTCACGAGACCCCAAGTAATGGAGAAAAGACAGGGGATGGTGGGAGTGAGGGAAGAAGAGCATGAGTAAGCCCAATACTGGAAGGACCAGGGAGTAGGATCGTAGAAGGACACATGAACCTACCACCCAGTCACAATAATGAGTGGAGAAATAACAGATAAAACAGAATGAGTCGTCCTGCCGAGGAGGGAGGAAAAAGAGACCACCCCGCAGGAAGACAAAAGCCCCCTGAAAGGAGACGAGTGAGTAAAACCCAACCTGAAAAGGCCCTCGCAGAGAGGGGAGGATGGGTGGGCGTTAAGGAATCTGCGGCTAGACTGTGTCTCTACCAGATGCATCGTTACCGAAGGTAAGTAACTCTTTCATCTGATGGAGACATCTAGCCGCAGATTCCTTAACTTAGAATAGATACCAAAGCCATACCCCATTGGAGGAGGGTCTGCGAGTGAAACCCACCAAGTTCCAAGAGAACTTAGTCGTCAACAATTCGACTAAAACATGATGGGAACAGAAATGCCAGCGTGGCCGACACCAGACCAGGAAGCTCTGTAAGGAGCAGAAAACCAAGGGGAGGCAAGGGCACCACAATCCGTCAAGGGACGGTACGAAACCTCTCTCGTCCAGACTGGGATGAAAGGAAGCACAGAACCAGAATGTTAGGGCTAAATGTGAGAGAGTCCAGAAACTCTTGCAAAGAAGGTGAACTGAGCACAGGATCCGATGGATCCGCAAGAGATAAAGACCCAGAGATGGGACAAGACGGTATGACAGAGTCAGAGCATACAGGCTGAACATGCACATCAATGGATACACAAACAATGACATGTAAGGGGACAGATGTCACCATGCAGAGTATAAATAGAAACATGACTACCAGGAGATACATGTATGTGGAGGACAGGAGTACACATGAGCAGACAGTGTGTACTGTGAAAACCACACCACATATATGCAATGCCCAATGTAATGTAGCGTTAACAGCACGGATGCGTCAGCAGAGAGAGAGAGAGAGAGAGAGACGCATCACCAGGTAGTCGACCAGCCAACCGGCGAAGGGGACCTGGCAAGCCGGACAAACACAGAAAGCTCGCTCCCATGAGAAAGAGAGAGAGCGAGAGAGAGAGGTTGGGGCAAAATACCTCAGATACAGCAGCAAGGAAAAACCTTGTATGCGTGACCTCTCGTTGTGTGTAGATCGCAAGACAGATATACATATAGACATGTACACAGCTATGAAAAAATGGAAAAGGGCTCGAAGAGCATGCCCTAGAGAAAGAAGGCCACACCATAGGTACCGACAGTACCGGTGAGAAGCACCCACACGAATGAGGAATGAGTTAGTACTACACGTACATAGAGTAACAAGAAATTGTATAGAGATCCATATACAAAGATCGCACAATGACAGTGAGTATCCTGAAGAGAGCACTTCCACTGACAACAGTAGCAGAAGCCCGGAGCAGAAAGTATCTGAACTCCTGCGCGGCAATGAGCAGAGGAACTTGAACCCGTGCCTTGGAAGTGCACAGAAAAGGAGGGCACAAGGCAACGTACATCATTGACATGTCCGGTGGGGACTCCACCGCCCATAGACAAAGACCAGACAGGATCAGAGCCACGAGAAAAGATCAAAGCACTTCCCCACCCCAAAGGGTGGAGAGTAGAGAAACAGCAAATTCAGAGGCGCAAGGGATATCGCAGGCACCCCGTGACAGTGAACATACTTGGGTGTACCCACATGACGTGCCTGCATAGAACACGTAAGAACTGTGCCGGAACGGAACAGAACAACATGCCCCCAAGGGACACTTGCTAACGGCAATGACAGCCAATGTAGACAAAAAGGACCTAGCGAAGCTGAAAGAACACGCCAGGGTGAGCCAGTCGTGGCCAAAACCCAACAACACCTCGAAGAAGGCAGCATCCACCGATGCAGGGGAATGCTACGGACCAACCGTAGACCACAATGCAAGAGCATCAGAAGAAAGCGGCGCCAACCTGTGGGCTGCAGCAGGGGGAGGGAAGGAAGAGGGGGGGGGTCCCACAATAGCAGGAAAGGACCACAGAATGATCCGTAGGACAACCCCGCCTAAGAAGACTCCGAAGGAGCCTACGAAGCTTCCCAGCAAGGAAGGACAGCTATACAACAGCCAATGGATACCCCACATAGGGTAAGTCTCATCCCCATAAGAAAGGGGAGACACCTCTTGAGACGAACTCATAGACAGAGGGCGCAAAAGGAAAAACAGAACCAGCTGGCCAGCTGCAACAAATAAGGGCAAAAATGGAGAAGTAGCCGCACAGACCGTCTGGGAATTAACGCCATGAACCCATTGACGGACACCAGAACAAACCGAGACAACACTGCATATGAAAGTAAAAGTCAGCCAAAGGACTAGAAAATACAAAGTCATGGAAGCTCAGACATGAGACGTTGGACCGCAGAGTCAGCATGACTGTCAAAAAGGGCAACCCATCAAAGGGCAGATCCCTAAGGCGCTCCTGAACATTTTCAGGGAAACTGCCATCGCGCAGCCAAGCATGGTGTCGCAGAGCAACTGACCTGGCCATCGCCCGACCCACAGAGTCAGTGGTGTCTATGGCCGATCTAATGGAAAACTGTGCCATTTCCCGGCCATCATGCAACAGACGATCCAGGTCAGCACGAGGACCCTCTGGAAGAGATGGAAGATGACGCTCGACTCACTCCCAAAGGGCAAAAGTAGCCTGGGCAAACACGCAAGACGTGTTGAAAGCACGGAGGCCCGAAGTGGTGGACACAAAGAAATGACGGCCACACGACTCCAACCAGCGAGACTCCCTAGTGGGAGGAAACAGCGAGGCAGGAGAGGAAGGTAGTGAGGCTGAAGCTACCTGGACTACCAGTCCTTGAGCCCTAGGATGGAGGAATAAACATAAAAACACTATCCAAAGAGAGGGGGGGACTAGGAGCGGTTGCGAGATGGAAGGTCCTGTACCAATGCTCTTAAAGAAGTCATCAACAACAGTGTGGTATCAGTTCCTAAGAGAGAAAGAAAGATGAGTTCAACAACCTATTCTGGTTGTGAGTCAATAAGCTGGTCTCCAAATAACGGTTTGAGTGTGCTTGATGTGGAGGCAAAACTCCTATCTGTTCTTGTGCCCTCACACACCTTTGCGAGTGTAAAGCATCATCATTGGGCTGTGCTCCTCGTGGGGGTGGTGCTGCAGTCCCTCACGGGCCCCACAAGAGGGCTCTTTAGTGGAGATATTTTTAGGAGTTGCTGCCCTTGTGCATGTGGGTGTGTGCCAAGTGAGTGAGTGAAAGTGAGTTAAAATTACCTATCAGTACCCAAGCGAATTTAATGCGGGTCCTTTAGGTAAATTAAAATTTGTATGGGTTTGGAGACTCTCCTTAAACAAATACAGGGGGGGACCAGTGTATTCCCGCTGCTCTCAACCCGTAAAAACGTGTGTGATATTTAAAAGTGAATGGTAGTCGACATGTTTTGCGCAACCAGTGGGTCCCTAGTGGATCCTTGTGCGCTTCATCAGGACCTAGAGAATGCAAAATTCTAAGAGAGGGAGTCAGAGAAAGACACCCTATACTCCCACCGAATCACTGACTAAATATCGAAGGTCACAATATCGACCTGCAAAAACATTGCAGCAAAAATATCGAAGACAAGAATATCGACATCCTATCTACAGTCACGTATGTACAAAAATATTGGAAAAAAAATATCGATGTCAAAAATATCGTTGTTAAAAATATCGTTTTTAATTTAAGTTAAAAAAATATTATAAAATAAAGTAAATAATACATATAATTAAAAGAAACAGTTAAAAATATTTTAAAATGCTTAAAAATTATAAGTAATATATATAATTTGAAAATACATTAAATATATACATATATATAATATATATATATACTTATTAATATGTTTTAATATTTATTTTAATAACTTATAAATTGTTTAATTTATTTTTTATAAATTATAAATACATCTATACACATAAAACAATAATATAAATACAAATTAAATAAATATATGTAACAAATTTTTATTTTTTTAAATTATTTTAAATCTTTTTAAAAATAATTATACAGTACATTAGTTCGCGTAGGGGTTAAATTAACATACTTATAAATTACTTTTTCTAAATAAATAACATATTAATAGTTATTTAACAAAATAATTATTAATAAATACCTATTAAATTAAATTAATATTTACTTAAATAACATTAAATTACTTCCCACCCTATTCCCCTATAAACACACAACACGCTACACATAAAAAAATAACACAATTAATTTAATTATCAATTAATCAATTAATAAAAATTAATTACCAATTAATAATTAATTGACAATAAATTAATAACCAATAACAATAAATATACATATATTAACTAATTAATTATATTTAAATTACTTCCCACCCTACTCCCCTATAAACCCACAAATCGCTACACATTAAAAATAACATAATTAATTTAATTACCAATTAATCAATGAATTACAATTAATTCCCAATTAATAATTAATTTACAATACATTAATTAACAATAACAATAAATACAAATTAATAATAAATTAATTATAATTAATATAATTATAAATTAACCAATTAATATAAATTAATTAGCAATTAATAATTAATTAACAATAAATTAACAATAAGTAACAATAAATAAAAACATGTTAATTCATTAATTATAATTAAATTACTTCCCACCCTATTCCCCTATAAACCCACAACCCGCTCTGATACTAAAACCCAAAATTTCCTTTAAAAGAAATTACTATTTTCTAAACATTTAATACATATATTTAAAAATAATGAAAACACTTTAAAAAAAATGTTAAACATACATATAAAATACATAACACAAAAAAAAAAGCGATATTATTAACAACTATATTTTTGCTAACGATATTAATACCTTAACCGCGGCGGCAATTCCGCCGCGGTGCGGGGCGTTCCATTAAGTGGGCGGGGCCGCGTCGGCCAACGGACGTGCGCAGCACTACGGAGGTAGTGTTCGCGACGGCCGTTGGCAGGCGGGCGCAACGAAGGGGTTAATGACTTCGATATTACTTACTTCGATATTAAAAAAATCGATATTACTTACCTTAAAGTCGATATTCTGGTCAACGATATTCTTGACTTCGTTATTCTGTCCCTACGATATTAAAAACTCGATATTAGTGTAGGTCGATATTTAAAATTCGATATTTTGACTGCCCACCACTCCCACCAAACCTATTGTCAGGTCAGGAAAACGTCTTGACGTTCGAGACACGTAATATTCGTGTTCTCAATACCTAAACCTAATGGAGACATAAAAGAGGAAAAAAGGAGAGAAGGA
Organism: Calotriton arnoldi; assembly: GCA_963921515.1. Lineage (NCBI taxonomy): Eukaryota > Metazoa > Chordata > Amphibia > Caudata > Salamandridae > Calotriton > Calotriton arnoldi. The sequence continues at coordinate 985,313 of CAWUFW010000899.1, read as the reverse complement.
AAGATATTGGTACTTTTCTTAACGTCTTAATATACACGGCACACCATTGTTAATAATGTGGGAGCAAGTGCACATTATATAATGTTCCATATTAGGCGTGACAATTTTGTTACTACTGTGATGCAATCGCTATACACTTATACAAAAAACTATGGGCCCAATTCTGATGCGGTTAGGAACAAATGTTCCCATTGAAGTCAATGGGAGTTCAACCAAATCGTATCTGGAAGCATCCGGATGCATCCTACTCCGCCGGTCGGACTTTCCCGATCCGAGTGGGTCGGAAACCATTTCCCAACCGATTCGGTCGGGAAGCTTTTCCAACCCGCATCAGAATCGGCCCCTTAGTGTACTGAGGCCGATGTGAAATTACACCCCTACATGCAGTGAAGTCACTCTAGGACTCTCACACACAGGGTGATGCTGAGCATCATGAAGGTATTTAAGTATGGCTAGGTTATCATGGTGATTCATCATCAAATCACTTCAAAGAAGTGCAGGTGTTATTGCAGAACGCAGTCTAATGACAATTACAAAACTGCGCCGATCATAAAGGATGCATCCAACTCATTTCAAATGACAGTGCTACAATAAGCATCAACTATGAGTGATGCGGTCATGCTCATTAACTGGTTCGGGCAGTGTTCTTTACAAACAACGGTGAGGCAGAAACGGGTACAGCTACTCATGTTATTCGATTGTGTCGAGTCTGGCTACGCCAAGCTATGTGCGTAATGCAATGTGCATGCTAAACATCGGTGGCCTTAATCGCTGCATATATCACTATTATGAATAAAGGTGGAGGAATAATCATACCCTCCCTAATCTGAAGAGGGACCACGCCGGCGAGTGGTCAGGCTGTCGAGAGGAAAGAGCTGTGTGTGGAAAAAAACCAAGAATAGAATAAAATAAAAATGACCGACAGTTCTATTTTGCTCCACATACTTGGCGCAGTAAAGTTACCTGCTTTGTGAGTTGCATGGCAGCGGGAACTCATCATCTCTCCCTCACTGTGAAGCCTGTAAACCTGTCTTCTGATCAGGTTCGTCGGTAACTGCTTCTCACAAAGACCCGGTAAATATAGCAGAAATACTTCCTGGTTTTTGGGAGGGAAGTGGGCGTGTTCAATCGCGTCAGTAGCGCGCGTAGTGACGTAGCATGAGAGTGAACTGAGTGGTCACATGTCAGGTGTCTGGCAGCGGCCATCTTGAAAGATCTGCAAGGATAGATGGTGCAAAGCCTGGACTGTGAATAGAAATATTTGGAAATGAGAAGTTGGAGCATCAATGATAGTAACATGCTCTCGAGTCTTTTACTGTCCCTATCATTTCGAGCTAGCTAAAAGTGGAGGAAGTGGCTCGGTTTTGCTCACACTGGTATTGTTGTTGAGAAAAAATGGACGTGTTCTTTTGCGTCTATGGCGCGCTTGGTGACGTGTCATATTAGTAGCGCGAGTGGTCACATGTGTGATATATGACAGCGGCCTTCTTAAAGGATTTACAAAGATAGATGGTGTTTGTCATTATTAATGATCTAACATGAGATGTTCGAGCGTCATTGTTTTCACTACGTTCTCGAGTCTCTATTAGTCCCTAATGTTCTGAGCTATCTCTTAGTGGTAGGTATTGTTCACATAGTTAATATTATAGAGAGGTTTATAAACCCATGTGTATGGATGTTTCTAATTCCTTATGACTAGGTTGTCAAATGGTGTTGGATAGTAATTTCCTCCTCAAATGTCGAGATGGCGTCATATCGACGTTGATGACCACCGAAGGTGACTCGTACACCCGGCGTCGGACCGGCGTCGATGCGACCTCCACCGAGACGGGAAACTGCGGATAAGAACGGTGTCGACTCGGAGTCAAGCACCGTGCTGCAGCCGCATCCGGCATCGGCGCAGGGAGCCTCACAGGACTATGCGGAGACGTCACAGGAGGGCTTGAAGTCCGACCGGGATGCCCCTCCGGGCCGTGTCCTGACGTCGCATCGACTCCGGAACCAGAGTCAGTGCAGTCGATCGGTGCCGAGGGCGAACCTGCTGGCGAAGACCCGACCTGAGACCCTACCCCCTCTGTGGGGCCCGAAGGCACACCAGGGAGAGGGGGTGACCCAAAGATGGACTGAAGAGCCTGAGAATAGGCTTCAATCTGGGCTCGAGTCTCCCCAACACCAGGAAATGGTGGGTAGGAGCGGGCCGACTCCTGGGCGCCCATGTCCGGCAAAGACTGGGAGCAGCGGGCCCCGCCGTCACGTTTATGCGAGGCTGACGACCTCCATGACTTGTGATTGCACGTACCTGCGTCAGGCAAACATCGTCCGCGGGAACGACTCCTTCACCGGATCCGAATAGGAGCCCCAGTTCGAGATGGAGTCCGGCGACGCGAAGACTCCGAACGGGACATCCGGGCGGTCAGCAACTTCATCCGACGCCCCCGCAGAGACTTCGGTTTCAGCTGCCGGCAGGCATTGCACTCCTCGGAGTCATGGTGCTCTCCCAAGCACCACATACATATCGCGTGCGGATCCGTCGCTGACATCTGCCGCGTACAGGTCTTACACGACTTGTAGCCCGAAGGCTTCGCACACTGTTCCCGGACGCTGAAGGCATCGAGAAGGCCTGAAAACAAAACAGGCCAGAGGAACCGCTACTCCTGGATCCACGTTGGGACGCTGAAAAGAAGGAAACTGATGTCAGCTCGCCGGGAGGGACTTATATGGCTCCACTGACGTCATGTCCGTGGACGACGTCAGGGCGGAGCCATGCGGCGCCGTCCCCCGGCGCGCAGAGGTGCTGCTGAGAATAATTCTCCGGATCCAGTCTGACGCCTGGGGATATTCTAGGTTAAGGAATCTGTGGCTAGATGTCTCTATCAGATCTCAAATATAAGGAAACTTATATCTGTCGTAAGTGGTGCTAGCACAATTTGAGTGGTCTCTCATGGGTGGCATAATACATGCTTCAGCCCATGGGAGTTCCATGGTGTACCTATGCCCTGGGTACCTCAGTACCATATACTAGGGACTTACAAGGGTACACCTGTAGCCAATCTGGAGTGTACCTAAGTACTCACCATGTCCAATTTAGGCAAGAAGCACATAAACTGGGGTCCTGATTAGCAGGATCCCAGTCAGACTGGTCAGTGAAACATAATGACACCAGCAAAAAGTGGGGTTGACCATAAAAGCAGATCCTACTTTCCTACACAACCCCCCCCAAACATAAGGAGATGAGACTAACCTTGCCCAGTTGAGTCTTCATTTTCTACATGGAAATATCTGGAGAGTCCATCTGCATTGGCATAGTTACTCCCAGGACAATGTTCCACTGTATAGACTATCATCTGTAGTGAAATGGACCACCTCAAAAGTTTGGGGGTTTCACTGTTCATCTGTTTAAGCCATAAGAGGGGCTTGTGCTCTGTCTGAACATTGAAGTGAGTGCCAACCAGGTATGGCCTCAGCTTCTTCAGGGCCCAGACCACAGCAAAGGCGTCCCTCTCAATGGCTGACCAACGTTTCTCCCTGGGGGTCAACTTTCTGCTGATAAAAGCTACTGGTTGATCCTGGCCCTCTGCATTAAGTTGTGACAATACAGCCCCTACCCCTATCTCAGATGCATGTGTCTGGACAATGAAAGGTTTGGAGTAGTCAGGACTTTGCAGAATGGGAGCAGTGCACATGGCCTGCTTCAGGTCATCAAATGCCTTTTGACAGCTAACTGTCCACTGAACTTCCTTGGGCATTTTCTCTGATGTCAGATCATTCAGGGGAGTCACAATTGACCCATATCCTTATAAATCTTCTGTAGTACCCAGTCAGACCCAATAAAGCTCTGACCTGAGTCTGGGTAGTGGGAGCAATCCAGTCCACAATGGTCTGGTTTTTGCTCTCCAATGGTTGAACCTGACCTCCACCTACCAGGTGGCCCAAGTATACAACCTTACTCTGCCTTATCTGGCACTTAGTGGACTTGATAGTGAGGCCAGCCTTTTGCAGGTACTCCAGAACATTTTCTGAGGTGGACCAGGTGATCTCCCAGATGGAGCTAAAGACAGATATATCATCTAGATATGCTGCACTGTAGGCTTCCAGACCTGTTAAGACTTTATTCACCAGCCTCTGAAATGTGGCAGGTACATTCTTCAGACCAAAGGGCATCACAATAAATTGATAATGCCCACTAGGGGCTGAGAATGCTGTTTTTGGCTTGGCATCCCCAGCTAGTCTGATTTGCCAGTAGCAAGTTGTCAGGTCAAATGTACTTAGAAACTTGGCTGAGGCCAAAGTATGTATGAGTTCATCTGCCCTGGGAATTGGATGGGCATTGGTCCTAGTGACTGCATTGAGGCCTCTGTAGTCCACACAAAACCTCACCTCTCTTTTTCCACCTTTGGGGTGAGTTTTGGCACAAGGACTACTAGAATAGCCCTGGGCCTATCTGAAGGCTCAATGACCCCAAATTCCAGCATCTTGTGGACCTCTGTCCTGATACAATCCCTGACATGGTCAGGCTGGAGCTTTTACTCTTAACAGGCAGACTGTCACCGGTGTCCATTTCATGGGTACACCAGGTGGTTTGACTGAGTGTCAGGGAGAACATATGTCTGTACTGATTGAGGACCTGCCTGCAATCAGTTGCTATTGGTCTGTGAGGCTGCCTGCCAAGGCTACTCCATCTACAGACCCATCATCAGGGTTCTGAGAGAGGAAATCAGGGAGAGGGTCACTCTCTTCCTCCTGTCCCTCATCAGATGCCATGAGCAAGCCCATGTCAGCCCCGTCCACAAAAGGTTTCAGGCGGTTCACATGGAGTACCCTATGGGGACTTCTTGGAGTACCTAGGTCCACCAGGAAGGTGCCCTCATCCTTTTGATCAAGTATAGTGTGGGGCCCGCTCCACTTGTCTTGGAGAGCTGCTGGGGCCACAGGCCCCAACACTCACACTTTCTGGCCTGGCTGGTAAACAGTCAAGACAGCCTTTTGGTCATACAACGTCAAAAAGGGAAGAGGGGGGGACCAGGAGCTAGTTAATGGTCCAGTGCCCGTGCTCCAAAATAACCATGAAGACAACAAAAGGGGGGAGCACTGTTCCAGAGAGAGTGGCGTCAAACGTCGAGCACTCACTCCAAGGAAAGGAGGGGAAACAAAGTGGAAACAAGGAAAGATAGCGTGCTAGGTCTGGGACTCAGTGAGAAGAGGGGGAAGACAAGTCTTGTCTCTTGATGCCCTCACACACCCCGAAGGATGTCATGCTTCATCATTGGACAGTTGCTCCTCGTCGGGCTGGCGGTGCAATGCCCTACGGGTCCCCCGAAGGGTCTCTTTAACGGAGATCTTTTGAGAACTTCCGTTTGGTGCATGGGGGTGTGTGGATAGAGTCCTAGGTGAAGAGTGATATCGTGCGTGCAGTGCGTTTTAAAACTGTCTAAGGGTTACCAACAGGGACATTTTAATGGAGAGGTACCCTTGGCAGAATAAAAAACCCGTAGGTTAAAGAGTTACCAAATGGAGCGTAATGTGCCCTGATAACTTAAAAGGTCGACATGTTTCACGCCTTGCTGGTCAAAAAGATCCCCGGTCATGCCAAGCTTTTTGAAGTTCTTGGCTGGCCTCCAGGTTTTGCTGGCCTTCTTCATGTACTCAGCCATGCGTGAACACAGGCCAAGGACATAATCTACAATGTCCTGTTTAGGAGGTTTGAGAGGTTGATCTCAACCTTTTTTCATCAATCAATCAGGAGTTTGTTAAAGCGCGACTACTCACCCGTAAGGGTCTCAAGGCGCTAGGGGTGGGGGGGGTGCAGGTTCCATTCCATCAAGGAGGGGGTCTGTCGAAGAGCCAGGTTTTGAGGTCTCTTGCGAAGATGGGGAGCGATGTTGTCTGTCTGAGGTGGAGCGGAAGGGCGTTCCATGCTTTGGCCGCGAGGAAGTAGAAGGAGCGGCCTCCCGATCTGGTCTTTCTGGTGCGGGGGACCACGGCGTAGGAGAGCTGGGCTGATCGTAGGGTCCTTTGGGGTGCGTGGAATTTGAGTCGGTTGTTCAGGTATGCTGGTCCGGTGCCGTGGAGGGCCTTGTGTGCGTGGGTGAGCAACTTAAAGGTGATTCTCGCCTCGACGGGGAGCCAGTGGAGTGTGCGCAGGTGCTGGGAGATGTGGCAGTGTTTTGGCAGGTTGAGGACCAGTCTTGCGGCGGCGTTCTGGATGTTCTGTAGCTTGCGGATGAGGTTTTTGTTTATTCCGGCGTAGAGTACGTTGCCGTAGTCGAGTCTGCTGGTGACCAGGGCGTGAGTGACTGTCTTTCGGTGTTCGAGGGGGATCCTTTTGAAGGTCTTACGAAGGAGGCGGAGGGTGTGGAAGCAAGAAGACGAGACAGAGTTGATCTGGCGGCCCATTTTGAGCTCGGAGTCCAGGATGATTCCCAGGTTGCGTGCGTGGTCTGTGGGGGTTGGCGGGTTTCCGAGGGCGGGGGGCCACCAGGTGTCGCTCCAGGCATCGGGGTTTGGGCCCATGATGAGTACTTCTGTTTTGTTGGTGTTTAGTTGTAGGCAACTGTTTTTCATCCATTTGGCGACGGCTTCCATGCCTTCTCGAAAGTTGCGTCTGGCGTTGTTGGGCTCGTTGGTTAGGGAGAGGATGAGCTGGGTGTCATCTGCGTATGACACGATGTTGAGTCCGTAGGTTCTGACGATGGGGGCAAGTGGAGCCATGTAGACGTTGAAGAGCGTCGGGCTGAGGGCAGAGCCCTGGGGGACTCCGCAGGTGGTAGGTGTGGGGTCCGAGAGGAAAGGGGGGAGTCTGACCCACTGCGTCCTGCCGGCGAGGAAGGAGCAGATCCAGTCGAGGGCCTTGTCCTGGATTCCTGCGTCGTAGAGTCTGCGTATTAGGGTGCAGTGGGAGACTGTGTTGAACACCGCTGATAGGTCGAGGAGGATGAGGGCTACTGTTTCTCCTTTGTCCAGTAGAGTGCGGATGTCGTCTGTTGCGGCGAGGAGGGCGGTTTCCGTACTGTGGTTTTTTCTGAAGCCGGATTGGGAGGAGTCGAGGATGTTGTGTTCTTCAATGAATGTGGCGAGTTGGCTGTTGATGGCTTTCTCGATGACTTTCGCTGGGAACGGGAGCAGGGAGATGGGTCTGTAGTTTTTGAGGTCGGTGGGGTCCGCTGAGGGTTTCTTTAGGAGGGGGTTGACCTCGGCGTGTTTCCAGTCGTCGGGGAACGAGGCGGTTGCCAGGGAGCGGTTGATGGTGTGGCGGAGCATGGGTGCGATGGTGTCGGCGGCTCTGTTGAAGATGTGGTGGGGGCAGGGGTCCGTTGGGGCCCCTGAGTGGATTGACTTCATTGTCTTCAGTGTGTCTTCGGTGGTGAGGGCTGTCCAGTCATCAATCGCTGGTTTCCGGGTGTCGGGGGTGGTTGGTGAGGGTTCAGTGTGTTGGTTGTCTTCGTCGAAGTTGTCGTAGAGGCTCTTGATTTTGTGGTGGAAAAAGGTGCTGAGTTTGTCGCAGAGGTCTTGTGAGGGAGGGATGTCGGTAGACTCGCTGGTGGGTTGGGCGAACTCCTTGATGATGCTGAAGAGTTCCTTGCTGTTGTGCGCGTGGGTGGAGATTCTGTCTTCAATCGCTTTTTTCCTCGTTTCTCTTATGAGTTGATGGTGGGCGTTGGTGGCGGCTCTGAAGTTGTTGTGGGCTTCTGTGGATTTGGTGTTCCTCCAGGCCTTTTCGAGGCGGCGGCATGGGCGCCTGGACTCTCGAAGTTCGGTGGTAAACCATCTGGCTTTCTTGGCGCGGGTATTGTTGTTTTTCTTGAGGGGGGCTATGGTGTTGGTGCTCTCCGAGATCCATCTATGCAGGGTTCGGGCTGTGGTGTTGGGGTCGTTGTTTTCCGCGATGGTTGGGGTGGAGTTGTTGATTGAGGAGGTGAGCTGGTCGTCGGTGATTTTGGTCCAGTTTCTTCGTGGAAGCAGGTGCTGGTGTCTGTGGATGGTGGGTGTTCTGAAGGTGAAGTGGAAGCAACGATGGTCGGTCCATGGGAGTTCGGTGGTGTGGCTGAAGGTGATGGAGTTTCCTGTAGTGAAGAGGGGGTCGACGGTGTGTCCTGCTGAGTGCGTGGGCTCGGTCACGATCTGGCGGAGTCCAATGTTGTGGAGGTTGTCCAGGAGGGATGTGGTGTTGGGGTCCAGTTGGTTGTCGAGGTGGAAGTTGTGGTCTCCCAGCAGGGTGTAGTTGGTGGATGCGATGGCCTGCGGGGAGATAATGTCCGTGATGGAGTTGGCGAAGGGTCCGCGGGGTCCAGGGGGTCGGTAGATGAGGGTTCCTCAAAGGGTGGCGGAGGGGCTGGCCAGTATCTTGAAGTGAAGGTGTTCCATCAGTTCTGTGGGCTCGTCAGGGAGTGTGCATCAAACACAATGGACTCCTAACTTGCTGTCTAAACAGAAGTTCAAATGGGCTGTAGCCAACCCCCTTCTGAGGAACCTCTCTGCAGGCAAAGAGAAGGCAGGGTAGTAAGACATCCCATTTTCGCCTAAGCTTTTCTGGGAGTCCCATGATCATAACCAGAAGGGTCTTGTTGAACCTTTTAACAAGCCCATTGCACTGTGGATGGTAGGGTGTGGTAAATGTGTAGTTTACTCCACACTCTTTCCACATGGCAGTGATATAACTAGACATGAGGTTTGTACCTCTGTCTGTTAAAACCTCCTTAGGGAAGCCAACTCTGGAAAAGATTCCCAGGAGGGCCCTGGCTACTACAGGAGCAGTAGTGGTTCTAAGGGGAATAGCTTCTGGATACCTAGTGGCATGGTACACCACCACTAGTATATAACTGTGCCCAGATGCAGTTGGAGGGTTCAAGGGACCAACAATGTCCATCCCTACCCTTTCAAAGGGGACCTCAACCACTGGAAGTGGACATAAGAGGACATTTGTAGTGCCACCTGACTTATCACTGGCTTGGCAAGTGACACAGGAGCGACAAAACTCCTTGGTGTCTTCAGACATATGGGGGCCAGTAAAAATGAGGGACAAGTTTGTCCCAAGTCTTGCTTTGCCCTAAGGGTCCTGCCAGAGGAATATCATGGGCTAGGGATAGAAGGAACCCTCTTAACTTCTGGGGTATCACCAACCTCCTGGTAGATCCAGGCTTGGGGTATCTACCTTCAGAGTACAGAAGACCATCTTCCCAATAGATCCTTTGGGACCCACTGATATTCCCTGCTTGCTGTGTAGCAGCTTGCTGTCTGAGGGGTTCAAGGGAGGGGCAGGTCTGCTGCTCCAAACTCAAGTCGGCCCTGGAAGGGCCTCCTGCCCCCAAAAACTCTACCTAATCAGGTTCAAGTTCCTCTGGTACAGTTCCTTCACAGGGACTGAGATCCTCTTGCACAGGAGGCTGATCTTCACTGGGAGTTTGGGAGGAGGATAAAGCTTTACCCCTCCTGCTCTTTCTCTTGGGAGGCACCTGGTCCATTTTTCCAGGATCCAGTGCTCCTTCAGTGCTGAGCTGTTTGGCCTGAGCCCTGGTGACAGCAAAGACACCAGGGTCAGACTGATTTGCATATGGCCATGTCTGAACTGGGGTGGTGGAGTGAGCTAAAGAATGATGATGGATTAAACCCAGATCAGTTGACTGGGGGTGAGTGTTTGATTTGCTCTAATGCTCCGTCCATCATCCCCTTTGGTATCGCATTGTTCGCCCTAAGTTGGCAGGGTATGCCCAGACGTGGGTCCCTTGCTCACTTTGCCACTGGATTCAAGATAGCCTGGCTGATGAGGGTTATGAACCCAAAACCGGTCCCAGGATGCTGTCTCCGGTCCAGGGAAGACATGGCTTAGCAGTTCGGGCTGGACTGTTCCCATGAGGCACAGGGTCAGACTGATTTGCATATGGCCATGTCTGAACTGGGGTGGTGGAGTGAGCTAAAGAATGATGATGGATTAAACCCAGATCAGTTGACTGGGGGTGAGTGTTTGACTTGCTCTAACGCTCCATCCATCATCCCCTTTGGTATCGCTTTGTTCGCCCTAAGTTGGCAGGGTATGCCCAGACGTGGGTCCCTTGCTCACTTTGCCACTGGATTCAAGATAGCCTGGCTGATGAGGGTTATGAACCCGAAACCGGTCCCAGGATGCTTGTCGCCAGTCCAGGGAAGACATGGCTTGGCAGTTCGGGCTGGACTGTTCCCATGAGGCACAGGGTCAGACTGATTTGCATATGGCCATGTCTGAACTGGGGTGGTGGAGTGAGATAAAGAATGATGATGGATTAAACCCAGATCAGTTGACTGGGGGTGAGTGTTTGATTTGCTCTAACGCTCCGTCCATCATCCCCTTTGGTATCGCTTTGTTCGCCCTAAGTTGGCAGGGTACGCCCAGACCTGGGTCCCTTGCTCACTTTGCCACTGGATTCAAGATAGCCTGGCTGATGAGGGTTATGAACCCGAAACCGGTCCCAGGATGCTTGTCTCCGGTCCAGGGAAGACATGGCTTGGCAGTTCGGGCTGGACTGTTCTCATGAGGCACAGGGTCAGACTGATTTGCATATGGCCATGTCTGAACTGGGGTGGTGGAGTGAGCTAAAGAATGTTGATGGATTAAACCCAGATCAGTTGACTGGGGGTGAGTGTTTGATTTGCTCTAACTCTCCGTCCATCATCCCCTTTGGTATCGCAAAGACACTGGCAGAGATGCCCATCATCTCTGCATGAGTCCTGAACTCTACTTCAACCCAGGCTGAAGTTTTCAGATAATTGCCCAACAGACAATTCACAGCTAGGTCTGGAGATACCACAACCCTCTTAGGTCCAGTTACCCCTCCCTAGCTGAGATTCACAACTGCCAAGTAATGAATTTCTGACATTGCTAGCGTTGGTGACTTGGTACACTTGTCCAAGTATGAACTGTTCAGGGGACACAAGTTTCTCTGTCACCATAGTGACACTGGCCCCTGTGCCCCTGTAAGCCATTGCTTCCTTTCCATTGATCAAAGTCCGTTGTCTGTACTTGCCCAAGTTAGTAGGACTTACCAGTAGGGTGGCAAGGTCTATGCCACCATCACAGACTAGAACAGCCTGAGCTGGAGTTCTGACTAAGCCAGAACCCATCTCAGAACCTAAGGTTAACCCCACTAATCCCTTGGTTGCTGTACTATCACTTGTACTTGTGCTACAGGGAGCAGGTGCCTTAGGGGCAGTGGTAGTAGCAGTTTCCTTGGTCTTTGGACAATCAGCATCCCTTGTCTAATGGGTCTTCACCTTACAAAGGTAGCACCAAGGTTTCTTTTTTCCTTTCTTGGAATTTTGGGACTCACCCCCAGATGCAGGTTTTTGGGGCCCTTGTGAAGACTCTTTTTTATCTTTACCCTTGTCCCCACCCTTATCCTGGGATTTAGCAGAATCTTGCTTCTTCTGGTCACCTCCATTACCATGGTTTTTCTGCTTAACCCGGGTGCCAACCCATTTGTCTGCCTTCTTTCCCAATTCTTGGGAAGAGGTCAGACCAGAGTCCACCAGGTACTGATGCAAAAGCTGGTTCAGACAGTTATTACAGTTATCACAGTTATCGAAGTGGAAATAAGTGGGCCTTTGTGGTGCCACTTGACTTACCACTGGCTTGGCAAGTGGCACAGGAGCGACAAACCTTCTTGGTGTCTTCAGATATGTGGGGCCAGTGAAAGTGAGGGACAAGTCTGTCCCAAGTCTTGCTTTGCCCCAAGTGTCCTGCAAGAGGAATATCATGTGCCAGGGAGAGGAGGAAGCCTCTGAACTTCTGGGGTTTCTCCAACCTCCTGGTGGCGCCAGGCTTGCGGTCTCTACCCTCAGAGTACAAGAGCCCATCTTTCCAATAGATCCTATGGGACCCACCTATATTCCCTGCTTCCTTAGCAGCAGCTTGCTGTCTGAGGGGTTCCAGAGAGGGGCAGGTCTGTTGTTCCAAACTCAAGTCAGCCCTGGAAGGGCCCCCTTCTCCCAAGAACTCTGCCTGGTCAGGCCCAAGTTCCTATGGGACAGTTCCTTCACAGGGACTGAGATCATCTCTCTCAGGAGCCTGATTCACTGAGAGTTTTGAGGAGGGCAGTTCCTTACCCTTCCTGCTCCTTCTCCTGAGAAGCACCTGGTCCATTTTTTCAGGATACAGTGCTTTGTCAGAGGTGAGCTGTTTGGCCTGAGCCCTGGTGACAGCAAACACACTGGCAGAGATGCTCATCTCTGCATGAGTCCTGAACTCCACTTCAGCCCAAGCTGAAGTTTCTAGACCATGGCTCAACAATCTACAGGTAGGTCTGGAGATACCACAAACTTCTTAGGTCCAGTTACCCCTCCCAGCTGAGGTTGACAACTGCTAAGGCATGGTCAGTCCTGACATTGCTAGTGTTGGCGACTTGGTACATTTGTCCAAGTATGATCTGATCAGGGGACAAAAGTTTCTCTGTCACCATAGTGACACTGGCCCCTGTGTCCCTATAAGCCATTGCTTCTTTTCCATTTATCAAAGGCTGTTGTCTGTACTTGCCCAAGTTAGTCGGACTAACTAGTAAGGTGGCAAGGTCTATGCCACCATCACAGACTAGAACAGCCTGAGCTGGAGTTCTGACTAAGTCAGAACCCATCTCAGAACCTAAGGTTAACCCCACTAATCCCTTGGTTGCTGTACTACCACTTGTACTTGTGCTACGGGGAACAGGTGCCTTAGGGGCAGTGGTAGTAGTAGTTTCCTTGGTCTTTGGACAATCAGCATCCCTTGTCTAATGGGTCTTCACCTTACACAGGTAGCACCAAGGTTTCTTTTTGCCTTTCTTGGAATTTTGGGACTCACCCCCAGATGCAGGTTTTTGGGGCCCTTGTGAAGACTTTTTTTTATCTTTACCCTTGTCCCCACCCTTATCCTGGGATTTAGCAGAATCTTGCTTCTTCTCGTCACCTCCATTACCATGGTTTTTCTGCTTAACCCGGGTGCCGAGCCATTTGTCTGCCTTCTTTCCCAATTCTTGGGAAGAGGTCAGATCAGAGTCCACCAGCTACTGATGCAAAAGCTGGTTCAGACAGTTATCACACTTATCGAACCTCCCAGCAATACTGACCCCAGCCTTCCTTGCACACCGCTCCTTCCTTCTCCCTCATACCATTTTGATCTAGACACACTCAGAACCCATACGGACAAGACATACTGGAACCTACCAAACGTTATCTCAGAAATTAAAAATATACTACAACTCTCAGAAAATTCTCTCTCTAAAATCGTTCATCTTCAAAAATCATTAGCCTCAGCCAACAACAAGCTAAATACCATCCTGCTGCCTCAGTCAAAGCGGCAATACTGTACATGCATACACCATAACTACTTAACTGATTCTGAAATCCAAACCTTACAACTCTCCTATGAGTCAACTCCATGTCTCCTCTCCTACAAGGATGAATTCACTATTCTCCCAGTCCCCATCAATTCGAATAGAACCTCACAGCCAAATAATATAGCCTTATAGCCCGCCGTAGCGGGCTATACCCGCTATTAAAGGCCCGCTCCAGCGTTAAAGGCCCGAGCCGAAGGTGAGGGCCTTTAACAAGGGAGCGAGACTTTAACAGCCGGTATAGCCCAGCTACGAAGGGCCATAAGGCTATTAGAACATTCTGCCACTAGAGGGCAGAATGTTCTAACAAATAAAACAAAGGCTTCAGGGAGCGCGAGGGGATTGAAATCCCCTCAGGCTCCCTGAAGCCTTTGTTCACAGCCACAGCTGTGAACAAAGAAACATTTTAATGTTGGAGCTCCTGACTTATACCAGCCTTTATAAGCCCGGAGCTACTCCATTGTTTTCAATGGAGCTCCCAACATTCCAATGTTCTAATAGACAGATAAATCCTAATAACCTACAAAGTGTAACCTTAACCCCTGAAATTCATGACCTTACTCTGGGAAACATATATAATCAGATCTCCTGCCTCCTACTCAACTGCAGCTCAGCAATGAAACACTCCTCTGACATCGCTGACCTCATCCTGAACCGAAAAGTGGACGTAACTATCTTAACAGAATCATGGCTCACGGGATCATCCTCCCGATGCATAGACCTCCTTGTCCCCCCCAACTACAACATTATAAGACTAGACAGACCACACAGAACGGGTGGAGGTATCGCTGTTATACATCGATCCAACATCCCTATCTCGAAGTTTCACTCCGAACCCCTTGAATCTTGCGAATACCTCGGGCTCTCCATAAAATCCTCAGACAATCATCCCTACAAACTACATATGTTCAATAATCCCCCAGGTAAAAATGCCTTATTCATAGACCAACTAATGGAAATCATTACAGCAAGCTCAACCCCTCACTCTAATGACATCTTCCTAGGGGACTTCAATCTTCACTGGGATGACCCTTCAGATAAGCAGGTCAATGCTGTCAAAATCTTCCTAGCAGACCACTCCCTGATCCAAGCCTGCTCCCTACCAACTCATTCCAAAGGTGCTACTCTTGACTGGATCATCTCCAAAGAAAAATCGGTTGAATCTATCTCGATCATCCCATGCGATTGGTCAGACCATCATATTATTACTTTCCAAATACCCGCCACAAAAAGGAAACCTTCTTCAGAGCAAATCAAGCCCAGACATTGGGTCAGAGACACTAAAAACCTTAACTGGGACAATCTAGCTACCTACTGAGAGAAAGAACTCCTTCCTCCTAATAACTTGTCCGACGTCAGCGAACTCACGGATCATTACAACTCCACGATGACCAAACTAATTGACCACTTAGCCCCACCAAAACTCAAAAGAATTCCGGACAAAGGCAAAAACCCGTGGTTCAAAGGAGCCGTTAATGAAGAAAGACGCAAACTGAGACTAACTGAATGGAAATGGAGACAACATCCCTCTTCCCTTCATCTCAAACTGCTAAAAAAATCTAGAAACTCCTATAACAAAAGTATTCTAAAATCTAAAAAAGACTTCTTTAGATCGAAACTTGACAATGCCAAAAACAGACCGAAGAAACTCTTCGAAATGTTGAAAACAACAATCACACAAACTAGCCAAAACCGCACTCTTGACTTCAAAATCAAATCACTGACATAATATTGACAGACACAATATCGAGCTACATTTTTATCGACACAAAAATATCGACGACACTAATATCGATACCCTATACTTATTTTAAAAAATACACTATTATCGACCCCCAAATATCGTCATCCCAAAATATCGATCACAATAATATAGACAGCAATATTATCGTTTTTGTAGAAATATTGACAACTCCAAAAAAGATAAAACACACAAAATTAAACACCATAAATATAGTTAAATAAATAAACATACACTGCATATAAAATACAAGCAAATACATAATTTTCGAAAATATTAAAACATATCTTAAAACATTAAATAATAAATACACTATTAATAACCATTTAAATGTTATACTTACATTATATACGACTGGACAGCCCTCACCACCGAAGACACACTGAAGACAATGAAGTCAATTCACTCAGGGGCCCCCACGGACCCCTGCCCCCACCACATCTTCAACAGAGCCACCGACACCATCGCACCCATGCTCCGCCACACCCTCAACCGCTCCCTGGCGACCGCCTCATTCCCCGACGACTGGAAACACGCCGAGGTCAACCCCCTCCTAAAGATACCCTCAGCGGACCCCACCGACCTCAAAAACTATAGACCCATCTCCCTGCTCCTGTTCCCAGCGAAAGTCATCGAGAAAGCCATCAACAGCCAACTCGCCACATTCATTGAAGAACACAACATCCTTGACTCCTCCCAATCCGGCTTCAGAAAAAACCACAGTATGGAAACCGCCCTCCTTGCCGCAACAGACGACATCCGCACCCTACTGGACAAAGGAGAAACAGTAGCCCTCATCCTCCTCGACCTATCAGCGGTGTTCGACACAGTCTCCCACCGCACCCTAATACGCAGACTCTACGTAAGTAAATGTAAGTCCGTTTTTATATAGCGCAGCTACTCACCCTTACGGGTCTCAAGGCGCTGGGGGCCGTAGTGGAAATTAAGTGAGCTATTGCCCAGAGTCACATGGTGCTGAGCTGAGCTGCCGCCGGAGCCGGGGATCGAACCGTGAACCCTGTGCTCCGAAGTCAGCTGCCCTGGCCGCTGCACCACACCTCTCTACGACGCAGGAATCCAGGACAAGGCCCTCGACTGGATCCGCTCCTTCCTCTCTGGCAGGACGCAGCGGGTCAGGCTCCCCCATTTCCTCTCGGACCCCACACCTACCACCTGCGGTGTCCCCCAGGGCTCCTCCCTCAGCCCGACGCTCTTCAACGTCTACATGGCTCCACTTGCCCCCATCGTCAGAACCTACGGACTCAACATCGTGTCATACGCAGACGACACCCAGCTCATCCTCTCCCTATCCAACGAGCCTAACACCACCAGACGCAACTTTCGAGAAGGCATGGAAGCCGTGGCCAAATGGATGAAAAACAGCTGCCTACAACTAAACACCAACAAAACAGAAGTACTCATCATGGGCCCAAACCCCGACGCCTGGAGCGACACCTGGTGGCCCCCCGCCCTCGGAAACCCGCCAACCCCCACAGACCACGCACGCAGCCTGGGAATCATCCTGGACTCCGAGCTCAAAATGGACCGCCAGATCAACTCTGTCTCGTCTTCCTGCTTCCACACCCTAAGCCTCCTTTATAAGACCTTGAAATGGATCCCCCTCGAACACCGAAAGATCGTCACTCACACCCTGGTCACCAGCAGACTCGACTACGGCAAAGCACTCTACGCCAGAATAAACAAAAACCTCACCCGCAAGCTACAGAACATCCAGAACGCCGCCGCAAGACTGGTCCTCAACCTGCCAAAACACTGTCACATCTCCCAGCACCTGCGCACACTCCACTGGCTCCCCGTCGAGGCGAGAATCACCTTTAAGATGCTCACCCACGCACACAAGGCCCTCCACGGCACCGGACCAGCATACCTGAACAGCCGACTGAAATTCCACGCACCCCAAAGGACCCTACGATCAGCCCAGCTCTCCTACGCCGTGGTCCCCCGCACCAGAAATACCAGATCGGGAGGCCACTCCTTCTCCTTCCTCGTGGCCAAAGCATGGAACGCCCTTCCGCTCCACCTCAGACAGACAACATCGCTCCCCATCTTCGCAAGAAACCTCAAAACCTGGCTCTTCGACAGACCCCCTCCTTGATGGAATGGAACCTGCACCCCCCACCCCTAGCGCCTTGAGACACTTACGGGTGAGTAGTCGTGCTTTAACAAACCCCTGATTGATTGATTGATTGATACACACATTTTTTAACATCACATATAATATAATACACATTTAAATAATTCAACAAGTGGGAAAAAAAAAAAACTGACTCTTAATTAGCGTTTTCCATATATAGAAAACAACTGCCAAAACAATTAAAACAATAAATATCAACCAATAAAAACACACAATATTAAAATGAACCAATGAGGTTAACCAAACAATTAAACAAACACTATATAAAGAAGGAAAACGTATTCTTATTTTACACCTTAAACCCAAAACAATAAGGAAGCCGAAACTCTGACGGATTTCTACCAGAAGCAAAGACTTCATCAAAGAAAAAACTATTGCATTCTTCAAAAAGTAAGTAAATTACCATCTATAAAATAACAGTAATGCTAATCTTCATAAACTAATATTTATCATACTCAAATAATTAATATCTATCTTTTTTCGATTTATGTCTCCTCTACATATAATTCTCAAATCATCAAAAAAATAACAGATCACCTCCTAAAACCATCTTACTAATAAAGTAAGTATTCAGCAAAACTCCATTTAAAAACATGTAAAACACAAAACCAAACCCCAAATCCATCCCAAACACCCACCCCACCCCATGTACAAATTTAACAAAATAAGTAAATATATATTTTACTCTTCCTACAGAAAAATCCATAACTTAACAGGATTCAACAAACAAAGAAAGAACATCTCCATTTAAAAGCATCTCAAAACCAACATTGTAAGTATATTTATAAAAATGAGTATTTATTAAAACATAAACATGTATGTTATTCATTTTAATGTTTTTAATATACATTTGTTGTAGAATTTACCACATCACAATGACAGAAGGCACCCAATTTATAACATCCCAAAAAGGAACATTTTTGCTATGTTACATGGGGTATGTCCATACCCAGGAAAAGCAAAGTGAACTAAAAGTCAATTGGAAATGTAGCAAGTACTATTCAAATAAATGTTATGGTCGGGCAACAACTAAAGAAACAACTGCTTTGTATACAAGGGAGCATAACCACCCTCCAAATGTTACTGAAATAGACGTTAGGAATGCCCTTGATGACATTAGAGAAGCTAGCACTAGCTCACAGAAACCTTCCAGTCAAATTCTAAAAGAAATGCTGCCTACAGTACCTAAACATGCTACTGGGCAAATGCCTTCTATTTCTTCATTAAAAAGAACTATAGCTCGCACCAAAAAAGCCACAACAACTACCACACCTACTCCACAAACTTTTCAAGAGGTGGTAATTCCCCCAGAACTATCTATAACTCATAATGAAGAACCCTTTGTTCTCTATGACAACAAATGCAATGACAAAAGAATAATTATGTTTGCTACTGCAAACAATTTAATAAAGCTTCAACAATCAGAAACATGGATGATGGACGGGACTTTTAAAATCTGTCCCAAACCATTCTACCAATTATACACTGTCCATGCCCTATATCAGAACACCAACATCCCTTTATCTACGCCTTGCTACCCAATAAACAAAACTCCACATATATGGAAATACTAACTAAAATTAAACAAGAAACAAGTAATTATTATCCACAGAAAATAATAATAGATTTTGAGCAGGCAATGGTAACTGCAATTCTACAATCCTACCCACACACATCAATTCAGGGATGTTACTATCATTTCAATCAGTGTCTATGGAGACACCTTCAGAAATCAACACCAAGGGCCCGATTCCGATCTCGCTCGGAAGGGCACCAAACGGGATCCGTAGTGAGAGAGTCCGATTCGTAGCCCCAGTTTCCGGACGACTCGTACCGCTGTACGAGCGGACAAGTACGATGCGAGGATAGCCTCACGCTCCGACCTACTCATACCCGTCAGCGACGCCGTCCAGACAACTCCGACTTCATCGACGCGCACCGCGCAATGGCTCCGATTTCTGAGCGACCAAGTACGATGCGAGCGTCGAGCAGCCAGATCGAGACGGAGCCTCTGACTCGAAAAAGCTCCGGGAAGCGGACTTCGGGGGTCCGTAGCGGACCCCCCTTCACCCGCAGCCCTACGACTCGATCACTGGCGGGGTCCCAAGGATCCCCCGTATACATGTCTGCACGGTGCGGGCGGGACCGATGCGTCCCCGCGACAGGGGCACCCATGTCCGAGACGTGCGTTTTTGGTCTCTTGGAGCCCATGGACGCAAGGTACACCAGGCTCCCATTGACTTCAATGGTGCTCCGAGCGACCCGAGTCCGTCAGCGCTGCAGCGCATCATACTCTGTCGCTCGGAGCCCAGGAGCCCGAGTCGCACGGAAAGCTCTACGGGCGCCAGTCGGCTGTAGGGCTTTCCCAGCGAGATCGGAATCGGCCCCTAAGTGTAGAGTATGCAACAAACAGTTCATTTGCATACCAAATAAAAAAACGTATTGCACTGGCCTACGTCCCAGTAACTGACGTGGCCAAACATTACAACCTTTTACTAGAAAGTCCTTACTACCAGCAACACGAACAAAAATTAAGTCCCCACCTAGACCATTTTGAAGATACCTGGGTGGGAAGACTCCATAGATCAGGCCATAGGAGACAACCAAAATACCACATTCCATGGTGGAATGTCTACTTTAGCACACTAAACCAACAGGCAAAAACCAACAATGCTGTTGAAGGTTGGCATAATGCCTTCCAAGCATCAACAGGACGAGGTACACCTACTCTACACAAACTCCTACTCTCCCTCCAAAAAGAACAAAGCTACCAACAGCTAAGAATGGAGCAAGCTGTTACACAAATCAGGCCTAAACTATCCAAACAAACTAAGCAAATGTTTGAATGCACAAGTTACTAACTTGTGTAACGATATATCTGTAAGAGACAGTAGTTAGTGATAGATTCCTTACCTTAGAATATCCCCAGGCGTCAGGCTGGATCCGGAAAGTTTTGCGTAGCAGTACCCTTGCGCGTCGGTAGGCGGCGTCGTGCGGCTCCGCGTCCGTCGTCGGCGTCGTGATCGCCGGGATGACGTCGCGGGCAGTACTTAGACGCCGCCCCTGCGCGCTGACGTCAGTTCTGTACACGACTTTCCGCGCCAGGAACGCAGAGCCATGCAAGAAGCTGACACAGGTGTCTGAAAAATACTAGGGCCCTGAAAGGGATGTCCTTAACCCTAGAAATCAGTTCGCAGAACGGGGAGGATGGGTGGGCGGTAGGAATCTATCACTAACTACTGTCTCTTACAGATATATCGTTACACAAGTTAGTAACTTGTGCATCTGAAAGAGACACGTTAGTGATAGATTCCTTACCTTAGAATAGATACCCCAGCAATACCAACCCCGGTGGTGGGTCTGCGAACAAAGATCAGACAAGGAAGTCCTGGAGGACAGAACGGCCAAAGAAGCCGTCCCTCCGGACCTGACTGTCAAGGCAGTAATGCTTAGTAAACGTGTGCAGCGAGGCCCACGTAGCTGCCTGACAGATAACCGGCAGCGGAACACCGCGGCCCAAGGCCGTGGTAGCAGCCGTTGCCCTGGTGGAATGGGCACGCAGCCCAACAGGAGGCTCCTTCTTAGCCAAAGAATAGCAGGTCTTGATGCACAAGGTAACCCAGCGGGAGATGGTCCTCTTGTGCACCGCCCGACCTTTTTGGCGCCCACGTAGCCAACAAAGAGCTGGTCATCCACCCGGAAGTGTTTTGTGCGGTCGATATAGAAGGAGAGCGCACGTTTTGGGTCCAGACGGTGGAGCCTCTCTTCCTCTCTGGAAGGATGCGGAGGCGGAAAGAAGGTGGGCAAAGTGATGGTCTGCCCAATGTGGAAAGCAGTAACCACCTTTGGCAAGAAGGACGGACGCGTCCGAAGAACAACCTTGTCTGGATGAACAGACAGAAAGGGAGGTTTGCAAGAAAGAGCCTGGAGCTCACTCACCCGCCGAGCGGAGGTGATGGCCACCAGAAAGGCTGCCTTTAGAGTCAGAAGACGAAGAGGACAGTTATGCAGCGGCTCAAAGGGAGCGCACATTAAAAAGGTAAGAACCAAGTTCAAGTCCCACTGAGGCATTACAAACGGAACAGGAGGGAAGAGGTGAGTAATGCCTTTTAAGAACCTGTTAACAACAGGGGACTTGAAAAGGGAGGGCTGATCAGGGAGCCTGAGGAAGGCCGAGATAGCACAAAGATAACCCTTGATGGTACCCAGGGCAGAACCCTGTTGGGCCAGAGAGAGAAGGAACAGAAGGACCTCAGAAAGAGGGGCAGAAAGGGGATCCACAGCCTTTGCTGTGCACCATGCCACAAATTTGTTCCACCTGCAGGCGTATACCACCTTAGTGGAGGGACGCCTGGCTGCCAGAATCACATCACAAACTTCGGGAGGCAAGTCGAAAGGAATCAACTGCCGCCGCTCAATCTCCACGCAAGCAGGTGTAGACTGGACAGGTTCGGGTGGAGGACCGTCCCCTGCTGCTGCGACAGAAGATCCTCCCGAAGAGGCAGACGGATCGGGGGATCTATGCTCATATTGAGTAGCTCGGGATACCAAACTCTTCGAGCCCAGTCCGGAGCCACAAGAATGACTTGGGCCCGGTCGTGCCGAATCTTCTTCAACACTCTGGGTAGAAGTGGTATAGGCGGAAAGGCGTACAACAGACCGCAACTCCACTCGCGACGAAAAGCGTCGCCGAGCGAGTGCCGCCTTGGAAATTCCAACGCGCAGAACTGATGACATTGCGCGTTCTCTTCGGTGGCGAATAGATCTAACCAAGGCTCTCCCCACTGTAGAAAGAGTCCTTGCGCCACTTCCGAGTGAAGACGCCATTCGTGATCCATCATGCACCTGCGGCTGAGTTTGTCCGCCCTGGCGTTCAGAGAACCTGCCAGGTGTTGAACCATCAGGAACATGCCCTGATGTTCCAGCCATGTCCAGAGGCGCAGAGCCTCCTGACAAAGGGTCCAAGACCCCACCCCGCCCTGTTTGTTGCAGTACCACATGGCGGTGGTGTTGTCTGTGAACACCTGCACTACCTTCCCTTTGACAGAGGGAAGGAATGCCTTGAGTGCAAGCCGGATCGCCCGGAGCTCCAGAAGGTTGATATGGAGCCGGGACTCCGCCGGAGACCAGAGGCCTCTGATCTCCGCCTCTCCCAAGTGACCGCCCCATCCCAGAAGGGACGCGTCCGTCACAACTGTATGCTCTGGCTGGGGAAGGGAGAGGGATCTGCCCATGACCCATTGCCGGTTCGAGAGCCACCACTGCAACTGTTTTGCAGTCCCCTCCGAGATCTGGACGTGATCGGACAGGTTGCCCTGGTGCTGCGCCCACTGGAACTTCAGGTCCCACTGCAGAGCCCGCATATGCCATCTGGCATGATTGACCAGCAGGATGCAGGAGGCCATGAGGCCCAGCAGCCTCAGGGTCATCCTTACCGAAACCCAGGATAAAGGCCGAAAGATCGGAATCATAGCCTGAATATCCCGGACTCGCCGTTCGGGAGGATAGGCCCGAAACTGCGTCGTGTCCAGAACTGCTCCGATGAAAAGGAGCTGTGGAGAAGGAATGAGATGCGACTTCGGCACATTGATGGAGAACCCCAGCGAGTGCAGGAGTTCGGCCGTAGTCTGGAGGTGGGAGACGACTGCCTGGGACGAGCCCGCCTTCAGCAGCCAGTCGTCGAGGTAGGGGAAGACTGAAACCCCTGCCCGGCGCAGATGAGCCGCGACCACCGCCATCACTTTCGTGAACACCCGAGGGGCACTTGTAAGGCCAAAGGGAGCACGGTGAACTGAAAATGCTCGTGGCCTACCGTGAACCGAAGGTAACGCCGGTGGGCCGGCAGGACGGGGATGTGGAAATATGCGTCCTGCAAGTCCAACGCTACCAACCAGTCTCCAGGGTCGAGGGCAGTCAAGACCTGAGCTAGGGTGAGCATCTTGAACTTCTCCTTCCGGAGGAAGCGATTGACGTTCCGGAGGTCCAAGATAGGACGCATGTCCTCCTTGTCCTTTTTGGGCACCAGAAAGTAGTGGGAGTAGCAACCACGCCCTACTTCTGGGGTCGGAACATGCTCGATGGCCCTCTTGGTCAAGAGGGCCGTGACTTCCTTCTGTAGAAGCACCAAGTGATCCCCTGACATGCGGTGGAGTTGAGGTGGCATGGCTGGGGGGTGGTCTCGAAGGGGAGGGAGTAGCCCCTTCGGACAATGTCCAAGACCCACCTGTCCGAGGTGATGGTGCGCCAGTGGGGAAGGTGATGGCGGACCCTGCCCCCTACTGGCGTGCCGTGCACCTGAAAGGAGGGACTAGGAGGGCTTGGAGGCCGCGGACGGGTTGGAGGTGGTGGCCTGACCCGCACGCTGGTTGCCCGATCCGCCACGGCGGAATCCACGTCCTCGGCCACGCGAAGACGCCTGCTGCGCGGGCCGGTGGCTGGGCTGCTGACGTGAAGGGGCGCCCCTACCGTGGCCACGATAGGGGCGAAAAGCAGAAGGCAGCGGAGGGCGTGTAGCAGAAAGGCCCAGGGACTTGGCAGTAGCCCGTGAGTCCTTAAAGCGCTCCAACGCATGGTCTGCTTTGGACCCAAAAGACCGACTCCATCAAAGGGCATGTCCATGAGAGTATTCTGGACATCCCCTGAAAAACCAGTGGTTCTCAGCCAGGCGTGGCGGCGGAGCGCCACCGTCGTTGCAATCGACCTGCCCAGCGAGTCGGCGGTGTCAAGGCCACAACGGATAGTGTATTTGGCCGCATCCCTTCCTTCCGCAATGGCGCGGGAAAGCAGTGCCTGGACCTCCTCAGGGCACTGGGGCAAAACATCCGCCACCGAATCCCACAGAGAGTGGGTATAGCGGCCCAAAAGACAAGCGGTGTTAACGGACCGCAAGCCAGCACTGGAGGAAGAAAAACCTTTCTTCCCAAACTGATCCAGGCGTTTGGATTCCCTATCCGGAGGAGCGGTAGGGAAGGCGGTTTGGGAAGCGGAGGCTTGGACAACCAAGCTCTCAGGAGTGGGGTGGACAGAAAGAAACAGGGGGTCGCCCGGAGCGGGGCGATGGCGTCGTGACACGTTCCGATCCACAGGAGCCCCTGTGTTGGGCTTGGACCAGGCGCCCAAAAGAACGTCTGTGAGGGCGTCGTTAAACGGCAGCACAGTCTCCGCAGAGGAGGCTGCCGGCTGAAGCACCTCTGTCAAGATGTTAGGCTTGACCGTCAAAGTAGGGAGCTGGAGACGTAAGGCCCCAGCAGCCCTACGCAACACCGTACCAAAATTGGCCCCCTCCTCCGTAGCCACGGGAGGAGACAGCATGCCAGTGTCAGGAGAAGTATCCAGACCACTGGCCTCCCCTAGACTCTCTGTCCAGTCCTCATCATACTGACAGTTGCGAGTCAGAGGGTCATCAGACCCCTCCCAGACCTCCTGGTCCTCCTCTGGTTCAAAATAAGGAGGAGGAGGGACATTTGGGACCCAAGGGCCCCTCGGCGCCGGAGCCGGCGTCGAGCGACGTCGCTCCGGGTCCATGTCCGGAGCCGGAAGGAACTGGGGGACGACGCCGCCCGGAGCCCAGGGCGGCGTCGAGAACGGCACCGGAGACATCGGCGCCGGCGGAGGTGTCGTGAGGTCGACCGGCGTCGATGGGGGTTGTGGAGCCGGGATCGAGGCCGGGGCGAAGCCGGAGCCGGGATCGAGGCTGGAGTCCCGGGCGACGCCGGGGCCGGAGCCGCCGGCGGCGCCGGAGCAACCCCATCAGGGCCCGCGGGGCCCGAAGGCGCACCGGAGGGGCCTGAAGGCCCGAAGAGGCGGGCCATGGCCGACAGGAACTCCTGTACCTTGGCCGGATCCGCCCCCGAACCCGGGAAGGGCGGGTAGGACGGGGGCGACTCCACAGGCAAGTCCGGGGCCGCGGGGGCGGGGACGGTGCCGGGAGGGGCCTCAGCCGAGTCGCGAGACCGGCGAGGCGAAGTCCGAGAGCGACGATGCTTCTTGGACTTCTTGTGCTTAGACTTACCGGACGAAGAAGACTTCGACGCCGACGACCGGTGTGCACTCCGCGAGCGACCCCTGGACCTCTCACGCGACCGGGGCCTCCGTGGAGCCGAATGCCGGGCCTCGAGGAGCTTTCGAGACCGCTCTCGCAAAGCTTTCGGGTTGAGGGCCTGGCATTCGGGACAAGACTCGGTGTCGTGGCCTCGGCCGAGGCAGAAGAGACACTCCCAATGCGGGTCGGTGACGGACATCATCCGCGCACAGGCGCCGCATCGCTTGAAGCCGGGCATCCCTACGACACCTTAAAGATGGAAAAAACAGTGAAAAAAATCACCAAAAAGTATGGTCAAAAATTGACCAGGGCACTGCTCTTCCCGGATCTGCGCTTGCTGGCGCGGAAAAAGAAGAACTGACGTCAGCGCGCAGGGGCGGCGTCTAAGTACTGCCCGCGACGTCATCCCGGCGATCACGACGCCGGCGACGGACGCGGAGCCGCACGACGCCGCCTACCGACGCGCAAGGGTACTGCTACGCAAAACTTTCCGGATCCAGCCTGACGCCTGGGGATATTCTAAGGTAAGGAATCTATCACTAACGTGTCTCTTTCAGATACCTACAACAACAAGTCAAACTATACCCTACAACAAGAGGCCTAGAATACTTAGCAATGATTGCCAAAACCCTACTCTAAACTCTCAAAGCAGTGTAAAATGTATAATACATTTCTGTTTAAAATATTAAAATGCATACAAAACAACTTTATTTTTTCACAAAACTAATTAATTTGTCTAATATATTTTTATTAATAAATATATATATATAGACACATTAATTATATATTTGAAAAAATAAACAACAATAGTAAATTTCATAACATTTTCCTCCCACAGTAATTAATTAAAATAATTTACCGTTTCCGTAGCTGTAGATAGAAAATTCCACATCTTGTAAAACAATCCGGGTAGCTCATAATCCAAATACATTAAAAAGTTTCCCAAAAAGAAAATGAAAAAATCCAACTGTTCCAAAAAGTAATCCTCGGTCGGTAAATCCACAATCCAGAAACCATTAAAAAAACGAAAATGTTTTTTTAAAAAAAGAAACGCTTCATGAAAACCCGAAAAATTAAAGAAGTGTAAAATAATTATTAGTTACTAAAACTAATATACACTTCCTTAATTCAAAAAACGCAATATTATGAAAACCGCAACTTCTTTCGAATAAAACCTGTAAAAAGACACAAAAACATTCCCACCCACACAAATATCCACATAATATACAATCTAACAGTATTACAAACATTATACACACGATAACAAAACATATCCTACCATACTGTAATTTTTCTAAACTAGGCCTGAAAACTAACGATACTTAAATGCTCAAAACCTAATGTACACATAAAAAATGCCATAACTTCTAAAACCTAACTCTACACACACTAACTACAACTTAACTACCTTCAAATTTAATAAAAAATTTAGTTTTAATAAAGAAAAGTAATCTTACCTTGCTCGACGTGAAGCAGCTCCCAACCGCAACCTTCTCCCCTTCAAAATAACCCTAAACAACCGCGAGCGGTTACAAATAACAAGCCCCAAACAAATATGGCAGCTTTAAACATATCAAATAAATGCAATTTAATTTTAAAAATATTATTACGTGATATAAAAATTACTATCAAGTGTAATTAAAATACTATTTGTATCCCTATTTATTTAAATGTATTATAATTTTTTTAGCATTGTAAAATTATAATAATAAATATTATAAAACACATAGGTGTCCATTACGATAACCGGCGGTAAAAAATCCACCATCTACCATAGCCTTAAAAAACCGCCCGCCTACACCGTGTGAATACCGACCGAGCAATCATGATGTCGCGAAGCGAACCCCGCCCGCGGCGTTAAAACACACACAAAATACCGCCCGGCCATCTCCGAGAACAAGACAATCCGTCCGCCACGGATGCAAACCCACACGACAACCCAAAACCGCCCGCACTGACAAGCAAGAAACCGGCCGTGGAATTATGATCACCCCGACATGTGCGCGGAAAATACACATATTCCCCGCCCGCCACCGTAAACAACAGTGATGAAAACTGACACTGCGGAAAACCTTGCGGCCACGTCCGTGCACGGAAATGCACTGCGGAGCTAAAGAAACACACACAACATGGCCAACAAGTCCACACAGCAACCTACGCCCAAAAACCCAAACACAGAACACATCCCAAAGACACATCCCCCCTGGAAAAACCAAAAAACTACAAATCCCAGAACACCTGAAAACGACAGAGCATCATGACACACCCACATAGGTAAGTACAAAAGCAGCCCCTTCACAGACCACAATCCCTTGCA
Source organism: Calotriton arnoldi (assembly GCA_963921515.1). Lineage (NCBI taxonomy): Eukaryota > Metazoa > Chordata > Amphibia > Caudata > Salamandridae > Calotriton > Calotriton arnoldi. Next base: position 957,725 of record CAWUFW010000899.1, on the reverse strand, counting down.
CCACTACAAAGACAAGACGACACCAGAGAACACAGAGACCCACAAACGAAAGCAGCATACTACACGCACGCACACATCACACACATCACCACCACCATTACCACTTAAACACCGGCACCACTAACCCCCTGCACACCACACACCCACCACACAAGCACCACAAATACCACACCACACACCATGGCAAGCCAAAGAATGCCAAAGTACACTGCCACTGAGCTGACGGTCATGGTCGACGAGATCATCAAGGTGCACCCACAAATCTATGGGAACCAGGTCCAACAGACACCAGTAGCCACCAGAAACAGAATGTGGAGCAGGATCGTAGACCAGGTGAATGCAGTTGGGAACGTGCCACGCAACCGTGCAGAAATCACAAAGAGGTGGCACGACCTGAAAAGCGTGGTCAGGAAGAAGGAGGCCAAGAATCGACAGCTGGCTGACAGGACTGGCGGAGGAAATCCCGCGCTATTCAGGACCTTCAAGGCGTGGGAGGAGAAGGTGCGAGGCATCCTACATCCGGAGAGTCTCACCGGAATACCAGGGGGAGTGGAGGCTGGTAAGTACAAACAAATGTATACCAGCACACCGCTATGTACTCACATGCACTACCACTATTCCATAGCACCGAGGCCCAAACAACCCCCTGTCCAGTACACAATACACAACACATCTCACACACATGCAACAGACACTCACACACACTAAGCCCAAAGCTAACAACCAACAAAACCATGGGGGCATGTGTACAGTCAGCCAGCACCGCAACCCCCACCAGGTCCCCTTGTACCTCAGATGCGCCAGAAGGAGCACCGCCCACACCCACACTCATGTGTCAGCCATAGGTGCACCAACCAATGAGTAACAGGTAAGTACTAACACAAAGTCCGTGGGTCGGAGGGGGGACTGCCGTAGCACAACACCCACCAGGCCCCTAGTCCCACAGCGCAGCAAGAAGGAGCACTCCACACACCCATGTGCCAGCCATAGCAGTGCACACCTTCACCCGACAGGTACATATGGCTCATCACATGGAGGGGTGTCCGGGGCTGGTAACCCATCACCACAACTCGCCACACGGCCCCCACTCCCACAGACCAGCAAGATGGAGCACACCTTCCTCTCATACCCATGTGGCAGACATTGCATTGCTCCCTCCAAACTAACAAGTAGGAAGACTACTGCACAGGGCGGGGTGTCTGTAGGAATGAGGACAGTCCTACGAATAACAATGGGCACATGTCACGTAGCACAGGAAGAGGTAGCACTGCTCCCAGTCATAATCATGTGACCCATGTGCACACGGACATGAAATACAGATTCATTGCCCACGTGAGCCATCTCAAATACAGCTACACGTAAGGAGTCACGTCTGTATGCACAAGTCTCACTGGAGTACTGACCCACATGGCGTGCACTGTGCCACTCATCACACACATCAGCAACACCATCGAAGTATAGTCCATGTAGTAGTGTCTGCATTTCCAATGACATTGTACAATATCACCCATGTAAGTCTATCTTGTCGCAATGTAACAGAGTGGAACCCCAGTAATGTCACATACACCACACGACCCATGAACCCCACAGCTACACAATGCACATTCAAGATGTCACCCATCTCATCACTCAGCCCCAGTGTCATGAGAGGTATATCATCAAAACATCTGACCCATTTACAGCAGGGCAGCAAAGATCCCTGCCGATGACCACAAATGTGTCTGCAGTGTCTGAAGCGCACATCACACTGTGATGTACAACATACCTAATATAGTCAACACCCCAAGAGCACTGTATTGCTGCACATGGCTGAGGGTAGCACGCACACCAAGGAATTGTCCCATCTGCAATACGTTGTGTGGCACACAAACATTACTCACTCACTACAATGCTTGCAGTGTAATGTCACGAAATGACAACACTGAGCAGATATGCTGGCTGTGTCAGACATACACACACCTTTGTCCCTGTAGTGTCGTGTGGCCAAACAACATGTCCCCTTCCGCACACAAAAGTTACATTATGTACCACCAAACCATATTTCATCACAAAAGCCTTGATGGGGCTGTACCCCATTTTCAATCTGCATTTCTAAGCGTTTCCTTTGACCCCCAAAACCATATTTCATCACAAAAGCCTTGATGGGGCTGTACCCCATTTTCATTCTGCGTTTCTAAGCGTTTCCTTTGACCCCCAAAACCATATTTCATCACTAAAGCCTTGATGGGGCTGTACCCCATTTTCAATCTGCGTTTCTAAGCGTTTCCTTTGACCCCCAAAACCATATTTCATCACTAAAGCCTTGATGGGGCTGTACCCCATTTTCAATCTGCGTTTCTAAGCGTTTCCTTAGACCCCCAAAACCATATTTCATCACTAAAGCCTTGATGGGGCTGTACCCCGTAAACACCTAAACAACTACATGTAGGTGTACAACAACACACACCCATTGGCATCCCAAATCCGTCACATGCCATATGATCACATCACACAATTTCACTGCCTTGCCCACGCATACACACATTGTACATCCACACACACGCATCTGTGAAATCTGGGCACAACAGTGCACAAACTGTGAATGTCAGACAACTAATACAGACTTTGCAAGGTGTAACACAATAACCGATCTCATCCGCCCCACAGGTGCCGAACTGCTCGATGCTGGAGAGGGAGACAGCAGCCGGCACAGCCAGTCCACAAGCCCCCGACCCAGACTCACGGATGTGGAAGACCTGGACACCTCCTCGGACGAGGACTCCCGAGCAGGCACATCTGGTGTGGCAGGGCTCCACCGCTCCCCAGGCCCCCCCCTACTCACCAACCCATCACCCAGGGCTGGTGACCAGTCCCAGACCCCTGCTGCCACGGTCAGTGCGGCCACCACCACCGCCGCCGCAACCACCACCACCACCACCGCCACCACCACCAGGCCCTCCCTGACAACTCAGCCTGCGCAAGGGGTGGTACGGCCGTCGGGCTCGACCCTGGGAGCCAGACTGAGGTCCGGGGTGACCAATGTGGCGAGTGGGCAGGTCGGTGGCAGCAGTACTGGTGGGAGGCCAACGCCAACAGAGCCTGGGAGCCCTAGCCCTGCCGGAAATCACCAGAGTCCTTGGGGCCTATGAAGAGGCCCAAGGACAATGGGCCAGGTCATCTGCCGACACGTGGGAAGTCCTTGGGATGTTGAGGTCCATGGATGCCCATATGGGCCAATTCGTGACCCGTATGGACCAACTCGTGGACCTGATGGGCCAGCTAGTGGTGGTGATGAGGGACCAATCAAGGCCAGCTACACCACCTCCGCTACCACCTGCTGGGGCGCAGGGACGTACAACATCCTGTTCCCCTGCGTCCACAGCGAGTGGGCATTCCTCAGCCACCACCAGCAGCCCACCAACACAACCCCCCCTCCCAAACGTGGAAGGGGCCGTCCGAAGAGGAAACAGGTGTCCAGAGACGACTTTGCACGCTCCAAACGCCAGTGAGTCAGCCAGCCACGGCGACCACCTACTGCATTCACTTGGACTACGATCCTACCCCACTACCCCACACTGCCATGTGAATGGCATGTGTCTGTTGGACTGTGGACATAGAACAACATGGGTACACCTTGACCATCAAGCGGTCATGACCGTCAACTCTGTATTACAGCATGCACCACTTTTGTGATCACCTTGCACACAATCACATGTCACTGCTTTAAATAAATACACCTGTATCACATTCTGTTGTATCGGCTCTGTGTTTAATCAAGGATGTGCAACCGTGACCATGATCAGAAATGCATCTGGAGTGTGGCATGTCGATAGGCCAGGAGAGGCTGTAGGGACCTAGGGGTGAAAAACAGAACAAGAGTACATAGAATGTGTGTGTCACACACCCATCACACAGTACTTGTCATCAATTGCAAGGAATGTACACACATCTCACAGAGCAACATGGCACAATGCTACAGCCACTGTCAGTGGCATACTACCCTGGACATGGACCATTGCCACACAGCACTCAGTGAACAATCGCCCGCCGTGACATGGCACACATACACCAACACAACTACAGCAACATCAGGCGTCGGACATGGACACTCACCGTCAAGTGAAGTAGCGGGCGATGAGCTGCTGACGCCCATTCACAGCTTCCTCCTCTCTGCTGTCCTCGTCACTGGACCCGTCCTGGTCTGCAGGCAGGGGCCCTGGCTGACCCCCGTCATCCACTATCAGGGGGATCTGCCTGCGAATAGCCAGATTGTGCAGCATGCAGCATGCCACAACTATCTGGCACACCTTCTGTGGGGAGTATGCCAGTGCACCCCCGGTGCGGTCCAGGCATCTGAATCTGGACTTCAGGAGTCCAAAAGTCCGCTCCACCACACGTCTGGCCCTCCCATGTGCCTCATTGTATCGGACATCAGCTGGTGTCCGAGGATGACGTAATGGGCTCAGCAGCCAAGCTCCGTTAGGATATGCTGAGTCCCCTGGGTGTGAGAAACACAGAGATGCGTTGCAATTCCAACAGGATACGAGACAGCATGTCACACCCAGCACGCTAGACGGGCATGCATACTTACCAACAATCCATGCACGGTCCTGTTGCAGATTGGTCATCAGACGTGGAAGGATGCTGTTGCGCATGATGTGCGAGTCATGGGCGGATCCGGGAAACTTCGCACACACGTGTGTGATTATCATGTCCGCCAGGCACACCACTTGCACATTCAGGGAGTGGAAATGTTTCCGGTTCCTATAGATGTGCTCCAAGGCCTGTGGTGCAACAAGGCCAACATGGGTGCAATCAATTGCACCAACAACGTGGGGGATGCGTCCAAGGGCATAGAAAGCACCCTTCACTGCCGCCAAATCACGAGCCGTGGGGAATCGGATGTATCGGTTCCTGTACAGCATCATTGCTGACAGGACATCCCGTAGCACCATGCTGAACATGGGCTGGGACATCCCACCTCCACTGCCCACTGTGTGTTGGAAGGATCCGGTGGCGAAAAAATGCAGTGCAGCCATCACCTTAGCCGTGGGGGTGAATGCAGTTGGATACAACCTGCGAGGATGAAGGTGGCGTTCCAACAAGGCACGTAAGTGATGCAGGGTGGGTCGGTCCAGACGGAATTTCCGGATTACCTCCACATCCTCCATGTCTGCCAGCAATTGGTATGGGCGATGTATGTTTGGCCTCCTCCTAGGAAAGATGGAAGTGGACACATGTCAAAGCAACAGGCCACATGGCATTTCCACTGTCCAAGCAATAGATTCACAGAACAGCTGACAAGTAGGGACAGCACAGCTACAATACTCTCACACATGTCCCCTTACCAACACCAATGACCACTGACACAAACCATTGCTATGAGCATGCAAATGGGGACTTAGGCCATAATACCTTGGAAGGCATGAGGATGATTACACAATGCATATGTGGCTACCAGCCACACCACGGCAATATACCTGGCAGCTGTGCCTGACACAGATTCCGAGGCTGGGTGAGTATGGCACACACAAACAACACAATGTACACAGGCAGAGCGGCACAAACAAGTGGGTCCAAATGCTAGACCGGAAATGAGACAGTCACTGTTGTCCCTAGTAAACCCAATGTACTGCACTGTACGAATAACACCTCCAACACACATGGACAGGTGTACACATTGACAACTCCATGACGAGACAGCTGTGTGAATGCAAATACACATCACAAGTGACACGTAACGTTGCACGTGCCAAGTGGGAGACGTACATTGTGAACTATGGCATGTGTGTACATATGCACGTCACATGCTAATGTGTACCTAATGATGTGGCAACAGACATGTGGAGGCTGTGCACTGTCCGTCAAGGCCTATGCACACAGAATGAAGTGGCCCTGTCAAGTGTGGACATGCTCCCACACACTAATCTGGGCCACACCTGCCAATGCATGACGCACATTAGACTGTGGATTCCACATGGCACCAGCGGACTGCACCCGCCATGGACCATGCTCTTGCAGCCAACCCATATGGCCCTCGCGGTTGCATCCTGCGTGTTCGACTATGGAGGTAAGCGTACCAGGACAGCTCGGAGCAGGCCATTGGGTGCATTTGAAGTAGGCAGACATGGTACACCAATTGCAGCAGCTTGGACCCACTGAAACAGCCCCAGGGTGCTATATGAGTGTGGGAGGGAGACCGGCATTACCACACCTTCCAGGGACTGCTGCCTGGCATCCCTCAACAGCACCAGCTGCTGCTGCCACCTGTCCACCTTCATATCGACGACTCTGAAGATATGTCCAGGTCCACTCACCTGCGAGGATTTGGCGATCCTGGATTCCGAGCTACACGCACACTGCCCAAGTCTATATTCTGCAACAGTTGTGTGTGAAAGACAACTACAGTGTGTGTGTGAGTGCATGTGGGGGACACACATGTCGTTGATCCGCAGCACTATGAGTCAGAGCCTGTGGGGTTCCAACATGCACTGCTTACCATGCTCACTACAGGTGGAAGGGGTATGTAGGCTCCCTGGCGCTTTCACATGCATGTCACCCCCGAGTGGTGGTACATGGCATCTTCGTGTCAGACATCCAGTGATGCAGCCACTTGGCACTGCAGGACTCAGGCCAGTTATTGCTTGTGTAAATGGCTGGCTGGGTCCCTGCTTGCCTTCTCAGTCCCTGCAGACCTGGGCTGCACATTGGCCGCCCAATTCCAGAAGGGTAGAACACTGACTGAACAGTGGGTTACATGTGTCTATTGTTCACAACTCTCCGGAAATGCGCTAACTCAGCCCTGTCGAGTGAACACTCCAGGCATTGTGATAGGGATGTGTGAGAGATAGTGGCACTGAATGTGACCTCCATTGTGGGGTGAGCCAATCACAGGGCGAGTACGTTGAGGGCTGTGCAGTGTTGGACACAGTGAGTCCACCCACAAATATGTGTTGCCTTGTCATCTATGTGTTGGTCTACCTGACAATGGACAGTAGATGTTGGCAGGCTACACATACCTCAATGTGCAGGCATCCTGCATGTGGTTGGGATGGACAGGTACTGTGTACACACTCCCACCAGCATGCATTCACGTGTGGTGTACACATGCTGTCATGCCATGTCCGATTGCTACTTGGCTCAGTTACACATCTCAGACTATTTAGGATGGGTCAGCATCCTGCCACTGTGAATGGTGGATGTGGGTGATGTTGAGAGGTGTATGTGTGATATACCAACCCCCATGTGTACCATCCCTGCTGTTGGAGGTCGTCCAGCCCACGGCCTTGTGATGAGCCATTGCATCCAAGTCGATGCCTCTGTGTATGTGTAACCGACAGTGCAGCCAATTCCACAAAGGGCGTGACGTCATCTGCCGGATGAGCGACTACGTTGCGGAGACGAATCGGGGGATTCCCACTCGTATTGTCAGGTTGGAACGGCGCTGTACACAGCCTGTGCCGGATGCATGTTTGTAGTGGCATCAGCAGCAAGCTAGTGTACAGTATTGTGGGATGGTGCTTTTTGCTGGGAGAGGCAGCATGTGTCCACAGCCTACACATAATCTGGGCAACGTGATGTCGGTTGTGTGATGCAGTGGGTTGTAAGTGTACTCTGTGCTGGGTGCATCTGACATGCATATGCGATTCCTGAGGGTCAAGATGTAATTTGTGCACTCTGCATCGTCAATGCATACAGAGTCGTTGCCCTCAGGAACAACCAGTGGTAGGCTTGAGTGGCAAATCACATGTATGTAAGAGACACTGTGCATACTCTGATTTCGTTCGGACATATGTGTGCGAGGACTCACCTCATATTCCTGGTACATACACATCCTGCACACTGTGCAACATCAGTTGTGCTCGTGCAAACGACAGCTGGATGGCATGAGCTCAGTACCATTGTGGACTGGCATGTTGCAGTCTGTGTGAGTGGTGTCCCATTCTGCTCCATGCAGGTGTGTCCTTGGCCTAATTGGGCAGTGGTGATCCTTACCACCATCGGGACAGTGGGTGTGCACGCTGCGATTTGTGGCCATGGTCGCACGGTGACACAGGCCGTGTGTTGTGCTATGTGCACAACACATGTGCCACTTATCTGCGGCTTCATATACTGTACTCCAGCCATTACTTTGGGATTGTGGTGGCTGAAAACAATTGCACAGGTATCGTGCTACATGTGGATTTGGGAGTGTTCTGTGCTGCTTCCCTTGCACAGGTCTGGTTAATTGATGCCAAATGAGTGAGCCACCTCGCACTCTCTCATGTTGCGTATCCCGTGGGTGCTGAGGGACAGGGGACGGACAACAGTGGTGAGGCATCGGATGAAGCAGCTGCACAGGAGCTGAGTGAGACAGATGTGACCAGCGCCTCGGAGGGGCCAGACGTGTGCTGGCTGAATCACAGGCCGAGATGCCAACTTCAGCGTCACCTGAGGTGGGAGGTGATGCGTCCATGTTTGCTAGCACAGGGGACGTGTACTCTGGCTCCTCTTCAGCCATGCAGAGGCCAATGCCCGCCCTCCCATCTACTCCCACTGGTGCAACACGTGTCGGAACAAGGGTATAGGATAGGGTGTCCTTCACACCAGACACAGCTGCCCCAGCACATGTGACCCCTGCCGCCCTGAGTGCTGGCTCTGTAGAGCTTGTGCGGCATCTGTGCGTGGGGCAGACAGCTCTCCCTGATGACTTCATTGCCCATGACATCACCTTGCCGCAGGTGACATTGTTCATGGAGGGACTACATGTACGCGTGGGTGGTCTACACCAGACTGTCCTATAGTTGTCCTCCCCAGGCAAGCTGGCCCTTCAACTGGGCCAATCACATGCTGACATTCCAGACCCTTACTCCACCCCCCTTGAAAGTGGCACAACTGACACCAGCAGGGCACGAGTCCTGACAAAAGGAGTGGGGGGACGCTGACGTCATGACAGGAAGTGACATCACGAAAGGTGGCTTGCACCGTCAGACTCATTGGCTCCCCTCGCCCACCCCTTAGATGCGATTGCATCAGAGGAGGCAGCGCGTGCACCAGCTGCTCCTAAGTCGCCCCAGAGAGGCCAAAGAGTGAATGTGCGGCTCCATTTGCAACGAATTTCGGGCTCGCGGGGAAATAAGTGGGGTGACGCTGGCCAACCGCCTGGTACCCCGACTCGAGCCCTAGGCAGGCAAGGTGTCCTATTGGCTTTGCGATATGTGTGAGTTGCAGGACACTCGTTGGCGGGGGATGGCTCGGAGGGCCGTCACCCTGAGGCACATTTCTCACTCCATGGGTCCCTTGTCAATGTCAGCGGATGTAATGACCATGCGCGCCGGGGTGGGTGTACTTTTCGTCTGGGATGTTGTTTGCGTCCTGGCCCGCTAGGGCAGCTACAGCTTCTGTGTGCTGCATGTGGTGTACCCGGACTACGGAGACTGTCATGCATTGTCACAGTTGTCCAGGGATCGATTCGGGGTACCACACTGGTGGACGGCGTCCCCCCACTTATTCCACCGCGAGCTCAATCAGTGGAGCAAATGGGTCCACACATTCAGTCTTTGGCCTCTCTGGGGCGAGATCGGAGCTGCTGCTCATGCGCTGGCTAATCTGATGCAACCGCATCTAAGGAGTGAGCGAGGGGCGGCAACGAGTCTGACGGTGCAAGCCAGCTTTCGTGACGTCACTTTGTGTCGTGACGCCAGCGGCCCCCCACTTCTCATGTAGGACTTGTGCCCTGCTGCACACTGTGAATGTGTTGCGTGCAAAATGTGAGCAGGAGAAGGGTGCCATGACCTCCCACACACCAAGCTCCACTGCCATCCCGTGCCCTGGGTGGCCTGTGCAGGTGGACAATGTAGGGTGCTCACCTGGAGGACAGGGGATGTAAGTGCCTTGGCAAGGGCCTGGCAGACGCACAGCAGTATCCAGCAAGTCCCCAGAGTGGGGGCTAACGTCTACACCTGATGCTGCATTGATCGTGTGCCCACATGTTGTTCCCACACGAGTTCACATTCATCCCCAGACAGGTGGTCGTTCCAAATGCCCATCACAGTGATAATCTACCCCTCCGGAATCCTACCCACACAGTCTGTCTAAACATTGCATGTGTGCACCTACCCGTGCCACCCACCCACATGGCCCAAGCAGCCCTCCCGCTTCACATGCCACATGTGTGTCTTCCACAGTAGTGCTTCTCTCTCATGGGCGGAACTCCAACTGTCCCGTGCAACTCAGACAGCAACGAGTCAGACTGGCATCCTGTTTGAATGTTAGGCACCCTCACACTACTCCCTGTGACACAGTGGTGGTTGTACTGGCTATTGTGTTTGCCATGGCAGTGTTGCTGGCCATGGCAGGATACACTCACACACGTTGCGTGCGCAGCTTCTCGTATCACTACTCTGCACATCGGATTGACCACTGTCCCTGGTGTAGTACAATATTGCCGCATGTGTATTGAATTTGTGGCTGGGTGCCATCGTTCCTGTAGTCGGTTGTGTGTATGTGGTTGCTGATTGCAGTTGTTACTGTGTGTGCATTGTTCAGTGAGGCACATGGCGTGTATGGTACCTCAACAATTGCAATTTCTGGTGTCACATTCCAATGTGTCTTACACGTGGCAGGGACTTCACTTCTTTCAGACTGTGCTACTTGTGTGTGTGATGAAGAGGTCTTTTCGTCACACGGATTTTCTGCTTGTATTTGGTGGTATCTCTGGGAAGATGTATACGTGTCATGTTAGCATGCAATCAAAGCACAGGGTGTGAGTCTAGCCACAGGATGACAGGTAGCATGTGCAGAGTGTGCGGGTATGTGTGAGGTTACTTTCTGAGTGGCCAGCAGTGTAGGTGTATGTCAATCTTGGTATGAAGATTGTGCCTGGGCACATGGCTTACTGTCGATGAGTGCATTAGGGAGGTGTCGGTATGTGTGGTGTGAAGGGTGTGACTTTGGGGTAGTGTTGGTGTGTGTGTGTGCGCTCTGGCAATGTCGACTACACACGTGTGTTACCCAGGGCAATGGTGGGTGTTCGTAACCATGTTCAGGTCTGTGAATGTGAGCACATGTGTGTATTGTATGTTGCACAGTGTGCAGTGTGTGGGTGTGTCCTTGCTGTTCAGGTAGACTCCTACTTGATATGTTTCGGACATTGTGGCTCGGCAGGGTGTGTGACTGTCCAGATTGTGCCTTGTTTACTTGGTCATTTATGTGTATTTCTGCAGTTCGTGCTCACTGTGCATACCTGCCCACCCACACTGATGTCATGTGTGTGTTTTGTCATGCATTGCTGTAGCATGCTTCTTGCATGGCTCCTGCTTTTGCTTGATGGGTGTGATGTCAGACTGTGAATGTAATTATACGCATATGTGAGACTGTGCTTTGTAGTGAGCATGCTGTCAGTGTTAATGTGATGATCTGTTGGGACACGTCAGAGTCTGACAAGCCAAGGCCCACGACCTGTAGTGTTTCACTCGGTCCACTGTGCCGGCAACTCATATGCATTGACATCCACTGACACTAGAATGCATGGTCATCTCACGACTCTCGTATACTTCACACACTCTCATCCTCTCTCATTCGTACTTGTCTAAGATGAATAATTGTACAGAGTCACATATTTGCTTTGAGGCATGTATTTGGACTTACTTCCTCTGTTATGCAGTATACTGGACACTACTGGCAGCAAAAAGCATGTGGAGGATATACTTAGCATGATTACACATACAGGAGGGGGTACAGGTAGATGTGATTAGTTGTTGCCAGTGGGATGAAGGTTTCAGAGTTAGAACTGCCTTGCCCTTGCTATGCTAAAGTACATTTGCTAATTACTGAAGTGCTCTAGACTTTGACACAGACAGTATTCATTTGGCCGATCAGACAGCTTGACATAATTGGCACAGTACATCTCAGTTCCATGGTACAGGATTAATACAATAATGACTCAGACACACCAGCGTCAGAGGTGACATCAGGGCATGAGCTTACATGCATGCAGCAGCGTCTCACAAGTTGTTGTAATGTGGTGGCTACTGGACATGAGCCAATAACTAGGGCCATGTTGTAGGGGGTTGCATTTGTTGCCCATGCATAAGTCCTGGCACGGAAGTACAGACAAAGGTGAGGTGTCAGTTCTCACGTAATACAGCAGACAGATAAGTGTGCACTGACAGGTACATGTGTTCATGTGCGCAGGATACATATTTTAGCATAGTTGTTCGCGCAGTATTGGCCATGTGGTTACTGTACACAAGTCCCATACCTCTGCCTCCCCCTGTTCATGCAGAGACACAGGATATGGTGAGGAACCGAATGCATGTCCCGAAATTGTCAGATGTCATGGCAGTGGAGTAGATGGTAAGGTGTTAGTTGCAGATTGTATGGAATGCTTGTTGTACAGGTTACTGCCCACTCCGTGCGGAAGCCTAGCATAGGTACGGTGTTGAACATCAATGTTCAATTGGGGGTATTGAGTCGTGGTCCCATGAATTGACAAGTTGTCAGGTATGCGATACCTTCCAGCAGGGCATCCATCCCATTGATGGTAAACATGGTGAAATCCAATGCAGCGGATGATGGGTGGCAAGGTGTTCTTCGTAAGTGGTGTCTGACTCTTTCCCGATTAGTTTTATTTGGCCCACGTGGAGGAGTGGTTTAATTGTATTTTGTGTTATTATCGTTCTTTCATGTTAGGCGCTATCTGCCAGTGGATGGTTTCCTCTGCATGGCTATGTTTGGCTTCTTGTTGGTACAATGGCTCCATTCTTCTGCATAATTTGTAGCAATGTGATTTCTGAGTAGGAATGGAAGGCCATTCGGTGCTATCTGCTCTCCCGTGTGTGGGCGGAACACTACATTTCCGCTGTACATTGAGGCTTCTGTGTGGGTGTAGTAATTGGACACACCTGTTCTCAGGCAGCAAGGTTTATCTATTTTGTACATTGCATGGCTTGATATTGCGAGCAGGATAGTATAGGTATTTTTGGATGGGACTGGCGTACCTTTCACTTACGATGTCCGTGTTCTGCGCTGTTATGTAGCAGCCGCCGTGCGCTTCTCCATATTTAGCACACAAGGGTGTGTCCTATTTTGCCATCACATTACTCCCTTGTTCGTGACACTTGTGTGACATCCAGTTGCTAACTGTGAGTTGTCGGTTGGGGAAATTATTGATGCAGGGAGGCCACGTGACATGTGCCTTCAGGGTGGTGCGGGTGTGTGGGGTGTGTAGTTGTGACCCTGTGGTGTTTGTGTGCAGCCCATGCGTGGCGCTGTCATTCTCCTCTGCGTTGTGCGCATGTGTAGGTGCGTCATCGCCACTGCGCTGCGGTGCCGTGACGGGGACGTCAGTTCCTGGTCCCGGGTAGTGGGTGCACAGGATGTTGTGAGTTGTTTCATTTTGGCAGGTGGGACATGTGTGGGTACAGTGGTGGATGTGTCGTGTCCACACAGGGGTGTCTGGGGGGGGCCATGTACATTATTTCCGCATTTGCATTGTGTGCAGTGTTTGCGTGCCCTTGTTGTGTGTCTGCCTACCTGCGTCGCCGTGGCGCGTTCCCTCCTAGGTGGTGCATCAGGTACAGCATGGGGATGGCCTGGAGTGCAGGATTCATTTCGGGGTGGGGGCCTTTTTGGTGTCCGTACTGTGCAGTCGGGTTTCCGCCTTGGTATCTCGTACGGTGTCTCTTTGCCGGTGGAGCTGTTTGGTTGTGGCATCGTAATTTGTACGCCGGGCGGTACGTCATTTCGTCGGTCGGTGTGTCTCCATTGGCTCGCGCCGATACGTAGACGGGCACATTTTGACGGCGGGCGGCGTCGCAGGCTTACGGGCGGTGTTTGGCTACTTTTCACATCCTAATTTTGCAGGCGTGTGGGCCGTAGCTGGCAGACGGTAACTAGCGGTTTTTGCCTCCGACAGCACGGCGGTAGTGCTTCCGCCCGACATCCTAATGACCCCCTTAATTATTGTATTATTCCCACTCCAGTTACTATTAATTAGGGGTAGGTGCTGGACACTAAATTTAATTAATTTACTATTCCCACACCAGTTAATATTAAATTGGGGTAGCTGCTGGACAACAAACTTAATTATTTTACTATTTCCACTCCAGTTACAATTAATTAGGGGTAGTTGCTGGACACTAAATTTAATTAATTTACTATTCCAACTCCAGTTAGTATTAATTAGGGGTAGGTGCTGGACACTAAACTTAATTAATTTACTATTCCCACTCCAGTTAGTATTAATTTGGGGTAGGTGCTGGACAACAAACTTAATTATTGTACTATTCCCACTCCAGTTACTATTAATTAGGGGTAGGTGCTGGACACTAAATTTAATTAATTTACTATTCCCGCTCCAGCTAGTATTAATTAGGGGTAGGTGCTGGACACTAAATTCATTTAATTTACTATTCCCACTCCAGTTAGTATTAATTAGAGGTAGGTGCTGGACACTAAATGTATTTAATTTACTATTCCCACTCCAGTCAGTATTAATTAGGGGTAGGTGCTGGACACTACATTTATTTAATTTACTATTCCCACTCCAGGTAGTATTAAATTGGGGTAGCTGCTGGATGACAAACTTTATTATTTTACTATTCCTACTCCAGTTACTATTAATTAGGGGTAGGTGCTGGACAGTAAACTTAAATATTTTACTATTCCCACTCCAGTTAATATTAATTAGCGGTAGGTGCTGGATCCTAAATTTTATTAATTTACTAGTCCCACACCAGGTAGTATTAATTAGGGGTAGGTGCTGGACACTAAATTTAATTAATTTACTATTCCCACTCCAGTTAGTATTAATTAGGGGTAGGTGCTGGACACTAAACTTAATTAATTTACTAATCCCACTCCAGTTAGTATTAAATTGGGGTAGGTGCTGGAAAACAAACGTAATTATCGTACTATTCCCACTCCAGTTACTATTAATTAGGGGTAGGTGCTGGACACTAAATTTAATTAATTTACTATTCCCTCTCCAGGTAGTATTAATTAGGGGTAGGTGCTGGACACTAAGCTTAAATAATTAACTATTCCTACTCCAGTTAATATTAATTAGGGGTAGGTGCTGGATCCTAAATTTAATTAATTTACTTTTCCCACTCCAGTTAGTATTAATTAGGGGTAGGTGCTGGACACTAAACTTAATTAATTTACTATTCCCACTCCAGTTAGTATTAAATTGGGGTAGGGGTGGCCAACCAACATGGCCGATCGGACATGAATCCGATCGGCTCCTTCCCATGCCCTGCTGCATTTAGGGAGCAAGGCAACTTTTACGGCAACACGAGCATGGCCCGGTGCAGCCGATGATGTGGTGAAGACCGGGCTCTATCTGTGGTGTTTGTGTGCAGCCCATGCGTGGCGCTGTCGTTGGCCTCTGCGTTGTGCGCATGTGTACCTGCGTCATCGCCGCTGCGCTGCGGTGCCGTGACGGGGACATCACTTCCTGGTCCCGGGTAGTGGGTGCCCAGGATGTTGCGAGTTGTTTTATTTTTGCAGGTGGGACATGTGTGGGTACAGTGGTGGATGTGTCTTGTCCACACAGGGGTGTCTGGGGGGGCCATGTACAGTTTTTACGCCCTTGCATTGTGTTCAGTGTTTGCGTGCCCTTGTTGTGTGTCTGCGCGTTCACTCCTAGGTGGTGCATCAGGTACAGCATGGGGATGGCCTGGAGAGCAGGATTCATTTCGGCGTGGGCCGCCTTTTTGGACTCCGTACTCAACAGTCGGGTTTCCGCCTTGGTATCTCGTGTGGTGTCTCTTTGCCGGTGAGGCTGTTTGGTTGTGGCATCGTAATTTGTACGCCGGGCGGTACGTCATTTCGTCGGTCGGTGTGTCTCCATTGGCTCGCGCCGATACGTAGACGGACACACTTTGATGGCAGGCGGCGTCGCAGGCTTACGGGCGGTGTTTGGCTGTCTTTTCACATCCTAATTTGGCGGGCGTGTTGGCCTTTGCTGGCGGACGGAAATTGGCGGGTTTTGCCTCCGACAGCACGGCGGTAGTGCTTCCGCCCGACATCCTAATGGGCCCCATAATATTTAATATTATAATTCCATGTATTTACATGTTACATACATTTATTAAAACATTTTAATATTTTTTTATGTTTAAAAATATCTACTTTAGAAATAAAATATATAAAAATAAACTGTAATAATGATTAATATTAATATTTTATATATTAATAATTAAAATGTATTATGTTTTTTTAAATGTAACCAACTTTATATTTAAAAAATGTATTTAAAAAATGTTAAAACTGTCATATTATTAAGTTGTTACACATATATGTAACTAAATAAAAACGTTAATAATACCAAACTAAAAATAACTGTTAAAAATATATATTTATTTTTTAAATGTATCTAAAAAGTATGAAACTGCATTATCTGATATTACAAAATGTACACAAGTGTTTAAAGCAATGTACTAATGTATTAGATAATTTTACATTTATTATTACATGTAAAAATGTACATATATACAAACTATGGGGCCTATTAGGAAAGTCCACCCGCCACCCTAGCGGTGCTGGGACCGGCCGCTAGTGGTGCGGCGGTCCCGCACCGGCGATTAGGATGCCACCGCCACCGTGGCGGTGGCATCCTCTAGTCCCAGCATTGTGGGAATGCACTGTGTGTATTGTCATGCACAAGGTGACAGGCACCGCGCGGTGCCTGCCACCTTGTGCATGACAATGTAGGGGGGGTACCATAGGTACCCCTCATGTGCACCCCCCAACCCCCAATACCCTGGGGTCCCGCAACGGGCCCCCAACAGCAAACTCTGCGTGCCTTTCCGTGGCGGCATCGCCGCCACAGAAAGGCTGCTTCCCGCACCCATGCTAATATGGATGGCGGTGTCTAGAAGACACCACCACCATATTAAAACCTCTTCCGCCCGGTCGACTTGTGGACCGGGCGGAAAAGCGGCGGACGGTCTTCCCGCCGGCACGGTACCCCCAGCCATAATAATATGGCGGGGGGAAATGGTTGGCGGGCGGTGATTAATAGCGTGCGGATCGCCACCGCCATATGGGCGGTGGCGATCCGCCCGTTATCATAATGGGCCCCAAAGTTGTTTTTGTAAAATAAATATAATTTCCTATGTTTATGTATTGGTTTATGTTACATATTTTTAATAAGAGATATTTCTTTGTGATTTCATAATATTTTACAAGAAATAAACATCAATAGAAAATTAAAGCGTCTAATTTATTGTCTACCATTTTATTAATGTTATCTTCAATGTTACATATTAAGTTTATGTTTAAGTATACTGTGTAAAATCATATGTTTTAATTAAATATATACAATGTTATATTTTTCCTTCACAACTTTCTTATAATTATATTTTCATACCACTTTAAACTGTAATAATGTTTTAAAACTATAATTATAAACACATTTAGCTAAATTACTATTCCCACTCCAGTTACTATAAATTCAGGGTAAGTGTTGGACACTAAACTTTATTAATTTACTATTCCCACTCCATTAGTATTAATTAGGGGTAGGTGCTGGACACTAAATTTATGTAATTTACTATTCCCACTCGAGTTAGTATTAATTAGGGGTAGGTGCTGGACACTAAACTTAAATAATTTACTATTCCCACTCCAGTTAATATTAATTAGTGGTAGGTGCTTGATCCTAAATTTAATTAATTAACTATTTCCACTCCAGGTAGTATTAATTAGGGGTAGGTACTGGACACTAAATTTAATGAATTTACTATTCCCACTCCAGTTAGTATGAAATTGGGGTAGGTGCTGGACAACAAACTTAGGGGCCTATTATGATAACGGGCGGAAAAAAATTTGCCGTCAACTATAGCCTGAAAAATCCGCCCGCCTGCACCATGGAAATACCGACCGAGCAATTATGATGTCGCCAAGCAACCTCCGCCCGCGGCGGTAAAAATACACAAAATTCCGCCCGTCCATGTCAGAGTAGAAGATTATCCGTCCGCCACGGACGCAATCCCGCCCGACAACCAAATTCCGCCCGCTCGGACGACCGAGACACCGGCCGTAAAATTACGATATCCCCGACATGAGCGCGGAAATTCTGCATATTTCCCGCCTGCCACGGTCAACAACAGAGATGAATAACTGACACAACGGAAGGCCTGACGGCCACGTCCGTGCACGGAAATCATTGGCGGACCAGAGAAATACACACAACATGGCCAACAAGTCCACACAGCAAACTACGCCAAAATAACCAAACACAGAACACATCCCAAAGACACATCCCCCCTGGCAAAACACAAAAACTACAAATCCCAGGACAACAGGCACAACACACCTGAAAACGACAGCCCATCATGACACACCCACATAGCTGAGTACAAAAGCTGCCCCTTCCCAGACCACAATCCCTTGCACTACTACAAAGCGAAGACGACAGCAGAGAACCCAGAGAGCCACAAAGGAAAGCAGCATACCACACGCACGCACACATCACATTCATCACCAACACCATCACCACCATCACCACTGACATACCGGCACCAGTAACCCCCTGCACATCACACACCACACACCCACCACACCTGCACCACAAATACCAAACCACACACCATGGCAACACAAGGAATGCCTAAGTACACTGCCACTGAGTTGACGGTCATGGTCGACGAGATAATCAAGGTGCACCCACAAATCTATGGGAACCAGATCCAACAGACACCAGTAGCCACCAGAAACAGAATGTGGAGCAGGATAGTAGACCAGGTGAATGCAGTCGGGAACGTGCCACGCAACCGGGGTGAAATTACAAAGAGGTGGCACGACATGAAAAGCGTGGTCAGGAAGAAGGAGGCCAAGAATCGTGAGCTGGCTGACAGGACTGGCGGCGGAAATACCGCGCCATTCAAGACCTTCAAGGCGTGGGAGGAGAAGGTGTGAGGCATTCTACATCCGGAGAGTTTCACCAGAATACCAGGGGGAGTGGAGGCTGGTAAGTACAAACAAATGTATACCAGCACACCGCTATGTACTGTCATGCACTACCAGAATGCCATAGCTCCGAGGGCCAAACACCCCCATGTCCAATACACAATCCACAAGACATCTCTCACACATGCAACAGACACTCCCACTCACTCAGCCCAAAGGTAGCAACAAACAAACCATGGGGGCATGTGTACAGTCAGCCGGCACCACAACTCCCACCAGGTCCCCTTGTACACCAGATGCGCCGGAAGGAGCACTCCCCACACCTGCACTCATGTGTCAGTCATAGCTTCACTAACCAACAAGTAACAGGTAAGTAGCCTTACCACAAAGTCCGTGTGTTGGAGGGGGGACTGCAGAAGTACAACCCCCACCAGGCCCCTAGTCCTACAGCGCAGCAAGATGGAGCACTCCCCACACCCATGTGTCAGCCATTGCAGTGCACACCTTCACCCGACAGGTAGATATGTTTCCCTACATGGAGGGGTGTCTGTGGGTGGTAAGCCATCACCACAACTCACAACACGGCCCCCACTCCCACAGACCAGCAAGATGGAGCACCCATCCCTCTCATAACCATGTGGTAGCCATTGCATTGCTCCCTCCAAACTAACAAGTAGGTAGACTACTGTACAGGGCGGGGTGTCTGTAGGCATGAGGACTGTACTACGACTAACATTTGGGCCATGTCACGTAGCAGAGGAAGAGGTAGCACTGTTCCCAGTCATAATCATGTGACTTATGTGCACACGGACATGAAATACAGAGTCATTGCCCACATGAGCCATCTCAAATACAGTAACACGTAAGGAGTCACGTCTGCATGCACAAGTCTCACTGGAGTACTGACCCACATGGCGTGCACTGTGCCAGTCATCACACACATCAGCAACACCATCGAAGTCTTGTCCATTTAGTCGTGTCTGCTTGTTCCGTTGACATTGTACAATATCACCCATGTAAGTCTATTGTGTCGCAACGTAACAGAGTGGAACCCTAGTAATGTCACATACAC
This sequence comes from Calotriton arnoldi, assembly GCA_963921515.1. Taxonomy (NCBI): domain Eukaryota; kingdom Metazoa; phylum Chordata; class Amphibia; order Caudata; family Salamandridae; genus Calotriton; species Calotriton arnoldi. The sequence continues at coordinate 937,777 of CAWUFW010000899.1, read as the reverse complement.
CACTGGACCCATGAACCCCACAGCTACACAATGCACATTCAAAATGTCATCCATCTCATCTCTCAGCCCCAGTGTCATGAAAGGTTTATCATCTAAACAGTTGTCCCAAATACTGTAGTTCAGCAAAGATTTCTGCAGATGACCAAAAATGTGTCTGCAGTGTCTGAAGCGCACTTCACACTGTGATTTACAACATACCTAATATAGTCAACACCTCAAGAGCACTGCATTGCTGCACATGGCTGAGGGTAGCACGCACACCAATGAATTGTCCCACCTGCAATACGTTGTGTGGCACCCAACAATTACTCACTCACTACAATGCTTGCAGTGTAATGTCCCTAAATGACAACAGTGAGCAGATATGCTGGATGTGTCAGACATACACACACCTTTGTCTCTGTAGTGTCGTGTGGCCAAACCACATGTCCCCATCTGCACCCATAAGTCACATTATGTACCACAAAACCATATTTCATCTCAAAAGCGTTGATGGGGCTGGACCCCTTTTTCCATCTGTGTTTCTAAGCGTTTCATTTGAACCCCAAAACCATATTTCATCTCAAAAGCATTGATGGGGCTGTACCCCTTTTTCCACCTGCGTTTCTAAGCATTTCATTTGAACCCCAAAACCATATTTCATCTCAACAGCGTTGATGGGGCTGTACCCCTTTTTCCATCTGCGTTTCTAAGCGTATCATTTGAACCCCAAAACCATATTTAATCTCAAAAGCGTTGATGGGGCGGTACCCCGTTTTCCATCAGCGTTTCTAAGCATTTCATTTGAACCCCAAAACCATATTTCTTCTCAAAAGCGTTGATGGGGCTGTACCCCGTTTTCACCAAAGCCACAAAATGTAGGGGTTCTGCAACACACACCGATTGGCATTCCAAATACGTCCCATGCCATATGCACTCATCACACAATTCCATTGCCTTGCTCACGCACACACACATTGTATAGCCATACACACGCATCTGGGAAATCAGTGCACAACTGTGCACAGCAGTGAATGCCAGGTCAAAGTGCCATGGGCCCAGAGCAGGACGGACAACATGACAAGAAATGATGCCTGGGTGGGTGTACAAAGCCTATATGCACATCACATACCAATGGCATGCACATGATGATAATGGTCAGAAAATGCACAGAAGTAACGTCCTCCAGGGCACAACAATTATCAGAGATGCCACACAATCAATCAATGATGGAATTTATAGAGCGCACTACATACCCGCGAGGGTCTCAAGGTGCTAGGGAGAAGGGGGGGCCGCTACTGGTCGAACAGCCAGGTCTTGAAGGTCAGCAGGTCCTGGGTCTGTCGTAGGTTGAGTGGGAGGGAGTTCCAGGTCTTGGTGGCGAGGTGGGAGAAGGAACTGCCGCCGGCGGTGGTTCTTCGGATGTGGGTGACGGTGGCAAGTGCGAGGTCTGCGGAGCGGAGCTGGCGGGTGGGGATATAGAAGGAGAGTCGCCTGTTGAGGTATGCTGGGCCGGTCTTGTGGAGTGCCTTGTGTGCGTGGATGAGGAGTTTGAAGGAGATCCTTTTGTTGACGGGGAGCCAGTGCAGGTTTCCCAGGTGGGGTGCGATGGAGCTGCTGGCTTTGTTGAAGATGTGTTGTGGGAAAGGGTCTGACGGGGAGCCGGAGTGGATTGTGCCCATGCTCTTGATGGTGTCGTCGATGTACACGTTGGTCCAGGCTGGCAGGGGGTCGTGTTCGATGGTGTGCGTAGAGTCTGGTGTGTCGATGTCTGCTAGGGCTGTCTGGGTGTGGAAGCTGTCGTGGATGTCGGTGATTTTGCGGTGGAAGAAGGTGGCGAGGGAATCGCACAGGGCTTGCGACGGCGGGATGTCGTTGGTGTTGGAGCTGGAGTTGGAGAGTTCCTTCACGATGTTGAAGAGGTCCTTGCTGTTGTGTGCGTTGTTGTCGAGGCGGTCTGTGAAGGAGGTCCACTTGGCGAACATATTCGTGTTGAATCAGTAGATGCCAACATGACTCCTGATGCACATAAATTGCACGCGGCACATGTTGAAACTTGAACATAACACACCATCTCCCAGTAATGTATGAACCCCTACATCATGTAATGCACCACAGTTTTGCTCACCAACATAATATGATGTCCCAAAAACTGCATGGCGCACAAACTGTGAATGTCAGCCATCTAACACAAACCTTGCAAGGTGCAACACAATAACCTTTCTTATCCGCCCCACAGCTGACGAAGAGCTTGATGCTGGAGAGGGAGACAACAGCCAGCACAGCCAGTCCACAAGCCCTCCACCCAGACTCACGGATGTGGAAGACCTGGACACTTCTTCGGATGAGGACTCCCGACCAGGCACATCTGGTGTGGCAGGGCGCAACCGCTCCCCAGGCCCCCTCCTACCCACCAATTCATCTCCCAGGGCTGGTGACCAGTCCCAGGCCCCTGCTGCCACGGTCAGTGCGGCCACCACCACCGCCGCAACCACCACCACCACCAGGGCCTCCCTGACCACTCACCCTGGCAAAGGGGTGGTATGCACGTCGACATCGACCCTGGGAGCCAGACCGAGGCCCCGGGTGACCAATGTGGCGAGTGGGCAGGTCGGTGGCAGCAGTTCAGGTGGGAGGAGCAGGGTCAGGTCAACGCCATCAGAGCCTGGGACCCAAGCCCTGCCGCAACTCGCCAGAGACCTTGGGGCCTATGAAGAGGCCCAGGGACAATGGGGCCGGTCAGCTGCCGATACCCGGGAAGTCCTTGGGGTGTTGAGGTCCATGGACGCCCATATGGGCCAATTCGTGACCCGTATTGGCCAACTTGTCGACCTCATGGGCCAGCTAGTGGTGGTGGTGAGGGCCCAATCAAGGCCAACCACACCACCTCCGCCACCACCTGCTGGGGCGCAGGGTCGTGCAACATCCAGTTCCCCTGCGTCCACAGCGAGTGGGCAATCCTCAGCCACCACCAGCAGCCCACAAACACAACCCCCACTCTCAAACGTGGAAGGGGCCGTCCAAAGAGGAAACAGGTGTCCAGAGATGACTTTGCACGCTCCAAACGCCAGTGAGTCAGCCAGCCACGGTGGCCATCTACTGCATTCACTTGGACTACTATCCTACCCCACACTGCCATGTGAATGGCATGTGTCTGTCGGACTGTGGACCCAGAACAACATGGGTACACCTTGACCATCACGCGGACATGACCGTCAACTCATTGTTTCAGCATGCACCACTTTTGTGATCACCTTGCCCACAATCACATGTCACCGCTCACAATAAATACACCTGGATCACATTCTGTTGTATCTGCTCTGTGTTCAATCAAGGATGTGCAACCGTCACCATGATCAGAAATGCATCTGGAGTGTGGTATGTAGATAGGCCAGGAGAGGCTGTAGGGACCTAGGGGTGAAAAACAGAACAAGAGTCCATTGAATGTGTGTGTTACACACTCATCACACAGTACTTGTCATCAAGGTTCAGCAATGTACACACATCTCACAGAGCAACAGGGCACAATGCAACAGCCACTGTCAGTGGCATACTACCCTGGACATGGACCATTGCCACACAGCACTCAGTGAACAATAGGCCGCCGTGACAAATCACACATACACCTACACAACTACAGCAACATCAGCCGTCGTACATGGTCACTCACCGTTAAGTGAAGTAGCGGGTGATGAGCTGCTGACGCTCATTCACTGCTTCCTCCTCTCCACTGTCCTCGTCACTGGACACGGCTTGGTCTGTAGGCGGGGGCCCTGGCTGATCACCGTCATCCACTATCAGGGGGATCTGCCTGCGAATCGTGAGATTGTGCAGCATGCAGCATGCCACAACTATCTGGCACACCTTCTGTGGGGAGTACGCCAGTGCACCCTGGTGCGGTCCAGGCATCTGAATCTGGACTTCAGGAGTCCAAAAGTCCGCTCCACCACACGTCTGGTCCTCCCATGTGCCTCATTGTATCTGACATCAGCTGGTGTCCTAGGATTACGTAGTGGGCTCAGCAGCCAAGGCCCGTTAGGATATGCAGAGTCACCTGGGTGTGAGAAACACAGAGAATCATTGCAATTCCAACATGATACAAGACAGCATGTCACACCCAGCACGCTACACGAGTATTCATACTCACCAACAATCCATGCACGGTCCGGCTGAAGATTGGTCATCATTCGTGGGAGGATGCTGTCGCGCACGATGTGCGAGTCATGGGCGGATCCGGGAAACTTCGCACACACGTGTGTAATAATCATGTCCGCCAGGCACACCACTTGCACATTCAGGGAGTGGAAATGTTTCCGGTTCCTATAGATGTGCTCCATGGCCTGAGGTGCAACAAGGCCAACATGGGTGCAATCAATGGCACCAACAACGTGGGGGATGCGTCCAAGGGCATAGAAAGCACCCTTCACTGCTGCCAAATCACGAGCCCTGGGGAATCGGATGTACCTGTTCCTGTAGAGCATCATAGCTGACAGAACATCCCGTAGCACCATGCTGAACATGGGCTGGGACATCCCACCTGCACTGCCCACCGTGTGTTGGAAAGATCCGGTGGTGAAAAAATGCAGTGCAGCCATCACCTTAGCCGTGGGGGTGAATGCTGTAGGATACACCCTGCGAGGACGTAGGTGGGGTTCCAACATTGCACATAGTTGATGCAGGGTGGGTCAGTCCAGACGGAATTTCCGTATTACCTCCACATCCTCCATGTCTGCCAGCAATTGGTACGGGCGATCTATGTTTGGTCTCCTCCTAGGACAGATGGAAGTGGACACATGTCAATGCAACACACCACATGGCATTTTCACATACACAAAACTAAAATTACTGACAAAGCTATTGAATCACAGAACAGCTGACAAGTAGGGACACCACAGCTACAATACTCTTACACATGTCCCCTTACCAATAGCAATGACCACTAACACAAATCATTGCTATGAGCATGCACATGGGGATTTAGGCCATAATAGCTTGAAAGGCATGATGATGATTTCAGAATGCATATGTGGGAAGCGGCAACACCACAGCAATATACCTAGCTGCTGTGCCTGACACAGCTTCCGAGGCTGGGTGAGTATGGCACACACCAACAACACAATGTACACAGGCTGAGCGGCCCAAACAAGTGGGTCCTTTTGCAAAACGGGATATGAGACAGTCAATGATGTCCCTAGTTCACCCAATGTACAGCACTGTACGTATCACACCTCCAACACACATTGACAGGTGTACACATTGACAACTCCATGACAATACTGCTGTGTGAATGCAATTACACATCACAAGTGACACGTAACGTTGTACGTGCCAAGTGGGAGATGTACATTGAGAAATATGGCATGTGTGTGCATATGGGGATACCAAAGGGGATGATGGACGGAGCGCTAGAGCAAATCAAACACTCACCCCCAGTCAACTGATCTGGGTTTAATCCATCATCATTCTTTAGCTCACTCCACCACCCCAGTTCAGACATGGCCATATGCAAATCAATCTGACCCTGTGCCTCATGGGAACAGTCCAGCCCGAACTGCCAAGCCATGTCTTCCCTGGACCGGAAACAAGCATCCTGGGACCGGTTTCGGGTTCAAAACCCTCATCAGCCAGGCTATCTTGAATCCAGTGGCAAAGTGAGCAAGGGACCCACGTCTGGGCATACCCTGCCAACTTAGGGCGACCAAAGCGATACCAAAGGGGATGATGGACGGAGCGCTAGAGCAAATCAAACACTCACCCCCAGTCAACTGATCTGGGTTAAATCCATCATCATTCTTTAGCTCACTCCACCACCCCAGTTCAGACATGGCCATATGCAAATCAATCTGACCCTGTGCCTCATGGGAACAGTCCAGCCCGAACTGCCAAGCCATGTCTTCCCTGGACCGGAAACAAGCATCCTGGGACCGGTTTCGGGTTCAAAACCCTCATCAGCCAGGCTATCTTTAATCCAGTGGCAAAGTGAGCAAGGGACCCACGTCTGGGCATACCCTGCCAACTTAGGGCGAACAAAGCGATACCAAAGGGGATGATGGACGGAGCGCTAGAGCAAATCAAACACTCACCCCCAGTCAACTGATCTGGGTTTAATCCATCATCATTCTTTAGCTCACTCCACCACCCCAGTTCAGACATGGCCATATGCAAATCAATCTGACCCTGTGCCTCATGGGAACAGTCCAGCCCGAACTGCCAAGCCATGTCTTCCCTGGACCGGAAACAAGCATCCTGGGACCGGTTTCGGGTTCAAAACCCTCATCAGCCAGGCTATCTTGAATCCAGTGGCAAAGTGAGCAAGGGACCCACGTCTGGGCATACCCTGCCAACTTAGGGCGAACAAAGCGATACCAAAGGGGATGATGGACGGAGCGCTAGAGCAAATCAAACACTCACTGCCAGTCAACTGATCTGGGTTTAATCCATCATCATTCTTTAGCTCACTCCACCACCCCAGTTCAGACATGGCCATATGCAAATCAATCTGACCCTGTGCCTCATGGGAACAGTCCAGCCCGAACTGCCAAGCCATGTCTTCCCTGGACCGGAAACAAGCATCCTGGGACCGGTTTCGGGTTCAAAACCCTCATCAGCCAGGCTATCTTGAATCCAGTGAGCAAAGTGAGCAAGGGACCCACGTCTGGGCATACCCTGCCAACTTAGGGCGAACAAAGCGATACCAAAGGGGATGATGGACGGAGCGCTAGAGCAAATCAAACACTCACCCCCAGTCAACTGATCTGGGTTTAATCCATCATCATTCTTTAGCTCACTCCACCACCCCAGTTCAGACATGGCCATATGCAAATCAATCTGACCCTGTGCCTCATGGGAACAGTCCAGCCCGAACTGCCAAGCCATGTCTTCCCTGGACCGGAAACAAGCATCCTGGGACTGGTTTCGGGTTCAAAACCCTCATCAGCCAGGCTATCTTGAATCCAGTGGCAAAGTGAGCAAGGGACCCACGTCTGGGCATACCCTGCCAACCTAGGGCGAACAAAGCGATACCAAAGGGGATGATGGACGGAGCGCTAGAGCAAATCAAACACTCACCCCCAGTCAACTGATCTGGGTTTAATCCATCATCATTCTTTAGCTCACTCCACCACCCCAGTTCAGACATGGCCATATGCAAATCAATCTGACCCTGTGCCTCATGGGAACAGTCCAGCCCGAACTGCCAAGCCATGTCTTCCCTGGACCGGAAACAAGCATCCTGGGACCGGTTTCGGGTTCAAAACCCTCATCAGCCAGGCTATCTTGAATCCAGTGGCAAAGTGAGCAAGGGACCCACGTCTGGGCATACCCTGCCAACTTAGGTGTGTGCATATGTACATCCCATGCTCCCATGCTAATGTGTACCTAATGATGTGCCATCAGACATGTGGAGGCTGAGCACTGTCCGTCAATGCCTATGCACACAGCATGAAGTGGCCCTGTCTAGTCTGGACATGCTCCCACACACAAATCAAGGCCACACCTGCCAAAGCATGGCGCACATTACACTGTGGATTCCACATGGCACCAGCGGACTGTACCCGCCATGGACCATGCCCTTGCAGCCAACTCTAATGGCACTCGCGGTTGCATCCTGCGTGTTCGACTATAGAGGTAAGCGTACCAGGACAGCTCGGAGCAGGCCATTGGGTGCATTTGCAGAAGGCAGACATGGTACTCCAATTGCAGCAGCTTGGACCCACTGAAACAGCCCCAGGGGGCTATATGAGTGTGGGAGGGAGACCGGCATTACCACAGCATCCAGGGACTGCTGCCTGGCATCCCTCAACAACACCTGCTGCTGCTGCCACCTGTCCACCTTGATTTCGACGACTCTGAAGATCTGGCCAGGTCCACTCACCAGCGAGGAGCTGGAGGTCCTGGGTTCCGAGGTCCACGCACACTGTCCAAGGGTATTTCTTGCACAATGTGTGTGTGTAAGACAACTACAGTGTGTGTGGGAGTGCAGGTGGGGGACACACATGTCGTTGATCTGCAGCACTTTGAGTCAGAGCCTGTGGGGTTCCAACATGCACTGCTTACCATGCTTTCTACAGGTGGAAGAGGTATGTAGGCTATCTGGCGCTTTTATATGCATGTCCCTCCCGAGTGGGGGTACATGGCATTTTCATGTCAGACATCCAGTGACGCAGCCACTTGGTAATGCAGGACTCAGGGCAGTGATTGCTTGTGTGAATGGCTGGCTGGGTCCCTGATGGCCTTCTCAGTCTCAGCAGACCTGGGCTGCACATTGACCGCCCAATCCTAGAAGGAAACAACACTGACTGTACAGTGGGTTACATGTGTCTTTTGTTCACAACTCTCCGGCAATGCGCAAACTCAGCCCTGTCGATTGAACACTCCAGGCCTTGTGATTCGGATGTGTGTGAGAGATAGTGGCACTGAATGTGACCTCCATTGCGGGGTGAGCCATTCACAGGGCAAGTACATTGAGGGCTGCGCAGTGTTGGACACAGTGAGTCCACCCACAAGGATGTGTTGCCGTGTGATCTATGTGTTGGTCTACCTAACAATGGACAGTAGATGTGGGCAGACTACACATTGCTCAATGTGCTGGCATCCTGCATGTGAATGGGGTGGACAGGTACTGTGTACACACTCCCACCAGCATGCAATCACGTGTGGTGTACACATGCTGTTATGCCATGTCTGATTACTTCTTGGCTCTGTAACTCATCTCTGTGTATTTTTGGATGGGTCAGCATCATGCCACTGTGATTGGTGGATGTGGGTGATGATGAGAAGTGTATGAGTGATATTTCGACCCTCTTGTGTACCATCCCTGCAGTTGGAAGTCCTCCAGCCCAAGGCATTGTGGTGAGCCAATGCATCCAAGTTGATGCCTCTGTGTATGTGTAACCGACGGTGCAGCCAATTCCACAAAGGGTGTGACGTCATCTGCCGGATGAGCGACTACGTGGCGGAGACGAATCGGGGGATGCCCCCTCGTATTGTCAGGTTTGCACGGTGCTGCATTTCACCACTAATGGTCTGTATCTTGACAGTCACACAACCTGTGCCGGATGCACGTTTGTAGGGGCATCAGCAGCAAGCAAGTGTACAGTATTGTGGGATGGTGTCTTTTGCTGTGAGAGGCAGCATGTGTCCACAGCCTACCCATACTCTGGGTAATGTGATGTTTGTTGTGTGATGCAGTGGGTTGTAAGTGTACTCTGTGCTGGGTGCATCTGACATGCATATGCGATTCCTGAGGGTCAAGATGTAATTTGAGCACTCTGCATTGTCAATGCATTCAGAGTCGTAGCCCTCAGGAACAACCTGTAGTAGGCTGGAGTGGCAATTCACATGTATGTTTGAGGCACTGTGCCTACTCTGATTTCGTTTGGATATATGTGTGCGATGCCTCACCTCATATTCCTGGATCTTACACATCCGGCACACTGTGCAACAGTAGTTGTGCTTGTGCGAACGACAGGTGGATGGCATGGGCTCATGACCATTGTGGACTGTCATGTTGCAGTCTGTGTGAGTGGTGTCCCATTCTGCTCCATGCAGGTATGTCAATGCCCTAATTACGTAGTGTTCATCCTTGCCACCATCAGGACAGTGGGTGTGCACACAGCGATTTGTGGCTATGGTCGCAGGGTGACACAGGCCGGGTGTTGTGCTATGTGCACAACACATGTGTCACTTATTTGCGGCTTCATTTTCTGTACACCAGCCATTACGTGTTGATTGTGGTGGCTGTATACAATTGCACAGGTATCGTGCAACATGTGGATTTGGGAATGTTCTGTGCTGCTTCCCTTGCACATGTCTGTTTATTTGATGCCAAATGAGTGATGCAAAAACAACAGTTGATGGACAGAATGCAGAACAATGTCATACATTCACCCCAGTACAGAGATCTGGGCCTAAATCCATCGTTTTTTTGCTCACCATGCCATTCCAGTGTGAACCCAGCCATATGCAAATCAGTCTTGACCCTGTGCCTCATTGGAACAGTCCAGCCCGAACTGCCAAGCCAGGTCCTCCCTGGACTGGAAACAAGCATCCTAGGACCGGTTTCGGGGTTTCACCCTCTTCAGCCAGGATAGCTTGATTCCAGTGGCATGGAGAGCATGGGACCCACGTCTGGGCATACCCGTCCCACTCGGGGTGACAAATGCAAAAACAACAGTTGATGGACAGAATGCAGAACAATGTCATACATTCACCCCAGTACAGAGATCTGGGCCTAAATCCATCGTTTTTGCTCACCATGCCATTCCAGTGTGAACCCAGCCATATGCAAATCAGTCTTGACCCTGTGCCTCATTGGAACAGTCCAGCCCGAACTGCCAAGCCAGGTCCTCCCTGGACTGGAAACAAGCATCCTAGGACCGGTTTCGGGGTTTCACCCCTCTTCAGCCAGGATAGCTTGATTCCAGTGGCATGGAGAGCACGGGACCCACGTCTGGGCATACCCGTCCCACTCGGGGTGACAAATGCAAAAACAACAGTTGATGGACAGAATGCAGAACAATGTCATACATTCACCCCAGTACAGAGATCTGGGCCTAAATCCATCGTGTTTTTCTCACCATGCCATTCCAGTGTGAACCCAGCCATATGCAAATCAGTCTTGACCCTGTGCCTCATTGGAACAGTCCAGCCCGAACTGCCAAGCCAGGTCCTCCCTGGACTGGAAACAAGCATCCTAGGACCGGTTTCGGGTTTCACCCCTCTTCAGCCAGGATAGCTTGATTCCAGTGGCATGGAGAGCACGGGACCCACGTCTGGGCATACCCGTCCCACTCGGGGTGACAATTGCAAAAACAACAGTTGATGGACAGAATGCAGAACAATGTCATACATTCACCCCAGTACAGAGATCTGGGCCTAAATCCATCGTTTTTTTGCTCACCATGCCATTCCAGTGTGAACCCAGCCATATGCAAATCAGTCTTGACCCTGTGCCTCATTGGAACAGTCCAGCCCGAACTGCCAAGCCAGGTCCTCCCTGGACTGGAAACAAGCATCCTTGAGTGAGGCCACCTCTCTCTCTCATGTAGCATCTCCCGTGGGTGCTGAGGGACAGGGGACGGTCAACAGTGGTGAGGCATCGGATGAAGCAGCTGCACAGGAGCTGAGTGAGACAGATGTGACCAGCGCCTCGGAGGGGCCAGACATGTGCTGGATGAATCACAGGCCGAGACGCCAATTTCTGCGTCATCTGAGGACAGAGGTGATGCATCCATGTTTGCTAGCACAGGGAACGTGGACTCTGGCTGCTCTTCAGCCACGCGGAGGCCAATGCCCGCCCTCCCATCTACTTCCACTGGTGCAACACGTGTCTGCACAAGGATGAAGGATAGAGTGTCCTTCACCTCAGGCACAGCTGCCCCTGCACATGTGACCCCTGCTGCCCTCAGTGCTGGGTCTGTTGAGCTTGTGCGGCATCTCTGCGTGGGGCAGACAGCTCTCCTCAATAACTTCATTGCCCATGACATCACCTTGCCGCAGGTGACATTGTTCATGGAGGGCATACATGTACGCGTGGGTGGGCAACACCAGACTGTCCAATGGTTGTCCTCCCCAGTCAAGGTGGGCCTTCAAGTGGGCCAATCTCAGGCTGACATTCCTGACCCTTTCTCCATCCCCCTGGAAAGTGGCACATCTGACAACAGTGACAATGCACGACAGTCTCCGGAGTCCGGATGCACCACATGCAACACACAGAAGCTGTAGCTGCCCTAGCGGGCCAGGCCGCAAACACCATCCCAGACGAAAGGTAGACCCACCCCGGCGCGCATAGTCATTACATCCGCTGCCATAGAGAAGGGACCCATAGAGTGAGATATGGGCCGAAGGGTGACGGGCCTCCGACCCTTCCCCCGCCAACGAGTGTCATGCAACTCACACATATCGCAAAGCCAATAGGACACTTTGCCTGCACACTGAGAATGTGTTGCCTGCTAGGTGTGATGAGGAGAAGGGCGCCATGACCTCCCACCCACCAACCTCCACTGCCATCCCGTGCCCTGGGAATCCTGTGCAGGTGGACAATGTAGGGGGTACACCTGGAGGACAGGGGATGAAAGGGCATTGGCAATGGCCTGGCAGACCCACAGCAGTATCCAGCATGTCCCCAGAGGGAGGGCTAACGTCTACACCTGATGCAGCATTGATCGTGTGCCCGCCTGTTGTGCCCACACGAGTTCACATTCATCCCCAGACAGGTAGGCTTTCCAAATCCCCAACACAGTGGAAATCTACCCCTCCGGAATCCTCCCACACAGTCTGTTTCAACACTGCATGAGTGCTCCTACCCGTGCCACCCACCCACCTGGGCCAAGCAGCCCTCCCGCTTCACAAGCCACATGTGTGTCTTCCACAGTTGTGCTTCTCTCTCTCAGGGGCGGACCTCCAACTGTCCCATAGCACACAGACAGCACCGAGTCGGACTGGCATCCTGTTTGAATGGTAGGCACCCTCACACAACTACCTGTGACACAGTGGTGGCTGTAATGGCTATTGTGACTGCCATGACAGTGTTGCTGGCCATGGCAGGGTACACTCACACACATTGCATAAGCAGCTTCTCGTATCACTACTCTGCACATCGGACTGGCCACTGTACCTGGTGTTGAACAATATTGGCGCCTGTCTATGTAATTTGTGACTGGATGCTGTTGTTCCTGTAGTCGGTTGTGTCTGTGTAGTTGCTGATTGCAGTTGTTACTGTGTGTGCATAGTTAAGTGAGGCACATGCCGAGTATGGAACCTCAACAATTGCAATGTCTGGTCTCACATTCCAATGTGTTTTACACGTGACAGGGACTTCACTTCTTTCAGACTCTGCTACTTGTGTGTGTGATGAAGAAGTATTTCTGTGACACGTATTATCTGCATGTATTTGGTGATATTTCTGGAGAAAATGTACACGTGTCATGTTTTCGTGCAAGCAAAGCACAGGGTGTGAGACTAGCCACAGGATGACAGGTAGCATGTGCGGAGTCTGCGGGTATGTGTGAGCTTACTTTCTGTGTGGCCAGCAGTGTAGGTGTATGTTAATCTTGTGATGAACATACATGAACATCACAACCGAGCCGGATGGCCTGCGACTAGATTGTTTGGATTAGTTCCCACTGCGAGAGATTGGATAACCTCAGTAGTGCGTCTGCATTCATTGTTGAACTAGACTCTTTGTGAGCCTATTGTGTTTCTCCCAGCCTTTACGAGCTTTCTTGAGCCCTTCTGTGCCGAGTGAACAGCGGACATTTCCTGCTGTGTCTCTAAGTGCTCTTTCTAGCTCTGTCCTGATGAAGACCCCACCTTGAGGATCTAACTCAGAGTTCTTCAATCTGTGGGGCGCGCCCCCCAGGGGGGGCGCGCCACCATCTCAGGGGGGGCGCGTGCTCCACCCGAAAATCTTACCTTTGTTGTCTTGTTTTTCATCTGTCCCACGTCGCAAGTTATCACCCATTTCAAATGGGGAATTTTGATTGGGTGCTGCTCCCGCTTTCTCCAATCAGCACGCAGGAACGTCACCAGTGACGTTCCACCAATGAGGGGGACAGCAGCTGAGATTGCAGGAAGTGCCGCGAAATTTGCGGGCATAAAGCTCCTGCTTTCTACTTTTGCTGACTTTTCTTCCTGGTTTCCTGTGAAGGCTTCCTACATGTTCCCGTCGCCTCGCTGTGAAGGACTGCTGAAATCTGCACAGGTAAGAGGGCTTTCTCGAGGTCTGGGGGTGGGGGAATGTTGGGCTGATGTTCGGACGTAACGGAGGTTTGGAGGGAGGGAAATCGATGGGGCACGACGTGCCCATGCTTCTGCAATTTCACGGGGTTAATTCCTAATGCTTCAGCTGTAGTGGGAGGCAAGGAGTCTCCTCTGCTAAAACCGAAAGCGAACGAACGATTCGGTTTTAGCAGAGGAGACTCCTTGCCTCCCACTGCAGCTGAAGCATTTCAGCTGTTGGAATTTAACCCCGTCCAAGGAGGATGTAACTTTCAGTGGAAGTGCTTGGGGTATGTTTGGGCATTAACCCACTTCACGCTTTACCAGCTGCAGGATCGTATTTGCAAATGTGGTTTATGGACGGTTCCTTAAAATGCTGCAGGACTCTTTTTATTAGAATGGCCACGTAGCACAGACAGGGCTATTTGTTTTTTTCACGCCCATTACTACAATGTGTTGTGCCTATATAGACAATGTAGCTAGGCTATTTGAATATTGATATGTAGATGCGCTTCTGCTCCTACAGCAGAAACATTGATTGAGTGCTGAATTGGGACAATGAGGCTGTTATGAAGTGGGGTGTAAAGTGATTTTCGGAGGCAGTGCTTCCTCCCAGCTCTTCGATTGTTTGGATGTTTAGAGATGTCAATGCTAGTGTCATGTCATAGCAGCTGCGATTGCAGGAAGTGCCGCGAAATTTGCGGGCATAAAGCTTCTGCATGTTACTTTTGCTGCCTTTTCTTCCTGGTTTCCTGTGGAGGCAAGAGGGCTTTTTCAAAGTCTGGGGGGAGGGGGGAGATGGGGGAGAAGGGGGTGATGTTGGGCGGAGGTTCGGCTGTAACGGAGGAAGGGGAAATCCATGGGCCACGATGTGCACATGCTTATGCAATTTCAAGTGGTTAAATTCCTACTTCTGAAATGTTACAGCTGCAGTGGTAAGCACAGAGTCTCCTCTGCTAAAACCGAAAGCGTGTTCGTGCGCTTTCAGTTTTAGCAGAGGAGAATCCCTGCCTCCCACTGCAGCTGAAGCATTTCAGCTGTAGGAATTTAACCCCGTCCTGGGAGGATTAGCTTTTCCCACAAAGGAGAAAAAGTTTCTTTTAGAATTATACAGGCAGTAAAGTATCTATTAGCATCCTAAACTGTATTGTACTGGTAATTATATAATGCTTTTTGCTTACTGTGAGGGCTGAAGTACTTTTGGGGGTTATGAGATATTCCTAGTCACTTGTCTTCAGAGGTACTCTTTAGGGCAGCAGCCCCTGGGTCTGCACAGAGAAGCTAATTACACCATTTCAAACCTGTTTGTAAATATTTCGGGAATGTTTAACTTTCTCTAAAATATTCCCGTACTGGAGTTCAACAATTACATAGGCCTCCCAGGCAATTGTGTGGAATGTTGCACTTGGGCTGCATTTAGAAGAGCACAGCAGCCAAGCTGGAAAATACGTAGTTTCTTTTAGAATTATACAGGCAGGCAGCAACACCCACAGGGCTAGAAGGGCTTCAAGTTGCCAAAAGAAAAATGCCAGCCAGCCATGTGTTGTATAAACACCCTGCAAATTGCTTGTCTTGGCACTAAATACGGGTTATAAATAAAGAAGTATGTATTCATTTGTAATGTGACTTTTCTGTCTTTCTTCCCTTTCAGTCATGGATCTTTCAGGCAGCCCTAGAACACAATTTAAAGTGCTTTCTATTTATATTTGCTATTCGAAGTATGCACAGATAAGTGCTGAAAATACAGCTTTAGGTGACTGCTTATTTTTGTACCGCCTGGGATATCAAAATAAGGAGCTGGCAACCCCAATCATAAAACTGGAAGTTTGTTGTAGGATCAGTACGTTATTTATTTCCTCCACCCTCGATCCCTGGTTAATGCCTTAATACCAATAGTTCAACTTATATGTGAAATCCTACGCCGCCGTCAATAACATGCTGACATACTTCAAGTGCCTGGGAATGCACCCTACATTCAGACAACACACTCCTCATTTTCACCCTTCCCTTTCACGCTCACCCCTGCACTCACAGGGATCACAATGCCCTCACACTGTTCCCCATGCACTCACCATTCACCCGCTCACTCTGCACTCACAGTGATCACTCTGCACTCACAATGCACTTGCGCTGTTCACCCTGTACCTCACCCTGCAGTCAAACGAGCACACTACTCACCCTGTACTCATGTGACACTTCACTCACCTGTCCCCCCTCACTGCTCACTCTGCAATCTCACTCCAATAAGCCTATCACTAACCATACATTCATTTGTCCCACTCTGCACTTACATCTGCTCCCAAATTCATACGGTCACCTCACTCACCCTGCAGTCACTACTCTTACCCTACTCTCTCACTGTAGCATGGCTCACCGTGCACTAACATGGGCACTCCTGCCACCCACACAGCGCAGGGGGTTAATGTGCCTGCTACAAAAAACGTGTACTATGCAGATCAAAGAACTGAGTGTGAGTAAACTATGAGTAGCGCTATAAAAATATGAAATGTTTGTCAGAAAGGTGCTATAGAGAGATGAGGTGCATTGTTGGTGAGTGGTAGTGAGGGAATTTATGGAGGAGGAGGAAACTGGGGCGGGGGCGCTCAAAGAGACTGTTGCACGGTGTGCAACCAGTGCTATGGCCAGCCCTGGCTGGGAGTGTTAGCCCCCTCTGAAGTTCGGGTCTAGTTGCGCCCCTGCACACAAGTATGGGCATGTCGTGTCCCATCAAGGTTTTTGACCTAAATTACAAAAGGACACCTTTACATGCACTGCAATCCAGCCTTTCAGGGGGCACCTTGATAGAGACACCTCTGTTTTTGCCCTGATGGCCTGGAATAATTCCTAAACAGATTCTTGTAAATACAGTTTTTTGTTTTTTTTGCCATTTCTTTTTAATGTGAGTGATGTGCGAGAGTCTATTACTATTTGCAGAGAAATGTGTTTGTTTCATGCAACAACCATAAAGTTTATTTTAGATTAAAACGGGTCCCTCGCATACGAGAAATTGGAGGATATCACAGATATTATTCGCTGTAAAATTAGTGGGCTGCTGCTGTGTTACAACAGTGAAAACACACATCACTATCTCTGAATATTAGATGTAACACTTTTAGAATTTCGACCATAGTGTCTGTTCACCATTAGTAGCCTGGTTAAAGAGGGTATGGCAGAGCTGAAAGTGAATCATAAACTCAAAGCTGTTCTGAGCAGGGGCCCCCAAAATAGTTTTGGCCTACGGCCCCCAAAATCCTTAACATGTCCCTGTCACCACAAAGTATGTCAGACAGCATTGCTCTGAAGTAAAATAGGCAACATCATGAATTTTTTTATTAGTTCTATTTATTTAAACATAAGCCCGACGTGTCCTAAACCCCCACTGCTTCAGGCAAGCAACGTATCGTACCACTAAGGAATTCTCAATGAGGTGTTCGTTCAGTGCCCTCTCTGTGGACTTTGACGTTTGTCATCAGATCCATAACTGGTTGGTGGGCAATTATTCCATTAACTCTGCCTTAAACGTTTGTTAATGATTTCTAGAGAAGAATTGTTCCTTGTGTACCAGCTCTGAGCTACGGAGTGCTTAAACTCTGATAACACTGTCTCCCTTACAGACACTCAAACGTTTACATGGGTACACATTCTGTCAAACAAACACATAATAGTGCACGTGTGCGTACAAACACAGCTATCACTAGCAGCCTTGAAAATGCTACAGAAGTTGGAGATTCAAAGCATCATACACACATTATTGTACTTAGTATGATTCCACTTTGAAGATTGATTTGGGCTGAAAAAGCATACTTACAATTCAAATTTCTGGCATTTTTAGGCTTTGTTTACATATAATGCTAACTCTTCATAGCTACCTGGGTGTGTAGGACGTTGGATGTCTAAAATCGAAGCGGAGAGAATGTGGTTTTATACTCCGAGCTGGTGACGTAACTGTGGAGTCAGGTTTGAATCCTGGCCTTGGCGCTACATCCTGTGATCTAAGACAAAATAATTTAATTTATCCGTGCGTAATGTAATAAATCTGACCCTGTGTATTGTAACTGATGCTCATTTAAAGTGTTCCAGTGCCCGGGATCCGAGTTTGCACAATGTAAAACTGTGAAAAGATATTATTTATAAAGAAATTATTGGCACTAATTTTTCCCAATATATCGAGGTGGTGTCTTAACCAATGGAGTCTTAGCTTTGGCATAGGAAAGATTTATATTTTTAATACAAATTTTAAAAAAGGTACAGAGGCGGTACGGAGTATCCCAGGAGCCCTCCTTGTTCTGTTCCAGATGCCATTCAGCTGCACATGTTGTATGAACCCTTTTTGATGCAGTAGAATAAGTTATTTTTCCCAGTGCTTTTTGCCCTGGCCATACGTCTGTAATATTGCAAAGGTCTATGAGCAAAGGCCGGGCCTCCATGAAAATTATGCGTCCGTACTTAAACAGTCCAAAAACCACAATTAAGACCTCTGAAGTAAAAAACTTTGTGCTTACAGGAGAGTGGTTGTATTGTGTATGGGGGGGATATTGAAGTGAAGGAGCCTCAAGGAAGTACATGCAAGGTCAATTTAACAAACTTGAAAGAATGTAAAGCTACTGTGGCCCTGCCAGAAATCACATTTTTAACTTGCAGATCATGGCCATCTTACCAGCCATCAGGACTTCAACTAATAACTTGAGATCATGGCGTGTTTTATTTGCCCTTAAGATAAGGCAGCAAGTAACTTCTAGGCATGTCATTCACTCCCTTGCCCATCACTATGATTCTGATCTCGGGAGCTTTCATGGCGTCTCATGCAAAACATACTGAGAACATGCAAGTAATATTTCTTAAACGTTTTCTCTTCATTGCAAGGGAAAAAGCTACTTGATCGCTAGGCCGAGGACTCCTATTCAAGCAGAAGAAACATCTGAGGAAGTGAATAAGAAGGTACGCATTTGTTTTTGAGTGATGGGTGAAGGGGCAGTGCTGAAGTTTGCCCTCACTAACCTTTGAACAAGTAACTTGCAGAGCCTCATCGGTGGTATACAGCATATACAAACTGCAGCAATTTTGGGAGCACCTACTTAAAGCCTGGATGAGCTGGAATTACTTTTTATCCACTTACCACAGAATGATTCGTTTATCCAAAATTATTTTATTTAAAACATAAGATTTTTTTTTAAAGATTTTTTTTTTTTGAAACTACAAAGTTAAAAACCTGCTGTACCTCATGCAGCTGTAAAATTGCAGCCATGTACTATTCATTAACATGCAGCTTCAAATTTTGTATCTTAGGTTAAGCAAGCATTTGATATGGATCGTTTTCTGCTCCCAAAAGATGGTAGAGTGCTCAAGCGAAAGGCTGAAACAGAAACAGATGGAGAGAGAAAAGCTGCAAAAACAAGGAAATATGATGCCTCCTATTTGGACTTTGGGTTCACCTGCATTGTTGTTAGTGGAGAAAGCAGACCACAGTGTGTGGTTTGTGGTGTGATCTTGGCTAACGACAGCTTGAAACCAACCAAACTAAGGCGTCACTTTGAAACAAAACATGGGTCTCTAGCAGGAAAAAACAGAGATTTTTTTGTCAGGAAGTTGCAAGAGATAACTCAGCAGAAAGAAGCGGTGAAACATGTGGCAAATACTCCTGCAAATGCATTAAAAGCATCATACCAAGTAGCATACCACATTGCCAAAAACAAAAGGCCCTTTGTAGATGGAGAAAAGGTGATTCTCCCAGCATTGCTCGACGTAGCTAGGACAATGCTTGGTGAAAAAGCAGCAGAGAAGTTCAAAAGTATACCCATCTCAGACACAACAGTTTGCCGCCGCATCTCTGACATGTCAGAAGATATCCAGGGACAGCTCATAGCCCGGTTGAAATCAAGTTTGTTTGCTTTGCAGCTGGATGAAGCAACTGATGTGTCAAAGGATGCCCATTTAATTGCTTATGTTCGTTACTGTTATGAAAAGCTAGTATTAGAAGATTTTTTATTTTGCAAGCCAATAAAGGGGCGGGCAACAGGATCCGATTTGTTTGCCATTATCAATGACTTCCTGAATATCCATGGCTTAAAATGGGAAAACTGTGTTGGAATCTGCACAGATGGTGCTCCTTCAATGTGTGGTGCAAGGGCTGGCC
The DNA here is from genome assembly GCA_963921515.1 of Calotriton arnoldi. Lineage (NCBI taxonomy): Eukaryota > Metazoa > Chordata > Amphibia > Caudata > Salamandridae > Calotriton > Calotriton arnoldi. The sequence continues at coordinate 917,946 of CAWUFW010000899.1, read as the reverse complement.
TAAAAGCTAACGTACTGAAAGTGGCTCCACATATTCTGTGGACCCACTGTATGATACACCGGGAAGCCCTTGCTGTTCGAAATATGGACAGCGAACTAGAGGATGTGCTGAATTCTGCTATAAAAATAGTAAATTTTATAAAGACCCATCCCACAAGAGCTCGTCTATTTGCAATTTTATGTGCAGAAATGGGAGCTGAGCATGATGGCTTGCTGTTTCATACAGAAGTGCGGTGGTTATCCCGGGGGAAAGTGCTGTCTCGCATCTTTGAATTAAGGAATGAAGTACGGCAGTTTCTTCTGTGTTTGGACCCCTGCAAAGCAGAACAACTATGCAATTCCCGCTGGCTTGTGCTTCTAGCATACCTTGCTGACATTTTTGAGAAATTAAATTCCCTGAATCTGTCTCTGCAAGGAGCTGACATGACTTCTTTTACCATGAATAAAAGAATAACTGCATTCAAGAAGAAGCTTGAATTATGGAGAAGACTAGTTGAAGATGGCTTGTTTGAGCAGTTTGCATGTTTAGTAGATGCTCTTGCGGAGACTGAATATGAACTTCCAAGTGTTGCTGAAATAATAAAAAATCACCTGACGTCTCTCAGGGACAGTTTGCAAAGGTATTTTCCTGAGGACAACGATCACTTGAATGACTGGGTCTTTCAACCATTTCTGGCAGAGGTGGCAAGCCATCTCCCGATTCGTATGCAGGAAGAACTGATTGATCTCCAAAGTGACCGCACTCTGCAGATGCATTTCAGCAAAGTCTCACTGGGAGAGTTTTGGCTGAAAATGTCTGCAGAATATTCAGCTTTGAGAGAAACTGCTATCAAAACTCTCTTGCCTTTCAGCTCGTCCTATTTATGTGAGATTGGGTTCTCAGCACTTGCGGTGTTAAAGACTAAGTACCGTTCAAGACTGGATGTGGAGCACAACCTGAGGATGGCAGTAGCAAAAATCCATCCACAGATTGACCGTCTCTGTGGCGAAAAACAGGCACACCCGTCACATTAATGGTGGTGTTATTATCAATCTGTCGTGTAAAACAAAGCATCCTAGTAAAAACAATTTGCGCACATTTTATCTTGGAAACATTTGTTTTGAGATGTGTAATAAGCCTCTGTCATTTAACCACACCCACTCACAAACCTACAGTTAACTAAACTCTTATTGCGTTGAACATTATTTGCCGGATATGGCCCGGGATATGTGGGTGGCGGTCAATTATGTAGTGTACCAGATTCCCAAAATTTCTGTCGGGTAGTGGGGGGGCCCGACATTTCAAAAAATTCAGCTGGGGGGGCTCAACCTACAAAAGTTTGAAGACCTCTGATCTAACTTACCCTCCTTCTCAGGGGTCGAAACGTTGACAACATACACGTCCTTCACAGGCTCTGATGCTAAATTGATTTAACAGTGGATGTTTACTCAGAGTTATGTGTACATTTAGGAACAACTGACCTGTGTTAGGCTGAAGAGGTCTTACATTGAAATACTGCTGATGTATATATGTCACCATACCTTTTCCTTGTCCTTCACTCACATGTTCACTACCCATCCCTCAACCCTACACTTCTGTTCCCACACCAAGAGCACTGTAAATACGTATTGTACTGTTATTTGATTGAGCAATTAGGTTGCCAACACTTATTGCTTTGACTAAAATTGCATTTAATGTCCAGAATCCATGAATAAAATGGATATATGCGAAAAATAAGAGTGGTGAATGCTATATTATATATTTTTTTGTTGTGTTATAAGAGTTGCTACCGCGACCATTGATTTGATTGTACTGCAATACTTACCCAGGTCGGGTAGTGTTTTGTGGGTTACCCCTTTGATACTGAACATTGAGCCTGGGCACATGGCTTACTTTCAATGTGTGCATTTGGGAGGTGTAGGTGTGTGTGGTGTGAAGGGTGTGACTTTGGGGTAGTTTTGGTGTGTGTGTGTGTGCGCTCTTGCAATGTCGACTACACACATGTGTTACCCAGGGGCAGGGTGGGTGTTTGTATCCATGTTCAGGTCTGTGAATGTGAGCACATGTGTGTATTGTATGTTGCACAGTGTGCAGTGTGTGGGTGTGTCCTTGCAGTTCAGGAGGACTCCTACTTGATATGTTTTGGCCATTGTGGGTCTGCAGAGTGTGTGACTGTCAAGATTGTGCCTTGTTTAATTAAGCATGTATGTGAATTTCTGCAGTTCGTACTCACTGTGCAGACCTGCCCACCCACACTGACATTGTGTGTGTGTTTTGTCATGCATTGCTGTAACATGCTTCTTGGTTGGCTCCTATTTTGCTTGGTGAGTGTGATGTCAGACTGTGAAGGTAATTGTACACATATGTGGGACTGTGCTTTGTAGTGACCAGACCGTCAGTGTTAATGTGATGATCTGTTGGGCCACGTCAGAGTCTGACAACCCAAATCCCACGACCTCTGGTATTTCACTAGGTCCACTATGGCGGCGACTCATTTGCATTGACATCCAAGAACACTAGACTACATAGTCATCTCACGACTCTCGTGTACTACACATACTCTTATCCTCTCTCATTCGTACTTGTCGTCGAGAAAAATATACAGAGTCACATATTTGCTTTGAGGCTTGTATTTGAACTTACTTCCTCTGTGATGCAGTATAGTGGACAATACTAGCAGCAAAATGCATTTGGAGGATATACTAAGCATGATTACACATACAAAAGGCTGAACAGGAAGATGTGAATAGTTGTTGATTGTGGAATAAAGGCTTCAGAGTTACAACTGCCTTGCCCTTGCTATGCTAAAGTACATTTGCTCATTACTGAAGAGCTCTAGACTTTGACACAGACAGTATTCCTTTCGCCTACCAGACAGGTTGACATCATAGGCACAGTACATCTCAGTTCCATGGTACAGGATTACTACAATTGTGACTCCAACACACCTGCGTCAGAGGTAACATCAGAGCATGAGCCTACATGCATGCAGCAGCGCCTCACAAGTTGTTGCAATGTGGTGGCTACTGAACATGACACAATAACTAGGGCCATGTTGTAGGGGGTTGCATTTGTTGTCCATGCAAAAGTCCTGGCACGGAAGTACAGACAAAGGTGAGGTGACAGTTCTCACGTAATACTACAGACAGATAAGTGTGCACTGACAGGAGCATGTGTCCAGGTGCGCAGAATACATATTATGGCATAGTTGATCGTGCAGTATTGCCATGTGGTTACTGTACACAAGTCCCATACCTCTGCCTCCCCCTGTTCATGCTGAGACACGGGATATGGTGAGGAACAGAGTGCATGTCCCGAAAATGTCAGATGTCATGGTAGTGGAGTTGATGGTAAGGTGTTTGTTGCAAATTGTATGGTATAGTTGTTGTAAAGCTAACTGCCCACTCCGTGCGAAAGCCAAGCATAGGTACGGTGTTGAACATCAATGTTCAAATGGGGGTATTAAGTTGGGGACCCATGAATTGACAAGTTGGCAGGTATGTGATGCCTTCCAGCAGAGCATCCCTCGCATTGGTGGTAGACATGGATGACATCCAATGAAGCGGATGGTGGGTAGCAACGTGTTCATCGTAAGTTGTCCCTTGTAGAAGCCTGATGGGACATGTTGGATGACATTCGATGAAACTGTGATCCAGAATACGTTGTGTGGAGGCACCCTGGTCCCATTGCAGTGTGTCTCCGATTGCAGCCACAAACGCCATGCCCCCATACACTGAACAGATCCTGTCGTGGGCATCCAGGGGTGCAAACAAGTGTACCAAGTCCGCCTTTGGACATGACGGGATGGAGAGACATAAATCCACAGGCCAGTGGAACGGACACCTCCGACAGTAGAAAACGGGGTTGACGCAGCTGAACATTGCAATGCGGTAAGTTACATTCAGCATAGCCAGATTTGCACAGCCCACTATCTGTAGCAAGCTGTCACTGTACAGCTGCATCTGTCCGGCGTAGTTGAGAAGCACTTGTGCAACAGCCATTTTGCTACAGGGTGATGTGATGGCGTGCTCCGGCTGCCTGGGCAGTCAGCAAAGTGCAACCTCCGACGATGCTGGAAATTCTGGAATGGATGTACAGCGGCAGCACTTGGGGTATAGCTTGTGCGGAGGACACAGGCCCTCATCCCACATGCTTCAATGAATGGTCAAGGCCAGTGGTGTCAGACTCTTTACAGATTACTTGCATTTGAACAACAAGGAGGAGTGGTATATTTGTATTTTGCCGTATTATCTTTCTTTCATGTTAGGCGCTATCTGCCAGTGGAGGGTTTACTCTGCATGGCTATGTTTGGCTTCTTGTTGGTACAATGGCTCCATTCTCCTGCAGAATTTGTTGCAGAGTGATTTCAGAGTAGGAATGGAAGGCCATTCAGTGCTATCTGCTCTCCCGTGTGTGGGCTAGGACACTCCGTTGCCGCTGTACATTGAGGCTTCTGTGTGGGTGTAGTAATTGGGAACACCTGTTCTCAGGCAGCAGGGTTTTTCTACTTTGTACATTGCATGGCTTGATATTGCGAGCATGATGGAATAGGTATTTTTGGATGTGACTGGCGTGCCTTTTGCGGACAATGTCCATATTCTGCGCTGTTATGTAGCAGCCACCGTGTGCTTATCCATGTTTTGCACACAAGGGTGTGTCCTATTTTGCCATCACATTACTCCCCTGTTCGGGACACTTCTGTGACATCCAGTTGACAACTGTGAGTTGTCGGTTGGGGACATGATTGATGCAGGAAGGACACGTGACATGTGCCTTCAGGGTGGGGCTAGTGTTTGGGGTGTGTAGTTGTGACCCTGTGGTGTTTGTGTGCAGCCCATGCGTGGCGCTGTCGTTGGCCTCTGCGTTGTGCGCATGTGTACCTGCGTCATCGCCGCTGCGCTGCGGTGCCGTGACGGGGACATCACTTCCTGGTCCCGGGTAGTGGGTGCCCAGGATGTTGCGAGTTGTTTTATTTTTGCAGGTGGGACATGTGTGGGTACAGTGGTGGATGTGTCTTGTCCCCACAGGGGTGTCTGGGGGGGCCATGTACAGTTTTTCCGCCCTTGCATTTTGTGCAGTGTTTGCGTGCCCTTGTTGTGTGTCTGCGCGTTCACTCCTAGGTGGTGCATCAGGTACAGCATGGGGATGGCCTGGAGAGCAGGATTCATTTCGGCGTGGGCCGCCTTTTTGGACTCCGTACTCAACAGTCGGGTTTCCGCCTTGGTATCTCGTGTGGTGTCTCTTTGCCGGTGAGGCTGTTTGGTTGTGGCATCGTAATTTGTACGCCGGGCGGTACGTCATTTCGTCGGAAGGTGTGTCTCCATTGGCTCGCGCTGTTACGTTGACGGGCACACTTTGATGGCGGGCGGTGTCGCAGGCTTACGGGCGGTGTTTGGCTACTTTTCACATCCTAATTTGGCAGACGTGTGGGCCGTAGCTGGCAGACGGTAACTAGCGGTTTTTGCCTCCGACAGCACGGCGGTAGTGCTTCCGCCCGACATCCTAATGACCCCCTTAATTATTGTATTATTCCCACTCCAGTTACTATTAATTAGGGGTAGGTGCTGGACACTAAATTTAATTAATTTACTATTCCCACACCAGTTAATATTAAATTGGGGTAGCTGCTGGACAACAAACTTAATTATTTTACTATTTCCACTCCAGTTACAATTAATTAGGGGTAGTTGCTGGACACTAAATTTAATTAATTTACTATTCTAACTCCAGTTAGTATTAATTAGGGGTAGGTGCTGGACACTAAACTTAATTAATTTACTATTCCCACTCCAGTTAGTATTAATTTGGGGTAGGTGCTGGACAACAAACTTAATTATTGTACTATTCCCACTCCAGTTACTATTAATTAGGGGTAGGTGCTGGACACTAAATTTAATTAATTTACTATTCCCGCTCCAGCTAGTATTAATTAGGGGTAGGTGCTGGACACTAAATTCATTTAATTTACTATTCCCACTCCAGTTAGTATTAATTAGAGGTAGGTGCTGGACACTACATTTATTTAATGTACTATTCCCACTCCAGGTAGTATTAAATTGGGGAAGCTGCTGGATGACAAACTTTATTATTTTACTATTCCTACTCCAGTTACTATTAATTAGGGGTAGGTGCTGGACAGTAAACTTAAATATTTTACTATTCCCACTCCAGTTAATATTAATTAGCGGTAGGTGCTGGATCCTAAATTTTATTAATTTACTAGTCCCACACCAGGTAGTATTAATTAGGGGTAGGTGCTGGACACTAAATTTAATTAATTTACTATTCCCACTCCAGTTAGTATTAATTAGGGGTAGGTGCTGGACACTAAACTTAATTAATTTACTAATCCCACTCCAGTTAGTATTAAATTGGGGTAGGTGCTGGAACAACAAACGTAATTATCGTACTATTCCCACTCCAGTTACTATTAATTAGGGGTAGGTGCTGGACACTAAATTTAATTAATTTACTATTCCCTCTCCAGGTAGTATTAATTAGGGGTAGGTGCTGGACACTAAGCTTAAATAATTAACTATTCCCTACTCCAGTTAATATTAATTAGGGGTAGGTGCTGGATCCTAAATTTAATTAATTTACTTTTCCCACTCCAGTTAGTATTAATTAGGGGTAGGTGCTGGACACTAAACTTAATTAATTTACTATTCCACTCAGTTAGTTTTAAATTGGGGTAGGGGTGGCCAACCAACATGGCCGATCGGACATGAATCCGATCGGCTCCTTCCCATGCCCTGCTGCATTTAGGGAGCAAGGCAACTTTTACGGCAACACGAGCATGGCCCGGTGCAGCCGATGATGTGGTGAAGACCGGGCTCTATCTTGAATAGATGAGGACCCCCGGCGCAGCGGTGAAGGGGCTCCGGTGAGCGGAGAGGAGCGCAGCTGTGGAAGGAGAAAATGGCGGACACCCAGGCGCCGAGCTCCGCGCTGCTCAAAGGTCGAGCCCTCGCGTCTTCTTCTTCTGGATTGCCCCGGGGACTCCGGCGATTCTAACGGCTGGGGTGCCTTCCTCAACGTAGCGGCTCCCTTTCTGCTCCCTGGGAGGATAAAGTTGGTGGTGAGGGGCTATCCTAGCCCGGACTCGGTGGCACACAAGATGGCGGACTGCCGATGCAGAGCAGTCGGGACCCACTGGGGGGAGAGACCCTGAGTCTGGTGGCCTCCCCTCTATATCGAGAGCTGCCCCTCCTGCTTCGTGGAAGCTCCGCAAGAGGACAGTCGGATGGGGATGGTAATCTGCCTCGGGTCTCTCTCTGGTGGAGGCGGTCCTGGCCTGATGATCGCACGAACCTCCGGTAGCTCTAGGGGGGCGCTCAGGGACTTCCCCCCTCATGCAGAGCACAGCGGAGCAACAATCTCCAAGGGGCCTGTTATGGGGAGACTGGAGGAAGCGCTGGGGCCGAGAGCCCACATGGAATATTGCAAGTTGCTCAATGCCTGACCTTAACATGGCCGCCAGGGTGGGCTCTCCTTCGAATATACGTCCAGCACGAGGCGCTTCCCCGGAGGCATTTGGCACTGCTACGGGGGCCCAACGGAGAGCTTAGTCGTCCAACAGCAAATATTCAGCGGCACCACTTGGGCTACTGGCTTTTCGTGCTGCTCTTCGCGCGACGTCCGGCTGGGTGCCTGGAGTGGCCTGGACTGCCCTTGCGCTTGCAGGTGAGAGGGGCCCCTGGGTCGATGGAGTGACACAGGTGGGTCCCCACACACTGGCACCGGGTGCGCACTGGTTCTACATGAGTGAGGGGGCGGCCAGGCGCTGACCAGGTAGCGAGTCCCCCTATGCCACCCAAAAAGGCCCCCAACAACAAGGTCTCAAATTATTTTGCTTCTGCGGGAGAAGGGACGATAGAAGAAGAGGCGACGCCACGACCAGCAACCATGGCGCTAACTAGGGAAGATCTTCTGTCTTCCCTCCGAGAGTTCAAACAGGAGCTACGAGCAGACATTAAAGCAGACATGGAGGCCTCCTTTGAATCATTCCGCACTGAGATGAGAGAGAAGCTGGTATCCGTACAGGCAGATGTCGATTCGGTGGGTACGCGGACCCTCGATCTCGAAGCGAAACAACAGGAGGTGACTGACAAGATTAAGTCCCTGGAAGAAGGAACCGCTGAACTGCCTGGCCAGCTGCGGACTACACTACTCAAGTGCGAGGACTTGGAAAATCTCTCCCGCCACGACAACATACGAGTCCGGGGTCTGGTGGAGGACTGTGAGGGCCCGGACCTGGAGGCGGTCATGGTGGGCCTTTTCTCCTCGGCTCTGGGGGAGGACGGTCCTGAGGTCAGGTTGGAGAGAGTTCACAGAGTCGGACTGCGACTCCCGGGGGAGAACCGCTGCCCACGTGACGTCCTGGCAAAGTTCAGCTCATTTAAGATCAAAGAAATGGTCCTACAGAAGGCAAGGGTTACCGACACGATCACCTTCCAAAATGCCACATGCACGCTTTATCAAGATGTAGCTCAAGCCACACTCCTGAGACGCCAGCAGTTCTGCCCGACCACCGAGCATTTACGAGAGAAGAAAGTCAGATACAGGTGGACGTATCCCTTTGGGATCACTTTCCCATGGCACAACAAGCAGCACCACTGTGTGGAACTGTCGGAGGCAGCGGATCTGCTCGGTCTAGAGCTCTATACAGCCTCATCGGACCCGGACAGGGGGAATCACCCTGATCGACACAGTGGAGGCCAGTGGCGCAGAGTGGGCAGGAGAAACACGAAAACACCAGACTGAATCCTTTGACCAATGGGCCCCAAGTGGAACTGAACTTCGTCCCAGTGGGAGTGCAATCGACCTGAGGACCCTCTGACTGGATTTGTCACAAAGCTGAGGGGGCTCTGCCCCCCCTTCTCTTCCCTTGGGGGCAACCTGCCGAAGCTATGGAGAGATGGATGGAGCGGAGGACTTGCAATTACCGTCCCTGTGAAGGGCCCAGGTGCCTAGGCGCTACACGATGCCTTGATCTCAGCGCTTGGCATGGGCACCACGTGAGAACACTATACCTGCTGTGAGAGGTCATGGGGACTGATCTATCTCCGCTGTGGTAAGGGGGTTCCGGCTGGAGGGTGGTGGAGGCGAAAAACTTACATTCTCCTGGATGCCGGGGGTGACGCCGGGGCTCTTTGATAAGCATATCTACTATGAGGGTCTCAATCCAAATGTTAACTGCTATCTAGCTATAAGTTTCATACAGCACATGCCTTGATTTCTGTTAAAATAAGGGCTGGGGGAAGGGAAATGGTGACGTTCCTCAAGTGTATCTTGGTACAGGGATTCCCCTCTAGGAGGGGATTCTCCACACTCGTTTTAAGTATTTGTTATGGTTTGTTAACTTAGTTCGATGTCATGGTGCCTTTTTTTCTATTGTTTATGGGCAGGGAGGGAAGAGGGAGGAGAGGTCAAAAGAGGTTTTTAGGCAGAGCCCCTCGCCAGGAGGGCAACAATCCCATCTAGATGATAATGGCGGTTAGAACTATAACTTGGAATGCTCGGGGTTTTTGGAAATACCTGCTAGATCACATTGTCCAAGTGTTGGCTCTTCAAAAGACGTACCTAAAAAAGTCTGAGGAACACCGGCTGCGCCATAAAGCTTATCCCCTCATATTTAGATCTTCACATTCCTTGAAACAAAATGGGGTGGCATTGTTGTTCCATTCAGGGGTTCCCTTCCAAGCTCAGGACACTAAAACGGACAAAAGCGGGAGGTTCCTTATGGTTCGGGGAAACTTGGGGGCCGCCAATGCACATTTGTAGTCCTTTATGCACCTAACATGGGCCAGCAGGACTGCATCCTCTTTTTCCTTATGACTTTGGAGAATTTTGCACAGGGGGACATCCTGCTCTTGGGAGAGTTCAATCTAGTCTGGGATCAGGGTATGGACACAACACACTCACAGAGAGCACCAGGAGGGACTTTTGGTAAGGCGCTTAGGTCACATCTCCAGCTCATGGGGTTGGTGGATGTATGGAGGGATGCTAACCCCACAGTACCTGACTACTCGATCTTCTCTCATTTCCACAGAACTTACTCCCGTATTGACCACATTTTTATGAGCCAATCCCTGCTCCCTTCGGTGTTGCAAACTCAGTTTCACCCGATTTGCCTATCAGATCATGCCCCCCTAGAGTTGACGCTCACTTGGCCGAACCCACGCCCAAAACATGCACGATGGTATTTCCCCAATTTCCTCTGCAGGGATAGACTTCTACGTGATGGGCAACCATTAAGGAATTCCTCGTGTAAAATGACCCTGAAGCTACTTCCCATGCAATTACCTGGGACGCCCTCAATGCAGTGGTCCGCGGTAAGTGCATTGAGTTGGCCACTACATTAAGATCTCAGCAACGTGAGGAACGTCTCCAGTTAGAACAAGACTTAGAGGGTCATTACAATGACTGGCGGATCGCCACCGCCCGTATGGCGGTGGCGATCCGCCTGCCATTCCCCTCCGCCCGCATGCCATTTCCCCCCGCCACATTACGATGGCGGGGGGGAGCCCGGCGGACGGAAAGACCGTCCGCCGGTTTTACGCCGGTCACGCAGGTGACCGGGCGGAAAAGGGCACTAATATGGTGGCGGTGTCTGCAAGACACCGCCATCCATATTAGGATGGATGCAGAGAGCAGCCTTTCCATGGCGGCAACGCCGCCATGGAAAGGCATACGGTCTTTGCTATTGGGGGCCCGTTGCGGGCCCCCAGAGTGTTGGGGGGTGGGAGTGCACATGGGGGGTACCTATGGTACCTCCCTGCATTGGCTTGGACAAGGTGGCAGGCACCGCGCAGTACCTGTCACCTTGTGCATGCCAATGCACGACGTGCATTCCCAGCATTGTGGCGGGCGGTGCTGTGAACACCGCCCGCCACAATGTTGGGAATAGGGGATGCCACCGCCACTGTGGCGGTGGCATCCTAATACTCGCGGCGGGACCGCCGCTCCTATGGCGGACGTTCCCATTCACCGCTACGGTGGCGCATCGTAATGTGCCCCTTAGTGTCTGCAGAACAGGCCCATAAGGCCAACCCGTCTGTTCAGACTATGAGGAAAGTCACTGCCCTAAAGGGGGAACTACAGGCTATATATACTAATAGAGCGGAAGAAACCATCCTGCGCCTACAAACCAGGGGCTATGAAGGCGGGAACAAAGTGGGGACCTTGTTGACGCGTCAACTACGGGCCAAACAGGAAAGAGAGTAAATCAGTCTCATTGTGGATGAGGAGGTCGTTTCCCAAAAGACAGAGGGGAAGGCGCAGGCCTTTGAGAAATTTTACAGAACTCTTTACACTTCGGAACTCCCGAGGGAGCATGACCTGTCGGGGTACTTGGATCCCCTGGACCTCCCTCAAGTCGGGGCTAGATCCAACGAAGACTTGGCGAAACCCATAACCTCTGAGAAAGTACAGAAGGCGATTGACTCCCTTAAACTCCAGAAAGCTCCAGGGCCTGATGGCTTCTCAGCCCACTTCTATCACACCTTCGCGCCGGAGCTAGTCCCCTTCTTAACTATTCTATTTAACGTCATTGCCTCTACGCAACAAGTCACTCCCTCCATGGGCGAAGCGATAGTGGCAGTGATTCCTAAGCCTGGTAAGGACCCCACAGCTTGCTCTTCTTACCGCCCGATTGCTCTCCTGAACCTAGACGATAAAATGTATTCTAAAATCCTGGCCACTCGTCTCAAATCAGTACTTCCCGGTCTTATAGACCCGGACCAATCCGGATTTATTAAGGGGCAACAGACCCATGATAATTTGCGACGCATCATCCATATCCTTGAAAAGGCCCGGAAGAAAAACATTCCAGCAGCGCTTCTCTCGCTAGATGCGGAGAAAGCATTTGATCGCGTGGAATGGACTTTTTTATTTAGAGTGCTCCAGCACTTCGGCTTCAACGAGACCTTTATAGGGATGATTCGCGCTAACTATCACTCTCCTAGCTCCCGGGTCCTTGTTAATGGAGTTGCTTCTTCCCCCTTTGGCCTGGCTCGCGGGACGAGACAGGGATGCCCTTTATCCCCCCTCCTTTTCGCCTTGAGCATAGATCCCCTAGCCCACAGGAAACCCGGACATACGGGGGATATGTTTCGGCACAGACGACCATAAGATTTCGCTATTTGCCGACGACGTGCTTCTCCCAGTCTCAGATCCTCTTGTATCCCTACCGGCTATCCACGAAGAGCTGGTGACATTTGAACAGGTGGCGGGATTTAAAATTAATCTGGCCAAATCCTTCTTACTGGATGTAACCGTATCGAAAGAAGAGTGGTGACGGGTAGAAGGTGCGTCACCTTTTCACTGCACTACTAAGGAGATCTCCTATTTAGGAGTTAAGCTCACCCCTCGTATACGAGATCTCCATAAGGCTAACTCCCCCCCCTTCTTCGACAACTGAAGACTGATCTGGGTAAATGGGGTGTGGCGTGCATCACCTGGCTAGGCAGGATTAATGCTATCAAGATGAATGTTCTCCCTCGCTTGCTTTATCTCTTTCAAGGGTTGCCTTTTAAGGTGGAGGGAGGTCTTTTTAGGGAGCTGCGACACATGATTACCAAATTTATTTGGCAGGGAAAGAGGGCACTCCTGCCCTATAACTTGCTAACGCGATCGCGCAAGGAGGGTGGCTTGGCGTTACCGGACTTTCAGTCCTATTACTGAGCGGCACAACTGCGGGTAATAACGGAATGGTCGATGTGGGCTTCGGAGAAGCATTGGCTTCATATAGACAGACAGATAATGGGGCGCACCATCTGGGATCTTTTATGGAAACCAAAGCAGGACAGACCACTCAATGCTTACATTAGCACGCCTACATCCACCACCCTAAAGGTTTGGGATTTCCTCACTAAGAGACTACATCTTACGACCTTCCCCTCTCCCTACATGCCTATACATTTTAATGCTGCATTCCCCCCTTCGCTACAAGAGGGTCCCTTTGAGGCCTGGAGGGAGGGAGGATGCCACATGATCTCTCACCTGTTTGACAGAGGTGTGTTCCTCACCTTTCCAGAATGCAAGAAACAATTCGCATTGACTGCCAATGAAGAATACCACTACTTGCAGCTGAAACACTGGGTACAGCAACCCCTGGTGCGGCTGGCCGCTACCAGGGAGCTGCTCCCCATTGAGAAGTTTGCTCAGTCTGGCTCCACCTCCAAAGGTTGTATTTCCTTCTTATATGCTCTTATACAAGCGTTGAGCCCCAGATTGACCCCGCGTTTTAAACGCTTTTGGGACGCGCTTTTGGCTACCCCCTTAGAGGACAAGCAATGGGAACATTTAGGTAGGGATATAGTGAAATTCAACCGCTCGATGTACCTCAGGGAGGCGCACTATAAAATTATGTATGATTGGTACCTATACCCTCAAAACTTCACACGATTTTTCCCAACTCGTCGGACAGGTGCTGGAGGGAATGTGGTATGTTAGGCGACTTCTGACACATATGGTGGGACTGCCCCTCCATACAGCCTTTCAGGAAGGAAATTTTGTCCCAAATTAAACTTATCCTAGGCTAACCTATTCCCAGCTCTCTGGAACATGTTTTGTTGGGGGTAAGAGACCCAAATTTGAAACGCCAAACACAGAGTGACAAGTCTGTTATGTGGCTCTGTCTGGGGGCAGACAAAATGGCAGTTGCTGCTGTATGGAAAAAGCAAGAGGCTCCGTCCTTAACCCAATGGCATGCGAGATTGTGGAGGGCTTTGGCGTTGGAGCGCATGGCTGATATAGTAGACAACACCAGAAAAAGCTTCGACTATATTTGGTCTCCGCTGGTGAGCTACTTATCGGAGGGGCTCCGATTGACGGCAGGCCACCCTACGGCTTAGGGCCCTCAACCTGTTCCATATCTAATCACACTACAGCTACGGGGGCATCGAGCAGTACGACGGACACTGGAGCTGAGGCCCCAGTAACCCAATCTTCACGATCACCTTTTTCTAATTTGCACCATGACATCACAGTTATGTTCATTTTTAGGTATGTTTAAGTTTCCTTTCTCTGTTACTCTCTTGGGAGGGTAGATTGACGCTCAGAAGCGATGGACTGAAAGCAACATGTTATGATGATACAGTTTTTTAAATGTATCCGCCACGGACCTTGTGAAAAAGCTGTAACCTCCATGTGCAATCTGTAACTCTGGGCTGAATTTTCTTATGACCAATGTTGCATGTGTAATGCTTTTTGTCTCACTCTCAGAGAACATTTTTTCAGTAAACAGATTTTGAAATAAATTGGGGTAGGTGCTGGAAAACAAACTTAATTATTGTACTCCAGTTACTATTAATTAGGGGTAGGTGCTGGACACTATGGGGCCGATTCCGATTCGGGCCGGAAACCTCTCCGACCGAGCCGGACCCGGAGAGATTTCCGACCGAATCGGACTCTGGCAGTCCGACCGAACGAGTACGATGCGCACGCATGCACCCGGACTCGATTCGGTCGGACTCCCATTGAAGTCAATGGGAACCGGTCGTACAACGCGTACGCGGGCTCCCATTGACTCAATGGGTGTGAGGCGAACAGGGGCGCCCCCTACAGCGGGTACGCATCGATGTGCATCGCGCCGTACATGCACAGGTAGGGGGGACCCATGGGTCCCCCCTGTGTGCGACTCGCGTGGCCACGCGTACAGGGGGGTCCGACGCGGACCCCCAAAGTCCGGCTCCGACAGCTCTTTTGAGCCGGACGGCGCGAGTCGGTCGGACTGCTCGCGGCGCGCATCGTACTTGCCCGGCCGGGGAACGACTCCATCGCGCGGTGCGAGTTGTGTCCATGCGAGTCGGTCGGAGCGTGTTGAAGCCGCGTACGAGTCGGTCGGCGATTTCGCGGGCGCTTGCATCGTACTCGCTCGGCCGGACCTGCGTACGAATCGGTCGGGAAACAGGGCTCCGAATCAGATCCGGTAAAGCCGAATCCGATTCGGAGCCCTACCGGCCGAGATCGGAATCGGCCCCTAAATGTAATTAATTTACTATTCCCACTCCAGGTAGTATTAATTAGGGGTAGGTGCTGGACACTAATCTTGAATAATTAACTATTCCCACTCCAGTTAATATTAATTAGGGGTAGGTGCTGGATCCTAAATTTAATTAATTTACTATTCCCACTCCAGGTAGTATTAATTAGGGGTAGGTGCTAGACACTAAATTTAAATAATTTACTATTCCCACTCCTGTTAGTATTAAATTAGGGTAGCTGCTGGACAACAAACTTAAATATTTTACTATTCCCACTCCAGTTACTATTAATTAGGGGTAGGTGCTGGACACTCAATTGAATTAATTTACTATTCACACTCCAGTTAGTATTAATTAGGGGTAGGTGCTGGACACTAAACTTAATTAATTTACTATTCCCACTCCAGTTAGTATTAATTAGGGGTAGGTGCTGGACACTAAACTTAAATAATTAACTATCCCCACTCCAATTAATATTAATTAGGGGTAGGTGCTACATCCTAAATTTAATTAATTTACTATTCCCATTCCAATAAATATTAATTTTGGATTAGTGCTGGTCATTAAACTTAATTATTTAACTATACCCACTGAAATGACTGTAAAATAAATAGAATTGCTAGACCTTTAAAATATTTTCATTTCTTTTCGCATTAAAAGTACTATAATATGACTAACTACACTATACATACATTTTCTCAGTATTTGACAACACCTATAATAAATTACTACACTATATAATCTAATACATTTTATTATTTTTAGAAATTATAAAACAAAAATATATATTTATTTATTGAAATATTTATGTTTTATTAAATTTAAATTATCACATATAAATAATATATTATCTACAAAAAATACCAAAATACAAATATTTTAATATTACAATTTAAACAATTTTATAAAGGTATCTCCTAGATTAATTTTTCTTTTTTTTTTTACACATTTTAATTAAAATCTAAAGTTTTCATTCTTAACAAATAAACATTTATTAATTTCCATTTATTATATTACATTTCCTAACTTTTTATATTTTATTTCTTTTTAATACACAATTCAATATAAATATTAATAGATTAATATTTTACACTGTATACAATTTTTTCTTTTATAAATATTTTTTTATTTTTAAATTTATAAATATTTCAACGAAATGTATAAAACTGTAACCAACACTATATCCTATAAACACAACTCCAAACTGATTAAACAATACATTCAATATGCAAATAAAGTATAATGAAATTCACATTTTTAAAGATTTAATTTAATATTTTTAAAACACGCCCCACCCTTATCCACTAGAAACTCAACATCCCACTCCTAAAAAAATTATTTCAATATTAGATATAATATTTTGTAAATTATGAATAAAACATTCAAAGTTATTATAAATTAAAATACATTTAAAAACACTCCCCACCCTTAGCCCCTATAAACCCAACATCACGTTCCTAAAAATTCGTTTTCTAAATTCGAAATTATATATTCTAAATTCTATTTTTAAAATTCGAATTTATTATAAATTAAAATACTAAAATTTAAAACACTCACCACCATTATCCCCTATATACCCAACATCCCACTCCCAATTTTTTTTTTATAAATGTAAAAATGTATTTGCTAAATTATAATTTAAAATTTCTAAATTATTATAAATTAAAAACAATTATTTTAAAACACTACCCACCCTTATCCCCTATAAACCCATAAATATAAAAAATATTACACAAATTTAATTTATTATAACATTAACTAACTAATATTATACTACAAACAAACTAAAATACATTACAATATAGTACAATAATGATATTTTGACATAAAGATATTTTAACAGTCGATATTACAAACTTCGATATTTTTAACAATACTTAAAATCGATATTTTTAACATCGATATTTAATACTGTTGATATGCTAAACTCGATATTTATGTATATCGATATTAAAATTTCGATATTATGCCTACTTACCACCAAAATCGCAGCTAAGTAGTGAAGAATTTTCTTCCTGCTTCACAGCTAAAGCCAAATCCCTACAGAATGAGCTCCTGACGGCCACAAACTACTCATCGACCGCAAAGAATTCTCAAGCTGATGTTCTAATTCAACCTGCTCTGCCATTGCCCAAAAATAACGCTCAATGGTCATCCTTTAAACTTCACGATCTCAGTGATATTACAAAAACCTTATCGACTATCAAACCTGATAACCACTTCAATGACCCTCTCCCTTCTAAATGCCTATCTCCTATCTACCATATCATCACCCCTCTCAGGACCAAAATCATCAATGCATCGCTCTCCATCCCGGATTACCTAAAAATTGGTTAAGTCACCCCCATCCTAAAAAAACCTATAGAAAACCCCTCTGACCCCAATAACGTCCGACCAATAACCAATATTCCCATGCTAGCCAAGGTTTTGGAAAAATGTGTTCAACAACAATTAAACCAACACATCACCGATTTCAAGCTACTGGACGACTGCCAATCAGGATTCAGACCCGGGCATAGCACCGAAACGGCAATTATACATATTGTAGACGACACCCTACTCGCTCTCGACCTTGATGAAACATGTCTGCTAGTGCTGCTGGACCTCTCGTCTGCCTTTGATACTGTTAACCATGGCAAAATACTGGAGAGGCTAGAAAACAGGATGGGTCTGTTGGGCACAGTCCTTCAATGGTTCAAATCCTTCTTAGAAAACAGGACGCAAAGGTTTATGGTGAATAGAAACCTATCTCCTCCATCCCCAAATCTATTAAGAGCATCACAAGGCTCTACTTTATCCCCTGCACTATTCAACCTCTATGTTGAACCCCTAACTGAATTATTACAGCAAGCGAATATCTCCTTCCACATGTACACGGATGACACACAGTTGTATATCAAGATCACTTCCCTTGAAGAGATCAAGATGATGAATCAAGCTCTTGAAAAGACCGTCCACTGGCTAACTACAAACTACCTTAAGCTAAACTCGCAAAAAACTGAATTCCTTCTAATTTCCCCTCCAAAAAACTCTTTGGTGATAAAGGACCACGATGAACAATGCTCTAAATTGTACCCCGATCCTAGTGGACTCCACCAAATCACTTGGAATCACGCTGGATAAGAACCTAAATATGCAAACACACATCAACATGCAGGCTAAAAATGCCCGCTTTCACCTCGGCTATCTCAGAAAAATAAAACCATTCATTGAGAATCGGTCCCTCAAAACTGCAGTTCAGGTATTAATCATTTCGAGGCTGGAATACGGATGTACAACTTTATCGGGTCTTTCCAAGATCTCCACAACCACTTTAAAAGCTTGTCTCAACGCAGCCGCATGACTCTTAACAGGTTCTAGAACATTTGACAACATCTCGCCACACCTGAAGGCACTCAACTGGCTGCCTTACAAAGCAAGAATACATCTAAAGATGGCCTGCATCACACATAAAGCCTTACACTACAAAATCCCCCAATAGCTAGCCCAGAAACTTACGATATCGCGAGGAAACAGACTCACTAGGAGCTCCGACAATCTTCTCCTCAAACCTTCATGCTTCAGCAAGAAAAAAACATATGATAGAGCTTTCTCTGGAGCTGCACCAAGAATCTGGAACGCTCTCCATCCGAGCATCAGAAGAATGTCTTCATCGACAATATTTAAAAAGGAAGCTAAAACCTTTCTGATGAGCAAATTTCTCCCTTAAATCCTCAGCATTCTTCATCCACCTTAACTCGTTAATCCTCAACAGATAACCTTCCGGCCTGCCCCTCACTTAGAGTGACTCTCCCCACTTCTTCGATCACAAGATCTGACTCCTGAGGAAGTTCTACTTTCGATTACATCCCTGCTTACAATGTACCGATCCACTATACTAAACTCATCTCTATAATACCTTGTGAGGACTGCCTCGCTAAATTTGATTTGTTTGTATGATGTTTCATCTGTCCTAATGCACCGAATTGAACTACCTATGTCTATTTAGCATGTTTTTATCGAATTGTACTATTCCAATCTTCATATATGCCAGATCTCTATCTGTTAGGACCCTACTAAACTGTCTTGAATTTGTTACTCAGTACTGTGAAATGCTCTGATACCCTATTCTGGGTCTTGTTCGCACTATAGAAAACTATAAATAAAATAAAAATATTAAGGATCCTGGGTATGTGCCTTCCAGATGTCTCTGAACTTAATCCTATACTGTTCAGTGGTTAAGCCAAACCCATCTATGAGAGCACTCTTCAGTATTGAGTAATTGTCAGCCACAGGATAGCTGCCCACTGCTCTTGGGGGACCCTCTGAACTTTGCAGGCCCTCTCTAAAGCAGTGATCCATTTATGGATATCATCCCCTCCTGGTAAGGAAGGACTATCCTGCTCAGGTTCCTATTGTCAAAAGAAGTTTCTCTGATTCTAGGGACACTGTTGCTGCCACCATGGGACTCTAGTCCCAATTTCTTCCTAGCCTTCTGGACTTCTAGGGACTCTTTGTCAAGGGCCAACTGATCTTTCCTGAGCCTAAGCCTTGCTTTCTCAAGTTCAAGCATTTGGTATTCCCTGTCCAAAGAGCTGTCCCTCTTACTAGATAAGGGGGTTTCTACTGAATGTCCTGAATCACTGGATTCTCTAGAGGAGAATCTAGACCTCCTTAGTCTACTCTGGACCCTCCCAGGAGGAACAAAGGGTGTCTCCTCTGTTCCATCTGCACTATGCCCTGAGGGGTCAGGGTTTGACAGGTTGGAATCATTTGAGTCCTCCTGCCCATACTTAGAATTGAGATCATCAGGAAGAGCTCCTGATGCTCCCTCTTCAGGAGTAACCCCACCCACAGTTTCCTGTTCTTCTGCCCTCACAGTACGGATATCATCCTGAAGCAGCTGCTCTGAGAGCAGCTTAACGGTGGGGTTGCCACCTGTCTTTATCTTTCTAAGGCTACACAGGGTCCTTACTTCCTGGAACTTTAGACCACTATACTTAGCAGACTGGGGTACACTAGTATCCCCAAATAAAGACATGGTTCTAGGTGTAGTGAGGTGTTGCACCTACCTAACCTAGTGAAAAATAAACTCTCTGAGGTTGGAGTAAGGGTTGTGAACCCTAAGTTCATTAGAACTTTCTTATTCTAAGCTGTAGTATATGTGCCTAGTATTAGTGATGGTTTTTCAATTAATCCACATCAAGATTATCTGGTAAAACATGCAGGCTTGAATCCCAACCGCTGCACACCAATGTGAGAAGCTGGCTTAGTGTACGGTGTACACTTATGTAAGTGGGCACCTTGTACCAATCCAGACAACCCTTATGGTGATTTTAGTGGTCTTAGACAACCTTAGAAAGCTCTCTAAGTGGTAGTTGTGGAGAGCAGCCTTCAGGCTTAGTCCAGAAGGAGTGTAAAGCAGTTTGTTTTACCAGAACATAATCTTATTGATATAGATTAAGTGAAAAGGAACCACACACTGTATTTATAAAAATATGTATTTATTATAAGACACTCACTAACACATACAGATATCTCCTAGCCGGAGATATACACAATGCACACAAAACTTTTCAATAGAAACAGCTAAGTAGCACTTAATACACAGTGGTCACCAGGGGGAGACCAAATCATATACTAAAATAGTGGTATGCGAACCACGACTCAAGTCAAGACAATACCTAGAAGACGTAGGAGTGCCGGGGCCCCAAGGAACCACCCGAGGAAAGTAACCAGGAGCCCCACGGAGGTCGTGTGCAGAGTGGGAACATGACTGCAAGTTTAATGCAAGTCAATAGGTAAGTTGCGGTTGCACTTTTAAAGAAGGACCCTTCCTAGTGGACCCTGAAGAAACCCTGTGGAAGACAGAAGGTTGGAGAGCCACCCCACCTGTGGATACCTTAGGAACCAGGATACCTGCACCAGGGAAGCCGGTTCCATAGGTATGAAGTGGCGTCTGAACCCGCAGTCAAACTCAATGGAGGACTTCAGGAAGATGCCGCTGCTGGAGAAGGTGAAAGTGTCCGGTGGAACCCAAAGGTGGAATCAAGTCGAGAAATACCTGCAAGCAGAGGGGACAGAGTCTATGCCACTTGGAAGTGACCAGGCGACCTGGAAGACGAATGCCCACCGAAGTCGGGTGTTGCTGGAGAGATGACATGACCTTGGAGCGGCAGCTGTGAGGACCAGGCCATGCTGTGGAAGACCAGGAGCCGTTCACGAGCTGTCCTGCGTCGGATGTCCAGAATTGAGGGGTCAGTGTCCGGCGGGAGCACCAACAAGCCTTGGCAACTGCAAACAACGTGGAAAGTGAAGAAGGTGCAGTGTCGGGACCAGCAAGGTCCAAGTGACTCACCACAAACAGGGGAGTCAGGGCAGGCCCCGTGCAATCAGGGAAGCCCAAAGAATTCAAAGATGACCCTCAAGAGGACCCACAGGCCGGAGGTACTGGAGTCGCAAGAGGACCTCAAGCAGCTCACCAAAGTGTGCCCTTCAAGCAGACTGATTGGCACTAGTAAGCAGTCCCACCCGGCCCCAATACACTAAACCCTGTCTGGGAGGTGGTCACACCTCCCTGTGACATGATACCTATTGATCTGCCTGCCCCTGCTCGAGCTTGGCTCAGCAGCAGGAGGGCAGAATCGTGTCTCTGGTTGGCAGCAGCCATGTTATGCTCTCTGGGTCTAGAAGACTGGTACCGGGAGCACTGAGGGTCTCCCAGAGGAGCTTTACAGTGTATGGAATCATACCTCCTACACCATTTACGGTGTGGGGGTATGATTCCAACATGTTTGATACCAAACATGACAGGGTTCGTTACAGTCAGTTTCGAGATGGTCATCGCGTAATGATGCGGTGCCCCTCTATATGTTATATGGCTGTCTCACTAACAACCCGGGAGGGTGGACTCCGTAGGCTGTAGGGGTGTCCTGCTCATGCAAGGACACCCTCCTACTTAGAACCGAGCATCCTGCCTTCAGGATTGTAAGGCCTGGCTTAGGGGTGACTTATAGGTTATAAGTGCAATGACCTTTAGATATAGGTAAACCTATATCTTTCGTAAGTGGTGCTAGCACCAGCTTACACAGGATGCCATGGCAGGCTTGTAGATACAAATTGAGTGGTCTCCCATGGGTGACATAATACATGCTTCAGCCCATGGGGGACCCCTAGTGTACCTATGCCCTGGGTACCTTAGTACCACATACTAGGGACTGACCAGTGTACACCAGTGTCCAATCTGGGATGTACCTAAGTACTTACCATACCAATTTAGGGGAGAAAGCACAGAGACTGGGTCCTGATTAGCAGGATCCCAGTCAGACTAGTCAGAAACAGCATTACATCAAGCAAAAAGTGGGGATAACCATAAAAGCAGATCCTTCTTTCCTACACCTTCGGTAACGCCTTATCTGGTAGATACATGATCTAGCCACAGATTCCTTACTTTTGAACTTCCAGGCATCAGACTGGATCCGGAAGATTTTTCTTAGCAGTACCCCTGCACGCCGGTAGGTAGCGTCGGTCGACTCCGCGTGACATCGTCGGCGTCGTGTTCCTCATCGTTGTGACCTCCGCATCATCAATATAACCGCCACTCTGGCGTGCTGACATCAGTACTTTTCACGGCTTTCCATGCAAGAAGTGCGAAGCCATGAAGTAACTGACCATGGTGTGCTACAAAATTAACCGCTAGGGCCCTGAAGGGGAACATCCCTGACACTTAAAACCAATTCCGCAGTGCGGGGGGGATGGGTGGGTTGGTAAGGAATCTGCTGCTAGATCATGTCTCTACTAGATAAGGCGCTACTGAAGGTAACTTGTCCATCTGATAGAGACATCTAGTCGCAGATTCCTTAACTTTGAACAGATACCCAAGCAATACTATTCCCGGAGGAGGGACTGCGGAACGGCTTAGGCCAGAAAATCCTGTAAAACAGAGCGACCAAAAAGGCATTCTCTGCGAACCTGAGAATCATGGCAGTAGTGTCTGGCGACCGTGTGCAGAGATGCCCATGTTGCAGCTCGGCAGATTTCAGGGAACTGCTTTTGCCCTGGAGGAATGGGCCCTAAGTCCTTCAGGGGGATCCTTCTTCACTAAGGCGTAACAGATTTTTATACAGAGGATAACCCATCGGGATATAGTCTTCTTCTGGACAGCATGGCCTTTCTTTGCACCCACGTATCCTATAAAGAGTTGGTCATCTACCCGAAACTCTTTGGTTCGATCGAGGTAGAACGATAATGCTCTTTTTGAGTCCAGACGATGGAGACGCTCCTCTTCCTTGGAAGGATGTGGGGGTGCATAAAAGGTGGGCACGGTGACAGACTGTCCCAGATGGAAGGGTGTTACCACCTTAGGCAGAAAAATGCTCTTGTCCGGAGTACTACTTTGTCCAGAAAGACCAGAGGCTGTGAAGACAGTGACTGCAGTTCACTAACCTTCCTGGCAGAGGTTATTGCCACCAAGAAAGCTGTCTGATGGTGAGCAACCGCAGAGGGATGTTATGCAGCAGCTCAAACGGTGTACACATCAGAAAGGTGAAAACCAAATTAAGGTCCCACTGTGGCATGATAAAGGGTGAAGGAGAAAACAAATGGGTTAACCCCTTCAAGAATCTCTGCACCAGAGGAGATTTGAAAAGAGATGGTTGGTCAGGTAGCTGAAGAAAAGAAGAAAGAGCCGAACTCTAGCCCTTCAATGTGCCCAGAGCAGAGCCCTGCCGGGACATAGAAAGTAAAACAGAAGGACTTCAGATAAGGGAGCAGATAAAGGGTCAATAGACCTGTCTGTACAATATTTACAAAATTTGTTCCATCGGCAGGCGTATACCGATTTTGTGGAGGGGCGCCTAGCTGCCAAGATAACCTCACAGACTTTGGGAGCGAGGTCAAAAGCTGTCAACTGTCGCAGCTCAATCTCCACGCAAGGAGGCGGAGAGTGGACAGGTTCGGGTGGAGAACCCTCCCCTGCTGATGCGACAGAAGATCCTCCCGAAATGGGCAGCCTGACCAGAGGATCGATGCTCAAGTCAAGAAGCTCGGATACCAAATTCTCCGTATCCAGTCCGGAGCCACAAGAATAACTTGTGCCCAGTCACTCCTGATCTTCTTGAGCACTCTGGGCAGGAGTGTTATGGGCGGAAGGGCATATAGAAGGCCGGAGCTCCACTCGTGGCAAAAAGCGTCACCAAGCGAGAGCCGCCTTGGAAACTCCAATGCTCAAAACAGCTGACATTGCAAATTCTCTTCAGAGGCAAACAGATCTAACCAAGGCTCTCCTCACCGCTGAAAGAGACCATGTGCCACCTCCGGATGGAGACGCCATTTGTCATCCGCAAGGCACCTTCGGCTGAGCACGTCCGCCCTGGCGTTCAGAGAACTGGCCAGGTGTTGAACCACCAGGGAAATGCCCTGTTGTTCCTGCCAAGTCCAGAGATGCAGGGCCTCTTGAAAAAGAGTCCACAACCCCACTCTGCCCTGTTTGTTGCAGTACCACATGGCGGTAGTGTTGTCCGTGAACACCTGTACAAGCCTTCTCTTCATCAACAGCAAAATGGCTTTCAGTGCCAGTCGGATCGCCCGAAGCTCCAACAGATTGATATGGAGCTTGGCTTCCACCGGAGACCAGAGTCCTCTGAACTCCACCTCCTTCACATGGCCACCCCATCCCAGAAGGGACGCATCTGTCACTACTGTGAGATCTGGGTGGGGAAGGGAGAGGGGTCTGCCCTTGAACCAATCACGGTCTGTTAGCCAACACTACAGGTCTCCCAGAGTGCCCTGTGAAATCTGAACAAGGTCGGTGAGATTTACTCAATGCTGCGCCCATTGGAACTTCAGGTCCCACTGCAGAGCCCGCATGTGCCACCGTGCATGGGTCACTAGTAGGATGCAGGAGGCCATGACCCTCAGAGTCATTCTCACTGTGATGACGTGAATGTCACGATGATGACGAACACGAGGCCGACGACGTCATGCGGAGTCGACCGACGCCACCTACCAGCACGCAAGGGTACTGCTAAGAAAAATCTTCCAGATCCAGCCTGACGCCTGGAAGTTCAAAGTTAAGGAATCTGCGACTACATGTCTCTAGCAGATTAATGAATTTTTAAAGCTTAAAGTAAAAACTAGTGCCTAAGTGATGAAAGTGCCAACCGAACAAGTTACTTAGCTTCGGTAACCCATTATCTGGTAGAGACAATATCTAGCTGGAGACTCCTTACCTTTGATTTTTAGACAGGATCCGGAAACTTTTGTCTGAGGAGTACCCCTGTGCGCTGTGGGGTGGCTTAGTTTGGATTTGTGCAGCAACGTGTCATGAACTTAAACGTACTCACTTCTAATTCCGGTACTCGTGGGAGCAGAATGTCGAGAATTCCCAATTCTCCCTACAGGCCTTCCAACGAACCCCAATTGCACTGGAGGTCGTGTGAACCCTGCCGGGGGAAAGGGGTAGGGGACAAAGAAGAGACTGCCTCGCTTTTCTTCGGTTCTCCACTCTCTCTCTCTTCCTTCTTGCTTTTCTTTCTGTCTTAGCTTTTCGCTCTACTCTCTCTCGTGGTGAACTGGAAAACAGATAATAACATTAGTATCTTCCAACTCTCCTCCTAAGCTCTCTATGTATTTATCAACTGTGGTCTAACTTCCTTACCCTCTAAGCGTTAGGCAGTTGCTCCTCTTCATGTAACTTTAAATTCAAGCTTGCTTAACTGTCACTAATTATCTTTTTTATTTCACAGGAATTCCTAAGACACCCTTTCTAAATAAAAGGCTAGCGGTAAGTATTCGAGTCTTTTTATAACACTCCTTAAGATACAATGTCTTTTCCTTTTGTAAATATTCAAGGCTCTAATATTATTCTTTTCTCCAACTGGAGAATACTTGCGGTTTTAGGTGAACTCGGGGAAACTGGCCTCTGAAGGATTCCACTGAACCCGCTGAGGAAGAAGCCTGCCTCCGCAAATGCCACTCGACGACTCCGGTGAGAATATGGGAAACAGGGAAATTATAATTGACTTCCAAAATTCCCTAACTGTCCGACGAGGGTACGTGACGAAAACTACCCTACGCCTAGAACTGGCAACAAACTAGCAAAACTAACTCTGACTGACTTTCTAGTTTTGGGCACAGGTCCTTTTGCTAGAAATGCTTCCGTGAAGTGCGCGGCATCGAACGCTGCCGGCGCACCTCACAGCTGCGTTCGTTCTCGGGCTCGCGACCAGACACGAGCAACTAGACCAGCGATTGCACTGGCACACCTCCATCTTTGGTGTGCTCGCCAAATCGCTCGGCTTCTGGTTACAATTACCCGTGGTCTCCGATAGATAAACACGGAGCCCAGCAACTGTTTCACTGGCGCTAGAGTTTTACTTGTGCAGGGAAGCACATGGGTTCTGGCAACCCGCGCCCTGACACAGCGGCATTGGCATTGGAAGTGATGTCGCGGTCACCTATATAGGTGCCACCCTGGTGCGCCGATGTCAGTTATTATCCACAACTTTCCACGCGAGGAGCGCTGGGCCATCAAGTAAACTGACTTGTGTGTATCCAAACTAGGGCCCTGGAAGGGGGAAGAACCCTAGCCCTAGAAATATGTATGCAAAGCACGGAGACATTGCTGGGTCTGAAAGGAATCTGTAGCTAGATATTTTCTGTACCAGATAATGCGTTACCATAGGTAAGTAACTTTTACATCTGATAGAGACTTTTAGCTGCAGATTCCTTACGTTTGAATAGATACCCAAGCCATACCATCCTAGTGGTGGGCTGTGGACAAATTGTTATACTAAGAAGTTATGGAGAACTGAACGGGCGAAATGACCGTCCCTGCGAACCTGACTGTCCAGGCAGTAGTGTTTGGTAAATGTGTGCAAGAACGTCAACGTTGCTGCCTGGCAGATATCCAGGACTGGAACTCCACGAGCTAACACCGTGGTTGCAGCTTTTCCTCTGGTGGAATGGGTTCCTAAGCCCTCAAGAAGCTGCTTTTTAGCCAGGGTGTAGCAGAACTTGATACAGAAAACGACCCAGTGTGAAATGGTCCGTTTCTGATTTGCCCGACCTTGTTTAACTCCCACATAGCCCATGAAGAGTTGGTTGTCCACCTGGAACTCATTTGTGCAGTCAAGGTAGAATGACAACACTCATTTTGGGCCCAGATGGTAGAGTCGATCCTCTTTCGAGAGATGTGGAGGAGCATTTAAAGCGGGCACAGTGACCGATTTCCCGAAATGGAATGGGGTCACCACCTTAGGTAGGAAAGAGGCCCGGGTGCAAAGCACCACCTTGTCCAGGAATACCATAAGATAGGGAGGCTTGGATGACAAAGCCTGCAGCTCACTCACCCTCCGGGCAGATGTTATTGCCACCAGAAAAGCTGTCTTGATGGTAAGCAGCCAGAGGGGATGATTGTGTAGCAGCTCAAAAGGAGCACACATTAGGTAAGTGAGAACCAGGTTCAGATCCCACTGAGGAATGATGAAGGGTGAAGGGGAAAACAAATGCACAAGCCCTTTCAAAAACCTACGTACATTAGGGGACTTAAATAACGAGGGTTGGTCAGGCAGCCGCAGGAAAGTGGACAGAGCAGAGCTGACAGTGCCCAGAGCAGAGCCCTGCTGGGTATGGGTAAAAATGAATATCAAACGAGAAGCAGAAAAAGGGTCAATAGACTTTTCTGTGCAATATTTTACTAATTTTTGCTAACAGCAGGCATATACCATTTTGGTAGAGGGTCGCCTGACCACGAAAATATTTTTACAGACTTCGGGAGGAAGGTCAAAAGCTACCAACTGTCACCGCTCAATCTCCACATAAGAAGGCTGAAGGTTGACAGGTTTGGGTGGAGGACCCTCCCCTGCTGATGCGACAGAACATCCTCCTGAAGGGGCAGCCTGATCGGAGGATCGATGCTCATTTGAAGAAGCTCAGGATACCAAACTCTCTGTGCCTAGTCCGGAGCCACAAGAATGACTTCGGTCTGGTCATTCATGGTTTTCTTGAGAACTCTGGGCAGAAGCAGTAGAGGTGGAAAAGCATAGAGGAGGCCTGATACCACTCGAGACGAAAAGCATCTCAAATCGATAGCTGCCCTGGATACTCCAATGTGCGGTACTGCTGACATTGCGCGTTGTCTTCGGAGGCGAACAGATCTAACCAAAGCTCTCGACACTGCAGAAAGAGTCCATGTGCCACCTCCAAACGGAGACACCACTCGTGATTCGCTAGGCATCAACAGCTGTGTTTGTCTGCCCTGGCGTTCAGAGAACCTGCCGGGTGTTAAACCACCAGGGTTAAGCTCTGCTGTCTCAGCCATGCCCAGAGATGCAGGGCCTCTCGACAAAGGGTTCACAACTCCACCCCGCCTTGCTTGTTGCAGTACCACATGGTGGCAGTTTTGTCCGTAAACACTTGCACTAACTTCCCCTTGACAGAGGGAAGAAATGCTTTCAATGCTAGTCGGATCACTTAAAGCTCCATTAGGTTGATGTGGAGTCCGGATTCTGCCAAAGACCAAATTCCTGATCTCCATCTCTCTCAGATGCCCACCCCATTCCTGGAGTGATGCATCTGTCACTACCGTAAGATCTGGCTGGGGAAGGGAGAGGAGTCTGGCCTTGACCCAATTGCAGTTCACAAGCCACGACTGCAGGCCTTTCGCAGTTCCCTCCGAGATCTGGATGATGTAGGAGAGACTCCCCTGATGCTGCACCCACTAGAACTTCAGGTCCCACTGCAGAGCCCACATTTGCCATCTGACATGATTTACAAGCAGGATGCAGGAGGCCCTGAGACCCAGAAGCCTCAGAGTCATTCTCACCAAAACCCACAATAGAGGCCAGAAACTGCATTATGTCCAGAACAGCCCCATTGAAAGAGAGCGTCTGAGTCAGGTGTGACTTCGTCATGTTTATAGTGCACCCCCGTGAATGAAGAAGGTCCACCATAGTCAGGAGTGGGAGATGACAGTGTGGGGTGAGGCCACCTTCAACAGCCAATCGTCGAGGTAGGGAAAGACTGAAACCTCTAATCTGCGCAGATGAGCCACGTCCACCGCCATCACCTTGGTAAACAGTCGAGGGGCGCTGGTAAGGCCAAATAGGAGCACGATGAACTGAAAGTGCTCATGGCCTACCTTGAACTGCAGGCAACGCCTGTGGGCAGGCAGGATGGGTGTAAGAGGCTGGTAAGTGTAGCACCCTGCACTAAACCAGGCAACACTTATGTTGATTTTAGTGGTCTTGGACAACCTCAGTAAGCTCTCTAAGTGGTAGCTATAGAGAGCAGCCTTCAGGCTTAGTCCAGAAGGAGTGTAAAGTGGCTTGTTTCACCAGTACTTAATCTTATGGTATAGGTTAAGTGAAAAAGAACCACGCAGTGTAGTTATAAAAATATGCATTTATTATAAACACTCACTAACACATTGCAATATCTTCTACCCAGAGATATAACAATACACACAATACTTTGGAAATAGAACACGTAAGTAGCACAAATACACAGTGGTCTCCAGGGGGAGACCAAACCTTATACTAAAATAGTGGATTGCGAACCACGACCTAAGTCGAGAATGAACCCAAAAGACGTTGAACAGCTGGGGACCCAAGGAACCACCCAAGGTGAGTATCTAGGAACCCCACGAAGGCCGTGTGTAGAGTGGGAACAGGACCGTGTGCTCAATGCAAGTCAATGGGTAAGTGGCGGTATCAGTTTTAAAGAAAAATTACCCTTCC
Source organism: Calotriton arnoldi (assembly GCA_963921515.1). Lineage (NCBI taxonomy): Eukaryota > Metazoa > Chordata > Amphibia > Caudata > Salamandridae > Calotriton > Calotriton arnoldi. The sequence goes on along the minus strand of CAWUFW010000899.1, from coordinate 888,263 downwards.
TAGCGGACCCTGAAGACACCACGTGGAAGATAAAAGGTTGGATAGTCACTCCACGCCTGGATCCCCTAGGAACCAGGAAACCTACCCCAGGGAAGTCGCCGGGTGCATAGGTGCGAAGTGCCATTGGGAACCACCATAGACCACAATGGAGGACTTCGGCAAAGATGCCGCTGGCAAAGAAGGCGAAAGAGGCCAAGCAGAGGGGACAGCATCTATGCCACTCAGAAGTGACCAGGAGGAATGGAAGATGAATGCCCACCGATGTCGGGATGCAGGAGAGTTGACGGTGCCCTTGAAGTTGCAGCTGTGTGGATCAGGCGACACTATAGAAGACCAGGAGCCGTTCACGAGCTGTCCCACATCGGATGTCAAGAGCCAAGGGGTCAGTGTCCAGCAGGGGTACCAAAAGCCTTGGCAACGGCAACCAACCTAGTCGTCGAAGAAGGTGCAGTGTCGGTCTAGCAAGGTTCAAGTGACTCACCACAAGCAGGTAAGTCAGAGCAGGCCCCGACCAAGCAGGGAAGCCCACTCAATCCAAAGAAGCCCCTCGACAGGACCCACGGGCTGAAGGCACAGGAGTCACAAGAGGACCTCGAGCAGCTCAACAATAGATGAAGGCCCATGGTGTAAAGGATGCGGTGCAGGCGAAGATCTTGACTGCAGGAGATGCTTGAGGCTGGAGCTTCTTGCAGCCCAAAGATCTCTGTAGGAAAGAGTCAACAAGACTTGGCTCCGGCATAGCATGAAGGAATCAAGGGATGTCAGACCACGGCGTGTTGAAGATTCAGCATGCAGGACCCCGTGTCAGCTTGGAAGGAATTCTCCTCTAATTTGCAGGGGGAAATAAGGGTCTTATATACTAGAGTGGTCACTTCAGGGTTTCTTCTAGAATCAATATGTTTTTAAAACAATCATGAATGTTTTGAAAACAATCATCAATGTTTTGAAAACAATCATAAATGTTTTTCCAAACCATTGTGACCGTGCACAGCTGGCTGTTGGCCAAGGATGAAAAAAAGCAGTGACCCCTACACAGAGTAAGTTGCCATGCCTAAGGACATGTTTATGTACATCAGGTACAGGGATTAGGATAGAATACTAAGAGATGGTGTCGAAGAGATATGAGCAAGCCACTAGGTAAAAGGTCACCTGTTTCAGAACCGTTATTGTTGTGTGGATGGGACAATGTAATGTAAAAAGGGGTATACATGAGAGGACTAGCCTTAAGGACATGACACCCACTCCTCATCAAAAGGTCAACAGGGTCAGCTAAATAATAATAATGGTCAAGCTTATAAAAAGGCATAAAAATCATTTGAAACTTAAGATACTAAAAAGCTTTTTTTTTAAGTCTGGTAAAAATGTCCATAAATCTATTTACTCTAAAAAAGCGTTCGAAAGGTCCTCCAAACTTGTATATGTTGTTATTATTTCACTGAGCACCTTGAAAGCCATGACGCTCAGCTGGAGCAGAGAGGAAAAATAAAACAAAGTCAGATTTGACCTTCAATTTAGTAAATGTTTAAAAAGTTGCCAATTGATTCCCAGCACAGGGAGGCCAGATTGTTTATGAATCCTGCGCTGAAGACTCAACATCGCTGAACATCGTATCCGCAGGTGGCAATCCCTCCAGAACTTCCAGTATCATGTTGAGTGAGTAAAGATGTTCATCTCCGGTTCCCACAGCAGCCGCCGGGGAAGAATTAGATGCCTGCACGCTTGATACCGATGCCTGTGCCTCTGGAGCAGAGCCGATATCCCTTCCAACAGGAGCGGAAGCATCCCTTGGACGCTCTAGAAATGCCGTCATCAACATGGGAATACGCTGTAGACAACTGTGCACGTGGGCCTGCAAGGGCACTAGGAGCACTTCTCTGTCCAGCGGCGCAACCAATGGAAGTGCCAGACACAGGTCCAACACACAGCCGAATCCCCAGAAGAGGCAACGGAACACAGGCAGGACACAGTCTAGCCAGACCGGTCTGAAAGACAGGAACCAATGCTCACTCAGCTCTCGAAGCCGAGGCGTACCCAGGTAGAACACCATACGCTCACGACAACATCGTTGCAGAAGTGTTCTCTCCATGTTTTGAGGGATTGAGACGTACATTGAGAAGCAATAGGATTAAAATCAGGTTGCCCGCTACTGATAGCAGAACCAAAGGAAGCCCTCCAAAAATGCTTCCAAGTACGCAGTGTATAAAAGCTGGAATTACTCCGAAGATGGTCTGAAAGGTGGTTAAAAGACCTGATCCAAGTTGCTTAAATAAGTGTACTATCCCACTCGTATCAAACATGTTAAAGATACGATGAACCATTTCTTAGAAATAAATCGGGAAATTCGTACGGACCAGGGCCTGCATCTCTGCGGAAGACCTTGCAATCTGGAGATCAAAAGTTTCTTGGGCTGAAGTTAAGGCCACATTTTGTTGAAACAACATGGATTTCATTCTGCTCATAGAATCAAACCTAATACTGGAAACATTCAATGAAAGCCACAGTGGTACCTCCCTAACTGTGCGAGCCGGGGGAAACAATACTTGCTTACAGCAAACAACCCTGAAGTTTACTGTGACTAGATATGCGATGCCTGGCGCCATCCCACAACAGCCTTGATCATTCAGCATTAAATAACTCCCATTCGAGAGCAATTCATAAATTGGATGAATCACAGCAGCTGGGGTGCCTTTCAAGTAACAAGATAAGTTCGCTTTTGACGCATTACACGCTCCATGAAGTAACACTTCTTTGCACACTAAAGAACCACTCAAAGCCTTCCCGCAGTCTGTAGCACTTAAGAAAACTTCAGTGCCCTTATTTCTGCACCTATATCCATACGGTAACTCCCATATTTCCTGTATGTACCCTTCGCCTAACGCCTCATACCTGCCTGCTTGAATGTATTTGAGGCAGTATTGGAACTGAAATGTCGTGATTGGCAGTGTGACATGGCCATGAATTAACCATTCCGTAGGTGGAGACTCAGCTACTGTAAAAGGTAGCTTCTCTAATTTTTCAATGAGCAGCGTGGTGCACCTTGCATCTCTGCGTGCCATGGTCAATTGTCTGTCGGTGACATTATAATCCAAGAACAAATTTGTGCTGTTCATGTACCGCCATGGCACCTGGCCAACAAGCAATGATAGTAGCGTCCAGTTTAAAAGCAAAATGGAGAGTAATTGAGATTGCCCATGTTATAGAATAGACAAATCTTGTTCCATTATGTCAATAGCTGAGGACACAATGTTGCTCAGTGAATAAATATGTGAAGAGAGTGTGGTCATACCCTGGCCTACCACAGCCAAGGCCTTTTATAGGTTAATTCTATCAATCTCAAGTAATCTCTCAGCAGCATCCTGTTGGGAGACTTTCCACAGTTCATTGTAGATGGCATATAAGAAGCGTTTCTTACGCGGTTTCTTGGAACCTAGCAAGAAATCCCTAAGATCCATGTTGTCAGCTAAAATGGACAATTGTTGTTTTACCTGTGATAGTGTTGAGGTTTTTAACCATTCTAGGCACACCTTCCCAACACTATAAGAAGTCACTACCCCTGGGTCGTCTGTGTGTACATAGCGTCGGTCAGGCCTATGGATACTAAACTCTCTGGTGGTACCCTTGAATCTTGACTGACACCTATTTGTGTCAATAGGTCAAACCAACCATCCCTTCCAATTGGGAGTTTAGGAATTATATGTACCATTCTGTATTATTGCACCCAGCATCTCCTCACTTATCAGTGTGTCATTTAGTATACCTTCAATAGGTGTTGGCAAGGGAATGCGTGGTATTTTCAGGTCTTTTATTTTTGCAAACCCGTAGCAGGTAGTCTGTTGGACTGTTCTGTTCAGGAATATGATCTGCAATGGTATGAGGCAAGCTCTAAATAAAGCCTCTGTTCCCTGAACCTGCCAAACTTTCGTCCCCCAGATTGATTTTGTGTCTATCATGTCCCTCCAATAGTCGAAACCTTGTATAGACAGTTGGGACATGAAAGGTGCTGAATATATGAGCTTGATGTTTGTCAGCATCATTTTTTTCGCAGCTGCATTTGTCTGTACTAGCTTATAGTGGTATGACATTGGGCCTGATATATTGAACCCTGAAAAGTATGCACATTTCTGTGTGAATGTGGCAGAACTACCTTTCGGTGGTGTCGGGCAGTGTTCCCATTGATGGTAAGTGTTAACAGTGCATGGAACACTTGCTCTATGCAAAAAGTGATGAAGATAATGCTGGTAACAATACATGCTGTCGAAGTCAGGTGTATCTTTGTACAATTCCCTGTAAGAAAATGCAGCAGATTGTTCTAAATCTGAGAGCATAGTATTCACCGTCTCAATGTCCCAATCATCAGAGAGTGTACTTGAGGAAATGAAGTCATTCAATGAAATTTTGAACACGTGGAATTTTCAAATGTTCGGTGGGACCAAATACATCATATGAAACCCTATCCCAAACTATACCATCTGGTACTGGAACTGCTGAAATGTTCACTAGGGACAGGTCTCTCTGTTCATGATGTGATGACGTATGAGGTTTCAAGACCAAGTTCACTGGTTGTACTGCAGAGCATTGTGGGAGGTAATGTCCATTCAGTAATAGGAAAAAGACCTGAGCTCTGAGAGGACTCGAAGGCACCAGGCGGCAAGGCGAGGCGAGGCGAGGCAAGATGGTGAACGCCGGTGAACGCTGGTAAATGACGAACAGCAGAGGTGAGGTGGGAAGAGCTGAGGACAAGCGCTCGCTGCGAGTCTTGCAGAGTGAGAATCGGGATTCCCTCGCGGGAGCAACCCTGCAGCGACTTGCGGGTCGGCCCGGCTCTCGATTCTCAACTCCCCTGATACCACTGCTACCTCTGTCACCACACCCCCTTCATCCTATTCCTGCTTGGGAGTTAGTGCGGAGGAGCAAGCAAGCGTTTTGGCGGTGTCCGGCAGAGCTCTCCTAAGCCTCAAGCCCCACCACCTGAGAGTTAGCTGTTCCTGCGGTCCTGTGTCCCGCGACCACTATTCAATAGGTCAACCCCGTGGGTCGCGGGATCAACAACTCTGTGTGAACACAATACAAGCGCAGCCACCATTAGCAGGTGGCTGCTGAGTGTGTGGCTGTGGCCAGCGGAGGCGGCCCGACCAGGATCGAATGCGTCCTGCAGGCATGCCACATTGTCCCCGCTTGTTTGCCTGCTGCCTCCCTTCAGGACAAGCCTTCTGGGACGGAGGGGCATTGAGGACAGCAACAAGAGTGGCTGGAGTGAGACAGTGTGGGGACACGAGCTATTCTTCATCCCGTTGTTGAGGATTCGTCGCACGCACACCAGGAGGTGTTCAAGCAGGTGTGTACTCGGTGGCTGCTTGGCGGCTCCTCTCTGCTCTCAGCCCCTGTTCCTCCTTGCTGGAGCAACCAAATAGCAAAAAGTTAATCAACCAGTGCCAGCAAGTGACTCACACACAGTGAAATAAAGTAAAATAAGGTAAACAAGCAAATCTAAAAGGAACTTAAGGAGGGGCAACAACCCAAATAAACATGCGATCTGGCAAGGTCAGGAAGACACCGGGAGATAAAACAGCAGCTCATAAAAAGTGTATTCAATACTACAGAATGCTAAGGGAAGCAGTGGCACAGACGCAACATTGGATAGAACAACTACAGACCGGCAAGCAGAAACTAATTTAAGCTTTAATCAATGGAACTGGCTTCCAGGTACTCTCGCCAACAGGAAGAGAGAATGACAAAGAAAAGATAAAACTAATAATTCTTATGACGATGCGATCCACATTTTATCCTGGAACATAGCTGGAGCAAAAAAGCACCTCGAAGAAGGTCTTCCTCTTCACGAGTGGGACACATGTGATATAATTGCCTTACAAGAGACAGGGGCATTGGAATATCTCCCGATAGCTGTTTTTACTCACTACACGGTTGTAGCAGAAAATTGTAAACAACATGGCCGTGCAAAAGGTGGCCTGGCAGTTTATGTAGCATTAGCTCTAAATATTACATCAGAACAGCTGAATTCTACAGATCCTAGTATTCAACTTATTAAACGTACGTATCATCGTTTGGGAAGAAAAAGGTCAGTAATATTGATTAATTATTATACACAACCAATGGTTAAAAAAAAAAGACAACAACGCACTTCTAATCAAAACCATTTCGGACTTACGTTGTGCCAAATCAGCTTGGAACATAGTTCTGACCAGAGATTTTAATGCGCACATGCTCCACACACCAGACGAAGACAAAATCTTGACAGCTGACAATATTTTTTGGAGCGTAAAGCAACAGCTTTCGAATAGGCCGACTTGTCCAGACCATATTGGTCAGCAGCTAGTAACAGCTTTAGAATATCGGCAAATGTGTCTGATCAATGGATGATCAGAAGAAGATAATCTGCCCAAATACACGTATCATGGCCCAAGGTCCCAATCGACACTTGGCTACATGATCATAATGCTCCCATTATTGCCATTTCTTGCTCATTTCCATATAGAGTATACCACACTGAGCGATCACTCTTTCCAACACATTGTCTTTAACTTGAACTTGATTACAAACTACCACATCACAGGAAGGCAACTTGAACACAATAAACCTAAAATGCCTTACCTGGTAAAGCGAAACGAATCAGCAGCAGTTTACAACAATAAAAGAACAACTCGCTGAGTCTGTACAAGTGAATACAAACAGGATACAAGCATGGTCTAATTTTCTGAATAAACTTCCAACTGTAAGGACAAAACCTCTGCACAAGGTAACATGTTCCAATCCATATAAAGGATTAACAAGTGAGGTACAAAAATTAAAAAGGGAACTAAAAAAATCATTAAGGAAATAACACACAAATAACAGTAAAGATGCCACATGGGAAGCATTTCGGCAACAGAGAAAATTTTACAAAAAGAAGCTATGGGAGAACAAAAGATTGTGTGCGGATAATTTTTGGGTCAAATTAATGCACAACGCAAGACATCGCAACTCAAATAAATTCTGGCATACGATAAACCATCTGAATCGGCCAAGGAACATCTTAGCATCAAATGTGCAGGAACAGGACTGGGCCAACTATATAACTCAGAAATTTAAAATGCAGTATCATATTCCTCAACAGATACAGACACCGGGGGACCTCCCAAGTTATCCTCATCAATTAGGTGTAGGTGTTGGTGACCATCACATACATGCAAAGGGCACGAATGAGAATCTTGGCCAACAAGGGGAATCTAACATAAACAATTCCCCTTATTCAGTGGACGCTATAAAAAGTCTAATAAACAAAAGCAAAAGAGATGGCACGCAGGGCACAATGGTGTTCCCCAAGCCATCTTTAAACATCTTTAAACATGACCCAGTTTTCTGGAGCATTCAACTAGAGAACCTTTTCGCCGAAGTTGAGTTCCTAAATCAAATTCCTGACAGCTGGCAAGGATCAATTATAACACTAATATACAAAGGAGGAAAAAGAACTAATCCATCAAACTACAGACTCATTGCACTACTGGATGTTGAATCAAAATACCTTGCCTCTTTGATCCTGGAAGATCTGGTCAAATGGTCCGATGATCTCAACCTGATCCCTAAAAACCAGAGGGGCTTTAGAAAGGGGATTGGAACCATTTCCAACATCTTATCTATCTCTCTAATAGCAGAGAAATGTAAGAAAAACAAACAGAGTTTGTATCTCTGTTTTTTTAATCTAAAAGCTGCATTCGACAGTGTGGACCGGAAACCTCTGTGGGCCAAACTATGAGCATGGAACATCCCAGAAAGAATTTTAAAAGGATTAATGTTATTTTATACTGATACATGGGTAAGAGTGAAACTTGGGGGCGGCTCTAGAGTTTCAAAAAAATTGTACATGAATAAGGGCCTGAAGCAGGGATGTGTGTTGGCCCCACATTTATTTAATGTATTCATATCTGCCCTGTCTGTACAACGTAATACAATTAACTGCCATGCTCCGCATCTTGGTCCTTTAGCCCTCTCGCACCTTGCCTATGCTGACAACATCATCTTACTCAGTTTAACCAAGATTGGTCTAACCAGATTATTAATTGAACTTGCAGAAGTGCTAACAGTAAATAAGTTAGAAATCAACACAACAAAAACATCTGGCTAGAAGGCAAATCTTTGGCGAATGTGTCTAGCTATAAATATCTGGGATTCTATATTGATAATAAACTAACTCATCGTTGTTAGATTTGGGGGTCTCTAGTTGGCACAGCTAGGTACTTGTGACAAATAGGGACCCTCGCCTCTAGTCAGGGTAAGGGGGTACACTCCTAAAATAACCCCTGCTCACCCCCTTGGTAGGTTGGCACGAGCAGGCAGGCTTATCTCAGAGGCAGTGTGTAAAGCATTTGTGAACACATACAGTAATCAAGTGACAACACTACAAATGGACACCACACAGGTTGTATATTTATAAAAATAAGTATCTTTTATATAGATTTACCACAAGACCATAAACGACAAAAATAATCCACAATACTATTAAAAATCAAGAGTTCTTGTTAAAAACGCTTAAATCAGAGTTCTGTGCGAGTCGGTAGCCCTGTCCGGCTACAGCGTTGATGAAATAACACAGAGTCTAACAAATCCAGCGGACCGCGTAGGTACGGGCCCACTCAAGTGTCGACAGACTCGGTCACCGTACCTTTACTTGAGGCGGCAGGCACGGGCGTGCGAGCCGGGTTCGGCGTTCATCGCGTTGCAGAAAAGAAAGCGTTGCAGGACCCGTTGTCCCTCGATGCGGTGCAGGCAACGGCCCGTTGACGGAGTCGGTGGGGTCAAGGCGTACGTTGCAGGGCGAGACGGTGCTTCGTTGCAGTGCTTGCAGCTTGCGGTGCGGCGACAGAGCCGGATTACGGGAGCTGGCGTCGATCGGTCCGGACGGCGGTACGAGTCGGGCGGTGCGTCGCGAAGCGTGCGAACGGTGCCCAACTCCGATGCGTTCACAGGACTCGAAGTCAGCAACAGTGACCGCGTCGGTCAGACCAGTTCGATTTGGTGTAGCGAGGCGTTGCACGTCGCGGTGTCCCCAGGTCACGGTGCAGGCAACGGCTCGGTGACGGCGTCAGGACGGAGTCGGTGAGCTCAGAGCTTCCGTTGAGAGATGTGGACGTTGTTCGATGCGGTGCCTACAGGACACTGGGTCGGTCGTGAGAGCCGGTCACAGCTCCCTGCCTCTGTAGCCACTGAAACAGCGTTTCCAGCAGCAATCCACAAAGGCTGGTGAAGTCTACTGGTCCTGAGACTTCGGTCAGGGGGCAAGCTCTCTTCCAAGCCCTTGGAGATCTTTGCACAAGTTGATGAGAGTACACACACAGTTCTCAACCCTCTCTTAGGCAGTAAGGCAACCACTGCAGGCCAATTCCCTAAAACAGCAACCAGGTGGGGATAGCCTCTCCTTCAGTCTTCGAGGGTTCCTTCCTCAGCAGAGGGTCTTCTTGTCTTCCAAAGTGAACTAATTTCTTGGGATCAGGGTCCCAATATTTATACCCCAAAATCCTTTGTCCTCTGAGGGCAGAGGGGCCTTTGCCCAGTGCAAACCAGTTCTGGAGCACTTTGTTGATATGATTCCTTCTCTCCTTTCACAGTGCAGGGCAGAGACATCAGACGCACCACAGGGGGTGGAGCCAGCACTGTGGGGGGCAGGCACTGTCCTATTCAGGTCCCAGGTGCAACTCCTCCCTCCCATCTAGATGCAGATCTCTCTATTCACCACTGGGCGGACTCACCCTGTCTCCTGGAATCCCCCAGCCCTGTCACTCAAACTCCAGACAAGGAATACACAAACTAGCAGAGGCAGGCCTGGATAGTTAGGCAAGAAAATACCTACTTTCTAAAAGTGGTATTTTCAAACACAGAATGTTAAAACCAACTTCACTAAAAGATGAATTTTATCATTCTGAGTTCAGGCATACTAAACTCGAATTTCCACCATGTTCCCTGAGTCAGTTAGGATTATAAAATGTAATAATCTAACTGCCCATTCTGGCCTATGGAGAACAGGTAGCCTTGCAATGGTGAAAAACGAAAATGGCTGTAATTCAATATTAGGACATGCCACACACACCAGGGCATGTCCTACCTTATACTTACAATGCACCCTGCCCTTGGGCCTACCATAGGGGTGTCTGATATGAAGAAAAGGGAAGGTTTAGGGACTGGCAAGTGGGTGCATTTGCCCAGTCACCATGACAGTACCAGAATGCACACAGGCTCTGCAATGGCAGGCCTTAGACACATTTTACAAGGCTGCTTCTGTGGGTGGCACAACCAGTGCTGCAAGCCCACCAGCAGCATTTGGATTTACAAGCCCTGGGCACACTCAGTGCACTATAATAGGGTCTGACAAGTAAACCAAATCAGTCAATTATGGAATCACCAATTCATACATCAATTTACAATAGGGAGAGCATATGCACTTTAGCACTGATCAGCAGTGGTAAAGTGCCCAGAGTCATAAGATAGCCAACAACAGGTCACACAAAATACAGGAGGATGGCAAAAAGTTCAGGGATGACCCTGCAAAAAGGGCCAAGTCCAACACAACCCCCTTCCAGCCAAAACGCAGGGTAGACCAATCACTACCTTGATGGGCTTACCTGCTTTGGGCGATAGAACATGGACCTGGCCCGCAACAGCAGGGGCATATTCCAGTTCTACGCCAATCTGAACCTATTTCAATCCCTCTGTCCATACTCTCAGGGTCCACCAAGCTAATCCATGGGGAACCCTTCTCTTCACCTGTGGACACCACCTGTGCAGCATCTAACCTTAACTTGCTCACAGGTGTGTCCCAACAGACAGACAGCAAATCACAGTGGCCACTGACAATAGTCAGGGATGAGACCCAGGCCTTATGCCTCTCAGGGCTCTCAAACCTCTGTGGTGTCAGAGAGCGGGGGGCAGTAGCCCCAGGTGCTTGGCACCCTTTGTCCACTCTCCCTCCTGTCAGGTCCGGTATGACATCCTGACACTGACCCACCAGCTCCAGGCCTCTACCCGGCGGCTGGACAAGAGACTGGAGTGGGCTCTCCCACACCCGGTCCTCTTCCTTGGGGCTTTGTACCCTCCCACCTGGAGCGGTACCCCTTCCAGAATTGTCAGGGCACCTGTGGCAGGTGTCCTGCACAATTCGCCCACCAGTTCAGGGGTTCTATCCTGCAACTGGGCTTCCAGGTCAGGGGGGACACCCTGAACCTGGCCCTCCAACCTAGGGTCTAAACCCTCAGGCTGCACCGGGGTCAGAGGCGAGGACTCCCTCCCTCTGCACCCCCTTCCAGAGCACTGCACACTCCCAACTGGAGTGGTACCCCTAGAAGCTACATCGGTCAGGACACTGATTACAGTTGCCCCTTCCTCCAAGTCAGACAACACCTGAACCTGGCTTCCCAACCCAGGGACCAAACCCTGCCGTTGAACACTTGCCTGGCAACCCAGGACTTCCTTGGGAGCACATATGCTCCCCCCGAGGGTGACACATAACTCAGGTGTCGTGTGACAGTCTGCCTGGCGCAGATCTCCCGACCCCTGTCCATCTGACAGTGCGTGAAGATCCCCCAGGACAGTAGTGGTGTCACCATGGTCACTCACTGGTGACGCAGCCTTTCTGGCTGGCCCCTGACCCACTGGATCCTCCACTGGGGACTCTTTCCCCCTCTCACTCCTCAGTCTGGACCTCTGTACCCTCCCAACTGGAGCGGCACTGCCAGACACCAGAACTAATGGAGGCCTGCTTACAGACACTCCCAGTTCACCAGACACTAGGGGATCCCCCTCAACGGGCGGCCCATCAGGACAGCCTAGGCTCCCCACCTGGTGTTCCCTTAAAGAACCATCCAGGCTCTGAGACTGGGTTTCGGGCACCTGGGGACACGCAGCCCCACACTCACTCCTTCTCCACTGAGACAGGACGTGAGTCCCTACACCCTTCCCACTACACTGGGACCTAGCTGGGCTACACTGAACTACTTCTACCACTCTGGGTTGGAAGATACCTGAGCCACTGCCCACAGAGTCATTCCCCAATGCCTCTCCAGACCCTCTGGAATCCACCAAAAGGTCTGCCTCCAATGTGAGCTCCCTGGGGTCAGAGAACTCACTCTCCAACAGGTGTTGGCATAGCTCTGAAAAACAGGGACTTACAATATGCTCTCCCACAATTGGATCACACAGCCCCCTACAAGGGTTAACCAAACTATCCTTCACCTCACCATCCAGTGCCTCGCACACGTACTCCACACCACTCTCCTGAGATTGGCAAGACAGTATCTGACTGTCTCTGTCATTCAACCCACACTCTTCTGGGCGGTCTTCACACTCACATACCAGGACTTCAACCTTGGGGGAACCCCTCTCCGTGCACCTCTCATCTAGAGTCAGTAGAGTGTCCCTCCCACTACTAGGACCATGAACCCCTGCGTCAGTTTCCCCATTCTCCTCAGGGACACTGTGCACCACTGGAGCTACCTCATGTCCTTGAACCTCCTGGTGTATGTTAACCCCCTCCTTCAAGTCAGGTGCCATATCTCTGGGTGTAGGTACTGCTCCCTCAGCACTAGAAAATTCAATTTTGCTGCCACCATCTGAGCTGGACTCCACCTCCAACTCAGCAAAGCTCAATCTCTGAGCTACACACATTTCTTGTTGCTGGGCTGAGACACTCATGGCCTCAAGCCTCTCGCGCTCTAAATCAATCTCCCTCATTATCAACTCATGCTCCATTTGCATTCTCTTTTCCTCTAGGGCCAATTTCCTATTTTCTAGCTCCAGTTGTCCACCTAACTTAAGCTTGGCCAGCTCCATCTCATGCATCCTGTTTTCTTTCCTGTCTGCCAACTCTTCTGGGGACAGCCCTCGGGCAGAAACACTGCTACCCAATGGGGAGGTTGCACCCCTCCCTTCTGGACCCAGTGGTCCTTCAAGCTGCTGCTCTGCATCCTCCTCCCCATTCTCATTTCCAGGGGCATTCCTTGCCTCGACCCAGGCCCTCAGCGCCTTCTGGAACTGCTCCTTTTTGGAGAGTCCGGTCATGGAAATTTTAAACTTTTTGCAGAAGCTCCTAAGCTGCTTGTTGGTGTAGCTTTCTATTTTCTCTTCCTCCCAATCACAGTCAACAGATGCAATGGATGCTGCCTTTTCCATGGTGGTTGAACCAGGCATTACTTTGCAAAATTAGAGATCTCTGGCAGGAACAAGTATCAAAAGTACGTGGTTGCGTTATGGTCTGCACTCACTAAGTAGTGTTCACCAATCACTGTACATGAGTCACAAATGCAAGTCCAGGATCCTCACCGCTGACCACCAATGTTAGATTTGGGGGTCTCTAGTTGGCACAGGTAGGTACTTGTGACAAATAGGGACCCTCGCCTCTAGTCAGGGTAAGGGGGTACACTCCTAAAATAACCCCTGCTCACCCCCTTGGTAGCTTGGCACGAGCAGGCAGGCTTATCTCAGAGGCAGTGTGTAAAGCATTTGTGAACACATACAGTAATCAAGTGACAACACTACAAATGGACACCACACAGGTTGTATATTTATAAAAATAAGTATCTTTTATATAGATTTACCACAAGACCATAAACGACAAACATAATCCACAATACTATTAAAAATCAAGAGTTCTTGTTAAAAATGCTTAAATCAGAGTTCTGTGCGAGTCGGTAGCCCTGTCCGGCTACAGCGTTGATGAAATAACACAGAGTCTAACAAATCCAGCGGACCGCGTAGGTACGGGCCCACTCAAGTGTCGACAGACTCGGTCACAGTACCTTTACTTGATGTGGCAGACACGGGGGTGCGAGCCGGGTTCGGCGTTCGTCGCGTTGCAGAAAAGAAAGCGCTGCAGTACGCGTTGTCCCTCGATGCGGTGCAGCCAACGGCCCGTTGACGGAGTCGGTGGGGTCGAGGCGTACGTTGCAGGGCGAGACGGTGCTTCGTTGCGGTGCTTGCAGCTTGCGGTGCGGCGACAGAGCCGGATTACGGGAGCTGGCGTTGATCAGTCCGGACGGCGGTACGAGTCGGGCGGTGCGTCGCGAAGCGTGCGAGCGGTGCCCAACTCCGATGCATTCACAGGACTCAAAGTCAGCAACAGTGACCGCGTCGGTCAGACCAGTTCGATTTGGTGTAGCGAGGCGTTGCACATCGCGGTGTCCCCAGGTCACGGTGCAGGCAACGGCTCGGTGACGGCGTCAGGACGGAGTCGGTGAGCTCAGAGCTTGCGTTGAGAGATGTGGACGTTGTTCGATGCGGTGCCTACAGGACACCGGGTCGGTCGTGAGAGCCGGTCACAGCTCCCTGCCTCTGTAGCCACTGAAACAGCGTTTCCAGCAGCAATCCACAAAGGCTGGTGAAGTCTACTGGTCCTGAGACTTCGGTCAGGGGGCAAGCTCTCTTCCAAGCCCTTGGAGATCTTTGCACAAGTTGATGAGGGTACACACACAGTTCTCCTCCCTCTCTTAGGCAGTAAGGCAACCACTGCAGGCCAATTCCCCAAAACAGCAACCAGGTGGGGATAGCCTCTCCTTCAGTCTTCACGGGTTCCTTCCTCAGCAGAGGGTCTTCTTGTCTTCCAAAGTGATCTAATTTCTTGGGATCAGGGTCCCAATATTTATACCCCAAAATCCTTTGTCCTCTGAGGGCAGAGGGGCCTTTGCCCAGTCCAAACCAGTTCTGGAGCACTCTGTTGACAAGACTCCTTCTTTCCTTTCACAGTGCAGGGCAGAAACATCAGACGCCCCACAGGAGGTGGAGCCAGCATTGTGGAGGGAAAGCACAGCCCTGGAGCACTTTGTTGACATGATTCCTTCTCTCCTTTCACAGTGCAGGGCAGAGACATCAGACGTACCACAGGGGGTGGAGCCAGCACTGTGGGGGGCAGGCACTGTCCTATTCAGGTCCCAGGTGCAACTCCTCCCTCCCATCTAGATGCAGATCTCTCTATTCACCACTGGGTGGACTCACCCTGTCTCCTGGAATCCCCCAGCCCTGTCACTCAAACTCCAGACAAGGAATACACAACCTAACAGAGGCAGGCCTGGATAGTTAGGCAAGAAAATACCTACTTTCTAAAAGTGGTATTTTCAAACACAGAATGTTAAAACCAACTTCACTAAAAGATGTATTTTATCATTCTGAGTTCAGGCATACTAAACTCGAATTTCCACCATGTTCCCTGAGTCAGTTAGGATTATAAAATGTAATAATCTAACTGCCCATTCTGGCCTATGGAGAACAGGTAGCCTTGCAATAGTGAAAAACGAAAATGGCTGTAATTCACTATTAGGACATGCCACACACACCAGGGCATGTCCTACCTTATACTTACAATGCACCCTGCCCTTGGGCCTACCATAGGGGTGTCTGATATGAAGAAAAGGGAAGGTTTAGGGACTGGCAAGTGGGTGCATTTGCCCAGTCAGCATGACAGTACCAGAATGCACACAGGCTCTGCAATGGCAGGCCTTAGACACATTTTACAAGGCTGCTTCTGTGGGTGGCACAACCAGTGCTGCAAGCCCACCAGCAGCATTTGGATTTACAAGCCCTGGGCACACTCAGTGCACTATACTAGGGTCTGACAAGTAAACCAAATCAGTCAATTATGGAATCTCCAATTCATACATCAATTTACAATAGGGAGAGCATATGCACTTTAGCACTGATCAGCAGTGGTAAAGTGCCCAGAGTCATAAAATAGCCAACAACAGGTCAGACAAAATACAGGAGGATGGCAAAAAGTTCAGGGATGACCCTGCAAAAAGGGCCAAGTCCAACAATCGTGAACAGAAAAACTACATGGCTCAATGGGCAAGCGCATTAACTTTTGCTTACAAGTCATTGGCAATAAAACTGGAGGGCCCATCATTCAGACCACTGATTTCCGTAATAATAGCCAAAACACTTGCAACTCTAACAGATGCGAGCGCAGCCCTTCATGGAAAAGACTAAGGGGCCCATTACGATGTCGGGCGGAAGCACTACCGCCGTGCTGCCGGAGGCAAAAACCACCAGTTACCGTCCGCCCGCTGCGGCCCACACGCCCGTCCAATTAGGATGTGAAAAGTCAGCCAAACACCGCCTGTAAGCCAGCGACGCCGTCCACCATCAAAGTGCGCCCGTCCACGTAGCGGTGCGAGCCAATGGACACACACCGTCCGACGAAATCACGTACCGCCCGGCGTACAAATTACGATGCCGCAACCAAACTGCTTCCCCGGCTAAGAGACACCGCACGAGATACCAAGGCAGAAACTCGACCGCTGAGTACGGAGACCAAAAAGGCGGACCACCCCGAGCATGAATCCAGCACTCCAGGCCATCCCCATGCTCTATCTGATGCAGCACCTAGGAGTCAACGCGCAGCGGCGACGCAGGTAGGCTGACACACAACAAGGGCACGCAAACACTGCACACAGCGGAAAAACTGCACAAGGGCCCCCCAGACACCCCTGTGTGGACAGGACACATCCACCACTGCACCCACAAATGTCCCACCGGTCAAAATGAAACAACTCGCAACAACCGGGCACACACTACCCGGGACCAGGAACTGACGTCCACGGCACCGCAGCGCAGCGGCGATGACGCAGCTACACATGCGCACAACGTAGAGGCCAATGACAGCGCCATGCATGGGCCGCACACAAACAACACAGGGTCACAACTACACACCCCACACACCAGCCCCAACCTGAACGCACATGTCACGTGGCATTCCTGCATCAGCCATGTCCCCAACCGGCAACTCACAGGTGCCAACATGATGTCACACAAGTGTCCCGAACAGGGGAGTGATGTGACGCCAAAATAGGACACACCCTTGTGTGCATAACATGGCGAAGCACACAGCGGCTGCTACATCACGCCGCAGAACATGGACCTCGTCCGCAAAAGGCACGCCTGTACCATACAAAAATACTAATACCATCCTGCACCCAATACCAATACATGCAATACGTAACATTAAAAAAAAACGGGTGCCTGACAACAGGTGTTACCAATTACAACACACACACACAAGGCCCAACGTATAGCGGAAACGCGGCGTGCCGCCCACACACGGAAAAGCAGATAGCACTGAATGTCCTTCCATTCCCACTCTGAAACCACATTTCAACAAAACAAGCCGGGGAATACAGTCATTGTCCCAACAACAAGCCAAACAGAGGCATGCCGAGGAAACCGTCCACTGGGCAGATAGCGCACAACATGAAAGAAAGTTCAGAACACAAAAAAGAAATAAGACCACTCCTCCATGTGGTTCACATGCAAGTAATCTGGAAGGAGTCAGACACCACTGACCTTGACCATTCATCGAAGCATGTGGGATGAGGGCCTGTGGCCGCCGCACAAGCTATAACCCAAATACTGCCTCCGTACGACAATTACAGAATTCCCAGCATCGTCGGAGGCTGCACTCTGCTGACTGCACAGCCAGCCGGAGCACGCCATCAAATCGCCCTGTAGCAAAATGGCTGTTGCACCACAGCTTCCCAACTACGCCGGGCAGATGCAGCTGTACAACGTGAGCCTGCTACAGATAGTGGGCTGTGAAAATCTGGCCATGCTGAACGTAAGTTACCGAGTAACTTACCGCATCGCAATGTTCAGCTGCGTCATCCCCATCTTCTACTGTCGGAGGTGTCCCTTCCACTGTCCTGTGGATTTATGTCTCTCCAACCCGGCAAGTCCAAAGGCGGACCTGGTACAACTGTTCGCCCCCCTGGACGCCCACGACAGGATCTGTTCAGTCTATGGGGGCATGGCGTATGTGGCTGCAATCGGACACACACTGCAATGGGACCAGTGTGCCTCCACACAACGGATTCTGGATCACAGTTTCATCGAATGTCATCCAACATGTCCCATCAGGCTCCTACAAGGGACAACTTACGATGAACACATTGCCAGCCACCATCCGCTTCATTGGATGGCATCCATGTTTACCACCAATGCCATGGAAGCCCTGCTGGAAGGTATCGCATACCTGACAACCTGTCAATTCGTCGGGCCCCGACGCAATACCCCCAATTGAACAATGATGTTCAACACCGTACCCATGCTTGGCTTTCGCACGGACTGGGCAGTTAGCTGTACAACAACTATACCATACAACCTGCAACAAACACCACACCATCAACTCCACTGCCATGACATCAGACATTTTCGGGACATGCACTCTGTTCCTCACCACATCCTGTATCTCTGCATGAACAGGGGGAGGCAGAGGTATGGGATTTGTGTACAGCAACCACATGGACAATACTGCACGAACAACTATGCCATAATATGTATCCTGCACACATGAACATATGCACCGGTCAGTGCACACTAATCTGTTGCTGCATTATGTGAGAACTGTCACCTCACCTTTGTCTGTACTTCCGTGCCAGGACTTTTGCATGGACAACAAATGCATCCCCCAACAACATGACCCCAGTGAAAGTGTCAGGTTCAGTAGCCACCACATTGCAACAACTAGTGACACGCTGCTGCATGCACGTAGGCTCATGCTCTGATGTCACCCTTCACGCACGTGTGTCTGAGTAACTATTGTAGTAAACCTGTACCATGGAACTGAAATGTACTGTGCCCATGATGTCAAACTGTCTGGTAGGCATAATTAATACTGTCTGTGTCAAAGTCAACAGCTCCTCAGTAATCAGCAAATGTACATTAG
Organism: Calotriton arnoldi; assembly: GCA_963921515.1. Classification (NCBI taxonomy): domain Eukaryota; kingdom Metazoa; phylum Chordata; class Amphibia; order Caudata; family Salamandridae; genus Calotriton; species Calotriton arnoldi. The sequence goes on along the minus strand of CAWUFW010000899.1, from coordinate 869,575 downwards.
CACATCAAGGGCAAGGCAGTTGTAACTCTGAAGCCCACATCCCACAGTTAACAACCAATCACATCTACCCATACCCCCTTTTGTATGTGTAATCATGCTAAGTATATCCTCCACATGCATTTCGCTGCCAGTAGTGTCCACTATACTGCATCACAGAGGACGTAAGTCCAAATACATGGCTTGAAGCAAATATGTGTCTCTGCTGAATCATTTCACCAACACAAGTACGAATGGGAGAGGATGAGAGTGTGTGAAGCACACGAAAGTCGTGAGATGACCATGTAGTCCACTGTCATTGGATGTCAACGCATATGAGTAGCCGCAACAGTGGCCACAGTGAAATACCACAGCTCGTGGAGCAGGACTTGTCAGACACTGAAGTGGCCCAAAAGATCATCGCATGAACACTGACGGCCTGGTCACTACAAAGCACAGTCCTACACATGTCTACAATTTCCCACACAGTCTGACTTCACACCCAGCAAGCAAAAGTAGGAGGCACGCTAAAGCATGCTACAGCAATGCCTGACAAGACACACACACAACATCAGTGTGGGTGGGCAGCACTGCACAGTGAGTAAGAACTGCTGAAATTCTGACATGCACAATTGAACAAGGCACAATCTTGACAGTCACACACCCTGCACACACACAACGTCAGAAACATAACAAGTAGGAGTCAGCCTGAACTGCAAGGACACACCCACACACTGCATACTGTGCAACATACAACACACACATGTCATCACATTCACAGACCTCCACACGGTTACAAACATCCACCATGGGCCTGGGTAACATATGTGTGTAGTCGACATGGCCACAGCACACACACACACACCAACGCTACCCCAAAGTCACACCACTCACACCACACACCACCACCTCCCAAATGCACACATTGAAAGTAAGCCATGTGCCCAGGCACAATGTACATCACAAGACAAACATACACCTACACTGTTGGCCACACAGCAAGTAAGCACACACATGCCCGCATACTCAGCGCATGCTGCCTGTCCTCCTGTGGCTAGACTCACACCCTGTGCATTGCATGCACGCAAACATGACACGGATACATTTACCCAGCAATACCACCAAATACATGCAGTCAATCCGTTGCACAGAAAAGCAGATTCATCACACACACAAGTAGCAGAGTCTGAAAGAAGTGAAGTCCCTGCCACGTGTACAACACATTGGAATGTGAGACCAGACATTGCAATTGCTGAGGTCCCATACACAGCATGTGCCCCACTTAACCAAGCACACACTGCAACAACTGCAATCATCAACTACACAGATACAACCGACTACACGAACAACAGCATCCAGTCACAGATTACATCGACAGGCGGCATTACTCATCAACCCCAGGGACAGTGCCCAGTTCGATGTGCCGAGTAGTGACACGAAGTGCTGCGGATGCAATGTGTGTGAGTGTGCCCTGCCATGGCCAGCCAACACTGCCATGGCAGTCACAATATCCATCACAGCCACCACTGTGTCAGAAGGAGATGTGTGAGTGTGCCTACCAATCTAACAGGATACCAGTATGACTCGGTGCTGTGTGTGTGCTACGGGACAGTTGCAGGTCCGCCCCTGAGGGAGTAGCACAACTGTGGAAGACACACATGTGTCATGTGAAGCGGGAGTTCCGCTTGGCCCAGGTGGGTGGTTGTCACGGGAAGGTGCGCACATGCATTGTTGAAACACACTGTGTTGGGAGGATTCGGGAGCACTAGATTACCGCTGTCTTGGGCATTTGTAAAGACCACCTGTCTGGGGATGAATGTGAACTCGTGTGTGCACAACAGGCGGCCACACGAACAATGCTGCATCAGGTGTAGACGTCAGCCCACCCTCTGGGGACATGCTGGATACTGCTGTGCGTCCGCCAGTCCCTTGCCAAGGCACTCACACTCCCTGTCGACCAGGTGTCCCCCCAACATTGTCCACCTGCACAGGCTATCCAGGGCACGGGATGGCAGTGGAGCATGGTGGGTGAGGGGTCATGGCGCGCTCCTCCTGGTCACATCACGCAGGCAACACATCCTCATTGTGCAGCATGGCACAAGTCAAATATAAGTAGTGGGGGGACGCACACATCACGAGCGGCAGTGACGTCACGGAAGGTGGCTCGCACCATCTGACTCATTGCCTATGTTCCCCCACACGTTACATGCCATTGCAACAGAGAACCTAGCGCATGCACAAGCACCTCCAAGCTTGCCCCAGAGAGGCCAAAGAGTGAATGTGTGGGTCCATTAGCTCCAGTTGGACGCGGCCTGGGCCGCTAGGGCAGCTACAGCCTCTGTGTGTTGCAGGTGGTGCATCCGGACTGCGGAGCCTGTCATGCATTGTCAATGTTGTCCAGGTCTCGAGTCGGGGTACCACGCAGGTGGACGGCATTCCGCCACTGATTATACCGCGAGACAGACAACTTGTTCAAATGGACCCACACATACACTCTTTGGCCTCTCTGGTGCGAGCTCGAAGCTGCCTGTGCACGCGATGGCTTCTCAGATGCAAACGCATATTGGGGTGAGCGAGGGGAGGCCATAAGTCTGACGGTGCAAGCCACCTTCCCAGATGTCACATCCGGTCGGGACGTTAGCGTCCCCCCACACCTCCTATTTAGGACTCGTGCACTGCTGCCATCAGATGTGCCACTCCCCAGGGGGGTGGAGAAAGGGTCAGGAATGTCACTCTGAGAATGGCGCAGTTGAAGGTACACCTTCACTGGGGGTGACAACCATTGGACAGTCTGGTGTAGTCCACCCACGCGTACATGTGGGCCCTCCATGACCCATGTCACCTGCGGCAAAGTGATGTAATGGGCAATGACGTAAGTGAGGAGAGCTGTCTGCCCCACCCACAGATGGCGCATCTGCTCAACAGACCCAGCACTGAGGGCAGCAGGGGTCACATGTGCAGGGGCAGCTGTGCCTGGTGTGAAGGACACCCTATCCTTCATCCCTCTGCCGACACGTGTTGCACCAGTGGAAGTGGATGGGAGGGCGGGCATTGGCCTCCGCGTGGCTGAAGAAGACCCAGAGTCCACGTCCCCCGTGTCATCCAACATGGATGCATCACCTCTGTCCCCAGATGATGCCGAAATAGCTCACTGGGCCTGTGATTCATCCAGCACACGTCTAGCCCCTCCGAGGCGCAGGTCACAACTGTCTCACTCAGCAGCTGTGCAGCTGCTACATCCGAAGCCACCCCACTGTTGAGCATCCCCTGTCCCTCAGCACCCAGGGGAGATGCCACATGAGAGTGAGCGAGGTGGTCCCACTCATCTGGCATCAATGACACAGACATGTGCAAGGGAAGCAGCACAGAACATACCCAAATCCACATGTTGCACGATACCTGTGCAATTGTATACAGCCAGCACAATCAACACCCAATGGCTGGCGTACAGGAAAGGAATCCGCCAATTAATGCCACGAATGTCGTGCACATCGCACTACACCCGGCCTGTGTCACCCTGCGACCATAGCCCCAACTCGCGTTGTGCACAACCACTATCCTGATGGTGGCAAGGATGACCACTATGAAATTAGTCCAAACACATACCTCCATGGAGCTGAATGGGAAACTACACACACAGACTGCAACATGACAGCCCACAATGGCCATGAGCCCATGCCATCCACCTGTCGTTCACACGGGCACAACTGTTGTAGCACGGTGTGCCGGATGTGTAAGTACCAGAGACATGAGGTGAGGCATCGCACACGTATGTCCGAACGAAATCAGAGTAGGCACAGTGCCCCTAACCTACATGTGAATAGCCTACTCCAGCCTACTACAGGTTGTACCTGAGGGCTACGACTCCGAGTTCATTGGGAATGCAGAGTGCCCTAATTGCATCTTAAGCCTCAGGACTAGCATATGCATTGCAGATGCACACAGCACAGACCACAGTTACAACACACTGCATCACAAAACAAACATCGCATTACCCAGATCATGGGTAGGCTGTGGACATATGCTGTCTCTCACAGCAAAAGACACCATCCCACAAGACTGTAAACTTGCTTGCTGCTGATGCCCCAACAAACGTGCATCCGGCACAGGCCGTGTGACTGTCAAGATGCAGACCATTACTGGTGAAATGCAGCGCCGTGCTAACCTGACGAAACGAGGGGGCATCCCCCGATTCGTCAATGCCACGTAGTGGCCCATCCGGCAGATGCCGTCACACCCTTTGTGGAATTGTCTGCACTGGCGGTCACACACACACAAAAGCATCAACTTGGGAGCAATGGCTCATCACAAGTCCTTGGGCTGGAGGAATTCCAACTGCAGGGATGGTGCACAGGAGGCTTGGAATGTCACTGATGCACATCTCAACATCAGCCACATCCACCAATCACAGTGGCATGCTGCTGACCCATCCCAAATACTCCGAGACGTGCAACAGAGCCAGGAAGTAATCGGACATGGCCTAACAGCATGTGTACACCACAACGTGAATGCATGCTGCTGGGAGTGTGTACACAGTACCTGTCCAACCCATTCACATGCAGGTTGACAGCACATCGAGCAATGTGTAGTCTGCCCACATCTACTGTCCATTGTCAGGTGGACCTACAAAAAGATCACAAGGCAACACATCTGTGTGGGTGTACCCACTGTGACCAACACTGCGCAACCATCAACGTACTCGCCCTGTGCATGGCCCACCCCGCAATGGAGGTCACATTCAGTGCCACTATCTCTCACACACATCCCTATCACGAGGCATGGTGTGTCCAATCGACAGTGCTGAGTTAGCGCTTTTCCGGAGGGTCCTGAACAGAAGACCCATGTAACCCACTTGGCAGTCTTTGTTGTCACCTACTGGCATTGTGCAGTCAATGTGCAGCCCAGGCCTGCTGGGACTGAGAAGGGCAGCATGGCCCCAGCCTGCCATTCTCACGAGCAACAAGTGCTCTGAGACCTGCATTGCCAATTGGCTGTGTCACTGGATGTCTGACATGAAGTTGCTATGTACCACCACTCGTGAGGGACATACATGGCAAAGCGCCCGAGAGCTCACATACCCCTGCCACCTGCAGTAAGCATGGTGAGCAGTGCATGTTGGAACCCCACAGGCTCTGACTCATAGTGCTGCGGATCAACGACATGTGTGTCCCCCACATGCGCTCCCACACACACTGTAGTTGTCTTTCACACACAACTTTTGCAAGAAATAGCCTTGGGCAGTGTGCGTGGAGCTCGGAATCCAGGATCTCCAGCTCCTCGCTGGTGAGTGGACCTGGACATACCTTCAGAGTCGTCGACATGAAGGTGGACAGGTGGCAGCAGCAGCAGGTGTCGTTGAGGGATGCCAGGCAGCAGTCCCTGGTGGCTGTGGTAATGCCGGTCTCACTCCCACACTCATATAGCCCCCTGGGGCGGTTTCAGTGGGTCCAAGCTGCTGCGATTTATGTACCATGTCTGCCAGCTTCAGTTGCATACGATGGCCTGCTTCCAGCTGGCCCGGGACGCTTAACTCCATAGTGGGACACGCAGGGTGCAACCACGAGGGCCATTGGAGTTGGCCGTAAGGGCCTGGCCCATGGCGGGTACAGTCCGCTGATGCCATGTGCACTACACAGTACAATGTGCGCAATGCATCTGCAGGTGTGGACATGAATTGTGTGTGGGAGCAGGTCCACACTGGACAGGGCCACAACATGCTGTGTGCATAGGCAGGGACGGCCAGTGCTCAGCCTCCACATGTCTGTTGGCACATCATCATGTACACATTGGCATGGGAGCATGGGATATGCATATGCACACACATGCCATCTTTCACTACGTACATCTCCCACTTGGCACGTGCAACGTTACGTGTCACTAGTGATGTGTATTTGCAATCACACAGCTGTGTTGTCATGGATCAGTCAATGTGTACACCTGTCAATGTGTTTTGGAGGTGTGATACGTACAGTGCTGTACATAGGGTGAAGTAGGGACATGAATGACTGTCTCATATCCCCTTGTGCAACAGGACCCACTTGTTTTGGCCGCTCAGCCTGTGTCCATAGCATTGTTGGTGTGTGCCATACTCACCCAGCCTCGGAAGCTGTGTCAGGCACAGCAGCTAGGTATATTGCCGTGGTGTTGCCGCTTCCCAAATATGCAGACAGATATCATCATCATGCCTTACAAGTTTTTATGGCCTAACTCCACATGTGCATGCTCATAGCAATGGTTTGTGTCACTGCTCATTGCTATTGGTAAGGGGACCTGTGTAAGTGTATTGTGGCTGTGCTGTCCCTACTTGTCAGCTGTTCTGTGATTCAATTGCTTTGTCTGTAATTTGTGTTTTGTGTATGTGAACATGCCATGTGTTGTGTTGCATTGACATGTGTCCACTTCCATCTGTCCTAGGAGGAGACCAAACATACATCGCCCCTACCAATTGCTGGCAGACATGGAGGATGTGGAGGTAATCCGGAAATTCCGGCTGGACCGACCCACCCTGCATTACCTATGTGCCTTGTTGGAACCCCACCTCCGCCCTCGCAGGGTGTATCCAACTGCATTCACCCCCACGGCTAAGGTGATGGCTGCACTGCATTTCTTCGCCACTGGATCATTCCAACACACAGTGGGCAGTGGAGGTGGAATGTCCCAGCCCATGTTCAGCATGGTGCTACGGGATGTCCTGTCAGCCATGATGATGCACAGGAACCGGTACATCAAATTCCCCAGGGCACGTGATTTTGCGGCAGTGAAGGGTGCTTTCTATGCCCTTGGACGGATCCCCCACGTTGTTGGTGCAATTGATTGCACCCATGTTGGCCTTGTTGCACCACAGGCCACGGAGCACATCTATCGCAATCGGAAGCACTTCCACTCCGTGAATGTGCAAGTGGTGTGCCTTGCGGACATGGTCATAACACACGTGTGTGCGAAGTTTCCAGGATCGGCCTATGACTCGCACATCATGCGCAACAGCATCCTACCACGTCTGATGACCAATCTGCAACCGGACCGTGCATGGATTGTTGGTGAGTATGTGGACTCGTGTAGCGTGCTGGGTGTGCGATGCTGTCTTGTGTCCAGTTGGAATTGCAACGATTCTTCGTCTCCCTCACACCCAGGTGACTCTGCTTACCCGAATGGGCCTTGGCTGCTGAGCCCATTACGTCATCCTCGGACACCAGCTGATGTCCGCTACAATGAGGCACATGGGAGGGCCAGACGTGTGGTGGAGCGGACTTTTGGACTCCTCAAGTCGAGATTCCGATGCCTGGACCGCACCGGGGTTGCACTGGCGTACTCCCCACAGAAGGTGTGCCAGATAGTTGTGGCATGCTGCATGCTGCACAATCTCGCTATTCGCAGGCAGATCCCCCTGATAGTGGATGACGGTGATCAGCCAGGGCCCCCGCCTGCAGACCAGGACGGGTCCAGTGACGAGGACAGTGGAGAGGAGGAAGCTGTGAATGTGCGTCAGCAGCTCATCGCCCGCTACTTCACTTGACGGTGAGTGACCATGTACGACGGCTGATGTCGCTGTAGTTGTGCAGGTGTATGTGTGCATTGTGACAGAGGCCTTTTGTTCACTGAGTGCTGTGTGGCAATGGTCCATGTCCAGGGTAGTATGCCACTGACAGTGGCTGTAGCATTGTGCCCTGTTGCTCTGTGAGATGTGTGTACATTGCTTGTAGTTGATGACAAGTACTGTGTGATGAGTGTGTGACACACTCATTGAATGGACTCTTGTTCTGTTTTTCACCCCTAGGTCCCTACAGCCTCTCCTGGCCTATCGACATACCACACATCAGATGCATTTCTGATCATGGTGGCGGTTGCACATCGTTGAATAAACACAGAGCAGCATACAGCAGAATGTGATCAAGGTGTATTTATTTACAGCGGTGACATGTGATTGTGGGCAAGGTGATGACAAAAGTGGCGCATGCTGTGACAGTGAGTTGACGGTCATGGCTGCGTGATGGTCAAGGTGTACCCATGAAGTTCTATGTCCACAGTCCAACAGACACATGCCATTCACATGGCAGTGTGGGGTAGGATCGTAGTCCAAGTCAATGCAGTAGGTGGTCATGGTGGCTGGCTGACTCACTGGCGTTTGGAGCGTGCGAAGTCCTCTCTGGACACCTGTTTCCTCTTCGGATGGCCCCTTCCACGTTTGGAAGGGGGGGGTTGTGTTGGTGGGCTGCTGGTGGTGGCTGAGGACTGCTCACTCGCTGTGGACGCAGGGGAACTAGATGTTGCACGACCCTGCGCCACAGCACGTGGTGGCGGAGGTGGTGTGGCTGGCCTTGCTTGGGCCCTCACCACCACCACCAGCTGGCCCATGAGGTCCACAAGTTGGTCCATACGGCTCACTAATTGGCCCATATGGGCGTCCATGGACCTCAACACCCCAAGGACCTCCCGCGTGTCGGGAGCCGACCTGGCCCATTGTCCTTGGGCCTCTTCATAGGCCCCAAGGACTCTGGCGATTTGCGGCAGGGCTTGGCTCCCAGGCTCAGATGGCGTTGGCCTGACCCTGCTCCTCCCACCAGTACTGCTGCCACCGACCTGCCCACTCGCCACATTGGTCACCCCGGTCCTCTGTCTGGCTCCCAGGGTCAAGCCCGACGGGCGTGCCACCCCTTGCGCTGGTGCAGTGGCCAGGGATGGCGTGGTGGTGGTGGTGGTGGTTGCGGCGGTGGTGGTGGTGGTTGCGGCGGTGGTGGTGGTTGCGGCGGTGGTGGTGGCCGCAACGACCGTGGCAGCAGGGGTCTGGGACTGGTCATCAGCCCTGGGTGATGGGTTGGTGGGTAGGAGGGGCCCTGGGGAGCGGTTGGGCCCTGCCACTCCAGATGGGCCTGCTCGGTGGTCCTCGTCCGAAGAGGTGTCCAGGTCTTCTACATCCGTGAGTCCGGGTCGGGGGCTTGCGGACTGGCTGTGCTGGCTGCTGTCTCCCTCTCCAGCATCGAGCTGTTCGGCACCTGTGGGGAGGATGAGATAGGTTATTGTGTTGCACCTTGCAAAGTTTGTATTGGTTGTCTGGTATTCACAGTTCGTGCACTGTCGTGCACAGGTTTCCCAGAGGCGTGTGTGTGGATGTACGATGTGTGTATGCGTGGGCAAGGCAATGGAACTGTGTGATGTGATCATGTGGCATGGGACGGATTAGCAATGCCAATGGGTGTGTGTTGCTGTACTCCTACATTTTGTGGCTTGGGTGTATGCGGCCTCCAGCCCCATCGGCGTTTATGAGTTGTAATATGGTTTTGGGGGACATATGAAACGCTTCGACACGCAGATTGAAAGTGGGGTACAGCCCCCTCAACGCTTTTGAGGTGAAATATGGTTTTGGGGTTCAAATGGAACGCTTAGGAACGCAGATGGCAAAAGGGGGTACAGCCCCCTCAACGCTTTTGAGGTGAAATATGGTTTTGGGGTTCAAATGGAACGCTTAGGTACGCAGATGGCAAAAGGGGGTACAGCCCCCTCAACGCTTTTGAGGTGAAATCTGGTTTTGTGGTACATACTGTGGCATATGGGTGCAGTACGGGACATGTGTTTTGGCCACATGACACTGCAGAGACAAAGGTGTGTGTATGTCTAACATACCCAGCATATCTGCTCACTGTTATCATTTATGGACATTACACTGCAAGCATTGTAGTGGGTGAGTGATGGTTGTGTGCCACACAACATATTGCAGATGAGCCAATTCCTTGGTGTGCGTGCTACCCTCAGCCATGTGCAGCAATGCAGTGCTCTTGGGGTGTTGACTATATTATGTATGTTGTAAATCACAGTGTGACGTGCGCTTCAGTCACTGCAGACACATTATTTGTCATCGGCAGGTATCTTTGCTGAACTACTGTATGAGGGCCAGCTGTTCCGATGACATACCTTTCATGACACTGGGGCTGAGAGATGAGATGGATGATATGTTGAATGTGCATTGTGTGGCTGTGTGGTTCATGGGTCCAGTGGTGTATATGAGCATTACTGGGGTTCCACTCTGTTACTTCTAGACAGGTTAGACTTACATGGGCGTTGTTGTACGTTGTGAGGGGAACAGGAAGTAACGACTACATGGACAAGACTTCGATGGTGTTGCTGATGTGTGTGATGAGTGGCACAGTGCCCGCCGTGTGGGTCAGTACTCCAGTGGGACTTGTGCATGCAGACGTGACTCCTTAGGTGTTGCTGTATTTGTGATGGCTCATGTGGGCTATGACTCTGTAATACATGTCCGTGTGCACATTGGCCACATGATTATGACAGGGAGCAGTGCTGCGTGTTCCTCTGCTACGTGACATGTCCCATATGTTAGTCGTACTACAGTCCTCATGCCTCCAGACACCCCGCCCTGTACAGTTGTCTACCTACTGGTTGGTTTGGAGGGCGCAATGCAATGGATGCCACATGGTTATGGGAGGGAGGGGTGCTCCATGTTGCTGGTCTGTGGGAGTGGGGGCGGTGTTGTGTGATGTGGTGATGGCTTACCGCCCACAAACACCCCTGCATGTAGGGTGAGATATCTACCTGTCGGCTGAAGGTGTGCACTGCAGTGGCTGACACATGGGTGTGGGGTGTGCTCCTCCTTGCTGTGCTGTGGGACTAGGGGCCTGGTGGGTGTTGTACTTCAGCTGTTCCCCCTCCGACCCACTGACTCTGTGTTCCGGCTACTTACCTGTTACTTGTCGGTTACTACAGCTGTGGCTGACACATGGGTGTGGGGTGTGCTCCTCCTTGCTGTGCTGTGGGACTAGGGGCCTGGTGGGTGTTGTACTTCAGCTGTCCCCCCTCCGACCCACTGACTCTGTGTTCCGGCTACTTACCTGTTACTTGTTGGTTAGTGCAGCTGTGGCTGACACATGAGTGTGGGTGTGGGGAGTGCTCCTTCTGGCGCTTCTGGAGTACAAGGGGACCTGGTGGGAGTTGCGGTGCTGACTGACTGTACACATGCCCCCATGGTTTTGTTAGTTGGTAGCTTTGGGCTGAGTGTGTGGGAGTGTCTGTTGCATGTGTGAGTGTTGTCTTGTGTATTGTGTACTGGACATGGAGGTGTTTGTCCCTCGGAGCTGTGGCATTGTGGTAGTGCATGTGAGTACATAGCGGTGTGCTGGTATACATTTGTTTGTACTTACCAGCCTCCACTCCCCCTGGTAATCCGGTGAGACTCTCCGGATGTAGGATGCCTCGCACCTTCTCCTCCCACGCCTTGAAGGTCTTGAATAGCGCGGGATTTCCTCCGCCAGTCCTGTCAGCCAGCTGCCGATTCTTGGCCTCCTTCTTTCTGACCACGCTTTTCAGGTCGTGCCAACTCTTAGTGATTTCGGCTCTGTTGCGTGGCACGTTCCCGACTGCATTAACCTGGTCTACGATCCTGCTTCACAACCGGTTTCTGGTGGCTACTGGTGTCTGTTGGACCTGGTTGCCATAGATTTGTGGGTGCACCTTGATGATCTCGTCGACCATGACCGTCAGCTCAGTGGAAGTGAACTTGGGCATTCTCTGTGCTGCCATGGTGTGTGGTTTGTTGTTTGTGGTGCTGGTGCGGTGTGTGTGTGTGTGGTGTGTAATGTGCAGGGGGTTTGTGGGGCCGGTGTTTGGTGGTGGTGGTGGTGATGGGTGTGATGGGTGCATGTCTGTGGTGTGCTGTTGTCCTTTCTGGCTCGGTGTGTTCTGTGCTCTCGTCCTCAGTTTGTAGTGTTGCAAGGGATTGTGGTCTGTGAATGGGCTGCTTTTGTACTTACCTATGTGGGTGTGTCATGATGGGCTGTTGTTTTCAGGTGTGTTGTGGCTGGTGTTCTGGGATTTGTAGTTTATTTGTTTGTCCAGGGGGGATGTGTTTTCGGGATGTGTACTGTGTTTGTGTATTTGGGCGTGGGTTGCTGTGTGGACTTGTTGGCCATGTTGTGTGTGTTTATTTGGCTCCGCGGATGGTTTCTGTGCAGGGACGTGGCCGCCAGGGCTTCCGCCGTGTCCATTTTCATCACTGTTGTGTGCGATGGCGGGCGGGCGGTGAATTTGTGTATTTCCCGCACTCATGTCGGGGAGATCCTAATTTCACGGCCGGTGTCTCGGTCGTCAGGGCGGGCGGTTTTGGGTAGTTGTCCGGGTTTGTGTCCGTGGCGGACGGATAGACTTCGACTCGGACATAGACGTGCGGTATTTTGTGTGTTTTTACCGCCGCGGGCGGTTTTCGCTTCGCGACATTGTGATTGCTCGGTCGGTATTCACACGGTGTAGGCGGGCGGTTTTTTACCGCTATGGTAGATGGCGGATTTTTTACCGCCGGGTATCGTAATGGACGCCTAAATTCTTCTTAATAACTTAACAACTAGCATTTTGAAAAAGGTTCTTCAATTCAATTCGGCCTAATGAACGAAACAGTGGGCATACTCTATTCGTCAATAAAGGTTTGGTATAGCATAAAACAAAACATGGAGAATTCTAGCCTTAACAAGGCTCTTAAGTTAGAACTTGAGAAAGGGAAAAAATCACCTTACACTCATTTTTTGCACAATGCACTTAAATCCACTTGTACTTTGGATCTCTGGAACAAAAATCTGCCCTTCTCAACATTTGAGCTAGCACTAAACAGAGCCGCAAAACTCCATTCTCTATTATTGGACAAAAGCAGCTTTAGCCGAAGATCCCATTCCTGGACAGTATTCAACAACTATAAAGTCCTCAAACCGGCGGCTTACCTAGATCTAACTTTCTTGGTCCATCTAAAAAAACAACTAATGGCACAGTGGTTTGGAAAGTATCCCTCACTTTCAGAAGCTCCAAGGTGGAAAAACATTGACTCCAAAATGTGTCGCCTGTGTGGCAGTCAAAAAGAAGATCTTATCCACCTGATATGTATTTGCCAGAACCTTTATCCAACACGTGTCACTTTACTAAGGAAAGCCTTCCTGGGCAGAGGAATACGATCCTGCAGGACTGCTATTATTAAAGGGCTTGATACATCTGACCCTCAGATGAACTGCAAACTGGTTAAGTTCCTTCACATACACGATCAGGCTGTGAAATCTAAGCCCCTATGAGAGGGTCCACTCACTGAAGGAACAACGCCAGCAGCAACTGATCTGTACGATCACCGTCTTAAGGACGGTACTCTGCGCAGCCTATTGCTACAAACGCCAGGCAGCAAACAAACACGACCCGCACAGGGTCAATGACTGTTTAAACTCCGTAATATAAGAGACTTAGAGACTCATATACCTAATTACAACTAATTCTTGCCGGAAACAAAGTTAATAAGTTTGCTACCTGTTAATTGATGGTTTTATAACGGCCTGTCCCAAACTAAACACTGGTCTTATATGTTTTAAACGCTACTTCATAGGATTTTAGAGAGTATTTAATGGCAATTGAAGATTTTATAACTGTGAGATATTATATTTTGATACATTGGGTTGATGAATTGATTTTAAACTTCTGTGTTTTTTAATCAAAGTTGACTTATGCAGTAAAAATGTTATGGTTTTAATTAACTAAACAATAAACTTTACTTACTTACTTACTCATCGAAGTTGATGAAGTAGCCAGACGCAGTTCGATCTATCTTTGGGAGCTCAGCAGTCTGGTTCCCACATTCTTGTCTCAAACATGATCTCATAGGGGGTATGTCCTCCCAATGAACTTCTTGGCATGTTGTTTAGTGCCCTCTGGACCCCATATAGGTGATTGACCCAACTACCGCCCGCACCTAATACCCTTGCTGTTAAGGATTGCTTTAGGTCCTGGTTTTTCCTCTCCACCACTGAATTTCCCTCGGGATGGTAGGGGGAGGAGTACCGCAAGGCCACGCCCATACTTTCCATGGCTTCCTTGTAAGCCCGAGAGCTAAACGCAGGGCCACAGTCGGAATGTAACGTGCCAATTGCGTATATCCCGATGAAGACTCGCAAATCCTTTATAACAGTTCGATCGTCAGCCGAGCGCTGAGGCCAAACCCATAGAAATCTAGAGCATGAATCTACTGCCACCAAGATGTACTTGTAAGCCCCGTCGGTATTTAAGGGGCAGCAGTGATCCAAATAGACACATGCGAGTGGTCTGTCTGAAAAGAGTAATGGTGTTTGTGGTGCCGTGCTGCGGTGGAACCTTTCACACTTTAAGACATAACCCTTGGTTTGTTTAGACAAACCTGGCCACCAGAATCACCACTTCAGTAATGAAATTGTAGCAGTGACTCCTGCGTGTGCTGAGCCCAGACCCTCGTGTGCAGCTAGAATTAAACCTAATCTGCGATCAATGTTTGGTATAACTCTATCCCCCACTCCTGGAATTTGAGCATACGATGTGTTTTGCGCATCTAATTTATAGGAATATTTGAGTGGAATGCCCTTTGGGACGGCAGAGACGTTCTTTGTGGCGTTGATAGCTATCAATATGTCTCCGCCTATCCTCGTGCTGGAACGAGTGATTGCAGCAACGGCAGCAGTTTCCCTCGTTGCCCCCATTACTGTGAGCTCATTTTGCCTTCTGTTCCCTTCGTTGCCCCCATTACTGTGAGCCCGTTTTGCCTTCTGTTCCCTACGTTGCCCCCATTACTGTGAGCCCGTTTTGCCTTCTGTTCCCCTCGTTGCCCCTGTAATTCTGTGCCCATTTTTTGCCTTCTGTTCCCTTTGTCGCCCCTCACAGCTCCCGCTCCAGCCGCTGCGACCCGCCCCCCTGACCGCCCATTCGCTGCCCCTGCCCTGCCTCCCGCCTCCCAGCTGCTCCTCCCTCCCACCTCCCCATATATGGCGCCCGCTGCGCGGTGAGGAGAGCGACCCTTGACCCTGCTAGGTAGGTCGCTCCCCCTCCGCACATCACCGCCTGTGTGTCCTTGCCCCAGCTGCCGCTGCTGAGGAAGATCGAGGCCCTCCTCCACCCGCAGGCTACCACCTGCGCCTCATCCCTTGTGGCCAGTGGTAGGCCGTAGGTTTGTACCTCATTGCTTGCGTTTATTGTTTACGTTTATTGTAACCTTGTTTGCCTTTATTGTTTGCCTACATTACTGTGAGCCCGTTTTGCCTTCTGTTCCCCTCGTTGCCCCCATTACTGTGAGCCCGTTTTGCCTTCTGTTCCCCTCGTTGCCCCCATTACTGTGAGCCCGTTTTGCCTTCTGTTCCCCTCGTTGCCCCCATTACTGTGAGCCCGTTTTGCCTTCTGTTCCCCTCGTTGCCCCCATTACTGTGAGCCCGTTTTGCCTTCTGTTCCCCTCGTTGCCCCCATTACTGTGAGCCCGTTTTGCCTTCTGTTCCCCTCGTTGCCCCCATTACTGTGAGCCCGTTTTGCCTTCTGTTCCCCTCGTTGTCCCCATTACTGTGATCCCATTTTGCCTTCTGTTCCCTTCGTTGCCCCCAATACTGTGAGCCCATTTTGCCTTCTGTTCCCTTCTTTGCCCCCATTACTGTGAGCCCGTTTTGCCTTCTGTTCCCTTCGTTGCACCCATTACTGTGAG
This sequence comes from Calotriton arnoldi, assembly GCA_963921515.1. Lineage (NCBI taxonomy): Eukaryota > Metazoa > Chordata > Amphibia > Caudata > Salamandridae > Calotriton > Calotriton arnoldi. The sequence goes on along the minus strand of CAWUFW010000899.1, from coordinate 854,133 downwards.
CCCATTTTGCCTTCTGTTCCCTTCGTTGCCCCCATTACTGTGAGCCCGTTTTGCCTTCTGTTCCCTTCGTTGCCCCCATTAGTGTGAGCCCGTTTTGCCTTCTGTTCCCCTCGTTGCCCCCATTACTGTGAGCCCGTTTTGCCTTCTGTTCCCCTCGTGGCCCCCATTACTGTGAGCCCATTTTGCCTTCTGTTCCCTTCGTTGCCCCCTTTACTGTGAACCCGTTTTGCCTTCTGTTCCCCTCGTTGCCCCCATTACTGTGAGCCCGTTGTGCCTTCTGTTCCCTTCGTTGCCCCCATTACTGTGAGCCCGTTTTGCCTTCTGTTCCCTTCATTGCCCCCATTACTGTGAGCCCATTTTGCCTTCTGTCCCCCTCGTTGCCCCTGTAATTCTGTGCCCATTTTTTGCCTTCTGTTCCCTTCGTCGCCCCTCACAGCTCCCGCTCCAGCCGATGCGTCCCCTACGGCCCGCCCCCCTGACCGCCCATTCGCTGCCCCTGCCCTGCCTCCCGCCCCCCAGCTGCTCCTCCCTCCCACCTCCCCATATATGGTGGCCGCTGTGCGGCCGTGCCGCTGGCGCGCCAAAGGCGCGCCTAAGGCAAGCCCGTCTGCGCCTGGACCGCGCCCAGCGCCAGAACCCCTGGTCCCCGCGCCCGCCACAACGCCTGGCTCCGCTATGACTCCGGCACCCTCCACGCACTCAACACCGGATGACGATCGAGCACCTGCTTCCTGGCCGCCCCGAAGCGCACCCAAGGACCCTTCTCCTGCCTGAACTGCAGCTTCACCAGCACCCAGCACACCAACCCGTCGACCAGGAACAAACCCAACCACCTCAGTTGCATTCTTCTCAACACCCGCTCCGTCCGCAAACACGCCGTTGAACTCTGGGACCTACTCGACTCAACCTCCCCTGACGTCGCATTCCTGACGGAGACCTGGCTGAACCCCTCCTCGGCACCCGACATCGCCATTGCCATCCCGGAAGGCTACAAGATCTCCCACAGGGACCGAACCAACGGAGTAGGAGGAGGAATAGCCATCGTCCACAGGAACACTCTCAGAGTCTTGACCAACAACGACGACACCCTCAGCACCGCCGAACACCTGCACTTCCAGATCCACACTGACCCCAACACCACCCTCAGAGGAACCCTCGTCTACAGACCCCCCGGACCCCGACCACAGTTCAGCGACTCCATCGCCGACTTCGTCAGCCCTCACGCTCTCGCCTCCACGGACTACATCCTCCTCGGGGACCTGAACTTCCACCTCGAGAACAACAACGACACCAACTCTACCACCCTGATCGACAACCTCACCAACCTCGGACTCAGACAACTCGTCACATCTCCCACCCACTCTGCCAGCCACACGCTTGACCCTATCTTCTCCGCAAGCTCCCACGTCACCTTCAGTCACACCACCGAACTCCACTGGACCGACCATCGCTGCATCCACTTCACCTTCCAGAAAGCCACCACGCACCACCGCACCCAACAGATGCCCCGCCGCCGCTGGAGCAAAGTCACCGAAGACCAGCTAACCACCACCAGCCGCGGTCGGTGGTAGGAGTGCTGCCGGGCGGTGATGTGGGGAGGGGGAGGGGCAGGGTGGGGGGTAGTAAACTATGGATTACGGAGGTTTACAGGTAAGTAAACATATAAATAAATAAAACGAATTTCGTTGCGCGCACTGCATCCCCAAATGGGACGACTCCTGGTGGCCGACTGCACTGGGAACAGCTCCAACACCCACCGACCAAGCATGCAACCTAGGAGTCATCCTCGACTCCACCCTCTCCATGACTAAGCAGGTCAACGCCGTCTTTTCCTCTTGCTTCAAAACCCTCCGCATGCTCCGCAAGATCTACAAGTGGATCCCCACCGAAACGAGAAGAACAGTCACCCAGGCCCTCGTCAGCAGCAGGCTGGACTACGGAAACGCCCTCTACGCTGGAGCCTCGGCCAAACTCCTGAAGTGGCTGCAACGCATCCAGAACGCCTCTGCACGCCTGCTCCTCGACATCCCTCGCCGCAGCCACATCACCCCTCACCTGAGAGACCTGCACTGGCTCCCCGTCAACAAGAGGATAACCTTCAAGCTCCTCACCCATGCACACAAGGCTCTCCACAACACCGGACCTACGTACCTCAACAGACGACTCAGCCTCTACAACCCCGCCCGCCAGCTTCGCTCCACCGACCTCGCCCTCGCCACAATCCCCCGCATCCGAAGAGCGACCTCCGGTGGCAGATCCTTCTCCCACCTCGCCGCCAAAACCTGGAACACCCTCTTCATCCACCTACGGCAGTCCCAAGACCTGCTGACCTTCAGAAGACTCCTCAAGACCTGGCTCTTCGAGCAGTAGCAGCACCCCTCCCCCCCAGCGCCTTGAGACCCTCACGGGTGTGTAGTGCGCTCTACAAATGCTATGATTGATTGATTGATTGATTGCAATACATGGAGAGAAGCTGTGGCGCCAGTGTTTGCTGATAGGCTTTGTAGTACTCAGCCGGGAAGCCATCGGGTCCCGGAGCCTTACCAGTGGCAGTGAGCGTATCGCTTCTTGTGTTTCCGGCAATGTGATTGGCTCATTCAACTCGTCCCGTTGTTCGGAAGTGATTTGCGGCAGGGTTAGTGGGGAGAGGAAGGAGACTAATTCCTCTGTAGCCACGCGGAGTGCAGGCTTGTATACTCTGGTGTAGTGAGATATGAATTCCTTATGTATATCGTGTTGTTTGGTGAGTATTTGTCCGGAGGCGGATTGTAAATGTAGTATAGTTAGCTGTGCGTGTTCCTGTCTGATCATACGCGCAAGTAGCCTGTCCGCCCTATCAGCTGCGGCGTGAGTGTGCGCAGCATGTGATGTGTAATTTAAGCAGCGTAATCTCTGTAGCACCTCCGCATGTTTCTGCCTTTGCGCGTCTATTGCCTGCTGTGTGGCCCCACCGTGTATCAAGTCGGCTTCTAGTCTGGTTAGGGTATGTTCGATATGACTTACTTCATCGTCAAGTTGTTTTCTAATGGACCAGCTCAAACCCAGACAGTGTCCCCTGATCGCGACCTTTCCCGCATCCCACAGTACCCCTGCATCAGTTATGGAGCCAGTGTTGTCTTTGAAATATGTGCCTATCGCCGCGTCTACTGTCTGCCTAAATGAGGGGTCTTCCAATGCCAGGGGCTGCAGCCTCCAGAGGTGGGTAGTGAGTCCCTCATCATCTCCCGTTAACTGTAGGACATGAGGGTTGTGGTCTGAATGCGTTTTACCCAAGTAGTCTGCACTGGCACACTGCGTCAGTACCTGCTGTCTTGCAACAAAACGGTCGATGCGTACATGTAGTCCATGTGGGTGGGAGTAATCTGAGTACAGGCGTGACTGCAGGTTTAGGGCTCTCCACACATCCGACAGACATCAGCGGCGTGACCACTCACTCAGCCCTCATGCGTTGGATGCTGCAGTTGATTGTGACAGTGGAGGGAAGGACCTATCTATTGTAGTGTTGAGGACTGAATTAAAGTCCCCGCCTAGTAGCCAGGGAACATCATACCCGCGGGAGAGTAGGTCAGATAACGCATGCCAGAACTTGGTTTGATTCATGTTCGGGGCATATATGGAGCCTCTCACCATATGTTTCCCATTCAGTCTCCCCTTAGATAGGACATATCTGCCATAGGTCTCTATTTCAGTCTCATCTGTCCCCGTTCTGATCCAAATTAGGGCCCCCCTAGCAAAAGATGAGTATCCTGTGGCCAGTATCTGACCTTTCCACCTTTGCTGGAGCTTGCGTATCTCTGGCTGTGCTATGTTGGTCTCCTGTAGGAGCGCAACATGGGCTTTGTGTCTCTTAAGATATAGGTAGATGTTATATCTGCGGGTCGGCGTGTGTAACCCCCGGACATTCCAGGTGACTACGTTTGTGGATGACATGCGTCAAAAGAAAAGTATAGCACTGTGTGTACCCCGCCCAATATGCACATTGTTGGATGGCTATATGTTTTGTACTCAATGTGCGCGATGCACAACCATGATTGTACGAGGTTCGTGTGAACGTCGGCGTGTAGCATTGGTGAGAGAGGGGGCTGTGCGGGAATGAATTGGGGTAGAGCAGAGGGACAACAGGTATCTGCCCAAACAATTAACAATGCCATGTGGCAACTGACAGCTATATACGCAGACTCGATCATGTCAGGGGGGAAAAAATTGAGTGAAGTAGGGTTAGCGAAGAGCGCCTTAACATTATGGGCCCGCGTGACCAATGTGTTCGCGCGTGGTGTGCTTAATTTGTATGGAGCACCAGGCGCCCGTCAGTTAGTGTGCACGCAGGGGGCCCAGCCCAACCCAGCGTGCCCCGCGCATGAGTCTTGAGGATGCCATGTGTAGTGTATGTCTAACCTTGTAGGATGGGTGTTCAGATTTGGTGCAGATAAATACATGCTGGACCACCAGTAGTGGCGTACCACTACATTAAATTGTCTGCAGTCTGTGGCGTCACCAAAGGAAGCGTCATTGGCCACATTGTCAATGAGCTACCTCCGCTCAGTGAATGTTCCGACGAGGCATCAGTGTCTCTGCTAGGCCGTCTGCTTCTCATGCTCTACACCGCTCTCAGGACGCCCTGCCTTTCCTGTAGCACTTGTTCTGGGTTAGGAGCAGCCCTTAATTGCCTTGGCGAACCTTCCGCCTGTAGCTTGTATCTTCTTCGGCGACTTCTATGACCTTTCGTGTTTTGCTCTCCAATGTTACCCCTCTGGCTTGGCAAGGTTTGGCGGGCTGCAGATTCGAGCCAGTCCCATGCATCTGCTGCCTCGCTGAAGAAATGAGTGGACCCATCTGCGATCACCCCTAATCGGGCCGGAAATATGAGGGAGTATTTTATGCCCAGATCTCGCATTCGCTCTTGACCGGGAGGAACGTGCTGCGCTGCTTCTGTACCCCTGCTGCGTAGTTCGGGAAGAGAAGGACCTGTGAGTTGTCTACTTTAATTGACTCCATTTTCCTGGTTTAGCGAAGTATTGTGTCCCTGTCTTTGAAGTTCAGCAGGCAAAATAGAAAAGGGTGAGGTCTTGCGCCCGGTGGTGGTCGGCCCGATGGCACCCTGTGTGTTCATTCTACTGCAAAGTAGGAAGAGAGCGAACCCACAGGCAACAGGGACTTCATCCAGGATTCAACGTATGAGGGCTCGTCCCTTCCCTCAGCACCTTCCGGCAACCCCACCACTCGGACGTTGTTCCTGCAGGAACGGCCCACGGCATCGTCCACTCTGTGCTCCAACGATCGCAGACGCGCAGTGAGTTCTCTGACATCAACGGTCAGTGGCTTGGCGTTCGGGGCAACCTCCGCAGTGTCCGCCGCCAGCTCCCTAACCCTCGCAGCCAGATTCTTGTGATCCGCATGGAGGAGAGTAAAGTCCGATGTGACCTTGTCTATGCGGCTTTCGAGTGACACTCTGGTCTGTGCTAGGGTTTCACCGATGCCCGCCACCGCCTGGAGCACTGAATCTATTTTGGATTCCAGCGTGGATGGATTGGGGGTAGATTCCACCACAGGCCGGTCTGGCTGTGCGGGGTCTGGGGCCGGCTGCGTGTCTGCGGCTCCTGTGACCGTTCGGTTTCTACCCATTATGTGGTGTGGGTTGTGCGCTTTTGTTTAGTGACTGCGCAGCTTGTTGCACCTTATTGACATTCCTGGGATCTATGGGAGGCTCCCCACGCACAGCTCGCCAATCAGATCTGTGGGCACTAGTTGGTGTCTGTCGCCCAAGGCCAAGTTTTTCTTGGTTGGGGTTGCTTCTTCTTACTTGTTTTGGTTGTCTTTGTGCCTCCGTACCACTATTCAGTGGTGACGCTGTAAGGTACTGACACAATTCACCCCCCTAGTCCCAGGGGGCTCACTCCCAATGCGACAAGGCAGTTCAGGCTGCGTCCCATAGAGGGCTGGGTCCGTGCCAACTCGCTGTTCACCCTGTCATGGTGGCCAATGCAGTGCGTGCCGCGAAGGTGGCGGCCTGGTCTAGTCAGGTAGGGTCCGCTGTTTCAGGCCTCGCTCCAGCTACGGCTACATCTCAGCACAGGTGCAGCGGTATGTCACGTTCCCTAAATTTTAGCTGTAGAGTGCTATTTATGGCAGCAGGCCCCCTGTGCGGTTCAATGTGAGCGGGATGGCTTCAGTAATGGCTTCTGTGTGGGCCGGTCAGCTCTCCTCTTGGGCCGTGTATGAGTTCCCTCTAAACACGGAGCGACAGTCAGGGCTCAGACCCACGATGCGGCCCAGCTCAGATTCGCCTCCGGGCGGGGCCGCGTTACAATCACACAGCCCGTGTTCAAATATATTAGGCGGGCGCAGCTCCCAGTAGGTCGACTTTACATCCGTCTCCTAGCAGGACGCGCATCAGATCGGGCAGAGCCCCCTGCACAGCGCTGTGCAGACGGGCCTCAACGACTCACCCGGGTCAACAACGCTGGTCCATCTCAGTTCCTGTGAGTCACCACAAGTGTGCAGTGCGTAAGGGGAAGCGCGGTCCCACTCTCAGGGGATCACTCTCATTGGCCAGATCAAGGCCATGGCTCGACCCCCAGCTCGCCTCCTCTCCAGCGCTGAGACACGGGCGGTCGGCCCTCAGTTGACCAGGTGCCCCGCTGCCTCACGCCCCCACCGCATGTCTCCGGTGGCACCAGATGCCCAGAGACCCAGGCAGATTGGGTTGACGTGGCCACCGCCGTTAGCAAGATAGTGTGCCCTTGGTTGCAAGGGGACGGCCCCAGCCAGTCGCCTCCAGGTCTCGGTTCGGCCTCAGCCCTCTTCCACTCCAGCACCCCAGTTCAGGCAGCCATTACTCGATGGGCGAGGTGCTCCGTGACTCCAAACTCTCACCGGTGGTCCCCACCGGCACCGGGCCCTCAGCAGCGCCATCGGGGCGGCTCAATGGCATCCACCAGCGCAGGAGAATTGCAGGATTATCGGGCCAAAGTGCAGAGCTACTTAGGATGCGTCCGCCATCATGGCTGGTTGGCCATGCCCCCTCCAGTGACTGTGAGTGTTTTTAAAAAGTTTATGTGTGTTAAATATATATAGCAAGGTGTATTGGTGAATCAGTGGGTATATGAGTGCTATATGGATGATTCAGTGGGCGCGTGACTGACTGTATCAGTGATTAATTAGGTGTCTCAGTGAATGTATAGGTGAGTGACTGGTTGTGTGAATTTCAGTATCTGTCAGTCAGTTGGTGTCTAAGTGGCTGTATGGATGTGTGAGTGGGTACGTGAGTTTCTGTATGGGTGAATGATAGGATGTCTGAGTGCCTCTATGGGTTTCTGAGTGTCTGTGTGGGTGGGTGAGGGTGTGTGACTGTATGGATGAGTGAGTGGGTGAGTCAATGGCTATATGGGTTAGTGAGTGCATGTGTGAGATGCTGTATGGGTGAGTGAGTGTGTGTATGGCTGTGTCGGTGAGTAAGTGCATGTGTCAGTGGCATATGGGTGAGTAACTTAGTATGTGAAAGGCAGTATGGGTGAGTGATGGGATAGGTGAGTAACTGTATGGGTGAGTGAGTGAATGTGAGATTGGCTGTATGGGTGAGTGTGTGCTTGTGTCAGTAACTGTATAGGTGAGTATGTGTTAGTATCTGTATGGGTAAGTGAGTGTGTATGTGTAACTGTATAGGTGAGTAAGTGGCTGTGTGTGACTGTATGGGTGAGTGAGTAGGTATGTGAGTAGCTCTATGGGTGACTGACTTAGTGTGTGTGAGTAGTTGTATGGGTGTATGAGTGGATATGTCAGTGGCTGTATTAGTTAGTGAGTGGGTATATCAGTGGCTGTATGGATGAGTGAGTGGATTTGTGTGTTGATCTATGAATAAATGAGTGGCTGTGTAAGTACTGGTATGGGTGTGTGAATGGATTTGAAAATGGTAGTGTGGAATTTGGAGTGGGTGTATGAAAGGTTATATGGGGTGTGAGTGGGTGCGTCAGAAATTCTGTGGATTATGTCATCAGTGATTTCATTTGAGATGTCATCAGTGATGTCATCAGTGAAGTCACTGACCATGTCATGGGTGATGTAATATGTGAGGTCATAAGCAGTGCATTGCAGGGCGTGAGTTATAGTTAGCTCACTAACAATAACAGCCGAATTTCACTGGTTTTGTACGACTGAAATCTGAGCCTAACTATAACGTCCCTGTAACCTTTGTTTTTTTAAGTGAATTTCTAAGGTGTTTTTTATTCCATTTCCTAACTATAAAATCACTGTAACCTTTGTTTTTTCAGTGAATTTCTAAGGTTTTTTAAATGCTAATTACTAACTATAATATCCCTGTAACCTTTGTTTTTTTCAGGGAATTTCTATGGTTTTTAGGTTTTGCCTGCACAGCGCTTGCGCTGAGCTTGAGAAATCTATTGTTTCTAATATAAACTTACATCATGCCTCCTCTCTTTCCTGGCTTCTCAGTGGTTCCTGTGCGTGCCACTTACCTTTCTTCCATTTCTATTGCCTTTAGTATATTTTCCTGCATTTGCCAATGCTTGTTCCTTGTCTGCTTCTCTTATCAGTTTCCACCACCGAAATATTGTTAACATCCACTTTGGTGGAACTATAGTTTCAAAAAGATTTCCTTTTTTCTCTTGCAGATTTATATAACAATTTATCACCCAAGAGATTAAGGGGCATATTCTCAAGGAGCTTTCGCACTTTATCGCAGCCAAAGTTGCGATAAATTCATCGCCCCATTCACAAGCTGGTGTCAACAGCCCATAACACCAGTTAACCCACGATAGCAGCCGCAAAAAACATCGCCACAGATGACCCTGGCAACTATCGCTAATGAGATGCAGAGTAGGCATACCCGTGCAAAAAGCCGTGAAAACACCACGCCGCAACATTCTCAACCACCAGCCAGATCTGCAAAAAGACCACGAAACATGCGATAATGCGCGTTAGCAGCAGGAAATCAACACCTGCTCTGACCTGGTGTAAAGTCGGACGGCAGCCTGCACCACAAAAGGGAGCCCAGCCCACAGCCACACCTGAAGACCAACAGATGCCATGGAGACACTGAACATGCGGGCCGGACACCCAAGAGGGCACCAACACTCACCGCCACCACCCCCAGGACCCCCCAAACCCCTGGACACCCACCGCACCCCCCGGACCAACACTGAGGCAGTGCAGACAAAGACAGCGACCCTCCAAAAACGCACCAACCTCATAGACCCAACACCAGAGAATGTCATTGCCCACTATATGCCCAAAGGGACAACCCTCCTCCGCATCTTGACCACCATTGCCCACAGGCTGACGGAACCAACACAGCGGACAACCAACATCCCACCGCAGACAAAGCTGCTGGCCATGTTGCACGTGTTGGCCCCTGGTACCCTCCAACCAACATCCGCCTGAGACGGAGGAGTCACACACCCAGGCCAATCAAAGTCCCCCACAACGGTCATGGATGACACCATCAGCTTGGTACCTCACTATCTATACTTCACACACACTGCGCAGGAACAGCCGGAGACCAAGCAAGGCGTGTACGCCACAGCTGGCTTTCCGCACGTGTCAGGGGGCAATTGACTGCACACATGTCCCACTAGTGGCCCCTGGCGAGACAGCACACAATAAGCGCAACAGAAAGTGCACGTATCCCACCAATGTGCAGGCAATAGTGGACCACCGTGGAATCCCCGCCAACGCCGCCGCCAACCACCCAGGCAGTGTGCATGATAGTTGGACCTCCCGACAGTCCATCATCAACCTGCACCACCAGGATGGCACCCACGGAAATGCACTGCTCGATGGCCAATACCAAATGTACACACCCGACTCCACAATCATGCAACACACAACACAGGAAATGCACATGTCACAAGCTCACATACAACATGCACACCCACCAGACACGACAGCACAACTCACTGTGGGAACCTGGGCCAGCCATGTACATGAGCCATCAACGGCATGGCACCTCGGACACACAATAGCAGAATGTCGGAAGAGGTGGGGACCAGGCATGTGCGAAGGAGGCAAGGGACCGATGAATGAGAATGTACACAATGCCAAGTGTGGCATGGATGTGCTGGCCAGACTGCAGTATGCAGACCACACACATATCCATGTCGACACACACCGCTGGTGTTTGGAGTGTAGTGGACAGTGGACGCAACCATGTCACCCCAGCCAGTGTGGAAGATCGCGGAAATGTAGCTTGTGACGTCCCTCCCATAAGCGTGAGCACATAACTGGGCGTGGTCCTCTTCCGGAATTCCCAATGTCTCTGCCGGGGCGGCACCTCTCACCCCGCCACGAGGCCGACGCCGTGAGCGGTGTTGCCAGCGATCCTGTGCGCCTGCTGCACCCCGGGACGCTGGTCCCCGAACCAGTCCTGCCCGTCCCTGCGCACCCAGGCCTCAATGTCCACCTTCCGACACCGGCGTGTGTCGAAGAGGGCCCACCACGTGCCAGTGCAATCTCCAAGCCCGAAGCCTGCGACCTTGGCAGCCTCCTCAGACCATCATGGCCTCCGCAACACAGGCCCGCAGTACTCCATTCACGTTGACATACTCCACCGGCTTGCACAGCGGACAAGTAGGTCACACATTTGTAACTGAGTCTTGATTATACCATGGCAGAGCACATAAATCATGGCTGAGTCTATGTCACTGTACACCCTTCGATGTGGTGCAACAGCTCTTAGTGTATCATCACAGCCACAAGATTCTGTGGGCCCACGCGGACTACTGCTCTCGGCCTACACTGTGCTCGAATAGGTCACAGAATTGGAACTGAACATCGATTATTCAAAGGCAGAGTACGAATCATTGCACGCAAGGAGTGGCATAAGAGGATGGCGCGTTGCATTTGGGAGGAAAAAAGGATCCTCGTTACGGAGGTGATCGAACACTACCGACAACTGCCCTGATGTCACTAACACTGTGCATCGCGAGCCTACGACACATGGCTGTGGCCCACTGCTGATCGCTGCCTCCGGCCTACACTGCGGTCCAGTAGGTCACAGAGTCTTGATTCGGCAATGCCGGAGTACATATCAGTGTACCGGCATCATCGCAGACTGCATCCCCTCTCAGCCCCTGTGCCACTAAGTCTGTTCCCCAACATTCATGGACACTCTCTGGTTGTACATTGGTGGCATCTGAGTCCCTGGACTAGGGGGTAGTTTTCATCCTCATGCAGCTGATGCCGAATTGGTGGTGGCAACGAGGCAGTCGCATTCCACTCCTCCATTTGCTGCTTCCGGATAGCTTCTGCCCTCTGCATCATGCCCTGGAGGACACCTTCCACTGTCCCCCGCAATCCTCCACCACATTCACCTTTGACATCGACGGGGACCCACCCAGTCTGCGTGGCCCTACCTCAGTGGACCGCAAGTCACCGTCCCATGGCGGTGTGCCTGTGCCTGCCGCTGTGCATCCGGGGCCACCAACTCTGTGCAGCTCAAGTCAGGGACCCTGTCTGAATGAATATTAGATGACCTCTGTGACGGTGGTCTTGGGGTCATCGACGCCATGTGCATGTGGCCCTGCGCTGTCCGCTGCCTCCAGCCTCAACTGCGGACCACCAGGGCTCACACATCATATCGAGTCCTGACCGGCCCGGACGTCGCATCACCGCAGGAGGCACACGCCACCATTGCCAGGGCCAACGACCATCTGCCAGAGTCGAAACAGTGGTACTGGCAGACTAACGGAGTTGCTCAGACCTGTCTTGGATGCCACCATCTGCCTGATCCCCTGCTCAGCACTCCAGGTGCCACCGACCCAGTGCACCGCAACCCATGGACCGTTACTGATTGAGTTTTGTGCTGTGGAGAGGTTGCACAGCTATGTCACCTCCGGCAGTGTGGGAGACCTGGGACGTTGATGAGGAAGTTGATGCAGGTCTAACACACCCCACTGCAGCTGCATCAGGAATATCCTGAATGGACACAATCCTAGTCATTTTCATCACATGAGCGCGCTCAGCTCTAGTGCCCCAACCTCAGTGCCCTGCAACTCATGGACACTTCTGTTTGTATGTTGGGTGACCTCTGTACTTGCTCCGGCTCCCTCCATGTTGCTCAGCAGTTGACTCTGTTATGCTGGTGTTTCCTGTTTCCATTGCACTGGTGTCCACTGTTCAAGTTATTGCCAGCACCAAGCACTCCTTGCGGGCTGGCTTATGCTCACTCCACACACATCCAGCACAGGCATCACTGTACATGTGGCCCTGCCAATAAAGGGGCCGGACGCACATGCCCATAGCCTGTTCAACATAATATCTGCGTGTGTCCCTGTGGTCTTGTTGTATGCATGAGGGCCCTGGGCCCTACGACATTACAGTGTGCTGTGTACAGCGGACGCAGACATGTCACCGCAGGCAGCTGGTTGGAGCTTGGACATGTGGCTTTGTCGTCACCCACTCAATTTGTACGGGGAGTGGACTGGGCCGTCATATGCAGAGCCAACGTGGGTGTGTGACTGATATGTGCGTGCCCCTGGGCGTGGTTCTGTACTGCGAATGTGCATCTGCATGTGTCTCTATGGCAGTGTGGGTCTCCTTTGTGGGGTGTAGGTGGTCCCTGAAGGGTAATTGACACCCACGTATGTGATCTAGTTTGCCTTCCATGGCTTCGGACCACACCCGCACCTGTTCGGCCACCTCCTTTTGGCGTCCTGACACCTGGCATTGGGGTGCCATGTGTGGGTCGGTGAAGTGTTGTGAGCCAGCTGTGCTTGCGGGTGCTTCATGCTGTGTGGTCTGTTGCAGGGGCTGTGTTCTCCTCTGAGTAGCTTGTCTGCCCTGGTGGTGGGTTGCGTGTGACGTCCATGGGCTGTTGTAGGGCGTCGGTGTCGAAGGTGTGGTGGTCGTCTCTGGCATCACTGACGGGTTGTCTGGTCTGACCTGCTGGAGGTGTTGTTTGTCCCTCTGCAATGTGAAGGGGAGATGCATGTTGACATTGTGTTGACATTTATGTTGGCGCTTTGTTCTTGTAGACATGCAGACTGTGTGACTATGTACATTGTGACTGTTTGGGCGGTGCTGGCAATTTGAGGGGGGACAGTGGACATTTGGACTACATGACTGTTGTGAGGTTGTACCCGTACATATGCATCTCACAGTTCCCTGCTCTGTCAAATGTGATTGGCCTGTTTCTGTGCATGGGCGGACCCAGTTGTGTCCCCTGTTCTACAGTGTCGGTGTGCACTTTGTGCCACATTGTCATGGGATGTGCTGTGATTGCCATGTGTGTGTGCTGCAGTGTGCCACGGGGATGGGGGACATGACCCTGGGTGATTGTGGGTGTGCAGTATGCTACACATCCTTGTGCATGTGTGCCATTGTGCCCATCTCCCCCGTCCCCCCAGTCCCTGTTCGTTACTCACCCTGTTGTTGTTGTGTCAGGTCCTTGCTGGTGGTCTGTGGGGCTTGTGGGCTTCGCGTTGCCCTCTGTGCTGGGTCAGGGTGCATTCATGTTGCTACGCACTTTGTATTGTTTCTGGTGTGTTGTTTTTGTTGCTTTTATAGTGCATTTTCCCGCCAGACGCGTGGGATTTGCAGGCCTGCCGCTGGTTTTCGCTGCTTTTTGTATCGCGATTGGCCTCATCGCAGCTTTTTTTGCGTTCGTGTTTCACATTTTTGCGGCGTGACGTTGATTTTAGCACAGCCATTTGACGCGTTATCTGGTGACTATGGCATGGTACCGCGGTGTTGTGAATACTTGGTTAACACGGCGTAAATTTGCCGCGATGTACTGCGATGTTGGAGGTGCGTTAAGTAACTTTTGCGATGGTTATCACACATTCTTGAGAATATGCCCCTAAGTGATTTGCATAGAATCACAGGATGTTGCGCGGCGCCGGGATCCCCAGCTCTCAAGGCAGCAGCTCTGGCCGGTGCGCCACATCCTCTCCACTCCCGTGTTATCTGTCAGGGAGCTCTTTTCTTCTACCGGACGATGACTGATGAAAATAGGTCTTTATTCATTACATAGGTGAAACCAATGTATTATCAATGCTTGTTTGGGTAGTAGTCACGTTTTCAGAGTGGTGGAGAAAGTGGGTTAGGCCTTCGACCAAATCTCAGGAATCCCGCTGTGTAGGACTGTCAAACAGACGTTACGACAACAACGAGAATAGCATTTCCCAAGTTCACTCACTTCTCTTTTTTATTTATAATAGGGGATAATGGTCATAAAATTACACAAAGTAAACTGTTCGCTCCTTTGCAGCTCTTTCTCTTCTGTCACGGGGCCTTTGGAACTCCTGTCCGCCGGTACCCAGGGTGAGTTAGTATTGTGTTGTTCCCTTTACCCAAATTTGTGTGTACTTTTAGTAGAAAAGAGAGTGACACTAGATTAGGGGTTTTAAGATTAAGATAAAAGTGGAGTCCCTGTTTCCAAATGATAAGGACAGCTCCCTTCCTCACTTCCGCTTCCACTCAGTTATACCTCCCTTCTCCCCTCCCGCTTTCTAATTTTGCTAAAGACGTGCTCACACACCGGGGTGAGCCACGTCCCTCCTCGGACGTGGCAGGAGTAAGCGACCACCGGCTGACAGGGTATGTTCCTTCTTCTTCTGACGGCCCTGGGTCTCGCTTGGTTTCTGTTTCCTTATGGGTCGCGCCTTCCGTGCTCGCAGGTCCCACTCCTAGGACTCTGGTCAAAGGTGAGTACTTCTCTGGTTTTTCTGGTTACGGATTCACCCCACTCTCTACGCTCTCGATGTTGATTGTGACTCCTTTCGACCGACCACGCGTCACAACCTCACGTCCGTTTTCTCCTATGCTGGTTGCGTCCCCGCCTCTTGAAGGGCTGACATACAATGGAAGTTCTTGTCCTCTCCAGGCCACCTGACTTCCGGTTGCATCTGGTTGAGCTTGTAAAATAAGGAGACTATAGTCAGTGTTGTCTCCCGGCTCAGGATAAGGACTTATAAGAGGTACCAGGAGGGCTTCTTGGCCCCCAAGGCCCCTCAGGAGTAAAGTGGACTTCGCCCCCCAACCAACAGTGTGCCAAGAGGCGCGTTTGCAGAGTGGTGGAGAAAGGGGGCGTGTCCTCCGAAGACCTCTTAGCAATCCCGCTGTGTGACACTTACTGGAGGTAACAGGAGGGGTAGTTGACTCCCAAGGACGTCCCCAAAACTTAAGTTAAACTGAGACAAAAGTCTAACTTTACTACCCATAAATGAGATTTGTGAATACCCAAAGTCGTAAAGTTAGACTTTTGTCTCAGTTTACCTTTGTGAATCGGGCCCTACGTGTTGTAGCATATGCTCTGCCCTCGGTGCCTGGGTACATTTGCTTCACTAAGTGCTGAATTGGATCCACTGTAATGGGTATTACATCATGTCTCAGAGCATTCCACCTCACCTGACCATCCACATAACTGTGTAGTTGGGCTGCCATTGGCTCTTCTGAAAGCAAGGATATGCATCTACGCCCGAACTGCTGTTTTGATATTAACATTCAGCAATACTTAGTGTTCAGTTGCCCCTCAGCCTTCTTGGTCCCGGTGCTACTGCACCTGCTGCACGATTGATAGCTAGGCCCCTACATCCACAGGGTAATAACAAGAGCTACTGTACAACTTAAATGTAAAAATGTACACTCTTTTCCCAGAAAAACACACACTAATATTTTTCTGCACATGACAGGGTACAACAAAAGACAAAAATGTAAACAGGGATTTGTGACTCTCCTCAAACTATATAAGCTTTCCCCTATGAGGACCAGATAAAGGTGCAGTGACCTGCCTCGTGTCTTGGTAAAAATATGACTCACAAAGCAGCTTCGGCAGTACCTCTATTTGAGTCACGCTAATGGTGATGCATATTTGTTTTGTATTTGTATAGTGTGACACGGAGCCCTATGGACACAGCGCCATCTGTCCCGGGTGCGTTTCCTTTGGCCGATAGCGGGAGCGCCAGTTGTCCTGTCTCAGAAGGTATAACTTCCTCCTCCCGCTACTGCACTGTCTATTCTTGCGACCCCCGGCCCCGTGCTTAGGCAGCGCCGGGTGCTAAATACCCTCTCTCTCTCAGAAGATACCCTCTCTTCACCCCCTGGGCTGGAGCGAGGGAGCCTCATCTTCCCAGACTGTCTTTCCTCTTGTCTGTAGAGGGGGATCATAGGACCTCTGTTGAAATCAGTCCGCCCCATCTCACCCCGTCCCACCACATACATACTCTAGCAGGCTTCTGGGCAAGCTGCATCCTTGTCTCAGAAAGTTCCCCCACTCCCTGGCTGTAGGGAGGTCGTGCCGTCTAGCTCAGCATTACGTGGGTAGCTATGGATGGCCCAGCGGGTGCAGAGGCACCGGGCTCCAAGAGTCTGAAGTAGGGTGACCAACCGTCCATAAATTTCACGGACCGTCAGTGATTTGGACCTCCCGTCCGTTGTCCGTGATGATCCCTTTTACAGACGCCTTTTGTCTGTAATTTTGGGCATTGGGGAACAGCACTGTTGCCCTGCGAGAAGCCTCAGCTCCCTGATGGGGCCGCGTCGCCCTCATCCTCTGAGCGCAAGAGCAGCTCCACCCGCCCATTGTCATTCTGTCTGCCGGCTGATTGTCTCATACAGAATGACAATGGGCCAATATGGGCTGTTACAGCATGTGGTGGGTCTCTTCCTGCCTCAGTCTAGGGCAGGAAATTCTGTCAGATGGAAGAAATGTATAAAAATGCCAATACTGCTACGTGAGAATCCATTCATGAAAAGAAGGCGGCGAAACACGGTAAAAAGAAGAGGTTATAGTTCTTTCACAGTCTCATCATTTTAGAACTGAACCATTTTCAATATTATATTCAACAAAGCCATGGTTGCTGCTTTTTTAGGTCGAGCCTATAGCGGCAGTGCGCATGCGCTGCTCGCTCTGCGAGGCATGCAGTAATAAAGTATGGAGTGGAAGCTCCGCCCACTCCCCCGCCCATCTTTTTCATTGGCTTGTGTCTTTGTCCTTTCTAAATGCTGCTTTCCGATTGGTTTATAGGCTGTTAGTCCCTCCTTATGACGGCCATGTCGTCACTTGTATCCTTCCATTGCTACTGGCCCCTTTACTTTGAGTGTTGCATGGTATGTGTTATTTAGATTGTGAGCACTATTTTCTTCCCATGCCTTCCCGCCCCCCCACCCGCCCACACTCCCGTTGTTCGTGCCTTCTCGCGCTCCTGCCCCCCGCCCGCACACCCGTTTGCAATGCAATAGGTCTCGCGTAAATGCGAGTCCTATTGCATTGCAAATGCTTGTTTGTTCTCCTTCGCCTCAGCGGGAGGGGGAGGCAGCGGAGGAGGGCGCAGGGCCCTCCCAGGCCTCGCCTCCTCCTGGATCAGCATGGAGCGGAGGGGGAAGCCATGATTTTCCAAGCCCTCCTCTACCACAAGCCCTCCTCCTGCACACAGCACACCACTACTTCCTCGACCCCCATCTTACCTCAGCTAGTGCCTGCCCGAGGGCCGCCCATGGGGGAGCAGGCTCGGAATTAGAGCCGAAGGGGAGCGACACCAGGCCCGAGACTAGACCCCGGTGCTGCGGAGCAGGCGACGGCCCAGGGCCCATGCGGAGGGAGGTAAGGGACCGAGCGAGGCCCGTGGATTAACTCAGAGTTTTTCGGCCCCTTACAGCTTTCGCCACCGGAGAAGTGAACGAGAGTATTTATTTGTGCCGGGTGGGGGGTATGGGCGCCCCCCACCGCCGGGAAGCAGCATGGACGAGCAGGGCCGGCTGATGTAGGGCCGGGGGGTAGGCCTGCCAGGGCACCCCCCACACCAGGGCCCCCAGGCCTGCAAGGCATGAACCCCCACCAGGATAACGGGGAGCATCCCTGGAAGCAAGACATCAAGGACATTTTGCAGCAGATCATGACTATCATGGACGAGGCACAAGCCAAGTGAGTGATTTCCCCCGGGTGACTCCCTGGTGCCCTCTTCAACCCCGTTCCCCCCTCCTACCCCCAAGTCCTGAACTGCACCTTCCTACCCTCAGCAGGCTCTCCTTACTGTACTCTCTAGTCCTCATTTGGTTCCCTCAACTGTACCATCCAACCTCCACGCCCAACTGCACCCCCTAATCCTCATCCCCAACTACAACCCCCAACCATCACCCTGGTCCTCAACTCCATTGTGCAACCCTCTCTCTGGGGGCACCCTCCAATCCGGGCCCCTTACTGAGTCATCCAACTTCGTCCTTCTTCCTCCGATGCCCCACTTGCACCTTACCTCCGGAACCCCCCTGCCGAACATCCCCTAGAGCTTGGATGACACGCATGTCAAATAAGTGCTTATTTCTCTGGGCACAGCCCCGACTGTACTACTGTCCTCAACAGTCCAAAGCGTGGAGGAATCGCAGGCCTGCGGAGTGCTGGCTCCCCCACCCACACTGCATCCCAACATCAACCAGAACATGGGTAAGCAGCAGGTCTATTGGCATGCTTATTACCCCCATGATCCCCCCGCCCCAACCACACCATGGAGCGCCTCTGCACCTCCCCTGCTAAGTGCAGAGCCTGGACGAGGCTCAGGCCAAGACAAGACCACCCCCACACATCGATCACAGAGTGGAAGAGGCTCAAGCATTGGGAATGCTCCAGCCATCCCCGCGGACCCCACAACAATAACCATAGCATGGACCATGCTTACGCCAAGTCATGCTGAGCCTACATCGGCCACAGTTGGAAGGGGCCACCCCCTATCCCAATGCCCCTTCTGCCGCATTCTAAGACCCCAACATCGAACATAGACTGGTTGAGGCGAGGCCCCCTTCAGAAGTACCCGCATCCCACCCACTCCTTAATCCAGACCACAAGGGACAAAAGAGGCGAGTGCCTGCCTCTTTGCCAATTTCCAACTTTTTAGAAAACACCCCGCTTCCCATGGATTGCGTACCTACCACAGATCCACCCAACCGTGAATCGGGCTATCCCCGTACCACTGCACCGCGCTGAAACCACTGCAGGGACAACAGGCCATTTCCTGGGGCATCTTGCCCAGTTCGAGTTATAGTTCTTACTCTCCTTCACACGTATTTAATTTAAATTTCGTTGCTCCAGGTTCCATTCTTCAGTTTCCAACCTGTTCACTTTGTGCCTCACGTTTCTTTTGCCCTCTTACATTGTTTTCTTTTTCTCCTAACTCCGTCTTATTTCCCTTTCTTACTTTTCTCTCCAACTTAACTACGCTCCTTAACTAGTCTCCTCTTCAAATTCTCTGTCGTCCTTTATTGGTTCCTCGCGCGGAAGCCCACAACTCGATCTTCCTGTTACGTCACTTGTCTCTTTCTCTTCATTGATCCTCATTATCTCACTCCAGATTATTTGATTTCTCATAACTTATCTCTCTGGTCCCCTACTTCTCTCTCCGGCTCTCCTTTACCCATTTTTTTTTTTTTTTCGGGTGTTTGCTCTACTCAATTGCAAACTCGCTCTGTTAATGACTTCCAATGTATTACCCACTCTCTTTCCTAACTTCCACTGTATGGCTCTGTCCCTCGCGTGCTCCCACTGTATGGCTCTGTCCCTCGCGTGCTCCCACTGTGTGGCTCAGTCCCTCGCGTGCTTCCACTGTATGGCTTTGTCCCTCGCGTGCTCCCACTGTGTGCTAATGCTAATGTGCTGCATAGCTAAATACATATAAGATCCCAAAGGCGAGACCGATTGCATTACAAATGCTTGTTATTTTATGCAACTAACAACCATTGACAAAGCCAATAGTTCTGGTTTGTTATAGGTGTAACGTTACTTTTTGAGTTATATATCTGGATGCAATGACAGAAGCAGCAAAATACCAGTGGGGCACACTATGCTAAGCACAGATTTTTAGCTTACGCGTTTTAAGCCAAGCCCTTAATTACATAGAACACCCCCTTTGGAGAGACCCCCCAGTTTTTTCATCCCACTTAAAGCCCTGGAAACAACACCATGTCACAATCACCTCACATCCTGGCACTGTGCAACATGCATGACTAATAACTTCTACTTTTTCAGATTGCCTATGTGCAGGGGTACAGTAAACCCTTCCCCCCACCCCACCCCTTGCTTTAGGAACTACAGGGAAGGTAAAGTTATTGATGGGCCTCTCTGTCTGCAACTCTGCAGACAAAGGCTCAGCTCATAATTAATGTGAAAAGGTGGGTGATTGAGTAAGTGAAGGGATGGGTGGATGGCTGGATGGATTAGTGAAAGGGTGAATGGATGAATGAAAAGGTGAATGGATGGATAATGAGAGAAAGGATGGATGGATGAGTGAGTGAGTGGAAGGATGGATGAGAGAAAAGGTAAATATTTGGATGTGTGGGTGGAAGGGTAGATGCATGGGTAAAAGCGTGGATGGATGAGTGAAAGGCTGGATGATGGGCGAGTGAATGGGTGGATGGATGAGTGAAATGATGAATGGATGATGAATTGATAAGCAAAAGGCTGAATGGATGGATGGATGAGTGAAAGGGTGGGTGTAAGGATGGATGGGTGAGTGAAAGGGAGGGTAGATGGACAAAAGGATGGATAGATGAGTGAGGGAGTGAAAGGGTGGGTGGATGAGAGAAAGGATGGATGGATGAGTGATAGGGTCAATGAATGGATTCATGAGTGGATGGGTGAGTGGATGGAAGGATGGATGGCTAAGTGAAAGGGGATGGAGAGAGAAAGGGAGGGTGGATGGATGACTGAAAGGGTGAATGGGTGGAAGGATAAGTAACTGAGTGGAAGGATGAGTAAGCGAAAGGATGGCTGGATGGGTGAAAGGGTAAAAGAGTGGATGGATGAGTGTATGGATGGATAGGGTGAAAGGGTGGATGGATGGACAATGGGTGGATGAGTGAAAGGGGGGATGAGAGATGGATGAGTGAAATGATGGATGGAAGGATACACGATGGATAGGTTTGCAAATGGTTGAATATGTTTGGATAAGGACGGGCACACAGATGGAAGAACAGAATGAATGGTGAAAGACTGAATGATGGATGAAAGAATGATTACACCTTGTAGCCCCCATTATCTTAAGTAAAATTTCCTATACGTTGACTTTCACATTTATATGAGTCATTGTCTCTATATAAGGTGTGTGTGATGTAACGCTCTCCGACACTCTGCCCTACATATTTGGGATGAGTAGCACTATAAAAGGAATTAAATACACATGAGAGAGGTTCTATGTGAAGATGAGGGGCACCATTGTAGGGTGGTAGCAAGGCCGGGCAGGCCGGACCGGGCTTCAGGTGTTTCCCTGGGAGGCTGAAAAGGTAGGGTGGGAGGGCGGTTTTGTTACTGGGAGCTGGCACTGGAAAGTTCCTTATATATCCAGCAGTTTTCATGCAACAATGAAAGCAGCCTCGCTTATATTCCGGTGTGGTTCACCAGTGTCTGGTCACTAATGTACCTGCTGGAGTGAGATGGGAGTTTAGAATCATCTAATGTAGCACAGAGGGTTAATGTGCCTGCTGCAAAGAACGTGTACCATGCATAACAAAGAATAGTATTTTATGTGCAGATCTCAGTGGGTTACTACTTTTGTCATTGAGATCAAAGAGCTACATGCAAGCTGCATGGTACAGGTTGCAAAGAACAAATTACTTGCCTTCGGTAATGATATATCTGTAAGAGACATATATTAGTTATAGAATCCTTACCTTACAATTACCCCCAGGCGGCAGACTGGATCCGGAGAATTTTTTTGTAGCAGTACCCCTGCGCGTTGGTAGGTGGCGTCGGTCGACTCTGCGTTCCTCGGCAGCGGCGTGATCGCCGGGATGACGTTGTGGTATCTACTTAGACGCCGCCCCCGCACGCTGACGTCAGTTCTTTACACGACATTCCACGCCAGAAGCGCAGAGACACTGGCCACTGGTGCACAAAACTAGGGCCCTGAAAGGGAGTCCCTTACCCTAGAAGTCAGTTCGCAGAACGGGGAGGATGGGTGGGGCGGTAAGGAATCTATAACTAATATATGTCTCTTACAGATATATCGTTACCGAAGGTAAGTAACTTGTTCATCTGCAAGAGACTATTAGTTATAGATTTCTTACCTTAGAATAGATACCCCAGCAATACCAACCCCAGAGGTGGGTCTGCGAACTAAGTTCACACCAGAAAGTCCTGGAGAACTGAACGGCCAAAGAAGCCGTCTCTCTGGACTTGGCTGTTCAGGCAGTAGTGTTTTGTGAACGTGTGCAGGGATGCCCACTTGGCTGCCTGGCAGATGTCACTCAAGTCAAGTCAAGTCAGGAACATTTGTTGAGCGCGCATATCACCCAAAAGGTCTCATGGCGCTAGCGGACGACTCCACATTAACCGAGCAGTAGGAAAGAGGGTTGCTGGTAATGATCAAACAGCCAGGTTTTTAATTCCCTGCGGAATCGATTATGATCTATAACAGAGAGCAAATAGGATGGAAGTTTATTCCAGAGGGTGGGCGCCAGGAAAGAAAAGGATCTCCCGCCATTCCTGGCGGTGCGAACTCTGTGGGGGGTGAGGAGAGATCTAGAGCTGGACCCAAGCGTCCTGCTTGGCTGGTACCAGCTGAGTTTATTTGCAAAATAGCTGGGCCTGCTTCCGTGCATATTCCTATGCACAAGACAAAGGATCTTGAAGCGGGTTCGCTTCCTGATAGGAAGCCAATGGAGGTATTTCAGACTTGGCGCTGATGGAGACCTAGACGGGAGATTAAGCACCAGCCTGGCCGCTGTGTTCTGCAGGACTTGAAGCCTGGAATAGAGATATTCGTTAATCGATGCTAACAGAGCATTCCCATAATCAATACGGCTTATGATCAGTCCCTGAACAAGTGGCTTTCTTGCTTCTATTGGGATCCATTGAAAACTTTTCCGTAAACTGCACATGATTCCATAACAAGTGCTGATTATATGATTGACATGATTTTTCATTGATAGTTGATTAACAATTAATACTCCTAAGTTCCGCACCACTGGTCTAGGAACTGGACATGGGCCCAGATTTTGGGGCCACCAATCATTTGACCAGGCTTCATGTGCTTTACCAAAGAGTATAACCTCAGTTTTGCTGCCGTTTAGCTGAAGATGGTTGGAGCTCATCCAGCTGTCAATGAGGGTCATGCGGTTCTTAAAACGAGTTTTAGTATCGAAAGGGTCCAGAACGAGGGTAATCAATATCTGGGTGTCATCGGCATATGACACCACATCGAAACCATAGGACCGGATCACCCTGGCCAGTGGAGTCACATAAAGGTTAAAGAGCATGGGGCTTAAAATAGAGCTCTGAGGGACTCCCATCTTTACTGGCCGGCTGCAAGAAACCACATTGCCAATCTGTACCGTAGTGGCTCGGGCGGTTAAATAGCTCCTGAGCCATTTCAGGGCCTTCCCTCTGACACCTATCTCCCAGAGCCGTTGTTCTAGAATGCTATGTGAGATGGTGTCAAAGGCGGCTGACAGATCCAAGAAGATGAGCAAGGCTGATTGCCCGTTGACCTGGGCTAGTCTGATGTTATCGATGACTTCCACCAGCGCTGTTTCAGTGCTGTGGGCAGCCCTGAAACCGGACTGAGACGGATCCAATAGTCCGTGACTCTCTATATGTACAGTGAGTTGCCGATTGATCAGGGATTCAAGCACCTTCCCAAAGTAGGGGAGCAACGAGATTGGACGATAGTTACTTGGTAACTTGGGATCGCCGCTGGGTTTCTTTAAAATCGGCCTGAACCTGGCAACTTTCCATATGACTGGAACCACTGATTGTGAAAGTGACATATTGAATAAATCCGTAAGATTTCCAACAAGCAATGGGGCAATAGTTGTAAAAAAACGCGGTGGGACCGGGTCCACTGGAGAACCCGATTTAATTTTTGCCACGGCCGTTGCCACTTCGTCAGGGTTGAACTGAGAAAACTCCTCTAAGAGAGGAAGGGAAGCATCAGAATCATTTTCAAAATTCTTTGTATTTTTAGTTTTGTGGGGCGGAAAAGAGCTATGAATTGCAATGATCTTATCCTCAAAAAATTTGGAAAGTGAGTCTGCCCACTCCTGTGAGGCAGGAACGCATGTCTGAGCGGGCAGAGTAGTAAATTCCTTTAAGATTTTATAAAGCTCCCTATTGGAGTTTTCGGCCTTTTCAATCCGGTTTATGAGAAAAGATTTTTTTGCCTGTCTGATATTGAACATATAGCTGTGGTGAATAAATTTATACTTTTTCCGGTCTTCAGTGTTTTTACCTTTCCTCCATTTCCGTTCCGCTATCCTACATGAGAGTTTTTCTATTTTTAGTTGTTCTGAGAACCAAGGGGCAGTTCTAGGCTTAAATTTGATCCTAGTGAAAGGGGCCACAATATTAAGCGTTGATGTAATTGCTTGTTCAAAGGAAGTAGCTGCCTGGTCGATACTGTCAGCGTGGGACACGAGAGGAAGGTTAAAGTGGGTTGAAAAGGTGGTGGGGGTAACTTTCCGCCAAGGCCTTCTCCATATGGATTCAATTCTAAGATCTTTTTTTGTGGTGTGCACCGAAATGGAGAATTTCAACAGGTCGTGGTCTGATCATAGTAAAGGGAAGGAGGGCTCTACTCTAATACTGGTAGTGTTGGTAAACAAAAGGTCGAGCGTATGGCCAGCCGAATGGGTTGGGCGTTGGACCCATCACCATTTGGACTAATCCCAGAGTGTTCAAATTGGTGATCAATTGATTGGTTTCTGGATCTGATAGTAATTCTACTGAGGGGGACTCCACGTCCCAAAGCAGTAGTGGCTGCCATCACCCTGGTGGAATGGGCACGCAGTCCTACCGGAGGTTCCTTCTTTGCCAAGGAATAACAAACTTTGATGCAAAGTACGACCCACCAAGAGATGGTCCGTTTTAGCACGGCCCGACCTTTCTTGGTGCCCCACATAGCCAACAAAGAGCTGGTCATCCACCCGGAACTGTTTTGTGCGATCCAGCTAGAAAGAGAGCACACGTTTTGGATCCAGACGGTGGAGCCTCTCCTCCTCCTTTGAAGGATGCGGGGGCCTGAAGAAGGTGGGCAAAGTGATGGTCTGTCTAATGTGGAAAGAGGTAACCACTTTGGGGAGGAAAGAAGGTCGAGTTCTAAGGACAATCTTGTCCGGTTGGACAGCAAGGAAAGGGGGCTTAGAAGACAGAGCCTGAAGCTCACTCCCCCTGCGAGCAGAGGTGATGGCAATCAGAAAGGCAGTTTTTAAAGTTAAGAGTCTGAGAGGACAATTATGTAGCGGCTCGAAGGGAGCGCACATAAGGTAAGTGAAAACCAGATTCAAGTCCCACTGGGGCATTACAAAAAGAATAGGAGGAAAGAGATGAGTAATGCCCTTAAGGAATCTATTTACAATAGGGGACTTGAAAAGAGAAGGCTGATCAGGAAGCCAAATGAAGGCTGAAATAGCCGATAGATAGCCCTTAAGGGTGCCTAGAGCAGAGCCCTGCTGGGCCAAAGAAAGGAGGAACAAAAGAACCTCAGAAAGAGGAGCAGAAAGGGGATCCACAGCCTTTGCGGTGCACCTTGCCACAAATTTGTTCCATCTACAGGCGTATACCGTTTTAGTGGAGGGACGCCTGACTGCCAAGATAACATTACAGACTTTGGGAGGAAGGTCGAAAGCTGTCAACTGTCGCCACTCAATCTCCACGCAAGGAGGTGGAGACTGGACAGGTTCATGTGGAAGACTGTCCCATGCTGCTGTGACAGAAGATCCTCCCGAAGAGGCAGTCTGATCGGAGGATCGATGGCCATGTGTAAGAGCTCGGGATACCAGACAATTCGTGCCCAATCCGGAGCCATAAGGATGACTTGGGCCCGGTCACGCTTGAACTTCTTCAGCACTTTGGGCAGAAGTGGTATAGGCAGAAAGGGGTATAGAAGACCGCAACTCCACTCGCGACGAAAAGCGTCGCCGAGCAAGTGACGCCTTGGAAATTCCAAAGCGCAGAACTGCTGACATTGCGCGTTCTCTTCGGTGGCGAATAGATCTAACCAAGGCTCTCCCCACTGCTGAAAGAGACCTTGCACCACCTCCGAGTGAAGATGCCATTCGTGATCCTTCATGCACCCGCGGCTGAGTTCGTCCGCCCTGGCATTCAGAGAACCTGCCAAGTGTTGAACCACTAGAGATATGCCCTGATGTTCCAGTCATGTCCAAAGGGGGAGAGCCTCTTGACATAGGGTCCACGACCCCACCTCGCCCTATTTGTTGCAGTACCACATGGCGGTAGTGTTGTCCTTGAACACCTGCACTACTCTTTCCCGGACAGAGGGAAGGATTGTCTTCAGTGCAAGATGAATTGCCCAGAGCTCCAGAGCTCCAGAGGTTGATGTGGAGCCCGGACTCCGCCGGAGACCAGAAGCCTCTGATCTCCACCTCTTCCATGTGGCTGCCCCACCCCAGAAGTGATGCATCTGTCACCACTGTGAACTCTGGTTGGGGAAGGGAGAGTGATCTGCCGTTGACCCAATTCTGGTTCGTTAGCCACCACTGCAATTGGTGAGCAGTGCCCTCCGAGATCTGGATGCAATCGGAAAGATTCCCCTTATGCTCTGCCCACTGGAACTTCAGGTCCCACTGCAGAGCCTGCATATGCCACCTGGCATGATCCACCACCAGGATGCAGGACGCCATGAGCCCCAGCAGCCTTAGGGTCATTCTGACCGAAACCCGGAATAGAGGCTGAAACGTCGGTATCATAGCCTGAATATCCCGGACTCGCTGCTCGGGAGGAGAGGCCCAAAACTGCGCTGTGTCCAGAACCGCTCCGATGAAAAGGAGCTTCTGAGAAGGGTTCAGGTGCAACTTCGGCACATTGACTGTGAACCTCAGAAAATGCAGGAGGTCCGCCGTAGTGTGGACGTGGGCGACGACAGCCTGGGACGAGCTCACCTTCAACAACCAGTCGTCAAGATAGGGGAAGACTGGAACCCCTGATCTGCACAGATGAGCTGCAACCACCGCCAACACTTTCGTGAACACCCGAGGGGCGCCGGTAAGGCCAAAGAGGAGCACGGTAAACTAAAAGTGCTTGCGGCCTACCGTGAACCGTAGGTAATGCCAGTGGGCCGGCAGGATGGGGATGTGGAACTAGGCATCCTGCAAGTCCAACGCCACCATCCAGTCTCCAGGGTCGAGGGCAGACAGGACCTGAGCCAATGTCAACATTTTGAACTTCTCCTTACGGAGGAAGCGGTTGACGTTCCTGAGGTCCAAGATAGGACGCAGGCCTTTGTCCTTCTTGGGTACCAGAAAGTAGTGGGAATAATAGCCACAACCTACTTCTGGGGCAGGATAGCCCCCTTGGCCAGGAGAGCCGTAACTTCCTGATGGAGAAGGGCCAAGTGATCCTCCGACATGCGATGGAATTGTGGTGGCATGGATGGAGGGGTAGTCTCGAAAGGGAGGGAGAAGCCCCTTCAGAGTATCTGCAAAACCCACCTCTCCGATGTGATGGTTTGCCAGTGGGGGAGGTGATGGCGGATCCTGCCGCCCACTGGAAACTGGTGGCCCTGAAAGGACAGACTAGGATGGTTTTGAGGCTACTGCAGAGGGGACGCTGGTGGACTGGCCTGCCCGCCGGCCCCCTGACCCACGACACTGGGTCCCACGTCCCTGGCCGTGCAGAGGGCGAACAGTTTGCACAGGCCTGTGGCCCTGGGCGGAACGTGGTGGGGCACCCCTTCCGTAGCCACGAAAGTGGTGAAAAGCAGACTGCGCAGGGCGAGAGGTGGTAGCGAGGCCCAAGGATCTGGCCATAGCCCTAGAATCCTTAAAGCACTCAAGCGCGTTGTCCGCTTTGTCGCCAAACAAGCGATGGCCATCAAAGGGCAATTCCAAAAGAGTTGATTGGACATCACCCGAAAAGCCAGTGGACCTCAGCCAGGCATAGAGACGCAGGCCTACTGACCTACTGTTCTACCTAGCCAGTCGGCGGTGTCCAGCTCACACCTAAAGGCAAACTTTGCTGCATCTCTGCCCTCAGCGAGTGAGTGGCCCGGACCTCCTCCGGACACTGTGGCAGCACCTGCGCAACCGTATTCCACAGAGATTAGGAATAACGGCCCAAAAGACATGTGGTGTTCACCGACTGCAGTCCCAAGCTGGCGGAAGAAAACATCTTCTTCCTAAGATGATCCAGCTTCTTGGATTCCTTATCAGGGGGAGCAGTAGGGAATGCGCCCTTAGAAGCAGACGCTTGGACCACCAAGCTCTCAGTGGTAGGGCATTTGGGAGAGGAAAAGTGAGTCGCCCGGGGCCGAGTGGTGGCGTCTGGCAATCATCCTATCCACAGGAGCCCCTGTGCTGGGCTTGGACCAGGTGCCCAGAAGGATGTCAGTAAGGGCCCCATTGAACGGCAGTAGGGGCTCCGAAGAGGCCGCTGCCGGTTGAAGCACCTCGGTCAGGAGGTTGGTCCTGACCACCACCGTAGGAAGCTCAAGGCCTCAGCCGCCCTACGCAACACCAATGCGTATGAGGCTCCCTCCTCCGTAGCCGCGGTAGGGGGAGAAAGCATACCAGGGTCTGGTGAGGTATCCAGACCACTGGCATCACCCAACTCCTCTCTCCAGTCCGGTTCACTCAACTGGTCAGCTAAAGGGTCACCAGACCCCTCCCAGTCCTCCTCGTCCTCTTCTGGCTGCCACTCAGGGCAAAAAGGAATGCCAGGATAGAACAATGGTACAAAAGTACCCCTCGGCGCCGGATCCGGCGTCGGTCAACGTCGGTCCAGCTCCGTGTCCAGGTCAGGGTGGAGGCTGGGGTCGACACCAGCTGGGGTCACAACAGGCGTCGGAGGGGGCGGAGGTGTCGTCTGTGGATTCAACGCCGGAGGAGGTGTCGTAAGGTCGACCGGCGCCAATCCGGATTCAGGCCTGGATCCCTTGGGGCCCTGCGGTGCTGGGGCCGAAGTAGCCGAGTTCGAAGGCCTAGAACCCCCAGCTGAGTCCGCGGGGCCCGAAGGCACGCCGGCGGAGTCGGGCTGCCCAAAGATCGAGTGGAGGGCTTCGTAAAAACTAAAAAGTTGGGCTGGGGTCGCTCCGGCTCCCGGGAAGGGAGGGAGGCTCGGAGTCGACCCAACATGCTCCACGGGCAGAGTACGCGAAGAGCAACTATGCTTCTTCGCCTTCTTTTTGTGCTTCGACTTACTCGAAGACGAAGACTTCAACGATGAGTGGTAGTGATGGCTCCATGACCGGTCTCGCGACCTCCCTCTCGACCAGGACCTCGAATGGCGCAGAGCGGACTGCCGGGCCTCGAGAAGCTTTCGGGACCGCTTCCGTGAAGACTTCGAGTTCATGGCCCAGCAGTCGGAGCACGACTTCGGGTCGTGGTCGCACTCCAAACACCAAAGGCACACGAGGTGCAGGTCCGTAACCGACATCAATTTGCGACAGGAGTCGCAAGCCTTGAAGCCGGTTCGAGGACGGGACATCCCTACGTGCAGCAGGAGTCGAACGACTCAAAAAGAAGTCGACAAAAGTCGAAAAATAGTAGTCAAAAAGTGACTAGAGGTACCGCTCTCTCCGGATCTGCTCTGGCTGGCGTGGAAAAAGAAAGTACTGACATCAGCGCGCAGCGGTGGCGTCTAAGTAGATACCGCACGTCATCCCGGCGATCACGACGCCGAATGTGGAGTCGACCAACGCCACCTACCGACGCGCAGGGGTACTGCTACGAAAAAATGTCTCCGGATCCAGTCTGACGCCTGGGGGTAATTCTAAGGTAAGGAATCTATAAATAATAGTCTCTTTCAGATGTTATGTTTTCTTCCCAGTCTTTCATTATCCTGATGTTGATATAAAAGGTTTGTTAGGGTAGGAATACATTCTTATCATTAAAGTTAACCCTAACCACGGTGTTATGTTCCGAATCCTGAGTTTGTGCGTCTTCAGACCAAGCACTCTTAAAAAATGCCTACCAGTATAGGTGACATGTGCATCCTACACCTTGTAGTGCCCTTTGCCTTATGTAACATGTTCTATACACTGATTTACAAATGTATGATTAATTGTCTCTGTATGTATTAAGGGCGCCAACATCTTATACTGGTATGAGAAGGTCTATAAAACAAATGAAATACATGTGAGAGAGGGGCTGTGGAAAGATGAGAGGCACTGTTGGTGATAGTGAGGCAATCATTGAAGAGCCCCATCAAAGATTGTCGTATCCTGGTGCACAGTAAAGTCATTATTTACTATGCTTTAAAAGCTAATACATTTGATATATAATGACAAATGTGTTGTAGATTGCACCATGTTTTCCCAAAATTGCGAAAATAAAGGCTGTTAGCTGTCAGTTTGTTTGTAACACACAACGGGGCCGATTCACAGAACTAATCTGAGACAAAATCCTAAACTTACTACTTTTGGTATTCACAGAAGGCATTTAGTAGTAGTAAAGTTAGGATCCCTAACTTTACTACTACTAAATGCCTTTTGTGAATACCAAAAGTAGTAAGTTTAGGATTTTGTCTCAGATCACTTTTGTGAATCGGGCCGCACTAACTTTAAAATATCTGTAAATAAACTGTGCAAATGTTTCAAAACATATCAGCAGTTAGGAAACCACAAATGGACCACTTGTTTGTAATTCAGATGTGTGCTGGAAACAGAGTTTTAATGGGATCAAAACAATCAAGACACTTTACTTGGTGATGTTCAAATGATACATATTTGCTGAAACCACATTTCCACACATTAGTATTTGTGCGCTATATAGATTTATCAGTAAAACTGCATGATGGCATTTTGCTTCCATTTCAATAGAAAATGTTCTGTATGTAAAAGACACTGCCTCCTTCTGCCCTACAATAATGCCTCAACAGCGTATACAGTTTCTAGCCTGTAGCACACTTCTGTGCATCAAAGAGAACCTGCAGTTTAAAGCTCACAGAAATGAAACGGCCCAATCAGAATACTATTTCCAATATACAGCTAAAATAAGGAGGGCTTATATATGGCTAACCAGGGCATTATATATTAATGTCAACTCCTATCTAACCGCTCTGACCCACAATAATACCAAAACACTCAGCAGTGTGCAGCCAATTATAGCTCATGCAGTCTCGTTAATAACTCCCTTTTCCTGCTTAATGCTCTTACCCTCATACAAGCCCTCTCCGCTATGAGTCTTATCCATCACTCAGTATTATACCAGCCCCTAAACCAGTCATCATCAGCTGAACAGAAATGGAATGCTTGAAGCAATCTGACACAAAGCTGGTCACTTGGAGGCCTGCACTCTAGTCCAGCACTTCAGGTACCAATTAGATGCATCCTATGCATGCCGCTTTACATCTCACAATGTCTATCCGAGCAGATCTTCCCGACCATTTCTCTCACCAAACATACCTGCTCAGGACCATGAATTGTAAACAAAATATCAGACTAGACAACCAAGTGTAGTAACCATATAAATAGATTATTACCATATGAAATACCACAAAAAGACCTGCACAGTTGCTTAAAGCTGTGCGCATACCAAAAAACTGTGAAGTGCACGATTGTCTCAACCTAATATAAACTTATTTTGACTTGTACTTAAGTGATTGCCTATTTACTTACTTATATACTATTGCGCAACCTCCTCTGATGTGTCTGTAAAACTAACCTCTTGTCCTGAAATTTTGTCCTGAATTTTGACCTCCTGTCCTTAATTTTTGTCCTGAATTCTGACCCTTTGTCCTGAATTTTTACACTCATTGTCCTGAATTTGTACTCATGCCAGTTGGCCACCCTAGTGTGAAGTGTCCACTGAACCTTCATTATAGCTGTCTCTTACTGCTAAACCAGAGTTCTGGGAGTGCCAGTTTCATTGTTTGCATTAGTGGCCTTAAAGGCCCCGCTTCTCCAGGCCTCAGTGTATGTGTCTTGTGCGCTGCACCTGTATTCTCGACTTCCCTGGACCTGAGCTGCACTCAGCATACCATGCTGCCCTTCTCCATATTACACAGCGAATCCCAGAGCACCAGGGGCTTGACGTAGCACCCTGCAGCACAAGGGGTGCTCAAACCTTCTGGGTGACCTTATTCAGCCCGAGGTTAAAGGACATTTGTGAGACTCTGGGTCCCTCAACCCCTTCTGTGGGCAGCGGGTGGCAATGGCGAAACTCAAAATGATACTCCCTGGAGAATGTGGAGGGGCCAGGGCTTTAAGTGGGCCGGGTCTTGCCATCACCGGCAGTTCTTACAAGCAGGTGCCGAGACGGGTCCCAATGGCTCCCCATTTTTGCCCTCACCATGAAAAAAATACATCTTACCTCTGCAGCCCTACCACCCTTCAGTGCCTTTGGTGTAACTTCAAAGAGACTCGTTATAGTTCTTTCACAGGCCCACCATTTCAGAACTGAAGCATTTTCAATATGCTATACTACGAAGGCATGGTTGTTGCTTTTTTATCTAATGCAACTAACAGCCATTGACAAAGCCAATAGTACTAGCTTGTTGTAAGTAATGTTCCTTGCTGTATTATATATCTGGATGTAATGACAGAAGTGGCAAAATAACAGTGGGGCGGCACACTAAGCTAAGCACAGATTTTCAGCTTAACTGTGCTTTTAAGCCACACCCTTAATTACATTGGCCACAGCCCTTTCAGAGACCCTTCCGTTTTTTATCCCACTTACAGCCCTGGAGGGGCCCTTTTGTCTCCCTTATTGGTCCTGAACCAACTGGGGCTCCCTGACGAAGTGAGGAGCCCCTTGTGGCGCTGGTCAGTACCAGCAGCAGTAGGCCCAGCTAGTGTCGGCGCTGCGGATTGATGGATACACACACACTTGGTGACTGGGTGTGGGCAGGAAGTCAGGAGCGACCTCCGCCCGTTTATTTATACCCTCCGGCCATGCCTGGCCAGAGGGTGATACAATGTGTGCAAACCATTCCGGGGTAACAGTCCCCGGGCTACATGCGGCCAACAACTAGACCGCTACATCCCATCCCAAGTTAGTGCTCAAATCAAACAAATGAAACGTTAACACACAAAGTCTGTTAGTCTTTGACTCAGCCTCGGATTGGGTCTCAGTTCGTACCTTGGGTGGCTGCCTCCTCGGCTCGCCTGGAGACTGTCTGGTGACCTGGTGGTGGTGTTGGTCACAGGGGCTCCGTCCTCAACTACGGTGGGAGGTGGCAGGCTTCTACTGAGTTCGGTGAACGGCTCCCAGTGGCAGCTTGTCCCTCTTCCACCTGGCCGGGAGGTACCCAGTCGATGTTGACTTTGTGGATTCTCTTGAACCCGGATATGTTCCAGGTGATGACTTCGCCCCTCCGTTGGTCTTCAGTACGGTCCTCGCTCCGGGCTCGTAAGGGGTGCAGAACTCACAAGGACGGTGCACCCTGGTGTGATATTCCTCGTCTTCGCCTTTCTCCTCTTGCTGGCCTGTTCATTGGTCGTGGTCGTGGTCCTTCGTGTCTGGGTTTTGTTGGGGTCATAGGCCTCTGGGGCCCAACCATCGGCGGCAGGGATGGTATCTCGCCAGGGACCCGCCAGCATCAGGGACCAGGGTGAGCTCTGGGTAGTGCAATGAGGAGTGCTGCGGTACTCTCGAAGGAATCTGTGCAGGGCCACCTCTGGGTCAGACTGCTCAGAGACTGCAATTTGCAGGATCTTGTTTAGGATCCTCATGAAGCGTTCTGCTTCTCCGTTAGCTTGTGGCCATTGAGGGGTGATTCAGTGGCGATGGATACCCAGTGTTGCCAACAGGTCTTTGAATTCGGTTCCTTGAAAAGGGGGTCCATTGTCAGACTTGATTTCATGAGGTAACCCGAATAGCGAGAACGTCTTCTCTAATACGGGTTGTAGGTGAGCAAATGACGTGGACTCCATGACTTCGACCACAGGGTACTTCGTGTAGCTGTCGATGATTACTGCAGTAACACGGCCATCCGGGAAGCTCCCGAAATCTATGCTGATTCTTGCCCACAGGGTGGTCGCTGGGTCGTCGGTTATCACTGGGGCGGGATGTTCTTGGCTACTCGTATGCTGGCATGGTCTACAGTTTCTCACAAGGGTGTCCACTGCTGCTTTGAGTCCAGGGAACCACACTTTCTCCCTCATATGAGATTTCATTCGCATTGTCCCCTGATGTCCTTCGTGGGCCAAGGCTGTGGCCCGCTCCTGGAGGCTTGCGGGAATGACTATTCGAGAACCTCTTAGTACTACCCCATCTGCTGCAGCACTCAGCTCGTCGCGCACTCTCCAGAGTTTGCCCAGTAGATCTTTTCCGGTTTTGTTCCATCCATTCGCCCCATGTAGAAAGTCTTTCCATGACCCTCTTCGGAGTGATTGCAGCACTCTCATCAGCACAGCATTGGTCTCGGTTTCAACTTTGATTTCGTCTATGGTGATGGCTCGCAGACAGGCCCATTGGGACACCATGTCCACGTACTCCTCTGTCTGCCGCTCCTGGTCGCTGCCGTCCTTCGCTGCCTCTGGCGGGTGCCGCGACAGGAAGTCTGCCGGATTCTTCTCTCCAGGTCTGTACACCAATTCCATCTGGTACTGCTGCAGCTGTATGGCCCAGCATTCGATTTTTGGTGGAGGGTGTGGTGCTGTGCCCCTGAATAGCGGGATTAACGGCTGGTGGTCGGTCACCACCCAAAATGGATGCCCGCTGACACATAGGTGGAAGTGGTTGCAAGCCCACTTGATGGCCAATGCCTCCCTCTCGATCTGGGAATACTGACATTCTGTGGGTGTGAGTGCTTTGCTTGCGAAAGCGAGTGGAGTCCATTTTCCCGGTTCTGTCTCCTGGGTCAGGAGAGCTCCTAGCCCAACGGGACTGGCGTCTACTAATAGCTCCGTCAT
This sequence comes from Calotriton arnoldi, assembly GCA_963921515.1. Classification (NCBI taxonomy): domain Eukaryota; kingdom Metazoa; phylum Chordata; class Amphibia; order Caudata; family Salamandridae; genus Calotriton; species Calotriton arnoldi. The sequence goes on along the minus strand of CAWUFW010000899.1, from coordinate 819,391 downwards.
CCGGTTGGTGTCAAAGTACGCCATGGTGGTTCTTCCCAGCAATGCCTCCTTGATCTTCAGGAAGGCGTCCTCCTCTCCTTGGCCCCACTTACTTCCAGGTCACATCCTTCTTCGTCAGGGTGCGCAGAGGATCTGCTAGCGTGGCCAGGTTTGGAATGAACCTCCCGCAGTTGGTGGCCATTCGAGGAAGCTCCTGACTTCTGATGCAGTTGTTGGTGCGGGGGCTTGCTGTATGGCCTGTGATTTTCTTGGGTCGACTCTGACCCCCTCCTGGCTAAACACATAGCCAAAGAACTCAATTGACTTCTGGAAAAATAAGCACTGGTCTCGGTGAAGGGTGACCCCATGCTCAGCGAGACGCTGGAGCGTGGCCCGGAGTTGGCGATGGTGCTCTACTATGGTTGCAGAGTGTATCAGGATGTCATCGCTGACGTTGAGCACCCCGGGGAGTCCTGAGAGCACTTCCCGGACAGCGTTCTGAAATATTTCTGCTGCTGACGAGATCCCGAAATGTAATCTCTTGTAGCATCTTAGGCCGATGTGGGTTGAAAATGTAGTAATATATCAGCTCTCCTCAGCTAGCCTCAACTGGTGGTATCCTGCATTGAGGTCAAGCTTGGAGAACCAACGGGATCCGTTGAGATCAGCCAGGATGTCATCCACGGTTGGCGTTAGGTGTCTTTCACGCTTGATGGCCTGGTTGGGCAGACGCATGTCGATACACAGCCTGATTTTTCCAGGCTGTTTTGGTTTCTCCGCGATCACCATGGGAGATACCCAGGGTGTTGGCCCCGTGACCTTCTCAATGACACCTTGCTATTCCAGCTCTTGTAGTTCTTTCTCCACTGATGGTCTCAGGTGGAATAGGATACGTCTGTGCCTCAGGGCCACTGGTTTTACGGCTTTGTCGATGTGGAGTTTGATCGGTGTTGCCTTCATGCATCCGAGACCTTTGAATAGTTGCGGGAAGAGGTTGAGGACGTCTTCTGTCTGTTGTGTTTTGTTGGCATTGGCAAATGTGACTAGGCCAAGGTCCTTGGCTGTGTGGCTCCCCACCAGGATGTCTGCTTCCCTGTCAACCACGTGAAACGTGGTTGTGACTTCGTGCCCTTCTGCCTTGACTTGGACGGTCATCTTCCCTTTGAAAGGTAGCGGGGTTTGGCTGCCATACGTGAGGATCCTGACGTGCGAGGGAGACAGTACGGGTCGTGTGTTGAGCCGCTTATATTGTTGGCACCCCATTACGTTCACGGATGCTTCTGTGTCGATTAGCGCAGTGACTGGGGATCCAGCGATTTCTATGGCGCACATGGGTTGTGGCCGCCTCTTCCTCTTGAGGTCACTTGCAAAGGAAATCAGGTAACACTCACCCTCTTCGTCAGTTGATGAATCTTTGAGGTAGTGTCTCTGTCGGGTGGTTGTACGGGCTGATCTGGGGTTTTCTGGATCATCCAGTGACAGGTGTTTGACTGCCTTTGACGGTGGATGCCGTCCTCGAGTTCCTCGATTTCGCGGGCCTCCCCTACACGCTATTGCAAAGTGGTTGGGCGTGCCACACTTCGAACACGTTCGCCCTTGCGCTGGGCATTCCTCCTGTGGGTGTTCTTCCCTGCCGCAGTATCCGGAGCGTGACCCCTGTGCGCCTCTTCCATGCCATCGGCCCCGGGTACCTCTGTTCTGGGGTTGGATCCCACCTGCCCTTTCTGTCTTGATTGTGGCTGGTTTTTCCGCTTGTTGGGTAATTGCGATGTCCATCGCCGTCGCTCTGGCGTCAGACAGGTCATGCGACCTGGCCATGATGAGGATGTCCTCTAGGGTGATGCCTGGTTGGCGCAGGATGAGGGTCCTGAGGTTTTTGTTCTGGCATCCTTGGATCACTTGGGCCTTCACCTCTTTGTTTTGGTCATCATCCGCACATGTGCTCGACAGCTCATGCAGTCGTGCGTGGAATGCGACCATCGATTCACCTTCCCTCTGCCGTGCATGGTGCAGTTTAAACCTCTCGTAATCCGGGTATAGTTGGGGGTCAAAATGCACATTCAGGGCCCTGACCCCTGCGTCGTACTCGTTGGGCGCTCCGGTGTTGGGAAGGTGGGTGAACAGCTTGTAGATTTCATCGCCCGCGAAGTGCAGTAGGAGGGAACGCTTGACTGCTCCGTCTGTTTCTCTTGCGGCCGTGAAGTAGTTGTTCAACCTGCAGATCCATAGAGTCCATCTGGGAGAAGCTGTGGCCGGGTCTAGAGCTCACTGAATGGTGGCAGTGCGTTGATCTGCGAGTGTTATGACGCTGGATGCACGACTTGGGGCCCAGCTTGTTGGGCGGGCGGCAGGGTTGGCGGTGGTGCAGCATGCGCCTGTTGGTCTGTCATCTCTGCACGCCTGTTGTGCACCTCCTGCTGTGTGAAAGCTGCTCTTTTCCCCTTCTAAGCTTGCTGTGAAGACGCTGGTTGGAACTGGCGCTTGATGTGCCTCACGTGCTCCTCCCTGGGGGTGTCTTCTGGGGCCTTCCACTGTAAATGGGCTCACTCTTCTCCCTGCTTGCTTCCTGACTGGTGGTCCCTCTGACTCCTCCCCTTTTGGGGGCTCTGGGTGCACCAGGTGCTGTCACCACGTGGGAGGCACGAGGTAATGGCGGTGAGTGCTTTAGGCACAACGGCGTGGCTGGGGCCGTGTGCGCGCTGTCGCTGGGGCACTGCAGGCTGCCCTGTGCATGCACGCGTTGTAGAGCTCGGCACGGGCTTCCACCGGAGAGACACCGGGAGCACCAGCGTTGCCTGAGCGTGCAGAGGTTGTGCGGGGCTCAGGAAGGAGCGAGTGTGCGCGAGTGCGCGTGTACCTTTTCTGCGGCTCAGTGGTGCCGAAGGCAGGACGATGGTGCCGCGTTGATGGAGGGCCGCAGCCATCGCGACATCCTGGCACGCGTAGCTTTCAGGTACAGCACGCATTCTTATCACAGTGCTGCGACGGCCACCTTCGCTTCACCGGGCCAGGAGTAGGCACCACAACACAGGCGGGACGCAATTTGTCAACGAGTGGCTGACAGGACCCCCATCCTCGTCGCCAATGTGGCGCTTGTCAGTACCAGCAGCAGTAGGCCCAGCTAGTGTCGGCGCTGCAGATTGATGGACACACACACACTTGGTGACTGGGTGTGGGCAGGTAGTCACGAGCGACCTCCGCCAGTTTATTTATACCCTATGGCCACGCCTGGCCAGAGGGTGATACAATGTGTGCAAACCTTTCCGGGGTAACAGTCCCTGGGCTACATGTGGCCAACAACTAGACCGCTACACCCCTGATGGTTGGAGGCTGCAGGAGCCTGCTTTACACCCCTGTGGGGGGCCCTTTTTGCACTAGACCACTGTTGAAAGCTGTACCCCTCATCTATTTCTCCCCTGCCCCCCCCTCCTTTTGCTCCACTGCCGAAGTCATCCTCCAGCTAGGCAGAGGTGAGCCACTGTGCTGTGGCAGGCTGTGTTATGCTCAACACTTTCCACCTGTGCCCACCATCTTTCTCGCCGAGCAGCAACAATAGCATGTATCTAAAAGTGGAAACGTGCTGCGTTTCTTCTCTGATGCCCGGTCAGGAGTAAGTAACAGGATATAAAGCAAAACGCACAGAGGAATCACCACAGCTCCAGACTAAAGCGGAGATTCAATGTGGGGCGACAGGCTCCACTTGTGATGTTATGGTGTTTTGGGGCCTCTGCTGTGAATTGTTTTAGGGCATCTCTTTAATTGTCTTTCAGTTTTTATTGCGGATGTTTGAGACCCATTGTTGGGATGATTTGGGACTTCTGTTGCAGTTTGAAAGTCTCTCGCAATCTGTTTTGGAGCCTCTGCTGTAGACTGCTTCAGTGACTCTCAGTGGATTGTTTGGGACCTCAATTGCTTGGGGATTTCTTGAAATCCACCAGATAGGTCGTTTTGGAGACTTTATGTACTGATTGAAAGCCTCAAATAGGGCTATTTTAGAGGCTTTATTTTGGATAGTAAAAAAAGCATCCAGTTAGATTCCTTTGAACCCCATTTGTGGGCGTATTGGAACATTGTAGTTCAGTTATTTTGGAAGACCTATTGTGCCTCAACCCTGATTTGGGTTATTTCTGGTATTGATTGCGCAAGAGCTTCCAAAACGGGTGGTTTTGTAGTCTAAATTGTGGACTGCTTGTGCACCACCTGTTGGGTTATTATCCTTCCTCCCGGCTACCTAATCCAGAGGATAGACCAGACCATAGGTAAAGTTGGCGGTATCGCCATCATTTATAAAAGTCACCTTAGCTGCCACATTTCTGGCAGTCTACTGCCAGATTGTGAGAACCTTCTGTTTACGATAGGATTCACCTCCACACTTTCCCTGTCAGGCATTTTAATTTACCGGACCCCCGGGTCAATGGGTCAATTCTGCAAACTATTGCCTGAGATGGCTGCGCACCTCGCAAGCACCCCTGCTAATTTCACATTACTGGGTGATTTTAACCTGCACTTTGATGATTCCTCACACATGGTCGCAGCAGAAATCAGTAAGGATCTTGCTGCGTACTAGTGTAAATAGAAGGTCACCAATGCGACCTATTCGAAAGGACACCAGCTAGATCCTATATTCTCCAATTTGGAGGAATTAACTGGAAAGGAACCCATCCCAATACCCTGGTCCGATCATTTCTTGATACCTTGCTTTTGGACCCCCACCTGTGTTACCCCCTTAACCACGCCAATAAGAACTTTGTCACGCCCCTGGCCCAAACTTCCTTTAGAAAAGTGGGTATTGGAGCTGGAAGATACCAAGCCGACCCCTGACACCGATCCAACTGTGGCCAATGATAGATTTAACAATTGGATTGAGAGCTCCTTAGATCAGGTCCTCCCGAAAAAAATGACCCACATAAAAGTAGGGTCCAATAGAATGGCATGGTACACCCCCAAGCTCCCGGAATTGAAACAGATTTGTAAGAAACTTGAAAGAGCCTGGAGAAAGGATTTCTCCCCAAACAAGAAATCGGAATACAGGGAGGCTATTAGAACGTACAAGGCTGAAATTAAGTCGGCCCAGGCCACATATTATGAGGACAAATTCTCTACGGTTGCCAACTCCCCCGCAAAATCTTTTGCATAACGGAACAATTACTCAAAGCGCCCTTACCCCCACATATACCTGATACCACTGGCCGACGCTGCAATGAACTTGCAGATTACTTTTATAATAAAATTCAAACAATCTACTCATCATTTGCCCCGGTAGACAGCCACAACAATCCATCTCGGCACTCGTAAAGAGTGGGTCACCAAGAGACCCAGCTCCACCCAATATTCTGAAGCAAGTGTCCGAAACGGTCTCCCCCATCATTCTGGATCTGATTAATGTCTCTATTTCGACCGGAGTGGTCCCATCCCCGTGGAAAAGAGCGATAGTGAAGTCTCATTTGAAAAAACCAAGTCTTGACCCGGATCTCATTTCGCTTCTCCCATGGATCAGTAAAATGGTGGAGAAACATGTTAACTCAGCGCTCTCGATATTTCTGGAATCCCACAACCTCTTTCACCCCTCTCAAACCAGTTTTCGTCCGCGTCAGGGAACAGAAACTGCTTTGTTAGCAGTAGTCGAGGAGTCTAAAAAGATTCTTGACGCTGGTGGTTCCACAGCTGTTATCCTCTTGGACCTCAGTGCAGCCTTCGATACGGTCAACCACCAAATCTTGGTCCATCGACTAAGAAGCTTGGGGGTGACCGGACTAGCTTTAACCTGGCTGCAATCATTCCTAGAAGGGAGATCCTTCCAGGTTTTCGAGGGCGAGGTCATCTCAAAATCCAAGCCTCTCCACTGCGGAGTCCTCCAGGGATCGTCCTTGAGTCCTTCCCTTTTTAATGTCTATATGACTCCGCTTGCGGAGATTGTGGCCCAGTTTGGGGTTCACAAAGTGACCTACGCTGATGAAACCCAGCTGGTCGTAGCACTGAATCACTCTGATAATGCCTCCCCCGACCTTTGTTCTGCTCTAGAAGAGGTAGTCAAGTGGATGAACTACTCTTATTTAAAACTCAATGGTGAGAAGACCGAATTGATGCTCCTTGGTAACCCTTCTCTTTTTAAAGCAGACGTGATATGGCCAGCCTGTATGGGACTCGCCCCTGTCCTTAAGACCCAGATAAAGAGTCTGGGGATTTGGCTTGACCAAGATCTCAGCTTTACGGTCCAGGCCCGGAAGGTTGTGGCTTCCTGTTATGGCATCCTAAGGATGCTTCGCAAAGTGCTTCCACTTCTCCCCTTCCAGGCAAGAAAGCTCATGGTACAAGCCCTCATTCTTTCCCGCCTGGACTACGGGAACGCCCTTTACCTTGGTATGCGGGCTCTACCATCGCAAAACTCCAAACTGTATAAAACTGCGCCGCAAGGACTCTTGTGGGGACTTCGAACCGACAATCTGCAAAACCCGCCTTGAAGTCCCTCCACTGGCTCCCTGTCCGTGAGAGAGTTAACTTTAAGGCTATGTGCATCGCCTACAAGATGTTAGCAGGGAACGGACCAGCGATTAACCATTTCATGGTTCAGCCCTACCTGGCGAACAGACGGCTGCGCTCTGACGATTTGCACCTGGCAGTCGTTCCCAGGATTAAGAAAGCCAGAAGTGGCAGTCGTCTATTTTCTTATAACGCCGCAAGGCTGTGGAACTCCCTCCCTCTTTACTTATGGAGGGAACCAAGCCACCTGGTCTTTCAGAAACTGTTAAAAACTTGGCTTTTCCCCTAAGTTTTGCTAGGATGTCTTCTTGGTTTACTGCTACAGCGCTGGGATGCCCCCGGGTAGCTACGCTCTTAACAAATGCTGTTTTCATTTCATTTCATTTCATCTCCCTCAACCAGGGAGGCCCACAAGTGCCCACAAGTGCCCGCAAGGAAGGCCAGGAGTGGCATTGGGATGCACACAAGGGGCCTGATTCACAGAACTAACTTACGTCAAAAACGTAAAGTTAGTGCCTTTTGGTATTCACAGAATACACTTACTCATTTTGGTATTCACAGAATGAACTCACTCATTTCGGTATTCACAGAAGTTAGTAGTCCTAACTTTAGGACTCCTAAATGCCTTCTGTGAATACCGAAAGTCTTAAAGTTAGGATTTTTCTCAGTTTAGGAGTAGTAAAGTTAGGATTCCTAACTTTAGGACTCCTAAATGCCTTCTGTGAATACAGAAAGTCTTAAAGTTAGGATTTTTCTCAGTTTAGGAGTAGTAAGGTTAGGACTCCTAACTTTTGGACTCCTAAATGCCTTCTGTGAATACCGAAAGTCTTAAAGTTAGGATTTTTCTCAGTTTAGGAGTAGTAAAGTTAGGAGTCCTAACTTTAGGACTCCTAAATGCCTTCTGTGAATACCGAAAGTCTTAAAGTTAGGATTTTCTCAGTTTAGGAGTAGTAAAGTTAGGAGTCCTAACTTTACTACTCCTAAACTGAGAAAAATCCTAACTTTAAGACTTTCGGTATTCACAGAAGGCATTTAGGAGTCCTAAAGTTAGGACTACTAACTTCTGTGAATACCGAAATGAGTATGTTCATGCTGTGAATACCAAAATGAGTAAGTGTATTCTGTGAATACCAAAAGTACTAACTTTACGTTTTTGACGTAAGTTAGTTCTGTGAATCAGGCCCAAGGAGCTCTATGCATGTGAGATCACACCCCACAAGACCAGCAAGGCAAGTAGGAGAGAGACCAACTGTAGGAGGCTGGCTTAGTACAAGGTGCACACTTATTAAAGTGAAGCACCTTGTACTAATCCAGACAACCCTTATGGTGATTTTAGTGGTCTTAGACAACCTTAGAAAGCTCTCTAAGTGGTAGCTGTGAAGAGCAGCCTTCAGGCTTAGTCCACAAGGAGTGTAAAGCAGCTTGTTTTACCATAACTAATCATGTAGTATAGGTTAAACGAAAAAGAACCACACAGTGAAGTTATAAAAATAGTTAAATTTATTATACACACTAACTAACACATTGGTATATCTCCCACGCGGAGATATCAACACAATACACACAATATTTAAAAAGGAAGCAGGTAAGTAAGCACAACTACAAAGACCAAACCATATACTAAGAAAGTGGAATGCGAACTGCGATCAAAATCGAAACCTGACCCAAAAGACTTAGAAGAGATGGGGACCCAAGGAACCACCCGAGGTAAGTACCCAGGACCCCACGGAGGCTGTGTGCAGAGTGGAAACACAGCAGCGTACTGAATGTAAGTCAATGGGATTTTCGCAGTTGCAGTTTTCAAGAAGAAGAACCCTTCCCAGAAGACCCTGAAGAAACCCCATGGAAGATGGGAGGTTGGAGAGTCACCCCAACCGAGGATACCCCAGGAACCAGGATACCTACACCAGGGAAGCTGGGTGCCTAGGTGCAAAATGACGCTGGAAACCGCCATAGACGACAATGAAGGACTTCAGTAAAGAAGCCGCTGGCGAAGAAGGTAAAAGAGTCCGGTGGAATCCAAGGATGGATTCTTGAAGAGGAGTATCTGCAAGCAGAGGGGACAGAGTCTATGCCACTCGGGAGTGACCAGGAGGCACGGAAGACCAATGACCACCGATAACCGAAGTTGCAGGAGAGTTGATGGGGAACTTGTCGCTGCAGCTGTGAAGACCTGGCGACACTGTGGAAGACCAAGAGCCCTTTACAAGCTGTCCCACGTTGGAAGTCGAAAACCAGGGGATCGGAGTCCGGAGGAAGCACCAACAAGCCTTGACAGCAGCAACAGATGTGGAAAATGAAGAAGGTGCACTGTAGGGACCAGCAAGGGACTCACCAAGTGCAGGAGAGTCAGAGCAGGCCCAGAGCAAGCAAGGGAGCCCACTAAAGCCAAAGAAGACCCTCAAAAGGACTTACAGGCTGAAGGCACAGGAGCTGCAAGAGGACCTTGAGTAGCTCACCAAGGATGCAGGACCACGGTGCAGAGGATGTGGTGAGGACGAAGACCTTTGAAGAAGAAGATGCTGGATGCTGGACCTTCTTGTAGCCCGAAGATCTCTGGAGGACAGAGTCAACAAGCCTTGGCAACGGCAAGTTGAGGCGGTGCACAGGGGTTCTGTTCCAACGGTTCCAATGAGGAATACTGGCCTTAAACTTGGTAATAAGACAGTGCAGGCCTCCAGGGAGTTGCAGAACTGCCACCTGTGTTGCTGAGCCTTTCAGAGTCTGTGGGAGCTCAGGAGCAGCAGACCGGCCAGCTTTTCTGTGGTGCCTGCAGATGCAGGGCAGTGACTCCTTCACTCCGAGGGAGTATACTCGGTGTCTTTGATGCCCACAGGCCAAGAGAAGAGCCTGGATCAAGCACAGGCACAGACAACGCAGAAGGCAGACAGGACAAAGAGACCAGGAGCAGCAGGAGTCTTCCTTGATGCAGTGTCGGTTCCAGGCCACGTCCAATGAAGTCCAAGGTGCCCAGACAGTTGAAGTGGTTTCGGATCTGAATCTTGTCCCATGATGAGTCTGAAGAGCCACCCAAAGGTAAGCCCTTAAGTACCCTAAGGAAAGTGCTGGGACGATTCAGGGGTCCCTCCCAGAGGAGGGGCTGGACAGAGGGGAGCATACTCCCATGTCCTTTGTCCAGTTTCCCGCCAGAACGGGAGCCAACGGCTCTCTAAACTGGTTTCCACTGGAGTATACAAGGAGGACACCAAATGTACCCTTTAAAGCAGTCTGGTGGCGCTGGCAAGCGCCTCCACCCCAGCCCAATACACTAAGTCCTGACTGGGAGTTGGTCACACTTGCCTGTGACCGGAAACCTATTTTTCTACCTTCCCCTGCTCAAGCCTTGCTCAGCAGCAGGAGGACAGAATCGGGTCTGTGATCGGTAGCAACACTAGCTTGCTGTTAGACCCTGAAAGGCTGGTACCGGGAATGCAGGGGGCTCCCTAGGAGAGCCCCCCAGTACATGGGATCCTACATCAAACACTAGAATAAGTTTTGGGATAGTATTCCAACATGTTTGATACCAAACATGACTGGCTTCGGTGCGACCAATATATAGTTAGACATCTCATAATTGACTTGATGTCGACTATATGTATTAAATGGTTGACTGCACTTACACAGCCTGTAGAATCAACTTCGGGGTTTGTTGGTTGTGTCGTTCTCATGCAGGGCACTCTCACACTTATAACCTAGCACCCTGCCTTCAGGATTGAAAGGCCTATCTTAGGGGTGACTTAAAAATTTTAATTGCAGTGACCTCAGATATAAGGTAATCTATATCTGTTGTGAGTGGTGCTAGCACCAGCTCACACATGCCGCAATGGCAGGCCTGTAGTCACAGTTTGAGTGGTCTCTCATAGGTGGCATAATACATGCTGCAGCCCATGGGAGACCCCCGGTGTACCTATGCCCTGGGTACCTTAGTACCATATACGAGGGACTTCGATGGGTACACCAGTAGCCAATTAGGGAGGTACCAAAGTACTTACCGTTGTCCAATTTAGGGAGAGAGCACAGTGACTGGGGTCCTGATTAGCAGGATCCCAGTCAGACTAGTCAGAAAACAGAATGACACCAGCAAAAAGTGGGTGTAACCATGAAAGCTATCCTAATTTCCTACACCAACCCTCTTAAAAAGAAAGTCTATCAAGCCCCCCTCTCTTAAACAAGGGGGGGTTCTGTTTTTGTTAAACCACAGACCTCTGAGGCGCAGTCCCCAGTGGGCCGAAGGAAGTATTATAATCACATTAATAGGTCACAACTAGACATAGAAAAAGATATCCATCTATCCAGCCCGAAGTCTGTCATGTTCAACAGCAAAGCAGCAACTATGGTGGAAGGAGAAGCGTATTTATATCCTGAGTCGCTCCGCACTGGGGAGTAAAAGGAGGAGCAAAAGGTTGACTGTCAAGGTAGCCTGCTCGTTGGACCTTTACTACAAACAAAACCTCACCGAATGGGAGGAGATGGGTCAATTAAGGTGGAGGTGAGCAGCGTTGACCCGCACAACTCAATTTTGCATTCACCTTCCTCCAACCCCTCGTCATATACATCAATCAGGACCTTGGACTCTGAAACTCAATCAGCCTTCCCATCCTGGCCATTTCTCATCAGAAGTCATAATTGTCTCAGTCCACCCATGGCGAATTCCATTACACCAGGCGTGTGGCGGAGCAGCAAGCATCCCTCCAACTCCTTTGGGCACTATCGAGTCGATCTCCCCCTTAATCCAGTATTAATACCTTCAGGAAACCTTGAGCCATCCCCTAATGGGTCCTTAGGTAAAAACACAGGCTCTCTCCACTGCAATGGGGAGAGAAGTTGCCACATGAGATTGGAAAAAGCAGAGGATTTGTACATAATGGATGAGAAACTTTTATCAGTATCGGATCCATTTGATGTACAGACAAGTAACAGTTCCAAGAACCACCTTAAATCAAAAATAATCAAAGGGATAATCAATCAAGCACATTCTCCAGCCACTAAAGGTTCTTGGGAGGAGTCTAGGTCTGCCTCAGGTATTGAAACCCCTAAGTGCAACAATGTTCCACTGCTTCAGAAAGACAGAGCTGACAATCCCGACCTATTGGCTAATGGTGAAAAGTCCAGCCATGAAACACTAGCGAGGAATCCCCAGACACAGAACTGGTGGGCAATTATTGACAGCACATTAACAACCATGAGACAGATGGCGATGCTCCATGTAGATAAAATGGACTCACAGATTCTAATATTACAGTCCCTGGCGAACAATGTGAGGAAGATCGATACACGTTTGGATAACCTAAATTCACTTATAATTAACGCCCAGCAACAAACCAACAAGCAAATGGAGCGGTGCTACTGCTCACTACTTCTCAAACAAATCTCGGCTCTCCCAGTAATTATGTCGGATCGCCTCAGAGAATGCAAATTAAGTAACAATCAATCAATCAGGGAGTTTGTAAAGCGCGAGCTAATTGCCCGGAACAGGTCTCAGGGCGCTGAGGGAGGAGGGGAAAAGGGGGAAGTTCTGCAGATTCCTGTGGGTTCACTGAGTTCCATCGAAGAGCCAGGTCTTGAGGTCCTTTAGGAACTTGGGGAACAAAGCAGTCTGTCGGAGGTGGAGAGGGAGTGAATTCCATGCCTTGGCCACGAGGAGGGAGAAGGAGCGTCCTCCTGTTCTGCTTTTCTTGATCTGAGGAAACGTTGCGAGGGAGTGCTGGGCCAAGCGGAGAGAGCGCCGGGAAGCATGGAACAGAAGGCGGTGGTTCAGGTTTGCGGGTCTGGCATTGTGGAGGGCCTTGTGTGCGTATGTGAGAAGCTTGAAAGTGATTCTCTTCTCGACGGGGAGCCAATGTAGGGTCCGTAGGTGTTGGCTGATGTGGCAGTGGCGTGGTAGGTTGAGGGCTAGTCTGGCGGCCGCGTTCAGGACGTTCTGGAGTTTGCGGGTGAGGTTCTTGTTGATACCGGCGTAGAGTGCATTGCCGTAGTCCAGTCTGCTACTGATGAGATCGTGAGTGACTGTTTTCCTGTGTTCGGGGGGGATCCACTTGAAGGTCTTGTGGAGGAGGCGGAGGGTGTGGTAGCAGGAGGAGGTGATGGCGTTGACCTGGCGGTCCATTTTGAGTTCGGAGTCCAGCATGATCCTGAGGTTGCGTGCGTGGTCCGTGGGGATGGGTGGGTCCCCGAGGGTGGGGGGCCACCAAGTGTCGTTCCAGGCATCGGGCTGTGAGCTCATGATGAGTATCTCTGTTTTGTCCATGTAGAGTTGAAGGCAGCTGCTCTTCATCCATCTGGCGACGGCTTCCATTCCATCTTGAAAGTTGCGTTTGGTGATATTGGGTTCGTTGGATAGGGAGATGATGAGTTGGGTGTCGTCTGCGTAAGATGTAATGTTGAGTCCGTGTGCTCTGACGATGGCTGCAAGCGGGGCCATATAGATGTTGAACAGGGTCGGGCTGATGGAGGATCCTTGTGGTACTCCACAGGTGGTTGGGGTTGGTTTTGAAAGAAATGGAGGGAGTCTGACTCATTGCGTTCTGTCGGAGAGGAAAGAGAGGATCCAGTCGAGGGCTTTGTCCTGGATTCCTGCATCATGTAGTCTGCGGGCTAGGGTGCGGTGGGAGACAGCGTCGAAGGCTGCGGAGAGGTCAAGGAGGATGAGGGTCGCAGTCTCCCCTCTGTCAAGGAGGGTGCGGATGTCGTCAGTTGCTGTGAGGAGTGTGGTTTCGGTGCTGTGGTTCTCCCTGAAGCCTGATTGGGATGGGTCGAGGATGTTGTTTTCTTTGATGAAGGCGGCGAGTTGGCTGTTCACAGCTTTTTCCAGGACTTTGGCCGGGTAAGGGAGTAGGGAGATCGGTCTGTAATTCTTGAGGTCGGCGGGGTCCGCTGAAGGTTTTTTCAGGTGAGGGTTGATCTCGGCGTGTTTCCAGTCGTCGGGGAAGGAGGCAGTCTCGAAGGAGCGGTTGATGATACTTTGCAGTTCGGGGGCAATTTTGTCAGCGACTTTGCGGTAGATGTGGTGGGGGCAGGGGTCCATGGGGGCCCCAGAGTGGGTGGTCCTCATTATTCTCAGAGTATCTTTGATGCTGAGGGCGGTCCAGCTGTTGAGTGTCGGTTGCGTGCTGCTGGGATCGGTAGGAGGGGGTTCCTCGTGGGGGTTGTTTACGTCGAAGTTGTCATAGATGGTCTTGATTTTTTGATGGAAGAAAGTGCTGAGTCTGTCGCAGAGGTCCTGGGAGGGGGTGATGTCTGTGGACTCGCTGTTGGGTTAAGCGAACTCTTTGATGATGGCGAAGAGTTCCTTGCTATTGTGAGCGTTGATGGAGATTCTGTCCTGGAGTGCTTCTTTCCTGGAGAGTCTGATGAGCTTGTGGTGGGCAGCGGTAGCTGTTTTGAAGTTGTCGAGGTCTGTCGGGATTTCAGAGTTCCTCCAGAGTTTTTCGAGTCATCTGCAGGTGCATCTGGAGTCTCGGAGTTTAGTGGAAAACCAGCTGGCTTTCTTGGCGTGGGTCTTGGAGGCTTTCTTGAGGGGGTGATGGTGTTGGTGCAGTCGGTGATCCAGTTGTATAGAGTGCGGGCTGCAGTGGTGGAGTCATCGTCTGTGGTGGTGGGAGTGGAGCTGCTTAGGGCGGTGGTGAGCTGGTCGTCAGAGATCTTGCTCCAATTCCTGCGTTGGAGCTGGTGCGGGTGTCTGCGGTGGATGTTGGATTCGAACGTGAAGTGGACGCATCAGTGGTCCATCCATGGGAGTTCAGAGGTGTGGATGAAGGTGACGGAGTTCCCTGCTGTGAAGACAGGATTGAGGATGTGCCCAGCTGAGTGCATAGGTTCGGGTACGATCTGCTTGAGTCCGATGGTGTGGAGGTTGTCCAGGAGGGTGGCGGAGTGGGGGTTAGAGCGGTTGTCGAGGTGGAAGTTGAGGGCTCCTAGTAGCGTGTAATCGTTGGAGGTGATGGCATGCGGCGTGATGGTGTCCGTGATGGAGTCAGAGAATGGAGCGCGGGGTCCGGGGGGTCTGTAGATGAGGGTGCCTTGGAGGGTGGAGGACGGGTTGGTCTGGATCTTGAAATGGAGGTGTTCCATCAGGTCTCTGGGCCAATCTGGATAGGTGCTCAGCCAGAGATTGGTCTTGTGAGCGATGGCGATGCCTCCTCCGGGGCGGTTGGTGCAATCCTTCCGGGTGAACTTGCATCCTTCAGGGATGTCGATCGCGATGTCTGGGTCGGAGGTGGCGTTCGTCCAGGTTTCGGTGAGGAAGGCGATGTCCGGGGTGGTGCTGTCGAGGAGGTCCCAGATTTCCGTGGCGTATTTGTGTAGGGAGATTGTAGTAAAGAATGTCTGTCTCCACGCAACGTCCAGCCTGGTTAGAAGGCATCTGTCACTTCCTACCAAAATGCTAACTACCGCAATGACCAAAATGCTGATCAAAAAGTGGATCCAAACATAGAGGGGCTGGATTTAGACAGTAGTCTAAAAATCTCCAAAAAGAACAGAAAACGTCTGAAGAAATTGAATTAGAAGCAAAAAGAAAAATCAAAATAGATCTGTATCCTACCTTCAGGAACTCCAGTAAAAAAACAGCGACCGCCACCGGAGATCCTGCCGAGAAGGACAACTTTTTACCCAGCATCACCCCGCTGTCAACTGAATTATCTCTTCCGATGGCCCCTATCAGACAAATAAATCAGAGATCAAGTGACCCAACTTCGTTCTGCTGGGCCCCAACAATGGGTAATCCTTGTGCCCTACAACCAAGTTCCGGACTTACTATTGCCGCCCAACAATCCCCCGAAACTAAACAAGGCATTCAATCAGAGGCTCAAATGACTGTGGGGGCAGTATCATCCTCCTTATAAAGCTGCAAACAAACAAAAATGACCGGGGCACAGACTGAGGCTATCTTGTCTTGGGAAGGTGAAAAAGATAAGAGTGGACAGCCATCTATTGCCAATAATGTCCATCTCTTCCAAGTAGATAACAAGGCACTCTATAGCACCTCGAAGGGCTCGGCTTTCTCCCGGCTTGAAGCAGAAGGTATCACAATCTCAACAGACCACGTAGCAAATAAAAGAGTGTGCCGCCTCGCAAGGAACAGCCACTTAAGTTTACGAAATACTCCAGGGAACAGGAGCCTCCAGACTCCCGCAAAACAAATAACTAAGTTAGTATCGCACCTGTGTTCACGGAACGTACATGGCCTAAGCTCCCTTTTAAAAGACAACTCAGCTCTTAAGGAAATAGGCTTTAAAGACATAATTAGCCTTCAGGAAACTTGGCAATTAGCGCCCAAGTCCTGGCCTGAGCACAATAATAACTGTGCATTGGCCTCTCCCTGAACATCAGGGGGACAAGCCTCTGGAGGTGACTCAATCCTGGTCCACAAATCTCTTGAGATGGAGGGGTCAATCATTGCACTTGTTCCGGAAGCTTGCATTCTGCTCAGGCTTGCAGCAACATCATCCACAGACCGAAAAAAGAGTCCATCGTTAATCATAGGAAGCATATACATAAATCCGAAGCAACCCAAATAGAAATAAATCATGCTGGAGATTTTAAAACTGATTAAGGCCCTACGCCAACAACATCCGAAAGGATTCTGGATCCTGGCAGGAGACTTTAATATGTTTTTGCTTGGGACATCCCACACGTCCCCTGCGCAGCAAGAAGAGGACAATTGTGGCATACGCAGTATACCTGTGTGTGCCTGGCTCTGCCTGTGCTCAGTGACAGTGTGATTGTGTATGAAAAAACAAGGGACATCCTACTCACATGGAACCAGGGTACTTTACAGTTTTACAGACAACAACGGTTCCTGTGGACAATCAACAAATGATACTTAGTATATAATAGCACAATCACAATAATTGAAGGAAAAGAGATGTCTGAAAGAGAAGAGGCATATAACACGAATTTTGTATGAAAATACTTTGTTTTATATAATGTAATCACATTATATTAAATCCAGTGCATGGTGACAAAATCTGCTCGCACAAGGAGTAAAGCAAACTACTTACCCAACACGTTCTGAGTGGTCACAATTTAAAAGCAGCCTTCTGTTCTTGGCTCCAGCCTGGCTCACGTTTTCTTCCCCGAGTAGCCTTTCGTTTTAGGCTCCAAGTTGACTCGCGAGTTTTCATTGGACGTTGTGCTGAGCCCGGGGATTGGTTATCCAAGGCTATCACGGGGAGAGGGGTTTTGTATTGATTACCTGAGCGTGTTGTTTCAGTGACGTGCACACTCTTCAGATTTGGTGCAAACCGTGCTCGTCATTGCCTGGGCATGCCATTTCAGTGACACGCACACTCTTCGGATTTCTCGGTATCCCGGATCGCATTTACCGGGCGTGCCCTTTCAATGACACGCACACTCTTCGGACTTATTATTGCGAGGTGGGAGTCAATTTCTCATTGAAGAGGTGCAGGAGTCAATTTTAGAGAGACGCACATACTGTGTGTGTGTGCTTGTCATTGTTGCATGCTCGTCATTTCAGTGACGCGCTCGCTTTGCAAGGTTGCTTTCACCTTTAGTTCGTGCCGCTCAGCAAACTTACATTTTGGTGCTATTTTTTTCAGTTCGCGCTTGTCATTGTTGCGTGCTCATAATTTCAGTGATGTGCACACTTTGCATGGTTGCTTCCACCATTAGTTCATGCTGTTCTGGATTGTTTACAATTTTGTGACGTGCTATCTGCTTGTTTCTGTTTTTTTTTTAAGTTAATGTCAATTCATTTCAGAGTCATGTACACTGTTGTATTTTACATTTAATCTTCTGCTTGTTACTTAATGCACTGTATTGAGGGTTGTGTACTTCCGATTCACGCACACTTGTAGTCTGCATTGTCAATTTGGTGAGTCTGCAATACCGTTGGTGAACATCTGTGTCTTCCACAACCATGCAGAGTGTTCCAGTGCCACCATTCTTTTTGTCGAGTCCTGGCAATCCGCCGATTAAATGGCAAAAGTAGAGGAAGGTATTTGAGAGATATGTTAAGGTTTGTGGGGCTTCATTAAGCGCAGAAAGGAAAACTTCATCACTCCCCCATTGTCTGGGTTCTGAGGGGCAGGACGTCTTTGATAATCTTCCAGAGCTGCCGGCTATGGAAGCTGAAGTTATGAATGAGTATGAAGTTTGTGTTAAAAAATTAGATAAACATTACTTGCCAAAGGTGAGCACTATATTGGAAAGGTATCATTTTGCAAAGAGGACTCAAAGGGATTAAGAAACTGTTGAAAGTTACATGACTGATTTGAGAAAACTTGCATCATCGTGCAAATTTGAGAACTTAGTAGAAGAACGCATTTGTGACCAATTCATGTTTGGGTGCAATATGGAAAAAGTAAGGGAGGAGCTGTTGCTACGAGATGAGCCTACTCTTGAAGAGGTTCTGTGGGTGGCAAAAAGGATTGAGCACTCCATGCAGTGTGAAGCAGTCATTAAAAAAGAGAGTGATAAGGATGTGAAGGTTCAAGTAGTAAAAGAGAAAAAGGTGCAGGTTAAGAGTCAAACGGATAAAGGAATGCAAAAAGAGAAAGTGGTTGAACGCAAATGTTACAGGTGTGGAAGGGGAGGTAACCTGGCCAATGTAAAAAAATGTCCTGCATTAAAACAAACGTGTAGCAAATGCAATAATAAGGGTCACTTTGCGGTAGTGTGCAGGAGCAAGTATGAACCAAAGATTTAAAAAAATGATGTGGAAGAAGAATGTGATAGTGGTGACAATAGCAAAGATGATTTTGAATGTGGCCAAATAGTTCTGCAGATATAAAATGTTGGTAGCATCAGGTCTAGCCCCTTGGACACTATTGTGGTAGAAGGTAAAGCTACCCGTGTTCTGTTAATTTCAGGTGCCAAGATCATCATCGTTTCCAACAAATTTTTCAGTACAAATTAAAATGCAAAATCGTGCTAACTAAACCCGACATTAATCCATTTGCCTATGTGGTGAACCCATAAAGTTGCATGGATACTTTATTGGTTTAATTGAGTATAAGGACAGGTTGGTGTCTGGGAAAATGTATGTATCAAAGAAAGGTGACAGCATAATTAGTTGGCTCAATCAGGGCTTATTAGAAGTTATGCTTGACCCTAATAGTGATCCTCCCATTCAACTCAAGGAGAGAGTGTGCGCGGTGGAAATGACAGCTGAGCATGGTTTTGTAGACGTCTTGAGAAGAGAATTTCCCAAAGTTTTTAAGGGGGAATTAGGATGCTTAAAAGGATATAAGCATAGAATTAGATTGAAGCAGGATGCTTAACCAGTCTGTTGTAAGCTCAGAAATGTACCTATTTCCATTAGAGAGGACATGCAGTGTGAGATTCTGAAGTTAAAACGTAATGGAATCATTGAAGAGGTGAAGGGCACGGAATGGCTTGCCCCTGTGTTTGCTGCCAAGAAAACTAATGCAGGCCTATGCCTTTGCATTGATTTGAGGCAATTAAACAATAATGTTATCGTAGATAGATACCCTCTTACTAATATTACAGAGTTGTTGGTATTGCTAGGAGGGGCTAAAGTATTTAGTACAATTGACCTCACTTCTGCTTACCATCAAGTTGAGTTAGAGGAGTCGTGTAGGGATTATATGGCATTCATTACTCCATTTGGAACATTTAGATTCATCAGGTTACGCTTTGGATTGGTTTCAGCCTCGTCGGTTTTTCAGCGTGTCATGGAGAAGGTGCTGAAGGATATAGAAGGAGTCAGCATATTAGGATGACATCCTGATTTTTGGAAGAGACGAGTCTGAACATGATGTACGCTTGAAAGAGGTGCTTGGAAAGTTGTGTGCATGTAACCTCACTATCAAGGTTGAGTGCAGATTTCGCACAGATTCAATTAACTATCTTGGTCACAATATTACTGGAGAAGGCATTAAACTCAAGAGTGAGTTGGTTTCCACCATTCATAATATGAGTTCCCCTTCTTCCAAAGAAGAATTGATGACATTTTTGGGAATGGTGGAATATTATGCTAAATTTGTCAAAAATGTTACTGAACTGAGCGTTAATATGAGGAACCTTTTTAGAAGAGGTGTGGACTTTGCATGGTCTGAGGAGTGTGAGAAAGAGTTTGTTTCCATTAAAGAGAGAAATGCTGCACCTTGTCTAAAAAAATGTTTTGACCCAAAGATGAAACCCATACTGACAACTGATGCAAGTGTAAGAGGTCTGGATGTATTGCAACAACATGGTCCTGATGGTATGAATACCATCATGTTTTTATCACGGAGCTTGAGAGATGCGGTATCCAGGTATTCCGTAGTGGAAAGGGTATCTTGCTGTCTACTGGGCGGTAAGAAAGTTGAGGAAATTTTCGTGGGGTGTTGACTTTGAAATTCAAACTGATCAAAAACCTTTGATTGAGATTTTTAACATGAAGGGTTTAGACTTAAATAGTCCGAGAGTGCAACCCATGGTTGTAAGGAGGCGTCCCACACGTCCTTAGCAAGACATTGCTTTGGATATTTTAGGGCCCGTTCATGGTAATGGCCTTCAAGTTCACATAGTGGTTGTCATGGATATTTACTCTTGATGGCCTGATGTTTTCTTTACTTCCGTTATTGATACCGTACATGTCATAAAGTGTCTGAATGAGCTAATGTCGAGAGAAGGGGCTCCAGAGACAATACTGACTGATAATGGTGTACAACTTGTTTCCAAAGAGATGGAAGAATTCTTGTGCTCGAGAAGAATACTGCACAAGACTTGTGCACTTTATCATCCTGAATCAAATGATATGTTCTAAAGGTTCAACAGGGTACTCAAAGAAACTATCAGCTTGTCTAAATTTCACTCTTTAGACTGTAAAAATGAGGTTCTCAAGAGAGTAGAGGAGTACAGATTTACACCACACAGCACAACTGGGAAGACTCCCTTTCAACTGTTCCGTGGAAGGCTTCCCAACACCTCTCTTGAGCCGCCTTGGCTGAACAGGTATGAAAGGTCTTGAGAGAGAGAGAAGAATTGATGGCTGCTAGCCGGAAAAAGGGCTTTGATAACAGAAAAGCGGTGAAGAAAACGGAAGTCAAGGTGGGAGACTGGGTGATGATAAAATGTCCTGGCTTGTCCGGAAATCCTTCTAAGTTTTTTAAACCTTTGCAAGTAATTAAAACCTTTTGTAATGCAGTGAAAACGCAAGATCATCGCGTTTGGTATCCCAACAGAGTTGCGATCTTCAAACGAGACTCTGGGTTATCCATGTCTTTGTGCGATCCTAGCGCAGGGTCGGGGAGTGGTTTTACTTCCCTGACAATGTCAGATCTGAGAATGACGGAAAGCTGATTGTCATGAGGGGACAGGATCATCATTTGGGAAACTTGGCTGATAGAAGACGATCTAGCAGGTTTGTGAGACGTCCAGTGTGTCTGAGGTATTAAGCTTAAACCGCACTCCTACGGTCTTAGCACCTTCCCTCAGTGGTTGAGTGACCCTTGTGGAATTGTTTCCTCATTTTCTATCTCATTGTATATAGTTTTTTGAGTTTGTGAAAGAGGGGAGGTGTGCTGCATAGGCAGTATACCCGTGTCTGCCTGGCTCTGCCTGTGCTCAGTGACAGCCAAGTAAAATGTTGGGAATGTCAATGGAACATAGAGATGTCATAAGCCTTGTAATAAGGGTTGGGGTATTGTGGTAGTTGGTTTCCAGCTGCAGTCCTTGATGGATGAGATCTTCTTTCCCTGTAAGAATAAACTTGGATATTTCATCTTTACTACTGCCTTGTCAAATTCTTCTTATAGAATACCACAACAATCTATGGAATATTCTGGAGATTCTAAAAGGACTCCTTAAGAGAGATAAACCTAGTCAGAAATTTGCATCCACCTTAAACGCCTTGGATCTAAGAATCTTAAACAGAAGGGGAAGTAAGAATCAACCAGCCAGTCACACTCACACAACTAGTTTTTCCACCTCGCTAATTGACTATATCTGGGTCTCTTTTCAGTATTTCACCTGGATAAGCACCTTTCAAGTTTGCCACTCCCCAATTAGCGACCACGCCTTCCTCCTATGTTCCATCCACAGAGAGACTTTGAAATTATCACAATTACAAGTAGTTGGTACAGAAGCTGGCACCTGTGGGCTAGAAAGAATAAAATGGTCTGTGAATCTGACCCAGGAGATTTGGCAGAATTGAGAAAGAAACTGCAAAGTAAAACATTGACAAAATTAATTTCTTCCTTGAGGTGGCAAACACTAAAGACTAGGGGGCAGATTTACAAGCCCCTTGCGCCACTTTTGCGTCACTTTTAACATGGGAAAAGTGACGCAAAAGTGGCGCAAGAGGTTTGTAAATCTGCCCCAGATTATTAGTAAAATTGGCACATAAGCTCCAAACAACTGGTAGAACATGCTGCGCAAATGAAACCAATAATCCTGTACTGAGGCCTCTGAAACGTGATCTAAACAAACTCCAGAGGCTGGTCCATGGAGGTTTTGCCATGGGGAATGTGCTAATGGAGGTCAGGAAGGCCCTGAAGATTTACAGACAAAAAGCCTGGGAAATTGCCATGGCCAAAGAAGAGCAAGCGTGGGTGGAACATACCAGGCCACAAAAACTAAAAACCCAACAAAAGTTTGGTCCCTTATTAAGAGAAAATCAAACCAAAACAATGGGAAGAAGTTTCCAGATGTATCAGCCGAGCAGTGGAACCATTACATCCATAAGCTATACAACTCTGATAAATTAGTAGGTAGCCTTGAGACTTCTCTTGAAGAGTTTCTGGAGGACACTGACCCAACTCAAAATACATCATTGTGGTCAGGTGCCACATTTACTACGGATTTAATTAAGTGCACCGTAGCCTCTTTCAGAGCTGTGGGAGCCCCTGGCCCGAATGGCATCCCCACAAGGATTTTCAAAGATGCTGCAGCAGCTTGGGCTGATCTTCTCGAGCCACTCTTCAAAAACTGCTTAATGGATAACACAGTGCCGCACAGCTGGAGAGGCACCATACTCACCCCAATCCATAAAAGGGCCCAAGTGATAATCCAGCCTACTTTCAACGTATTGCCCTACTGGATGTGAATGGCAAATGTTTCGCAAAAAGTTTAAATAATGAACTGGGAGAATGATCCCGCTCCAAGGCCCTTATTCCAATCACCCAAACCGGCTTCAGGAGCGGCCATGGAACTGAAGATAACTTGATGATACTCTGCGCTCATCAAAACTGCGAACTCCATTAACTCTCCACTTTTATATGTGGCCTCTATTGATTTTAAAACTGCCTTCGGTAGAGTGGACAGAGGGAGACTATGGAAAAAGTTGTCGACATGAGGCATACCTGAAGGCCTCTTGGGTGCTATCATAAACATATACACTGAAACATGGGTAAAAGTAAAAGTAACACCTGATAGAGTCACTACCCATAAAATCGAGACCTCCACTGGAGTGAAACAAGGCTGTATTCTGGCATCATTGCTGTTTAATCTCTACCTGGCTGACATTAACAAAGCATTAGAGGCAGCAAATGCAGTTCCCCAGAAGTTTGCTGGGCATCACATACATTGACTCCAGTATGCGGATGACACTTTACTCTTCGACCATACAGCGGTAGGACTGCAGCGTTCATTGCGTCCCTTGCAGGTTCCTCTGTAGAGAATAAGCTCGAAATCAATTACAACAAAACAAAAATAATGGCCTGTGGATTGAGAAATAAGCAGCTGGCTAAATTCAATTTCAGTATAAACAACGCAGTGCTCAAACAAGTAACTAGCTTATAATACTTGGGCATCTATTTTAACTCCTGTGGCTCACATGCTACACACTTAGAGCACCTTAAAGTGTCCACCTTGTCAATGATAATGAACTTCAAAAGGCTGGCTTCTTCATGAAATGGGCCAGATCTCAGGGGCTTATGCAATTTAATCAACGCCACATTTATACCCACTCTTGAGTATCGAACATTGCTTTTTAATGATAACATTTCTGTGTGGTTGGACAAAGCCCAAATGAGGTGTTACAGATGACTTTTTAACCGTCCTAATGCTGCCCCGTCCTCACAAGTTCGCCTGGAGTTCGGGCTTTGCAAACAGGTATTAACATCATTGCAAAAAGGGAAGGTGCACCGATCAAATGAGTCCACAATGTTACCAACTTTTCCAAAGTGTATTTTCTTTATTTTGTATCAAAAGGAGTTTAGAACAGCAAACGCCAGATTCCTGGGATACTACGGAAAGTTGGCAGACCCAGGGTCACTAAAGGAAATGATCCATTGAGGCATCCTTTATAAATCTCTACCATGAGAACGTTATTTAAGGGATGCAATGAAAGCCTTGGAGAAGCCGATTATTCCACTTCCTAACTTGTTCGCAAAGCTTTCAGCAAAACTATTGCTAAAATCGGCAAGGATCCAATCAACGGTCAGAGATATCCATGAACTGTCCCTGAAGGCCCACGCTAATTTATGCAATCCCCTATATCAAGAACCAGGGAGAGCCGCGTACTTAGCCTCCCACATGAACATATTAATCAAGAAAGAGTTAATGAGATTGAGATGTGGGCTCTTCCCTTTAAAGGCCTACAAATTTGGAAGACTGACTTGGTCCTTTGATCAACAATGTCGGCTATGTAACTTCCCAAAGGAAACCATAGCGCACATAGTATGTGTCGGCCCTGTTTTAAAACATCTTAGAGGCTTTTTGCTGAAACCGCTGTTTCCCAATCTCGGTATAAGGGACTGAAACACTGCTGTTCTTGCTTTCCTGAGCAGTATGAACCCACAATTAACAGCTCGGGCGTGACATTTCTTAAAGAAACTCAAAAACGATTGGCCCTCGCACCATTGTATTCCTAAGCATTAATGTTTTTTAATGGTGTGAGAGCTTAAGAACCTTATTTTTTTTATTGGTTTTAATTTATTCACAATCAAAGCACTGGCACTTTACGAAAACTGGTCTTTTTTCGAGTCACCTGTCGTTTTTACAATGTCTCATTATTCTAACTATTTAAAAGGATATAAGCATAGAATTAGATTGAAGCAGGATGCTTAACCAGTCTGTTGTAAGCTCAGAAATGTACCTATTTCCATTAGAGAGGACATGCAGTGTGAGATTCTGAAGTTAAAACGTAATGGAATCATTGAAGAGGTGAAGGGCACGGAATGGCTTGCCGCTGTGTTTGCTGCCAAGAAAACTAATGCAGGCCTATGCCTTTGCATTGATTTGAGGCAATTAAACAATAATGTTATCGTACATAGATACCCTCTTACTAATATTACAGAGTTGTTGGTATTGCTAGGAGGGGCTAAAGTATTTAGTACAATTGACCTCACTTCTGCTTACCATCAAGTTGAGTTAGAGGAGTCGTGTAGGGATTATATGGCATTCATTACTCCATTTGGAACATTTAGATTCATCAGGTTACCCTTTGGATTGGTTTCAGCCTCGTCGGTTTTTCAGCGTGTCATGGAGAAGGTGCTGAAGGATATAGAAGGAGTCAGCATATTAGGATGACATCCTGATTTTTGGAAGAGACGAGTCTGAACATGATGTACGCTTGAAAGAGGTGCTTGGAAAGTTGTGTGCATGTAACCTCACTATCAAGGTTGAGTGCAGATTTCGCACAGATTCAATTAACTATCTTGGTCACAATATTACTGGAGAAGGCATTAAACTCAAGAGTGAGTTGGTTTCCACCATTCATAATATGAGTTCCCCTTCTTCCAAAGAAGAATTGATTACATTTTTGGGAATGGTGGAATATTATGCTAAATTTGTCAAAAATGTTACTGAACTGAGCGTTAATATGAGGAACCTTTTAGAAGAGGTGTGGACTTTGCATGGTCTGAGGAGTGTGAGAAAGAGTTTGTTTCCATTAAAGAGAGAAATGCTGCACCTTGTCTAAAAAATGTTTTGACCCAAAGATGAAACCCATACTGACAACTGATGCAAGTGTAAGAGGTCTGGATGTATTGCAACAACATGGTCCTGATGGTATGAATACCATCATGTTTTTGTCACGGAGCTTGAGAGATGCGGTATCCAGGTATTCCGTAGTGGAAAGGGTATCTTGCTGTCTACTGGGCGGTAAGAAAGTTGAGGAAATTTTCGTGGGGTGTTGACTTTGAAATTCAAACTGATCAAAAACCTTTGATTGAGATTTTTAACATGAAGGGTTTAGACTTAAATAGTCCGAGAGTGCAACCCATGGTTGTAAGGAGGCGTCCCACACGTCCTTAGCAAGACATTGCTTTGGATATTTTAGGGCCCGTTCATGGTAATGGCCTTCAAGTTCACATAGTGGTTGTCATGGATATTTACTCTTGATGGCCTGATGTTTTCTTTACTTCCGTTATTGATACCGTACATGTCATAAAGTGTCTGAATGAGCTAATGTCGAGAGAAGGGGCTCCAGAGACAATACTGACTGATAATGGTGTACAACTTGTTTCCAAAGAGATGGAAGAATTCTTGTGCTCGAGAAGAATACTGCACAAGACTTGTGCACTTTATCATCCTGAATCAAATGATATGTTCTAAAGGTTCAACAGGGTACTCAAAGAAACTATCAGCTTGTCTAAATTTCACTCTTTAGACTGGAAAAATGAGGTTCTCAAGAGAGTAGAGGAGTACAGATTTACACCACACAGCACAACTGGGAAGACTCCCTTTCAACTGTTCCGTGGAAGGCTTCCCAACACCTCTCTTGAGCCGCCTTGGCTGAACAGGTATGAAAGGTCTTGAGAGAGAGAAGAATTGATGGCTGCTAGCCGGAAAAAGGGCTTTGATAACAGAAAAGCGGTGAAGAAAACGGAAGTCAAGGTGGGAGACTGGGTGATGATAAAATGTCCTGGCTTGTCCGGAAATCCTTCTAAGTTTTTTAAACCTTTGCAAGTAATTAAAACCTTTTGTAATGCAGTGAAAACGCAAGATCATCGCGTTTGGTATCCCAACAGAGTTGCGATCTTCAAACGAGACTCTGGGTTATCCATGTCTTTGTGCGATCCTAGCGCAGGGTCGGGGAGTGGTTTTACTTCCCCTGACAATGTCAGATCTGAGAATGACGGAAAGCTGATTGTCATGAGGGGACAGGATCATCATTTGGGAAACTTGGCTGATAGAAGACGATCTAGCAGGTTTGTGAGACGTCCAGTGTGTCTGAGGGATTAAGCTTAAACCGCACTCCTACGGTCTTAGCACCTTCCCTCAGTGGTTGAGTGACCCTTGTGGAATTGTTTCCTCATTTTCTATCTCATTGTATATAGTTTTTTGAGTTTGTGAAAGAGGGGAGGTGTGCTGCATAGGCAGTATACCCGGTTCTGCCTGGCTCTGCCTGTGCTCAGTGACAGCCAAGTAGAATGTTGGGAATGTCAATGGAACATAGAGATGTCATAAGCCTTGTAATAAGGGTTGGGGTATTGTGGTAGTTGGTTTCCAGCTGCAGTCCTTGATGGATGAGATCTTCTTTCCCTGTAAGAATAAACTTGGATATTTCATCTTTACTACTGCCTTGTCAAATTCTTCTTATAGAATACCACAACAATCTATGGAATATTCTGGAGATTCTAAAAGGACTCCTTAAGAGAGATAAACCTAGTCAGAAATTTGCATCCACCTTAAACGCCTTGGATCTAAGAATCTTAAACAGAAGGGGAAGTAAGAATCAACCAGCCAGTCACACTCACACAACTAGTTTTTCCACCTCGCTAATTGACTATATCTGGGTCTCTTTTCAGTATTTCACCTGGATAAGCACCTTTCAAGTTTGCCACGCCCCAATTAGCGACCACGCCTTCCTCCTATGTTCCATCCACAGAGAGACTTTGAAATTATCACAATTACAAGTAGTTGGTACAGAAGCTGGCACCTGTGGGCTAGAAAGAATAAAATGGTCTGTGAATCTGACTCAGGAGATTTGGCAGAATTGAGAAAGAAACTGCAAAGTAAAACATTGACAAAATTAATTTCTTCCTTGAGGTGGCAAACACTAAAGACTAGGGGGCAGATTTACAAGCCCCTTGCGCCACTTTTGCGTCACTTTTAACATGGGAAACGTGACGCAAAAGTGGCGCAAGGGGTTTGTAAATCTGCCCCCAGATTATTAGTAAAATTGGCACATAAGCTCCAAACAACTGGTAGAACATGCTGCGCAAATGAAACCAATAATCCTGTACTGAGGCCTCTGAAACGTGATCTAAACAAACTCCAGAGGCTGGTCCATGGAGGTTTTGCCATGGGGAATGTGCTAATGGAGGTCAGGAAGGCCCTGAAGATTTACAGACAAAAAGCCTGGGAAATTGCCATGGCCAAAGAAGAGCAAGCGTGGGTGGAACGTACCAGGCCACAAAAACTAAAAACCCAACAAAAGTTTGGTCCCTTATTAAGAGAAAATCAAACCAAAACAATGGGAAGAAGTTTCCAGATGTATCAGCCGAGCAGTGGAACCATTACATCCATAAGCTATACAACTCTGATACATTAGTAGGTAGCCTTGAGACTTCTCTTGAAGAGTTTCTGGAGGACACTGATCCAACTCAAAATACATCATTGTGGTCAGGTGCCACATTTACTACGGATTTAATTAAGTGCACCTTAGCCTCTTTCAGAGCTGTGGGAGCCCCTGGCCCGAATGGCATCCCCACAAGGATTTTCAAAGATGCTGCAGCAGCTTGGGCTGATATTCTCGAGCCACTCTTCAAAAACTGCTTAATGGATAACACAGTGCCGCACAGCTGGAGAGGCACCATACTCACCCCAATCCATAAAAAGGGCCCAAGTGATAATCCAGCCTACTTTCAACGTATTGCCCTACTGGATGTGAATGGCAAATGTTTCGCAAAAAGTTTAAATAATGAACTGGAAGAATGATCCCGCTCCAAGGCCCTTATTCCAATCACCCAAACCGGCTTCAGGAGCGGCCATGGAACTGAAGATAACTTGATGATACTCTGCGCTCATCAAAACTGCGAACTCCATTAACTCTCCACTTTTATATGTGGCCTCTATTGATTTTAAAACTGCCTTCGGTAGAGTGGACAGAGGGAGACTATGGAAAAAGTTGTCGACATGAGGCATACCTGAAGGCCTCTTGGGTGCTATCATAAACATATACACTGAAACATGGGTAAAAGTAAAAGTAACACCTGATAGAGTCACTACCCATAAAATCGAGACCTCCACTGGAGTGAAACAAGGCTGTATTCTGGCATCATTGCTGTTTAATCTCTACCTGGCTGACATTAACAAAGCATTAGAGGCAGCAAATGCAGTTCCCCAGAAGTTTGCTGGGCATCACATACATTGACTCCAGTATGCGGATGACACTTTACTCTTCGACCATACAGCGGTAGGACTGCAGCGTTCATTGCGTCCCTTGCAGGTTCCTCTGTAGAGAATAAGCTCGAAATCAATTACAACAAAACAAAAATAATGGCCTGTGGATTGAGAAATAAGCAGCTGGCTAAATTCAATTTCAGTATAAACAACGCAGTGCTCAAACAACTAACTAGCTTATAATACTTGGGCATCTATTTTAACTCCTGTGGCTCACATGCTACACACTTAGAGCACCTTAAAGTGTCCACCTTGTCAATGATAATGAACTTCAAAAGGCTAGCTTCTTCATTAAATGGGCCAGATCTCAGGGGCTTATGCAATGTAATCAACGCCACATTTATACACACTCTTGAGTATCGAACATTGCTTTTTAATGATAACATTTCTGTGTGGTTGGACAAAGCCCAAATGAGGTGTTACAGATGACCTTTTAACCGTCCTAATGCTGCCCCGTCCTCACAAGTTCGCCTGGAGTTCGGGCTTTGCAAACAGGTATTAACATCAAACGCCAGATTCCTGGGATACTACGGAAAGTTGGCAGACCCAGGGTCACTAAAGGAAATGATCCATTGAGGCATCCTTTATAAATCTCTACCATGAGAACGTTATTTAAGGGATGCAATGAAAGCCTTGGAGAAGCCGATTATTCCACTTCCTAACTTGTTCGTAAAGCTTTCAGCAAAACTATTGCTAAAATCGGCAAGGATCCAATCAACGGTCAGAGATATCCATGAACTGTCCCTGAAGGCCCACGCTAATTTATGCAATCCCCTATATCAAGAACCAGGGAGAGCCGCGTACTTAGCCTCCCACATGAACATATTAATCAAGAAAGAGTTAATGAGATTGAGATGTGGACTCTTCCCTTTAAAGACCTACAAATTTGGAAGACTGACTTGGTCCTTTGATCAACAATGTTGGCTATGTAACTTCCCAAAGGAAACCCTAGCGCACATGGCATATGTCTGCCTTCTTAGAGGCTTTTTGCTGAAACCGCTGTTTCCCAATCTCGCATAAGGGACTGCAACACTGCTGTTCTTGCTTTCCTGAGCAGTATGAACCCACAATTAACAGCTCGGGCGTGACATTTCTTAAAGAAACTCAAAAACGATTGGCCCTCGCACCATCGTATTCCTAAGCATTAATGTTTTTTAATGGTGTGAGAGCTTAAGAACCTTATTTTTTTTATTGGTTTTAATTTATTCACAATCAAAGCACTGGCACTTTACGAAAACTGGTCTTTTTTCGAGTCACCTGTCGTTTTTACAATGTCTCATTATTCTGACTATTTTAAAACTTAAAACTTTTTATACCTTTATTTCTTTATTTTGCAGTTTTGCACAGATGCTTGGAGCACTTTAGCCCGTACCTTTCGGCTTCCCTGGTCCGCCGCAGCTTCACGCCGATTGCTGCGGAGGGAAGACCTATAATTTGCACTACTTCTGGATTCCTACTTCCGGTCAAGGTCAGCGTTCCTACTTCCAGCGGCACCTATTTAGGTGGAGGCTGGAGCGGACGCGCAGCGGTGTCTTACTGCTGATATAGCTGCCTCTAAAAGACCACAATAGACCCCTAAGGCCACCTCTGCCCACACAGCTCGGCTATCTTGGACAATGCCGGTACGCTTTTAACTATTTTTAAAACTTAAAACTTTTTATACTTTTATTTCTTTATTTGCACAGTTTTTCACAGATGCTTGGAGCACTTTAGCCCGTACCTTTCGGCTTCCCCGGTCCGCCGCGGCTTCACGCTGATTACTGCGGAGGGAAGACCTATAATTTGCACTACTTCCGCTCAATGTCAGCGTTCCAGCTTCCAGCGCCACCTAATTAGGTGGAGGCTGGAGCGGACGCGCCGCTGGCGCGCCGAAGGCCCGCCTAAGGCAAGCCTGTCTGCGCCCGTCCGCGCCTGGACCGGGCACAGGGCCAGAAATCTTGGCCGTGTTCATGGAGACATCCCTCGGATTCAATATACCGGGGAGAGTTTGCGTGCGTTATGCCCCTCTAGAAGTCAGTTATGCAATACATTTTCTGGTGAAGACCTGGCAAAATTAGAAAATCCACAATGCTCAGGTTGTAAGATAAAAATTCCTTGGGCCCCAATTAAGATGCAAAACAACAGCATAGGGCCCCTGGAGTCGTGCATGAAACACAGTGAACTCCAGTTAGCCCTCATTAATGCAAGATCGCTAATAAAACACAAATACGAAATAGCAGACTTCATTCTTGATAACAAACTTGATGCATTGTTTGTGACGGAAACATGGGGTGGAGATGCAACTGACCCTGACTTTAACATCGCAGTTCCTCAAGGCTACGAAGTTTTTAGACTCGATGGACAACTAAAAAGAGGCGGGGGACTTGCGTTAATCCACTGGAGTGAATTAAACACACATTGTTCAATAATTCCCTCCGCAGAATGTGAAGCTTTCCTTTTCAAAATCACACCTCTTAAACAAGAGACGTTTAGAGGATTATTGATCTATCGTCCACCAGGCCCCAAAAATAAATCTCTGTCTAACTTCCACTCGCTACTAGAACTAGGTCTTCAATCCAATTTTTTTACCATTTTAGGAGATGTGAATTTTCACCTAGAAGTAACAACAGATAAAGACACACTGGATCTCCTTGAAATGACATCAGAACTAGGACTTAAACAACTTATACAAGACCCTACACACTTGGACGGGCACACTCTAGATGGTCATTTCACTAACAATCCCGCCATCTCTAATCCCTCCACTCTTCCTTTAGGTTTGTCTGATCATTATGCAATATTGTTTAGATATAAGTTGCCTCTATCTAACACTACAATCACATAGAACACCAAGATATTCAGTAGACCCTGGCATAAAATTGATCCGGTATTACTGGCACACCAGCTAGCTCAAATCCAACCGGACTTTGAAACAGATGTAGATTCTTCAGTTATAAAGTGCACCACATGGCTGGAGTCTAACTTTGCAAAACTAGCACCTATTACTATGGTTAATAAATATAGAAAGACACCATCAGCTCCTTGGTTTTCTGAAGCCCTGAGAGTAGAAAAACAAGCCTGTAGGAGGCAAGAAAGGAACTGGCACAAAAATTATGAAGCACCCGAAAAACACCAGTATAAAACCATGCTTGCAGAGTATAAGAAAAAGCTTATTGCTGAGAAGAGTCAATATTATACACTACAAATAGAAAATGCTGGCAATTCTAGTAAAGAACTGTTTCAGACCATAAAGAACTTGACTACGGTCACAAACGATAACTCTTCTAACCACAATCAAGATTTTTGCAATGTGCTTGCCCAAACATTCAAAAGTAAGGTTGATCAAATTTACGAGCTGTTTGACAATTTCAAGGTCAACACTAATTCTAAAGAGCAGGAATCAACCAACAAGTCGTAATTTTTAGAATTTACATCAACATCTCCAATTCAAATAGCCATTTTCTTTCTGCTGCTAAATCGGGTTCCCCAGAGGATCCCTGCACCCCTAGGATTCTACAAAATATAAGCCAACACATCAGCCCTTATTTATCCAGAATTTTTCATCAGATGCTCGCACAAGGACTATTTCCTAGCAATTGGAAACAGGCCTGTATCTTGCCGCTTCTTAAAAATCCTAACCTGAACATAAATGATCCTGCTAATTATCGTCCTATCGCGAGACTCCCACAAAAAATTATAGAGAAAATAATAAATGCTGAACTCTCTACTTTCATTTTAGAAAATCAATTATTAGACCATAGTCAGTTCGGTTTCAGAGTAAATCATAGCACTGAGACTGCCTTGATAAAAACTACGGAAGAAATGCGCACTACATTGGATGGCAGAGGGTCGGCGGCTCTCATTCTGCTGGACCATGTTCTTTTGGTCCAACGTTTGAAAAACATAGGGATAGGAGGAAAGGCCCTCTCTCTTTTAACCTCGTTCTTATCAGATCGATCCCAAACGTTACACCTAGCTAAGTTTAAGTCATCGCCCTTTGTCTTGCCTTGTGGGGTTCCTCAGGGTTCCTCATTGAGCCTGACGCTTTTCAACATATATGTCTCTGAACTTGCCCTGCTGATCAGAAGTTTTAATTTGACTCCCACTTCCTATGCTGACGATACCCAGCTGGTAATTTCGACAATGGATAAGGATGTTAATCACTCCCTCAAATTACATGATTGCATGATTGCGTTGAGCAGCTGGATGAGTAGGCATTGCTTGAAGCTGAATTCAAGCAAAACTGAAGGGGTACTGTTTGGTAACCTGTTCCCACCTTGGTCTCCGGCTTGGTGGCCAGACAACCTGGGTTCTCCTCCCACACCAGCAGTTAAAGTCAAGAACCTTGGTGTTATTATAGATGAAAAACTTAACTTTGAGACCCAGGTTTCCAAGGTTGTGTCCTCTTCTTATCTTACCATAAAAACTTTGAGAAAAATCCTTCCCTTCATTCCAAAAAACACCAGAAAGACAGTTGTGACCTCGCTAGTTTTGTCCAAACTAGACTATTGTAATGGTCTATATATGAACCTC
Organism: Calotriton arnoldi; assembly: GCA_963921515.1. Taxonomy (NCBI): domain Eukaryota; kingdom Metazoa; phylum Chordata; class Amphibia; order Caudata; family Salamandridae; genus Calotriton; species Calotriton arnoldi. Next base: position 786,163 of record CAWUFW010000899.1, on the reverse strand, counting down.
CAAGCCAGACTACTTAGGAGGCTGCAGGCGGTACAAAACGCTGCCGCTAGATTAGTCCTGGACATTCCTAAATATCAGTCTATTAGGACAGGTATCCAGGACCTGCACTAGCTTCCTGTCGTGTTACATTTAAGGCACTTTGCATTGCCCACAAGGCTCTGCATAGAGAAGGCCCGAAATTTCTCTGGAATATCTTCAGCTGGTACTCTCCTAATAGACCCCTGCGATCGGCTAATGCCAGTCTGATGACCACTGCTAGAATCAAAAAGACAAACTGGGGTGGCAGGAGTTTTAGCTATAATACCATCAAGCAGTGGAACTCCCTCCCATTACATCTCAGGAGGATTCCCACCCTTGATTTTAGAAAACAACTTAAGATGTGTCTTTTTAGTTGCTAGCTTCCGTGGCATAGTATATTGAACCGGAAAGCGCCAAGACACCCACGGGTATAAGTGCGCTATATAAGTTGTAATAACATAACATATACTGTTTGGTACATTGGGATGGTTTTTAATAACTTGAAACAATAAAATCTATCTATCTATCTATCTTTCTGGTGGGAGAAAGCTCAAATGTGGGTTGTTCAATCTCTCTTTGCAGTATTTCTGCATTTTCACAGGGCGTCTTAACTCTGGTTGTCCAATCCTGCTGTGGCGACACACATGCCTCTCTCGGGTTTTCTTACCGACCCCTGTGGGTTTTACATTATATTTGACATGTACTTTGTCCAGTGGCTGTAATACTTTAGCTGGCATAATTCACAGACTGAATAAATGTTGGTATTTAAGCACTATATATGGAACACTTTATATGGAATACAGCGCTAAAAAATGAAAGCCAAATGCAGCAATCAGTTCATATCATTTGCCTCGGTCCCCTGGGTTATTTGTCTGGTACACATGACCGATCCTTCACTTTAATCCTTCATCATCTGTGATCGAGTTGACAGATCTCCGTGCAGTGTATATCTACAGGATTAGAGCACAGCTGTGCAGGGAAGCAGCTGTGTCACCTGCCAGCCAGATACAAGCAGATGAAATAGATTTTATAGAGCCTCATGTTTTGTTCTCTCCAGCACACATATGTTGCTATCATATTTGAAGTCACACACGTTCACACACGCACTGCTTGAAGCCTTTGGGTCTAATACAGGGTGCAGGGAGCTGTGCAGAAATGTGGCACCAGTAAGTGAAATGACAAGAGAGTGGGGGTCGTTGTGGGAGGATTAAAATCTACACTGGCTACACAGGCTGGGTGTTGGGGTGGTAGGAGGGAAGGGGAAGGTGCTGCTGGATCCCTGGGACTTTCCAAGCGCACGGAGCTGTCATTAACCTCTCCCTACTCCCTCTCTCCAAGGCACCAGTGACCATGCCCACACCTTCCTGCTCATTCTATAGGAGCAGCGCTCTGCATTCATAGCTCTACTGTGGGATAAGAAGAGCGAAGCTTGGAGAGGTACAAGTACGAGGCGTGCCGGTGGAAGGAGCCATGGCTGAGGACTGGAGGATGCAGACCTAGGGGGCAGCACGCGTGGTCTTTGTACATTAGGACCTAGGGGGCAACGCATGCGGAAACTGAAGGACTGCAGACTCTTCCACAGCATGTCCTGGACCTAGGGGACAGCACAAGCCTTCTCTGCACACCCTGTACCTAGGGGACAGTGCACGCCATCTCTGCACACCCAGGACCTAAGGGGCAGCACACGCCATCTCTGCACACCCAGGACCCCGCTACCGCTGGGGCTTATCTGGGGTCTGCGGATTGGCCGCTTCAAGGCGCTCTGAGGATTTCTGCTGACAACTCTGGTGGTTGGTCTTTCTGTACAAGCCCAGGATGCCCCGAGCTGGACTCTTTGTGCCCTGGCTGCTGCTGGCCCTGGCAGCGCACGGGGCTCTAAGCAACGGTGAGTGAGCCAAACGTGCACAGATAAGATAGGTTAGAAATATAAAGAATAGCAACTTAACTTATGCTGTAGCTTAGTATATATCTTTAAGTCTCAGAAATGTTTATAGTTAGCTCAGGTAACTGTAACTGCTGTGTGAGTGGTTTCATGTGTGTGTGAGTGGGTGTGCAGTGGTTGTATGGGCCTATATGTGGGTGTATGAGTGGTTGTATGGATCTGTGAGTCGGTGTGTATATATACAAACACACATGTCATAAGAATGTTCTAGAGAAATGTAATTGTTCTAAAGACATGTCAATAGGGCAGCCAAGGGATTAACACCCTTGCAGAGTAGGTTTTTTTTGGTACAGTTCTTGATTGACTCAAATCCTTCTTAATTGACTGCTCTCATGCTGTGGCCTTCCAACTTCCCCACCCCCTTTCCATTTAAAGAACTAGGGCCAGATGTACGACCCACCAATTTGTGACTCGCAAATTGCGTCGCATTTGCGACTCGCAATTTGCAACTCGCAAATTGGGATGTATAACAGTGTCTCAGACACTTTTTGCGATTCCTAATGGGGTCGCAAATTGCATGCCTCATGAATATTAATAAGGCAGGTGCAATTTGCGACCCCATTAGAAATGGGCTAGCACTCCCAGGGATGGTGTCCTGCTGGGGTCAGCAGACCACCATGTCTGGGACTGCTTTTAAATAAAGCAGTCTTTCTTTTTTTAAATGCAGCCAGCTTTCCTTAAAGGAAAACGGGATGCATTTAAAAAAGAAAAATGAAACTTTTCAGTTTCATTTTTTTAAGGGCAGGCAGTGGTCCCTGGGACCACTGCCTGCTCTTAAAAATATTTTCTTACATACTCACAAAGGGGAAGGGGTCCCCTGGGGACCCCTTCCTGTTTGGGAGTGGTTTACCACCTACTTGAACTAGGTGGTAAACTGCGAGTGTTTTGCGGCCGCAAATGTGGTCGCAAAACAATCGTACATGGCTTGGTGACTCGCTATTAGGAAGGGACGCCCCTTCCTAATAGCGGTAGTCACAAATGCTATTTTGCGAGTCAGTGACTCGCAAAATAGCATTTGTACATGCCATTTCCCTTTTTTGCGGTCGCAAACGGGAGGATCTCCCGTTTGCAGCCACAAAAAAGGGTCGTACATCTGGCCCCAAGTCCTAAGTGGGAGTGTTATGCAAAGATCCATTCTTTCTTGTTTGTTTTAAACATTTACATGCAGCCCCTTGCACTACTACTCCGCCATGCAGAGGTCTACATTTTTATGTATGCAGAAGACACTCCGCTTTCTTTCACTTTGCCATATCCAAAGCTCAAAAAATGCTCAAACCAAGGTACTGGCTCCCTGACGGACAAGTTACTTACCTTCGGTAACACCTTGTCTGGTAGAGACATTATCTAGCCGCAGATTCCATACCTTTGAACTTCCAGGCGTCAGGCTGGATCCGGAAGATTTTTTCTTAGCAGTACCCCTGCACGCTGGTAGGTGGTATCGGTCAACATCATCGGCGTTGGATGGGTGGGTAGGTAGGTAAGGAATCTGCGGCTAGATCATGTCTCTACCATAAGGCGTTACCGATGGTAAGTAACTTGTCCATCTGATAGAGACATCTAGCCGCAGATTACTTACCTTTGAACAGATACCCAAGCAATACCTTCCCCTGAGGTGGGACTGCGGAAAAGCTTTAAACCAGGAAATCCTGGAAGACAGAGCGACCATCAGGCCCTCCCTGCGAACCTGAGAATCCAGGCAATATTGTCTGGCAAACGTGTGCAGAGATGCCGACGTGGCCGCCTGGCAGATGTCAGAAATAGGAACATGACGCTGGAGGGCTGTGGTGGCTGCTTTCGCCCTGGTGGAATGGGCCCTAAGGCCTTAGGGAGGCTGCTTCTTTGCCAAGGTATGACATATTTTGATGCCAGTGTGATATGGTCCTCTTTTGGACAGCACGCCTCTTCTTTGCTCCCACATATCCTATAAAGAGTTGGTCATCCACCCGGAATTCTTTTGTGCGACCAAGGTAGAACAATAATGCTCTTTTTGGGTACAGACGGTGGAGACACTCATATTCCTTGGAAGGATGCGGAGGTGCATAGAAAGTGGGCAGAGTAACGGACTGTCCCATATGAAAGGGAGTTACAACATTGGGCAAAAATGATGCCCTAGTTCTCAGTATCACTTTTTGCAGGAAAACTGTCATTTAAAGAGGCTGTGATGACAATGCCTGTAGTTTGCTCACCCTCCTGGCACAGGTAATTGCCACCAAAAAAAACTGTTTTGATGGTGAGCAACTGTAGAGGAAAGTTGTGCATCGGCTCAAACGGTGCGCACATCAAAAAAGTAAGGACCAAATTAAGGTCCCATTGTGGCATAAGAAAAGGAGAAGGGGGAAACAAGTGGCTTAACCCCTTCAAAAATCTCCGCACCAGAGGGGGCTTAAAAAGTGAAGCCTGATCTGGCAGCCGAAAAAAAGCCGAGAGGGCTGAAAGGTAGCCCTTCAAAGTGCCCAAAACAGAGCCCTGCAGGGCCAAGGAAAGGATAAACAGGAGGATATCTGCCAGGGAGGCAGATAAGGGGTCAATAGACTGTTCTGTACAATATTTAAAAAATGTATTCTATTAGCAGGCGCATTCCGATTTCGTGGAGGGATGCCTGGCTGCCAGAATAACCTCGCAGACATTGGGAGGAAGGTCAAAAGCTGTCAACTGTCGTCACTCAATCTCCATGCAAGGAGGCAGAGAGTGGGCAGGTTCGGGTGGAGAAACCTCCCCTGCTGCTGCGACAGAAGATCCATCCCTCGAAGGGGCACTGATCGGAGGATCAATGCTCATATTTAGAAGCTCGGGATACCAAAGTCTCCGTGCCCAATCCGGAGCCACAAGAATGACTTGTGCCCAGTCGCTCCTGATCTTCTTGAGCACTCTGGGGAGGAGTGGTATGGGCGGAAAGGCGTACAGGAGGCCTGAGCTCCACTTGTGAAGAAAAGCGTCACCGAGTGAGAGCCGCCTTGGGAACTCAAATGCGTAAAACTGCTGACATTTCCCATTCTCTACGGAGGCAAACAGATCTAACCAAGGCTCTTCCCACTGCTGAAAAAATCTTGCGCCACCTCCGGATGTAGACGCCACTCGTGATCCGCAAGGCACCTTAGGCTGAGTTTGTCTGCTCTGGCGTTCAGAGAACCGGCCAGATGTTGAACCACCAGGGAAATGCCTTTTTGTTCCAGCCAAGTCCCGAGGCGCAGTGCCTCTTGACAAAGAGTCCACGACCCCATTCCGCCTTGTTTGCTGCAGTACCACATGGCGGTAGTGTTGTCCGTGAACACCTAAATTAGCTTTCCCTATATGGGGAGAACATCCGGAACAACGACTCCGGAACAACGAGTTCCGAATTCACGCAAGCCAAACAACGACTTGCCCGAACAATGACTTAGCCTTAACCACGCATGTGCGTGGTTAAGTCTGAGTCGTTCTAGTGTTCGGGATGGGGGGGTGGGAGAGGAGTGTCGGCCAGGAAGAGAACATGTAAGAGGGGTTTGGGGTAGTTTTTAGGGGGTGGGAGGGGTTTGGGGTAGTTTTTAGGGGGTGGGAGGGGTGTGGGATTGCTTTTAAGGGGTGGGGGGTTTGGGGTAGTTTTAAGGGGTTCAGGTTAGCTTTTAGGGGGTTGGGGGTACGGGGTAGTTTTTAGGGGGTGGGAGGGGTTCGGTTTAGCTTTTAGGGGGTGGGAGGGATTTGGGTTAATTTTTAGGGGGTGGAGGGGTTCGGGGAAGTTTTTAGGGGATGGGGGGGTTTGGGTTAGGAGGCCGTTTACCATGCATGCCTTTACCATGAAAATTCGTGGTAAAGGAATGCGTGGTAAAAAAAATCGTAGTTCAGACGCGGTCGTACTAGAGAATGCGTTGTTAAGGTAGTCGTTGTTGAGGAACTCATTGTTCCAACATACAACCCTTTATGGATGGTAAAAGGGCTTTCAGTGCCAATCGGATCACCTGAACCTCCAATAAGTTGATATGGAGTCTGGCTTCCGCCGGAGACCAGAGTCCTCTGATCTCCACCTCCCCCAAGTGGCCCCCCATCCCAGAAGAGATGCATCCGTCACTACTGTGAGATCTGTGTGGGGAAGGGAGAGTGGTCTGCCTCTGATCTAATCGCGGTTTGTTAGCCACCACTGCAGGTCTTTCGCAGTGCCCTCCGAAATCTGAACCAGGTCGGTTAGATTTCCTCAATGCTGTGCCCATTGGAACTTCAGGTCCCACTGCAGAGCCCGCATGCGCCACCGTGCATGGTCCACCAGCAGGATGCAGGAGGCCATGAGGCCCAACAGTCTCAGAGTAATTCTCACCAAAATCCAGGATAGAGGCTGAAACATCGGTATCATAGCCTGAATGTCCTAAACTCGCCGCTCAAGAGGATAGGCCCGAAACTACACCTTGTCCAGGACCGTCCCGATGAAAGGGAGCGTGTGAGAGGGAGTCAGGTGTGACTTCGGCAAGTTGATAGTGAACCCCAGCGAATGCAGGAGGTTCGCCGTAGTCTGGAGGTGGGAGATGACTGCTTGGGATGAGCCCAGCTTCAATACTTTTTCAGCAGAAATAAAAAAATTATCCAGGCGCACATATTTTTTATGTGGAGCTGAGTAAAAAGTAGCTCCAGGATCGTCGCTCTTGAGGGTGTACCATACATCCAACAACCCGAGTTCTCTAACTAGGCCTTGAGTAGCTTTGAAGACTTTAGTTTTCTTACCCCTATATGAGAGATTGCTAGTTATATCAAAATCGCTCTCTAAATGTAAATTAAAGTCTCCACAAAAAATTAGGGGGGGTGACCATTATGCTAATTCAACACTCAGATAATGCATCACTTCAGGGTCATCTAAATTAGAACCATAGATAGAGCAGATCGACAATGGAGAACCATTAACAAGAATTTCAGCGATGGCCCACCGCCCCAAAATATCCTCTTTCACCCGTTTACATACTCCCAAACAGTGTTTAGTCAGAATCGCTACCCCCCTGGTAGTAGTGCTCTGTCTAGTACAAGCGAGCACTTCCATACCTAAATCATTCAGCCACCCACGGTTATTCCAGGGATATGGGTTATGGGTTTCTTGTATACAAAGCACATCAATACGCATGACCTGCAAGATTTGGGCCATCACCCCTCTTTTTTTCTTATCGTTCAAACCACATATATTCCACGAACATATACGTATTCTACCGGTCATCATTATGTCTAAAAATTGTCAAATCCGATCTACCCAGCCCACACCCAGGACTAAGTTTCATAGCACCGAAAAAGATTATTATCTCTTACATAGGAATAAGTACCATAACCATGATGCATAACAAACAACAGAGACCAACAGTGCCTCCCCCAAGCCCCCCCCTCCCACTCCCCCCCTTGCACACCCAAACCTCCCCACCCACCCCTCCCAAATGAGGCATAAGGACTTAGTCCTCTGTGATGGGAAGCGGATAACTAAACGCCCTCCCGGCCCCCCCACCCCCTAAGATAACGAGGCACATCTCAGACAATAAAGGAGGAACGCCTAATTAATGCCCGTATATAGATTTATCCTATTATCCCTCAATCCCTTTCAAATTGTACTCAAAAACTCCTGTGCTAGAATTTCGGATACAAAAAATTGTGTCTGACCCCTATGTATAATTTTTAGTTTAGCTGGATTGAGTAAAAAGGCCTGTGCCCCCTTCACCTGAAATAGCGGAATCATTTGGCGGAGATGCCACCTCTTTTGAACTGTAACCTGACAAAAATCAGGGCGAACAAAAAAAATTCACATCCTTTGCCCTTTCTTTTCCTGTCTGGACGTGCTAAATCATAAATTGCTTCCCGTAACAAAAAATTGTTAAGACAAATCAGAATAGCTCTTGGCCTTTCATTTGAACCCCCTACTCTAGTCCGCTGATTAAATGGGAACCTATGAGCTTTCTGAAGCTCAGCTTCCCAGTTCCACTGCTTGAGTTCTGGAAAAGCTTCTGAAAAGAGTTCAATAACGAACTGTCGAATATCTTTGCCCTCCAGTTCTTCAGGTATTCCCAAGATCCGTAAGTTATTCCTTCTGGAACGATTTTCCAATACCGTCAATTTCCAAGTGACATCCTCTTTCAGAGACTGCAGGGATGCAATAGTGACCTTCTGCTGCACTGTTTCGTCCTCCAATACTGAAATCCTCACCTCAGCTTCCCCGATTCTTGTTGAGAACTCAGTGCAGGTCTCTGCTACTCGGCGCACGGTGTTTTGCAGTTTTCGTACAGCGCCCTGAATCCGGAGCCCTTCCACCCTGGTCTCCTCTCGATGGGCCATTATACTTTGATAAATGGTGGAGAGGGTAATTTCTCCTTGAAGAGGCATATCTGAGCCCGCAGCTTCTCGAGAGTTTGTTCCTTGCTTTACGACATCACCAAGCTGAGGAGAGAACGAGTAATCCCACACTAATGATCCAGCTGGGCCGAGAGAGCCCTTTACCAAAGGATTATATGTTTCTTTTTGTTTACGGACAGTCCCCTTATTTACAGAAACCTCATCGCTCATCTCTTCTTCATCCAACCGTAAACTGCTTATGTCACTTTTATCATCTGCCCAATCTCTCCCAAGGCTCTCGTTCTCAGAAGAGTAAGAGGGGTCCGACATGGAATAAAACTTATCGCCTAAATCTGCATCTTTAACACCCTCTATGTCTAGTTGATCCAGATTCTGCAAACCCGAGGTCTCTTCCCCCCTTTCCAAGTGACTACCATCCAGGTTATGATTTCTGTTCTCAAGGACCTGGCCATCACCTAAAGAGTTAATGAGAGGTATTACTGTTGGTACAGATATCACAGGCTCCTGTATAGGTGTTACATCTCTAATAATCGTGTTACTAGCCAGAACTGATTCACTCCTTAAAGAAGAAACTTGCGTGGCGCCTGCTTTCGCAATCACAGTCTCGATACTCTGCATATCACCACGCGTATCCCCCGGACTGCCCTGCATGGCCACAGTGCCATCACTCTCTTCACCCAAAGTTGCCACAGAAATAGAGTCCTTACTAGGTATTGACGAAGGCAGTGGCACAGCAGCAGCAGCAACATTGTTACCCGGGAAAGTCATTGCCTTATTGCAACAATCCACCGAAGAGTCCTTACTATGTATTGTCGAAGGCAGCAGCGCAGCAGCAGCAACATTGTTACCCGTGAAAGTCATTGCCTTATTGCAACAATCCACCGAAGAATCAATTGCCTCGGTTTCCACCGGGCTCTTACCTTTACCCAGTTGTTTTTTAAATAGCCCAGGAACCGTTTGAAGTTTTCCGAGCGGTGCTGCCTCCTTTCACCGCAGGACCTGGAGAGGAGCCATTAGTACAGCGGCGTGTTCCGCCGTCTCCACTTCTACCCAGATTGGCCTCTCAGCGGAAGAGGGTGTAATTGTCGGGAGGCCCCGGGTCTTAGCGCCCTTGGCTATGTTCTTCGGAGCCATTGTAGCCGTTGACGAATATGGAGAAAACTCCGTCTGCCGCCAACACAAAGAGCCGGTACACCGCCAGCACAGTGAGCCGATATGACGCGGACCCCGAGACCCAGTAGGCACAGCTATCAGGGAGTGCAAAGGCCGATACTGCCACAGCATTTGTGAAAGTCACATTGTCCAAGCCACCATCCAAGCTACCAAAGGATGAAGCAGGGGGGGAGGGGAGGGTTACTCCAGGAGAGCGTCGATATCCAGCTTACTCAGTCGAACGAGCGGCCGCCATCTTGCCTCCTGTGGTATTTTTTTTTTCTGCAGAAAAAGTATTGAATGCTAAGATAGAGATCACACCCAAGATCATTTCTGATCACAACCCGGTTATTTTGGAATTAGCCATTAGTCCTAGGATCCAAGAGAAGGTATGGACGTTTGAACGCAAATTATTGTTAGATTCTGAATATTGTGCATATATGGGTGATTGGATTAAAGAATTTTTCAAAGTTAATAGGGGCACAGCTTCTGACCCTATTGTATGGGATACCTTTAAGGCTGGGGTACGGGGGGAAACACTGAGCTATTCTATAGCCAAACAGCGGAAAATTCTGGGGGAAACGAAGGGTTGGATTGACCAGTTAAGATTATTAGAAATAGATCTTATGGGGGAAATAATAAGGCAACAAAATAGTGAGGCAACCTTAAAAGCTATTGCAATTTTAAAGATGAAAATTCATCAACATCTTGTCATGAAGGTAGCGGCTAAACTGGCTCTTTATAGGACTCAAGTATATGAAGTTGGGGAAAATACTGGGAGTATTTTAGCAAAGAGACTGCAGCAAAGGGAAATAGCCAACCGAATCCATAGAATTCAGGACCATCTTGATCGGATCCAGGACTCCCCAGGCATAGTTTTGGGTGTGTTTTGTAGGTACTATCATCAGCTATACACAGAACAAGAGACAAGCGGTGTAGAAGATATGATACAGGAGTTTAGATTTGAAACTGAAACAAACAAGGTTACACAAGATCAAAACGAGAAATTGGCTGCATGTATAACCTGGGAAGAAGTAGAGGGAGCAATATTGTCTTTAGCCACAGGAAAAGCGGTAGGGCCGGACGGTATCCCCCTTGAATTTTTTAAGACGTTTCGGCAGGTGCTTCGGCCGGAACTTATGGTATTGTTTCTTTCCGCGCAGCGTGGTTCTGTCCCTGACTCTTGGCGTAAAACCACTATAATTGTTTTTTTTAAAAAAGGACAAACCTGAACTGAATCCTTCGTCATACAGGCCCATCTCGCTTATCAATTCTGATAGCAAGATTTTTTCAAAAATCATGGCTTGTCGCTTAGGAACTGTTATTACTCCTTTAGTATCAGACTATCAGCATGGGTTTATCCCTGGCAGGGACACAGCCGATCACGTGAGACGTGTAATAGCTCTTTTAGACTGGGCTCAAGCAACCAAATCTTCATTGGGGGTGATCCTGTTGGACGCCGAGAAGGCGTTCGACAGGGTCTCCTGGCGGGTCCTGTGGGATGTTATGCGATGGAAGGGGTTTTGTTGCGAATTTATTCAAGCAGTGAAAACCTTATATATATGCCCAGAGGCAACCATACGTATCTCTGGACAGGAGTCTGGACCTTTTAGTATTAGTAGAGGCACTAGGCAGGGGTGTCCATGCTCCCCTCTGCTTTTTGCACTATACATTGATTTATTTCTTAATAAATTAAACTCGAGCACAAATATTAAGCCGGTTAGTTTTTATAACATCGAGTACAGAGCATTGGCGTACGCCGACGATATTGTGGTACTCACCAGCGATATATCTTCGGCGTTCCCTGCAATAAAGACTTTGGCTGGGCAGTTTGGTAGATTTTCCCTTTATAAATTAAATGTAGATAAAACTCAGATGCTTTACTCAGGTACTGAAGTTCCGGCAAATCTACCAATCGTTTCTGAAGCAACATATCTAGGAATTAGAATTACATCGGAAGTGGATCGGATTCCCGATCTGAACATTACCCCAGTGATGGACAAGGTGAATACAACATTGGAAAGATTAGATCACCTTCATCTTTCTCTTCATGGGAGGTGTAATGTTTTAAAAATGTTGGTCCTTTCTAAATTTCTCTATATATTCAGAACAATTCCCCTTGAGTTCTCCACCTCTTGCTTCACTAAGTTAGAGAGGATCTGTTCTAGATTTCTCTGGGGGTATCGGAAACCGAGAAGGGCATTTAAAAGGATGGTCTTACCAAGAGATCGTGGGGGTTGGGGTGTTCCATACTTTTTGGTATATTATTGGGCTGCTATGTTGCAATATATGGGTCCCCTTTTAGTTGGTGCTAAGGCTGAGATTCCCTCTTTCAATAGACCATCCATTTATGAATTTGGGTTGGGGGAAGAGACCAATAGCTGTTTAGTTAGGATAGTAGAGCCCAGCTACTATAAAAAGACCAAGTTCAAGATACTTAAGGCTGCCTTTGCAGTCTGGAAACAGATCAGGCGTAAACTACATATTTCAAATCTGAATGCCTACACCCCCTTCTCCGCATCTGGTTTGCTCCCTATAATATTTTACGATCAAATTACATTCAGATGGGGTCTGCAAGATCTATTGTGTGTGGGCGATCTGTTTGATAAAGGTCAACTTCTGTCCTTTTCAGATCTGCAGGAGAAATACGGCCTAGGTAAACAAGATTTTTTTAAATACCTTCAGATACGTAGCTTTTTGGGCAGGATGGGGTCAGGAATAGAGTTACAGTTTGTTAAAATCCCATTGATTGAAAAAGTGAGGAAAAAAACCTTAATAGGACAGCTATACCAACAACTATTGGAATCATTCTCGGATGATGTTGATACATGGAATTTAAAGTGGGCGAATAAACTGGGAGTTGCTGGTATAAATATAGAAAAATCTCTTGATTTGGCGAACCGGATTTTAATGACCGGCAGACTAAGAAGTCAGCACTATATGTCCCTTTTTGACTTGTACTATACTCCTGGCAAAATCGCTAAATGGGGTGCTACGACGGGGGACAAATGTAATAGGTGTGGGCTGCGGGCTGCAGATTCGATTCATATGTTTTTCTCTTGCCCAAAACTGGGGCTTTTTTTACAAGAGATTGAGAATTTTTTGGGTGTAATTCTTGGAGCTCCGATTAGAATTACTGGGGACTTAGTAATTATCGGTGTGGGTTTTGACAGGGAGGGCAATGTAAGATCGAGATCAGTAACCGCTATTTTGTTTATTGCTATGGCGCTGGTCCGCGCATGTATAACTAATGAATGGATTAGTCCTGACCCACCTACCTTCATCAATTGGCGGTCAAGATTATTAGCTACTTATAATTTAGAGTTATCAATCTATAAGACCAAAGGGAGAAGGAAAAGGGCTATGGGATGTAAAATCTGGGCTCCAATATCGGATTGGACACAGCAAAGTTAGGGTAGGCAATGTAAGTTTTCTATAAGCAGTATCAGCATTAGCTGTCTCTAAATACATATCTCTGTTGATCTCAACTTAGTCAAGGGCTTTGTTAGAATGCTCGTGAACCCGGGGTTTCGATAATGTAAAATGTCTCATTTGAATGAATTATTATTATTTTGTTTAAAAAACCCAGCCCACACTGGGCCTGACAGTTTTGTTTACTGTTGTATATGTATAATTGCTTTGAATGTATCATAACCCTGTTTCTTTGTATAGTGCCTCGATCAAAAGGGTAAAGAACTCAATAAAAATATTTTTTTTTTAAAAAGGGATGAGCCCACCTTCAACAACTAATCGTCAAGATGAACAAGTTACATACCTTCGGTAACACATTATCTGGTAGAGAGTCTATCTAGCTGAAGATTCCTTACCTTTGAATTTCCCAGGAGTCAGGCTGGATCCGGAAACTTTTGCTGAGCAATAACCCTTGCGTGCGCCGTCGGGTGGGTCCATTCGGCTCTGCATGACATCGTCAGCATCGGTAGTGTCGGTTATGACATTGCGGTGCCTATATAGGCGCCACCCAGGCATGCGGACGTCAGTACTTTTTGTTTTTTCCACACCAGAAGCACAGAACCATGAAGTAACTGACACAGTCGTGTGCAACACCAGGGCCCTGAAAGGAGGAGTAACCCAAGCCCTACAATATTAGTCAGCAAGGCGGGGAGGCATAGGTGGGCTGTAAGGAATCTGCAGCTAGATAGAGTCTCTACCAGATAATGCATTACCCAAGGTAAGTAACTTGTTCATCTGATAGAGACTTCTAGCTTCAGATTCCTTACCTTTGAATTAGATACCCTGGCCATACCATCCAGGCGGAGGGCTGTGGACCAATATCGTAAACTAGAAAGTCCTGCAGGACCGAGCGGGCAAAGTGCCTGTCCCTGCAGACCTGACCATCCAGGCAGTAGTCTCTTGCAAACGTGTGCAATGATGCCCATGTTGCCGCCTGACAGATGTCTTAAACTGGGACACCCCGAGTCAAGGCCGTAGTCGCAGCCTTTCCCCTGGTGGAATGGGTCCTTAATTCCTCATGGGGCTACTTCTTTGCCAGGGCATAGCAGACCTTATTGCAGAGAACGACACAGCGAGAAATGGTCCTTTTCTGCACCTCCCTCCCCTTCTTTGCTCCCACGTAACCCACAAAGAGTTGGTCATCCACTTGGAACTCTTTTGTGCGGTCAAGGTAGAACGGCAACTCTCTTTTTGGGTCCAGGCGGTCGAGATGCTCCTCTTCCTTAGAGGGATGCGAGGGAGCAAAGAAGGTGGAAAATATGATGGACTGACCCAGATGGAATGGGGTCACAACTTTTGGCAAAAAGGAAGCCTGGGTGCGAAACACCACTTTGTCCGGAAAGGACATTAAAGAGGGAGGTGAGCAAGATAATGCCTGCAACTCACTCACCCTCCGGGCCGATGTAATCATCACTAAAAAGGCTGTTTTGATGGTCAACAGCCAGAGGGGACAATTGTGTAGAGACTCAAAGGGAGCACACATCAGGTAGATGAGGACCAAATTAAGATCCCACTGTGGCATAACAAAGGGCGTGGGTGGAAACAAGTAAGCCAGCCCCTTTAGAAATCTATCTACAATAGAAGATTTGAAGAGAGAGGGTTGGTCTGGCAACCGCAAAAAAGCAGACAGAGCAGAGAGATAACCCTTGAGAGTTCCCAAAGTAGAGCCCTGTTAGGCAAGGGTTAGAATGAATAGCAGAACAGTAGAAAGAGAAGCAAAAGGAGGGTCAATAGACCTTTCTGTACAGTATAATACAAATTTCTGCCAATGGCAGGCATATACTGTCTTAGTGGAGGGCCGCCTGGCCACCAGAAGAACAAGTTACTTACCTTCGGTAACGCTTTTTCTGGTGGATAAAGTATCTGCCTGTGGATTCCTCACCTTATGAATATCCCCCCTGCGCCAGCATTCCGCGGAAATTTTTCCTAGCTTTCCACGCCGACGAGGCACCGCATGACGTCACCGGAGCCATAAGAGGACCACGTCGGCGTGATGACGTCAGTTCCACCCATTTTGTCCGTGCCACCGAGGCAAACGGGCGGACCGACCAAGAGACAATGCATACATAGTACACAGAATTCACACAAATAAACACAGTGTAAAGTGAAAAAAGGAAAGCAAGCATTTCCTATAAACCTACACAAAGGCAAATAGAGGCAATACAAAATGACATTATGAAACACCCATATTAACCAATACCTCTTTTAAGGTATAAAAGGGTGGACAACGGGGAGGCGGGTGGGTCAGTGAGGAATCCACAGGCAGATACTGTATCCACCAGAAAAAGCGTTACCGAAGGTAAGTAACTTGTTCGTCTGATGGATACATCTGCCTGTGGATTCCTCACCTTATGAATAGAATCCCACAGCAGTCCCTCTCCCGGAGGAGAGTGTCCACCCTTCTATACCAAAAAGTCTTGTAAAACAGAGCGCGCAAAATGGCCATCCCTCCTCACTTCGGAGTCCAAGCAGTAATGCTTCGCGAAAGTGTGGTGGGAGGCCCAAGTTGCCGCCTTACAGATGTCCAACACAAGAACACCCCTGGACAAAGCAGACGTAGATGATTTAGCTCTGGTAGAGTGAGCTCTAATGCCTACAGGAGGCTCCTTACCAGCCAGAGCGTAGCAGATCTTGATGCACAAGATGATCCACCTGGATAAAGTGCGCTTGTGCACCGCCTTGCCCTTCATATGTCCAACATAGCCCACAAAGAGCTGATCATCCTGACGGAAGTCCTTTGTCCTATCAAGATAGAAACTAATCGCCCTCTTGGGGTCCAAACGGTGCAGCATTTCCTCCTCCTTAGAAGGGGGAGGGGGAGGATAGAAAGTAGGAAGGGTAATGGACTGCCCTAGATGGAAGGGAGTTACAACCTTAGGCAGAAAAGTAGCCCTGGTCCTGAGTACCATCCGTTCAGCATGTATGGTTAAAAACGGGGGCTTTGAACTCAAAGCTTGAAGCTCACTTACCCTCCTAGCCGAAGTGATAGCCACAAGAAAGACCGTTTTGAAAGTCAGCAGTCTTAAAGGACAGCTATGCATAGGTTCAAACGTGGAACCCATTAAAAAAGTTAACACTAAATTTAAATCCCACTGGGGCATAATGAAAGGAGTGGGCGGGAACATGTTAGAAAGCCCCTTAATGAACCTTAAAACTATTGGAGACTTAAACAGAGACGGCTGATCAGGCAGACAGAGAAATACCGATAAAGCCGACAAGTATCCTTTAACAGTGGCTACAGCAGAACCCTGCTGGGCCAAATGAAGCGAAAAACAAAGAACATCAGAAAGATGAGCCTTCAATGGATCAATAGACTTCTCTCCACACCACTTAACAAATTTTGACCACCTGTAGGAGTAGATAGACTTAGTGGAGTGTCGCCTGGCCGATAATGTAACATCCACTACATCAGGCGGGGGAAAAAAAGAATTCAGGTTGCCCCGTTCAATCTCCAGACATGAAGGTGCAGGCTCTGGAGGTGGGGATGAAGAACCTGCCCCTCCGACTGCGAGAGGAGGTCTACCCTGAGAGGGAGACGGAGCGGAGGGTGCGACGAGAGGTGAAGAAGGTCTGTGTACCACACCCTTCTTGGCCAATCCGGGGCGATCAATATGACTTGGGGCCGGTCTTGGCGAATCTTCCTCAGAACCCGAGGAATCAAGGGTATGGGAGGAAACGCATAAAGGAGTTGTGAGCTCCAACTCAACTGAAACGCGTCCCCTAACGCCCCCTGCAACGGAAACTGGAGACTGCAGAATGACGGGCAGTGCGCGTTCTCGAGAGTAGCAAACAGGTCCACCCGAGGAGTCCCCCACGTCCGGAAGATGTGTCGAACTACCTCCGGATGAAGCCTCCACTCGTGGTCGGCGGAGAACTGCCGACTGAGACTGTCCGCACGCACGTTTAGCACCCCGGCCAGCTGATTTGCCATAACGCAAATCCGATGGTCCTGAGCCCAGGACCAAAGCCGCAACGCCTCTCTGCAGAGACGGTACGACCCCACTCCTCCCTGCTTGTTGACATACCACATCGCAGCAGTGTTGTCCGTCAGGACTTGAACCGACTGACCACGAAGGGAAGGGAGAAAGGCCTTGAGCGCTAAACGTATCGCCCGCAATTCCAGAAGATTGATATGAGACAATCTTTCCTCTGGAGACCAAAGACCCTTGATCTCCAGATCCCCCAGATGAGCACCCCACCCTAGGGTAGAGGCGTCCGTTATCACTGTGGCCACAGATGGAGGAAGATGAAAGGGCTTCCCTTGAGACAGATTGCCCTCCACGCTCCACCAAGACAGATCCGCCGCAGCTTCTCTGGAGATTCTGATTGACTCCCTGAGATCTCCGTTGTGCTGATACCACTGCCTGCGGAGACACCACTGGAGCGCCCTCATGTGCCAGCGTGCATGGTTGACCAACAGAATGCAGGAGGCGAACAGACCGAGCAGGCGTAGGACCTTCAGATCTGGAACAACCGCTCCATTTTGAAATAAAGGGATCATCTCCTGAATGTCGAGAATTCTTTGTGGAGGAGGAAATACTCGACACACAGTAGTGTCCAGTACCGCCCCTATTGTCATACAGTTCTCCTTCCTCCCTTTCTTCCAACTGGTACCGCTCCTCTTCCAATAACCTCTGAGCCTCTCTTCTCGAGCGCATCTTCGGCTGCGGCGTCGACGGCGCCCACGCGGCGTCGATGACTCCGTGAGCGGCGTTGAAGGAGGATCCATCGCCGTAACCGGCGCCGATCGAATCCGTGAAGCTTCCCGAGATGGAGCCGGGGATTCCCCATACGGCGTCGACATCCTCGGAGCCGGTAAATGCCAGGACGACGTCACTGGCATGAAGGGCACAAAGGGGGCCTGTGGATACTGTTGAGGCACACCCAAATTAAATGCCATAGGACCCATGGGACCCAAAGGTGCACCAGAGGGGTATGAGGCCCTGGCGAAAACACCATACATAGCGTTAAGACAACGCGTAGGATCTGAACCCGGGGCCGGGAACTGAGGAAATTGGTCCGGCTCGAGATCCATACGAGGCATCTCTGGAAACAGAGCCGCTGGAGCCGCAGGCGGAGCCACAGGAGCCGAAGGCGCCTCAGTATCAGCCGGATTCGACACCTCCTCTGAAGCCGGAGAGAATCTAGGCGCCGGAGAACGCTCCGGAGTCCCTTGGTATGACGGGGAATGAACCGGAGTCGCCTGAGGAGACGCCGATGGAGAAGGAGAGATAAAGTCCTTAACTCGACGTCGAGGTGTCGGAGAAGGCGATCTCGAAACCACAGCCTTTGTCGATTGGCGTCGAGAAGCATGTCTCTTCTTCTTCTTATGCCTTCTCTTGGAGTCATGTGAAGTCGAAGACTTGGACTTTGACCTTTTCCGACCCCTTTTTTCTTTTCTTGCCTTGGCCTTCAGAGCCTTCGGGTTCATCTTCCTGCAGGAAGAACAGCCCTCGACGTCATGGTCCGACGACAAACACCAAAGACAGTCTTCATGCGGGTCCGTAATAGACATATGTCCTCCGCATTCCTTACAGGGTTTAAAGCCAGACTTCCTCTGGGCAGACATGTCAAAAGAGAGAAACATACAATCCAAAACACAAAGTATCCAGTCGAAAGTATGGAGAGTCCCAGAAAAAAACGTTAGCGTCGACATCGCGGAAAAAAGGGAACTGACGTCATCACGCCGACTTGGTCCTCTTATGGCTCCGGTGACGTCATGCGGTGCCTCGTGCGGAGCCATGGCTTCGTGACGACCTACGTGAGAGCTGGCGCAGGGGGGATATTCATAAGGTGAGGAATCCACAGGCAGATGTATCCATCAGAATAATATTACAAACCTCGAGAGGAAGGTCAAAAGCCATCGACTGCAGCCGCTCAATTTCCACGCATGGAGGAGCAGAGTTGACAGGTTTGGGTGGAGAACCCTCCCCTGCTGCTGCGACAGAAGATCCTCCCGAAGGGGCAGCCTGATCGAAGGATCGATGCTCATCTTCAGAAGCTCTGGATACCAGACTCTCCTCGCCCAGTCCGGAGCCAAAAGTATGACTTGGGCCTGGTCACTCCTGATCTTCTTCAGAACCCTGGGCAGGAGTGGTATGGGCGGAAAGGCGTACAGCAGGCCTGAGCTCCACTCACGACGAAAGGCGCAGCCGAGCCATAGCCGCTTTGGAGAATCCAGCGCGCAGTATAGCTGACACTGCGCGTTTCCTTCAGAGGCGAACAAATCTAACCAAGGTTCTCCCCACTGTTGAAAGAGACCTTGCGCCACCTCTGACTGGAGACGCCATTCATGATCCGCTAGGCATCGACGGCTGATTTTGTCCGCCCTGGCATTCAAAGAACCTGCCAGGTGTTGAACCATTAGGGTTATGCCCTGCTGTTCCAGCCATGTCCAGAGACGCAGGGCCTCTCGACAAAGGGTCCACGACCCCACCCCGCCCTGCTTGTTGCAGTACCATATGGCGGTGGTGTTATCCGTGAACACCAGCATCAGCTTCCCCTTTACAGAGGGAAGAACCAATTTCAATGCCAATCCAATCGCTCAGAGCTCCAACAGATTTACGTTGAACCCTGACTCCGCCGGAGACTAGTGTCCCCTGATCTCCACCTCTCTCAGATGGCCGCCCTATCCCAGAAGTGACGCATCTGTCACCCCTGTTAATTCTGGTTGGGGAAGGGAGAGGGGTCTGCCGCTGACCCAATCGTGGTTCGTCAACCACCACTGCAGATCTCCGCAGTTCCTTCCGAGATCTGGACCACGTCAGTGAGATTTGCTCGATGCTGTGCCCTCTGGAACTTCAGGTCCCACTGCAAAGCCAGCATACTCCACCTGGCATGCTTTACCAACAGGATGCAAGAGGCCCAACAGCCTCAAAGTCAGTCTCACTGAGATCCAGGATGGGGATCTGAAATTACACATCATGTAGGTCCAATGCTACCATCCAGTCCTCTTGGTCTAGGGCAGACAAAACTGAGCTAGAGTGAGCATCTTGAACTTCTCCTTCTTGAGGAAGAGATTGACCATCCGAAGATCTAAAATGGGCTGCAACCCTTTGTTCTTTTTCGGAATCAGAAAGTAGCTGGAATAACAACCACTGTCTACTTCTGAAACCGGGACCCTTCTTTAGCTCCTTTGGCCAAGACAGCTGTAACTTCCTCCTGGAGCAATTTCAGATGATCCTCCATCAGCTGTTTCTGATTTGGCAGAATGGGAGGAGGCAAAGAAAGGAAAGGCAGAGAATAGCCCTCCTGAATGATCTGCAAGACCCACTTGTCCGATATTATGGATCTCCAGTGGGGGAGATGGTGACGAATTCTCCCTCCAACTGGGGTAGTGTGGTCTTGCAGACTTACACTAGGAGTGTTGGAGGCTGCTGCTGCTGGGGGTAGGGTGGCGACGACTTCTGGCCTCCATTACTGGATCGGAATGCACTGCATCCACATCCTCGCACAGCTTGGGCAGTCTGTTCAGGACGGTGCTGGGATAGGGCTGATGCGGCTGGAAACCCCTTTCATTGCCACGAAAGGAGCGAAAGGAAGACTGGCCACAAGGAGTAGAGGAGAGGCCCAAGGATCTGGCCGGAGCTCGAGAGTCCTTGAACCTGACCAGGGTCGAATCTGCCTTTTCCCCAAAAAGACGGGTTCCATGAAAGGGCATGTCCATGAGATTGGCCTGGACATCACCAGAGAAGCCAGTTGTCCTAAGCCAGGCGTGGCGCCTTAAGGCCCCTGTCGTTGAAATCGATCTGCCCAGCAAATCTGTCGTATCTAGGCCACACCGAATCGTGAATTTTGCTGCATCTCTCCCATCCTTGACTGCTTGGGAGAGCACAGCCTGGGCCTCCCCTGGGACTTGTAGCAGCACTTGCACAACCGTCTCCCAAAGGGAGTGGAAGAAACGGCCCAATAAGCATGTGGTATTCACTGACAGCAATGCCAGGCTGGAGGAAGAAAACTATTTCTTCCCAAATGCATCCAACCTCTTAGATTTCCTGTCAGGAGGTGCGGAAGGGAACGCGCCATGGGAAGTAGAGGCCTGCACCACCAAAGTCTCTGGGGTGGGGTGTTGGCTGAGGAACTTTGAACCACCCGGTGCTGGGCGATGGCGGCGTGCAACCGTCCTATTCACAGGAGCCCCTGTGCTAGGCTTGGACCACGTGCCTAGAAGGATGCCTGTAAGTGCCTCATTAAAGGGCAAATGGGGCTCGGAAGTGGAAGCCCCAGGTTGAAGCACTTCAGTCAGTAGATTAGTCCTGACCTGCACTGAGGGTAGCTCTAGTCCAAGGACCTCAGCTGCCCTTTTTACCACCATGGCATAGGATGCCCCCTCCTCAGTAGCCACTCTTGGCAAAGAGAGCATGCCAGTATCTGGAGAAGTGTCCAGTCAACTGGCCTCCACAAGTTCCCCCATACAAGTCCAACTGCTCTGTGGAGTTATCCTGGTGTCCAGAGGGTCCACAGACCCCTCCCATTCCTCTCCTGAGCCTAGCACATCGTCAAAGTGCTCAGGCGACAACATAGAACCCCTGGGTTCAATCGACGTCAGAATTGGCGTCGAGCGACATCGTACCGACTCCGTGTCATTGTGGTTGAGAATGGGGCTGACTCTGCCGATGGGCACCACCGGCGCCACCAGCACCGACTTCGGGTCTGATGCCTGAGGAGGTCACGTTGCCACGACCAGTGTCCACCCGGATCTGGGATTGGGTCCAGGAGGCCCCACCGGCGCCTTGGCTGGAGCCGACGGCATCGAACCCGATGGGACCTCTTCCAACCCCGCGGGCCCGAGGACTCACCAGCAGGGTTGGCCTGCTCAAATTCGTAGCACATGGCCTTGTAAAATTATTTTATTTGAGCGGGGTCGCTCCAGCTCCTGGAAAGGGAGGGAGGCATGAAGTCGACCCAAGCTCCGGCTCCGCAGAACTGTGCCTAGAGCATCAGTGCTCCTTACCTTTCTCGTCGACAAACAATAGCCGAGGTGAAGATGAAGTCCGCTTGGACTTCTTCTTCTTCTTATGCCTCTTCCCCGAGTGTCCCAAGGACCTCGAGTGGGACGAAGAGGACTTAGGGCTCCGGGAGCGGTCCCGCGACCTCCTCTTCTTTGATCGGGACCGGGACCTCCGCGTAGTCTCACTCTATGGTGTTAACTGCTGGGCCGCAAGGAGCTTTATTGCCATCGGAGCCATGGCCCGACAGTCCGAGCACGACTTTGAGTTGTGGTCGCACTTGAGACACCAGAGGCAGATGGGGTGGGGTCGGGTACCGACATCATGCGGTGGC
Organism: Calotriton arnoldi; assembly: GCA_963921515.1. Taxonomy (NCBI): domain Eukaryota; kingdom Metazoa; phylum Chordata; class Amphibia; order Caudata; family Salamandridae; genus Calotriton; species Calotriton arnoldi. The sequence goes on along the minus strand of CAWUFW010000899.1, from coordinate 764,010 downwards.
AGGCACCGCACAGCTTGAAACCTGTCTTCCTCAAAGACATCCCTCGCACACAGTGGAAAAAATTTACGAATTCGACAAAGTCGAGAAAAAACCTGTCAAAAAGAGACAGAGGGGTAGCTCTTCCCGGATCGGCGCTTAACTGGCGTGGAAAGAAAAGAAACTGACGTCTGCGCGCCTGGGTGGCGCCTATATAGGCACCGCGACGTCATAACCGATGCTACCGACAACATCAATCGAAGCAAAATGGAGCCACCCGGTGGCACGCGCAAGGGGTATTGCTCAGCAAAAGTTTCCAGATCCAGCCTCACTTCTGGGAAATTCAAAGGTAAGGAATCTGCAGCTAGAAGTCTCTATCAGATAGGGGAAGACTGGAACCCCTGGTCTCCGCAGATGGGCTGCAACCCCCGCCATCACCTTTGTGAACACCCGAGGCTCACTGGTGAGGCTGAAGGGGAGCACTGCAAACTGAAAGTGCTCGTTTCCCACCGTAAACCGCAGGTAGCGACGATGGGCAGGCAGAAAGGGAATATGAAAATATGCATCCTGCAAGTCCAGCGCTGTCGTGTAGTTCCTATATTACCCATACAGGACCTGCGCGTTCGGATAACATAAACTGTGGGTTTGGTGGAAGACTGATTCTGAGCACTCCCACCGAGAAATGTTAGCCTGTATGCATAAGCTAGCTCACAGTGCCACTAGTGTCTCCTCTTATCGGGGAGAGAATAGTTTCTGGCAACCTCAGAACATGACAACCCTGATCCCTCAGGATCGTGGAAACAATGTACTACTTTTCGCTCAGTCATTCGTGCTTACTTATCTTGTCTCAGACATACACAGAATAAACAGCCTGGGCGTTTCAATAAGGGTTTATTGAACAGTCGTTATTCTTGTGTAGAATATAGGAGCTGCAACAACCATTAGACAGTAGCGCAGATATATGATTAGCAGTACAGTGAATATAAATGGATAGCACAGTTCTACCATTTTGCAATATGCCTGAATAAATACATGAATATAAAATGCATGATAAAAGAAAGCGTGTACTCCTACGATGCCTATCTAGATGTACCTAAGTGTACCTAGCATGTGAGTAGGTGTGAAGCCAAGAATCCCTCTAGGATTTAGTCGAACCCCATTACCTGAAGTGTGAGAATGTAGGAGCCCTTCTTGGTCACGAGTTGGACACCCCACGAGGGATGTTCAGACCACTGTCAGCTTGAGCGTCTGCATGCAGGAGCCTCAGCGTCTCTGGTCAGTGTGTCGGCCTGGAAGTCTCGGTTCCCTCTAACTAACACTAGCAAGAGGTGCTGTATTTATACAGAAAGTATCTAGGGCTCCTTTGTCCCTTGTTGCTTGTATTAGTCATTGTTGGATTTGAGGATGACGTATGGGATGAACCGTGTACTTAGATATGGGGAGGAAGGTGGTGTAGCCCCAGCCTGGTTTCTAAGAACCCTTACGAATATTCATTCATACTGTGTGAGTCTATTGATGGAGTTATAGGACTCTATTGTTTAGGAGAAACCCTCCTTCTGCACCCAGGACTAGAACTAGGTAAAGGTTCAATCCTGAAAGGCTCGTTACAGTGTAGTGTAGGGGAGGTAATGTAGGTGAAGGGGTATGATGTTACCCAGGCCTATATTAGGGTACCTATATGGAACATAATGCCCACTCCTCTTCCGAACAGTCAACAATGATAAAAATGCTGGCTAACCATTTCCACTATTAGGTAGTAGTGCATTAAAACATTTAAAACGATCACAGAGTGTTGTAAAAACATTGTCTTAAAATCAGTTTTAAAAACAACCTCAGGGGAGGAGAATATTTTTTGAAAAAAGCATTTCTTGGAATTGCCAAAGACCTAATTGAGTTCGTTTATATAAGTCGAACCACCATAAGCGTCAGGAGGACATGCTTTTCAGCGAAAGTGTCAATTTAAAGGAAATGTTCCAAGTATAGTTGAGTTTTGGAAAAAGAAAAAAAAAACTTAATTCTTTCCCAGCACACGATTAGCCAATTTTAGATTAAGTGTCCTGGCTGGGAGACGCAACATCATCGTTGTTTGCTGCTGCAGGGGACGGTACTTGTAACACCTCGCAAAGTACGTCAATGGAGCACAGATGATATTCAGAGCTGCCAATTGCTGGTGTAGAGGCAGCCGGTGCTGTAGTCGATACCTGGGTGCTAGTGGTGCCAGTGGTAGAGCTGATGCTCAACCCAGATGTAAAAGGCACCTGCGGATTCTCGAGGAATGCAGTCATCAAGATGGGAATACGCTGGGGACATTGCCGAGCGTGGGCCCTCAGGGGTTCCAGCCGGGTATTCAAGTCCGCAGGCGTGTCCGTTGCAAGTGTCAGACAGAGGTCCAACAAGCATTCGTCATCGCAAAACAGGCATCGAAGAACAGGTAAGATGCAGTCCATCCAGACTGGTCTAAATTATAGGAACAAAGAGGCGCTTAGTTCCCATAGGTGAGGTGTGCCCAGATGTTGTACCATGCGTTCACGGTATTTGTGCTCCAGGAGCGCTTTTGCCATCTCGTTGGTAATTGGGCCATCCATTGCGGAGCAGAAAAATGACAATCAGGATTCCTGCGATAGAAAGCAGGATCAGCGGAAGGCCTCCAAAAACGCTTCCCAATACGGAGTGTATTTAAAATTCAGGATAACTCCGTGGATTGTCTGAAAGGTGCTTAGAAATCCTGACCCTATGGTCTTAAATAGGTGTACAATACCACACGTATCAGACATATTAAAGATACGACCCACCATTTCTGCAAAATGAATGGGGCAGTTTGTACATATAAGTGCCTCTATCTCAGTCGAGGTCCTTGCGATTTGAAGACCAAAGGTCTCTCGAGCGGAGGTTAAGGGTACGGTTTGCTGCAAAAGAATGGCTTTCAGTCTGTTCAAAGTATCAAATTGTATAAAGGAAACATTCAACGAAGGCCATAACGGTGCCTCCCTGACTGTACTTGTTGGGGGAAACAATACTTGCATACAGCAAGTAACCCTGGAGTTCACAGTGACCAGATAGGCAATGCCCGGAATCATACCACAGCAACCTTGATCGTTCAGCAGCAAGTAACTCCCATTCGAGAGCAGCTCGAATACTGGTTTAATCACGACAGCTGGAGTCCCTTTCATGTGGCAGGACAAGTTTGCTACGGACCCTTTACAAGCTCTGTGCAATGAAATGTCCTGGCACATGAGAGAACCGCTCAGAGCGCTCTTGCAGTTTGTACCGCTTAGGAACACTTCTCGATCCCCACTCCGGCATCGAAATCTGTATGGCAACTCCCAAGATTCCATAATGTATTCCTTACCCATCTTTTCATATTTTCACACCTGCCTTTGCTCAAGGCAATATTGAAACTGAAAAGTAGTGACCGGTAGAGTTATGTGGCCATGGATAAGCCATTCCGTAGATGGGGATTCCGCTACCGTGAATGGTAACCTGTCCAGTTTTTCAATACGCAGCATTGTATATTTTGCTCCCCTTTGGGCTATTTTCATCTGTTTATCTGTTAGATTATATTCAGAAAACAGAGACGTACTGTTGATATAACGCCAAGGCACATAGCCTGCACGCAAAGATTGCAGCGTCCAGCTCAATAACATAACAGAACAGAACTGAGATTGCCCGTGTTGTGATAAGGCTAAATCCTGTTCCAGTATCTCTATCGCAGAAGATACAATGTTGCCCAAGGAATATATCCTGGAGGTCAAAGTTGTTAACCCGTTATCTAACACTGCTAGAGATTTCTCCAAGTTAATAGGGTCTATTTGCTGTATTCTCTCTGCGGCCTCTTGTTGGGATATTTTCCAGTTTTCATTGTAGGCAGCATAAATGCCAGCATATATGAAACGTTTCTGACGAGGTTTCCTGGGACCTAGTAAAAAATCCCTAAGATCCATGTCTTGTGTGAGTAAGGCTAAGTGTTGTTTCACTTCTGTGAGTGTTGAGGTTTCTAGCCAATCAAGACACAACTTCCCAACACTGTAGGATGTCACTACCCCTGGATGTTCTCTCTGTACATAACGTGGGTCTGGCCTGTGGATATTGAACCCTTCGGTTATACCCCAGAAGCTTTTCTGACATGTGTTCGTTTCTAAGGGCCAAACCACCCATTTTTTCCAATCAGGATCTGTTCTATTGTACTGTAAAATGTCATCTATTGTTGCCCTTTCTTTTGAAGTCGAATTTTGCCACCCCTCCATCTGAGATGGTGTTGTAAATCGAGGTGTGTTCAGGTCCTTGTTCTTGGCTAGTCCAAGACAGGATGTCTGTTGCACAGTGTCATTTAGAAATATCATCTACTGTGGAATGAGGCATGCTCTAAATAGCGCTTCTGTTCCCTGGACTTGCCAGTCAAATCTTGCCAGTCAAATCTGTATTCAACGTCCGTTGCAGTAAGAGAATTAGCCCATTGTATCCATCTTGGATGTAAGGCTTTTGCGTTTCGAATGCTTGCCTTTGTAACAGCTTCTAAATCTGGTACTGGGGTTACGACAATTATGCGTTTCCCCTGAGCAGGGGCTCTTTCTCTCGCTACAGCGGTCTGAACTGCTGTCAGGATTTTTTCTGTTGAAGTGAAACGCATTTCTGCGCTTGTGTACAGGTGTGATTTGTAATCGATTGGTACGGTTTCGCCTTCATTGAAGGTTAAGTAAGTGTACCCGCATTCACCAGCTATTATTCGGATCACTAAGTTGCGTACGTTTACGCATGTCTGTAAGTGTTTGGAAGCTATCATGTCTTCTTGTAGTGAACGTAGGATGTTTGTGTGTTCCTGTGTCCATTGTCTGACTGAAAAGTCAGGTTTGATTAAGTCGTAGAAAGGTTTTACTCTTTCTGCGTATTCCAAAATGTATGTTCTGCCGAAATGTAGGAATCCCAGTATAGATTGTAGATTTTTTAATGATTTTGGTGGTTGAAGCAGCGCACACTTTTCTAAAAAAAATTGGCTGCCAGGCTTTTCCCTTCACTTGAAAGCTCATATCCTAAATATAGGACATTGAGGTGGGCTATTTTTGATTTTTTTAAATTAAACTTGTGGCGCTCAGAGGTGATTTTAAGTCTATTGTGTCCTTCCATAGGTCAAAACCCTGTTCAGACAATTGGGCAATAAAGGAAGCAGAGTATATCTGTTTGGTGTTGGTTAACATAATTTTCAGTGCCGATGTCGGTTTAACTTTATAATAAAATGACGTCGGGTCAGTGGTGTTAAAACCTGAAAAATATGCAAATTTCTGTGCATATGTTTGCCAACTACTTTTAGGTGGTGTAGGGCAATGTTCCCACTGGTGGTACTCAAAAACATTTCTAGGCGAAATAGATTTGTGTAGGAAATGATGACCATAATGTTGGTAACAGTACAAAGTGTCATAGTCTGAATTACCTTCTAACATTTCAGTGTTCGGAAATGCGGCAGTTTTTTCTAAATCAGACAACATGTTATTAACAGGTTCAGAGTCCCAATCATCAGAAAATGTACTGGAGGTAATGATATCACTTAATGAAATTTTAAATATATGTGAGAGTTTTAAAAGTTAAGTCGGACCGAATATATCAAAATCAACTTTGTCCCAGACTATACCGTCCGGTATAGGAACTGCTGTGATGTTCATTGTTGACAAGTCTCTTTGTTCACGATGTGAAGATTGATGTGGTTTTACAATCAAATTAACTTTTTGGGCTGTAGAGCTTTGTTGAAGGTATCATCCATTAATAAGCATGCTAAAAGTTATATCTAAGCCTAGCCAGAAAAGAAAAAATAGTATCCCAGTAATTACCCAGAGTTCTAACCAAGGCGATACCAGGTAAGTCTTTTTGAGAAAGTTTAGAAAGTCTTTAACTTGCAGCTTGCGTGAATTTTGGGCTGGCGTTGTTTCCGGTTCACTTGGATCCAAAGAAAACGTATCAAAGTTCATGAAGTAGCCAGAAGCAGTTCGATCAATTGTAGGAATTGCATCGGGATTTGTTGAAATCACATTTTGCTCTCGTCGAGGCATGTTGACGTAGACGTCTGTATTTGGTCTAATTGCAACTTGTGTGTTGTTTTGAATTGAATTTTGAAGTTGAACTTCTGGTTCAAGGGGAACGAGTTCCATAGCATTGTTGCTTAGTCCTTTATTCCGCATAGGAGGCTCTTCAAACGTGATGAGTCTTTCTGTTTGAACTTCTTGGATGGTAGCTAGAGGAGGGCGTTTGCTACTGTGGAGTCCACGAGGCCTACTGTTCAGTATCTGCCACATAGTGTGGTTTGATTAAGTCGATTGAGACAAATCTTTTCTCCTTTTTCCTGGCAAGAGGCGGCAAAAGTACAGTTCTTGTTCCTTGAACTGCTAGGACAGTACAGGCTTTCTGTATGATGGTCCAAATTCTTTTTTGTCCGCTATTTTCTCTCTGACCAGATCCCCGACTTTTGGGATCCAGACAGGTCTTGCCGTGACTGCCTTGACTTCCCCAGTGGCGGTCTGTTTTAAATGGACGTTGCTTTGTTGTGTCCTGGATTCATTTAGATCCTGTAAAACAGCCAAACGATCATGGATATCAAATGGTTTCTCATCCGCCACTGCACCTTCACAATCAAGATCAGGTACCCACATTCTTGTCCCAAATAGGACCTCATATGGAGTGACACCCCTAGAGAACTTCTTGGCTGGTTATTGAGTGCCCTTTGAACCCCATATAGGTGATTGACCCAACTACCGCCCTTGCCTAATACCCTAGCTGCTAAAGACTGCTTTAAGTCCTGGTTTTTCCTCTCCACAACCGAATTTCCCTCAGGATGGTACGGAGAGGAGTACCGCAATGCTACGCCCATACCTTCCATGGCCTCTTTGTAAGCCCGAGAGCTAAATGCCGGGCCACGGTCAGAATGTAACGTGCCAACTGCGTATGTCCCTATAAAGCCTCGCAAATCTTTGATAACAGTTCGAGCGTCAGCCGAGCACTGAGGCCATACCCATAGGAATCTTGAGCAGGAATCCACTGCAACCATGATATACTTGTAAGCCCCATCAGATTGTAAGGGGCAGTGGTGGTCCAGATACACACATGCAAGAGGTTTGTCAGATATTAGTAATGGTGTCTGCGCCGGGTGTGTTATGGTGGAGCCTTTCATCTGTTGGCAGATGTCACATTTCAAGACATAGTCTTTAGTTTGTTTTGTTAGACCTGGCCACCAATAGGGCTGTTTCAGTGGCAAAATAGTTGCTGTAACGCCTGTATGCGCAGAGCCCAAACCCTTTTGTGCTGCTAGTATTAAACCTTGCCTACAATCCATATTTGGTTTTACTCTGTCCCCACACTCCAGGAATCTGAGCATATGGAATGTTGTTTGCATCTAACTTGTTGGAGTACTTGAGTGGAAATTTCTTAGGTACTGCACCGCTGTTTTTGCTTGAAGTAATAACAGCCACCATAATCTCACCGTCTATCCTCGTTTCTGAACGAGTGATTGCAGCTACGGAAGCCGTGCGTACAGCCCCCTTTTCGGCTTCATCAGCCAATGAATTCCCTTCAACGTGAATGCCATCACGTTGGTAAATCAGTGTATGGATCACGTGAGCCCTCGGTAGTTCGTTCTTCAACTCAACTACCTGTTCCCATAGCATTTTATGCTTAACTGTGCCACCTTTTGCATCTTTAACCCGTTCTGTTCCTGATGATATAAATATTAATTGTATGACTGTACACAGTAAAAGGAATCACAAACAATTAGTGTGGGGAATTTGTGATCCGTATTTACAAGTGCCAGTATCAGTGCTTTTAACTCTGCCAACTGAGCTGTGCAATCTCCTAGAGTTTGCGTTTTGGTGCAACTAGGATGGAACTTTCCATTACGCATGCGACTTTTAACGATAGCACATGCCGCGCTGTATTGTTGCTTACTCCCTATGGCGGGTTGAGCAGATCCGTCAGTGTAAATAATATATTCATACTGATCGAGAGGCAAAATCTCATTTGGTAGAGGATATTCTTGTTCGTATTGCAGAAAGGCTTGTGTTTTTAGACTTGGGTCAAATCTGTATTCAACGTCCGTTGCAGTAAGAGAATTAGCCCATTGTATCCATCTTGGATGTAAGGCCTTTGCGTTTCGAATGCTTGCCTTTGTAACAGCTTCTAAATCTGGTACTGGGGTTACGACAATTATGCGTTTCCCCTGAGCCAGTGCTCTTTCTCTCGCTACAGCGGTCTGAACTGCTGTCAGGATTTTTTCTGTTGAAGTGAAACGCATTTCTGCGCTTGTGTACAGGTGTGATTTGTAATCGATTGGTACGGTTTCGCCTTCATTGAAGGTTAAGTAAGTGTACCCGCATTCACCAGCTATTATTCGGATCACTAAGTTGCGTACATTTACGCGTGTCTGTAAGTGTTTGGAAGCTATCATGTCTTCTTGTAGTGAACGTAGGATGTTTGTGTGTTCCTGTGTCCATTGTCTGACTGAAAAGTCATGTTTGATTAAGTCATAGAAAGGTTTTACTCTTTCTGCGTATTCCAAAATGTATGTTCTGCCGAAATTTAGGAATCCCAGTATAGATTGTAGATTTTTTAATGATTTTGGTGGTTGAAGCAGCGCACACTTTTCTAAAAAAAATTGGCTGCCAGGCTTTTCCGTTCAATTGAAAGCTCATATCCTAAAAATAGGACATTGAGGTGGGCCATTTTTGATTTTTTTAAATTAAACTTGTGGCGCTCAGAGGCGAATCCCATAATAATGGTGCTCACCCTGGTCAAGTGCCTTTTTAAGTCATCGTCCGTCAGATAAATATCATCCACATAGGACAATGCTTCCTCATCAAAATTTTGGAGTAACTCAGTTACTCTTGCTGAAAATACCCCCGGGCTGTTCTTATCAAGGGTGGGCGGAATTTGCGTAATCGCGTTACGCAAAGTTCCACGAAACGGTACAAATGTCCCGCGAGCTACGCAAAATTCAGCGAACACGCGGAATTGTTTGTTCCGCCCATTCGCAATGTGTTTTTCCAGTTCGGGGACGCTGTTTGCGTGCTCGCTGGGAAATATCTCGTGAACTTGCCCATGCAGTAGCTAATGGGCGCGGCCATCTTGTTTTCCACTTGTCCCGCCCGTTCGCGTTGCATTTCCTGTTCCGGGTCGCGTATTGCTTGCTCCCACCCATTCGCGATGAGTATTTCCTATTCGGGAACGCGTATTACGTGTTCGCAACGCTTTTTGCGTGCTCGGGGGGAAATATCGCGCGAACTTGCCCATGCTGTCGCAAATGGACGCGGCCATCTTGTTTTTCACTCTATTGCATGGTTCTGGGCCTGCTTTTCTATCCTGATTCTATCTTTGCGATCCTTTGTTTCTGTACACTTTTTTTTATCTTTTTTATTTATTATCTATCTCTTTATTTTCCTGATTCTATATTTTGAGTTTTTTCCAACGTTTTTTTGTGTTTTTCACTACTTTTTCACTCTTTTTCTATAACTTGCTTTTTTCATTTTTTTCTTACTTTTTTAATTCCTATTTCCTACCTTTTTGTTTTGCGCTTACCCTACTACTTCTTCCCGACCAGAACCATGCCAAAGGCGAAGGGCAAGGTGGCTCGCCATCACAGCCGTAGCCAGAGCCGCGACCGCCTTCCCTGCGGAAAGCAGCGACCCAATGGGGTGCAGCCACGGGCCTTATTCGATGAGGTGGCCGCACTTGGTTTTTTTGTGCAGCGCCACCTCCCCTTAACCCTGGCAGCAAGCGGCAGGCCTGGGTCCGGGTACCGGCTCCGGGAGCGTCAGCAGCAGTGGGGAAGGGTGCACCGGGCAGTGTTTCGCTGCTCTGGGGTCCGGGGCACCCATAACCAATTGACGCACCAGTGGTCCGATATACTCGACCGGGAGCAGGACCTGCTGGACCTGCTAGGAGTTGAGGTCCCGGGGCTTGGTGAGTAGCTATTTAATATTACTACTTTGTGTTCTTCTGCTCCGTGTTATATATTGCGAATATATTTTTTTGTCCGAACAGCAAGAATGCTGCTGCTTACATTGCAGGTAAATTACATTTAAAAATCTTCTGTGATTGTTATGAGTATGAGACAGGTGCTCGGCGCTACTAATTTTACTTGTTTGCAACTTTGCGCTCGCTTGGCCTGATTATGTAAGAGTTTACTTTAGAGAACTTAAGTTAGGTAATGCTAGAGAGACTCTAGTCCTTCCTTTGTCCTCCTGCCACTAAGAAGAGATAGTGGTGGATTGATAGGTTTAGTTACTTATTAATATTAGTTGGTAATTTGTTAGTGGTCTGCGTGACGCATCCTCTGTCACGTCACGTGCTGCTGAGTGCTGCTTACCCCAGTCCTTAGTAGAACCTTTTGTAGTTTGTTTAGTGAGTGGTAAAACTGGTAATAGGCAGATCATCAGCAGCAACCAAACAACAATTTGGTGTATGCAAAAATGTATGCATGTGTCCTCCATCTATGCATTTTTGAGGACTAAAATAAATGGAAATGCGGACTTAGTGAACAATCGGCCCATCTGGAATAGGTGGGCTAGGTCAGGTGGTACTTAGGCTTAGTTAGTATTCTGGAATCAGAATGGAACACTGGATTAGTGTTGATAAATAATAACTAGACGGTCCACGAATCCCCCGATACTACTAGTCGACCAGATTAGATAGGTCAATTTTATTGCAATTGTTGTTTCCATAAATGTTTTTTGGACCGTTTTAAAAAATGTTTTATTTGTTTCACACCAATCATCAATGTTTTGTCTCTTTCTTATATCTTTCATGATCAGCATCCAGGGGCAAGAAGACGGGGTCGGAGTCGGCGGGAGCAGTTGCAGGAGATGGAGAAGAACACCAAGGACAGGACCAGGACCGCTCTTCTACCGAGGGCTCTGCTGCTGGCCCCAGTCAGTCTTGCTGTTGTTAATATTAATAATTATTTCCCTAACTTTTACTGCACCTTATTTTTTCAGAACTATAGTTTCCGTTTCCCAATTCTTCTTCGATCTAGACTATCTGTTTCTAAATTCTTGTTATCCCTGCCTCTAACTGCCTGTGCTATGACTCTCTGTACTACTACTATTAGTCTGTCTGTAGCTAAGCTTGCCCAGTTGGCCACTCTTTATTTAAAAGGTTTTATTAAAACTCAGATTCACCAATAGCTCTAGACACTGAGTCCAGTCCTTTGGGTTGTCCACAAGTTCTAGTCTTCTTAATCTTGAGGCTTTTCGACAATTCCCACCAACAAAATGCCGAACCAGATATTTTACTATTTTTGATAGGATAGGACGTACTACTATTGTTGTAGGGATTCTGCACATACAGAACTATGCACAAGAAAATAGGACGTTGGTGATAGGAGGTTGGACCTTCCTCACACCTCACCCACAATCCCCTGACCGACTAGCTTTAGTGTCTCTCATTAGCTCCCCGAACCCCCCGAAGCTACCCAATGATTAGACAACCCAGAACATAACACTCCGAGTCCTGACCTCTCCGAGTTGTGGAAGCAATGCACACCCTTTCGCTCACTCACTCGTGGAAGTCCACACCAAAATACCACAGAGTCTATGTAAGTTCAAAAGGTTTATTTTCAACTAACAAGCTCAGTACGTTGTTCTATAATGCAGTATACGAGCCAGCACCAACAGCAAAATGCATAAGATTAAAAAAATAAACATTGTTACACAACTACAAGTCCATAGAAGACAAAAGGGGAAATCATTCAATCATGATAACTGAACAGTGGTGGAAGAACCACCCTCCCCTTGGTAGGAATATAGTTAATATAAAATTATAAATGAAGATCTCTGAGCGAATTCTGGGGGACCCCTCACCTTAGAAGAACCTATAAGTACTGGTTACATCATAAGCTCTGCAAAGCTCTGATTCGTAGAAGGGAATCTTCCATCTGTTAGGAAAAAAATTGTGCGCGTTAGTATAATGCAAGCATTTCTCAGTCGTGCCAAAAAGTGTAGCATGTTATGGCTAAGCAATACAGACTGACCAGAACTCCATAACAAAGCAGCTTGTTTTTCGACCTTGTACGCAGCGCTCAGACAGTAGCAGTATGAGCTCATGTGGGCTCAAAGGCGTGTTACACAACAAGCTGCAAGGTAACGTGCGCAAAAATAAAAGACACAAAGCTAACATGGTTGCATGGCTCAGGCTAACTTAGCAAAGACTAGAATGACCCTAGGGACCATATAACACTACTAGTGTCTACTCTACTCTAGTACCCAATTTGTACTAGTGATGTATGTTGTATATGTATGTATTAACTTTTTTTTCAATCTTGCTAGTGAAAAAGAATAAATAGGGGGAGGTGTATATGGCATCTAAAAAATGTGTAATGTTTTTTCTAGGCGTACTACCGACCACCAGGGCCGGGGCCAGCGGCGACGCGGGCACTTCCGAGGGAGCAGGAGGAGATGCGGCATTTGCAGGAGCTGCAGGGGGTGAGCCAGCAGCAGTGGCGAGCGGTGGTAAGTTATATTCCTTACTTATTGACATTACACTCGCTGCAAGGGTGTACACTGTACTGTTGAGACTTAGTAAGTAAGAAGTTGTTGTGAACAACGGTTGAAGAAGACACCCTTTACTTAGCATTAGCATTAGCGGCAGGAGTTGAGTAACCAATGGCCTCTTCTATCTGACTTCAACTCAGCTGTGAAAGTTTTATGGAGAAGACTAAAAGTCAGATCAGATGACCTTGATGGATGGGTTGAACGAAAAGGGAAAGAAGGGTGGAAGGAGGAAGGACGTGCGAGATGTAATATTTATGACTGGCAGAGAATGATATGTGGGATGCATGCATAGGTGGCTGATAGGAATCAGATGCATGGGTGGTTGAAGCCAGGATGGGTGGAAGGTGAAAGAAAAGATGCCTGCCTGGGTGGATGAAACTGTATGGGTGGATATGGATACTGGATAGCAAGAATCCTCCAGGGTGTTTGGGTCAAACTCAAAGCCAAGGCAAGCAAGGAAGGAAGGACGCATGGGTGGTGGTTTAAAATAAAAAGAATAAATGTTTGTTGTTGGTGAAACAAACTAAGGTTTGTTGAGAGATTAAGAAGAATGATGGACATTTTTACTTTGAATGGATGGATGCCTGGATGGTATTCATCATAGATAGCATTGGTGGAGACTGTGACTGGATGAAGAGTCTTACTTTGAAGAGAATGTAAAAGAAACCGCGCCAGAGTAGCAAAGCCAAGGAGAATAGAAGTTGTATTTTCAGAATACACCCGTGACTCACAGTAGTTTGCAAGCACAGCATATATATTGTGTATGTATGTTGTTATGAAGCGCCTCCCTCCGACTCAGAGGTCCACTCCCTACCTATGTTAATTTATTTTTGACTGTGAGGAAGTGGGAGGATAGATTAGATACATACATACCACAAATGTTATGTACTGTGCTTGCTAGTGCTACTGTGCCACTCTGTGTCGAATTAATTTGTCTTACTGTTTTGCTAAGAGTATATGGTTAGTTTTTTACAATACACTTTTTTCTCCTTGATATAGCTACTCCTTCCCAACCCAAAGCCAAACCGGACAGGAAGGAGTTGGCAGCCATGGCCCGGCGCCGGAACCTTGAAGCAATCCAAAAAGAGTACCGGCGGCTGGTGGTTCTGGCGGAGGAGGAGGAGGATGCGGCAGCAGCTGCAGCCTCCTCCAATGCCCCGGGCCCCAGCCAGGCCCCTGGTCCTCAAGTAGTACGGCGCCGCGGTCTGTCAGCCACCCGCCACCGTACTTCCACCAGCACTGCTGCCCCCCTCCGTGGATGCAACTGCCGGAAATTCCAGCGCCGCATGCTCCTCCAAAATGCCCGCCTAGAGGAGTGGATAAAGGTCATGGAGGAGAAACTTGCCCGCCGATAGAGAATGAGACCCTGTTGGATTGCCCCCTTTGTATTCCTTTTTTTGGTGGGTGGGAATTGGGGGTTGGGTTTTATGCAAGGACAATTGGACTTTTTGGTTTTGGACATTGGTTGGGGTTAGGGAGAGGGGTGGGTCAGGTGCTGTTGTGGGATTTTTTACATAGTTTATTTTTGTTAGGGGATTAAATTATATTTATACTTTACATACGATGTTAATGTTTTGTGGGGGGTTACTGTTTTACATCACACTGTTTCCTTGCTGCTGCAGGGCCACAGCCAGTGTTTGATTTAAATAATCTGCGGTTTTTGTAACACACAAACAGATAGATGCGGTACCCCTCTCTGAGTGACTAGTCCTACTAGTACTGTCAGTCTCTCCTCCTAGTCTATGCATTGTGCAACTGGACTCAAGGGGTGTGTGAATTAATTAATTAATATTATTAATTATACCTCCCCCAAACTTCTTCTCTTACCTGTGATTGATGTTTAACTTAGGCACAGCGATGGCTGCATGGCGATGATGGTTTGGATTTCCAAGATGCCATGGTTGTGGTGGGAGTAGTAGACACTGGCAGTAGCATTTGCAAAAAAAGAAAATTAGACAGTCAGTCACCTGAGAGAGACTCTGGGAGGAGTAGTAGAACGAAGTCCAGTAGACTGCCAAACAATAATAATAATGCTTATTAGCAATGCTAAAGTAAAATAAAACATAAAGTGGCGGGGATTGCCTAGTTCAACAAGTTACAAACTGTAGTTATTATTATGCCGAGTCACGCGACACAAGCGTAACCTTTAATGCTGGTGTGTAGGAGGATGATGAATCAGTTAATCAATTCAATCGATGCCGGCAATAATTATGATGGATAAGGTTCCTTTGAAAACAAAATTAACTTGACAATATACTGAGCATGGGTGGGCAAGCAGAAGAAGATCCTCGCCCTGCCTTGAAATTGAATTAGTGTTGCTTTCACCACATCCTCCCCAGTAAGCGTGTGATCAATTATTGGTGTACATTTAATTTAGTCACACCTCAATATAAATCACACAGCCGGGGGAAGAGGGTTATGGTTTGATGAATGGTTGGGAAGGGGGGTTTCGGGAAAGTTTTGAGAAAGAAAAACACTACGCATTAACAAACAACAAAACACAATCTTGGCAGACGGCCATCATATCCATAAATCTGTTAAGGGAGAAAAAGGAAATGCATGCATGATGATGATTAAAATTGATGGTTAATGATAAGTAGTACTTACTAACTAGACTAGTAGACAGTGGTACAGGGCAGCAGCATATTAATTATGCAATTTGCCATGCCTGTCTGCCCTCAGAGAGAGTGAGACCCAAATTACAATCATACATTTTTACTTCTGTTGTACCGGGCGTACTATTTAAAGCTAGCAAAGACAATTAAAAAATAGCTGTAGGGATCAATTATAATATAAGCAGAGAGCAAACAACAGTCAACACAGTCGTAATGATTGAAGAGAAAAAATGAATCAAATTATTTAAAAGATGATGAATGTTGATACAAAATGTTACTGTATGTTATCCTGGTCAAATTGGGGAGTTGCATCTCGGAGTCGGCATTCCTCTTGGTCCTCCCTTCCATGGACGCTGCGTCAGTCAATCTTGGGTGCCACTGCCTGCCTGGCGGATCCAGATTCGTAGTTGAGTGTGAGTTGTTTTTCTCTGTTTAGCACAGGGTAAAGGCCGGCCTGTAAGTGTAGATGGAAAAACAAAAGGGATATTTAAAAATCAAGGGGAAAAAAAAGCATACATTGCAGAGGAGTGCAAACACTTGCAGAGCGGCATGGCTAAATCATGTCTACTCTGTTGTCTGTTTCCAGCATTAATCTACAAAAGCAACAGGACAGAACAGGCTCACGGCGCCCACACAACCTCCAATAAGCTTAGATTTTGACTGAGCCAGACAGAGCACACATGTCACATATAGAGCAATATAGCATTTTCCAGAGTAGGTAACTAAATCAATGGCAAGCACAGCTGTCAGTCATACCACCACTACTACACTCCTGACTCAACTTCACCACTACACAGACATGTAGGTCTGCTGTGGTTGTTGTTGACTTGTTTACCTTTTAAGCCACTCATGAAACGCCCTGAGTTATTCCATCAATCATCTCCGATCCTACTGACTGACTGCAAAGATATTATGTCACTGTGGTCATCATCATGTTGTTGTCCAACTCAGTCTGCCATGTACTGAGTGAGTCCAGATTCCATATCCAAAAATGCAATGGATCGTCCTGCAGTAGGAGTACAATTTTGTTATTAAACAACAATAAGGGAAACATTGACTTGAGTTACTTTTAGAGTGTGTAGATAATAGTACAGAATGAATTCACTTCATGCACAACAAAAGAACACAAACACCAATCACTCAGAGTCAGCGTCCAATGCATGCCATCATCATTACCTGTTCCTTCTCATCTTAAGTTGGGGCAGTCTCTCTCGGCTCGGAAAGGAGGCTATAGTAGTCATCATGTTCCACTTCTTTTGAGGGACTCGACGAGGCAACATTTTCTTGTACTATTATTCTACATCCAATCATCATTCATCATCTGTCTTGAGGGAAATGGATTTAGGGTGAGTCAGGACTGGAGTATGGAGGAGCAGGACTCGGAGGAGTGTACTTAAGTTGAATGCAGACAGCTGCACCAAGACGGTGGTGATGGATTTGTTGTGATTCGAAGTTTCGTGCCAGAGAGACAGACACACACAAATAAAAGTAAATAATGAAGGAAGAAAGTAAGAAGTTCAAGCCTAGTTGTCAGGGAAGTATAGCTCATCCTCAAACCCTGGGGGTTCAACCAGAAGTAGGTAATCATCATCTAACACACTACTTCCATCACCTAAGTTGCTGTCCTCATCTTCCTGCGTTGATTCATGTATTGTGTAATTCGGTGGTATAAAGTGCTGATTCATTTTGATCATGGTTAACCTCTCCACGTTTTTGGGCAAGAGACTGGTCCTTTTCACTGTTACAATGGCACCAGCAGCACTGAAAACACGTTCAGAAGAGACACTTGCGACAGGGCAAGCCAGATAGTTTATCGCCAGCCTGCTCAGCACTGGCCATTGGTTCCTTTTCCCATACCAATACCGCAATGGGTTTTGATCAATGTAGACCTCTGTTGGGTCATCCAGATAGGCCTGGACCATCCGCTCAATGTTCAGGGGTGCTACAGTTTGTTTGGCCTCTTTTGTCTTTGCATCAGCACTGGACCTAGCAAGCCCTTGCTGTAAATACCAATCCTGTGCCGATTTTACTGGGGCTGATGATCCGGTTCTTGCTGTTGTTGTCGATAGTGTTGGTGACCGCTCTGAGCCAAACGCACTGCCCTCAGGCTCTGAAGTGGAACTTGACGCCCAATGCCCTGCTGCAGTACTTGTTGTGGGTTTGAGTAGCGGGCCTTTAATTGCCAGCCGTTCATTTTCAAAGTGACTGGCTACCTCAGCTATCCAACTTTTGTACCGGGCAACGTCCACTTCTGAAAAAGGAATTCATGTCTTACTGTTCAGTGCCGATTTGTACCGTGGATCCAGAATTGTGGCACCAATGTAATGTTGTTCTGACACAATCTTAGTTTGCACCCTTGTAATTTCAGCTAAGCGACGGAATAAGCTCTCCACCAACTCATATGCTTCTTTTTTTTCCTCCACACCTATGTACGCTTCAGACACCTCCTTCAGCTGTTGCTGTAGCATGTGCAACAATGGGATAGCTTGGCCCATAGTACAGTCCTCCTTGCTGACTTCACGTGTGAAGACCTCGAAAGGAAGAATCATCTCTGTCAGGCATTAAACTAGGCACCATTGGTCCATCTGAAGGATCATGCCTTTCACAGTAGCATCCCCTCTTTGCATGACATATTCATTGATTGGACTGTACTGCTCAAACAGACGGTCAAGCATGTAATAAAATGAATTCCAACGTGTTGCCACCTCCTGGATCAGTGCTTTGACTGGCATTCTATATTCACGTTGAATGATCCTCAGCTGCTTCCGGGCATTAAAAGAATGGCTGAAATGTGCGCATATTCTTCAGCAGGTAGTCAGTAAGTTGTTGACTATGGCTTCTTTTTTCAGAAAGTCTTGAACAATAATGTTAATGCAGTGCGCCAAACATGGGACCCTGAAATAGGCACCATCCTCCATGGCCTTAAGTACATTATTGCCATTATCCATGGCAACAAAACCAATGTTAAGCCCTCTTGGGCGCAGCCATTCAAAGACCTTGCTGTTAAACGCTTCCAAAATGTTTGCAGCAGTATGAGATTTCTCCATGGCGAACATGGCTACAGTTGCATGTTTCCGAGTAGCATTAAAAATCTCAGCAGTGTCAACAAGACCTGCTTCAGATATCTTTTCTCTAACCTCCACAAAAGAGATCCAGTGTGCAGTGATGCACATGTAATCAGTGGGTTGGCAACTGGTCCACATGTCTGTTGTCAGGTGGATATTGTGAACAGCACTCTGCTGCAAAGCTTGTCCAAGCAATTCCAGCACATCGTGATGTAGTGCTGGAACAGCAACTCTGGCGAAATAGGACCGGCTGGGAACCTTCCATTTAGGGCAGATGGCTGACACAAATTCAAGGAAACCCACCCCTTCCACAAAAGAAAAAGGGAGAAGGTCCAGCGCTAACATTTTAGCCAGCTTTGCATTGTACAAACGTGTTGTTGGGTGGTTGCGTTCGTACTGCCCCTCCGATCTAAGTATGCTGTCAATGGTAGGCTGGAATATTTTCCTTTGTGGTGCAGCTGTCTTCTTGAACCCAGTTAGGCTCAACGTCAACGACGTACTTTTTTTCATTGCAGTACTCTGTTGCCTTGGTGTCTCAGCCTGACTCTTACTACGGTGCCACTGAGATGTTGCTGAGGATGTGGGCGGTACCACTACACTGCTGGGGACAGGGCTAGAAATGTCTCCCTCTTTTTCACCTTCCACCGCGATCATATCTTCTTCATCCCCAACAGTAATGGGTGCAGTTTTACTTTTTTGTAACCGAAGTAGGTGAGCCTCCCACTGGATCATATGGTGTTTTTTGAGATGACTTGTTTGGCCTCCGGTACCATAGTTTGTACCAAGCTTACCCCGACTAACAGTGTGTCTACAAATTGAGCATATAGCAACGTTCTCCTCCTTACTGCTAACCGAAAAGAAGTCCCAAACTGGGGAGGTGAACTTTCAGGTGCTACTGGAGGTGCCACTTTCAATGCCAGATGAACTGGAGGGTGGGCGTTGAATTTGACTCTGTGCACTTACAGTACCACTACCTACTGAGGTGGTGGTTGAGCTGGATGTAGGTCCCTGCCGGGCCTTAGCAAATGCAAATATGGAAGCTGGAGGTGGTGTTATCTGTCTTGGTGGTATCCGTGCTACATCCCTCGCAGTGATCTGGGATAAGGTAATAATGTTGGTCTCCATCTCCACTGGGCCAGGAGTGAAGTTCATGATGACTG
This sequence comes from Calotriton arnoldi, assembly GCA_963921515.1. NCBI lineage: Eukaryota > Metazoa > Chordata > Amphibia > Caudata > Salamandridae > Calotriton > Calotriton arnoldi. The sequence continues at coordinate 744,673 of CAWUFW010000899.1, read as the reverse complement.
GCTCGTCATCATCACCCCCCTCTTCTACATCTACCTCCATAACTCTAAGGCTTTCTGGAACCTTCCTTTTCCCTAGCCTTGTCTTGTGGCATGCATCACTCTCAGACTGAGCTGGTGGCTTCCAAGTGGCATCTAGATCATCAGAAACGGGGCTTGAAGAAGAAGATGATGGACTAACCCTCCTTTTCCTTGCTGGGGATCTGGAAGACAATGGATCTTCTGAAAGAGTGGCTTGCTCCTCTTTGTCTGCAGGAAGCTCGATTTCCTGAACTGCCCCTACTTCGGGAGGAACAACTACTATTGTGGGCTGTTGTTGCGGCTGTTGTTGCGGCTGTTGTTGCGGCTGTTGTTCCGGCTGTTGTTGCCCACTTATCTGCTGAGTTTCCGCCTGCGTTGATTGGGTACTACTTTGCGATAATGACATTTCAACATCACTGCTCGTTAGTAGACTGGATACCTCTGCGACACTCATGGGCTTGGGCCTAGGTTGGTGGGGTGGGCCCACTGATGTGGAAGTGCTGCTCCCAGCTTGGTCCCCGGACACAGCTGATGCAGGCGTAATTTTTTGTTTCCCAAAAAACATATTGGCCGGCACACCAGTCTTGGTAAGTGGCAGTGCCACTTCCTTCTTCTGTTCCTTCTTCTCACTGGCAACTTTCTTAGTACTGGAGGACCTGGTACCTTTCTTTGGGGCCAACTTCTTCCTTCCGATGTCAGCAGGACGCAGGTGCACAAGTTGCAGAGATGTCTGTGGTCACACGTGGACATGATGTGGTGCGCAGCAGGACTTCTGTCTGGCAGTTATGACACCTCCTCCTCTGTCTTTTTGTGCACCTAAAAGCAAAGAAGCCAGGAGAAGAACATCAGTGAAATGTTGCATTTGTTGTTGTGGTTCAATTACTACTAGTACAGACAAACAAATATAATATATAACTTAGTGTGTGGTGGGCAGTCACACTTGTTAGTGTTATATTATTAAATTTTATTAACTCAGTTTAAGTTATAAAAAAAAACATAACAGTGTAGCCATTTGGGAGACTTTGACAAGGGCTTTCATGGTATACTGTGTACACTCAGGAAGGATAGGAAAGAAGATGAACAAAAACAAAAATACAAATGTAATGGAAGTGGAACCTGTTTGGCATTAATTTGCTCATCACGTCATTCAGGGAGCTGCAGCAGGCAAAGGGGATGGATGGAAGCAGTAAGCCAAGAGGAACATAGGAAAGACATGCAGGCATATATGGAAAAAGCAGCACACTTATAACTACCACCAGAAATGGCCACCAGCCACATGGACACTCACAGTCACAAGCAACAAGCAGGAGGCCTGGAAAACAATGAACTGAAACAGGCCTATAATAGCCAGGCAAAGGAGGCATGCTAAACAACACAGCTTTAATGCAATAAAATGCAAAAACGAAAATCCACAGGGCTAAACAAGGTGTGCAAGTTACACAACAAACACACCACACACAACAAAGGCATTTATTTAACACACACCCAAAAAGTAAAATACCCCACCAAAAACACATTTTGCAATTCAATCCAATGCCATCCATGCCCTAAATGATGTTTAAATTCAACAGAACACACAGAAACAGTTGTTTCATGCACCCATGACTACCTCTGAGCCTACTGGATGAAAGGCCTGTTGGCAGACTAGGCCACAAGCTTGCATGCCTATGGCAAAAGCACACTACCTGGCTTCAAAATGGCCACCAGCCACATGGCCAGGCCCACAACAACAAGAAGCCTAGGCCAAAAAGGAACAAAGGAAATACATGCAGGCCTATATGGCAAAAGCAGCACACTTATAACTACCACCACAAAATGGCCACCAGCCACATGGCCAGGCCCACAACAACAACAAGAAAGCAAAGACAGACAATGCAGGCCTATGGCAAAAGCACACTGCCTGGCTTCAAAATGGCCACAAGCCACATGGCCAGGCCCAAAACAACAAGAAAGCGAAGACAGACAATGCAGGCCTATGGCAAAAGCACACTGCCTGGCTTCAAAATGGCCGCCAGCCACATGGCCAGGCCCACAACAACAAGAAGCCTAGGCCAAAAAGGAACAAAGGAAACACATGCAGGCCTATATGGCAAAAGCAGCACACTTATAACTACCACCACAAAATGGCCACCAGCCACATGGCCAGGCCCACAACAACAACAAGAAAGCAAAGACAGACAATGCAGGCCTATGGCAAAAGCACAATGGCTGGCTTCAAAATGGCCGCCAGCCACATGGCCAGGCCCACAATAACAAGAAACATAGGCCAAAAAGTAACAAAGGAAACACATGCAGGCCTATATGGCAAAAGCAGCACACTTATAAATACCACCACAAAATGGCCACCAGCCACATGGCCAGGCCCACAACAACAACAAGAAAGCGAAGACAGACAATGCAGGCCTATGGCAAAAGCACACTTCCTGGCTTCAAAATGGCCGCCAGCCACATGGCCAGGCCCACAACAACAAGAAGCCTAGGCCAAAAAGGAACAAAGGAAACACATGCAGGCCAATATGGCAAAAGCAGCACACTTATAACTACCACCACAAAATGGCCACCAGCCACATGGCCAGGCCCACAACAAGAAAGCGAAGACAGACAATGCAGGCCTATGGCAAAATCACACTGCCTGGCTTCAAAATGGCCGCCAGCCACATGGGCAGGCCCACAACAATAAGAAGCCTAGGCCAAAAAGGAACAAAGGAAACATATGCAGGCCTATATGGCAAAAGCAGCACACTTATAACTACCACCACAAAATGGCCACCAGCCACATGGACACTCACAGTCACAAGCAACAAGCAGGAGGCCTGGAAAACAATGAACTGAAACAGGCCTATAATAGCCAGGCAAAGGAGGCATGCTAAACAACACAGCTTTATTGCAATAAAATGCAAAAACGAAAATCCACAGGACTAAACAAGGTGTGCAAGTCCTTCAGACGGATGGTCGCGGTTGTACAGGACACATGCCTGTTTCCGTGAGACAGCATTGAATTTGCCGTTGCTGCCTCTTACTGAATTATTGAGACAGATGGTCGCGGCTTCACAGGATATATGCCTGTTGCCGCTAGACAGCTCTGAATTTGCCGTTGCTGCCCTTTACTAATTCTTTGAGATTTGTGTTATTAATTACAATAAAATTGGATTTCTCTATCTTGATCTGCAAGATGTATGAATAACCGGGAATTATTCAAGTGTTATTTGGGCTGTCACCCTTGACCCCCGTTCTTTGTCCTGATGAAGACCCGTCCTGACTACCTAATGGAGCAGAATTTGGGTTGAAACGTCGACGACCACACACGGTCCAGACTGATCGAGGCTCTACTTGACTAATAAAATTCTATATTTAGTAGAGTCATTGTTGTCTTATAAAATTCTGGCCTATTCCTTCCCATGTATATATTTTAAACACTTTGTATATATTGCGCACGGAGCACTAGCACTGAGCACTTATATCACTTGATCACTTATCATAAAACCTCACCTTGTGTTGACAGCCGTAGTTACGTATTTGTGTATATATATGAATGATTAAATGTATATATAAAAAAAACGAAGAAATAGACAACAGTTTGTGTCTTGTGTGTTATTGTTTTTGTCTGGTTAAACCGAGATATTGATGTTCGTGATTATTGAATAATATGATAACACTAGGCGTCTTCATAAGAAATATTTAGGTAATACCCAACAGAACCATTGTTTTTGTTACTTTATATGGCAAAAGCAGCACACTTATAACTACCACCACAAAATGGCCACCAGCCACATGGCCAGGCCCACAACAACAACAAGAAAGCGAAGACAGACAATGCAGGCCTATGGCAAAAGCACACTTCCTGGCTTCAAAATGGCCGCCAGCCACATGGCCAGGCCCACAACAACAAGAAGCCTAGGCCAAAAAGGAACAAAGGAAACACATGCAGGCCAATATGGCAAAAGCAGCACACTTATAACTACCACCACAAAATGGCCACCAGCCACATGGCCAGGCCCACAACAAGAAAGCGAAGACAGACAATGCAGGCCTATGGCAAAAGCACACTGCCTGGCTTCAAAATGGCCGCCAGCCACATGGCCAGGCCCACAACAATAAGAAGCCTAGGCCAAAAAGGAACAAAGGAAACATATGCAGGCCTATATGGCAAAAGCAGCACACTTATAACTACCACCACAAAATGGCCACCAGCCACATGGACACTCACAGTCACAAGCAACAAGCAGGAGGCCTGGAAAACAATGAACTGAAACAGGCCTATAATAGCCAGGCAAAGGAGGCATGCTAAACAATACAGCTTTATTGCAATAAAATGCAAAAACGAAAATCCACAGGACTAAACAAGGTGTGCAAGTTACACAACAAACACACCACACACAACAAAGGCATTTATTTAACACACACCAAAAAGTGAAATACCCCACCAAAAACACATTTTGCAATTCAATCCAATGCCATCCATGCCCTAAATGATGTTTAAATTCAACAGAACACACAGAAACAGTTGTTTCATGCACCCATGACTAGCTCTGGGCCTACTAGCTACTCACAATACATTTTTTTTAAACGATGAAAAGTACCAAAATTGTAGTTGCAGCAACTGCAATGCCCCAATCAAACAAACAACACCAACTTACTTGTAAAATCTCAAATCCAAAAGTCCTCAAATCCAATGATATATGATGCAGCAGACACAAAGAGTGATCCTTCCAGCTCCAAATCCAAATGAAAGTGAACAGGACATGGACAAAGCACTGGGAGGAGCCTGCTGGACAGGAACAGGAAGTTGGAGACTCTGGGGCACTTCCTTCCTCTCCCAAAAAAAAGTTTTTAAAAAAAAGGACTCCTTGCACCAAAATGTACAGCCAAATGTCAATCTGAGGACTTTTTTTCATCAAAATCATCATTTTCGAGAAGGTTTTATGCTGCTCCAGATACTATTCTTCTCCAGATTGCAAATTTTGCGTGTTCGGCTTCGCGAGCTTCACCAAACTTCCGCTGGATGTCCGATGGCGCGTCCGAATGACGTGTTCGTGATCGCACACTCTCGCGGTGTCCGATGGCGTGTCCAAAATGACGTGTTCGCGATCGCACACTCTCGCGGTGTCCGATGGCGCGTCCGAATGACGTGTTCGCGATCGCACACTCTCGCGGGATCGCGCTGCTGGCTACCAAAATCTCATGGCGCACGCGAACGGATAGGAAAACTCGTCGGCGAATGCAGGGATCCCGAGAAGTCGCTACCGCACGCGCGAAAACGCATTTTTAAAGCGTGAACAAGGAAATAATTCCGCTACGCTGCGGATCGCGGAATTTTCCACAATTCCGCGTTCTCCAAGGAATGCGGAATTGCCAAAATTCCGCAAATTCCGCGAGCGGAGCGGAATTTACCGCCCAGGGTTAGTTCTTTTACCCCTGGGGAGGCAACAAAATTGTCGTTGGGACCCCAACGCTGAGAATGCGGTCAAATACCTGCTTTCAGGCGCTATATTTTGGCAGAAAAATCCACTTGAGATATCAAGTGTAGTTTTGTATTTTTTCCGCACAATGTTATTCATTAATGCGGCACAGTGTGCGTTTTGGACAGCGAATGTCTTTGTGCATGTGTTTAAATGTCTGTAATCTAAAACTAGACGATATGAGTTGTCCGGTTTTGATACTGGAAACAAAGGGTTGTTCATTGGTGAGGTGCATGTTTCAATCACCCCTTGGTATTCAAGTTGATCTAAGATCTCCCTGACCTGTTTTTTAGCTTCTTGCTTTATTGGGTATTGCCTCTGAGCATTTGGTGAAACTTTTAATGGAATCACATGGTGGGTTAAATCCTCATCCCAACCAGCATGATTTTTGTATAGTGCTGGAGCTAGGGCTACAGCTCACTCCTGTGCATATGCATGTTTAAGATGTATGGGAACGAGGTCGGAGAATGATGGAAAAATTACATTTTCTCCCCTAGGGCACTCCATAATGAATGCTGGCGGCCAATCTTGTTCTGCTAATAGGATGTCATAACCAGATGATAGGTTTTTCCAAAAGAGACCTTTAACTTTCCTGGGCTTGTCCCCCTCCATTTGGAGTGTTATTTCGTGTAACTTATGTGGGACTCTCACCCTTGTATCTGGTGTTTCCACCGATATGTAATCATTCAAGTCCGCTGTCACCAGAAATTCCATCAGGTTCTGGCGAGCTATTGTTACTTCTGCCGCACTGTCTAGCATCGTCAGAGCCCATTCCCCATTCAGAAGCTGCGTCCCCAGAATTCTGGGCATGACTGATCTTTATGCCTGCAACTTTCTTCTTGTTAAACTGAGGTTTTGATTTTGGTTTTTCTTCTTTTTTGGAAGTATAGTCTTGAGCGTGCTGCTTGTCTCTGGACTTTGTACGCTCCTCTTTGTGTTCTGACCGTCCTTCTCTCTCGGAGTTTTTCATCGAGTCCTGAAAGGAACGAAAGGAACGTGTAAGAGTATCCTGATACCTGTCAGGTTTCCTAATATTATCCCTATTCCTGAGGTTGTACCTCTTCTCAGAGGGCTCCTGTGGAGGAGATCTGCCTCGGGATTGAGATCTGTTTTTAAAGTTTTGTTGTTTTTTATTATCCCACTTTTTTTTAGAAGAAGCAGGTGTCTGCTTGGTAGTGTCCTTTTCAGGACTGCCCATCAGTTGTGGTTTTAATGCTTTCCCACCCAAACTGTCTCTGCCTAATTCTGCATACGCAGTTTCAATTATTTTGGGTAGTTCGTGTTGTTGATCCAACGGACTGAACTCCCTTAGGCGTTGGCGGATTGCCACTGAAGCTGCTTCCCCTTTAATATTAGCTAGTATTATGGCTGATACCTGGTCATAGTTATTTAATAACTTCATCCCCAAGTTTAGAGCAGGCTCTGCCCCGTACTCATTTTGTATTTGTCTTAATACATCTGGTATCACCGCTAATGAAGGAATACCATGTGTTCTGGTATATATGGCAGAAAAGACTGTACCCCAAGAGGTGCAATCCTCTACTTATGGTGTTATCCCCATGGGCAAGCAGATTGTTAGCATTCTGTGTTTTTCAAACCGGGTAGTATTCTGGAATACTGCCTCGAGCTGAGTTATTTTCTGAGCTACCCAGAATGGCATTTGTTCACGTTTCGTGGGCATCTTGCCCATTACTGCGTGTAATGTTTGTGGTGTGATTTAAGTTGTTGTACTCTGATATTGAGTTCCATTTGTCGCAACTGTTGTTGGTTGGACTGTGAAAGTCCTCATGACGAATTGTGTCAAGTTTCTACAGATTCTAATTAAATCCTTGTGTTGTATGAGTAAGTCTGCCTGTGGCATTGTTTTAATGTCAGGATATGGTGTGTAGGCCGCTAATATTGGCCATGTTGCCTCGTCTCCTCCGAGCGGGCCTAATCTTACTCTGTGTCTTATATGGGGTAGGGCGCATTTAAACCAGTATAGGTGTTCCTGGTACGTGCGTGGAACCTCTATGTCCTCGCAAGGACATTATTCCACTGATGCATCTCCTTCTGTATAGTAGTGCAATGTCTGTGTTCTTGCATCTGCTTCTGGGAATGTAACCCACAAATAGAATACCTCTGTTTTGTTTGATTTGTGTGCTTCAATCACGAAAGCTACTAAGCCACCCCTAGCTGATAAACCATATTCTAGTAGTTTCAGGATGATAGTACGTCTGAATTTAGGTGCAATTTTAATTCCATTTGCATCTTCCTCCTCGTCTGAGAGGGGCAGTGCCATTTGCAGTGGGTCTAAGACCTGGTTAGTCATTGTTTTTAGTATACTAAATAACTTTTCAAGGGAACCAAGATACAGTGTTTTGCACAATTTTAGGAACAAATCGTCCTTCAAGCTTGATTAACCAGCAGCCAATAAATAGGATATTTTGCCTACTCAGCTGTGGCGGAGTTTTGTGCCCACCCACTCCATAGGTCTCTGGCTTTTTGTGAGTAGGGGTCTCTGAGAAATAGCACGACTGAACTACTCAGATTCTACTGTTAAATAAGAACCCAACCAACGTTGGCAGCGCCATGTCGTGTAGTTCCTATATTACCCATACAGGACCTGTGCGTTCGGATAACATAAACTGTGGGTTTGGTGGCAGACTGATTCTGAGCACTCCCACCGAGAAATGTTAGCCTGTTTGCATAAGCTAGCTCACAGTGCCACTAGTGTCTCCTCTTATCGGGGAGAGAATAGTTTCTGGCAACCTCAGAACATGACAACCCTGATCCCTCAGGATCGTGGAAACAATGTACTACTTTTCGCACAGTATTGTATTGTATTGTAATAAGCACTTGTAAAGCGCACTGTCGCCCAAAGGGTATCCTGGCGCTGTCAAACATGTGCTCAAATCAGCCGTAGATGGATATATGGCCGTGAGCAGATTGATCGAGGCAGGCTGATTATAGGATGGTTCAATCCCTGGGAAAGAGCCAGGTTTTAACTCCTTTCCTAAACTGCATCAAATCTTCTGACTGTCTGATATTAATAGGGAGTTTGTTCCAAATCCTTCCTGCCGCAATGCTGAAAGCTCTCCCACCTGATTTAACCTTTCTGAATTTGGGCACCTTAACCAAATTGGCCAAGGATGAGCGTAAACTCCGGGTGGGGACATACCATGCAAATTTGTACTGCATGGGTTTGGGTCCAGTACCGTGCAGAGCCTTGAACACCAGGCAGAGGGATTTAAACTTAATCCTTTCTGACACTGGAAGCCAGTGTAGCTCTGCCAGCGTTCGCGAGGAGGATGAGTATCTTGATCTTGATAAGGCCAGCTTGGCCGCCATTGTCTGGACCCTCTGCAGTCTCTCAATTAAGTACTTTGGAGACTCTAACAGCAATGCGTTACAGTAGTCTAGTCTACTCAAGATAGCACTTCTGACTACCAGTGCTCTGGCCTGTGAGGGTAGCATCGGTAGGATCTTTCGGAGCACCCTGATGAGGGCAAAGCAGCATCCAGCAGTTTTGTTGACCTGGGTTTCCAAGCTCAGTTTGTCATCGAACACCACTCCCAAATTACGCACCGTCTCTGAAGATCTTAAAGGAATATCAGTCGGTATAGGCCAGAAATCATTTGGTAGTAGGCAAGGAACTTTTCCTGCTGCGCAGCACAGGATCTCTGTCTTGTCTGCGTTAAACTGAAGAGAATTTTCTCTCAACCAGTTTGATTCATCTTTCATGCAGGTGTGGAAATCTTCCAGGGCAGTAAATTGGTCTCCCTCCAGTGACAGGATGAGCTGCGTGTCATCTGCATAATTAATAAGGCTAACGTTGTGAGCTTTAATGTCAGCCAACAATGGTCTCAAATAGACATTAAATAATATCGGGCTGATAGCAGACCCCTGAGGAACACCATGTGGATTGTTAGTGAACTCAGATTGAAACGGTAAAAGAGCCACTGCCTGTCGTCTATTGGAGAGGTACGATTGGAACCATTTCCATGCTGTACCTACTATCCTTATGCCCTTAAGCCTGGCTAGAAGTGTCTCATGGTTAACCGTGTCAAAAGCGGCGGACAGGTCAAGCAGAATCAGTATTGCTGACTGCCCCCTGTCCGTCCGCATTCGAAGATCGTCCAACACGGTTACCAGAGCCGTCTCCGTTCCATGCCCTGGGCGGAAGCCGAATTGCACATCTTCCAGTATATTGTTAGTTTCCAGAAACTGGGAGAGTGCCTTACTGACCACCCGCTCTATGATCTTTATTGGGTAGGGCAGCAGGGAGATAGGTCTATAGTTCTTAGGGCATTCTGGGTCCAGTGTTGCTTTCTTCAGCAAAGGTGTCACCACCGCTTGTTTCCAGAGGTCCGGCACTGACCCACTGGACAGTGATTGATTACAGATTTGTCTAGTAATCGGAAATAGCTCCAAGCTCAGCTCTTTCCAGATTCTTTGTGGTAATGGGTCCAACGGCGAGCCTGAGGAAATACCTAGTGCTACTCTGTTGAACTCCTCCATGGATGGCGGCTCAAAATGATCTAGGCAATGGGATTTTTCCCCCATACTTTCTCTTTCCTTTCCCTGAGGTGCTTTTATTGCCTCTACCTCAGCATTTCCCTCGGTGCATGACCTACTTGCCCCAAAACCATCAAGAATATTGGTGATCTTTTCCTCGAAAAAGATCGCAAGGTTATTACAGAGATCCCGTGAAGGTTGTATTTTATTTTTTGTACACTCTGGATTGGCGATATCCCCCACTATTTTAAAGATACTTCTGGCACTATTTGAGGACCTTAAGATCAGATCTGCAAAGTACTCTGCCAATTTCTCTCTTATAGTGAACTATTGCCTCTTTCCAGACAGTTTTGTCCTCCTCTAGGTATCCCTTTCTCCATTTTCTCTCTGCTGACTTACAACTCATCTTTAAGGATCTGAGTATTTCGTTGTACCAAGGTGCGGAAGGTCTGCCCTTTTTCTTATAATTCTTTAGAGGAGCAACCAGGTCTAACCTAGTGTTTATATGTTCACAAAAGGTCTCATAGTTTTCCTCTACCTGCCTATCTCCGTCGAAAGTTTCCTCCATGGAAAATACCGGGGAGAGCTTTGCTCTTTGCAAAAGTCCCTTCCAGTCCCTAGCTTGACACTTCCTCATGCCAGTGATGTCGGGGTTATTCTTTTTCACGTTATATACCCGAAATTGTACCAGGTGGTGGTCAGACCAATCCATCAGCAAAGTGTCTACCTCTCCAACAGCTTGTTCTTCTGCAAAAACTAGGTCTAATATATGCCCTCCTTTGTGTGTAGGTTCAGTGACCTGTTGTGTTAAGTTTAGGTTCTTACAGGAGTTAATAAGACTATTGTAATTTGAGTCCAGACTCCCGTTACACAATAGGTTAAAATCCCCCATAATAAATAGTCTGGAATGTGTAAGTGCCATGTTAGTAAAAACGTCGATAATCGCCTGCAACTGTGTATGGCTAACCGCTCCGGGGGGTCTATAACACAGTATTCCAGTCAGCATTTGTCCCTTATGGTCTTTTAGTGAGAAGCCCAGCATTTCTATGCCATCGGCATCATCAACGTTTATGGGGGCAAAGTCCCATATATCCTTAAAGATAATCCCGACCCCACCTCCCCTCCCTGTGGGTCGTGGTTCATGGAAGACTTTGTATCCTGGTGGACAGGCTAAACCCGGCTCCATGTCTGATCCTGGGTGTGTCCATGTCTCGGTCATAAATAAGACATCTAGATCGTGTGTTTCCAATAATAGTTGGGTCTGTAGCCAGTGTTTGGGCAGGGATCTGACATTAAGCAGACCACATGTAAGGGCATCCCTCCAATCCATGTTTGACTTTAATCCGGCTATCTCTGCATATCTAGGCATACCATTCCAGCCTCCTATTTCCCCCAGGTCCCGCAATTCCTTACTTGTATAGGTAAGTCTCCTTTCCCCAACCTCTTTTTTCCCCAAACCGGCAGCATGGTTAGCGCTGTGCGCCGTCAGTGCGCGGACGGGTGCAGTCGGGCTTGCCTTTGGCGCGCCGGCGGCGCGCCCGCTGCGCGCATCCGCTGCGCGTACACGAGAGCATCTTGTTCAAATACTTTACAGAGTTCCCGCCACCAGCCCGCCAGCCAGCCGGAGGTGGGGGTGGTCTAAGTGGGTGGGAGGGAGGGAGGGAGGAGTGAGCTAAGGCGTTTCTCCGTTCAATCGGCACTGGAAAGCCGTGACGGACCGAAAACGCTAATAAAAAACAAACAATTCCTATCAGGGGGTGATTGTGCAAATATGCAATATGGGCAATAAAATTTAAAAGTTAAAAAAACGTCACGACAAAGACAACATTCCGACTAGTTTTCCCAAGGTGCCCCCTCCCTGCACAACAGACCTCGATCCGCTGCGCGCCCCGAGCGCCTCCCGTTTAAATACTTTACAGAGTTCCCGCCACCAGCCCGCCAGCCAGCCGGAGGTGGGGGTGGTCTAAGTTTGTGGGAGGGAGGGAGGGAGGAGTGAGCTAAGGCGTTTCTCCGTTCAATCGGCACTGGAAAGCCGTGACGGACCGAAAACGCTAAAAAAAAAAAAACAATTCCTATCAGGGGGTGATTGTGCAAATATGCAATATGGGCAATAAAATTTAAAAGTTAAAAAAACGTCACGACAAAGACAACATTCCGACTAGTTTTCCCAAGGTGCCCCCTCCCTGCACAACAGACCTCGATCAGTCACTCGTGCTTACTTATCTTGTCTCAGAGATACACAGAATAAACAGCCTGGGCGTTTCAATAAGGGTTTATTGAACAGTCGTTATTATTGTGTAGAATATATGAGCTGCAACAACCATTAGACAGTAGCAGAGATATATGATTAGCAGTACAGTGAATATAAATGGATAGTACAGTTCTACCATCTTGCAATACGCATGAATAAATACATGAATATAAAATGCATGATAAAAGAAAGCGCGTACTCCTAAGATGTCGATCTAGATGTTCCTAAGTGTACCTAGTATGTGAGTAGGTGTGAAGCCAAGAATCCCTCTAGGATTTAGTCAAACCCCATTACCTGAAGTGTGAGAATTTAGGAGCCCTTCTTGGTCACGACTTGGACACCCCGCAAGGGATGTTTAGACCACTGTCAGCTGGAGCATCTGCATGCAGGAGCCTCAGCGTCTTTGGTCAGTGTGTCGGCCTGGAAGTCTCGGTTCCCTCTAACTAACACTAGCAAGAGATGCTGTATTTATACAGAAAGTATCTAGGGCTCCTTTGTCCCTTGTTGCTTGTATTAGCCATTGTTGGATTTGAGGATGACGTATGGGATGAGCCGTGTACGTAGATATGGGGAGGAAGGTGGTGTAGCCCCAGCCTGGTTTCTAAGAACCCTTATGAATATTCATTCATACTGTGCGAGTCTATTGATGGAGTTTTTGGACTCTATTGTTTAGGAGAAACCCTCCTTCTGCACCCAGGACTAGAACTAGGTAAAGGTTCAATCCTAAAAGGCTCGTTACAGTGTAGTGTAGGGGAGGTAATGTAGGTGAAGGGGTATGATGTTACCCGGGCCTATATTAGGGTACCTATATGGAACATAACAGAGCTACTATCCAGTATCCCGGGTCCAGGGCAGAGAGGACCTGAACTAGGGTGAGGATCTTGGACTTTTCCTTTTTGAGGAAGTAGTTGAGGGCTCTGAGGTCGAGGATAGGATGAAGGCCTCCATCCTTCTTTGGGTCCAGAAAATAGCGGGAATAACAACCACAGCCTATTTCTGGCCCAGGAACCCTCTCTATAGCTCCCTTGGCCAAGAGAGTCTTGACTTCCTCGCGGAGTAGAGCAAGGTGATTCTCCATCAGCTGATCGTTCACTAGGGGCATAGATGGAGGGGTTGTCTTGAAGGGGAGGGAGTAGCCCCTTCGAACTATTTGCAACACCCACCTGTCCGAGCTGATATTTCCCCAGTGGTGGAGATGATGGCGTATTCTGCCACCGACTGGTCGTGAATGAACCTGGGGGATCGGTCGAGAAATGTTTTGCGGTGGAGGAGAGGATTGTGGCTTGGCTCGAATTCTGGCCTCCCGACCCACTGGGTTGGGGTAAACCGCGTCCACGGCCCCTCAGAGGCTGCTGAACTTGTGGGGCCCTCTGGCTGGAATAGGGTTGGCGCGGTTGGTAGCCCGTCCCGTTGCCATGAAAGGAGCAAAAAGCAGATACAGGCCGGGACATTGTGGTGAGATCCAAAGACTTGGCCGTAGCCCGCAAGTCCTCATCCAGGCGTGGTGACGTACGGCCACCGTAGTGGAAAGTGATCTGCTCAGTGAGTCTGTCGTGTCCAAGCCACATTGGATGGCGAACTTTACTGCATCTTTCCATCTGAAATGGCTTGGGAGTGTAGTATCCGGTCCTCCTCCAAGACCCTGGGCAGCACCTGCGTAACTGAGTCCCATATCGAATAGGAATGACGGCCCAAAAGGCATGCAGCGTTTACCGACCGCAATGCCAGACTGGCGGAAGACAAATTTTTCTTACCAAAGCTTTCCAGTCTCTTGGATTCCCTGTCAAGAGTTGCGGAAGGGAACGCGCCATGAGAAGTGGAAGCTGGAACCACCAAGTTTGGGGGGTGGGCAGTGAGTAAAACTGGGTCACCCAGTGCAGGGCGATGGCGGTGGGCAATCGTCCTATTCACAGGAGCCCCTGTGCTGGGCTTGGACCAGGTGCACAGAAGGATGTCCATTAAGGCCTCATTGAACGGCAGTAAGGGTTCAGAGCTGGAGACGCCAGGCTGCAGGACCGTTAGCCTTAACTGCCACCATAGGGAGCTGCAGGTCCAAGACCTCCACAGCCTTAGGCACCACCATAGCAAATGATGCCCCCTGTTCCGTAGCCAGGTTAGGTGGAGACAGCATGCCAGAATCTGGGGAGGTGTCCAGGCCACTGGCATCACCCAGTTCCTCATACCAGTCCATGTCTTTGGTTTGTGGGATTTCTAAGGGATCCTGCTTCCCCCTCCCAATCCTCTTTATCCATTCCTAACCCTTCAAACTAGGGCAGGTTGAACGGCATGGAGCTGTACGGCTCTGTCGGCACCGGTCTCCGTGTCATCGGGAATAAGGATTGCAGAGGGTCCGCCGGTGGGCACCGGTGACGCCAAGGACTTCAGAGGTGGACGTGGCACCAGGGAAGGCCGCTGCGGAGGTGTGACCGGCGCCGGTCCGGACCCGGGAACGGGTACAGTTGGAGGCCATGGCCGGAGACGAAGTTGCAGATCCCAAGGGGACTCCTCCATTATCTGAGCCTGCGGGCCAGAAGGTACGCCGGCAGGGTCAGGCTGCCCAAATATGGTGCACATGGCGTCATAAAACTCCTTAAGTTGGGGGGGTCACTCCCGGACCTGGGAAGGCAGGGAAACATAGAGCCGACCCAGGCACCTGATCTGCGGAGCAGGGCCTCGAGCGCCGAGGGTCCTCCGCCTCGTCACGATAGGGCGGGGCGAAGTCCAAGCACGCTTCGACTTCTTGTGTTTTTTGTGGTGCCTCTTATCTGACTTTGATGACTTTGAAGAAGAGGACTTCAATTCACCGGTCCGTGACCGACATGGCGGGGTGACAGGGGCTGCACGGTTTGAACTCCGAGGTTTTCTTACTAGACATCCTACACACCACAAGGAGTCGACAAAAAGTCAAATAAAGTCTGTCAAAAAATGACAGGGGGTAGCTCTCTTCGACAGATCTGCTCTGGCTGGCGAGGAAAGAAAAGAACTGACATCAGCGCGTTGGAGTGGTGTTTATTTTGACAATGTGGACGTCACAACGATGAAGAACACGATGCCGATGACGTCACACAGAGTCGACCGTCGCCACCTACCGGCGCGCAGGGGTTCTGCTAAGAAAAATCTTACGGATCCAGCCTGATGCCTGAAAGTTCAAAGGTAAGGAATCTGCGGCTAGATGTCTCTATCAGATAGAAGTTTTATAATGTATCCAGTGGTGGATCGCCACCAATTTCCTGAAGTTAAAGCAATCAAAGACAGAGATTGTACTACACAGAATTAAAATGTTAAAATGCTTAGTAGAAGCCACTTTCCAAGTAAACGTCAAAGATCTTTTCCTTAATGGCTCGACAACAACTCAACAGATTTACACCAAATTACAAAAAACACTCTTTCTGTACCACGATCTAGCTTTCTGTCAAACCTGGTGTAAATTTGTCCAGCAGTTTGGGCTGTAGCTGTTCATGTGGAAAAATGAATGGGGAAAACACGTTTTGGGACCCTCCCTTTTTCTCGGCCCCTGCTTGTCCGATTCCATGAAACTTTTCAGTTAGGAGCTGAGGTGGAAAGTTTTGTGATGATTTATCAAAGTTCTTTTCCTGATTAGTTATGAGTTCTGTGACCAGCAATAACTTGATCTTGGTATCTTGCCACTTTCAGTGCTCTTCCTTAAGTGTCTATTCACTCAAACAGGCCACTCCCTTTGTGACAAACACACAAATCAAATTGAAATCCTGTTCTCCCCATTCAAATTCAGATTAATGTGAGTGAAGATACATCAACTGTGGTGTAGTTTATAATCAGTTTGTTTTTTTCCAAACCGTTGATTTCATAGGACAAATAGCATCATGTCTGCACAAGGCAGCACAGCTGCAGTAGATAGAGAACCCTCTGAAAGGCTGAAAATATTAGGAGCACTGTAAATGTAGAAAGAGATTCTTCCTCGCAATCTTGTTTATGATGCACAGAGAAATAGAAGCATATCTGAAGAAGTAGCAAGTGAGTGTAAATAGTAACAAATTTGGAGTGACAACACCAATAGTGTCAAGTCAGGGCGAATATACCTTGTGTTGCCTTGACTATGTCATACTTTGAATCCTTTGACATGACGGGTGGATAATACGAGAAGGAGCAGAAGCAGAGGTGAGAATACTAGAGAGCAATGTATAGAGAATGGAGAAGAGACAAAGAGAGCGCTGGAACAGAAGAAGGGCAGCAATATGGACACAGAATAAAAACAGTTCATATGTGAGTCTATGCCTAGGAAACAGATCTGAAGAGCAACATAGAGAGACACAGTTAAGGAATGAAAAAGAAAGTTAATAATTAAAATGTTTTAAATGCCTGACTCACCTGAACATGGCAATCAGCAGGTTTAAGAGCAGAATGTTGGCAAACAGCAGGTACAGACAGAGTAGGACAATCGTCAGCCACTCTGGGAAGACAGGAACTCCATCCAGGGTTTGAGCACATTTCGGCTGACTTGGGACTGATCCATCAGCTGTACATGTGCTGTTATTAAAGTTTAACTCTTAAAAAAAGAAATACAGTCATGTGACAGTAGTAAAGTCTCAGCCTTCAGAATTCTCAGTCCTGCCTGTGGTACTAAGCACTTATAATTCAAGAAGTTATAAACATGTTTACATTTTTATACATCGCGCAACAATTTATTAACAATCCATTAGCAACAATATATGCAAAGGCTGCGGGGTTAGCTCAAGAGTTGGCTAGAATAACAATCAGAGCTGTACAGGCTCACAGTCAAGAAAGGGTACTTAAAATGGCAAAAACCACAATTTCACAAAACAGGGGCATCCATTTTAGCTATTCTCTCACACAGAAGCAGACCTTCAGTGTCCCACATTTGGATGCCTTCAGTTGCATAGTTGATGCAACTGAAGGCATCCAAATGTGGGACACTGCTGGAATCTCATGAATTCAAATATAAAATCAGTCTGTTCTACTAAATTATGCATGGACCCCCTTTCCCACATCAACCACCAAGTGAATATCAACATGCATGGGTATTGACAATCGGAGAGGGTTGCAGTTTGCAGAATAGGATTTCGAGAGCTGTCACCCATTATGGCCGTATAATTTCTCAACTCATTCCTAAATTCACATTACTATCAATATAGGGATAAGCACAGACAAAATATCCCTGTTTCAGCTCGCAATGCAAACACAAATCACCCACCTGTGCTAGCCAACCTGAGCAGCATTCACAGAACTCCCTTTCATCAATTCATGTGGGTTATATTTCAGTTAAAATGTGAAATCCTCAACTAACCCCGAGAGCGAACAACACTCACCTACTATATAATAAGGAGTGAAATGCCATTCTTTGAAATTTGTCATGTGGCATCATCAAATTCTTCAAACAGATGTTGTGGCTTTGTTTTTGGATGGGTTAATGGGTTAAGAATACTTTAGTGGTAGATAATTATTTGACAGTTTTTGTTATAAGTGGCATTTGAAAAATACACATCACCACCCTTTCCCTGTGGTAAAGTGATTCATCAAGACTCTACTTGTGAATAAGTTGGACTATTGTGTACAAGTCTTCTAAGAGACAAGCATGTATTGGTGTCATAGCAATTATTAACCAGATTTATTATCTGATATCCACAATAGTGAAGATTAGTGAGATCCATACATGACACTGTGCTATTACTTTCTCGTAGGTCTTCCTTGTCGCAGACCTTCCTTTCTGAGGTTCCGTCCTCAGACATGAACAGGATTTATCAACCTATGGAAACTTCACACTTTGCTTTCATTCTTTAGATAATAACTCACCTTCCTTAATGTTTGGCTGAAAAGTTGTGGCAAAGAGTTGAGCTTCCTGTTTTTCTTTTAGTCTGAAGTCATTGATATTGCTAGCAAGAACAAGTTACTTACCTTCGGTAACGCCTTATCTGGTAGAGACTAAGAGGCCAATTATGAGTTTGGCGGTCCGACGTAAAAGTTACTTACCTTCAGTAACGTAATATCTGGTAGAGAAACAGTCTTACTGCAGATTCATTAACTTTTGAATTCTCCCGAGGTGCCAGTCTGGATCCGGAAATTTTTCAGCAGTACCTCTGCGCGCCGGGGAACGGTGTCGTACAGCTCTGTGATGACGTTGACTCCGCTCATGACATCAGTGGAGTCATATAAGTCCCCTCCAGTGCGCGTATGTCAGTTTCTTCTGTGAAACCTTTCGCGCCAGAACGCCGAGCCACAATAGAAACTGGTCGTGGAAACAGTGTGCCAAAAATATCAAAACTCTTTGAAACATTAATAAAGAAGCAACATTAAATGGTATGTTAATACCAGACATGGATTTTACAGAAAACCCCAAAAGAATCAAGGAAGCACAGGACTACATGAAACCCTGCACCCTAGTGAATAACCCTCATGTAAGGGAAGAAAACCTTACACTCTATAGACCATTCATCAATGGTAATGAATGGCATGGCAATAGCAAAACAAAACCTATAAAAAACCAACACCAAGCTGTTTGTTGAATCACACCATTACGTGATATATTGATAGTGCCAATACAAGGTATGGTGATACCAAACAAAGACTTTCAAATGAAGAACAAATAAATCAATACTGCCCACTGGTGTCTAATCCAATGTGAAAGAGAAAAACACCCCCCACTCTACCGACCACACACATTTGGAAATCGATGGTATGGCAACATCTAAGTAAAACTTATCTGGCCAGGCCAAGTGGTCTGTTGAGTTCCAACATAAGTTGAGATAGTGATCACCGGTATATAAAACCAGTACTAAAAAAGGGTATAACCCTTTCCTCATAGGTCGTTCGCAGAGTGTGGAGGATGGGCAGTGAGTTAATGAATCTGCGGTTAGACTGTGTCTCTACCAGATATTACGTTTCCGAAGGTAAGTAACTTTTACATCTGATAGAGACATCTAGTCGCAGATTCCTTAACTTTTGAATTATATACCATAGCCATACCCCCTGGAGGAGGGTCTGCAAACTAATCCTACAAAAGTTCTCAAAGAGAACCAGTCGGTCATAACTAACAACCGACCAAATGTATGTAGGAATAGCAGAACAAGAGCTTGGCTCTTAATAGAATCCATGATCACTGTCACAGAACATATAAATAATAAACAACTCTACAGGCCAGAAGGAACCTGCCTTTGAAGGAAAAAGGGGGAAAAACCCCCTAAAGTGCCATTTGTCAGTTATCAGACATTCTCCTCTATCTCCAAAGGGGAAAGAGCACTCGTTGACCAAAACGGCCAAGTGCAAGACAAAAGTCATGTAATCCGCATTCTTCACGACAATAAAGAGATGTCGGAGAAAGAACTGTCCTGATAAAATCCAAAGAGGGACTCTCAGAACTCTTTCCATTATACCAAAATGAATGAACACCAAAAGAAAGATGAACAATAATACCTCCATGGTATAAAGAATTTTTGTTTGAACAAATTGACCACTCGTAGGTTACATAATGAACTCTAAAGAAACTAAGATGACACCAAATAGATTTAACTCTAATATAGATATTCATCAGTTATGCCAGTTGTATATAATTTTGCCACACAAATGTATTATATGGACATATACAAAATAAATAAATATAAAATAGAGTCACAGTAGACACCGAGTGGTCCAACAACTCACAGAATTTTGCTGGCCAATATTTACTGCTGGACCGCAAGTATCTACAAAGCCTTCCCCCGCATGACCTTCAGTGTCATGGTCCAATAGTCTGAACATAACTCAGAGCCGTGGGCATGCTCAAAGTACCAAGGCAAGCGAGAAAAGAGAAGTAACCACATCTCACATTAAAAACTCTTTCTGTTCTCTTGTTATTTTTTTTAAATGAAGACCAAATATGTATATTGGAAAAGGGGATGCACCTATTAGTGCATACCAAAATATAATGTATGGAAACATTAAAAGGAAAATCATACATAAAATAAATCCTTGTTAGCAACAAGCACATACACCAACACTTGTGATACGAAACACAATTTGATCACAAGTCCGCCTCAAGAAGTAAAGCCATGATTTCCAATGGACTTGTAAAACTAGATACATACCCAAAAAGACAGGTAATATATATCCTCCAGACAGATGCAAAAATCATTGCGGAAGAATAACAAGAAGAGCTTCCTATAAAGCCAAAAAACTCCAACCATAAATTGCATGACCGAAAACAGGTAAGGAAACTGCAGCTAGAAGTCTCCATCAGATTGTTTCTGATACTACCTATCACACAGCGTAAGATACAGAGTTCACCCCATTATGTTCTAGAAATGAACAAATAAATCACCTATCACCTCCACAGAGGAGAAGGCAACTAACTAGAGTCTTCCAAAGAATGCACCATAAACTCTGAGTTTACTCTCACAATTCTCCAAAAAGTGAAACACATATAATAAAAACGTAGATATGCAGTCCGCTCAGAAAGAGAAAACAACCTGCACTCTAAAACACATAGTCCAAGAGGATTTTAACAAATTAGGAACCACAAGAACATGTATTCAAAAGGTAGGCCCTGAATCTATCAGCACCATAATAAATATGCACACCACAAAAGTAGTGAGGACATACTATGCTGATTACTCTAACGAGTAAAGACCAGAGCATCCCTATATACCAGACCTACCACTGGAATACCAACATGTCCCTATGAGAGGCAACGAAAGGTCGAAACCATGCACATTTTAGCATACTGAGTTGCTTCAAAGAAGCTTGCGTCAGAAGATCTTCCATACAAGAAGACATGTCTCTTGACAAAAACCTCCTGAGCACAAACCTCATCCTCAGAGGCTAAGGGACAAAGGGAAACATCCCTAGGTCATTTAAAACAATACTAGCCTAAAATAGGGAAAAAGGGCACTGAGATTAAAACATCTGCTCTCACAGGACACCAAGTGGTCAAACCAACAACAGACATGTAAAATGCCCTAAAAGCTTACTTGCTTATAAAGAAATAGTCTGCATCTCAAGTATAAAGACAAGTTACACCAGTAACAAACAACTAAAAACGGTGACTCTGAAGACCTCTGTCTTTCACGGAAGCGTCTTAACGCTGCATAAGCTTGACTTCCATAAAGATGGGCACCATCAAATGGCATGTCGACCAAAGTCGACTGGACAGCCTCCGCGAAACCTGAAGTTGCCAACCAAGCCTGACGCCTTAATGCCACCGCCGATGCCATAGCGCGACCTACAGAGTCCGTAGTGTCCATACCGCACCTTATGGTAAGCCTAGCAGCCTGCTGACCATCTTTAATCAAATCACCAATCTCCGAGCAGAGATTATCCGGAATAGATGGTGACACATTCTGTAGCGAATCCCATAAAGCATGGGAATATCGCCCCAGCAAACAAGATGTATTTATGGATCTCAGGGCTGAGCTTGCCGAAACAAAGATGTGTTTACCACATGCATCACGACTCCTAGAGTCCTTACCCACTGGAGTTTTAGGAACAGAATTTACAACCTGTGAAGAAGTTGCAACCTGAGTCACCAAGCTACAGGTGGAAGGGTGTCTATGAAGACAAACTGGGTCCCCAGGTGCAGGCAGGTATCTACGTGTAATATCTCGGTCCACTGAGGCCCCAGACTCAGGCTTGGCCCAAGTACACTGTGGCCCCTGACTCAGGCTTGGCCCAAGTATATAAAAAATGGCCTCCCCAAATGGAAGAACAGGTTCTTCCCCTGTCTGTCCCTCAAAAAGGACCTCAATCAAAGGGTATGTGGAGCTTTGCACCATAGGAAGCAACAAGTTTAAAACTGTAGCCACTTTTCTTAGCATGTCTGCAAAGGAGGAACTTGCCTCCGTAGCAAAGCCAGGGGGAGAAAGCAACCCTGAAGCTGGTGATGAATCCAGGCCACTATCCTCTCCCAGAGCAGACAACTAGCTCTCCTCCATCTGAGGCACATTAATGTCAGAAATGGGCTGAAAGGGCCCTACCTCAATCTACACTAACCCTGGGCGGAGTATGCGTAGTGGTGCTCCGCGTAGTTCCACGGAGTAAAAAAAACCCCAGTGGAACTACGCTCCACTCCGCTCCGCCCCGGGCCCACAAAAGAGTTTAACATTTTTTTCTTTTAAAAACACTTACCTTCTGTTCTGCCTGCCCTCCTCCTTGCCGCAGTGTCTCCCTTTTTCTGTCGTCCTCCTCCTCGCGTCCCTGTACGTACTACGTCTTGTGTGAACTGCAGGAGCGCAGGCAGAACAGAAGGTAAGTGGTTTTTTTTATTTTTTGTAAGGGGGCTGGCCTCGTACTCCGCTCCGCCAGTCGGAGTTTTGCAGCAACTTTGCGTTCCCAGCAGAACGCGGAGTTGGTAAAACTCCGCAAACTCCACTGGCGGAGCGGAGTACGACGCCCAGGGTTAATCGACACAGGCTGTCTTTCCACAACCCCTTCCTGAGAAGGAATCAAAACCTGCATATTCCCCTCATTCTGAATAGTCGACTCCGCATCTGAAGTCGTACGACACATACACGGAGGAGAACAAGCGACTTCAACCGCCGCCGACATCAATCAGGGAATTGTAAGCACGCTACTCACCCGTGAGGGTCTCAAGGCGCTGAGGGGGGGGGGGGTCCGCAGATCTGTTTAGCCGAAGAACCAGGTCTTTCAGGGTCTTCCTGAAGGTGTTCAGGGAGGGGGCGCGTCTGATGTCTGCCGGTAGCTCGTTCCAGGTCTTGGCTGCAATGTGAGAGAAGGATCTTCCGCCTGCTCTGGCTCTGTGGATGCGCGGGGTTTTGGCCAGTGCGAGGTTGGAAGATCGGAGGTTTCTTTTGGGTACGTGGAAGTTGATTCTGTCGTTGAGGTATTTGGGTCCGTTGTTGTGTAGGCATTTGTAGGCGTGAGTGAGGATTTTGAAAGTGACTCTTTTCTCCACGGGGAGCCAGTGGAGACTTCGTAGGTGTTGGCCGATGTGTTCGTGTCGGGGGATGCCGAGGACGAGTCTGGCGGCGGTGTTCTGTACTGTCTGGAGTTTGCGGAGTAGGGACTTGTTGATGCCAGCGTAGAGTGCGTTTCCATAGTCCAGTCTGCTGGTGATGAGTGCGTGGGTCACTGTCTTCCTTGACTCAGGGGGGATCCACTTGAAGGTCTTGCGGAGGATGCGGAGGGTGTTGAAGCAGCTGGAGGTGACGGCGTTGACCTGTCGGTTCATGGAGAGTGATGAGTCGAGTACGATGCCGAGGTTCTTGGCGTAGTCTGAGGGGGTAGGTGGGCTTCCAAGGGCGGTCGGCCACCAGGTGCTGTCCCATGCAGAAGGGGTGGTACCGAGGACGAGGACTTCTGTCTTCTCGGCATTGAGCTTCAGGCAGCTGTTGGTCATCCAGACTGCGACGTCTTGCATTCCTTTCTGGAAGTTGAGTTTGGCAGTGGTGGGGTCTTTGGTGAGGGAGAGGATGAGCTGGGTGTCGTCGTCGTAGGATACGATGTTGAGGCCGTGTTGTCGGACGATGGCTGCGAGGGGGGCCATGTAAATGTTGAAGAGGGTGGGGCTCAGTGATGAACCCTGTGGGACTCCACAGGTGATTTTCGTGGGGTCAGAGAGGAAGGGTGGGAGTCTGATCCTTTGGCTTCTTCCGGTGAGGAATGGTCGGATCCAGTCCAGGGCTGTTCCTTGTATGCCTGCGTTGTGTAGTCTGACGACTAGTGTGCGATGGGAGACGGTGTCGAAGGCCGCTGATAGGTCGAGTAGGATGAGGGCTGCGGAGTGGCCTTGGTCCAGGAGGGTGCAGATGTCGTCTGTGGCGGCGAGTAGGGCGGTCTCTGTGCTGTGGTTGCTTCGGAATCCGGATTGGGACGGGTCGAGGATGGCGTTCTCTTCAATGAATCGTGTCAGTTTCCTGTTGACTGTTTTCTCTGCAACTTTGGCTGCGAAGGGGAGGAGCGAGATGGGCCGATAGTTCTTGAGGTCGGTGGGGTCAGCTGTGGGCTTCTTGAGCAGGGGTCTGACTTCTGCGAGCTTCCAGTCATCTGGGAAGGTGCCTGTTTTGAAGGTGGTGTTGATGGTGCGTTGTAGTTTGGGTGCGATGGCGGCCACGGCTCTGTGGTAGATGTGAGGGGGTAGGGGTCGGTGGGGGCCCCCGACTGGATGCTTTTCATGGTCGAGGCGGTGTCTTCGGCCGTGATCGGTGTCCAGTTGGACATGGTGGGCTGGCTGGTGTTTCTGGGGGGCGGGGGGCCGTCTGTGGCACCTGGTGGATGGTCGATGAAGTTGTCGTAGAGGTTTTTGATCTTGAGGTGGAAATAGGTTCCAAGCTTGTCGCAGAGGTCTTGGGATGGGGTGATGTCTGTGGCTTCACTGCGTGGGTTGGTGAATTCTTGAATGACACTGAAAAGTTCCTTGGAGTTGGTGGAGTTGGTCAGGATTTTGTTGTGGATGAAGTTCCTTTTGGTGGCTCTGATCTGATTGTGGTAGTCCGTCATGGCGTCCTTGTAGGTGGTGTGGTTTTCGGTTGTCTTGGTGTTTCTCCAGTTCTTCTCCAGGCGTCTGCAGGTGCGTCTGGCTTCTTGGAGAGCGGTTGTGAACCAGGCGGCTTTCCTGGAGCGTTGTCTGTCGGGGTTGTGTAGAGGGGCGAGCTCATCTGTGCAGTTGGAGATCCGGGTGTGGAGTTCTCTGGCTGCGTCGTTTGCGCTGTTTGCGTCGGGTGCCCAGGTGTGGTTGTCTCGGCTGAGGGTGGAGTTAAGTTGCTCGTCGGTAACCTTGCTCCAGTTCCTTCGTGGTGGGCGTGGGGCTGGTTTGGGTGCCTTGGGTTTGTTGATGGCGAAGTGTACGCAGTGGTGGTCGGTCCATGGCGGCTGCGTTGTGTGGCTGAAATGGACGCTGTTTCCTGCCGCGAAGATGGGGTCGAGGGTGTGTCCTGCTCTTTGGGTCGGTGTGTTGACGAGTTGTTTAAGTCCGATGCTGGCGAGGTTGTCACGAAGGATAGTGGAGTTGGGGTCACTGGGGTTGTCGAGGTGGAAGTTCAGGTCTCCAATGAGTATGTAGTTTGTTGAGGCGATCGCGTGGGGTGCGATGAAGTCGGTGATGGTGGTGGCAAAGGGTGTTCGGGGGCCGGGGGGTCTGTAGATGAGGGTTCCTCGGAGTGTGGCTTTGGGGGTGGTCTGGATCTTGAAGTGCAGGTGTTCGGCGGAGGGGAAGGTTTCGCTGGAGGTGGTGAGGCGGAGGGTGCTCTTGTGGGTGATGGCGAGGCCCCCTCCTGTGTGGTTGGGGTGGTCTTTCCTCTGGATCTTGTATCCGTCTGGG
The DNA here is from genome assembly GCA_963921515.1 of Calotriton arnoldi. Taxonomy (NCBI): domain Eukaryota; kingdom Metazoa; phylum Chordata; class Amphibia; order Caudata; family Salamandridae; genus Calotriton; species Calotriton arnoldi. Next base: position 719,205 of record CAWUFW010000899.1, on the reverse strand, counting down.
ATGGCGGTGCTGATGTCGGGGCAGAGGATGCGTTGGTCCAGGTCTCTGTGAAGAAGGCAATGTTGGGCGAAAGTGAGTCGAGTAGGTTCCAGATTTCCATGGCGTGTTTGTGTACGGAGCGTACGTTGAGGAGGATGCATTTTAGGGTGTCGCCGGTGCTGGCGTCGGCGGTGTTGGAGGCCGGGGTGGCGGTGAGGGTCTGGCGGCAGTGGAGGCAGGAGAACTGGTCGTGTTCGGCGAGGCCTGTTGGCATTCTCTAAGTCTTCCAGGGTTAAGTGCCGGTGTCGGAGTCGGCTGATCGAAGACCAGTGTCCTAGGTCGAGATCCCGAAGGACTGTGGACCTGCCCCAAAGCAGCGCCAGCCGACGTCGACCAGTGCCGATCCCTGGACTCCAGCGGCTCAGCCGTCACCAAGTGCAAACCTTCCGACGGCGCCCCACTCACCTCCTTAGGGCCTGAAAGGCGCTCCAGAGGGGGATAGGGTACCAAAGATGAGGTGCAAGGAATTATAATATTCCCTCATCTGAGGGATGGAAACTCTGGGGACGCGGTGCGGAGTCGTGTACAAGCTCCTCAACCATCAAACGGGAGGAGCCATGGGAGATGGAGTCTCCTTGCGGTGAAGTCCGAGAATGCCGCAACTTCACCCTCTTAACTTTTGACTTCCCCGGAGAACAACGTCCTCCAGAACGGCTTTGGCTCCTAGATCGACCCCGCAAATGCTTTTCCCGAGAAGATGAAGACCGAGGCCAGGAAGTCCCCGAGGATCGCGCCATCAACTTCAAACGCAGCTCCTTTAACGACGTCAGCTTTAATTTCTGGCAGGAGCCACAATCCTCAGCATTGTGGTGCTCGCCTAAACACCACACACAAATCGAATGCGGGTCCGTCTCTGACATATGTCGGCTACAAGACCCACAAGGTTTGAAACCTGTAGACATTAGACCAAGGCACACTGTTCCACTGACACCAAGTGTCGAAGCAGGTAAAAAATCAATCCAAGGAACCGCTTCTCCAGATCCGCATTACAGCGATGAAAAGAAGAAACTGACTTCCGCGCGTAAGAGGGGACTTATATGTCTCCACTGATGTTATGACCGGAGTCGATGTCATCACGGAGCCTTAGGACGCTGTCCCCCAGTGTGCAGAGGTACTGCTGAAAAATTTACGGTTCCAGACTGGTGCCTGGTGAGAAATCAAAAGTTAAGGAATCTGTGGCTAGATATCTCCATCAGAATGCTGTGGCCACGTCCTCCAGGACACTGCAGCGCCGGTGGTCTTCCGCCTGCCATATTATGAGTTGTGCAGCCTGAAAGACCGCAGCGCCGGTGGTGTTGCCGCCACGCCCACGGTGGTCTACAATGTTGGCAATGCGGACTCTAATGCCGTCAGGGCTGTAGTTGTCCTGCTGAGCCTATTACAGCAACTCAGTCATACTGGCGATCTCCCAAGTGGCGGTAGACCACTGCAGTACGCTCGCAGCAAAGCACCACAACAGATAAATTAAAAAACTACACAGTTGATGGGGTTTTGCTAAATGGACACACCTTCAAATCACACCACAAAACACACCCAATCCCTGACCAGGATCCTTTGCTTCCCACCTACAGCACAGAAGATAGGAGATACCGTTCTGACCCAACGCAGACCCCTTTTTTCTCATACCTCGCCATTTATCACTCTCCACCTCTTTGAATTCTTTTTTTTGCACTTTTTCACCAATATCACTTGTTTGTTTTTCCTTTCATATAGTCAGTTTTTTATTTATCATTCCTGGCTGTGAAAACCCATAGTTCACTGAGGCTGAGTTGATAATCATTAGAGTAGAGCCCCAAATTTGTGGTTCCCAAGTCCAGCATACTCATCTCAGTAGGAAAATGGAATTGTGGGACAGGATAGTAAATAGATTGAATGCTGTTGGTGCCACCCTGGGCACACATCAGGAAATTAGGAGGAGGTGGAACGACTTCAGGTTGAAAATGCATACCTGGTTCAACAACCACCATCTGGAGGCCCAGAGGAATGGCGATGTCCCTCCCAGCACCCCATTACAATTCTTTCCCTGCGAGGAGAAGGTCTTGGCCATCCTGCATTCTGAGGGCTTGACAGGAATACCTGGGGGAGTGGAGGCTGGTAAGGTACATTTCACTAACTCTCACAATACTACAGTGTCCTTTTGCTGTAAACTCTGCTTTTGTTATTGTGTTTTCTCTCTACTTTTCTACAATGCAATACTCAAAGTATCACAAATGTTGGCTTGTCTGTTTCAATGTGTAGTGTTGCATATAAGAGCACACAAATCAATCTCCATGACATGCTACTTGTTGGAATGATGTCTGTAAGTGGATTACCATACAAATATCATCCCAGGACCCATGAGATGTGTAAATATGTAAATGTATGGTCCATCCCAAATGCATGTTGTCAACAGGTATGTTTCACTAACCGTTTTACAAGTGTTGGTAATGTGATATTGGAGTAACTACAACTACCATGAGGCCCTGTGACTGTAACTCTAACCAAGATGCTATACTCCTTTTGCCCCATCTCATTTGTCTGCCATGTTATAACTGATGGTCACTGATTATGGAGGTCACCATTTGTAAAGTGTTGGTAAGTCTCCATAGATTACACTACAACTCCCATGAGGACCTGTGACTAACTCTAACCAAGATGCTACACTCCTTTTCCCTCTTCTCACTTGTCTGCCATTTTACAACTGATGTTCACTTATCATGAAGTTTACCATTTGTCATGGGTTGGCAAGTGGCGATAGAAAAGCTACAACTACTACCATGAGGCCCTGTGACTGTAACTCTAACCAAGATGCTATACTACTTTTGCCCCGTCTCACTTGTCTGCCATGTTATAACCAATGGTCACCGATTATGCAGGTCACCATTTGTCAAGTGTTTGTAAGTCTACATAGATTGCACTACAACTCCTATGAGGCCCTGTGACTAACTCTAACCAAGATGCTATACTCCTTTTGCCCTTTCTCACTTGTCTGCCTATGTGAGAGGCTGGCTTAGTATATGGTGCACTCACTTATGTAAGTGTAGCACCTTGCACTAATCCAGACAACCCTTATGGTGATTTTAGTGGTCTTAGACAACCTTAGAAAGCACTCTAGTGGTAGCTGTGGAGAGCAGCCTTCAGGCTTAGTCCAGAAGGAGTGTAAAGCATCTTCTTTTATCAGTACTTAATCTTATGGTATAGGTTAGGTGAAAAAGAATTACACAGTGTAGTTATAAAAATAGTTATTTTATTACAAACAGTCACTAACACAATGTATTTTCTCCTACCCGGAGATATAAACACAATACACACATACTTAGGAAATAGAGCACGTAAGTAGCACAAATACAAAGTGGTCTCCAGGGGGAGACAAACCATATACTAAAATAGTGGAATGCGAACCACGACTGAAATCAAGAATGGACCGAGAAGACGTAGAAGTGCTGGGGACCCAAGGAACCACCTTAGGGGAGTATCTAGGAACCCCACAGAGGTTGTGTGCAGTGTGGGAACACGACTTCATGCTCAATGTTAGTCAATAAGTAAGTCGTGGTTGCAATTTTAAAGAAGAAGGACCCTTCTTAGTGGACCCCAAAGAAACCCCATGGAAAATGGAAGGTTGGAGAGTCACCCCACCCGTGGATACCCCAGGACCCAGGATACCTACACCAGGGAAGCCGGGTGCATAGGTGTCAAGTGATGTCGGAAACCGCTGTAGACCACAATGGACGACTTCAGGAAATATGGTGCTGGAGGTGAAGACAAAGGAGTCCGGAGGAACCCAAAGGCAGATTCAAGATTAGAGGTACCTGCAAGCAGAGGGGACAGAGTCTATGCCACTCAGGAGGGACCAGGAGGCAAGAAAGACGAATGCCCACCGATGTTGGAGCCGCAGGAGAGGTTGACGGTGCCCTTGTAGTTGCAGCTGTGCGGACCAGGCAATGCTGTAGAAGACCAGGAGCCATTCACGAGCTGTCCCACGTCAGATGTCAGGAGCCAAGGAGTCAGTGTCCGGCAGGGGCACCAACAAGCCTTGGCAGCGGCAAGCAACGTAGGTGACGAAAAAGGTGCAGTGTCGGGACCAGCAAGGTCCAAGTGACTCACCACAAGCAGGTAAGTCAGAGCAGGCCCTGAGCAAGCAGGGGAGCCCACTGAAGCCCAAGAAGACCCTCAAGAGGACCCATAGGCTGAAGGCACATGAGTCGCAAGAGGACCTCGGGCAGTTCACCAATGAAGAAGGCCCACGGTGCAGAGGAAGTGGTGAGGGTGAAGATCTTGGCTTCAGGAGTTGCTTGAGGTTGGAGGTTCTTGGAGCCCGAAGATCTCTGAAGGAGAGAGTCAACAAACCTTGGCAACGGCAAGTAAATGCGGTGCACAGGGGTTCTGTTCCAGCAGTTCCAATGAAGGATACTGGCCTCAAACTCGGTATGAAGACAGTGCAGGCCTCGAGGGAGCTGCAGAATCACCACCTGTGTTGCTGAGCCTTTTGGAGTCCAAGAGAGCCCAGGATCAGCAGACCAGTCAGCTGCGTTGTGGTGCCTGCAGATGCAGGAGAGTGACTCCTTCACTCCAAGGGAGATTCCTTCGGGTGTCTTGGATGTCCACAGGCATGGTAAAGAACCTGTATGGAGCTCGGGCCCAGCAATTGCATAAGAACAGCAAGATGACGAGACCAGGAGCAGCAGGAATCTTTCCAGACGGTCGAAGTTGAAGTTGTGTATGATCTGAATCTTGTCCCACGACAAATCTAGGGACCTACCCACAGGTAAGCCCTTAAGTACCCTTAGGAAAGGGTTGGGACGATTCATGGGTCCCTCCCAGAGGAGGGGCTGGACAGTGGGGAGGATTCTCCCATGTCCTTTGTCCAGTTTCGCGCCAGAGAGAGAGTCAACGGCTCCCTGAACTGGTTAGAATTGGAGCATGCAAGGAGGGCAACAAATGTGCCCGTCAAGTAGTCTCAGTGGAGCTGGAAAGCGCCCCCACCATGCCCCAATACACTAAACCCTGTCTGGGAGATGGTCACACCTCCCTGTGGCAGGATATCTATTGTTCTGCCTTCCCCTGCTCAAGCTTGGCTCAGCAGCAGGAAGGCAGAAACATGTCTCTGGTCGGCAGCAGCCCTAGCTTGCTGTCCGATTCTTGAAGACTGGTACCGGGAGCACGGATGGCCTCACGGAGGAGCTTTACGGTGCATGATATCATACCTCCCACACCGTTTACAATGTGTGGGGGTATGATTTCAACATATTTGACACCAAACATGACAGGGTTCGTTAAAGTCAGTTTAGAGATCATCATCGCGTAGTGACGCATGACCTCTCTATATGTTATAATGGCTGCTGCCCTTACAACCTGGGAGAATGGACTCCGAAGGTTGTAGGAGTGCCCCGCTCATGCAGGGGCACCCTCACACTTAGAACCGAGCATTCTGCCTTCAGGATTGAAAGGCCTGCCTTATGGGTGACTTATAGGTTTCAAATGCAGTGACCTCAGATATAAGAAAACGTATATCTGTCGTAAGTGGTGCTAGCACCTGCTTATACAGGCTGCAATGACAGACCTGTGGTCACAATTTGAGTGGTCTCTCATGGGTGGCATAATACATGCTTCACCTGGGAGACCCCTGGTGTACCTATGCCCTCGGTACCTTAGTACCATATACTAGGGTACACCAGTAGCCAGTCTGGAATGTACCTAAGTTGTCACCATGTCCAATTTAGGGAAGAATCACAGAGACTAAGGACCTGATTAGTAGGATCCCAGTCAGACTAGTCCAAAAAACATAATGACACCAGCAAAAAGTGTGGGTGACCATGAAAGCAGGGATGTATTGTGGATATCATGTCTATCCCTAAAGACAACATGCCACATATCAGCACATCTAATGAGCTGATGAAATTTTCAAATGTCTAGTAACCAACTTCCACTGCACGCAAATAGATGACAATACTACTCTCTACCTATTTTGTTTCATCCTAGGTCTCTATTTACTTTGACACAATGTAGATGTAGATACCTAACTTCCACCAATAACAATATTCTCTATTTCTCAACAGGCCAATCGGCCACAGCACCTGGCCTAAGGTTGGAAACTGAACTGACTTCTGCCCCACCCCAGGATGCTGCCCTCAGTGATGACAACACTCCTGGAGATGTGGACGTGGATGACGGTCCTGGACCATCTGGTGAGCCTCGGCAGATAGCAAATCCTGCACCCCCAACCTGTGTACCTAGCACAGTCAGTACCAACCTGTGCCCCACAGTCCTGGATTCTGAGGTGGCTATCACCACCCCAGTCACTGGGGAACCAGGACCCAGTTGGAGCGGGCAACCTGTACCAAGGGCACAGGCCCGTGGGGGCTGGGGCCATGGGAGGGTAACTGTGGGCCTGCAGAGTGAGCCCATTGGGGCCACGGACACCCAGGCTGCCATCACCCAAGTCCGGGGAGTCTACCAGGATGTCTAACGCAAAAAAAGAGGGACGGAGAGCTAAAGGAAAAAAGGAGGTCCAGTACCCGTGCTCCCAAGATAAGACGTGTCAATCACTGGAGGGTAACTGTTCCTATAGATGATAGCTTGTCCATTCGGCAGCTTGAAGTATAGGTAATCACAGGTTGGATAAGGGGTAATTACTCCTAATTGGAGAGTTGCCCTCACACACCCATCAAGGTGTCATGCTTCATCATCGGACGTTTTGCTCCTCGTGGGGGTAGCGCTGCAGTCTTCCATGGGCCCCGCGAGAGGGCTCTTTGTCTGAGATCTTTTTAGAGGAACGCTGCAGTGGTTAGTGCAAGTGTGTGGGGATTGGTGCAGGTGGATTAAAAATACCGTGCTGGTACCCTCAAAGGTATTTATTCTTGGCTCCGTACGGTATGTTTAAAATTAGGCAAAAGAGGGAACTAGTCTAGCAGGATGCCCAAGATGTGATGGGCCAGATACATACCAAAATCCAGGAATGAAGCAGCTGCGGAGGGACACATACCAGGAGGTTGATGGCATCCTCATCGAGGTGGCCAACATCAACACCAACATGGCCTCCCTGGTTGGGGTGCTGCCGGAACATCAACACCACCCTCTGCAAGGCTTTTCCACCTGCAATCTATCCCTGCCCGTGGTCAAAGTCCATCTAAGGCATCAACATCTGCCACAGCCATAGGAAGGGAGACCTTGTCAGAGGAGGACACGCCTGCACGCACTCCTGTCTCAGTAGCTGCGGATCCCCCTCTACCAAAAAGAGGGGACACCCATGCAAAAATCTAGGAGAAGAGGATTCCAAGACACCCACTACCGCCAGTAAGAAACCACAACCTAAATTTCCTCCTCTGTGTGCAACACATTCACTTCTCGGACTATTCCATCCTGCCCAATGTTCCAAATCTGGTGGAGTAGTATGTTGGACTTTGGACTCCAGACAATTTGGACTCTACAACAATGGTTACATCCACCATAACTGACTACTACACTTTTGGTTTTCACTGTTTAATTTTTACTACACCTTTTGATCTTATCCTGATTCATTTCATTAAATACACAAGTCACCAAATCATTGTCTTCTGTTGTAACTCTCACATATACCAATGTAAATGTACTAACGGACAAGTTACTTACCTTCGGTAATGATGTATCTGTAAGAGACATATGTTAGTTATAGATTCCTTACCTTAAAATTACCCCCAGGCGTCAGACTGGATCGGGAGAATTTTTTCTTAGCAGTACCTCTGCGCGACGGTAGGTGGCGTCGGTCGACTCCGCGTCCGTCATCGTCGTCGTGTTCTCCGGGATGACGTTGTGGTGTTTATATAAGCGCTGCCCCTGCGCACTGACCTCAGTTCTGCCACAACTTTCCATGCTAGAGCGCAGTGCCATGCAAGACACTGACCACTGGCGCGCAAAACTAGGGCTCTGCAAGGGAGTCCCTGTCCCTAGAAGTCAGTTCGCAGAGCGGGGAGGATGAGTGGGGAGGTAAGGAATCTATAACTAACATATGTCTCTTACAGATACATCGTTACCGAAGGTAAGTAACTTGTTCATCTGAAAGAAACTGTTAGTTATAGATTCCTTACCTTAGAATAGATACCCCAGCAATACCAACCCCGGAGGAGGGTCTGCGAACTAAGTTCACACCAGAAAGTCCTGGAGGACAGAACCGGCAAAATAGCCGTCCCTCCGGACTTGGCTGTCCAGGCAGTAATGTCTGATGAACGTGTGCAAGGATGCCCATGTGACTGCCTGACAGATGTCAAGCAGTGGAACTCCGTGAGCAAGAGCAGTGGTGGCAGCCGTAGCTCTGGTAGAATGAGCACAGAACCCCTCTGGAGGTTCCTTTTTCGCCAAAGTATAGCAGATTTTTATACAAAGGACAACCCATCTAGAGATGGTCTTCCTTCGAATGGCCCGACCTTTCTTGGCACCCACATAACCAACGAAGAGTTAATCGTCCACCCGGAAATCTTTCGTGCGATGAAGGTAGAAAGATAGCGCAGGCTCAGAGTCCATACGCTGGAGTCTCTCCTCCTCTTTGGAAGGGTGCGGATGTGGGAAAAAGGTGGGCCAAGTTATAGTTTGTCCAATGTGAAAGGGCGTTACCACTTTGAGAAGGAACGAAGGCCTTGTCCTAAGCACCGCCCTTGTCCGGATGCACAGAGAAGAAAGGGGACTTAGAAGAAAGGGCTTGGAGCTCACTCACTCTGCAAGCAGAGGTGATGGCAACAACGAAAGCTGTCTTCAGAGTGAGGAGCCTGAGAGGACAGTTGTGAAGAGGCTCGAAGGGAGCACACATAAGGTAGGTTAAGACCAGGTTCAAGTCCCACTGGGGCATTAAGAAAGGTGATGGAGGAAAGAGATGAGTAATGCCCTTGAAAAATCTCTGTACAATAGGGGACTTGAACAAAGATGGCTGATCTGGAAGCCGAAGGAAAGCAGAGATGGCCGAAAGACAGCCCTTAAGAGTGCCCAGGGCAGAGCCCTGCTGGGACAAAGAAAGCATGTACAATAGGACCTCTGAAAGAGGGGCAGAAAGGGGATCCACAGCCTTTGCTGTGCACCATGCCACAAACTTATTCCATCAACAGGAGTATACCGTCTTAGTGAAGGGACGCCTGGCTGCCAAGATGACATCACAGACTTCGGGAGGAAGGTCAGAAGCTGTCAACTGTCACCGCTCAATCTCCACGCAAGGAGGTGGAGGCTGGACAGGTTCGGGTGAAGAACCCTTCCCTGCTGCTGCAACAGAAGATCCTCCCGAAGAGGCAGTCTGAATGGAGGATTGATGGCCATGCTTAGGAGCTCTAGGTACCAGACTCTTTGTGCCCAGTCCAGAGCCACAAGAATGGCTTGGGCCAGGTCGCACTTGATCTTCTTCAGCACTCTGGGCAGAAGTGGTACAAGCGGAGAGGCATACAGGAGGACGCAGTTCCACTCGCGACGAAAAGCGTAGCCGAGCTAGTGCAGCCTTGGAAATTCCAACGTGCAGAATTGCTGACATTGCGCGTTCTCTTCGGTGGTGAACAGATCTAACCAAGGCTCTCCCCACCGCCGAAAGATACCTTGCACCACCTCCGAGTGAAGATGCAATTTGTGATCCACCAGACACCGGCGGCTGAGTTCGTCAGCCCTGTTGTTCAGAGAACCTGCCAGGTGTTGAACCACCAGGGTCATGCCCTGATGTCCCAGCCATGTCCAGAGATGAAGAGCCTCTTGACATAGGGTCCACGACCCCACCCGCCCTGTTTGTTGCAGTACCACATGGCGGTGGTGTTGTCTGTGAACACCTGCACCACCTTCCCTTTGAGAGAGGGAAGGAATGCCTTCAGTGCCAGAAGAATCGCCCGGAGCTCCAGCAGGTTGATATGGAGCCCGGACTCCGCCGGAGACCAGGCGTCTCTGATCTCCGTCTCTCCCAGATGGCCGCCCCATCCCGGGAGTGACACATCTGTCACTTCTGTGAGGTCTGTATAGGGAAGGGAGATGGATCTGCCTCTGACCAAAGCTTGGTTCGTTAGCCACCACTGCAGTTGTTGTGCAGCCGAGATATGGACGTAGTCAGAAAGATTGCCCTGATGCTGCACCCACTGGAACTTCAGGTCCCACTGCAGAGCCTGCATATGCCATCTGGCATAATCTACCAGCAGGATGCAGGAGGCCATGAGGCCCAGCAGCCTCAGCGTCATTCTCACCGAAATCCGGGATACAGGCTAAAACATCGGTATCATAGCCCAAATATCCCGGACTCGCTGCTCGGGAGGATAGGCCAGAAACTGCTCTGTGTCCAGAACCATCCCGATGAAAGGAAGCGCTTGAGAGGGGGTCAGGTGTGACTTCGGCACTTTGATAGTGAACCCCAGCGAGTGCAGGAGGTCCGCCGTAGTCTGGAGGTGGGAGCCGACAGCCTAGGGCGAGCCCGCCTTCAACAGCCAGTCATCGAGATAGAGGAAGACTGGAACCCCTAGTCTGCGCATATCGGCTGCGACCTCTGCAATCCCTTTCGTGAACACCCGAGGGGCACTGGTAAGGCCAAAGGGGAGCACGGTGAACTGAAAATGCTCGTGGCCTACCGTGAACCATAGGTAACATCTGTGGGCTGGCAGGACGGGGATGTGGAAATAAGCGTCCTGCAAGTACAACGCCACCATCCAGTCTCCAGGGTCGAGGGCAGATAGGACCTCAACCAAGGATAGCATCTTGAACTTCTCCTTCCGGAGAAAGCGGTTGAGGGCCCTGAGGTCTAAGATAGGACGCAGGCCTTTGTCCTTCTTGGGCATCAGAAAGTAGTGGGAAAAGCAACCACGACCTACTTCTGCCGTAGGAACCCTCTCAATGGCTCCTTTGGCCAAGAGACCCAAAACTTCGTGGTGCAGAAGTGTCAAATGATCCTCCGACATGCGATCGAAAGACGGTGGCAAAGAGGGAGGGGCAATCTCGAAGGGGAGGGAGTAGCCCCTTTGGACTATTTGAAAAACCCACCTGTCCGATGTGATGGTTTGCCGATGTGATGGTTTGCCAGTGGGGGAGGTGATGGCAAATCCTGCCACCCACTGGCTTCTGATGGCCCTGGAAGGTCGGACTAGGAAGGTTTGGAGGCGGCTGCAGGGGTGGGAAGGGTGGTCTGGCCTGCCCGCTGGCCCCCAGACCCACGTCGCTTGGTCCCACGTCCGCGGCAACGCTGAGACTGGGTAGCTTGCATGAACCGGTAGCTGGTCTGGGCTGGACATGTTGGGGTGCCCCTTCTGTAGCCACAAAAGGGGCGAAAAGCAGACTGAGGTGGATGGGTCATCACTGTGAGGCACAAGGACCTGGCCGTAGCTCCAGAATCCTTAAAGCGCTCCAGCGCCGAGTCTGCCTTGTCACCAAAAAGGCGACAGCCATCAAAGGGCATGTCCTGTAGGGTTGCTTGGACATCCCCCGAAAAGCCAGACGTCCTCAACAAGGCGTAGCGCCGAAGGGCTACCGACGTGGCAAACATTCTGCCCAGTAAGTCGGTGGTATCCAGTCAACAGCGAATCGTGAATTTGGCTGCATCTCTCCCATCCGCCACTGCCTGGGAGAGAACGGCCCGGGCCTCCTCCAGGCACTGAGGCAGCACCTGCGCAACCATATCCCAGATAGTATGGGAGTATTAGCCCAATAGGCAATGCCAACCTGGAGGAAGAGAACATATGCTTCCCAAGATGATCCGGCCTCTTGGATTCCCTATCTGGGGTAACAGAAGGGAAAGCGCCCATAGATGAAGAGGCTTGGACCACCAAGCTCTCTGGTGAAGGGTGTTGGATGAGGAAAACTGGGTCGCCCGGAGCCGGGTGGTGGCGGCAGGCATTCATCCATTCCACAGGAGCCACTGTGCTGGGCTTGGACCAGGTGCCCAGAAGGACATCAGTGAGGGCCTCATTCAACGGCAAAAGGGGCTCAGATGAAGTTGCTGCCGGTTGGAGCACCTCCGTCAGGAGATTAGTCCTGACTGCCACCGAAGGGATCTGCATTCCCAGGGCCTCAGCTGCCCTTCTCACCACCACAGCATAGGATGCTCCCTCCTCCGTAGCCATGGTAGGGGGAGAAAGCATGCCAAGGTCAGGAGAAGTGCCCAGACCACTGGCGTCACCCAGTTCCTCTCTCCAGTGCGGCTCGTCTAGCTGGTCTGCTAAAGGGTCAGAAGACCCCTCCCAATCCTCATCACCACCTTCTGGGCGATAGGGAATAACAGGGATGAACAGGGGAACAATAGTACCCTCCGGCTTTGGATCCATCTTGTGGGTGAGGATGGGGACGGCGTCGGTCGTGGGCACGGCCGGGGGCGTCGTCGCCAGGATCTGCACCAGGGAAGGTCTAGTGAGGTCGACCAGTGTTGATCCGGATCCAAGCCTGGATGCATGGGGGCCCTCCGGCATCAGGGCCGGAGCCGCCAGCATCGAAGGCCCAGGACCCCCGACCGGCTCCGCAGCCCCAAAGGCGCGCCGGCGGAGTCGGACTGCCCAAAGATGGAGTGGAGGTTTTGGTAACATGCACAAAGCTGGCAGGGGATGCTCCGGCTCCTGGACAGGGAGGGAGGCGCAGAGTCATCCCAGAAGGAGGCACCAAAGACGGAGCCTTTGAGCGACGACACTCCGGGTCCGGTGTCACGTCAGCCGACCGATGGGGAGAAGGCAAAGAGCGACAGTGCTTCTTTGCCTTCTTCTTGTGCTTGGACTTACCCGACGACCTGGACAACTTGGAGTGCGACGAGGTGTGGGGGCTCCGCGACCGGTCTCGAGACCTTCCTCTCGAGCGGGACCGGGAACGACATGGAGCCGACTGCCAGGCCTCCAATTGCTTTCGGGACTGCTCCCGCAAAGGCTTGGGATTCATGGCCCGACAGTCGGAGCATGACTTCGGGTCGTGGTCGCGCTCCAGGCACCAGAGGCACACGAGATGCGGGTCCGTCACAGACATCAGTTTGTGACAGGCCTCGCAAGGCTTGAAGCCTGTTCATTGATGGTTCATCCCTCGCACACCAGGAGTTGAAGACTCAGAAAAAGAAGTCGACAAAAAGCCGAAAAAAGCTTAGTCAAAAAGTGACTAAAGGAGTAGCTCTCTCCGGATCTGCGCTAGGCTGGCAAGGAAAAAAAAAAAATGACGTCAGTGCGCAGAGGTGGCATCCATATAGACACCGCAACGTCATCCCGGCGAACACGACGCCGACGACAGATTCGAAGTCGACCAACGCCACCTACCGACGCGAGGGGTACTGCTAAGAAAAAATTCTCCAGATCCAGTCTGACGCCTGGGGGTAATTCTAAGGTAAGGAATCTATAACTAACAGTCTCTTTCAGATATGTGAACTTTGCAATGCCAAAACTAGGTACTTCTGGAAGCATGGGTATGTAATTTGTAAACAATGTTCAACTCTGGAACACTAGCATGTCACAACAACACATACATACAAGTGTCTGGTCTGATAAGATCTTTTTTCCATTGTCAAAATCATAGGCTGACATGATGTCAGAAACACAGCAAATAAGATATGACTCAAATCTTCTGTGTCAGTCAGTCAGTCAAATCTTTGTTTAGGCACAAAGACCCTAAAAGCACATAAAAAACATAAATAGATAAAAAATATCTATGTACATATTAAATAGAATCATGCTTATTTCTACGGTCATACAGCATTGAGTGCAACAGATGGTAATAGACAGGAAGGCATAATTTATTATCAAAGTACAAGAAGAGGGAAGAGGGGAATGGGAGAGAGCAGCTAAGTAATAACATCCATGGACGTAGCGTAAATATGGATAACATATCACATCACTACATCTGCAGTATATTACTTGCTGGATAGGGCTCAAAACTTTGCTTTAGCTCTCCACATAGCCATCAAGTAACGAGTAAATCCAAAAACCAATGGATTGCTAAGGTCGGTTCTAAACATTCTAAGGGCGACTTCATATTCTCTAATGTCCAGATTTTGACACAAGGGTAATAACCAGCATCACCTACTGCTCTGATAAGCAGAGCAGAAGAACAGGACATGTCCTACGGTTTCCTTGGGGGCACCACAAGCTGGTCACCCCCAGTCGTTTCCTCTAGGGACTTTAGCCCATCTGACTGTAAAAGACTGAAGGGGAAGAGTCCCATAGTGTAGTTGCAAGAACAGACGCCTGGCCAAGGGAGGTTCAATCTCATCCAAGAAGTATTCTCTGCTATATGAGTCCTTGATTATAAGAAATGCATCAGTCCTAGAACCTCGACCTTCCTGGGAGTGTATTGCGAGATCGTTATGCTGCCAGTAGGCTGTTTTAATGGTGTTCTTAGATATCTCCTCAGTCTCACTGGGAGCAGTCCACATGATTGTGAGCCAAATTTCTTCCAGGATAGTTTTTACATAACCCAGGGTATTTTACGGGAGCCTGCAAGACTAAGTATCTCTATTAGACCCGCACAATACTGTTGGAGCTCTGGGGTAACCCAGACCCTCCTCCAGTACAGGATAGGGCGCCTGCCAATCTTATCTGACAATACTCTCAACCTGAAATCAAGCCTGAGGGGAAGTAAGGGAGTGTTTATGGGAACACCTACCAATTGCTGAATGAAACAATTTTCCACTAAGTCAAGCAAGGATGCCTCCAGATGACCCCACAGCTCTGAGCCATAGGACGATGCCCCCAGGGATTGAAGTTGATAGACTTGTAGGGCCGGGTAAACAGGTCGAAACTGCAAGCTAAGTACCACCTTTAATGTACCTCTCGCAACTTGCTCTAACTTTAGCCTACGCTGGGTGACGTGCACCTACCACCCCCAGTGTTCAGTTAATGTGATGCCCAAATCCGTAATAGTATGGGCCCTTTCTAAGGGAATACCTGCTAAGACTGGGCTGGCCCTAGTTGAGTGCCCTGGGTTTAAAATCATGCACTTTGCATTGTCTGCAAGCATTTCAAGGCCCCGTATACTACAAAAATGTTCTAAGCTTTCCAGGAGCTTTTGTAGATCCATGGGAGATTTGGACAGTAAGAGGGTATCGTCAGCAAACATGAGGGCAGGAATCCTCATGTTCGCCAACCTGGGAGCATTGTTATCATTCTGCCCCCAAAAATCGATAATACCATTAATAGAAAGAGGGAAGAATGTCGGGGTAAGTATGCAACCCTGCCTTACCCCCCGTCTATGGGGAATGGCTCAGTCAGCTCACGGGCAAGGCCGCTCCTCACCTGCGCTTAATTATTCATGTGCAGCCTCACAATAATATCAAGTAGGTAAATTGGTACCCCTAGCTCTTGAAACACCCGCCACAAGGTTGACCTGGGGACTTATTTGAATGCGGATTGAATGTCGACAAACACGACGTACAGGCGTCCCCCCCCAAGGTGCGCTCCTTCCAGTACACGTTCAGGAGCCTGAACACCTGATCAATCATGCTTGTTGCCTTCCTAAAACCCACCTGAAGAGAAGACAAAATGTAATTTCCATCCAACCACTCCTGTAATCAGCCAAGTATGACCCTACAAAACAGCTTTTGCGAGCTGTCGATTAAACCTATGAGTCTATAGTTGGCAGGTGAATCACTAGGGCTTTCTTGTACATGGGAATGATTTCAGCCCCAGCCCAAGTAGGGGGCATGGGTGCATCTTCAAGAAAGCTGTAAATAATGGTGAAAAATAAGCTCCCCAGATGTCTACCTCCTTCCGAAATACATACCCAGGGATTTTATCTAAGCCCAGTGCATTGCTGAATACAATACCCTGTATGGCTAAGCAGATTTCCAGGGCTGAAATTCCCTGACCATTAAAAACATCCCCCAGAATAGACACTTCAATACCACCCTCCTCCCCACGTGGGTCCAGGATTGTTTTCCCCCAAGGCCCTAGGCCTGTGAGATCATTGGCTGCAGAGGTCAATTGTCCCTTCTGCACATACAGGCTCGAGTAATGGGCCACGCAATCACTAGCTGAGATATTAACTTCTACTGGTCCAGTCCCTTCCCTACCGCCGAAGGATATTATATTCCAACACTTGTGATGATCTTTACAATTAACAGCATGTAGAAGGCTCTCCCATCTATCCCTCTCCCATTCTTTTCTAGCGACTCTGAGGACTTTTTTATAAGTGCGCCTAACTGCCTGAATCAAAGCCCTATCTTGCTCATTTATTGCTTTAACCAACTAGATCTCGGCATCCCTACAATTGTCATTATACCAAGTCAGTGGGTGCTTCCTCTGAAATGATCGCCTCGATTCAACAAAGAAGAGGTTCCTTAATTTCTCGAATAACCCAATATCGATCTCAGAAATTGCACCCAGAGTTTTTTCCATGCCCCCTGCTGAAAAGAGGCCCAACATTCTCTCCAGCCCTTCTGCCAGCAAGCAGAAAATCTGGGTTGTGGCTTCTTGAGAGGTCTCTACCATGCACCATTTGACCCTGCGCCTATTGCTAGTGAATCTCAGTCTATCCAATGACTCACCTGGATAGATGGTCTGTTTCTTAAATTTAGATTGAGCTTGAGAGCCACGATATTATGGTCACTCTCCTGGTGGAGCTTTACATGCATATTCTCAAGATATGGCCATAGCCTGAGGTCCAAAAGAACATAATCAATCAAGCTTGTTGCAATTAAATGTGGGGACCCCTGTCCGGTCAGGGCTAGTTCTGCTGTTACAAGCTCTTAATCCCTGGTTTAAGGTGAGTGCATTGATTTTAATTGTAGTCAGGGTTAATTTCTTAACGGGTGGGATCTCAAGGGTCGGAACTGACCAAAGATCATCCTCATCATCCGACAAGGATTAGATCTTAAGGCTCAATGGTTCAAATTGGCAATTAAAATCACCTCCCCACGATTTTCCTAACAGTGGGTGGCTGTGTGGATAGGTGTATGATCAGCTGTACAAGCACGGTTGATTCCTTATTACTCCCCTCAGATCTACAGTATACATTGTATATGAGATAGGTTTCACCCTGGGGGATCTGGAGGCGTACTCACAAAAGGTCAGGGGAATCCACCCCAACCTCTTTCAATATGCCCCTCACTGTTGTTCTCACCCATATTGTGAGGCCCCCGGAAGGCCTACCCTTTCCTACTGAGATGGCGTTGTGGCAGAAATGTACATAAACTGCATAATACTGAGGTTGTAGGGATCATGTCCCTTGGAATAAGCAGAAGTTAAATTGTTCTATGTACTCACACCAATCCGGACGTACTAGTTTAGCAGCCAAACCTGTTATATTCCAAGAAATAAGCTGAACCATCCCAGGAGACCCCAGATCAGCAGAGGATAGATGCATTAAAGGAACCTCCCGCCAGCCTTCGGGGCCAGGGTCATTAAAGGTGTTAGAAATGTGATATAATCTGGAGGGGGTTCTATGAAAGGACGTTTGCTTAGTCACTGGCTCATTCTCCAAGAGTCACTCGACAGCCCCTGGATCGCTTAGTGCAGAAAACATGTTAGAACATGCAACGAGACCTGGAGTGTTTGTGAAGCATGGATGTAGGCCTGGGGAGGAGACAGGTGGCCTGTAAAAAACACCCGAGCTGGCGGGCAACAACCTTTGGTGCTACTGGGTTTTGGAGCTCCTTAGTACTCATGATATTACATACACATGCAGGTTTGCAAAACTTTAAGACAACGCAATCCCCTACAATATTTTTCCTAGACTGGCCAAGCCAACTCACCCTCCTAGCCATTATAATTTCATTCGGACCCCAGGCACTAAAATACGTGTGCTTACAGAGCCAGCCAGTGGCCTTATTGCACAGCTGGTCCCATGATTCTTGCTGCCCGGCCCTTGATGGGGGAACCCCGGCCAAGATTAAAACATAGAGGAAGGCAAGAGGGGGAAGACTCAAGATGTCAAGGCACGGGATGGGTGAGCAGCTGTCCATGGCCTGTGATACATTGGTAGTCATGGTGGGAGGGCCTGTAGTAGGCTGAGGGTGAGCACCAAGGACAGCTGTGGCTGTGTCCCGGGGTATAATATTGGAAGATGATCTCAAAGTCCCCTCAGAAGGCAAGGGTGGGTTGCTAGAATATGCTTGTTGGTTTGTATGGACAATATTCACCAGTTTTAACTGATCGCTTGCAGGATAAGTACTTCCTATGGGCTTCTGGTGCTCTGGGAGGAGCTTTTTGAGGACGATAGTCTCTAGGCTTTCAAGTTTAGCCAGGTGATCCATCACCTGTTTCAATTTATCCTCCATAATTTGGCAAAGCTTCTCACATATTGCCTCAAAAACTTCCCGGCTGACATACTGACCAGAGACGCTGAGGTTCCTGCATGCAGACACTCCAGCTCGCAGTGGTCTAACATCGCTCGTGGGTGTCCAACTCGAGACCAGGACAAGGTCCCATATTCTCTCATTCTCAGGTAATGGGGTTGACTAGATCCTAGAGGGATTCTTGGCATAACACCTACACAGATGCTAGGTGCATTTAGGTATATCTAGTTAGGGAGGCATTGTAGGAGTACGCACTCTTTATCATGTGTTTTATGTACTTGTATATATTCATGATTTCTGCAAAATGGTAGAACTTTACCATCCCATTACTTTCGTAGTACTTCTAATCATATATCTCTGCTACTGTCTAATAGTTGTTGCAGCTCATCTATTCTATACTAGAATAACAACTGTTCAATAAATTCTTATTGAAAACGCCCAGCCTGTTTATTCTGTGTATCTATCTGAGACAAACTAAGAGAGCACGAGTGACTGAGCGAAAGGTAGTATATTGTGTCCACGATTCTGATTCTGAGGGATCAGGGTTGTCATATTCTGAGGTTGCCACGATCTATTCTCTCCTTGGTAAGAGGAGATTATAGTGGCACTGTGAGCTAGCTGATACAGACAGGCTAACGTATCTGGTGGGGGTGCACAGAATCAGTCTGCCACCAGTCCCACAGTTTATGTTATCCAAACGTGCAGATCCTGTATAGGTTATATAGGAACTACACGACATGGCGCCGCCAACATTGGTTGGGTACTTATTTAACAGTAGAATCTGAGTAGTTCAGTCGTGCTATTCTCAGAGACCCCTACTCACAAAACACCAGAGACGTCTGAGGTGGGTGGGCACAAACTCCGACCACAGCTGAGTAGGCTAAAAAAAAATCCTATTTATTGGCTGTTGGTTAATCAAGCTTGAAGGACACAGTGTTCCTAAAATTGTGCAAAAACACCTTATCTTAGTTTCCTTGAAAATCTTCTTCCTCTAAAAAAATTACTGAAGACGTGGAAAACGCGGGGGAGTTGTGCATAGTTTGCACCTCTCAGATGAAGAAGAAAATGCAGATGCAATTCCGATTGCAGAAAATCTTAGAAATACAGTCATCCTGAAACTACTTGCGCATGGTGTAACAGCCAGGGGTGGCATTGTAGCTTTCGTGATTGAGGCCCACGAATCATATAGAACATAGGTATTTTATTCTTGGATTACATTCCCAGCAGCAAATGCAAGAACAAAACATTTCACTCCTACACAGAAGGAGATGCACCAGCGGAATATTGTCCGTTTGAGGACATTGAGGTTCCGCTCACAAACCAGGAACACTTATACTGGTTTAAAGGCGCCCTACCCCATATAAGAAGAAGAGTGAGACTCGGCCCGCTCGGAAGAGAAGGGGCAACATGGCCAATATTAGCGGCCTACACACCACATCCCCAGATTAAATGTAATCACTCTTGTCTACACAGTTTGAGCTCTCCTGTTGGTTTCTTTACCAGCTGCCCTTCCTATATATGGGTGCCCCGAACTATCTCTAATGCAAATGCCCACGCCCAAACCTTTACCAGTATTCGGCATGGTATCGCTTATTGAGCATTAATTTTTAATTGCCCTTTTTTAATTGCACAGCCTTTTTTAATTGCACATTGACTGTTTCACTCTGACGCGCTGATCAGAGCGACATCGCCCACACCAAGAATCAGTATCTGAACACATTGACACCTTCTGATACTGCTGTCTCTTTCTTTTTGTGTACAGATTCACCAGTCAGATGTGAATAACGTGATACTATTCACACGCAGCATGAACAAGCGGCGCCGTCTATGGCCTCACCATACACTGACGTAGGGTCAGACAGACCGCCCCTGTATGCGCTCTAGTGTTCTAGCGCAGCAGGACATCACCAGAACGTCACTGCGCTGAAACTGCACGTTGCGTCGGATGACGTCATCGGCAATGGCCGCACTCCCACACTTACAGTATCCCTTCATAAGGGAATCAGCTGGACACGAACCGCAACATGCGGGTCCTCCGGAAGGAAATTCCTAGGTGCTGAGCGGGCGCATGGTGAAGGAACTGTGAGTACGAGACATGCATCCCCCTCGTCACTTCGCCAACCTGTTATCATATCCCCACCCACTGTTTAACATTCTGTATCTCCGTCTCATTGCAGTGAGGTACTAGTAACCATCGCTCCCCACCAGGATCCATGTTGTAAAACTCACGGTAACTTTAAGTAAGCCCCAACCTTTTCTTGTCAGTGTGTAATTTGGTGCTTTGGCCCAGCCCAAACACCGGTATTTTATCATGTTCGACAACACTTTCTCTCCACCATACGCGTGACACGTTACACGCAGTTGTAAATAGATTATTCACAAACCCTTATTCTGGTCTAATTGATACCTGAATCTCAGGCCTTTGCATGTTTTGCGCTACCTTTCTGTTTCAGCACGACACTGGTAAAGGTTGTGTACACCTTGCCACTACTTCTGGTGATGGCAAATCATGACATAGGCACAATGAATGCCTGCTGAACCACGCGCTTTTCAATAAGAGGCACGCCACACCTTGGAGGAGCATGCTATTACACAGCACAATTTTAGTCACTACTGCGGAGCAATATGTGGGCACTAAAGCAAACATTCATTCTTCACTTAACAAGTGCTCTGCTTTGATGCCTTGTCGCTTTTATCTCCACAGATCAACATAAACTTCAGACATTCTCTGGAGTTCTTTCCTGAACCGTGAGTTGTGTGCGGTTCTACTAACACCACAGGTCAGGGTGCACCTTAGAGAGTGCATACCGCCGTGGTGTGTTGTTCTTGGTCCTGACGAATGCCTCACCTAATGAATTGAGAGGCTGAAACATGTTGACCACAAACTTTCACCATATTAGGATGTTTCCTGGCAAATTAAACCAGTGATCACTCATCCATCACCTGTTTTTAACCAGTGCCGGGCCCTCCACCATTAAAGTTTTTTTGGAGAAGGCTCCGACTCTTTTAAAAAATCGCTCACATTGATTTGGTACATTCACCCCACAAAACACAAAATTCTGCTCTGCTGTAGTCAGGCGTTGCAGCACACCAGGGAGGCATTCAGCCTCTCTGGTGGGAACCCAATGATGAAGCATGTCACCAACTAGGTTGGTGAGTGAGGGTTCTTTTAACCAAGAGTGACTTCTCCTGCTACCTCCCTTCCCCCTATTTTTGCACTCTTTTGTTGTTTATTCATTGAAACAATGCCACCAAGAGACTTACTCATACAACACAAAGAATTGATAAACATTTACAGAAACCTGATGCAATTTATCATGAGGACACTTACAGTCCAACCAGCAATAGTTGCAACAAATGGAACTCAAGTTCAGAGTACAGCAACTAAAATCACACCACAAACATTAGACGCGGTGATGGGTTAAATGCCCACAAAACGAGAACAAATGGCAATCTGGGTAGCTCAGAAAATAACACAGCTAGAGGCAGTATTCCCAAATACTACCCCGTATGAAAAACACAGAATGCTAACAATCTGCTTGCCCATGGGGATAACACAACAAATAGAGGATTGTACCACTTGGGGTACAGTCTTTGCTGCCATTTATACCAGAACTCATGGTATCCCGTCATTAGCAGTAGTACCATACGTATTGAGACAAATACAAAACGAGTACGGAGCAGAGCCTGCTCTGAACTTAGGGATGAAGTTACTAGGTAACTATGCCCAGGTATCAGCCATAATATTAGCTAATATTAACGGGGAAGCAGCTTCAATGGCTATCCGCCAACGCTTAAGGGAGTTCAGTCCTTTAGAACAAGAACACGGACTACCGAAAATAATTGAAACTGCATATGCAGAATTAGGCAGAGCAGTTTGTATGGGAAAGCTTTAAAACCACAACTGATGGGCAGTCCTGAAAAGGACACTTCTAAGCAGATACCTGCTTCAACAAAGAAGAAGTGGGACAATAAAAAACAACAAAACTTTAAAGGAAACAGATCTCAATCCAGAGGTAGATCTCCTCCAGAGGAGCCCTCCGTAAAGAGGTTTAACCTTAGGAATAGGGATAATATTAGGAAACCTGACAGGTTTCAGGATACTGATACACATTCCTCCTTCCTTTCAGGGTTCATCGAAAAACTCAGAGCGGGAAGGACAGTCAGACAGACAAGAAGAGCGTACAAAATCCAGACACGAGCAGCACGCTCAAGATTACACTTCCAAAAAAGAAGAGAAACCAAAGCAAAAGCCACAGCTCAAAAAGAAGAAGGTTGCAGGTCTAAAGATCAGACATACGCAGAATTCTGAGGACTCGACTACTGAACGGGGAATGGGCTCTGACGATGCTAGACAGTGAGGCAGAAGTAACAATATCTCGCCAGAACCTGATGGAATTTCTGGTGACAGCGGACTTGCATGATTATCTCATGGTAGAGACACCTGATACTAGGGTAAGTGTCCCACATAGGTTATATGAAATAACACTCCAAATGGAGGGGGACAAATGTAGGACAGTTAGAGGACTCTTTTGGGAGAATCTGTCATTTGGCTATGACATTTTGTTAGCTGAACAAGATTGGCCGCCAGCATTCGTCATGGATTGCCCTAAAGGAGAAACAGTAATTTTACCGGCAATCTCAGACCATATTCCCAGGCACCTAAAACACACATATGCGCAGGAGTGGGCGGTAGCCCAAGCCCCTGCATTATACAAGAACCATGTTGGATGGGATGAGGATTCAACCCACCACATAATTCCTTTAAAAAATACTCCAACTGCACAGAGGCAGTATCCAATAAAGCAAGAAGCTAAAAAAACTTGAATACCAACGGGTGATCGAAAATTGCACCTCAACGATGAATAATCTGTTGTTTCCGGTCATGAAACCTGACAATTCATATAATTTAGTTTTCGATTATAGACGTTTAAACACTTGCACTAAGACATTTGCAGTCCAAAATGCACACAGTGCCGCATTAATGAATAATATTGTGCGGAAAAAATATAAAACGACACTTGATATCTCAAATGGATTTTTCTGCCAAAATATAGCACCTGAAAGCAGGTATCTAACAGCATTCTCAGCGTTGGGTCCCAGCATCAATGTTGTCGACTCCCCCAGGGGTATAAGAACAGCCCAGGGTTGTTTTCGGCCAGAGTAACTGAGTTACTTCAAAATTTGGATGAAGAGGCATTGTCCTATGTGGATGATATTTATCTAATGGACGATGACCTAGAGGAGCACTTGAACAGAGTGAATACCATAATTTGGGGATTTGCATCTAAGGCTACAAATTCAACTTTAAAAAATCAAAAATTGCCCACCTCAGTGTCCTGTTTTTAGGATATGAGCTTTCAAGTGAAGGGAAAAGCCTGGCAGCCACTTTTTTTGAAAAGTGCGCGCTGCTCCAACCTCCAAAATCGTTGAAAAATTTACAATCGATCCTGGGATTCCTAAATTTTGGTAGAACATACATTTTAGATTACGCAGAAAGAGTAAAACCTTTCTACGATTTAATAAAACCTGATTTTTCAGTAAAACAATGGACACAGGAACACACAGATACACTTTGTTCCTTACAAGCTGATATGATAGCTTCCAAACACTTACAGACACGCGTAAACTTACGCAACCTGGTGATGCGTATAGTTGCGGGTCAATCTGGGCACACCTATCTAACATATAATGAAGGTGAAACAGTACCAATTGCATATAAATCGCATTTGTTCACAAATGCTGAGATGCGCTTCGCATCTACAGAAAAGATTCTGACAGCAGTACAAACTGCTGTAGTGAGAGAAAGAGCACTGGCTCAGGGGAAACAAATAATAGTAGTGACTCGGGTTCCAGCCTTAGAGGCTGCGACAAAGGTATGCGTTACTAACACTAAAGCCTTACATCCGAGATGGATACAATGGGCTAATTCTCTCACTGCAACAGATGTGGAATACAGGTACGACCCAAATTTAAAGACACAAGCATTTCTGCAATACGAACAAGAATATCCTCTACCAAACGAAATAATGCCTCTAGATCAGTATGAATATATAATTTACACTGACGGATCTGCTCAACCGGCCATAGGAAGTAAGCAACAATATAGCGCGGCATGTGCAATCGTTAAAGGTTGCATGCAGGATGGAAAGTTCCACCCAAGTTGCACAAAAACACAATCTCTAGGAGACTGCACGGCACAGCTAGCAGAGTTAAAAGTCTTGATACTGGCACTGGTAAATACGGATCGAGAATTCCCCACGCTAATTGTGTGCGATTCATTTTACTGTGTACAGTCATATAATGAATATTTGCAGCACTGGGTTCAAAACGGGTTCAAAGATGCAAAAGGTGGCACAATTAAGCATAAAATGCTATGGGAACAGGTAGTGGAGTTGAAAACGAACTACCGAGAGCTCAAGTGATACATACACTGAGTCATCACCGTGATGGCGTTCACGTTGAAGGGAATTCATTGGCTGATGAAGCCGCAAAGGGGGTTGTACGCACGGCTTCCGTAGCTGCAATCACTCGTTCTAAAACGATAATAGACGGTGAGATTATGGTGGCTGTCATTGCTTCACGCAAAAACAGCAAAGCAGTACCAAAAAGGTTTACACTCAAGTACTCCTACAAGTTAGATGCCAATAACATTCCATTTGCTCAGATTCCTGGAGTGGGGGATAGAGTAATTCCAAACATGGATCGTAGGTTAGGTTTAATTCTAGCAGCACACGAAGGGATAGGTTCTGCACATGCAGGAGTTACGGCGACTGTTTCTTTATTGAAACAACGCTATTGGTGGCCTGGGTTAACTAAGCAGACTAAAGACTATGGGGCCGATTCCGATCTGGGTCGGAAAGCTCTCCGACCGAGCCGGATCCGGAGAGATTTACAACCGAGCCGGACTCCCCCAGTCCGACCGAGCGAGTACGATGCGGCCGTATGCTGCCCGACTCGATTCGGTCGGACTCCCATTGAAGTCAATGGGAGCCTGTCGTACAACGCGTACCCGGGCTCCCATTGACTGAATGGGCACGTCGCGAACAAGGGGGCCCCCTACAGTGGGTACGCATCGGTGCGACTCGCACCGTACATGCATGTATGGGGGGACCCTTGGGTCCCCCCTGTGTGCGACTCGTGCAGCTACGCGTGCAGGGGGGTCCGACACGGACCCCCCAAGTCCGTCTCCGGGTGCTTTTGCAAGCCGGATGCTCCGACTCGATCCGGCCGTCCGACGCGTGCATCGTACTCGCTCGGCCGGGAAACGTCTCCATTGCGTGGTGCGAGCCGTGTCCGTACGAGTCGGTCGGAGCGGTTCGGACCCGGGAACGAGTCGGTCGGCGATTTCGCGTGCGCTCGCATCATACTTGCTCGCTGGGACGACTGTACGAATCTGTCGGAAAAAAGGCCTCCGAATCGGATCCGGCAAAGCCGAATGCGATTCGGAGCCCTACCGGCCGAGATCAGAATCGGCCCCTATGTCTTGAAATGCAACATCTGCCAGCAGATGAAAGGTTCCACCGTAACACGTCCAGCACAGACACCATTATTAATATCTGACAAACCACTAGCGTGTGTTTACTTGGACCACTGCGGCCCCTTACAAAGAGATGAGGCTTACAGGTATTTCATGGTTGCAGTGTATTCCTGCTCAAGATTCCTATGGGTGTGGCCCCAACGCTCGACTGACGCTCGAACTGTTATAAAAGATTTGCGAGTCTTTATAGGGACATACTCAATTGGCACATTACATTCTGACCAGGGGCCTGCGTTTAGCTCTCGGGCTTACAAGGAGGCCATGCGAGGATTGGGTGTAGCTTTGCGGTACTCCTCTCCGTACCATCCCGAGGGAAATTCAGTCGTGGAGAGGAAAAACCGAGACTTAAAGCAATCTTTAATGGCTAGAGTATTAGGCACGGGTGAGAGTTGGGTAAAACATCTGTATGGAGTGCAGCGAGCATTGAATAACATGCCAAGAAGTTCTCTAGGGGGGGGTCACTCCATATGAAGTCCTATTTGGGACAAGAATGTGGGTACCTGATCTTGATTGTGAAGGCGGAGTGGCGGATGAAAAGCCTTTTGGCATCTATGATCATTTGGCTGTTTTACAGGATCTAAATGAGTCCAGGACACAACAAAGTAATGTCCACATGAAGCAGACCGCCACTGGGGAAGTCAAATCAGTCACGGCAAGACCTGTCTGGATCCCAAAAGTCGAGGATCTGGTCAGAGAGAAAATAGTGGACAAGAAAGAATTTGGGCCATCATACAGAAAGCCTGTACAGGTCCTAGCAGTTGAAGGAACAAGAACTGTACTTCTACCGCCTCTTGCCGCAAAAAAGGAGAAAAGATTTGTCTCAATCGACCTAATCAAACCACACTATGTGGCCGATACTAAGTAGTAGGCCACGTGGACTCCAAAGTAGCAGACGCCCTCCTCTCGCTACAATTCAAGAAGTTCAAACGGAAAGACTCATCGCGTTCGAAGAGTGTCCTGCACGGAATGATGGACTATGCAATAATGCTATGGAACTCGTTCCCCTTGAACCTGAAGTTCAAATTCAGAACCAAAATGAAAGACAAATTTCAATTCGACCTAATACAGATGTCTACATCAACATGCCTCAACAAGAGCAAACTACGATTTCTACAAATCCTGATGCAATACCAACAATTGATCGAACTGCTTCTGGCTACTTCATAAACTTTGATACGTTTTCTTTGGATCCAAGTGAACCGGAAACGATGCCAGACTAAAAATCGCGCAAGCAGCAAGTTAAAGACTTTCTGAACTTTCTTAAAAAGACTTACCTGGTGTCACCTTGGATAGAACTATGGGTAATCACCGGGATATTTTTCTTTCTTTTCTGGTTAGGCTTAGTAATAGTTTTTAGCATGCTTGTTAATGGAAAATACCTTCGACAAAGCTCTGCAGCCCAAAAGGTGAATTTAATTTTAAAACCACACCAATCATCTCATTGAGAACAGAGAGACTTGTCATCAGTGAACATTACAGCAGTTCCTATACCTGATGGTATAGTTTGGGACAAGGTTGATTTCGATATATTTGGCCTGACCGAACTTTTAAGAATTACTCATTTATTTAAAATATTGTTGAGTGCTATCATTACCTCAAGTACATTTTCCGATGATTGGGATTTTCAAACTGTAAATAACATGTTGTCTGATTTGGAAAAATCTGCTGCATTTTCTAATAGTGAAACATTGGAAAGCACATCGGATTTCGAAACAATGTATTGTTATCAACACTATGGTCATCACTTTCTGCATAAATCCGCTAATCCTAAAAATGTGTTCACTTACCACCAGTGGGAACATTGTCCAACACCGCAGTTCAAAAACATTTACACAAACATTTCCATATTTTTCAGGGTTTAATATGTCTGACCCAGCATCATATTATTATAAGGTTGCCCCAACATCAGCACAGAAAAATATGTTAACAAACACCAAACAGATTTACTCTGCTTCCTTTATTGCCCAGTTGTCTGAACAAGGTTTCGACTTATGGAAAGACACCATAGACTTAAAATCAGTCTGGGGTACTAGAGAATGGCAAGTACAGGGAGTAGAAGCTTTGTTTAGAGCATGCCTTATCCCTCAACAAATCATGTTTTTGAACGAGACAGTGCAACAGACGTCTTGCCTTGGACTAGCCAAGAACAAAGACTTGAACACACCTCGGCTGCCAACTCCATCACACACCAAGGGTAACATAACATCACAGAAAGAGATTACGTTGAATGACATTATACAATACAACAGACCAGACCCCAATTGGAAGAAATGGTTGATTTGGCCCACAGACACGAATAGTTGTCAGGCGATATTCATGGGTAAAACCGAAGGTTTCGCTATCCATAGGCCAGATCCACGTTATGTACAGAGAGAACATCCAGGGGTAGTGACATCCTACAATGTTGGGAAGTTGTGCCTTGATTGGCTAAAAACCTCAACACTCACAATGGTGAAACAACACTTATCCTTACTGTCACAGGATGTGGATCTTAGGGATTTTTTACTAGGTCCCAGGAATCCACGTCAGAAATGTTTCTATTATGCTGTCTACAATGAAATATGGAAAATATCCCAACAAGAGGCCGCAGAGAGATTACGTGAAATAGACCGTATAAATCTAGAAAAATCTCTAGCAGTGGTAGACAATGGGTTAACTACATTGACCTCCAGGATATATTCCTTAGGCAACATTGTATCTTCTGCGATAGACACACTAGAACAAGATCTGGCCATATTACAACACAGGCAATCTCAATTACGTTCTATTTTGTTATTAAGCTGGACGCTGCAATCTTTGCGTGCAGGCTATGTGCCTTGGCGTTATATCAACAGTACGTCTCTGTTTTCTGAATACAATCTAACAGATAAACAGATAGAAATGACACAAAGGGAAGCAAAATATACAATGCTGCGTATCGAAAAACTGGATAGATTAGCATTTACAGTGGCAGAATTACAGTCCACAGAATGGCTAATCCATGGCCACATAACTCTACCGGTCACTACTTTTCAGTTTCAGTATTGCCTTGAACAAAAGCAGGCAGGCAGATATGAAGAAATGGGTAAGGAATACGTTAAGGAATCATGGGTATTACCATACAGATTTTCATGCCGGAGTGGGGATCGAGAAGTGTTTCTAAGCGGTACAAACTGTGAGAATGCTTTAAGTGGATCACTGATATGCCAAGATATAATGCTTCACGGGGCTTGTAATGGTTCTGTAGCAAACCTGTCCTGCCATTTGAGGGGTGCCCCATCTCCAGTGATTACTCCAGCATTCAGGCTACTTTCAATTGGGAGTTACTTGATGCTGAACAGCCAAGGCTGCTGCGGAATGCTCCCGGGCATCGCATATCTGGTAACCGTGAGCTCCAGGGTTACTTGTTGTATGCAAGTATTGTTTCCACCAACACAAACAGTCAGGGAGACGCCGTTATGGCCTTCACTGAATGTTTCTTTAATACGGTTTGATACTCTAAGCAGGATGAAAGCCATGTTTTTACAGAAGTCTGTGCCCTTAACGTCCGCTCAAGAGACTTTTGATCTCCAGATCGCAAGGTCTTCGGCAGAGATACAGGCGCTTATTCATACAAACTGCCCTTTCCATTTTGCAGAAATGGTAAATCGTATCTTTAACATGTTTGATACGACAGGCATAGTCCACCTATTTAAGACCATAGGTACTGGACTTCTGAGCACCTTTCAGACGGTACATGGAGTTATACCAAAGTTCATACACTCCGTATTCGGAAGCATCTTTGGAGGGCTTCCGCTCATCCTGTTTCTAGTAGCAGGTATCCTGATTGTTTTACATTTGCCACGCAATGGACGTCCCACTCACCAAGGAGATGGAAAGAGCACTCTTGGAGCGTAAATACCGTGACCGCATGGTACAACATCTAGGCATGCCTCGCGTAAGAGAACTAAGTGCATCTTGGTTCTTGTCATTTCGACCAGTCTGGATGGACTGCATCTTACCTGTCCTCCGATGCCTGTTTTGCGGAGAAGAATGCGTGTTAGACCTTTGTTTGACACTCCCATCATGTGCGCAACCGGACGTGAAGGCTTTATTGGATCCGATAACGGCCCATATTCTGCAGTGTCCTCAGCGTATTCCAATGTTGATGGCGGCATTCCTTGAGCACCCACAGGTAGTAACAGTACCTGTTGGTATGGACACCGGCTCCTCCTCTGACACCCAGGCTTTGGACGGCGCACAGGCTGCCCCAGCGCCGGCTGCGGACAGTGTGGAACATCATCTGTGCTCAATTGACGTACTCTGCGAGGTGCTACAGCGGCCGTCTACTACAGAAGCAAGCAACGAAAATGTTGCATCTACCAGCCAGGACACATAAACATTTGACTCATTTGGCTCGTCGTGTGCTGGAAGAAATTCGCCCTTTTTTAAAACAAGCTCAAATTTGGAACTCAAAACAAAAATTGACATTCCTTTCATTTATTGGGCATACATGGCTTTCTAATGCTTATAGTGCTTCGGACTATAACTAAGGACACTTTAGAGCTATGGCTTGCAAAAAATGTTTTTAGACAGTTTTACGTTTTTTTGAAATTTTTTAGAAGTTTTAAACATTTTTAGCTAAACAGATGTTTTTAAACTTTGTGCGTACCAATATCTAGTTAGGCTAGTAGTACGGTAATAAGTTACATATGTCTTCTAGTGTCTTCTAGGTACCCTATATAGGCGCAGGTAACATTGCAACATTTCACCTATATTCTTCCCTACATTACATACATAACGATTCTTAGGGACTGACCTTTTACCTAGATACAACACTGCATTCAGAACGCGGGTTTCCCCCAGTTCAAATCTCATACATTATGCATGAGGCTTCTTGGAAGCACAGCAGGACTAACATCTCCTGTATATTATCTCTGTATAAAGTTCAGGCCCGACATCATCCTTTAGGCCATCACAGTAACACAGCAAGGTAGGACCCCTGGGGAGACCTATGGGTGTATATACATCACATCTTGCTTGGAAGGATAGAGGAGACCGAGACTTCCTGGCTGACACACTAACCAGAGACGCTGCGGTTCCTGCATGCCGGCACTCCAGCTCGCAGTGGTCTAACATCCTTTGCGGGGTGTCCAACTCGAGACCAGGATGGGGTAACATATTCTCTCATTTGCAGGTAATGGGGTTGACTAGATCCTATAGGGATTCTTGGCATAACACCTACACAGATGCTACGTACATTTAGGTACATCTAGTTAGGGAGGCATTGTAGGAGTACGCACTCTTTATCATGTGTTTTATGTACTTGTATATATTCATGATTTCTGCAAAATGGTAGAACTCTACCATCCCTTTACTTTCGTAGTACTTCTAATCATATATCTCTGCTACTGTCTAATAGTTGTTGCAGCTCATCTATTCTACACTAGAATAAAAACTGTTCAATAAATTCTTATAGAAAACGCCCAGCCTGTTTATTCTGTGTATCTATCTGAGACAAACTAAGAGAGCACGAGTGACTGAGTGAAAGGTAGTATATTGTTTCCACGATTCTGTGGGATCAGGGTTGTCATGTTCTGAGGTTGCCAGAATCTATTCTCTCCTTGGTAAGAGGAAATTATAGTGGCACTGTGAGCTAGCTGATACAGACAGGCTAACGTATCCGGTGGGGGTACATGGAATCAGTCTGCCACCAGTCCCACAGCTTCTGTTATCCAAACGCGCAGATCCTGTATAGGTTATATAGGAACTACACGACAACATAGGACAAAAGGTGTGCCCTGTGATGGCAGAACATACCACACAAACCTATTCTGACGTTGTATGATATCCCAATACAAAGTCTACATATCCACTCATCCCCCAGAGAGAAAGCTCTTAGTGACACATATGCCAGCACTTTCATTGTGAGCTTAGTCTTAGGATGTTGTGTACACTATGGTATTGGCGTCAATGTACCATCTGCTTCAAGAAAATGGGCCTGGCAGTGAAGGTGTCTGTACAGTCATGCACACGTAGTTTACCCTTCAGTAGGAAAAATGGTGTATTGTGTGCACGGTACCTCAAATCACATTCCATGTATGATGGCCCTGCGCTACATAATGTAAGTGGGTTGGCTCAGTCAGTGTAAGTCATGACCAGGGTTGAGGTGAGTCAGCAGATGACCACAAAAGTGTATCTTCATGCTTTAGTAAAGCTTATCATGTGACATTTACACATGTACTGTGTTGAGTCTTGATGAATGTTGGTGCTAGGTGTCAACCATATTTCTATCAACCATGCAGATATCCTACAACTTACAGTTACAATCTGTTTCTACATCTATTGCATCCATGCAGGCCAATGCCTATCAGAAGAAGGCTATTTGGAGGGCCATCACCCAGAAGGTACGGACCCTGGGGGTCTTCAACTGGCGTAGCGTCCACTTCAGGAACAGGAGGTTGGATCTGAGGCGCTGGACCCTGAAGATGGTGGAGGTCCAGCTGGGGAAGTCCTCCCAACGTGGAAGGGGCATGCGCCAGACCCGGACCCCCTAATGATCTGCATACTCGCTGTGGCCTACCAGGAGCTTAATGGGCAGTTGACGGCTCAACAGCAGCTACCAGGGGGCGAGTCCTGGCCAGAGTCATACATGTTACTTTGCCAACTTTGGATGTTACAGTCAACATTTCCCAAACAATATTTGTGGTGGCACATATGCCTCACACAAGATGAGTCATTCTTTGTGTAGGTCTGGTAGTAGGTGCCTGCTGCTGTGCTTTGCGTAATGTGTTTTGAGCAGGAACACAGCAGAGTTCTGTCCACACCCAAGTGTCTTATTTGAGCAGACAACTGGCTGAGTGACGCGAGTAATCTTCTCATGTTGTTAGGTGTTCTGGGTGATAATTGTACCACACAGGCAACTTGTCTTTCTTGTGTGAGGAGTGATGTTCCCTCAATACTGTTTCTCATGTGATGCTGGCCCTATTACATGTGACATGACATAGAGTGTACAGTACATGCAGCGACTATACACCAGTCCCCATTGGTAAATACTGTGGTAATACAGTGAAATGAGCATGCAAACATCAATGGTGCCATCAGCATTAGTGCCTACATATTGGCCACTGCACATTTACCAGTTGACGGTTCATCTGCAATAGTGTTTCAAAACACTCATTCACTGACTGGTGAAATGCATGAGGGAGTGAGATGTAACACTGTAGAGATCATATGTGAGTGTCTACACTCATCCTTACAAGGCAATCGGAGTTTGCAATACCATAGAGTTCTGTGATGTGCCAGCCCATTGGGACTCTAGTGATCCCACATCTTCATGCCATTGATGTTCAAGAACACCCAAAACCTTCAAAGGTGTATTAGCCTGTACGTATACAATCTAAGAATGGCATAATCACCTGTACCAAGCAGGACTGGGGCTGTCCATATGGCTATATGAAGACTTGTGCTGTGTGAACTCGGAGCATCTATCTCCCAAATGTTTGGACCTCAATGTTTTCAGTCAACTTTATATGCTACATGTGATACATAGGTAAACTACTTCTGTACAACTTTAATTAAACTTTTCAAGTAGTGGCCATATGATGTACGTTTGAGTCCAAATTATCATCAGTGTGCAATGAGCATTTGCATGTGACATGATGTCTGCCACAAAACTAATTGATGGTACATTCGTGTTCAACTTGACCTTCATGACATCATGATGTGTTATGAGGGATAGGTAGATCTGTTGGACTCTGGGCCTTGTGTGAGCATTGTGTCAATCTCAAAATTGTCTCCCTCCTACTTGGTTACATCGTTATATAATGGTATGATACAAGTGCCATAGTGTGCAAGATGATCAAAGATCCTAGTATGGACATAGGGATGGAGTGTATCAAACTCCATCAATGCATTTGTCCCTGTCTGGTGTTATGACAAGAGTGAACCCAGCTCTTTGCAGGTTATGTAGCATGCATGCATACGCTCATGCTAAATTTTAAACTTATAGAGTGAACCATGAAGCTGGTGTGATATGTGGACTTCATCAATGTTTTCTGTTGATTTGTGGTGGTCAGGTGTGGAAACACAGTTGCAATAAACCCATGTTACATGTCATTTCAGATACATCAATGACAAGTGAAGGAGAAGGGGCCAACGTCAGTGGGGACACAGCTGGTCACAGTGGTTCTGGATGTGAGATCTCAGACAGGAGGGACCCAGTGACCAGTAGGGTGAGGGGAGTGCCTCAGAGGACAGCAGCTTAAGCTCATTAACATCTGAGTCATCCTCCAGTGGACACTCCCGAGTGGTGGCGGACCCTACAGGATCATTAACACCTTCATCCTTGTCTGCCACCCTCAGTTCCATCGCCACCCTCTCTGTTGTCCCCCAACAAGTTGGCCAGCCCGCTACCCTAAGAGGGGAGCAGTCTCCTTCGCTACAGGCACTTCAGCCCCTGCCTCTGTTAGCCCTGCTGCCCTGAGTAAGGAGACTATTGACCTCCTGAGGACTATCTCTGTGGGTCAGACAGCAGTTCTGAATGCCATCCAGGGGCAAGGCCACCAACTGACACAGATGGTGGCCTACTTGGAAGGCATTCACACTGCAATGTCTGGCCTACAGAGATCTTTTCTGGCTCTGGCCTCCTCCCTCACAGCTGCCTTCAACCCATCCCAACTTTGCACCCACCTCCAGCCCTTCCAAATTCCCTATTCCCATTCCTGTCCCAAGTACACACAACTAAGCAAGCACGCAATTCAACAGACACAAGCACCACACACAAACGAAAACGACACATAAAACACAGGCATGCAAGCTTTCACCAGACACACACACCCCTAACCACCCCCAGCATACCCCCAGGCACCACAGCAACAGACCCAGACCCCTCCACACACACAACCATATCCCAAGGCGCCACAGCAACAGACCCAGACTGTAGGAGATTGGCTTAGCATATGGTGCAGACCTATTTAAGTGATGCACCTTGCACTTATCCAGGCAACCCTTATGGTGATTTTAGTGGTCTTTGATAGCCATAAAAAGCTCTCAAAGTGGTAGCGGTGGAGAGCAGCCTTCAGACTTATTTTGAAGGAGTGTTAAGCAGCTTGTTTTACTAGTTTCAACTTATACAGTAAGTTAAATTCAAAAGAACCACACAGTGTTTAAATAAAAATACTTCTATTTATTACATTCACTAACACATTCGTATATCTCCTACCTGGAGATATAAACATAATACACCAAAATACTTCAAATGCAATAAGGTAAGTAACACAAAATCCAGTTGTCTCCAGGGGGAGACCAAACCATATATTATGAAAGTGGAATGCAAACTGCAAAGGAGGATGGGACTTGGACCAGAAGACCCACAGGAGCCGGGGACACAAGGAACCACCCAAGGTAAGTACCCAGGAACCCCAAGCAGACTGTGTGCAGAGTGGGAACACAGCTGCCAGACCAATGGAAGTCAATGGAGAAGTTGCGGTTGCAGTTTTGCAGAAGACGGGCCCTTCTCAGAGGACCCGGAAGAATTCCCTTGGAGGACGGAAGGTTGGAGAGCCACTCCACATGTGGATGCCCCAGGAATCAGGTTACCTACACCAGGGAAGCCAGGTGCATAGGGATGAAGAGACGTCGGAACCTGCCGTAACGACAATGTAACACTTTTAAGAAAATGCCCCAGGATAAGTTCAGGAAGGAGTCCATTGGAATCTACGTGTGGATTCTAGAAGTGAAGAACCTGCAAGTAGAGGGGACAGAGTCTTTGCCACTTGAGGTGACCAGGAGGTATGGAGACACAATGCCCACCGATGTCGGGAGGTTCAGAACGAATATGAGTCTTTACAACGCGAGTCATTACATCGCGTGCTTTTACAACACAGTCATTACAACGACCGCGTTATTACAAAGCAGCACCATTACAACGCAAGTCGTTACAACGACTTGCTCTAGATGGCGCGCTGGACTTAGGAATAGTATAATTTACTGTTCCAACTCCAGTGTGTGCAACCGTAGGGAAGGTGTTGGAATAGTAAATTATACTATTCCTTAGTTTAGAGCGCCATCTAGAGCAAGTCGTTGTAACGGCTTGTGTTGTAATGGTACTGCGTTGTAACAACGCGGTCGTTGTAACGACCGCGTTGTAAAGGTATTGCGGTGTAATGACCGCGTTGTAAAGGTTGTTTCCCATTCAGAACAGTCAATGGTGACCTTGTTGCTGCAGATGTGAGGACCAGGCGACGCTGAGGAAGACCAGGAGGCGTGCACGAGCTGTCCCATGTCAGATGTCGGTGACTAAGTGTCCGGTGTCCGGCGGGAGTACCAAAAAACCTTGGCAGCTGCAACTGGCTTGGAAAATGAAGAAAGGCAAACGTTGAGACCAGCAAGATCCAAGAGACCCACCAAGTGCAGGAGAGTCAGATCAGGCCCTGAGAAAGCAGGGGAGCCCACTGAAGAAAGAGAAGACCCTCCGGGGGACCCAAAGGCCAAAAGTTCAGGAGTAGCAAGAGGACCTCAGGCAGCTCACCAGAGATGGAAGCCCACATGCAGAGGATGCAGTGGGGATGCTGATCTTCGAAAGATGAGATGTGGAGGCTGAATCTTCTTGTAGCCCAAAGATCTCTGGAGTGCAGAGTCAACAAGCCTTGGTAACAGCAAGTAAATGCTCTGCACAGGGGTTTATTTCCAGCGGTTCTGCAGAGGAATACTGGCCTCAAAATTGCAGCGAGGACAGGTCAGGCCTTGAGGGACTTGCAGAACCGGAGTCCGTAGGACGACAGGAGCAGCAGACCGGTCAGCTTTGTTGTGGTGCCTGCAGATGCACGGGAGTGACTCCTTAATTCCAAGGGAGATTTCTTCGGGTGTCCTTGATGCCCACAGGTCTGTTGAAGAACCTGGATGAAGCACAGACAACAAAGAAGACTTGAAGAACAGCAAGACCAGGAGCAGCAGGAGTCTTCCTTGGTGCAGTCTCGGTTCCAGTCGAAGTCCAACGAAGTCCAAGTGTCCAGACGTTTGAAGACGTACGTAGTTTCAGGGCTGAGTCTTGTCCCACAACGAATCTGAGGACCCACCCACAAGGGAGCCCTTAAGTACCCTAAGGAAAGGGTTGGAACAACTCGGTGTGGGTTTTGGACATGATCTACCAGGTACAGCAACGGCAAGACGTGTACGACCCGCTCCATGGCGGCACAGGATGTGCACAGGTGAGTTTCCGCATTATATACTCCCTTTCCGCCTACTCAGTTGTGGTGGTTGGACTGTCACAGTCACACCCTCTGTAAAGCAACTCGTAATTGGGACAGCGGTTTCACTGGCGGTCCGAGGCTCTGACAGACTTATTGGCCTATTCTGCTGCCGCAGCGGTCGGATTTGGCTGGCAGTTGCGGCAGGACTGCAGAAGTCTTTCGTCTATGTAACTGTTTGTCTCGTGATGTGGTTGTCGGACCACCAAGCTCACGGAAGTCAGACCGCCACCGCGGGTACGTCAGTTTCGGGACGGGCAAAATCGTAATCAGGCCCTATATCTAGCCGTAGATGCCTTACCTTTGGATTTCCCCAGTCGTCAGACTGGATCCTGAAGGTTTTTCTCATGAGCAGCACCCCTGCGTGCTGGCAGGTGGTGTCAGTCAGCTCTGTAGTATTCGAACAAAATATCAAAGTAAAAATATTGTGTAATATAAATATCGTGTCAAGTATATCTTGACACAGAAATATAGTTGCCTTTAATATTGTAGTCAAATGCACAAGTTACTAACTTGTGTAACGATATATCTGTAAGAGACAGTAGTTAGTGACAGATTCCTTACCTTAGAATATCCCCAGGCGTCAGGCTGGATCCGGAAAGTTTTTTGCGTAGCAGTACCCCTGTGCGTCGGTAGGCGGCGTCGTGCGGCTCCGCGTCCGTCGTCGGCGTCGTGATCGCCGGGATGACGTCGCGGGCAGTACTTAGGCGCCGCCCCTGCGCGCTGACGTCAGTTCTGTACACGACTTTCCGCGCCAGGAACGCAGAGCCATGCAAGAAGCTGACATAGGTGTCTGAAAAATACTAGGGCCCTGAAAGGGATGTCCTTAACCCTAGAAATCAGTTCGCAGAACGGGGAGGATGGGTGGGGCGGTAAGGAATCTGTCACTAACTACTGTCTCTTACAGATATATCGTTACACAAGTTAGTAACTTGTGCATCTGAAAGAGACACGTTAGTGACAGATTCCTTACCTTAGAATAGATACCCCAGCAATACCAACCCCGGTGGTGGGTCTGCGAACAAAGATCAGACAAGGAAGTCCTGGAGGACAGAACGGCCAAAGAAGCCGTCCCTCCGGACCTGACTGTCAAGGCAGTAATGCTTTGTAAACGTGTGCAGCGAGGCCCACGTAGCTGCCTGACAAATAACGGGCAGCGGAACACCGCGGCCCAAGGCCGTGGTAGCAGCCGTTGCCCTGGTGGAATGGGCACGCAGCCCAACAGGAGGCTCCTTCTTAGCCAAAGAATAGCAGGTCTTGATGCACAAGGTAACCCAGCGGGAGATGGTTCGTTTGTGCACCGCCCGACCTTTTTGGCGCCCACGTAGCCAACAAAGAGCTGGTCATCCACCCGGAAGTGTTTTGTGCGGTCGATATAGAAGGAGAGCGCACGTTTTGGGTCCAGACGGTGGAGCCTCTCTTCCTCTCTGGAAGGATGCGGAGGCGGAAAGAAGGTAGGCAAAGTGATGGTCTGCCCAATGTGAAAGGCAGTAACCACCTTTGGCAAGAAGGACGGACGCGTCCGAAGAACAACCTTGTCTGGATGAACAGACAGAAAGGGAGGTTTGCAAGATAAAGCCTGGAGCTCACTCACCCGCCGAGCGGAGGTGATGGCCACCAGAAAGGCTGTCTTTAGAGTCAGAAGACGAAGAGGACAGTTATGCAGAGGCTCAAAGGGAGCGCACATTAAAAAGGTAAGAACCAAGTTCAAGTCCCACTGAGGCATCACAAATGGAACAGGAGGAAAGAGGTGTGTAATGCCTTTTAAGAACCTGTTGACAACAGGGGACTTGAAAAGGGAGGGCTGATCAGGGAGCCTGAGGAAGGCCGAGATAGCACAAAGATAACCCTTGATGGTACCCAGGGCAGAACCCTGTTGGGCCAGGGAGAGAAGGAACAGAAGGACCTCAGAAAGAGGGGCAGAAAGGGGATTCACAGCCTTTGCTGTGCACCATGCCACAAACTTGTTCCACCTGCAGGCGTATACCACCTTAGTGGAGGGACGCCTGGCTGCCAGAATCACATCACAAACTTCGGGAGGCAAGTCGAAAGGAATCAACTGCCGCCGCTCAATCTCCACGCAAGCAGGTGTAGACTGGACAGGTTCGGGTGGAGGACCGTCCCCTGCTGCTGCGACAGAAGATCCTCCGGAAGAGGCAGACGGATCGGGGGATCCACGCTCATACTGAGTAGCTCGGGATACCAAACTCTTCGAGCCCAGTCCGGAGCCACAAGAATGACTTGGGCCCGGTCGTGCCGAATCTTCTTCAACACTCTGGGTAGAAGTGGTATAGGCGGAAAGGCGTACAATAGACCGCAACTCCACTCGTGACGAAAAGCGTCGCCGAGCGAGTGCCGCCTTGGAAATTCCAACGCGCAAAACTGATGACATTGCGCGTTCTCTTCGGTGGCGAATAGATCTAACCAAGGCTCTCCCCACTGTAGAAAGAGTCCTTGCGCCACTTCCGAGTGAAGACGCCATTCGTGATCCATCATGCACCTGCGGCTGAGTTCGTCCGCCCTGGCGTTCAGGGAACCTGCCAGGTGTTGAACCATCAGGAACATGCCCTGATGTTCCAGCCATGTCCAGAGGCGCAGAGCCTCCTGACAAAGGGTCCACGACCCCACCCCGCCCTGTTTGTTGCAGTACCACATGGCGGTGGTGTTGTCGGTGAACACCTGCACCACCTTCCCTTTGACAGAGGGAAGGAATGCCTTGAGTGCAAGTCGGATCGCCCGGAGCTCCAGAAGGTTGATATGGAGCCGAGACTCCGCCGGAGACCAGAGGCCTCTGATCTCCGCCTCTCCCATGTGACCGCCCCATCCCAGAAGGGACGCGTCCGTCACAACAGTGTGCTCTGGCTGGGGAAGGGAGAGGGATCTGCCCATGACCCATTGCCGGTTCGAGAGCCACCACTGCAACTGTTTTGCAGTCCCCTCCGAAATCTGGACGTGATCGGACAGGTTGCCCTGGTGCTGCGCCCACTGGAACTTCAGGTCCCACTGCAGAGCCCGCATATGCCATCTGGCATGATTGACCAGCAGGATGCAGGAGGCCATGAGGCCCAGCAGCCTCAGGGTCATCCGTACCGAAACCCAGGATAAAGGCTGAAAGATCGGAATCATAGCCTGAATATCCCGGACTCGCCGTTCGGGAGGATAGGCCCGAAACTGCGTCGTGTCCAGAACTGCTCCGATGAAAAGGAGCTGTGGAGAAGGAATCAGATGCGACTTCGGCACATTGATGGAGAACCCCAGCGAGTGCAGGAGTCCGGCCGTAGTCTGGAGGTGGGAGACGACTGCCTGGGACGAGCCCGCCTTCAACAGCCAGTCGTCGAGGTAGGGGAAGACTGAAACCCCTGCCCGGCGCAGATGAGCTGCGACCACCGCCATCACTTTCGTGAACACCCGAGGGGCACTGGTAAGGCCAAAGGGGAGCACGGTGAACTGAAAATGCTCGAGGCCTACCGTGAACCGAAGGTAACGCCGGTGGGCCGGCAGGACGGGGATGTGGAAATAGGCGTCCTGCAAGTCCAACGCTACCAACCAGTCTCCGGGGTCGAGGGCAGTCAAGACCTGAGCTAGGGTGAGCATCTTGAACTTCTCCTTCCGGAGGAAGCGATTGACGTTCCGGAGGTCCAAGATAGGACGCATGTCCTCCTTGTCCTTTTTGGGCACCAGAAAGTAGTGGGAGTAGCAACCACGCCCTACTTCTGGGGTCGGAACATGCTCGATGGCCCTCTTGGCCAAGAGGGCCGTGACTTCCTTCTGTAGAAGCACCAAGTGATCCCCTGACATGCGGTGGAATTGAGGTGGCATGGCTGGGGGGTGGTCTCGAAGGGGAGGGAGTAGCCCCTTCGGACAATGTCCAAGACCCACTTGTCCGAGGTGATGGGACGCCAGTGGTGAAGGTGATGGCGGACCCTGCCCCCGACTGGCGTGCTGTGCACCTGAAAGGAGGGACTAGGAGGGCTTGGAGGCCGCGGACGGGTTGGAGGTGGTGGCCTGACCCGCACGCTGGTTGCCCGAACCGCCACGGCGGTATCCACGTCCTCGGCCACGCGAAGGCGCTTGCTGCGCGGGCCGTTGGCCGGGCTGTGGACGTGACTGGGCGCCCCTTCCGTGGCCACGAAAGGGGCGAAAAGCAGACGTTTGCGGAGGGCGCACAACAGCAAGGCCCAGGGACTTAGCAGTAGCCCGTGAGTCCTTGAAACGCTCCAGCGCATGGTCTGCCTTCGAACCAAAAAGACCGACTCCATCAAAGGGCATGTCCATGAGAGTATTCTGGACATCCCCTGAAAAACCAGTGGTTCTCAGCCAGGCGTGGCGACGCAGCGCCACCGTCGTTGCAAGCGATCTGCCCAGCGAGTCGGCGGTATCAAGGCCACAGCGGATGGTATATTTAGCCGCATCACGCCCTTCCGCAATAGCGCAGGTAAGCAGTGTCTGGACCTCCTCAGAACACTGCGGCAAAACATCAGCCACCGAATCCCACAGGGAGTGGGTGTATCGGCCCAAGAGGCAAGCGGTATTAACAGACCGCAAGCCAGCACTGGAGGAAGAGAAAGCCTTCTTCCCAAAGTGATCCAGGCGCTTGGATTCCCTATCCGGAGGGGCGGTAGGGAAGGCTGTTTGGGAGGCAGAGGCTTGGACAACCAAGCTCTCAGGGGTGGGGTGTTGGGAGAGAAACAGGGGGTCGCCCGGAGCCGGGCGATGGCGTCGGGCCACGTTCCTATCCACAGGAGCCCCTGTGGTGGGTTTGGACCAGGCACCCAAAAGAACGTCAGTGAGTGCATCGTTGAACGGCAGCACAGGCTCCGAAGAGGAGGTCGCCGGCTGAAGCACTTCAGTCAGGAGGTTAGTCCTGACGGCCACTGTAGGCAACTGGAGATTTAAGGCTCCAGCAGCTCTACGCAACACCGTTGCAAAATTAGCCCCCTCCTCCGTTGCCACGGGAGGAGACAGCATGCCAGAGTCGGGGAGGTATCCAGCCCACTGGCATCCCCAAGTTCCTCAACCCAGTCCGGGTCAAACTCGCACTGTTGTGTGAGAGGGTCGTCAGACCCCTCCCAGCTCTCCTGGTCCTCCTCAGGTTGAAAAGATGGAGGAGGAGGGACATAAGGGACCCAAGGTCTCATCGGCGCCGGAACCGGCGTCGGGCGACGCCGGTCCGGCTCCATGTCCGGACCCGGGGAGA
The DNA here is from genome assembly GCA_963921515.1 of Calotriton arnoldi. Lineage (NCBI taxonomy): Eukaryota > Metazoa > Chordata > Amphibia > Caudata > Salamandridae > Calotriton > Calotriton arnoldi. Next base: position 677,071 of record CAWUFW010000899.1, on the reverse strand, counting down.
ACCGGGGAACGACGCCGCCCGGAGCCCCGGACGGCGTCGGAAACGGCACCGGGGACATCGGCGTCGGCGGAGGCGTGGTTAGGTCAACCGGCGTCGATGGGGGTTGCGGCACCACCGGAACCGGGGTCGAGGCCGGGGCCGGAGCCGAGGCCGGGACGAAGGCTGGTGGGACAGGCGATGCCGGGACCGGAGTCGACGGCGACGCCGGAGCAACCCCATCAGGGCCCGCGGGGCCCGAAGGCGCACCGGAGGGACCTTGAGGCCCGAAGAGGCGGGCCATGGCCGACAGGAATTTCTGTATTTCGGCCGGAGTTGCCCCGAACCCGGGAAGGACGGGTAATGCGGGGGCAACTCGACAGGCACGTCCGGGGCCGCGGGGGCGGGGACGGTGCCGACAGGGACCTCAGCCGAGTCGCGCGACCGGCGAGGCGAAGTCTTAGAGCGATGACGCCGCTTAGACTTCTTGTGCTTCGACTTACCGGAGGAGCGCGAAGACTTGGATTCCGACGAACGGCGGGGACTCCGCGTCCGGCCCCTCGACCTCTCCCGGGGCTTGGTGCGGCGCGGAGCCGACTGCCGGACTTCAAGGAGCTTCCGAGACCGCTCTCGCAAAGCCTTCGGATGAAGTTTCCGGCAGTCAGGGCACGACTTCGTGTCGTGGTCTCGGCCGAGACAGAAGAGACACTCGAGGTGGGGGTCCGTGATGGACATCATACGACCACATTCCTCGCAGGGCTTAAAGCCGGGCATCCCTACGACACCTTAGGAGTCGTGAAGACTCGTTGAAGAAAACAGTGAAAAATTTCACAAAAAAGATAGTCAAAAAGTGACTAGGGCACTGCTCTTCCCGGATCTGCGCTTACTGGCGCGGAAAAAGAAGAACTGACGTCAGCGCGCAGGGGCGGCGCCTAAGTACTGCCCGCGACGTCATCCCGGCGATCACGACGCCGACGACGGACGCGGAGCCGCACGACGCCGCCTACCGACGCGCAGGGGTACTGCTACGCAAAAAACTTTCCGGATCCAGCCTGACGCCTGGGGATATTCTAAGGTAAGGAATCTGTCACTAACGTGTCTCTTTCAGATATATTGTTTTAGGTGTTGTATTTAATACTGATGTATTTAATATCGATGTAGTTTATATTGTTAACAATATCGTTTTTTAGTGGTAAATAGAGTGTAGTATATTGTAATATTCTTTTAATATTTTTTTATTTATATTAATTGTTTATAATATTTGTAGCAATTTTTTGATAAGAATGCTTTTTTTATTTAGTTTGTTTATTTATTTTTTAGTATAATTTTATTTTTTAGAAGCAGGATGTTGGGTTTATAGGGGATAAGGGTGGGAAGTATTTTAAAAATAATGTATTAGTGTATATTTTTTAGGTTTATTTTAAAAAAAATACCTTTTTTATTTAGGAGCAGGATGTTGGGTTTATATGGGATAAGGGTGGGAAGTGTTTTATCAAATTAAAACTTATCGTGGGTAGCCCGTGGAGAGTCTGTGCCTGTGCCTGGGGGAGCGGAGACCAGCCTGGAGAGTGAGCTTTGCGGGGAAAACTACATCTCCTGCCACTCCAAGCACCTGGAGGCGCTTGAAAACACCGTCGCCAACCCGTGGCGCAGTGTAGCCCGTGGAGAGTCTGTGCCTGTGCCTGGGGGAGCGGAGACCAGCCTGGAGAGCGAGCTTTGTGGGGAAAACTACGTCTCCTGCCATTCTAAGAGCCTGGAGGCGCTTGAAAACACCGTTGCCGGCCCGTGGCGCGGGACGCGCGCGGGGACGCACCCGGGCAAAGCCTGGGCCAAAGGCGGGCCCGTCCACGCCCGTCGGAGCCCGGAGGAGGCTGGGCTGGGCCCCTCCTCTAACACCTAAAGACAAAGTATGGGGAAAAGAAAGGCCACTCTGCATGATCAAGGAGTTGATACTGTAAATACTCTGGACTCTTTCCTCCTTAAGGCGGCAGATGTATTGTCGAAAGAAATCAAGGGAGCTGAGGAAAGACTGTCAGGAGGTGAGGTGGACCCTGTAGCCCCAATACCCCTTCATAACCCTATTGTTTGTGTGGATGAACTACTAGGTGCTGGTAATGATACTCTGAGGCAAACTGAGGCCCCAATACTGATTCCAGAATCCCAGTCTAATGGTATGGCCTGCCTAAATTCTTCCGACTCTCCCATTGAACCACTGGTGAAAAAAGAGAGGGGGTAGACCGCAAAGACAGATGAAACAACTGCTGTTTTGGGTGGGGGTAAGGGCTCTCCTATGAAGTCTGTGTGTGGCTCTGGGAAGTCTGTACAGTCCACGCAAGAACTGGAAGTTATTCTGACCCGCTTGCTACAACCTGTATTTAAGAGACTTGAATGTATTGAGGCTGAGATGGCGAAAATTAATGATAAAGGGGGTAGTGTCTGTATCAGCGCTTGTATTAGCAGGATAGCTGAATCCGCACAGAGGGCGAATATGGTATGTCAGTGTGAATGTAACACGTCTTCACTAACCAATTTGCAGCCTGCGGTCACCTCTGAGTGTCGGCCGGTTACATCGACTACCCTGGTTACTAGAGGAAAATCTGCAACTGAGGGGATGGCACAAAGTACTGAGAATATGAGTGATATGCGTGGTATGGGTGATCTACTGGAAATGAGTAATTTAAATATCTACCGATCCAGTAAAAATTGTCCACCATCTAGTGATCCACTCTCCCACCCCCTCGCCGGTTCTGGACAGCCCACTAACCATTGTAAAGTACCTCTCCAAAACCAGCAAGGAATACATTCACACAATATTGCAGATATTGTTAAACAGACACAGATTGCCCAAGGGGAAGCTCAGGGGGGTCAAGGAGTATACCAATCCCACCATACGTTTAACCTTCACCTCCCCCCAGCTGCATGCCCCTATGTGATGATACTAGTAAATACTCCACCTTTGAATAATAACCAGACGAAAACCACAAAACAACTGATGAATAAAGCTACTCATTGGTTAACTAAATTTGTCCCGAACTCCGAACGCCTTAATGTTGCTAGCCATATCATCATGGCAAGAAGAGTTCCTTGGGTGGGTAATACCCCAAAAATAATTGGGGGGGATTGTGTAGTAATCAATTTTAAGAATCAGCATTATGTGAAACATCTTCTGGGTATGACCCCAATTCCCCTGTGGCATTTAAGCAAATTTATGCCGTACCCTTGGGTTTTTTCTATAGACCATTGGGGACTAATCCCCTGGCCAGGAGGGTGAATTGTATTTCTGGCCCTTCTGTCCCCCCTCTGTATCCACACACTGCGGTAACCTTCCCTATTGGAGAGAATGCTGTTATAGGTATACCATTAGCAAATAGGTTTGCGTCCCTGGAGGATCTAGAAGCATGCGATTGACATAAAGATAGCGGTGAGGCCCTGCACCTGCAGAACTATCAGGAGGTAGCCCCCACAATAGGCAATCAGCCTCAGGATCAGGAAAGTGACATCATGAAAGTATTAGTTTGGGACATAGCGGGGCTCAGGTCCAAGAGGGAAAATGAAGATTGGTCAATGATTATCAATTGCTATGACCTAGTGTGCCTTCAAGAAACATGGGAAGTGGGCGCAGCGTATTTTGATGGGTTCTGTGCAATTCATACCCCTGCAATTCCGTCCCGGACAGGAAGAGCTAGAGGAGGCATATTAACGTTGATAAGAAACACCTTATGTGTAAGAATAACTGAGCTGAATGTGAAGTCCCCGTATTATCATTTAATAGTCTGTAGTGGTGTTGGTCAAGAGGATATGCTCTTGATCAATTATTACAACAACCTTTTTGAAGGCAATATGGCAGAGGTAATCCACTCACTTAAAAACGAAATTGAAAAGGCAATAAGCAATTTTCATAAACCTTTACACATAGGGGCCGATTCCGATCTCGGCCGGTAGGGCTCCGAATCGGATTCGGCTTTACCGGATCCGATTCAAAACCCTGTTTCCCGACCGATTCGTATGCGCGTCCGGGCGAGCGAGTACGATGCGAACGTACGCGAAATCGCCGACCGACTCGTTCGCGGGACCCAACCGCTCCGACCGACTCGCACGGACACGACTCGCACCGTGCAATGGAGACGTTCCCCGGCCGGGTAAGTACGATGCGCGCCGCGAGCAGTCCGACCGACTCGCGCCGTCCGGCTCGAAAGAGCAGTCGGAGCCGTACTTTGGGAGTCCGTGTCGGACCCCCCTGTACGCCTAGCCGCGCGAGTCGCACACCGGGGGGACCCATGGGTCCCCTCTACCTGTGCGTGTACGGCGCGACCCGCTTCGACGCGTACTCACTATAGGGGGCGCCCTTGTTCGCCTCGCACCCATTGAGTCAATGGGAGCCCGCGTACGCGTTGTACGACCGGCTCCCATTGACTTCAATGGGAGTCCGACCGACTCGAGTCCGATAGCCTGCGAACGCATCGTACTCGTTCGGTCGGACTGCTAGGGTCTGATTTGGTCGGAAATCTCTCCGGGTCCGGCTCGGTCGGAGAGATTTCCTGCCCGAATCGGAATCGGCCCCATAGTGTGGGTGGGCGATTTTAATGCTCATAGCTGCCCAAAAATTTCAACACCGCTATGTGGATTGGTAGATGACGAAGGGGTTACACCGTACCATTTTATAGACAATCAATATGGGGACGAATTGAACAGAATCATGGTAACGAGAAATCTGGAGATTCTCAACCCTGTAGATGAACTAACGGGCACTTTGGCAAAAACTTTTGGGGACCCAACGCATGGATCAACGATAGATTATCTAGTGGTGGCGACCCCTTTTAAGAGATTTTTTAATCAGATAGGAACCTTTGTCTCAAATGTTAGTGATTATGTTGCACTGACTTTTAAAATACAATGGAAGGGATGTTTTAATAGCAAAGCTATAAAAGTTCTGGCACCTAAAATAGCAAGAAGAAATGGTATGCCATTTCTTCTTGCTATTTTAGGTGTTAAAGTGGACAAAAATAAACAAAGACATTTTAATCCCTACTGTAATTGGGTGTACCCAGAAAGAAATTGCAATATGCCATGATTCATATAATGACCCGCAAAGTATAGTCCGGGCTTTTGTTTCAATGCTGAGGGTGGTGGAAGGTAATTTAAAATCCAAATCTAAAGGATGTTTAGAAAAGACCCCACGCTGGTTTGATATGGCCTGTACAAAAACCCTTAATAGGCTACATGAAGCATTGAAGGAAAAGCCAAGGAATACTGCCCTTGTGAGCCTCCTTCGAGCCCAATACAAAAAATGCAGGTGGGAGAGACTCATGTGCTTAAAAGAAGAGGCCGGGGAAAAATTACAGCTTGCCTCACTATTAAAAAGCTCCAAAGAGTTCTGGGGGATAGTTAACTCACCATTTCTGAGTCAAGATACAGACCCCTCATTAAGCACAAATGTGGGAGAAGATGCTTGGGTGGATCACTATGCCGCTATATTCAGGCTAGCCGCAGATAGAATAAATCTGAATGATGACTGCCCAAACTGCGACATAGGTACTCCCATTACCTTTACAATGACAGAGGTGGAAAATGGACTTACACAATGCAGTAGTGCAAAGGCCCTAGGTCCCGACAGTGCCCCAATTGACTTTTTCTTTGAACACTCAGGACTCTGGATTCCACTCCTAACTAACGTTTTCAATGCTATAGCCAAAGGTGCCCCTCCGGCCTCTTGGAAAACCACAGTAATTGTACCAATATTCAAAAAAGGGGATAAAGCGCTACCCAACAATTATAGGCCGATTTCTCTTATAGATGGCACGTGTAAACTAATGGGCCGCTTATTACTAAATAGACTCGAGAAATGGGCTGCTGACAAAAATATTTTAATTCCTGTCCAATATGGTTTTAAAAAAGGAATGGGGACATTAGATCAGTGCCTAAATGTAAACTTAATTGCAGCAAAATATACCCATGCTAAAGAAGGAAACATTTTCATTGCATTCATGGATCTTTCCGCTGCGTTTGATTCTGTCTCACACAACAAATTATTGATCATTCTAAAAGAGGTGGGAGTGGAGGAAAATATTATACTTTTTATCAGACAGTTATACTCCCAGTCTACAGCATGTGTTAGATACGGTTCCCAGGGCGAATGCACAAGATCTTTCCCAATCCTTCGGGGGGTTAGGCAAGGTTGTGTCTTAGCCCTTCTTTTATTTTCAATGTACACTAACGGTGTGGAATCAGCAGTGAGCGTTGAGGTGTCTGATGTACCCAGGGTAAATAAGAAACAGCTCCCCATATTGCTATACGCTGACGCACAAGTTACTAACTTGTGTAACGATATATCTGTAAGAGACAGTAGTTAGTGACAGATTCCTTACCTTAGAATATCCCCAGGCGTCAGGCTGGATCCGGAAAGTTTTTTGCGTAGCAGTACCCTTGCGCGTCGGTAGGCGGCGTCGTGCGGCTCCGCGTCCGTCGTCGGCGTCGTGATCGCCGGGATGACGTCGCGGGCAGTACTTAGGCGCCGCCCTTGCGCGCTGACGTCAGTTCTGTACACGACTTTCCGCGCCAGGAACGCAGAGCCATGCAAGAAGCTGACACAGGTGTCTGAACAAATACTAGGGCCCTGAAAGGGATGTCCTTAACCCTAGAAATCAGGTCGCAGAACGGGGAGGATGGGTGGGGCGGTAAGGAATCTGTCACTAACTACTGTCTCTTACAGATATATCGTTACACAAGTTAGTAACTTGTGCATCTGAAAGAGACACGTTAGTGACAGATACCCCAGCAATACCAACCCCGGTGGTGGGTCTGCGAACAAAGATCAGACAAGGAAGTCCTGGAGGACAGAACGGCCAAAGAAGCCGTCCCTCCGGACCTGACTGTCAAGGCAGTAATGCTTAGTAAACGTGTGCAGCGAGGCCCACGTAGCTGCCTGACAGATAACCGGCAGCGGAACACCGCGGCCCAAGGCCGTGGTAGCAGCCGTTGCCCTGGTGGAATGGGCACGCAGCCCAACAGGAGGCTCCTTCTTGGCCAAAGAATAGCAGGTCTTGATGCACAAGGTAACCCAGCGGGAGACGGTCCTCTTGTGCACCGCCCGACCTTTTTGGCGCCCACGTAGCCAACAAAGAGCTGGTCATCCACCCGGAAGTGTTTTGTGCGGTCGATATAGAAGGAGAGCGCACGTTTTGGGTCCAGACGGTGGAGCCTCTCTTCCTCTCTAGAAGGATGCGGAGGCGGAAAGAAGGTGGGCAAAGTGATGGTCTGCCCAATGTGGAAAGCAGTAACCACCTTTGGCAAGAAGGACGGACGCGTCCGAAGAACAACCTTGTCTGGATGAACAGACAGAAAGGGAGGTTTGCAAGATAGAGCCTGGAGCTCACTCACCCGCCGAGCGGAGGTGATGGCCACCAGAAAGGCTGTCTTCAGAGTCAGAAGACGAAGAGGACAGTTATGCAGAGGCTCAAAGGGAGCGCAGATTAAAAGGTAAGAACCAAGTTCAAGTCCCACTGAGGCATTACAAACGGAACAGGAGGGAAGAGGTGAGTAATGCCTTTTAAGAACCTGTTAACAACAGGGGACTTGAAAAGGGAGGGCTGATCAGGGAGCCTGAGGAAGGCCGAGATAGCACAAAGATAACCCTTGATGGTACCCAGGGCAGAACCCTGTTGGGCCAGAGAGAGAAGGAACAGAAGGACCTCAGAAAGAGGGGCAGAAAGGGGATCCACAGCCTTTGCTGTGCACCATGCCACAAATTTGTTCCACCTGCAGGCGTATACCACCTTAGTGGAGGGACGCCTGGCTGCCAGAATCACATCACAAACTTCGGGAGGCAAGTCGAAAGGAATCAACTGCCGCCGCTCAATCTCCACGCAAGCAGGTGTAGACTGGACAGGTTCGGGTGGAGGACTGTCCCCTGCTGCTGCGACAGAAGATCCTCCCGAAGAGGCAGACGGATCGGGGGATCTATGCTCATATTGAGTAGCTCGGGATACCAAACTCTTCGAGCCCAGTCCGGAGCCACAAGAATGACTTGGGCCCGGTCGTGCCGAATCTTCTTCAACACTCTGGGTAGAAGTGGTATAGGCGGAAAGGCGTACAACAGACCGCAACTCCACTCGCGACGAAAAGCGTCGCCGAGCGAGTGCCGCCTTGGAAATTCCAACGCGCAGAACTGATGACATTGCGCGTTCTCTTTGGTGGCGAATAGATCTAACCAAGGCTCTCCCCACTGTAGAAAGAGTCCTTGCGCCACTTCCGAGTGAAGACGCCATTCGTGATCCATCATGCACCTGCGGCTGAGTTCGTCCGCCCTGGCGTTCAGAGAACCTGCCAGGTGTTGAACCATCAGGAACATGCCCTGATGGTCCAGCCATGTCCAGAGGCGCAGAGCCTCCTGACAAAGGGTCCAAGACCCCACCCCGCCCTGTTTGTTGCAGTACCACATGGCGGTGGTGTTGTCTGTGAACACCTGCACTACCTTCCCTTTGACAGAGGGAAGGAATGCCTTGAGTGCAAGCCGGACTGCCCGGAGCTCCAGAATGTTGATATGGAGCCGGGACTCCGCCGGAGACCAGAGGCCTCTGATCTCCGCCTCTCCCATGTGACCGCCCCATCCCAGAAGGGACGCGTCCGTCACAACTGTATGCTCTGGCTGGGGAAGGGAGAGGGATCTGCCCATGACCCATTGCCGGTTCGAGAGCCACCACTGCAACTGTTTTGCAGTCCCCTCCGAGATCTGGACGTGATCGGACAGGTTGCCCTGGTGCTGCGCCCACTGGAACTTCAGGTCCCACTGCAGAGCCCGCATATGCCATCTGGCATGATTGACCAGCAGGATGCAGGAGGCCATGAGGCCCAGCAGCCTCAGGGTTATCCGTACCGAAACCCAGGATAAAGGCCGAAAGATCGGAATCATAGCCTGAATATCCCGGACTCGCCGTTCGGGAGGATAGGCCCGAAACTGCGTCGTGTCCAGAACTGCTCCGATGAAAAGGAGCTGTGGAGAAGGAATCAGATGCGACTTCGGCACATTGATGGAGAACCCCAGCGAGTGCAGGAGTTCGGCCGTAGTCTGGAGGTGGGAGACGACTGCCTGGGACGAGCCCGCCTTCAGCAGCCAGTCGTCGAGGTAGGGGAAGACTGAAACCCCTGCCCGGCGCAGATGAGCTGCGACCACCGCCATCACTTTCGTGAACACCCGAGGGGCACTGGTAAGGCCAAAGGGGAGCACGGTGAACTGAAAATGCTCGGGGCCTACCGTGAACCGAAGGTAACGCCGGTGGGCCGGCAGGACGGGGATGTGGAAATACGCGTCCTGCAAGTCCAACGCTACCAACCAGTCTCCTGGGTCGAGGGCAGTCAAGACCTGAGCTAGGGTGAGCATCTTGAACTTCTCCTTCCGGAGGAAGCGATTGACGTTCCGGAGGTCCAAGATAGGACGCATGTCCTCCTTGTCCTTTTTGGGCACCAGAAAGTAGTGGGAGTAGCAACCACGCCCTACTTCTGGGGTCGGAACATGCTCGATGGCCCTCTTGGTCAAGAGGGCCGTGACTTCCTTTTGTAGAAGCACCAAGTGATCCCCTGACATGCGGTGGAATTGAGGTGGCATGGCTGGGGGGTGGTCTCGAAGGGGAGGGAGTAGCCCCTTCGGACAATGTCCAAGACCCACCTGTCCGAGGTGATGGTGCGCCAGTGGGGAAGGTGATGGCGGACCCTGCCCCCTACTGGCGTGCCGTGCACCTGAAAGGAGGGACTAGGAGGGCTTGGAGGCCGCGGACGGGTTGGAGGTGGTGGCCTGACCCGCACGCTGGTTGCCCGATCCGCCACGGCGGAATCCACGTCCTCGGCCACGCGAAGACGCCTGCTGCGCGGGCCGGTGGCTGGGCTGCTGATGTGAAGGGCGCCCCTACCGTGGCCACGATAGGGGCGAAAAGCAGAAGTCAGCGGAGGGCGTGTAGCAGAAAGGCCCAGGGACTTGGCAGTAGCCCGTGAGTCCTTAAAGCGCTCCAACGCATGGTCTGCTTTGGACCCAAAAAGACCGACTCCATCAAAGGGCATGTCCATGAGAGTATTCTGGACATCCCCTGAAAAACCAGTGGTTCTCAGCCAGGCGTGGCGTCGGAGCGCCACCGTCGTTGCAATCGACCTGCCCAGCGAGTCGGCGGTGTCAAGGCCACAACGGATAGTGTATTTGGCCGCATCCCTTCCTTCCGCAATGGCGCGGGAAAGCAGTGCCTGGACCTCCTCAGGGCACTGGGGCAAAACATCCGCCACCGAATCCCACAGGGAGTGGGTATATCGGCCCAAAAGACAAGCGGTGTTAACGGACCGCAAGCCAGCACTGGAGGAAGAAAAACCTTTCTTCCCAAACTGATCCAGGCGTTTGGATTCCCTATCCGGAGGAGCGGTAGGGAAGGCGGTTTGGGAAGCGGAGGCTTGGACAACCAAGCTCTCAGGAGTGGGGTGGACAGAAAGAAACAGGGGGTCGCCCGGAGCGGGGCGATGGCGTCGTGACACGTTCCGATCCACAGGAGCCCCTGTGTTGGGCTTGGACCAGGCGCCCAAAAGAACGTCAGTGAGGGCGTCGTTAAACGGCAGCACAGTCTCCGCAGAGGAGGCTGCCGGCTGAAGCACCTCTGTCAAGATGTTAGGCTTGACCGTCAAAGTAGGGAGCTGGAGACGTAAGGCCCCAGCAGCCCTACGCAACACCGTACCAAAATTGGCCCCCTCCTCCGTAGCCACGGGAGGAGACAGCATGCCAGTGTCAGGGGAAGTATCCAGACCACTGGCCTCCCCTAGACTCTCTGTCCAGTCCTCATCATACTGACAGTTGCGTGTCAGAGGGTCATCAGACCCCTCCCAGTCCTCCTGGTCCTCCTCTGGTTCAAAATAAGGAGGAGGAGGGACATTCGGGACCCAAGGTCCCATCGGCGCCGGAGCCGGCGTCGAGCGACGTCGCTCCGGGTCCATGTCCGGAGCCGGAAGGAACTGGGGAACGACGCCGCCCGGAGCCCAGGGCGGCGTCGAGAACGGCACCGGAGACATCGGCGCCGGCGGAGGTGTCGTGAGGTCGACCGGCGTCGATGGGGGTTGTGGAGCCGGGATCGAGGCCGGGGCCGAAGCCGGAGCCGGGATCGAGGCTGGAGGCACGGGCGACGCCGGAGCCGCCGGCGACGCCGGAGCAACCCCATCAGGGCCCGCGGGGCCCGAAGGCGCACCGGAGGGGCCTGACGGCCCGAAGAGGCGGGCCATGGCCGACAGGAACTCCTGTACCTTGGCCGGATCCGCCCCCGAACCCGGGAAGGGCGGGTATGGCGGGGGCGACTCCACAGGCAAGTCCGGGGCCGCGGGGACGGTGCCGGGAGGGGCCTCAGCCGAGTCGCGAGACCGGCGAGGCGAAGTCCGAGAGCGACGATGCTTCTTGGACTTCTTGTGCTTAGACTTACCGGACGAAGAAGACTTCGACGCCGACGACCGGTGTGCACTCCGCGAGCGACCCCTGGACCTCTCACGCGACCGGGGCCTCCGTGGAGCCGAATGCCGGGCCTCGAGGAGCTTTCGAGACCGCTCTCGCAAAGCTTTCGGGTTGAGGGCCTGGCATTCGGGACAAGACTCGGTGTCGTGGCCTCTGCCGAGGCAGAAGAGACACTCCCAATGCGGGTCGGTGACGGACATCATCCGCGCACAGGCGCCGCATCGCTTGAAGCCGGGCATCCCTACGACACCTTTATTTGGAAAAAAACAGTGAAAAATCACCAAAAAGTATGGTCAAAAATTGACCAGGGCACTGCTCTTCCCGGATCTGCGCTTGCTGGCGCGGAAAAAGAAGAACTGACGTCAGCGCGCAAGGGCGGCGCCTAAGTACTGCCCGCGACGTCATCCCGGCGATCACGACGCCGACGACGGACGCGGAGCCGCACAACGCCGCCTACCGACGCGCAAGGGTACTGCTACGCAAAAAACTTTCCGGATCCAGCCTGACGCCTGGGGATATTCTAAGGTAAGGAATCTGTCACTAACGTGTCTCTTTCAGATAACACCGTATTGGTTGCAAGGACAGGTATAGCTCTGCAAAAATTAATAAATAATTATGTATCATACATGGCAGCATTAGACTTACAAGTAAATAAAACAAAAACATTTGTCCTAATAGTAGGGAAGCAGCCCAAAAAATTACCAGCTTTTTTTATTGCTACACGAAAAAATCGAAATAACTAAATCATTTTTATACTTGGGGGTACTTTTTAATAGTGAAGGGACTTGGACGAATATGGGGGAGAACAGATGTAATGCACTAGAAAAGAACTCCATGGCTAGTCGCTCTTTTACACAAAAATTGGGCACAAAACCATTGGAACCAATTAAAAAAATGTATGGCGCTAAAGCTATCGCTTCAGCCACATACGGTGCAGGGATCTGGGGAATAGCCAAAACTGATTTACTACAACAGAAAGAAGACAGGTTCTTCAAAAAGTTATTCTTCCTCCCGAAAGGTTGCTCTCATTATATTATGCACCAAGAGCTGAATGTCCCATTCATATCTGATCTTTATAGCCCCGGTCCTACTTTGGCACTCAATCTGGACCAGAGACACAGTGGGACTCACTCAAAATATCATCCAAGATTGTTTATCTCTTGATAAGGCGCTTCAAGTCCCATGGCTGCGTTATGTAAAAGATACATTGGTGAAGCTGGGTTTAGTGACCCTTTACACAGATCCACCTACATGTATGGGCACACCAAGATGGCAATTAAAACATGTGCTACAGAGTATAGGGAAAAAGAAAGATATCTTTTAAATTGTGATAAAAACCATGGTGGCACTATATCTGACCCTTCCGTCTATTTCGGGAGAAGTGAATTCATACTTGACATCTGTGACAAACGCTCGACATAGATTTGTACTCCTGAGGTTTAGATTGAATTTTATTCCGTGTATGCTGGCTTTCCCTTCAGGGATGTACTCAGTTGATGAACTTTCAGTTTGCCCCTGTGATGGTACATCTATTCAATCTAATTTACATTTTATATTTTTCTGCAAATTTTATTCTAGTCTACGGAAAAAGTATATTTGCCCACTGTTTCTAAAATATAAATTTGCACAATGTCGCCCAGCCCTCTTTTTTCTCCAAATGCTTCCAAATCCATATGTCAACTTTTGTGTTGCATCATATTTATGTATGGCATTATCTAAAAGGAGGTTAATGAGATGATAGACTGTTTCTTAATGAACGTGGCAATGTTTAGCAGTTTACATGGCATGCTATTTGGGGATCATCGTTTGTAAATAAGCCATGCCCAGTTTTGCACTAAGCACTTTATGAGATATTGAATGAATTTATATGTCTATACCAATGTCTTGGTACTGTTTTTATACGGTTCCTATCTGCCTTCTTTTTAATTTGTTTTTTAACCTGCTTTTTTATTCTGTGATTTTTAACAAAACCTGCTGGTGATGTATATTAATTATTAATTGTGATCAATGTATCTCCTTTGCACTTTTATGATCTTATTGTTTAAGATCAAATAAAGTTATATTAATTGATTGATTGATTGATTGACTTATCGTCCATTTTTTAATGTTTATTTTTAAAAAAAAGTTTTGGGTTTATAGGGGACAATGGTGGGGAGTAAAAAAAATATTTATTAGTCTATATTTTTGGATGTGTATTTATTAAATTTGAATAAAATAAAAATGAAAAAAGTCAGAGTGGGTGTTGTATTTATAGTGGATAAGGGTATGGACATTTTTCAATTTTATTTAAAGAATTCGAATTATTAAAAAAAAATAGATTTTTAATTTCTGAAAAAATGTAAATATTTGCTTATTTTTATATTAAAAAAATAATTTGAAAAACGTATTAAATAATTGTTAATTTAAAAAATGAAACATGTATTTTGTATTAAATATGTGATATTTTATGAAAAAAGATTAATATTTGTTTAACAATTTATATATATATATATATATATTTTTTAAACCTATTTTTTCTAAATTTTCAAATAAAAATTGTTTTAGAATGTAATAAACATAGAATAATATATTTAACATTTTTATATCATAAAAATGCAAAATAGTTGATAAATTAATTATAAATATATTTAGATAAATAATTTTTTCATATAAGAAACATTTTAATAAAAATAATAATAAAGTCCTATGTTTAAAAAAAATACTTAAAAAAAAGATTAAAGAGCATGTTATATATTTAAAACAATTTTTAAACTATATTATTTTTATTTCTTATTAATATATTTTGAAAATAAATTTGATAATGCTTTAAAATGTTATAGTGTGTTAAACATATTCATACATGAATATGTTATCCAATTTGGTATGAAATATGCTTTAAAAGTTATATGGATAATAAAAAATTGAATTTATGATGTTTAATTTTATTTGGAAAAAATATGTTTTTGAATAGATTTTTACTTTGATGTTCGTTAACTTTGTTGATATTGTGGTGGTAATAGTAAATGTTAAAGTTTTAGTGTGCTATATTTTGGGTTTGTGATTTTGCTGTAGTGGGGCTATTGTAATTTTTTATCAAGTTAATGTCCAACACCTTTATTGATATGCGTTATATTGGAGTGGCAATGGTGAATGGGGCCTTTTTAGTGTGTAGCATCTTCTCTGAGTTCAGCTAGATTGTAGTGGGAATGGTAAGGGCCTGATTACAAGTTCAGACCATTGTACTCATAGTGGCGGTCTGACAGACGCCTCCTCGGCGATCCGCCAGCCGTATTACGTGGTTGTAGGGTTGCTGTTCGAAAGACCACCTGGGGACCGCCACCACAGCCAGCCATTTGCAAACCGCCATGGCGGCGGTCAGGGAAAAGCATCTCCCATAGGTCTGTAAAGAGAAGTTCACCGCCTTCCATATTATAAGATGGCTGTCCGACAAGCCGACTGTGGTGGTGGGACCACCTGCTTTGAATCAGTGGAATTGAAGGATTTGGGGTGCATACTCACCTATTCCTTTTCGTCCCTTCAGATTCCAATGTGGATCCCTTTGCCCAGGTCCCCCCTTCACAGCAGCATTTTGACCCTGAAGAAAACAACCCTGTTGGCTCTGAAATACAGGTATGTCCATTTTGTACCATATACCCATTGACTGGACTGGCCACATAAGGTCCAAGCTCCAGCAATGGATAGTAGGTATTTTTTTTACATGTGTCATGCATATGTGTATATTCCACATATATGCAGTCAAAATATACACACATGCATCGATAAATATGGAAAAATATTCACCGTCGTCAGGTATGACCGCCGCCGGCCCGTTGGAAAACTTATAATACGGTGGGCAGGAGACCGCAGCAGTCTTCTTCGGACCACCGCCGCGGCAGAACTGCGTTCGGACTGCCAAACTTGTAATCAGGCTCTAAATGTTGCCCCTTTAGTGTCCAACACCTTCCTTAACTTACTTTATCTTGGAATTTGAACGTTACATTTAACACTTTTAGTGTCAAAAACCTTCCTTGAGGTAAGTTCCATTGCAGTGGGAATAGTGAATTTTAATTATTTAGGGTCTGATTACGAGTTTGGTGATCTGACCTCTGTACCACTGCAGCGCTGGTCCCAAGAAGACCACCGGGTTGGCAGTCTCCCGCCCGCCGTATTACAATGTTCCCACTTGCTCAGCAGAGGTTGTTCTGACGGCGGTGTATATTTATTCATATATATCGATGTAGGTGTGTATATTTATTTTTGCTGCACAGGTTTTGAATGTAAAATATGCATGACACGTGAAAAAATATCTACTACCAGTACTTTCACATTGCTGGAGTTTGAACCACATGTGCCCAGTCCTGTCTATGGGTAAATAGTAAAAAATGGACTTACCTGGAATTCGGCGCCAAATAACAAGTTACTTACCTTCGGTAACGCATTGTATGGTAGAGACTTTATCTAGATGCAGATTCCTTACCTTTGAATTTCCAAGGCGTCAGGCTGGATCTGGAAGCTTTTGCTTGAGCAATAACCCTTGAGCGCGCCGTCGGGTGGCTCGATGCGGCTCCGTGTGACGTCATCAGCGTCGTTAGCATCCGTTATGATGTCGCGGTCACCTATAGAGGCGCCACTCAGGCGCACAGACGTTATTACTTTTAGTTTTTTCCATGCCATGAAGCGCAGAGCCACAAAGTAACTGATGTAAATGTGTGCAAAATAGGGCCCTGAAAAAGGGAGTAACTCTAACCCTAACAAAATCAGTCCGCAAAGCGGGGGAGGCAAGGGTAGGCCTATCAGGAATCTGCAGCTAAATAGAGGGCCTCATTACAATGTCGGTCGGAAGGCATTCCGACCGACTCAGTCTCAGAATGGTTTCCAACCAAATCGGATTCGGGGAGTCCGACTGACCGATTACAATGTTTCCGAACACCGTTCAGTCGGACTCCCATTGACTTCAATGGGAGCCTGTGTTCCGACCGACAACACAGGCTCCCATTGAAGAAAGGGGTTGGTGGGGAAAATCGTGCACCCTTGGGCGGGCACCCCATGATGCCTGCCACATTGTGCATGGTTGGAAAGAGGGGACCCATGGGTATACCCACAGGCCCCAACCGGAGGGCCGAGGGTGAAGGGGGCCCTGCTACGGGCCCCAAAGTTGGATTCCGACTTCCGATCCGTGTCAGGACAACCGATTTGGAAAGGCTGTCCGAATCCGACAACGTAATCCGTCGGTCGGAAACGCTGTCCATAGACCTGTACGAGTCTGCTCTGACAGACTCGGTTCCTCCGAATACCATTCGGAATGGAGTCGGAACCGAGTTGGAAAATCCGAACGCTTTCCGAACATCGAAATCGGACGGTCGGAAAGGTTTCCGGGTCAGTCGGAAAGGCAGGTTCCGAATCGTATTCAGAAGAACTGAATGCCATTCAGAGCCTTTCTGACCGACATCGTAATCGGCCCCAGAGTCTCTACCAGATAATGCATTTCCGAAGGTAAGTAACTTGTTCATCTGATAGAGACTTCTAGCTGCAGATTCCTTACCTTTGAATTAGATACCCAAGCCAGACTCTCCCGGCAGTGGGTTGCGGACCAGTTCTCCACACTAGGAGGTCCTGCACGACCGAAAGAGCAAATTGCCTGTCCCTGTGGACCTGACTTCCAGGCAGTTGTGCTTAGCAAATGTGTGCAAAGATCCCCACGTTGCTGCCTGACAGATGTCCAGGACTGATGCACCCCGAGCCAAGCTCTAGTCGCAGCCTTTCCTCTGGTGGAATGAGCCCTTAATCCCTCAGGGGGCTGCTTCTTAGCCAGGGCATAGCAGATCTTAATGCAGAGAATGACGCAGCGAGAAATGGTCCTTTTCTGCACTGCCCGACCCTTCTTAGGTCCCACATACCCCACAAAGAGTTGGTCGTCCACCCAGAACTCTTTTGTGCGATCAAGGTAGAATGAAAATGTTCTTTTTGGGTCCAGATGGTGGAGACACTCTTCTTCCTTATAGGGATGCCCGGGAGCAAAGAAGGTGGGCAGCGTGATAGACTGACCCAGATGGAATGGGGTCACCACCTTTGGTAAAACTGAAGCACGGGTCCGAAGCACCACTTTGTCTGGGAAAGACATCATATAGGGAGGCGTACAAGATAGCACCTGCAACTCACTCACCCTCCGGGCAGATGTTATCGCACTAGAAAGGCTGTCTTAATCATAAGCAGCCGGAGGGGACAACTGTGCAGAGACTCGAAAGGAGCACACATAAGAAAAGCGAGGACCAAATTAAGGTCCCACTGTGGCATAACGAAGGGCGTGGGTGGAAACAAGTGAACCAGCCCCTTCAGAAACCTATTTACAATTGAGGACCTAAAGAGAGAGGGTTGGTCTGGCAGCCACAAAAAAGCAGATAGAGCAGAAAGATAGCTCTTAAGAGTACCCAAAGCAGACTATATGGGGGTCGGTTACCGACATTATGCGGTGACAGGCACCGCACGGTTTAAACCCTGTCTTCCTCGAAGACATCCTCGTTAATGGAAAAATAAAGTCGACAAAAATCGAAAAAGGCCTGTCAAAAAGCGACAGAGGGATAGCTCTTTTCTGGATCAGCGCTTAACTGGCGCGGAAAGAAAATAACTGACGTCCGCGCGCCTGGGTAGTGCCTATATAGGTGACCGCAACGTCATAACCGATGCTAACGACACCGACAACGTCACGCGGAGCCGAAAGGACCCACCCGATGGCGTGCGCAAGGTCTATCAGATATGGTTGTTTTCATCGGGGTCAAAATGCTGCTCTGAAGGGGGTCCTGGAGAAAGGGATCAACGTGGGAGACTGAAGGGAAGATAAAGAAACAGGTGAGTATGCACCCCAAATCCTTCGATTTTGCCGACTCGAAGCAGGCGGTCCCACCGCTTTGGTCGGCTCGTCAGAAAGCCAACTCGCAATTCGGACGGTGGTGAACTTCTCTATATGGCCTTAAGACAGCTGCTTTTCCTCAACCGCCATCGAGGTGGTCAGCGAATAGCTGGCACTGTCAGTGGCCTTTCGCTCAGCACCCCGCCAACATCGTAATTCAGCGGGCAGACCGTATAGTTGGCAGCGGTGAAACCACGGCCTCCGCAACGGTAGTTCCAAGACCACCAAACTCGTCATCAGGCCTTAGTGTTATAGATATGTGTTTACTTTGGGCCTGATGACAAGTGTGGTGGTCGGACCGCTAGAGAACCGCCTCCGTCCACGCCACACCACAGCTGTGCCGATGCACGACCCCCCTGCCGTAATACGAGCTGGGCAGTGTGAAACACACACCACCATCATGGAGGTCCTCTCAGCGGTCCTGGGGCGGTCTCGCTGTGGTGTGAATGTGGTGAGCTTGCGGTTGCCTCCAGGATAGCGTTCCGATCGCCAGGCATATTACAGGTACAAAGTGGCACTGGCGGTCTCACAGCGGTGCACACCCAACGGTGATCAATTGCCGCGGTAAAAGAATCCGCCCCCCAAAAAAATGCAATATTGACCATTGGATGAATTCAAATACCACACACCTGAAGTGCTGTGACATGTGGGCACACCTGCAAATCACACTATAAAACACATCCCACCAATGACCAGAATCCTTTGCCATTGAAATCAGACCATGTTATGAGCCCCAACGTACCCCAATATAGGCCTAGGTAGTTGCACGACATTTTACCTACATTTGTCCTACTTTGCTCTACATAACAGCTCTGGCGCTGACCTTTTACCTAGTTAGGTGCCGAATAAATGTTGTGTGGTTTTCTTCGAAAACTAGCCTCATTTATTATGCATGAGGATTCTTAGTATCACAGCAGGATTACCATCTTCTGCATAATAACTCTCTACAAGGCTCACCACTATTGTCATCCTTGGCCAACAGGCCCACAGTACCATGACACATCTAGGTAGAACCCTGACGGTACCTTTCGGGTATATAAGTACCACATATTCGCTGGGCAAATTAGAGGAGAAGCTTCCATGCGGACACGAGACACCGAAGTCCCAGCACGCAGACACTTCAGAACATAGTGGTCTGACATCCCTTGCGGGGTGTCCAACTCGAGACCAAGGGCCTGATTACGATGGCAGGGAGACCGCCACAGACAGGCTGTTGGTGGCGGACTCCCCACCATCGTAAGCAAGTTTACCGCCCGCCATATAACAATGGCAGGCGGATGCGTGGTGGTCGGAATGACCGACCGCCATGGGTCCGACAGTCGGAATGATTCTGATTGCCTGTCGGACCGCCAGCTATCCCTAAAATGGTGGCAGTGCCTCCCAGGCACTGCCGCAGGGATTATGATATCCCTTTCCACCTGTCTGTCAGCGGCGGTTAACCCACGGTGACTAGGCAGGGGGAAAGGGACTTTGGGGGCCTGTAGCGGGCCTCCCTTCCCACCTGGCCCTGAGCTGTGGTTTGGAGGGGCACCATATCCCTGCACCATGTGGCAGGCACCACATGGTGCCTGTCACGTAGTGCAGGGATATGTCCAGTGTCCCCTTTTTGTCTTGGGGCATGTGCTGTAGCCAGCAGCACACGCCACAATACAAAATATGGGCATGGCGACCACCATGGTGGCGGTCGCATCGTAATGCCTATGTCGGGACCGGCGACATCCTGTCAGACGGTCCTATTTACGTTAGGGTGCCGGGCAGACTGAAGTCCGCCCGCCATCCTAATCATGCCCCAAGACAGGGTCCTTTGTTCTCTCCCTTCAGGTAATAGGGTTGGCTCTTTCTTAGGGGGGCTCTTGGCTTTCCACCGACATACATGCGAGGTACACTTACATACACTTAGCTAGGGTTAGCATCTTAGGAGTATGCATGATTACTGCCATGTATCTATATGCCTGCATATACTCACTGTTTTAGCACCTTTTATTTACTCTGTTGGTGCTTGTAATCGTATATATCTGTTTCTGTCTAATGGTTGTTGCAGCACACGTATTTTACACTAGAATGACGCTGGTTCAATAAATACTTATTGAAAACGTCCCCACCGTTTATTCTGTGCATCTCTCTGCGACAAAGTGAGCACGAGTGACTGAGCAAAAAGTACTGTACTGTTTCCACGATCCCTGAGAGGTCTGTCATGTTCGAAAGTTGCCAGAAACTATTCACTCCTTGGTAAGGTTGGGGGTCTTATAGTGGAACTGTGAGCTAGCTGGTCTACAGACTAACATATCCTTTGGGGGTGTCTGGAATCAGGCTGGACACCAATCCCTTAGTTTATGTTGTCTAAACGCGTAGATCCCAGTGGCGGCTCGCCGAGGGAGTGGTGTGGGCGGTGGGGCAGGGGAGGTGCAGGGTGGGGGGTAGTGGACTCGGACTTACGACAGACAGAACTCCCTCTGAGTTCTGTCCGTCGTATGTCCAAGTTCACTACCCCCCCACCCTGCCCCTCCCCCACCCCGCCCCACCGCCCCGCCCCACTCCCTCGGCAAGCAGCCACTGGTAGATCCTATATAGATTTGTAGGAACTACACAACATGACGCCCAACGTTGGTTTGGTTCTTATTTAACAGTCAAATCTGAGTAGTTCAGTCGTGCTTTTCTCAGAGACCCCTACTCACATTTACCCATAGATGTCTGGAGTGGGGAGGGAAAATATGCCCCAGCTCAGTAGGAATAGCCTATGTATTGGCTGTAGGTATATTCAAGCTTGAAGGATTATAGTTCCACATTGTGCAAACCTTATCTCTTTCCCGTACTAAAAAAAGTCCTTGAAAGATGTCTGTCCAAGATGACGCTGCAGCTGCATTAAATGCAAATGTAGCAGAGGAAGGAGAGCAGGAAGGTACTATAAACTTTTAAGAGAATTGCAGAAATGCACTTACTATAAAACTAGCAGACTTTGGTCTCTCATCATTAGATGGGACTGTTACCTTCGTGATTGAAGCACACGAGGCATACAGAACAGAGGTGACTATTCTTGGGTCAAATTTCCACCTGCAGATGCACGTACACATACATCTCATTCTTACACTCCGGATGAAATACCAGATGAATACTCTCCATACGAGGACATAGAAGTCCCGTTAACTTACCAAGAGCATATAATTTGGTTTATAGGCACCCTCCCCATACTAAAGATAAAGTGAGACTCGGTCCGCTCAGCAGAGACGGAGCGACTTGGCCGGTTCTAGCTGCTTACACAACGCATTCAGAGATTGACACATTGCCAGCAGCAGACTTACGCCCACTTCACAGAGAAATAATAACACTTTACAGAAATCTTACACAGTTCGTAATGCGAACACTCACACTTCAACCTACAAGGGTTCCTCAAACAGGTCAACTACAATGGAATGCAACTAAGATCACCCCACAAATGCTGAACGCTGTAGGAAGGTGGAATCTGACTGCATGGTTGACCCACTTTTTTCCTGGTGTTTTGCTGGTTTTCGACTTAGTTTGGCTGGGATCCTGCTATTTAGGAACCCAGCCTATCTGCTATCCCCTTAAATTGATTGCATGTACCTTAGGTACACTCCAGATTGGATTCTGGGGTACACTTATAAGTCTGTAGTATATGGTATACTATGTACCCAGGGCATAGGTACCCCAGAGGCCTCCCAGGGGCTGCAGCATTTATTATGCCACCCCTGAGAGGCCATCCAAAATGACACAACAGGTCTGATACAGCAGCCTGTGTAAGGTGGATGCACCCCTTACTCCTATCAGTCACCCTTATGGCAGGCCTTAACAATCCTGAAGGCAGGGTGCTGGGTTTCATGTGAGAGGGTGCTCATGCATGAGCAGAGCCCCTCTGCAGCTTTCGGAATCTTCATTCCAGGGTTGTTTGTGATGCAGCCAGACCATATACTCTTAAGTGCATTATAACCTCGTGGTAAATGCTAACTTGAGAATGGCTGCATGGAAACATGTCGTGTTTGGTGTCAAACACCTTGGAATCATACCACCACCCCAGTAACTGGGGTGGGAGGTATGATTCCACCCTACTAGAGGGAGAAACATGGCACCACCGGTACACCCGGTACCAGCTTAACGGAACCCTGGCATCACAAAATGGATGCTGCAGCCACAGACATGAGTCTGCCCTCCTGCTGCTGGACGAAACTCTGGCAGGGGAGGCCTGGACAATAGGTTTCCTGTCACAGGGAGGTGTGACCACCTCCCAGACAGGCTTTAGTGTATTGGGGCTGGGTGGGTGCACTCCAAGAGTGCTTTGAAGTCTGCACTGGGGGCACATTTGGTGTCCTTGTACATAGTCCAGCTCAAACCGGTTGCAGGGGCTACCAGCCCCTGCTCTGGCGTGAAACTGGACAAAGGAAATGGGTGTAGCCACCCCTCTTTCCTGACCCTCCCATAGGTGGGTCCCCAGAGTTTGTCCCACCCCTTCCTTGGGTATAAAGTAGGAACCCCTGACTACAGGACTTTAGATTACACCTGGACTAAACTCTGACACAGAAACCAAGTACTTCGATGATCTGCACAACGCTGGATGACTGAAGAATCTCCCTTGGAGTAAAGGAGTTACTCCCCTGCAAGGCAGGCACCTTTAACGCAACTGACTGGTTGGAATCTCCGAAGCTCCGATGGACTCCAAAGAATATTGCCACACAGGAGGTGGGTTTTCCAAGGTCCTAGAGATTGATCTGTGCCCACAGCAAGTCTGAGGCCTGTATCCCTCGTGGTGACCGTGCAACCCGAACCCCTGGGCACTGTGTCCATTTGCAGAAACATCAGCTTTCCGGCAACCCCTGAAGCTGAGCTTTGGGTTACTTGTAGCCCTGACCCCGAGCAGTGATCACACCAAAGATTGCAGGCCTACACTCAACGAGTGTTCCGTGGGCTGCCATTTTGTGATTCCTCTTGAAGTCCCTTCGCGATCACTAGTCCATTGACCTGCCTGTCCCCAAGAAGGCAACACTAACTTTTATTGGGCTTCCCTGGTTGTTCCATATGTGCCCTGACTCTCCATTGCTTGGGGAGTCCCCAGGACCTGCTGGTCTGCACAGAAGCATCTTTTCTCTTCCTGCGTGGGTTGCTGTTGCCAAGGCTTGTTGTGTTCAATCTGAGCACCGACACCCCAGCACTCAACATCCTTTGTGGGACAGCTCGAGTCCGGCTCCTGGTTGTCCTTGAAATCTCCGGGACCCCGTGGCTGTAGAGTCAAGCTTCACCTCTTTGCACCTGAAGCATCAGACATCGGTGGGCATTCGATTGCTCCGCTCCTGGTCACTGGCTAGTGACCCAGACTCTGTCTCCTCTGCTTTCAGGTTCTTCACATCTTCCATCCAGGCTTGGATCACACCGGACACTTTACTTGTTCACGGCAGCAGCACTTTGCAGCAGATCGCCATTGAAATCAACGACGATTCCCGACACCCTTTGACACCTATGCACCCGGCTTCCCTGGGTGAGGTAACTCGAGTACTACGGTGCTCCCGTGGGTGTTGGCCCTAGAACCCCTTAAGTCTAAAGGGGTTTGCTCAAAGTCCTCTTCTAAGTGTCCTTTTGCTTTAAAATTCCAACCGCGACTTTCCTCATAGAATCCTACGGCGCTCGCGGCTGTGTTCTCACACTGCACACGTCCCCGTGTGTCTCCTGTGTCACTACCTTGGGTGGTTCCTTGGGGTCCCAGCAATTCTACGTGCTCTAGGTACTGTGTCTAGTCAAGTCGTGGTTCTTATACCACTTTCTTAATATATGGTTTGGTCCCCCCCTGGGGCCCATTGTATATTGTGCTATTTACTGTGGTTTTAATACTGTGATATTGTGTATCTTGGACTCTAATCTCATAAAGAGATTAGTAGTTAGTGTTTAGAAATAAATACATATATTTTATATATATACCTTGTGTGGTTCTCCTTTCATTTGGTCATTCAAGAGGTTATAATCTGGTAAACCAAGCTGCTTTACATTCCTTCAAGACTTAGCCTGAAGGCTGCTCTCCATAGCTACCACTAGGATAGCTTTCAATAAAGGTTGTCTTTAAACCTATCATTAATAAGGGTCGTTTGGACTGGTGCAAGGTGCCCACTATAACTAGTGGACAGCATATGCCAGGCCAACTTCTCACAAACGCGATTATGGGAAGAATGCCCACTAAACGTGAGCAAATGCAATTCTGGATACCACAGAAAATAGCACAGCTTGAGGCAGTGTTTCGACACACAGGCCCACAAGAAAAACACACAATACTGACAATTTGCTTGCCAATGGAGATAGCTCCCCTGATAGAGGATTGTACCATTTGGGGTACAATCTTCGCTGACGTCTATACCAGGACTCATTGTACCCCCTCAATAGCTGTCATACAAGAAGTACTAAAACAAATACAGAATGAGTACGGGGCAGAACCTGCCCTGGACTTAGAGATGAAATTGATAGGCAGTTTTTCCCAGGTATCTACAATTATGTTAGCAAACATAAAAGGGGAGGCAGCAGCGGTGGCTATACGCCAATGCCTGAGGGAATGCACTCCTGCACAACAGGAGCGAGAATTACCTAAAATTATCGAAGAGACCTATGCTTTGCTGGGTAGCGATAACATGGGAGCTAGACCTGTGAAACCACAATTATTGGGTAATCCTGAAAAGGATAACTCAAAGCAAGCACCAGAGTCTTCTAAAAAGAAATGGGAGAATAAACAATAAAAAAAACAAGCAGAATGCATCACAATCAAGGGGTGGGTCTCCTCAACAGCCCTCTGACAGGAAATATAACCTTAGAAACCGTGACAATTTAAAAAAAAAACCTGACAGGTATCAGGATACTGATACATGTTCCTCACGTTCCTTTCAGGGTTCATCAGAAAACTCAGATAGGGAAGGACAGTCAGAACACAGATCAGAAGAGCGAGTCAAGCCAAGAGACACACATTGCACTTCAGACTACATTATCAAACAAGAAGATAAACCTAAAAGTAAACCTCAAAAGAAGAAAGTAGCTGGCCTTAAAATAAGAAATGCCCAGGCTGCTTAGGACTCAACTTCTGAATGGGGAATGGGCTCTGGCGATGCTAGACAGTGCAGCAGAAGTAACAATAGCTCGCCAGAACCTGATGGAATTTCTGGTGACAGACGCGTTGAATGAACATATCACGATGGAAACACCTGATACTAGGGTAAGTGTCCCACATCAGTTACATGAAATAACACTCCATATGGAGGGTGACATACCAAGGAAAGTGAAAGGTCTCTTTTGGGAGAACCTGACATATCGATATGACATCCTTTTCGCTGAAAATGTTTGGCTACCTGAGTTCTATGGCTTGCCCGAAAGGAGAAACAGTATTTTTACCAGCTTTCTCCGACCTCGTTCCAGACTCACTAAAACATTTATAAGCGCAGGAGTGAGTGGTAGCACTTGTTCCTGCATTATACCACAATTATGTAGGGTGGGATGCTGAGTCACCTCACCATGAAATCCCAGTTAAAACGACTCCAACTCCACAGAGACAATACCCGATTAAACATGATGCAAAAAAACAAGTCAGGGAGATCTTAGATCAACTTGAATATCAAGGTGTTATTGAAAATTGCACGTCTTCCATGAATAATTCTTTGTTTCCTGTA
This sequence comes from Calotriton arnoldi, assembly GCA_963921515.1. Classification (NCBI taxonomy): domain Eukaryota; kingdom Metazoa; phylum Chordata; class Amphibia; order Caudata; family Salamandridae; genus Calotriton; species Calotriton arnoldi. The sequence continues at coordinate 651,096 of CAWUFW010000899.1, read as the reverse complement.
ATGAAACCCGACAATTCATACCGTCTAGTTTTAGATTACAGGCATTTGAACACATGCACGAAAAAATTTGCAGTACAAAATGCATAGTGCTGCATTAATGAATTATGTCGTGTGGAAAAAATACAAAACAACACTGGATATCTCAAATAGATTCTTTTGCCAAAATATAGCACCTGAAAGCAAATATTTGACAGCATTTTTGGCCCTCGACTCTCACTGTCAAATCTGTAGATTGCCCAAAGGGTATAAGAATAGCCCCGGGTTATTCTCTGCAACAGTATCAGAGTTACTTCAAAAGTTTGATGAGGAGGCATTGTCCTATGTAGATGAAATTTATCTGACGGATGATGAACTATTGGATCATTTGAACAGGGTGAACAACATAATTGTAGGGTTCGCCTCTGAGGGCCACAAATTTAACTCTAAAAAATCTAAAATTGCCCACCTCAATGTCCTATTTTTAGGATATGAGCTCTCAGGTAAAGGGAAAAGCCTAGCAGCTAATTTTTTAGAAAAATGAGCGCTGCTCCAACCTCCAAAGACTCTGAAAAATCTACAGTCCATTTTAGGATTCCCAAATTTTGGCAGAACATACATTTTGGATTAGGCAGAAAAAATAAAACCTTTCTTTGACTTAGTTAGACCTAATTTTTTAGTCTGACATTGGACACAGGAACACAGAAACTTTACGTTCCTTGCAAGCTGACATGATAGCTTCCAAACACTTACACACACGTGTAAACACCATGAATTTGGTGATCCGTGTAGTCGCAGGTCAAGACGGGTACACTTACCTCACCTTCAATGAAGGCGAAATTGTACCCATTGCATACAAATCCCATTTGTATACAAATGCTGAAATGTGTTTTGCTTCAACAGAAAAAATACTGACAGCAGTACAGACTGCTGTAGTGAGGGAAAGATCACTACATCAGGGGAAACGCATAATTGTCGTGACTCCAGTACCGACCTTGGAGGCGTTACAAAAGCAAGCGTTCCAAACGCAAAAGCATTACATCCACAATGGATACAATGGGCTAATTCTCTCACTGCAAAAGATGTAGACTACAAATTTGATTCTATATTAAAAACGCAAGCATTTCTGCAGTGTGAACAAGAATATCCTCTCCCGAATGATATAATGCCTCTAGATCAGATGAATACATCATTTATACTGACAGATCTGCCCAGCCGGCCGTAGGAAGTAAACAGCAATAAAGCGCAGCATGTATGATTGTAAAGGGACGTATGCAGGACGGCAAGTTCGGTCCTAGCAATATGCAGACGCAGTCTCTAGGAGATTGCACCGCACAGCTGGCGGAACTAAAAGCCCTGATACTTGCACTAAAAAATACAGATCGGGAATTCCGCACACTTATTGTGTGCAATTCATTTTACTGTGTCCAGTCATGCAACAAATCTCTTCACTATTGGGGCCAGAATGGGTTTAGAGACTCCAAAGGTTGCACAATAAAGCACAAGTTGCTTTGGGAACAACTGGCAGAGCTGATGAAAGGCTTCCCACAGGCTTACATGATTCATACGTTGAGTCATCAGCGTGTTGGTGTGCATGTTGAAGGGAATTCACTGGCTGATGAAGCCACCAAGGCGACAGTGAGAACTGCTGCCGCTGCTGCAATCACTCGTTCTAGCACGAGAATAGACTTACAGATAATGGTAGCTGTCAACGCTACGTGTAATAACAGCTCAGCCTTGCCAAAAGGTTTTCCACTCAAGTACTTCTGCAAGTTAAATGCACAAAAAATTCTGTATGCTCAAATTCCATGAGTGGGAGATAGAGTAATACCAAACATGGATCACAGATTTGGTTTAATTCTAGCTGCACACAAGGGTCTGGATTCAGCACATGCAGGTATTACTGCAACAGTTTCACTACTGAAACAACGTTATTGGTGGCCAGGTCTTACCAAGCAAACCAAGAGCTTTGTCCTTAAGTGCGATATCTGTCAGCAGATGAAGGGTTACACAGTAGCACGTCCGACACAAATACCACTACTGTTATCAGACAGACCTCTCACATGTGTCTATTTGGACCACTGCAGCCCCTTACAATCTGACGGGGCTTACAGGTACATCCTGGTGGCAGTGGATTCATGGTCTAGATTCTTGTGGGTTTGGCCCCAGCGCTCGGCTGATGCTCGAACTGTTATAAAGGATTTGCGAGTCTTTAGAGGGATATACGCAATTGGCACATTACATTCTGACTGTGGCCCTGTGTTTAGCTCTCGGCTTACAAAGAAGCTATGGGAAGTTTGGGTGTGGTCTTGAGGTACTGCTCTCCGTATCATCCTGAGGGAAATTCGATTGTTGAAGAGGAAAAACTGAGACTTAAAGCAGTCCTTAATAGTAAGGGTATTAGGCTCAGGTGGCAGTTGGGTCAATCACCTATGTGGGGTCCATGGGGCACTTAACATACCAAGAAGTTCCCTAGGAGTCCGTACTCCATATAAGGTCCTGTTTGGGACGAGGATGTGGGTACCCAACCTCGATTGTGGCAGCACAGTGGCAGATGAAAAAGCATATGACATCAATGATCATTTGGCTGTTTTAGAGGAACTCAATGGATTCCGGGCATTACAAACCAATGTCCAAGTAAAACGCACTGCCAATGGGGAAGTGAAAGCTGTTCCGGCAAAACCTGCCTGGGTCCCAAAGATCGGGGACCTGGTCAGAGAAAAGATTGTGGACACAAAAGAATTTGGGCCATCTTACAGAGCGCCTGTACCTGTCCTGGCTGTCGAAGGAACAAGAACAGTACTTATTCCGCCTCTTGCCGGCAAGAAAGAAAAGAGATTCGTCTCCATTGATCTGATCAAACCACACTAGTGGCCGATACTGAATAGCAGGCCGCATGGGCTCCTGGGTAGCCGCAGATCTCCTTTCGCTAACATACAGGAAGTTCAGACAGAAAGACTAATAACGTTAGAGGATTCTACTCTATGAAGTAACAGAGTTAAAAACAATGGAATGAAACTTGTGCCTGTTGAAATTGAACAGCAAGAAAATACAAATGAAACACAGATTTCAATTCAGCCTAATACCAACATCTATGTGAATATGTCTGAACACGAGTCATCTGCCAGTTCAACAAAATCTGCTGAGCTACCAAAGATAGATCGAACAACGTCTGGCTAATTCATCGATTTTGACACCTTTTCTCTGGATCCGAGTGAACCTGAGTCACCGCCAGCTTCTGTTTCCGACAAAAAAAAGAAATATGATTGTTACATTTTCCATGTGCCTTGTTTTCTTCCCTATCCTTCCCCTGCTTCTTTCCTTTCCCTCGTGATCTGTCTCATGCTTAGAACATGGAACCGTGTACCTACATTGTACAACTTTGGTTCCATGTTCCAGAGCCAACGCACGGCAGTTACTGCCTCCTTCTTACTTTGGACAGATGTACTGTGCCGCACCAGCAATAAACGTACATTTTACTCACCTTCCTGGATCACTTCATCTTTACAAGTGGCGACAAGGAAAAGAAGACTTCGCCAGCTACATCTCCATAGCGGCACAGGTGCAGCGAGTCTTCCGAACTTTTCTGCGTGTTCCTGTTATATTCCATGCCTCCTGGAGCACCTCTTCTTATTTCCGCTGGTTTTCCTACTGTTTCTGTGGAAACCGTGTTTTCCTCGCTTCTCCGGTGCCTATTTGATGCATTTTTGTGCCTTTTCGCCTCTTTGCGTACCAACGCCTTTTCCTGCAAGCTGTACTGTGACGTCGTCGAGTCTCCCTGCTGCTGTTGCCTGGACACGATGTCATCGAGCCTCTCTACTGTTACTGCTGCCTGGATATTTCTCTGTGACGTCTTTCCTGCTGATCCTACGGCTGCGTCCCTCACGTCATTGCGCTCCTTAGGCAAGCCACGTCATGCGTCATTACGCCAGCGGCCATTTTGGAGTGGTTTCGTTTTCCATGTTGCTGCACTCGAGGATTCCTTGCATTTCTTCCTTGCAGACATCACGAGGTAACTTTTCAACGTTTACTGCCCTCGAGGACACCCCGCATTTCTTCTCCATTTCTTCATGGTCTTCCCGAATTGCTCTGTGCAGGGTATTGAAGCTTCTTTTAATTTCCCCTTGCATAGCCGTGAACTAGTTGACTTGGATTCAGGTAGGAAGCCTGTTCACACTGCGGTGACAGGCACACCTAGTTATTTGTAATTTACAGAGACACTTTGACTGTTATATTCTACGTCATAGCCTGTTCACACTGCGGTGACAGGCACACCTTGTTAATTGTAATTTAAGTTACTGCTAAAAAAAAAATTCCGGCTTGTTTTTTTTTTCACGGTGACAAGCACACCTTCACTCGTTATCTTTGCAATACATTCTAGTGTCTATGGGCCATATGTATCAAAAAAGAGTTTTGCGATTCTCAAATTGCAATTTTTAGCGAATCGCAATTAGAGAATCGCAAAATGCAATGTATGTAGGATTTACTAAAAATGTTGCGAATCCTACATATTCCTTATTTGCGAATCGCAAATTGAGATTCGCAAATAAGGAATGCCTTCCCATTCATTCCTATGGGCTAGGAGGCCCATAGGAATGAATGGGAAGACATTCTCAATTTGCGATTACCAATTAGAGAATCGCAAATTGAGAATGCAATTTCAAGGTTGCAAGGGTGCCAAAAGGACACCCTGTTGCACCCCTGAAATATGCATGTGTGCACATTTTGCGCACATACATGCCCTAAGGGCATGTATGTGCGACATATGGCACTTTTAAAAAATCAAAAAAGTGCATTTTTAAAGAAAATCGCAAATTACCACCAACTTGAAGTTGGTGATAATTTGCAATTCCTTAAGGCCAAATAGCAAATTTCTGGTGCTTCCAGAATTGTATTTAAGGAATCGCAATTTGCAATTCCTTAATTGCATTCGCAAAATAGAGAATCGCAAATTTTGCGATTCTCTATTTTGCGATGGCCTTTTGGGATGGTACATCCCAAAAGGCTTTTCCCATTCGCAAACGGGCAGATTCTGAGAATCTGCCCGTTTGCAAACGGGAAAAAGGCTTGATACATATGGCCCTTAGTTACTTATTATTGTGACTTGCATTTCAATATGTCATTGTAAAAGTTTTTATCTCTTTCTCTGTTTTGATCTTGTATAGTTTAGTCTGTATAACTTTATTGCCACATACTTATACAATGCAATTTGATCCACCTAGCAAATTTTTACAGACCAAAGGAGAACCTCCCATCCCATGGACTAGATGGAAAGAGGAATTTATTACTTATTTAAAAGCAATCGATGGAGAACGCATGTCGGCAGAAAGGAAAAAGAATATCTTTCTCCATTGCTTAGGGTCTGAAGGACAAGTAGTCTACAGAACTCTTCCTCCTGTTAGGTCTGGAGGTGATCACAATGTTTATGATGAAGCTATTTTACGTATTGAAAACCGATTTAAACCTACCACCAGTGTTGCCCTAAATAGGTTTAAGTTTTATACCAGAGCCCAGGAGGAGGGGGAAAGTTTTGACGATTTTCTGACCGCTCTTCGTGCACTATCTTTACATTGCAACTTTGGTTTGATCACTGATGAGATGATCAGGGATCAAATCATTGTCCATGTAAGAAGTAAAAAAGTTCAAGAGCAGCTTTGGATAATGGGTGACCCTAATTTAGAAGCTGCCATTAGCACGGCTAAAGCATTAGAACAGTCCGAAAAGTGGATGAAGTCTCTCAACAAGGAAGTCAAGTCTCCCGCTCCTAGTGAAATTGGTAGTGTCACCCCTGGTAACTCTAAGGGCTCTTGCAATCCCAACTACAAGAGTAATTCCAACACCAAACGTTTTTACTGTTACAGGTGTGGTAATCCCTTTCACTTAGCCTCCTTTCCACGTTGTCCTGCCATTGAGAAAGAATGTAGTAAGTGCGGACGATTGGGCCATTTCTCCAAGATGTGCAAAGACATCAAGAAAAGTTCTTCTTCCCTTTCCAATTACTCCAAAGGTAAAGTTTCTTGTTTATCTCAAAATATATCTCTGTGTGATGACTCTCAGGACGATTTAGAGACTGGTATTGTAGTTTCTATTCGTGGTTCCTTTGATACTTCCAGGACCGACAAGATTGATCCACCTAAATGTCTTGTGTCTATCTTGGGAAGGAACCTCGAATTAATGGCAGACTCTGGTTTGCCCTGGACCATTATCACAGAAAGATACTGCTCGGAATCTTTTGGAGATCTTATTGATCTGAACTCTCTGTGTGAACCTGACATTGTGGCGCAGAATTTTGATGGTTCTAATATTGACTTCATAGGTTTTAGGGAGGTTTTCGTTGAATTCAAAGAAAGTACTGCATTGATTAAACTTTACATTGCCTTTAAGGGCGTGAATGTTCTAGGATGGCGTGACCAGGCCAAGCTTGGCATTGTGTTAAACCCCAGGGAGAAAGAACCTGTGTCCGTCCTCGCCATCACTCCTACTTCTGTAGATTTTTCTGCCTTATTTCCTGATGTGTTCTCAGAAAGTCTAGGGAAACTTAAGGGTTTCAGGCACATGATCAAGGTTAAAGAAGGATCCGTGCCCATCAAGCAGGAACTTAGAGGAGTTCCCATCAGTATTAGAACCGAGTTGAAAAGAATGTTGGATGACATGGTTGTTAGTGGCATAATTGAAGAAATTGAGTCATCTGAATGGGTTTCCCCCATTGTTTTGGCCCAAAAACCTGATAAAAGTCTTAGGTTGTGTGTTGACATGAGAGCGTTGAATGCCAACTTAGTTACTGATTGCCACCCCCTTCCTAATATTAACGAGATGGTGTGCATGTTAGATGGTGCCTGCATTTTTTCCACCCTTGAGCTTCGCTCTGCGTACCACCAGATTGAGCTCACGAAAGACTCTAAACATTTCACTTCATTTATTACACCTCATGGTTTGTTTCAGTTCAAAAGGATGCCTTTTGGCCTAGCATCGGCCGCATCCGTGTTCCAAAGGGTCATGTACCATATTTTTAAGGATGTCAGTGAGTTTGTCAAGTGTTTCCAGGACGACATCCTCATATTTTCAAAGAATGAAGATGATCATTTAGGCCATGTCAAGGAGGTCTGCCAGAGATTGAGAAAGAGTGGTTTGACGCTTAAAGCCGGGAAATGTAAATTTTTCCGCAAGTCGGCGGAGTATCTTGGACACACTCTCTCGGGTGATGGTGTGGTGCCCAAAAAGTCTTTAGTGGATGCCATCATTAACGCCCCCTCTCCCGACAACAGAGAGAAACTGCTCTCTTTTGCAGGAATCTGTGAATACTATAGTAAGTTTATACAGAACTTCGCTACCAAAATGGAGCCTCTCAGAGAGTTGACCAGGAAGACCACTGAATTTATTAGGTCTGATAAGCAGGAAACTGCTTTTAAGGACATTAAAAATGAGATTGTGAATGCTCCTACCCTTAAATCTTTTTGTTTGGGAAAAAAGTGCATCATTACTGTGGATGCCAGCCTTTATGGTTTAGGAGTAGTGCTGAGTCAGTATTCTGGTAAGGAAGAGTGGTGTGTAGCTTTCGCTTCAAGGACTCTTTCGGATACTGAGAGAAGGTATGCTGTTATCGAGAGGGAATTACTAGCATGCATTTGGGCCATTGAACATTTTCGCAACTGCATATGGGGTAACAGATTTCTACTTAGGACTGACCATAAGCCCCTTGTTGGGATCTTATCTCCTGGGGGGCGGATGGAATTCCACGGCTCGTATTGCCAGGCTCACATGTAGATTACAGGAATATGATTTTGAAGTTGTTTATGGCCCTTGCAAGAGTAACGTTACTGTTGATTTTTTATCCAGGCTGCCCTGTTCCAGTGATTGTACCCCCCGTGATGAACAAGATGTTGACATAGTTGCCACCATCAAGGACTTTATTTCTGATGAGTTTGTGAGTTTGTCTGAATCTGAGTGGGCAACAGAGATGAGTAACGATGTTGTATGTCAATGCGTCATTGAGTGTTTGGAAAAAGGTTGGCCCAAGGAGAAGTCTGCCACTGCTGACATTGCCCCTTTTTGTCAAGTTTCTGACAAAATTGAAGAAAGTGTTGGCCTACTCTTTAAGGCGGGTAAGGCCATTCCCCCTGCCTCCATGCAAAACAAGATTTTACTGCTTGCCCATCAAGGACATCTTGGTATGTCCTCAATGAAACACCTTATCAGGGCCATTTTTTGGTGGCCTGGTCTTGACAAAATGGTTGATAGAACCGTTAGAGAATGCCCCGACTGCATCAGCAGTGACAAGATGCTTACGGTTTCATCTGCTCCTCTCAAGCCAGTGCCATGGCCTGAGTTTCCCTGGCAGAAGGTGGCTTTTGATATTTCTGGCCCTTTCAATCATTTGCCTTTCAATGCACATTTTGCCCTTGTGATGATTGACTATCATTCTAAGTGGCCAGAGGTGAAGTTTGTAGCGAATGCCACTTCTCAAGTCATTGTCACCTTCTTTAAAGAAGTTTTTGCGCGTGAGGGGTTCCCCAAGGTTCTTGTGACGGACAACGGGGTTCAACTCACATCACAGGAGATGGAGTATTTCCTCCATGCGTGTGATATCAAGCATGTCACCACATCTCTTTATGAACCAAGGGAAAATGGACAGGTAGAACGTTTCAACCGGGTTCTTAAGGATAGTATTGCCTGTAAGTCTAGTGTGCCTTGGAGAGATGCGGTAAGAAACAGATTGTGGATGTACCGTATCACCCCCCCACTCTGTTACCGGGGTGAGTCCTTTTAGGCTCCTGAAGGGCAGAGAACCTATATCAGATATCTGCCCGTGGTGGATCAAGAAAGCCAATAAAGCTGTTGATTGCATTGATCTTAACCTTGTTGCAGAGCGCATAAAGGCTAAGCAAGACAAGATGAAAGCCTTGTTTGACTCTGGTATGAAAGTGAAAGTGCCCGACTTTTCTGTCGGAGAATGGGTTAAAATCAAGAAACCTGGTTTCTCAATGAAAGGGGTTTCCAAGTTTAGTTACCCCATTAAAATAGTTAAACTCTGCAAGAACAGTGTTATTACCCAGGATGGGAAAGTATGGAATGTTAGGAGAGTTGCTAAATGTAAGCGTCACGAGCTTGGCATGCACAATGAAGAAACTTTGCCATTATATGACTATTCCGTGTCAAGGAGTCATCCCCAATCTGTGGCATCCAGAGTCAAGAGGAACAATAGACCTAGTGTTCTACCAGCGAGATACTTGTCTTGATCTCATGTTCTTGTGTTTTTTTTATTTTGTTTGCTTTTTTTTCCCCTTTTGTTGTTAGGGGTGAGATGTGTTACATTTTCCATGTCCCTTGTTTTCTTCCCTAACCTTCCCCTGCTTCTTTCCTTTCCCTCGTGATCTGTCTCATGCTTAGAACATGGAACTGTGTACCTGCATTGTACAACTTTGGTTCCATGTTCCAGAGCCAACGCACGGCAGTTACTGCCTCCTTCTTACTTTAGACAGATGTACTGTGCCGCACCAGCAATAAACGTAAATTTTACTCACCTTCCTGGATCACTTCATCTTTACAATGATCTCAACCTTTGGCTGGAAAATACTTACTTTGTTACTCCCTGGTTCAATCAATCAATCAATCAAGCATTTGTATAGCGCGCTACTCACCCGGAGGGTCTCAAGGCGCTTGGGGGGGGGGGTCCGCTACTGTTCGAACAGCCAGGTCTTGAGTTGCTTCCTGAAGGAGAGGTGGTCTTGGGTAAGGCGGAGGTGGATGGGTAGGGAGTTCCACGTCTTGGCAGCCAGGTAGGAGAAGGATCTTCCTCCCGTTGTGGCTCTTCGGATGCGGGGGTTACAGCTCTGGATTGCAATTGGTCTACTTTTCCTAGTCCTTTGGATAGGTGTAGTGACTGTCTTTTTCCTGACCTGTCCTTTGTGAACATTACAGCAGTTACGGTTCCTGAAGGAATAGTTTGGGACAGGGTTTCATATGATGTATTTGGTCCCACTGATCTTTTGAAAATAGCACACCTGTTTCAAAAATTTCTTTGAATGATATCATCACCTCTAGTACTTTCTCTGATGATTGGGACTTTGAAACTGTAAATACTATGCTGTCTGATTTAGAACAATCTGCTGCATTCTCTAGTATTGAATTGTATGATGATACATCTGATTTTGACACCATGTATTGTTACCAATACTATGGTCATCATTTCTTGCACAAAGCAAGTATTCCACGTAATGTTTTCACTTACCATCAATGGGAACATTGCCCAACACCACCGAAAGGTATTTCGCAAACGTTTGCACAGATGTTTGATTATTTTCCTGGGTTTAACACTTCAGACCCGACATCTTATTGTTATAAGGTTGCGCCTACACCTGCAAAGAAAAATATGCTCACCAACACCAAACAGATATACTCTGCTTCCTTTATTACCCAGCTGTCTTTACAAGGTTTCGACTCTTGGAGGGACACCATAGATACAAAATCTGTCTGGGGGGCTAAAGATTGGCAAGTTCAGGGCACTGAGGCCTTATTTAGAGCATACCTCATACCACAGCAAATGATCTTGCTGAACGATACTGCGCAACAGACTTCCTGCCTTGTGGTAGCTAAGATTAAGGACTTGAACACACCTCAGATTCCCTCACCTACACACTTTGAGGGATGGCAAAATTAAACACCGCATAGTGAGGATACACTGAATGACATTCTACATGATGGTTCATACAATTCATGAGACCCCAATTGTAAGGGATGGTTGGTTTGACCTATCAACACAAATAGGTGTCAGTCAAGATTCAGGGGTACCACCGAAGGCTTTATTATCCATAAGCCTGACCAACATTGCGTACAATGAGAACACTCGGGTGGTGACATCTTACAGTAGTGTTGGGAAGTTATGCCTAGAGTGGCATAAAACCTCAACACTGTCCCAAGTGAAACAACACTTGTCCTTACTATCAGATGACATGGATCTTAGGGATTTTTTGTTAGGTCCCCAGATACCACATCAGAAACACTTCATATACGCTATTTATAATGAAGTATGGAAAATCTCGCAACAGGAGGTTGCTGAGAGATTGCGTGAGATTGACAGGATTAATCTAGAAAAGGCTTTCGCAGTGGTCGACAATGTGTGACGATAGTGTGGTATGACCACACTAACATCCAGGATTTATTCACTCAGCAACATTGTGTCTTCTGCTATAGATATAATAGAACAGTATTTGTCTATTCTTCAACATGGGCAATCACAATTGCGGTCAATTCTATTATTAAGCTGGACGATATACTCAATGCGCTCTGGTCACGTGCCCTGATGGTATATCAACAGTACATCTCTGTTTTCTGCATAGAATCTAACAGAAAGACAGACAACAATGGCACGCAGCAATGCAAAATATACAATACTGCACATTGAAAATTTTTATCAATTACCTTATACCGTGGGTGAGTCACCCTCCACAGTATGGTTAATCAATGGCCACATTACACTGCCAGTCATGACATTCCAATTTCAATATTGTCTACAATATCACCAAGTAGGCAGGTATGAAGCGTTGGGTAAGGAATACATACATGAATCTTGGGAATTACCGTACAGATTTAGATGCAGGGATGGGGACACTGAAGTTTTTCTCAGCGGTTCAGACTGTGAGAATTCGTTAAGTGGGTCTCTAATTTGTCAGGATATTATGCTTCATGGAGCTTGCAATGCTTCGGTTGTAAACTTATCATGTCACTTGAAAGGGTCCCTGGGAGCCATGTTTCATCCAGTGTTCAAACTACTCTCAAATGGGAGTTATTTAATGTTGAATGATTAAGGTTGTTGTGGGATGCTGCCAGGCATCGCATATCTGGTCACAGTAAGTTCCAGGGTTACTTGTTGTGTGCAAGTAATGTTTCCACCGACCCACACAGTCAGGGATGCGCCGCTATGGCCTTCATTGAATGTTTCCCTTATAAGGTTTGATTCTCTGAGAAGACTGAAAGCCATGCTTTTACAGAAGAATGTGGCCATAACATCAGCCCGAGAGACTTTTGATCTCAAGGTTGCAAGGTCTTCAGCTGAGATACAGGCACTAGTCCGAACTAACTTCCTGCTCCATTTTGGAGAAATGGTACATCGTATCTTTAACATGTCTGATACGAGTAGGATAGTACACGAATTTAAGAGCCTAGGTTCTGTACTATTGAGCACCTTTCAGACGATCTTCGGAGTTATTCCATCATTTATACACTCCGTATTAGGAAGCGTTTTTGGAGGGCTTCCACTGGTCCTACTACTTGTAGTGGGTGTCTTGGTTTTAATGATCCTGCTACTCAATGAACGTCCCAGCCTCCAAAGAGGTGGTAAAAGCACTACTAGTGAGACGTTGCTGTGAATGCATGGTACTCCATCTGGGCACACCTCGGCTTGGGGAGCTAAGCGAGCACTGGTTCCTATCGTTCAGATCAGTCTGGGTTGACTGCGTCCTGCCTGTACTCCGCTGCCTATTCTGCGGATACGAATGTGTGTTGGTCATCTGTCTAATACTTCCATCGGTTGCGCCTCCGGACGTGGACGTACTGCTGGACCCATTAAGGGCCCACATAGTGCAGTGTCCTCAGCGTATTCCAATGTTGATGTCGGCATTCTTAGAGCAACCACGGGATGCTTCAGCTCCTGTGGGAATGGACACCGGCTCTGCAACAGGCTCACAAGCATCAATTGCTTCCTCAGCAGCGGCTGTGGGAACCGGAGAAGATCACCTTTGCTCCATTAACCTAATCCAAGAGGGCTAAAGGGACCGTCGTCAGTGAAGGCAAGCAACAGTGATGTTGCGTCTCTCACACAGGACACATAAACATTTGGCTCTCCGTGTGTTGGGAACAATTCAGCCTTTTTCCAAAACAACCCAAATTGGAATCCGACAACATCATTTTGTTTTATTTTTCTCTCTTGCTCTCACTGAGCACTATGGCTTTCAGAGTGCTCAGCTGGTCTAACAGTATATTGACTATTCAGAGGACTTATAGACCTTTTTAAACTTTTGCATCGTTTTTAACTCATACCATGCTTTTAGATGTTTTACACTCATATTTGAGCAATGTTTTTTATGCTTTTTAAACAGGCATATATATATATTTTTTTTAGAGTTTTATATAGCGCAAACTAGACCTGAGGATATCAAGTATCAGAGCACATTACATGAGCACCAGTTTCGTTACAGACGGACACATTCATTTTTGTTAGGCACGGGGAGATTCAGTGATTTGCTCAGAATCACAGGATGTTGAGCGTCGTTGCGGAGACTCGAACCCAGCTTCGAGGTCGACCGCTCTAGCCGTAAGACTACATCCTCTCCCAATTTGTTAATTTTGTCATCCAGTCAGATGAGGAGTGGGTGTTATGAGCCCCAATGTACCCCAATATAGGCCTAGGTAGTTGCACGACCTTTTACCTACATTTGTCCTATTTTGCTCTACATAATGCTCTGGTGCTGACCTTTCACCTAGCTGGTGCCTGTAGGAGGCTGGCTTTGCATATAGTGCTCACTTATGTAAGTGTAGCACCCTGCACTAATCCAGACAACCCTTATGGTGGTTTTAGTGGTCTTAGACAACCTTAGAAAGCTCTCAAAGTGGAAGCTGTGGAGAGCAGTCCTCAGACTTAGTCCAGAAGGAGTGTAAAGCAGCTTGTTTTACCAGAACGTAATCTTATTGGTATAGATTAAGTGAAAAAGAACCACACAGTGTATTTACATATTCTGTTTGTCTGCCCTGCTTATGCAGTTCCCCGCAAGATCTGGTTAGTACAGACTTGCAAGAATCTGGGCACCAGACAAAGTAGTGTGGCCTTGAGAAGTTTGTCATCGGATCCCTCCTCCTGCTATGCAATCCCTCTAGCTAAATTTCTAAGGTGGATGTGGTGCATAAGATCAAAACTTGTTGCAAATGAGACCAATCCAGCATGTTAAGCCAATGGCTTAAACTAACAACTGTCAACATCTTCGGCACCACATCTGCCTGCCTGTGATGCCAGTAGATTGTCTTTTTTGAGTCAAGGTCCTGAACATCCATTGCAATTTGCATATTAACCAATTCTCGTAGGATGCCATTTTACTAACAATATGTTGTCGCTTCTCCATTGTCTCTGGACGTGTAGAAACCTTATGATCTATGATTTTGTTTTCGCTTCCTTATGTCGCGCTATTTATACTCTTTCTCTTTTATCAAGCTCCAGTGCTGTTCATCTATTCCAAACGTTTATTTTACTTACCTCTGTTGGTGTTTTAACTCATTGGACCCGGTTTTAATTAATTGCTCCTGCTAAATTGTTATTGACATCTGTATGACTTTTGGCTGTCTCCCTTTGACTTGTGGTCCCTTACCTATTTTAATGATTTTATTTCTTGTACTCGCTGTTCCCCAGTGTTTTAACCATACGACTTAATTTTTAAACCGCTTTTTTGATGAATTGACACTTTTATAATGAATGTTCAAGCCCAACGGGAAAACATTTTTATTGTTAAATATTGCATTTCATGCTGTGATGCTTTTCATGACAAAAACTGTCGAAATAAAGCTATTTTTGAATTTGAAAAATATGTATTAATTATAAGACACTCATTAACACATACAAATATCTCCTACCCAGAGATATACACAAAGCACACAATACTTTGCAAAGAAAGCAGGTAAGTAGCACGATATACACAGTGGTCACCAGGGGGGACCAAACCATATACTAAAATAGTGGGATGTGATCCATGACCCAAGTCAAGACCATACCCAGAAGACGTAGAAGTGCTGGTGACCCAAGGAACCACCCAAGGTAAGTACCCAGGTACCCCACGGAGGCCGTGTGCAGAGAGGGAACACGACAGCGTTCTCCATTCAGGGCAATGGGTAAGTTGCAGTTTAAATTTTAAAGAAGGACCCTTCCCAGTGGACCCTGGCAAAACCCTGTGGAAGACGGAAGGTTGGAGAGCCACCCCACCCATGGGTACCCTAGGACCCAGGAGACCTACACCAGGGAAGTCGGGTGCTTAGGTGCGAAGTGGCGTTGGAAACCGCCTTTGAACTCACTGAAGGACTTCAGGCAGATGCCGCTGGCGAAGAAGGTGAAAGAGTCCGGTGGAACCCAAAGGTGGATTCAAGATGTGAAGTACCTGCAAGCACAGGGGACAGAGTCTATGCCACTCAGGAGTGACCAGGAGGCACAGAAGATGAATGCCCACCGATGTCGGGTGTTGCAGGAGAGCTGACGGTGACCTTGGACCTGCAGCTGTGTGGACCAGGGATGCTGTGGAAGACCAGGAGACGTTCACGAGCAGTCCTACCTCGGATGTCGAGAGTTGAGGGGTCGGTGAAGTCGGGAGCACCAACAAGCCTTGGCAACTGCAAACAACGTGGCACGTGAAAAAGGTGCAGAGTCGTGACCAGCAAGGTCCAAGTGACTAACCACAAGCAGGAGAGTCAGTGTAGGCCCTGAGCAATCAGGGGAGCCTACTGGAATCAAACGAAGGCCCTCAAGAGGACCCACAGGCCGGAGGCACAGGAGTTGCAAGAGGACCTCGAGCAGCTCACCAAAGATGCAGGCCCTCAGCACTAGCGATGAGGTGAGAATCCAGATCTTGATCACAGTAGATGCTTGAGGTTGGGGCTACTTGGAGCCTGAGGATCTTGGAGAAAGGAAGCCAACAAGCCTTTGCAACGGCAAGTCGAGACTGTGCATAGGGGTTCTGTTCCAGCGGTTCCAACGAGGGATACTGGCCTCAAACGTGGTGAGAGGACAGGGCAGGACTCGAGGGAGTTGCAGAACCTGTGTTATTGAGCCTTTCGGAGTCCGTGGGAGCCCAGGATCAGCAGGCCGGTCAGCTGTATTGCAGAGCCTGCAGATGCAGGGAAGTGACTCCTTCACTTCAAGGGAGATTCCTTCAGGTGTCTTGGATATCCACAGGCCTTGCAAGGATCCTGTATGGAGCATGGGCACAAACATTGCAGCAGACTTGCAGTATGCCGAGACCAGGAGCAGCAGGAGTCTTCCCAGTTGCAGTCTCGGAGCCCAGAGCAAAGGCCAGAGTGCCAAGACAGTGGAAGATGAAGTGGTGTCTTGATATGAATCTTGTCCCACAACGAATCTAGGGACCCAACCACAGGTAAGCTCTTAAGTACCGTAAGGAAACGTTTGGGACGATTCAGGGGTCCCACCCAGAGGAGGGGCTGGACAGTGGGGAGGATACTCTCATGTCCTTTGTCTAGTTTCACACCAGAGCGGGAGCCAACGGCTCCCTGAACTGGATTATGCAAAGAGGGCACCAAGGGTGCCCTTCAAGCAGTCTCAGTGGTGCTGGCAAGCACCCTCACCCTGCCCCAATACACTGATCCCTGTCTGGGAGGTGGTCACACCTCCCTGTGACAGAATATCTATTGTTCTGACTTCCCCTGCTCGAGCTTGGCTCAGCAGCAGGAGGGCAGAATTCTGTCTCTGGTCGGCAGCAGCCCTAGCTTGCTGTTCGGTTCTGGAAGACTGGTATTGGGAGTACTGAGGACCTCCCGGAGGAGATTTACAGTGCATTTAATCATACCTCCCACACTGTTTATGGTGTGGGTGTATGATTCCAACATGTTTGATACCAAACATGACAGGGTTCGCTACAGCCAGTTTAGAGTTAGCCATTGCGTAAAAACGCATGGCCACTCTATATATCGTAATGACTGATGCACTTACAACCCGGGAGAATGGACTTCAAAAGTTGTAGGGGTGTCCCGCTCATGCAGAGGTACCCTCACACTTTGAACCGAGCACCCTGCGTCCAGGATTGAAAAGGCCTGCCTTAGGGGACTTATAGGTTTTAAGTGCAGTGACCTCAAATATAGGGAAACCTATATCAGTCGTAAATGTTGCTAGCACCAGGTTACACAGGCTGCAATGGCAGGCCTGTATTCCCAGTTTGAATGGTCTCCCAAGGGTGGCATAATACATGCTTCAGCCCATGGGGGACCCCTGGTGTACCGATGTCCTGGGTACTTCAGTACCATATACTGGGGACTTATAAGGGTACACCAGTAGCCAATCTGGGATGCACCTAAGTACTCACCATTACCAATTTAGGGGAGAAAGCACACAGACTGGGGTCCTGATTAGCAGGATACCAGTCAGACTAGTCAGAAACAGCATAACACCAGGCAAAAAGTGGGGGATAACCATAAAAGCAGATCCTACGTTCCTACACAACCTCCCCCAAACGAAAGGAGATGAGACTAACCTTGCCCAGTTGAGTCTTCAATTTCTAAGTCGAACTATCTGGTCAGTTCATCTGCATTGGCATGGTTATTCCCCGGTCTATGTTCCACTGTAAAGTCCATCCCCTCTAGGGAAATGGACCACCTCAAAAGTTTGGGGTATTCACCCTTCATCTATTTAAGCCATTAGAGGGGCTCGTGATCTGTCTGTACAATGAAGTGAGTGCCAATCAGGTATAAACTCAGCTTCTTCAAGGACCAGACTACAGCAAACGCCTTCCTCTCAATGGCTGACCAACGTTTCTCCCTGGGGGCCAACCTTCTGCTGATAAAAGCTACTGGTTGATCCTTGACCTCTGCATTAAGTTGTAATAACTCAGCCCCTACCCCTATCTCAGCTGCATCTGTCTGGACAATGAAAGTTTTAGAGTTGTCAGGACTCTGCAGAATGGGAGCAGTGCACATAGCCTGCTTCAGGTCATCAAATGCCTTTTGACAGCTTACCGTCCACTGAACTTTCTTTGGCATTTTCTTGGATGTAAGATCATTCAAGGGAGTCACAATGGACCCATATCCTTTGACAAATCTTCTGTAGTACCCAGTCAGGGCCAAGAATGCTTTGACCTGAGTCTGGGTAGTGGGAGCAACCCAGTCCACAATGGTCTGGATTTTTTTTCATCCATTGGTTGAACCTAGCCTCCATCTACCAGGGGGCCCAAGTACACAACCTGGATCTGCCCTATCTAGCACTTAGTGGCATTGATAGTGAGGCCTGCCTTTTGCAGGGTCTCTAGAACATTTCTGAGGTGGATCAGGTGATCCTCCAAGGTGGAACTAAAGACAGTTATATCATCTAGATATGCTGAACTATAGTCTTCTAGGCATGTGAGAACTTTGTTCACCAACCTCTGAAATGTGGCAGGTGCATTTTTTAGACCAAAGCGCATCACAATGAATTGATAATACTCACTAGGGGTTGAAAATGCTGTTTTGGCTTGGCATCCTCAGCTAGTCTGATTTGCCAGTAGGCAGCAGTCAGGCAAAATGTACTCAGAAACTTGGCTGAGGCCAAAGTATCCATAAGTTCATCTGCCCTTGGATGGGCATCAGTCCTACTGACTACATTGAGGACTCAGTAGTCCACACAAAATCTCATCTCTCTTTTTCCACCCTTGGTGTGAGGTTTTGGCACAAGGACTACTGGACTAGCCCAGGGGCTATCTGAAGTCTCAATGACCCCCAACTCCAGCATCTTTTGGGCCTCCGTCCTGATGCAATCCCTGACATGATCTTGTTATATGGGGTTATAAGGCCCTAAGACACATTGTCGACATTGCTAAGTTAGCATGCGTTTTGCTTGCCCTATGCTGCTGCTTTTGCGCACGTCTCTGCTAAGCATTTGTTTTCACGACACATTGCCTCAGCCCTGTACATGATAACAGATTGTTTTTCACGTTCCTAGCCTTCTCTTCAATTCTGTCTGAACATAATGTGCAAGGTCGGTCAACAATGTCTCTTGTTATTCTGTTCTGGTCAGTCCCTATTACCTAGACAAAACATGTAACCAACAGCTGCAATGCGGAAGAATCGTGCTTTGTTATAATGTTGTTGCATGATTTTGAAACTTACTCGAAGAAAGCTGTTCTATGGAGCTGAGCACTGCTGTTCCTATAATGTGAACCCTTGGGTTTAGGCTTTCAGGTAGGGGTCTGCTAATAATGCCTAGAGATCTTCTGTTATATAAAAATAACTTCTTACTGCCTTGGGGAGGGTGATTAGGCATGGTTATTTAGCCTTTTTCACAGTCTTTATAAAATGACGACTCCTTTTATATTCTATGGTATTGTAACAATGCTAATGATTTTTGCCTTATGCATTTTGCTGCTAGTTGTGGTTCGCATACTGTATCATGGATCACTATAGTCAAAATAAACATTTTGAACTTGTTTAGTGACTCTGATTATTTTATTGTGGACAAGTACGTGAGAGCGAAAGAGTGTCTTGTTCCCGCGACTCTGAGGTGAGTCGGGAGTGCTCGTGTTCTGGGTTGTCTAAACATTCGCAGCATCTTGATATTTGTAGGAGACCGAATGAGGCACTATTGCTAGTCGGTTGGGATTTTGGGTACTAAGGTGATAGGAGGTACACCCCTATTTACTGAGGTCCTGTTTTCTTGTGCATAGTTCTGTGTATGAGCAGAATCCCCGCAACATGGCGCCGCCAATGCTTGGTCTGGTCCTTATCTGCGAGATGCTTGAGTAGTACTTGTGCTGGTCCACAATACCCTCACTTCTGTTTCCGGAGACAGCTGTGATGGAGTAACCTCCTATATTGACATTTTTATAGGTTTATTCAAACTTGAAGTTTTAAAAGGTATTTCTTTTCTTATAACCTGTTTGCGCTGCCTCACTTTGAGTTGTTCTACTTTCTACTATAATGGCTGCAGTAGATATTCTGGCTCATAGCAGAGCCGCGCTGAGAGCGCACTTGACTCATTATGCGGTTCCTGATGCTGGGGCTGCACTTATTTTTGTGGTGGAAGCCGATCCGGCTCACCAGTTTGAAGTTTTTTACTCTTGGGTCACCTTTCCGGCAGTGGATGGCACTGATGATTTGTTTCACACATATGCTGCCACCGCCGTTCCTCAGCAGTATCAGCCTTATAGAGCTCTTGAGATTCCGCTTACAACGTGGCAACACCATATTTGGTTTAATGGCGCCCTTCCTCACCCATTAACGGTCGTCCGTTTAGGCTCTTTAACTATAGATGGGGCCACATGGCCCGTTTTGGCTGGGTTTACCCCACACCCACGTGCTTTTACAACTGCTACTTTGGCAGAGCTCCTCGTCTTGCATACTTCGTTAGTGCGCGTATATAGAGTGTAATACAGTACGTCACACGCACCGTCCAGGTGGGACCACCTGGCGCTGCAGTACAATCTGCGGGTCCTGGTGGCGTAACCATCAGTCCCGTTATTGTTAATTCTGTCATGGGCAAGCGCCCACAGAATAAGGATGAATTGCCTTATTGGCTTGCCGAGAAATTTGGACAGATCGAAGCTGTCTTTCCTAATACCACTCCTGTGGATAAACACAGGATCTTAACTATTAGTTTGCCTAAAGACTTAGGGCCATATGTATCAAAATGTCCTTTTGCGATTCTCAAATAGCGATTTTTTGCGAATCGCTATTTGAGAATCGCAAAACGCTATGTATGTAGGATTTGCAATAAATTTTGCGAATCCTTCATATTCCTTAATTGCGAATCGCAAATTGCGATTCGCAATTAAGGAATAACTCCCCATTCATTCCTATGGGCCTAGAGGCCCATAGGAATGAATGGGAAGACATTCTCAATTTGCGATTAGCAATTAGAGAATCGCAAATTGAGAATGCAATTTCAAGGGTGCCAGGGTGTCAAAAGGACACCCTGTTGCACCCCTGAAATGTGCATGTGTGCACATGTGGCAAACATACGTGCCCTAAGGGCATGTATGTGCGCCACATGGCACTTTAAAAAATGCTAAATAGGGCATTTTTAAGTGAAATCGCAAGTTACCACCAACTTGAAGTTGGTGGTAATTTGCGATTCCTTAAGCCCAAATCGCACTTTCTTTTGTGCTTCTTACATTGCATTTAAGGAATCGCAATTAACGATTCCTTAAATGCAATTGCAAAATAGGGAATCGCAAAATTTGCGATTCCTTATTTTGCGAGGGAGTTTCAGTGTGATACATTGCACACTGCTAATTTGCGATCGCAAACGCCGAAATTCGCAGAATTTCGGCGTTTGTGATCGCAAATTGGCTTCATACATATGGCCCTTAATTCCCGAATTGGCTGATTGTAACACCTGGGGCAGGGTGTTTGCAGCGGTATATTCTATGTGTTTCGGCACCCCCTCCATGACCGTACTCCCCTCTGTGATTAAGCGTGTTCAAGATGAACACGGAGCAGAAGCGGCTGTTGAACTGGGGATGAGACTGGTGGGGGTGTTCGACGTGTTTGCAGATATGATCCGTGCGAATGTCAAGGGCGATACCATTAGCTTTCAAGTAGCAAACCGCTTAGAGGCGGTCGCGAGGCTGACAAACCACGAGAATTACCAAAGATTATTGAGAAGGCTTATAAAACCATTGGCCGCAATAGTCTGGGAAATAAGCCTGTCATTCAAGCACAAACGCAGTCTCAAAAACAACCACAGGCCCAACCTGAAAAGGATGGGTGCCCTTTCTTTCAGAATTGGCAGAGAAATAAAAAGCAGGGTTCTCAACAACAGAAGCAGGGTTCGCGTGCCAGTTCACCGACCACTGATGCTTCTGAACGTACTTATGACTTGCGCGATTGCGCTAAAATTAAGTCTCCTGAGAGATTTCAGGTTCCTGATCAGCGTTCTCCTCGTTCTTTACAGGAAACATCTGGCTCACAAGCCGGTGGAGGGGATCACCAGGATCGAGGTAGAGGTCAACCTGCGTCACACCTTCGTGAACAGTCTCGGCAGTTTGACGTCAAGGACAAGCAGGGTGATTCCGCACGTACACGTCCTCCTTTTCAAAAGAAAAAGGTTGCAGCTTTAACAGCAAGATATGCCACAGACGGTGAGGACGCGACTCCTGGATCAGACATGGGCGGTGACTCCACTCGACAGCGCGGCGGTGGTTACCATAGTCAGGGAGGCTCTACGTCCCCGTCTGGATATGACAGCAACTGACACATTTGTAACAATTGACACTGCAGATACCCGGGTTGCCCTCCGGATAGACTATACAAAGTCCTTTTTAGGTCTCGGCTAGGCAGCGCATGCGCTGTCTCGTCGAGACATGGTGTATACAGTATAGTGGGGGAAGCTCCGCCCACTTTCCAGCCTTTTTTTTGATTGGCTTGCATAATATTTTCAGCATTCTGATTGGTGGTTGGCTTGGTAATCCCGCCTCCTGACGGGCATGTCGTCATTTTTACCCTTCCGAGGCTATCGGCCCCTTTACTTTATAAACAGTTTTGCTCCCCTGCCTCTCCCCGTTCCCTCCCGTACTCCGTGACTTCTTCGACCACCAACACCTTCCCACCCCTCCTGTTCATGCCTTCTTTTATGTCTGCACTTCCGTTAAAAATGCAATAGGACTCGCGGAAATACGCGTCCTATTGCATTTTCAGTGCTTGTTTGCTATTTGATTTGTGGGTGCATTCGCACTATATGTCTCGCATGCGCGCGATGCCTTACATCGTACGCATGCGCGACAAAACACCACACGCATGTCCGGCTTGTTTTTAACTGAGAGCAGGCAGGAGGGTTCTCATCTCCGGAGACTGGAGAGACAGTCCAGTAATAAAACAGTTCTTGGGGACAGCAGCACGGGAGCAGTCCCGCCTCCCCCGTCCGCATCCGTGCTATTCTAAAGCACCAGCGCTCGCAGGCAGCTCCCAGGAGCCGTGTAACCCGGCCTGGAGCTCGTCACACTCATTATGATCATTACTCAGCACCGCCACCTTCAAAGAGGTGTTTGCTGCGAGAGAGGGCTTTGCTGCGGCTGCTATTGGGGCTCTTGGCGTCTCTGGTTTCTCCACACTGTTCATCCTGCTGAGTTCTGGAGAGACCGGTGTAAGTAAAGCCAGCCAAGGTAAGCAGATTCCCCAGCCTATGTTAGACTACCAGCTGGCTCCTCTCCTGCGATCAACTCTTGTCACTGGCTGTCTCCAGCACAAACTACAATGTCCACCCTGGGATCTGAGTCCCTTTTAGTTAGAACTGACTCTCTCGGTCTGTCCTGGCCACCTGCACTTATCAAGGTCTCCAAGACGCATCTCACCATCTGTCTTCCATTGTCACATGCTCATGCCAGCAGGTCCCGTTTCCATCACAGGATCCGTGTCCATTCTACCTGTTTCCGCATCCATCATGTGGCCTGTAGTGGTGAGTGCGTGTGTCTGTTTGTGTACATTAGTGTTTCTGTATATAATAAGTGTGTGTGGGGCCTGCAGCGGGGTGTGTGTATATGTGTGCGCGTGCGTGCATGCGTGTGTGTGAGAGAGTGCGCCCAGTTGCTCACTGTGATTATTCATGGCTGTTTATATGTGCGCTCGGGTAGTAACTGGCGTGTGTTCGTATGTGTGTGTGCACTCAATTGTTTGTGTGGTTGCTCATGTGTTTTCTCAATTTGTATGCACTGTACGAAATGCATTCCCTCTTCGGTTCTCTCTAATTGTGGGCAAGCCACTGAAAGCTCCAGCCGGCTGTGGCTCAGCTTGGGGTATTCTTGGGCTCGCGAGCCCAAAACATGATGAACTTTAATGTGGCTCTAACTTGTGCCCCAAGAATTTAAAGCAAAACATTAACTTTTGATGGAAGATGGAAGACAGAAATAGATACCTATATAGTGGCCAAACTGTACAATGTGAAACGAAAAACTGTCAAAAGAACATGGCCTCCTTATTTACAAATTGTGTGATCCGAGGCAAAAATGTAATTTAGCCAATCCTTCTTTTTCTTAATTATCACACATGCGAACAGTTTCAGATATCTGAGTTCATGATGTGCTCTGCACAAAAGCCCTTTATATTTGTAAAATAATAACACTGCAGTGTGGGAGTAGTAAGTGGTGATGGTGGTAGGGAAGTGACTTCAGCAGGAGAGACGGTTGGCCTAATGTTTTGTGGGAGGTGGACAATAGTAGCAAAAGTGGGCGATAGGTTGGCCTGACGGCCGGAGTTAGTGCTTCACAAGACGGGGTGTTTGATAGCAATGGGCTTTAACTAAAACGTGAGTGCAGGTGGTCCCATGGATAATATGGTGCATAGCTAAATACTTATAAGGTCCCAAAGGCGAGACCGTTGCATTGCAAATGCTTGTTCTAATTGAAGGTGATATACTTCGTCCTATTAAGGTTGTGTTCTGGGAGAATCTAACCGCTACATATGACATTTTATTGGCGGAGAAAGATTGGCCTCCACCCTTTGTGTTAGCCTCTTCTAGAGGGGAAGATGTGATACTTCCGAGTTTTCATGTTGTGTCCCTGAGGAATAAGCGCTGGCTCTTGCAGAGGACTGGGCTTTGGCCTTAGCCCCAGCGGTGTATCGCAATCAATGAGGGTTGGGACGTTGATTCTCCAGCTCATGAAATACCATTGCGCTCTATGCCACAGCCTCAACCTCAATATCCCATCAAACGTGAAGCGAAAGCTTCTGTTTGTGAAATTCTGAGACAAATGGAGTATCAGGGGGTCATTGAGTCATGTGTATCACCTATGAATAATCTTCTCTTTACTGTCCCTAAACCGGATGGTTCTTTTCGGATTGTATTGGATTATAGAAATTTGAACAGCCATTGCCGCACCTTTGCGGTACAAAACACACACAGTTCAGCGCCAGGGAATAATATTGTTCGTAAAAAATACAAAACGACACTTGACATTTCCAATGGTTTCTACAGTCACAATCTCGATCGTTCGAGTGGTGACCTGACAGCATTCAGTTGCGTCGGAAATCAGAAAAAATTTACACGGTTGCCTATGGGGTACAAGAACAGCCCCGGGGCATTTGCGGCACCATAGTTTATTTGTTGCAGGACATTGACCCTGAGGCCTTGTCATATGTTGATGACATCTATTTGACTGACGACGACCTCGCGCCTCATCTTGACCGAGTCGACCACATCATATTGTCTTTTGCCGACTATGGTTATATGTTTAATTTTGCAAAGTCACACATTGCCCATCTGGCAGTGCTCTTTTTGGGCTACGAGCTCAATAATGAGGGAAAGGGTCTAGCACCTCATTTCCTAGAGAAATGTGCACATTTGCAACCACCTTCTTCTTTGAAAAAATTACAATCCCTGCTGGGTTTTTTAAACTTCGGGAGGACTTACATTCCCGACTATGCCCAGCGTATCAAACCGCTTTATTCATTGATACAACCTAAGTTCTCTTCTGCCAGCTGGCTTCCGGAACATACTTCCGTCCTGCAGTCTTTGCAGGCGTATTTGCTTGCGACTAACTTTTTAATGACTCGTGATAACACCACCATCCTGGTAATACGTATCGTTTCTGGGGCAGTGGGTTTCACGTACTTAACATTCAATGAAGGAGACTCGATACCTATTGCATACAAGTCACACTGCGGCTGAAATGCGTTTTTCCTCTGTAGAAAAAATATTAACGGCAGTGCAGATGGCGATTCTAAAGGAACGCTCACTGGCGCAGGGCAAACGCATTCTTATGGTCACTCCCTTCCCTGCCTTGGAAGCGGTGACTAGAGCTAGTGTGCCTAACTCTAAGGCATTGCACCCACGTTGGATTCAGTGGGCTACTTCTTTGACGTCTTCGGATGTCACATTTGTCTTTGATCCATCTCTTCAGACTCAGGAGTTTTTGCAGTATGAATTTGTTCATCCTCCTCCTTTGTCCCTTCTTCCTCTCTGTGAATACAAATGCATAATTTATACCGATAGCTCGGCGCAACCGGCCACGGGTTCCAAACATGCTTATTCAGCGGCTTGTGCTATTGTGGCTGGCTCCATTGAAGATGGAGAGTTTAAGTCATCCATTGTGCACACACAGGCACTAGGAGACTGCACGGCGCAATTGGCCGAGCCGCGTGCTCTTGTTTTAGCTCTTGAGTTTGCTGATGCTCTAGTGAATACTCTTATTGTGTGCGATTCTTACTATTGTGTCCAGTCGTTCAATGACAACTTATTGTTTTGGTCTCAAAATGATTACTGTGATTCTAAGGGCAGCGCAGTTAAGCATAAAACACTTTGGGTTCGAGTGGCAGATCTTAAATAACGTCTGCCTCTCACACATGTTATTCACACTCTTGGCCACCAGCGCATCGGAACACACGCTCTTGGTAATTCTCTGGCTGATGAAGCGGTCAAGTCTGCAGTAGCCACATGTTCCGTAGCAGCAGTTACAAGATCTATGACTAAGGTTGATAATGAAATTCTGGCAGCGGTTGCTGCAACTAGGGAGGGAGGTAATTATCCTGCGGGTTTCCCTTCTAAATACTCTTATCATGTAACTCCCGAACAAGTTCCTTATGTTACCATTCCTTCGGTTGGGGATCGGCTGATTCCCAACTCAGACCGCAGACAAGCTTTGATCAAGGCCGCACACAAAGGCATTGCTTCGGCCCATGCTGGTGTGTCGGCAACAGTCTCTATTCTTCAGCAGCGTTACTGGTGGCGTGGTTTATATAAACAGACTCGTAATTATGTTCTTTGCTGTGATGTTTGTCAACAAATCAAGCCTTCTACAGTCCCACGCCTGCCACAAACACAGCTATATATTTCTAATAGACCTTTTGGCTGTGTCTATCTTGATCACTGTGGTCCACTTTCTTCTGATACTGCATACAAGTATATCTTAGTTGCGGTTGATTCATGCACTAGATTCCTCTGGGTATGGCCACAACGTAGTGCTGACGCTCGAAATGTCATCAGGGATTTGCGTGTCTTTATCGGGATGTTTGCCTGTGGTACCTTCCATTCTGACCAAGGTCCAGAGTTTGCCTCTAAGGCTTACAAGGATGCAATGACGTCGTTGGGGGTACAGGTGCAGTTTTCGTCTCCATACAGGCCTGAGGGCAATTCAGTTGTGGAGCGAATGAACCGTGACTTAAAGCAATCCTTGACAGCTAGAGTCTTAGGTACTGGCAGGGACTGGCTGTCCCACTTGTTTAGGGTCCAACGTGCATTAAATAATCTCCCTAGAAGATCTCTGGGTGGGCGGACCCCTTACGAAATGCTCTTTGGCTTTCACATGTTTGTTCCTGACCTTGATGGTCTGGACATTGTGGCGGCTGCCTCTAAGTTTGACGTAGATAATCATTCTGCTATGTTACAGGATCTACAAAAGTCCCGTGATGCTCTGGCAACTGAGTATTTACCATCTTCGTCTGCTGATGCACAACTGATTCCTGTTACCGGTTGGCTTCCTAAAGTTAGAGATCTAGTGCGGGAGAAGATTAAAAACAAAAAAGAATTTGGTCCCTCTTATCGTGCTCCTGTTTCTGTGCTTGGACTGAAGGGTACTCGTACTGTCATTCTACCACCATTGCCAGGTCGCAAAGACAACAGATTCATCTCAGTGGACAATGTCAAGTTACACCGTGTGGCCGATTCTGAATAGTGTGACACCTGCAGTTTCCTGCAACGCAATATCCTTATCACCGTTCACTTTGTCGACACCTGATGCCACAAGGATGTCTGCTCACATGATGGACACTAATTGACCTTCAACCTGTGCGACCATCATCTTCTGCGATGGATCTTGTGTGTCCTTTTCCAGCTACTTATTCCGTGTGTGAAATACCATCTAGCCCACGTGTACGAATAGAGGATTCTATGCTTTCGCCTTTGCTTCCAAGTCCTGTGAGTGCCTCTGATGGAGGACCGGCACCCCTTTCTTCTGCCTCGTCCTCCTCTGTATCCAGTTTGCCTGATGCACCTAAGTTTAAGTTGCGTATCTTTTACTCCTGGTTCAAAAAGACATATTTCGTTCCCCCATGGACCTACATTTGGTTGGTGCATCTCCTGATATTTCTTTTCATGTCCATTGGGTTTGTGACAGTGTTCTTTTTGCTTATAAATGGCCATTACCTCCTGAACGCTCTGCAGTAAATATGGTCGATGGAACTTTGGCTCCGCACACATCGTCCCATGTCATGAAACGAGACAAGACTTTTGTGAATATTTCAGCTTTTCCAGTTCATGATGGTATTGTTTGGGACAAAGTAGCTTACGAAATCCATGGCCCGACTGAGGTCATTAGAGTTCCGTACGTATTTCGCGTCTCATTAGGAGATGTGGTGAAACGGGACATACATTCTGATGATTGGGATGTGCAAGCCGTTCATGCATTGTTTTCAGATTTAAAATATTATGGAGTATTTGATGCTGAAGATTTGTATTTAAATTCCGCCAATTATGGTGATCTTTTTTGCTATCAACATTATGGGCAATATTTTTTACACAAGTCGAACACCATGAGACCTATTTTTTAATTTTACCCAATGGGAACATTGTCCCACTCCCTTAAAAGGGAGTTCTAAAACGCTTAGGGATAAGTTCACATATTTTTCTACCTATGATTTGACTAATCCAGACTCCTATTATTTTCGGCTTCAAAAACCCCCTACATCAAAGTACCTATTATCACACACTACACTAATTTATGCCAACTCGTTTAGAACGCAGTTGGCCGCCCATGGTTATGACCATTGGAAGCAGACTATAGATTTAAAATCCATCTGGGGTACAAAGCCGTGGCAGGTTCAGGGCACTGAGGCATTACATCGTGCCTGCCTGATCCCGACACAAATGCTGTTTTTGAATGAAACCATTTACCAGACTTCCTGTTATGGCCTTGCAACGGTCAAAAACCTAAATACCCCCTCAATTCCGGCATTAGCTGAATATAATAATTGACGGTTAAATAATAACCATACCGTGGAGGCTTTACAGACTCTACTTCAGAATGCCTCCTTTAATGTTTCTGAAATCGATCCATAGGGATAGTTGTTGTGGCAATCTAATGCTAATGCATGCCAGTTGCGTTTCTATAATTTTACACCTGGTTTCTTTCAGCCTAAGCCTGACCCTCGTTATCCACCTCATCATTCTGTGACAATATACTCGGTAGGTAAATTGTGCCAGCAGTGGCTGGAACACTCTAACCTTGCATCTTTCAAACAGCACCTTTCCATCCTATCGAATGATATTGATTTGGCTGATTTTCTTCTAGGCCCACGTAATCTAAGGGCCAAGAGATTTCTGTATGCCTCTTATAATGAAATTTGGAAACTTTCGCAGATGGAAGCCGCCTTCCGTCTCCGTCAAATTGACCAGGCAAACTTGGAAAAAGTCCTTGCTGTAGTAGACAACAGCATTAATACGCTTTCTTCACGCATTTACACCTTAGACAATATTGTTTCTTCTGTAATAGATATTGTGCAAAGTGATGTTTCTGTGTTATATCATGGTCAGAATCAGTTAAGGTCGGTCATGCAATTCGCTTGGACTTTGCAGACACTGAAAATTGGTAAAGTGCCTTGGGGTTATATAAACGCCACCGCCTTATTTTTGCCTTTTAACCTAACTGATAAACAGAGGTTTATGTACATGAAAGATGCTGTATACACGCTGTTACATATTGAACAATTGGAGCCTTTGCCGTTCTCCGTAGCGGAAACGGACTCTGCTGTTTGGTTAATTAATGGCATTATCACTTTGCCCTTTTCACTTTTTCAGTTTAAATCATGTATGCAACACTTTCCTGTTGGCCGCTTTGAATCAGTTGGCACTGCATTTTTGCATGAATTGTGGGTTCTGCCCTTTGATTATCGGTGTTTGAGGGAGGATAAGGAGGTTTTCCTCACAGGGGAGGAGTGTGATTCAGTACTGGGTCACTCTCTTGTGTGAAACACGTTAAATTGCACGGCGAATGTAACGTGTCAGTGCCCAATCTAGCTTGCTTTTTGAAAGGGTCCCCGGTGCCATCTATTACACCTGTCTTTACATTGCTTACTAACGGCAGCTATCTCATTTTAAACAATCAAGACTGCTGTGGTTTGCGGGCGGGTGTCTCATATTTGGTAATTGTTTCCCAGCGCGTAACTTGCTGTAGCAATGTCCTTTTTCCGCCCCCGCATGGGAGTTTAGATTCCTCGCTTTGGCCTTCCATTCCGACTTTGAAAACAGAGTTCAACAATTTGAGCAGCCTCAAAGCCCTTTTATTCCAACAGGAGGTGGCCCTCACGTCCGCCCGTGAAACATTCAGGTTGCAGGTGGCACGGACCTCGAGTGAGATACAGTCGCTTCTTAACACTAACCTCCCACTTCATTTTGGGGAACTAATTCACCAAATAATTAATGCATCTGATATGACAGGCCTTGCCCATTTTTTTTAAATGTGTGGGATCTGGCCTGGTCTCTTCCTTCCAAACTATATTCGGAGTAATACCGGCTTTTATTCATTCTCTCTTTTCCAGTATTTTCGGAGGGTTTCCCTTAATATTGGCGCTGGCTGCTGGTGTCCTGCTTCTCCTGGGTGTGCTTCGCAATGGCTGCTCGCTTTGTGGCTCTGCACAGCCCGGCCCAGCTACAACTGTATCGTGATCGCCTATATGAGGCTGTTGGATGCTTGCCTTTAGCCACACTTGGCGTAACTTATGACTTGACATTCCGCTTTGCCTATTTTACTTGCGTGCAACCAGTGCTTCATTGCAAGCGGTGTCATTTTTCCTGGGCAATGGAACTTTGCTTATCAAACACGTGGTGTCCAATCCCTGATTTCAGCCGGTTGATGGGTCACTTAGAGACGCATGACGTGGCTTGTTCTGTGGATGGTCCAATGGCACGTGCAGCTTTGCTTGGAATCTTGGATCATCGGGATATCTGTGCGGCTGCGCAGACTTTCCTACAACAAAGTTTCATTGAATATCACGCAAGTTTGCCTTTTCTATTTTTGGATGCTGCTGTTTGTAGGGAACATGGTTGTTCCTTCGACCTACTCAATTGGATGTCTTCACTTTTTTCCACCGATTACAATGATGAACTATTGGAAGGGATTGCGTTCCTTTGCACCCATACCTTTATGGATTGAGTGCTCAGGTCGTCCGTACTCCACTGTCTGACATACGGATTCTCCTTTTCTCTTTCCCCAGTTCAACGTACTGTTTTTCTCGGATTTTTTCCCTTCGCTTTTCTCCGATTTAGTTTTTACCAATATTTTTATCACTGCTTGACTTTTAAACTCTGTTTTTGTTCTTCTGTCTATGTCCTACTGACTTACCAGGGGGAGGGTGTTATATGGGGTAATAAGGCCCTAAGACACATTGTCGACATTGCTACGTTAGCATGCGTTTTGCTTGCCCTATGCTGCTGCTTTTGCGCGCGTCTCTGCTAAGCATTTGTTTTCGCGACACTTTGCCTCTGCCCTGTACATGATAACAGATTGTTTTTCACGTTCTTAGCATTCCCTTCAATTCTGTCTGAACATAATGTGCAAAGTCGGTCAACAATGTCTCTTGTTGTTCTGTTCTGGTCAGTCCCTATTACCTAGACAAAACATGTAACCAACAGCTGCAGTGCGGATGAATCGTGCTTTGATATAACATTGTTGCATGTTTTTGAAACTTACTCGAAGAAAGCCGTTCTATGGAGCTGAGCACTGCTGTTCCTATGATGTGAACCCTTGGGTTTAGGCTTTCAGGTAGGGGTCTGCTAATAATGCCTAGAGATCTTCTGTTATATTTAATAACTTCTTACTGCCTTGGGGAGGGTGATTAGGCATGGTTATTTAGCCTTTTTCACAGTCTTTATAAAATGACGACTCCTTTTATATTCTATGGTATTGTAACAATGCTAATGATTTTTGCCTTATGCATTTTGCTGCTAGTTGTGGTTCGCATACTGGCCCATGGATCACTATAGTCAAAATAAACATTTTGAACTTGTTTAGTGACTCTGATTATTTTATTGTGGACAAGTACGTGAGAGCGAAAGAGTGTCTTGTTCCCGCGACTCTGAGGTGAGTCGGGAGTGCTCGTGTTCTGGGTTGTCTAAACATTCGTAGCTTCTTGATATTTGTAAGAGACCGAATGAGACACTATTGCTAGTCGGTTGGGATTTTGGGTACTAAGGTGATAGGAGGTACACCCCTATTTACTGAGGTCCTGTTTTCTTGTGCATAGTTCTGTGTATGAGCAGAATCCCCGCAACAATCTACCGCGAAGAATTCTGTGGTCCTCATCTCAGCAGCATGTGACCATCCCCAAGTTTTCCCGCGCCCGCATAGGCGGTCACTCCTTCCAAGTGCAGGCCTCCCGTCTATGGAACTGTCTGCCACTGTCACTTAGACAGGTGCAGGATTTACTCACCTTCAGGAAGCAGCTGAAAACCTGGCTATTCCAGCAATAGCCAATGAGCCTAGCGCTCCTTTAGATATACCGCCAGTCTGTCTTGAGGTCTTTCAGTGCCGGGACTGTTGAGTAGCTGAGTGCTCTATAAGTGTCAATTTACATTACATTACATCAGGCTGTCTGTAGATTTTACTCTTGACAGGCAGTCTGTCACCTGTGTCCACTTCATGGGTACACCAGGTGGTCTGACTGGGTGTCAGGGAAAAAATGTGTCTGTACTGATTGAGGACTTGCCTGCAATCAGCTTGCTGCTGATCAGTGAGGCTGAGTGCCAAGGCTACTCCATCTACTGACCCATCATGAGGGTTCTGAGAGAGGGGATCGAGGAGAGGGTGACTCTCTTACTCCTGTCCCTCATCAGTTGCCATGAGCAAGCTCATGTCAGCCGTGCCCAAAAAACGTTTCAGCCAATTCACATGAAGTACCCTGTGGGGACTTCTTGCAGTACCTAGGTCCACCAAGTAGGTAACCTCACCTTTATGGTCAAGGATAGTGTGGGGACCACTCCACTTGTCTTGGAGAGCTGCGGGGCCACAGGCGCCAACACCCACACTTTCTGCCCTGGCTGGTAAACAGTTAGGACAGCCTTTTGGTCATGCCAAGCTTTTTTGAGTTCTTGGCTGGCCTCAAGGTTTTTGCTGGCCTTTTTCATGTACTCAGCTATGCGTGAGCGCAGGCCAAGGACATAGTCCACAATATCCTGTTTAGGAGGTTTGAGAGTAACCCTGGGCGTTAAAATCAACTCCACTCGGGGAGTTTGCAGATTTTCGGCAACTCCGCGTTCCGCGTAGAACGCAGAGTTACCGAAAACTCCGCGATCCGCGGTGTAGCAGCGTTTTTTCCTTGTTCGTGCTTTCAAAATGCGTTTTCGCGCGCGGTAGCAACTTACCGGGATCCCTGCATTTGCAGACAAGATTTCCTAACCGTTCAAGTGCGCCATGAGATTTTGGTAGCCAACCACGCGATCCCGCGAGAGTGTGTGATCGCGAACACGTCATTCGGACGCGCCATCGGACATCAGGCGGAAGTTCGGGGAAGCTCGCGATGCCGAACATGCAGAAATTGCAATGGGGAGAAGAATATCTCTCGAGCAGCATAAAACCTTCTCGAAAATGATGATTTGGATGAAAAAAAACTCCTCAGATTGACATTTGGCTGTACTTTTTTGTGCAAGGAGTCTTTTTTCTTTTTCTATTTATATTTTTAAGGGGAAGGAAGTGCCCCAGAGTCTCCAACTTCCTGTTCCTGTCCAGCAGTCTCCTCTCAGTGCTTTGTCCATGTCCTGTTCACTTTTCATTTGGATTTGGAGCTGGAAGGATCACTCTTTGTGTCTGCTGCATCATATATCATTGGATTTGAGGACTTTTGGATTTGAGATTTTACAAGTAAGTTGGAGAATTGGTGTTGTTTGTTTGATTGGGGCATTGCAAGTTGCAACTACAATTTTTTGATCTTTTTATCAGTTTTTTAAAATTTATAGTGGGTAGCCAGTAGGCCCAGAGCTACTCATGGGTGCATGAAACAACTATCTCTGTGGTGTCTGTTGAATTTAAACATCATTTAGGGCATGGATGGCATTGGATTGAATTGCGAAATGTGTTTTTTTGGGGGTATTTCACTTTTTTAGTGTGTGTTAAATAAATGCTTTTGTTGGATGTGTGTGTGTGGTGTGGTTGTTGTGTAACTTGCAAACCTTGTTTAGCCCTGTGGATTTTCATTTTTGCATTACAGCTGTGTTGTTTAGCATGCCTCCATTGCCTGGCCATTATAGGCCTGCTTGAGTTCATTGTTTTCCAGGCCTCCTGCTTGTTGTGACTGTGAGTGACCATGTGGCTGGTGGCCAGTTTGTAGTGGTAGTTTAGTAGTGTGCTTCTTTTGCCGGATAGGCCTGCATGTTTTTCCTTTGTTCCTCTTCTTGGCCTATGCTTCTTGTTGTTGTGGCCTGGCCATGTGGCTGGTGGCTATTTTGTGAAGCCAGGCAGTGTGCTTTTGCCATAGGCCTGCATTGTCTGTCTTCCCTTTCTTGTTGTGGGTGGCCTGGCAATGTGGCTGGCGGCCATTGTGTGGAGCTAGCCAGTGTGCTTTTGCCATAGGCCTGCAAGCTTGTGGCCTAGTCTGCCAATATAGGCCTTTCAGCCAGTAGGCCCAGAGCTACTCATGGGTGCATGAAACAACTGTCTCTGTGGTGTCTGTTGAATTTAAACATCATTTAGGGCATGGATGGCATTGGATTGAATTGCAAAATGTGTTTTTTGGGGGTATTTCACTTTTTTGGTGTGTGTTAAATAAATGCCTTTGTTGGATGTGTGTGTGTGGTGTGGATGTTGTGTAACTTGCAAACCTTGTTTAGCCCTATGGATTTACGTTTTTGCATTTTTGCATTAAAGCTGTCCTCCTTTGCCTGGCCATTATTATAGGCCTGCTTGAGTTCATTGTTTTCCAGGCCTCCTGCTTGTTGTGACTGTGAGTGACCATGTGGCTGGTGGCCATTTTGTGGCGGTAGTTTAGTAGTGTGCTGCTTTTGCCATATAGGCCTGCATGTCTTTCCTTTGTTCCTCTTGGCCTATGCTTCTTGTTGTTGTGGCCTGGCCATGTGGCTGGCGGCCATTTTGTGAAGCCAGGCAGTGTGCTTTTGCCATAGGCCTGCATTGTCTGTCTTCCCTTTCTTGTTGTTGTGGGTGGCCTGACCATGTGGCTGGCGGCCATTTTGTGGAGCCAGCCAGTGTGCTTTTGCCATAGGCCTGCAAGCTTGTGGCCTAGTCTGCCAATTAAGGCCTTTCAGCCAGTAGGCCCAGAGCTACTCATGGGTGCATGAAACAACTGTCTCTGTGGTGTCTGTTGAATGTAAACATCATTTAAGGCATGGATGGCATTGGATTGAATTGCAAAATGTGTTTTTTGGGGGGTATTTCACTTTTTTGGTGTGTGTTAAATAAATGCCTTTGTTGGATGTGTGGTTGTTGTGTAACTTGCAAACCTTGTTTAGCCCTGTGGATTTTTGTTTTTGCATTTTTGCATTAAAGCTGTCCTCTTTTGCCTGGCCATTATTATAGGCCTGCTTGAGTTAATTGTTTTCCAGGCCTCCTGCTTGTTGTGACTGTGAGTGACCATGTGGCTGGTGGCCATTTTGTGGTGGTAGTTTAGTAGTGGGCTGCTTTTGTCATATAGGCCTGCATGTCTTTCCTTTGTTTCTCTTCTTGGCCTATGCTTCTTGTTGTTGTGGCCTGGCCATGTGGCTGGCGGCCATTTTGAAAAACCAGGCAGTGTGCTTTTGCCATAGGCCTGCATTGTTTGTCTTCCTTTTCTTGTTGTTGTGGGTGGCCTGGCCATGTGGCTGGTGGCCATTTTGTGGAGCCAGCCAGTGTGCTTTTGCCATAGGCCTGCAAGCTTGTGGCCTAGTCTGCCAATATAGGCCTTTCAGCCAGTAGGCCCAGAGCTACTCATGGGTGCATGAAAGAACTGTCTCTGTGGTGTCTGTTGAATTTAAACATCATTTAGGGCATGGATGGCAATGGATTGAATTGCAAAATGTGTTTTTTGGGGGGTATTTCACTTTTTTGGTGTGTGTTAAATAAATGCCTTTGTTAGATGTGTGTGTGTGGTGTGGTTATTGTGTAACTTGCAAACCTTGTTTAGCCCTGTGGATTTTCATTTTTGCATTTTTGCATTAAAGCTGTCCTCCTTTGCCTGGCCATTATTGTAGGCCTGCTTGAGTTCATTGTTTTCCAGGCCTCCTGTTTGTTGTGACTGTGAGTGACCATGTGGCTGGTGGCCATTTTGTGGTGGTAGTTTAGTAGTGTGCTGCTTTTGCCATTTAGGCCCGCATGTCTTTCCTTTGTTCTTCTTGGCTTACTGCTTCCATCCCCTTTGCCAGCTGCAGCTCCCTGAATGACGTGATGCGCAAATTAATGCCAAACAGGTTCCACTTCCATTACATTTGTATTTTTGTTTTTGTTCTTCTTCTTTCCTATCCTTCCTGAGTGTACACAGTATACCATGAAAGCCCATGTTGTCAAAGTCTCACAAATGGCTACACTGTTGTTTTTTTAAATAACTGAGTTAAT
This sequence comes from Calotriton arnoldi, assembly GCA_963921515.1. Taxonomy (NCBI): domain Eukaryota; kingdom Metazoa; phylum Chordata; class Amphibia; order Caudata; family Salamandridae; genus Calotriton; species Calotriton arnoldi. The sequence goes on along the minus strand of CAWUFW010000899.1, from coordinate 614,932 downwards.
AAAATTTAATAATATAACACTAACAAGTGTGAGCACCACACACTAAGTTATATATTATATTTGTTTGTACTAGTAGAAATTGAACCACAACAACAAATGCAACATTTCACTGATGTTCTTCTGGCTTGTTTGCTTTTAGGTGCACAAAAGACTGAGGAGGAGGTGTCATCATCACCCGTTGTACTGCCAGACAGAAGTCCTGCTGCGCACGACGTCACGTGACGTGTGACCACAGACATCTCTGCAACTTGTGCAACTGCGTCCTGCTGACATCTGAAGAAGATGGCCCCAAAGAAAGGTACCAGGTCCTCCAGTACCAAGAAAGTTGCCAGTGAGAAGAAGGAACAGAAGAAGGAAGTGGCACTTACCAAGACTGGTGTGCCGCCCAAGATGTTTTTTGGGAAACAAAAAGTTACGCGTGCAGCAGCGGTGTCCGGGGACCAAGCTGGGAGCAGCACCTCCGCATCAGTGGGCCCACCCCACCAACCTAGGCCCAAGTCCATGAGTGTCGCAGAGGCAGCCAGTCTAATTGCGCAAATGCCAACGAGCAGTGATGTTGAAATTGACTTATCGTTATCGCAAAGTAGTACCCAATCAACGCAGGAGAAAACTCAGCAGATAAGTGGGCCACAACAGCCGCAACAACAGCCGCAACCACTGCCCACAATAGTAGTTGTTCCTCCCGAAGTAGGAGCAGTTCAGGAAATCGAGCTTCCTGCAGAGGAAGTAGAAGAGCAAGCCACTCTTTCAGAAGATCCATTGTATTCCAGATCCCCAGCAAGGAAAAGGAGGGTTAGTCTATCAACTTCTTCTTTAAGCCCCCCTTCTGATGATCTAGATGCCACTTGGAAGCCACCAGCTGAGTCTGAGAGTGAGGCTCGCCACGCGACAAGGCTAGGGAAAAGGAAAGTTCCAGAAAGCCTTAGAGTTATAGAGGTAGATGTAGAAGAGGAGGATGATGACGAGCCAGTCATCATGAACATCACTCCTGCCCCATTGGAGATGGAGACCGACATTATTACCCCATCCCAAGTTGCTGTGAGGGATGTGGCACGGATACCACCAACAAAGGTAACACCAACACCACCTCCAGCTTCCATATTTGCATTTGCAAAGACCCGGCAGGGACCTACATCCAGCACAACCACCACCTCAGTAGGTAGTGGTACTGGCACTGCACAGAGTCAAATTCCAGGCACACCCTCCAGTTCATCCGGCATTGCAAGTGGCACCACCAGCAGCGCAAGAAAGTTCACCTCCCCAGTTTGGGACTTCTTTTCGGTTAGTAGTAAGGAGGAGAACATTGCTATATGCTCAATTTGTCGACAGAGTGTTAGTTAGGGTAAGCTTGGTACAAACTATGGTACCGGAGGCCAAACAACCCATCTGAAAAAACACCACTTGATCCAGTGGGGGGCGCACCTTAGCGGCCAAAAAAGTAAAACTGCACCCATTGCTGTTGGTGGGGATGAAGAAGTAGAAGAAGATATGATCGCGGTGGAATGTGAACAGTAGCCCTGATCCCAGCAGTGCAGTGGTACCGTCCACATCCTCATCAGCCTCAGCAACATCTCAGTGGCACCGTAGTAAGAGTCAGGCTCAGACACCAAGGCAACAGAGTACCGCAATGAAAACAAGCATTTGCAATGCAATAGGTCTCACATTTATGCTATTGGCATTGTAAATGACACTGCCTTTTATTTATGCATTCACGCGATTTCGAGCTATTGGCATTGTAAATGACAATGCCTTTTGTTTATGTTTTGGGTTATAAAACATAAATACAAGGCATTGTTATTTACAATAATAATAGCTTAAACTATACCAACAGAAAGGGCGCTTCAGATATATTCAGGTCAAAGAGCTAACACCCTGACTGGCGCAGATGAAAGCACCTTAGAATAGTGAACAGCAACTTCACCTTAAAGCAGACATCGTTTGTCACAAAATGAAGGGACCCGTGCACCAGCAGTATTTAATCTCAATGGAAGAAACAGGAGTTGTTAATAAAACGCACAAACAGCAGCTGTTCTTCACTCAGTTGTGCTGGTGTTTTTATTGGCAGCACTGGCAGGGGCAATAGGTGGTGCAATCTGCAGTGGCCTCCTGACGAGGGCCCCGGAAGTTATTGTTTTTAGAAATTAAGCACTGTCTGACTGTGATATTGAAGAAGATGCGCCCTACTGTAAAACTGCACATTCTAAGCTGTACTGTACAACACACGAGCTGCTGCCCTTGGCTCTGCAGTAAAGCTGGAAACCTCTAGCCTTCCCATAGCCAACACAAATAATGCCCAGCTCCCATAGCAGAGTGTCTGGACACCCACTGCAACTAAGGCATAAGAGGCAGTAAAATAGCAAAAGAAAAAAAAACCATGGGGAATAGCAAGGCAGGAAAGACAAGGAATCCTGAAAAATAAAAATAACGAACTTAAATTGTGTAGACAGTGGTAACAAGACGGAACAGGAAAAATATGATAAGAAATTGGGGTGGACTGTATGGTGGGGCGGGATAATAGTTTACTTCAAATGTGGGTATTGTGCATTGTAACATGGGGTAAAGTGTGCACTTTGCGACAGGACACTCACTACAGAAGGGGCGTGTGCACTATAAATCTGTTGGATACGAGGGCTGCCATTTACTGATGTGCTGAGAAGTGAACTATGTGCTTGATGTGAGGGTGGCACTCACTGCAGTGCAGGGAACAGTCTAATGAGGGAGGAGGAGAGCACATGGTGCACTTCAATGACCTCTTTTTATTCAGTCACAGAGATTCGTCCCCACAGACAGAAAACGTGACTGTCAGAGAAAGGTACATTCTTAGTCCAGAGTCAAAGTACAATCACTTCACTAGTTTGTTCTTCCGTTGGGCGCACAAAAATACATTAGGTTTCACTAGTATAATGAATAGCCTAAAAAGTACCAAATATAGCTCCGTCAAGTGCTTTTCACACATCCAGACAGAAAGATTTAACAAGTCATTCCTAAATAAAGTATTCCGATTTAGAAAAAGACGGATAAGAGAATTTTATATTTGTTATACATGTCGTTATTTAAATCCCTCTTGTATTAGACTTGTGGGGTTACGCCAACAGAGTGAAAATATGCAAACATTAAACAAACGTATCCAGGCTAAAAATTGGTTGGTGATTCGACTATTATTTATTCAGAAACTGTTAACAGGTTGGTAAGCGGTATAAAGAGTTAAAATTGTACGGCTAATAATGGCCCGCGCCGTATTAAACCGAAACAACGTTGAAATTTGTTTATGATTTGCGGGAAAAAATTAAGATTAAATTACTAAACATCAACCTAAAAGTGCCACTATAATAATGCTATTGTCTGTTGTTTTAATTCATGCTACAGGCTAATAAGATTTGTGAACTAGTAAAGAGTAAGCACGAATTGCTTAAATAACACTGTGAGCTCGAGGCAGACACCATAAATCCGAACGGGCACTTCCGAAATTATTTCTCCATATTCCAGCTACTTGATTATTAAGGAGAAGAAAATTGCCAATGAGACACCCCTTCATCCTACTGAAACAGGATCTGCAACGGGCTGCCAGGCGCGACGTGCTGCACAAACGGAAATAAGCTGAGCAAATAACCTGGAAAGCGCGATGCCCGGCTCAAACTGCGTGTTTACAGAGCATGGTTGTGTGACGTGTCGGAGCTGTGCTGTGGGGTACAGATCCAGTGGTGGGACCCAGTCTCTCCCCGGATGCCGTATCTCGGTGTACGTGGCATTATATCAACAGCTAAAGACTCCCCCTTCGCTTGTCACAAAACTATAAGTCCTTCCTTACCTTCAGGCTCCTGCAGTCCGTTGCACGGTTTCTGTCCTGGACCCCCACCTTAGTCCGTCCTGTGCACCGCGGGACACAAGTAAAGTTCCTGCAATTCTGTGCGCGCTCCTCACAAGCACTAGGGCGCCACGGCCATGATGGAAATGGAATGTAATCTGAAAGTGCATGCACGCGTCGGGACAGACCCCTCAGTACAGAGCAACTGCACTTTGTCAATTCAAAAGGGAAACAAGCAGCATGCGCTGCCCGCCCCTCACGCACACCGGCTCCTGCTGCAGCCTCGCGCATGCGCCTTGAGGCGCTGCCATGTTTACATCAGGCAAGAATGCCGAGACAAAAAAAGAGTGCGATCTGGCGAAAAAAAACAGTAGTTAGGCGCCGCTGCTTCCGGACTAAACAGAAGTCAGTTACAGATCGAGAGCCAGTGAAAAGCCAGCTAACAGGAGCTGTGCTAACATTCAACAAATGGCAAGAGGCAGGAAAAAGAACGGGGCAATAGGCGGACTTTCACCTAACATAGAGATTACTTGATGCCTCGGACAGGCAGCGCATGCGCTGCCTATGCGAGACCTAAAAAGTATGTTGTTGAGCCTAACTGGGTTCAAGAAGTCACCTGCATCAGCGGCACCAGAAAGGAAAAAAATCCAGCCTACCATTGTCAGCATCTTTAGGTTGGAGGGGCAATACGAACGCAACCACCCAACGGCACGTTTGTACAATGCAAAGTTGGCGGAAATGTTAGCGCTGGAACTTCTCCCTTTTCCTTTTGTGGAAGGGGTGGGTTTTCTGGAATTTGTGACAGCCATCTGCCCAAAATGGAAGGTTCCCAGCCGGTCCTATTTCGCCAGAGTTGCTGTTCCAGCACTACATCACAACGTGCTTGAATTGCTTGGACAAGCTTTGAAGCAGAGTGCTGTTCACAATATCCACCTGACAACAGACATGTGGACCAGTTGCCAAGCCACTGATTACATGTGCATCACTGGACACTGGATCTCTTTTGTGGGGGTTAGAGAAAAGATAACTGCAGGTGTTGACACTGCTGAGATTTTGAATGCCACTCAGAAACATGCAACTGTAGCCATGTTCGCCATGGAGAAATCTCATACTGCTGCAAACATTTTGGAAGACTTTAACAGCAAGGTCTTTGAATGGCTGCAACCAAGAAGGCTTAACATTGGTTTTGTTGCCACGGACAATGGCAGTAATATAGTTAAGGCAATGCACACTGGTGGCTATTTCAGGGTCCTGTGTTTGGCGCACTGCATTAACATCATTGTTGAAGACTTTCTGATAAAAGAAGACCGAGTCAGCAACTTACTGACCACCTGCAGAAGAATATGCACACATTTCAGCCCAGAAGCAGCTGAGGATCATTCAACGTGAGCATAGAATGCCAGTCAAAGCACTCATCCAGGAGGTGCCAACACGTTGGAACTCAACTTATTACATGCTTGATCAGTACAGACCAATAAATGACTATGTCATGCAAAGACTAGGGATGCTACTGTGAAAGGCATGACCATTGAGATGGACCAATGGGGCCTAGTTAAATGCCTGACAGAGATGCTACTTCCTTTCGAGCTCTTCACATGTGAAGTCAGCAAGGAGGACTGTACTATGGGCCAAGCTATCCCATTGTTGCACATGCTAGAGCAACAGCTGAAGGCGGTGTCTGAAATGAACACAGGTGTGGAGGAAAAATAAGAAGCATATGAGTTGGTGGAGAGCTTAGTCGTTCGCTTAGCTGAAAATACAAGGGTGCAAACTAGCATTGTGTCAGACAAACATTACATTTGTGCCACAATTCTGGATCCACGGTACAAATCAGCACTGAACACTAAGACATTAATTCCTTTTTCAGAAGTGGATGTTGCCCAGTACAAAACTTGGATAGCTAAGGCAGCCAGTGACTTGGAAAATGAACGGCTGTTAATTAAAGGCCCACTACTCCAACCCACAACAAGTACTGCAGCAGGGCATCCGGCGTCAAGTTCAACTTCAGAGCCTGAGGGCAGTGCGTTTGGCTCACTGCATCACCAACACTATCAACAACAGCAAGAACAGGATCATCAGCCCCAGTAAAATCGGCACAGGATTGGTATCTACAGCAAGGGCTTGTTAGGTCCAGTGCTGATGCAAAGGCAAAAGAGGCCCAGCAAAGCGGAGCACCCCTGAGCATTGAGAGGATGGTCCAGGCCTATCTGGATGACCCAACAGAGGTCTTCATTGATCAAAACCCATTAGTGTATTGGTATGGGAAAATGCGCCACTGGCCAGTGCTCAGCAGGCTGGCAATAAACTATCTGGCTTGCCCAGTCGCAAGTGTCTCTTCTGAGCGTGTTTTCAGTGCTGCTGGTGCCATTGTAAGAGTGAAAAGGACCAGTCTCTCGCCCAAAAACATGGAGAGGTTAACCATGATCAAAATTAATCAGCACTTTATATCACTGAATTACAAAATACGTGAATCACAGCAGGAAGATGAGGACAGCGACTTAGGTGACGGAAGTAGTGTGTTAGATGATTACCTACTTCTGGTTGAACCACCAGAGTTTGAGGACGAGGTATACTTTCCTGACAACTAGGCTTTCAACTTGTTACTTTCTTTCTTCCTTATTTACTTTTATTATTTGTGTGTGTCTCTGTCTTTCTGGTTCGAATCACAACAAATCCATCACCACCGTCTTCTCTTTTTATTGACATATTGGAGTTGCAGCTGTGTGCATTTAAGTCCACTCCTCCGAGTCCTGCTCCATCCTCCTGACTCACCCTAAATCCATTTCCCTCAAGCCAGACATTGGATGGAGAATAGTACAAAAAATGTTGCCTCGTCGCGTCCCTCCAAAAGAAGTGGAACATGATGACTATAGCTATCCTCCTTTCTGAGCCGAGAGGGACTGCCCCTTAACTTAAGATGAGAAGGAACAGGTAATGATGGCATGCATTGGACCCTGACTCTGAGTTATTGGTGTTTGTGTTGTTGTTGTTGTGCATGAATGAAGTCGAAGTGTACTAGTATTTAATCTACACACTAAAAGTTACTCAAGTCAATGTTTCCCTTCTTCTTTAATAACAAAATTGTACTTTTACTGCAGGCTAATCCATTGCATTTTTGAATATGGAATCTGGATGGACTCACTCGGTACACTACACTATGATGCTGATGACCAGTACTCTTCACAGTCAGTCAGTCGGATCGGAGATGATTGATTGAATAACTCGGGCCGTGTTCATGAAGTGCCATAAAAGGTAAACAAGTCAACAACAACCACAGCAGACCTACATGTCTGTGTAGTGGTGGAGTCGACTCAGTCGAGTCGAGTGTAGTTAAGTGGTTAACATGACTGACAGCGGTGCTTTGAATGATTTAGTTACTTAATTTGGAAAATGCTATGTTGGTGTATATGTGTGCTCTGTCTGGCTCAGTCAAAAAAAATCTAAGCAAAGTGGAGGTTGGGTGGGCGCCGTCGGCCTGCTCTTCCTGTTGTTGTTGTAGGTTAATGCTGGAAACAGAGTAGACATGATTTAACCATGCCGCCTCTGAAAGTGTTCTTGTGTTGCACTCCTCCGTAATTTATGCATTTTTTTTCTCCTAGGTTTTTCAATATCCCTTTTGTTTTTCCATCTACACTTACAGGACGGCCTTTACCTTGTGCTATACTGGGAAAAACAACTCACACTTACCTTACCCATCCGCCAGACAGGCAGTGGCACCCAAGATTGATGGATGGAGCGTCCATGGAAGGGAGGACCAAGAGGAATGCCGAGATGCAACTCCCCAATTTGACCAGGATAACAGTAACCTAGACAGTATCATTCATCATCTTTTAATTAATTTGATTCATTTTTTTCTCTTCAATCATTACGACTGTGTGTTGTTGTTTATGTTATGTTTGCTCTTTGCTTATAATTGATCCCTACAGCTATTTTTTAATTTTCTTTGCTAGGTTTAAAAGGAAGCCCAGTACAACAGAACATAAACTGTATGTAATTTGGGTCTCTCTGAGGGCAGACAGGCAAGGCAATTACATAATAATAATAATTAATAATATACTGCTGCCCTGTACTGTCTACTAGTCTAGTACTACTTATCATTAACCGTCAAGTTATCATCATGCATGCATTTCCTTTTTCTCCCTTAACAGATTTCTGAATATGATGGTCATCTGCCAAGATTGTGTTTTCTTTTGCCCATGTGTAGTGTTTGTGTTTGTCAAACCTTTCCCTCAAATACCCCTTCCCAACCATTCATCAAACACTAACCCTCTTCCCCCGATCTGTGTGATTTATATTGAGGTGTGACTAAATTAAATTTACACCACTAATTGATCACACACTTGCTGGGGCAGATGTGGTGAAAGCAACACTAATTCAATTTCAATCAAGGCAGGGCGAGGATCTTCTTCTGCTTGCCAATGCCCCCCCTGCTCAAGATATTTGCAAGTCATTTTTTTTTCCAAAGGAACATAATCCATCATAATTAATTGCCGGCATCGATTGGAATCATCATCCACCTCCTAAGTTACAGCACTAAAATGTATGTTTGTGTCCAGTGACTCGAGTCAACTACAGTTTGTAACTTGTTGTACTAGGCTATCCCCGCCACCATTATGTTTTATTTTACTTTAGCATTGCTAATCATCAATATTTAGCTTTCTTGTTTGGCAGTCTTCTTGTGTACTGTACTTCGTTCTATAACTCCTTCGTTAGTCTCTCTCAGGCGACTGACTGTCTCATTTTCTTTTTTTGCAAATGCTACTGCCAGTGTATACTGTACTACCACCACAGCAACCATGGCATCTTGGGAAACCAAACCATCATCACCATGCAGCCATCGCTGTGCCTAAGTTTACTTTAAACATCAATCACAGGTAAGAGAAGAAGTTTGGGGAAGGCATAATTAATAATGGAAAGTAATTAATTAATTCACACACCCACACCCTTGAGTCCAGTTGAAGACTGCATAGACTAGGAGGAGAGACTGACAGTATTAGTAGGACAAGTCACTCAGTGAGGGTACCGCATCATCTATCTGTTCGTGTGTTACAAAATTGGTAGATTATTTAAATCAAAAACTGGCTGCGGCCCTGCAGCAGCAAAGGAAGGAAACCGGGTGACGTAAAAGAGTAGCCCCCCCACAAAACATTTACATCGTACGTAAAGTTTAAGTATAAATAATTTAATCCCCTAACAAAAATAAACTATTGTAAAAATACCCACAACACCTGACCCACCTCTCTCCCTAACCCCAACCAATGTCCAAAAAGATAGAGTCCAAACAATGTCCGTGGCGTTAAATAGAATTAAAAATAAAATTGTCCATAAATAATATAAACCTCAACTTTTTCCCAACGTAGCCCAATGCCCACCCACCAAAAAAAAAAAAAGAAGGGGCAATCCAACGGGATCTCAGTCTATCGGCGGGCTCGCTGTCTCTTAAGGACCTCCTTTACCTGCTCCTCTAGGCGCGCCATTCGGAGGAGCATGCAGCACTTAAATGCTCGGCAATTGCATCCACAGGGGGGGCAGCAGTGCTGGATGAAGTGCGGCGGGCGGCTGCCAGACTGCAGCGCCGTACCACTCGAGGGGCCTGGCTGGGGCCCGGGGCATTGGAGGAGGCTGCAGCTGCTGCCGCCTCCTCCTCCTCCTCCGCCAGAGCCACCAGCCGCCGATAGTCATTTTGGATGGCCTCAAGCTTCCGGCGCCGGGCCATGGCTGACAACTCCTTCCTGTCTGGTTTTTTTCCTGCTATTGGTTGGGAAGGAGTAGCTATATCAAAAAAGAAAAAAGACTATTGTAACCAATACTGTTAGCAAAACAGTAACACAAAATTAATTCTACACATAGTGGCACAGTAGCACTAGCAAGCACATGACATAACATTTGTGGTATCTATGGACTCGAGTACACCAGTTTTCTTCTTCTCTCTTGTTTAGCTAAATTAAGTAACCGTGGGCAGAGAACTCCGCTCCGCCCGCGGAGTGTGCGGAGCTTTGCCTACTCCGCGTTCGGCGGAGAACGCAGAGTAGGCAAAACCCTGCACACTCCGCAGCAGAGCGGAGTTGGCCCGCCGCCCGCCTCCACCCCCTATTAAGATGTACGTTAGCAGTAATTTAAAACAATTTTCTCGCGAGAAATGCGCATTCGCAGGTGTGCGCGCATGCGCAGTTTTCTTAAGCAGTATCCGAATGGCGAGGAGGAGGGCAGCTCGGGGACGCCGTGGTAAAGAGGTAAGTGTTTTTTAATTGTTTTAAATTACTGCTAACGTATATCTTAAATAGGGGGGTGAAGGCGGGCGGCGTAGCGCAGCTACACGGAGTGCCACGGAGTTTGTTGCCAACTCCGTGGCACTCCGCGTAGCCCCGCTACGCACACTACGCCCTGGGTTAAAATTAAGTAACCTTGTTGCAGCCGGCATGCCAGCTCAGTCTGCTTGCGCCCAAGACAAACATACTTGTGACGAAGACTCACGTTATTTATATTTACTACTGTATGCAGGTGTGGAAGTTGACTACACAATTATCTTATTTTTTCTATTATGGGTGGCATTGGCCATACTCTGTTACATCAAGGCCAGGGCAACTGCTCAATTTCACTTTCACCCTGTTGTGACTACTACTACAACAAGGCAGATGATATCTTATCCAAATGATCATTGCATATATATATGTATGGGACGACATGAGGTACTTTGTTTTGATTGATTGTGTAACCATGCAGCCGATAGGCCACCCATGGCAGACTGAAACAGTCGAAAATAAATTAACATAGGTAGTGAGTGGGCCTCAGAGTCGGAGGGAGGCGCTTGATAACATACATACACAAAATATATCCTGTGCTTGCAAACTACTGAGAGTCAAGGGAGTATTCTGAACATACAACTTCTATTCTCCTTGGCTTTGCTACTCTGGCGTGGTTTATTTACTTTTACATTCTCTTCAAAGACTCTTCATCCAGTGACAGTCTCCACCTATGCTATGATGAATACCATCCAGCCATCCATCCATTCAAAGTAAACATGTCTATCATTCTCCTTAACCTCTCAACAAACCTTAGTTTGTCCCAACAAACATTTTTTTTTTTTTAAACCACCACCCATGCGTCCTTCCTTCCTTGCTTGCCTTTGCATTTGATCCATGAAACACCCCGGAGGATTCTTGCTATCCCCCATACAGTTTCATCCACCCAGGCATGCATCTTTTCTTTCACCTTCCACCCATCCTTCAACCACCCATGCATCTGATTCATTCCTATCAGTCACCTATGCATGCATCCCACGTGGCACGTATCCTTCTCTGCCAGTCATATATATTACATCTCGCCCGTCCTTCCTCCTTCCATCCTTCTTTCACTTTTCGTTCAACCCATCAATCAAGGTCATCTGACTCTTAGTCTTCTCCATTAAAACTTTCCCAGCTGAGTTGAAGTCAGATAGAAGAGGCCATTAGTTACTCAACTACTACTACTACGCTAATGCTATTGCTCTAATGCTAAGTAAAGGGTGTCTTTAACCGTTGTTCACAACAACTTAGTCTCTCAGTCTCAACATACACTGTACACCCTTGCAGCGAGTGTGTAACTATTGTCAATAAGTAAGGAATATAAGTATAACTTACCACCGCCCGCCACTGCTGCTGCCTCACCCACCCCTGTGGCAGCTGCCGCATCCGCTGCTCCCTCCTGGCTGGCATCGCCTGCCCCGCCACTGGCACCGGCACTGGTGGTCGGTACGCCTAGAAAAAACATTACACATTTTTTAGGTGCCATATACGCCTCCCCCTATTTATTCTTTTTCACTAGCAAGATTGAAAAAATAGTTATATATATTCCACATACATCACTAGTACAAATCGGGTACTACAGTAGAGTAGACACTAGTAGGAGTATGTCCTATCCTATCAAAAATAGTAAAATATCTGGTTGGGCATTTTGTTGGTGGGAATTGTGAAAGCCTATCAAGATTAAGAAGACTAGAAGAGGACAACCCAAAGGACTGGACTCAGTGGCTAGAGCTATTGGTGAATCTGAGTTTTAAAACCTTTTAAATAAAAATAAAGAGTGGCCAACTGGGCAAGCTTTGCTACAGACAGACGAATATAGTAGTAGTACAGAGTCAGAGCAGAGGCAGTTAGAGGCAGGGATAACAAGAATTTAGAAACAGATAGTCTAGATCGAAGAAGATTTGGTAAAATAAAAATAGGAAACGGAAATAAAAGTTCGGAAAAAATAAGGTGCAGTAAAAGTTAGGGAAATATAATTATTAATATTAACAACAGGAGGAGATGACTTACTGGGGCCAGCAGCAGACCCCTCGGTAGAGGAGTGGTCCTGGCCCTGGGAGGCGTCTTGTTGTCCAGCTCCCGCCGACTCCGATTCCGTCTTCTTGCCCCTGGGTGCTGATCCTGTAAGATATAATAAAGAAAGAGGCAAACATTGATGATTGGTGTGAAACAAAAAATATTTTAGAAAACGCTCAAAAAAACATTTTTGGAAACAACAATTGCAGCAAAATCTAATCTGATCGACTAGTAGTATCGCGGGATTCACAGACCGTCTAGTTATTATTTATGAACACTAATCCAGTGTTCCATTCTGTTCTGATTCCAGAATCCTAAGCCTAGGTACCACCTGACCTAGCCCACCTATTCCAGACAGGCCAATTGTGTACTAAGTCTGCATTTCCATTTATTTTAGTCCTCAAAATGCATAGATGGAGGACGCATGCATAAATTTTTGTATACACCAAATTGTTGGTTGGTTGCTGCTGACGTTCTGCTAAGCCTATTACTCACTCACTAACAAACTACAAAAGGTTCTACTAAGGACTGGAGTAAGCAGCACTCAGCAGCAAGTGACGTGACAGAGGATGCGTCACGCAGACCGCTTAACAATTACCAACTAATACTAAGTAACTAAGTAACTAAACTACCCATCCACCACTATCTTAGTGACAGGAGGACAAAGGAAGGACTAGAGTCTCTCTAGCATTACCTAACTTAAGTTCTCTAAAGTAAACTCTTACATAATCAGCCCAAGCGAGCGCAAAGTTGCAAACAACAAGTAAGATTAGTAGCGCCGAGCACCTGTGTCTAGAAGAATAACAATCACAGAAGATTTTTAAACTTAATTTACCTGCAAAGTAAGCAGCAGCATTCTTGCTATTCGGAAAATAATTATATTCGCAATAACAGTAACACAGTCTAGAGAACACACAATACTACTAGTATTAGCTACTCACCAAGCCCCACGACCTCTACACCTAGCAGGTCCAGCAGGTCATGCTCCCGGTCCAAGATGTCTGACCACCGGTGGGTCAGCTGGTTATGGGTGCGCCGGACCCCAGAGCAGCGAAACACTGCCCAGCGCACCCTCGCCCACCGGCGGTGATGCTCCTGGGTAGCGTACCCGGAGCCAGGCCTGAACCCTGCTGCCAAGGTCAAGGGGCGGTGGCGCTGCACAAAAAAAACAAGGGCGGCCACCTCCGCCTCGCTGAAAAGGGGCCGGGCCTGCACCCCTGGCAGGCGCAGTCTGCCGCAAGGCAGGCGGCAGCTCTTGGGCGCAGGCGCCTTGCCCTTGGAGCCGGTACCCTTTCCCTTAGCCATGGTTATGGGGTGGGCAGGGGGACGGAAAAGAAAATTTAGCAGTAAAAAATAAAGTTAGGGGAAGAAGTAAGAGAGTAAAGAAGGAAGTAATATAAAACAGTAGAAAAGTAAAAGAAACGCAGTAAAAGTAGAAATAAAACGCAAAATATACACTTAGGGACAGATAGATGATAAATAAAAAAAGATCAGAAAAACAGTGCAAAAAACAAAGGATTGAAAAGATTGGAGAGGGATTGAAAAACAGGCCCCAGAACCATGCAAGAGATAGGAAAACAAGATGGCCGCGCCCATTGGCGACCTCGTGGTGAAGTTCGCGCGATATTTCCCCCGAAAATGTCATCTGCATTGCCAAACATCAAAAACATCTCGCGAGCATAAGTGAGCACACGCGAGTATGCGGAAACAAGCAACTCCGCATGCTCGGGTAGCATTGCGGAGATTTTGTGCTACTTCGCGTAGCGCGGTTACGCGAACTTCGCCCAGGGTTATTTGAGAGTTTGCTCCCAGCCTTCCTTAACTAGACATAATGGACCCCTAACTGGATGTCCAAACAGAAGTTCAAATGGGCTGCAGCCAACCCCCTTTTGAGGAACCTCTCTGTAGGCAAAGAAAAGGTAGGGTAGTAAGACATCCCATTTTTGCCTGAGCTTTTCTGAGAGTCCCATAATCATACCCTTGAGGGTCTTGTTGAACCTTTCAACAAGCCCATTGCACTGTGGATGGTAGTGGTAAAGTTGTAGTTTACTCAACACTATTTCCACATGGCAGTGATATAACTAGACATGAAGTTTGTACCTCTGTCTGTTAAGACCTCCTTATGGAAGCCCGCCCTGGAAAAGATTCCCAGGAGGGCCCTGGCCATTACAGGAGCTGTAATGTTTCTAAGGGGAATGGCCTCTGGGTACCTAGTGGCATGGTCCAATGCCACTAGTATGTAACTGTGCCCAGATGCAGTTGGAGGGTTCAAGGGACCAACATTGCCAATCCCTACCCTTTCAAAGGGGACCCCAACCACTTGAAGTAGAATTAAGGGGGCCTTTGTAGTGCCACCTGACTTATCACTGGCTTGGCAAGTGACACAGGTGCGACAAAACTCCTTGGTGCCTTCAGACATATGGGGCCAGTGAAATTGAGGGACAAGTCTGTCCCAAGTTTTACTTTGCCCTAAGTGTCCTGCCAGAGGAATATCATGTGCTAAGGAGAGAAGGAAGCCTCTGAACTTCTGGGATATTACCAACCTCCAGATGGCACCAGGCTTGGGGTCTCTACCTTCAAAGTACAGAAACCCATCTTCCCAATAGATCCTATGGGACCCACTGATATTTCCTGTTTCCTCAGCAGCAGCTTGCTGTCTGAGGGGTTCAAGAGAGGTGCAGGTCTGCTGCTCCAAATTCAAGTCTGCCCTGGAAGGGCCCCCTGGCCCCAAAAACTCTACCTGATCAGATTCAAGTTCCTCTGGGACAGGTCCTTCACAGGGACAGATCATCTCCCTCATGAGGCTGATCCTCACTGGGAGTTTGGGCGGAGGATAAAGATTTACCCTTCCTGCTCCTTCTCTTAGAAGGCACCTGGTCCATTTTTCCAGGATCCAGTGCTCCTTCAGTGCTTAGCTGTTTGGCCTGACCCCTGGTGACAGCAAAGACACTGGCAGAGATGCCCATCATCTCTGCAGGAGTGCTGAACTCTACTTCAGACCAGGCTGAAGTTTCTAGATCATTGCCCAACAGACAATCCACAGGTAGGTCTGGAGATACCACAACCCTCTTAGGTCCAGTTAACCCTCCACAGCTGAGAATCACAACTGCCAAGGAATGGTCAGTCCTGATGCTGCTAGCGTTGGTGACTTGGTACACTTGTTCAAGTATGATCTGTTCAGGGGACACAAGTTTCTCTATCACAATGGTGACACTGGCTCCAGCGTCCCTGTAAGCCATTGCTTCTTTACCATTGATCAAAGGCTGTTGTCTATACTTGCCCAATTTAGTGGGACTTACCAGTAGGGTGTCAAGGTCAATGCCACCATTACAGACTAGAACAGTCTGAGCTGGAGTTATGACTAAGTCAGAGCCCATCTCAGAACCCAAGGGTAACCCCACTAATCCCTTGGATGCTGTACTACCACTTGTACTTGTGCTAGGGGGAGCAGGCACCTTAGGGACAGTGATAGTAGAAGTTTCCTTGGCCTTTGACAATCAGCATCCCTTGTCCAATGGGTCTTTACTTTACATAAATAACACCAAGGTTTCTTTTTGCCTTTCTTGGAATTTTGGGACTCACCCCCAGATGAAGGTTTTTGGGGCCCTTGTGAAGACTCTTTTTATATTTACCCTTGTCCCCACCCTTATCCTGGGATTTAGAAGAATCTTGCTTCTGGTCACCTCCATTACCATGATTTTTCTGCTTGACCCTGGTGCGGATCCGTTTGTCTTCCTTCTTTCCCAGTTCTTGGGGAGAGGTCAGCTCAGAGTCCACCAGGTACTGGGGCAAAAGTTGGTTCTGACAGTTATTAAAGATGTGCTCCCTCATTATCAAACTGTACAATCCTTCATAGTCCTGTACCTTGCTTCCATGAAGCCAGCCTTCCAGAGCCTTAATAGTACTATCAATGAGGTCTACCCAGTCTTGCGTGTGTGCCTTCTGGGTGTCTATGAACTTAATCCTGTACTGTTCAGTGGTTAAGCCAAAACCATCAATGAGTGCACTCTTCAGAACTGAGTAATTGTCAGCATCCTCTTCTCTAATAGTGAGGAGCTTATGTCTATCTTTGTTAGCAAAGGAGAGTCACAGGATAGCTGCCCTCTGCACTTGAGGGACCCTCTGAATTTTACAGGCCCTCTCTAATGCAGCGATCCTTTTCTGGATGTCATCCCTCTCCTGGTAAGGAGGGACTATCCTGCTCAGGTTCCTAGTATCAAAAGAATTTTCCCTGGCTCTAGAGACACTAGGGCTGCTACCATGGGACTCTAGTCCCAGATTTTTCCTAGCTTTCTGGACTTCCAGAACCTCTTTGTCAATGGCCAACTGATCTTGCCTGAGATGGAGTCTTACTCTCTCAAGCTGGATTTGTTGGTATTCACTTTCCACAGAGTTTCTCTCTGTCCAGAAGCATTGGACTCAACAGAGGGAGACCTGGATCTCCTCTGTATACTTTGAACCCTCCCAGGAGGGATAATTACTTCTAGGGACACCCTCTGTGCCATCTGCACTACTCCCTTTGTCGTGTAGTTCCTATAAACCTATATAGGATCTGTGCGTTTAGACAACATAAACTAATGGATTGGTGTCCAGACAGTTTCCAGACATCCCCACCAGGTATGTTAGCCTGTATACCAGCAAGCTCACAGTGTCACTGTAAACTCCTCTTACCAAGGAAAGAATAGTTCTTGCCAACTATTGAACATGACAACCCTGTCTCATCAGGGATCGTGGAAGCAGTACAGTACTTTTCGCTCAATCACTCGTGCTCACTTTGTCTCAGAAAGAAACACAAAATAAACGGTGGGGACGTTATTCAATAAGCATTTATTGAACCAGCGTCATTCTAGTGTAAAATAGGTGTGCTGAAACAACCATAAGACAGAGACATAAATGATTATAAGCACCAATAGGGTAAATGGATGGTAGATTCCTACCATAGAGCTAAAACAATGAATACAGGCAGGTATAAAAATACATGACAATAATAATGCGTACTCCAACGATGCAACCCTAACTAAATGTACCTAAGCGTACCTAGCATGTATGTAGGTGTAGAGCCAAGAATCCCCCTAGGCTGAAGCCAACCCCATTTCCTGAAGTGAGAGACTGTGGGACCCCGTCTTGGTCTCGAGATGGACACCCCCGAAGGATGTCAGACCACTGCGAGCTTGGCTGTCTGCGTGCAGGAACCTCAGCCTCTCACGTCAGTGTGTCAGCATGGAAGTCTTTCTCCTCTGCCTGCCTCAGCAAAGATATGGTGTTTATATACCCAAAAAGGTAACCTTAGGGGTTCTACCTTGCTGTGTCATGTCGGTCAAGGATGACGAAAGGGATGGCCCTTATACATAGTTATTAAGCAGAAGATGGTAGTCCTACTGTGGTTCCGAGAATCCTCATGCATAATAAATGAGGCTAGTTTTCTGGGAAAAACGAACAAGTTACTTACCTTCGGTAACGCTTTTTCTGGTGGATACAGTATCCTCTTATGGCTCCGGTGACGTCATGCGGTGCCGCGTGCGGAGCCATTGCTTCGAGGCGACCTCATCGGCGTGGAGATCTAGGAAAAATTTCCGCGGAATGCTGGCGCAGGGGATATTCAAAAGGTGAGGAATCCACAGGCAGATGTATCCATCAGAAACACGACATTTGTGCAGCACCTTAACTAGGTAAACTGTCAATACCAAAAACCGTTATACAATGTAATGGTAGGAGAAATATAGGTGAAAGGTTGGGTGACTACCTAAGCCTATATTGGGGTACTGTAGTATTTTACACCTTTGTCCATACTTGTCCTTCTCCTCTTTCATCACATGCAATGCCTCTAGAATGTTACAGTGTGATGATGCTCAGTGGAATGTTGGGTGTCTCTCAAGAAAGGCACAGTTGAGATGGGCTGAGCTGCCTGCTGGCTGCTCCTGGTGGGGCTTGTACATTATTACTTCTGGACTCAACTACTTATCTTCAATAAACCAACCTGAAACTTCTCAACGTGTCCGGCTTCATTACTACATTTTATTGGCAACGATTTGATCTTACCTACGTGCTCAACATAAACTATCAAGATCTTCAATAAGCTCATCAATCTTCTATCTTCAAGCAAAGTCTCTGGCGTCAGAGCCCCACCAGTGACCACCACATCGGTCGCCCCAACCTGCACATGCCAGATTCTTCTTCAATATTTCATCAACTCTAGTGTATTCTCAACATCTTCAACTTCAAGGGAAGCAGAGTTCTTGTACAATCTCTCTACCGCCTTCAGTGATGTTCTTTCCAGTTTTTCCTGCCTGCCAATATCAAAGCATCAAGAATCAGGGTCACTGAGGGTAAGCATGACTCAATGTGCCCTCTCACAAATCCACTGAGCCCTCAGTTCCTGCTACTTATACAGCACCTCAAGAATCTAATCTGCCAGCTTTGCTGTATCTGCCAGTGGAGAGTGCCTTATAATACATCAAAACGTCTGGGGAAGAGTTATCTAGGACCTTCCTTTCCAGTCTATGGCGTCTATCTGGATGTTTGTTTCACTCAAGATTTCCTGGCATTCCACAAACTGGGCCTTCATACCTGCCTGCCTCTCCGTATTTGTAAGGCCTTCTAGAGCGGTGAAACTATTTGCTACACAGCGTGTGAAGTTTGTGGGCAATTCAATTGTTCTATGTGTGACTGGTGCTACACTCTGGGACCTGCCGGGTTTTGCCGGGAGCAAGTGTGGTCTACAGTTCATGTGGAGCGCAGTGGCCGTTTACTGAAGTGTTGTTTTGGTATGTTTCTATGGGGTAAGTCTATTTTATTCAATTACGGGCCCCAAGCATTCTTCCACATTTGGCAGTTCAACCGCCTGTTTCAACATTCCTCACGAGGGACGCACGGGACGCTCTTTCCCACGTGCATCCTTTTAAAACATAATTCAAGTAAGCCGCTGTGTGTACAGCTCTTTACCTTATTTCCTGTGTCCAGTGAAGACTGAAGTGATCTATGTGACATCTTCCCTTCGTTGGATCGACTTCGTTCCAGTGGTGTCTTTAGCTCCCATGTTTGCTGGGTGACGCTTGGTGACATGAACGCGCCGTCCCGCCATTTTGATGTTCTTCTTTCTCATTTCCATTTGCCAACCACCCTATTTTGCCAACCACGTTCTACGTGTCTACACAGATGGGCGAGGTGCGGG
Source organism: Calotriton arnoldi (assembly GCA_963921515.1). NCBI lineage: Eukaryota > Metazoa > Chordata > Amphibia > Caudata > Salamandridae > Calotriton > Calotriton arnoldi. The sequence goes on along the minus strand of CAWUFW010000899.1, from coordinate 595,656 downwards.
GCGTAAGAGTGTTACTGACGCACAACGTGGTTTCTGTCAATTACAAGATTTGTTCTCTACCTCATATATGACTCTACGTACAGTGGACTTATGGCACCAGTTCGAGTTCAAGTAGTCAGTAGACTTTGCACTTTCCTGGCAAACCAGTTTTCCAGATTGCCTACGGACTTCTGCCCTTCCTCTGGCTCGACTCTTCTTCAACTATCTACGTCCACGTCACATGCTGTCTTCTTCTACTGCTCCAATCGTCGAGTCTAGCGCAAGAACATGGTGAGAATGTCACCTCTGGGATTCTTGTCGATATACCCCGCAACGTTATGCGAGTCAAAGAACAATCCAAGTGATATGTAGGCGAATGCTAATATTTATGTTACTGTTTTCTCAATCGTATTCTTTTGTAAGATTGCATGTGTGTATTTTCGCCTTAACTCAATCGTGTGCATTTTTTTGTTTTGCACCTCAGTTACACACTTTCAATGCTCAATTATTCTACTTTCATGCTCTCAAGAATTCAAATACTCAGTAATTTCAATGTATGTGCATGTCATAGTTCAAATACTGTGTGATCCAGCTCAGTGGGGTACACACATGGACCCTATTTACACGTTCTCAATAGTTCAATTTCTCAATTTCAATTTGTGCAGCATTCCCTAGTGGGATTGCACTATTCAATTTTTCTATTTCTCAATTTCAATTTGTGGATGTCAAGTGATCTCTGCTTGAGGTTGCCCAGGTTGCACTTGCATGCGTGCACTACTCCCTCGAGGGATTGCATGTTTCAATATTTGTCAATTTGAGAACACTCGTCAAGTCACCTCTGCACGAGGTTGTCCAGAGTGTGTGTTCTTAATAGTCTCAATTTCAATTTTGCAGTACTCCCTAGCTAGTATTACAGTTCAATCTATTTTCAAGTCTATTGTATGAGTTTTTACTCTTCTAGTCAAGTTGTTTTACATTATCCATTCTTTTCCATGTATCACCTCCCTTGCTGTGTTTTGCCTCCTGTCGCACCTGTCTGTCTATGCTGCCATGCTGTTCCACGGTTTAGCTACATCTATTTGACGTTCCAATGTTTCACTGTATGCGAGTTCTATTTTGCTCAAAGTGCTCAATTTTAGTCTCAATTTCAATTTTGCAGTACTCCCTAGCTAGTATTACAGTTCAATCTATTTTCAAGTCTATTGTATGAGTTTTTACTCTTCTAGTCAAAGTCAAAGTCAAAAAGTTCTTTATTCGGCAACTATTACAGTTAACCATAAAAGCACAGTGCATATATCAGAAATATTAAACCATCATTCCAGCTTAAAATTACATAAAATTAATTAAATCACATCACAATTGATTTTTGGGACCTAGAAACACTTTTTAAAAAGGCAATAACAGATACAATAATAAAATAGTCCTCTAGCTGTTGAAGAATCATAAATGCAGGATAACATTGTCTAAAACCTAGTTTTTAAGCACAGGGATGATCCATCTCCTTCTTGGTATCGAATAAAATTTACAAAAAAATAATATATGTATCATCGATTGTGCCGAAACCTCATCACATGGGCAATTGCATAAAACTCTCGACCAGTCATTCTGTACAGGAAAACTAAACAGTCGGTATAAGATATTCAACCTAAAACGTGTCAGGAGAAACCTTTCATAATCATCGGTGATCAGAGAAATATATGGCTGCATCGTGAGGGTAACTAAAACCGAAGAATATGCTTGCACTGTTGGTTTCTTTAATTCAATTGAAGTCCTCACTTCGCCCAAGTAATGCATACAACTTACTTTTAAATCTTTCCTGGATACATTTTGCATAGTGTGTGGGTCTTTAAAATATTCAGGATGGCCCAGTTTAATCATAAACTTTTTGACATAAATTAACCATCTTATATTTCTGACCCCATCCACTACCAAAGCATCCTTCAATATTTCCCTATTCAACTCTGTCTCATCTGCAGTCCATACTCTGTGCCACAAGAGGACAGGCTGTATCTTAATTATATCCTCTATATATGGTACCCCGAGTTCTTGATGGCATATGTAAGTCGAAGTGCTATCTGGTACTGCCAAGAGATACCTCAAAAACATATTTTCTGCAAGCTGTAAGGCATTGACCCCTACAAAGCCCCAAATTCCGGCTCCGTACGTGGCAATAGATACACATTTTGCCCTATATATTGGTAAAATTTCTCCAGGTGCACGTCTTCCTAATTTTTTAGTCAAGTTGTTTTACATTATCCATTCTTTTCCCTGTATCACCTCCCCTGCTGTGTTTTGCCTCCTGTCGCACCTGTCTGTCTATGCTGCCATGCTGTTCCACGGTTTAGCTACATCTATTTGACGTTCCAATGTTTCACTGTATGCGAGTTCTATTTTGCTCAAAGTGCTCAATTTCAAATGCTATTTTTTTTTTGCTCGTGGGTGGTTTGTCCAGTGCTTGTTTTATTCAAAAACGGCAGTTTAGCATTTGCACATCTCAATGCATGTCAATTTGGGAACGCTTGTCAACGCTCCAACGCTATGTCAATTAAGTTTCCAAGGGGCATGCTGTTATATCTCAATGTCATTCTGGTGTTTATCCAAGCCAGTGGTCACACGTATTTACATGAGTGCAACTTCCACGTTCTGGAGGTACTTTTCTATTGTGCTCACCATACGGTATCTTTCTAACGTTATGCGAGCCAAAGTACAACCTAAGTGATATGTAGGCGAATGCAAATGTTTATGTTACTGTTTTTTTAACAATGTTTTCTTCACAGGATTCTACATTGTGTTATTTCTATTCAACTCAATTCTATTGCTCTTTTGTCTCTATGTTCTTGCTTGCATGCAGTTTTCTCTTGTTGGGATTGCCTAATTCCATTTACATGCATTCACTTACTCTCAATAATTCAACTTAAACATTCTCTATTATTCAACTTCTCATTTATTTCAATGTACATGGATGTGTACAATTACTCAATAATCTCAGAGTTCATGCTGTCCTGCAGTATTCCCTAGTTGTGATTATATACACTATCAACATTTCTAGTGCTCTATTATGTCTAGCATTTCTATGTGCATGCGTGGGAATCCTAGCTGGGATTGCACACCTCTATTCTCGTTCATTCTACTAGTATTCTCTAGTTGAGATTACAATGGTCAAATCTATCCTCGAATGTTATGTTTCTCATGTTTCTAGCGCTGCTTTCCTGCATTTGTTTTTCCAGCCATGCTGTTTCTCACCTTTGCTATTCCTTCTTTCCATTCCAATCTCTTTTTAGTTCAAAATGCTCAATTTCAAATGCTATTTTTTTTGTTTGTGCGTGTTTTCTCCAGTAGTGTTTTGTTCTCAAAAATGGAAATTCAAGGTTAACCTTTACATAAGGTTGTTCTCAAATGTCCGCTGTGTGATATGTATATAGTTGAATTTTAGTTCAATGGTGTATATACATGTATATGATCGTACTTACATGCTCTCAAGATTTCAATTACTCAATTTTCTCTATTTGTCGATTGTCAATGTACATGAATGTGTTCAGTTACTTTATTACCTCAATGTACGTGCATGTCTGCAGTATCCAACGTTCGAGATTGCACATCTCAATTTGTATACATTCCAGTAATATTTCCTAGTTGGAATTATATTGTGTTGTACTTTCCACGGTACTACTCTACATGCATGCGTGCAGTATTCCTTAGAGCGATTGCCTCCTGTCGCACCTGTCTGTCTATGCTGCCACGCTTTAGCTACATCTATTTTACGTTCCAATGTTTCACTGCGTGCAGGATTCCTTAGAGCGAATGCGTTTATCAATTCATTTTATCAATTTGCATGCATTCCAGTTGTATTCCCTAGTTGGGAGTACATTGTGTTGTATCTACCACGATACTCATGGTTCAAATGGTCACCTTCAACAGATTTTTTCAATGTGTGACTTTTATGAGGTTGTCAATTTGTGTTGCTGCCTCTCAACATTTCAATGTTTTTTTCAATGTTTGACCTTTTACGAGGTTGTTCATCCCTCTCAATTCTTCAATGTTTCTTCAATATAACCTTCACTAGGTTGTGGAGTTATTCCCCTCAATTTTGAATGTTTTCAAATGGTCACCTTCAACAGTTCAATTACTCGTTTTTTTTTCCAATGTTTTTTCAATGTGTGAGTTTTATGAGGTTGTAAATTTGTGTTGCTGCCGGTCAACATTTCAATGTTTTTTTTCAATGTTTTACCTTTTGAGGTTGTTGATATGGGGGTTCATCCCTCTCAATTTTTCAATGTTTCTTCAATATAACCTTCACTAGGTTGTGGGGTTATTCTCCTCAATTTTTCAATGTGTGACCCTTTACGAGGTTGTCTCGATTTGGGTTTTCCAAAGTTGTCTACATTATATTTTATTGCTGTTTTTACAGGGTAGTATGAAGGATCTTTTGATGTTCTTTCTTCTGCTTCTCTGTTTGCTATTTCCTTTTACTCAATGCCTGTCTCCTTTCTTGCCTTTCCTGCCAGTGGGTGTGTCTGGAGTAGTTCTTGTTTTTTTTTTTTCCATTTTCTTTCTCGTTGTTTTATGGAGAAGGGAGGATGAGTTTGGTGGTTTCCTGAGTACTTATTTATGTGTTCGTACCCTTCGGTGGTTTCCTCCCACTCTTTTTCCTTCTTGTTCCTTCCATTTTCTTTCTCGTTGTTTTATGGAGAAGGGAGGATGAGTACTTATTTATGTGTTCGTACCCTTCGGTGGTTTCCTCCCACTCTTTCTACCTTCCTCTTCCTTCCATGCAGTTTTTCTCTTTTGCCAGTTCCTGTTGTTCCAGTGTTTTACTTCTCTACTGTTCTATCCGTTGTTGGGTCAGGGAAGAAAGGGAGATATGTAGTATTTTACACCTTTGTCCATACTTGTCCTTCTCCTCTTTCATCACATGCAATGCCTCTAGAATGTTACAGTGCGATGATGCTCAGTGGAATGTTGGGTGTCTCTCAAGAAAGGCACAGTTGAGATGGGCTGAGCTGCCTGCTGGCTACTCCTGGTGGGGCTTGTACATTATTACTTCTGGACTCAACTACTTATCTTCAATAAACCAACCTGAAACTTCTCAACGTGTCCGGCTTCATTACTACAGGTACATCTACGAATCATAACACTTGGCCAGAGTTCACCAGGGTGGAGTCCTCAGATTCCTCCTGGTCCTGCTCAGTATTAAGCTCACTAGGAATAACTTCACTTGACCCCTCTACTGGAGCATCCCCACCCACCTGATATTGATCTCCTGCCCTCTCAAGGTTTTGGATACGATCCAAGAGAAGCAGCTCCAAGAGGTGCTTGGTAGTTAGATTACTACCTGTCTTCAGTTTTGTAGATCTACACAGGGTTCTCAGTTCCTGGAACTTGAGACCACTGTATCTAGCAACCTGGGGGGCACTAGGATCCCACACTAAAGACATGTTTCTAGGTGTAGTGAGGTGTTGCACCTACCTACCCTAGTGGAAACTAAACTCTCTGAGGTTAGAGAAAGGGTTGTGCTAGACCCTTAACTACCCAACCCTAAGTTCAGTAGAACTTACTTATTCTAAACTGTATTATATGTGCCTAATGTTAGTGATGGTTTTTCAAATATTCCACACCAAGATTAGCTGGTAAAAACAAAAACAATGCAGGCTTGAATCCCGACCACTTCACACCAATGTAGGAGGCTATATTAGTGTATGGTGCTCACTTATGTAAGTGCAGCACCCTGCAATAATCCAGACAACCCTTATGGTGATTTTAGTGGTCTAAGACAACCTTAGAAAGCTCTCTTAGTGCTAGCTGTGGAGCGCAGCCTTCAGGCTTAGTCCAGAAGGAGTGTAAAGCAGCTTGTTTTACCAGAACATAGTCTTATTGGTACAGATTAAGTGAAAAAGAAACACACAGTGCATTTATAAAAATATGTATTTATTATAAGACACTCACTAACACATACAAATATCTCCTACCCAGAGACATACACAATGCACACAATACTTTGCAAAGAAAACAGGTGAGTAGCACAATATACACAGTGGTCACCGGGGGGGGACCAAACCATATACTAAAATAGTGGGATGCGATCCACGATTCAAGTCATGACCATACCCAGAAGATGTATAAGTGCTGGGGACCCAAGGAACCACCCAAAGTAAGTACCAAGGAACCCCACAGAGGCCATGTGCAGAGTGGGAACACGACCTCATGCTCTGTTGAAGTCAATGGGTAAACCCTGAAGAAACCCTGTGGAAGACAGAAGGTTGGAGAGCCACCCCACCCATGGATACCCTAGGAACCAGAATACCTACAACAGGGAAGCAGAGTGCATAGGTGTGAAGTGGCATCAAAAACCGCAGTCGGACTCAATGGAGGACTTCAAGAAGATGCCACTGGCGAAGAAGGTGAAAGAGTCCGTGGGACCCAAAGATGGATTCAAGATGTAACGTACCTGCAAGCAGAGGGGATAGAGTCTATGCCACTCAGGAGTGTCCAGGAGGTACGGAAGACGAATGCCCGCCGATGTCGGGTGTTGCAGGAGAGCTGACGGTGACCTTGGAGCTGCAGTTGTGTGGACCAGGCAACGAAGTGGAAGACCAGGAGCCGTTCACAAGCTGTCCAAAATCGGATGTCGAGAGCTATGGGGTCGGTGTCCGTCGGGAGCACCAACAAGCCTTGGCAACTGCAAACAAGGTGGAAAGCAAAAAAGGTGCAGAGTCGGGACCAGCAAGGTCCAAGTGACTCACCACAAGCAGGGGAGTCAGAGTTGGACCCGAGTAATCAGGGAGCCCACTGGAATCAAAAGAAGACCCTCGACAGGACCCACAGGCCGGAGGCACAGGAGTCGCAAGAGGACCTCAAGCAACTCAACAAAATGCAGGCCCACGGTGCAGGCGATGCAGATCTTGGTCACAGGAGATGGTTGGGGCTACTTGGAACCCAAAGATCTTGGAGAAAAGAAGCCAACAAGCCCTTGCAACTGCAAGTTGGCATGGGGTACAGGGGTTCTGTTCCAGCGGTTCCGACGAGGGATACTGGTCTCAAACTTGGTGAGAGGACAGGGCAGGCCTCGAGGGAGTTGCAGAACCACCACCTGTGTTGCTGAGCCTTTCAGAGTCTGTGGTAGCCCAGGATCAGCAGACCGGTCAGCTGCATTGCGATGCAGGAAATTGACTCCTTCACTTCAAGGGAGATTCCTTCAGGTGTCTTTTATGTCGACAGGCCTTGGAAGGATCCGGAATGGAGCACGGGCACAGACGTTGCAGCAGACTTGCAGGATGACGAGACCAGAAGCAGCAGGAGGCTTCCCAGTTGTAGTGTCGGAGCCCAGAACAAAGTCCAGCAAAGTCCAGAGTACCCAGACGGACGAAGATGTAGTGGTGTCTCGATATGAATCTTGTCCCACGATGAATCTAGGGACCTACCCACAGGTAAGCCCTTAAGTACCCTAAGGAAAGGGGTGCGACGATTCAGGGGTCTCTCCAAGAGGAGGGGCTGGACAGTGGGGAGGATACTCCCATGTCCTTTGTCCAGTTTTGAGCTACAGCGGGAGCCAACAGCTCCCTGAACTGATTTGAACAGGAGTATACAAAGAGGCACCAAGTGTGCCCTTCAAGCAGTCTCAGTGGCGCTGGCAAGCGCCCCCACCCTGCCCCAATACACAAAATCCTGTCTGGGACGTGGTCAAACCTCCCTGTGACAGGATATCTGCCTGTCCCTGCTCAAACTTGGCTCAGCAGCAGGAGGGCAGAACCATGTCTCTGGTAGGCAGCAGCCCTAGCTTGCTGTCCAGTTCTGGAAGACTGGTACCGGGAGCACTGAGGGCCTCCCAGAGGAGATTTACAGTGCATGGAATCATGCCTCTCACACCATTTATGGTGTGGGGGTATGATTCCAACATGTCTGATACCAAACATGACAGGGTTCGTTACAGCCAGTTTAGAGTTAGCCATCGCGTATTGATGTATGGCCACTCTATATATCGTAATGGCTGATGCACTTACAACCCGGGACAATGGACTCCGAAGGTTGTAGGGGTGTCCCGCTCATGCAGGGGCACCCTCACACGTAGAACCGAGCACCCTGCCTTCAGGATTGGAAAGGCCTGCCTTAGGGGTGAATTACAGGTTTTAAGTGCAGTGACCTGAGATATAGGGAAACCTATATCTGTCGTAAGTGGTGCTAGTACCAGCTTACACAGGATGCAATGGCAGGCCTGTAGTCACAGTTTGAGTGGTCTCCCATGGGTGGCATAATACATGCTTCAGTCCATGGGGGACCCCTGGTGTACCTATGCCCTGGATACTTCAGTACCATATACTAAGGACTTATAAGGGTACACCAGTAGCCAATCTGGGTTGTACCTAAGTACTCACCATAACCAATTTAGGGGAGAAAGCTCAGAGACTGGGGTCCTGATTAGCAGGATCCCAGTCAGACTAGTCAGAAACAGCATAACACCAGGCAAAAAGTGGGGGTGGTAACAATAAAAGCAGATCCTACTTTCCTACAGTGCCGAATAAAGGTCGTGTGGTTTTCTTCAAAAACTAGCCTCATTTATTATGCATGAGAATTCTTAGTATCACAGCAGGATTACCATCTTCTGCATAATAACTCTGTACAATGGTCACCACTATCGTCATCCTTGGCCGACAGGCCCACAGTACCATGACACATCTAGGTAGAACCCCTGAGGGTGCCTTTTGGGTATATAAGTAGGTATATAAGTACCACATCTTCGCTGGGCACATTAGAGAAGAAGCTTCCATGCAGACACGAGATGATGAAGTCCCTGCACGCAGACACTCCAGCACGCAGTAGTCTGACATCCCTTGCGGGGTGTCCAACTCGAGACCAAGATGGGGTCCTTCATTCTCTCCCATCAGGCAATGGGGTTGGCTCTTTCTTAGGTGGATTCTTGGCTAGGTACACTTAGGTACACTTAGCTAGGGTTAGCATCTTAGGAGTACCCGTGATTACTGCCATGCATCTATATGCCTGCATATATTCACTATTTACTCTGTTGGTGTTTGTAATCGTATATATCGGTTTCTGTCTAATGGTTGTTGCAGCACACATATTTTATAATAAAATTACTCTGGTTCAATAAATGCTTATTGAAAACGTCGCCACCGTTTATTCTGTGTATCTCTCTGAGACAAAGTGAGCATGAGTGACCAAGCAAAAGGTACTGTACTGTTTCCACAATCCCTGAGGGGTCAGGGTTGTCATGTTCGATAGTTGCCAGAAACTATTCACTCCTTGGTAAGGTTGGGGGACTTATAGTGGCACTGTGAGCTATCTGGTCTACAGACTAACATATCCTTTGGGGATGTCTGTAATCAGTTTGGACACCAGTCCCTTAGTTTATGTTGTCTAAACGAGCAGATCCTATATAGATTTGTAGGAACTACACGACAAACAGGCACACATACACCGAGCACATCACCTTTGACCACACATATTTTTTTGAAAACTTTCATTTATCATTCTCCACCACCCATTTACCTTTTTTATTCAACCTATTTTATTATCCTATGTATATTTCAGTTAAAACCACTACCCATTTTTTTCCTCACCATGGCACCTAAGAAATTGTCCTTCACTGAACGCGAGTTAAGAGTCATGGTGGACGAAATCATTAGAGTAGAGCCAATACTTTTTGGAGCCCAAGTCCAGCATACTCCTCACAGCATCACAGTACAAGAGTGGAAATGTGGGAGAGGACAGTCAACAGAGTGAATGCTGTTGGGCACACCCTGCGCACACAGAAGGACATTAGGAAGAGGTGGAACAACTTGTGGAAGAAGGTAAATACAGCAGCCACCACCAAGAGGCACAGATGACTGGCGATGGTCCTCCCAGGGCACCATTACAACTTATGCCCTGGGAGGAGAAGGTCTTGGCCATCCTACACACTGAGGGCTTGGAAAGAATACAGGGAGGAATGGACGCTGGTAAGCTATAGTACAAGAAATGCCACAATATTACAATGTCCTTTTTGCCATCATCTCTGTCTTTGCCATCGTGTTTTACATCTACTCCCTGAACATGCCACATAGAAAGTGTCCGAGGGTTGTATGTTGGAACAACGAGTTCCTCAACAAAGACTCCCTAAACCACGCGGTCTGTACCACGACCGCGTCTCAACAACGATTTCTTTTACCACGCATTCATTTACCACGAATTTTCGTGATAAAGGAATGCATGGTAAAACCCTCCCTTAATTCTATTCCAAACCCATATCACTCCCTAAAATCTACCCCGTACCCCCCCACCTTCCACCCCCTAAAAACTTAGATGAACCCCCTACCTCCTATTAACTAACAATAACCCCTCCCACCCCCTGAAAACTAACTCCTACCCCTCTCACACCCTTAAAACTTACACAAACCCCTCCTACCCCCTAAAACCGATCACGAAACCCCCAACCCCCAAAAACTAATACGAGCCCCCCACCCCCTTAAAACTAACTCAAACCCCTCCCGCCCCCTTGTATCTAACACAAACCCCTCCCACCCCCTAAAAACGATCACGATCTCCCCCAACCCCTAAAAAATTATAGGAAGCCCCACCCCACCCCGAAAAACTAACACGAATCCCCTACCCTTTAAAATCTACCCCGAACCCCTCTTACCTCTCCTGTTCCTCCGACGCTCCTCGGGATTCCATCTGGAACACTAGACCGTCTTAGCCTGAACCACGCACATGCGTAGTACAGGCTAAGTCGTTGTTCCTGCAAGTCATTGTTAGGCTGGCGTGACTTCGGAACTCGTTGTTCCGCAGTCGTTGTTAAGGATGTTCCCCGTGTCTGAGATGTCTGTTTGTCTGTGGCAATGAGCATTGGTGCATATGATACCACATGCTTATAAATTCTGAAATGGCACAAATTCCAATGATGTTTGAAAGTGCTGCATCTTCTAAATTAAAAAACCAGGACCCATGAAATGTGGGAGCATGCAAACGTGTGCTTGGCCAGAAAATTGATGCTGTCAACAGCTATGATACACTTCATGTCTGTCAAGCCCCAACTGACTACAGCTAACATGAGGCCTTGTCTCTTCAACTCGAAACAGCATGCTACACTCCTTTACCTCCCTTCTCACCTGGCAGCCATCTTGCTACTGAATTGACACTACTCAAGTAGCTTAGCCTTTGTCAGCCGTTGCTAAAGTGATATCCAATTGACTACAGCTATCATGAGGCCTTGTCTCTTCAACTCCAAACAGCATGCTGGATGCCTTTAACACCCTTGTCACCTGACAACCATCTTGCTACTGAACTAACACTACTCAAGTAGCTTTGCTTTTGTTAGCTGTAGCTAAAGGCACATTCAATTGACTATAGCTACCATGAGGCCTTGTCTCTTCAACTCCATAAAGCATGCTAGACTCTTTTACCTCACCTTCTCACCTGGCAGCCATCTTGCTACTGAACTAAATCAATCAATCAATCAGGGGGTTTATAAAGCGCGCTACTCACCCGTGAGGGTCTCAAGGTGCTGGGGGGGAGAGGGGGCACTCCGGGTTCAGTCGAACTAACATGCAGGAAAGCGCCCTTTCTATGCATGGTCGCTGTAGGAAAGTAGGATTTGCTTTCATGGTCACCCCCAGTTTTTGCTGGTGTCATGTTTTACTGACTAGTCAGACTAGGATCCTGCTAATCAGGACTCCAGTCTCTGTGCTTCTTCCCTAAATTGGACATGGTGAGTACTTAGGTACACTCCAGATTGGCTACTGGTGTACCCTGATAAGTCCAGTGTATATGGTACTAAGGTACCCAGGGCATTGGTACACCAGGGGTCTCCCATGGGCTGAAGCATTTATTATGCCACCCATGAGAGACCACTAAAATTGTGACCACAGGCCTGCCATTGCAGCCTGTGTAAGCTGGTACTAGCACCACTTACGACAGATATAGCTTTTCCTATATCTGAGGTCACTGCACTTAAAACCTATGTCACCCCTAAGGCAGGCCCACTTGCTGCATAAAAAGTATCCCTCTCCGCTAACTTTTCCTCACCATGACCAGTGACACTGATGCTATTCGATTGTCACCCCCTCATTTCCTTACATGTGCTATAATGTTGGGTTGCCTTTTGCTGCGAGTTACAACACAAAATAGAATTTATAAAGACAAATCAGTGAAACCGCCTTCCTCTTACAGTACACCATTATAATCTTAAACAGCTTTCTTCTAATTAGATTGAGAGGTAGAAATGAATGCTAATCAGTGTCTATTTTAGGCAAGCTAGTGTTTATTCCAAAGCGATCCCATTTTCTCGGTCGACCAATGCCGCACTAAAAATAGGTACCAAATTGAGAAAGGAAAACGACAAAAACCTAACAAGAGTTCAAAAAGATCAGCCAAGCTACAAGGTTCAAAATGAACGACAAACCATCATTCCCACCCCTACTAGATCAGCCAAGGTCCAAGCGCAGAGTGATCACCTGAATGGCACAATAAGGCACGCTTGCAACACAGACAGCTCAGTACAGAAGGAGGACCTTTCTGCAGCATTGAAATGTGCACACAGTGTGCCTGAAAAAAAGCTCCAGCATGCAAAGCATGCACCCACGGGCGGGCACCACTACAGGGATTGATTTTTTCACCTTCCTTGGGTGATACGGTTGGGGAAGGAAACTGAGGATGGGCACTGAAAATCTGTCAGGCCAAACGGGGGACAGACATAATGCACGCGATATGTAACAGGACCTGCAATGTACTCCAGCAATATCCTAATTCTAGGTTTTCAACCGTGATAACTGGTTGGATGATGGCAAGAATCCGTAATGGTTGAAGACGTAGTGTTCTTTCACATGGAAATGTAGGTCACTGCACATTAATGGTAACTCAACAAGAGTAACGGTCTTGTTTGGTTCTCAGATTTACAAGGCAGTGACATAACCCAAGAGTTCATTCATTATTGCACATAGCGGCTTGATTTTACCTTCCCATTCCTAGTTTTCTGGTTTTGAAGTGGGTATTGGATGCGGTATTGAGTTACTGCACCTAAAGTCTGCACACTTTCCTTCGTTCCGAACGTTTTTCCATGCACATTTAACGAGGCATTGCTTTGCAGAAAGTGCACAGAGAAAAATGGCGAGTTTGCGTAATTAGCACAACCGGCTGCAAAGTGGGACACGAGGCACAGAGAAGGGTTAGGGACACAAAGCTGAATGTTGGGGCACAAACCACAGAGAACCAGAGGGACAAAAAACACAAAGACAGCACAGAGATCAGAGACGACAATGGAGGGATTACAACAACAAAAACAAAAAACAAGAAACAAACCTGCAGAGAACCGAGCCTGGCTCTACCCCACCCCCTCCTCCAATGGGCGCTCCCGCAGAGACAGCGACGGAGCAAAAGGCGTGCAGAGCAGCCTTTGGGAACAGCAGGCTACATTTGGCCCTGAATTTCCCTGCTCTCCTTGGGAAAGCTCTCAGTGAGGCTGGTGCCTTTGTTGTTTTAAAACAAAAAATAAAATGGAGCAATATTGCCTGCGATCCTTGAAGGTAAGCGCATGGGATCTCCGAGAGCAAAGCAGACCAACACTGATCGGAACAAGCCCTCAAAGCAGTCCCGCCTCTACCCTGCCCCTCCTCCAATGAAGGCTGCCTAAAAGCAGACGCGGGACCTGAGGGGTCAATGTTCGAGCCTCAGCGGCGGCTCAACATCCTGTGAATCTGGGCAAATCACATAATCATCCCCATGCCCACACTATATAATTACTACAAAATTCTACAAATATACATAAAAAAGCAGCAAGACGGGGAAATGTAAATTAAAGGTAAATTAAACAAGCTTTGGTCAATGCAGGAAAATATGCTACAGCCAATAGCAATGGAGGAAAAGTACGTGGCCCGCACAGGAACCAATGAAAAGGCAGGTGAGAGTGGGGGTGGGATGTAAACCCTTAGCAGGCCATACCTAAAAAACAAGCACAATCCCCAATAAAAGGAAGCCCAAACCAAGCAAATATCCTGCTAGAAAAAGCCCAAATAATGGTGGAGATCGAAAAGTGTAAAAAGCCTAATAAAAATAATACAAGCAACTGAGCAGGAGCCACGGTGGGGGAGACAACAATAAAAAAAAGGCAGCAGTAATACAACTGTGGCATTAAAAGGAGATTGGAGGAAGAATGCTATATTTGAATGTAAGCAGCTAGGGCACTGAAGCTAAACACAGGCAAACAGTAACAGAGCAGGAAACCACTAAAAAAATAGTCCCCCAGAGAACAGATAAAGAACCATAGCGGATTGAGACAGTATTAAGTCCATGCTCTGTGGGAGGAACAGAAGAAAGGAGGGACAAAGAGGCAGGACTGATCACTAGCAAGCAAGGATTTTTAAAGGATACTGATATAGACAAATGAAAAGCATTGCCAAGAAAGGGGCTGGACTAGAAGTGCACAGACAGATTACAGCAGGTCTCGAAGAGACAGTGCATGCACTGTCTAGCTCGACCTAAAAAGTAAAGAGCAATCCAGGGAAACTGGCTGAGGGGCTCAACCTCACCCCTTACTCCAACCTAGAGATTAGCAAGTTAAGGCTTCTCTGCAAAGCTAAGCAAATAAGAACTGGGTCCAACCCTACCAGAATACAACTCCTGGAGGTCCTGGCAGGGCATGCGAGGGACCACCCCACTGAAGAAGGTAAACACCACCAGGAGGATGGGGAAGGTAGTGAGGAGAATGAAGTCTTAAACCGACCCTCTCAATGACTTAGGGAGGAAGGGAACTTTGTGTCCTACCCTCCACACCCAAGAGGTACATGGGCTGGCTCCTACAGAGGAAGGGCCAACTCCCTACCAGACAGTGAGGACAACCTCACTGAGGAGGACCTCCATTTAGCAAGGATGGCCAAGAGACTAGAGCTAGAGACTAGGCTCCTAGCTCTAGAGAAAGAGAGAGCAGAGGTGGGCCTAGGACCCAACAATGGTGGCAGCAGTCTAAAAAGCTTAGAAAAAGAACGGTCTTATGATCCTAAAATCCCAAAAGGGATTGTCCCTAAATTTAAGGATGGTGATGGCATCACCAAGTGGTTCACAGCATTTGAGAAGGCTTGTGAAGCCAGAAAAGTGAGGGAATCTCACTGGGGGGTACTCCTGTGGGAACTGTTCTCTGGTAAGTGCAGAGACAGACTTCTGACCCTTAATGGGGAAGAAGCAGAGTCCTATGAACTCATGATAGAGGGATTTGGACTCACTACTGAGGAGTACAGAATTAAGTTCAGGGGGGCTCAGAAATCCCAGAGTCAGTCCTGGGTGGAATTCGTAGACTACTCAGTAAAAACACTAGGTGGCTGGTTGACTAGAAGTAAAGTGCAAGATAATGATGGTCTTTATAATTTGTTTATGAAAGAATACATTTTAAGTAACTGCATCAATGAAAAGTTGCATCAGCATCTGGTAGACCTAGGTCCAATTTTTTCCCAAGAATTGGGAAAGAAGGCAGACCGCTAGGTCAAGACAAGGGTGACCAAAATAACCACTGGGGATCACCAAAAGAAAGGGGTCAAAAAGCCTCCCAAGGGGCAAGAGGGTGAGAACCCTAAAGATAAAATGCAAGAGTCTTCTAAAGTCCCCCTAAACCCTGGTCATGGGGGTGGGCCCAAGAACTCTTCCCAGCCCACTAGTGCATACAACGGGAAAAATGTTGATCCTGCAAAGGCCTGGTGTTCCCACTGTAACAGGCAGGGACACAGAACTGGAGATGCTGCCTGACCCAACAAACCAGCTTCTAGTTCCCCACCAGTTACTACTGGTATGGCAAATCTCTAGATGGGATCAATAGTGTGCCCAGAGCAAATCCAGATTCACACTGAGGCTGTTTTAGCCTCTGAAGAGGAGGGAGGGTTAGCCACTTTGGCTGTCTGGCCCCCTAATCTAAAGAATTACCTGCAGTACCCCTTAGTGAATGGGAGTAAGAAAGAAGCCCTGAGGGATACAGGTGCCAGTGTCACTATGGTGAGAGATACACTAGTTTCCCCAGAGCAATACCTAACTGGAAAAACCTATCCAGTTACCAATGCTGACAGTGTCACCACTAACCATGCCATGGCTATGGTGACATTAGATTGGGGGGAGGGGAAAGCTGGCCTGAAACAGGTAGTGGTCTCTCCAAAATTTCCAGCCGCCTGTCTGCTTGGAAATGCTCTGGAACCCTCAGCATGGGCTGAGGTAGAAAGAAAGACAGATGCAGCCATGCTGCACATCCCTGAGATAGTGTGTGTGAAAACCCAAGCACAGTGCCTAGCAAAGAGTGAACAAGGAGGATTGGAGCCTGAAAGGATGGCCCAACCTCTCGAGAGAAAAGGTAGGAAGACTGGTGAAACAGCTTCCCTACAGCAAAAAGATCAGGACCTGTCTCCTCAGGGAGAGGACTTGTCAGCCTCAGAGGTAACTGGGCCCATGGAGCTTGAACCTTACGAGGTAGAGCTCTTGAGACCAGGGGGACCCTATAGGGAACAACTGTGCATTGGGCAGCAGGGCAGCCCCACTCTTGAAGGCCTGATGCAGCAGGCTGCTGCTCAGGAGCAGGGTGATGTCAATGGTTCCCACAAAGTCTATTTGGAGGAAGGGCTCGTGTACACAGAGGCCAGAGACCCCAAACCTGGAGCCACTAGCAGAGCGGTAGTGCCTCAACAGTATAGGGAGTTCCTGCTCACTTTAGCACATGACATCCCCCTAACTGAACGTCTGGGCCAGACCAAGACTTGGGATAGATTGATCACCCACTTTTTTTTTTCAAGTTTCTTTATTGGCATTTAGAGATTTCATATACATAAGCCTTTAGAGAAGTGTCAAATCATAGTATCCCCATTTACCGGCATAATAACCATGTAAGAAAATGAAAAAAAGTAACAAGTACCATACAGGAGAAAGCAATACCACCGTCCATTGTAAAGTGAAAGCAAAAAGACTTTGCCATACGCATCTTGCTTATAATCGTGAATCCATATGAACAGTATAAGTCACAGATACATAACACATTCCACATCTTCAATAAAATTATGTCGTAGCCATATATATACAGAAATGATGGGTGTTAGGCTAACTATACAGAAACGTGATGGTAAGGGGACTCAGTTGCTCACCCATAAATTATTAACATGTCTCAGATAGACGTTGACCCTCTAAATTATACACACGCAGCCAAGTCAGGAAGGGGCCCCATATATCTTTGGGTCTGGAAGCTGCAGGCATCATTTACCAGTAGGTGGACAGCTGTTCTTGACAATAAATGATGTCAAGTATACAAGCTTTGACCGAAGGCTTGCCAGGGCCTCCCCAGCAGATGGCTACCCTTCGCTTCGCTAACAACAGCAGCATAGTAAGCAGCCTTTGGGACCCCACATGAGCCTCTTTAACGTATCCCAACAGCCCTAGCAAAGGTGTAGGTTCTAACTGTATCTCCAGGATTTCGCTGATTTTGTGAAATACCTCCGCCCAATAGGCTGCTATTGGGGGACAGCTCCAACTGATGACCCATTTGTATATAATTTTTAACATCCCCTACGCCTCCACTAATAAAGGGATACCTGGAGACATAGGAGGATTTTTATCTTTAGACCCCCTGGCCTATCCCTCCTAAGTGCTCCCTGAAATACGGTCAAGCCCACCCGGACCTTTAGGAGTCAGGCTGAACCTGATGATGAAGCATGACACTAGTAGGGTTTGTGAGGGTTATTTAACAAAAAGGAATTGCTTCCTTCCCTGCGCCTGAGCGGTTGACCCACGAGAGTTTAGCGCTGAGCTTTAATTATACTGGTTGGGATACCTTAAGTAGCTAGCATTTGATTTGGGAGGACGTATCCACACCCGGGAATACCTCTCCACCCTTTCGGCCTAGGTGGAGGGTTCCTTTACCTCAGCCAAAGTATAGTAGTATTAGGACAGCTCCAAGCCAAGTGCAAGAAGGATGTGTGTGTGGCCTGTCATCTCCAGCAATTGGTGTCTGGGCGAATGCCCATTCGGTGCAGCTGTATGGGTGTTCGGTAGTAGCGACTGAGGAACTTAAAGTGGATTAACCTAAGTTTGTAATTGGGGGATAACATTTCTTATTGTTCGCAGCAGAAGCGTCATTGCTCAGTTGTAATAGGTGATTGCAGCTCTGAGTTCCAGCCCATCTGTGCCTTAGACTCAGGGTTGTGTCGCTGCATGAAGGTATACAGCCGCGTGATTAGTTTGCGCAATGAGGGCGTGGTTTGGATATGCTTAAGAGCTAATAGGGTGGGCGGGGTTTGGGAAAAGTGTTATGTATTTGACGACAATTGGCACGATTATGGTAATATAGTAGTAAGTCCTAGAACCCTATTGGTGGTACCCCGCCTAGTGATTGAGGAGCGAGAAAGGTATCATCCGGATACAAATTAGCATATGTGTTGATACCCAGTCTTCTAGCCCTAGTCACATTGCTGCTTTCAACTACAGGAGGCATTTGTGGATTATTAGCCAGAGGGATGGAGGGGGCGAAAAGCATCTTGGCTCCAGATCTGTCCCGCAGTCCGTCCCAAGCCCATCGTAATGTTTCAGTCGTATCAATATAAACGAACAACAACCAGTATTATTCTCAAGACTGCTAAATAAGCATGCACATAACATTGCAAGGAAGGCAAGTAGGGAGACTCATTGTTTAGTCAAATGTACCAGAGGCATCATGTATTGTGAAAATACAAGAGAAAACATAAATCTGAAACAATAAAGACAAATTTGGAACAGTTGTAACAGCACTGTTAGCAATGAATACGTAAGTAACCCGACGAACTTTGTGCACCCAAGTGCTCGTGACACTCAAGGTAGACGGCGCAGGTGACAAGTGAAACAGCGATAGGAGGCACAAGGTGAGAAGGTGTCAATGATAAAAAGTACTTGAGGTTCACAGGTAGGTATTTACACAGATTAGTACAAAATTGGAAATATTTGGTGAACCAGAGTGTAAGGCGCCATAAGTTGTGCTGGAATGTCGACGACGTTTCGATCCATAAAATTTAGGATCATCATCAGGACCAGGTTACAAATTGATAGATGCTGTTCGTTTATACAATTTCACCCAGATCTTAACTAGGCCTATGGGTTTACTACTGTTGCTCAAACATCAGTCGTATCAATAGCATTTCTGGGCCGACAATATGGTTGATATAACGCTACCGTCAGGGGGGTAGGGGCTGCTATATCACCCTCAATAGCTGTGTGGGGCTAAAATGATATCGGATATAGCCAGTAGTGAAGGAACTGAGCTTGTGCGCAGTATGCATATAAGGGGATGTTCGGTGCACCCAATCCTCCCTGGTTGAGCGGAAGCGTGAGTACCTCCCAGGCAATCCTGGCCTGCCCTCCTGCCCAAAATTAATTAAATCCTCAATGATCGTAATGTTTTAAAAAAAAGCTTGAGTAAGTGGAAGGGGGAGGTTCACAAAAATATACAGAAATTTGGGGAGGACTATCATTTTTGCTATTGCAATTCTTCTTGCAAGGGATAGCGGTAGTTTGGACCAGGACCTTATCTTGCCTTCCAGCCAGGTGATAGTGCGCCCATAATTTATGCTCCAGAGCTCCTGCACATCCCTACTCAGCCAGATCCCCAAGTATTTAATCGGGCCTTCCGCCCACTTGATGGAGTAATCCAGTTAAAAGGGTTTAGTGCCAGTGGTTAGGGGAAAAAGCGTTGATTTAGCCCAGTTTATTTGTATGCCAGATAGTCCGTCGAACTTAGTGATTTCACGTAGAACGGGGGTAAGTTCGCTTCAGGGTCGTTAATATACAACGTGATGTCGTCTGCGTACAACGACACAATCAACCCTCTGGATGTGAACCCTAGGCTTGTGGCCGTGTGATGTTGTCTAAGACAAGCCGCAAACGGCTCCATCACCACGGCAAAGAGGAGAGGGGCTGGAGGGCAACTTTGTCTAGTCCAGCGGGTAATAGAGAATGAGTTGGATATCAAGCCACTTACTTGTAGCTGAGCTGTGGGTTCCGAGTATAGCAGTCTAATCAGTTGTAGAAATAATGGGCTAATACCCAACCGTGTCAGGACAGCGAATAGCTAAGGCCACTCAAGAGAGTCAAAGGTCTTGGTGACGTCAAACAAGGCCGCTAGAGCGGGCGATTGGGGGTCCAGATAATGAAGGACGGAGGTTGTGGGCAGTTGATCTATCAAGTATAAACCTAGACTGGTCATGTCTAGCGCGATGAGAGGCAGTAGTGGCTGAAGTCTGTTAGCAAACAACTTGGCATAGATTTTATTGTCTATGTTGATTAGCAATAATGGGCGGTAGGAGTCCTTGTGATTTGGGGCCTTCCCTGGTTTCAGCAGTGTTAATATAACCGACTCACGCATAGAAGGTGGTAGCCTACCCATTTGGAGCGAATCCTGGTAGACCGTCAGTAAGTGCGGGGCGAGAAGTGGCGCATAAGATTTGTAAGAAGAAGCAGTAAGGCCGTCCAGCCGGGGGGCCCTATCGTTGGGAAGGCTATTTATTACCTGCAGAATGTCATCTGTAGTAAAGGGCTCATCCACGTATGCCCTGTGAGCTCTGCTCAGCCATAGCAACTTCAAGGAGTCTAGGTATGTTTGTATTTCCTCAGAGATGTCAGGTAGGGTTCTGTGTCACATATTTGAGCTTCCAGGGTATTGAGTGATTGTCTGATAGCCTTAGTCTATTATGTCCCCTCTGATTTCTTCCCTGAATGCTGTATCCAACAGAGCCCTAGGTGGGAGCCTCCAGCTGAATGCCCGACATATTGTAGAGGGAATCAATAACCGCAAGAGACAGGGGGCATGGCCAGATAGCGTTCTATGTAAGTGTTTTATTTCAACTGTCCATGTCGCCGCGTCCCTGGAAATCAATTAAAAATCTAGACGAGACCAGGCTTTGTGTTGGGACGTGATGCATGTGCCCTCAGTGATGCCTGGATTCCACTGCTTCCAAATATCTACCAGCCCGTTATCACGCATAATGGTGTTCAAAGTTGCGCTGGCATTGGGATGCAGCTTACGGGTCGCTCCCTTGCGGTCCATAGAATTATCTACAATGGCATTGAAGTCTCCCCCCATATAACTGCGTCGCATCCTGATAGTGTAATTTTTGCCCACATATTATCAAAAAATTCAGGCTCATCTATATTAGGTCCATATATTGCCACCATTAACACTCTGGTATTGCACAAGAGCCCCTCCAAAATT
Organism: Calotriton arnoldi; assembly: GCA_963921515.1. Lineage (NCBI taxonomy): Eukaryota > Metazoa > Chordata > Amphibia > Caudata > Salamandridae > Calotriton > Calotriton arnoldi. The sequence continues at coordinate 574,496 of CAWUFW010000899.1, read as the reverse complement.
ATAAAGTGCCTATCCAGGTCAAGCTGGGATTGTGTCGTGCGCCATTCCAGCCCTCGACGTATAAGTATGGCAACTCCTCTAGCGTAGTTTGAGTACACCAATGTGTATATGTCGTCCCAATGTTTATGGTGCAGTTTGTTGGCGGATGTGCTATGTAAATGTTTTTCCTGAAGGAAGCAGATGTCTATTTTGTGCCTTATCAAGTAGGAATGGATGAGTCGTGTTTTCCTATATTCATTTAAGCCCCTGATGTTCCAGGTTAAAAAATTAAACTTTGCCATTGGTACATGGTGTGTGTTCTTATCATACCTACATTTCCACCTGGGCCATGTGACCGCTCTAGGCCTACGACATTGTGCCTATTTATGCCATTGAAGATCAACATAATCCAGCGTATATTGGTATCTGTGTGCGCAACTAGATGCGTGCAATTATGATGTGGCTTCGTGCTCCCTTGAACAACAACTGTAAACTCGGTGTCCCTGCCCCCTCCCACACCCATCCCCAAACAGGTTGAGAATTTACTACCCCCCCTTACAAGCCATCTAAAACCCCAATATCATAACTTGAAATGAAATATGGGAACCATGCCTGGAGGCGTGAAGTCACCGGCATACTATCCAGCCTAGAGGCAGGTGGCAGAGTGTTAAAGGGAGAGATAAGAGACAGTTTCCAGCTCGACCCAGCATATTGTGTCATCAGCGAGCCGCTGGGGCTGATCGATGAAAAGCCACAGTAGTTAACATTTTACGATTACATTTGTAGGTACCATCGATGCCAGTTCAATCTCCGGGTAGATTTAATCATTATCGCTAAGTCTGGCGTCAGGTGGGTCTCGTCCGGCAGACGCGGCCGACTTTCGTTGGCTCCCAATGTGCTTGGCATATCGTAAGGCTGATTTTACATCTGTGAAGAAATGGACCCTGCTTTCATGAGTTATTTTCAATTTTGCGGGGTATAGGAGAGCGTAGGAGACTCCGGCTTGCTGCAGAATGCGTTTAACAGGTATGAAATCTCGTCAGGCCGCCTGCACACTCGGAGTAAAATCCGAGTAAAACGCGATGTTATTGCCTTTATGCTGGATTTTACCTCTTTCCCTAGCGCCACGCAGGATCGTGTCGCGGTCACGATAGTTCAGGATTCTCGCCAGAATTGGTCTGGGTTTTGCCCCCACAGATGGCCTTGGGCCTAGTGTTCGGTGAGCTCGCTCGACAATAAACCTCTCTGATAATTCCAAACCAAATATGTCCCTTAAGAGTTCTTCCACAAATGTTTCCATCTTGCCCATGGGGATGGTCTCCAGAATACAAGTGATCCTAAGATTGTTCCTGCGGGACCTGGCCTCTAAATCCTCGTTCTTGGCCTTTATAACGTTTAGGACTTTTTCCATGTTGAGTAACTGTTCTTTAGATTCAACTTGGAATTCATGTGTGTCAGACATGCGGTTCTCCAACTGATCAAGGTGCAGTTCATGGGAATCTACTTGTTTTTTGACTTGGTCCATTTTGGATGTTAGGATATCCAGCTTACTGTCTATTGTTATGAGGCTAGATTTAACTTCCAGCAGGAGTGAGCGTAAGTCTTTGTTTGCACCTTTGGATTCCACTCTGTGCCCCGTCTGTTTCAGTTTCATTGTCCATCTGGCGTGTGAGCCTTTTATTTTCAAATGACAATTTTGTCTACCTATCGTCATGTTTCCCCATGGTGTCTACTTTATTATGGCTATTGCTAAGGTCGGGAGGTACCGCACTCCAATCGAAGCCTGAAGGAATCCCTTGTGTTGCCCCAGTTCAGATTAGGATACCTTAAATGTAGGGATTGAGCGGCACAGAGGTTCCCAAAACTACGTGTCTCCAAGCCTATGTGGTTGCCAAGTGTGGTATTTTGCCTGTGCGGCTCCGTTCCACGGGCTGCCCCTCATCGATATCTCAGGGCCTCTGCAAGCCCCTCCACAGGCCGAAGCAGGGCCTAGCAGGCCTCAGGAGAATTGTCACCTCTCTGAGCAAGTGCCAAGCCGGAGCCCGCGCAGGCTGCGAGTGATCGGGCTCAGGGTATCATTCCAGTCTTCGGCCGTCTATGCGTGCCTCCCACCTGGCAGCGCTGCTGCAACTCCCAAGGCAGCCCAAGCAATGAGCACGGCCTCCATCCAGCACAGCCGATGGGTACAGCAGTTTTTCTGCAGGCAGGCCCGCCAACGGAGCACAACTCCCCAGGTCCGCGGATGTGTCCTCCGCCACACCACCCGCTCTCCCAGTCTGGGCTGGAGCTCCAGCAGTCAGGTGAACCTCGCTGTCGGAACCGCCGGCCCTGCGAGTCGGACACAGCTAGGCTCCATCAGGGGAGGGAAGGACAATCCGCCACTTCTCGCCGTGGACTCGCTCTCTACCACCGGCGCCAATAGTCCCAGGGACGGCCCGGTTCAATCCGGCTCCAGCCAAATCACCTTCCACGCCCGCAGGTTCTCCGCCCTTCCACTACTGCGCCAGCTCTCCTCACCGGCTCTCGGCTGGTCCGATACAAGGCACCTCCGACAGCTATGTCCAGACTGCCAACCGGGCTGGAAATGGGCACATCTGACGTCGGGTCCCTACATTAGTGGTTCGCCAAGTTTTAATGCAGGAGGGCACCCAAAGACCCCCTTAATCCCACTACCAGTGGTTGAGGTTCCCTTTGAGAGGGTAGGCATGGATATAGTGTGTCCACTTGAACCTCGCACAGCCTCAGGAATCAAATTTATACTAGTGCTACTAGGTATCCTGAAGCCATTCCCCTTAGGGCTACTACACCCCCTGTGGTACCCAAGGCCCTCATTGGTGTCTTCACCAGGGTAGGGTTTCAAGGAGGTAGTATCAGACCAAGGTAGCAACTTCATTTCTGCATACCTAAAGCATATGTGGGATGAGTGTGGGGTGACCTACAAGTTCACTACACCTTATCACCCACAAACCAATGGCCTTGTTGAAAGGCTCAACAAGACATTGAAAGGCATGATAATGAGACACCCTGAAAAACTGAAAAGGAAATGGCATGTCCTGCAGTGGCGGCTCCCCCATTGGAGTGTGGGAGCGTCTCCCCACTGCTTTCTCGCAGTGTGAGAAGGCAGAAACATAAATGGTAATAACTAACATTTTATGTTTCTGCTTCTCGCACTGTGAGAAAGCAGAAGTGCCTGGTTGGGGGTGGCCGTTCCTGCTCGAGGGCAGGGGGGGAGTGGCTTGCCCACTGTTGTGGGTAATGACTGTTTGGTCGGCCCTGGGGCCGACCAAACAGTCACTACCCACAACAGTGGGCAAGCCACTCCCCCTCTGCCCTCGAGCAGGACCGCCCACTCTCCATTTTTCTCTATGTAGAGAAAATGGCCCGGCTGGGGCGCTCTCCGATGCGCCTCGCCAATCACAACGCTGCCATTGCATCATTGTGATTGGCGGTGGGGAGGGAGGGAGGCTGCCTTTCCTGATGACGATGCAGGAATTAGAAAATGCAGGATGGCGGGAGTCGGGACCTATCCAGAACAGAAGCTGAGGTGGCGCAGGACAGTAAGTTTTATTTTATATATTTTTTTAATTAAACGAACCCCTCCCGCCTCCCCTATCCCCCCGCGACGACCCCATTTCCACCCCCCACCCCCGTTATGCCGGCCGCGACTGTAAGTGATTATTTTATGTCTTTTTGTAGGTACGGGGAGATTAAGTGTTTTCCACAGTTGTAAAGGCAGCAGGCAGGTCTGGCTGTAGCGCCACATCCACTCCCTACACTTAGATGTGAGAAATGAGGGTATAGGCATTAGGGATGAGGGCTGGCGAGCGAGAGACTGAATAACGAGGAGAAAGGATGAAAAGCGCGGAATGCTGCTTCAAGGCCCTCAAGCTTCTCCTATCTTTACATCAACATCGTAGTTTGAAATAATACACAGCAAAGATCGTATTCAAAACTAGTCGTGATTATTGTGAAAATAACGGTGCTGCAGAAACGGGTGCGGGAAGAGAGAGTTGAAGCGGCCGGCTCGCGCCTGCAATATTTCACCAACCTAGGCACGTGACCACAAAGTCCGCGCCAGCCTCCGTGCCCCAATGAGAGGTGGCACGCGGACGGTACTGCAATATCTGGAATCACCTTCCTTTGTTACGGTTGACATTATTAGTCATAATTGGTAATTCCCCACCCTTCCCTGCTACCCCTCGTCCCCCTCCTCGATCCCTTGCTAAACGTGTGTTGGTGAGGTGCTTGCAATGTGTGGAATAAATTAATGGCCAGGGATGATTACGGGATATTTTCCGATTATCACAACCTTCAGATGCGGCTTTACAAATAAATAGAAAAGCTTTACGGCAGTACCTCCCCTTTAGGTAAGGGTCGGTTAATAACTTCAATGACAATCCCCGTACCTTACCGAACCCAAACTCACCTCTGCTGAGTCACTGAGCAAGAAAATGTGGCCCGTTTAATTTTGTGTTACGTGCTGCAAGCCTGCTTAAGTAACTAACCTGGCCGGGTCTCCATTTTGCCAGGCCTATATGGGGAGGGATCTGATGCGAACAGAGCACTTGCCCCTTTTCTGCTGTTAGCAAAATGATTGTAAGGATTTTTACAATCATTGACCCGCTGCGAAATCCAAGGTCACAGCTTTTGACACGTAGGTTGGGCACAGATTTGTGCAGTAGGCGCACTAATCCTCTGAGTACCTTTGTTAGCAGGAAAGACGATATGAATCACAGGACTGAGAATGTCATTAGTAAGAAAAAATGTGAGTTGTACAATTTCTGGCAAAGAAATAGGCAGTTAAAAGCGAGAGAGTGTACATTAACTTGCTGGAACGTTTTAGCCACAGAGTGTTTTTTTTACATCCATGAAAATGCAAATAATAACATCAGACCTCTTACAGATGGTGCTTACCAAGAGGCTTTACATAGTGAAACGAAATGACTAAGTAATAGATGCACAGAAACATGACCGTCGATGACATAACTCAGTTGGTTGCTTGTGCACTTCAGAGTCTTGGGCCTGAATTGAACGACCCAGATTTAAATGATGATGGGTCGACTCAGTCTTTCATCCGTATTAAATTGATTAAATGGATAGGTACTTTTGAGCTACCGAAGGGGCCGAGGGATAGCATCACCGAGAGAAGCGAGACGGAGCAGAATATAGAGATGTAGAGGACCAAGAGAAGGATCTTTGTAGATCAAAGGGCAAGCAGAGTTTGGAGACAGAAATCAAGGCGATGGAAAGGAGTGTGGGGTAGCTGCGTTCAGAGAGAGAAATCACAAGAAGGTGTGAAGAGAACACACCTGGGCTCTAAGGAGGTGAAAAAAGGACTAGCGTGCTGGTGCGGGATCAGGCTTGTGGTACTGGGAAGAGAGTGCCATAAATCAATAGTGCGCTTTCCCTGCCAAATCTCTGTTTCACCTACCCTATATGAAAAGGCGGGCCCCAAGGATGCGTACTGAAAAGCATTTCTGTGCATCCTACCAAATTATTGCACTCCGGGGCTTACATGAAGATAATTGTGTTTTGACTCTAGTTTATCCAGCATTAAGCAGCCCGTGGGGAAAATGAGCAAAGTTACCTCAGCATGGTAATGTCAGATGCACATTTTGTTATTCCCTTCAGCCATGAGCAGGGCAAGTCAGGCTCGCTTGCTATGCTCGCTCGACATAGTGCACTCAGCCACAACTTGTACGTCTCACCACTTTCAAATGTCACCAGCCGCCACTGATGTTCTGATGTCCTGCCTGCTTTTTGACTACAGGGAGGTGCCTCAGAAGGGGTTCTCAAACTTTGAACTTCTGTTTGGCCCTGTAAGGGGAGCACTCTAAATTGTGAGGGAAGGATGGGAGGGACCCCATCATGTACCAAAGTAAGATGTGGTGGACTATGTACTAGGCCATCTTTCCAGGATGGCAGAGTACATGCAGAAAGCAACCAAATATCTTGAGGCCAGACAAAAGCTACAGAAGCTCTGGTATGACCAGAAGGCTGCTCTGGTGGAGTACGAATCAGGGCACCAAGGGCCCTCCAGGATAAATGGAGAGGCTCTTACTCTATCCTAGAAAGGAAGAGTGAGGTCACCTACTTGGTAGACCTGGGCACTAGCAGGTCTCCCATAAGGGTGATACATGTGAACCACCTGAAACTCTTCTGTGACAGGGCTGATGTAACCATGTTGATGGTTACTGATGAGAATCAGGAGACAGAGAGTGAACCTCTCCCCGACCTCCTCTCTTACAGCCCCCAAGATGGGTCAGTGGATGGAGTTGTCACCCTCTCTGCCCAACAACAGGCTGATTGCAGACAGGTCCTACAACAGTATGCACAGCTCTTCTACTTAACCCTGGTCAGACACACTGGTCAGACACACTGGTGTAACCATGATGTGGACACTGGAGACAGCTTGCCTGTCAAAACCAAAATCTATTGCTAGTCTTCCCAAGTCAAGGAAAGCATCAAGGCTGAGGTCAGCAAGATACTGGAATTGGAGGTCATTGAGCCTTCTGAGAATCCCTGGGCCAGCCCAGTGGGCTTAGGCCCCAAACGTCATCCACAGGGTGGATAGAGAGAAATTTGTTTGTGGACTATAGAGGTCTCAGTACTGTCACCAAGACAGATGCATACCCCATCTCCAGAAATGATGAATTGATAGATAAGTTAGGGGCTGCCAAATTTCTCAGTACCTTTGACTTGACTGCATGGCACTGACAGATTGGCATGGCCCCTGGAGCAAAGGAAAAGACAGCATTCTCTACACCTGATGGGAACTTACAGTTTACTGTGATGCCGTTTGGTCTAAAGAATGCCCTGTCCACTTTCCAAAGTTTGGTGAATCAAGTCCTTGCTGTGTTGGAAGGCTTTAGTGCAACTTATCCTGACGATATTGCTGTGTTTAGCTGTTCCTGACAGGATCACCTGGTCCACCTGTAGAAGGTTTTAAATGCCTACCAAACTGCAGGCCTAACTATCAACACATCCAAATGCAAGATAGGGCAGGGAACTGTTGTATACTTGGGCCACCTTGTAGGTGGAGGCCAAGTTCAACCACTACAGCCCAAGATCCAGACCATTCAAGATTGGGAAGTTCCAACCACCCAGACCCATGTCAGGGCATTCCTTGGCTTGATTGGGTACTACAGGAGGTTTGGGAAGGGATATGGATCCATTGTAACACCCCTCACAGAACTCACCTCCAACAAGATGCCCAAGAAAGTGAACTGGACAGTTAAATGTCAAAAAGCTTTTGACACCCTCAAAGAGGCAATGTGCTCAGCACCTATACTCAAGGCTCTAGACTACTCCAAGTAGTTCATTGTGCAGAGTGATTCCTCCGAGCTGGGAATAGGAGCGGTCCTATCCCAAGACCAATGATGAGGGACAAGACCAACCTGTTGCTTTCTTAAGCAGAAGGCTACTCCCCAGGGAACAGCGTTGGCTTGCCATTGAGAGGGAGGCCTTTGCTGTGGTTTGGTCCCTGAAGAAGTTAAGACTATACCTGTTTGGTACTCACTTCCTAGTTCAAACTGACCACATACCTCTCAGATGGCTGATGCAAATGAAAGGGGAAAACCCAAAACGTTTGAGGTGGTGTATCTCCCTAAAGGAAATGGACTTTACAGTGGAACATAGACCTGGGCCTGCCCATGCCAATGCAGATGGCCTTTCCAGACATTTCCACTTAGACTCGCTTGGGAAAGGTTAGTCTCATCCTCATTCATTTGGGGTGGGGGGTGTATGAAAGTGCAACTTTTTGCATGGTTACCCCCTACTTTTTGCCTGACATTTGATGCACTTTGACTTGATGTGCCCTTGGTCCCTGCCAATCAGGATCCCAAGGCCTGTGTTCTTTCCCAAAACTGTACTTTTGTACCCACAATTGGCACATCTCTGGCCACAGGTAAGCCCCTAGTAAAAGGTATCCTGAGTACCAAGGGTACTGTGACCAGGAAAGGCCTCTAAGGACTGCAACACCTATTGTGCCACCTTTAGAGACCCTGCACCTTCACACCCACACCCTGCCAATGCAGGCTGCATGTTTTGGTGCAGAGAAAAGTGAAGAGTCGACATGGTACACATCCCTGTGTGCCTTGCCTGCAACCCACTGCCTGGGGCCTAGGTAAGTCACCCCTCTAGCAGGGTGCACTCCCCCCCAGGTAAGGGTACAGTTGCATGAGCACTGTACTGCTACAGTGTCTACGTCCATTCTTAGACATTGTAAGTGCAGTAAAGCCATAAAGAGTATATGGTCTGGGAGTTGGTCATTATGAACTCCACAGCTCCATATTGGCTTTACTGAAAGCAGGGAAGTTTGGTAGCAAACTTCTCAGCACATTAAACCCACACTGATGCCAGTGCGGAATTTAATGTAAAATGCACTCAGATGGCATTTTAGAGATGCTCCCTGAAAAATGACCAGCCCTGTTGTGGTTCCAGAATGGCTGCCCACCATTTGCTACTATCAGACAGGTTTCTGGACCCCTGTGTAGAGTGTCTCTGTTCTCTGGGTCCAGAAACAACACCCATCCTGGGCAGAGGTGTCTTTGCTCCGGCCCCAGGATGGGCTCAGTCAACGAAGGGGAAGCTTCAAAGGCCTGCCGCCTTTGTAAGCTGTCCCTGCCTTTTGATGCCCCCAGCAACTGGCTCCCACCAGTTCTGACCCCCACTTTGGGCGGGAGAATTGGCGGGAAAACCAAGTTGGGAGGAGAGGTGTGCCCACCTTTGCCAACCCTACTCTCATCTGGGGGAGGCGAGGAAAAGCACACATCTCAGTCCCCTCTGTCTTGAAGATGAGGGGACCCAGCCAATTAGGGAGAGGCTCATGCCCCCCTCCCACTGGAGGGTGGCATAATAGGGGGTGTACCCACCCCAAGGAAGGGACCCATTGGTCCCGATCTGCACACCCCTGTAAACATCCCTAAATTTAGTATTTAGGAGCAACCCTGACATTAACTCCTCAGATTCGAGATAGAAAGAAGAAGGACAAAAGAGCCATGTTGACCTAGGAAGAAGAGGACACCAACTGCTTTGTCCCCAGCCCTACTGGCCTGTCTCAACTCTGACATGCCTACAACGAAAACCTCCAGATGTCCAGCAGCCAGCAGCTCCCCCAGAACCCGGAGGACCTGCCCTGCACTCATCTCACAGACTGTCTCCTGTGAGCACTGGATTTGCTCAACAAAGTCTCCAAACCAGAACCCGGAACCAGATGGTTCCGCGGTTCTGCACCACTCTGCACCCGATGCCCACTGCCGGAGTTTGAGTGGCCCAACACCACGAGGAGATCTCCCCAGCGATCCTGACCTGGGATCTGGTTATCCCCGACCTACCTCAAGCTTTAAACTGACGCCTGCAGCTTCAACCTGAAGGGTCCCCCCGACTGCAACCAGAGCTGATAGGCGGACCTAACACCAGAAGACACCCCTGTACCCGACACCCCACAGCCTTGGGTGGCCCAACTGACGGTGTCCAGGCATCCCCCAAGAACCCAATTTACCTCTCCTGCCGGCAGTCGTCTTCAGGAAGCCTCCCTGTCCGAGCCTGCAGCCTTTTCTTCAAACTGGAGATCTCCATTGCAAACCACAGGGCTCCTGACATCTTCTTGGCACTCTGCATCAAGCAGCCTCCGAGCCGCTGCTGGTGCAGCTCCTGTGCTGATTGTTGGCCCCTGCACTGCTGATCCTAAACCTAGGAGCTTTGCTCCCACACCGAGTGGCCTGCTCGTAAGTAGACCCTGACCGAAGGACCCCTAGTCCCATTGGCTAACATGGGTCCCCTGCACCCTTCACCCGGCCGCCCTAGTGCCGCTTGTGGTGCAATTTGAGTGCTTAACTGAACCTTGGGGAACCTTGGTTCAAACCCCCAAAAACTATTCTTACAGGTCAATTACTTACCTGCAAACCGATAACCTTCTTTTCCCCATAGGAACCAATGTTGTTATTTTTGTTCCTAAAATGTTGTCGACTCGAACTTTTGTTTCGAAAACAAAGTAACTTTGCTTTAAACCCAAAATTGTCATACTTGCATATAAGTTGTAGACTCCAGTGTGTGATAACTTGACATATCACCTCAAATATTTAAAGTAACTGAAAAGAAATTTAAAAGTAATTCAAAGTAATTTCTATGTATTCAAACCTGTTTTAAAAGCAAATATAAAACAGTAACAAAGCCAATTCCATTTACAACTGCACTTCCTTGTAAAGTTTTGCATTTGAAAGTATATTCTACCTACCTGTGCCAAGTCCTGCTTGGTTCTAGAAATAAAACATAAGTATACATTTTTTCTAGTTACTTAATTGGTCTGGATTCTGTATCTGAGTGTGTGCCATCAGCCTTGATTGAGTGAATACAATAAATGCTGAACACACCCTCCTGATAAGCCTAACTGCTCGACCACACTACCACAAAGAGAGTTGTTAGTGATTATCTAATTTAGCTTCTGCTATACCTCTGGGGATTCCCTGGACTCTGTGCACACTATAACTTACTTTGGTGTAGTATATACAGAGCCAGCTTCCTACAGTTGTTCAGAGCCAAGCGCCGAAGGTGGAAACCCAAAATGGCTGTCCACTGGCATCGATATGGACATGGCCTCCGATGGCCTGACTGGCGCCTACGGTGAACCCGTGGGCCGTGTAACAGTCTCGGCCTCTTGCACCTCATTGGGGCCCGAAGGGGCTCCAAGGAAAGGTGTAGTCCCAAAAATCCTGTGAAGAGAATAATAATATTCCCTGATCAGGGTTAGGGTCACCCCGGCTCCAGGATACGTTGGAAAAACGGGGCAGACTCTTTTCTCGACTCCACAGGTGAAGTACGGGTCTGAAACAGCTTAGACCGCTTCCATCTTGACTTACAGTGAGAGGACGACGGCAAACAACGTCTACAGGAATAGCCCCTGGAGCGACCCCACTTACGGTCCCTCAAGTGAGAAGGTGACCAAAGCCTACGTGACGCCTTACAGGGCTGTAACACTCATGCCAACAACAGCTCCTTAAGCGCCTTGGGCCGAAGCAATTGACAGGAGTCACACAACGCCAAATCGTGGTGCTCACCCAGGCACCACATACAGATGGGTGGAGGTCCGTGGCTGACATCTGCTGACCACAGGACCTGCAAACCTTAAAACCAGAAGGCATGAAAAAGAACACTGTTTCCCTCGAAAAACCGTAGAAGTCAGCCAAAAACGGCCAGAGGTACCGCATCTTAGGATCCGCTTGGAAGCGTGGAAAAGAAGACACTGATGTTAGCGCATCAGAGGGCGTCTTATATAGACTCCAGTGACATCACTGATGTGGTCGACGTCGATACGGAGTCACGCAACGCACCTACAGACGCACAGAGGTGCTGCTACTGAAAGATTTCCAGATCCAGTTGGCCGCCTGGGAAGAATTCAGAATTTAAGGAATCTGCGGCTCGATGTCTCTATCAGATATCCCTGTATGACCGTGTGGACGTATATTTTTAGGATAGATTAGATCATAGCTTGCTCAAAGTGATTTATAATTATTGGGGGATAGTAGTTGTTTGTCTGTTCCTTAATGTGGTTTAGCAGTTCCATGTAGGTTCTGCCTTGTTTGTTTGGAAGTAATGCATACACAAAAGGTATATTCGTTTTTTGAAATTCACCATTTATGGTGTATAGTTAATGGAATGGTTTGGGACACATTTTAAATGTGCCATCCATCATCCTTGTTTGACATTGACCTAGTTTGAGTAAGTTGTTTAGGGTAGCAAAATTTAGCATATGTTTGTTATTATTTTTATTATCATATAATAGGAATTGTTCCTCTCTATGAGCCATTGTAAGGTGTGATGAGATGTCTATATCCCTGTATGTTTTAGGAGCAGGTCGGGTGTCACTGGTGGCCCTTTTAGTTTGTGTTATGAGGCGCTTTAAGGTGGGTATTGATGCGAAGTGGCCTGTTATATGTTCTGGTATGTGGGGTAGTATATCTTCCAGTATTTGTGCTGTGGGTTCTTGGGTACTAGTGCTTGCTTCTCTTATGTTTTCTAAAACATCTCTCACTTCTGTTTCTGTTACATTGATAGGGTGGTTATGCTGTTTTACATTAATTACTACAGTTTCTTTAGTAGTTGCCTTCCCGTAACATGCATAATATTTTGTACATTTCCAATTAATATGTTCAGTAGAAGCATTTTCTTGACTGTAGGTGTATCCCATGTGACACAGTAAATTTCCCCTTCTGTGAAGTTATACGTTTTGCACCTTCTGTCATTATGTCTTTATTTACTGAAATAATATAAATACAGAAAAATAGTTATTTACTAATGGCCTGATTACGAGTTCAGTGGTCCCAAGACCGCCGAACCCGCAGTGGCGGTCTGACCGCCGCAACCTCGGCGGTCTGACCCCTGTATAATGAGATGTGCTGTTACATGGAAGAAAGACAGCCGCAGTCCCACCACGAACGGAAGCCAAATCCGCGACTGCAGAATAGGCCAATGGGTCTGTCGGAGGCTCGGACTGCCAGTGAAACCGCCGGCCCAATTATGAGTTGCCTTACAGATGGCATGACTGTGGCGGTCGAACCACCACAACTGAGCAGCCGAAAAGGGAGTTATATATTGCAAAAACTCACCTCTACACGTCCTGAGCCGCCATAGAGCCCATCATAAATGTCCTGCCGCTGCTGTACCTGCTAGATCATGTCCAAAATACACACCATTGCGGACGCAACCGAAGGTAAGTCATACTACAATCTGTTGCCATGTACACCTCAGCAAAATGATGTTAAACCACGGACCAGGCAAGGGGTTTGGGGTGGTGTGGTCAAACATATTTCCTGGGTGACTGTATGGGATTCATTTAAATGTATTACCCACAGACATCTATATGATGCCATCTGTCCCCAAAGAACAAGTTACTTACCTTCGGTAACGATGTATCTGTAAGAGACATATGTTAGTTATAGATTCCTTACCTTAGAATTACCCCTAGGCGTCATACTGGATCCGAAGAATTTTTCCTTAGCAGTCCCCCCGCACGTCGGTAGGTGGCGTCGGTCAACTCCGCATCTGTCGTCGACACTGTGTGCCGGCATGACGTCGCATTGTCTTTTTAGATGCCCCCCATGCGCGCCGACGTAAGTTCTGACACGACTTTCCACACCAAAAGCGCAGAGCCATGCAAGACACTGACCACTGGTGCGCTAAACTAGGGCCCTGCAAAGGGAGTCCCTGTCCCTAGAAGTCAGTTCGCAGAGCGGGGAGGATGGGTGGGGCGGTAAGGAATCTACAACTAACATATGTCTCTTACAGATACATTGTTACCGAAGGTAAGTAACTTGTTCATCTGAAAGAGACTGTTAGCTATAGATTCCTTACCTTAGAATAGATACCCCAGCAATACCAACCCCGGAAGAGGGTCTGCAAACTAAGTTCACACCAGAAAGTCCTGGAGGACAGAACGGGTAAAATAGCCATCCCTCTGGACCTGGGTGTCCAGGAAGTAATGTCTGGTGAACGTGTGCAAAGATGCACATGAGGCTGCGTGACAGATGCCAAGGAGTGGAACTCTGCGAGCAAGAGAAGTGGTGGCCACCGTAGCTCTGGTAGAAAGTGCACGAAGCCACACTGGAGGTTCCTTCTTTGCCAAAGTGTAGCACATTTTAATACAAAGGACAACCCACCTAGAGATGGTCCGCTTTTGAACGGCCCAACCTTTCTTGGCACCCACATAGCCACCGAAGAGTTGATCGTCCACCCGGAAATCTTTCGTGCAGTCAATGTAGAAAGACAGCGCACGTTTGGGGACCAGACGGTGGAGTCTCTCCTCCTCCTTGGAAGGGTGTGGAGGTGGGAAAAAGGTGGGCAAAGTAATGGTTTGTCCAATGTGAAAAGGTGTAACCACTTTGGGAAGGAACAAAGGCCATATCTTGAGCACCATTTTGTCCAGATGCATAGAGAAGAAAGGGGGCTTAGAAGAAAGAGCTTGGAGCTCACTCACTCTGCGAGCAGAGGTGATGGCAGCAAGGAAAGCTGTCTTTAAAGTGAGGAGCGTGAGAGGACAGTTGTGAAGAGGCTCGAAGGGAGAGCACATAAGATAGGTTAAGACCAGGTTCAAGACCCACTGGGGCATGACGAAGGGAGAAGGAGGAAAGAGATGAGTAATGCCCTTGAAAAATCTATGCACAATGGGGGACTTGAACAAAGATGGCTGATCTGGCAGCTGAAGGAAAGCAGAGATGGCCGCAAGATAGCCCTTAAGAGTGCCCAGTGCAGAGCCCTGCTGGGCCAAAGAAAGTATATACAACAGGACCTCTGAAAGAGGGGCAGAAAGGGGATCCACAGCCTTTGCTGTGCACCATGCCACAAACTTGTTCCATCGACAGGCGTATACCGTCTTAGTGGAGGGACGCCTGGCTGTTAAGATGACGTTACAGACTTCAGGAGGAAGGTCAAAAGCTGTCAACTGTCACCGCTCAATCTCCACGCAAGGAGGTGGAGGCTGGACAGGTTCGGGTGAAGAACCCTCCCCTGCTGCTGCGACAGAAGATCCTCCCGAAGAGGCAGTCTGAGTGGAGGATCGATGGCCATGCCCAGGAGTTCTGGGTACCAGACTCTAAGTGCCCAGTCCAGAGCCACAAGAATGATTTGGGCCCGGTCGCACTTGATCTTCTTCAGCACTCTGGGCAGAAGTGGTACAGGCGGAAAGACTTACAGGAGGCCGCAATTCCACTCACGATGAAAAGAGTTGCCGAGCGAGTGCCGCCTTGGAAATTCCAACGAGCAGAAATGCTGACATTGTGCGTTCTTTTTGGTGGTGAACAGATCTAACCAAGGCTCTCCCCACTGCTGAAAGAGACCTTGCACCACCTCCAAGTGAAGACGCCATTTGTGATCCATCATGCACCGACGGCTGAGCTCGTCTGCCCTGGCGTACAGAGATCCTGCCACGTGTTGAACCACCAGGGATATGCCCTGATGTTCCAGCCATGTCCAAAGGCAAAGAGCCTCTTGACATAAGGTCCATGACCCCACCCCGCCCTGTTTGTTGCAGTACCACATGGCGGTGGTTTTGTCTGTGAACACCTGCACTACTCTTCCTTTGACAGAAGGAAGGAGTGCCTTCAGTGCAAGACGGATCGCACGGAGCTCCAAAAGGTTGATCTGGAGACTGGACTCCACCAGAGACCAGAGACCCCTGATCTCCACCTCTCCCAGGTGGCCGCCCCAACCCAAGAGTGACGCTTCCATCACTACTGTGAACACTGGTTGGGGAAGGGAGAGGGGTCTGCCACTGACCCAATCCTGGTTCGTGAGCCACCACTGCAATTGACGTGCAGTTCCCTCCGAGATCTGGACGACGTCGGAAAGATTCTCCTGATGCTGCGCCCACTGGAACATCAGGTCCTACTGCAGAACCCGCATATGCCACCTGGCATGATCCACCAGCAGGAGGCCATGAGGCCCAGCAGCCTCAGTGTCAATCTCACCGAAATCCGGGATAGAGGCTGAAACATCGGTATCATAGCCCGAATATCCCAGACTCGCTGCTCGGGAGGATAAGCCCGAAACTGCGCTGTATCCAGAACTACTCCGATGAAAAGGAGCTTCTGAGAGGGAGTCAGGTGTGAGTTCGGCATGTTAATAGTGAACCCTAGCGAGTGCAGGGTTCCGCCGTACTCTGGAGGTGGGAGACGACAGCTTGGGATGAGCCCGCCTTCAACAGCCAGCGGTCGAGATAGGGGAAGACTGGAACCCCTGATCTGCGCAGATGAGCTGCGACCTCACCATCACTTTCGTGAACACCCGAGGGGCGCTGGTAAGGCCAAAGGGAGCACGGTAAACTGAAAATGCTTGTGGCCTACCGTGAACTGCAGGTAACGCCTGTGGGCTGGCAGGACGGGGATATGGAAATATGCATCTTGCAAGTCCAACGCTGCCATCCAGTCTCTGGGGTCGAGGGCAGACAGGACCTGAGCCAACATGAGCATTTTGAACTTCTCCTTCCGGAGGAAGCGGTTGAGGGCCCTGAGGTCTAAGATAAGACGAAGGCCTTTGTCCTTCTTGGGTACCAGAAAGTAGTGGGAGTAGCAACCACGACCTACTTCTGGCACAGGGACCCCTTCCATAGCTTCCTTGGCCAAGAGAGCTGCAACTTCCTGGTGGAGAAGGGCCAAGTGATCCTCCGACATGCGATGGAAGGACGGTGGCATGGAGGAAGGGGTAGTCTTGAAGGGGAAGGAGTAGCCCCTTTGGACTATCTACAAAACCCACCTATCCATCGTGATGTTTTGCCAGTGGGGGAGGTGATGGCGAATCCTGCCACCCACTGGCCTCTGGTGGCCCTGATAGGCCGGAGTAGAAGGGTTTGGAGGCTGCTGCAGGGGGGTTATGGGTGGACTGGTCTGCCCGCTGGCCCCCAGACCCGCATCGCTGGGTCCCACGTCTGCGGCTATGCATAGGCTGGGCAGCTTGCGTGACCTGGTGGCTAGACTGGGTCGAACGTGGTGGGGCACCCCTTCCGTACCCACGAAAGGCAGACTGCGTGGGTTGAGAGGTAGCCGCGAGGCCCAAGGATCTGGCCGTAGCCCTAGAATCCTTGAAGCGCTCGAGCGCGGAGTCTGCCTTGTCACCGAACAGGTGACGGCCATCAAAGGGCATGTCCAGTAGGATGGATTGGACATCCCCAGAGAAACCAGATGCCCTCAACCAGGCGTAGTGCATCAAGGCTACTGACGTGGAAACCGTTCTGCCCAGAGAGTTGGTGGTATCCAGCCCACATCTAATGGTGACCTTAGCTGCGTCTCTACCCTCTGCCACTGCATGGGTGAGAATGGCCCAGGGCTCCTCCAGACACTGTGGCAGCACTTGCGCAACCATATCCCACGCTGTATGGGTATAACTGCCCAAGAGGCATGCAGTGTTCACCTCAGCACTAAGCTGGCAGAAGAAAACATCTTCTTTCCAAGGTGGTCGAGCTTCTTGGATTCCCTATCTGGGGGAGCAGTAGGGAATGTGCCCTTAAAGGACGAGGCTTCCAAGCTCTAGGGGGTCGGGTGTTGGGAGAGGAAAAGTGGGTCGCCCGTGGCCGGGCGGTGGCGTCGAGCAATCATCCTGTCCACAGGAGCCCCTGTGCTGGGCTTGGACCAAGTGCCCAGAAGGACGGTGGTGAGGGCTTCATTAAAAGGCAGAAGGGGCTCCAAAAAGGTTGCTGCCGGTTGAAGCACCTCTGTTAGGAGGTTAATTGTGACTGCCACTGTAGGAAACTCCAGGTCCAAGGCCTCAGCCGCCCCACGAAACACCACTGTGTATGAAGCTCCCTCCTCCATAGCCACAGTAGGGGGGGAGAGCATGCCAAGGTCTGGGGAGGTATCCAAACTACTGGCATCACCCAGTTCCTCTTGTCAGTCTGGCTCATCAAGCTGGTCAGCCAAAGGGTCCACAGACCCCTCCCAGTCCTCCTCACCCTCCTCTGGTTGCCACTCAGGTCTGAAAGGAACACCAGGAATGAACAGAGGCACAAATGTACCTTCCGGTACCGACGTCGAGTGCTGTCGGTCCGGCGCTGTATCCAAGTCGGGGGTGAGGCTGGGGTCGGCGCCGGTCAGGGGCACAACCCGGTGGCGGCATCACTGGAATCGGCGTCGGGGAAGGTACCGTGAGGTCGACCGGCTTCGATCCGGATCCAGGGGTGGATCCTCAGGGGCCCTCTGGCACCAGGGCTGGAGCCGGCGGCATCGAAGGCCCAGCGCCCCCAGCTGAGTCTGCGGTGCCCGAAGGCGCACCAGCGGAGTCGGGCTGCCCAAAGATGCCGTGAAGCGCTTCGTAGAAAGCTCGAAGCTGGGCAGGGGACACTCCGGCTCCAGGAAAAGGAGGAAAGCAGGGAGCCATCCCAGGCGCAGGCTCCGAAGAAGGAGCTGGAGAGCGACTACGCTCCGGGTCCCGCATCGCGGCAGCCGACGGACGTGGAGAAGGCGAAGAGTGACGGTGCTTCTTCGCCTCCTTCTCCTGCTTTGACTTACCTGAGGAGTGCAAAGACTTAGATGATGAATGGTGATGGTGGCTCCGCGACCGGTCCCGAGACCTTCCTCTCGACCGGGACCTCGAATGACGCCGAGCCTCCAAGAGCTTTCAGGACTGCTCCCGCAAAGACTTCGGATTCATGGCCCAGCAGTCGGAGCACGACTTCGGGTCATGGTCGTGGTCGTGCTCCAGGCACCAGAGGCACACGAGGTGGGGGTCCGTAACCGACATCAGACGGTTACAGGCCTCGCACGGCTTGAATCCGGTTCAGCGATGTGACATCCCTCATGAATCAGGAGTCGAAAGACTCAAAAAGATGTCTACCAAAGTCGAGAAAAAGCTGGTCAAAAAATGACTAAGGGGCAAGCTCTCTCCGGATCTGCACTTGGCTGGTACGGAAAAAGAAAGAACTGACGTCAGCGCGCAGGGGCGGCGTCTAAATAAACACTGCGACACCATCCCGGCCAACACGATGCCAACGATGGACGCGGAGTTGACAGATGCCACAACCGACGTGCAGGGGTACTGCTAAAGAAAAAATCTCCAGATCCAGTCTGACGCCAGGGGGTAATTCTAAAGGTAAGGAATCTGTAACTACAGTCTCTTTCAGGTTTGTATATCACACTCTGCACACGTACATTTTATTTTGCAAGCTGTGGAATCAAACAGTAAAATGAAAAGTTGGTAAATGTGCCAATCCCATGGGGGGTGTAGTCTGGGAGAAGCCATCAACATACCTAGATGTTAATCTACTAGCAGAGTAACCAAGTTGGACACCTATTTTTATACATGCCTATATATTTTCTTTTACGTTAGCACAACTACAATTTTATATTTATTGATTTACAAATTCTAAGAATTCTTAACAAGAGGAACTGAAAATCAAGCAAATATGACTTTTCAGTTAGCCAAACAAATGTTTTGTGATATTGTTAAGTCTGTTGCTAATCAAAAGTCCAAATGAAGTTAAACGTTTACTGGGACTTTCTACAACAAAGTAACTGTAACTAATAACATTTAAATGTAATGGTCTTCGGATGACTGTAGGATTAACTCAGAAACAGTTAATCTATATTTTACAAATCTTTTTAGGATATAATTTGTTTCATTGATCCTACCTCACTGCCAGTGATCAATGTCTAATGTGTAATTAATACAACATTTAGTTTTATCAGGTTTAACTGCAAAAAGAAACACTGGTTTAACACATATAACTTTCAGTAAATTAAGTAACTTATTCTGCCTCAGTGAGCATACCACTGAAATTCTTCTGAGGTGATACGTTTCAAAGTTGTCCACTCTATTCAATTACTTGTATTAAATATGTGAATAAATGTAAACATTATTAGCTGAGCAGCTAATAGTGAGTTTCCTCATATGTACAACACCAACCTTCACATTAAGAATTGATTTGCTGTTGTTCCTAAACTTCCAAACTTCCATGTAATGTAATGTCACTGGCCCAACAAACATAAGACACTTTGAGGATTCCCACAGACCACCAAAGCACAATGATAATATTGTCCTCCATAGATAGGGAGTAAACGACTCTGTATGGCATCATCACTTTGAAATAACAGTACTTTTTTAACAGGCTTAAAACTCTATTGCTGATGCCCCAGGGGGTGTGTAGGAATTGCAGAAGGTGAACTAGAAAGAATTATAGCACGCGACATAAAAACAAAGTGGTTCCTTACTGTCCACATCAGCAGGTATCTGCCCAAAGAGTATGAGGTAAGGCTCATATATCACACTTCGGAAGATCCAGTCCAACCGTTGCTCATTGTGCACACGGATCGCATACTTAGATACCCCAAATGCCACTATCCAAATAGCCAAAAGAAAGAGAAAGAAGAAGAGGTCCTTTATCTGAAATAAAAAAAAATTATGTCACTCCGTTGGCAAAAATGTACTACTTTTTGAACAGAGAATCATATTTACAAAATGTAATGTGGAAATTGCATCATCACTTATGAAAAGTAACCAAAACAAGCCTTGCACCATTTACATAATTGTAGGAAAGTAAGATCTGCTTTCATGGTTACCCCCACTTTCTGCTGCTGTCATTCTGTTTTCTGACTACTCTAACTGGGATCCTGATAATCAGTATCCCAGTCACTGTGCTCTCTCCCTAAATTGGACTATGGTAAGTATTTTGGTAAATCCCAATTGGCTATTGACGTACCCTTCTAAGTCCCTAGTTTATGGTACTAAGGTTCCCAGGGCATAGGTACACCAGGGATCTCCCATGGGCTGCAGCATTTATTATGCCACCCATGAGAGACCACTCAAATTGTGACTACAGGCCTGCCATTGCAGCCTGTGTGAGCTGGGGCTAGCACCACTCACCACAGATATTAGTTTCCTTATATCTGAGGTCACTGCACTTAAAACCTATAAGTCACCCCTAAGGTAGGCCTTTCAATCCTGAAGGCAGGGTGCTTAGTTCTAAGTGTGAGGGGGCCCTGCATGAGCAGGACACCTCCTACAAACCCCAGAGTTGATTCCCCAGGCTTTGTAAGTGCGGTCAGCCATTTTAAGACATATAGTGGACATCAGTCATTACGAGATGTCTAACTATATATTGGCTGAACAAAACCGGTCTTATTTGGTATCAAACGTGTTGGAATCATACCCCAACACCGATTCCGGTGCTGGAAGTATGATCCCATGTACTGGGGGGCTCCTTAGGGGACCCCCCTGTACTCCCAGTACCAGCCTTTCAGGGTGTGCAATCAAGCCAGTGCTACTGCCGACTACGGACACGATCCTGCCCTCTTGCTGCTGAGCCAGGCTCGAGCAGGGGAAGGTAGGACAATAGGTTTCCTGTCACAGGGAGGTGTGGCTTAGTTTATTGGGCTGGGGTGGGGGCACTTGCCAGCACCACCAGACTGCTTTGAAGGACACGTTTGATGCCCTCTGTGCATTCTCCAGTTTGAGCCAGATCTGGAACCCTTAGTTTACGCTCTGGCATGAAACTGGAAAAGTACAGGGGAGTATCCTCCCCTCTGTCCAGCCTCTCCGCTGGGAGGGACCCAGAGTTATCCTAGCCCTTTGCCCCTGTGGGTGGGTCCTCAGATTCATCGTGGGACCAGACTCAACCATTAAACTATGTCACTCTTCAATTGTCTGGACAGTTGGACTTCGTTGTACTTCGACTGGAACCGAGACTGCATCAAGGAAGACTCCTGCTGCTCCTGGTCTCACTGTGCTTTAAGTCGTATGTGTTGTCTATGTCTGTGCTTCATCCAGGTTCTTCAAAAGTATCAAACATGTTGGAATCCTACCCCAACACCGATTCCAGTGTTGGATGTAGGATCCTAGGTACTGGGGGGCTCCACTAGGGAGCCCCCCTGTATTCCCGGTACCAGCCTTTCTGGGTCTAACAGCAAGCTAGTGCTGTTGCCGACCACAGATATGATGCAGCCCTCCAGCTGCTGAGCTGAGCTCAAGCAGGTGAAGATAAGACAATAGCTTTCTGTCACAGGAGGTGTGACCACCTCCCTGATAGGACTTAGTGTAATGGGCTGGGGTGGGGGTGCTTGCCAGCATTTGGTGCCTTCCTTGCATACTCCAGTTGGAACCAGTTCAGGGATTCATTGGCTCCCACTCTGGCGCGAAACTGGACAAAGAACATGGGAGTATCCTCCCCTCTGTCCAGCCCCTCCTATGGGAGGGACCCCTAAATCGGCCCAACACTTTCCTTTGGGTACTTAAGGGCTTATCTGTAGGTGGCTCTTGAGATTCGCCATGGGACAAGATTCATATCCAAAACCACTTTCACTTCAACCGTCTGGGCACTTTGGACTTCGTTGGACTTCGCCTGGAACCAAGACTGCAACAAGGAAGACTTTGGCTGCTCCTGGTCTCGTCGTCCTGCCAATTTTCTGCATTGTCTGTGCCTGTGTTACATCCAAGTTCTTCTCCAGGCCTGTGGGCATCAAAGACAATTGAAGTAATCTCCCTTGGAGTGAAGGAGTCACTCCCCTGCGTCTGCAGGCACTGCAACCAAGCATGCCGGTCTGCTGCTCCTGAGCTCCCTCGGACCTCGAAAGGCTCAGCAACAGAGATGGTGGTTCCACAATTCCCTCGAGGCATGTACTGTCTTCTCACTGAGTTTAAGGCCAGTATCCCTCGCCAAGGCTTGCTGACTCTGTCCTTCAGAGATCTTCGGGCTACAAGAAGCTCCAGCCTCCAGCATCTCTTCCTACCAAAGTCTTCGACCTCACCACATCCTCTGCACCGCGGGCCTGCATCTTTGGTGAGCTGCTCGAGCTCCTCTTGCGACTCCTGTGCCTTCGGCCTGTGGGTACTCTTGAGGGTCTTCTTCAGCTTCAGTGGGCTCCCCTACTTCCTCAGGGCTTGCTCTGACTCTCCTGCACTTGGTGAGTCCCTTGGACCTTGCTGGTCCCAACACTGCACCCTCTTCGTTTTCCACATCTGCTGCTTCCAAGGCTTATTGGTGCTCCCGCCGGACACTGACTCCCTAGTTCTCTACTTTTGATGTGGGACAGCTTGTGAACGGCTCTTGGTCTTCCACAGCGTTGCCTGGTCCTCACAGCTGCAGCGACAAGGTCACCGTCAACTCTACTGCATCTATCGTCATCTGTGGTCATTGGTCTTCCGTGCCTCCTGGTCACTCCTGAGTAGCATAGACTCTGTCCCCTCTGCTTGCAGGTACTCCTCTTCAAGAATCCATCCTTGGATTCCACCGGACTCTTTCACCTTCTTTGCCAGTAGAATCTTTACTGAAGTCCTCCATTATAGTTTAGAGCGGTTTCGGACATCACTTAGCACCTATGCACCCGGCTTCCTTGGTGTTGGTATCCTGGTTCCTGGGGTATCCACTGGTGGGGTGACTCTCCAACCTTCCATCTTCCATGGGGTCTCTTCAGGGTCCTTCTTCTTGAGAACTGCAACTACGATTTTCTCATTGACTTGGGGTTCCTGGGTACTTACCTTGGTGGTTCCTTAGGTCCCTAGCTCTTCTAAGTCTTCTGGTCCAAGTCTCAGCTTTGGTCGCAGTTCGCATTCCACTTTCTTAGTAGATGGTTTGCTTTCCCCCTGGCGATCACTGTATATTTGTGCTTACTTACCTGTTTCCTCTTGAAATATTGTGTGTATTGTGTTGATATCTCCGGGTAGGAGATATACCAATGTTTTAGTGAGGGTGTATAATAAATATAACTATTTTTATAACTACACGGTGTGGGGGGGGCGCGGCCTGGCAAGGCAGCATGGCGGACACTAGCTGAGTGCACTCCATGCAGTCAGGTTGCATAATCCGTAATCATCCTGCCCGGGGGGACCCGAGGCGAGTGTCCAGACACAGAAAGCGACCAGGAACAGTTGTGGCCCATTGTGCAGCGTGCCAGGTTGCTGCAACCGGCGTTTAGCGGAAGATTGCCCCAGACAGCGTGGGCCGCTGCTGTACCGATGGGTGGCTGTGCCAGGCCGCCGCTCCTGCCGAAGGACCCTGCCACCCTGGGAGAAGAGACATCCCGGGAGAAAGAGAAGGAAGCTCTGTTGCTTGAGGGGCCGCCCGAGGCATTGGACTGTCCCGGAGTGGCACCCTGCTTTGATGCATGTACGGGGACTGCTGGAGGGAGCCCAGGTACTTACCGCCGACGGACCCATGCCGAAACCTCGGGGGCCGTGAGCCCGGCTGGAGTCCCTGCCATTGAAGGACGCAGGGCAGGGTGCGGAGCCGGCCTGGAGAAGAAGAAGAGTGGTGGAGGCCTCATGGGCTGGTGGAAGGTAGGACCGCTCTGCGGGACCCGGGGAACAGCTCGAGGGTCTCCCCACTGCAAGACACCTTAAGTGGTTAATTAGGGTGCTAGAGGGCGCACTGCGAAATGGCTGCTCTGTAGAGCTGCTCCGCCGGCCGAGCTTAACATCCAGCAACAATCCTTGAAATCCAGGCCCGCCGTCTGCCTCAACCATCTGCTACAGCTTCCTGAACAGCTGTGGAGCATTGTGGCTGAATATTGTGGACGGCGACATCGCCATTGCGGAGATAACTGCGTGTGATACTCAGTGCCAGCGCTGACAGCATGGCGGTTCAGGGCGCGCTCAGACCGGGCGCTTGAGGTAGGCCACGGCTGGCGCTGGGGGTGGGCTGGGAGTGCCGGGGATGTACTCGGCTCCCTGACCTGGCGTGCGGCAGACCGTGTGGCAGATCCTAGAGGGCCGGCGGGCATCCAGCCGACATACACTTCGTCGACTGGAGGGCCGTTCCGCCTCCGGGGCCCCAACCACGCAGCCTGTCTGCGTCGGGTTTGGTTGTGGGCTGCGCCGCATCTCCTGACCTCGCGGCCCGCCGGCGCGCGGCCGTGGGCCCGCTTTAGGCCGCTTCAGTGCGCCGCTCTGTGTCCCTGTTCGCCGCCACCAAGCGCTCCTTATCTGACCAGCGCGCTGCCACGGCACACTACTGCTTGGGGCTTCCTTGCCATCCGGGAAGCCTCCCTACTACCGCTGGCCCTGAGTTCTCCAGTCTGAGTGGGGTGAAGACGCCTTGTGCGACCAGCGTCACCGGAGCAGCTCCGGTTGCAGTAACACTTCGCCACTTGACTTGCTGCAATCTGTGGGACTGCCCCTGCGCTACACGACATTGTGGTGTCTGCCTGCTTCTAGCGCTGATTACATCTGCTTCCTCTGGTCTGTCCAGACGGCGCCTCTCCTACCTGTGCGCACCACCACATGCTTGGGCCTACTCCATGTCCCGGCCTTCCTGATGCTGGTGTCCGACATAGACACGGGCCTGCTGCGCCATTGCTACCTGGTATTCCTCCCCCCCTTCGGACCTGGCGCTAGCCTGATGCGTCAGACAGTTTGATCCTGCATTGCTCTCGTTGACGGCTCGATCATTTGGGGACCGCTTCATTCTGACACTTTTGGGGGTGCGGCGCCTTGCTCACGCCACAACCGCCGCAGCCTCGCTGGCCCCCTTACAGTAATCCTTGCTGAGGGCGCTGCATCGCTTTCATTTGATGGGGCTGCAGGATATTTAAGACATTGTGGAGGCCCGTGTTCAACTGCTATTCCAACATAATGGGCACGCTGGTCTGGGTGTGCGCCATGGGGAAGAGCCAACCACGCCTCACCTTCGAACCCCGGAAAACTAACAGGTCGGCCCAACATGCAGCCTCGGACTCGGAGGCGGATACTCCTAATGATCACTTAACTAATATTGATAAGACGCTCCTTGTGGTGCAGGCCAGCCTGCAGTCCATTGATGGTAAGATAGACCACCTCAATCTTCGCATGGACCACATGTCATCCAAGCTGGACAAGCATGCACAGCGCCTGGGGGAGGCCGAGACGTGCATCTCGGATACAGAATATGGTCTGCAGCAGGTTCCCCAAAAGTTGACCTCTATGGAGAAAGTCCTTGCTGTCATCCAGGCCCCTAACGAAGACTTGGAAGCTAGATCGCGCCGTAACAACGTGCGCATTACGGGCCTGCCAGAGTCCACGAACACGGGCCGCCTTGAGACCTATATGGAGAAGCTCCTACGGGATATCTTTGGCCCGGAACAGCTATCGCAGGTCCTCATCGTGGAACGCGCCCATCGCTCCTTGGCTGCAAGACCCCCCCGCCGGGCGCCCCGCCTCGCCCCATCATTGCCCGCCTATTAAATTATAGAGACCGGGATGCGATTCTCCGCCTTGCCCGAGAGAAGGGCACCATCACACATGAAGGCAACACCCTTGCTTTTTACCCCGATTTTACGCTGGCGGTACAGGAGGCCTGTAGGGAGTACCAGCCTGCCAAGAAACTCCTCCTTGCTGCACGTATCCCATACGCTATGCTGTATCCTGCAAGATTGCGAGTGGAAGACAATGGGAAATACAAGTTCTTCAATTGCCCGAAATCGGCTCTAGATTTCACCAAAACTGTATCCCGTCGCAATCGGTCCCCCAGACCCGCAGGAGGAGACAACACTCTGGGCCACGACGACACAGCTGCTGAGCAAAGCGGACATTGACTTCTCTGAGTTACGGTGGTGCATTGCCCCTGGTTTTTCATTTGTTATTGTACTGTGTCCTACCTGGTGGGGCTTCTGAGGGGCTGTAGAAGGCTCTGAACTGTGACATATATATCTCGATTGCTAAAGGCCTTGTGCTTACACCAACCTGTTCTGTCCTTCAGTGTACTTTTTTTACCGCAATGTTGGGAGGGCTATTCCCCATGTACATGTTTGATATGTATCCACAGGGGCTGAGTCTGGTAGGTCATGATAGCTCGGCCACCTCCTACTCACACTGGGAGGGAGTTTGTGCTCGGCGCCCCCCTATATGGGTGTTCCCCATCATTGGGTGCTCCCTTGGTATTGTACTGGGGGTTTTTTTTTGGGTGTTCGGGATGGCTTTGGCTGGTTGGGGTGGCTGAAGTGGGTGGGGGGTGCGGTGGTGGGTGGGGGGGACTGGGGTTTGTTCATGTGGCTAGACAGTTTCCTGTTGCACAGGTTACTGTTATTGACTTCTGTTTTCACTTTGGTCATGTGGTAGATTTCCTATACATTATATTCTGCTTTCAATATGCACAGTAATGGTATGACAATTTCTTGTCTAACGTGGAATGTACGGGGGCTTAGTACACCGAAAAAGATCCGGCAGGTGATCGCTCATTTAGAACGCCACCACATTGGCATTGCCCTCCTGCAAGAAACACACCTCACGCGACACACTGATCAGCTGGTTGGGTCCCGCTGGGCCGGATTTCGATTGGCCTCTTCCTATTCCTCATATAGTCGGGGGGTACTCACACTGATAAAAAAGAGTCTTCCTTTTACGGCTCAACGCACTCACATGGACTCTGATGGTCGCTATGCCGTGGTGCACGGTACACTGGCAGGTAAACTGGTCACTATTGTTAATTGCTACGGTCCAAATATAGATGATCAAGGCTTATATGAAAGTCTTCTTGCGGTCCTGGCAAGAACGATTGGCCGGACGCAGCGATTTTTTGGGGGGGAGACCTGAACACGCACCTGGATCCCAGCAAAGACAGATCTAGTGGTGGGAAGGGACATTCACCAGGCGCAGCTCATGTAATTAATTCAGGGCTGGTGGAATTTGGTCTGCTGGACATATGGCGACACAGACATGTTGAAACGCTTGAGGGCACACACATTTCTACAGTGCATGGCAGTTGGTCTCGCCTTGATTACTGGCTGGTAAGCGAGGGAGTGGCGGGCAGGGTGACTGGGGTGGAGAGCCTGCCACGCACTCTTTCTGATCACAGCCCTGTGAAACTCACTCTCTGTATCCCCCTGGTGACGTCTCGGCCCTTCACCTGGCGCTTTCGCTCCAAGTCACTACTGGACCCTCTCTATTTGGAGACCATTCGTGAGGCTATTATACAATACTTTGCCAATAATAAGGGGTCTGTAGATGGTGCTGGAGTACTCTGGGAGGGTTTCAAGGCCACTATTCGAGGCACTTGCATCAGTACATCGGCTGGCATATTAAAAGATCTACGGGGCCAAATAGCTAGGGTGGAGGCTACACTGACCCGCCTTGAGCAGGACTACGAATGTGCACCTAGCGAGTCAACTTTGGCGTCCCTCAAGGAGTCCATGCTCGAGCATGCGAGGTTGACTGACGAAGAGATGCGATATATCTCTAAGCGACATGTGGATCGATCCTTTGGGGAGGGTGGAAGACCGGTACATCACTTAGCCACAAAAATCAAGCACTGCCTGAGCCAAGATATAATCACTAAGATTACGGACAAATCAGGGTGCGATCACTACAGCGTCACAGATATTACAGAACAGATCAGACAGACATACGAGGCACAATACACGTCTCAAGGCGAGACAGACACGGCGGAACTCGATGCCTACTTGTCGCAGGTGGCCCTTGCATGGTTGTCAGAGGGGCACAGAGAGTATTTGGGTCAACCCATCACAGTGGAGGATGTCCGTATGGCCGTGGCCTCTCTCCCTACCAAAAAGGCCCCTGGCCCGGACGGCTTTCCCTCTGAATTTTACAAGGCCTACGCTGAGGAGCTCACCCCCTTTCTGCTGGAAATGTATGCCGAGGCCTATGACGTGGGTATCCTTCCCCCATCTCTTCGTGGAGCATTAATTATTACCCTACTAAAAAAGGACAAACCACCTATATATTGTGACTCATACAGGCCACTATCGCTTATTAATACCGATGTCAAAATCTTAGCGAAAATATTGGCCACCCGCCTCCAACCACTGATGAAAAATTTAGACCTCCCCGACCAATCTGGGTTCATACCTGCGCGGTCTACCTCTCACAACCTTCTCACTTTGTTTGCTTTGTTCCACACCCTCTCTCCTGAATTGCCGGCGGCAGCCGTCTTGCTCGAAGCTGCCAAAGCGTTTGATTCAATCGAATGGGGTTATTTGTTCTTTATCCTCCAACGAATGGGCTTTTCTCCCTTCTTTGTCAACTGGGTCAAACTACTCTATGCACATCCCACGGCGCAGGTCCGAGTGGGGGGGGACACCTCAGACTCGATCTCCATCACTAGAGGCACCCGTCAGGGGTGCCCCCTTTCACCACTGCTGTTTGCCCTCACATTGGAACTCTTGGCCTGTCTAATTCGGCAATGTCACAAATATGCGGCTATCAATTTGCATCACCGTCCACTGATCATTTCACTATATGCGGATGATATGCTGCTTTTCATTTCGGAACCTCGTGACTACTTGGCACCTGTTTTGCGGGAATATATCCGGTTTGCTCATTTTTCCGGTCTGTCTATAAACTGGTCTAAATCAGTAGTGATGCCATTGACCACTTGCACGCTTCTGCATGAGTTAGAATTCTCCCTTGAGTGGGCGACAGCGTCGGTTAAATATCTGGGGGTTTGGATCCACCAGGATCCTGATAGAGTACTTCGGGAGAATTATGGCACTGCTATAACGTGGTTGGAACATCAAGTAGACAGGTGGATTAGTCTTCCACTCTCCCTTGCAGATCGCATCGCTCTTGTAAAGGATGGTAGTGCTGTCGAAATTTTTATACCTCTTTAATAACGTGCCTATCCCTCTCTCTCAACAATTTTTTAAGACACTACGTACGTTGCTTCTTTGTTTAATCTGGGGGGTAA
Organism: Calotriton arnoldi; assembly: GCA_963921515.1. NCBI lineage: Eukaryota > Metazoa > Chordata > Amphibia > Caudata > Salamandridae > Calotriton > Calotriton arnoldi. The sequence continues at coordinate 545,428 of CAWUFW010000899.1, read as the reverse complement.
AACAGTCTCGGGTGGGCTGGCAGACTCTTCTCCTTGACTATAAGCATGGGGGATTCAATGCACCTGATTTCTATTTGTATTATTTATGTGCACAGGCGCACTACGCTCATTTCTGGTTCGCGCTTCATGATTTCATTCCGCATGTGGCGGTGGAGCACTGGGACGCACATCCCATACCACTGAGCTCCATCCTTTCGCACAGCCGCCGACTTACGCCCCGTGATACAATCAATACCATCGATTCGACGATTGCTGCCAGGCAGGCACTGGGCCGCTTGGCTGAGAAACTACCTTTATACTCCCCACTGCTTCCTATTGCTTATCACGCGGACATCTCAGTAACTCATGAAGAGGGGATCATGCGCATCTTGGCTCAGGGGGGAATTAACAAAATGCAGGATCTATTTCCTCATAGCACTTTCCTGACACCTGCCGATGTCGACTACATTCAGCATAAAACCCTTCTGTTCACATTTTCGCTTCACAGACTGAGGAAGGCGTCGCAGGCCCATTTCTCGATGTTTCCTGCGGAACCTCCAACGTCTTTGGTGCTGCACACTTTACTCACCAATCCCACTAAACACAGGGTTGTTACTAAACTATACCGGGCTGCCAGAGCGGATAAGACCCTCCCTGAAGATAAGAGCCTAAATAAATGGAATGAGTTTCTCGACCCGCAACTCACCCGGGAGGAATGGGAACACTGCTGCGCTCTGACTGGCGCGCTCACGTCCAATGGAAACCTCCGCATTATACATTTCAAATACCTTCACCAGACCTACTATACCCCACACCAGCTTTTTAAATATGGTCTCAGGGAGTCAGATGTGTGTACACGATGTGGGGCCTCGGGTGCAGACTTTTGGCACCTGGCCTGGTCCTGCAGGCAGGTAAGGAATTATTGGACTGAAGTAGTTACTAGACTGTCCCAAATTGTTGGGGTGGTTCTGACCTGTTCGCCCGAAGTGTGCCTACTGGGACTGCTCCCCTTTCTAAAAGGTGCCACAGGTAAACTTGCTAGAGTGGCGCTGCTTGTTGCCAAGAGGCGAGTGGCGATGGTGTGGAACAGCAGACGGAGTCCTATAGTTGCATTATGGCTTAAAGATTTGATATATTGTAGAGAGAATTTAGTGTTATATGCGGAGGAGTTCCCAGTGACTTCTCGTCCAAATGATATCTGGGAACCTTTGTTGGCCTATCTACGTTCAAACGATTTGCATGTTGACCCCGCAGTTGCAGATGGATAACTACTGTAAATGCCAATGACTGTGACATACGATGTTTACCACTGTGCTGTTATTGCTGGAATCTACCCTCTATGTTTACACCTTATGACCACATTTTTTGTTTGATAGTAATGGCATTACTCTTGCACTGCTGTTCTGTGTATTGTATGATGCTCTATGATAATGACAAATAAAACTTTAAAACATTTTTTTTTTTTTAAAAGTGGTTAATTAGGGGAGGCCCGCTGCCCAGACTACTAGCTGTGGGGGCGGCTAGGCCTGTAGCCACTGACTATCCCGGAGCAGCACCCTGATTTGACACATGGACCGGGGCCACTAGAGGAGGCCCGGGTTGCTGTGGCTCCTTGACCGGAGTCATTAGGGCCGGGAGCCCAACTAGATCACAGGGTCAGACTGATTTGCATATAGCCATGTCTGAACTGGGGTGGCGGAGTGAGCTAAAGAATGATGATGGATTAAACCCAGATCAGTCGACTGGGGGTGAGTGCTTGCAATGTTCAACATTCCGTCCATCATCCCCTTTGGTTTTGCTTTGTTCGCCCTAAGTTGGCAGGGTATGCCCAGACGTGGGTCCCTTGCTCACTTTGCCACTGGATTCAAGATAGCCTGGCTGATGAGGGCTGTGAGCCCGAAACCGGTCCCAGGATGCTTGTTTCCGGTCCAGGGAAGACATGGCTTGGCAGTTCGGGCTGGACTGTTTCCATGAGGCACAGGGTCAGACTGATTTGCATATGGCCATGTCTGAACTGGGGTGGCGGAGTGAGCTAAAGAATGATGATGGATTAAACCCAGATCAGTTGACTGGGGGTGAGTGCTAGCAATGTTCAACACTCTGTCCATCATCCCCTTTGGTTTTGCTTTGTTTGCCCTAAGTTGGCAGGGTATGCCCAGACGTGGGTCCCTTGCTCACTTTGCCACTGGATTCAAGATAGCCTGGCTGATGAGGGCTGTGAGCCCGAAACCGGTCCCACAATGCTTGTTTCCGGTCCAGGGAAGACATGGCTTGGCAGTTCGGGCTAGACTGTTCCCATGAGGCACAGGGTCAGACTGATTTGCATATAGCCATGTCTGAACTGGGGTGGCGGAGTGAGCTAAAGAATGATGATGGATTAAAGCCAGATCAGTTGACTGGGGGTGAGTGCTTGCAATGTTCAACACTCCGTCCATCATCCCCTTTGGTTTTGCTTTGTTCGCCCTAAGTTGGCAGGGTATGCCCAGACGTGGGTCCCTTGCTCACTTTGCCACTGGATTCAAGATAGCCTGGCTGATGAGGGCTGTGAGCCCGAAACCGGTCCCACAATGCTTGTTTCCGGTCCAGGGAAGACATGGCTTGGCAGTTCGGGCTAGACTGTTCCCATGAGGCACAGGGTCAGACTGATTTGCATATAGCCATGTCTGAACTGGGGTGGCGGAGTGAGCTAAAGAATGATGATGGATTAAAGCCAGATCAGTTGACTGGGGGTGAGTGCTTGCAATGTTCAACACTCCGTCCATCATCCCCTTTGGTTTTGCTTTGTTCGCCCTAAGTTGGCAGGGTATGCCCAGACGTGGGTCCCTTGCTCACTTTGCCACTGGATTCAAGATAGCCTGGCTGATGAGGGCTGTGAGCCCGAAACCGGTCCCACAATGCTTGTTTCCGGTCCAGGGAAGACATGGCTTGGCAGTTCGGGCTAGACTGTTCCCATGAGGCACAGGGTCAGACTGATTTGCATATAGCCATGTCTAAACTGGGGTGGCGGAGTGAGCTAAAGAATGATGATGGATTAAAGCCAGATCAGTTGACTGGGGGTGAGTGCTTGCAATGTTCAACACTCTGTCCATCATCCCCTTTGGTTTTGTTTTAAATACATCATAGTGACAGGGACACTGTATGGGGAGCCACTTACATTAGGCAGTATATACACACCCTCTCCCCTTAGCTTAACATTTGTAAAATGGATTATATGGCTCTGGGGGGATTTCCAGGCAGGACCATCTGTGATGGGGGGGATTGGAATGACGTAATCGCACCAGATGAAGACAGATGGTGTGCGAGTGGCCCCGTCCAGCCCAGTGGTTGTGAGAAGCTGGGTTTCTGTAGCAGTAACCCCCCCACTTTTTGCCAGACTACTGATTCACTTTGACTTGATGTGCCCTGGGTCCCTGCCAATCAGGTTCCCAGGGGCTGTATTTTTTCCCCAAAACTAACCCAAACCCAATTGGCATCTCTGGCCACAGGTCAGCCCCTGGTAAATGGTACCACAGGTACCCAGGGCACTGTGACTAGGGAAGACCTCTAAGGGCTGCAGCACTTATTTTGCCACCCTAAGAGGCCCTGTACCTTTACACACACACACACTGCCTTTTCAGGCTGCGTGTATTGGTGCAGAACAAAGTGAAGAGTCAACATGGCGCACATCCCTGTGTGCCATGCCTACAACCCACTGCCCTGGCATAGATCAGTCACCCCTCTAGCTGGGTGCACTACACCAGTGGTGAGGGTACAGGTGCATGAGCCCTGTACCCCTACAGTGTCTAAATCCATTCTTAGCATTGTAAGTTCAGTGCTGCCATAAAGAGTATATGGTGCTGAGAGTTTGTCATTACGAACTCCACAGCACCATAATGGCTACACTGAAAACTGAGAGGTTTGGTATCAAACTTCTCAGCACATTAAACCCACATTGATGCCAGTGTGGGATTTAATGAAAAATGCACACAGAGGGCATCTTAGAGATGCCCCCAGAAAAATGACCTACCACTAGTGTCCAGGCTGAGTGGCTGCTTTCAGCTGCCACCACCAGACATGTTTCTGGACCCCTTGGTCGAGAGCCTTCTGCTCTCGGGGGCCTGAAACAATGCACATCCTGGGACGAGGTGCCAAGCCTCCTCCCCCAGGATGGGCAGGGTCCACGAAGGGGAAGCTTCAAAGGCTTGCCACCTTTGTGAGCTTCCCCAGGCAACTTGCTGCTTTCAGCAACTGGTCCCCACTGGTTCTGACCCCCACTTTGGGCGGGAGAACCGGTGGGAAAAACAAGTGAGGAAGAGAGGTATGCCCACCTCTGTCAACCCCACCCCTCAGGTGGGGGATGTGAGGTGAAGCACAACTCTCAGTCCCCGCCATCTTGCAGATGGGGGGACCCAGCCAACCAGGGTGAGGCTTATGCCCCCCTCCCAAAGGATGTTGGCATATTAGGGGGTGTACCCACACGAGGGAAGAGACCCATTGGTCCCAACCTTTTACCCACCTGTAATGCCCCAAAATCTAGTATTTAGGGGCACCCCTAAACCTTGCTTCCTCAGACAAGAAACCAGAAGAAGAAAAGAAGAAGAAGGACCGAACAGCCATGCCGGAGCTAACAAGAGGAAGACGCCCACTGACTAGGCCCCAGCCCTACTGGCCCGTCCCCACCTCGAACCTGCTCCAGCGAAATCCCGGTGTGTCCTGCAGCCAGCAACCTCGAGAAACCCGGAGGACATGCCTGCCTTCAATCCCAAAGACTCTGTCTCCCGTGAACACCGGATTTGTTCAAACAACAGACTCCAGCTCCGCAAGGATCCTTGAGTTTGCACCACTCTGCACCCGACGCCCACGGCCCGAGTTCGAGTGGCCCAACACCAAGAAGAGGTCTCCCCAGTGATCCTGACCCGAGATCCGGCAACCCATGACCTGCCTCAAGCCTCCAGCTGATGCCTGCAGCCTCAAACCGGAAGGTCCCCCCAACCGCGACCAGGTGCTGGTAAGAAGATCCAACCCTAAAAGGCACCCCTGCACCCGACGCCCCACGGCCTTGGGTGGCCCAACCGATGGTGCCTAACCAACCCTCGATATCCCAACTTAACTCTCCAAGTAGTGGTCGCACCCAGAAGACCTTCGTCCCCGCGCCTGCAGTGCTTTTGCAAACCGGAGACTCCCCATTGAAAGCTACAGGGCTTCCAACACCAAAACAGCACTCTGCATCCGGCCACCTCAGTGCTGCTGAGGGTGCATCTTTTGTGCTGGCCTAAACCCCCCTTTTCCCTGAGCTTATGTCCAGGAGCTTTGCTCCCACAACCCAGTGGCCTGCTCGTCAGCAGCCACCAACCGGAGGCCCCCTATCCCCCTTTGGATAACATTGGGCCTCAGCACTCTGCACCCGGCCGCCCTAGTGCAGCTGAGGGTGTAACAAGAGTGCATCCTTGACCCTGGGGGACCTCTGAGTCTAACCCCAGAATACCAACTCCCACAACAAAGTACTTACCTTTGAACCGATAACACTATTTTCCTCCATAGGATAACATTGACTGTTTTTCTATGAAAAGTTTGTGTGGAGTTTAAAAATCTAAGAAATCCTTTTACAGCTGTAGTAAATAACAAAAATGCTTTTACTTACCTGTTTTCAGGAAATGTCCCTTTGTAGTATCCAGGTATACTACACTGTGTAAGAAAAGTAATCTGAAAGTAATGTACTGGTCATTTTACTAAAAAGCCCATTCAAAGTATATGTTCTGTATTTCCAAATCATTACATTTCTCAGTAACAGTACTGTAATTCAAAACAAAGTGCATATACAAATACAATCCAAACTGTGTTACAACTGTATATTTACTGCAAAGTATTTATCACTTACCTGTGCCAGGCTTGCTTGGTTCTAGGAAATAAAATAACTAAAATAATATTTTATACAAAAACAATTGGTCTGAAGTTCAGTCTTTGAGTGTGTGAATTCATTTGCTGACTCAGTGTGTACAACAAATGCTTAACACTGTCCTCTGATAAAGCCTTACTGCTCAACCACACTACCATAAATAGAGAGTGAGGTGCTATCTACTTTACCTCTGCCTACCTTTTGGGTTCCACTGGACTCTGCGCACACTATACCTCACTTGGGTATAGTATATACAGAGCCAGCTTCCTACCGCGGTGACTCTAAGTTATGCCTTCTGGCGTCGTCCTTGGACTGGTCAGACTCATGGAGGGCTTACCACCCAGGAGAGCCGCGGTTCACCTTCTTTTCGACAGTCCACGGGTCTTTCTCCAGATTGGACTACCTATTCCTCCCCAGCTCTTACATTCATTGGGTCCCGGGGACCATGATCCTCCCCTGCGGCCTGTCGGATCACTCCTCCGTGGTCCTAACATTGCACATTGGTCCCCACCAACTACCCTTCCGATGGCGCAAGTCATCTTGGCACCTAAAAAACCCGAAGTACAGGTTAATGCAACATCGGTCTCTCAAGGAGTACCTTTCCTTTAACGTAGACTTGGCTCCTTCGGGAGTGTTTCTATGGGAGGCTATGAAACCCATGCTGCGTGGGGTAGACATCAGTTTCTGTGCGGGCGAGCAGCACCGCAAACTGTCAGAGGTGGTAGAACTGGAGGCCCAGCTACAGGCCCTTGAGGGAGAAATAAGGGGAGGAGGGGGAGCGCAGTCAAGGCGCCGGCTGCATTTTGCCCAGATACAGCTACAGCAGTTGCTTTTGGATGAGGCTCAGAAGCCTGGCAGGTCGTGCAAAATCGAATATACCAGTGGGGCGACAAATCAAGCAAAATAATCCACCGTCTCTGCCAGATCATCCAGAGACCGGAGACAGTAACAGTGCTCTGAGACTTGATGGGGGAGTTGTGCTCTGGACCTCGAGAGGTGGCACAAACATTTGCGAGATACTTTGAGACCCTCTACGCCCGGCAGGAAGTCCTGACTCATGATCAAGTTGCCGATTTCTTACGCATTATATCCCCCAAACCAGAGTCTGACTCAGTGCGCAACAACTAGAGGAGCCGATTATTGTGGCGGAGCTGATGGGGGCGCTGGCGATTCTCCGCTCGGGTCGCGCTCCTGGACTGAACGGGTTCCCCTGTGAATTTCTAAAAACACACATGCCTCAATTAGAGACTCACTTGTTGAATGCACTTCAATAGGCCGCTGACCTATCGATCCTTCCACCAGATTGGAGACATGCAGAAATAGTGGTCTTTCGTAAGCCTGGCCGCCCCCCCCCGAAGGAACCGGCTTAGTAGAACAAGTTACTTACCTTCGGTAATGCATTATCTGGTAGAGACTCTATCTAGCTGCAGATTCCTTACCTTTCATTTTCACAGGCGTCAGGCTGGATCCGGAAACTTTAGCTGAGCAATAACCCTTCCACGCGATGTCGAGTGGCTCCATTCGGATCCGCGTGATGTCGTCGGCATCGTTTATGACGTTGCGGTGCCTTTATAGGCACCACCCAGGTGCGCGGACGTCAGTACTTTTCGTTTTTGTTCCACGCCAGAAGCGCAGAGCCACAAAGTAACTGATGTAGTCGTGTGCAAAACTAGGGCCCTGAAAAGGGGAACAACCCTAGCCCTACAATATCAGTCCGCAAAGTGGGAGGCATGGGTGGGGCTGAAAGGAATCTGCAGCTAGAAAGAGTCTATACCAGATAATGTGTTACCAAAGGTAAGTAACTTGTTCATCTGATAGAGACTTCTAGCTGCAGATTCCTTACCTTTGAATTAGATACCCGAGCCATACCATCCGCGGTGGGTTGCGGACTCATATCGTAAACTAAAAAGTCTTGCAGGACAGAACAGGCGAAATATCTGTCCCTGCGTACTTGCCCATCAAGGTAGTAAGGTTTTGCCCACATCGCTGCCTGACAGATGTCTTGGACTGGGACACCCCGAGCCAAGGCCGTAGTCGCAGCCTTTCCCCTGGTGGAATGGGCTCTTAATCCCTCAGCGGGCTGCTTCTTTGCCAAGGCATAACAAATCTTGATGCAGAGAACGACCCAGTGAGAGATGGTCCTTTTCTGCACTGCCCTTCCCTTCTGTGCTCCCACTTACCCCACAAAGGGTTGGTCATCCACCAGGAACTCTTTTGTGCGGTCAAGGTACAACGCCAACGCTCTTTTTGGGTCCAGTCGGTGGAGACTCTCCTCTTCCTTATAGTGATGCGGGGTAGCAAAGAAGGTGGGCAAAGTGATGGACTGACCCAGATGGAATGGGGTCACAACCTTTGGCAAAAAAGTTGCCCTGGTGCACAGCACCACCATGTCTGGAAAGGATATAAGATAAAGAGGCGAGCAAGATAATGCAAGATAATGCCTGCACCTCACTCACCCAGATGAAATCGCCATTAACAAGGCTGTTTTGATGGTCAATAGCCTGATGGGACAATTGTGAAAAGGCTCAAAGGGAGCACACATTAGAAAGGTAAGGACCAAATTAAGGTCCCACTGTGGCATAACAAAAGGAGTGGGTGGAAATAAGTGAGCCAGCCCTTTTAGAAATATATTTACAATAGGACATTTGAAGAGAGAGGGCTGGTCTGGGAGCCGCAAAAAAGCAGACCGAGCAGAGAGATAACCCTTGAGAGTTCCCACGGCAGAGCTCTGCTGGGCAAGGGTTACAATGAATAAAAGGACAGTAAAAAGAGGAGCAGAAAGAGGGTCAATGGACCTTTCAGTACAGTATGATACAAATTTCTGCCAACGGCAGGCATATACCGTCTTAGTGGAGGGCCGCCTGGCCGCCAAAATAACATTGCAGACTACGGGAGGAAGGTCAAAAGCTATCAACTGTCGCCGCTCAATCTCCATGCATGGAGGCGAAGAGTTGACAGGTTCAGGTGGAGAACCCTCCCCTGCTGCTGTGACAGAAGATTCTCCCGAAGGGGCAGCCTGATCGGAGGATCGATACTCATTCTCAGAAGCTCTGGATACCAGACTCTCCTTGCCCAGTCCGGAGCCACAAGAATGACTTTGGCCTGGTTGCTCCTGATCTTCTTCAGAACCCTGGGCAGGAGTGGTAGGGGCGGAAAGGTGTACAACAGGCCTGAGCTCCACTCACACGACAAGCGTTGCCAAGCGATAGCCGCCTTGGAAACTCCAGCGCGCAGTACCACTGACACTGCGCGATCTCTTCGGAGGCGAACAAATCTAACCAAGGCTCTCCCCACTGCTGAAAGAGACCTTGCGCCACCTCTGACTGGAGATGCCACTCGTGACCTGCTAGGCATAGTCCGCTGACTTCGTCCGCCCTACCATCCAGAGAACCTGCCAGGTGTTGAACCACCAGAGTTATGCCCTGCTGTTCCAGCCATGCTGAGAGACACAGGGCCTCTCGACAAAGGGTCCATGACCCCACATCGCCCTGCTTGTTGCAATACAACATGGCGGTGGTGTTGTCTGTGAACACCTGCACTAACTTCCCCTTGACAGAGGGAAAGAATGCTTTCAATGCCAACCGAATCGCTCGGGGCTCCAACACATTTATGTGGAGCCCGGTCTCTGGCGGAGACCAGTGTCCCCTGATCTCCACCTCTCCCAGGTGGGCGCCCCATCCCAGAAGTGATGCATCTGTCACTATCGTGAGATCTGGTTGGGGAAGGGAGAGGAGTCTGCCATTGACCCAATCACGATTCGTTAGCCACCACTGCAAAACCTTCGCAGTTCCTTCTGAGATCTGAACCACATGGGTGAGATTTCCTCGATGCTGTGCCCATTGGTACTTCAAGTCCCACTGCAGAGCCCGCATACGCCATCTGGCATGTCTTATCAACAGGATGCAGGAGGCCATGAGGCCCAACAGCCTCAGAGTCAGTCTCACCGAAATCCATGATAGAGGCTGAAATATCGGAATCATAGCCGGAATATCCTGGACTCGCTGCTCGGGAGGATAAGCCAGAAACTGCACTGTGTCCAGAACAGCTCTGATGAAAGGGAGCGTCTGAGAAGGAGTCAGGTGCGACTTCGGCAAGTTCATAGAGAACCCCAGTGAATGCAAAAGGTTCGCCGTAGTCTGAAGGTGGGAGACGACAGCCTAGGGTGAGGACGCCATCAACAGCCAGTCGTCGAGGTAGGGGAAGACTGACACCCCTAACCTGCGCATATGAGCTGCGACCACCGCCATCACCTTGGTGAACACCCGAGGGGCACTGGTAAGGCCGAAGGGGAGTACGATAAACTGAAAGTGCTTGCGGTCTACCTTGAACCGCAGGTAACGCCTGTGGTCCGGCAGGATGGGGATATGAAAGTACGCATCCTGCAGGTCCAACGCTACCAACCAGTCTTCTGGTCTAGGGCAGACAAGACCTGAGCCAGAGTGAGCATTTTGAAATTTCTCCTTTTTAAAGAAGAGATTGACGGTCCGAAGATCTAAAATGGGCTGTAGCCCCTTGTTATTCTTCGGAATCAGAAAGTAGCGGGAATAACAGCCACTGCCTACTTCTGAAACTGGGACCCTTTCTATAGCTCCCTGGGCCAAGAGAGCTGTAACTTTCTCTTGGAATTTTTAACAACAAGGGAACCGAAAAGGCAGTACGCAAGGGACCTTCGGTGTGTAAGCAATTTCTAAAGACAGTGGTCCCTAGACAGTTACAAATTTAAAGCAGAAAATAAACATATATTAAAATAGAATATATGTTCTTTGTCCAGCCGGACAGACTTTTAATATTTAAATAACTGCATAAAAGGAGATTCATGTACAAATACAAGTGGGACACAACCTGCGTCCAACTCACAACCATAGACAGACAACATAAATTGGGGAGGGTTTTCAGGCAAGGGGAATGCGTCTGCATATCATAGAATTAACAGACTTCAATCGCATGAGAATACCATTGCACAATATAATTCACAATATTTATGAACGTTTCGATCCCTAGGGGAATTACATGGAATCATCTTCAGGACATAAGAGATTTGCATGCCTGTGTACGAGCAATTCTAGACATTAAATTCATGTCAGAATTATCACGAAGGATTGCGGCACACGTTGCGGTAGCTATCCGTGAATCCGAGTTAGGCGACCTGAATAGGTATCCAACGAGTGAAGATTGATCCAAGAGGCCGGGACTGCGGGAATGGCGAGAACGATGGAAATATTCAACGTGGCGGGTAGGGATGACCGTCACGGAGGGGTTTGGAAGTTAATCAGATTTGGAGATCCACGTGGCGGGTTAGATTGACTGTCACGGAGGACCGAGTTAGCCTCGGGTCCAGTCCATACAGCGCAGTACCGTCTGGTGAATCAGGGCTCGGTCGAGCACTGATTCACCAGACGGTACCGCGCTGTATGGACTGGACCCGAGGCTAACTCGGTCCTCTGTGACGGTCAATCTAACCCGCCATGTGGATCGCCAAATCTGATTAACTCCCAAACCCCTCCGTGACGGTCATCCCTACCCGCCACGTTGAATATTTCCATTGTTCTCGCCATTCCCGCGGTCCCGGCCTCTTGGAGCAATCTTCACTCGCTGGATACCTATTCAGGTCGCCTAACTCGGATTCACGGATAGCTACCGCAACGTGTGCCGCAATCCTTCGTGATAATTCTGACATGAATTTAATGTCTAGAATTGCTTGTACACAGGCATGCAAATCTCTTATGTCCTGAAGATGATCCCATGTAATTCCCCTAGGGATCGAAACGTCGTCGACACCCTGTATACCATATGCATTTAAATATTGTGAATTATATTGTGCAATGGTATTCTCATGCGATTGAAGTCTGTTAATTCTATGATATGCAGACGCATTCCCCTTGCCTGAAAACCCTCCCCAATTTATGTTGTCTGTCTATGGTTGTGAGTTGGACGCAGGTTGTGTCCCACTTGTATTTGTACATGAATCTCCTTTTATGCACTTATTTAAATATTAAAAGTCTGTCCGGCTGGACAAAGAACATATATTCTATTTTAGTATATGTTTATTTTCTGCTTTAAATTTGTAACTGTCTAGGGACCACTGTCTTTAGAAATTAGTAACTTTCTCTTGGAGCATCTTTAAATGATCCTCCATCAGCCGTTCCTGATTTGGCAGAATAGGAGGAGGAAAAGTAAGAAAAGGTAGGGAATAGCCCTCCTGGACTGTCTGCAAGACCCACTTGTCCGATGTTATGGATCTCCAGTGGGGGAGATGATGACGAATTCTCCCACCAACTGGAGTAGTGTGGTCCTGCAGAATCAGCCTAGGATTGCTTGGAGGCTGCGGCTGCTGCGGGCAGTGTGGTCGACGACTTCTGGCCTCCATTCCGAGATCGGAATGCACTGCGTCCTCGTCCTCACACAGCTTGGGCAGTCTGTGCGGGACAGTGGCTGGGATATGGCTGACACAGCTGGAAACTCCTTCTGTTGCCACAAAAGGGGCGAAAGGAAGACTGGCCACGGGGTGGAGGAGAGGCCCAAGGATCTGGCCGTAGCTCGAGAGTCCTTGAACCTGACCAGGGCTGAGTCTGCCTTTTCCCCCAAAAATTATTTGTTGGTCAAGTCCCTACTGGTGACTGACTATTAATCAATCTAAGCATAAATACATTACTTAAAAAAAAAAATCTGTAATAAACAATTTCGCAACACAGGAATGTATTTTTCAAACTATAAACAAATTTAATAATAACAAAAAACAACACCATCAGCGGCTGACCACAGGTTCAGCACATCAAATCCCAAGTTTTCATAAGCATTCAGAGTCATGTGCATCTACTTCCAGAGCTTGCCGCAGTTAAGCTCAACTGGAGACCAGAAACGTAATCCTTATACGAATGGGAAGGTGCACCAAGAAACAAAGTGAATGTCCTCCAAACTTTGTCCAAAAAGTATCCTTTTATTATTCTTGATAGTAAAAAATAGATGTCAGCCAACGCGTTTCGTTCCACTGAGGGAACTTCATCAGGGCTCATGTAACAATACGAGGTACAATATATCCGTGCTCAAAATCAAATTATATCCAAAATAGAATTAAAAAGCATCCAGATTCCTCATATATCAAGACGAGGTGTAGTGTGTCAGAGCTCTATGTAAAAAAAATTCCAAATTCAAAGTCAGTAATAGTAGTCCGAAAATCTGACACTTGGGTGACAATGATAAATAAGATCAATCTGTAGTGTTCACAGCGATTAAGCTCCAAAATACCAATGGCAAAATGTAAACCAGTATCCTTGATACGATACGTCCTCTGCCTGTAATCTCTCCTTACAATATTCATGAATATTGTAAAGGAGAGATTACAGGCAGAGGACGTATCGTATCTGAAAGAGACACGTTAGTGACAGATTCCTTACCTTAGAATATCCCCAGGCATCAGGCTGGATCCGGAAAGTTTTGCGTAGCAGTACCCTTGCGCGTCGGTAGGCGGCGTCGTGCGGCTCCGCGTCCGTCGTCGGCGTCGTGATCGCCGGGATGACGTCGCGGGCAGTACTTAGGCGCCGCCCCTGCGCGCTGACGTCAGTTCTTCTTTTTCCGCGCCAGCAAGCGCAGATCCGGGAAGAGCAGTGCCCTGGTCAATTTTTGACCATACTTTTTGGTGATTTTTTCACTGTTTTTCCAACTTGAAGGTGTCGTAGGGATGCCCGGCTTCAAGCGATGCGGCGCCTGTGCGCGGATGATGTCCGTCACCGACCCGCATTGGGAGTGTCTCTTCTGCCTCGGCCGAGGCCACGACACCGAGTCTTGTCCCGAATGCCAGGCCCTCAACCCGAAAGCTTTGCGAGAGCGGTCTCAAAAGCTCCTCGAGGCCCGGCATTCGGCTCCACGGAGGCCCCGGTCGCGTGAGAGGTCCAGGGGTCGCTCGCGGAGTGCACACCGGTCGTCGGCGTCGAAGTCTTCTTCGTCCGGTAAGTCTAAGCACAAGAAGTCCAAGAAGCATCGTCGCTCTCGGACTTCGCCTCGCCGGTCTCGCGACTCGGCTGAGGCCCCTCCCGGCACCGTCCCCGCCCCCGCGGCCCCGGACTTGCCTGTGGAGTCGCCCCCGCCATACCCGCCCTTCCCGGGTTCGGGGGCGGATCCGGCCAAGGTACAGGAGTTCCTGTCGGCCATGGCCCGCCTCTTCGGGCCTTCAGGCCCCTCCGGTGCGCCTTCGGGCCCCGCGGGCCCTGATGGGGTTGCTCCGGCGTCGCCGGCGGCTCCGGCCCCGGTGTCGCCCGTGCCTCCAGCCTCGATCCCGGCTCCGGCTTCGGCCCCGGCCTCGATCCCGGCTCCACAACCCCCATCGACGCCGGTCGACCTCACGACACCTCCGCCGGCGCCGATGTCTCCGGTGCCGTTCTCGACGCCGCCCTGGGCTCCGGGCGGCGTCGTCCCCCAGTTCCTTCCGGCTCCGGACATGGACCCGGAGCGACGTCGCTCGACGCCGGCTCCGGCGCCGATGGGACCTTGGGTCCCAAATGTCCCTCCTCCTCCTTATTTTGAACCAGAGGAGGACCAGGAGGACTGGGAGGGGTCTGATGACCCTCTGACGCGCAACTGTCAGTATGATGAGGACTGGACAGAGAGTCTAGGGAGGCCAGTGGTCTGGATACTTCCCCTGACACTGGCATGCTGTCTCCTCCCGTGGCTACGGAGGAGGGGGCCAATTTTGAGTACGGTGTTGCGTAGGGCTGCTGGGGCCTTACGTCTCCAGCTCCCTACTTTGACGGTCAAGCCTAACATCTTGACAGAGGTGCTTCAGCCGGCAGCCTCCTCTGCGGAGACTGTGCTGCCGTTTAACGACGCCCTCACTGACGTTCTTTTGGGCGCCTGGTCCAAGCCCAACACAGGGGCTCCTGTGGATCGGAACGTGTCACGACGCCATCGCCCTGCTCCGGGCGACCCCCTGTTTCTTTCTGTCCACCCCACTCCTGAGAGCTTGGTTGTCCAAGCCTCCGCTTCCCAAACCGCCTTCCCTACCGCTCCTCCGGATAGGGAATCCAAACACCTGGATCAGTTTGGGAAGAAAGGTTTTTCTTCCTCCAGTGCTGGCTTGCGGTCCGTTAACACCGCTTGTCTTTTGGGCCGATATACCCACTCCCTGTGGGATTCGGTGGCGGATGTTTTGCCCCAGTGCCCTGAGGAGGTCCAGGCACTGCTTTCCCGCGCCATTGCGGAAGGAAGGGATGCGGCCAAATACACTATCCGTTGTGGCCTTGACACCGCCGACTCGCTGGGCAGGTCGATTGCAACGACGGTGGCGCTCCGACGCCACGCCTGGCTGAGAACCACTGGTTTTTCAGGGGATGTCCAGAATACTCTCATGGACATGCCCTTTGATGGAGTCGGTCTTTTTGGGTCCAAAGCAGACCATGCGTTGGAGCGCTTTAAGGACTCACGGGCTACTGCCAAGTCCCTGGGCCTTTCTGCTACACGCCCTCCGCTGCCTTCTGCTTTTCGCCCCTATCGTGGCCACGGTAGGGGCGCCCCTTCACGTCAGCAGCCCAGCCACCGGCCCGCGCAGCAGGCGTCTTCGCGTGGCCGAGGACGTGGATTCCGCAGTGGCGGATCGGGCAACCAGCGTGCGGGTCAGGCCACCACCTCCAACCCGTCCGCGGCCTCCAAGCCCTCCTAGTCCCTCCTTTCAGGTGCACGGCACGCCAGTAGGGGGCAGGGTCCGCCATCACCTTCCCCACTGGCGCACCATCACCTCGGACAGGTGGGTCTTGGACATTGTCCGAAGGGGCTACTCCCTCCCCTTCGAGACCACCCCCCAGCCATGCCACCTCAATTCCACCGCATGTCAGGGGATCACTTGGTGCTTCTACAGAAGGAAGTCACGGCCCTCTTGACCAAGAGGGCCATCGAGCATGTTCCGACCCCAGAAGTAGGGCGTGGTTGCTACTCCCACTACTTTCTGGTGCCCAAAAAGGACAAGGAGGACATGCGTCCTATCTTGGACCTCCGGAACGTCAATCGCTTCCTCCGGAAGGAGAAGTTCAAGATGCTCACCCTAGCTCAGGTCTTGACTGCCCTCGACCCTGGAGACTGGTTGGTAGCGTTGGACTTGCAGGACGCGTATTTCCACATCCCCGTCCTGCCGGCCCACCGGCGTTACCTTCGGTTCACGGTAGGCCCCGAGCATTTTCAGTTCACCGTGCTCCCCTTTGGCCTTACCAGTGCCCCTCGGGTGTTCACGAAAGTGATGGCGGTGGTCGCAGCTCATCTGCGCCGGGCAGGGGTTTCAGTCTTCCCCTACCTCGACGACTGGCTGCTGAAGGCGGGCTCGTCCCAGGCAGTCGTCTCCCACCTCCAGACTACGGCCGAACTCCTGCACTCGCTGGGGTTCTCCATCAATGTGCCGAAGTCGCATCTGATTCCTTCTCCACAGCTCCTTTTCATCGGAGCAGTTCTGGACACGACGCAGTTTCGGGCCTATCCTCCCGAACGGCGAGTCCGGGATATTCAGGCTATGATTCCGATCTTTCGGCCTTTATCCTGGGTTTCGGTACGGATAACCCTGAGGCTGCTGGGCCTCATGGCCTCCTGCATCCTGCTGGTCAATCATGCCAGATGGCATATGCGGGCTCTGCAGTGGGACCTGAAGTTCCAGTGGGCGCAGCACCAGGGCAACCTGTCCGATCACGTCCAGATCTCGGAGGGGACTGCAAAACAGTTGCAGTGGTGGCTCTCGAACCGGCAATGGGTCATGGGCAGATCCCTCTCCCTTCCCCAGCCAGAGCATACAGTTGTGACGGACGCGTCCCTTCTGGGATGGGGCGGTCACATGGGAGAGGCGGAGATCAGAGGCCTCTGGTCTCCGGCGGAGACCCGGCTCCATATCAACCTTCTGGAGCTCCGGGCGATCCGGCTTGCACTCAAGGCATTCCTTCCCTCTGTCAAAGGGAAGGTGGTGCAGGTGTTCACAGACAACACCACCGCCATGTGGTACTGCAACAAACAGGGCGGGGTGGGGTCTTGGACCCTTTGTCAGGAGGCTCTGCGCCTCTGGACATGGCTGGAACATCAGGGCATGTTCCTGATGGTTCAACACCTGGCAGGTTCTCTCAACGCCAGGGCGGACGAACTCAGCCGCAGGTGCATGATGGATCACGAATGGCGTCTTCACTCGGAAGTGGCGCAAGGACTCTTTCTACAGTGGGGAGAGCCTTGGTTAGATCTATTCGCCACCGAAGAGAACGCGCAATGTCATCAGTTCTGCGCGTTGGAATTTCCAAGGCGGCACTCGCTCGGCGGCGCTTTTCGTCGCGAGTGGAGTTGCGGTCTGTTGTACGCCTTTCCGCCTATACCACTTCTACCCAGAGTGTTGAAGTAGATTCGGCACGACCGGGCCCAAGTCATTCTTGTGGCTCCGGACTGGGCTCGAAGAGTTTGGTATCCCGAGCTACTCAATATGAGCATAGATCCCCGATCCGTCTGCCTCTTCGGGAGGATCTTCTGTCGCAGCAGCAGGGGACGGTCCTCCACCCGAACCTGTCCAGTCTACACCTGCTTGCGTGGAGATTGAGCGGCGGCAGTTGATTCCTTTCGACTTGCCTCCCGAAGTTTGTGATGTGATTCTGGCAGCCAGGCGTCCCTCCACTAAGGTGGTATACGCCTGCAGGTGGAACAAATTTGTGGCATGGTGCACAGCAAAGGCTGTGGATCCCCTTTCTGCCCCTCTTTCTGAGGTCCTTCTGTTCCTTCTCTCTCTGGCCCAACAGGGTTCTGCCCTGGGTACCATCAAGGGTTATCTTTGTGCTATCTCGGCCTTCCTCAGGCTCCCTGATCAGCCCTCCCTTTTCAAGTCCCCTGTTGTTAACAGGTTCTTAAAGGGCATTACTCACCTCTTCCCTCCTGTTCCGTTTGTAATGCCTCAGTGGGACTTGAACTTGGTTCTTACCTTTTTAATGTGCGCTCCCTTTGAGCCTCTGCATAACTGTCCTCTTCGTCTTCTGACTCTGAAGACAGCCTTTCTGGTGGCCATCACCTCCGCTCGGCGGGTGAGTGAGCTCCAGGCTCTATCTTGCAAACCTCCCTTTCTGTCTGTTCATCCAGACAAGGTTGTTCTTCGGACGCGTCCGTCCTTTTTGCCAAAGGTGGTTACTGCTTTCCACATTGGGCAGACCATCACTTTGCCCACCTTCTTTCCGCCTCCGCATCCTTCCAGAGAGGAAGAGAGGCTCCACCGTCTGGACCCAAAACGTGCGCTCTCTTTCTATATTGACCGCACAAAACACTTCCGGGTGGATGACCAGCTCTTTGTTGGCTACGTGGGCGCCAAAAAGGTCGGGCGGTGCACAAGAGGACCATCTCCCGCTGGGTTACCTTGTGCATCAAGACCTGCTATTCTTTGGCTAAGAAGGAGCCTCCTGTTGGGCTGCGTGCCCATTCCACCAGGGCAACGGCTGCTACCACGGCCTTGGGCCGCGGTGTTCCGCTGCCGGTTATCTGTCAGGCAGCTACGTGGGCCTCGCTGCACACGTTTACAAAGCATTACTGCCTTGACAGTCAGGTCCGGAGGGACGGCTTCTTTGGCCGTTCTGTCCTCCAGGACTTCCTTGTCTGATCTTTGTTCGCAGACCCACCACCGGGGTTGGTATTGCTGGGGTATCTATTCTAAGGTAAGGAATCTGTCACTAACGTGTCTCTTTCAGATGCACAAGTTACTAACTTGTGTAACGATATATCTGTAAGAGACAGTAGTTAGTGACAGATTCCTACCGCCCCACCCATCCTCCCCGTTCTGCGAACTGATTTCTAGGGTTAAGGACATCCCTTTCAGGGCCCTAGTATTTTTCAGACACCTGTGTCAGCTTCTTGCATGGCTCTGCGTTCCTGGCGCGGAAAGTCGTGTACAGAACTGACGTCAGAGCGCAGGGCGGCGCCTAAGTACTGCCCGCGACGTCATCCCGGCGATCACGACGCCGACGACGGGCGCGGAGCCGCACGACGCCGCCTACCGACGCGCAAAGGGTACTGCTACGCAAAACTTTTCCGGATCCAGCCTGACGCCTGGGGATATTCTAAGGTAAGGAATCTGTCACTAACTACTGTCTCTTACAGATATATCGTTACACAAGTTAGTAACTTGTGCATCAAGGACACTACAGATTGATCTTATTTATCATTGTCACCCAAGTGTCAGATTTTCGGACTACTATTACTGACTTTGAATTTGGAAATATTTTAACATAGAGCTCTGACACACTACACCTCGTCTTGATATATGAGGAATCTGGATGCTTTTTAATTCTATTTTGGATATAATTTGATTTTGAGCATGGATATATTGTACCTCGTATTGTTACATGAGCCCTGATGAAGTTCCCTCAGTGGAACGAAACGCGTTGGCTGACATCTATTTTTTACTATCAAGAATAATAAAAGGATACTTTTTGGACAAAGTTTGGAGGACATTCACTTTGTTTCTTGGTGCACCTTCCCATTCGTATAAAGTATAAACAAATTTAATGCGAACAAATCATGAGGGGCTACATAAGGTTTATAACAAAACACTATGACTGAGGATATTGATGTTATACAAAAGATAAACCTTCAAATCATAAGTGTGAACATATATTCCGAATAATACACAGTGGGACTTGAATCGATAAACAACAGAAAACAAATCCTAAACGCAAAATAAATTACTAAGGAAATAGATGGCTTTAACATCGCAACAGAAGCCAGCTGTACGAAGCCAGGCGTGGCGCCTCAAGGCAACCGTTGTTGAAATCGATCTCCCCAGCGAATCGGTCATATCTGGGCAACACCATATGCTGAATTTTGCTGCATCTCTCCCATCCTTGACAGCTAGGGAGAGTACAGCCCTGGACTCCTCCGGGACTTGTGGTAGCACTTGCGCAACCGTCTCCCAAAGGGAATGGGAGAAACGGCCCAATAAGCATGCAGTATTCACCGACCACAGTGCCAGGCTGGAGGAAGAAAATAACTTCTTCCCAAATGAATTCAGCCTCTTGGATTCCCTATCCGGTGGGGTGGAAGGGAATGTTCCTTGGGACGTAGCCTGCGCCACCAAACTCTCTGGGGTGGGGTGTTGGCTGAGGAATTTTGGGTTGCTTGGAGCTGGGAAGTGGCGGTGTGCAATCGTCCTATTCACAAAGCCCCTGTGCTAGGTTTGGACCATGTTCCTAGAAGGACGTCTGTAAGTGCCTCATTAAAGGACACAGGGGTTTGGACGTGGAAGCCCCAGGTTGAAACACCTCAGTCAGGAGATTAGTCCTGACCTGCACCAAGGGCAGCTCCAGCCCAAGGACCTCAGCTGCCCTCTTAACCACCATGGCATAGGATGCCCCCTCCTGCGTAGCCAGTGGTGGCGGAGAGAGCATGCCAGTATCTGGAGAAGTATCCAGTTCACTGGCCTCCCCATGTTCCCCATACCAGTCCAAATTCTCCTCAGAGACTTTCCGGGTTTCAAGTGGGTCCCCAGACCCCTCCCATTCCTCTCCTGAGCCTAGCACACCCTCAAAGTACTCAGGCGACAACATAGAACCTCTGGGTTCTGTCGACGTCGGAATCAGCGTCGATTGATGCCGTTCCGGCTCCATGTCGTCGGGGATGAGGTTGGGGCTTGCGCCACTGACGGGCATCAGTGACGTCACATGCACCGTCTTCGGATTCGACGTCCGGGAAGGTCACGTTAGCACGACCGGCATCGAACCGGATCTGGGATCAGATCCCTGGAGCCCCACTGGCGTTGTGGCCAGAGCCGACAGTGTCGAACCCAATGGGGCCCCTTCTGAGCCCGTGGGGCCCAAAGGCTCTCTAGAGGGGTCGTTCCGCTCAAATACGCAGCGCATGGCCATGTGAAACTCTTTCATCTGAGCGGGAGTCGCTCCGGCTCCTGGAAAGGGGGGGGAGACGCGAAGTCGACTCTGGCTCCGGCTCCGCGGAACCGGGCCTAGAGCATCGGTGCTCCTTACCTCTCTCGACGACAGACGCCAGTTGAGGTGAAGACGAAGTCCGCTTGAACTTCTTCTTCTTCTTATGCCTCTTCCCCGAGTGTCCCGAGGACCTCGAATGGGAGGAAGAGGACTTAGGGCTCCGTGAGCGGTCCCGCGACATCCTCTTCTTCGATTGGGACCGTGACCTCCCCGGAGTCTCGCTTGACGGTGTCGACTGCCGGGCCATGAGTACCTTCATCGCCCGCTCCCTCAAAGCCTTCGTAGCCATCACCCGACAGTCCGAACACGACTTTGTATCGTGGTCACGCTCGAGACACCACAGAGATATGCAGTGGGGATCGGTGACCAACATCATGTGAGAACAAGTCCCGCACGGCTTAAAACGCATCTTCCTTGAAGACATTACTCGCACACGAAGATGGAAAACCCAAAATTTTGGACAAAAGTCGAGGAAAAGCCTACCAAAAAGCAGCAGAGGTGTAGCTCTTCCTGGAGCGGCACTTAACTGGCGCTGAAAGAAAAGAACTGACGCCTGCATGCCTGGGTGGTGCCTATGTAGGCACCGCAACGTCATAACCAATGCTAACGATGCCGACGACGTCACGCGGAGCTGAATGGAGGCTCCAACATCGCGCGCAAGGGTTATTGCTCAGCAGAAGTTTCCGGATCCATCCTGACGCCTGGGAAATTCAAAGGTAAGGAATCTGAAGCTTGAAGTCTCTATCAGATCAGACCAATCTCATTGCTAAACGTAGAAGTGAAATTACTAGGCAGAGTTCTGGATTACCACCTTCTGCAACATATAACGGACTTGGTCAAGCTGGTTTCATGCCGTGGCAATCTACCCGTCATAATATCAGGCGCGTAACAAGGCACTGGCAAAGGCGCCGGACCTAGGGAGGCCCGGCGGCTCTTCAACTCGCCGACCTGGACAAAGCCTTCAACTCGATTAGTTCGGACTACTTATTCACCCTCTTGCAAGCCCTTAACTTTGGCCCACACTTCCTTGCTTATGTCCGTCTCCTATATACAGACTTGTCAGCGTCTGTCCACATGGCGGGCGTGATATCTGACCCAATACCAGTGTGTAGGGGCACCAGGCAAGGTTGCCCGCTGTCCCCCTTATTATTTTCACTAGCAATTGAGCCGCTTGCCGCATGGGTGAGACGGGATCACCTAGTGCGCAGGTTTGACTGGACAGCAGAGACATCAGATAGATTTGCTCTTTATGCTGACAACATTCTGTTTTTCCTTACAGACCCTGCGTTTTTCAGCCCACAGATTTTACAGCTCCTGTAGGACTTTGGCGAGACCTCAGGGCTGTACATGAACCCGAAGAAGTCAGTAGTATTCCCAGTTTGCGGGATCCAGGGGAGGATGGCATGGGCAGAGCAATTGACCAAGGCCGCTGAGGGCTTCCAATATCTGGAGGTCTATGTCTCCCCAAACCCAACCTTTTCATGGCTGTACAACATCAGTCCCTTGTTGCCTCGTGTCCATAACAAGGTTAATGCATGGTCCCCCCTGCCTCTACCCCTGCTGGGTAGCTCCGCCATTTTTAAAATGGTGTCCTTGCCGTGGCTGTTGTATAGGGTACAAAACCAACCTTACAGCATACCGGACTTATGGCTCCAACAGGTAAACGCGGTCCTCAACCACTTCCTGTGGGGAGGGGTGTGCAATCTAGGTGGCCCTTGGCATGTGCATTCAGTCCACCTACTGCGGGGGGATCGCAGTAGCGGACGTGCAGTGCTATTATGTCATCTCTCACCTCCTCATTGTCAGTGACTGGTGGTACAGTGATCAGTCTGATCCCGCATATGCAGTTGAGAGGTGGGCAATGGGGGACAATCTATTCAGCCGGGTAGGGATGAAGCACCTACCTCGGGCCACCATAGTGGTTATTCAATTATGGAGGCTGATGACATGCCGAATGTGCTGGGGGAGTAGATTGACAAGAGAGACCCCGTTATGGCATGGGACGGTCCTGCACCAGGTCGTAGGATTACGAGGGTTAAGAGGGTGGGACCTCATAGCCTTATCCACATTGGGAGATGTGTTGCACGGCACAGCCTTGAAATCTTGCCAACTGTTGCAGGAGAAATATCACCGGAGCCAGTTCTATAAGTACCTACAGTTCCGACACGTCCTTTGTCCCCATATTCAAGGTTTAACAGAGCTGCCAGAGTACACCCCGTTAGAGGGTAGGTTGCTATTGGGGAACATGGGGCCGCATAGGATTCAACAGTTATATCAGACCTTGGTAACACATAATCCTACCACCTTGCCGAAGCTGCAGGCAGCTTGGGAGGGAGACATAGAGGATCTCAATGAGGATGACCAGATGGAGGCTTTAGCGGCCCCCCGGGTGCGGCAATTTCATCACGCTGTCGCATTATCCAATTTAAATACTTGCACAGAGCCTACTACACCAGACACTGTTTATGGCAAATGGGAGTGATATCCTCCCCTGTGTGCCTTTGCTGCAGGGCTGAGGAGGGTACCTTTCTACATACCGTGTGGAGCTGCATGGCACTGCAGCGGTTCTGGCGTGGGGTGACTTCTAACTTGGCCCAGGTACTAGATTGGAAAATCCCTTTAGAGCCCAAACTGGTCCTTCTCCATAGTACAGAGGAGATCGGGGAACAGATATAAGCAGCGTCTCTTGTTTCTGGGACTGGTGCTGGCCAAGCGAGACATCGGCCAACACTGGAGGGCAGAGTCCCTGCCCTCGGTGGATGGATGGAGAGTAGCTATGGACAGGTGCATGGGGATTGAGGTTGCGGTCTTCCAAGCAAGAGGCTGCCCACAGAAGCAAGGGAAAATTTGGAAGAGATGGGCAGAATTCCGTGGTGTCCCACTGCTTTAGAAACAGAGACTCAGACTTAGGATTCGGGACGAGGGTATTGTCTTGCATTGTGGCAAGGCTTGATACTATGGGTGTCGTCGTCCTCCAGGGTTCAGGGGGTTGGTGTCCTTGTTATACTTGTTTAATGGGGCATAGTTATTTGGGTCCATTGAGGCCTGCTGTGTTATAAAGGACAAGTTACTTACCTTCGGTTACGCCTTATCTGGTAGAGACATGATCTAGCTGCAGATTCTTTACCTTTAAACTCCCAGGCGCCAGGCTGGATCTGGAAGATTTTTCTCAGCAGTACCCCTGCGCACCAGTAGGAGGTGTCGGTCAACTCCGCGTGACGTCGTCGGCATCGTGTTTGTCATCGTCGTGACGTCTGCGTCATCAATATAACCGCCACTTCGGCGCGCTGACGTCAGTACTTTTCACGACTATCCATGCCAGAAGCGCGAAGCCATGAAGTGACTGACCGTGGTGTTAAAAAATGAACAACTAGGGCCCTGAAGGGGAACATCCCAGACACGTAGAACCAATTCCACAGTGCGAAGATGGGTAGGTCAGTAAGGAATCTGCGGAAAGATCATGTCTCTACCAGATAAGGCGTTACCGAAGGTAAGTAACTTGTCCATCTGACAGAGACATCTAGCTGCAGATTCCTTACCTTTGAATAGATACCCTAGCAATACCATCCCAAGAGGAGGGACTGCGGAACAGCTTAGACCAGAAATTCCGGTAAGACAGAGCGACCAAACAGGCCTTCTCTGCGGACCTGGGAATCCAGGCAGTAGTGTCTGGTGAACGTGTGCAGCGATGCCCACGTGGCAGCTTGGCATATGTCAGAGATGGGAACACCACGCTGGAGAGCCGTGGTGGCTGCCTTCGCCCTGGTGGAATGGGCCCTAAGCCCTTCAGGAGGATCCTTCTTCATTAAGGCGGAACACATTTTTATACAGAGGAGGACCCATCGGGATATAGTCCTCTTTTGGACAGCACGGCCTTTCTTTGCACCCACGTATCCAATAAAGCGTCAGTCGTCCACCCAGAACTCTTTGGTTCAATCAAGGTAGAACGATAATGCTCTTTTTGGGTCCAGACGATGGAGACCTTCCTCTTCCTTAGAAGGATGCGGGGGTGCATAGAAGGTGGGAAGGGTGACCGACTGTCCCAGATGGAAGGGTGTTACCACCTTAGGCAGAAAGGATGCCCTAGTCCAGAGTACTACCTTGTCCGGAAAGATCGTCAGGTAAGGAGGCTGGGAGGACAGTGCCTGCAGTTCACTCACTCTCCTTGCAGAGGTTATTGCCACCAAAAAAGCTGTCTTGATGGTGAGCAACCACAGAGGGCAGCTATGCAGTGGCGTAAACGGCGCACACATCAGGAAAGTGAGCACCAAATTAAGGTCCCACTATGGCATAATGAAGTGTGAAGGGGGTACAAATGGGTTACCCCTTCAAAAACCTCTGCACTAGAGGAGATTTGAATGGAGAAGGCTGATAAGGCAGCTGGTCAGGTGGGGAGGAGACTCGGGGGAAGTGCCATCTTGGTAGAGGGACGCGCTCTAGTGGTTCTGTCCTCCCAGCACTCATGCATATAAATTGGGCTGCAGCGCGGACGCGCCGCTGGCGCCCCTAAGGCAAGCCCGTCTGCGCCCGTCAGCGTCCCGGAAGCGCCCAGCGCCAGCCACTATGTCCAAATAACATCTGCTAATACAGAGCATGTATGTTATGATAGGGCAGGGTTATTCAGCCTAGCTAAAGAGATGAAATGTTCAATCTGAAAGAAACAGTTTCTTTCAAAAGATTCCTTACCTTAGAATTACCCCCAGGCGTCAGACTGGATACGGAAAGCTTTTCGTCAGCAGTACCTCTATGTGTCGGTAGGTGGCGTCGGTCGGCTCTGCGTCCGTCGTTGTCGTCGTGGTCACCGGGATGACGTCGTGGTAGCTACTTAGACGGCGCCCTCGCGCGCTGACGTCAGTTCTTTCTTTTTCTGCGCCAGCCAGCGCAGATCCGGAGAGAGCGGTACCTCCAGGCCTTTTTTGACTGAACTTTTGAGCGACTTTTGTCGACGTCTTTTTGAGCCTTAACCAACTTCTGGTGCACGTAGGGATGCCCGGCTTCAAGGCCTGCAGTTCCTGTTCCCACATGATGTCGGTAACGGATCCGCACCGTGTGTGCCTCTTTTGCCTGGAGCGCGACCACGACCCCAAGTCGTGCTCCGACTGCCGGACCATGGCTCCGAAGTCTTTGCGGGAGCAGTCCCGAAAGCTTCTTCAGCGCCGGCAGTTGGCTCCGTGCCATTCGAGGTCCCGGTCGCCGAGCCAGCGCCACTCGTCATCCAAATCTTCGCACTCGGGGTCAGGTAAGTCGAAGAACAAGAAGAAGTCGAAGAAGCATTGTCGCTCTTTGACTTCTCCCCGTCCGTCGGCCGATGCGACGAGGGATGCAGGCGGTGCCACTCCCATGGCTCTGCGTGCGGAGCCTGAAGGGTCGACTCCGAGCTTCCCTCCCTTCCGGGACCCGGAGCGACCCCTGCCCAGCTTCTTCAATTTTACGAAGCCATTCATGCCATCTTTGGGCAGTCCGACTCCGCCGGCGCGCCTTCGGGGCCCGCGGACTCGGTTGGGGGCCCTAGGCCTTTCCTGCCGGCGGTTCCGGCCCTTACGCCGCAGGGCCCCCAGGGATCCAGGCCTGGATCGGGATCGGCGCCGGTCGACCTTGTGACACCTCCACCAGCGCCGACTCCACCGGCACCGCGTCCGCTGCCGACGCCGGCTGTACCTCCAGCCGGTGTCGACCCCGGATCCCACCTCCAGGTGGATACGGAGTCGGACCGGTGTCGGCCAACGCCGGATCCGACGCCGATGGGTACTTTTGTGCCTACATTCCACCCTGGCCATTTTCAGCCAGTTTGGCTGCCAGAGGAGGATGAGGAAGACTGGGAGGGGTCTGAGGACCCTCTCACTGCTCGATTGGAGTATGATCAGGACTGGAGAGAGGACCTTGGGAATGCCACTTTTCTGGACACCTCACCAGACCGTGGCATGTTGTCTCTTCCTACCGTGGCTACGGGGGAGGGAGCGTCTTATGCAGTGGTGTTGCGTAGGGCGGCCGAGGCCCTAAACCTCGAGCTACCTACCGTGGCAGTCAGGACTAACCTCCTGACAGAGGTGCTTCAACCGGCAGCAGGCTCTTCGGAGCCCATGCTGCCGTTTAATGAGGCCCTTACGGACATCCTTTTGGGCACCTGGTCCAGGCCCACCACAGGGGCTCCTGTGGATAGGATGGTTGCCCGATGCCACCGCCCGGCTCCGGGTGACCCCACTTTCCTCTCCCAACACCCTTCCCCCGAGAGCTTGGTGGTCCAAGCCTCAGCGTCCCAAAGCGCATTCCCTACCACACCACTGGACAGGGAATCCAAGAAGCTGGATCAGATTGGGAAGAAGTTGTTGTCTTCCTCCAGCTTAGGGCTGCGGTCGGTGAACACCGCATGCCTCTTGGGCCATTATTCCCACTCTGTGTGGGATACGGCGGCGCAAGTGCTGCCTCAGTGTCCGGAGGAGGCCCGGACTGTGCTCTCCTGTGCTGTTGCCAAGGGGAGAGACGCAGCAAAGTTCGCCATTCGCTGTGGACTGGACACTGCCGACTCACTGGGTAGGACCATTTCAACGTCGGTGGCGCTTCGCCGCCACGCCTGGTTGAGGACGACTGGCTTTTCTGGGGATGTCCAGAACACCTTGATGGACATGCCTTTTGATGGCCGTCGCCTGTTCGGCGACAAGGCAGACAGTGCGCTAGAGCGCTTCAAGGACTCTCATGCTACAGCCAAGTCCTTGGGCCTCTCCACCATGCGCCCTGCATGGTCTGCTTTTCGCCCCTTTTGTGGCCCCGGAAGGGGTGCCCCAACACGTTCCTTTCAGAGCCACAGGCCAGCGCAAACTGTTCCACCTCAGCGCAGCCGGGCATGTGGGAACCACTGCCGTGGTTCTGGGGGCCAGCGAGCGGGCCAGTCCACCACCGCCCCCTCTGCAGCAGCCTCCAAACCCTCCTAGTCCGACCTTTCAGGGCCACCAAACACCAGTGGGCGACAGGATCCGCCATCACCTCCCCCACTGGCGCACCATCACGTCGGACAGGTGGGTTTTGCAAATAGTCTGAAGGGGCTACTCCCTCCCCTTCGAGACTACCCCTCCCTCCATGCCACCCAAGTACCATCGCATGTCGGAGGATCATCTGACCCTTCTCCAACAGGAAGTTACGGCTCTCTTGGCCAAGGGAGCCATCGAGCGTGTCCCTGCCCCAGAAGTAGGTTGTGGTTGTTATTCCCACTACTTTCTGGTGCCCAAGAAGGACAAGGGCCTGCGTCCTATCTTGGATCTCAGGGACGTCAACCGCTTCCTCCGGAAGGAGAAGTTCAAAATGTTGACCCTGGTTCAGGTCTTGTCTGCCCTCGACCCTGTAGACTGGATGGTAGCGTTGGACTTGCAGGATGCTTATTACCACATCCCGTCCTGCCGGCCCACTGGCGTTACCTGCGGTTCACTGTAGGCCACAAGCACTTTCAGTTTACCGTGCTCCCCTTTGGCCTTACCAGCGCCCCTCAGGTGTTCACGAAAGTGATGGCGATGGTCGCAGCTCATCTGCGCAGATCAGGGGTTCTACTCTTCCCCTATCTCGACGACTGGTTGTTGAAGGCGGGCTCGCCCCAGGCAGTCGTTTCCCACCTCCAGACTACGGCCGACCTCCTGCATTTGCTGGGGTTTTCCATCAACCTGCCCCCCTCTCAGAAGCTCCTCTTCATCGGAGCTGTTCTGGACACGGTGCAGTTTTGGGTTTATCCTCCCGAACAGCGAGTCCGGGATATTCGGGCTATGATTCCGATCTTTCGGCCTCTATATCAGGTTTCAGCCAGGATGACCCTGAGGCTGCTGGGCCTCATGGCCTCCTGCATCCTGCTGCTCGATCATGCTAGGTGGCATATGCGGGCTCTGCAGTGGGACCTGAAGTTCCAGTGGGCACAGCATCAGGGGAATCTGTCCAATTGTGTCCAGATCTCGGAGGGCACTGCACGCCAATTGCAGTGGTGGCTCATGAACCAGGATTGGGTCAACGGCAGATCTCTCTCCCTTCCCCAACCAGAACACACAGTGGTGACAGATGCCTCCCTTCTGGGATGGGGCGGCCACATGGGAGAGGTGGAGATCAGAGGCCTCTGGTCTCCGGCAGAGTCCGGGCTCCACATCAACCTTCTGGAGCTGCGGCCGATCTGGCTTGCACTGAAAGCATTCCTTCCCTCTGTCCGGCAGACAAAGTGAGCTAAAGAATGATGATGGATTCAACCCAGATCTGTGACTGGGGGTGAGTGTCTGAAAAGTTTCAGTGCTCCGTCCATCATCAACCTTGTATTTGCTTTGTTCGCCCTAAGTTGGCAGGGTATGCCCAGACGTGGGTCCCTTGCTCCCTTTGCCACTGGATTAAAGCTAGCCTGGCTGGGAAGACATGGCTTGGCAGTTCGGTCTGGACTGTTCCCAAGAGACACAGGGTCAAGACTGATTTGCATATAGCGGTGTCTGAACTGGGGTGGCGAAGTGAGCTAAAGAATGGTGATGGATTCAACCCAGATCTGTGACTGGGGGTGAGTGTTTGAAAAGTTTCAGCACTCCGTCCATCATATACTTGTGTTTGCTTTGTTGGCCCTAAGTTGGCAGGGTATGCCCAGAAGTGGGTCCCTTGCTCACTTTGCCACTGGATTCAAGATAGCCTGGCTGATGAGGACTGTTAGCCTGAAACTGGTCCCAGGATGCTTGATTCCGGACCAGGGAAGACATGGCTTGGCAGTTCGGTCTGGACTGTTCCCATGAGGCACAGGGTCAAGACTGGTTTGCATATAGCTGTGTCTGAACTGGGGTGGCGAAGTGAGCTAAAGAATGATGATGGATTCAACCCAGATCTGTGAGTGGGGGTGAGTGTTTGAAAAGTTTCAGCACTCCGTCCATCATCTACTTGTGTTTGCTCTAATTACATCTAGACTGGACTAGGGAAATGCTCTGTCCCTGGTCTCCCTAACTACCTCTTCAACAGACTCCAGGTGGTACAAAATGCTGCAGCTAGACTTCTGCTTTCTCTCCCCTCAAGATCCCATATGACTCCGCACTTCAAGGCCCTCCATTGGCTCCCTATGAAACAAAGGGTGACGTTTAAAGCCATGGTCCTTATGCATAAATCCTTGAACGGGACGGGACCATTTTATCTCACGAAGAGAATTAGTCCATATATTTCTGCCCGTACTCTTCGCTCTTCTTCGACTCATATGGCAAGGGTCCCTCGAATTAACCATCTCCGGATGGGTGGGAGATCCTTTGCCTATCTGGGTCCCCGCGCCTGGAATAGTCTCCCTCCATACCTGAGGCTGATAGACAGTCTTGAACTGTTCAAAAAGAAACTCAAAACCCATCTTTTTAACGATTAGTACCCTTCTTGTGTCCGTCCTCCCTCTGCCAGCGCCGGGACACTCCGTCGAGTAGCCGCACGCTTTATAAATGGTTTTAACATAACATAACATAACAAGAAAGGGCCGAAAGGTAGCCCTTCAAGGTGCCCAGAGCAGAGCTGTGCTGGGCCAAGGAAAGAAAAAACAGAAGGACTTGAGATAAAGGAGCAGATATAGGGGCAATAGACCAGTCTGTACAATATTTGCAAAACTTGTTCCATCGGCAGGCATATACCAACTTTGTGGAGGAACGCCTGGCTGCCAGAATAACCTCACTGACTTTGGGAGGAAGGGAAAAAGCTGTCAACTGTTGCCGCTCAATCTCCACTCAAGGAGACGGAGAGTGGACAGGTTCGGGTGGAGAACCCTCCTCTGCTGCTGCTACTGAAGATCCTCCTGAAGAGGCAGCCTGACAGGTGGATCGATGCTCATGTCCAGAAGCTCGGGATATCGAACTCTCCCTGCCCAGTCCAGAGCCACAAGAATAAATTGTGCTCGGTCGCTCCTGATCTTCTTGAGCACTCTGGGCAGGAGTGGTATGGGCGGAAAGGCGTATAGGAGGCCTGAGCTCCACTCGTAACAAAAAGCATCGCCGAATGACTGCCACCTTGGAAACTCCAACGCGCAAAACAGCTCACATTGCGCGTTCTCTTCGGAGGCAAACAGATCTAACCAAGGCTCTCCCCACCACTGAAAGAGACCTTCTACCACCTCCGGATGGAGACAGCATTCATGATCCGCAAGCCACCTTCAGCTGAGCATTCCGCCTTGACGTTCAGAGAACTGGCCAGGTGTTGAACCACCAGGGAAATTCCCTGACGTTCCAGCCAAGTCCAGAGACACAGGGCCTCTTGACAAAGAGTCCTCAACCCCACTCCGCCCTGTTTGTTGCAGTATCACATGGCGGTAGTGTTGTCCGTGAACACGTGTACAAGCCTTCCCTTTATTGATGGCAAAAAGGCTTTCAGTGCCAGCCGGATTGCCCAACAGATTGGTATGGAGCTTGGCTTCCACCGGAGACCAGAGTCCTCTGATCTCCCATCCCAGTGCCCTACTGTGAAGTCTGGGTGGGGAAGGGAGATGTGTCTGCCCTTGAACCAATCGCAGTTCGTTAGCCACCACTGCAGGTCATTCGCAGTGCCCTCTGAAATCTGAACTAGGTCGGTGAGATTGCCTCGATGCTGTGCCAATTGGAACTTCGGGTCCCACTGCAGAGCCCACATGTGCCACTAGCAGGATGCAGGAGGCCATGAGGCCCAACAGCCTCAGAGTCATTCTCACCGAAATCCAAGATAGAGGCTGATACATCAGTATCATAGCCTGAATATCTTGGACTCGCCGTTCAGGAGGATAGGCCTGAAACTGCACCTTGTCCAGAACCGCCCCAAAGAAAAGAAGCGTCTGAGAGGGAGTCAGGTGTGACTTCGGCACGTTGATAGTGAACCCCAGCGAATGCAGGAGGTTTGCCATACCCTGGAGGTGGGAGACAACTGCTTGGGGCAAACCCACCATCAACAACGAGTCATCGAGATAGGGGAAGACTGGAACCCCTGATCTCCGCAGATGGGTTGCGACCACCGCCATGACTTTTGTGAACACCCGAGGGGTGCTGGTGAGGCCAAAGGGGAGCACGTAAATTGAAAGTGCTTGTGACCCACCGTGAACTGCAGGTAGCGACGATGGGCTGGCAGGATAGGGATATGAAAGTAGGCATCCTGCAAGTCCAGCACTACCATCCAGTCTCTTGGGTCCAAGGCAGACAGGACCTGAGCAAGAGTGAGCATCTTGAATTTCTCTTATTTGAGGAAGTAATTGAGGGCTCTGAGGTCTAGGATAGGCCGAAGGTCTCCGTCCTTCTTCGGGACCAGGAAGTAGCGGGAATAGAAACCACTGCCTACTTCGTGTCCGGAAACCCTCTCTATGGCTCCCGTGGCCAAGAGAGTTGAGACTTCCTCGCGGAGCAAAGCAATGTGATCCTCCGTCGGCCGATCGTACACTGGAGGCATAGATGGAGGGGTAGTCTCAAAGGGGAGGGAGTAGCCCCTTCCCACTTTTTGCAACACCCACCTGTCAGATGTAATGTAACCCTGGGCGTAGTTCGCGTAGTAGCGCTACGCGTAGCTACGCGAAGTGCACTTCGCACTATGCGAGCTACGCGTAGCACTACAGAAACTGCGTAGTGCGGTAGGAAATTCTGTTCGCGATGTTTGCACAGTGCCGGATGCTTGTCCACACTGTGCAATCATTGCAAACGGCATCTTGCACAGTGCAAGCCGTCGTTTTCTGCTGCTCGAGTAGATTTGTACACGAGTGGCAGCTTTCTCAACGCGGACTGGTAGTTTCTCATCCCGAGCGGTCGCGAGCATACGCGACCACTCGCAATGAGAAACCTGACCTCCACGCGTTGAGAATCTCGCCGGGAGGTTTATTTTCCACGCTCGCGATCAGCAACTTGATGTTGCTGATCGCGAACGAGGAAAAAGTCTCGCCGGGATGTCATTTTGCTCGCTCTGGGTCACCAACTTGACGTTGAGGACCGCGAGCAAGCAAAAAATGACCGCTACGCGTGTTTGCACTGTGCTACGTGCAATTCGCGTAGTGCGAAGTAGCGCAAACTTCGCAAACTACGCGAGCGTAGCGTAGTACTTCGCCCAGGGTTAATGTAATGTTTTGCCAGTGGTGGAGATGATGGCATATTCTGCCACCGACTGGTCGAGAATGATCCTGGGGGATTGGACTAGGTAGGGTTTGCGGTGGAGGAGGGGATGGTGGCTTGGCTCGACTTCTGGTTTCCTGACCCATGTGGCCGGGGTGAACGGCATCCACAGACCCGCAGAGGTTGCTGAACTTGCGGGGCCCTCTGGCCAGGGTAGGGTTGGCGCGGCTGGTACGCTCTTCCGTAGCCATGAAAGGAGTGAAAATTGTATTGAGCCCTGAGGGCGGTAGTGAGGCCCAAAGACTTGGCTGTGGCCCGCAAGTCTTTAAAGCGCTCAAGGTAGCATCCGCCTTGACTCCGAAAAGACTGGAGCCATCAAAGGGCATGTCCATGATGATGGCCTGGACATCCCTCGAAAAACCAGATGTTCTCAGCCAGGCATGGTGACGTACCGCCACCGTCATGGAAATCGCTCTGCCTAGCAAGACCGTCATGTCCAAGTCACATCTGATGGCAAACTTAGCTGTGTCCCTCCCGTCTGATATAGCTTGGGAGAGTAGAGCCCATTCCTCCTCCGAGACTCTGGGCAGTACCTGAGCTACCGTATCCCATATGGAATGGGAGTAATGGCCCAAGAGGCATGCAGTGTTCACCAACCACAGTGCTAGGCTGGCGGAAGAAAAAACTTTCTTTCCGAAGTTCTCCAGCCTCTTGGATTCCCTGTCCGGGGGTGTGGAAGGGAATGCGCCACGAGAAGTGGAAGCTTGGACCACCAAGCTTTGGGGGGTGGAATGGGTGGTGAGGAAAGTTGGGTCGTTCGGTACGGGGCAATGGCGGCAGGCGATCGTCCTATTCACACGAGCCCCAGTGCAGGGTTTGGGCCATGTCCCCATAAGGACGTCTGTCAAGGCCTCATTGAAAGGCAGTAGGGGTTCCGAACTTGAGACCCCAGGCTGCAGGACCTCTGTCAAGACATTTGTCTGTAGGAAGCTGCAGGTCAAGGACCTCCACAGCCCTACGCACCACCATGGCAAACGATGCTCCCTCCTCCATAGCCAGGGTAGGAGGGGAAAGCATTCCAGTGTCTGGGGAGGTGTCCAGAATTCTGGCTTCACCCAATTCCTCATACCAGTCCAGATCTTTTTGTTGCGGGATTTCTAAGGGATCCTGCTCCCCCTCACAATCCTCTTCCTCCACTCCTAACCCTTCAGAATAGGGCATAAAAAATGGCATGGAGCCCTCTTCGCCGGCAGCAGTGCAATTGCTACGTATCTGCCTGAGGGTTTGGGAATGGTCTGGACGTATCCCAAGAGCGCAAGCTGCGGGGAGGGTTCAATAGTGAGTTGTGCCATGCAGGATATGGTCATGAATATGTCTTGCCAGTACAACGCGATTTTATTACATGTCCAGGTCATATGGGGAAAATCTGCCATGGGCGCCTGGCATCTGGAACAGTTAGCTAGGCGGCTGGGGTCGAGCTGGTGCACTTTGGCAGGGGTGGCATACGCGCGCCAGAGAAACCTAAAGTGTAGTTGTGAGAGGCTGGCTTAGTATATGGTGCTCACTTATGCATGTGTAGCACCCGGCACTAATCCAGACAACCCTTATGATGATTTTAGTGGTCTTAGACAATCTTAAAACGCTTTCTAAGTGGTAGCTGCGGAAAGCAGCCTTCAGGCTTAGTCCAAAAGGAATATAAAGCAGCTTGGTTTACCAGTACTTAATCTTATGGTATAGGTTAAATGAAAAAGAACCACAGAGTGTAGTTATAAAAATATTAGGCCTGGGCGGTAAATTCCGTTCCGCTCGCGGAATTTGCGGAATTTGGGTAATTTCGTGTTCCGCGGAGAACGTGGAATTACCAAAAATTCCGCGATCCGCGGCTTCGCGGAATTTTTTGCTTGTTCGCGCTTTCAAAATATGTGTTCGCGAGATATTTCTCCCCGAGCACGCAAACAGAGTTCGCAAACAGGAAAAAAGCATTGCGAACGGGCGGAACAAGCAATTCCGCGTGTTCGCAGAACTTTTGCGTGCTCGTGGAGATTTTTTACCATTTCGCGGAGCTTTGCGTAGCGCGACTACGCAAATTCCGCCCACCCCTGAAAAATATGCATTTATTATTAACACTCACTAGCACACTGTTTAATCTTCTACCCGGAGATACAATACAATGCACACAATACTTTGTCAATAGAATTCGTAAATAGCACAGAATACACAGTTGTCCCCAGGGGGAGACCAAACCATATACTAATATAGTGGAATGCGAACCACAACCTAAGTCACGCATGGACCCAGAAGACGTAGACGAGCTGGGGACCCAAGGAACCACCCAAGGTGAGTATCTAGGAACCCCACCGAGGTCATGTGCAGTGTAGGAACACGACCGCATGCTCAATGTTAGTAAAACGGTAAGTTGCGGTTGCAATTTTAAAGAAAAAGGACCCTTCCCAGTGGACATCAAAGAAACCCTGTGGAAGATGGAAGGTTGGAGAGTCACCCCACCCATGGATACCCCAGCAACAAGGAAGCTGGGTGCATAGGTGAGAAGTGACGTCGGAAACCGCCGTAGACCACAATGGAGGACTTTGGAAAAAATGCAGCTGGCGAAGAAGGTGAAAGTGTCCGGTGGAACCCAAAGGTGGATTCAAGGTGAGAGGTACCTGCAAGCAGAGGGGACAGAGTCTATGCCACTCAGGAGTGACCAGGAGGCACAGAAGAGGAATGCCTACCGATGTTGGAGCTGCCGGTGAGTTGATGGTGCCCTTGAAGTTGCAGCTGTGCGGACCAGGCGATGCTGTGGAAGACCAGGAGCCATTTACGAGCAATCCCACGTCTGCTGTCAAGAGCCAGGGGGTCAGTGTCCAACAGGAAAACCAACAAGCCTTGGCAACGGCAACCAGTGTAGTAGACGAAAAAGGTGCAGTGTCGGGACCAGCAAGGTCCAAGTGACTCACCAAGAGCAGGTAAGTCAGAGCAGGCCTGAGCAAGCAGGGGAGCCCACTGGAGCCAAAGAAGACCCTCAAGAGGACCCACGGGCCGAAGGCAAAGGAGTCACAAGAGGACCTCGAGCAGCTCACCAAAGGATGCAGGCCCATGGTGCAAAGGATGTGATGCAGGTGAAGATCTTGACTGCAGAGGATGCTTGAGTTTGGAGCTTCTTGGAGCCCAAAGATCTCTGGAGGAGAGAGTCAACAAGCCTTGGCAATGGCAAGTTGACACGGTACACAGGGGTTCTGTTTGAGTGGTTCTGACAAGGGATACTGGCCTTAAACTCGGTGTGAAGACAGTGCAGGACACCAGGGAGTTGCAGAACCACCTCCTGTATTGCTGAGCCTTTCGGAGTCCATGGGAGCCCAGGATCAGCAGACCAGTCAGCTGCATGCAGTGCCTGCAGATGCAGGGGAGTGACTCATTCACTCCAAGGGAGATTCCTTTAGGTGTCTTGGATGTCCACAGGCCTGGTGAAGAACCTGTATGGAGC
Organism: Calotriton arnoldi; assembly: GCA_963921515.1. Lineage (NCBI taxonomy): Eukaryota > Metazoa > Chordata > Amphibia > Caudata > Salamandridae > Calotriton > Calotriton arnoldi. Next base: position 509,143 of record CAWUFW010000899.1, on the reverse strand, counting down.
ACGTGCATAGACGTTGCAGAAGACCAGCAGGACGACGAGACCAGGATCAGCAAGAATCTTCTCCGTTGCAGTCTCGGTTCCAAAAGCAAAGTCCAGCGAAGTCCAGAGTGCCCAGACGGTTGAAGTTGAAGTGGAATGTGATCAGAATCTTGTCGCATGACGAATCTAGGGACCCACCCACAGGTAAGCCCTTAAGTACTCTAAGGAAAGGGTTGTAACGATTCAGGGGTCCCTTCCAGAGGGGCTGGACAGGGGGGAGGATACTCCCATGTCCTTTGTCAGTCAGTCAATAGAACTTTATTTCGGCTGCTAGGGCCATAAAAGCACACAAAAATAATACAATATATACAATTTACAACAACATACCTTAGGGCATCCATATATAAGCAACACAGTTCAAAAATAAGTATGTTAATCTTTCGGAGATCATAAATCGCATAGAACATCTCGTCTGGGCATCTCCAGGCATAAAAGTTGACAATATACTTATTGCAAAGAAACCGCCGCTTTTTACCCATAAGGTGCAGGGCGATAAAGTGCGTGTGCATGATCAGATAAACAGTGTTAGCCACAGAGTTAATGCATTCAAACAGAATGTTATAAAAAAAAAAAACATAAAAAATACACTTCCTTTCCCACCTTTAAAAATTATTAAAATAGTCCTATAAAACTGGTTATATACAAAATATTAAAAGGTCAAAACCTCAAATATCAAATGTGATAGTAAAATGGAGGGGTGCATGTTCTGAGAGTTATTGCAAACTGTTGCTGAGCACTGGTCAGCCTATGAACTATTTAACTCTTTTTTTCATCATCATCAATCTACTTTATTTTCGGCCTACAAGACCATTAAAGTACGAAACACATTAAAATACAATAGACATATATACAATTCATTAAAACTCTGCACTTCCATTATACATTTCAATTCACCTGTATACCACTTTTATGCTTACAGGCAATATTAGTTTGGAAAAAACTGTTATATATTTCCCTAGCTAGCTGATCTTCTCAGAGGGATTTAATTTAGGTTACTAGGAAAACAGTATAGAGAGGTTATTCCCAACCCGTGGCCATTCCTTGGGGAGCATCTAATACCTCAATTGTGCAAAATCGCAATTATTTAAAACTTCCAACTTGGAATAAAATATTCATAGAAAAATCGATAAAATATGCATTCAATGTATCTATCAAATCTTAAAATTGTCCGCTTCAATTAAGGACATAAGAATTCAGTAAAACTCCCGTTATCCAAATAGTGCAATATTTGCACAAATGAACGCGGTTTCCCTTTTATACCCCTTATATCTTAATAAAGGGACTTTCATACCTCTATTACAGTTCTACTTTAATTGCTACAAGACCCCTATTACCCCGTCGGTCAATACTTTGTTTAATTAAATTTTACTAATTGCTTCGGGTCTACGATAGTTATTTAAAGTAAAGTCAAGTAAAAACACCGCTTCTCTAGCCCGGACCCAAATCGGTGCTAAAAAGTAATAATTCCTCAGACCCAACTCGTATGCAACCTATAATCTTTGCCCTTTCTTTTTCCTGATAAAGTTTATGGCCAATAGGAAACGACTAACACCAAATACTATTAGACGGGAATTGTCTGTTTTTAGAATTCTCATCATATCCTCCATTCTCCTAGCATTAAAATACCTGCCCAGAGGTTTTATCCACTTTATTCTGGGGCCATAATATGCAGGGCAGAAGAACAAAACATGTGGCATATCTTCTGCAACCCCCATTTGACAAAAAATACAATGTGCCTCCCTATCCTCAAGCGGTGTAGAAGACCATTTAGCAACAAAGGTGTTTAATTGCAATATTCCATAACTGAATTTTAGATATAGGGTCTTTGCTTGTTGCGGTTCTACCTTATCAAGGAACGGCTCAAAGCTAGGGAACATCTTATGCTGAAGAAATTCAACAGTGAGCCTGCCTTGCGCACCACTCCTAATCTCCCTATCTCTGATGAAATCCCAATATATAGTCTTAAACTCCGATTTAGATTCGCGAGTCAATAACCCCGGGTTCGACCAATATCGACTCAATCCCAAGTCAGTGAGCCACCCTCGGATATGTTTTAGCCAGGGGAACGTGAGATGGGTGTCGAGTGCCTGCAATTCAGCTAGTGACTCTCTATATACAATTAGCTCTGGAGTTATCCAGATTCTTATCCAGAACATCAGAGATCTCCAAACTGCAAGAGACTCCAGACGTTTGATGTCCAGATCGTATGTCAGAGGGATCAACGGAGTATTTTGGGGGAGGGCAACAAACATCCTCAGTATTTTATTCTCCATGGTACCTAAGATCTTAAGGTTTCCACTACCCCAGATCTCTGCTCCATACAACGCTGCAGATTGTGCTCTTGCTTTGTAAACCTCCAGAGCCGGTGTAATAGCCTTGGAGGAAGTCGCTGCCATTTTCTTGACGATAGGGATGGCATTTTGCGTTAATATGGCTTTTGACTTCTCCATCTGTGTAGACCAAGAAAGACTAGAATCAAGGGTAACCCCTAGGTATACAAAATTTGGTACCCGTTCCAGTTCAGTGCCATTCCAATAGATTTTACTTTTAAAACTTTTATGAGGCCTTATCGTCATATATTTAGTTTTGGCTGGATTCACCTCTAGGCCTTTCCCTTTACAGTAGTTGTTAAGACTGTGAAGTAGATTCTGCAGGCCGTAAGGTGTCTGGGACAACAAGATGGTATCGTCTGCAAAGGTATAGAGTACAGATGTGATTACCCCCTAATTTTGGGGAGTCATGAGCACAATTTTGGAGGTGTTCTACTAAGTCATTTACATATAGGAGGAACAGTGTTGGGGCCAGGACACAGCCCTGGCGCACTCCCCTCCTAACTGGAATTTCCTCTGTGAGCTCGCCATTTTTGCCCCATCGCACCTTGGCATAATTGTCTTGATGTAACCTAATGATTTGGGTTAAGATCTCCTCGGAGACACCCTGCTTGCTCAAATTTTCCCACAACTGGGCTCTAGGGATGGAATCGAAAGCCGCCTTTAAATCTATAAAGGCGACATATAAATGGCTCGATTTTAATCTAGTATATTTCCATCCCAAGATAAAAAGTCTGAATACTTGATCAATTGTGCTGATCTTCTGTCTAAATCCCGCCTGGCATGGTGACAATATGTTCTCTACGGCTATCCAGTCTATAAGTTTATTTAAAATTTGTTTAGCATAAATCTTTTGTAAAACATCTATCAAGCTTATAGGCCTGTAATTTGCTGGGTCATCCCTTTTGCCCTTCTTATAAATGGGAATTATTTCTGCTCCCTTCCAGGAGGGCGGCACCGGCTGTCCCCTGGCTATAGCATTTGATAGTTCGTTTATGTATGGTACCCAGACTTCCTCGCTATGCTTAAAAAGGTCCCCCGGTAATCTATCGGGGCCCGGTGCTTTTGCTGGCTTGACCGCAGCTACAGCCAGAGCCGTATCCTCTAAGCTAAAGATTAAGAATGGAGGTTGACTGTCTGGCCGAGTTCCCCTGGGCTTTCTCCCAGGGTAACTAGCTGGGTCCAAATTTTCCTCACTATAGTATAGTTTTTAAAAATGGTTCTGCCAGGTTGTGGGATCTAGAAAGTAGTCAGAGGGTGTAAGACCATGCTTTGTTCCCTGCGTCATTAGCCTCCAAAACAAGGCTTGATCTCCCTTCTTTGCTGCTACAATGAGTTCTTCCCATGTATTATCTTCCCACTTCCTTTGGGCTGCCTTTTGGATTTTCTTATAATTAGATCTTTCCTTCCTGATCTCAGGCAGATTCTTGTTTTTGATGGCCTCAATTAAGCGGGATTTTGCTATCTTACAATCCCTATTAAACCAGATACATGGTGTATGTACCTCGCGAGTTAGTACGTTCTTTTTTAACTGGGGTTTCGTTAAGTATACTTGAATTTCCTTTACCAGTTTCTGATGAATATCTGTGATCTTAGTTGTTACAGGGTGCTGAACTGAATAAGGACCTACCAATTCGCTAAAGGTATTATAAATACCAATTAGGGGCTCTACCCGATCTAAAACAACAGGCCATCTAACTGCCCTTCTATTATTAGCTATTAATGGATACATTGCTTCAGACAGTAGGTGGAATTCTTCTGATGCATGGGTGGGAAATTAAGCTCCATCCAGAGATAGGCATAAAGGAAAGTGGTCACTTTCTGTTCGTGTCTCAACTTTAAAATCTTTAGCATAAGCCCAATGTGAAGTAGAAATAAGTATATAGTCTATTCTAGAGCCTATAGTTCCCCTAGAAAAAGTATTTGCGCAAGCAAGGTCTGAGGTAAAGCGACCATTGCAAGCACTAAGGCCCATCTCAACCGTAAAATGGAGCATCTGCAGGGCGGAGGTGTTGCCCCTTATTGTACTCTTTGTTTGGAGGAGTGGAATCCCTCTAATTTGATCTTCCTCTTCTGTAACTACTTCCAATCCCCCCATAGGTTCATAACAACAATTAAAATCGCCCCCTATAATAGTAATGTTTTTTGTATCAATGGGCTCTAACACCTCCTTGAAGTGTGCAAGTAGCTGCGATTCTTTAGAACTAACCCTCGGTCTTATGTATATATTAAAAAGATTCATCTCAATAGTGTTGACAAACTTGAGATTCAAGCCTAAGATGTCCTGCGAGTATGTGGAAAGAGTTCTTATTGTGGCATTTAGGCTCGTTTTTACCCATACTGTCAGGCCACCTGATGCCCTTCCTTTTTTCGATTCTAATGCTTCAATACTAAAGGTTCTATATCCTAACTTATGATATTGTTCCCTAGTCCATGTTTCTTGGAATTAGCAGAGATCAAAATCCTCCACATAGCTTTGCCAATCTGGTTCTCTCATTTTTTGCTTAAGGCCTGCTATATTCCAGGAAATTACTTTGATGACCTTTGGATTCTGGGGTGTGTTATAAATCTGCACCTCATGTGATACAAGACTTCTAGGCACCTCTTCTGTACTACTAATATTGTCTTCCCCATTTTTGGGCTGTACTGCGTAACGCTCGATGGAAGAACCCAGCTGTTGGCAGAAGTTGTAACAGGAACTTGCCAGGTTCGTACAATGCTCTATAGGCAATCTCTTATCCACATTCTGTTCCTCCTCTGACAATAATAGTCAATCTACAGAACTTAGGTCCCCATCCTCCTGATTATATTGCTGTACATTTATATCGCTAATTGGGTCAGTAGTATTTAATCTTATGCCAATGTTATGGTCAGAGTTATTGAATGGGCGGAGGTTCATATCAACTAGACTATCCGCAATGTACTTTGACTGGAACATTAGCTTTATATCGTCTAGTTCTCCCCTCTCTGGTGAATCCTTTCAGCTCTGACAATATCTGATCTTACAACGGAAAGACATTGGCGCTTATATCTGATCCAATAGATCGATTTATTTATCAAGGAGTCCTCATCTTCTCTAGTGCCGGATTTTACTTTTGGGACGTTGGTTAGAAAGACGTTGTATGAGATGGCCTTGCCTCTCAATTGATTCCGTGTGGGTGGGTATACCTTCTGTGGTTGGAGCTGATTCCCCCTCCCGTCCATATCTCAAACTATGTCCAGTCCCATGGAGGTATGATGGATTCCACCTATTTGTACTGTCACTATGGGACTCCCACTGCACTTTGCTACGGCCATCGGAGTTATGGGTACTGCTAAACTCAGCTAGGTTACCCGAACATGATCTATGTATGTCCGATCTTAAAGGCTGGGAAGGTGGTCTTGATGGGGCAATATTCTGGACAACTGGGGTCTTTGATGGCTTCTTACCCCACTCCTCAGATGAATTTAATAGGCCCTTATTTGCCCTTATAGGGGGTCCCATTTTTCCCCAGAGTGCCCAAGAGTTTTTTGAGGGCTAGCTTTTTCTCCCTGGATTGCTGGAGAACTTAAAGTTATATCAGCTAGTCTTCTCTTAACTTCAGCAAGGTCCTCTAGTATTAGGTTCTGCTTCTGTCTCAGATCTCTCAGTACCTCTATGATGTTCTCAGGATCAGTCTGGGTCCCTATCTCTTTCTTACCAGAGAGTACCTGTACTAAAGGTTCTGTCCACACCTCTATACTGTCACTGGGATCATCAATAACAGTAGCTAGTACTGAATATCTGTTGGAGCAGTCTAAGTTAATAGTGCCAAATGTTAAGGGATTGCTCTCTTCTCGAGCTTCTTGGGCCAATTTTGCTTGCCTCAGCAGGACCGTTGGATTGGGAGTACCTTGCGTGTCCGGAGGAAAGTCTTGGGCACAATGCACAGTTGAGCATGGGCGAGGTTGCCTAGGGTTTTGCTTATTAGGGGTAGATTTAACTTGTTTATTAAAAAAATTTGTAATTTTCTTTGGACCTTTGAGGCTAGTTTCATCCCCTTTTCCTAGCATAGTTTCAACTTCCTCAATCAGCTCGTCGATAGCTGCTAGGGTACAATTATCGGCTGCTGAAGTCACCGGTTTACTAATCTTCGCTATTTTTTTCTTTCCAGCGACTAACTCAGGTGCCTTCCTTTTCCCCATTTTTCCCAGCAAACCGCTCAATTTGCTGGGAAAATAATTAAATTAATAATAAGCGGGGAAACCTGGAGCACCAACAGTGAGCCAATCTAGTCACAGATTAAACGGAAAATGGACTTAAGTTTCCAAATATTCGAAACCTGAATTAAAAAGAGTAAACAGAAAAAACCATGGACGTAATAAATTAACTCAACTTTTCTTGGTTAATCAAAGAGCAATATAGATGGAGATATATGCTTTAAGATAATAGTCCATTCAGATTGCAATATCCTTTACAGAGGCTCAACTTGAACTCAAGTTTTGGTCCAGAGGGAGTCCAAAAGCTTTTCAGCAGATAATATTAGAGAAAACCCGTAAAACAATACATAATTTACAGGGGGATGAAGAGTTATACGGGGTCTTCAACGACACCTAAATATGAGAGATAGAATAGATCTTACCCCAGTTCGACGAGGAGCTATAGTCAGGTCATGTTCAATAAAGCAGCCAAGGGGGGTGGCCCTGCCCTGACTCTGTCTGGCTCTGACGGGCGCGGACGGGCCCGCCCTTGGCCCGGGCTTCGCCCGCGGGCGTCCCGCGCCGCGGAGTTCGTTGGTGCGCTTTGAGCGCAAGGGTGTCAGTAGCTCCTCCCCCTGTGAGGCAATTGCAGCCTGGGACTTGGTGTCCCCCCTGGATGCCGCCGGATAGTGCTGCAAGGTTCTGTAGGTGCGTCCCGCGCCGCGGAGTTCGTTGGTGCGCTTTGAGCGCACGGGTGTCAGTAGCTCCTCCCCCTGTGAGGCAATTGCAGCCTGGGACTTGGTGTCCCCCCTGGATGCCGCCGGATAGTGCTGCAAGGTTCTGTAGGCGCGTCCCGCGCCGCGGAGTTCGTTGGTGCGCTTTGAGCGCACGGGTGTCAGTAGCTCCTCCCCCTGTGAGGCAATTGCAGCCTGGGACTTGGTGTCCCCCCTGGATGCTGCCGGATAGTGCTGCAAGGTTCTGTAGGCGCGTCCCGCGCCGCGGAGTTCGTTGGTGCGCTTTGAGCGCACGGGTGTCAGTAGCTCCTCCCCTGTGAGGCAATTGCAGCCTGGGACTTGGTGTCCCCCCTAGATGCCGCCGGATAGTGCTGCAAGGTTCTGTAGGCGCGTCCCGCGCCGCGGAGTTCGTTGGTGCGCTTTGAGCGCACGGGTGTCAGTAGCTCCTCCCCCTGTGAGGCAATTGCAGCCTGGGACTTGGTGTCCCCCCTGGATGCCGCCGGATAGTGCTGCAAGGTTCTGTAGCGCGTCCCGCGCCGCGGAGTTCGTTGGTGCGCTTTGAGCGCACGGGTGTCAGTAGCTCCTCCCCCTGTAAGGCAATTGCAGCCTGGGACTTGGTGTCCCCCCTGGATGCCGCCGGATAGTGCTGCGAGGTTCTGTAGGCGCGTCCCGCGCCGCGGAGTTCGTTGGTGCGCTTTGAGCGCACGGGTGTCAGTAGCTCCTCCCCTGTGAGGCAATTGCAGCCTGGGACTTGGTGTCCCCCCTGGATGCCGCCGGATAGTGCTGCAAGGTTCTGTAGGCGCGTCCGGCGCCGCAGAGACTCGTTGGTGCGCTTTGAGCGCACGGGTGTCAGTAGCTCCTCCCCTGTGAGGCAATTGCAGCCTGGGACTTGGTGTCCCCCTGGATGCCACCGGATAGTGCTGCAAGGTTCTGTAGGCGCGTCCCGCGCCGCGGAGTTCGTTGGTGCGCTTTGAGCGCACGGGTGTCAGTAGCTCCTCCCCCTGTGAGGCAATTGCAGCCTGGGACTTGGTGTCCCCCCTGGATGCCGCCGGATAGTGCTGCAAGGTCCTGTAGGCGCGTCCCGCGCCGCGGAGTTCGTTGGTGCGCTTTGAGCGCACGGGTGTCAGTAGCTCCTCCCCTGTGAGGCAATTGCAGCCTGGGACTTGGTGTCCCCCTGGATGCCGCCGGATAGTGCTGCAAGGTCCTGTAGGCGCGTCCCGCGCCGCGGAGTTCGTTGGTGCGCTTTGAGCGCACGGGTGTCAGTAGCTCCTCCCCTGTGAGGCAATTGCAGCATGGGACTTGGTGTCCCCCCTGGATGCCGCCGGATAGTGCTGCAAGGTTCTGTAGGCGCGTCCCGCGCCGCGGAGTTCGTTGGTGCGCTTTGAGCGCACGGGTGTCAGTAGCTCCTCCCCCTGTGAGGCAATTGCAGCCTGGGACTTGGTGTCCCCCTGGATGCCGCCGGATAGTGCTGCAAGGTTCTAGTAGGCGCGTCCCGCGCCGCGGAGTTCGTTGGTGCGCTTTGAGCGCACGGGTGTCAGTAGCTCCTCCCCCTGTGAGGCAATTGCAGCCTGTGACTTGGTGTCCCCCCTGGATGCCGCCGGATAGTGCTGCAAGGTTCTGTAGGCGCGTCCCTTTGTCCAGTTGCGCGTCCGAGTGGGAGCCAATGGCTTCCTGAACTGGTTTGGACTGGAATATGCAAGGAGGGCACCAAATGTGCCCTTCAAGCAGTCTGAGTGGAGCTGGCAAGCGCCCCTACCCTGTCCCAATACACTTAGGGGTATATTCACAAGAACGTGTGATAACTACCGCAAGAGTAGTGTAACGCAACTTTTAATATCGCAGCCCATCGCGGGAAAATAACCCTGTGTCAACGTGGAATTCACAACAAGGCGGTACCATGTGATAGTCTGCCGAAACCGCGGACAAATTCCGCGAAACAACAACCACGATGGAGATAAAAACACAAACATCAACACCAAAAAACACGCGATGGGCCAAAGCGCAATGAGGAAACCAGCGATAAGCAGCGCCAGGCCTGCAACACACACCTGGCAGGCGTCAAAAACCTCCATAAAAGTAGAAAAAAACACGAACACACAAACTGACCAACACACAAGCACCATGGAGGCAGCCGGAGCAGGCGCAGAGGACGAGCCCAACCCCACAAGCACCCTGGATGACTAGCCTGGGACCTCGGGGACAGGGAAGGGCAAGGACAAGAAGACCAGGAAGACCAAGTTCAGTCCGCAGGCGAACAGGTTCATAGTCACGGAGGTGATGGAACACCATCAACAACTCTTCGTCACCTCCAACGTGTCATTGGGCACCAAAACTGGAATATGGCGGGACATCGTCGACAAGGTGAATGCCGTCGGAGAGCACAAGCGGACAATGGACGAGGTGAAGAGGCGATGGAATGACATCAAGCGGAAGACCAAGGAGAAACTCAGCGCCAACCTGAAGGCAGCAACGCAGACCGGAGGTGGGGGCCCAGCGCCACAGCTGGAGCTGGATGACATGGAGGAGCTGGTGTCGACAGTCATCAGTGTGGAGACTGTGGCCGGAGTCGGGGGACCGGACACTGCTCGACAGGATACAACACAACCACAAAGAGAGGGGGAGAGGAGGATATGGCTAGGTTCGTCCTCATGGGTACTTGTAAAGCAAAAGAAGATCCGTAAATAATGGATCAGGGAACCTAGCTAATAGGAAAGAGGAGGGGTCTACTAAATGAGTAAGACACACCTCAATAAGGGAAAAGAAAATTCTTTTCTTGAGTCCCCTCACTCACCAAAGGTTTCCCCTAGGTGACATGCTTCATCATTGGGGCCATCCCAAGCATCTACTGCTTGGGGCGTGCTGCGACTTGCGATAGTTACGTAGGAGCACTAATTTTAAGATATGACTATGTGTGGTGCAGTGAAGGGGGAGTGGTGTGAGTGGTTGTTAAAAATTACCTAACTAGTGAACGTAAACGCATCGCAGAGGATCCAACTGAACGAATAAGGATTGGCATAACTAGCATGGTAGAAGAAGCCCTTGCCCATGACTGGGTAACCAGAAAAGAGGGTGATTTTCTGATTAATAAACACCCTACAGTACCATACTTCTACACACTACCAAAGATCCATAAGAGGTTAGAGAATCCTCCGGGACGTCCAATCGTCTCAGGTATCGGATCTATTCTAGAACCGTTGTCAAAATTTGCGGATGCTTTCTTACGACCGCTCATACAAAATACCAGCACCTACCTTAAGGACACAAAAGCAGTCCTTTCCCTTCTAAAAGACCTCCCTTTCAATCCAACTAATAACATTCTTATTGGTTTAGATGTAGAAAGTCTCTACACTAGCCTACCACATAAGGCGACCTTGGATATCCTGGAGGATATTCTGTATGGAGCAATATGGCCCTATCACACACCTCGACATTTGGTTTTGGAATGTTGCAAATGGGCCCTTACTGAGAATTAGTTCCGTTTCGAAGACACCATTTTCCAACAACAACATGGGACCAGTATGGGCAGCACCTTCACCCCGAGTGTAGCTGGATTATATGTCTACCACATGGAGGAACATAAGATCCTCTCTGACAACAACACTCACCGATCCAAGATCATCGAATGGAAAAGGTACATAGACGATATTCTGGTGATATGGAATGGGAATGAAATAGAAGCTAACCTATTTTTGGAATGGCTAAATTCACAGGACCCTTTCCTAAAATTTACCCATACAATGAGTAGGTCTGATCTCATTTTTCTAGACCTGAATATCTATGCAGCAGAGGGTCATCTGAAGACCACAACTCACTTTAAACCAACTGCCAAGAATTGTCTTTTGCTTTACGACAGTTTTCACCCTAGACATCTCAAAGAAAATCTTCCTTTTGGACAATTCCTCAGGTTGAGGAGAAACTGCACAGAAATAAATGACTATGAGGAACAGGCTAAAGACCTGGCAGAAAAATTGAAAAACCGAAAATACCCTTCTCGCATCATCAATAAAGCCAAGAAAAGAGCAAAAAATAACAATAGAGATGCTCTCCTGGAGACTTACGTAAAACAAGAAACAGGAAAAGATAAGAGACCCATCTGTATCACTACCTTTAGCACAGCGTCAGACAAGATCACAAAGATGGTGAAAAAACATTGGAATATCCTAAACAGTGGTAATTTAAATATCCCCATTCCAATGTTTTCACATAGGAGAGGGAAGAATCTACGTGACCTTCTAGTACACACACGCCCGAAACCTAATCAGAGAAACAACCATAAGTACTTTACCAACGGGTCACCACCCGTGTGGGAATTGCAGCGTGTGCCACCTGACTTCCACCACAAAAAGGGTCTGTTTTAATACAGGCACATCATGGGAACTCAGAAATTTTACAACATGCAGCACAGTAGGTGTAGTATATTTGATTACATGTCCCTGTAATCTCCACTATGTGGGCATGACAACCAGGAAGGTGGGCACAAGGATCTGTGAACACCGTAGTAACATCCGGTGCCACAGAGCGAGTACCAGGATGACAGCACACTTTAATGATATGCAACACACACCCAACGACATGAAGTGGGTGGTGTTGGAACATATCAAACCATGTGACAACCTTGAGCAAAGGTTGTTGGAAAAAGAACAGAGGTGGGTGTTTAAACTACGCTCTGATACTAAAGGGTTAAACGAAAATATTCAGTGGGGTCATTTTTCTAGATAAATGTATTCCAACTATACATGAAGTATTGTACCTCCACCCTTCTGCCCTATTAGTCCTTTTACTATTTTTCTAACTCTATTTCAATGTTTTGTCAATAGAAACCATCTCAACCCCCCCTTTTACTAAATATAGTACACATAGGATTCAGTCCCTATCAGGACCTGATTTCACCAGTTCAAGATGGCCGTCTTATTGTGACCCTTTCGCAATAGAGAAGCTCTGCTCTTTCTAAAGGGTATCGCTTAAATACCGCAGGGTTCGAGACCCGCTTTCTTAGTTTCTTAATTTCCCATAATTCTTATTTTTTATTTTTTATTTTTTACCTTTATTATTTTTTACCTTTATTAGATTTAGCATACATAGGATTCAGTCCCTATCAGGACCTGATTTCACCAGTTCAAGATGGCCGCCGCCTTATTGTGGCACTCTCGCAAAAGAGAAGCTCTGTTTTTCAAAAGGGAATCGCTTTATACTGCAGGGTTCGAGACCCGTTTTCTCAGTTTCTTAGTTTCTTATTTTTTATCTTTATTACAACTACAGAGTATTTACTTTATCCTTGAACCAATTAGCCCTCATGAACAAATTTCTGAATGAACCGAGGATTCCTTGCCCATTTTAGGCACGATACACGCAACATAAGTACACCCAAGATGGCCCCCATCACTTTCAACGATACGCGGTATAGCCTTCCTAAGCGCGTTCGTGACTAGGCAGTTTCCTGGTTTCCTACTTTAGACCTCTCGGAAGCCAGACACGCTAAGATGCGGTCCGCTTATGGGAACGAGTAGGTCATATTGACGGAGGCTACCCGAGTCAAGTAAGATTCTCTTCATTGGGAGCCCATTCCTAAGTTACTAATGAGGTTTCCTTTTCGAGTCGTTGACTTAAGACTTTTATTTCTCTTTCTCCAGGGTTTATTCAGGCTCCTCCACCCGGGCTGACCATGGGGCTTACTTTTGCCAGTTATTAAGTAGGTCCATGAGGCAATACGCAATTATATGTTTCATGTAATGTTTGTTTTGTTTGATGTTTTTTCACGAGTGTTTTTTATTCCTTTAACATGTGTTTTTTACAGAGACACAAGACTATTAGACTGAACAGAACTAAGTACATGTTTAAAGTTACAGTCAAGAGCACCATCACTATTGGATTGATTTGATCGCTAAAAGACTTTGTTTTTTACCTGCCCACGAGACAGATGGGCAGGCAGTGTATACTAACTTGTCTTTTTTTACTTCTTCATTAGATACTACGTGTTCAGTATAATCGTATGTACTATATCTAGCGCTGACACAATAGGTGCGCGCCCCATTGTTTTTCTTATTTTTCACTTTATTACAGGTTTGCACGGAGTGGTACACATGGGGCTGGCCCCCATGTTGTCCTGAAGAAGAGGTTAGGGGACACCTCGAAACATGTTGACTTAAAATATCAGGGACATTTAATTCTTTTCCCTTTTATTAACCCCTTTTTATCTTTTGCCAACTAGGAGCAAGAATAAAATCGTTTACGTTCACTAGTTAGGTAATTTTTAACAACCACTCACACCACTCCCCCTTCACTGCACCACACATAGTCATATCTTAAAATTAGTGCTCCTACGTAACTATCGCAAGTCGCAGCACGCCCCAAGCAGTAGATGCTTGGGATGGCCCCAATGATGAAGCATGTCACCTAGGGGAAACCTTTGGTGAGTGAGGGGACTCAAGAAAAGAATTTTCTTTTCCCTTATTGAGGTGTGTCTTACTCATTTAGTAGACCCCTCCTCTTTCCTATTAGCTAGGTTCCCTGATCCATTATTTACGGATCTTCTTTTGCTTTACAACACAACCACAACAGGGTGAGTGACCACCAGGTACTGGGGGGACAGGGGGAGATGGCCACAATGGCACACATGCACAAGCAAGCAGGGCACAGTGCACACCCACAATCACTCTGGGTCCTCGCCCAGACCCACAGACTGTCACAATGTACAATGCCATGCTGTCTGAATGTCAACCTGTACCATGCGGCTACATACATGTGGACACATTGTAATACACCATCTCCCCTTCACATCGCAGGGGCATCGTCAACACCTCCTGCAGAGCAGTCACAGCCACTCTTCACTGATGACGAGGAGGAGGACAACACCAGCATCGACACCCAAACCATCCAAGACCTCATTGACCTCATCCGCAACTCACCTCCAGGATCAGGGCCGCCCAGCTACATCCATGAGACCCCATCCACCACCCAAACCACCCAGCAGGAGGCACCCACAGCCCCGGCACCCTCCCAAGTCCCCCAGGAACAACAAATGGCCTTCCAACGCCGTGTGCTGGAGGACCAGAGGGAGACGGCCGAGCAGGTGCGGGGGTTCGAGCTCATGGCTACCAAACTGGACGCCATCCATGGGTGTCTATGTCCACCCCATGGACTCCAGCGAGCCCTGACTGACATCTCTGGAGTCATGACGCGGAGAGAAGAATACCTGTCCGCTCAGAGTGGCCCCAGCGATGCCAGCCGTGAGCTGGCACACATGCAGAGGCTCATGGAGGACATGGTGCGGATGGAGGCGGAAAGGATGGCAGCCTCCGCTGCACATCAGCGAAATGTAGCTGGGATCTACCAGGCCCTGCATGTCCTCATCATGGCATTGCTGCCACAAGGCCTGGCGATGATGAATGCTGCTGCCCCCACACCATCCACATCTCCGCCCCTGGTGTGTCAGTGCCTCCCAGTGCGGCAGGCGTATCCACTCCAGCACCGGATGTGTCACTGCCACACAGTGCGGCCGACAATCCTCCTCCGGCCCCTGATGTGTCAGTGGCACACAGTGCCACAGCCGGCACTGCAACACCCACAGGTGGGGCAGGGCACACACCCGGGGACGAGGACGTGGATGGGACTGTGGTCATGAGGGCCAGGCACTAGCATCCATTTCCGCCACCTTGCCTGTTTCTGCTTGGTTCCGCACATGGCCTCAAGACCTACCACTGACCCCCGATACACTCCGAGGCACTCACCTTGGACAGCGACATGGACTGCCACATCCTGTTTGACAACCAATGACACGGCAGACAGACTGCGGACTGTACCCTTCCTCTTCCGCAGTACAGCTCATCCTGGCATGGACACTGGCTGGCCCTCCATGGGCCCATATTGTGTGGTGTGCTCGGCATTGCCCTGTACCACTCCAGCTGCATGACAGCACTGGATGTGCAAATAAACATCCAGAGATGCACTGCTGTGTAATGTCTTACGTCATTCCTGTGTGGATGAGTGGATGAATGTGGGGACAGTGCCTTCCCTTGCGTCAATGATGTTCATCCTGTGGGATGCCAGTTAGAGGGTGCGACATTGCATTTTGTGTAGCGGGTTCCATGAACACTACAGCAGGGACACACGCATCAGTCACTTCCTTGTCTGGACATGGACTGGACCGCACCCAGAGCCCACGAGTCATTGTTGCAAGCCCTGCGCTGGTCGGGCGTACGGCAGGCCAGACCACTCCGCTAACACTCCGAGGGGGGGCCCTCATTGCTACCCGTCGCAGCCGTACTCGCTGGTGGTGTGCAGGTCACTGGTCTAGTTGTCAGAATGTCACAGCCACTCCCTGAGGGCAGGATTCCACACACACCACACCCATCTGGCACAGGCGTCACAGGCCATGTGACTGCGCCAACATAAGGGGCCGACGACGTCACATTCCCCTCTTTCGGTGGTGACTGGATGACGGCCGCTCCATGGTTCTCACACATGTAGGGCCCATGAGTTGTTGCGCACAGGGTTAGTGGCATCCGAGGCCTTGAGTGAGGCACGGGCCTACCACCATGTGGCGCAGACTGGGGTTGCACAGGGTTAGTGGCACACGAGGCCTTGAGTGAGGCACGGGCCTACCACCACGTGGCGCAGACTGGGGTTGCACAGGGTTAGTGGCACCCGGGGCCTTGCGGACGGCACAGGCACCCCGCCAGGGACGGTGACTTGGGGTGCACTGTGTCAGTAGCACCTTGAGCTGCTGAGCGGGTGTGCAGCCTGCGATGATGCCCCGTCCCGGCGGTCCGGACAGCTCAGGTTTTGTGTGCCCTGCTGGACCGCAGTGTAGGCCAGAGCCAGCTGGCAGCGCGGGCCTACCGCCACGTGGCGACGCTTCCGGGATCCCAGTGTTGGTGGCACACATTGGGCTGAGTGGGTGTGTAGCCTGCGATGGTGCCTGGTGCACTGGTATGTCCTCTGCCATGGAGTAATCAAGACCCAGCACCAAACGTGAAACCTGGTGGCCTGCGGAGTGGGGCTGCATGATGTGGAGGGTGCCATGTCCGCGGGCCCCGGGCTTGTGGCTTGCAGCGGCACGTGGTGGGACCTCCTGTCTACGCGCCGGTGGCAGAAGGTGAGCATTGAGGCCTGGGTGTGCATGGGCGGGCATGCTCTGATGGGCGGCGGGTGAGGTTGGGGTGCCTCTGCCTGGGTGTGCATGGGCGGGCAGGCGATGTTGTCTTGTGCAAGTGTGTGTACTGTGCCAGTCATGTATCTGGGCTCTGTTTCAGCTGACAGCTCTGAATGAGATGTCTGGCCTGGTGAACTGTACTACATACCGGCACGTGGTTGGAGACACACCGGTGGCAGTAGGTGAGCAGTGTGGCCTGGGTGCGCAGGGGCGGCACTCTCTCTCTCTCTCTCCCTCTCTTCCTCTCCTCTCTCTCCCTCTCTTCCTCTCTTCCTCTCTCTCCCCCTCTCTCTCTCTCCCTCTTTTCCTCTCTCTCTCCCTCCCACTCTTCCTCTCTCTCTCTCCTTCGCTCTCTCTCTGTCTTCTGATGTGCGCAGGACACACCTTCTCATCATGTTTTTTGTCTTACAGGCTGTGACCTACGTATTGTCCGGAGGGGAGCGGCCATGTGTCTTCATTTCATTTCGTTGTCCATTTTAATAAAGTTTCATTTGTTGCTTCGAAAGTGAATGTTTGCTGGTCATTTCTGTGATGACACATCCATGTAACCAGTTGTGATTGTGCGGCATCAAGCTGAATATTTTGTACATGTTTAGGTGTGGCTGATGTGGCATGTCTTTGGTCGGGGGGGTGCCAGGGAGGGGTGGTCCTGGGGGTGGTGGCTGTGGGTGTTGTGGCCCTCTTGGGTGTCCGGGCCGCATGATGGGTGGCTCCATGGCATCTGTTGCCCTTCCGATGTAACCCTGGGCTGTGCTCCCTTTTGGTTTGCAGGCTGCTGTCCGTGTTTACACCAGGTCAGAGCAGGTGTAGATTTCCTGGTGCTAACGCGCCTTATCGCCTGTTTTCTGTTTTTATCGCGGATGTGGCTGGTCGTTGTGAATGTTGAGGTGTGCTGTTGTCTCGACTTTTGTCACGTGAACGCCCACTCTGCATCTCATTAGCGATATTTGCGGGGGTCCTCTGTGGCGGTGTTTTTTGAGGCTGCTATCACGGGTAAACTGGTGCTGTGGGCTGTTAACACTGGCTTGTGAATGGGGAGGTAAATTTATCACGACTTTGGCTGAGATAAAGTGCCATTAATTTGGCGATAGCTCCTTGTGAATATGCCCCTAAGTCCTGTCTGGGAGGTGGTCACACCTCCCTGTGAAAGGATATCTTTTGTTCTACCTGTCCCTGCTCAAGCTTGGCTCAGCAGCAGGAGGGCAGAATCATGTCTCTGGTCGGCAGCAGCCATAGTTCTCTTTCCTGGTCTAGAAGACTGGTACCGGAAGCACTGAGGGCCTACCAGAGGAGCTCTACAGTGCATGGAATTATACCTCCCACTCCATTCACGGTGTGGGGGTTGTAGGAAGGTGGAATCTGACTATATGGTTGCCCCCACTTTTTTATGGTGTTTTGCTGGTTTATGACTTAGTTGGACTGGGATCCTGCTATTCAGGGCCCCAGTCTATCTGCTTTCTCTGTAAAAGGTTTCCATGTGCCTTAGGCACATCTCTGATTGGAATCTGGAGTGCCCTTATAAGTCCCTAGTATATGGTATACTATGTACCAAGGGCATAGGTACCTCAGAGGCCTACCAGGGGCTGCTGCATGTATTGTGCCACCCCTGGAAGGCCATCCAAACTGACACCACAGGTCTGCTACTGCAGCCTGGGTAAGGTGGTGCATGCACTCCTTACTGTGATATAGCTTACCTATATCACTAAATACATACACACATATAAACCTATAAGTCACTCCTAAGGCAGGCCTTATCAATCCTAAAGGCAGAGTGCATGGTTCCTATGTGAGAGGGTGCCCCTGCATGAGCAGGGCCCCTCTGCAGCGTTCGGAGACCATCTCTGATGCTGTTTGTAGTGCAGCCTGACCATATACTCTTCAGCGCATTATATCCTCGCGGTAAAATGCTAACTTTGGAATGGCTGCACCTAAACATGTCGTGTTTGGTGTCAAACATCTTGGAATACTACCCCCCCGCCAATCCTGGCGGCGGGGGTAGCATTCCACCCTTCTAGAGGGAAAGACATGTTAACTCTGGCTTACCCGGTAACTTCTTTCTGAAGCCCTGGCATCACAAAATGGATGCTGCTGCCACAGACACAAGTCTGGCCTCCTGCTGCTGGACGAAACTCCGGCAGGGGAGGCCTGGACAATAGGTTTCCTGTTGCAGGGAGGTGTGACCACCTCCCCAGACAGGATAATGTGTATTGGGGCTGGGTGGGTGCACTCTTAGAGTGCTTTGAAGTCCTGCACTGGGGAGCAAAAGGCTCCTCTGTGCATATGCCAGTTCAAACCAGCTCAGGGGCTACCTGCCCCTGCTTTGGCGTGAACTGGACAAAGGGAAAGGGGTGTAGCCACCCCTCTGCCCTGACCCACCCATAGGTGGGGCCACAGAGTAGTCCAACCCCTATTTTTAGAATAAAGGTAGGAACCCAGTCCTTAGGACTTTAGATTATACCTAGACGAAACTCTGAAACTGAATCCTGGACCTTCGACGCTCTACGACAAGATTAGAGGACTGAAGAATCTCCCTTGGGGTCAAGGAGTGACTCCCCTGCTTGGCAGGCACCAAAGAAGCATCTGTCCGATTCGCATTTCTGAAGCTCCCGTCGGACGCCGAAGTCATCGCATCACCAGAGGTGGATTCTCAGACTTCCCCGAGGCTACCCTGAGTCCCCAGCAAAGCTGAGGCCCGTGGCTATCGTGGGTGACTTGAGACCGTGACCCCTGGACACCGAGCACATTTGCAAGGGCATCATCTCTTGGGTCTCCCAAGAAGTTGTGCTTTGGGCTCCGAGTAGCCCTAGCCTCCAGCACCACCTGCACCGAAGATCACTGGCCCCCACTCCACGAGTGTCCTGTAAGCCAGCTCCACGTGCGGCGTCACGAGGCTCCTTCGCGGTCGCTAGCCCATTGGCTAGTAGCCCTTAACGAAGGCCAATCCTTTTCTTACTTGGTAGCCTGGTTGCTCCAGGCCTGCCCTCACTTACCTTCACTGGGTGAGTTCCACAGACCTTGCTGGTCTGCACCATCGACGATCTACATCTTCACCGAGACTTGCCGTTGCCAAGGCTTGTTGGGTCTAATCCGGTCGCCGACACCTCAGCACTCGACAGACATCGTGTACCAGCCCGAATCCTGCTCCTGGTCGCCGACAACGCCTCCTGGACCTCGTGGCTGAAGAGTCAAGACGACCGTCAACGCACCTGAAGCACTCGACATCGGTGGGCATCTGTCCATCGCCTTCCTGGTCACTGGCTAGTGACCCAGACTCTGTCCCCTCTGCTTTCAGGTTCTTCAGAACTCCGATCCACTCTTGGATCCACCCGGACACTTTTCTCTTGGCCGCCAGCAGCACTTTGCAGCAGATCGCCATTCGAATCGACGACGAAACCCGACCCCGAAAGGCACCTATGCACCCGGCTTCCCTGGGTGAGGTAACACGAGTACTCCGGTGCTCCCGTGGGTAGAGACTCTTCAAAGTCCTAGATCTCAAAGGGTTTTGTCCTAGTCCTCTTTTAAGTGTCCCTTTCCTCTATTTTCCCGATCCCGACTTTCTCCATAGAAGTTAACGGCGTATCGCGGTTGTGTATTTACACTGCACGCGTCTCCCGTGGGTCCCCTGTGTCACTACCTTGGGTGGTTCCTTGTGGTCCAAGCACTTCTAGAGGCTCTAGGCCTAGTGTCTAGTTCAGTCGTGGTTCGCATACCACTTTATTGGTATATGGTTTGGTACGCCCCTAGGGCCCAAACGTGTATTTGTGCTATTACTGTGATTTAATATCTTATAACTTATGTACTTCGAACTCTAGCCTCATAAAGAGACTAGAGGGGTGTGTTTAGCAATAAATACATATATTTTGAATATATACCTGGTGTGGTGCTCTTTCATTTGGTCACTCAAGAGATTATAGACTGGTAAAACAAGCTGCTTTACATTCCTTCAAGACTTAGCCTGAAGGCTGCTCTCCATAGCTACCACTAGGATAGCTTTCAATAAAGGTTGTCTTTAACCTATCTCCAATAAGGGGTTGTTTGGACTGGTGCAAGGTGCCCACTATAATTAGTGGACAGCATATACCAGGCCAACTTCTCACATTGGTGTGCAGCGTGTGGGATTCCAGCTTGCTATTGTTTTACCAGATAATCTCAATTGAATTGATCAACTGAAAACCACTAAAGGTACCTAAGGTACATATAATTTAAGCTTAGAATACAGTAAGTTCTACTGAACTTAGAGTTGTGTGTTAAGGGATAGCACAACCCTTTCTACAACTCAAGAGAGTTTAGTAGGCCACACTAGAGTAGGTAGTGCATACACCACACCACACTAGTAATGTCTTTAAGGGCAGGATCCAAAGAATCCTTGCAGGAAGCCATTGAGCTTCCACCCTCCAAGTATGATACACTCCCATTCTTGGAATTGAGAGCTTTATGTAACTTGAGAAAAATAAGGACAGGCCAAAGCTCCACCACCCAACACCTCAAGGAGTTGTTGGTGGCTTATGACCTTAGTAAGACCTGTAGGGACTGAAGGGGTAGGAGCTGAGGGTGGGGCAGACGAAGAGGACGAGGCCAGGGGTACCAGTACCCCCAGCCCCCCTCTGAAACTGGCCAGGAGGGTGACAATGACCCTGACCTGGAAAACCCAATCCCTCCTGTGGATGATGATGAGGATGAGCAAGATGATGCCCTCTTTGTCCCCCCAGGAAGGATTAAGAGTGTGCCCAGGAAGTCTAGATCTCCTTCTCAGGAGTCTAACCACTCTGGCACCTCTATAGGGAGCTCTGTCTCCTCTCACAGGAGGGAATCCTCTCATGGGAGGAGAACCAGACTGGTCCAGTATGAGGAAACTCAGCTGGAAATCAGAAAAAGCAATTGGCTTTAGATAGGGAATCCCTAGATCTCCTTAGAGAGAGAAGAAAGTTGGGACTAGAGTCCCATGGTGGCAGCAATATCCCTAGAGATAGGGAGAGGTCTTATGACCATAGAAACCTAAACAAGATTGTCCCTCCCTACCAGAGTGGGGATGACATCCACAAATGGATAACTGCACTGGAGAGGGCCTGTAAAGTTCAGAAGGTCCCCCAGAGGCAGTGGGCAGCAATCTTGTGGCTCTCCTTTGCAGACAAAGGTAGAGACAAGCTCCTCACTGTAAGAGAAGAGGATGCTGACAATTACACAGTCTTGAAGAGTACTCTGATAGATGGGTTTGGCCTAACCACTGAACAGTATAGGTTGAAGTTCAGAGACACCCAAAAAGCTCAGACTCAAGACTGGGTTGATTTTGTAGATTGTGCTACAAAGGCTCTGGAAGGTTGGATACATGGCAACAAAGTGCATGACTTTTTAGGATTGTACAATTTGATTATGAGGGAGCAGATCCTTAATAATTGTCAAAACCAGCTTTTGCACCAGTATCTGGTGGACTCTGATCTGACCTCTCCCCAAGAATTGGGAAAGAAGGCAGACAAATGGGTCAGAACCAGAGTAAAAACTAGAAATCAGGGTGGTGACCAGAAGAAAGATTCTACTAAGTCCCAAGAGAAAGGTGGGGATAAATCTAAGGATAAGTCCCCTACAGGGCCCCAAAATTCCTCTTCTGGGGGTGGGTCCCAAACTCCTTCCTCTCCTGAAAAGAAACCCTATTGCCATGTCTGTAAAAAGCCTGGGCACTGGAAAACTGATCCCAGTTGCCCCAGGATTGGCAATAAAGAAAATGTTCCTCCCACAACTACTACCACCCCTCCTGGTACTACCAGTAGTAATCCTCCAGTTGGGAGTAGTGCACCCAAAAAGTTGGGTGCTTTTGCAAGAGGAACAGAGGTGGGCCCTAGTTTAGACAGGGACCCCTCAACAGACTCCTCTGACTCTGATGGTGGTATAGGATTTGCCACCTTTACCATGGGTCCCATAGCATTGGGCAGGTACAGATTGGAGCCAATAATTAATGGTCAGAAAGCTGTGGCATTTAGGGACACAGGGGCTAGTGTCACCATGGTGGCAAGGAAACTAGTCCCCCTCACCAGCTTTTACCTGAGTTTAAATACCAGGTGACCAACATTGATGGTGTCAGAACAGATCACCCCATGGCCATAGTCAATCTCAGCTGGGAGGGGGTCACAGGCCCAAAAAGAGTGGCAGTGTCCCCAACCCTACCTGTAGATTGCCTGATGGGCAATGATTTGGAAATTTCAGCCTGGGCTGAAGTTGAACACCAAACCCATCTTAGGATGTTGGGCGTCCCTGCAAAGGTTAGTGGGGCTGTGATGGCCACAGCCCCAGCCCAAGAATTTGGAGAGATGGAGCCTGAAAGAATGGGCCACTCTCCCCCAAAAGAGAGCACAAGGGTTGAAGAAAAGTCTTCTTCCCTCCAGACAGTAGGTAAGGGTCAGCCTCCTCAGGGAACTGACCCTACCCCTAGTGAAGGAACTGCCCCAGAGGTAGTCAGGCGTGGCCTGGCCACACCCCTGATGGCAGAGGACCCTTCCAAGGTGGTACCCAGTCTGGAGCAGGTAACCTGCCCCTCTCTACCCTGCCTCAGCCAGCCCAGGGCTGCAGAGGTCAGGGAGGTCAGTGGACCCCCAGGGCCCCCTGTCCAGAGGAACCCCCCATCAGCAGATTAGGGGCACCCAGTCTAGTAGCCCTAGCCAGGTGAAAACTCCTCTACACACTGAGGGATCCCCCATGCCTTTATGTAGGGACCTCCCCAGAAGGACTCTGGTAGGCAAGGGCAAACCTGGGACCTGAAGGTTCCAAACCTGCCCTGTCCCTCCAGTAGTCCATACAAAGGGATCCAACCCCCAGCTGTAGGCAGCCAAAGGTTGACCCTTAGAGCAAAGTGCAACTCAGTCATGGAAAGACAGGCATACATGGTGACCAGTGATCTGAGGAAGCTGAGGCCAACATTCCTAGGGCCTCACTTCCCTACTCAGCCACCTCACCAGCCTTGTACTTTACCTAAGCACACCACAGGTAGTGATTCCCCATGGTGGAGACCCTCTCATACCCTTAGGGTGAGGGATTGCTTAGTGGACCATAAGACAGGGGGCAACCATGCTAGTGCAGGTGCTTCCTTGTATGACCACTTAGTCAATGAAGGCTCAACTGGCCAAGGTTAGCCTTATCTCCTTTCGTTTGGGGGGTTATGTAGGAAGGTGGAATCTGACTATATGGTTGCCCCCACTTTTTTTATCGTGTTTTGCTGGTTTATGACTTAGTTGGACTGGGATCCTGCTATTCAGGGCCCCAGTCTATCTGCTTTCTCTGTAAAAGGTTTCCATGTGCCTTAGGCACATCTCTGATTGGAATCTGGAGTGCCCTTATAAGTCCCTAGTATATGGTATACTATGTACCAAGGGCATAGGTACCTCAGAGGCCTACCAGGGGCTGCTGCATGTATTGTGCCACCCCTGGAAGGCCATCCAAACTGACACCACAGGTCTGCTACTGCAGCCTGGGTAAGGTGGTGCATGCACCCCTTACTGTGATATAGGTTACCTATATCACTAAATACATACACACATATAAACCTATAAGTCACTCCTAAGGCAGGCCTTATCAATCCTAAAGGCAGAGTGCATGGTTCCTATGTGAGAGGGTGCCCCTGCATGAGCAGGGCCCCTCTGCAGCGTTCGGAGACCATCTCTGATGCTGTTTGTAGTGCAGCCTGACCATATACTCTTAAGCGCATTATATCCTCGCGGTAAAATGCTAACTTTGGAATGGCTGCACCTAAACATGTCGTGTTTGGTGTCAAACATCTTGGAATACTACCCCCCGCCAATCCTGGTGGCGGGGGTAGCATTCCACCCTTCTAGAGGGAAAGACATGTTAACTCTGGCTTACCCGGTAACTTCTTTCTGAAGCCCTGGCATCACAAAATGGATGCTGCTGCCACAGACACAAGTCTGGCCTCCTGCTGCTGGACGAAACTCCGGCAGGGGAGGCCTGGACAATAGGTTTCCTGTTGCAGGGAGGTGTGACCACCTCCCCAGACAGGATAATGTGTATTGGGGCTGGGTGGGTGCACTCTTAGAGTGCTTTGAAGTCCTGCACTGGGGGAGCAAAAGGCTCCTCTGTGCATATGCCAGTTCAAACCAGCTCAGGGGCTACCTGCCCCTGCTTTGGCGCGAACTGGACAAAGGGAAAGGGGTGTAGCCACCCCTCTGCCCTGACCCACCCATAGGTGGGGCCACAGAGTAGTCCATCCCCTATTTTTAGAATAAAGGTAGGAACCCAGTCCTTAGGACTTTAGATTATACCTGGACGAAACTCTGAAACTGAATCCTGGACCTTCGACGCTCTACGACAAGATTAGAGGACTGAAGAATCTCCCTTGGGGTCAAGGAGTGACTCCCCTGCTTGGCAGGCACCAAAGAAGCATCTGTCCGGTTTGCATTTCTGAAGCTCCCGTCGGACGCCGAAGTCATCGCATCACCAGAGGTGGATTCTCAGACTTCCCCGAGGCTACCCTGAGTCCCCAGCAAAGCTGAGGCCCGTGGCTATCGTGGGTGACTTGAGACTGTGACCCCTGGACACCGAGCACATTTGCAAGTGCATCATCTTCTGGGTCTCCCAAGAAGTCGTGCTTTGGGCTCCGAGTAGCCCTAGCCTCCAGCACCACCTGCATCGAAGATCACTGGCCCCCACTCCACGAGTGTCCTGTAAGCCAGCTCCACGTGCGGCGTCACAAGGCTCCTTCGCGGTCGCTAGCCCGTTGGCTAGTAGCCATTAACGAAGGCCAATCCTTTTCTTACTTGGCAGTCTGGTTGCTCCAGGCCGGCCCTCACTTACCCTCGCTGGGTGAGTTCCACAGACCTTGCTGGTCTGCACCATCGACGATCTACATCTTCACCGAGACTTGCCGTTGCCAAGGCTTGTTGGGTCCAATCCGGTCGCCGACACCTCAGCACTTGACAGACATCGTGTACCAGCCCGAATCCTGCTCCTGGTTGCCGACAACGCCTCCTGGACCTCGTGGCTGAAGAGTCAAGACGACCGTCAACGCACCTGAAGCACTCGACATCGGTGGGCATCTGTCCATCGCCTTCCTGGTCACTGGCTAGTGACCCAGACTCTGTCCCCTCTGCTTTCAGGTTCTTCAGAACTCCGATCCACTCTTGGATCCACCCGGACACTTTTCTCTTGGCCGCCAGCAGCACTTTGCAGCAGATCGCCATTCGAATCGACGACGAAACCCGACCCCGAAAGGCACCTATGCACCCGGCTTCCCTGGGTGAGGTAACACGAGTACTCCGGTGCTCCCGTGGGTAGAGACTCTTCAAAGTCCTAGATCTCAAAGGGTTTTGTCCTAGTCCTCTTTTAAGTGTCCCTTTCCTCTATTTTCCCGATCCCGACTTTCTCCATAGAAGTTAACGGCGTATTGCGGTTGTGTATTTACACTGCACGCGTCTCCCGTGGGTCCCCTGTGTCACTACCTTGGGTGGTTCCTTGTGGTCCAAGCACTTCTAGAGGCTCTAGGCCTAGTGTCTAGTTCAGTCGTGGTTCGCATACCACTTTATTGGTATATGGTTTGGTACGCCCCTAGGGCCCAAACGTGTATTTGTGCTATTACTGTGATTTAATATCTTATAACTTATGTACTTCGAACTCTAGCCTCATAAAGAGACTAGAGGGGTGTGTTTAGCAATAAATACATATATTTTGAATATATACCTGGTGTCGTGCTCTTTCATTTGGTCACTCAAGAGATTATAGACTGGTAAAACAAGCTGCTTTACATTCCTTCAAGACTTAGCCTGAAGGCTGCTCTCCATAGCTACCACTAGGATAGCTTTCAATAAAGGTTGTCTTTAACCTATCTCCAATAAGGGGTTGTTTGGACTGGTGCAAGGTGCCCACTATAATTAGTGGACAGCCTATACCAGGCCAACTTCTCACAGGGGTATGATTCCAGCATGTTTGATACCAAACACAACAGGGTTCTTTACAGCCAGTTTAGAGATGGTCATCGCGTAATGACGCAGGGCCCCTTTATGTATCTTAATGGCTGATGCACTTACAACCCACGAGAATGGACTGTAGGGGTGTCCTCCTCATGCAGGGGCACCCGAGCACTTAGAACCGAGCACCTTGCCTTCAGGCCTGTGTTAGGGGTGACTTATAGGTTTTAAGTGCAGTGACCGCAGATATATGGAAACCTATATCTGTTGTAAGTGGTACTAGCAACAGCTTACACAGGCTACAATGGCAGGCCTGTAGTCACAATTTGAGTGGTCTCTCATGGGTGGCATAATACATGCTTCAGCCTATGGGAGACCCCTGGTGTACCTATACCCTGGGTACCTTAGTACCATATACTAGGGACGTATCAGGGCACACCAGTATCCAATCTGGAGTGTACCTAAGTACTCACCATGTCCAATTTAGGGAAGAAGCACAGAGACTGGGGTCCTGATTAGCAGGATTCCAGTCAGACTAGTCAGTAAAACAAATTGACACCACCAAAAAGTGGGGGTGCCCATGAAAGCAGATCCTACTATCCTACAGTAGTAGTTTGTGTCGGTGGTTCAAGGATACTAGTTTCATTTGCACGCAACAGGCATACCATTTCTGATCTGGTAAAGGGTACTACAAGTCCCGCTCCCATGCAGCCTATATTTTGGTATTGCACGTGGGGAGTAATGCTAGGCTTGCATGATATCATTTGGAGATAAGATGATCCCCGCTTGTGTCGCTTATAAGCATTGTCAATGGTGGGAACTCTTCTGGTTCTAGTAGGAAGGATGGCATCTGAGCCCTGATCGCGCCTTGTAGTCTTCTCAGGATTAAATAGTTTATCAGGGTGGTGTTTTGGAAACGCGTGTCTTCAGTACGTGAGAATATATGTCCCTCTGGGAAAAGGTCCCCAAACATCTTCAAGGAGTACCTAGATAAGGTTCGTTGGACTAGCGCTTCCTGTGTAATGAGCACCCAGGGGTTGGCAGCTAGTTGGATTGCTGGGGAGTATAATAGTTATCCTCCCGTCATGTACAGCAGTCTCAACCATGCCCAGCTGGTAGTAGATATTGTTTGTATATCTTGTGGGTCGCATGGCAGGCCTGCCGGTAGTATAGCAGCTAGCGCCACAGGGGAGGCTAGATCCGCCTCAGGTTTGGCAAATGGTATGCGTACATCCCGGTGGTACCAGTGTCTTGCGAAGCAGCACTGGGTCCCTAGATAATAAAGATGCAAGTTCGGTACTCCAAAGCCTCCACGATCATATGGAAGGGTCAGCGTGGCCCAGCTTATGCGCGGGTGCCTGCCCCCCCAAACAAGTCTCGTAAGAGTAGTGCGAAGAATCGCGAAAAAAGCATTTGTTAATGGCATGGGAATATTTTGGAAGAGGTATAGAAACTGGGGTAAGACCACCATTTTGAATATGGCAATATGGCCCGCCATAGACGGGGGAGTCTGATCCAGCGCTCTACCCGTTCCACCAACCTGTACATCGCCGGGCCATAGTTAAGCCGCAGTATTTGCTCTTTCTCCGTGTGTATGTGTAACCCCAGATACTTCATAGAGGTGTCACTCCACACCAGAGGGAACTCACTCACCACAGGCTGCGATGTAGCTGTCAGGAGGAAAAGTTCGGGCTTGCCCTAGTTGATATGTAGACCTGATAGAGCCCCATAGCGTGTTATGTCTCGGAGTAATGTTGCCAGGTTATCGTTTGGGTGTCTGATGTAAAAGATGATATCATCTGCGTATAACGTGACCAATAGTGGGCCAGGTTTGAATTGCAGTTCCCTGTGTATATCTTTCGACTGTAATGAACAAGTTACTTACCTTCGGTAACGCTTTTTCTGGTGGATACAGTATCTGCCTGTGGATTCCTCACCTTTTGAATACCCCTTGCGCCAGCAATTCCGCGGAAATTCTTTCCCAGCTCTCCCACGACGACGAGGACGTCACAATAGCACGGCTCCGCTCGCGACTCCGTAATACGTCATCGGAGCCATAAGAAGACCTCGTCGGCGTGCTGACGTCAGTTCCACCCATTTTTTCCGTGCCACCGAGGCAAACGGGAGGACCGACACATTTTCAAATGCAAACATAGCATTCCAAGTATAAAAACATATATAAATTCACAATTGCATAATCAATAAAGACATTGTGAAATAGCAACTGAGAAGGCATTTCTCATTATCAAAACTTTCAACATGATCAAGACATATTAAATTAAACATATTTTGGTAGAAACAGGTGGACAACGGGGAGGCGGGTGGGTCAGTGAGGAATCCACAGGCAGATACTGTATCCACCAGAATAAGCGTTACCGAAGGTAAGTAACTTGTTCTTCTGATGGATACTTCTGCCTGTGGATTCCTCACCTTTTGAATAGATTTCCCAAGCCGTGCCTTTCCCGGAGGAGGGTGTCCACCTGACTAAACCAAAAATCTTGCAAAACGGAACGAGCAAAATGGCCATCCCTCCTAACCTCAGAGTCTAGGCAATAATGTTTTGCAAAGGTATGGAGGGAGGCCCAAGTTGCCGCCTTACAAATTTCATGCACTGGTACACCTCTAGCCAAAGCAGATGTAGTAGACTTTGCTCTAGTAGAATGAGCTCTGATACCTTCAGGAGCTTCCTTGTTGGCCAGGGCGTAGCAGATCTTTATACAGAGGATAATCCATCTTGACAGAGTCCGCTTGAGAACAGCTTTACCCTTCATCCGACCAACATAACCCACGAAGAGTTGGTCATCAAGTCTCAATTCTCTGGTCCTGTCCAGATAAAAGCTGACCGCTCTCTTTGGGTCCAAGCGGTGAAGTCTCTCCTCCTCCTTGGAAGGGTGAGGGGGAGGATAAAAGGTAGGAAGGGTAATGGACTGCCCCAAATGAAAAGGGGTAACCACCTTGGGAAGGAAAGCAGCCCTGGTCCTTAGAACCAACTTATCTGCATGAACGGTCAGGAAAGGAGGCTTAGTGCTAAGAGCCTGCAACTCGCTTACCCTCCTAGCCGAGGTAATAGCAATCAAGAAAACCGTTTTAAAAGTAAGAAGCCTCAAAGGGCAACTATGCAGAGGCTCAAATGGAGAACCCATGAGAAAAGTAAGTACAAGATTCAAATCCCACTAAGGCATAATAAAAGGAGTGGGAGGAAACATGTTCGTAAGACCTCTAATGAATCTCATCACCACCGGAGATTTAAATAAGGACGGCTGATCCGGCAAACAGATAAAAGCCGACAAAGCCGATAAGTAACCTTTTACAGTAGCTACAGCAAAACCCTGCTGCGCTAAGGAAAGTGAAAAACTTAAAACATGAGATAAACGAGCCTTCAAAGGGTCAATAGATCTCTCTCCACACCACTTCACAAATTTAGACCAACGGGAAGAGTAAATGGACTTGGTGGAGTGTCGCCTGGACGATAAAATAACATCCACCACATCAGGTGGGAGAGAGAAAGAACTCAGGTTGCCCCGTTCAATCTCCAGGCATGAAGGTGCAAGCTCTGGAGGTGGGGGTGAAGAACCTGCCCCTGCGACTGCGAGAGGAGGTCTGCCCTGAGAGGGAGACGGAGCGGAGGGTGCGAAGAGAAGTGAAGAAGATCTGTGTACCACACCCTTCTCGGCCAATCAGGAGCGATCAAGATGACTTGGGCCCGGTCTTGGCAAA
Organism: Calotriton arnoldi; assembly: GCA_963921515.1. Classification (NCBI taxonomy): domain Eukaryota; kingdom Metazoa; phylum Chordata; class Amphibia; order Caudata; family Salamandridae; genus Calotriton; species Calotriton arnoldi. Next base: position 479,109 of record CAWUFW010000899.1, on the reverse strand, counting down.
TCTTCCTCAGAACCCGAGGAATCAAGGGTATGGGAGGAAACGCATAAAGGAGTTGAGAGCTCCAACTCAACTGAAAAGTGTCCCCCAACGCTCCCTGCATCGGAAACTGGAGACTGCAGAACAACGGGCAGTGCGCTTTCTCGTGAGTGGCAAATAGGTCCAACCGAGGAGACCCCCACATCTGGAAGACATGATGGACCACCTCTGGATGAAGCCGCCACTCGTGATCGGCTGAGTAATGCCGACTGAGACTGTCCGCACGAACATTCAGCACCCCGGCTAGATGATTTGCAAACACACAAATCTGCTGGCCCTGAGCCCAGGACCAGAGTCGCAGAGCCTCTCGACAGAGACGAAACGACCCTACACCTCCCTGTTTGTTGATATACCACATCGCGGTCGTGTTGTCCGTCAGGACCTGAACTGACCGACCGCGAAGGGAAGGAAGGAAAGCCTTTAGTGCCAAACGTATCGCCCGCAATTCCAGAAGGTTGATGTGAAGCAACCTTTCCTCTGGAGACCAAAGACCTTGGATCTCCAGATCCCCGAGATGAGCCCCCCACCCTAGAGTGGAGGCATCCGTGATCACTGTGGCCGTCGGTGGAGGAAGTTGAAAGGGCTTCCCATGAGACGGGTTGCCCTGCACACCCCACCAAGTCAGTTCCGCCGCAGCGTCTCTGGAGATTCTGACCTTCTCCCCGAAATCTCCGTCGTGCTGATACCACTGCCTGCGGAGGCACCACTGGAGTGCCCTCATGTGCCAGCGTGCGTGACTGACCAACAGTATGCAGGAAGCGAAGAGACCGAGCAGGCGTAGGACCTTCAGGACCGTAACAACCGCTCCGTTGTGAAACAAAGGAATCATTTCCTGAATGTCGAGAATCCTCTGCGGAGGTGGGAATGCTCGACAAACAGTAGTGTCCAGTATTGCCCCTATGAACAGGCTGCGCTGAGAAGGCACCAGGTGAGATTTGGGCACATTGATCGAAAAACCCAAGTTGAACAACAGCTGCGTTGTCATCTGCAAGTGACGCAACACCATCTCCGGAGACTTGGATTCAACAGCCAATCGTCCAGGTAGGGGTAGACAGGAACCCCTGATCTTCTGAGATGAGCTGCTACCACTGCCATCACCTTTGTAAAGACTCGCGGTGCGGAAGTCAGACCGAAAGGTAGAACCGCAAACTGGTAATGTTGCGACCCTACCGTGAAACGTAGATACTTCCGATGCGACTTCAGGATGGGAAGATGAAAGTACGCATCATGGAGATCGATGGACACCATCCAGTCTTCCTGTTGCAGCGCAAGAAGAACCTGAGCCAGAGTCAACATTTTGAATTTCTCCTGCCTGAGGTAAAAATTCAAAATCCTGAGCTCCAGGATCGGCCTCAAACGTCTGTCCTTTTTGGGGATCAGGAAATACCGGGAGTAGCACCCCTGACCCCTTTCCTGCTCCGGAACCACCTCTATCGCACCTTTCTGTAACAAGACAAGAACCTCCTGTTGCAAAAGCAACAAGTGGTCTTCCGAACAACCACCTTGGCGAGGAGGGTAAGGAGGTGGAAACTCTAAAAAGGAAGGGTGTACCCATTCTCTACAAGATTCAAAACCCAACGATCCGTTGTAATCAGTTTCCAATCCTGTAGAAAATGGGACACCCGACCCCCACAGGACCAACATGCTCTAAGATGGGGGATCTAGAGCTGCTTCCCAACGGTGAGAGGAGGAGAGGAGGAGGAGGAGGAAGAGGACTGCTGCCGTGAGGCTCCCTAGAACGGCCTCTGTTCCTACCCCTGTAGGACTTGTATAAAGGGTTCTGCTGTTGCTGTTGCTGCTGCTGACCCTGTTGATACTGTTGACGGCCACGAAAGGAAGAACGCCTTCCAAACCCACGAAGGCGTTTGTAACCAAAACCCCTGGACTGTGTTTGAAGGCCCAGAGATCTAGCAGTGGCCCTACTGTCTTTAAACCGTGTAAAGCAGAGTCAGCCTTGGATCCAAACAGCCTTGTGCCATCAAAAGGTAAGTCCAACAGAGTAGCCTGGACATCCGGGGAAAAACCAGAAGACCTCAACCAGGCCTGTCTTCTTGTTGCCACAGAAGAGCCCATCACTCATGCAACAGAATCAGCCGTGTCCATCCCAGACTGGATCACCTGGCGAGCAGCTGCTTGCGAGTCAGAGAGCACCTCCATAAAACTTGCCCTATCATCCTCTGGGAGCTTAGGAGCCAGCTGCTTCACAGAATCCATCAAAGCATGGACGTATCTTCCCAGAAGACACGTAGCATTAGTCGACTTCAACGCCATGCTTGCAGACGAAAATATCTTTTTGGCTGCTTGCTCCATCTTTTTCGAGTCTCTATCACCCGGAGTAGTAGGGAAAGCACTCGAAGATTGCTTCGAACAAGAAGCCTGTACTACCAAACTCTCGGGAGTCGGATGAGTAGACAGAAAGGCAGGATCCCCAGGGGCCGGCCTATATCTCCGTGCAATTGTTCTAGAGACAGCGGGAGCGGACAAAGGCTTCTGCCACACCTCCAAAATTGGCTCAGTCAAGGCGTCAATGAAGGGTAACAGTGGCTCTGAGACCACCGAAGAGGTATTGAGGACTTCAGTCAAAATGTTGGTCTTCAATTCAGATGATGGCAACTGAAGGCCCAGCAAATCAGCCGCCTTCCTCACGACCACATGATAAGGCAAATTTTCTAGAGGAAGACCAGCCCTTGGTGATGAAAGATCGTATTCAGGAGATGTATCTAACCCACTGGCCTCCTGCAGACCCTCAAAGTCATCAAGAGAGTCTAAAATCTCTCCTTCCTCTTGCTCTTGCTCGTGTGCATACTCCTCCTCTTCTAGCAGCCTCTGTGCATCCCTCCTGGAGCGCTGCTTTGTCTTCAGTGCCGGCGTCAGTGGAGCCTGAACGGAGTCGACGGCGCCGTATGCGGCGCCGGTGACGATGGCAACGGCACAGAAGGCCCCTCCGGAACATCCTTCGGCGTTGCACGAATCCGAGACGACGCCGATCCCACATCCGACGGAGCTCGAGGTGCCGGAGTCGACGACCTCGGCGTCGGGAAATGCCATGCCGGAGCCGATGGCATAAAGGGTACAAAGTGCGCCTGGGCATACTGGTGTGGAACACCCAAATTGTAGGCCAAAGGACCTGTAGGCACACCCAGCGGAAAAATGGCCCTTGAAAACATACCATACATCGCGTTTAAGAACTGCGATGGGTCCGCACCAGGCAAGGGAAAAGTAGGATAAGGTTCCGTACCTTCTCGCCCGGGGACCTCCTGAGGTCGAACTGGATCCTGCGGAGCCGGTGGAGACGGCGCCCGCTCAGGTGAACCCACAGGAATTGGAGACAACTCCCGAGGCGCCGGTGATCCTCTCGACGCCGAAGAGCCCTTCGACGCCGGCGACACCGGCGACATCGGAGCCGGGGAATGAACCGACTCCGCTCTCGGCGAAGGAGACGGGGAGACAAAGTCCTTCCTCCGAAGTCGCTCAGGAGGTGAAGTCGGGTTCGAAGCCCTAGACTTCGACGAATGACGCCGGGATTTCTTCGACTTCTTATGCTTCTTAGATCTTGAAGTGTGAGACGAAGAAGACTTCACCCGCTTCCGACCTCTCTTCTCCTTCTTAGCTTTGGCCATGAAAAGTTTAGCCTCACGCTCTTTAAGGGCCTTCGGGTTCATTTTCATGCAGGAACGGCATTCTTCGACGTCATGGTCCGACGAAAGACACCAGAGACAGTCGTCATGCGGGTCCGTAATTGACATCTGGCCTCCGCACTCCCTGCAAGGCTTAAAACCGGACTTCCTAGAAGTAGCCATTTCCAACGATATGAAGACACAATGTAGAAAATGGAGAGTCCCTGGAAAAACCGTTATGCGTCGACGGCGCGGAAAAAAGGGAGGAACTGACGTCAGCACGCCGACGAGGTCTTCTTATGGCTCCGATGACGTATTACGGAGTCGCGAGCGGAGCCGTACTATTGTGACGTCCTCGTCGTCGTGGGAGAGCTGGGAAAGAATTTCCGCGGAATTGCTGGCGCAAGGGGTATTCAAAAGGTGAGGAATCCACAGGCAGAAGTATCCATCAGAATGTCATATTAATGGGTCTAGCGCTGTGATGAATAACAAGGGAGACAATGGACACCCTTTCCTGGTTCCTCGCGATAAAGGGAATGGCTGTGTAATCGTGCCATTTAGCCAGATCCGAGCCATGGGTCGAGTATATAATAACCGGATGAGGGAGAAGAAACCAAGGGGACTCCCATTTTTTTAATGTGGCGTGTAGGAAGTCCCATTCTAACAAATCAAACGCCTTTTCGGGGTCTAAGAGCGCCGCAACAGCAGGTACCGAGGGGTTCACTCTGTGTTTTACTGCAAAGAGGGAGCGCAGGTTCAGAGCCATAGATCTGTGTGGGATGAACCCGGATTGGGCAGGGGGAATTATTTGTTCCATGAGGAGCGAAAGGCGGGTACCCAGCATTTTTGCTAAGATTTTGTTATCAAGATTCAGCAGCGATAGTGGCCGGTACGACCCGCAGAGTTTCCCGGGCTTGAGAAGCAGAATAATCACTGCTCCCAGAGAGTGGGAGAGAGTTCACCCTGCTCCATCGCTCCCCTGTACACTTCCAGGAGGTGAGGGGCGAGGAGCTGTTTGTATGTTTTGTAGAAGATACCGGAGTATCCGTCTAAACCAGGCGCTTTGGAGCTGTCCATGGAGTCAATGGCCTGCTGGATCTCCTCTACTGTGAAAGGTTTGGCAAGAAATTGTTGGTGTGCCTTAGGGAGGCACACCATTGAAATCTCCTCCAAGTATTGAATCCAGTGCTTGGCATCTGGGTATACCTTGGAGGTATAGAGATCAGTGTAATATGCAAGCACTGCGGAACCGATACCAGTGGTATCGGTGATGAGTGTGCCGTCAGACCGCCTGATAGCGAAGATGTATTATTGCCCATGGGGAGGGCGTAGCAGTTTAGCCAGCTGTAGTGGTCTTGCCCACGTGTACAGCAGACAAAGTAGACGTAGCCGAGTTGTAGTTGATGTAGTTTATTCAGTTCTTGGAAGTAGTTACAACAAACCAGAACAAGCCCCACCAGGAGCAGCCTCCTAGCTGCTCAGCCCATCTTCCCAACTGTCTCACACACACACAGGCACCCAAGCATTCCACTCACACTAACATTCTACGCGGAACACTCACACTGGCTGAGCAGCTGAGGTACAGGGAACAGAATGACATGACCTGAGGATACCACATATCCTATCCCTTTTATACTGAACAATAAAAAGAACCAAACTAAAATGAAAACAACTATACACAATAATGTACACATGAAGTAAACCATCCATTAACCCAGGGATGTGAGGAATGACATCACGAGAGGGAAAACGGAAGCACGAAGAAAGAAAGAAGAATGGAGAAATAGAAATGCACATGCACTATACCCATCCTTTTCCTTTCATAGTAATTAAATAAAAAGTAAATAGCGTAATAAGAGCTCACATACACATCAAGTGAGCAAGACATGTAACAAGAGTAAAAGGGAAAAACGAACCCCAAGACTCCACACACACAATGGATGGACAACACCCAAAGAGGTACTCCTCAACTAAGGAGACCGTGGCAAAAACGCCACCCCTCAAGAAAGGGATGGGACTAACCCATACTTAGAAGTGTAAAAACAAATTTTGCATGGGACTGACACCCAAGTATAACAGGTAACTATGCATGGGACTGACACCCAAATGTAACAAGTAACGTTGCATGGGACTAACACCCAAGAACTTGTGCAGCAAGAAAGCAGCACAGTGTGACAAACGCACACAATACGTCGACACAACAGAACGACGCAAAAGCACTGAGTGAAGCGCAGGGCGACTTATACACCAAAAACACAAGGGACTGACACCCAAGTATAACAGGTAACAATGAATGGGACTGACACCCAAATGTAACAAGTAACGTTGCATGGGACTAACACCCATGAACTTGTGCAGCAAGAAAACAGCACAGTGTGACAAACGCACACACTACGTCGACACAACAGAACGACGCAAAAGCACTGAGTGAAGCGCAGGGCGACTTATACACCAAAAACACAACATGACGTTCAAACGTGTAACTGGGACTGACACCCAAACACACATCCAGAAGAAAGGATGTACATCAAACCCACTGTAAGGAATGACATAAGCCCAAGAACATGGAGCGTAACTACTAGTGTCACATGGGACTAAAACCCAAGGACATGTAAAGCATCATTAAACACAAATGCAGTACAGTGTGGCACACGCACACGAGGAAATGGGACTAAAACCCATACCAAAAATAATAAAGGAACACAACCCCTTAGTAACCCCACATTTAAGGTTCCAAAGACTATGCAAAAACTGTTCCTTAAACGTATAGAGGAGAAATGGCACTAGAACCCACTCCCATCCCAATGACAGGGATAAAACATCAGAAAGGGAAAAAACGTAAACCTGAGACATGGGACTAGGACCCACTCCCATGCCAACAAAACATGTATGTGAGTAACGCAATTAGCGATGTTGGCAAACAGCACTAACACACTGTAAATACACAAATGTCAATTGCCTGTGAAAAGAAGACTTTGAAGACTTTCATTCTGTAGAGAAGGACAACAAACTTGTAATTAAACTAAAAAAATAAATGGCAGATGGCGCTTCCAAAATCGAATAACAAAGCTGCAGAGAAGATGACCACCGAAGACTGAAGGTCAATGTCTTGAAATGAGTTCTGAACATACCACATGAACTGTCAGCAAAGTTCAAAGTCATGAACAGGAGAACACGAACTCACCACCAAATCTTGTAGTTGTGGTGTTTTGAAATTGCTGTGCTTTGCAAACGAAACCATGAGGGGAGAAAAACCAACAGAAGGAGTACTCGAACTCACCACCATACGTTGCAGTTGTCATATTTTGCGTATACGGCGCGTTGCAGTAGAAACCAAGAGTGAAAAGAAATTATCAAGGCGTTGCAAGGATCCCGCTCTTCAGAACACGAAACAACTTTATTGACAAAAGCAGAACGTAGCTGGCAACGCAACTCCTTGCGACAATCTGATACTGCAAAGAATGGATGGAAGCTCCAACCACAAGATGGCGGCACGCACAGGAGACGCACGCCGAGTGGCTCACGGCACGCTCCTGCTCCAAAACGTCCATAGGCAGCATTGATGACCAGCAAAGATCAAGACGTCACGAAAGGCTCTGGAACGGCTACGCGCGACACCATGGACCAGCTAAGGTGCGCAAGCAGTTTTTGAAATTTAAAACATATCGTAACTGGGTTTTTTTCATGCCTCACTGTATGGAAGGTAATGTTCTCTTTTAACAAATTAGAAAACAGCTAAATTCTCACCCAAATGGCCTTCTCTTGTGGCAGGCAGGGCGAATTCCCTCAAAAGTAGCGATCATCCGTTAAATGCCAGCAAGTAAATGGAAATTGACACCATAGAGTTTTACATGTCCTGCGCTGACAGGAAACTGACACCAGTAGGTTTTCACAAGTCCTGCGCTGACACAGTGGCACTATTAGAAGGAAACACCTTCCAGAATTCACCCAGATGAGACAGTGGATTTGTAGAGGGCCATAAAAGTTGAGTAACTTGAACAGCGAGTCCTTTAAAAAAAACACATTGATCCACACTGAAGGCACATACCTAGACAGCCACTGTTAATTCCACTTCTTTCTGCCCTGTTGATGCGTAGGTTCTCCAGCAGTATGTAGGCTGCCTTGATAAAGCCTTTCCAGGTGATGAAAGAACGTACATCAGAGCACAGCATGCCTGGGCTGTCCGTTGTAGTGGACACTGGTGGGGCTGCGAGGCGTGCTTGACATGTTTCTTGCTTGACTGGTTTCTTTTCCTTGAGTTTCTTTAAACTTGTTGTTCTTCATCTGTAAATGCGATAGGTTCTTAGCTCCAGATCGTCGCCATAAATGTGTAGTGGTCTTGCCCACGTGTACAGCAGACAAAGTAGACGTAGCCGAGTTGTAGTTGATGTAGTTTATTCAGTTCTTGGAAGTAGTTACAACAAACCAGAACAAGCCCCACCAGGAGCAGCCTCCTAGCTGCTCAACCCATCTTACCAACTGTCTCACACACACACAGGCACCCAAGCATTCCACTCACACTAACATTCTACGCGGAACACTCACACTGGCTGAGCAGCTAGGTACAGGGAACAGAATGACATGACCTGAGGATACCACACCAGCGTACGCATATTTCCCCAGGTATCAAGCCTTTCTCTCAGCGGCCTCTCAAAAATCAGCGAGCAGAGACACGTGTGTCCGAAGATAGTTTGGAATCTGACTTCTTCATTGCTCACAATCTAACACTGTCAGTTCATCATCGATTCGGGCCAGGGTGTTGCGTAGGTCTCGTAGTATCCCCGTGTGTTTAGAGATAAAGGGCCAGATGTACAACCGTTTTTTGCGGTCGCAAAAGGGGAATCACCCCAGTGCGACTGCAAAAAATGGTGGTGGTATGTACAAACGCTATTTTGCAAGTCGGTGACTCGTAAAATAGCGTTTGCAAGTTGCTATTAGGAAGGGGCGTGCCAAGGCATCCCTACGCAATAGCTAGTCCAAATGGTGTACCATTGTTTTGCGACCGCATTTGTGGTCGCAAAACACTTGCAGCTTACCACCTACTTCAAGTAGGTGGTAAGACAGTCGCAAACAGGAAGGGGCCCCAGGAGACCCCTTCCCCTTTGTGAATGTTATGTTATGTTAGCAAATTTATATAGCGCACAGCTGACCCAGCAAAGGGGCGTCCCGGCGCTGTTACTGCAGACTGCTAAGAAGACCGTGGAGCGAGCGCCAGAGGCCCCTCAAGCGGGGAAAAGATAGGTTTTAATGACTTTGCGAAATTGAGCATGATTGCTGATGCTCCTAATGCTCACAGGGAGAGAGTTCCAGAGTTTAGCAGTGAGAACGCGGAAAGATCGTCCTCCTGCTCAGACATTTCTCATCCTTGGGACAACATCCAAGTGTTGGCCCATTGAGCGTAGGCGGCGAGTGGGTACATAGGGTGAGAGGAGATTCACCAGGATATCTGGGGCCTGCAGATTCAAAATTCTGTGAGCGATGCAGAGGGTTTTAAACTCAATGCGTTTTGCCACTGGCAGCCAGTGCAGTCTACGAATGGCACTGATTGTAGGACATGTTCTCGGCAGACCAAGTAACGTCCAGGCTGCTGCATTTTGCACCCGTTGTAGGCAGAGAATCTCAGCTTTGTTTGTCCCCAAATAGAGTGAACTGGCATAATCCAACCTAGAGAGAATACTGGCCTGGACGATGACCTGCCGAATGGTGGGATCGAAAAAACCTAGCAGTGGCTTAAGCCCACGTAAAAGTCCAAAACAAGTCCCGGCTACCACTTTGGTTTGGGCCTGAAAGGTAAGAGCGGAGTCCACCCAGACTCCCAGATTTTTTACTGTCTGCTTAGGGACAGGAGGGCTGCCCAAAGTAGATGGCCACCATTGCTCACTCCATAGTGCAACATCTCTCCCTACCAGCAGGATCTCTGATTTGCTCGCGTTCAGTTGGAGGCAGTTGGTAGTCATCCAGTCTGCTATGGCTGTTAGATCCTCCCTAAATTTGAACGCATCCTGCGAGAGATCATTAGATAGTGCCACGACTAACTGTGTGTCGTCAGCATATGATACCAAAGTCAGTCCTCTGCTCCTCGCCACTGCAGCCAAAGGTTGGATGTAAATGTTGAACAGGGTAGGGCTAAGAGCCGAACCCTGTGGGACCCCTTGCTAGATGGCAGGTACGTTGGAGCTGAAAGGGGGCACTGATACTTGAAAAGTTCTCTCGGAAAGGAAGGAAGCAAACCAGCCCAAGGCCAGGCCCCCAATACCAGCCTCCTTCAGGCGCTGCAGCAAGATCTTGTGGGACACTGTATCGAATGCAGCGCTCAGGTCTAGCAATATCAGAGCAGATGTCTGCTCTGCATCCAGTGTGCCCCTTAGATGTTCAGTGACAGCCAGGAGAGCCGTCTCCGTGCTGTGACGGGGCGGAACCCATTTTGTGAGGGGTCAAGCAGGTTATTGCTTTCAATAAACTGTGTGAGGATAGAATTAATGTAGGCTTCAGTAATTTTGGATGCAAATGGAAGAAGAGAGATGGGGAGGTAATTCTCTGGTTTAGAATCATCTAATGTGGCCTTTTTTAATTGAGGAACCACCATGGCCAGTTTCCAGGCCCTAGGGACAACTGCTGTGGACATGGACATATTGATCAACTTGCAGAACGGGGAGAGGAGCAAAGGTGGGGATTTAAGAAATTGGTCAGGTTTAAGGGGGTCTGCAGGGGAACCTGATCTAATTTTCCTACATATCGTGAGCATTTCCTCCTCTGAGAGTGCCGGAAAGGCCAAAAGAGCCTGGGCAACAGGAGGCCAATGAGCAGGGCCATCCCTAACCGCAGATTGAGGAAAGGTTCTGTAGATGTTCTCTACCTTCTTAACAAGGAAGGTAGCCAGAACCTCACATTGATGATTAGAAGAGAGGGAGGGTGCTTTAGGTTGCCCCAACGATTTAAGATCCTTAAGTATGGCGAAAATGCATTTGGCTGGGTTGCCACTATCTCTAATCACCTTTGCATAATAAGCAGCTCTTTCCCTCTGAACGGGTGCAAAAATCTTTTTTAAGAGCAGGCAGTGGTCCCAGGGACCACTGCCTGCCCTTGAAAAATGAAACTGAAAAGTTTCATTTTTCTTTTTTAAATACATCCCGTTTTCCTTTAAGGAAAACGGGCTGCATTTTTTAAAACAAATGCTCTATTTCAAAAGCAGTCACAGACATGGTGGTCTGCTGACCCCAGCAGGCCACCATCCCTGGGAGTGCTAGCCATTCCCAATGGGGTTGCAAATTGCACCTGCCTCATGAATATTAATGAGGCATGCAATTTGTGACCCCATTAGGAATCACAAACAGTGTCTGAGACACTGTTGTACATTCCATTTTGCGAGTCGCAAATTGTGAGTCGCAATTCGACACAATTTGCGACTTGCAAAATGAAATGGTTGTACATCTGGCCCACAGACCCCTCTGGTGTACGCCTTAAAGGCTTCCCAAAGTGTAGACCACGAGTTTAGAGTGCCCTTATTAATTTCAAAACATTCCACTATAGCGGCTCGAAGTTCTGAATGGAACACATTGTCTTGTAGGGCCATACTTGGGAATCTCCATGGCCTCTCGAACCCCTCAGCCGTAGGGACATGCAGTTTTAGTATTACAGAGAAGTGGTCCGATAATGTACACGGGAAGTGAGATAGGGAGGATAACCATGGGAGGAGTGCAGGTGTTAGTAACCACTAATCAAGAAGGGTCCATGTGTCGTATTGTGTGGAGTGGTATGTGAAATTGTGAATGCAGTTTGGAGGGGATTACGCTGGCACCAGGCGTCCACCAGTGGGAGTGCATCGCAGAGCTCCTGTAGTGCTCGTCTCACGCGGGGCTTTGTAGATGGAGCGTGTGCTGTGCTATCGAGGTCTAGCTTAAGTAATATGTTAAGGTCCCCTCCCATGCAGATGTAGTCTGCTTCAAATTTATCCATTGTAGGTGGATATAGAATTCCGGGCTTTCCGTGATCGGGGAGTATACATTCACTAATATGACACAGTGCCCTAGGAGTTGCCCCAGTCCTATCAGGCCTCGAAAAATCATAAAAATGTTACTAGACCTGCAGGTCTAGTGACTTAAATAATCTACTCGACCTATTTGTAATGCTCTCGACCCATAAAATGGTTTTGAGTGATGTGATCGTGGGCAAATAATTTAATTCATTGAACCTCCATTTTCTTCTTTATCACATATGAGAGCACCTTCAAATGTGGGAGTACAGCATGTCTGCTGTACAAAAACTCTTTTGTTTGATTTAATAGACTAAACTTTCTTTCCATATATAATAAAAATCTAGCCACATATAGGATACACGTGACCCCTGACTTGCCTCTGAGTTCATTAACAGCATTTTCATCAGGGCTGGAGCAGGAATGTTTCTCAAATCATGTTTAAAAACGATCACTTTTAATAAATACATAACTAGTGCTCCCGGTTTGATGGTATTTATTTTTTTAACATCTCTGTCTGTATCCATATTTCTTTTTCGGCCTCCCTATTGGCATTTACCGTATTTATTTTGTGTTTTGTGAACAAATGGTGTCATAAGTTGGTATATTTCCACATTTATTTAACTGATAAACATGCTCTAATACTTTGATGCCTGATGCTTTTTACCAAATTCAGCAGCCAAATATAGCGAAAAACTACACCCACGGGTAAATATCAGCATTATAATACAAATATATGTTAACATATGTTTGTACTTAGGGAAATCTCAACCTTTTTTTTAACTCCCCATGCTGTCCATCTGCTCAGCGATTGTCCTGGAATATTAAGAAAGACATCATGGACAGTCGCTCATAAGAAGCACAATTTTCAGTATTTTTTTTGCTTTTAAAAATAAATACAAACTGGAAACATTTTCTTTTTTGTCTTTATTTATCTGTAAAAATCAGTAAAAACGGAAAACTTGGAGCCTTATACATAACTAAAGCATGAAGCGGTAGCACACTGTCATTTGTAATCAGCAGATTTTACATTGAAATGGTCACAAACCTTCCCACTGACATGCACCTTTACTGATAAAACTATATAGTGTACAAACAATAATGTTTGAAAATAGAGTTTCTGCAAATGTGTGTCATTTGCACATCACCAAGTAAAGTGTTCTGGTTTGTTTTGCTCCTATTTAACTCTGTTTGCATCACACTTCTTAATTACAAAAAAAGTTGCTTTTGTAATTCCTGATATATTTTCAAATATTTGTAATAATAGTTCAAAGGCTATTTATTTAAATGTTATGTGTTAGAGAACAATAACTAACATCTTCAGACAGCTCACTTGACAAAAACCTATAATTCTAGTAAGGGAGAGAAAATAAACCTAATTTTCCAAGCAGCAATTAGCTAAAAGACAAACTGACATTTGACCTCTTTCCTTGAACAGACAGCAAATGTGTCAAGATGAAAACAAGATTTGGCATCTTTATTGCTCATTCACTTTCTGAATGAACAGAACACCTGTTCCTTACCAGCCTAAGTTTACTCACCAGATGGGACTAGTAGGTGCTAAAAATAGCTCGACCTGATTAAAGTGTACTCCAATTGCGAGTGGGCGAGTAGATTTTTCGAGGCCTGACTATTAAGTACCGCCCTTCAACATCGGTGTGGAGCTCCTGCAGTTGGAAGGGTAGTCGTTTATGAATCAGTATGGAGACACCTCTGACATATGAACTATAATTAGAAAAAAACCGGTGTTGGCGCCATGACGTAGCAAATGTGTGCGATGTTTTAGGAGGTAAGTGTGTTTCCTGTAAGAATACTATGTCTACCCGGTGGCATTGCAGGTAGCGCAGTACCTGTTTGCCTTTACGTTGGTTATTAAGCCCCCATATATTCCAGGTTGCCAGTGTGATATCTGCAAATTGTTTTGTGTTATCACGTCTCGTCAAGGTGTAAGGAGTGGTGTGATAGATGCAGTTGCGGCTTAGGACTCTGCTCCAGCAACTTTAACGTAATTGCAAATGGTCCCAACGTAGGACAACTACTCATTCCCTTTTCCCCCTTCCCATCCCCAGATTTCCTTTTCTGATGACATCCCCCCAAAATAATAGCAATAGAAACATTTTCATTTATATCCAAACAAACGTGTTCAGTCTAGGTTTGTGTGTGACCACACCGGGGGGTGGCAACGCCTCACCAGGCTCCCCTCAGTGTGATGGATTTGTAGTCTAAGGAGAAGTATCGTGTTTCACCACATCCTGAGTCCATTACTGTGTTCCATAGTATTTTCCCGATTCCTGCACTGTGTTTTGAGTCTCTGGGCATCACCCCATGTGCATTCCCTCAGCAGAGTGTCTCATTTATGTTGCCAAGACAAGGTTCGTATCGGCATCAGAGTAAGCATCCAGCAGTGTGCTCCCAGGGGATACATGGCCCGGTGGGGTTGCTCCGCAGAATACCGCTGGCAGAATTCCTGCACCGCAGTGGCGTTGTCAAAGATGTGTGGTTTGCCATTAACGTCTACCCGGAGCTGTGCCGGGTATATTATTCAGTAGAGTAGGCCTAGGTTCCGAGGAGTAGCCGTAAGTCCAGTGTATTTTCGTCCGGTCTCCTGGACCATTGCCATGAAGTCAGGGAAGATAGTCAGAGTGGAGCCCTGCACCAGGCGCAAGTACATGTCCCGGTCTCTAAAATTCAATAGGCGGGCAATGAGCCGTCTCGGCGGACAGCCGGAACTGGGCCACACCCCCAAAGAGCGATGGTCTCTCTCCACCACGAATGTAGGTGTAAAGGATTCTCTTCCGAAGAGGTCCACCAGCAGGTTCTCCACGAACTGGTCTAGCAAGCCAGTGTTTGTAGTCTCGGGAAGTCCAAGAATTTAGAAATTATTCCGTCTGCCCCTCGCTTCCAAATCCTTGTTTTTTAGAACCATTGTTTTCATGACTTTTTCTAGCCACTCCATCTTCTTCGTGGCTTGTGTCATCCCGTCCTCCAGAGCTGATATCCTGCCCTCAGCAGCATCTAGCCTGTGCTCATGGCGGACTTTGCGCGCTAGGACGTTGAAGCAGCCCTCCATCGCTCGGAACTCTGATTGCAGTTCAGCCATAAGGGCATCAGTTCCTGTCGGCTGTATCATGGATGTCCCCCCCTCTGCCATTGTGGGCGCCGGCGTAGCACTCAAGTCTTTGGTCTTATCGAACGTTAGGTGGTGTCTCCGCGCATCACAGTCCAAGCCCAGTGGGTGGGGTGGGGGCAGTGCCGAAGGACAATATCCTACAAGGCAGCTCTCGCAGCGCAAAAACATGGAGAGGATGTTTACAGCCCCACCAGTATCCTAGCTTGCCTTCCAGGGGGTCACAATAGAGTCTCCATGCGCTACGGCAGGCCAGAATCTCTGCTATCCCCTTTCCCAGGGGGTAGATAGTCGAGGTTCCGGGCAGTGGATTTCCGCCCATCTGCTATCAAAAGTCATGCATCCCCCATTGGCACTGCCCAGTCGGGCTGTATATCTAGCTTGGGGCAGACTGGCAAGGCAGTGTGGGTCCCTTGCTCACTTTGCCACTGGATTCAAGCAAGCCTGGCTGATGACGGCTGGAATGCCAGAAACCGGTCCTAGGATGCTTGTTTCCGGTCCAGGGAAGACATGGCTTGGCAGTTCGGGCTGGACTGTTCCCATGAGGCACAGGGTCAGACTGATTTGCATATGGCCATGTCTGAACTGGGGTGGTGGAGTGAGCTAAAGAATGATGATGGATTAAACCCAGATCAGTTGACTGGGGGTGAGTGTTTGATTGGCTCAAACGTTCCGTCCATCATCCCCTTTTGTATCACTTTGTTCACCCTAAGTTGGCGGGTATGCCCAGACGTGGGTCCCTTGCTCACTTTGCCACTGGATTCAAGCAAGCCTGGCTGATGACGGCTGGAATGCCAGAAACCGGTCCTAGGATGCTTGTTTCCGGTCCAGGGAAGACATGGCTTGGCAGTTCGGGCTGGACTGTTCCCATGAGGCACAGGGTCAGACTGATTTGCATATGGCCATGTCTGAACTGGGGTGGTGGAGTGAGCTAAAGAATGATGATGGATTAAACCCAGATCAGTTGACTGGGGGTGAGTGTTTTGATTGGCTCAAACGTTCCGTCCATCATCCCCTTTTGTATCGCTTTGTTCGCCCTAAGTTGGCGGGGGTATGCCCAGACGTGGGTCCCTTGCTCACTTGCCACTGGATTCAAGCAAGCCTGGCTGATGACGGCTGGAATGCCAGAAACCGGTCCTAGGATGCTTGTTTCCGGTCCAGGGAAGACATGGCTTGGCAGTTCGGGCTGGACTGTTCCCATGAGGCACAGGGTCAGACTGATTTGCATATGGCCATGTCTGAACTGGGGTGGTGGAGTGAGCTAAAGAATGATGATGGATTAAACCCAGATCAGTTGACTGGGGGTGAGTGTTTGATTGGCTCAAACGCTCCGTCCATCATCCCCTTTTGTATCGCTTTGTTCGCCCCTAAGTTGGCGGGGTATGCCCAGACGTGGGTCCCTTGCTCACTTTGCCACTGGATTCAAGCAAGCCTGGCTGATGACGGCTGGAATGCCAGAAACCGGTCCTAGGATGCTTGTTTCCGGTCCAGGGAAGACATGGCTTGGCAGTTCGTGCTGGACTGTTCCCATGAGGCACAGGGTCAGACTGATTTGCATATGGCCATGTCTGAACTGGGGTGGTGGAGTGAGCTAAAGAATGATGATGGATTAAACCCAGATCAGTTGACTGGGGGTGAGTGTTTGATTGGCTCAAACGTTCCAGTCCATCATCCCCTTTTGTATCGCTTTGTTCGCCCTAAGTTGGCGGGGGTATGCCCAGACGTGGGTCCCTTGCTCACTTTGCCACTGGATTCAAACAAGCCTGGCTGATGACGGCTGGAATGCCAGAAATCGGTCCTAGGATGCTTGTTTCCAGTCCAGGGAAGACATGGCTTGGCAGTTCGGGCTGGACTGTTCCCATGAGGCACAGGGTCAGACTGATTTGCATATGGCCATGTCTGAACTGGGGTGGTGGAGTGAGCTAAAGAATGATGATGGATTAAACCCAGATCAGTTGACTGGGGGTGAGTGTTTGATTGGCTCAAACGTTCCGTCCATCATCCCCTTTTGTATCGCTTTGTTCGCCCTAAGTTGGCGGGGGTATGCCCAGATGTGGGTCCCTTGCTCACTTTGCCACTGGATTCAAGCAAGCCTGGCTGATGATGGCTGGAATGCCAGAAACCGGTCCTAGGATGCTTGTTTCTGGTCCAGGGAAGACATGGCTTGGCAGTTCGGGCTGGACTGTTCCCATGAGGCACAGGGTCAGACTGATTTGCATATGGCCATGTCTGAACTGGGGTGGTGGAGTGAGCTAAAGAATGATGATGGATTAAACCCAGATCAGTTGACTGGGGATGAGTGTTTGATTGGCTCAAACGTTCCGTCCATCATCCCCTTTTGTATCGCTTTGTTCGCCCTAAGTTGGCGGGGGTATGCCCAGACGTGGGTCCCTTGCTCACTTTGCCACTGGATTCAAGCAAGCCTGGCTGATGACGGCTGGAATGCCAGAAACCGGTCCTAGGATGCTTGTTTCCGGTCCAGGGAAGACATGGCTTGGCAGTTCGGGTTGGACTGTTCCCATGAGGCACAGGGTCAGACTGATTTGCATATGGCCATGTCTGAACTGGGGTGGTGGAGTGAGCTAAAGAATGATGATGGATTAAACCCAGATCAGTTGACTGGGGTGAGTGTTTGATTGGCTCAAACGTTCCATCCATCATCCCCTTTTGTATCGCTTTGTTCGCCCTAAGTTGGCGGGGGTATGCCCAGACGTGGGTCCCTTGCTCACTTTGCCACTGGATTCAAGCAAGCCTGGCTGATGACGGCTGGAATGCCAGAAACCGGTCCTAGGATGCTTGTTTCCGGTCCAGGGAAGACATGGCTTGGCAGTTCGGGCTGGACTGTTCCCATGAGGCACAGGGTCAGACTGATTTGCATCTTGGACTTCTTCCTTCCCCGAACTTATAACCCCTCCAAGTATGAAAACAGCAAATTTTACAATCTTGGGTGACCTCAATCTTCATCTGGAAGACCCCACATGTAAATGTAGCACCAATCTTATCTCGGACTTAGCAGCTCTAAGTATTAGCCTTATGAACTCAGGCCCCACACATGAGGCAGGTCACCTACTGGACCCCATTTTTTCGAATCTTCCGGGGATCCACTGCTTTCCGGCCTCCCCTCTAAATTGGTCGGACCACTTCCTTACTAAATTCCACTTAAAACTTCCACAGATTCCTGTACCTATTTATGTAACTCCAGACACTTTAATCAGGAACTGGAAAAATCTAGATGCCACAATTTTAAATAACATTTTATGTTCCCACATGCCCATTTCCAAACAATCAGTGAACTCACTCTCTACCTCGGTACAGAAATGGCTTCTTAATGCCATTGACATTTGCTTACCTTTGGCAAAAAAAAAGCCAACAATCATCGACCTCCTGCACCTTGGTTCACTGAGACTTTAAAGACAGAGAAAGCCAAATGTAAAAAAATGGAACGCAAGTGGAGAAGGAACTACACCCCGTTTCCAAAAGCAACTATAAAGTAGCAAAAAATATATCATGATCTGTGCAAAACAGCTAGGGCGGACCATGTTTCATCCACTATTTCAAGAGCTTTAAACTGCTCTAAAACACTTTTTAATATGGTTAAGGAACTTGCCGGTTCAAAAACTCAAACCAAGCCCCCTGCACTTAATAAAAAGCAATGTGAGGACCTGGCCACTTTCTTTGTTCAAAAAGTTGACAGTATATATCAGGATATAGTACGAGGGCAGGTTGACAATTTTTCTCCTCCCCCAGGAACATCCACACCATCTTCCATGGATGACATGCCCCCAACCAAGATTGGAGCCCTAATTTACTTACTAATCAATTGGATACATGGTCTCTGCTAAACATTACCACCCTAAAAAAACTTTTGGGTAGTATAAAATCAGGATCGCCAAGGGATCCCTTGCCCATTTCCATACTCCAGCAGCTGGAACCTACATCGCTGCAGGTAATCATGGATCTTTTAAATGCCTCCCTGCTGGAGGCAATCGTCCCGCCTGATTGGAAACATGCCATGGTAATGCCTCTTCTTAAAAAGGCAAATGCTGACCCTGAACTACTCTCTAACTATCGTTCCATTTCACTCTTACCGGCCTTCTCAAAAATTTTAGAAAAACATATCCATGCACAGCTTTCACTGTTTGTTGATGCGCAAAGTTTTCTCCATCCTTCACAGTCAGGTTTCAGAGCCGGTTTTTCAACAGAAACCACCCTACTGGGGGTAAACGAAAGACTACGCCACCATCTTGATGCTGGAGACACCGTGGCCCTCATTTTGTTGGATCTGAGCGCAGCTTTTGACACGGTGTCCCATGCTGTATTAATTAAAACCTTAAGTTTGTTGGGCTTATGTGGGCCGGCTCTGAAATGGCTCACTTCCTTCCTCACAGGTCGCACTTTCCAAGTTTTCTCTCCCATAACTAGCTCTGATACCCATTCTCTAACTCATGGGGTACCTCAAGGCTCTATCCTTAGCCCCCTACTTTTTAACTTATATGTAAGACCTCTGGCGGATATTGCAGAGAAATCTGGGCTGACCCTTTTCTCCTATGCGGATGACTCGCAAATCATTTTTTCTCTATCTATGAAGAGCACGACAGGAACTTCTCCCCTTCAGCTGTGGTTGAGGAATATTGCATCATGGATGCAATCTAACTACCTCAAACTGAATGGAGGAAAAACCGAGGTTCTTATATTTGGGAAAAATAGGGAACTTTGGGGTCCTCAACATTGGCCCTGCGAGATGGGTGCTCTTCCTATACCGGTCCGCCAAGCTCGAAATTTGGGTGTAATCATGGATGATACACTAAGTATGCATAACCAAGTTGTTAAAGTAGCTGCTACCTGTTTCACTATCTTGAAGTGGCTAAAAAAGTTATCTGGATGCTACCAAAACCCACTCAGAGGACTGTTGTTCATGCCTTGATTACTTCAAGACTTGACTACGGCAATGTTCTGTACTTGGGTTCTAACAAAGAGGTGACACGCAGGCTGCAACTGGTTCAAAACTCTGCAGCTAGGCTCTTATGCCGGATCCCCAGAACTTCCTCTGTTTCCGGCCATCTCCGTGACTTGCACTGGCTCAGGGTGGAGAACCGAGTTAAGTTCAAAGCCCTGAGCTACATGTTTAAAATCAAAAGTGGTACGGCCCCCAAATACCTTCAATCACTGGTTCATCCCTATGTCCCTCTTCGTGACCTTCGCTCATCTACGCAGGGGAGGTTTTCTGTCCCAAAAATCAAACTAGCAAGAATGGGCGGTAGGTCTTTTCACATCTTGGCCCCTCACTTTGGAATACTATGCCCCTAACTCTTCGTATCGAAACTAAATACATTCATTTTCGTAAATCCTTGAAGACATGGCTTTTTAATCATTAGCCTGCTGCCTTTTGCCTTGTCATCAGCCTCTGTATCTGCGTTTGCGCCGGGAAACCCTTTTTGGGTAGCTGTTGCGCATTATAAGTTTAATTAATAAATAAAAATAAAATAAATATGGTCATGTCTGAACTGGGGTGGTGGAGTGAGCTAAAGAATGATGATGGATTAAACCCAGATCAGTTGACTGGGGGTGAGTGTTTGATTGGCTCAAACGTTCCGACCATCATCCCCTTTTGTATCGCTTTGTTCGCCCTAAGTTGGCGGGGGTATGCCCAGACGTGGGTCCCTTGCTCACTTTGCCACTGGATTCAAGCAAGCCTGGCTGATGACGGCTGGAATGCCAGAAACCGGTCCTAGGATGCTTGTTTCCGCTCCAGGGAAGACATGGCTTGGCAGTTCGGGCTGGACTGTTCCCATGAGGCACAGGGTCAGACTGATTTGCATATGGCCATGTCTGAACTGGGGTGGTGGAGTGAGCTAAAGAATGATGATGGATTAAACCCAGATCAGTTGACTGGGGGTGAGTGTTTGATTGGCTCAAACGTTCCGTCCATCATCCCCTTTGTATCGCGATATCCTGCCCTCAGCAGCATCTAGCCTGTGCTCATGGCGGACTTTGCGCGCTAGGACGTTGAAGCAGCCCTCCATCGCTCGGAACTCTGATTGCAGTTCAGCCATAAGGGCATCAGTTCCTGTCGGCTGTATCATGGATGTCCCCCCCTCTGCCATTGTGGGCGCCGGCGTAGCACTCAAGTCTTTGGTCTTATCGAACGTTAGGTGGTGTCTCCGCGCATCACAGTCCAAGCCCAGTGGGTGGGGTGGGGGCAGTGCCGAAGGACAATATCCTACAAGGCAGCTCCCGCAGCGCAAAAACATGGAGAGGATGTTTATAGCCCCACCAGTATCCTAGTTGCCTTCCAGGGGGGTCACAATAGAGTCTCCATGCGCTACGGCAGGTCAGAATCTCTGCTATCCCCTTTCCCAGGGGGTAGATAGTCGAGGTTCCGGGCAGTGGATTTCCGCCCATCTGCCATCAAAAGTCATGCATCCCCCATTGGCACTGCCCAGTCGGGCTGTATATCTAGCTTGGGGCAGACTGGCAAGGCAGTGTGGGTCCCTTGCTCACTTTGCCACTGGATTCAAGCAAGCCTGGCTGATGACGGCTGGAATGCCAGAAACCGGTCCTAGGATGCTTGTTTCCGGTCCAGGGAAGACATGGCTTGGCAGTTCGGGCTGGACTGTTCCCATGAGGCACAGGGTCAGACTGATTTGCATATGGCCATGTCTGAACTGGGGTGGTGGAGTGAGCTAAAGAATGATGATGGATTAAACCCAGATCAGTTGACTGGGGGTGAGTGTTTGATTGGCTCAAACGTTCCGTCCATCATCCCCTTTTGTATCGCGATATCCTGCCCTCAGCAGCATCTAGCCTGTGCTCATGGCGGACTTTGCGCGCTAGGACGTTGAAGCAGCCCTCCATCGCTCGGAACTCTGATTGCAGTTCAGCCATAAGGGCATCAGTTCCTGTCGGCTGTATCATGGATGTCCCCCCCTCTGCCATTGTGGGCGCCGGCGTAGCACTCAAGTCTTTGGTCTTATCGAACGTTAGGTGGTGTCTCCGCGCATCACAGTCCAAGCCCAGTGGGTGGGGTGGGGGCAGTGCCGAAGGACAATATCCTACAAGGCAGCTCCCGCAGCGCAAAAACATGGAGAGGATGTTTACAGCCCCACCAGTATCCTAGTTGCCTTCCAGGGGGGTCACAATAGAGTCTCCATGCGCTACAGCAGGTCAGAATCTCTGCTATCCCCTTTCCCAGGGGGTAGATAGTCGAGGTCCAGGGCAGTGGATTTCCGCCCATCTGCTATCAAAAGTCATGCATCCCCCATTGGCACTGCCCAGTCGGGCTGTATATCTAGCTTGGGGCAGACTGGCAAGGCAGTGTTCTCAGGTAGCCAGAGGGTTTGGGGACCCGTAGTGCAAGGTATATGTGTCCAAATGTGGTGAGAAGGTGGGGGGGATCTGTCTGGGTGCACACCGGTGCTTCAATGTTTATGGCACAATCGCAGCAGCCAAGGGTGGCATCTCCGGGCCAGGCGCAGCGCTCCGGTCGGGCCCTGAAGTTAAGCCGTCGCGCAGCTGAACCACAGGCCCAGCATGATCCAAGGGCACCGCAGCAGTCCTGGTCTCGGCTAATGTCCGCGGAGGGGGCAGCAGCAAAGAGTAGCTGCTGTGAGGCAGCCGGCCTGCCGTGGCCTGGTCAGCCGGCTCCTCAGGCTCACTTGCGGTCCCGGTCACTGCGGGGCTTCTGGGGAGAGTCCGGGCTGGACTTTCCTCTTTCCTTGGCAATCGTCAGCAGTCTCTCCGCCCTCCAGTGCCGACTGCAGGTCTCGCTGCTTTCCTGTCGCGGTTGCAGGCTTCCGGCAGGCCCAGTCCCAGTCTCACCCCAGCTCGAGCATCGACGGCCCCCAGTCACCGCAGGGCGACGCACCCGTCTCTGCTCCCTTAGCAGGGCTCCGGCAGGGTTCAGGCTCAGCAGCCCATGCTCCGGTCCCCTGCAGAGCAGTAACACTCCGCAGCTTTGTCCTAGAGGTGCTCACTCGACAACGTCCCAGCAGCAGGCCTCAGGCACGCCCTGCCAGGCCTCAGAAGTCACGCTGCGAGGCGGCACCACAACGGCTGCAAAACTGGCCCGGAGTCTCCTCTGCCTTGGCAATCGGCTTCCTGCTGTGGTCAGTGATGCTCTACGGGACTAAGTCGTGAGGCTGGCCATGCAGGAGCTCCAAAGTGGTCAGGATTACTGTGGATGCCGGCAGAACTGCAAGCCTATTTGGCCATCTGGGTCAGCAGCTTGGCCACGCCCCCAAGAACATTCATTCATGAAAGCAGAAAAGCAATATAAAAACTGCAATACACAGCAGGCTTAGGTGCTGGCCTACCAACTGTTACAATCACAGGTGTCTCATCAGCCCTCTATACATAATCTTTGGACATCCTGCTCTTCCTTATTAGGTCGAGCCTAAACAGCGCTTGCGCTGTTAGGCGATCTGTTGTCTGTACTTTGTGGGGTCTGACTCCTCCCACACTTTGTAATGGCTTTTGTGTGTGTCCTTCAAAAATCGTAGCCTGCAAATGGCTAATGGTGGGTGCATGTCCCACCTTTCTCGCAAGTTCACTCCCATGGAGTATTGCCGCGGGAGCGAGCAGGGACTTGCACGCTCCTTGCTTGCCTTTATCTTCTTGTTTAATTACTCTTGCAACAGGCATGGCAACATCACCCCAACACCTTGCCTGCCCCAGCTCTCGCTACAGTACTTTGTGGGGGCTGGCACTCATGTTCCATGGGCAGCAGCATGTCCTACATCTTACTGTGTACTGTGCGAGCAGTGTTGACAGCCGTACCCAGGGGCGCGCGCCCTGCTGTGGAGTGCTGGAGGGGAGTGGCCAGCCCTGTTCCACTGGGAGTGTTCACTATGTTTTATTATGCAGCGCCGGTCCAGACCCTAAGGCACCAACTGAGCTAGACAGTCTCACAAGTGAATGGCTGATAACATGTCCCAAGGGAAGAATATATACTACTTTGGGCATGAGATGTTCTGCGAGCGATAACCCTGATAGGAGCAACTCTTGTTCGTAAGTACATAAGAGGTGCGGTTATTTCTGTTAACAAAAAAAGAGAATATCGCAGTCCGACATGGGCGGTGCCGACAGTCTTGTCACTAGGTGAGCAAAGCGGTGCACCGCTATTGATAAAAAGAAATTCTGTTTTATATAGCGCAAACTCGACCCAAAGGTATCAGAGTGCTTTACATGAGCACCAGTTGCATTACAGACTGACACATTTATTTTTAGCCAAAGGGAGATGAAGTAATTTGCCCAGAATCACAGGGTAATGAGCCGATGACGATACTCAAACCTGGTTCACCAGCTTCAAAGTCGGCCACCCTAGCCAATAAGCCACACCCAGTCTCCTTATCACCTCTTGCAGTCTGGTATTTGTAGTTTGCACAGTCCCATCTTGAGGCATGTCTGAAAGTACCAGAAAGGAAAACAAATACAAACAAACAACAGCGCCATTTGAGACCCCTGCCTCAGGGCATGTTAGTTGATGGACGACTTGTATTTGGGTGCTGTCCCCTCTCTCCAAGGTTCACGAAAATACTTTATTGTCCCTGTCCCTGGCATAGCTGGGTGCCTAGTGAAAACTCTCTGCAACGCTGGCTGCCAACCAAGCGAGGCACTTGTAAATAATGTGTCCAGTAAGCTGAAATGTGAGAGGGGTGCGCAGACCTCTGTTGGCACGGGGCCAGCTCTGGGGAGTTGTGAAAGTTTTTGACATTGCCCCTAGATCTGTGCAGTCGTGGTTTTGCAGCAGGCAAGCAAAGGCACCCACACTCGGCATGCTTTCTACAGTGATTTCCGTACACCCTTGTGTGTGTGTTTTATGAGTCGGACTGAGAGTGGCCTTTCGGCCCCTGCTGCGATGGAAGAGCTTTGCTTGCTCGCGGGGGTGGGCAGGAAATGAGCAGCGTGTTCTGTTCGGCATGGACAGAATAAGGAGGAATGCTGGGATCTCTCTGCGCCAGCCTTCTATTTCCAGTGCAGGGAATAAAACAGAACAAGTGTCAGATTTACTCCAATACCTGTATGTTCTGCTGGGGAATATACAAATGGCATCTGACTAACGGAATGTTATGCCTCCTACTCCCCCCATGTCCTTCCTCTCAGTGATGTCCTGGTGAATGCTGCCCACCCACAGTGAAGGCAGGGGGTCTGTCCCCCACCGGGTGGATGGGATATCGCAGGCTCTGCTAGCACCTGTTTTTATCTACGCCTCACATATCTGGAACTAGTTTTCTTTCTCCTGAGGCCTCAGTGTGCCGCAAGTTTGTTCTGTTACACCATTTGTGTAAAGCGCATAGTTGTACTCGCAGAGAAAGTGCATAGAAATCTTGCTGATGCGGTGTGAAGGTAGTGTCCAGGCCCGTTTTCCCCTGCGTCCTGGTAGTCATGGATTTATGACAGGCTGAGTAAAAGTCCCCGGGGCATATTTACGTTCCCTGGCGCATCCCTGCAAATCAGCAGGGATGCGCCAGGGAAGATTCAACACGCAAGTTTGCCCTTGCGCCACCGCCGATGCGCCGCATTTACAATGCTGCGCGCCGTGGCGCACAGAATGGCAGATGCGTGTCGCATCCCCCGACGGAAAGGCGGCGCATTGCTGGAGTCGCGTCGCAAGCGCAACGCAGCTCCAGCAATGCTCGGGGTGCCCTATCCCTAACATGGTGCGTCACTCCTTACGCCTGCTTCAAGCAGGCGCAGGGTTTTGATGCAGCATGGGCGTAAAGTGACTCAGTGAAATCTTGTAGATTTCACTGCGTCACTTTTACGTGGCGTACCTGCGAGGGAACGTCCACCTCTGCGCTGGAACGCCCACATGAAACCTGACGCAGGTTTCATGTGGCGCAGAGGTTTACATCGTGACGCATCTCCCTAGATGCGTCACGTTGTAAATATTGCGCAACGTGGCGCGGTTTGCGTCGCCGCTGCGTCACATGCGTGACGCAACGGCGGCGCAAAAGTGGCACAAGGGGCTTGTAAATATGCCCCCCCGTGTGAGAGACCTGGGAAAACTCCTGCTCCATGTTTGTAATCAGTAACTTGTCCCAAACGGATCCCCTGCCCCCAGCTTATATGGCGATGGCCGCGGACACCCAGCTCTTTCGCAGTATTAAAACATCTCACTGTTATGGCCCGGTGTCTGCGGTGGCGGGAGAGACCAGCTTCTGTTGTGACACTGGCTGCCCGGCCTGGGGTAATGGAGTTCCTGGGCTGCTGTTATTTTGTGTGCCTGCACTGTCCCCACATGTGGTGTGTGTTAGTGAGGCGAGATGGCTCCAGGCTGGACGTGTGCTGCTTGCAGCGGGCAGGTGGGACCAGCTGAGCGTGAGGTCCCTTTAGCAGGAGCTTGATGCAGCCACGACAAGGGCCAGACAAGTCCTCGTATCCTCTGCCGGAGTTTGGAGCAGATGCTTTTTTAATTTTAATAAATCTTTTTATTGATGACAACTTTACACATTTCAAGCATTATACAAACATAAGCACCAAGGAGTACATCTGTGTCGATACATTCGGTCTCTGATCGTATCTCATACATGTTCTCTGGTGATAGCTTCTTTGGCCAACTTTAATCATATTACCCTGGATCCTGGCCCTGTCCCACTTGCGGGGGCTCACAGAGTCCTCCCCTGAACTCATTCCATTTCCCCCAAATCTGCGACCACTTTTTAGGGCACCCTCTGGATTCATATATTGTACGTTCTATCAGCATGCACCAGTCCATGTCTCTTTCCCATGCCGCAACTGTCGGTGTCTCCTGAGCCACCCACAATCTGGCTATATTCCGTTTGCTGATTATCATTCCCATTGTAACCCATATTCTCTCTTTACTATTTAAGTCAGTAGGACCCCATACATTCAAGAAGGCACATCTTGATATTAGATTCTATATTGATTCCCATCACTTCTTCCATACATTTTGTCAGTTCAGACCAATATTTCTGGATATGTGCACATTCCCAGATAATATGCACGAAGGTGCCATCCTGCCCACAGCGTCTCACGCACCCCGGATCAGTTCTATAGCCCATCTTCATCAATGTTGGGCCTGCTAGATAAATTCTATGGAGTATTTTTAACTGTACAAGTCTCAACCTGGAGGAGATAGCAATCTCCCTGGGGGAGGCGAGTGCCTCCAGCCATTCCCCCTCCTCCATCTCCGCCACATCTTGTTCCCATCGGGCTCGGAGCTGGAGGAGGGGGTCAGACATGTTGTTGATTAGTTTCTTGTACGTCAAGGAGATGGACTTATCGGGCATGTATTCATCTAGGACCCTGTCCTCAAGTGGAGATGACTCTGGAAGTGTTTCCCCTGTTGTAATTACCGCTTGCAGTGCATGTTTGATCTGTAGATACTTGAAGTGCTCTGTACTTGCCAGGCCGTACTCAGTTTGTAGCTGAGCAAAGGTAACTACTTCACCCGCCCTCCACAGATCTCCAACCTTAGAGATGCCAATCATGTCCCATCGGTCAAAGCCCTTGGTATTTCGTAATTTGCCTAGCATTTCCGCACCCCAGAGCGGGGTGGCCTGCGTGACTTTCCCCTTCCACCCCAAGCTCTTAGTAGCTGTACGACATGTTTGGACAGCGTGTATTGTGGGGCCTGTCAGTTTCCGTTTAGTGGGTTTGGTGTAGAGCACTCTTGCGAAATCTCCCCCCGGGAGCAGCCACCTATCCATTTGGTATCCTGGGTCTCCTTGGGGCCTATATATGCATTGGTTGATGGCAGCTAGTTGCGCGGCCCAGTAATATCTTTTGATATCTGGGAGGCCTATACCCCCATCGTACCACCCCCTTGTGAGCTTCTGGATCGATATTCAGGGCGGCTTGCCTTCCCACAAAAGTTCTCTCTGGGCGCTTTCTATGGCCTTAAAATATTTTGCCCCGACCGGGCCAGGAGAGTTCTGCAAGACATATAAGAAGCGCGCCAAGGACATCATTTTAAAAAGTGTTGCGCGTACTAGCAGGGACAGTGGGAGCGATTTCCAGTGGTTGACATCACTTCTGAGTCTCTGTAATGGGGGTAAGAGGTTACGCTCATAGAACTTAGTCGAGTCCTTAGTAACAAAGATCCCCAGGTAAGGAGCAGATGTTGTGTTGTGGTTTAGGCTCCACCCCCTCTCAGTCCCTGCCACACCCAGACAGGCAGGTCGGTGGGTGTACGAGGGTGACTACATCCTGCAATGTAGTTGACGTCAGAGATTCCCACATTTCTAGTTGGCTTCTGCCTGGTGTGAGTAATTCATCCCGTTTAAGCAATATAAATTAAGCGCTGCACTAATCAGAATGCAAGGGAAATCGAACATCGAAAGCACTGTTCTCCTGTTCCCCTTTTTGAAAGTCAAGAACACTCGCCTGGTGCGAGGCAGTTGAGATCTACAAGTGAGGGCTAAAGGGTGCCTCCAACTAACAATGCCTTCAGAGGTATCTGCAGTGTCCTGCTTCAGAAACCTAAGGTGCTCTGTGAGAGATGTGGACTGCCCTTGCCATCCCAGTTTAACCGTTATGTATGGATAGTTGTAAACAGTGCTTGAAATGGAAAAATAGAAGTTTCTGAGAAGTGCCGGTACGCTCCAATTAGAAGTATAGCATTTCTCTTGAGATGTGCCGGTACTCTCCCTCTCAAAATAAAAAAGTGCCGGTACTCTGTACCGGACAGTACCGGCCCATTTAAAGCACTGTAAAGAGATCCCATTCCAAAGACGGGAATATGCGAAGAAGAGAGGAACCATGACTGACACTAGACACTCGAGATCTCTCCTGAGGTGCAGGGTGCTCAGAGCGAAGATTTCAGGCCTGCAACAGGATGTAGGACACACTGTAGCGCATGCGTATACAATATGGCGCAAGTGGTCGAGTCACCTGTTAACGCAGCCTGATGCTCTTGGGAGATAAACCGCTGGTCAGTATTACAAGCGAAAGGCTGCCGAGATATCTCCTCCTATTAAAGGACAATACAGAATGTTACAAGAATCCCTCGGTGTTACTGGTGGGTTCTTGATTATTACTAGTAACGAACAAGTTACTTACCTTCTGTAACAATATATCTGTAAGAAACATAGGTTAGTTATAGATTCCTTACCTTAGAATTACCCCCAGGCGTCAGACTGGATCCGGAGAATTTTTCTTCAGCAGTACCCCTGCGCGTCGAAAGGTGGCGTCGGTCTGCTCCACGTTCGTCGTTGGCGTTGTGGTCGCCGGGATGACGTTGCGGTAGCTACTTAGACGCCGCCCTCGCTCACTGACATCAGTTCTTTATACACGACATTCCACGCCAATAGCGCAGAGCCTTGCAAGACACTGACCACTGGTGCACAAAACTAGGGCCCTGAAAGGAAGTCCTTAACCCTAGAAATCAGTTCGCTGAACGGGGAGGATGGGTGGGGCAGTAAGGAATCTATAATGAACCTATGTTTCTTACAGATATATCATTACTGAAGGTAAGTAACTTGTTCATCTGAAAGAAACAGTTAGATATAGATTCCTTACCTTAGAATAGATACCCGAGCAATACCAATCCCGGAGGTGGGTCTGCAAACTAAATTCACACCAGAAAGTCCTGGAGAACAGAACGGCCAAGAAGCCGTCTCTCCAAACTTGGCTGTCCAGGCAGAAGTGTTTGGTGAACGTGTGCAAAGATGCCCACATAGCTGCCTGACAGATGTCATTAAGGGGGACTCCCCTTCCCAAAGCAGTGGTAGCTGCCGTCGCACTGGTGGAATGGGCGTGCAGTCCCACTGGAGGCTCCTTCTTTGCCAAAGAATAACAAGCTTTGATGCACAAAACGACCCACCTGGAGATAGTCCGCTTGTGCACGGCCCGGACATTCCTGGCGCCCACGTAGCCAACAAAGAGCTGGTCATCCACCCGGAATGGTTTGGTGCAATCCAATTAGAATGAAAGCCCACGTTTTGGATCCAGACGGTAGAGCCTCTCTTCCTCCTTTGAAGGATGCGGAGGTGGAAAGAAGGTGGGCAAAGTGATGGTTTGACCAATGTGGAAAGAAGTCACCACCTTTGGAAGGTCTAGTTCTGAGGACGACCTTGTCCGGATGAACAGCCAGAAAGGGAGGCTTGGAAGAAAGAGCTTGGAGCTCACTCACCCTGCACGCAGAGGTGATGGCCACCAGAAAGGCAGTTTTCAAAGTTAGAAGCCTGAGAGGACAGTTATGTAATGGCTCAAAGGGAGCACACATAAGATACGTAAGTACCAAGTTCAAGTCCCACTGAGGCATTACGAAGGGAACAGGAGGAAAAAGATGAGTAATGCCCTTAAGGAAGCGATTTACAACAGGGGCTTGAAAAGAGAAGGCGGATCAGGAAGCCTGAGAAAGGCTGAAATGGCAGAGAGATAGCCCTTAAGAGTGCCCAGAGCAGAGCCCTGCTGGGCCAAAGAAAGAAGGAACAAGAGAACTTCAGAAAGAGGGGCAGAGATGGGATCCACAGCCTTTGCTGTGCACCATGCCACAAATTTGTTCCATCTGCAGGTGTATACCATCTTAGTGGAGGGACGCCTGGCTGCAAAGATAACATCACTGACTTCGGGAGGAAGGTCAAAAGCTGTCAACTGTAGCCGCTCAATCTCCATGCAAGGAGGTGAGGGCTGGACAGGTTCGGGTGGAGGACCGTTCCCTGCGACAGAAGATCCTCCCGAAGAGGCAGTCGTTTCGGAGGATCGATGGCCATGTGCAATAGATCGGGATACCAGACTCTTCGTGCCCAATCCGGAGCCACAAGGATAACTTGGGGCTGGTCGCGCTTGATCTTCTTCAGCACTCTGAGCAGAAGTGGTATAGGCGTATAGAAGACCGCAACTCCACTCGCGATGAAAAGCGTCGCCTAGCGAGTGCCGCTTTGGAAATTCCAATGTGCAGAACTGCTGATATTGCGCGTTCTCTTCGGTGGCGAATGGATCTAACCGAGGCTCGCCTCACTGCTGAAACAGACCTTGCGCCACCTCCGAGTGAAGACGCCATTCGTGATCCATCATGCACCTGCAGCTGAGTTCGCCCGCCTTGGCGTTCAGCGAACCTGCCAGGTGTTGAACCACCTGGGAAATGTCCTGACGTTCCAGCCACGTCCAGAGACGGAGAGCCTCTTGACATCGGGTCCACGACCCCACCCCGCCCTGTTTGTTGCAGTACCACACGGCGGTGGTGTTGTCCGTGAACACCTGCACCACTCTTCCCCGGACAGAGGGAAGGAATGTCTTCAGTGCAAGACGGATCGCCCGAAGCTCCAGAAGGTTGATGTGGAGCCCGGACTCCGCCGGAGACCAGAGGACTCTGATCTCTGCCTCCCCCATGTGGCCGCCCCATCCCAGCAGTGATGCATCAGTCACCACTGTGAACTCTGGTTGGGGAAGGGAGAGGGATCTGCCGTTGACCCAATCCCGGTTCGTTAGCCACCACTGCAATTGTCAAGCAGTGCCCTCCGAGATCTGGACGCAATCGGACAGATTCCCCTGATGCTGTGCCCACTGGAACTTCAGGTCCCACTGCAGAGCCCGCATATGCCACCTGGCATGATCCACCAGCAGGATGCAGGAGGCCATGAAGCCCAGCAGCCTCAGGGTCATTCTGACCGAAACCCGGGATAGAGTCTGAAAGATCGGAATAATAGCCCGAATATCCCGGACTCACTGTTCGGGAAGATAAACCTGAAACTGCGTTGTGTCCAGAACCGCTCCGATGAAGAGGAGCTTCTTAGAGGGAGTCAGGTGTAACTTCGGCACATTGACAGAGAGCGCCAGCGAATGCAGGAGGTCGGCCGTAGTCTGGAGGTGGGAGACGACAGCCTGGGGCGAGCCCGCCTTCAACAGCCAGTCGTCAAGATAGGGAAGACTGGAACCCCTGATCTGCACAGATGAGCTGCGACCACCGCCATCACTTTCGAGGGGCACTGGTAAGGCCAAAGGGGAGCACAGTAAACTGAAAGTGCTCATGGCCTACCGTGAACTGCAGGTAATGCCGGTGGGCCGGCAGGACGGGGATGTGAAAATAAGCGTCCTGCAAGTCCAACGCTACCATCCAGTCTCCAGGGTCTAGGGCAGACAGGACCTGAGCTAATGCCAACATTTTGAACTTCTCCTTCCGGAGGAAGTGGTTGACGTTCCTGAGATCCAAGATAGGATGCAGGTCTTTGTCCTTCTTGGGCACCAGAAAGTAGTGGGAATAGCAACCATGACCTACTTCTGGGACAGGAACTCACTTGATGGCGCCCTTGGCGAAGAATGCTGAAACTTCCTATTGGAGAAGGGCCAGAAGATCCTCCGACATGCGATGGTACTGAGGTGGCATGGATGGAGGGGCAGTCTTGAAGGGGAGGGAGTAGCCCCTTCCGACTATTTGCAAAATCCATCTGTCCAACGTGATGGTGCGCCAGTGGGGGAAGTGATGGTGAATCCTGCCGCTCGCTGGCGATTGGTGGACTTGAAAGGTCGGACTAGGAGGGTTTGGAGGCTGTTGCAGAGGGGGCTGTGGTGGACTGGCCCGCCCGCTGGCCCCCTTAACCACGGCGGTGGTTCCTACGTCCCCGGTCACGCTGGGGC
Organism: Calotriton arnoldi; assembly: GCA_963921515.1. Classification (NCBI taxonomy): domain Eukaryota; kingdom Metazoa; phylum Chordata; class Amphibia; order Caudata; family Salamandridae; genus Calotriton; species Calotriton arnoldi. The sequence goes on along the minus strand of CAWUFW010000899.1, from coordinate 446,816 downwards.
TGAACAGCTTGTGCCGGCCGGTGGCTCTGGGCGGGATGTGGTGGGGCACCCCTTCCGTAGCCACAAAAGGGGTGAAAAGCAGACTGCACAGGGCGGGTGGTGGAGAGGCCCAAGGACCTGGCCGTAGCCCGAGAGTCCTTAAAGCGCTCCAGCGCGTTGTCTGCCTTGCCACCGAAAAGGCGACGGCCATAAAAGGGCATGTTCATAAGGGTGGATTGGACAGCCCCTGAAAAACCAGCCGACCTCAACCAGGCGTAGCGTCGAAGGGCTACCGACATGGAAATCGTCCTGCCTTCGCTGCGTCTCTCCCTTCGGCAACTGCACGGGAGAGTATGGCCCGGGCCTCCTCCGGGCACTGAGGCAGCACTTGCGCAACCGTATCCCACGCGGAGTGGGTGTAACGGCCCAACATACATGCAGTGTTAACCGACCGCAGTCCCAAGCTGGAAGAAGAAAACATCTTCTTCCCAAGATGGTCTAACTTCTTGGATTCCCTATCAGGTGGTGCGTTAGGGAATGCGCCATTGGAGGTGGAGGCTTGGACCATCAAGCTTTCAGGGGTGGGGTTTTGGGAGAGGAAAGTGTGGTCGCCTGGGGCCGGGCAGTGGAGTTTGGCAACCATCCTATCCACAGGAGCCCCTGTGTTGGGCCTGGACCAGGTGCCCAAAAGTATGTCCGTGAGGGCTTCATTAAACGGTAGCAGGGGCTCCGAAGAGCTCACAGCCGGTTGAAGCACCTCTGTCAGGAGGTTAGTCCTGACTGCCACCGTAGGTAGCTCGAGAGTGAGAGCCTCGGCCGCCCTACGCAACACCACGGCGTAAGACGCCCCCTCCTCCGTAGCCAAGGTAGGAGACAATATGCCAAGATCTGGTGAGGTATCCAGACCACTAGCTTCCCCCAGTTCCTCTATCCAGTACGGTTCATCCAGCTGTTCAGCTAAAGGGTCTCTAGATCCCTCCCAGTCCTCTTCACCTTCTTCTGGCTGCCAATCTGGTGTCAAAGAGCCAGGGAAGAACAGGGGCACAAAAGTACCCGTCGGCGCCGGATCCGGCGTCGGTCGACGTCGGTCCGGCTCTGTGTCTACCTCGAGGTGGAGGCTGGGGTCACAACCGGCATCAGTGGCAGATGTGGTGCCGGTGGAATCGGCGCCGGGGGAGGCGTAACCAGGTCGACCGTCGCCGATCCAGATCCAGGCCTGGATCCAAGGGGGCCCTGCGGTGCTGGGGCTGGAGCCACTGGCGTCGAAGTCCCAGGGCCCCCAGCTGAGTCCACGGGGCTCGAAGGCGCACTGGCGGAATCGGGCTGCCCAAAGATGGCATGCATCGCTTCGTAAAATTGACTAAGCTGGGCAGGGGTCGCTCCGGGTCCTGGGAAGGGGGGCAAACTCAGAGCCAACCCTACAGGCTCCGCATGCGGAGCCGCGGGAGGGACACCACCCACATCCCTCGTTGCGTCGGCCGAACGATGGGGAGAAGTCGAAGAGTGATGACGCTTCTTCGACTTCTTCTTGTGCTTCGACTTACCTGACCCGGAGTGCGAAGACTTGGAAGAAGAATGATGGTGACTCCACGACTGGTCCCTCGACCTCCCACGCAACCGAGACCTCACACGGCGCGGAGCCGACTGCTGGGCTTTCAGAAGCTTTCGGGACCGCTCCCCCAAAGTCTTCAGGGCCATGGTCTGGCAGTCGGAGCACGACTTGGGGTCATGGTCGCGCTCCAAGCAAAACAGGCACTTGTGGTGCGGATCTGTCACCGACATCAGTTGGCTATAGGAACCGCAAGCCTTGAAGCTGGGCATCCCTGACATGCACCAGGAGTCGAAGACTCAAAACGGTGTAGACAAAAAGTCGCTCAAAAAAGTCAGTTAAAAGGTGACTGGAGGTACCGCTCTTTCAGGATCTGCACTGGCTGGCGCGGAAAAAGAAAGAACTGACGTCAGTGCGCAAGGGCGGCGTCTAAGTAGCTACCACGACATCATCCCGGCGACCACGACACCAACGACGAACGCGGAGCCGACCGACGCCACCTTTCGACGCGCAGGGGTACCGTTGATGAAAAATTCTCAGGATCCAGTCTGACGCCTGGGGGTAATTCTAAAGTAAGGAATCTATAACTAAGTGTTTCTTTCTGATATTTACAATTTTATGCAGTGGAAAATTATCTTTTAAGTAAATTTTTGGGTAATTTCTATTTGGGGCACTTTGCCAGGAGGCTCTAAATAATTTCCTTAGACAGTGAAATTGCCTCTCCGATGCCAGCAGAAAGCTCCATTAGGGAAGCAGAATAAAAAGTCATTGCGAGCTGTGCACGCCTGTGTACAGTGCAGCAAGCAGCAGAAATCCACTTACTGAGTCCTCCTGTTCTGTAGTTCAATATGTAAGTGCTATCACCACCACACAGGGCGGTTTAAACCCCCGAAGCTACTTGTTTGAAAAAAAGGCACACGCTTATGAAACCCGCTCGAGCCCAGTTCCTTTGAATGAGGACTGCAGAGCATGCTGGCCCAGTCCTTCTCTGAAGTGCGAGCACGATTGCAGGGAATTCTGCATGTTTCCTCTTGCGTCTCCAGCATGCAGCTCTTAGTTTAGACCCCAAGCCTCGCCGAGGCACCCTGATATGAATCAGAAGGGCAGCTTCAAAGGACCCTTTCGCTGAAGCCCAGGGCACCCACATTGGCTGCCAGGCAGAACTCGCTGCAGATCGAGACAGGCACCTGAGCAGGCCCCGCGGGAACTCGCAGGGACAGGTAGAACAAAAGATATCCTGTCACAGGGAGGTGTGACCACCTCCCAGACAGGGTTTAGTATACTGGAGCAGGGTGGGGGCACTTGTCAGCGCCACTGACACTGCTTGAAGGGCACATTTGGTGCCCTCCCTGCATACTCCAGTTCAAACCAGTTCGGAGAGCTGTTGCCTCCCGCTCTGACGTGAAACTGGACAAAGGACATGGGAGTATCCTCCCCACGGTCCAGCTCCTCCTGTGGGAGGGACCCCTGAATCGTTCCAACCCTTTCCCCAGGGCACTTAAGGGCTTACCTGTAGGTGGGTCTCTAGATTAGTCGTGGGAGATCACATATCACTTCAAATTTGACCATCTGGACATTCTGGACTTCCCTTTGGGAACCGAGACTGCACCAGGTAAGATTCCTGCTGCTCCTGGTCTCGTCCTGCTGATCTTCTGCAACATCTGGGTCTGTGCTCCATACAGGTTCTTCCCCAGGCCTGTGGGCATCCAAAGACACCTGAAGGAATCTCCCTTGGAGTGAAGGAGTCACTCCCCTGAATCTGCAGGCACCGCAACGCAGATGACCAATCTGCTGATCCTGGGCTACCACGGACTCCAAAAGGCTCAGAAACACAGGCGTGGTTCTGCAACTCCCTCGAGGCTTGCACTGTCTTCATACCGAATTTGAGGCCAGTATCCCTCATTGGAACCACTGGAACAGAACCCCTGTGCACCTCATCCACTTGCCTTTGCCAAGGCTTGTTGACTCTCTCCTTCAGAGATCTTCAAGCCCCAAGAAGTTCCTACCTCAAGTATCCTCTTCAGCCAAGATCCTTGCCTACATCGCATCCTCTGCACTGTGGGCCTGCATCTCTTGGTGAGCTGCTCGAGGTCCTCTTGCAACTCCTGTGCCTTCAGCCCGTGGGTCCTCTCAAGGCTCTTTGGCACCAGAGGGCTCCCCTACTTGCTTGGGGCCTGCTCCAATTCACCTGCATGTGGTGAGTCTCTTGGACCTTGCTGGTTCCGACCCTACATCTTTTTCATTGACTTTGTTGTTTGCCTCTGCCAAGGCTTGTTGGTGCCCCTGCCGGACACTGACCCCTTGGCGCTCGACATCCGATGTGGGACAGCTCGTATCCGGCTCCTGGTTGTCCACAGTGTCGCCTGGTCCGCACAGCTGCAACTTAAAGGACACCGTCAACCTCTGCTGCATCTCCGACATCGATGGGCATTCGTCTTCCGTGCCTCCTGGTCACTCCTGAGTGGCATAGACTCTGTCCCTTTTGTTTACAGGTACCTCTCAACTTGAATCCACCTTTGGGTTCCACCGGACTCCTTCGACTTCTTCTCCAGTGGCATCTTTCCTGAAATCATCCATTGTGATCTACGGCGGAATCCGACATCACTTGACACCAATGCACCCGGCTTTCCTGATGTAGGTATCTGGGCTCCTGGGGTATCCACGGGTGGGGTGACTCTCCAACCTTCCATCTTCCACGGGGTGTCTTCGGGGTCCACTGGGAATTGTCCTTTTTCCTTAAAACTGCAACTGGGACTTACCCATTGACTAACATTGAGCACGCTGTCGTATTCCCACTCTGCACACGATCTCCGTGAGGGTTCCTAGATACTGACCTTGGGTGGTTCCTTGGGTCCCCGGATCTTCTACGTCTTCTGGGTCCATTCTTGACGTGAGTCGTGGTTTGCTTACCACTATTTTAGCATATGGTTTGGCCTCCCCCTGGAGATGACTGTGTATTTGTGCTACTTACATGCTCTTTTCCTAAGTATTGTGTGCATTGTGTTTATATCTCTGGGTAGGAGATAATACATTGTGTTAGTGAGTGTTTGTAATAAAATAACTATTTTTATAACTACACTGTGTGATTCTTTTTCACTTAACCCATACCATCAGATTAAGTACTGGTAAACAAGCTGCTTTACAATCCTTCTGGACTAAGCCTGAAGGCTGCTCTCCACAGCTACCACTTGGAGAGCTTTCTAAGATTGCCTAAGGCGACTAACATCACCATAAGGGTTGTCTGGATTAGTGTAGGGTGCTACACTTACATAAGTGAGCACCATTTACTAAGCTAGCTTCTCACATTGGTGTGCAGCGGTTGGGATTCAAGCCTGCATTGTTTTACCAGCTAATCTAGGAGTGGATTAATTGAAAAATCATCACTAGCATTAGGCACATATAATATTTAGATAGGCTAAGTAAGTTCTTCTGAACTGGTAGATTGGTTGTTAAAGGTCTAGCACAACCCTTTCTCCAATCTTAGAAAGTTTAGTTTACACTAGGTTAGGAAGTTGCAACAACACACTACACCTAGTAAAGCATTTAAGTAGATGGATACTGGATGAGCAGCAGTCTGGAGGTCTCCATGGACACGTTGTTGGGACTGACAGCACAAGATCAATGAGAACAGGATATGAAACATTTATGTGAATTGTGATGTACCTTGATAGACACAACAGAGGAATTAACGGAGTCTTCTGACTGAATCGTGATATTGAGCCCTGATGATGTCCGTAGGGACGAAACGCGTTGGCTGGGCTGAGTTAACTGCTTTTGATGAAAAGTATTAATTGAATAAAAAAAATTGGATCCATTAAGAAACACAAGATTCCCAAGTGATTATTTTTTGAATGGACTGATGATACTTGAGGAATGAACAGTATTATTCTTTGAATTTTGGAAAGACAAATCAAGGATGGACTTTTACACGCTCCTTTTCTTCTAAAATTGGACACTACACCTAGTGACCATATCTTTAGTTGGGGATACTAGTGTGCCCCAATCTTCTAGGTACAGTGGTCTTAAGTTCCAGGAACTAAGGACCCTGTGTACTTCTAGGATGTTAAAGACAGGTAGCAATTCAACCACTAAGCATCTCGTAGAGCTGCTTATCCTAGATGATCTCCAGAACCCTGACAGGTCAGGGAATCAGGACCAAGTGGGTGGGGATGCTCCAGAAGATGGGACGGGAGGGGTAACCCCCAGTGGCCCTAATTCTGAGCATGATCAAGAGGAGTCTGAGGACTCCACCTTGGTGAACTCTGATCCAGGGAATAGGGCAGATGGCACAGAGGGTGTCCCTAGAAATAGGTCCCCCTTTATTCCTCCTGGGAAGGTTCAAAGCAGACAGAGGAGATCTAGGTCTTCCTCTCCTGAGTTCAATGCTTCACGACAGTCCATATGGACCTTCGTCTGCAGTCAGAGGGAGGACTCCTTGGAGAGGGAATACCACCTGATCAAACTTGAGAGAGTTAGGCTCAAGCGAGATCAGTTGGCCCTTGACAAGGAGGCCCTGGAAGTCCAAAAAGCTAGGAAACATCTGACACTAGAGTCCCATGGTGGCTGCCCTAGTGTCCCTAGAGTCAGGGAATACTCTTTTGATACTAGGAACCTGAGCAGGATAGTCCCTCCTAATCAGGACGGGCATGACATCCAGAAATGGATCACCGCATTAGAGAGGGCCTGTAAAGTTCAGAGGGTCCCTCAAGAGCAGTGGGCAGCTATCCTGTGGCTCTCCTTTCCTAACAACGGTAGAGATAAGCTCCTCACTGTTAGAGTAGAGGATGCTGACAATTAGTTCTGAAGAGTGCACTCATTGATGGGTTTGGTTTAACCACTGAACAGTACATGATTAAGTTCAGAGACACCCAGAAGGCACACACAATGGACTGGGTAGACTATGAAGGCTCTGGAAGGCTGGCTTCATGGAAGCAAGGTGCAGGACTATGAGGGACTGTACAATTTGATAATGAGGGAGCACTTCCTTAATAACTGTCAGAATCAACTTTTGCACCAGTACCTGGTGGACTCTGATCTGACCTCTCCTCAAGAATTGGGAAAGAAGGCAGACAAATGGGTCCGCACCAGGGTTAAGCATAAGAACCATGTTAATGGACAGTGACGGCTGGTGACATTTGAAAGTGGTGTGGCATAAACGTTGGGCATGATTTTTATACAGCAAACAATGTGAACAAGTTCTATGGACAAACCTGGGGTCCAGGGGGAGTCCCTCTCCTGAGAAAGAAATAAAAAAAAGATTGACAAATGGTGCATTTTAAAGCAAATGAATGTATCGATAAAGCAAGGCTTATTAAGCAGTGGGAACATATAGTCTTGAAATATTAAACACATTAAAAACTGCCCCATATCTTCTTGCATCAAGTTGTTCAACAGTTACTGTAATGTGTAACTTGTTCTGCATGACAACTTTAGCCCTTTAAAATGTATGCTTACCCAGTGTCTTGCACTGCATGCAGCATTAACTTTGGAAAAATATGCTCTAACCAGACTTCGAGAAGCACTCACAGATGCTAGCTGTAACCAGTCAAATAGAAATATGTGTAGACAGGTCTTTAAGTGAGATGAAAAAAGTGGGTGGTCTCTATAAAGGAACATGCCAAATACATTTCTGTGATTCCCATAGTGTGCCATCAGACCGGTATTTTGGTTTTTCTCTGAGATGTAATTTTATCCAGATAAATGGCACAGGAACTGACATGCCTAAAGCCTGTCAGTATGATTGGCTTTGTCACTGGGTGTTAGCTGTTTAAGATAAATGAGTAACAACAATGATTTCTTATAAATAATTAACATTGGAAATGATTAAATTCTGAAATAGTGAGTTTGTGAATTAAATAGCATTGAGGCCTGTGGTAGGAGTTTTGGCCTTCAATTATGTGTGCTTTATGTTAGATATGTATTCTCTTTTTCTCTTCTCGTTCCTCTTCAGCATTCTCTTTTCACTCTTCCCGAATGGCCTTCCTCGCATCTGTCACTTCACCACACCCAGCATGCACTGCACTCCCTCAAATTTAAGCACTTTAATTTCTCTTACTTTTGCCTTGCAAATATTTTGACATCAGTGTATCCCCTTCACACACATATCCACAGAATTTCAGTTGCAAATGGAATACACAAACATTGTTCTGTGTGCTCTGCAGAGAGGCCAACCCACTGACAGGCACTTTGTTTGGCTTCAGCTTTAGCGTCTGAGTGCTCAATCAAAGCCCCTCATAAGCACCTTGCATGGCTCATGTGTCAAAGTATGCACAGAAACAAATACAGATAAACAACATTATAAAAGAGCTAACTCGTGGGGAATGCAAGATTAAGTAAAGCATGTAAAATAAGAGAGGAACTAAATCGCTGAAATGCATTCCCTTGACGTTTTTAACATTCATTGTTTGCAAGTCAATCCATGTTTTTAGCGTCAGTGTTAACTTAAGGGCATGTACACAGGGCCAGTTTTAATGCCATACATCAGAGAACTGGCCACTCTAAGCACATGTTACACAGTAAGCAAATATCTCTCACTTTGGGCCTGACTCAGATATTTAGATCCATTTCGCAAGGGAACAAGAGCGAACCCTGCTCCTTATTTGGATCCATTTCACAAGGGAGCAAATGCGGCAGCTCCACTTCTATAGAAGCAAATAATGTGCAGCGAGGGCCTGGGGTGTCACAGTGTGGGAGGTTAGAGTAATGAGGGGTCTTGGCAGAATATACAGAACACAGCATTAGCTTGCAAACACTTACCATTACCGAGAACAAGGCACCGGATCAGACGTGCTTGCATCCACTCTCATGTATGACAAAACGGTGGTGTTAGAAATGGGATTTCTGGTTGGCTAAGGCTTGCACCAAAGCCAGGTAGAAACCACCACTCTAGTCAGGGCAAGAGAGTTACACACCCAAGATAACCCCTGCTCACCCCCTTGGTAGCTTGGCACGAGCAGTCAGGCCTATCCCGGAGGCAATGTGTAAAGCGTTTGCGCAACACACACAGCAACAACATACTAGGCACACCACAAAAAAAGGAACTCCACATAAGGTTATATATAAAAATAGCCTTTGTATTGTAATAAAACCCATTAGAATAGTAATCACATAATATACACTGTGCCAACGGGCACTGGGCAATATTTACAGGGGATTATGTACATATGACAGGGCCACGTGGGCCACTGTCAGAACCGTCACTTAGTAAAGATAATCAATGTAGAACATATCATCAACGTACAACCAGTAATCACTGGTAACCACTGTACTCAGCATCAGCCTGTAATATAAACCACATTATGCACAGTATCACATAGGCGCCAAATACCTTATACGCCAACCTCACCAGCATAAACACATTATGCACACATCTCATGAGTCTAAACGCATTAGACCCTAACCTCCTAAGTATAAATCACAGTAGAGAATAACTCACAACCTAAACGCATTAGGGAATAATAACCTCACAAGCATAACACATTAGGCAGAACCTCATAATCATGACAGTACATTAGAGGTATAAACAGGGTGCGTAAATTATAGTAAATGCATCACATTTCCTAGCACCACATAACTCGCATTAGCACATAACCTCACAGGAGAAAGAACCATAGCAGAGGCATAAATCACATTATATAATCATCTCACAAGTCTAAGCGCATTAGACAATAACCTCCTAAGCATAACTCACATTAGGGGCATAAAACAGTAGAGAATATCTCACACCTAACCACAGTAGGCACAACCTCCTAATCATGAATCACATTAGAGGTATAATACAGGGTGCGTAAATCATACTACATGAATTACATTTCCTAGCACCCAAAATCACATCAGCACATAAATCGCATTAGGGCCTGGCGCCCTATAAACCTAACTGTCCCCCTGGCCAACTGGCCTTCTCAAAAGGGGCTCAAATGCCCTGTGTCCAGAATGTCAGGGCGGCTGCCAATGCAGCAGAAGTCAAGGGTGCGCAATTTGCGCAGACCTAAACGTTGCAGCTGGCACTAAGTGCTGTGCAGCTGTGAAAGTATGGGGCAGAGGAGTGCATCTGACTCCTAACGTCAAAGGCCATGCCCCACAAAGCACTGTGGCCTAAACGATGCAGCTGTCCACTACTTGCTGGGCAGCTGGGAATATTAAAACGAGGAGCACTGGCACCGACTGTGCCCTGCAAAACAAATATGCCCAAACTGGCAGGAACACGAGCACCGACAATGTGCTCCGATCTGGGGACCAACATGCCCTACAGATGTTGCAGCTGCCCTCTAGCAAAACGGGGCAGCTGTAGACCAATGGCCACATGGGGAAAGCACATGCCCCCCTGGGCCCTTTATCACCAAATCTGCCAAGGCGCTTTTAAATCAAACTTGCCCTCAACGTTGGAGCCACTCGGGGCTCTAGACAATCATGGCCATGTGGGAGCGGCCCTCTGGGCAGGTGGGGCCGCTCAGGATACTCAGCCGCCGCCCTGGTGAACAGAACGGGCCCCTCTGGCCCTCAGGACCCCCACTGGGCCCTTAAACAACAATGTGCCCCCTTTCGTTGGAGCGACCCCCTATCAGGCGGGGGCCGCTCAGGAAATCGGCCTGGGCACTGTGCCTCGAACCGGCACTAACATCAAAGAGCCATTACTCACCGGCTCTCGTGGCAGGACCTCTCTGCTCCTTTCTGCTCCGGTTTCCGCTCTTCGCCCTTCGCCCGGTCCCTCTCCTGGGACCGGGACTTCAGCATGGAGCCTACGGGGCTCCAGGCATCTCCTGAGGCTGCGGGGGCGTGCGCGGGACTTCCTCCGCAAAACCGGAAGTCCCGCCCGCCGCCAGGCACCATGTTGCCTGACTTCCGCTTTTGCTGCGACTCGGGCCGCAGCGGTGATCGCGGTTCTCCGGGCGCAATGAGGGGTAGGCTCCCTCTTCATTAAGAATATCAAGCGGGGTGGGCACCCGTATCACAGTAAAAGCATCAGCATTACAAAAGCGGGGGGGGGCACCCGCAAAACCACGATAAATGCGGGGTGGGCACCCGCCGCTGCAGGCATCCCGGGGGAATCCCCAAGGTGGGGGTTCCCTCCCAAAGGGGATCTGCAGCTCATCACTGCGCAGCCCCCAGGCTCTCCCTCTCCTGTGGGGGAAGTTCAAAAGATAGCGCTCCCAGGGCGCAAAAGAAAGGCTGTATAAAGTCCTGAGTAATAAGGAAAATGAATCAAAGTCAGTCCCAGTAAAAAGGTCCTCAAAAGGTGAGAAGGGCAATGCAGGGCCCAGGGAGGCAAGCCCTCATGGTAGCCCCACCCTGGGCCTCAGCAGCAGCACGCCCTGGCAGGAACAGCAACCAAGAACTGAACAATTTCATGGGGTCACAGCCCCTATATTTATATGCCCTTTTCCTTTGTGACACAGCACAGGGCTTGGGGATACCAGTCAGAACTGGTTTAGGGGAGCTTTGGAGCACTTTGTTTTGCTCAAGTTCCTCTTCCCTTTCACAAGACAGGCCAGGGACATCAGACGCACCACAGGAGGTGGAGCCAGCATTGTGGAGGGAAGGCACAGCCCTATTCAGGTCCCAGGTGCAACTCCTCCCACCCATCTACATGGAGATCTCTCCATTCAGCCCTGCGCTGACCCACCCTGCCCCTCCTGGAGCCACACACACCTCCCAGCCCCTGTCACTCACAAGCCAGACATGCAATTCACATCAGGCAGGCAGACACAGAGCACACAGAAATGCCAACTTCTAGAAGTGGCATTTCTCTACCAGTCACCATAAATCTGCGCACACCATTGCGCAGCATTTATTCTCACGAATTCAGACATACTAGACTTGACCACACTACTCCTCACATAACAGGAATTACCACTGACACACTCATCCTCAATGCATTCCTATGGGAGGGCAGGCTAGTCTCACCACACACAGCGCGCATGCACTTTACACTGGGCCACAGTGCTAAAGTGCCCAGAGGCCTAAAATCACCAACACTACACAGGGAAAAGGCTAAGAGACAGGCAAAAAGTTCAGGGGTGAACCTGCCAAAAGGGCCAGGTCCAACAGGTGGGATCTACGTCTTTGAATGACGGACGTCTGAGATCACGCAGGGATGGAGTCTCCTACGCCCGGAAACATGATGCTTATTGCGTCACTGGCCTAGAGTGTGCATACAACCAGAGACCCCAATTGCAATGAAGGGCTTTATAACAGAAAGCCCTGCGTCGTGCGTCAAGTTAAGAAAGTTGATATACTGCCTGTCTTCCGTCTCCTGCTTCAGAGCGAGGCGGGGCAGGCAGCTTGAAACAGACAACCCGGACTTAAATACATCAATTTATTTAGAGATATGATCGTATCTCTGAATTAATCGATCTATTTTATATTTTTTAATGTAAATGTGTAGGAATTTTCAGAGGGCGCAGCCCCACAGCCTTAGTGGAGAAACCGCCCCTGGTAATGGAGGTGACCAGAAGAAGCAAGATTATGTAACCAGGGCTCAGGCCAAACAGCTCAGTACTGAGGGAGCACTGGATCTTGGAAAAATGGACCAGATTGCTCCTTAGAGAAGGAGCAGGAAGGGTAAGGAACTATCTTCCTCCCAAACTCCCAGTGAGGATCAGTCTCCTGAGGCAGATGATCTCAGTCCCTGTGAACGAACTGTCCCAGAGGAACTTGGGCCTGACCAGGCAGAGGTCGAGGGGGCAGGGGGCCCTTCCAGGGCAGACTTGAGTTTGAAGCATCAATTGTGCCCCTCTCTTGAACCCCTCAGACAGCAAGCTGCTGCTGAGGAAGCAGGGAATATCAGTGGGTCCCAAAGGATATATTGGGAAGATGGACTTCTGTATTCTGAAGGTAGGGACCCCATGCCTGGTGCCATCAGGAGGTTGGTAATACCTCAGAAGTTCAGGGCTTTTCTTCTCTCCCTGGCACATGACATTTCCCTTGCAGGACACCTTGGGCAAAGTACGACTTTGGACAGGATTGTCCCTCATTTTCACTGGCCCCATATGTCAGAAGACACCAAAGAGTTTTGTCACTCCTGTGTCACTTGCCAAGCCAGTGGTAAGTCAGGCGGCACTACAAAGGCCCCCTTAATTCCACTTCCATTGGTTGGGGCTCCCTTTGAGAGGGTAAGGATTGACATTGTGGGTCCCTTGAACCCTCCAACTGTCTCTGGACACAGTTAAATCCTGGTGGTGGTGGACCATGCCACTAGGTATCCAGAAGCAATTCCCCTTAGAACCACCACAGCTCATGTAGTGGCCAGGGTCCTCCTGGGAATCTTTTCCATGGTGGGCATCCCTAAGGAGGTCTTAACAGACAGAGGTACCAACTTCATGTTTAGTTATATAACTGCCATGTGGAAAGAGTGTGGAGTAAACTATAAGTTTACCACACCCTACCATCCACAGTGCAATTGGCTTGTGGAGAGATTCAACAAGACCCTAAAGGGTATGATCATGGGACTCCCAGAAAATCTCAGACGAAAATGGGATGTCTTACTACCCTGCCTTCTCTTTGCCTACAGAGAGGTTCATCTAAAGGGGATTGGCTACAGCCCATTTGAACTTCTGTTTGGACATCCAGTTAGGAGTCCATTATGTCTATTTAAGGAGGGATGGGAGCAACCTCTCAAATGCCCTAAACTGGATATTGTGGGCAATGTCCTTGGCCTGCGTTCACTTATGGCGGAGTACATGAAGAAGGCAACTAAAAACCTGGAGGCCAGCCAAGAGCTTCAGAAAGCATGGCATGACCAAAAGGCTGTTCTGACTATTACCAGCCAGGCCAGAAAGTGTGGGTGTTGGAGCCTGTGGCCCCAGCAGCTCTTCAAGACAAATGGAGTGGCCCCCACACCATCCTTGAAAAGAAAGGTGAGGTCACCTACTTGGTGGACCTAGGCACTCCAAGAAGTCTTCACAGGGTACTTCATGTGAACCGCCTAAATATTTTAGCGGACAGGACTGACATAAGCTTGCTCATGGCAACTGATGAGGGACAGGAGGAAGATAGTGATCCTCTCCTTGATCTCCTCTAAGAACCCTGTTGATGGGTCAGTTGATGGAGTAGCCTTGGCAGGCAGCCTCACTGAAGAGCAGCAAGCTGATTGCAGGAAGGTCCTCAATCAGTACAAGCATATGTTTACTCTGACACCCAGTCAGACCACCTGGTGTAACCATGAAATAGACCCAGGTGACAGTCTGCCAGTAAAGAACAAAATTTACAGGCAGCTTGACCATGTCAGAGATTGCATCAGGACAGAGGTCCAAAAGATGCTAGAATTGGGGGGGTCATTGAGCCTTCAGATAGCCCCTGGACTAGTCCAGTAGTCCTTGTGCCAAACCCTCACACCAAGGGTGGAAAAATAGAGCTGAGGTTTTGTGTGGACTACAGAGGCCTCAATGCAGTCACTAGGACTGATGCCCATCCTATTCGAAGTGCAAAAACAACAATTGATGGACAGAATGCAGAACAATGTCATATATTCACCCCAGTGAAGAGATCAGGGTCTAAATCCACTGTTTATTTGCTCCCATTGCCATTCCAGTTTGAACCCAGCCATATGCAAATCAGTCTTGACCCTGTGCCCAATGGGAACAGTCCAGCCCGAACTGCCAGGCCAGGTCCTCCGTGGACTGGAAACAAGCATCCTAGGACCGGTTTTAGGGTTTCACCCCTCATCAGCCAGGATAGCCTGACTCCAGTGGCATGGAGAACACAGGACCCATGTCTGGGCATACCCATCCCACTCGGGGTGACAAATGCAAAAAGAGCAATTGTTGGATAGAATGCAGAACAATGTCTTACATTCACTGCAGTACAGAGATCTGGGCCTAAATCCATAGTTTTTTTGCTCCCCATGCCATTCCTGTTTGAACCCAGCCATATGCAAATCAGTCTTGACCCTGCGCCCAATGGGAACAGCCCAGCCTGAACTGTCAGGCCAGGTCCTCCCTAGACTGGAAACAAGCATCCTAGGACTGGTTTCGGGGTTTCACCCCTCATCAGCCAGGATCGCTTGACTCCAGTGGCATGGAGAGCACAGGACCCACGTCTGGGCATACCCATCCCACTTGGGGTGACAAATGCAAAAAGAACAGCTGATGGACAGAATGCAGAACAATGTCATACATTCACCACAGTACAGAGATCTGGGCCTAAATCCATTGGTTTTGTTTGCTCCCCATGCCATTCCAGTTTGAACCCAGCCATATGCAAATCAGTATTGGCCCGGCGCCCAATGGAACAGTCCAGCCCGAACTGCCAGGCCAGGTCCTACCTGGACTGGAAACAAGCATTCTAGGTCCGGTTTCGGGGATTCACCCCTCATCAGCCAGGATAGCTTGACTCCATTGGCATGGAGAGCACGGGACCCACGTCTGGACATACCCATCCCGCTCGGGGTGACAAATGCAAAAAGAACAATTGATGGACAGAATGCAGAACAATGTCAGACATTCACCCCAGTACAGAGATCTGGCCTGAATCCATCGCTTTTTTGCTCCCCATGCCATTCCAGTTTGAACCCAGCCATATGCAAATCAGTCTTGACCCTGCGCCCAATGGGAACAGTCCAGCCCGAGCTGCCAGGCCAGGTCCTCCGTGGTCTGGAAGCAAGCATACTAGGACCGTTTTTTTTGTTTGTTTTGATTTTCAAGAACTTTTATTAAGTGCTTAAAAGTTTGCGGTACATAGGTTATAATGAAGTGGTACCTCTCCCCTTAGGGAGGGCAGCCCACTCTAACTTTTGTTCAAATGTACTTTAACATTTACATTCCATCAGTTTGGGATTCAGAATTATTTGCAATGCGCGGGTTAGTTACTGTTTTATTGGGGCCGCCATTTGAAAGAGTACAGTGAGGAAGGAGAGGTTTGTTTTACAGTTGTTCCTCCTCCTCGCTTTCCTTTTCGTCCATGGCTGCGCAGTCCCTTAGCAGGCTGTGCACCATCCTTTGGCATGCCTCCCGGCTCACCACCTCTCCATTGGTCACCAGGCGGGTCCTGGCGTACAGGAGAATGTGCTTCACACAACAGAGGAGTCGCCAGAACCCCTGGATAGCTCCAACTGTGTGTGTCTGTGGAAACAGCCCAAACAGCATGGATTGATGCGTTATGTTCTTGTAGGGGATGTGGGCTTCCAGCTCTTGTCTTAAGGCAGCCCGTAGTCTCTGGGCAAAGGGGCAGACCCAGAAAAGATGGTGTGCAGTTTCCTCTGCAGGACATCCCCTTGGGCAGTTCCTGTGCGGTCATAGGCCCCTGCTGTGCATGAATGACCTCACGGCAGACCCCCCTTCATGGCCATCCATGCAATGTCTTTGTGTCTGCTGGTCAAAGTTGGGGAGGATACATTTCCCCACACGTGCGTTGCCGTTGGTAGGTCGCTCACTGGTTCTGTGGTGTCCCTGGTCCTGATGTGTTTGTGGATTGTCCTGGGCTTCCAAAGGCTAGGAGCAACACAGTTCAGTCCAAATTCCTCCACAAGCCTTTCTACCTCCCTGTGGTACCATGGGAGGTCCCAGTTAAATGTCATGGCGTTCTCCCACTTATCCCACCCCACTCGTCTCCACACCGGCAGGAAGAAAAAGCGGAACACCTTGTAGGCAGAGTGGTCCTTGTTCACATTTGACAGGGTTATTCGGACGCATCCAAAACAAAGAAGGCCCTGAGGATTGTCGGGATCTCAAGGACTGTCTTCCCAACTTTGCGGTGCTCCTTGTGCATGATTGACCTTTTAACCCTGTCCATCCTCGAGTGCCAGACAAAATGGAACACCATGCTGTTTATAGCCCGTGCAACACTGCCCAGGAGTGACCACCGGTTCCGGGGTTTCACCCCACATCAGCCAGGATAGCTTGACTCCAGTGGCATGGAGACCACAGGACCCACTTCTGGGCATACCCATCCCACTCGGGGTAACAAATGCAAAAAGAACAATTGATTGACAGAATGCACAACAATGTCATACATTCATCCCAGAACAGAGAACTGGGACTAAATCCATCATTTTTGTGCTCCCCATGCCATTCCTGTTTCAACCCAGCCCTATGCAAGTCAGTTTTCACCCTACTCCCAATGGCAACAGTCCAGCCCGAACTGCCAGGCCAGCTCCTTCCTGGACTGGAAACAAGCATCCTAGGACTGGTTTCGGGGTTTCACCCCATATCAGCCAGGATAGCTTGACTCCAGTGGCATGGAGAGCACAGGAAAAACATCTGGGCATACCCATCTCACTCAGGGTGACAAATGCAAAAAGAACAATTGATGGACAGAATGCAGAACAATGTCATTCATTCACCCCAGTACAGAGATCTGGGCCTAAATCCAATGTTTTTTTTGCTCGCCATGCCATTCCAGTTCGAACCCAACCGTATGCAAATCAGTCTTGACCCTGCGCCTAATGGGAACAGTCCAGCCCGAACTGCCATGCCAGGTCCTCCGTGGACTGGAAACAAGCATCCTAAGACCGGTTTAGGGGTTTCACCCCTCATCAGCCAGGATAGCTTGACTACAGTGGCATGGAGAGCACAGGACCCACATCTGGGCATACCCATCCCACTCAGGGTGACAAATGAAAAAAGAACAATTGATGGACAGAATGCAGTGCAATGTCATACATTTACCCCAGTACAGAGATCTGGGCTTACATCCAACGTTTTTTTTCCTCCCCATGCCATTCCAGTTTGAACCCAACCATATGTAAATCAGTCTTGACCCTGCGTTCAATGGGAACAGTCCAGCCGAACTGCCAGGCCAGGTCCTCCCTGGACTGGAAACAAGCATCCTAGGACCGGTTTTGGGGTTTCACCCTTAATCAGCCAGGATAGCTTGACCCCTGTGGCATGGAGAGCAGGTGACCCACGTCTGGGCATACCCATCCCACTTGGGTGACAAATGCAAAAAGAACACTTGATGGACAGAATGAAGAACAATGTCATACATTCACCCCAGTACAGCGATCTGGGCCTAAATCCATTGTTTTTTTTGCTCCCCATGCCATTCCAGTTTGAACCCAGCCATATGCAAATCAGTCTTGACCCTGCGCCCAACGGGAACAGTTCAGCCCGAACTGCCAGGCCAGGTCCTCCCTGGACTGGAAACAAGCATCTTAGGACCGGTTTTGGGGTTTCACCCCTCATCAGCCCGGATAGCTTGACTCCAGTGGCATGGAGAGCACAGGACCCACATCTGAGTATACCCATCACACTCGGGGGTACAAATGCAATGAATATTTGATTTGCTCTGCTTTCAGTCCATCATCTGTGTGTCTTTTGCTTTCTCATCCTAAGTGCGCTGGGTATGCCCAGACGTGGGTCCCGGACTCACTGTGCCACTGGGTTCAAGCTAGCCTGGCTGATGGGGGGTGATGCCCTGAAACCGGTACCAGGATGCTTGTTTCCTGTCCAGGGAGGACCTGGCTTGGCAGTTCGGGCTGGACTGTTCCCATGAGGCACGGATCAACCGCGTCCCCGCACAAGTTGGGAAGTCGGCGCAAGACAGTGGCTGGGATAGGGCTGACTTGGCTGGAACCACCTTCCGTTGCCACAAAAGGGGCGAAAGCTAGACTGGCCACGAGGTGTAGATGAGAGGCCCAAGGATCTGGCCTTAGCTCGAGAGTCCTTGAACCACACCAGGGCAGAGTCTGCATTGTCACCAAAAAGACGGGATCAATCAAACGGCATGTCCATCAAGTTTGCCTGGACATCACCCAAGAAGCCAGTCGTTCTAAGCCAAGCGTGGCGCTGGGAGGCCACTGTCGATAAAAGCGCTCTGACCAGCGAATCAGCCATGTCAAGGCCACACCTATGGTGAATTTTGCTGCATCTCTCCTGTCCTTAAAAGTCTGAGAGAGCACAGCCCGGGCTTCCTCCGGGATTTGTGGCAGCACTTGCGCAACCGTCTCCCAAAGGGAGTGGGAGAAACGACCCCATAGGCATGCAGTATTCACTGACCGCAATGCCAGGCTGGAGGAAGAACACATCTTCTTCCCTAGTGATTCCAGCCTCTTGGATTCCCTATCTGAAGGGGTGAAAGGGAAGCCGTCCTGGGAGGTGTAAGCCTGCACCACCAAGCCTTTCAGGTGGGTTGGAGCTGGTTGATGATGGCATGCAATTGTCCTATTCACAGGAGCCCCTGTGCTAGGATTGAACCAACTGCCTAGAAGGACATCAGTAAGTGCCTTATTGAAGGGCAAAAGGGGTTCATAGGTGGAAGCCCCAGGCTGTAGCACTTCGGTCAGGAGATTAGTCTTGACCTGCATAGAGGGCAACTCCAGTCCGAGGACCTCAGCTGCTCTCCTGACCACCATGGCATAAGATGCCCCTTCCTCCCTAGCCACAGTTGGCAGAGAAAGCATGCCTGTATCCGGGGAAGTGTCCAGTCCTCTGGCCTCCCCAAGTTCCCCATACCAGTCCATCTGCTCTGCAGAAACATCCTGGTGTTCTAAAGGGTCCACAGACACCTCCCAATTCTTTCTGTGTCTAAAACATCATCAAAATGATCAGGCGAGAACATAAAACCCATGGGTTCTATCAACGTCATAATCGGCATCGAGCGACACCATTCTTACTCCATGTCGTCGGGAATAAGGAGGGGGCTGGAACCGCGAGTGGGCACCGGCAGCCCCGAAGGTATCGACTTCGGGTCTGACGCCGGGGAAGGTCGCGATGGCACGACAGGCACCGTCCCGGATCTGGGATTGGATCCCCGAAGCCCCATCGGCCTCAAACACGCGGCGCATGGCCTCGTAAAAATCTTTCATTTCAGCGAGGGTCGCTCCGGCTCCCGGAAAGGGAGGAAGGTGCGAAGTCGAACCTCGCTCCGGATCTGCAGAACCGTGTCTAGAGCCTTGGTGCTCCTTACCTCGTTCGCCGATGGACGACAGTCGAAGCGAAGATGAAGTCTGCTTGGACTTCTTCTTTTTGTTATGCCTCTTCTCCAAGTGTCTTGATGACCTCGAGTGGGACAAAGAGGGCTTAAAGCTCTGGGAGCGGTCTCGCGACCTCCTCTTCTATGAACTAGACCGGGACCTTCGCGGAGTCTCGCTGGATGGTCTTGACTGTCGGGCCGCAAAGAGCTTCATAGCCCGCTCCCACAAGGCCTTCTGAGCCATAGCCCGACAGTCCGAGCACGTCTTCGAGTCGTGGTCACGCTCGAGACATCAACGACAGACTAGATGGGGGTTGGCTACTAACATCATGTGGTGACAGGCACCGCACGATTTAAACCCTATCTTCCTTGAAGACATCCTTTCGCACACAAAGAAAAAATGATGAAATAGACAAAAGTCAAAAAAGGCCTTTCAAAAAGCGACAGAGGGGTAGTAGCTCTTCTCTGGATCGGCGCTTAACTGGTGCAGAACTAAAAGAACTGACATCTGCGGACCTGTGTGGCACCTATATAGGTGACTGCGACGTCATAGCCGATGCTAACGACGCTCACGACGTCACATGGAGCTGACTGGAACCACTCGCTTGGAGCGCTCAAGGGGTATTGCTCAAGCAAAAGTTTCCGGATCCAGCCTGACACCTAGTAAATTCAAAGGTAAGGAATCTGCAGCTCGAAATCTCTATCAGATTGTATCTAATAGAGGGTATGTGTTTAAGAGGTTGGTGGCGAATGTTTTGGGAAGTAAGAAGAAAATGGATTAGTGCCCCTTTATTACATTGTGTAGTTTATAGAAAAATAACAGTATACTATTGTGGAAAGTTGCAATGAGGAATGTATTTAAAACTAAGAATGTATTAAATGTCTAAACATCATGTTCAGAATAGACACATCTATGTTATTTGCATGCTGGGAGTTATAGTACTTTTAGCAACTTTATTAAACAGGAGTAGTGTAGTCACAAATAAAAGATGAGAACATGTTCTGCACCTGTATATGAATTAGATAGTAGTAGTACTTGTGAGGTATATATTAGGAAGTGTTTGTCAATGTGGTTTTTAACTTATATGACCGGTTGTATATGCTTGGATATGTTTTTTCTGGTTGCAGATAGTTATATGTACGGTGGGACTCTTGAGTTTAGTTAAAGATGCAGAGAGGTATACATTTTTGGAAAGATGGCTTGAAGGTGTATTTCTCTTAAGAGATCATATATATGTTTACATGGTGAGCTATGTTCTGTAAGGCTAATGAAAATGTCATGTATATGGTGAGGGTGGTGTTTTTCTTTAAACATGGTTAGTTTAAAATTGAGGAGGGTAATAGTGCACAATGTCTTGAGAGTTCTTGTGCTAGCTTCACTTGGAGTGTACCTTTTCTTTGAGAAATGCTGAATATATGTTTTAGAAGCAGAAGAAATATTTGAGAAATGATGTAGGTATGCCATTAAGAAAAGGTTTTGTGTTTTGAAAAATTGAAAAATGATATTTTCCATTTTACGTGCACGTTGAGTAACAAAGCAATGTATGCTCCTAGAGAGCCATGTATCAAATTATATATCAAGTGTCATATCTAGACTTCACTTATACATAGCTCAGTAGTAAAGGATAGATACACTAAAACAGGTAGTTTGATACTGACAGAAGGACATAACCAATAAGTCACAGATATAGTCACAACTGTTATGTATCTAACAGTAATGAAGGTACTTTCACAGTCAATCAGGCACTATTCAGGCACCCATGCAATCATCCAGCCACTAGTCAGGCAGTCATCAAATCACTGACGCACTATCCATGGAGTTATTCAATTACCTAGGCAGTACATATGTACTCTTGCAATCATGCAGGCAGAAAATATGTAGTTATTGAACTATGCAGGCACTACCCATGCATTTATGTAATCACCCAGGCACTAACCATTTACTTATACAATTACCAAGGTTGTACCTATATAGAACCCATGCAGTCATCCAAACACCTACTTACAACCCATGCACTCATTGAAATACTGAGGCACAACATGTGCACTCATCCAAACACTGAGACACTTTCTCATGCACTCATCTAATTAAGCAGGGAGTACCATTGCAGTGAACCTATCACCCATCCAATACATATGTGCTCATTAAATTACTGATGCAATACTCTTGCACTAATAGACTCACCCCAGCAGTACACTTGCTTTCATCCAATCAATCAAGCTTTAATAATGGACTCATGGAATCACTGAGACACTAGTGATGCACTCATCTAATCAGCCATACACTACTGATGCACTCATTCAGTTATCTAGGCACTACCCATGTACTTAACGAAACACCCAGGCACTACTTGTTCACTCAAACAAAAACACATGGGCAGGAGCCATGTACTCATGCAACCACTAAAACACTACACATGCGCTCATCTAAAATGCCATGTGTTATGCATGCACTTAAACAATCACATATGCACTATCCATGCACTCTATACATCACCTATACACTATATAATAATTCAGGCACTACTCATGCACTCATCCAAACACCCAGATAGTAGTGATTTACTCATGCCAGCATGCAGGCAGTAAGTATGCAGATATGGAATGACCCACAGAGTTCTCATATACACATGGAATTACCCAGGCACTACCTGTATCTTCAGGGAATCACTTAGGTACTACCTATGCAATCATTCAATCATCCAGGGAGTATTGATGCATTCAACTACAAACACATGTATTTACAAGTTTTAGTGAAGAATATGTAGTCTTTTAGAACCATCTGGTGAATTATATATGCAAGCTGTCACACACTGTTTGCATGTACGTGGAAGAGTTACAGAACTATATGCTCTGATAGAGATTAATGTGTAGATTTTTATATGGACTGTTTTCCAAAATTTAAATCTGACGCATCTAAGTAGAAAAGTACTGAAACACTAAATCTAACAGTGACAGAGTGGCAGAGAGGCACAGAAATAGGCCTTATGTTGTGTTTTCGGATTTACAGTATTTAAACACTGTATGTACGTTTACACTTTTGTTGAATTTACTGTAGAAGCGATAAAGCGGTCTTTTACCATGTATAAGTGAGAACTGAGATATGGTGCAGCTGTGTTGTAGGAGAGGGAGCTATAATATTAAAAGGTAAATAAATTAAGTTTTGTGTTTTGTTGTGGGTTGCTATATTACAATAAGTATATATAGTTATATAGCTATGTTCTTCTGTAGATTTAAAACTGCAACATAAACTAAAACTGTTTTTGTATTATGTGTAAGTCAGTACTAAAGTAGTTGGTACGTTGGCTAGAAAAAAATTAAAATATACTTATTTTTTTACAGAACAATATCTAAATAACTACAGACAGAATGCCTACAAAAGCTCAGAGGAAAAAAGTAAGAGAAGCAACTACAGTATCTATGCAGAAATGAGTCACAAAAGGGACAAAATGCAGAGAAAGTGGTGAAAGAAAAAATAGCTACTGATAAGAGGACAAAGTCATTTCTTAAAAATATATGTGGACATTTGCAAAGATTACAAAATAATGAAAATAAAATTCTAACTATAAGAAAGAATAAGAGTGGACAAAGTATATATTGCAACAACAGGAAAGAATGTATAAAGATGGAAACACCTTAACCAGAACACAGAAGCAGTCTAAGGAAATCAGAGCCAGGGTGTTTCGTAGTAGAGTGGTTGGAAACCTACTGAGAACTATGAAGAAGTACTGAAGAAGGAGAGAGGCACTGAAACAGAGAGAACATGTTGAGAGAGTAGTTGATAAAGCCTCTATCAATCAATCAGGAGTTTGTTAAAGCGCGACTACTCACCCGTAAGGGTCTCAAGGCGCTAGGGGTGGGGGGGTGCAGGTTCCATTCCATCAAGGAGGTGGTCTGTCGAAGAGCCAGGTTTTGAGGTTTCTTGCGAAGATGGGGAGCGATGTTGTCTGTCTGAGGTGGAGCGGAAGGGCGTTCCATGCTTTGGCTGCGAGGAAGGAGAAGGAGCGGCCTCCCGATCTGGTCTTTCTGGTGCGGGGGACCACGGCATAGGAGAGCTGGGCTGATCGTAGGGTCCTTTGGGGTGCGTGGAATTTGAGTCGGCTGTTCAGGTATGCTGGTCCGGTGCCGTGGAGGGCCTTGTGTGCGTGAGTGAGCATCTTAAAGGTGATTCTCGCCTCGACGGGGAGCCAGTGGAGTGTGCGCAGGTGCTGGGAGATGTGGCAGTGTTTTGGCAGGTTGAGGACCAGTCTTCCGGCGGCGTTCTGGATGTTCTGTAGCTTGCGGATGAGGTTTTTGTTTATTCCGGCGTAGAGTGCGTTGCCGTAGTCGAGTCTGCTGGTGACCAGGGCATGAGTGACTGTCTTTTGGTGTTCGAGGGGGATCCATTTGAAGGTCTTACGAAGGAGGCGGAGGGTGTGGAAGCAGGAAGACGAGACAGAGTTGATCTGGCGGTCCATTTTGAGCTCGGAGTCCAGGATGATTCCCAGGTTGCGTGCGTGGTCTGTGGGGGTTGGCAGGTTTCCGAGGGCGGGGGGCCACCAGGTGTCGCTCCAGGCGTCGGGGTTTGGGCCCATGATGAGTACTTCTGTTTTGTTGGTGTTTAGTTGTAGGCAGCTGTTTTTCATCCATTTGGCGACGGCTTCCATGCCTTCTCGAAAGTTGCGTCTGGCGGTGTTGGGCTCGTTGGATAGGGAGAGGATGAGCTGGGTGTCGTCTGCGTATGACACGATGTTGAGTCCGTAGGTTCTGACGATGGGGGCAAGTGGAGCCATGTAGACGTTGAAGAGCCGTCGGGCTGGAGGGAGGAGCCCTGGGGGACTCCGCAGGTGGTAGGTGTGGGGTCCGAGAGGAAAGGGGGGAGTCTGACCCGCTGCATCCTGCCGGAGAGGAAGGAGCAGATCCAGTCGAGGGCCTTGTCCTGGACTCCTGTGTCGTAGAGTCTGCGTATTAGCATGAAGTGGGAGACTGTGTCGAACGCCGCCTATAGGTCGAGGAGGATGAGGGCTACTGTTTCTCCTTTGTCCAGTAGGGTGCGGATGTCGTCTGTTACGGCGAGGAGGGCGGTTTCCGTACTGTGTTTTTTTCTGAAGCCGGATTGGGAGGGGTCGAGGATGTTGTGTTCTTCAATGAATGTGGCGAGTTGGCTGTTGATGGCTTTCTCAATGACTTTCGCTGGGAACGGGAGCAGGGAGATGGGTCTGTAGTTTTTGAGGTCGGTGGGGTCCGCTGAGGGTTTCTTTAGGAGGGGGTTGACTTCGGCGTGTTTCCAGTCGTCGGGGAACGAGGCGTCGCCAGGGAGCAGTTGATGGTGTGGCGGAGCATGGGTGCGATGGTGTCGGCGGCTCTGTTGAAGATGTGGTGGGGGCAGGGGTCCGTGGGGGCCCCTGAGTGGATTGACTTCATTGTCTTCAGTGTGTCGTCGGTGGTGAGGGCTGTCCAGTCATCAATCGCTGGTTTCCAGGTGTCGGAAACCAGCGATTCCGCAAAAATTCAAGTAAGCATTCAAAGTGAACTGCATTTACCATAATGCTAAGGGTTGAACTGTACTGGGAGGTGAAGCAGTGTGCTCCCATCCCCCTTCTGTTTAAAAAGGCTCCCTTGAGCCATTTAGCTGAGGAGCTTTTGGAGATGCACCTTTGCACCAGTGAGAGGAACTGAGACCTGAAAAGATTGTGGCAGCTTTCTCAGCAACCCCAGATGAATGTCATTATTTATCCCTACAGATGAAGGATAATATCCAGAAACACATGTGTCCAGAGATTCCCAGCACTAACGTGCAACAACTTTGGTGAAACACTTCAGCAAAAATTCAAGTAAGCATTTAAAGTGATCTGCCTTTACCATAATGCTAAGGGGTGAACTGTGTTGGGAGGTGAAGTAGTGTGCTCCCATCCCTCTTCTGTTTGAAAAGGCTCCTTTGAGCCATTGAGCTGACGGGCTTTTGGAGATGCACCTGTGCGCCAGTGAGAGGTACTGAGACCTGAAAGGATTGTGACAGCTTTCTTAGCAACCCCAGATGAATTTTGTTTTTTATCTCTACTGATGAAGGATAATATCCAGAAACACATGTGTCCAGAGATTCCAAGCACTAACCTGCACCAACTTTGGTGAAACACTTCAGCAAAAATTCAAGTAAGCATTTAAAGTGAACTGCATTTAGCATAATGCTAAGGGGTGAACTGTGCTGGGAGGTTAAGCAGTGTGCTCCCATCCCCCTTCTATTTGCCATTAGATGTCAAGGAAAACATTGAAACTGTAGGGGTAGATAGAGATTTAGAAGAAGGACTTGTAATTCTTGTAAATGGTGTGGCTACCAAGAACAGGAAGATATGGCAGGAGTTAGTAGATGTTAACAAAGTTAAAAAGCAACTTAATATCTACTACAAAAATTATATTTACTACAGAAATGTGGAAAGCCTGCAAGAAATCACACATATGGATCAGACCCCTCCATCAACAGGTCAGATTGAGAAGGTGGATCACTACCAGAAGAGAAGCGATCTATGAACATTATAGCATCTACCCTTTGCATTCTAAAGAGGTTATAGGTGATGCTATTGAGCTGTTTCAAATGAAGGAAGTGAAAAGAGCTCCATTAAGTGTGTGGGAGAAAAGTTTAGAAGCTCGATGTTTCCCACATCTTTTTCCTACTGGAGTAGGGGGCAGGTATGATGAGCGGCTTGTGCAAATACCTGCAGCTGAGTATAGATGTAGTAGACTTTATTCTGAAGACCCTAGATTTCGTCAGTGTATTCCGTATATATTTCACCTATTATTTGAGAGTGACTTGTCCGGCCTTTCATATGCTGTGTATCATATTCTAAAAACAAGAGTTAATTTGCAGACTATATCAGCAAGAGAATTTCTGGAGAAACTTCAAGGAAAAGATGAGCACTTGGTATACAATTTAATAAACCTAATGTCATGTCAACCTGGGACTAATGAATGTTGGTATTGGCGTCACGGTGAACTCAAGTGCATGTTGAGGAACCTTAGAGCACCTACTTGGTTCCTGACCCTGAGTTGTGCTGAATATGCACGGGTTGAAGTGCATAGAATTCTTGCAGGAGGCAAATTCAAATATAAAAGACATTCATCTGAAGACGCCAGGAGAATTGTGCTCACTAGACCCTGCAAATGTTTGCAGATATTTTAATCACAGATTTCAAGCAATGATGGCTTTCATTTTGAACAAAACAAAACCTCTTCTTGGTGAAGTGACTAATTTCTTTTGGCCCAAAGAGTACCAAGTCAGAGGTGCTCCCCATATTCAAATGCTGTTGTGGGTAAAAGATGCCCCAAAGTTTGGAGCACGCAGTGATGAGTTCGTGTTGTCTTTATTGAGCAGTATGTAACTTGCTCCATCCCAAAGGAAAGTGGTGACAAAGTATTAAGACAACAAGTTCTTCCAAAATCATAGTTACGGAAAATACTGTCAGCAAAAATACAGAGCAAAAGCGAAATTTTATACAAGATGTTGTTTCGGATTCCCACGACCTGTCATCTCACAAGGAAGAGTCAACAACTTTTTGTCCGCAGTCAGACATATACTTGCAAGAAAATCACCGAAAAATACATACAACCTAAGAAAAACAGAACCCTCCAAGTACATTAATGCTAAAACCCTGTGATTCTGAAGGTGTGGAATGCAAACAAGGATGTACAGTTTGTTGCAGACAACGCAATTGCTATTGCTTGATACGTTACATCTTATATAACAAAGTCAGAGAAAACTGAGACGAAGGAGATGTGGGAGGAGATTTCAACAGAAAAGAGTCTTACGAAGAAATTGTATAGATTTAGTTTGAAAATGCTTTCTCACAGAGAGATAGGCTGCTATGAATGCATAGACCGGTTAAGCTCAGCTAGTTTGTTTTCTAAATCTAGAGGAGTTCTATGGGTGAGTTTAGTGCTTGCTAATACTCGTAACAGAGTACTGAAGTCCTTTCCTGAGAGCCAATATCTTGCAGAATGTGTGCCACACAGTACAGATATTCTGAAGAGTAACATGCTGGATAGGTACTATCCAAGAAGAAGTCCTCATCTGGAAAAGATGTGTCTCTATGAAATACTTCAACAACATACATTCAGAAATAATGTCAGTGAAAACATAGAAGAAGGTAAATTTGCTGTGGTTGCATGTGAAAGATGATTGGTCAGAAATAACAAACAAAATGTAATCAACTATGGAAAGCTAAGTTGCCAAACCCCGGAGAATGATTTTTTCTATTTAACCTTGTTACAGTTGTTTAAGCCATGGCGAACTGAAAGCGAGCTACTTGGAGAATTTGACTGTTATGAAGACTCTTTCAATGCTGTGAAAGACAGTATTGAGTGCTCTGTGTTCACAGTGTATCTTCAAATGTTGAGATATGAGATTGAACAAGAATAAACAATTGCTGCTGAGATAGCAAGAGAGAGTTCTCAGAGCAGTCAAAGTTCAGCACCTGGAAGTCAAGATCCTCTTGGACAGCCAATCATTGAAAATGAAGCTGCAATAGCTATGCATTAGATGGGGAAGGCAATGCAGCAAGTACGACAGGAAACTGTTGATCTATAAAAACTAATACAGCAATTGAATACAGATCAGAAAGAATTTTTGGAAGACGTAAAAGGTAAAGTAGAACATGGATTTCTGGATGAGAAAAAAAGTGTGCATGTTCTCCATATTAATCAGTCATATTGTACATAAGTGGTCAAGCTGGAACTGGAAAATGTTTCTTGATTAATGTACTAACAAGTTATCTACAGAAGACAACAGATTCCCATTTGTCGTGTGTAGTTACTGCACCGACAGGCTTAGCTGCACATAATATTAAAGGAGTTACTCTTCATCGATTATTAATGCTGCCTGTTGAATATGACAACAAATTAGAATACAACAAATTATCTGGTGATGCTTGTCATGAAGTGGTAAGAGTATTAAAGAAATGAAAGCTACTAATCATTGATGAAGTCAGCATGGTGCCTAACCTAATGCTAGCTTTTATACATTTAAGAATGCAGCAAATATTAAAAACTGACTACGATGTACTTTTTGAAGGAAAACACTTAATAGTCTTTGGAGACCTGCTACAACTAACTCCTGTAAATGGACAACCTGTATTCAAGAAACTACTACATAATGAAACTAGGAATTCACTGGGAAGTATTAGAAATGTAAACATTTGGGAAAACTTTGAATACAAAGAGTTAATCCGAAACGTGCGCCAAGCATCAGATATGCAATATGGAGATATATTATGGACATTAGAGTAGGAGTTCTCACAAAAGAAGGAAATAGAGCATTACAAACCTGTCTCATCAGAAATGTATTTTCAACTAAAGTTTCAGCTGCAGAACTAATGTATAATTTTGTTAAGGAAGAGAAGTCTATTGTTTGTTTGATGCCAATTCTTGAGGAGTGTAGTAATCTCAACGAACAATTACTGCAACTGGAAAAAGAAGGAATCATCGAAATTACAGAAAATGATAAAATGGAACATCAAGGAGTTACAATGCAACTAACAGAAAAACTGCAATCAAAATTGGATAGTTTAGAAAAGTCTGTGTCGAAAACTGGAGAATTAGAAAAACAGTTATATATCTGTAAAAACTGTTGTGTAATCTTACGTCATAATTTAAAGGGCTACTGAATGGCGCAATGGGTAAAGTTATGAAATTTATTAATTATCCAAAAAGAAATGATGCCGAATACTTAGCCATAACATTTGATGATATTGGTGATGTTAAGCAGATTGGTAGATGTGTTGTATGTTTCCTACTTTATAAGGCACTCCTACAACCTTGGAGTCCATTCTCCCAGGTTGTAAGTGCATCGGCCATTATAACATATAGAGTGACCATGGGTCATTACGCGATGACCATCTCTAAACTGGCTGTTACAAACCCTGTCATGTTTGGTGTCAAACATGTTGAAATCATACCCCCACACCATAAACCTTGTGGGAGGTATGATTCCATGCACTGTAAAGCTCCTCCGGGAGGCCCTCAGTGCTCCCGGTACCAGTCTTCCAGAACCAGACAGCAAGCCAGGGCTGCTGCCGACCAGAGACATGCGTCTGCCCTCTGCCACTGAGACTGATTGAAGGGCACATTTGGTGCCCTCCTTGCATACTCCAATTCAAACCAGTTCAGGAAGCCGTTGGCTCCCACTCTGGTGCAAAACTGGACAGAGGACATGGGAATATCGTCCACACTGTCCAGCCTCTCCTCTGGGAGGGACTCCTGAATCGTCCCAACCCTTTCCTAAGGTACTTAAGGGCTTACCTGTGGGTGGGTCCCTAGATTCGTCGTGGGACAAGATTCGGATCATACACCACTCCAACTTCGACCGTCTGGACACTCTGGACTTTGCTAGACTTCGCTTTGGGAATCGAGACTGCAACGGGGAAGATTCCTGCTGCTCCTGGTCTCGTTGTCCTGCTGGTCTTCTGCAACGTTTATGCCCGTGTTCCATGCAGGTTCTTCACCAAGCCTGTGGACATCCAAGACACCCGAAGGAATCTCCCTTGGAGTGAAGGAGTCACTCCCCTGCATCTGCAGGCACCGCAAAGCAGCTGACCGGTCTGCTGATCCTGGGCTCCCATGGACTCCGAAAGGCTCAGCAACACAGGTGGTGGTTCTGCAACTCCCTAGAGGCCTGCACTGTCTTCATATCGAGTTTGAGGCCAGTATCCCTTGTCGGAACTGCTGGAACAGAACCTCTGTGCACCGCGTCAACTTGCCGTTGTCAAGGCTTCTTGACTTTCTCCTCCAGAGTTCTTCGGGCTCCAAGAAGCTCCAACCTCAAGCAACTCCTGCAGCCAAGATCTTTGCCCTCACCACTTCCTCTGCACCGTGGGCTTTCTTCATTGGTGATGTGTTCGAGGTCCTCTTGCGACTCCTGTGCCTTCGGCCTGTGGGTCCTCTTGAGGGTCTTCTTGGGCTTCCGTGGGCTCCCCTGCTTGCTCGGGGCCTGCTCTGACTTATCCGACACTGCACCTTTTTTGTCAACTACGTTGTTTGCTGCTGCCAAGGCTTGTTGGTGCCCCTGCCAGATACTGACCCCTTGGCTCTCGACTTCCAATATGGGACAGCTTGTGAACAGTTCCTGGTCTCCTACAGCATCACCTGGTCCGCACAGCTGCAACTACAAGGGCACTGTCAACCTCTCCTGCATCTCAGACATCGGTGGGCATGGCATTCGTCTTCCGTGCCTCCTGGTCACTTCTGAGTGGCATAGACTCTGTCCCCTCTGCTTGCAGGAGTCTCTCATCTTGAATCCAGCTTTGGGTTCCACTGGACTCCTTCGTCTTCTTCTCTAGTGACATCTTTCCTGAAGTCCTCCATTGTGGTCTACGGCGGTTTCCAACGTCACTTAAAACCTTTGCACCCGGCTTCCCTGGTGTAGGTATCTTGGTTCCTCGGGTATCCACGGGTAGGGTGACTCTCCAAACTTCCATCTTCCACGCGGTTTCTTCAGGGTCCACTGGGAAGGGTCCATCTTCTCTAAAATTGCAACGGCGACTTACCTATTGACTAACATTGAGCACGCAGTTGTGTTCCCACTCTGCACACAACTTCTGTGGGGTTCCTAGATTCACACCTAGGGTGGTTCCTTTGGTCTTCTGCGTCTTCTGGGTCCATTCTTGACTTGAGTCGTGGTTCACATTCCACTATTTTAGCATATGGTTTGGTCTCCCCCTGGAGACTACTGTGTATTTGTGTTATTTACATGCTCTATTTCCTAAGTGTGGTGTGTATTGTGTTTATATCTCCGGTTAGGAGATAATACATTGTGTTAGTGAGTGTTTGTAATAAAAGAACTATTTTTATAACTACATTGTGTGATTCTTTTTCACTTAACTTATACCATAAGATTAAGTACTGGTAAAACAAACTGCTTTACACTCCTACTGGACTAAGGCTGAAGGCTGCTCTCCACAAATACCAAATAGAGAGATTTCTAAGGTTGTCTAAGACCACTAAAATCACCATAAGGGTTGTCTGGATTAGTGCAGTGTGTTACA
Source organism: Calotriton arnoldi (assembly GCA_963921515.1). Classification (NCBI taxonomy): domain Eukaryota; kingdom Metazoa; phylum Chordata; class Amphibia; order Caudata; family Salamandridae; genus Calotriton; species Calotriton arnoldi. The sequence goes on along the minus strand of CAWUFW010000899.1, from coordinate 415,430 downwards.
CTTACATAAGTGAGCACCATATACTAAGCCAGGCTCTCACACAGAGTATAATCGGTTAAGAGCTCAATATGCTCCTCATTTAGGCCAGTATCCTGTGTTTGAAAAACCGATAACGTGTCCAAAGCATAAAATATCAAAGCAGTGTATACAGAAAAACAACAAGGAGCAAAGAAAAGAAAACTACAGCACAATGAGGAAAAAGAAGGGATTCACTTTGATAAGAAATCTGGAGGGAACATTTATGCAAATGTAGTGTTAAATGGACTATACCATTTGCCTGAGGTTACAAATTCTATTAAAGAAAAGGTAGATAAAAGAATGTCTTCACAACTATGTAACTTACTTGAAGAATTAAGAAGTGACAGAACTATTATACATTCTGCTTCTGGAATGAGAAAACATACAGATGAGTGGACTGGATCAGTAGTGTTCTCTCAAAATCTTCAGCAGGATGCCCAAGTATTTTTAATGGTAATGCTAGGACTATTAGAGGAAGAAGATGTGAATATCAATGAATTATTTGTTTTAACTTATAAATGGACCCATAACTGTGAAGATTGTGAATTCACGTCTAGCACTGAAATCAATTCAAAACGATTCCTCTACTTGACATTACCAGACTGTAATGTTGTGCCCTTTGAAAATGTAACTACAAACGCCCATCAAGATTTGAACTGTCCAAACTGCAGAACAGAACTTAGGTCAACGTTGTTTCTACAAAGGTATGGAAAATATGTCATAGTCATGCTACAGCGATGCAGAGTGAATGGTACTAATTCAAGAACTGAAATTACACACTTTGTAGCTGGACAAATTTCCATTTCAAAAAGAACTTTCACAACATTAGCAATCATATTTCATGAAGGAGTTAATATAACCTCTGGACACTACACAATATATATTTAAGAAGTCAAACAGGATGGAAAGAGTGCAATGACATTCAAGTGACATTCAAATCAAGACTACCTAAAAAGTTACCAAACTCATATCTGCTATTTCTAGAACGGAAATTCTAAGGAGAATATAGGATAAGAAAATGTGGTATTATGTAGACATATATATGCATTATGGGGCCTATTACGATGTCGGTCAGAGTTTCCTCCGACCGACACTTTGGTAGAAACGGGACCGACTAATCTCCGGTCGGCAGTCCCGACCACCTAATTATGATGTTGTAGTCGCATTCAACCATTTCTTTATGGAAGTTTGTGTCAGAGCCCTAAACCGACGTAACACAAGCTCCCATAGAGAAATAGGATATTTTGTTAATCCCTGAACCCCGTGGCAGGCATTTTAAGGTGCCTGCCACAGGGTGCAGGGATTAACAGGGCACCTCAAGGTGCCTGCCACAGGGTGCATGGTTGGCCCCCAACCGGAGGCCGCCAGGGAAAAGGGGCCCTGCTTTCCATGTCAGAAAGCCCGGCATGGGAAGCCTGCCGGAAATCGAGCATCATAATCCGGAAGGCGTAAAACGCTGTCCATATGGATTAAGGGCCGGTTCCAACTGGCCGACGAGCTCCTTGAGCCCGTCGGAAGCCAGCTGGAATGACCAGCCGGTTTCAATACCGACCAGCTGTATTGTAATCAGCCGGTCGGAATTGAAACCGATGATGTCGGTCATAAAGCCTCCGATCTCATAGGCCCCTATGTGTTAGTGAGACATTATTCGGCCTATTTGGTGTATTGTCTACAGCAAGCTCTAAGAAATGAAAGACTTTTTTTAACTTCGGGAAAGCAATTAATAACATTTGAGGACTACATTGTGTTACTATAGATAACAAATAAATGGAGGTACCATAATACCAGTAGTAAAGTCTCTTCACCACAAAAAAATGTCCTCTTTTGTTTCTGCTACAGCAACTTCTACGTAGTACTGTGTGTTACGTTTTTCGTACATGGATTAAGAACATTTTAGACATATCTCCTGAGATGCAGTATGCAAACTCTGCGTACTTGCGGGTTACAGAGACTGTCGGCAAGGAACTTGAAGTACTCTGAATCGGATGGACTCAGTGGTCCGTGTACACTATTGGGGCAGGACTGCTCTGGGTGAGAGACCTTCTTAAGCTGGAAGTGGGGGAACTTTATGGTAATTGATTTATGAATTTTGGGAAAATGCAAGACTCGAGCACAGACACTTGTGGAACATATTTTACATCCGGTTTGGAATTATCAGCAGACATATAGCTTTCTTCACAGATTTTATATCCCTGAAGAAGTCGCGGTAACAGCGACGAAACACGTGTTGGCTGAGAGCAGAGAGAATCACGAAGAAGAACAATAAAAAAGTGGATATGAACATAATGTTTAAAATTTTTGTGAATTGATATGAGCGTGTGCTGGGGAATCTAACAATACTATTTGGTTGGCTTTGGCCACGCATTGGAGAGAGGGGTGGTGCTCTCCACCCTTGGGCACTGCATACAATTAGCAAATTTCTTTAAATTTGATTGTGAACTTTCAAATTATGGCGCCACAACCCTATCAAACACCGCTTTCCGGTTAGAAATACCCATGCGCTCATCAAATCACCCAGTAAGTACCCATGCACTCATGCAATCACTCAGCACTACCCGTGTACTCATCCATTTACTCAGGCACTATCCATGCACTCACCCAATCAATCAGGCACTACCCACACATTCATCCAATCACCCTGGCACTACACTTGCACTCATCTATTCACCCAGGCAGTGCACTTATCCATTCACCCAGGCAGTGCACTTATCCAATCATCCAGGCACTGCACTTGCACTCATGCAATCACTCAGGCAATACCCATGCAGTCATGCAATCATCCAGGCACTATACTTGCACTCATCCATTCACCCAGACATTGCAGTTGCACTCATCCATTCACCCAGGCAGTACACTTGCACTCATTCATTCATCAAACAACTACACTTGCACTCATTCATTTACTCAGGTACTACCCATGCACTCTTCCATTCACACAGCCACTACAATGCACTCATCTAATTTCCCAGGCACTACCTATGGAATCATCCAATCACCCAGGCACTACGCATGAACTCATCCAATCACCCTGGCACTACTCGTGAACTCATACATTCACCTAGGAACTACACATACACTCATACAGTCACCTGGCACTACTCATGCACTGATACAATCTCCTAGGCACTACCCATACACCCATACAATCAACCAGGCATTACCCATGCACATGCAATCACCCAGGCACTACTACCCTTGCACTCATCCATTCACTCAGGTACAACCCATGCACTCATGCAACCAAGCAAGCACTACTCATACATACATCCAATCACTCAGGCATTACCCATGCAGTCATGCAATCAGCCAGGCACTACCCACGCACTCACCCAATCAACCAGGCACTACTCTTACACTCTTCCAATAACCAAGGCACTACTCATGCACTCATACAATCACCCAGGCACTACTCATAGACTCATGCAATCAGCCAGGCACTATTCATACACTCATCCAATCACTTTGGTATTACTCATACACTCATCTAATCACCAAGGGACTACTCATTAATTCATACAATCACCCAGGCACTACCCATGCAGTTATCCAACACCCTGGTACTACCTTTGCATTCATCCAATCAACCAGGCACGACCCATGCACTCAGCCAATCACCCTTGCACTACACTTGCACTTATCTATTCACCCAGGCAGTGCACTTGCACGTATCCATTCATCCAGGCACTGCACTTGCACTCATGCAATCACTCAGGCATTACCCCTGCAGTTATGCAATTACCCAGGCACTATACTTGCAATCATACATTTACCCAGACATTGCAGTTGCACTCATCCAATCATCCAGGCAGTACTCATGTGCTCATCCAATCACCCAGGCACAACCCATGCACTCATCCAATCACCGAGGCAACACCCATGCACTCATTCAATCACCCAGGTACTACCAATACACTCATTCAATCTCCCAAGCACTACCCATGCATTCATCTATTCACCCAGCTACTATCCATGCACTCATGGAATCACCCAGGCACTGCCAATGCCTTCATGGAATCACCCAAGCACTACCCATGCACTCATGCCATCAACCAGGCCCTACCAATGCCTTCATGGAATCACCCAAGCACTACCCATGCACTCATGCCATCAACCAGGCACTACCAATACACACATCCATTTACCCAGGCAATACCCTTGCACTCTTCCATTCACTCATGCCCTACCAATGCACTCATCCAATCTCCCAGGCACTACCCATGCACTCGTCCAATCACCCAGGCACTACCCATGCACTCATCCAATCACCCAGGTGCTACCCATGCACTCATCCAATAACCCAGGCACTACCCATACACTCACCCAATCACCTAGGCGCTACTCATGCACTCATCCATTCACCCAGCCACTATTCATGCACTCATGGAATCACCCAGCTATTGGAGAGTAGGATCTGCTTCTTATAGTTACCCCCACTTTTTGCTGATGTCTCACTGTTTTTGGCCTAGTCTGACTGGGATCCAGCTATCCAGGACCCCAGTCTATCTGCTTTCTCCTGTAAATTGCAATGCATGTACTTTAGGTACACTCCAAATTGGATACTGGGGTACCCTTATAAGTCCCTAGTATATGGTACACCCTGTACCCAGGGCATAGGTACTCCAGAGGCCTCCCAGGGGCTGAAGCATGTATTATGCCACCCCTGAGAGGCCAATCAAAATGACACAACAGGTCTGCTACTGCAGCCTGTGTAAGGTGGTGCATGCACCCCTTACAGGAGATATAGGTTCACTATATCCCTTCTAAATCACTACACATATAAACCCCTATGGCAGGCCTTATCAATCCTGAAGGCAGGGTGCTGGGTTTTATGTGAGAGGGTGCCCCTGCATGAGTAGGGCCCCTCTCCAGCCTTCAGAATCCATTCCCCGGGGTTGTCTGTGATGCAGCCAAACCGTATATACTTAAGTGCATTATAACCTCGCGGTAAATGCTAACTTTAAAACGGCTGCTTAGAAACATGTTGTGTTTGGTGTCAAACACCTTGGAATCATACCTCCACACCAGTAACTGGTGTGGAAGGTAAGATTCCACCCTTGTAGAACCACTAGTATGGGTCACCGGTCTACCCGGTACCAGCTTTCTTGACCTGGGCAGCACGAAATGGATGCTGCCAGCAACAGACACGAGCCTGCCCTCCTGCTGCTGAGCCAAGCTCGAGCAGAGGAAGGCCTGACAATAGGTTTCCTGTCACAGGGAGGTGTGACCACCTCCCAGACAGGCTTTAGTGTATTGGGGCTGGGTGGGTGCACTCTTAGAGTGCCAGAAAGTCTGCACTGGGGGCACATTTGGTGTCCCTGTGCACAGTCCAGCTAGAACCAGTTCTGGGAGCCGCTGGCTCCTGCTCTGGTGCGAAACTGGAGAAAGGACATGGGTGTAGCCACTCCTCTGTCCTGCCCCTCCCCTAGGAGGGTCCCCAGAGTCAGTCCAACCCCTTCCCATGGGTATAAAGTGGGAAACCTGATACCAGGACTTTAGATTATACCTGGACAAGACTCTGCAAAGAAACCAAGTACTTCGACGGTCTACACTTCGCTGGACGACAGAAGAATCTCCCTTGGAGTAAAGGAGTTACTCCCCTGCAGCAGCAGGCACCTAAGCGCACCTGACTGGTTTGCATCTCCCGAGCTCCTGCGGACTCCGAAGATTTATGCAACACAGGAGGTGGGTTCCCTAACGTTCCTGAGGTTGATCTGACCTCTCATCAACTCTGAGACCAGTATCCCTCGTGGGGACCGTGCAACCCGAACCCCTGTGCACCGTGTACATTTGCAGCAGCATATGCTTTTTGGCGATCCCTGAGGCTGTGCTTTGGACTACGTGTAGTCCCGACCCCGAGCATCATTTGCACCAAAGATATCCGGCCTCCACTCCACGAGTGCTCTGTGGGCTGGCACTTTGTACATTCGCTTGAGGTCACCTCGCGATCCCTGGTCCATTGACTGGTAGGTCCTGTCGAGGGTCACCTTAATTGTTCTTGGGCTTCCCTGGTTGTTCCAGACGTGCCCTGACTCTCCATTGCTTGGAGAGTCCCCTGGACCTTGCTGGTCCACACCGTAACCTGTTTCTTCTGTCCGCGTGGGTTGCCATTGCCAAGGCTTGTTGGTGCTCCAGCCGGAAACTGACCCCTCAGCTCTCGACATCCTGTGTGGGACAGCTCACCTCCAGACCCTGGTCATCGTCGACATCTCCTGGTCCCTGTGGCTGCAGAGACAAACATCCTTTCTCTTCACCTGAAGCACCCGACATCGGTGGGCATTCGACTATCGAGCCCCTGGACACCTGAAGTGACCCAGACTTTGTCCCCTCTGCTTTCAGGTTCTTCACATCTCAAATTCAGGCTTGGATTCCACCTGACACTCTTCGCTTTCCTGGCAGCAGTACTTTGTTGCAGTCCGCCATTGAAAACGACTGAGGTTTCCAACACCACTTGACCCCTATGCACCCGGCTCCTCTGGGATAGGTAACTCTGGTACTTCAGTACTCACAAGGGTGCTGGCCTTAGAACCTCTTATGTTCCAAAGGGTTTGCTTGCAGTCCTCCTAGAAGTGTCCTTAAATGGTAATTTTCCAACCGTGACTTTCCCATAGAGTTGCAGGGAACACGCGGTCGTGTTCCCACACTGCACCCATCCTCCATGGGCTCCCTGTGTCACTCCTCTGGTTGGTTCCTTGGGGTCCCAGCGATTCTACGTGCTCTAGGCACTGTGTCTAGTGAAGTCGTTGTTGTTATACCATTTTTTTCGTATATTGTTCGGTCTCCTCCTGAAGCCCGTTGTATATTTTGCTACTTACGTATGTTCTATTGATTAAGTATTGTGTGCTTTATGTTCTAATCTCGTGTCGAGATTAGTAGAGAGTGTTTTAGTAATAAATACATATTTTTACATAACACTTGTGTGGTTCTCCTTTCATTTGGTCATTCAAGAAGTGAGATTCTGGTAAAACATGCTGCTTTGCATTCCTTCACGGTTAAGCCTGACGGCTGCTCTCCATAGCTACCACTAGAATAGCTTTCATAAAGATTATCTTTGACCTCATACATCATAAGGGTTGTGTGGCCTGGTACAAGGTGCCCACTTTAACTAGTGGACAGCATATACCAACCCACCTTCTCACATTGGTGTACAGCGGTTGGGGTTCAAGCTTGCTGTTGTTTTACCAGAATAATCTCATTGAGTGATTAACTGAAAACCACTAAAGTACCTAGGTACATATAATACATCAAGATTGAATAAATAAGTTCTACTGAATTTGGAGTTGGGTAAGTCAAGGGCCTAGCAAACCCTTTCTTCAACTCAAGAGAGTTTAGTCTCCACTAGGTTAGGTAGGTGCCTACACCACATAACACTAGTATGTCTTTTAGAGGAGAAGGCAGTGGCTCTCTGCCAACTAGGTATGACCATCTCTCATTCCAAGAATTAAGAAATACGTGTACATCTAGGAAGCTGAGGACAGGGAGAAGTGCAAGCACCCAACGTCTCATAGAGATGTTGCTCTTAGATGACCTCAGAAAGACCCCAGGGTCTGATGAAGTAGAAAGAGTGGGTGGGACAGGAGATGAGGAAAGACCAGGAAGTGAACACTTCTTTGAGCTGGACTCAAACCCTGGCCAGGAGGATCAAAATGATTCTAACCTGGAAAATCCAACTCTTCCTTCAGGTGGGGAGAAGGCCCCAGTGGCCCTCTCTTTACTCCACCAGGAAGAGTACAGAGTTTGCCTAGAAGATCCAGAACTCCCTCTGTGGAGTCTAATCATTCAGGTACTTCTGTAGGGACTTCCATATCCAATAAGAGGGAATCCTCTTATGATAGACAGTGCCAAGTTCTGGAGCTTGAGAGAATCAAGCTTAGGCTCAAGAAGGAGCAGTTGGCCCTAGACAGGGAATCCCTAGAGCTCCAAGGATCTACAAAAAGATTGGGACTAGAGTCCCATGGTGGCAGCAACAGTGTTCCTAGAAGTAGGGAGTATACTCATGAACATAGGAACCTGAACAAGATAGTCCCTCCCTACCAGAGTGGGGATGACATCCACAAATGGATAACTGCACTGGAAAGGGCCTGTAAAGTACAGAAGGTCCCTCAGGGGCAGTGGGCAGCTATCTTGTGGCTCTCCTTTGCTGACAAAGGTAGAGATAAGCTCCTCACTGTTAGAGAAGAGGATGCTGTCAACTACTCAGTCTTGAAGAGTGCTCTCATTGATGGGTTTGGCTTAACCACTGAACAATACAGGATTAAGTTCAGAGACACCCAGAAGGCACAGACTCAGGACTGGGTAGACTTTGTAGATTGTGCTACTAAGGCACTGGAAGGCTGGTTACTTGGCAGTAAAGTGAATGATTTTAAAGGAGTGTACAATTTAATTATGAGGGAGCAGATCCTTAATAATTGCCAAAATCAGTTGTTGCATCAGTACCTGGTGGACTCTGATCTGACCTCTCCCCAAGAATTGGGAAAGAAGGCAGACAAATGGGTCAGAACCAGGGTGAAGCAGAAAGCTCAGAACCAAGGTGGTGACTCTAAGAAGCAAGATGCTAAGACCACAGATAAGGGTGGGGAGAAGGGTAAAGACCAGAAGTCTTCACAAGGGCCCCAAAAACCTGCATCTGGGGGAGTCACAATCAAACAAGGGTAAAGGCAAAAGAAACCTCAGTGTCATATCTGTAAAGAGAAGACCCATTGGACAAAGGATGCCAATTGTCCAAGGGCCAAGGATTCTACTCCTACCACCACTGCCCCTAAGGCAACTGTTCCCCCTAGCTCAGTTCCAAGTGGTGGTACTCAGAACAAGGGTTTAGTAGGGTTAACCTTGGGATCTGAGATGGGTTCTGGCCTAGTCAGAACTCCAACTCAGGCTGTGTTAGTCTGTGATGGAGGAATGGATATTGCCTCCTTATTTGTAAGTCCCAGTAACTTGAGCAAGTACAGACAACAGCCTTTGATCAATGGTAAGGAGGCCATGGCATACAGGGACACAGATGCAAGTGTCACCATGGTGACAAAAGAACTTGTGGGCCCTGACCAGATCATACTTGGTGAGATGTACCAAGTGACCAATGCAAGCAATGTCAGGACAGACCATTCCTTGGCAGATGTGAATTTCACCTGGGGAGGGGTAACTGGCCATAAGAAGGTTGTGGTAAGTTCAGACCTCCATGTAGAATGCTTATTGGGCAATGATTTGGAAACTTCAGCTTGGGCTGAAGTGGAACTCAGGACACATGCAGAAATGCTGGGCATCCCTGCAGATGTGTTTGCCATGACTAGGTCACAGGCAAAAATGTCTTCCACTGAACAGGCCCTGGATCCTGGAATAATGTACCAGGTGCCTTTCAAGAGAAGGAGCAGTAGGGGTAAGGCAGTGTCTTCCCCCCTGCCTCAGAGTGAGGGTCAGACTCTTGAGGGAGCTGATCTTCGTCCTGAAAAAGGAACTGTCTCAGAGGAACTTGAACCTGACCAGGTTGAGTTCTTGGGGACAGGGGGCCCTTCCAGGGCAGATCTGAGCCAGGAGCAGCTGAACTGCCCCTCTCTTGAACCCCTCAGACAGCAAGCTGCTGCTGAGGCTGCTGGGAGTGCCAGTGGGTCCCATAGGATCTACTGGGAAGATGGGCTTTTATACTCAGAGGGTAGAGACCCCAAGCCTGGTGCTACCAGGAGGTTGGTTATACCTCTGACGTTTAGAGGCTTCCTATTAACATTGGCACATGATATCCCATTAGCAGGACACTTAGGCCAAAACAAGACCTGGGACAGAATTGTTCCTCACTTTCATTGGCCTCACATGTCTGAGGACACAAAGGAGTTTTGTCGCTCTTGTATCACTTGCCAAGCCAGTGGTAAGGCAGGTGGTACTACAAAGGCCCCCCTGATACCATTACCTGTGGTGGGGGTTCCCTTTGAGAGGGTTGGGATTGACATTGTTGGTCCCATGGATCCTCAAACTGCATCTGGGCACAGATTTATACTAGTGGTGGTGGACCATGCCACTAGGTATCCAGAAGCAATACCCCTAAGGACTACCACAGCTCCTGTTGTGGCTAGAGCCCTCCTGGGATATTTTTACCAGAGTGAGTTTCCCTAAGGAGGTAGTATCAGACCGTGATGCAAACTTTATGTCTGGTTACTTGACTGCAATGTGGAAGGAGTGTGGTGTGAATTACAAATTCACCACCCCTTATCACCCACAATACAATGGGTTAGTTGAGAGATTCAACAAAACCCTCAAGGGCATGATAAAAGGTCTCCCTGAAAAGCTTAGGCGTAGATGGGATATCCTTTCGCCCTGCCTTCTCTTTGCCTACAGAGAGGTTCCTCAGAAGGGGGTTGGTTACAGCCCTTTTGAACTTCTGTTTGGACATCCAGTTAGGGGTCCTGTTAGAAATGGGGGTCTCTAGATGGCAATGGCTGGCCACTGTCCAAGTAGGGACCCTTCTTCCTAAGTCAGAGTGAGAGGGCTACCCTCTTTAATACCCCTGATCAACCCTGTGGTAACGTAGCACGAGCAGGTAGGCTTATCTCAGAGGCAGGGTGTGAAGCATTTATGATCATACACAGTAACACAGTGAGGAACACTACAAAGGGACACCACACAAGTAGTTATTATAAAAAATAAGTATCTTTATATAAAGGCAGATTTATCACAAGACCAATAACTGTAAAAGCCACAACACTGTCAAAAATTGGATAGCTGTTGAAGGGCTGTCAAAAATAGTTCAAAGGTTGCAAAAATAAGGTTCAAGTTCAAAGCAGTGGTCTCTGCGACCCTTTCCTTCACAAAGTACCTGGGTTTAGTAGTAAAACCAACAAAGTGTCGCAAATAAGCTGTAGCGATGATTCTCGGCACGCGAGGCCGGCGATGCGTTGAAATCCTTGCCGCAAGGGAGGATGATGCGCCGATCTGCGTGATGCGTGCGGAGACGATGCGACAAACTTCTGCACGCTGGACCGCCGATGCGATGACTTTCTTGCCGCGTGGGAGAAGTCGATGCGGTGATCCTGTTGCGCTGTGCGATCGTGTTGCGATGCGAAGACAAGACGCTCCGCAAGGGAGCGAGCGAAATTCGGTGCGATGCGATCAAAGTGGCGAACGCACGGCGTCCGCACTGCGATGTCTCGAGCGATGATTTCTTTAAGGGTTGCGAGTGCGCGGCGACAGCAGCGCGATGATCTTTCCAGTGCGTCTCGGCTGCAGCGGCTCGCAAAGGGGCGTCAGCGATGGTTTCGGGTTGCGGGCCCTCGGCGGCAGTAGCGCGATGATTTTCCCAGCGCTCTCGACTGCAGCGGCCCGCAAAGATGCGTTAGCGTCGATTTCTTACCCTCTTTTCTCTGATGCAAACTAGAGGCCCTGGAACTCACAGGAGCCTCCTCAGCAGATATCAGTCCTCGCAGGGAGGAAGCAGGAGGTTGGTGGTGGAGTCTGATGTGCCTGAGACTCCAGCAGGAGGCTAGCTCTTTTCCTAGCCCTTGGGTGATTGCTGTACAAAAATAAAAGTTCTCTCAAGAGTTCCTTTTCCTCTTCTTCAAGGTCCAGTGGTCACTGCTGCAGGCCAGTGCAAGAAACAACACACAGCACAGGGACAGTCACTTCCTGCAGATTCCTCCAGTGGCACGGACAGAGTTTCCTCTCCAGATCCAAAAGCAATACAAAAGTAGGGGTTTGAGCACAGATATTTATACCCCAAAAGCCTTTGATCCTTGAAGCTACCAGTCCCTGAACCTAGCCAGAACCAGTTCTTGCTCAGGCCTGGAGCACTTTGTTTACCAGGCTGCATCCTTCCTTTCAGAAAGAGGGGTCTGCTAGCAGACACACAGTGGGAGGTGGAGCCAGCATTCACCGTGCCAGGCACAGCCCTATTCAGATCAAAGAGCCACCCCTCCCCACACTCTAAATGCAGATCTCTCTATTCAACCCAGGTCTGACTCAGCCTGCCCTGCCCCTCTAAAACCAGACACCCAATACACATAACAGCAGAGCACACTGGAAGGCTTAGGCAAGAAAATACCTACTTTCTAAAAGTGGTATTTTCAAACACAGAATATAAAAATAAACTTCACTAAAAGATGTATTTTAATATTCTGAGCTCAGGCATACTAAATTCGTTTTTCTACCATGTTCCTGGGGCCAGTTAGGACTATAGAATGTAATAGTCAAACTGCCCATTCTAGCCTATGAGGAACAGGTAGCCTTACAGTAGTGAAAAACGAAATGGGGTGTAATTCACTACCAGGACATGCTACACACACCAAGGCATGTCCTACCTTACACATACAATGCACCCTACCATAGGGGTGACTTACAGGATGCCAAGGGAAGGTTCAGGGGCTGGGAAGTGGGTGCACTTCACAGCCAAGATGGCAGTTCTGGACTGCACACAGACACTGCAGTGGCAGGTCTGAGACACACTTTACAAGCTGCTTCTGTGGGTGGCGCAAACCAGCGCTGCATGCCCACCAGCAGCATTTGGTTTACCAGCCCTGGGCACACACAGGCCACACTACTAGGGACTAACAGGTAAACCAAATAAGCCAATCAGGGATATACCAATTCACATAGACATATTTACAAAGGGAGAGCATATGCACTTTAGCACTGAACAGCAGTGGTAAAGTGCCCAGAGTCATAAAACCAACAGAAACAGGTCAGCAATAATACAGGAGGCAGGCAAAACATTTAGGGTGACCCTGCAAAAGGGCCATTTCCAACACAACCCCCTTCCAGCCAAAACGCAGGGTAGACCAATCACTACTTTGATGGGCTTCCTGCTTCGAGCGATAGAACACGGAACTGGCCCGCAACTGCAGGGGCATATGCCAGCTCTACTCCAATCTGAACCCTGGTGGATCCCTCTGTCCACACTCCCAGGGCCCACTAAGATAACCAATGGGGAACTCTGCCTCTCACCTGTGGACACCACCTGTGCAGCACCTAACCTTAACTGGCCCCCAGGTGTGTCCCAACAGATAAACAATAAGCCACAGTAGCCACTGACAGTAGTCAGGGATGAGACCCAGGCCTTATACCTCTCAGGGCTCACTAAGACAACTAATGGGGAACTCTTCCCCTTACCTGTGGACACGACCTGTCCAGCATCTAACCTTAGCTGGCCCCCAGGTGTGTCCCAACAGATAAACAACAAGCTCCAGTAATCACTGACAGTAGTCAGTGATGAAATCCAAGCCCTATACCTCTCAGGGCTCTCAAACTTTTGTGGCATCAGAGAGTGAGGGGCAGTAACCCCAGGTGCCTGGCACCTTTTGTACACTCTCCCTACTGTCAGGTCAGGCAAAGCACCCGGACACTGACCCACCAGCCCTGGGCCTGTACCCAGCGGCTGGGCTAGAGACTGGGGTGGGCTCTCCCACACCCGGTCCTCCTCTTTGGGGCTCGGTACCCTCCCACCTGGAGCGATACCCCCTTTCAGAATTGTCAGGGCACCTGAGGCAGATGTCCTGCATAATTCGCCCACCAGTTCAGGGGTTCTATCCTGCAACTGGTATCCCAGCATAGGGTCTGTACCCTTAGACTGGGCGGAGGTCAGGGGTGAGGCTGCCTTCTCCCCGCCCCCTTTACTGGGGCCCGGCACCCTCCCACCTGGAGAGGTGCCTCCATAACACAAACCGGGAGGGGCACTGTTAGCAGTTGCCCCTTCCTCCAGATCAGGGGGACACCCTGAACCTGGCCCCCAACCTAGGGTCTGTACCCTTGGGCTGGGCCTGTGCCTGGCAACCCAGGACTTCTGGGGGCGTACACCAATTCCCCCAAGAAAAATACACTCCTCCACTAGTTCAGGGCCTTGTCCCTGCAACTGATCCATCAACCTGGAAAAACCCTCAGGTGGTACTGGGGTCAGAGGCGAGGACTCCCTCCCTCTGCACCCCTTCCAGCATACTGCACCCTCCCACCTGGAGTGGTGCTTTTAGAAAAGAAAATGGTCGGGACCCTGCTTACAGTTGTCCCTCCCTCCAGGTCAGACAACACCTGGACCTGACTTACCATCCCAGGGACCAACCCCTGTGCTTGAACAACTGCCTGGCCAACCAGGACTTCCTGGGGAGCACACAGGCCCCCTCAAGGGAAACACACCCCTCCACCAGTTCAGGGCCTGGACCCTGCAACTGACCTACCAACCTGAAAAACCCGCAGGTTGCACCGGGGTCAGAGGCGAGGACTCCCTCCCTCTGCACCCCCTTCCAGCATACTGCACCCTCCCACCTGGAGTGGTGCTCTTAGAAAAAATGGTCGGGACACTGCTTACAGTTGTCCCTCCCTCCAGGGCAGACAACTCCTGGATCTGACTTACCAACCCAGGGACCAACCCTGTGGCTGAACAACTGCCTGGCCAACCAGGACTGAAGTGGTGTCACCATGGTCACTCCTAGGGGCTCAACCCTTCTGACTGGCCCCTGACCCACTGGCTCTTCCACTGGGGACTCCTTCCCCGTTCATCCCTCAGACTGGACTTCCGTACCCTCCCCCTAGGAGTGGCACTGCCAGGCACAAGAACTGATGGAGGCCTGACTACAGGCACTCCCAGCTCACCTAACACTGGGGTACCCCCCACAATGGACGGTCCATCCAGACAGACTAGGCTCCCCACCTGGTGTTCCCTCATGGAACCATCCAGTCCTGGGGACTGAGGCTGGGGCACTTCAGGACCTATCCCAGTCTCATTCCTGCTCCCACGAGACAGGATGTGAGGCCCTACAACCTCCTCACAACAAGGGGACCCAGCTGTAACACTCCTAACCTTTCCCAGCACTCTGGGTTGGAAAACTTCTGAACCACTTCTCTTAGGGTCATTCCCTAATGCCTCTACAGAGCCTCTGGTACTCACCCAGAGGTCTTCCTCCTGTGCAAGTTCCCTAGGATCAGAGAACTCGCACTCTAACACATGTTGGTTTAGCTCTGGAAAATAGGAACTCACAATATGCTCTCCCACAATTGGATTACACAGTTCCACGCAGGTGCTAACCTTTACCTCACAATCCAGTGTCTCACACACGTACCCCACACCACTCTCTTGAAGTGGGCGAGACATTAACTGACTGTCTCTATCACTCAACCCACACTCTTCTGGGCGGTCCTCACACTCCATACACCAGGACTTCAACCACGGGGAACCCCTCTCCCTGCACCTCTCATCCAGAGTCGGTAGAGTATCCCTCCTTTCACTAGGACTATGGGCCCCTGCGCTAGTTCCCCAATCCACCTCAGGGACACTGCACACCAATGGAGCTATCTCATATCCTTGAATCCCCTGGTGTAGATCAACCCCTCCTTCAAGTCAGGTGCTACATCTCTGGGTGGGTGTACTACACTGTCATCACTGTATACTTCAATTTTGCTGCCACCACTGGACCCCACCCTCTCTGGGGAATCCAGACAATTAAAACTGCGCTCCAGGGGTAACCTACCCTCTTGAGCTAACTTCTCCTTTTCTGCTATCTGCGCTAGGTGCGCCTCCAGCTGTGCAATCTCTATTTGGAGCCTCTCCAATTCCAGCTGGTACTCCCTCTCCCTCTGTCGGCCCAACTCCTCTGGGGACCATGAAGGGGATTGGGTGCTACCCTGTGCACTAGATCCAGCAAGGGACTCCCTACCTATGGGACCTTCCCGCCTGTCCACCAACTCCTCTGGGGACCCTGAGGGGAACCTGGCACTACCATAGGCACTAGACTCATCAAGGAACTCCCCACCTATGAGATAATCCATAACACTTTCTTCCTCCTCTTCAGACTCTCCAGAGCCACCCTCAGACCAACTACCCTCTTGGTAGGTGTACTGGGACTCCAAGAATCTCCATCTGTCTTGTTGCCAAAGTCTCAGGGATGTCTGCAGGGATAGCTGAGTCTCCTTCCTACTCACTGCTAAGCCCCTCTCCTCACAGAACCCCCTTAGCTCCTCTAGACTGTAGGTCAACAGATCATCTATATAAAAGGTAGGTCTCATTTCAGCAAGACCCATTGTAGCAATATCTGGCAATATCAATAATAAAAAATAGGCTTGCCCGTTGTAACAATCACGGGCAATATCAATACAGATAGAAGAAAACTTCTCAAGAAAATGTATGCGGGTAAAAATCACCGGCAATATCAATCACAATATAGGATCCAAAAACTTTCAAAAATGTATGCGGGTACTATCACCGGCAATATCAATAAAAAATAGGCTTGCCCATTGTAACAATCACGGGCAATATCAATAAAAGATAGAAGAAAACTTCTCAAGAAAATGTATGCTGGTAAAAATCACCGGCAGTATCAATTACAATATAGGATCCAACAATTCTCAAAAATGTATGCGGGTACTATCACCTGGCAATATCAATAAAACATAGGCTTGCCCATTGTAACAATCACGGGCAATATCAATAAAAGATAGAAGAAAACTTCTCAAGAAAATGTATGCTGGTAAAAAAATCACCGGCAATATCAATTACAATATAGGATCCAACAATTCTCAAAAATGTGCGTGGGTGAAAAATCACCAGCAATATCAATCACAATAGGGGATCAAAAAACTTTCAATAAATGGGCGCGGGTGAAAAATCACCAGCAATATCAATCACAATATAGGATCCCAAAAACTCTCAGAAATGTGCGCGGGTGAAAAATCACCGGCAATATCAATTACAATAGGGGATCAAAAACTTTCAATAAATGGGCGCGGGTGAAGAATCACAGGCAATATCAATCACAATATAGGAGCAAAAAAAAATTCTCAAAGAATGTATGCGGTACGTTATGGTCTGCACTCACTAGTAGTGTACACTATAATTATTGTATGCGATCATAAATGCAAGTCCAGATCCTCACCGCTGACCACCAATGTTAGAAATGGGGGTCTCTAGATGGCAATGGCTGGCCACTGTCCAAGTAGGGACCCTTCTTCCTAAGTCAGAGTGAGAGGGCTACTCTCTTTAATACCCCTGCTTAACCCTGTGGTAACGTAGCACGAGCAGGTAGGCTTATCTCAGAGGCAGGGTGTGAAGCATTTATGATCATACACAGTAACACAGTGAGGAACACTACAAAGGGACACCACACAAGTAGTTATTATAAAAATAAGTATCTTTATATAAAGGCAGATTTATCACAAGACCAATAACTGTAAAAGCCACAACACTGTCAAAAATTGGATAGCTGTTGAAGGGCTGTCAAAAATAGTTCAAAGGTTGCAAAAATAAGGTTCAAGTTCAAAGCAGTGGTCTCTGCGACCTCTTTCCTTCACAAAGTACCTGGGTTTAGTAGCAAAACCAACAAAGTGTCGCAAATAAGCTGTAGCGATGATTCTCGGCACGCGAGGCCGGCGATGCGTTGAAATCCTTGCCGCAAGGGAGGATGATGCGCCGATCTGCGTGATGCGTGCGGAGACGATGCGACAAACTTCTGCACGCTGGACCGCCGATGCGATGACTTTCTTGCCGCGTGGGAGAAGTCGATGCGGTGATCCTGTTGCGCTGTGCGATCGTGTTGCGATCGCGAAGACAAGACGCTCCGCGAGGAGCGATGAAATTCGGTGCGATGCGATCAAAGTGGCGAACGCACGAGCGTCCGCACTGCGATGTCTCGAAGCGATGATTTCTTTAGGGTTGCGAGTGCGCGGCGACAGCAGCGCGATGATCTTTCCAGTGCGTCTCGGCTGCAGCGGCTCGCAAAGGGGCGTCAGCGATGGTCTCGGGTTGCGGGCCCTCGGCGGCAGTAGCGCGATGATTTTCCCAGCGCTCTCGACTGCAGCGGCCCGCAAAGATGCGTTAGCGTCGATTTCTTACCCTCTTTTCTCTGATGCAAACTAGAGGCCCTGGAACTCACAGGAGCCTCCTCAGCAGATATCAGTCCTCGCAGGGAGGAAGCAGGAGGTTGGTGGTGGAGTCTGATGTGCCTGAGACTCCAGCAGGAGGCTAGCTCTTTTCCTAGCCCTTGGGTGATTGCTGTACAAAAATAAAAGTTCTCTCAAGAGTTCCTTTTCCTCTTCTTCAAGGTCCAGTGGTCACTGCTGCAGGCCAGTGCAAGAAACAACACACAGCACAGGGACAGTCACTTCCTGCAGATTCCTCCAGTGGCACGGACAGAGTTTCCTCTCCAGATCCAAAAGCAATACAAAAGTAGGGGTTTGAGCACAGATATTTATACCCCAAAACCTTTGATCCTTGAAGCTACCAGTCCCTGAACCTAGCCAGAACCAGTTCTGCTCCAGGCCTGGAGCACTTTGTTTACCAGGCTGCATCCTTCCTTTCAGAAAGAGGGGGTCTGCTAGCAGACACACAGTGGGAGGTGGAGCCAGCATTCACCGTGCCAGGCACAGCCCTATTCAGATCAAAGAGCCACCCCTCCCCACACTCTAAATGCAGATCTCTCTATTCAACCCAGGTCTGACTCAGCCTGCCCTGCCCCTCTAAAACCAGACACCCAATACACATAACAGCAGAGCACACTGGAAGGCTTAGGCAAGAAAATACCTACTTTCTAAAAGTGGTATTTTCAAACACAGAATATAAAAATAAACTTCACTAAAAGATGTATTTTAATATTCTGAGCTCAGGCATACTAAATTCGTTTTTCTACCATATTCCTGGGGCCAGTTAGGACTATAGAATGTAATAGTCAAACTGCCCATTCTGCCTATGAGGAACAGGTAGCCTTACAGTAGTGAAAAACGAAATGGGGTGTAATTCACTACCAGGACATGCTACACACACCAAGGCATGTCCTACCTTACACATACAATGCACCCTACCATAGGGGTGACTTACAGGATGCCAAGGGAAGGTTCAGGGGCTGGGAAGTGGGTGCACTTCACAGCCAAGATGGCAGTTCTGGACTGCACACAGACACTGCAGTGGCAGGTCTGAGACACACTTTACAAGCTGCTTCTGTGGGTGGCGCAAACCAGCGCTGCATGCCCACCAGCAGCATTTGGTTTACCAGCCCTGGGCACACACAGGCCACACTACTAGGGACTAACAGGTAAACCAAATAAGCCAATCAGGGATATACCAATTCACATAGACATATTTACAAAGGGAGAGCATATGCACTTTAGCACTGAACAGCAGTGGTAAAGTGCCCAGAGTCATAAAACCAACAGAAACAGGTCAGCAATAATACAGGAGGCAGGCAAAACGTTTAGGGGTGACCCTGCAAAAAGGGCCATTTCCAACAGGTCCCTTATGTTTAGTGAAGGAGGGATGGGAGTTACCTCTCAAACCACCTAAACAGGACTTAGTGGACTATGTAATTGGTCTGCGCTCTAGGATGGCTGAGTATATGAAGAAGGCATCCAAAAACCTTGAGGCTAGCCAGGAATTGCAAAAGGCCTGGCATGACCAAAAGGCTGTTGTGACTGTATCAGCCAGGACAGAAAGTATGGGTGTTGGAGCCTGTGGCCCCAGCAGCTCTCCAAGACAAGTGGAGTGGACCCCATACCATCATTGAGCAGAAGGCAGAGGTTACCTACCTGGTGGACCTTGGTACTCCCAGGAGCCCCCACAGGGTGCTCCATGTGAACAGGCTCAAGCCATATGTGGACAGGGCAGACATGGGCTTGCTCATGGCTACTGTTGAGGGACAGGAGGAAGAGAGTGATCCACTCCCTGACCTGCTCTCACAGAACCCTGATGATGGTTCAGTTGATGGTGTAGCCTTGGCAGGCAGCCTCACTGATCAGCAGCAAACTGATTGCAGGAAGGTCCTCAATCAGTATAGACATATGTTTTCACCGACTCCGAGTCAGACTACCTGGTGCACCCATGAGGTGGACACAGGTGACAGTCTGCCTGTTAAAAATAAGATTTACAGGCAACCTGATCATGTCAGGGACTGTATGAGGACTGAAGTCCAGAAAATGTTGGAACTGGGAGTAATTGAACCCTAAGATAGCCCTTGGGCTAGTCCAGTAGTCCTAGTACCAAAATCTCACACCCAGGGTGGTAAGAGAGAGATGAGGTTCTGTGTGGACTACAGGGGTCTCAATGCAGTCACTAGGACTGATGCCCATCCAATACCCAGGGCAGATAAACTTATAGATACTTTGCCCTCTGCCAAGTTTCTGAGTACATTTGACCTGACAGCTGGTTACTGGCAAATCAGATTAGCTGAGGATGCAAAACCAAAAACAGCATTTTCAACCCCTAGTGGGCATTACCAATTTGTATGATGCCTTTTGGCTTGAAGAATGCACCTACAGAAAAAGGAACAAGGAAACCCTTATAGTAAGAAGGGACCAAGGGTAGTTGTTTGTGAGAAGAGACAGTGGTCCCTTACAAGGTAAGTCGGAGTAATAACCCAATTTCACAATCAAGATTGGGTCTGTTGGTGTCTCAATTGACAATTAAGGGATTTTATTCACAAATAATTCAAACAAAACATTACATAAAAATGGTGAGTGAGCAGGACGTGACAGGGTGTTGGGAAATCAGCCGATTTCCTTACCACAGGCAAGTGACTTAAAAGTGACTTTCAAAGTGAAAAAATGTAAATAAGCAAAAGTCACAATCAAAAAGACATCTTGTACTCCACAAATATAATTACAGTTTAGCGTTTAAGATGCAAGTGTCGACAAAGTTTCGATCCTCAACAAGGTTGGGGGATCATCATCAGGACTAACCAATAAAGTAAGTGCCTGGGAAGTTGCTCATAGCTAGCGGTAAAAGTAGTAATGGATGTAGCGCTAATCTCCTGGGAGAAAGGTGATGCGTCCAATGCGGAAGGATGATAAGGTCCAGTCACGGCGGGAATTCAAGATGGTCCAAATGAGGAGACGGATGAGGGGAGTCCCGTCCCCGTGTGGACGTGTATCAATAAGGACCGGAGCCTGGAGGGGGAAGGATACGCCTCAACCCGTGAAGGCGAAGGTAGCGCGGTAAGTTGGAATTAACTCAGCTCGCGGAGGAGGTAGCTCTACATCCGTTACTACTTCTACCGCTAGCTACGAGCAACTTCCCAGGCACTTGCATCTTAAACTCTGAACTGTAATTATATTTGTGGAGTACAAGATGTCTTTTTGATTGTGACTTTTGCTTATTTACATTTTTTCACTTTGAAAATCACTTTTAAGTCACTTGCCTGTGGTAAGGAAATCAGCTGATTTCCCAACACCTGTCACGTCCTGCTCACTCACCATTTTTATGTAATGTTTTGTTTGAATTATTAGTGAATAAAATCCTTTAATTGTCAATTGAGACACCAACAGTCCCAATCTTGATTGTGAAATTGGGTTATTACTCCGACTTACCTTGTAAGGGACCACTGTCTCTTGAAGAATGCACCTGCCTCTTTTCAAAGGTTGGTAAACAAAGTCCTTACAGGTCTGGAAGCCTATAGTGCAGCTTATCTAGATGATATTGCTGTCTTTAGCTCCACCTGGAAGGATCACCTGGTCCACCTGAGAAATGTTTTAGAGGCCCTGCAAAAAACAGGCCTCACTATCAAGGTAACCAAGTGCCAGATAGGGCAGAGTAAGGTTGTGTACCTGGGCCACCTTGTGGGTGGAGGCAAGGTTCAACCATTGGAGAGCAAAATCCAGTCCATCATGGACTGGGTTGCTCCCACTACCCAGACTCAGGTCAGAGCTTTCTTGGGCCTGACTGGGTACTACAGGAGGTTTGTCAAAGGATATGGATCCATAGTGACCCCTTTGAATGACTTAACTTCCAAAAGAATGCCTAAGAAAGTTCAGTGGACAGTTAGCTGTGAAAAGGCATTTGATGACCTGAAGCAGGCCATGTGCACTGCTCCCATTCTGCAAAGTCCTGATTATTCCAAACAATTCATTGTTCAAACTGATGCATCTGAATTGGGGGTATGGGCTGTGTTATCACAATTGAATGAAGAGGGTCAGGATCAGCCAGTAGCTTTCATAAGCAGAAGGTTGACCCCCAGAGAGAAACGTTGGTCAGCTATTGAGAGGGAAGCCTTTGCTGTGGTTTGGGTTCTGAAGAAGCTGAGGCCATACTTGTTTGGCACTCACTTCATTGTTCAGACAGACCATAAGCCCCTCTTATGGCTAAAACAGATGAAGGGTGAAAACCCCAAACTTTTGAGGTGGTCCATTTCCCTACAGGGGATGGACTATACAGTGGAACATAGACCTGGGAGTAACCATGCCAATGCAGATGGACTCTCCAGATATTTCCACTTAGAACATGAAGACTCAACTGGTCAAGGTTAGTTTAATGTCCTTACGTTTGGGGGGTTGTGTAGGAGAGTAGGATCTGCTTCTTATAGTTACCCCCACTTTTGCTGATGTCTCACTGTTTTTGGCCTAGTCTGACTGGGATCCTGCTATCCAGGACCCCAGTCCATCTGCTTTCTCCTGTAAATTGCAATGCATGTACTTTAGGTACACTCCAGATTGGATATTGGGGTACCCTTATAAGTCCCTATTATATGGTACACCCTGTACCCAGGGCATAGGTACTCCAGGGGCCTCCCAGGGGCTGAAGCATGTATTATGCCACCCCTGAGAGGCCATTCAAAATGACACAACAGGTCTGCTACTGCAGCCTGTGTAAGGTGGTGCATGCACCCCTTAGTGGAGATATAGGTTCACTATATCCCTTCTAAATCACTACACATATAATCCTATCAGTCACCCCTATGGCAGGCCTTATCAATCCTGAAGGCAGGGTGCTGGGTTTTATGTGAAAGGATGCCCCTGCATGAGTAGGGCCCCTCTGCAGCCTTCGGAATCCATTCCCCAGGGTTGTCTGTGATGCAGCCAAACCATATATACTTAAGTGCATTATAACCTCGCGGTAAATGCT
This sequence comes from Calotriton arnoldi, assembly GCA_963921515.1. Taxonomy (NCBI): domain Eukaryota; kingdom Metazoa; phylum Chordata; class Amphibia; order Caudata; family Salamandridae; genus Calotriton; species Calotriton arnoldi. The sequence goes on along the minus strand of CAWUFW010000899.1, from coordinate 392,632 downwards.
AACTTTAAAACGGCTGCTTAGAAACATGTCGTGTTTGGTGTCAAACACCTTGGAATCATACCTCCACAGCAGCAACTGGTGTGGGAGGTATGATTCCACCCTTGTAGAACCACTACTATGGGTCACCGGTCTACCCGGCACCAGCTTTCTCGACCTGGGCAGCGCAAAATGGATGCTGCCAGCCACAGAAACAAGTCTGCCCTCCTGCTGCTGAGCCAAGATCAAGCAGAGGAAGGCCTGACAATAGGTTTCCTGTCACAGGGAGGTGTGACCACCTCCCATACAGACTTTACTGTATTGGGGCTGGGTGGGTGCACTCTTAGAGTGCCAGAAAGTCTGCACTGGGGGCACATTTGGTGTCCCTGTGCATAGTCCAGCTAGAACCTGTTCTGGGAGCCGCTGGCTCCTGCTCTGGCATGAAACTGGACAAAGGACATGGGTGTAGCCACCCCTCTGTCCTGCCCCTCCCCTAGGAGGGTCCCCAGAGTCAGTCCAACCCCTTCCCATGGGTATAAAGTGGAAAACCTGATAACAGGACTATAGAATATACCTGGACAAGACTCTGCAAAGAAACCAAGTACTTCGATGGTCTATACTTCGCTGGACGACAGAAGAATCTCCCTTGGAGTAAAGGAGTTACTCCCGTGCAGCAGCAGGCACCTAAGCACACCTGACCGGTTTGCATCTCCCGAGCTCCTGCGGACTCCGAAGATTTCTTCAACAAAGGAGGTGGGTTCCCTAACGTCCCTGAGGTTGATCTGACCTTTCAGCAAATCTGAGACCAGTATCCCTCGTGGGGACCGTGCAACCCGAACCCCTGTGCACCGTGTACATTTGCAGCAGCATATGCTTTTTGGCAATCCCTGAGGCTGTGCTTTGGACTACGTGTAGTCCCGACCCCGAGCATCATTTGCACCAAAGATATCCGGCCTCCACTCCACGAGTGCTCTGTGGGCTGGCACTTTGTACATTCGCTCGAGGTCACCTCGCGATCCCTGGTCCGTTGACTGGTGGGTCCTGGCGAGGGTCCCCTTCAGTGTTCTTGGGCTTCCCTGGTTGCTCCAGACGTGCCCTCACTCTCCATTGTTTGGAGAGTCCCCTGGACCTTGCTGGTCCACACCGTAACCTGTTTCCTCTGTCCGCGTGGGTTGCCATTACTAAGGCTTGTTGGTGCTCCAGCCGGACACTGACCCCTCAGCTCTCGACATCCTTCATGGGACAGCTCACCTCCAGACCCTGGTCATCGTCGACATCTCCTGGTCCCCGTGACTGCAGAGACAAACATCCTCTCTCTTCACCTGAAGCACCCGACATCGGTGGGCATTCGACTATCGAGCCCCTGGACACCTGAAGTGACCCAGACTTTGTCCCCTCTGCTTTCAGGTTCTTCACATCTCAAATTCAGGCTTGGATTCCACCTGACACTCTTCGCTTTCCTGGCAGCAGTACTTTGTTGCAGTCCGCCATTGAAAACGACTGAGGTTTCCAACACCACTTGACCCCTATGCACCCGGCTCCTCTGGGATAGGTAACTCTGGTACTTCAGTACTCACAAGGGTGCTGGCCTTAGAACCTCTTATGTTCCAAAAGGTCTGCTTGAAGTCCTCCTAGAAATGTCCTTAAGTGGTCATTTTCCAACCACAACTTTCCCATAGAGTTGCACGGAACACGCGGTCGTGTTCCCACACTGCCCCCGTCTTCTGTGGGCTCCCTGTGTCACTCCACTGGGTGGTTCCTTGGGGTCCCAGCGATTCTCGTGCTCTAGGCACTGTGTCTATTGAAGTTGTTGTTGTTATACCATTTTTTTAGTATATGGTTCGGTCTCCACCTGGAGCCTGTTGTATGTTTTGCTACTTACGTATGTTCTATTGATTAAGTATTGTGTGCTTTATGTTCTAATCTCGTGTCGAGATTAGTAGAGTGTGTTTTAGTAATAAATACATATTTTTACATAACACTTGTGTGGTTCTCCTTTCATTTGGTCATTCAAGAAGTGAGATTCTGGTAAAACAAGCTGCTTTACATTCCTTCAAGGTTAAGCCTGAAGGCTGCTCTCTATAGCTACCACTAGGATAGCTTTCATAAAGGTTATCTTTCACCTCATACATCATAAGGGTTGTGTGGCCTGGTACAAGGTGCCCACTTTAACTAGTGGACAGCTTATACCAACCCACCTTCTCACACCAGGCACTACCCATGCACTCATGCAATCAACCAGGCACTATGCATACACACATCCAATCACTCAGGTACTACCCTTGCACTCATCCAATCACCCAGGCACTACTCATGCACTCATTCAATCACGCGGACACTACCCATGCACTCATCTAATCACCCAGGCACTACCCATGCACTCAGTTATTCAACCAGCCACTATCCATGCCTGCAGGGAATCACCCAGGCACTACCCATGCACTCATCCAATAATGCAGGCACTACCCATGCACTCATCCAACAATGCAGGCACTTCCCATGCACGCATCCAATAACCTAGGCACTACCCATACACACATCCAATCACCCAGGCACTATCCATGCACTGATCCAATCACCCAGGCAGTACCCATGCACTCATCTATTCACTCAGGCACTACCCATGCACTCATGCAATCAACCAGGCACTACCCATGCACTCATCCAATCACCGAGGCAGTACCCCTGCACTTATCCAATAACTCAGGCACTACCCTTGCACTCATCCATTCACTCAGACACTACCTTGCACTCATCCAATCACCCAAGCACTACCCATGCACTCATCAAATTATCCAGGCACTACACTTGCTCTCATCCATTCTGTCAGATACTAGTCATACAGTAATCCAGTCACCCAGGTACTATCTATGCACTCATCCAGTCACCCACACACTACCCATACAGTCATGCAATCACACAGGCACTACCCTTGCACTCATCCATTCACTCAGGCACTACCCATGCACTCATCCAATCACCCAGGCACTACCCATGCACTCATCCAATCACCCAGGCAGTACACATGCGCTCATCCAATTACTCAGACACTACCCATGCACTCATCCAATCACCCTGGCACTAACTATGCACTCATCCAATTGCCCAGGCACTACCCATGAACTCATCCCATCACCCAGGCACTGTATTTGCACTCATCCAGTGACCCATGCACAGCACTTGTACTCATCCATTCACCCAGGCACACATTTCACTCATCCATTCACCCAGGCACTTCACTTGCACTCATCCAGGCAATGCCCTTGCACTCATGCAATCATCCGGTCAGTGCACTTGCACTCATACAATCACTTGGACATTTCCCATGCAGTCGTGCAATAACCCAGGCACAGCACTTACACTTGTGCATTCACTGAGGTGCTACTTATGCACTCATCCATACACTCAGGTACAACCCATGCACTTATGCAACCATGCAAGCACTATCCATACACACATCCAGTCACTCAGGCATTACCCATGCAGTCATGCAATCACCCAGGCACAACTCCTACACTCTTCCAATCACCCAGGCAACTACTCATGCACTCATACAATTACCCAGGCACTACTCATACACTCATGCAATCAGCCAGGCACTATTCATACACTCATCAAATCACCCTGGCACTACTCATACACTCATCCAATCACCAAGGGACTACTCATGAATTCGTAAAATCACCCAGGCACTACCCAAGCAGTTATCCAGCACCAAGGCACTACCTTAGCACTCATTCAATCAAACAGGCACTACCTGTGCACTCATCCAATCACCCTGACACTACACTGGCACTCATCTATTCACCCAGGCAGTGCACTTGCACTTATCCATTCATCCTGGCACTGTACTTGCACTTATGCAATCACTCAGGCATTACCCATGCAGTCATGCAATCACTCAGGCACCATACTTGCACTCATCCATTCACCCAGACATTGCAGTTGCATTCATCCAAACACCCAGGCAGTACACTTGAACTCATTCATTCATTCAGCCACTACACTTTCACTCATCCATTCACTCAGGCACTAATCATGCACTCATCCAATCACCCAGGCACAAACCATGCACTCATTCAATCACCCAGGCACAAACCATGCACTCATTCAACACCCAGGTACCACCCATGCACTCATTCAATCACCCAGGTACTACCCATACACTCATCCAATCTCCCAGACACTATCCATGCACTCATCCATTCACCCATCCACTACACATGCACTCATGGAATCACTCAGGCACTACCCATGCACTCATGAAATCACCCAGGCACTACCCATGCACTCAACCAGGCACTACCCATACACACATCAAATCACCCAGGCACTACCCTTGCACTCATCCATTCACTCAGGCACTACCAATGCACTCATCCAATCTCCAAGGCACTACCAATGTACTAGTCCAATCAACCAGGAACTACCCATGCACTCATCCAATCACCCAGGTGCTACTCATGCACTCATTCAATCACCCAGGCACAACCTATGCACTCATCCAATCACCCAGGCGCTACCCATGCACTCATCCATTCACCCAGCCACTATCCATGCATTCATGGAATCACCCAGGTACTACCCATGCACTCATGCAATCAACCAGGCACTTCACATGTACTTGTCCAATCAACCAGGAACTACCCATGCACTCATCCAATCACTCAGGTACTACCCTTGCACTCATCCAATTACCCAGGCACCACCCATGCACTCATTCAATCACCCAAAAACTACCCTTGTACTCATCTAATCACCCAGGCACTACCCATGCACTCATTCATTCACCCAAAAACTACCCATGCACTCATCTGATCACCCATGCACTCATTCAATAGCAAAGGCACTACCCATGCACTCACCCAATCACCTAGGCACTACGTATACACTCATTGAATCACCCAGGAACTTCCCATGCACTCACCCATTCACTCAGACACTACCCATGCTCTCATCCAATCATCCATGTACAACCCATGCACTCATCCAATGCCCCATGCACTACCCATGCACTCATGCAAACACCCAGGCACTACCCATGCACTCATCCTATCTCTCAGGCACTATATTTGCACTCATCCATTCTCCCAGATATTGCAGTTGCACACATCCAATCACCCAGGCAGTACATGTGCACTCATTCATTCATCCAGTCACTACACTTGCACCCATCCATTCACACAGGCACTACTCATGCACTCATCCAATCACCCAGGCACAACCCTTGTACTCATCCAATCACCCAGGCACTACCCATGAACTCATCCAATCACCCTGGCACTACTTGTGAACTCATACAATCACCTAGGCCCTACCCATACACTCATACATTCACCTGGCACTACTCGTGCACTCATACAATCACCTAGGCGCTACCCATACAATCAACCAGGCATTACCCACACACACATGCAATCACCCAGGCACTACCCTTGCACTCATCCATTCACTCAGGTACAACCCATGCACTAATGCAACCAAGCAAGCACTACTCATACATACATCCAATCACTCAGGCATTAACCATACAGTCATGCAATCACCCAGGCACTACCCATGCACTCATCCAATCACCCAGACACTACTCCTACACTCTTCCAATCACCAAGGCACTACTCATGAACTCATACAATCACCCAGGCACTACTCATACACTCATGCAATCAGCCAGACACTATTCATACACTCATCCAATCACCTTGGCACTACTCATACACTCATCTAATCACCAAAGGACTACTCATGAATTCATACAATCACCCAGGCACTACCCATGCAGTTATCAAATACCCAGGCACTACCTTTGCATTAATCCAATCAACCAAGCACGACCCATGCACTCAGCCAATCACCCTGGCACTACACTTGCACTTATCTATTCACCCAGGCAGTGCACTTGCACTTATCCATTCATCCAGGCACTGCACTTGCACTCATGCAATCACTCAGGCATTACCCTGCAGTTATGCAATTACCCAGGCACTATACTTGCACTCATCCATTCACCCAGACATTGCAGTTGCACTCATCCAATCACCCAGGCAGTACACTTGCACTCGTCCAATCACCCAGGCACTCATCCAATTAACCAGACACTATCCATACATACATACATTCACCCAGGCACTACACTTGCACTCATCCATTCACTCAGGCACTACCCATGCACTCGTCCAATCACCTAGGCACTACTCATGCACCCATCCATTCACCCAGCCACTATTCATGCACTCATGGAATCCCTCAGGCACTACACATGCACTCATGCAATCAACCAGGCACTACCAATACACACATCCAATCACTCAGGTACTACCCTTGCACTCATCCAATCACCCAGGCACTACCCATGCACTCATTCAATCACCCAGGCACTACCCATGCACTCAGTTATTCAACCAGCCACTCTCCATGCCTGCAGGGAATCACCCAGGCACTACCCATGCACTCATCCAATAATGCAGGCACTATCCATGCACTCGTCCAATCACACAGGCAGTACCCATGCACTCATCTATTCACTCAGCCACTACCCATGCACTCATGCAATGAACCAGGCACTACCCATTCACTCATCGAATCACCCAGGCATTACCCATGCACTCATCCAATAACTGGGGCACTACCCTTGCACTCATCCATTCACTCAGACTTTACCTTGCACTCATCCAATCACCCTAGCACTACCCATGCACTCATCAAATTACCCAGGCACTACACTTGCTCTCATCCATTCTGTAAGACACTAGTCATACATTAATCCAGTCACCCAGGTACTATCCATGCATTCACCCAGTCACCCAGACACTACCCAGGCAGTCATCCAATCACCCAGGCACTCCCCTTGCACTCATCCAATCACCCAGGCACTACCAATGCTCTCATCCAATCACCCAGGCAGTACACATGCACTCATCCAATTACTCAGGCACTACTGTTGCACTCATCCATTCACTCAGACGCTAACCATGCACTCATTCAATTGCCCGGGCACTACCCATGCACTCATCCAATCACCCAGGCACTGTATTTGCTCTCATCCAGTGATCCATGCACAGCACTTGTACTCATCCATTCACCCAGGTACACATTTCATTCATCCATTCACCCAGGCACTGCACTTGCACTCATCCATTCATCCAGGCACTGCCCTTCCACTCATGCAATCATACAGTCAGTGCACTTGCACTCATACAATCACTCAGACATTTCCCATGCAGTCATGCAATAACCCAGGCACCGCACTTACACTCGTGCATTCACTGAGGCACTACTTATGCACTCATCCATTCACTCAGGTACAACCCATGCACTCATACAACCATGCAAGCACTACCCATACACACATCCAATCACTTAGGCATTACCCATTCAGTCATGCAATCACCCAGGCACTACTCATGCATTCATCCAGTCACCCAGGCACTACTCCTACACTCTTCCAATCACCGAGGCACCACTGTTCCCTTTAAGGTGCTTGCATGCGCACCTCTCTTCCTGCAAGCGCGCACTGCCGTGTGGAGCACGCGCACACACAGGACATCCCGCGAGAGAGTTCGCACCGCCGCTTTAAAAAAGGGAGCGGTGCGAAAAACGGGCACTTCCTGGATGCGGCGTGGACAAAGGAAGAGTCGGGAGTGCAGGTAAGGCTGTCTGGCTTGGGGCTTGGAGCTGTTAATAAAGCGCGGTGCGGGGCATATTGTGTGCTTTAGTTTAGGTATTCATGTTAATCACAGCCCCTTCACGAGCTGTGATTAACATGAATACTTAAATAAAAGCACACAATCTGCCCCGCACCGCGCTTTACTCACAAAAGAGTACAGCAAGTTTAAAAACACAGCGTGTACTTTCAATTTATTCTGAAAGCACATGCCCTGTGGTGGTCGTGCAGCTCTTGTTAGTGAAGTGCATTCAGTGGAATTCATTAAATATTGTGCGTGTTCTTCGGTAATGCTCCCTGGTATGTGCGAGTTGTAAGTTGGTGCAGGGGTTCCACTGAAAAAGTATATTAAGACCTCTTTGTGTAATTTTTTTTTTTTTTTAAATCAGCACTTGCATTGAGTTCTATTGAGTGCTACATGTTGCCCAAATGACTTTACAGCCCTATAAACAAGCATTGGTATAGCCAATAGGTCTCGCCTTTGGGACCTTATAAGTGTTTAGTTATCCAGCACAATATCCTTGGTGCAACAACATCAACTGTTGCATGGCTAAACACTTATAAGGTCCCAAAGGCGAGACCTATTGGCTATGCCAATGCTTGTTGTTTCTTTACCTTGTTCCAATGTAATTACTTGATAGTGCCAATCCCTTCCAGTAGCGGTGTTTTACCATAGGGATGTTTATTTGCAATCTTTGCGAAGGTCTATAGAATACTTATTTACTTTTGTGTATGTTAGGATTTTCTTGCTTTGAGAAGCCAATGTTAAAAATATGTTGTTTAACGCTAGGAAAATGTTCTACAAAAGGCATACTTTCCAAAAACCGGTTAGACCCTCATTCCAGGAACTGTGCAGATTTCGCGCAGCAGTTGGACCTCGAATCAGTGTCAATTTAGGAGCCAATTCTGCATATCTTTGCCTTCGAGATTTTCTCTAGGTAAAATAAAGTGCAAATTGTGTGGGCACATTTTCAGACATCAAATTGAGGGATAGTAGCTCGATAACCCTCAGTCCGAAACTCAGAATGGTGCATTAATTGCTCTCCCGGAAATAATCCACCCAGCAATATCGATAGTAAACTGGAGTACAACTGCTAACTGATATTGCACATGTCATAGAATGAGAGACTTACTATTCTCCTTAAGGCTTATTTAAGTAAACGGCTATACTGGTGTATAGCATTGTTTGCCTAAAATTTATAAAGTTTTATTTTTTTAAATTTCACATATTTAATAAACCTTATTTGCAAAATTGTGGTTAAAAAAACAAGTAAACAAACCCTTTAAAAATACATTTTGCAGGAGAAAAATACATCAGTGCCTACTTTTAGAGAGAGACTTTGCCCACTAAAAGATAAGGATTTTGCTTGAAGGTTAACCTTTCGTCCAGAAAAGAGTACAGGGAAGTTTGTCAAAATTCGCTATTCTGTGAAGAGTGAATGTTCATTCAGTATGCTGCCCCATTTCACTGGCAAAATTACAACTTCACAGACCCTTCTCATTTCTGTAAGTAATCAGAGCTTCAGTGAAGGCAGAAACTTCGGGTATGGAAGGAGAAGCCCACTATGGTTGCTGGGGACAGCGCTGTCAATGTTCATGGTAGCCTGGCCTGTGCTCCCAGAGTTCTAGGGTTTTTTAGGTTGCCAAAGTCAGTGCTTTGGTATAGCCCCAGCTCTCCAAGCCCCATTAAGGCTCTGGCTGGGAATCTGTTAGAGACATAGTAAAGGACGCCGCGTGCATTAAAGGATACCTGTGAAGTGGTGCGGTTGACTGTACGGCGCATACATGTAATTCGGTAGAGAACAATTGCTACCGGTAAATGCACTTCTGATATGGATGGGGCGGGAGGGGGGTTCAAAATTCCAAGTTACTACCAGGCTAGAAGGGGTAGATGGTGTGGAGAGAAATCAAATGGCCAGGTGAGTGCGACATGAACATGGAGTAGAATAGAACGGGGCGGGGAGGTACGGATGAATAGTGATTTTTTTTTGCATATTTATATAGCGCGAACTCGACCCGAAGGTATTGGAGCGCTTTACATGAGCACCGTATTTACATTACACATTCAGGCACGGGGACATTAAGTGATAAATGATGCACTGCATGCACATGCAAGACCTAAAAAATGGCCAGGGCTGGCTCAGGCCCAGAATCAAAGATGGTGGGAGGCGGGGTATGCACCTTCCAGGGCTGGAGTAGACGAAGAGGAGGGGCGTCTAGGCGCTCCCTGCACCTCCTTGGACTGGGGTGGAGGAGGGGCGGGGACAAGTAGGGGGCCCTACACCTCCCAGAGCTGGTGCAGAATGGAGTCAGTCACAGCTGAGACTGCACACCTTGCCGGGCCAGTAGAGAGGGAGGGGACAGGCACTCGAGGAAGGGGGTGCTGCCTGCGCCTCACAGGGCAGGAGAAGAGGCCACGTGCAGGCAGGCAGTGCTAGGCACCCACCTCAGGCCGGCGGAGAGTTAGAGCTGGCATGGTTCCAAAATGGCTCCATGCCATGTCTGGCAATTTCAGTCGGTCTTGGATTTGTTCCAGCAGCACTTTGCGTTCTGTTTTTGAGGCCACATTTACCATATTAAAAGCACATCTCCCACTCCCAAGATGCAATGTTAAGTTGCATAAAAAGCAATACTGATTGAAGGTGTCAGGCGTGGCATCGAGGCACTTGCCAGCTATGCAGTGTAGTGGAGGCTGGGTGTGCACTTCGGTCTTCGGAGGACTGATGGAAAGAGTGAGAGACAGGGAGAGAGGGGGTGGGGGAGCCGAGACAGAATATGCACCTAGGGCTGTTGGCGAGGGGGCTGAGGGCACGTAGCACGGGCCATGCAGCTCGCATGCATTGACTGAGGTGGGCCAAGTACCAGAGTGTCGCGCAGCCATGGCGGGGCGGTTGCACCTCGGGGACTGGGCGTGAAGTGTAGAGGGCTGGAGAGACTGAGAGGTGGGGGAGGTGGGCATGCCACGGAGCCAGGACCTCAGTCAGGGTGGGATCTCCTCTCCCATTCAGACTGTGGTGAGAGACATTCTTTTCCAATGAGAAAAAATAAACATTGAGAGGTTGCGTGAAAAGGAGGGAGTGCCCCTATTTAGAAGGGAAGGGAGTGTTCGCCGGGTGCTCAGTCCGCTGCATGGCGATCATTCCTCAGCTTAGAGACTCCGGATTCAAGCGATACATTACAATGACCGAAGAATACATTACAATTACCGACAAACCACGAGTTTGCACTACAAAGCACGAACACCGACACACACAACCAGGGCTTTAAGTGGGCCGGGTCTCACCGGTGCTGAGCACCAGCAGTTTTTTAAAGGAGGCCTCGAAACGGGTCCCTGTCGGGCTCTGTTTTGTGCCCTGGCACACGCGGACTGCAGTGACAGCAGGCACATCCATGTGCGCTGCTCACACTGCACACTTCTCACTGGTGGAGAAGTAACGGCATGACGTCATGCCAGGTGAGGTTGTATGGGAAGGGAAATCCTTTAAAGAGAGTCCTTTTGTCTCTGGATTTCCCTTCTCTTATTGAAACTCAGGAGCAGCAACATTGTCGTGGTGTCACCAGGGCTTTAACTGGAATCTTTTTCAATATTATATACAAGCCAGAGTTGCTGCTTAATTATCTTAAGCAACAAACAACCATTGACAAAGCCAGTAGTCCTGACTTGTAGGGATGTTACTTGCTGTATCATATATCTGGATGCAATGACAGAAACAGCAAAATATGTTGGGCGCACTATGCTAAGCACAGATTTTTAACTTATGTGTTTTAAGCCACGCCCTTAATTTCATTGGCCACGCCCCTTTGAGAGACCCCCCCCCCCCAAGTTTCTTCATCCCACTTAAACCCCTGCACACAACCATGGGGGTTGATAGATGCCGGCGGATGCAGGAGAGACCTGCTCTGGCAGAGGGGTGGGGCAGGCAGGGAGGGCGCCAGAGCAAGGCAGCCGAGGACAGAGGACGGCAGGCAGGAAGAGAAGAAAGCTGCCAGAGTCGGGAAGATCAGGCAGGGAGGACGCAGGAGAGGGACTGAGCTGAGGTTACCAGGGAGAGAGGGAGGGAATCTGAAGAGAGGGAGCAGTTTCGAAGTAGGGAGGCACTACTGTAGTGTAGACTCCTGCAAGGACTACAAACCGCATGCTCCTCCCTGCCCCCACAACACCGCATGTAGCTGTCTGCTCCACTAGTATCACACTGACTCTACAAGTGTCAACTAGCCTTTTGTCCACAGACGTCATGTGATCTACCACAGCATAAAGGGAAAGCGAATATCACTGGCAGTGCCCAGTGACAGAATATCCATCAGCTACCTCACCTCACTAAGACTTTCCAGGCAAAACATCTGCCAACAGCAGCACTGAGCATCAGGACTTTGGCCAAGCAAGATGCCCTGCAGAAGAAGAAAACAGCCTGGAACTAACCGCCACATGTTAAATAAATAAATCAACACCTGCAACAAAAAACTGACTTACGTCATCGCCCAAAACAAAGACCTCGCACATCAGCCCAGGAACACTGGCGGCTTTAATTACGGGTTGCGTAAGGAGAGGTGTAGTGTAGACACACTCACATGCCTACAGACTTTGACACCAGCACAGAACTGTCTATGCTTCCTTTCTATGCCTTATGTACCGCTGCTAACTACTTAAGAGCAGGAGGAACCTGTAGAGAAACCAGTATGGAAACACAATTGTGTTCAGTGGAATGCTTACAAAAGACTCAACCTCTTGCAAACACTCCAGTCCATCGTTTTTCACCCACTCCAGACAGAGACCAGACATATGCAGATCAGCGAGAGCACTGCTCCAATGGGAACAATCAAACACGAAGATCCAAACGAGATCCCTCTGAATGGAACACCCTCTACCTCGGACCCGTGTCGGCCTACTTAGGACAGCAGCAAGAGCTCCATCGCCTGCCACATTGGTGTGCAGTGCAGTTATGTGCTCGCGGTAGCCTAAAAACAAAGTAAACTAAAAAATGCGTGTGCTCAGTTTGCATTAATTAATTTTAAAAAGTACATCGTAAAGCCCTTTGCTAAAAAAAAACATTTCCAACATCCGCGCTTTGGAAAATACATAATAAAGTGTCTCCAAAAACACAAAAAATGCGTTGCCATTGGAAATGAAAGACAGCCTAGCGCTTTTGAAAACACACGATAACGTGTCTACCCAAAACACGAGAAATGATGGTCGGAAACGAAAGAAAGCCTAGCGCTTTTGAAAACACATGATAACGTGTCTACCCAAAACACGAGAAATGATGGTCGGAAACGAAAGAAAGCCTAGCGCTTTTGAAAACACATTATAACGTGTCTACCAAAAACACGAGAAATGATGCTCGGAAACGAAAGAAAGCCTAGCGCTTTAGAAAACACATGATAACGTGTTTACCAAAAACACGAGAAATGCTTTGCCATCAGAGACGATAGAAAGCCTAGAGCTTTAGAAAACACATGATACGGAAAAATGCTCTGCCATCGGAGACAAAACAAAGCCTAAAAAAAGTCCAACAACGCTACCGTATCTCTTCAGACCACGAAGTAATACGAGTAAAGGGGCCAATAGCTGTAGGCGTCAACAATCTCCAAAAGGAGGGACTTTAAGACTGCTTGCACCAACCACAACTCGAACGGAACTCGGGCGGTTTAAGTGACACACCAACAAATGAATCAAAAGTCCGAGGAAAAAAGAGGCGGTTACCAACATCACATAGTGTAGACAGCATCTCTCGTCGAGACAGCGCATGCGCTGCCTAGGCGAAACCTAAAAATGATTAAAAAAAAATTAAAAAAAGAATTGCAATAAAATGTTGCCAACATGAGCATTCTCGTCAGTCTGGATGTTTAGGGCATTCCTAGATCTGACATTCTTTGGTTCTCCTCATAATATTAGGCTATAATCAAAAGCCTCTTTAAAACCTTCGATATTCACAATTTCCTTGAACCGCAGAAAACATGCATTGTGAGTTGAAGGGATGAGGCTCATCCAAAGGTTTATGCCCTGGACCCCAAGGATCCTCTGGCATACTTCACAGGGTCATAGGTCAAGTACTACCTAGCTAGCAGTGAGGTGGGGTAGGTGGTGGGGGGTGGGCGCATTTCCCTAGCTTGCTTAGAGCCCATGGAATTACTCCGTGCCAGGGATGATCACAGGCTCTTGGCTGGACACAGTGGCCTGCCTATTTCTGAAGGTAGCCTTGCCCTTTGTCCCAATAGGCTTTGTATATAAGGCACAGGGTGTTTTTTTTTTTGCAAAGCATGGTTAGCCAGGCCTGGTGCCCTGATCCACATGAGTAATCCTCGCATTTGGTTTGTTCACGGTCACTCATAAAGTCATTTGTAATTATGGCTCCGAGTTTTATGATATTTATTTTTAAACATTTCCATCTGTATTTATCCATATTTATTTTTGGGCCATTTTATTAGTATTTATCCATATTTATTTTGTGGTTTGAGAATAAATGGAGCAAAAAATGGTATAGTTCCACATTTATTTAATGGATAAACATGCACTCATACTTTGATGCCTGTCGAGTTTTAGCAAATGCAGCAGCCAAATACAGCAAAACACTACAACCCCAGGCAAATGTTAACAATTTACTGCAAATTTTAACTTATGCCTGTATTTTAAGATATCTTAACCTGGAATTTTTTTTAACTCTGCTGTCTATCTGCTCATCTGTTGTCTTGGAATTCACAACAGACACCATGGAAAGGCACTGATTAGAAGCACAATTTTCAGTATTTTTCTGCTTTTAAATATAAATACAGACAGGAAACATATTGTTTTCTGTCTGTATTAATCTGTAAAATTCAGTAAAAACGGAAAACTGGAACCCTTTGGAATTAGATTTGTCAGAATGTGCCATGTAGACCTTAAGGTCGCGTGTTCGATCCCCGTATTGGCCAGTATTTTTCATCATTAAAGTAGAAAAGACATGCATTACAGTACAAAGCGTTTAAAAATACTTTATAGGATTGTTGTTTGTTCTGGTAATTTACTGAGCTCTGGTGGCTGATATTTGTACCAGGAACAGGGTGGGTGTTGCTTGAGTCATGTAAGGGGCACTGCAGGCTAACGGCCCCCCTCTTGCTGTGATACCTGCCTCTGACATGTTTTCATGGGCCTCTCAAAGTGCACTTTTTGAAGTGCTGTTTGTACATGGAAGCGTCACTAAAGGTGACACTTTCTCTTCGTGAGTGGCGGTTCCTCGGCGGGATGTCCAGATGTCACGAGAGGTGAAGGAAAGAGCACATGTTATGTAGCCTACATAATGTAGGCATCATGAAATGATCTGGTATATCTTGGTGCCCTTTACTCTTGTTTAGTTTAACGTATGTATTGCACACTTCATCCGCCAGTGTAAACATTGCAAAATAAATACAAATATGTACATATAATGATATATGTTTTTCGTGACTCTCTTTGTAATTTTTCCATTCCAATATCAGGTTTTCTTCTGCAATATCTTGTTGGTAGGAACTGAAAAATATCACAGCTTTAGGGACAGAAAAATATGCAAAGTCTCTCAGGACAGCAGTCACAGTGCGGAAACAGATCCTGAGTTCGAATCTCAGCAGTACCTCGTGTTTTGCACAACCTCATGGAAGACGTATTGTTTGATAAAAGACTCCTTGTCTGCAAACCCAGCTGCTCCTATTATAATTATCCACATGTACTTAATGCTCCTCCTTCGAAGCTAAAGAACAAGTTACTTACCTTTGGTAACGATATATCTGTAAGAAACATAGGTTAGTTATAGATTCCTTACCTTAGAATCTCCCCCAGGGGTCAGACTGGATCCGGAAAGTTTTTCATCAGCAGTACCCCTGCGCGTCTGAAGGTGGCGTCGGTCGACTCCGCGTCCATCATCGGCGTCGTGGTCGCCGGGATGACGTCGCGGTAGCTACATAGACGCTGCCTTCGCACGCTGACGTTAGTTCTGTACACGACTTTCCTCGCCAGAAGCGCAAAGCCATGCAAGACACTGACCACTGGTGCAAAAAACTAGGGCCCTGAAAGGATGTCCTTAACTCTAGAAGTCAGTTCACAGATCGGGCAAGATGAGTGGGGCGGTAAGGAATCTATAACTAACCTATGTTTCTTACAGATATATTGTTACTGAAGGTAAGTAACTTGTTCATCTGAAAGAAACAGTTAGTTATAGATTCCTTACCTTAGAATAGATACCCCAGTAATACCAACCCCGGAGGTGGGTCTGCGAACCAAGTTCACACCAGAAAGTCCTGGAGAACAGAACGGCCAAAGAAGCCGTCTCTCCGGACTTGATTGTCCAGGTAGTAGTGTCTCGTAAACGTGTGCAACGATGCCCACGTAGCTGCCTGACAGATGTCATTCAGGGGGACTCCTCGTCCCAAAGCAGTAGTAGCTGCCGTTGCCCTGGTGGAATGTGCGCACAGCCCCACTGGAGGCTCCTTCTTAGCCAAAGGATAGGAGGCTTTGATGCACAGAACGACCCACCTGGAGATGGTCCGTTTGTGCATGGCCCGACCTTTCTTAGAGCCCATGTACCCAACAAAGAGCTGGTCATCCACCCGGAATTGTTTTGTGCGATCCAAGTAGAAAGAAAGGGCACGTTTTGTATCCAGACGGTGGAGCCTCTCTTCCTCTTTTGAAGGATGCGGAGGCGGAAAGAAGGTGGGCAAAGTGATGGTTTGGCCAATGTGGAAAGAAGTAACTACCTTGGGAAGGAAGGAAGGTCTAGTTCTCAGTACGACCTTGTCCGGATGGATAGCCAGAAAAGGAGACTTAGAAGAAAGAGCTCGGAGCTCAATCACCCTACGAGCAGAGGTGACGGCCACCAGAAAGGCAGTTTTCAGAGTTAAAAGCCTGAGAGGGCAATTATGAAACTGCTCATAAGAAATGTAAGAACCAAGTTTAAGTCCCACTGGGGCATTACGAAGGGAACAGGAGGAAAAAGATGAGTAATGCCCTTAAGAAATCTATTTACAACAGGCGACTTGAAAAGAGAAGGATGATCAGGAAGCCTAAGAAAGGCTGAAATGGCCGAGAGGTAGCCCTTAATAGTGCCCAGAGCAGAGCCCTGCTCAGCTAAAGAGAGGAGGAACAAGAGAACCTCAGAAAGAGGGGCAGAAATGGGATCCACAGCCTTTGCTGTGCACCATGCCACAAATGTATTCCATCTGCAGGAGTATACCGTCTTAGTGGAGGGACGCCTGGCTGCCAAGATTAAATCACAGACTTCAGGAGACAGGTCAAACGACGTCAACTGCCGCCGCTCAATCTCCACGCAAGGAGGTGGAGGCTGGACAGGTTCGGGTGGAGGACCATCCCCTGCTGCTGCGACAGAAGATCCTCCCAAAGAGGCAGTCTGATCGGAGGATCGATGGCCATGTTGAGCAGCTCGGGATACCAGACTCTTCGTGCCCAATCCAGAGCCACAAGAATGACTTGGGCCTGGTCGTGCTTGATCTTCTTCAGCACTCTGGGCAGAAGTGGTATAGGCGGAAAAGCGTATAGAATACCGCAACTCCACTTGCGACGAAAAGCGTCACAGACCTGCTGACATTGCGCGTTCTCTTCAGTGGCGAATAGATCTAACCAAGGCTCTCCCCACTGCTGAAAGAGACCTTGCACCACCTCCGAGTGAAGACGCCATTCGTGATCCATCATGCACTTGCGGCTGAGTTTGTCTGCCCTGGCATTCAGTGAACCTACCAGGTGTTGAACCACCAGAAATAAGCCCTGATGTTCCAGCCATGTCCAGAGGCAGAAGGCCTCCTGACATAGGGTCCACGACCCCACCCTGCCTTGTTTGTTGCAGTACAACATGGCGGTGGTGTTGTCTGTGAACACCTGCACTACTCTTCCCCATACAGAGGGAAGGAATGCCTTGAGTGCAAGACGGATTGCCCGAAGCTCCAGAAGGTTGATGTAGAGCCCGGACTCCGCCGGATATCAGAGGCCTCTGATCTCCGCCTCTCCCATGTGGCCTCCCCATCCCAGAAGGAATGCGTCTGTCACCACTGTAAGATCTGGTTGGGGAAGGGAGAGGGATCTGCTGTTGACCCAATCCTGGTTCGTGAGCCACCACTGCAATTGTCGTGCAGTGCCTTCCGAGATCTGGACGCAATCGGACAGATTCCACTGATGCTGCGCCCACTGGAACTTCAGGTCCCACTGCAGAGCCCGCATATGCCACCTGGCATGATCGACCAGCAGGATGCAGGAGGCCATGAGGCCCAGCAGCCTCAGGGTCATCCGAACCGAAACCCGGGATAGGGGCTGAAAGATCGGAATCATAGCCCGAATATCCCGGACTCGCTGTTCGGGAGGATAAACCCGAAACCGCGTCGTGTCCAGAACCGCTCCGTTGAGGAGGAGCTTCTGAGAGGGAATCAGGTGTGACTTCGGCACATTGATGGAGAACCCCAGCGAATGCAGGATGTCGGCCGTAGTCTGGAGGTGGGAGACGACAGCCTGGGGCGAGCCCGCCTTCAACAGCCAGTCGTCGAGATAGGGGAAGACTGGAACGCCTGATCTGCGCAGATGAGCTGCGACCACCGCCATCACTTTCGTGAACGCCCGAGGGGCGCTGGTAAGGCCAAAGGGGTGAAAAGCAGACTGCGCAGGGAGGGTGGTGGAGAGGCCCAAGGACCTGGCCAAAGCCCGTGAGTCCTTAAAGCGCTCCAGCGCATTGTCTGCCTTGTCGCCGAAAAGGCGACGCCCATCAAAGGGCAAGTCCATAAGGGTGGATTGGACATCCCCTGAAAAACCAGTCAAACGCAACCAGGCGTAGCATTGAAGGGCAACTGACGTTGAAATCATCCTGCCAAGTGCCTCGGCGGTATCCAGCCCACAGCGGATGGTAAACTTTGCTGCGTCTCTCCCCTCGGCAACGGCACGGGAGAGCGTGGCCCGGGCCTCCTCCGGGCACTGAGGCAGCACCTGCGCCTCCGTATCCCACACAGAGTGGGTATAACGGCCCAACAGACATGCAGTGTTTACCGACCCCAGTCCCAAGCTGGCGAAAGAAAACATTTTCTTTCCAAGGTGGTCCAGCTTTTTGGATTCCCTTTCCGGAGGTGCGGTAGGGAAGGCGCCCTCTGGACATGGAGGCTTGGACTACCAAGCTCTCAGGGGTGGGGTGTTGGGAGAGGAAAGTGGGGTCACCTGGGGCCGGGCGGTGGCGTTCGGCAATCATCCTGTCCACAGGAGCTCCTGTGTTGAGCCTGGACCAAGTGCCCAAAAGGATGTCCATAAGGTCTTCATTAAACGGGAGCAGGGGCTCCGAAGAGCTCGCTACCGGCTGAAGCACCTCTATCAGGAGGTTAGTCCTGAATGCCACCGTAGGAAGCTCGAGGTTGAGAGCCTCGGCCACCCTACGCAACACCACTGCGTATGACGCTCCCTCCTCCGTAGCCACGGTAGGAGGAGAAAACATGCCTAGGTCTGGGGAGGTATCCAGGCCACTGGCCTCACCTAGTTCCTCTCTCCAGTTCGGATTGTAGTCTAACTGGTCAGTCAAAGGGTCACCAGACCCCTCCCAGTCTTCCTCACCCTCTTCTGGCTGCCAATCTGGTTGAAAATAGCCAGGGTCTAAAGTACCCATCGGCGTCGGATCCGGCGTCGGCCGATGCCTGTCCAACTCCGTGTCCATGTCAAGGTGGGAGCTGGTGTCGACACCGACTGCTGAGACTTGAGGAGCTTTCGGGACCGCTCCCGCAAAGACTTCGGGGCCATGGTTTGACAGTCGGAGCACGACTTGGGGTCATGGTCGCGCTCCAGGCAGAAGAGGCACACGCGGTGCGGATCCGTCACCGACATCATGCGGGAACAAGAACCGCAGGCCTTGAAACCGGGCATCCCTCGTGCACCAGGAGTCGGATAAGACTCGAAAACGAAGTCAACAAAAGCCACAAAAAACTCAGTCAAAATGTGACTGGGGGTACCGCTCTTCCCGGATCTGTGCTTACTGGCGCGGAAAAAGAAAGAACTGACGTCAGCGCGCGAGGGCGGCATCTAAGTAAGTTCCGCGATGTCATCCCGGCGACCACGACGCCAACGACGGAAGCGGAGTCGACCGACACCACCTTCAGACACGCTGGGGTACTGCTGACGAAAAACTTTCCGGATCCAGTCTGACGCCTGGGGGAGATTCTAAGGTATGGAATCTATAACTAACTGTTTCTTTCAGATAGTACACCGGCTCCGTGTCCACACCGGGGCGTAAGCCGGGGTCGACGCCGGCTGGGGGTCCAGCTGGCATCGGCTGCAGACTTGGTGCCAGTAGAGTCGGCACCGGTGGAGGTGTAACAAGATCGACCCGCGCTGATCCAGATCGAGGCCTGGATTCAAGGGGGCCCTGCGGTGCCGAGGCCAAAGCCCCTGACGTCGAAGGCCTAGGGCCCCCGGCCAAGACCGCGGGGCCCGAAGGTGCGCCGGCGGAGTCGGACTGCCCAAAGATGGTGTGCATCGCTTTGTAAAATTGACGAAACTGGGCAGGGGTCGGTCCCGGGAAGGAAGGGAAGGCCGGAGTCGACCCTGAAGGCTCTGCACGCATAGCCGCAGGAGGGGCACCACCCACACCATGCGTTGCATCGGCCGACGGATGAGGGGAAGTCGAAGAGCGACGATGCTTCTTTGACTTCTTCTTGTGCTTCGACTTACCTGACCCCGAGTGCAAAGACTTAGAAGAGGAGTGGTGATGATGACTCCGCGTTCGGTCCCTCGACCTTCCACGCAACCGGGACCTGCGCGACGCGGAGCCGACTGCCGGGCCTCGAGGAGCTTTCGGGACCGCTTCCGCAAAGACTTCGGGGCCATGGTTCGATAGTCGGAGCAGGACTTGGGGTCATGGTCGTGCTCCAGGCAGAAGAGACACACGTGGTGCGGATCTGTCACCGACATCATTCGGCTACAGGAACCGCATGCCTGGAAACCGGGCATCCCTCGTGCACCAGGAGTCAGATAAGACTCAAAAACAAAGTCGACAAAAAGTTGCAAAAAACTCAGTCAAAAAGTGACTGGGGATACCACTCTTCCCAGATCTGCGCTTGCTGGCGCGGAAAAAGAAAGAACTGATGTCAGCGCTCGAGGGTGGCGTCTATGTAGCTACCGCGACGTCATCCCGGCGACCACGATGCCGACGACGGACGCGGAGTCGACCTACGCCACCTTCAGACGCGCAGCGGACTGCTGACGAAAAACTTTCCTGGATCCAGTCTGACGCCTGGGGGAGATTCTAAGGTAAGGAATCTATAACTAACTGTTTCTTTCAATTATGTTTTTGGTGTTTAAATGCCAATGTATTGTACCACCAAACACTAGTGTCTTTAATTTTCAAAGCCAATCAGTTTGGGTGTGAAGTAAAAAGATGTTTTTAAGCTGCACTGGCATCAAAGTACAACATGGGCAGCAGTAATGCAAGCTTCAAACAGGTGCAGCTCAGGCAGCACCAGAGTAACCTTCAATTACTGGCACTGTTACTGAAGGGGCAGAAGAGGTTCAAGCTTCAGTGCCCCAAGAACAGGCACAGCACAGGCATCAGATTAGAGTACAGATGGTTACAGCAAGCTTCACTTACATGATAAGGCTGTGAGTAGGCCAAATGTAATGTTAGGGTGCGGAGGGAGCAGTAATAAAACCAGGCGGAAATGGAAGCACTTTTACAACTGGGCACTGTGCACAGCACAAGTAAGGTCTTATGTGGAGAGCTGAGTAGATTTCCAAAGGGCTCCTTTTGAATAATGTGTCTGAACAGTTACTACCCGCTTTAGAGACTAGTTTAGCATATTGTGACCCAAGCTTGGGGCCCCTCTGAAGTGTTGTGTCTAGTTCTGCATAGTCTTCTTAGGGTATTGTGTCAAGTACACAAAGTTCCATATGGAGTTCTGGTAAAGTTTTCAAAACCTCACCAGAAGCAATGATGCTACTTTCGAAAACCAACTCTGGCAAATTGTCTCCTGATCTGGTGTCCGCCTGTAGTGTAAGGTATCTGGTACTGGAGGGTTCATCTAGAGTACTGTGCATGTCATCACAGTCATGTCTGGCATTTTGTACCCAGTTCTAGAGGCAACATCTGAAGTCTTTTCTCTTGTCCTGAGTCCACCACTGTCAGAATGTGTCCAGTGCTGCAGATGTTGCCTTATTACTGAAGCCATGTCTGCAGTATTGTGACCTGTTGAAGATGCCTCACCTGGTATATTTTACGACTTTAGGAGCCCACATTTGGAGTGTTGTTTTCAGTTTTGGACCCAAACCTGCAGACTGTTTCTATTTCTGGATGCTGCATCTGGGGTGTGGTGTTCTGATCTAGAGCCTTTTTGAAGTATTGTGAGTGCTTGGATAATGACATGGTGTGCTGTGTCCAGCTAAAAATGCTTTACCCATAGCACTGTGTCAAGTTGTGAAGGCCACATCTGTGATATTGTGTCCGCTTAGGGAGGCTTCACCTGGAGTTTTCTATCGAGTTCTGGAGGCCTCTTCTGAAATATTGTGGCTGCATTGGTAGACTCATACGGAGTATTGTCAAGCCTCGCACAACCCATATGAAACGTCATGTCCAGTTTTCGGTTCCTGACCTAGAGGTTTGATAACACTCTTCGAATGTTTACAAATAATATATCTGCCATTCTGAGCCAGTTCTCTAGGCCTCCTCTGTAGCATTGTGCTCTATTCTGGTGGCCACGTATTTCATTGCACACATTTCTGGTCGTCACTTCTGGGGTCTGTGCCCAGTCCTGGAGGCCACTGGCTAAACAGCATTGGGCAGTTATTACTTCACACTATCTGATGCACTGAAGGGAGTAATTGACTTCTCCCCATTAGAGATTCACCTCTGCAATCTGTCTGTGCGAATAATTGAATGTTCTTGCAGTATAGCAGTCTCTGCCTTTTTGACTATGGTATTAGTTCAGATTCATCTATCGTTTTTCAGTATTTTGGGCTTATTTCTATAAACAGCACTTCAGTTCCATCTGGAGAAGATAGGCAGCATGTATTTATATCTGAATTACATGAACAAGATGAACTATAAAAGGTCTGCGATCTGCCAATATCCCACCAGCTAAAGAGGGTACCAATCAAAACGTATTTCCCTGTTCTTTTTGCATTTCTATTCATGTTAAAGCACACTGCGTGTGTAAAAAATAATTGCCTTTGCTGTTCTCTTTAGAGAAGTGCCTAAAATTCCTGTTGTGTCCTCTTGCATGTGTGCCTAACAAGCGCAGTGGGTTGATGACTTTTAAATACATAAGAACTGTTACTCATTAGTGGAGCTTCCTTACAATAAGGGGAATTGGCAGCAGGAAAGCCAAAGCAAACAGAAGGAAACCCCATGGTGAGCGAGCTACTTGGGCAAAGGCACGCATTTCTTGAACTGTTTTCTATGGCAAAATAAGAGCAAAGCATCTATTTTAGTATTTGAGGAACTCCGTTGAATAGGCCGCCTTACTGTGCCTTGTTCTGTGCTTTGTTTAGACTTATCTGCAAGTAAAACATGATTGAAGGTTATTCCTCTTGATGCTGATTTTGTAAATTTAAGGCTGAATTATTTTTTTTATTTACTGTTCAAAAACACCCTTAAGTTCTTACAATCAAAAGCTATGTTACTCTTCCGCTCGGGTGGTCTGTCGCAGGTTTTCTACCATTGCAATGAATTGGAATGCAGCTCTTTGATAGTTAATAGCTCAATGTTCTATATTAGGATTTAAACTTATTAACTGCAAGTAACAAAAGGGGCTCTCTGACAGAAGCAGTAATGCACAGACCTATTTACATTGCATGCTATTTTTGATCTGCATGGTTCACCAGCTTCTTTGCATCAGGCATTTTAACCTCCTCCGCTACTTTATGATGAGTCAATACTTCCACTAGACAAACCTCAGATCTCTCTGCAGCAGGTCCATCAATCTTCAGAGTTATCTTGACATTTTTATGGTTGCCTGAAAATTGCTAGAAAGTCTTTATCATATTTTTTGCATGCCACTGCATCATCTTCAGGTGGGTTCTTTTGATGGCTTGTGTGCTGCTCAGTCCTCCTTGTGAATTTCCTTGTTCACCCAACTCAACCATTTGCGCAGTTTGAATTCAGGGAAAATCTGCATCACAGAAGGTGTAACACACAATACAGATTTATAGGCGAGTTTAAGATAATGGATGCTAATAATGAAGCACATGGGCACGTGCCTGTTTGCCCTGACCTGGAATCCCAGGTAACCATTTGGTCATTTTTCCTATTGGGGTCTCTAGAGCGGTCCCATTCATAGTTTGTAACTCTTCAAGCATTTGCTAACGATCTTATCTTCAATTGCAGGTTTCCAGTCTGTAAGGTATTTGGATTTGAGTGGTCAGGTGCACGTACCCACAAAGAAAAGGTAATTCTGTTTACATTCCTCGTTGGGTTGGGGGTTGCTGGGTAAATAGATTCACAATCTGCACCCCTTTTCTTTTGCAGGTTTGTGAGACCGTACTACGAATACAATTGCACAGGCAGACGTGAGTACAGGCAGAACAAACAGATAATTGTTTGGTAGAGTTAAACTGGTGCATCTTGTACATTGTAGTATAACAACATACCTTACCCATGTTTTCTTCTGTTGCAGGTTTCACAGACAGTACCCCACACATATAAAACGGGCGTACGTGAGTACAAGCAGAGCAGGTAATTGTTTGGTAGAGTTAAACTGTGGTGCATCTTGTACATTGTAGTATGACATACTTACCCATGTTTTCTTCTGTTGCAGGTTTCGCAGACAGTACCCCACACATTTAAACGGGCGTACGTGAGTACAAGCAGAACAGGTAATTTTTTGGTAGAGTTAAACTGTGGTGCATCTTGTACATTGTAGTATAACAACATACCTTACCCATGTTTTCTTCTGTTGCACGTTTCGCAGACAGTACCCCACACATTTAAACGGGTGTACGTGAGTACAAGCAGAACAGGTAATTGTTTTAGTCGAGTTCCCTTATGGTGCACATGATATAATGCTGTATCACAATGTGCTGTATCACACTGTGCCATAACAATCTTTACTTCTATTGAAGGCTCTACGGACAGTGCTACATATAAGTTTGGAAGGGCAGGGCAGAGAACAAAAAAATCCAGGTAATTACACTCTACGTTTTGCTGGCGATGCCTCAGTACTACGTGACAGATTGCATTCATGAGCATAGGCGTCAACGTAAGCCATGTTCCTTTATTTTGCAGGCGTTGTGGCACAGCAGGTTCAAACCGGCGGGCACGGAAGTGTTGAAGCGCAAATGTGGAACTTCGGGAGAGTGCGGTGCTTCACCACAAAGGAAGAAATGTTGCCTTGTATTCAAGGAAGAGTGGATGAAAGAAATTGTGGAGGCTGAGACACAGAAATCATGAAGCAAGGTTCGCGTGCAACTCGGGGAACTATTTCAATACAGTCCAGACGTGGGCTTGATTTGCAAAGCATGTGCCGAAGCCAAGATTGTTGGGGACTTTTCTACAGGGAAGAAATGGAGTGATGGCTGGAAATTGGATTACATGAAATGCCATCTAATTAGCAAAGTTCACGAGTCTGCCATGGTGATATTGAGAAACAGTAGTGCTGCTGCCAGGTTTGGTTATTGAGTGCGGGCAATGCTGACACAAACTGCCACTGACAAAGCAAATAGAATGGAAGTAGTTGAACGACAAAGATCCCTGCCTGAGGAGATAAAGATTCTCATCAACAACGTGTTGCTGGCAGTCAAGATGAATACTTCAATGTTATCTGTACAAGACATCCATGACCACCTAGCTTTGTATGTGAAGATACCAGACAGCTGGAGGAGCAAGAACTATGCCTTTGAGTTCCTTGAGGCCATCAATAGGGTTATACACTGTGAAGCTATGGCAGAACTTCGTAACGCCTTGTATCACACATTGATAATTGATGAGAGCTCTTAGACCTGGCACCATTGGCGTGGGTCTCCCTTCCATTTTTCGCTGTTGTCTCCTCTGTTTTACTGGTGTTAGATGCTCTGGGCGCTGTGCCACTGCCATTCAGTGTCACAGCGCGAATGCTCCCTGTGTAAATATGTCTATGTGAATTGGTATATCCCTGATTGGCTTATTTGGTTTACCTGTTAGTCCCTAGTAGTGTGGCCTATGTGTGCCCAGGGCTGGTAAACCAAATGCTGCTGGTGGGCCTGCAGCACTGATGTGTGCCACCCACAGAAGCAGCTTGTAAAGTGTGTCTCAGACCTGCCACTGCAGTGTCTCTGTGCCGTCCAGAACTGCCATCTTGGCTGTGAAGTGCACTCACTTCCCAGCCCCTGAACCTTCCCTTGGCATCCTGTAAGTCACCCCTATGGTAGGGTGCCTTGTATGTGTAAGGTAGGACATGCCTTGGTGTGTGTAGCATGTCCTGGTAGTGAATTATGCCTCATTTCGTTTTTCACTACTGTAAGGCTACCTGTTCCTCATAGGCTAGAATGGGCAGTTTGACTATTACATTCTATAGTCCTAACTGACCCCAGGAACATGGTAGAAAAACGAATTTAGTATGCCTGAGCTCAGAATATTAAAATACATATTTTAGTGAAGTTTATTTTTATATTCTGTGTTTGAAAATACCACTTTTAGAAAGTAGGTATTTTCTTGCCTAAGCCTTCCAGTGTGCTCTGCTGTTATGTGTATTGGCTGTCTGGTTTTAGAGGGGCAGGGCAGGCTGAGTCAGACCTGGGTTGAATAGAGAGATCTGCATTTAGAGTGTGGGGAGGGGTGGCTCCTTGACCTGAATAGGGCTGTGCCTGGCAAGGTGAATGCTGGCTCCACCTCCCACTGTGTGTCTGCTAGCAGACCCCCTCTTTCTGAAAGGAAGGATGCAGCCTGGTAGACAAAGTGCTCCAGGCCTGAGCAGAACTGGTTCTGGCTAGGTTCAGTGACTGGTAGCTTCTAAGAACAAAGGCTTTTGGGGTATAAATATCTGTGCTCAAACCCCTACTTTTGGTATTGCTTTTGGATCTGGAGAGGAAACTCTGTCCGTGCCACTGGAGGAATCTGCAGTAAGTGACTGTCCCTGTGCTTGTGTGTTGTTTCTTGCACTGGCCTGCAGCAGTGACCACTGGGCCTTGAAGAAGAGGAAAAGGAACTCTTGAGAGAACTTTTATTTTTGTTACAGCAATTACCCAAGGGCTAGGAAAAGAGCTAGCCTTCTGCTGGAGTCTCAGGCACATCAGACTCCACCACCAACCTCCTGCTTCCTCCCTGCGAGGACTGCTATCTGCTGATGAGGCTCCTGTGAGTTCCAGGGCCTCTAGTTTGCATCAGAGAAAAGAGTGTGGGAAATCGACGCTAACGCATGTTTGCGGGCCGCTGCAGTCGAGAGTGCTGGGAAAATCATCGCGCTACTGCCGCCGAGGACCCGCAACACGAAACCATCGCTGATGCCCCTTTGCGAGCCGCTGCAGCCGAGACGCGCTGGAAAGATCATCGCGCTGCTGTCGCCGCGCACTCGCAACCCTTAAAGAAATCATCGCTTCGAGACATCGCAGTGCGGACGCCATGCGTCCGCCACTTTGATCGCATCGCACCGAATTTCGTCGCTCCCTCGCGGAGCGTCTTGTCTTTGCATCGCAACACGATCGCACAACGCAACAGGATCGCCGCATCGACTTCTCCCACGCGGCAAGAAAGTCATCGCATCGGCGGTCCAGCGTGCAGAAGTTTGTCGCATCGTCTCCGCACGCATCACGCAGATCGGCGCATCATCCTCCCTTGCGGCAAGGATTTCAACGCATCGCCGGCCTCGCGTGCCGAGAATCATCGCTACAGCTTATTTGCGACATTTTGTTGGTTTTGCTACTAAACCCAGGTACTTTGTGAAAGAAAGGGTCGCAGAGACCACTGCTTTGAACTTGAACCTTATTTTTGCAACCTTTGAACTATTTTTGACAGCCCTTCAACAGCTATCCTATTTTTGACAGTATTGTGGCTTTTACAGTTATTGGTCTTGTGATAAATCTGCCTTTATATAAAGATACTTATTTTTTATAACTACTTGTGTGGTGTCCCTTTGTAGTGTTCCTCACTGTGTTACTGTGTATGGTCATAAATGCTTCACACCCTGCCTCTGAGATAAGCCTACCTGCTCGTGCTACGTTACCACAGGGTTGAGCGGGGGTATTAAAGAGGGTAGCCCTCTCACTCTGACTTAGGAAGAAGGGTCCCTACTTGGACAGTGGCCAGCCATTGCCAACTAGAGACCCCCATTTCTAACATTGGTGGTCAGCGGTGAGGATCTGGACTTGCATTTATGATCGCATACAGTAATTACAGTGTACACTACTAGTGAGTGCAGACCATAACGTACCGCATACATTTTTGAGAGTTTTTTTGGATCCTATATTGTAATTGATATTGCCGGTGATTTTTCACCCGCACACATTTTCTGAGAGTTTTTGGGATCCTATATTGTGATTGATATTGCCAGTGATTTTTCACCCGCGCACATTTCTGAGAGTTTTTGGGATCCTATATTGTGATTGATATTGCCGGTGATTTTTCACCCGCGCCCATTTTTGAAAGTTTTTGATCCCCTATTGTGATTGATATTGCCGGTGATTTTTCACCCGCGCACATTTCTGAGAGTTTTTAGGATCCTATATTGTGATTGATATTGCCGGTGATTTTTCACCCGCTTACATTTTTTGAGAAGTTTTCTTCTGTCCTTTATTGATATTGCCAGTTATTTCTACAATGGGCAAGCCCAGATCCAATGCCTCAGAGGATCTCTCCTGGGAAGAAGGGAAAATAGAAACCTACAATGCCAAGCAGCTCAAATACTTTTGCAAGCAATTCACAGTCCCTATCACAGGTCTCACTAGAAGGGAGGAGTATTACAAGGCGCTGAAGGCCTGGCTAGAAGCCAGGGATGCCCCTAAGGATATAGGAGAGCTTGTGGAGGTGGGAGAGAATGCAGGAGAGCAGCAGGGCGATGTAGTAGACTTAGTAGGAGACCCAGCCCTTTCCAACCCGGGCTCTAGTGTGTCCGCTAAGGGTCTATCCCCAGAAGAGCTGGAGGACAGGGAGAGAGATAGGCGGCATAATATGGAGATGGCTAAGCTTAAAATGGATGATCACCGGGTCCTAGAGAACAAGAAGTTAGAAATTGAGATTATGAGGATGAAGCTTGAGCATGAGAGAGTATTGAGGGAGTTGGAGATTAAAGCTAAGAGCATGGAAATCTCCCCTCTGGTGGCAGCGTACCTGTAGTGCACCCTGAGAGTAGGGTGTATATACCCAAGGAGGTTATTAAGGATTTCCACAAAAGTGAAGATATTGGGCAATGGTTTGCCGCTTATGAATTAGCCATGGTGTCCCACCGGGTCCCTGAGAAGGATTGGGGAGCGGGGTTGTGGGGACGCTTTGTGAGTGAGGGGAGGGATACCTTGTTGGACCTGCCCCCAGAAAGTAGGATGGTTTATGCCCACATGAAGGAAGCATTGATGACCCGCTATGGTTTGACCCCTGAGATGTATAGGCAGAGGTTTAGGGTCTGCAAGAAGCTAGACGGTACCACGTGGGTTGAATATGTGTCTTTTTTTTGCAGAGCCATGGAGCAAAGTAGAAACTTTTGCACAGTTTTATGATTTGATTGCATGGGAGCATTTATCTAGTAATTGTTTTCCTGAGCTACGCCAGCACCTAATTGATTGCAAGCTGACTAACCCTAGAAAGCTTGCTGAGGAGGTGGACCGCTGGGTGAGCACCCGGGTCTGCAAGGGTCCAGTGGGAGACGTCGCCAAAGGTGGGCAGGGTCCCCAGCAGAGGAGTGGGGGGACAAGGGTCAACAGAGGGAGTTCCACCGAGGGCCCCAAAGTAATCCCCCAGGGAACCAAGCAGTGGTGTCCCAGCCCCCCAAGAAAGGAGGACAGGGCCCCCAACAGGTAGGCCTGTTCCCAGGGGGCCCCCACGTGTTACAACTGTGGTCAAGTGGGCCACAGATATTTTGATCCCCAGTGCCCCCAAAGGGGGCCAGTGCACCCCCCGTGCACCACCCCGCCAGATTGCTAGTGTAGCCCTGGGAGAGGAGGAGATGGGTGCCCAAGAGGGGTGGGATCCCGTAGAGTTGACCCTTGTCTCATTAGGGGACTTTGAGATGGTCCCCAAGCCTGCACTGCCTGCTAACACTAAAAAATACAGGCAGTGGGTGACCATCAATGGCCATAGGGTGGAGGCTCTAAGAGACACAGGGGCCAGTGTAACTGCTGTCAGCTCCCGGTTGGTATCCAAAGAGCAGGTTGTCCACCATGCATTCTACCCAGTAGTGTCCGCAGACAACTCAGAGAGCCAATGTGAGGTGGCTCAGGTTCCCTTTGAGTGGGGGGGGTCTCAGGAACTCTTCAGGTAGCTGTGAGGCCCGCCATGCCTGTAGACTGTCTGCTGGGCAATGATTTAGAGGACTCCCCGTGGGCTACGGTGGAGAGGAAGGCTCACTTAGAGATGTTGGGTCTGCCTGAGTGGGCGTGTGCTACCACTCGGTCCATGGCAGCCAAGGAGGGTGTTGAGAAGGATCTGGAGCCTGAGAGTATGGCCCAGATCCCTGCCTTAGAGAGAAGGGGCAGGGGGTGCGGGAAGCCGGCCCCCTTGGTTCCCACGGCCCAGGAAGGAGCAGACCCTGAAGGGGATGCCCTGGAGCCTACCGGGGAGCAGATCACCGAACTGGGGGACCTGCCTGAGCTGACCCATTGGCAGCAGGAAGGGGGACCCACCAGGGAGGAATTTTGTGAGCAGCAGAGAGTTTGCTCCTCTCTCGAGGATATGCGGCGACAGGCTGCAGCCCAGGCAGAAGGTGACATGTCTGGTTCACATCTGATTTATTGGGAGAACAGTCTCCTGTATAGTGAGCCTAAGGTTGCTGAGCCAGGGTCAGCCCGTGTGCTGGTGGTACCCGAGTGCTTCAGAACCTTCCTACTGGGGTTGGCTCATGACATTCCATTGGCAGGACATCTGGGGCAGACCAAGACCTTTGAGAGGCTGGCCGCCCACTTTTATTGGCCCCAGATGCACAAGAGTTCAGACACTCATTGCAGGACCTGTGAGACTTGCCAGGCAAGTGGGAAGAGTGGGGGAAGATCAAGGCCCCACTCCAGCCCTTTCCAGTTGTGATTACCCCATTCGAGCGAGTGGGCATTGACATTGTGGGGCCTCTGGACCCCAAGACAGCCATGGCCAACAGGTTCATCCTGGTCTTGGTGGACCCTGCCACCCGGTACCCTGAAGCCATCCCGCTCAGGACAGTGACGGCCCCCGTGGTGGGACGTGCACTGAAGGGGATTTTCTCCCGTGTGGGATTCCCCAGAGAGGTGGTGTCTGACAGGGGGACCAACTTCATCTCCCAGTACATGAAGTCTCTGTGGAAGGAGTGTGGGGTAACGTATAAGTTCACCACTCCTTACCACCCCCAAGGTAATGGTCTGGTTGAAAGGTTCAACCGGACCTTGAAGGGCATGATCATGGGCCTAGAAGAGCCCCTGAGGCGTAAGTGGGACGTCCTCTTGCCATGCCTGTTGTTTGCCTACCGTGAGGTGCCACAGAAGTCCTTAGGGTTCAGTCCCTTTGAACTCCTCTATGGCCACCCGGTTAGAGGACCTCTGAGTCTGGTCAAGGAAGGCTGGGAGCAATCTCCCAGGAAACCTCCCCAAGATGTATTTAGCTACATGTTGGCCTTCAGGAACCAGACTCGGCGTTTCAGAAAGATTGCTGAGGCAAATCTGGAAGCCAGCCAGGAAGAAATGAAACGTTGGCACGACCAGAATGCCACTCTGGTCGAGTTTCAACCTGGTCAGAAGGTTTGGGTACTGGCCCCAGTGGAGCCTTGTGCGCTCCAAGATAAGTGGACCGGTCCATTTGAGGTGGTGGAGCGCAAAAGTCCAGTTACCTACTTGGTGGACTTTCAGTCTCCCAGGAACCCCTTGCGGGTCCTGCATGTGAACCGCCTAAAGCCCCACTTTGAGAGGTCTGAAGTGGGCATGCTTCTTGCCACAGATGATGGGGTTGAGGAGGAGAGTGAGCCTCTCCCTGACCTCCTGTGTGCGGAAGAGAAGGATGGGTCAGTGGAGGGTGTGATCCTCTCCACCACACTGACCCCTGAGCAGCAGAGAGATTGTCACCACCTGTTGGGGCAATTTTCTGATTTGTTCTCCCTGGTACCTGGTGTCACTGATTGGTGCGTCCATGAGGTGGATACCGGGGACAGTTCTCCTGTCAAGCACAAGGCTTACAGGGTAACTGACAGGGTCAGGGCTTGCATTAAGGAGGAGGTCTCACAATCAAGGCCAGTAAGTGCCAGATTGGGCAGGGTTCTGTGGTGTACTTGGGACACCAGGTGGGGAGCGGCCAGGTGGCGCCCCTGCAGCCCAAGATTGAAACCATACTGGCTTGGGAGCCCCCAAGGACCCAGACCCAGGTGAGGGCCTTCTTAGGACTCACGGGTTATTACAGGAGGTTTGTCAAGGGGTATGGCAACATTGTTGCACCCTTGACTGAGCTGACTTCCAAGAAGCGGCCAAAGATTGTGAACTGGACTGACACCTGTCAGAAAGCCTTTGATGCCCTCAAAACTGCTATGTGTACAGCACCCGTACTCCAGGCGCCCAATTTTGCTAAGGAATTTGTTGTCCAGACAGACGCTTCAGAGCATGGGGTGGGGGCCGTTCTGTCACAGATAAATGAGGAGGGACTAGACCAACCTGTAGCCTTCATCAGTAGGAGGTTACTTCCACGGGAACAGAGGTGGAGTGCAATTGAGCGTGAGGCATTTGCTGTGGTCTGGGCACTGAAGAAGCTGAGACCATACCTGTTTGGGACTCACTTCCGGGTTCAGACAGACCACAGGCCCCTCAGATGGCTGATGCAGATGAGGGTGAGAATCCCAAGTTGTTGAGGTGGTCCATTTCCTACAGGGTATGGACTTCACGGTGGAACACTCCCTGGTACAGAACACGCCAATGCTGATGGTCTGTCCAGATTTTTCCGCCTTAGCGATGAGAACTTCCAAGGGGATGGGTAGTTCTCCCCACATTTCAGCTGGAGGGGACGTGTGTTAGACCTGGCACCATTGGCGTGGGTCTCCCTTCCATTTTTCGCTGTTGTCTCCTCTGTTTTACTGGTGTTAGATGCTCTGGGTGCTGTGCCACTGCCATTCAGTGTCACAGCGCGAATGCTCCCTGTGTAAATATGTCTATGTGAATTGGTATATCCCTGATTGGCTTATTTGGTTTACCTGTTAGTCCCTAGTAGTGTGGCCTATGTGTGCCCAGGGCTGGTAAACCAAATGCTGCTGGTGGGCCTGCAGCACTGATGTGTGCCACCCACAGAAGCAGCTTGTAAAGTGTGTCTCAGACCTGCCACTGCAGTGTCTGTGTGCAGTCCAGAACTGCCATCTTGGCTGTGAAGTGCACTCACTTCCCAGCCCCTGAACCTTCCCTTGGCATCCTGTAAGTCACCCCTATGGTAGGGTGCCTTGTATGTGTAAGGCAGGACATGCCTTGGTGTGTGTAGCATGTCCTGGTAGTGAATTATGCCCCATTTCGTTTTTCACTACTGTAAGGCTACCTGTTCCTCATAGGCTAGAATGGGCAGTTTGACTATTACATTCTATAGTCCTAACTGACCCCAGGAACATGGTAGAAAAACGAATTTAGTATGCCTGAGCTCAGAATATTAAAATACATCTTTTAGTGAAGTTTATTTTTATATTCTGTGTTTGAAAATACCACTTTTAGAAAGTAGGTATTTTCTTGCCTAAGCCTTCCAGTGTGCTCTGCTGTTATGTGTATTGGCTGTCTGGTTTTAGAGGGGCAGGGCAGGCTGAGTCAGACCTGGGTTGAATAGAGAGATCTGCATTTAGAGTGTGGGGAGGGGTGGCTCCTTGACCTGAATAGGGCTGTGCCTGGCAAGGTGAATGCTGGCTCCACCTCCCACTGTGTGTCTGCTAGCAGACCCCCTCTTTCTGAAAGGAAGGATGCAGCCTGGTAAACAAAGTGCTCCAGGCCTGAGCAGAACTGGTTCTGGCTAGGTTCAGTGACTGGTAGCTTCTAAGAACAAAGGCTTTTGGGGTATAAATATCTGTGCTCAAACCCCTACATTTTGGTATTGCTTTTGGATCTGGAGAGGAAACTCTGTCCGTGCCACTGGAGGAATCTGCAGGAAGTGACTGTCCCTGTGCTTGTGTGTTGTTTCTTGCACTGGCCTGCAGCAGTGACCACTGGACCTTGAAGAAGAGGAAAAGGAACTCTTGAGAGAACTTTTATTTTTGTTACAGCAATTACCCAAGGGCTAGGAAAAGAGCTAGCCTCCTGCTGGAGTCTCAGGCACATCAGACTCCACCACCAACCTCCTGTTTCCTCCCTGCGAGGACTGCTATCTGCTGATGAGGCTCCTGTGAGTTCCAGGGCCTCTAGTTTGCATCAGAGAAAAGAGGGTGAGAAATCGACGCTAACGCATCTTTGCGGGCCGCTGCAGTCGAGAGCGCTGGGAAAATCATCGCGCTACTGCCGCCGAGGGCCCGCAATACAAAACCATCGCTGACGCCCCTTTGCGAGCCGCTGCAGCCGAGACGCGCTGGAAAGATCATTGCGCTGCTGTCGCCGCGCACTCGCAACCCTTAAAGAAATCATCGCTTTGAGACATCGCAGTGCGGACGCCGTGCGTCCGCCACTTTGATCGCATCGCACCGAATTTCGTCGCTCCCTCGCGGAGCGTCTTGTCTTCACATCGCAACACGATCGCACAGCGCAACAGGATCGCCGCATCGACTTCTCCCACGCGGCAAGAAAGTCATCGCATCGGCGGTCCAGCGTGCAGAAGTTTGTCGCATCGTCTCCGCACGCATCACGCAGATCGGCGCATCATCCTCCCTTGCGGCAAGGATTTCAACGCATCGCCAGCCTCACGTGCCGAGAATCATCGCTACAGCTTATTTGCGACATTTTGTTGGTTTTGCTACTAAACCCAGGTACTTTGTGAAAGAAAGGGTCGCAGAGACCGCTGCTTTGAACTTGAACCTTATTTTTGCAACCTTTGAACTATTTTTGACAGCCCTTCAACAGCTATCCTATTTTTGACAGTATTGTGGCTTTTACAGTTATTGGTCTTGTGATAAATCTGCCTTTATATAAAGATACTTATTTTTATATAACTACTTGTGTGGTGTCCCTTTGTAGTGTTCCTCACTGTGTTACTGTGTGTATGGTCATAAATGCTTCACACCCTGCCTCTGAGATAAGCCTATCTGCTCGTGCTACGTTACCACAGGGTTGAGCAGGGGTATCAAGGAGGGTAGCCCTCTTACTCTGACTTAGGAAGAAGGGTCCCTACTTGGACAGTGGCCAGTCATTGCCAACTAGAGACCCCCATTTCTAACATTGGTGGTCAGCGGTGAGGATCTGGACTTGCATTTATGATCGCATACACTAATTATAGTGTACACTACTAGTGAGTGCAGACCATAACGCAACCACATACATTTATGAAGTTTTTTTTTTTTGATTCTATTTTTGATTGATATTGCCCGTGATTGTTACAATGGGCAAGCCTATTTTTTATTGATATTGCCGGTGATAGTACCCGCATACATTTTTGAGAATTGTTGGATCCTATATTGTGATTGATATTGCCGGTGAATAAAAATAAGTATCTTTATATAAAGGCAGATTTATCACAAGACCAATAACTGTAAAAGCCACAATACTGTCAAAAATAGGATAGCTGTTGAAGGACTGTCAAAAATAGTTCAAAGGTTGCAAGAATAAGGTTCAAATTCAAAGCAGGGGTCTCTGCGCCCCTTTCTCGTTCAGAGGTTGCAAAAATAAGGTTCAAATCCAAAGCAGTGGTCTCTGCGACCCTTTCTCTCACAAAGTACCTGAATTCAGTAGCAAAACCAACAAAATGTCGCAAAGAAGTGGTAGCGATGATTTTCCTCACGCGAGGCCGGCGATGCGTTAAATCCTTGCCGCAAGGGAGGATGATGCGCCGATCTGCTGATGCGTGCGGAGACAATGCGACCAACTTCTGCACGCTAGGCCGCCGATGCGATGACTTTCTTGCCGCGAGGGAGAAGTTGATGCGACGAGCCTGTTGCGTTGTGCGATGGTGTTGCGATGCGAAGAAATGGCGCTCCGCGAGGGAGCGACGAAATCCGGTGCGATGCGATGAAAATGGCGGACGCACGGCGTCCGCAATGCGATGTCTTGAAGCGATGATTTCTTTAGGGGTTGCGAGTGCTCGGCGACAGCAGCGCGATGATTTTTCCAGCGCGTCTCGGCTGCAGCGGCTCGCAAAGAGGCGTTAGCGATGGTTTCGTGTTGCGAGCACTCCGCGACAGCAGCGCGATGATTTTTCCAGCGCTCTCGGCTGCAGCGGCTCGCAAAGGGGCGTTAGCGTCGATTTCCAGCACTCTTTTCTCTGAAGCAAACTAGAGGCCCTGGAACTCACAGGAGCCTCATCAGCAGATAGCAATCCTCGCAGGGAGGAAGCAGGAGGTTGGTGGTGGAGTCTGATGTGCCTGAGACTCCAGCAGGAGGCTAGCTCTGTTCCTAGCCCTTGGGTAATTGCTGTAACAAAAATAAAAGTTCTCTCAAAAGTCCTTTTCTCTCTTCTTCAAGGTCCAGTGGTCACTGCTGCAGGCCAGTGCAAGAAACAACACACAAGCACAGGGACAGTCACTTCCTGCAGATTCCTCCAGTGGCACGGACAGAGTTTCCTCTCCAGATCCAAAAGCAATACAAATTGTAGGGGTTTGAGCACAGATATTTATACCCCAAAAGTCTTTGTTCTCAGAAGCTACAAGTCACTGAACCTAGCCAGAACCAGTTCTGCTCAGGCCTGGAGCACTTTGTTTACCAGGCTGCATCCTTCCTTTCAGAAAGAGGGGGTCTGCTAGCAGACACACAGTAGGAGGTGGAGCCAGCATTCATCTTGCCAGGCACAGCCCTATTCAGGTCAAGGAGCCACCCCTCCCCATACTCTAAATGCAGATCTCTCTATTCAACCCAGGTCTGACTCAGCCTGCCCTGCCCCTCCAAAACCAGACAGCCAATACACATAACAGCAGAGCACACTGGAAGGCTTAGGCAAAAAAAGACCTACTTTCTAAAAGTGGTATTTTCAAACACAGAATATAAAAATAAACTTCACTAAAAGATGTATTTTAATATTCTGAGCTCATGCATACTAAATTCGTTTTTCTACCATGTTCCTGGGGTCAGTTAGGACTATAGAATGTAATAGTCAAACTGCCCATTCTAGCCTATGAGGAACAGGTAGCCTTACCGTAGTGAAAAACGAAATGGGGTGTAATTCACTACCAGGACATGCTACACACACCAAGGCATGTCCTACCTTACACATACAATGCACCCTACCATAGGGGCGACTTACAGGATGCCAAGGGAAGGTTCAGGGGCTGGGAAGTGGGTGCACTTCACAGCCAAGATGGCAGTTCTGGACTGCACACAGACACTGCAGTGGCAGGTCTGAGACACACTTTACAAGCTGCTTCTGTGGGTGGCGCAAACCAGCGCTGCATGCCCACCCGCAGCATTTGGTTTACCAGCCCTGGGCACACACAGGGACTAACTAGGGACTAACAGGTAAACCAAATAAGCCAAACAGGGATATACCAATTCACATAGACATATTTACAAAGGGAGAGCATATGCACTTTAGCACTGAACAGCAGTGGTAAAGTGCCCAGAGTCATAAAACCAACAGAAACAGGTCAGCAAAAATACAGGAGGCAGGCAAAAAGTTTAGGGGTGACCCTGCAAAAAGGGCCATTTCCAACAGAGACATTATTGAAGACTGTCTACATTGTGTTCTCAAGATCTCCTGCAAGGAAGTCCAAGCTGGATGAAATTGCATCGGTCACTGAATTTGAAGTGGTCTCTTTTCGACCACTGAATGAAGTCCGGTGGCTTTCAAGGCATTTTGCTGTTGGTGCACTAATTCGTAATTACGAGGCTGTTCTTAAGTACTTTGAGCATGAGAAAGTTGAGATGGTTGAGGTGAATGATCCAGTTGCTAAATATTGTTACAAAAAGCCATCAGACTCCAACTACCATATTTCCCTTGCAGTACTTAATGACATTCTGGGTGAATTTGCATCTTTGTGCAAACTATTCCAAAAAAGTTCTTTGACTACTGTTGAAGCTGTACAGTATGCAAGAGCAAAGATTGGGAAAATTAAGGAACAGTATTTGGGGGACACTGTCTTTTGGAGCAGCAATGTAAGAGATCTGATGGTGTTGTACAAGGAAAGGCAAGAGTTTGGCAGTGGGCCTGTTTTGTCTTTTGTTTCCCTTCTTTGTGAGCACATGCAAAAAAGGTTCCCTGAAGATGAACTGAAAGAATGGGCAAGTTTTGAATTCCAGGCAATAGCAACACAATCACATTTTGATTTTGGGACTGAGAATGTACAAAGACTTGTTGAAAAGTTTAAAAATGTCTTGGTCCTGTGTGATTGTGAAACAATACAGAGAATATAAATATGTGGTGGCAGAACATGTAAAGGGTGGGTTATTTATCACCTTATTTATCACCTTTCAAGACATGGTGAATTTTACTGTACGCAATGCTGCTCAGTATAGTGAGGTGTCTCAGCTTGTTGATCTCTGCGCAACATTTCAAGCATCTAGTGCAGATTGTGAACGAGGATTCAGCCTCATGAATACTATCAAGAGTAAATTGAGAAATAGACTAGAGCAGAAGCATTTGGATATGCTGATGAGCACAAAGGCCTACCTCCTGAATGGGAAAGTTGACCTCGATAGAGTTTATCAGCACTGGAAAAATGGCAAGGATTGCCGTGAGAAGCAACCATGTCACCCATCTAGTGATGCAACTTGACTTGTCTGAATGGCCCTCTCCCACAGTCCATGTTTGCCTGGATGTCAGACTTTTACAAACTATCTCTGGCGGGATAGCCCAACATTACTCAGTAGCTTTCACATCAAATTGTAAATATGGTATGTAATTTTGTAACTTGTGTGTATGTGATCTTGTATAGGCTCTCAACATTTCCCCACCCGAGGAACAGTGCTCCAGTTAAGAATATTTAGTAAAATCCTATGATAGTACCACCGTTGGAGTCTTGTGCTTTTCTAAACCTGAAGTGTACTTGCCTGTGTAACCAATTCATGTCATGGCGTGTTTATCCAAATTGCAAACCTGCCTTAAGACCCTTAACGTGACACTGTATGTGTGGAAATGCACCATCTTTTCACTTTTTTAAGTAAACGTTTGGAGTGATATTTGGCGCTGCACACACGTGCGGTCTGGTTCCTGGCGCAGATAGCCATGGTTGCAGCGCACAGAGACCCTCCACTGCCGCACACAGAGGAATAAAATTAGGGAGAACATTACCAGGCACAACTCATGCACTCATACAATCACCCAGGCACTACTCATGCACTCATACAATCACCCAGGCACTACTCAACACTCATGCAATCAGCCAGGCACTATTCATACACTCATCCAATCACCAAGGGACTACTCATGAATTCGTAAAATCCCACAGGCACTGCCCAAGCAGTTATCCAATACCCAGGCACTACCGTAGCACTCATTCAATCAAACAGGCACTTCCCGTGCACTCATCCAGTCATCCTGACACTACACTGGCACTCATCTATTGACCCAGGCAGTGCAGTTG
Source organism: Calotriton arnoldi (assembly GCA_963921515.1). Taxonomy (NCBI): domain Eukaryota; kingdom Metazoa; phylum Chordata; class Amphibia; order Caudata; family Salamandridae; genus Calotriton; species Calotriton arnoldi. The sequence continues at coordinate 353,334 of CAWUFW010000899.1, read as the reverse complement.
CACTTATCCATTCATCCAGACACTGCACTTGCACTCATGCAATCACTCAGGCATTACCCATGCAGTCATGCAATCACCCAGGCACTATACTTGCACTCATCCATTCACCCAGATATTGCAGTTGCATTCATCCAATTACCCAGGCATTACACTTGAACTCATTCATTCAACCAGCCACTACACTTTCACTCATCCATTCACTCAGGCACAAACCATGCACTCATTCAATCACCCAGGCACCACCCATGCACTCATTCAATCACCCGGCTACTACCCATACACTCATACAATCTCCCAGACACTACCCATGCACTCATCCATTCACCCATCAACTACACACACACTCATGGAATCACTCAGGCACTACCCATGCACTTATGAAATCACCATGGCACTATCCATGCACTCATGCAATGAAACAGGCACTACCCATACACACATCCAATCACCCAGGCACTACCCATACACACATCCAATCACCCAGGCACTACCCTTGCAATCATCCATTCACTCAGGCACTTCCAATGCACTCATCCAATCTCCCAGGCACTCCCCATGTACAAGTCCAATCAACCAGGAACTACTCATGCACTCATCCACTCACCCAGGTGCTACCCATGCACTCATTCAATCACCCACGCATGACCTATGCACTCATCCAATCACCCAGGAGCTACCCATGCACTCATCCATTCACCCAGCCACTATCCATGCATTCATGGAATCACCCAGGTACTACCCATGTACACATGCAATCAACCAGGCACTTCACATACACACCTCCAATCACTCAGGTACTACCCTTGCACTCATCCAATTACCAAGGCACTACCCATGCACTCATTCAATCACCCAAAAACTACCCATGCACTCATCTGATCACCCAGGCACTACCCATGCACTCATTCATTCACCCATCCACTATCCATGCACTCATGGAATCACCCAGGCATTACCCATGCACTCATTCAATAACAAAGGCACTACCCATGCACTCACCCAATCACAAAGGCACTACCCATGCACTCACCCAATCACTGAGGCACTACGCATACACAGATCGAATCACCCAGGCACTTCCCATGCACTCACCCATTCACTCAGACACTACCCATGCTCTCATCCAATCATCCAGGTACAACCCATGTCCTCATCCAATCTCCCAAGCACTACCCATGCACTCATCCTATCTCCCAGGCACTATACTTGCACTCATCCATTCTCCCAGATATTGCAGTTGCACTCATCCAATCACCCAGGCAGTAGATGTGCACTCATTCATTCATCAAGCCACTACACTTGCACCCATCCATTCACACAGGCACTACTCATGCACTCATCCAATCACCCATGCACCACCCATACACTCATCCAATCTCCCAGGCACTACCCATGCACTCATCCATTCACCCAGCTACTATCCACACACTCATGGAATCACCCAGGCACTACAATGCACTCATGGAATCACCCAGGCACTAACCATGCACTCAGGAAATCAAGCAGGCACTACCTACACACACATTCATTCACCCAGGTACTACCCTTATACTCATCCATTTACCCAGGCACTACCAATGCACTCATCCAATCTCCCAGGCACTACCCATGCACTCATCCAATCACCCAGGCACTACCCATTAACTCATCCAATCACCCTGGCACTACTCGTGAACTCATACAATCACCTAGGCCCTACCCATGTACTCATACAGTCACCTGGCACTACTCGTGCACTCAAAATCACAGAGGCACTACACATACACCCATACAATCAACCAGGCATTACCCACACACACAAGCAATCACCTAGGCACTACCCTTGCACTCATCCATTCACTCAGGTACGACCCATGCACTCATGCAACCAAGCAGGTACTACCCATACACACATCCACTCACCCAGGTGCTACCCATGCACTCATTTGATCACCCAGGCACGACCTATGCACCCATCCAATCACCCAGACACTATCCATGCACTCATTCAATCACCCAAACACTACCCATGCACTCATCTGATCACCCAGGCACTACCCATGTACTCATTCATTCACCCAGCCACTATCCATGCACTCATGGAATCACCCAGGCACTACCCATTCTCTCATTCAATAACGCAGGCACTACCCATGCACTCATCCAATCACCTAGGCACTATGCATACACACATTGAATCACCCAGGTACTTCCAATGCACTCACCCATTCACTCAGACACTACCCATGCACTCATCCAATCTCCTAGGCACTACCCATGCACTCATCCAAACACCTAGGCACTACCCATGCACTAATCATATCTCCTAGGCACTATACTTGCACTCCTCCATCCTCCCAGATATTGCAGTTGCACTCATCCAATCACCCAGGCAGTACACGTGCACTCGTTTATTCATCCAGCCACTACACTTGCACCCATCCATTCACACAGGCACTACTCATGCACTCATCCAATCACCCAGGCACAACCAATACACTTATCTAATCATCCAGGCACCACCCATGCACTCATTCAATCACATAGCCACTACCCATACACTCATCCAATCTCCCAGGCACTATTCATACACTCATCAAATCACCTTGGCACTACTCATACACTCATCTAATCACCAAGGGACTACCCATACACTCATCTAATCACCTAGGGACTACTCAAGAATTCATACAATCACCCAGGCATTACCCAGGCAGTTATCCAACACCCAGGCACTACCTTTGCATTCACCCATTCACTCAGACACTACCCATGCTCTCATCCAATCATCCAGGTAGAACCCATGCACTCGATCAAACACCCAGGCACTACCTATGCACTCATCCAATCTCCCAGGCACTATACTTGCATTCATCCACTCTCCCAGATATTGCATTTGCACTCATCCAATCACCCAGGCAGTACACGTGCACTCGTTCGTTCATCCAGCCACTACAGTTGCACCCATCCATTCACACAGGCACTACTCATGGACTCATCCAATCACCCAGGCACAACCCATGCATTCATTCAATCACACAGGCACTACCCATACACTCATCCAATCTCCCAGGCACTACTCATACACTCATCTAATCACCAAGGGACTACTCATGAATTCATACAATCACCCAGGCACTACCCATGCAGTTATCCAACACCCAGGCACTACCTTTGCATTCATCCAATCAACCAGGCACTACCCATGCACTCAGCCAATCACCCTGGCACTACACTTGCACTTATCTATTCACCCAGGCAGTGCACTTGCACTTATCCATTCAGCCAGGCACTGCACTTACACTCATGCAATCACTCAGGCATTACCTCTGCAGTTATGCAATCACCCACACACTATACTTGCAATTATCCAATCACCCATGCACTCATCCAATCACCCAGGCAACACCCATGGACTCATTCAATAACCCAGGCACTACCAATACACTCATTCAACCTCCCAGGCACTACCCATGCATTCATCCATTCACCCAGCTACTATCCACGCACTCATGGAATCACCCAGGCACTACCAATGCACTCATGGAATCACCCAAGCACTAGCCATGCACTCATGCAATCAACCAGGCACTACCCATACACACATCCAATCACCCAGGTACTACCCTTGCACTCATCCATATACTCAGGAACTACCAATGCACTCATCCAATCTCCCATGCACTACCCATGCACTCATCAAATCACCTAGGCACTACCCATGAACTCATCCAATCACCCTGGGACTGCTCGTGAACTTATACAATCACCTAGGACCTACCCATACACTCATACAGTCACCTGGCACTACTTGTGCACTCATACAGTCACCTAGGCACTACCCATACACCCATACAATCAACCAGGCATTACTCACACACACAAGCAACCACCCAGGCACTACCCTTGCCCTCATCCATTCACTCAGGTACAACCCATGCACTCATGCAACCAAGCAAGCACTACTCATACATACATCCAATCACTCAGACATTACCCATGCAGTCATGCCATCACCCAGGCACTACCCATTCACTCATCCAATCACCCAGACACTACTCTTACACTCTTCCAATCACCAAGGCACTACTCATGAAAACACACAATCACCCAGGCACTACTCATACACTCATCCAATCACCTTGGCACTACTCATACACTCATCTAATCGCCAAGGGACTGCTCATGAATTCATACAATCACCCAGGCACTACCCATGCCGTTATCCAACACCCAGGCATTACCTTTGCATTCATCCAATTAACCAGGCATGACCCATGCACTCAGGCAATCACCCTGGCACTACACTTGCACTTATCTATTAACCCAGGCAGTGCACTTGCACTTATCCATTCATCCAGGCACTGCACTTGCACTCATGCTATCACTCAGGCATTACCCCTGCAGTTATGCAATCACCCAGGAAATATACTTGCACTCATCCATTCACCCAGACATTTCAGTTGCACTCATCCAATCACCCAGGCAGTACACTTGCACTCATTCATTCATTCAGCCACTACACTTGCACTCATTCATTCACTCAGGCACTACTCATGCACTCATCCAATCACCCAGGCACAACCCATGCACTCATCTAATCACCCAGGCAACATCCATGCACTCATTCAATCACCCAGGCACTACCAATACACTCATTCAATATTCCAGGCATTACCCATGCATTCATCCATTCACCCAGCTACTACCAATGCACTCATGGAATCACCCAGGTACTACCACTGCCCTCATGGAATCACCAAAGCACAACCCATGCACTCATTTTTTTGTTTAAATCTTTTTTTATGAACATTTTGCACATTTTAAGCATATAGACAGAACAGTGTTTATACAGCCAAAAGAGAACGGTGGTTGCCAACTATAAGGTGCCCAGTACCTGATGATACAAAAGGGGACAGATGGGCATATCATAGTGGCCACGATGGGCCGCCGTGTAGTGTCCATGGGCAAGACATATCAATGTCAAAGTGTTTCAGCGCCGGAAGGCTTGCATGCAGACAGCATAGATATAGTGCAAATTGAACCAAACTGGGGACATAGGACTCAACAAAAGGAGGACAACACAAAGCAAGGAAGGGTGGGGGGATCACTTGAGACCTGCTGCCGTGTCTAGTGCAGTCGGGGAGGCCAGAGCCAGTGGGATCAGATAAAGAAGGAGTCTTAATACAGTAGGAGCATTGCGATCAGGAAGTCAGTGTTACCCAGCATCCCCCCCAGTGGGAGATGGACTACGGATAGCGGCCCCAGAGGTCATACTTGGGTCCCCTGTGTTAGCGACCATTTCCTGAAGTGTTGAAACCATTGAGTCCCACTGGGGCGCTAGTGGGAATATACGAATGCCGAGCAGGTCTTCCCTATGCAGTGCCGTCCGATCCACCCTAGCCCAGTTTAGCAGGGAACAACGCCAGGCTAGTGTATGAGGTGATAGAGTGGATTTCCAATGCTTGGTAATCAAGCGTTTGGCTGTTATGAGCCCCAGGTCTAGGAATCTATTGGCAGCCCTGTACTTCTTGTTACGTCCAAAAAGGTGCAGTATGTGGACCTCCCAGTTAGAAGGAATAGCACAGGATGTGCAGGCTATCAGGGTAGTTGTTACATTGCTCCAATATGTATGTAAAACTGGGCAGTCCCAGAGCATGTGGAGAATGTTGGCGTCTAATTGCTGGCAACGAGGGCAGGCTCAGTCTATGCGACGAAAATACCTGTTGATCTGAGCTGGGGTAAGGTACGCCTGGTGTAGCACGAAGAATTGAATTTGCCTGAATCGCTGATTGCGTGGAATGTATGTTGGGCTGCCCCGGACAACTGTCCACCCCCTGTCGGTAAATGCCCTCCCCAGGTCCCCCTCCCAATGTTGTCTAAGCCGAGTGAGGTCAGCTTCCGTGTGGTGCCGGATGGAGGACGCGAACCAGCGTATCAGGTGCCTCCCAGTCCCCATCACATGGAGGTATTGCAATGTGTGGTGCATGGGTGATTCCTGAGCGAGTGCACCCCATTTAGATGACAGTGAGGCTATGAGTGACCTGTGTAGTAAGAACTGTCCCGGGAGTAGGTTCCCCTCTGCTATGAGGTCTTGATATGGGACAAGGGAGCCCTCCTTGAAAAGGTCTCCTATGTCCTGAACCCCCTCTGAGATCCAGTGTTGCAGCTCAGCTTCAGTGGTGTACGTGCCTCCTCGTGGAGTTCCAAGCAGCGGGATAGCGGGGGCATAGGGGATAGTAGCTCTGGTAAGGAAGAGACTCCTACGAAAGCATTTATAGGCTACGTTGAGTAGGAGTATGTCGGGGGGTCTGAGCTTGGAGCACGGGTGAAAAATCCGCAAAAGGCTACCTTGCGTTAGTGGGGGTTGTAGAGAAGCGGTGTCAGGAAAATAATGGGACGACAACCATCTGGCAACCCATTGCAATTGTGCGGCTAAGTAATACTGCTCAAAATTAGGCACCGCTAGGCCACCCGACTTGGTGGGTAGGTATAGCTTCCCCATGGACACCCTGCGACGCGAAGTACCCCAGATAAAATCCCTCACAACTCCCTCCCACTGCCTGAAGGGAGGGGCGATGATAAGGGGCAGAGTGGCGAAGTAGTAGAGGAGGCGGGGAAGGACTATCATTTTGATAAGTGCAATCCTCCCAGAGATTGCCAGCGGGAGAGTCTTCCAAAAGCCCATTTAGGATCGGATCGCCGTGGTGGCCCGAAGTATATTCCCGTCAAAGAGGTCAGCTCTAGTGCGGTATATTGGCACCCCCAAATAGAGGAAGGGATCAATGCACCAGGTAACCGGCATTCCTCCTAAGATGTATCCCGGATCAGGGGTCTCTTTTAAGAATGGCGAAAGTATAGATTTCGCTGCATTCACCCGTAGTCCCGAAGCGCGTGCGAAGTGACCAAGGGCCTGGTCAAGCGAAGGGGGGATATTATGGAGGTCTCGGACGTATAACAATAGATCATCTGCGTATAATGAGATAGTGTGTGCACCATCTCCCAACGTAATCCCCATGTCGACATGAGTACGAATGTGAGTTGCCAGCGGCTCTACGGCAAGCGCGAATAGGAGAGGGGACAGAGGGCATCCCTGACGGGTCCCGCGTCGCACCTGGATGGGATCTGAGACGTAGGGTCCCGTCCGGACCCGAACCGATGGGTTTTGGTATAGCAAGCGCACCATATGAAGAAAGTATGGTCCTATGCCAAAGCGTGCCAATACTGCGAATAAAAAGTTCCAATTCAACTAATCAAATGCCTTCTCAAGGTCTAATATCATGCAGCCCGAGCAAGGCCAATCGATGGGGGCGTACTCCGCCACTCGAAAATAGCGCCGTATGTTCAAAGCAGTATTACGTTGCGGCACAAAGCCATTCTGGTCGGAGTAGACGAGGTCGGGGACAAGCGGAGCTAGCCGATTGGCTAGAATCTTCGGCAGGATATTATAATCCGTGTTTAAGATGGCGATCGCCGATACGAGCCAGGTGATGTGGGGTCTTTACCTGGCTTCAGCAGAGAAACCACATTGGCTGTACGCATGGTCGGTGGGAGGATCCCATCCGATATTGCCGCTGTGAACAATGAGAGAAGATGCAGGATTAAATGTTCAGAGTACGTCTTGAAGAATTCGTCCGGAAGCCCGTCTGGGCCTGGTGTTTTACCGGAGGACAGGGAGCGCAAAGCATCTTTTATTTCATCTTCCGTTAAGGGGGAGTCCAGGTCAAGAAGCTGATCAATGGTAAGCGTGGGCAGCTCCACTGTAGCTAAGAAGGACTCCACACTCTGAGCGTTGCCCGTCAATCGGGACTCATATAGCTGAGCATAGTGCTCGGTCATCAGAGCATGAATGTCCCTCTGGGTACCTCTCTCACGGCCCAGGTCATCAATCAGTAGCTGTATGGACCGCTGGGGCTGCTCCTGCCGAACCAGGTAAGCTAGCAGCCTTCCAGCCCTGTCTGCTGTGGCATGGGTGCGCGCCAAGAGCAACATCCAACACTGCATTAAAATCGCCTCCTAGGAGCCAGGGGGTCTCTTTCCACCAGAGAAGTACCGTCGATAGTTCACTAAGAAAGGCACCCTGTGCAGTGTGGGGGGCATACACGGAGCCCAACAAGACAGGTTGGCCGCTGAGTCTACCAGCTACGAAAATATAGCGGCCCATTGGGTCGGACAGAACCTCCGTTTCCTCCCACGGGACCCCAGCTTTGACCCATATCACCACCCCTCTGGCTATGGAGGAATAGTTGGTGCTATAAATCTGGCCCCGCCAGCGGCTGCGCAAGCAAGCAGCCTCGATGGTCGTCAGATGTGTCTCCTGTAACAGAGCCACACTTGTTGCATGACGCCGCAAATAGGCGTAAATTGCGTATCGTTTAGAGGGACCGTGAATACCCCTGACGTTCCATGTTACTATATTAAGCGTAGTCATTGGGACAACTTAAGATGGGCAAGTCCCAACCGTGGACCATGACTCCTCCCCTGTGCTGAACCAACCCAGGGAGTGTATGTGTAAAGGCAGCAGATCTGCGGACACAGCGACTCTTGTGGGGGAAAGGAAATAATAATACAAGTTCATAAAATACCTTGAAACTGTAGAGGAGCAACCCCCCAACATGAGGAACCACCCAAACAAGTAAGCCATATCATGGCAACGGAACGATCGTCGTTATACGACTTTGGGGGGAAGCACCAGTATTATAGAGCAAGGAAGAGGTGGAAAGAGGAGAGCAGAGCTAGGAAGGGAGAAACAGAAGAGTTAGTATAAGAGCAATCCCCCTTAGTTACCCCGAATTAACAGGGGGCAGGGCATCAAAAAGGAAGGAAGAAGTGACACAACTTAGCTTTACATAATGCCCTGGTGAAGGCCAGGCTCAAATATTGCCATCTGCTGTCTGAGGGGTAATGTCCGGAAGCGGGGGAAAGTCTGTGTCCATGGACCACACGGGCGTGGAGCCAGAGCCTCCGGATCTTGGCAAGGAGCTAGCAGATCCGGTCGGGGACGGAGATCTGGTGGACTGGAGGGCCACCACCGTCTGCAGGGCCCCCTGACGTTCCAGTCTGATCTGGGCAGGGCTCGGGGCGGCCACAGCCGGCCTCGCGCCCTTGTTCCCCTTCCTGCGTCTGCCTCGGCGGGAGCGTTCATGTGACCGGGATTCCTCCATCGATTTGGGTGCCACCGCCAGCCCCTGTTCCTCGAGCCAGTCCCAGGCCTCTGTGCGGGAGTCGAAATACCTGGTATTACCATCTCGGATGACTCGCAGATGAGCAGGGAAGAGAAGAGAATAGCGGAGGTCTAGGTCCCGAAGCTACTTTTTCACTGCACTGAAGGTGGCTCGTCTCCGCTGAACCAGGGCTGTGTAATCCGGGAAGAGGGAAACTACGACATTCTGTACCTTAGGGCTGGGGTGCTTGTCAAGCTCCCATAGGATAACATCCCTGTCCCTGAAGTTCATTACGCGGAACTGGAAGGGGCAAGGGCATGCCCCGGGGGCAGGCCTGTGGGCAGGTACCCTGTGGGCCCACTCCACTACGAATTGCGGGGAGAGCGATCCGGAGGGCATCAGGCCTCTTATCCAGGTCTCCGTGAAGGCCTCCGATTCCCGACCCTCCGCCCTCTCCGGCAGACCAACCATGCGAACATTATTCCGGCGCGATCGCCCTTCAGCATCGTCCACCTTCTCCTCCAGGATGCACACACGGTCAAGCAGATCTTGTAGCGCAGATGTGCAGCTGCGAGAGCGGGGCTGAAGGTCCGCCAGGGCGGTCTCTGTTTCGCGGACCCTGTCGGAGAGTTTGTGCTGGTCAGCACGGAGGAGCGTAAAGTCAGAAGTGATGGTGTCCATCTGGCTCTCCAGAGAAGTGCGGGTCAAGTCCAGCGCGTTGCCGATCCGCTCCACCGCCGCTAGGACTGTGTCAAGTTTGGTGGCAATGTCAGGCTGGTTCATTTCCATCGCCGATCTTTGAATCGTGAGTGGCGTCCCAGTCTGGCCCCCGGGGAGAGCATCCCGGTTGGTATTAGTACGTAGGTGGCCCATAACAATCTGCTGGGGACTCCGCATAGGGAGTGAGGTAAGGACGTCGAGCCCCAGCGGCCTCTGCACTCCCACCCAGCAGCGCTGTTATTGAGTCAATGGCCGCACTGTGGCCCAGTGCTATGTTGTCTGCAGGGTGATATTATTCCAATCAGCGAGACAGCTCACAGCGTCCCCAGCCACCACAGGGCCCCTCTAGACGTCACACTATTTCTTCGGGAGTCGCGGCTCACCTCTCCAAACAAGCTGCAGCAGTAGAGGCGAAGAGGGGAAGACTGCCTGTCTTCATAGGCATATAGCGCAGATGTGTGGGCTCTGGGGTCAGAAGGTATCACCGGAGCTGTCGGGGCTGGCCGCCTCCAGGAATCACACATGCAGAGCCCCGCGATGCGCCCTCGTCTCCGGGCGACACCCCTATCGATGAGCTGGAAGGAGGGGGAAACCCCGCTTTCCTGCGCAGGCGTTGAGGAGGGGCCCTGTGCTAACGTAGGACCTTCACCATGATGGTGGCCCCGGACCACACCAAGCCGTGCCAACACAACACCACCATGGACAAGTGAGGGCCCTGGGCCCGACCGACCCCCGTGGCCCCCACCGCCTGAGCAGCCACCGCAGCAACACTGTACAGGCCCTCTGTAGCAGCGGACCCCTCCACAAGAGCAGGCAGGCGAAGACTGCAGCGGGTAGGGCCCCCGCTATATTGGACCAAGAGGAGCTCCAGCCCTATGTCAAGAAAGGGAGGGTGGGGAGGAAAACACCCCGCGCAAATCCAGAGCCGTCTCATAGGCCAGTTTAGCATCCAGCATGCAATACTGCCCCACGGATCCAGGCCCCGAAGGGAGGCCACAGCAGACGAGCCGGGGGTCCCAAAGGACAGAGCAGTGCAGGTTCAAGGCACTGCCCGATCCCTCGACAGTTCCAGGTGAGGGGCCCTAGGCCCGACCGACCCCCATGGCCCCCCACACCAGCCCAGACGCCCGCAGACCCAGCACAGCAGCCATGTCACAGAGTGTACGCGGAGTCCAGGTGGGGGCCCTAGGTCCAAACGACCCCCGTGACCCCCCACCACAGGGCAGTAACAACAGCCGCAATCGGCGGCCTGCCTCCACAATCACTCAGGGGCCGCAGCGCAGCACCCAGGTGGGGGCCCCAGGCCCGGCCGACCCTCGTGGCCACCCACCGGTACACGCCGCAGCACCAGCCCCGACGCCGAGCAGGCGCTGCTATCGCAGGATATAGGCCTACCTGCTCTGCCAAGGCCCCGCCAACCGTCACCGGGCCGCTGGCAGGAACAGCACCCTTCACCGCAGCTCAGACCCGTGTGGCAGGCGCCGGCCGGAGTAGGCTCAAACGCGGTGTCCACGTCCCTGCAAGCCGCCGCCGGTATCAAGCCCTGACCTCTCTAGGGAGCCGCCGACTCAGGGGGCAGCAGAGCATGGCAGTCCCGAGTTCTCCGCAGGGGAGGTCATAAGGTTTGAATGCAGCCGGGGATGCGCGTCTGCCCCGCGCGCCCCGCTGGAACCCGGCTCCCGCAGAGCTACAGGACGCAGTGCCCGGAGCTGTCACAGATGGCCGTCGGGGCTCGGGAGGTCCCCATCAGGTGCCCCCCGACTCTCGCAGGCACTGTAGATGCGGGCTAAGGCAGGAAAAGCTGCCAATTCCAGAGGATGCACAGGATAATCGGGGGATTCACTGCAGAGCGTTAGCAAGACACGTCCGCCATCTTCGGCACTTGGTCATGCCCCCCTGCATTACCCATGCGCTCATGCAATCAACCAGGCACTACCCATACACACATCCATTCACCCAGGCACAAACCATGCACTCATTCATTCACCCATCCACTATCCACGCACTCATGGAATCACTCAGGCAGAACCTATGCACTCATGAAATCACCCAGGCACTACCCATGCACTCATGCAATCAACCAGGCACTACCCATACACACATCCAATCACCCAGGCACTACCCTTGCACTTATCCATTCACTTGGGCACTACCAATGCACTCATCCAATCTCCCAGGCACTACCCATGCACTTGTCCAATCAACCAAGCACTACCCATGCACTCATCCAAGCACCCAAGTGCTACCCATGCACTCATTCAATCACCCAGGCATGAACTATGCACTCATCCATTCCCCAGCCACTATCCATGCACTCATGGAATCACCCAGGTACTACCCATGCACTCATTCAATCTCCCAGGTACTACCCATACACTCATCCAATCTCCCAGGTACTACCCATGCATTCATCCATTCACCCAGCTACTATCCACCCACTCAAGGAATCACCCAGGCACTACCAATGCACTCATGGATTCACCCAAGCACTACCCATGCAGTCATGCAATCAACTAGGAACAACCCATACACACATCCATTGACCCAGGCACAAACCATGCACTCATTCATTCACCCATCCACTATCCACGCACTCATGGAATCACTCAGGCAGAACCTATGCACTCATGAAATCACCCAGGCACTACCCATGCACTCATGCAATCAACCAGGCACTACCCATACACACATCCAATCACCCAGGCACTACCCTTGCACTTATCCATTCACTTGGGCACTACCAATGCACTCATCCAATCTCCCAGGCACTACCCATGCACTTGTCCAATCAACCAAGCACTACCCATGCACTCATCCAAGCACCCAAGTGCTACCCATGCCACTCATTCAATCACCCAGGCATGAACTATGCACTCATCCATTCCCCAGCCACTATCCATGCACTCATGGAATCACCCAGGTACTACCCATGCACTCATTCAATCTCCCAGGTACTACCCATACACTCATCCAATCTCCCAGGTACTACCCATGCATTCATCCATTCACCCAGCTACTATCCACCCACTCAAGGAATCACCCAGGCACTACCAATGCACTCATGGATTCACCCAAGCACTACCCATGCAGTCATGCAATCAACTAGGAACAACCCATACACACATCCATTGACCCAGGCACAAACCATGCACTCATTCATTCACCCATCCACTATCCACGCACTCATGGAATCACTCAGGCAGAACCTATGCACTCATGAAATCACCCAGGCACTACCCATGCACTAATGCAATCAACCAGGCACTACCCATACACACATCCAATCACCCAGGCACTACCCTTGCACTTATCCATTCACTCGGGCACTACCAATCACTCATCCAATCTCCCAGGCACTACCCATGCACTCGTCCAATCAACCAGGCACTACCCATGCACTCATCCAAGCACCCAAGTGCTACCCATGCACTCATTCAATCACCCAGGCACGAACTATGGACTCATCCATTCCCCAGCCACTATCCATGCACTCATGGAATCACCCAGGTACTACCCATGCACTCATTCAATCTTCCAGGTACTACCCATACACTCATCCAATCTCCCAGGTACTACCCATGCATTCATCCATTCACCCAGCTACTATCCACACACTCATGGCACTACCAATGCACTCATGGATTCCCCCAAGCACTACCCATGCAGTCATGCAATCAACTAGGCACTACCCATACACACATCCATTCACCCAGGCACTACCCTTGCAGTCATCCATTCACTCAGGCACTACAAATGCACTCATCCAATCTGCCAGGCACTACCCATGCACTCGTCTAATCACCCAGGCACTACCCATGCACTCATCCAACCCAGGCGCTACCCATGCACTCATACAACAACCCAGGCACTACCCATGCACTCATCCAATCACCTAGGCGCTACTCATGCACTCAACCATTCACCCAGCCACTAATCATGCACTCATGGAATCACCCAGGCACTACCCATGCAATCAACCAAGCACTACCAATACACACATCCAATCACTTAGGTACTACCCTTGCACTCATCCAATCACCCAAGCACTACCCATGCAGTCATTCAATCACCCGGGCACTACCAATGCACTCATCTAATCACCCAGGCACTACCCATGCACTGAGTTATTCAACCAGCCACTATCCATGCCTTCAGGGAATCACCCAGACACTACTCATGCACTCATCCAATAATCCTGGCACTCCCTATGCACTCATCCAATCACCTAGGCACTACCCATACACACATCCAATCACCCAGGCAGTACTCATGCACTCATCTATTCAATCAGGCACTACCCATGCTCTCATGCAATCAACCAGGCACTACCCATGCACTCATTCAATCACACAGGCAGGACCCATGCACTCATCCTAAAACACAGGCACTACCCTTGCACTCATCCTAAAACTCAGGCACTACCCTTGCACTCATCCATTCACTCAGACACTACCTTGCACTTATCCAATCACCCAAGCACTACCCATGCACTTATCAAATTACCCAGGCACTACACTTGCTCTCATCCATTCTGTCAGACACTAGTCATACATTAATTCAGTCACCCATGTACTATCCATGCTCTCACCCAGTCACTACCCACGCAGTCATCCAGTCGCCCAGGCGCTACCCTTGCACTCATCCATTCACTCAGGCACTACCCATGCACTCATCCAATCACCCAGACACTACCCATGTACTCATTCAATCACCCAGGCACCAACCATCAACTCATCCAATTGCCCAGGCACTACCCATGCACTCATCCAATCACTCAGGTACTACCCTTGCACTCATTCAATCACCAAGGCACTACCCATGCACTCATTCAATCACACGGGCACTACCCATGCACTCATCTATTCACCCAGGCACTACCCATGCACTCATCCAATAATGCAGGCACTACCCATGCACTCATCCAATCACCTAGGCACTACCCATACACACATCCAACCACCCAGGCACTACTCATGCACTCATCCATTCACTCAGACACTACCCATGCTCTCATCCAATTATCCAGGTACAACCCATGCACTCATCCAAACACCCAGGCACTACCCATGCACTCATGCAATTAACCAGGCACTACCCATACACACATCCAATCACTCAGGTACTACCCTTGCACTCATTTAATCACCAAGGCACTACCCATGCACTCATTCAATCACACGGGCACTACCCATGAACTCATCTATTCACCCAGGCACTACCCATGCACTCATCCAATAATGCAGGCACTACCCATGCACTCATCCAATCACCTAGGCACTACCCATACACACATCCAATCACCCAGGCACTACTCATGCACTCATCCAATCACCCAGGCACTACCCATGCACTCATTCAAT
The DNA here is from genome assembly GCA_963921515.1 of Calotriton arnoldi. NCBI lineage: Eukaryota > Metazoa > Chordata > Amphibia > Caudata > Salamandridae > Calotriton > Calotriton arnoldi. Next base: position 338,111 of record CAWUFW010000899.1, on the reverse strand, counting down.
CACCCAGGCAGTACCCATGCACTCACCCAGTGACTCAGGCACTACCCTTGCGCTCATCCATTCACTCAGACACTACCCATTCACTCATGCAATTGCCCAGGCACTACCCATGCACTTATTCATTCACCAATGCACTACACTTGCACGTATCCATTCACCCAGGCACTGTATTTGCACTCATCCAGTGATCCATGCACAGCACTTGTACTCATCTATTCACCCAGGCACACATTTTCACTCATCCATTCACCCAGGCACTGCACTTGCACTCATGCAATCGGCCAGGCACTATTCATACTCTCATCCAATCACTTTGACACTACTCATACATTCATCCCATCCCCAAGGGACTACTCATGAATTCATACAATCACCCAGGCACTACCCATGCAGTCATCCAACACCCAGGCACTACCTTTGCATTCATCCAATCAAACAGGCACTACCCATGTACTCATACAATCACCCTGGCACTATACTGGCACTCATCTATTCACTCAGGCAGTGCACTTGCACTTATCCATTCATCCAGGCATTACACTTGCAGTCATGCAATCACTCAAGCATTACCCATGCAGTCAAGCAATCACCCAGGCGCTACCCATGCACTCATCCATTCACCCAGCCACTATCCATGAACTAATGGAATCACCCAGACACTACCAAGGCACTCATGCAATCAACCAGCACTACCTATACACACATCCAATCACTTAGGTACTACCCTTGCACTCATCCAATCACCCAGGCACTACTCATGCACTCATTCAATCACACTGGCACTACCCATGCACTCATCTAATAACCCAGGCACCATCCATGTACTAATTCATAGACCCAGCCACTATCCATCCACTCATGGAATCACACAGGCACTACCCATGCACTCATCCAATAACACAGGCACTGCCCATGCACTCATCCAATCACCTAGGCACTACCCAAACACACACCCAGGCACTACCCATACACTCACTCATTCACTCAGGCAGTAGCCATGCACTCACCCAATCACTCAGACACTACCCATGCTCTCATCCAATCATCCAGGTACAACCCATGCACTCATCCAATCACCCAGGCACTACCCATGAACTCATCCAAACACTCAGGCACTGTCCATGCACTCATCCTATCTCCCAGGTACTACCCATGCACTCATTCAATCACCCAGGCAGTATCCATGCACTCATCCAATGACTCAGGCACTACCCTTACGCTCATCCATTCACTCAGACACTACCCATTCACTCATGCAATTGCCCAGGCACTACTCATGCACTTAATCATTCACCCATGCACTACACTTGCACGTATCCATTCACCTAGGCACTGTATTTGCACTCATCCAGTGATCCATGCACAGCACTTGTACTCATCTATTCACCCAGGCACACATTTTCACTCATCCATTCATCCAGGCACTGCACTTGCACTCATGCAATTAACCAAGCACTATACACATCCAATCACCCAGGTACTACCCTTGTACTCATCCATTCACTCAGGCACTACCCATGCACTCATCCAATCACCGAGGCACTACCCAATCACTCAGGTACTACTTGTGCACTCATACAATCACCTAGGCACTACCTGTACACTCATACAGTAACCCAAGCACTACCCATGCACTCATGTAATCAACCAGGCACTAACCATACACACATCCATTCACCCGAGCACTACCCTTGCACTCATCCATTCACTCAGGCACTACTCATGCACTCACCCAATTAATTGTCCAGGCACTACCCATGCACTTATTCATTCACCCATGCACTACACTTGCACATATCCATTCACTCAGGCACTACTCATGCACTCACCCAATTGTCCAGGCACTACCCATGCACTTATTCATTTAGCCATGCACTACACTTGCACGTATCCATTCACCCAGGCACTGTATTTGCACTCATCCATTCACCCAGGCATTACATTTGTACTCATCCATTCACCCAGGCACTGCACTTGCACTCATCCATTCATCCAGGCACTGCCCTTGCACTCATGCAATCATCCAGTCAGTGCACTTGCACTCATACAATTACTCAGACATTTCCCATGCAGTCATGCAATAAACCAGGCACCACATTTACATGCATGCATTCACTGTGGCACTACACTTGCACTTATCAATTCACCCAGATACTGCACTTGCACTCATCCAATCATCCAGCCACTACACTTACACTCATACAATCACCCAGGCACTACCCATGCACTCATCCTTTCACTCAGGCACTACCCATGCAGTCATGCAGTCACCCAGTCATTGTCCTTGCACTCATCTATTCACCCAGGCACCACACTGGAACTCATCCATTCACCCAAGCACTACACTTGAACTTATCCTTTTACCCAGGCACTACACGTGCACTTATCCAATCATCTAGGCAGTGCTCCTGCACTCATACAATCACCCAGACAATGCATTTCCACTCATCCCATCTCCCAGGCATTTTTCGGGCACTCATCTAATCACCCAGGCATTACACATGTACTCATTCAATCACCCAGGCACTCATTATGCAGTTATTCAGTCACTCAGACACTACCATTCACCCAGGCACTGCACTTGCACTCATCCATTCATCCAGGCACTGCACTTGCACTCATGCAATCATACAGTCAGTGCACTTGCACTCATACAATTACTCAGACATTTCCCATGCAGTCATGCAATAACCCAGGTACTACACTTACACCTGTGCATTCACTGTGGCACTACACTTGCACTTATCAATTCACCCAGACACTGCACTTACACTCATACAATCACCCAAGCACTACCCATGCACTCATCCATTCACTCAGGCACTACCCATGCAGTCATGCAGTCACCCAGCCATTGCCCTTGCACTCATCTATTCACCCAGGCACCACACTGGAACTCATCCATTCACCCAAGCACTACACTTGCACTTATCCTTTTACCCAGGCACTGCACGTGCACTTATCCAATCCTCTAGGCAGTGCACCTGCACTCATACAATCACCCAGACACTGCATTTCTACTTATCCCATCTCCCAGGCATTTTTTGTGCACTCATCTAATCAGCCAGGCATTACACATGTACTCATTCAATCACCCAGGCACTCATTATGCAGTTATTTAGTCACTCAGACACTACCATTCACCCAGGCACTGCACTTGCACTCATCCATTCATCCAGGCACTGCACTTGCACTCATGCAATCATACAGTCAGTGCACCTGCACTCATACAATTACTCAGACATTTCCCATGCAGTCATGCAATAACCCAGGCACCACACTTACACTCGTACATTCACTGTGGCACTACACTTGCACTTATCAATTCACCCAGGCACTGCACTTGCACTCATCCAATCATCCATGGACTGCACATACACTCATACAGTCACCCAGGCACTACCCATGCTCTCATCCATTCACTCAGGCACTACCCATGCAGTCATGCAGTCACCCAGTCATTGCCCTTGCACTCATCTATTCACTCAAGCATCACACTTGAACTCATCCATTCTCCCAAGCACTACACTTGCACTTATCCTTTTACTCAGGCACTGCACGTTCACTTATCCAATCATCTAGGCAGTGCACCTACACTCATACAATCACCTAGACACTGCATTTCTACTCATCCCATCTCCCAGGCATTATACTTGCACTCATCCAATCACCCAGGCACTACACATGCGCTCATTCAATCACCCAGGCACTCAACATGCAGTTATCCAGTCACTCAGACACTACCCATGCAGTCATCCAATCACTCAGGCACTACCCATGCAGTTATAAATTCATTCAGCTTATCTTTTTTTAACCATAAAAGGCAGTTCTAAAGAGAACCATTTTTGTTTTAGATTTTATAGTTTTTTTTGCTGTTTTCTTACCAAAGAAATGGTAAACATGGTATAAAAAACTAAAACAAGGTGCAGAAACAAGCTGCACAAAGTAAGGATTGCATCAAACAAAATTAACATCTGTGCTCCTTTGCTGCATTTTTCAAAGCTGGAAATGACTGCTCTCCAGCAGTAACTATAGTTGAACATTCCATGCAATACATCGCCATCCTTCTAAATTCTGAGACCAACTCCACATGATGGCTTTCTACTTCAGCTGGTACTTTTTCTCCAGGAACAGGTGGAGTCATAGATGATGTTGACGGTGCCACAGCTTCTCTGGCTTTCTTTGCTCTTTTTAAACCTTTTTGTGGTATGTTTTAACATGATAGAGCATAGACATAGTACCACATGAGTACTTTTTGTTGGAGCCTCTAGACAATGTCTTGCTGCAAAGGGAACATTTTACAAATTGTGCAATTGTCGTAGACTCCTCAGATGGGAGTGAAAAATCCTAAGCAATACTGCTCTTCTTCAGCTGGGGTTCTTCATCTTGTACTTCTTCTCCTTCCACCTCCTCAATATCCTGTTCTGCCTCCTGTTGGAGCTGGTTCTCCTCTGCACCTCCTGCTGACATTTTCTGTTAAAAAATGAAAAAGCAGCCAACCTCCACAATGACTTCTCCACTGCACAGACACCTGCTCAGAACGATTCCCCAATAAATGTAACATTAAATAAAAAAAATATAGGTGGGGACTTCTAATTAATATAGTTGAAAACTGTTTTATCCAATCATATCCCATTCTTTTCAGGTCACGTGATCTTCGCGACTACCTACGTAATCGCGAGTACAGGAAATGGAATAGAAAACTAGGTTTGAATAATGTAAATATAAAAGCATAACTTTAAAGCCCTGGTATATAAGCACCCACTGTCACACTTACTCTAAAATATGTGCATATGGGGGCGCTAGAGGCGCACAGCAAGATGGCCGCACCCTAGTGCTGCTCTGCCCGGCCGGGCTACAATCCGTCAATTATCTGCCTGAAATTGACGCATCTGCTTCCTAAACTGGGTTAGGAGGTGTCGTGTTGTGTTCCTGAGGCGAGTGGCGGCGAGTTTTGCCAACTTTGCTCGCTGTCTCGCTGCAAACGCGGACATTTACATTGCTCGGCGAGCGCTCACAAAATGGCGCCCGCCGTGTTCCCCTGAGCTGTGGTGTCTCTGCAGAGCCTGGCGACCGGTGAATGGCGGCGTGTCTTGCCTTCCTCTCCAGCACGTTGCTGAGGTACCGCTGACCAGGGTGCTTGGCTGGACCGTATTGGCTGACCCCAGAGGTGAAGACTCGGCCTTGAAGTGAGGGCGGTGGCGGAGTGCGGAAACTGCCCGACAGTGCTCCCAGTGTACCTGATTCCCGGACGGCACCTGGCTGCTGAGCGTGGGCCCCCTGCGCCCGGTGGTGGTAAGTGGGGTGCGGCGCCTTAGTGGGCCAGCAGCCGCGGAGGCGGGTGGGGGCCCAGGACCGGCGCTGTGCTCTGCGAGCTGCTGCTGGGCTCTGTGGGGCTGCGCATTCGGCGGGGCTGGGGTTTTCACAAATTGCATGGGAGTGAGCTGCCGCGCCGCCGGTTGCTGTAATTGATCGGCTCCTGGTTGATTGCGGAACGGTAGAGCCTACATCGCCCCTGCTTGCATCAAGCTGTCGTTGCTCACACGTGGCTCGCTCTCAGATTTCGCTTTTAAGGGGCACTGGGGCGATATGTGAGCGGCGCTCTGGACACGCTGTGACTTTGGAATCTGTGCCACCTGGATTGTGTGTCTCCTCTGCTGATCCCTGGAATGCCTACTTTTTTATCCACTGCATCTCTGCACCACTGCTGTTAGTGTGGTGGTTCGAGTTGGGGTGCTGCTGCGTGGTGTGCCTCTGGAAACTGCCGGCCGGCAGTGGGCCCAGTATCCCTGGCGTTTGTGTAGGTGGCTGGTGGGCTCCTTCTTTATAAGCCATCTCCTATTTCACCTAGTGAGTGATCCGGTGCGCCTTATCCTGCATTGGTGATTTATGTCAGGGTTTGTGTGTGCACTGTTATACTCAATATGGGGAGAACGGACAAGTCACAGCCTCGCCTCACGTTTGAGGCCCGTAGGCCTACTAAATCCTCACAGAAGGCCGCCTCGGACTCGGAGGCGGATGCTCATGGAGACAGCCCCCCTACACTGGAAACTACTTTATTGGCGATGCAACGCAGCCTCCAATCTATAGAGGGCACAATGGCGGCTGTGAACCATCGACTGGATCATATGTCCGCACAACTCGAAAAACAAAATGCCCGTATGGGGGAAGTTGAACAGCGTGTTTCAGCCACAGAGGATGGGCTCAGCGAGGTGTCTGGTAAGACGCTTAATATGGAAAAGGTGCTGTCCCTCATTCAAGCCAAGAATGAGGACTTAGAAGCGCGGTCCGGGCGCAACAATATCAGGCTGACTGGGCTGCCGGAATCCACCAATGTGGGAAGAATGGAAACTTACATTGAGTCCCTCATTAAAGATATTTTTGGCACTGCGCACCTGTCCCACATGTTCATAGTTGAGCATGCTCATCGCTCCCTGGCGGCGAGACCACCAACTGGCGCCGCCCCTCGTCCCATCATAGCGAGACTTTTAAATTATAGAGACCGGGACACTGTTCTGCGTCTAGCTAGGGACAAAGGGACTATCGAGCATCAGGGCAATACACTGGCTTTCTTCCCAGATTTTACAGTTGCGGTACAATCAGCTAGAAGGGAGTTTGGTGCAGTGAAGACATTTTTACAATCTGAGGGGGTATCTTATGCCATGCTGTATCCCGCACGTCTGCGCATAGGGCAGGATGGGGATTTCAAGATTTTTTCTAACCCTAAAGCTGCCATGGAGCATGCTAAGCAGTTGAAACGTAGGCGGCGCGAGACCAGCACGCCACATGATGAAGAAGATTGAATTATAGCGGTGCTTCATAATGTCGTCTTATTTTTGTGATTACTATTGCTAACTCAGGGATGCGATGTGTTAATGTTTCTATATGGATACATGTTATTGGTGGGATTCTCTCATTTCTGTTGACATCATGCTCATGTTATACTGTGTGTTGTTGTGACACTGATCTAACCTCTAGGCACAGGTATTAGACCTGCCCGGCCACCTCCCACTGGCACTCCCAGTGCCAGTTGTACTCTGCGGCCCCCAAATGGGAGAACCCCAAATGCAAAATTGTTTTGCTTGTTTTTGTTGTTGGGGGGGCTTCATTGCCTTGGGATGGCTTTGGCAAAGTTGGGCACGCTGAAGTGGGTGGGGGGCTGGGGTTTGGGGGATTGAATGGGCGGCTGCTAGTATATCCCTTTTCTGCATTTGTTGTGCTGTTTTGTGGTGGTATATTTTATATGTCTGGCAGGATGCAGTGTAGGTATATATCAAGTGTTGTTTGGACGGTATGGGCGGGGTGGTTAAGTTCCTTACTTGGAATGTCCGCGGACTCAACTCTCCGAAAAAGATTAGGTCGGTCTTTGCACACTTGGATAGACTGGAGGTGCAGGTAGCCCTCTTCCAGGAGACTCACCTCACTAAGGACTCCGCACAAAAAATCGGTATGCGGTGGGCCGCTATGAAAATTGAGTCCTCGTTCTCCACCTATTCGAGGGGTGTGATGATACTTATTAAAAAAGGGGTTCCCTTTACTTTGATTAAGACGGATACGGATGAGCATGGGCGGGTGGCGATTGTGTATGGACAATTGGGGGGATAGACTGTATTATTGGTTAATGTGTACGGGCCAAACATTGACGAACCGTCCTTTTTCTCGGATGTGTGGCGCCGAATTTCTGGGTTCCCACCGGCTGAGATAATTTGGGGGGGTGACTTCAATGTATGCTTGGATATCACCTTAGATAGAGTTGGGAGTGGCACGGGAAGGCTTAAGCAGGCGGCGGAGACTATTCTGGGGATATTGGATGCGAGTCACCTATTTGATGTCTGGCGTCTCCAACACCCGGGGTGTCGCGAAAGTACGTTCGTCTCCTCGGTGCATGGGACATGGTCCCGTATAGATTACTGGCTTGTTTCTGAGGCTGTCTGCCCCTGGGCGGTGCGAGTTGGACATATGCCTCGCACACTTTCCGACCACTCTCCAGTGGTTCTTGACTTACAGATACCATTATGTGAGAGACCGCCTTTTGCATGGAGACTTCAGCCTACTGAACTCGCAGACCCAGTTTTTAAACACACTATCGGCGAGGCAATTCGAAACAAATTTCACGACAATGATGGGTCCGTCGATAGTGCTGGAATGCTGTGGGAGGCGTTTAAGGTGACGATTCGTGGGGCTTGCATCGGAGCGCAATATGGAGTGCTTCGGGATCTCCGGCGTAGAATAAATAAACTAGCGTCTGAGATCTCTACACTTGAGCGGGACTATGAGGAAAATCCCTCCCCACACACGTTAGCCACGATCAGAGACCTTGTCACTGACCATAATGACACGGTTGATAAGGAATTGCAGCACCGTTCTCGGCGTGCAACTGCCCACTATTATGGGGAGGGGGGCCGTCCTAGTCATTCCTTAGCGCAGAAATTGTCGGTACTGCGCAGCCAAGAGTGTATTAGGGAACTTGTGGACGAGGAGGGGTAACGCATTACTCGACTCCGGAAGTTAGTGATATAGTATTGAGATTCTATACTGCGCTCTATGCAGCCAAAGATGCCCCGCTGACGGCAGAGATAGACTCCTACCTTGACGACGTTGCATTGGGGTGGCTTTCAAACGCCCACAGGGAATATTTAACGCAGCCCTTTGATGAGGAGGACGTCAAACTAGCTACTATGTCATTGCCCACCTGTAAGGCAGCTGGCATGGATGGACTCCCCAGCGAATTTTATAAAACCTATGTGGATGATCTGGCTCCTCGGTTACTGGCTGTGTTTGCGGAGGCTTATGAAGAGGGGAAACTCCCGCCTACTCTTCGGGAGGCTCTACTAGTAACCTTGCTGAAACCAGATAAACCCTCATGATCGGTGTGAATCCTATAGGCCTCTCTCAATCATCAACATTGACGCTAAAGTCCTGGCAAAGATGATCGCCACTAGGCTGCAACCACTAATTCCTCAGTTAGTCTTGCCTGACCAGTCAGGTTTTGTATCTGCGCGCTCTACTACACATAACCTGCGCACTGTGTTCTCCACGCTACACTATTTCGACCCCGATTTTCAGGCAGTGGCTGTGCTGCCTGATGCAGCAAAAGCCTTTGATTCCCTTACCTGGGATTATATGTTCACAGTTCTAACTAGAATGGGTCTCCCTCCATTTTTCCTTCAATGGATTAGAGTGCTCTACACTGCACCGGTCGCACGTTTGCAGGTCAACGGCTGGGTGTCCTCGGTGTTCCCTATTAGTAGGGGTACGCGGCAGGGATGCCCCCTGTCGCCAATGCTTTTCTCCTTAGCGCTGGAACCTCTGGCCTGCAAACTCAGACAGAAGCATGCAGCTGCGGCATTACGATTTCGGCAGCGACCACTTGTGGTCTCGCTCTATGCCGATGATATGCTGTTATATGTCCGAGATCCCGCTGTCTTTTTTACCAGAACTGCTACGGGAGTATGTAGCATTCGAGCGCTATTCAGGCCTGGGTATCAATTGGTCTAAGTCAGTGGTGTTTCCGCTGACGGCTGGTACTAAGGAGATGGAACTGAATTTCCCGCTGACGTGGACTCAAGATCCGGTGCGGTATCTTGGGGTTTGGCTGCACAGGGACCCTGATAGGATGATCTCCGAGAACTATGGACGGGCTCTCACACGCATAGCTGAACAGGCGGAGCGGTGGGCGCGATTGCCTCTCTCCCTTGCGGATCGCATTGCAGTTGTAAAAATGACTCTTTCCCAAGCTGCTTTATTTTTTCGTCAATATCCCAATCAAGTTGAATGTAGCGCTCTTCCAGACGCTCCAATCTGCCATCCTTACATTTGTATGGGGGGGGGGAAGAGCCTCGTTGTAGCTGGGATGTTTTAACACAACCGTTTACCCGGGGTGGGTTTGAAGCTCCTGACTTTCACCTCTATTATTTATGTGCGCAGGCGCAGTTTGTGCACTACTGGCATTATCTGCCACGGTTTCAACCCCATCTTGCTATTGAGTCCGATGCTATTCTTCCATTGCCTCTGCAGGCGGCGACCCTTTCTGGGGGTTCTGGAGGCCCTAGGACCGAAATTAACCTGGTGTTATGTACTGCATGGGCATGGAAGATGCTTGCAAAAAGGGCGCGGCTTTCATAGCTATATGCCCCGCTACTGCCGCTGGCTTCACACCCTGACATTTCTGCTGCAAGGGAAAAACCTGCCATGCGGGAACTAGCGGCAGTGGGTATATCCCAGATGGGGGATTTGTACAAGCAAGGTCGATTCCTGTCATTGCAAGATGTGCAAGGGTCTACGGCTCGCGGATTCATGTTAAGTTTCACATATGTCCGAGTCCGGCAGGCTGTCAGAAATATTTACCCGGACTATCCGGAGGAACCGGTGACTCTGCGGGCTCTGCAGGCTATGCTGAAGGGGAAGGAGCGAAAGGGTCTTATCACCAAACTTTACGATGCCTCTTTGCGTGAGCGGGAGCCTGGGGAGCAACCTTCCTTTCTTTGAGGGCAGACTGCAATAGGGCCTACGCTTACATTGGATGCTTGGAAGACTTGTTGTGAGCTAACTGGTCGTCTTACGGCGAATTGTAATCTCCGAATCATCCACTTTAAATATTTGCACCAATTATATTATACTCCTTTACAGCTTCATAGGTATGGTCTGCGCGAGTCTGCTAATTGTGTGCGGTGTGGACAAGCTGATGCTGATTTCTTACATGTGGCTTGGATGTGTGCTGGCATATCTGCTTTTTGGTCTAAGGTGACGAATATACTCTCTGATGTTGTGCTGGAACCGGTGCATTGCACGCCGGAACTCTGCTTGCTTGGGTTTGTGAAAAATGTAAAGCCCTGCAATAGACGGATAACCGCAATTTCCACCCTGTTTGCTAAGAGAGCTGTAGCACTTTGTTGGGGAGCAAAAACCACTCCAACTGTGAAAAAATGGGTCCGGGATTTACTTTACTGCAGGGATACATTAGTGATTTATGCTGAGGAATTACCCGCAGCCTCACGCCCTAAGGATTTCTGGGCACCTCTCACTACCTATTTGCTCACTCACCCGGACTTGACATGAACTGGTTGTTATGAACCCTTACTACTTGGTGGACTGTATTTTTCATAATGCGGGGCCACGCCTCGGATGCTCGCTGCTTCTCTACTCATATTTGTTTCTGATGTCTAATATAATACCACTGTATGATGCACTGCCGCCTGTAATGTTGAAGGGGGGTGGGTTAGGGGTTTGTTCTTTCTCCGAGGTGATAATTTAAATTGCACTTATTTGTATGTTACTCTGTACATTGAAGTCAATAAACATATGTTAAAAAAAAAATAGATGTGTATATACATTTTTAAACTTTTTTTAAAAACGCCATTGTCGCGATTATGTATATAGTCGCGATGACCAGCGTCACCGCAAAATTTGAAAAATAGATTTCAACATTAGTTTTAAGCTAAATAACTACAACAACATGAGTTTAAGCAATACAGAAATACACCTCTACTGTTAAACATACTGTAAAATGTGTCTATATATATGTTTTACACTTTGTACAAAACACACGCTCTTTGGGACTACCGACGTCATTGCGATGCCCTGCTCACCGCAAAAATGGAAAATAGTCTTTGAAGACAATTTTTCTGGAAATTCACTACAAAAATATGAGTTTGAAAACTACACTAATAAAGCTGTATGTTAAATGTACTGTAACTTGTGCCTACATATATGTTTGATACTTTGTACAAACCACATGCTCTTTGCAACTACCGATGCCCTTGTGATGACATCGGTAGTTGTGAATATTACATTTTTTTGTAAGGGTGGTTTTCTACTAAATTGATCACAGAAAGAAAAGTTAAAGTAGGAGGCTGGCCTAGTATATGGTGCTCACTTATTTAAGGGTAGCACCATGCACTAATCCAGACAACCCTTCTGGTGATTTTAGTGGTTTTAGACAACCTTAGAAAACTCTCAAAGAGGTAGCTGTGGAGAGCAGCCTTCAGGCTTAGTGCAGAAGGAGTGTAAAGCAGCTTGTTTTACCACTACAAATCATATAGTGTAAGTTAAGTGAAAAAGAACCACAGAGTGTAGAAATATCTATTTATTATAGACACTCACTAACACATTTCAATATCTCCTACCCAAAGATATAATAATAATACACACAATACTTTAGTAATAAAACACGTAAGTAGCACAAATACACAGTGGTCGGCAGGGGGAGATCTAACCATATACTAATAAAGTGGAATGCGAACCACGACCTAAGTCGAGACTGGACCCAGAAGATGTAGAAGAACTGGGGATCCAACAAACCACCCAATGTAAGTACCCAGGAACCCCAGGGAGGCCTTGTGCAGAGTGGGAACATGACTGGGTTCTCAATAAAAGTCAATGGGTAAGTCGCAGTTTTTAAGAAGAAGGACCCTTCCAAGAGGACCCTGAAAAAACCCAGTGGAAGATAGAAGGTTGGAGAGTCACCCCACTCGTGGATACCCCAGTAAAGAGGATACCTACACCAGGGAAGCCGGGTGCATAGGTGTGAAGTGATGTCGGAAATCGCCGTAGACCACAATGGAGGATTTCAGAGAAGATGCTGCTGGTGAAGAAGGTGAAAGATTCCTGTGGAATCCAAGGATGGATTCTTGAAGTACCTACAAGCAGAGGAGACAGAGTCTATGCCACTCGGAAGTGACTAGGAGTCACTGAGGAAGACCAATGACCACCAATGACGGAAGATGCTGGCGTGATGACGGTGACCTTGTCGCTGCAGCTGTGAGGACCAGGCGATGTTGTGGAAGACCAGGAGCCATTCACGAGCTGTCCCACATCGAAAGTCAAGAACCAGGGGGTCAATGTCCGGTGGGAGCACCAACAAGCCTTGGCAGCAGCGACAGACGTGGCAAAAGAAAAAGGTGCAGCATTGGGACTAGCAAGGTCCAAGGGACTCGCCAAGAGCAGGAAAGTCACAGTAGGCCCACGAGCAAGCAGGGGAGCCCACTGAAGCCAAAGAAGACCCTCAAGAGGACTCACGGGCTGAAGGCACAAGAGTCGCAAGCAGGACCTCGAGCAGCTCACCAAAGATGCAGGTCCGTGGTGCAGAGGATGTGGTGAGGACGAAGATCTTGGCAGGAAGAGGTGCTGGAGGCTAGAGCTTCTTGTAGCCCGAAGATCTCTGGTTACGGGAAGTCGACACGGTGCACAAGGGTTCTGTTCCAGTGGTTCGGATGAGGGGTACTGGCCTCAAACTTGCTGAAAGGAAAGGTCAGGACTCGAGGGAGTTGCAGAACCACCACCTGTGTTGCTGCACCTTTCGGAGTCCATAGGGGTGTCAGGAGCAGCAGACTGGTCAGTTTTGTTGCGGTGCCTCCAGATGCAGGGGAGTGATTCCTTTACTCCAAGGGAGATTCCTTCATGTATCTTTGATGCCCACAGGCCTGGAGTAGAAGTTGGATGAAGCACAGGCACAGACGACAAAGAAGACTTGCAGGACAGCAAGAACAGGAGCAGCAGGAGTCTTCCTTGGTGCAGTCTCGGTTCCAGGCGGTTGAAGTTGAAGTGATTTTGAGTTTTAATCTTGTCCCACGACAAATCTGAAGAGCCACCCAGAGGTAAGCCCTTAAGTACCCTAGGGAAAGGGTTAGGACGAGACAGAGGAGAGGATAATCCCATGTCCTTTGTCCAGTTTCACACTAGAGCTGGAGCCAAGGTTTCCCTGAACTGGCTCAAACTGGAGTATGCAAGGAGGGCACCAAATGTGCCCTTCAAAGCAGGCTGCTGGCACTGGCAAGTGCCCCCACCCAGCCCAATACACGAGGTCCTGTCTGGGAGGTGGTCACACCTCCCTGTGACAGGAAACCTATTGTTCTACCTTCCCCTGCTCGTGCTCAGCAGCAGGAGGGCAGAATCATATCTGGGGTCGGCAGCAGCACTAGCTTGCTGTTAGACACTGAAAGGCTGGTTCTGGGAGTACCTGGGGCTTCCCGGAGGAGCCCCCCAGTGCATGGAATCATACCTCCAACACCAGTAACGGTGTTGGGGTATGAGTCCAACATGTTTGATACCAAACATGCCAAGTTCGGCACAGACATTATATAGTTGGCCATCGCGTAATGACGGATGGCCACTATATGTCTCAAAATGGCTGACAGCAATTACAAAGCCTGGAGAATCGACTCTGGGGTTTGTAGGGGTGTCCTGCTAATGCAGGGGCACCCACAAACTTATAACCCAGCACCCTGCCTTCAGGATTAAAAGGCCTGCCTTAGGGGTGACTTATAAGTTTTAAGTTTAGTGACCTCAGATATAAGAAAACTTATATCTGTCGTAAGTGGTGCTAGCACCAGCTTACACAGGCTGCAAGGGCATGCCTGTGGTCACAGTTTGAGTGGTCTCTCATGGGTGGCACAATACATGCTGCAGCCAATGGGAGACCCCTGGTATACCTATGCCCTGGGTACCTCAGTACCATATACTGGGAACTTATAGGGGTACACCAGTAGCCAATTGTGGAGGTACAGAAGAACTTACCATGTCAAATTTAGGGAAGAAGCAAAGTGACTGGGGTCCTGATTAGCAGGATCCCAGTCAGACTAGTAAAAAAAACATACTTACACCAGCAAAAAGTGGGGGTAACCATGAAAGCAGATCCTACTTTCCTACATAGGCCCATCTGCCCCCAAGGGGGGCAGAAACTACTAGGCCACCAGTGATATTTTGTTGGCAATGTTGGTGAGCGGTCCCTTCGGCAAGGGTTGCTCCCCTTTTGGGAGTGATTATTTTGGACGTTTCTGTCCCCCTTGGGGGCAGATCTGACTTATGCTTTTAGGCCCCTCTGGCAGAAGCTACTATACACCAGGGATGTTTTATTTAGTATGTTGTTATTGTTGTGGGGAGTGGCTCCTCGGGCAAGGGTCGCTTCCCTTTAGGGGGTGATGATTTTAGCCGTTTCTGCCCCCTTTGGGGGCTAATCAGCCTTATACTTTTAGGCCCTTCTGCTCACAAAGGGGGCAGAAGCCCCTGGACACCAGGGATTTTATATTTGGGCAATACTGTTGTTGTGAGTAGCGGCCCTTTGGGCAAGGGTCACTCTCCTTTTGAGAGTGAATGTTTTGCCCATATTTTTAGGCCCATCTGCCCCCCTAGCTTGGCTGGCGGTGTGTGGGGACTGGCACATTATTTGCATTTTTGATTGAAAAGTTTTATTTCTCCTTTTTATTCTAGGGCAAAGCTTTTGATTGCGTTGCTGTGACTCCTGCTTGTGGTTTCGGCAGTGGTAGATCTGCAGTTTGCGTGGGTGCATGTGTTTCGTAAGAATAACTTTTTTGTACTGTGTACTCCAAATGAGTATCAATGGCATGAATGAATAAGTTTTTTGTAAATGGTGTAATAATAGCAGCATATTTAACTTACGTTTTGTTGTGTGTGAAGAACAAGTTACTTACCTTCGGTAACAATATATCTGTAAGAAACATAGGTTAGTTATAGATTCCTTACCTTAGAATAACCCCCAGGCGTCAGACTGGATCCGGAAAGCTTTTTGTCATTAGTACCCCTGCGCGTCGGAAGGTGGCATCGGTCGACTCCGCGTTCGTCATCGGCGTCGTGGCCGCCGGGATGACGTCGCAGTAGCTACATAGACGCCACCCTCGCGCGCTGACATCAGTTCTGTACACGACTTTCCACACCAGAAGTGCAGAGCCATGCAAGACACTGACCAATGGTGCACAAAACTAGGGCCTGAAAGGATGTCCTTAACCCTAGAAGTCAGCTCGCAGAACGGGGAGGATGGGTGGGGTGGTAAGGAATCTATAACTAACCTATGTTTCTTACAGATATATTGTTACCGAAGGTAAGTAACTTGTTCATCTGAAAGAAACAGTTAGTTATAGATTCCTTACCTTAGAATAGATACCCCAGCAATACCAACCCCGGAGGTGGGTCTGCGAAATAAGTTCACACCAGAAAGTCCTGGAGAACAGAACGGCCAAAGAAGCCGTCTCTCCGGACTTGGCTGTCCAAGCAGTAGTAATTGGTGAATGTGTGCAGTGATGCCCACGTAGCTGCCTGACATATGTCATTAAGGGGGACTCCTTGTCCCAAAGCAGTGGTGGCTGCCGTCGCACTGGTGGAATGGGCGCGCAGTCCCACTGGAGGCTCCTTCTTTGCCAAAGAATAGCAAGCTTTGATGCACAGAACGACCCACCTGGAGATGGTCCGTTTGGGCATGGCCCGACCTTTCTTAGTGCTCAGGTAACTAACAAAGAGCTGGTCGTCCACCCGGAATTGTTTGGTGCGATCCAGGTAGAAGGAAAGTGCACGTTTTGGATCCAGACGGTGGAGCCTCTTTTGAAGGATGCGGAGGCGGAAAGAAGGTGGGCAAAGTTATGGTTTAGCCAATGTGGAAAGAAGTAACCACCTTGGGAAGAAAAGAAGGTCTAGTTCTAAGGACGACCTTGTCCGGATGGAAAGTCAGAAAGGGAGGCTTGGAAGAAAGAGCTTGTAGCTCACTCACCCTGTGTGCAGAGGTGATGGCCACCAGAAAGGCAGTTTTCAAAGTGAGAAGCCTGAGAGGACAGTTATGTAGTGGCTCAAAGGGAGGGCACATAAGGTAGGTAAGAACCAAGTTCAAGTCCCACTGGGGCATTACGAAGGGAACAGGAGGAAAAAGATGAGCAATGCCCTTAAGGAATCTATTTACAACAGGGGACTTGAAAAGAGAAGGCTGATCAGGAAGCCTAGGAAAGGCTGAAATGGCTGAGAGGTAGCCCTTGATAGTGCCCAGAGCAGAGCGCGTTGTCTTCGGTGGCGAATAGATCTAAACAAGGCTCTCCCCACTGCTGAAAGAAACCTTGCACCACCTCAGAGTGAAGACGCCATTTGTGATCCATCATGCACCTGCGGATGAGTTCGTCCACCCTGGCGTTCAAGGAACCTGACAGGTGTTGAACCACCATGGAAATGCCCTGATGTTCCAACCATGTCCAGAGGCGGAGGGCCTCTTGAAATAGGGTCCACGACCCCACCCACCTTGTTAGTTGCAGTACCACATGGTAGTGGTGTTGTCCGTGAACACCTGCACTATTCTTCCCCGGACAGAGGGAAGGAATGCCTTGAGTGCAAGACGAATTGCCCGAAGCTCCAGAAGGTTGATGTGGACCCCGGACTCCGCCGGAGACCAGAGGCCTCTGATCTCCGCCTCCCCCATGTGGCCGCCCCATCCCAGAAGTGATGCGTGGGTCACCACTGTGAACTCTGGTTGAGGAAGGGAGAGGGATCTGCCGTCGACCCAATCCTGGTTTGTTAGCCACCACTGCAATTGGTGTGCAGTGCCCTCCGAGATCTGGACGCAATGGGACAGATTCCCCATATGCTGCGCCTACTGGAACTTCAGGTCCCACTGCAGAGCCTGCATGTGCCACCTGGCATGATCCACCAGCAGGATGGAGGAAGCCATCAGTCCCAGTAGCCTGAGGGTCATCCTGACCGAAACCCAGGATAGAGGCTGAAAGATCGGAATCATAGCCCGAATATTCCGGATTCGCTGTTTGGGAGGATAAGCCCGAAACTGCGTTGTGTCCAGAACCGCTCTGATGAAGAGGATCTTCTGAGAGGGAGTCAGGTGTGAATTCGGCATGTTTATGGAGAACCCCAGCGAATGCAGGAGGTCGGCCGTAGTCTAGAGGTGGGAGACGACAGCCTGGGGCAAGCCTGCCTTCAACAGCCAGTCGTCGAGATAGGGGATGACTGGAACCCCCGATCTGCGCAGATGATCTGCGACCACCGCCATCACTTTCGTGAACACCCGAGGGGCACTGGTAAGGCCAAAGGGGAGCACGGTAAACTGAAAGTGCTCGTGGCATACCGTGAACCGCAGGTAACGGCGGTGGGCCGGCAGGACGGGGATGTGAAAATAAGCGTCCTGCAAGTCCAACGCTACCATCCAGTCTCCAGGATCAAGGGCAGACAGGACCTGAGCTAGCGTCAAAATGTTTTACTTCTCCTTCCGGAGGAAGCGGTTGACGTTCCTGAGATCCAGGATAGGTTGCAGGCCTTTGTCCTTCTTGGGCACCAGAAAGTAGTGGGAATAGCAACCACGACCTACTTCTGGGACAGGAACTCGCTCAATGGCTCCCTTGGCCAAGAGTGCCTAAACTTCCTGTTGGAGAAGGGCCAGATGATCCTACGACATGCATTGGTACTGAGGTGGCATGGATGGAGGGGTAGTCTCGAAGGGGAGGGTGTAGCCCCTTTGGACTATTTGCAAAACCCACCTGTCCAGCGTGATGGTGCACCAGTGGGGGAGGTGATGGCGAATCCTGCCGCCCACTGGCATTTGGTGGCCCTGAAAGGTCGGACTAGGAGGGTTTGGAGGCTGCTGCGGAAGGGGCTGTGGTGGACTGGCCCACCCACTGGCCCCCAGAACCACGGCGATGGTTCCCACGTCCCCAGCTGCGCAGGGGCTGAACAGCTTGCGCTGGCCTGTGGCTCTGGACAGGGCGTGGCGGGGCACCCCTTCCGTAGCCACGAAAGGACCTGGCTGTAGCCCGAGAGTCCTTAAAGCGCTCCAGCGCGTTGTCTGTCTTGTCGCCGAATAGGCGACCGCCATCAAAGGGCATGTCCATAAGGGTGGATTGGACATTCCCTGAAAAACCAGTCGACCTCAACCAGGCGTAGCGTCGAAGGGCTACCGACGTGAAAATCGTCCTGCCTAGTGAGTCGGCGGTATCCAGCCCACAGCGGATGGTAAACTTTGCTGCGTCTCTCCGTTCGGCAACTGCACGGGAGAGTACGGCCCGGGCCTCCTCCAGGCACTGAGGCAGCACTTGCGCCACCGTATCCCACACGGAGTGGGTGTAATAGCCCAACAGACACGCGGTGTTTACCGACCGCAGTCCCAAGCTCGAGGAAGAAAACATCTTCTTCCCAAGATGGTCCAGCTTTTTGGATTCCCTATCAGGTGGTGCGTTAGGGAATGCACCTTTGGAGGTGGAGGCTTGGACCACCAAGCTCTCAGGGGTGGGGTGATGGGAGAGGAAAGTGGGGTCACCTGGGGGCCGGGCGGTGGCATCGGGCAACCATCCTATCCACAGGAGCCCCTGTGTTGGGCCTGGACCAGGTACCCAAAAGGATATTGGTTAGGGCTTCATTAAACGGCAGCAGGGGCTCCGAAGAGCTTGCTGCCGGTTGAAGCACCTCTGTCAGGAGGTTAGTCCTGACTGCCACCGTAGGTAGCTCAAGGTTGAGAGCTTAGGCCGCCCTACGCAACACCACTGCAAAAGACGCTCCCTCCTCCGTAGCCACGGTAGGAGGAGACAACATGCCAAGGTCTGGTGAGGCATCCAGACCACTGGCTTCCCCCAGTTCCTCTCTCCAGTCCAGCTCGTTACCCAACTGGTCAGTTAAAGGGTCACCAGACCCCTCCCAGTCCTCCTCACCCTCTTCTGGCTGCCAATCTGGTCTAAAAGAGCCAGGGTAGAACAAGGGCACAAAAGTAGCCGTCAGCGCCGGAACCGGCGTCAGTCGACGCCGGTCCGGCTCCTTGTCTATGTCGTGGTGGAGGCCGGGGTCGAAGCCGGCTGGGGACACAACTGTCGTTGGCTGCGGACGTGGTGCCGGTGGATTTGGCACCGGGGGAGGTGTAGTTAGGTCAACCGTCGCCGATCCGGATCCAGGCCTGGATCCAAGGGGACCCTGCGACGCCAGAGCCGCCGGTGTCGAAACCCCAGGGCCCCCAGCCGAGTCCGCGGGGCCCGAAGGCGCGCCGGGGTAGTCGGGCTGCCCAAAGATGGCATGCATCGCTTCGTAAAATTGGCGAAACTAGGCAGGGGTCGCTCCTGGTCCCGGGAAGGGGGGGGGAAACTCGGAGTCGACCCTTTGGGCTCCGCACGTGGAGCCGCGGGAGGGGCACCACCCGCATCCCTCATCGCGTTGGCCGACCGACGAGGAGAAGTCGAAGAGCGACGATGCTTCTTCGACTTCTTCTTGTGCTTTGACTTACCTGACCCCGAGTGTGAAGACTTGGAAGAAGAATGATGATGGCTCCGTGACCGGTCCCTCTACCTCCCATGCGACCGGGACCTCGAACGGCACGGAGCCGACTGCTGGGCCTCAAGAAGCTTTTGGGACCGCTCCTGCAAAGACTTCGGATTCATGGTCCGGCAGTCGGAGCACGACTTGGGGTCGTGGTCGCGCTCCAGGCAAAACAGGCACACGCGGTGCGGACCTGTCACCGACGTCAGTCGGCTACAGGAACTGCAGGCCTTGAAACCGGGAATCCCTCGTACACCAGAAGTCGAAGACTCAAAAACGGTTTAGACAAAAGTCACCAAAAAGTCAGTCAAAAAGTGACTGGAGGTACCGCTCTCTCTGGATCTGCGCTGGCTGGCGCGGAAAAAGAAAGAACTGACGTCAGCGCGCGAGGGCGGCGTCTAAGTAGCTACCGCGACATCATCCCAGCGACCACAATGCCAACGACGAACGCGGAGCCGGCCGACACCACCTTTCGACGCGACGCGCAGGGGTACTGCTAACGAAAAATTCTCTGGATCCAGCCTGACGCCTTGGGGTAATTCTAAGGTAGGGAATCTATAACTAACTGTTTCTTGCAGATAAAGTGAAACTATTAACCTCAAAACCGTAGTGGAGCAACCGATAACCTTTGTATTCTTCAAAAAATGGGAATCACGTACCTTACGTGTACCTTACGTATTTGCATTTAGCTCATGCATGTAGATTTCGGTAAACGCTCGGTAAATGATCTGTGAGTTCATAGTTGATTTTAAAGTAACCCGGTATGCACTTTGTGCGCTGAAAGTGAACTAAAAAAGTGTACATAGAAAGAGGATTGTGAGGTGTACGCGTTGTGTGCCGGAAGTGTACTTCCAAAGTGAACATAGAAAGAGGATTTCAAGGTGAAACCGAGGTCTAACAAGTAAGAAACCGTGACCTAAAAGTGCAACAGCAGTTTTCAAAGCCTAACTATCGGGTTTACGCTTATACCGCAGGAAGGTGAAACTAGAAAAGAGGGTTTCATGATTTGCAGTAAAAAGGCAGTATGGAAGTCCTGGCTTTAAAATAGATGTGCATATTTCTTAATATAAGTAAATGTTCGGGCATAAAATACAAAATGAAAAATGTCATTAGAAAAAATTTAATTTGAAAGAATGCAATTAGACAGAGGAAGAATAGCCTCTGATAAGGGATTCAAAATCATGTCAAGCAATTAATCAAATCATGGAGATAACCAGCAACGTGTTGCTTTCTGAATGTATTCATAAGAAACAATTAAAGTCCATCCGCTCATTTAGTCCTTTTGGGCTGATCGAGTCCAGACGGTTCATCCAGTAGATTTCCCTTTGAAGCAGGTATCTATTATTGTTTCTTCCTACTTTGACCAGTACTTGTTCAAGTATCAAGAATCTTAATTGGCTGATGTTGTGATTGTGGGTGTTGAAATGTACTGAAAGCGTGGATTTTGAATTCTTAGTACCTATATTGTTTTTATGTTCAGTTAATCGAATTTTTATTTTTCGTTCCGTCTTACCCACGTATACCAGTCCACATGGGCATTTGAGCAAATAAACGACATTGCTTGTGTCACAAGTTGCCGTGGTTTTCAATTTAATCGGCGTCCCCTGGGTGGGGTGCATGAGGGTTGTACCTTTAATTATGTTGTTACAATTTCCGCAATTAAGACAGGTTTCGGTTCTCCTGTATGTCTGTCTGTTGTCTTCACTAGCTTTCCCAAGTAGTTGTTTAAGATTTTTTGTTGTTTGGTATACGAAGAAAGGTTGATGTTTAAATATCCCTTTAAAATCGGTCTCTGTTTGTAACATTGGCCAGAATTTTAGAAGGATTTATTTTCACTTTTTTGGCTTCTTGTAGAGAATTTTGACACAAAAACTGATCTGGCTTCCTGATTTTTTGGTTTAACTTTGTTTTCAAGTAAACTTACTCGATCTTTAGAGTCCACTTTGTCTATAGCAGAATTTAAAATGTAATCAGGGTATCCTCTTTGTTTGAACTTATTGATCAACTTAGCTTGGCTGGTTTTATAAAGTTGTTCACTTGAAGATATGCATTTCAGTCTGAGCAGTTGAGAGTAAGGTAGATGCTTCTTCAAAGACATTTGGTGAAAGCTTGTGTAGTGAAATAGATTGTTGCGGTCCGTGGGCTTAGTGTAAACATTAGTTGTTAATCGTTGATTCTCTATAGTGACTTCCACATCTAGGAAAGTGATCTTTTGAGTACTCATAGTGAATACTCAAGATTAATTTATGTTGTTACTTTTTAGGAAATATCCCCTGACGAAGGGCCCAGCCTGAAATGCATTGGGCTTGCTATCTAAAATATGTTCTGAGGATTTAATGTGACAACGATGTAATGTGATAGCAACATTAGCTATGTTTGGAAATCTTTCAAAGTTTTATTAAATTAAGATTCGAACTACCAATGGATTAAAGTTCAACTATTTTCAAAAAATGTTATTCAGGAAGTGCAGATTGGGGACGTTTGTTCCATTTAGGAAAATGCATATAACATGTATATTGTCTAACGTCTCGAACCCAGGAAACAATACCCATAAGCACCCAGTACTAGATAAACGAATTGAAAATCAAGTATACAACCAGGAGTGCGATCGCCAACCACTTTGTCGTTTAGTTGTCAGACATTAACATACTCTGAAAGCAGTGGCGGCTGCCAGCAGGGATATGTGGTGGGGCAGCACAAGGACAATTATAAACTTCCCTACAGAGCCCCCGAGAGCTGCCCCTTCTGGTCCCTGCCTGGGAGGTTGTGTGGGGTTGGGTCAGGATGCACAGTGGTGACGTGACTAGTGGAGGTCTAAAGCTTCCCAGGTACATGTGTATTGGCGCATCAAGGCCGGTTTCTGCTTTGAATTCTGGGACCTGAAGTGCTATGTATCCTATCATTACTTAAAGACTGCAAGTCACAGAATTCAAAACAAAAACATAGATGGGCTGAGATACTCACGCATCATCCTGGGACAAGTGGGAGCTCTAGAAGAGGGTGGAAGGGAAAAGGCTGCAAGAGCAAATTACTGCATAAGTATGCAAAGCATTACGGTTGGCACACTTCTTCCATTTTAGTAACATATCACACACCACTGGTAGCACCAGAATCACAAACCGACCCTGAAAAATCACATCTGCCCCTCAAGCGCTCACTTGGCTCCAAGTTCACCTTAGCTTCCATGTTCTCCCTCAGTCACAATCTCACCTCAAGCTTCGTCCTCTCCTCATTATTCCAGGATTTATTTTCTAACCCCCCCACCTCTGCTGTCAATTGGCACCCTGTGACACATTTATTTCACCCTCTAACAAAAATTAAAATGAACACTTACCTGCCGCCTCGTTTCGATGCCTCGGTCCTCTTCAGCTCACAGGCTCCCAGACTCCCCTGCGCCAATCCAGACACTGCTCTCATGCTGGTAATACTATTACCCAGCATGAGAGCAGATGGGAGCCTGTGCCTACTGTATCTCCATGCAAGAGCCTGGAGATATCTAAGTGGGCATGATGGTTTGGCCGTCCTAAGACAGCTAGCCAAACAGTCATGCGCAATTTCAGTGCCCACTACTCCTCCTCCCAGTCCCTGCCATTGTGAGATGATGGCCCCGCCCTAAAGACTCGTCTCTCGCATGAAAAATAAATAATAAAACTGCTTTGATATCATTTTATTTGACATGTTCTTAATGTGTTGGCAGAGGCAGTGGGGCGACGCTCTTCCACCATAACGGAGGAGCCGCTGCTGTCTGGAAGTTGGGGCACACATTCACCATTCAGGTGTCAGCCACCAATAACATACCAGAGGCTGAAACTTCATAACTAAATGAGAGCCATCAGTTTTGGACGCTGTTAGTTTTAAAACCCACCAGCTGACAGGGCTGTGTATTTTCATAGCTGAAACATCTCTTGTTTTAAAGGGTGACATGGATAGAAATTGGGAAGCACGTGCAGAGGTGCCAGAGCCCACGTCTGCAGGGTACCATCAGGTAGCTCCCAAGTTAAAGTGTGAGTCAAAACTCCTCTGATTTTCACTGTTGCAGATTTTCATAGTTTAAAAAATAATCACTACAATTAATCCTCACAGTCCTACTACTTAGGTAATTCTGTTTTCAGCGTCCTCTATCCAAAGTAATGGAAAGGTTACAGAGAGGAGTACCGCATTCCTATTTCCTTATAGTCAGGGCCACTGGAATTATGTGGCCAGGGAAGACCAAATTATGTGTCATAATTAACTAAATTATGCTGCAATAAAAGGCAAATTTGCAGCATAATGTGATAGTATTGCTTTCTTATTTTGGTATTTTTTGCACAGGTTAACACTGTCTGGAAAAAGGGATCACCTTATTAGTACCAGTTCAACACCCAAATAAAGCAATAAGCAACAGAAAGAGGACCAGTTAACCTTTGCAAAGGGCCTTCCGCTGTGTGACAACATGCGCCTCCACATTTTTAGTAACTTATTATCCGTTTGCACTAGAAACATAAACCTTTTTTTGTTAAAGTCTGCAATTTGTGCAGCAGATGATGGATTATGTGGCAAATGTGGAAAATCCATAAATATGCAGAAAATGCTGCAACCGCAAAATCTCACAATTCCAGTGGCTTGCATATAGTCTGCAAATGCTTAGGAAAACGTCAAGTACCATAATCCTTTGTAGTTGTCTTTCTGATTTCTAATGACGTTAACAACAGCAAGAGAGAATCAACAGATGTTTTTATGTTATGTTATGTTAAGATGTCTTGTAGAGCGCACAGCTGCCCCAGCAAAGGGGCGTCCCGGCGCTAAGAGCAATGATAGCAGCTGACAGCATGGACCCAACATAACGAGAGAAAGAAAGAAGGCCAGTGGGCCATTAAGCGCCATAATGACATTCAGAAGGGCGTGGACTACAGAAAACTTAATGGGAAGGGAACAGATGAGTCTTTAGTGCTTTTCGAAATGCCAGATAGTTATCCATACTCCGGATATGTACAGGGGGCCATTCCATAGCTTAGCTGCCAGTGTGCGAAAAGAACGCCCACCGGAGCGAGCCCTCCTCACTCGCAAGATAGATACCAGGTGTTGGCCTGCTGAGCGAAGATGACGAGTGAGAATGTAGGTGGAGAGCAAGCCCGCTAGGATACCGGGGGTGGGGGAGTTCAGGATCTTAAACGCAAGGTAGAGAGACTTGAACTCCACCCGTCTCTCCACCGGTAACCAGTGTAACTGACGAATGGCACTGGAGGTGGAGCAGGGTCTGGGCATAGCAAGAAGAGTTCTGGCGGCAACATTTTGGACTCTCTGCAGTCTCGAAATCTCCATCTTGTTGACCCCCAGGTAGAGCGAGCTGGCATAGTCCAGTCTCGACAGCACAGATGCCTGGACAATCATCTGTCGGATGGAGGGGTCAAAAACACCCAACAGAGGTTTGAGACTGCGCAGATTACCAAAGCATGTCGCCGCCACCTTCTTAGTTTGAGTTTGAAAACTAAGCGCAGAGTCAACCCAGACACCAAGGTTTTTCACCACCTGTTTGGGGGTGGGTGCAGGGCCCAGGGTGGTGGGCCACCACTGTTCACTCCATAGCTCAGGATCTTTCCCTACCAGCAGGACCTTAGACTTACTGGCATTGAGCTGGAGACAGTTGGCAGTCATCCACCCTGCAACATCTGCTAGACCGCTCCAAAACTTAGCAGCATCATTCAGACAGTCATTGGAGAGGGCGACTACTAATTGTGTGTCATCAGCATATGACACAATAGTCAGCCCTCTCCTCTTGGCTATCGCGGCTAGGGGCTGGACATACAGGTTGAAAAGCGTTGGACTTAACGCAGAGCCCTGCGGTACTCCCTGTTTGATGGAATGCGCCCTGGATGTAAAAGGGGGGGCCGACACCTGAAAGGACCTATCCGAAAGGAAAGAGGTAAACCAATCCAGGGCGAGGCCCACGATGCCAGCCTCCTTCAGTCTCCGTATCAAAGTCTGGTGAGAGACCGTATCAAATGCGACACTGAGATCCAGTAGGATCAGGGCCGAGGTACGTCCCTCATCCAGTGCTGCTCTTAAATGTTCAGTCACAGGTAGGAGGGCGGACTCTGTGCTGAAACCTGGGCGGAAACCGCACTGGGAGGAGTCCAGTATATTATTCTCCTCCAGATAGCCTGACAAGATGGAATTAACATAGGCTTCGGAGATCTTGGAGGTCCAAGGCAGCAGGGAGATAGGGCGAAAGTTCTCCAGTTTCGCTGGATCTAGGGTGGGCTTCTTTAATAGAGGCATTACCCTGGCCTGCTTTCATGACCTAGGAACTGTAGCCATAGATAAGGACATGTTAATAACCTGGCCCAGAGGTGTAAGTAGCACAGGTAACAGTCTCATTAGATATTCAGGCTTCATGGGGTCAGTTGGGGAGCCAGATTTAACCTTCCTGCAGAGTACACAAAGTGCTTCTTCAGTGATTGGCAGGAAGGTGGCCAATGTATGGGCGGGGGATGGGCCCCCAACATCGAAGCCCGTAGCCACCTGGGGGAAGGTCTTATAGATGTTATCCACCTTATTTATAAAAAAGGTGGCAAGGTCCTCACATTGTTCATCTGACTTAACGGCAGACGCCACAGGAACCCCAGCATTTTTGAGATTTTTAATGATGGAGAAAATCTTCTTGGAGGGATTATGGCTGTTTCTGATCTCATCAGCAAAATGTGTAGCCCGTGCCTTCTGAACAGCCCTATGATATTTCTTGTTGGCTGACTGATAGCGGCCCTTCAGGATAGGATCAAAGTCTCGCCTCCACTCCCGCTCCAACCACTTGCATGTTTTACGCATAGTGGAAAGATTGTTATTATACCATGGGTTAGACTTAGTGCTCCGACACTTAGATTGTTTGGCCGGAATCAAGTCATCCAGAGGATGCCTTAGCCAGTCAGATAGTGCTTCACTGGCGGTATCTGGATCGTCCGGCCAGCTGGGCACACTCGACGAAAGGATGGTACTAAGATGATCAAAATTTAATTTGTGCCATAGGGTTTGAGGCAGAGAGACGTGGAAGGTTGGAAAAAACTGGATCAAGTAGGTGGCCAGCAGAGTGAGTAGAACCATGGACTAGTTGGAGCAGCTGGCAAGCCACTAAGTCCGCTGAGAAGTTGGCCGCTTCTGTGTCATGGGGATTATCAAGGTGCAGATTTAGGTCGCCAATGACAGAGAAGTTGGCGTACCTCACGACTAGAGAGCCCACTATGTCAGACAGCGCGGCCCTGCATTCCTTCGAAGGGCCCAGGGGACGGTATACCAGTAAGCCAGACATGGTATAGTTGGAATTAAAGGAAATCTCAAACCGTCTGCACTCGCAACCCGCTACGGTTTCCTTAACAAGTGTGCAGGTATAGCATGATTTAAAGACAACTGCCACTCCGCCGCCTCTAGTCTCTCGATTAAGGATGGTAATGCTATAGCCCGGGGGAAGTGCCAGGCCTGGTTCTGCCACCCTGTCTGCTGACAGCCATGTCTCCGTCAAGAAAAGAGCATCCGGAGATTCGTCGTTTAGTAAGTCATACACATCCAGGTAGTGTTTAACTAACGACCGGCAATTAAGACTAAACAGTTTAATGTCTTGACCAAAGCCAGAAAGTTGGATAATGGGGGATGAAGTGGTCGCCCATGAGTTCAAGCCGCAGTTCCTGCAGCAAAATGGACCGACAGGAAGGTTAGAAGGGGGAAGGCAGCAAGTGTTCCTTGTTAGCCTAATGGCCAGAAGTTTGTCACGGGAATATAAAAGCATTTTTTTTCCAAAACCGGCAGAGTGACTGGCGTCTGGCGACGTCCAGGCGCGGACGGGCGCAGATGGGCTTGCCTTTGGCGTGCCGCCGGCGCGCCCGCTGCGCTCCCGCGCTGCGGCTGGCATGAAATAGCCGAGGTCCGCCTTAGCTCCGCCTCCTGCCCTCAGTGATAGGACACTCCTAATGGGTGTCAATCAAAAGTGAAATGGACCGGCAACCACCAACAGAGGCGGCCGATGCCAGAAAAAAGCAGCACAGTTTCAGGTAACTTTTAAAAACACATCAGATTCAGATCAACATTGCATTTAGTCTCACATTTAAAAAAACGCAGTTAAGTCAGGCAGCAGCACTATCTTAATGCATTTAATCACATTTGTAATTCTATAACGTTACTCTAACTGGTTATAAGCTTTTGCGCACTATGCCAGTTATGTTGTAAAGCCAAGAAAGATGACTATGGACCTGATTCGTTCACTGGCAAAAGTTATGTCTGATGTTATGTCTGACCTGTTTATCATAAGAAATTATGACAATGGCAGTAGGACTGGCTTGATTATTGTGACAGCATTTGTTAAAGCCATTAGGCCTATATTGGGGATTGTTACAGTACCTACATAGAATTTCACAGATTACTGTAGTGGGCAAGGGTTTTCGTATTGGAGGCTGACTCAAATAAATTGTATACATAGAAGATTCGCACTATGATAATCCTTGTTAGGCCTTCTTAAAGATTTTTTTACATTTTTTAGACAACTGTAATTTTGTATATCTTTGCGATTTTACTGATGGTTGCCTTGTAGTAAAGCTTATGCTAAGCCCACAAAGGATGGAATTTAAATATATAAAGTAGTAGGTCAAGCATACACCACCACTCTAATCATGTGGGTTTGTTGAGAGTTCTATAAAGCACCAGCAGAAGTTTTGCTATTAAGATGATTTTTAGATATTTTTAAGAAATAAACAGTCTGATATAAACTGTTATTCAGGAACAATAGAATTTGAGCAGTCTAAGGGTAACATAAACTGCCAACAGAACTATAGATATTAAGCAGAACCTGATGTAAACTGTTATTCAGGAACAATAAAATTCGAGCAGTCTAAGGGTAACGTGAACTGCCAACAGAACTATTGATATTAAGCAGAACCATATAGACCAGGAACGCTTCTAACGCTTCTAACAAGGGGAGAACACTCAATATAGTAGACCCCTCGTGATAACATCAAAAACAGAGTCTGAGAAAAACAAACACTCCAGACTACAAGCTCATCACCTGTGGTGGTGGTGTATGCTTGACCTACTACTTTATATATTTAAATTCCATCCTTTGTGGGCTTAGCTTCTCTTCCCCTTGTTTTTAATTCACAGAGCGTTGCCTCACGCCCTGAGCGGTCGCCAGGAGCGGCAAGTTCCCTCCCGATTTTGATACGGGTAAGGTGTTTTTGCTGTAGAGTTTTTTTGAATTATTGTGAGGACCTATAGCATGTGCACATTGCAATTTAATGTGTTCTTTTTATATATTGATATAGACCTTTTCAGTATGTACACATATATACTCAAAAAAAAATTCATCTTTTTTAACAGGAGTACAACACCAATGCCTTTAGTGCCAAAATATTTACGTACACAGGTATATGGTTGTATCGTTCTTTTCAGTGTTTGTATAAATTTGTTTTTGAATTTAGTGCAGTAGTTACAATCTGGTCCTGAAGAAAGCCTTGATCGCAGTTAGATCGGTAGTGGCTGAAACATGTAGACCTCTTCACTAGCGCGCTTGTATTTATAGTTAAGTTGCGCGCTTACTGCTTTTTAACCATTGACACCACGTGATCTTAATAAATTCATTGTCACTTGGTAGTCAATTTTATTTCACTTTTCCTTTTTACACTGCACCGAACACCTACCATATTGCCTTATGCTTCAGTGATCTTAGGTGATCCAGTCTTGGACTATAGTTGTAAAAACATCCGCGAGCTCCTCCTGTATACTAGTAAGGAGTTGTAGCTCCTTAGTTGCACTAGCGTGCAGCTGAGAGGAGATCCCCAAATGATGAAGCATGCCACTTCGGTGGGTGATGGGAATCCGTCCTCTTAATTGAGATCCCCCGTTTTCACTTTTTCTTCTGTTGTGTGTACTGCTGTGATGTCTGTCTCTTTATATAGATTTTTCCTTGAGACCCGCGGATTTTTTTGTTGTTGTGATAAAGGGAACACACCACAAAGACAAAATAATTTAGTCAAAAATCACGATTGTATTGCTAGAGTATTATGTACAGTGGACAATGAATATGACTGTCAATGAAACAATACATAAAACGGCGATAAAGTGATTAAAGTGCAGGATAAGTGCCTTGTGGTGATAAGTGAAGTCAAAAAGTGCTATACATATATTATACAGATGGGTAACAAATAAAACAATCAAAATAACAGTTGTGTTGTTCTGTCCATTCCTTAATGCATGAATACACGACCCGTGTGTGACTTTATATTGGGGTCAGGGAAACTGCATGGACTAGTGTAACTGCAACGTCGACGTTTCGACCCTAGGCGGAAGCGCAGCTTAATATGCGTCAGAGGCGGGTCTTCATCAGGACTGGGGGGTAGGGAAACAAGTGTTGACAGCCTGTTGAATAATGAAAAACAGGGATTCAGGTGTGTCCAAACTATCGAGTGAACTAAGCAAGGTAATGCAGTGGTGAATTAGCGCTTACCGCAAGGAATAAATGCCAAGAATCCTGTTGGGTAAGTGGATAAGGATCTGACTACATTCCTGATTTGGTGAACTGGTAGACCTACACCAGGAGGTTGTGGTCTAGGAGAAAAATCAGAATAAAAACAAAATTGCGGTTTGAATTCCACAGTTGTAGACAAAAAGGCTACTATCGGAGACAGAAACGCGCGGGCCCTGTCTAATAGTACCAGAATGTACAATCCTAACCTGATCAGGAATTATTGGTAACGATGTGACTAAGGAGACAGGAGGGCGTGAGTCCTGCTAAATGTGCAAGAAATGAAGCGCGTATTCCTAAGCGATTATTGGTGCAGCAGCACGTTACTATAAAGGTACTGCGCAAAGGAATAGCTACGGGGTTATGAATACTTGGGCCACTTGTCGAGTAGTAAGTGCCTGTAATGTTGTCCAGGTTGGGCCGCTCCACATTGCCCATTTGAGTAAGGGGTGTTTTCCCCCCAGTTCGATCCCGCTACGTAATGTAATGGGCTGGCCCAGCATACGCTCGGCCAGCACGTATGAGTACCAATAAATAGCCCAGGTCATGCTGGGCGTGGTCAGTGAGTTACTGGCTACTACCTGACACACACTGTCCGGCTCTCTGTGTCCTCTGCACTAGGCCCAGACCTAGAACACTACACTGGCGACGAGGTGGTCTCCCCACCCCGCCGTGACTCACCACACTGGCTGTGCCTGCCGCCTGCACCGTCACCGCGAGAACGTCCCAGCCGCGTCTCCCGCATCCTTCGCCTGGCACACTGTGCTCTCTGCCGCACACCTGCTGCCGCCTTCGCGAGGCCCTGCACCGGCTTCCCGAGCAGCTCACAGCCGCCTTCAACATCCTCTACGGCCGCTCTGCTGACCGCGCACGCGTGCGTGCGGATTCATTCTGTGCCCTCCGGCACCCGGCCATCTCCGCTACGGACCTCCTGCGGCCCTCAAGCTCGCGGTAAGAGTGACGCTGCCCACTCCCAGCCGCTCTCCTCCTGACGCTCTCCACGCCCGTGCCTCCGGCCACGGCCCTGCTAGGCCTTATCTCTCTCTCCCGCCGTCAGAGGCATTCCAGGCCGCCTCTGTCTGGCCACACGTGGCGCCACAGGGCAGCGCACCCCCATCTGGCACGGACACGCAGGGTTTAGGCCGAGTTTGCCAGGACCCGCTCCACAGCGCCCTCTTGTGGCTGTGCGCACCCACCTGCTGAGCTTCGCCCCTTGCAGCCTCACTGCGGCCGTCGAGGGTTTGCTGCCTGCACCGCCCTACGGCGCCCCGCTTGGCACCGCGCCTAATCCCGGGCCCTGCCTGCTGGTGTCCCACTGTGAGTGCTCTGCCACCCCAGTCGCGCCCACTGCATTGCCCACATGGCGTCAGTGCCTCATCTGGAGCCGTTCACCATCACAGGCCCCCCACCCTCCCAAGCAGCACGCTGGAAGGCATGGGTTGAGCGCCTAGAAACGTATTTCGACGCGGCGGACATCCCTGCTCCACGGAGGAGACCCATGCTTCTTCACCTCGGAGGGGCGGACATTCATAAAATATCGAAGACTGTGCGGGAAGCAGGGCCCCCAAGAAACTACGCCACGATGCGCGACGCCATCACGGCCTATTTCGAGCCTTTTGCCAACCCCGACTACAAGCGTTTCCTACTCCGCCAGGCATGCCAACAGCCAGAGGAGTCCGTAGATGTCTTCTACGCGAGGCTAAAAGAGCTGGCGAGCACCTGCACCCTCCCAGACGAGGACGACGAAATCCGGGCCCAGTTCATCCAAGGCTGCGCGTCCTCCAAGCTGCGCGAACGAGTCCTGCAAGAGCACAACATGTCCATGAGGGACATCTTGACACTTGGCCGCTCCAAAGAATTGTCCAAGGCCCGCGCGGCGCACATGGACCCCAAGCCGGCCACCACTGTCAAGGAAGAACCGGTATGCGCCCTTCGCACCGACGTTCAGGAGCCACGACAGAGAGCCACGAGGCCGAAGACTACGATCTCCCAACCGAACTCCCGTAGTCGCCCATGTGGGTGGTGTGGGGGCCTATTACCCCACGAAGGAGCCTGCCCCGCGCATGGCAAGACCTGCAGCGCGTGCGGGAAAGTGAACCATTTCTCCAAAGTATGCCGGTCGACACAGAGGAGGAAGCAAAATGGCCCGCCACGGCGAGTTCGAGTGATTGAGCCGCCCCCCGATGGTTCCCCCGGCAGTGACATGGACGACGATGAAGCTGATGCTGCCACTGTCCACGTAGTCCGAATGCTGAATGCTCTGCCGGCCACCCATCACGCTACACCCATGTGTAAGGTCAAAGTGCA
This sequence comes from Calotriton arnoldi, assembly GCA_963921515.1. Lineage (NCBI taxonomy): Eukaryota > Metazoa > Chordata > Amphibia > Caudata > Salamandridae > Calotriton > Calotriton arnoldi. The sequence goes on along the minus strand of CAWUFW010000899.1, from coordinate 305,308 downwards.
AGAACATGCCATAGCTGCCCTCATCGACTCAGGTGCCACCATCAATCTCATGGCTGCCAGCGTCTACAGGAGTTTACCCAACCCTCCTACGCTACGCCCTACCAGAGTACAAGTCTATGCCTTCGGCACCCGTTCTCCACTCACGCTGTGTGGCGTATTCCAGGCCAATCTCTCTCATGAGACCGCACACCAACAGGCCAAAGTATATGTGTCACAGGAAGGTTCAGGATTTCTACTTGGCTGCCGCACCGCGCAGGATCTCAACCTGATCCACTTTGCATTCAACGTGCATGCCAACGACCTAGACCGCCTGCTGCAAGGTTTCGGAACGCTATTCGAAGGAATTGGATGCCTGAAGGGTCCAGCAGTCTGACTGCACATCGATAAGTCCGTCGCCCCGATCGCCCTCCGCCACAGGAGGATTGCCTTCCACCTCCGCCCCAAAGTAGAAGCAGAGCTACGCCTTCTGGAGAGAGCGGGCATCATTGAACGGGTGCGTGGCCCCACCCCATGGGTGTCACCCATTGTCGTCGCGAAGAAACCGAAACAACCGGAAGCCGTCCGCATCTGTGTAGACATGAGGGTCCTGAATCTCGCAATCAAACGGGAGCGCCACCTGACTCCAACAGTAGACGACATCATCGGGGAACTCGCTGGCTCCAAATGGTTCTCGAAGATGGACCTTCGCTCAGGCTATCACCAGATCCCGCTCCACCCAGACTCTCGCCCCATCACTACTTTCTCCACCCATGCAGGACTCTGGCGCTACACCGGCCTCAACTTTGGCATCTCCAGCGCTGCCGAAGTATTCCAAAACATCGTCAAAAATGTCCTCCAGGGGCTGGAAGGTGTGCTCAAAGTGAGCGATGACATCCTGGTGCATGCACCCACGCTGGAAGAGCATCTCCTGCGTCTCCAAGCTATGTTCTCCCGCATCCGAGACAGTGGACTCACCCTCCACCGTGAAAAGTGCGAGTTCTTGAGGAGAGACATCAGTTTTTTTGGATATCGTTTCTCCGACAAAGGCATTGGCCCCGACCCGGACAAAGTAACGGACATACAAAATGCTCCTGCCCCGACGTCAGTGTCCGGCGTCCGCAGCTTCCTAGGCATGGTCACATACTGCGGGCGTTTCATCAAAAACCTCTCGGACCTGACAGGGCCTCTCCGTGACCTCACCAAAACCTCCAGCCACTGGATGTAGGAAGCGGAGCAAGAGGAGGCATTCCGCCACACGAAAGCTGCTCTCTCAGCTGACACTACGTTGGTGTACTTCGACCCCCGACACGAGTGCCAGCTGGTGGTGGATGCCAGCCCCACGGGCTTAGGAGCGGTCCTAGCCCAACAGCAGATCTGTGGAGAATGGGCCCCGGTGGCCTACGCAAGCAGGACACTTACGCCCACGGAACAACGCTATTCTCAAATTGAGAAAGAAGCCATCGCGATCTTGTGGGGATGCTGCCATTTCCACATCTACTTGTACGGACACCCTTTCACAGTGGTCACCGACCACAAGCCCCTCGTCCCGCTGTTTCAAGGATCATCATCGCGTCCTCCCCCATGGACAGAAAAATGGGTGTTGCAGCTACAAGAATTCCAGTTCACCGTAGAGTACAGACCAGGCACCCGAAATCCGGCGGACTTCCTATCCAGGCACGCCAGACCTGTCACCAAGCCAGAAGCTGCAGAAGCGGCAGCAACAGAAGACTACGTGCGAATGATAATCGAACGGTCCAGACCGCTCCCGATCTCGCTGGATGAAGTGATACAAGCCACAAGAGAAGATGACTGCCTCCAGATCGCCATCCATGCAATCACCTCGGGAGACTGGAAGCTGTTACAAAACCCGACACCATTCCGCATGACAGAAGCCCAAACCACGTTAAAGGCTCTACATCAAGTGCGCCACGAGTTGTCCGTATCTGCAGATGGTTGTCTCCTGAGAGGCCCACGCCTCGTCCTGCCTGAACGCCTGACTCACCAGGCAGCCCTCCTTGCACATGGAGCACACCAGGGAATTGTAAAATCAAAGAGCCGCCTCAGGAGCAAAGTCTGGTTCCCCGGTCTAGATCAACAGGTCGAATCGATCATCCAACGCTGCCCAGTTTGCCTTGCAACCAGCCTGCCCAGCAGACCCGCGCCTGTGATCACCGAAGCAGGCCCCAACGCTCCCTGGGAAAGAGCCAGCGCAGATTTCGGCAGCCTACCGGGAGGGAAGTACATGCTAGTAGTCGTGGATGACTTCTCGCAATACCCGGAAATCGAAATCGTCTCCTCTACGTCAGCAGGAGAAGTCATTCCCAAACTAGAGAAGATTATGGCCACCCATGGCCTGATTGGAGAACTCCGGACAGACAACGGTCCGCCGTTCACCAGTGCTGAGCTACTCGAGTACCTGACCTCCCACCGGATCAAGCACCGCCGGATAACCCCAAGGTGGCCCCAAGCGAATGGGGAAGTAGAACGTCTGATGCGGACCCTGAACAAGACGATCCAAATAGCCCTAGCCGATGGCCACATCCTGGAACAAGCACTATACAGTTTTCTCCGCGAATATCGCCTCACCCCCCATTGCACCACCGGCATCTCCCCGAGCCGCCTGTGTTTCGGTCGAGCAGTGACGGACACCATCCCGCACCATCCATTGTGGGCAGAGTCCCCGAACCCTCCAAACCATTCCCTGGCAAAGCGGATGAAGACCAACCAGGAGGCGTCCCAGAGGAGGCATGCGAAGGAGAGCCCGATCACTGTCGGCGACCGAGTGCTGGTGCGAGACCGCCATCCCGGCGGAAAGTTCAGGTTGCCATTTGAACTGGATCCATGGACAGTGATTGGAATCAAAGGTACGATGGTGACGGCATCACGGGGGCACGAGAGTGTCACCCGCAACGTATCCTTCTTCAAGAGAGTCCCCGCTGACGACGCGGAGGAGTTTCTACCACTCGACGAGCCAAGGATGGCTGAACCGGACATTCCTCGCGATTCCCAGGGAGGGAACGGCCGTCCCACAGCCGTCACCGCGGATGGTGACAGAAGCGCCCCAGCTCCCGAGAAGGCCCATGACAAGGAACTCAGGGGCGATCAACCAACACGAGACAATGGCAGTCCTGCAGAACCTTTGCTGACCCCCCCTGACAGAAACAGCCAGGGTCGATACTGCCTGCGGCCCTACCCCAAGCCGTCCCAGAAGTATCAGGACTTTGTAGCCTGCTGTCGACCTCCAGGCCGAAGACACGGTGGTGTCTGCAGACCAAGTAAGACTGTTCCATAGATGTCCAGTTTATCATACTGGTGTTTATAACTGTTGGGTGTTCTCACTGTTTTGTTTTGTTTTGTTTTTCGGGTAAAGGAGGAATGTAATGTTGTCCAGGTTGGGCCGCTCCACATTGCCCATTTGAGTAAGGGGTGTTTTCCCCCCAGTTCGATCCCGCTACGTAATGTAATGGGCTGGCCCAGCGTACGCTCGGCCAGCACGTATGAGTACAAATAAATAGCCCAGGTCATGCTGGGCGTGGTCAGTGAGTTACTGGCTACTACCTGACACACACTGTCCGGCTCTCTGTGTCCTCTGCACTAGGCCCAGACCTAGAACACTACAGTGCCTAGACAAAAAAGAGAGAGTGCCTCAGTCGTGCATAGAAAAGACGCTAATGCCATACGGAGACTTAACTGAAAGAAATGTGAGGAAAGCTGAGGCGGAACAAGCGTCCGAGTATGCTAGTTATGAGGCTCCGATTAGGTGATAAACAATCGGAGTGATTTACGCTTAGTGAATAACTGAAGAGATTATACAGTGAAAAGAGTGGCAAGCATAGCACAGAGGTTATTAAGTAAATTACCTGAAAAATCGATGTTATCTCATACGTGCTCCACCAGCCGGTTGGAGCCGAGATACAGATTATTTCAACTGACGCTGCCCTAAAGCGATCGTTACGCTGTGAAAATAAAAGAATGGGTCCTGATTCAGTCACGTATCCGGAATTGTCCGGTTGTTACTGAATAAAGCAGAGTGAGTCAAGGATTACTTACATGAAAAGAGACGTGGCCTATTCGGAATGCGCGCTGAGAGCTGTCAGTATATGACAGATTCCCTGACGTGCTGTGACAGGTGATGCTGAAAGGCTCATGGGCGAACGTAAGAATGATCGCGCGCGTGTATATTGATAAAAACACCGAGATTGAAAAGATGTTAATGTAGCTCCTCAAGAGTGCGGGTCGGACCAATATTTTAACAAAATTTCGATGCAAATGCTACATTGATTCAGAGCATACAGATACTAAATTTAAGCTGTTAATTTTTTACGTTGTAAAAAACGTGTACAAATAAATACAAACAAAACATTTTATACCCTGTGGAAAATAGGTATAGTATACGATTATGTACATGTGGTGTAGCTTAGATTACATTCTTGTTCGAAATGTCAAACGTCCCGCATTAAGGTAGGTGTAGTTTACAGGTGGTATAGCATAAATTACATTCTTGTTTGAATTGTCAAACGTCCCGCATTAAGGTAGGTATAGTTTACAGTTGTGTACAGGTGGTGTAGCATAGATTACATTCTTGTTTGAAATGTCAAACGTCTCGCATTAAAGTAGATACCTATATGTCTAGAAGATCTAGGATAGTAAAGTAATCTGTGCATATTCAAAACCATTGCATATCAGTGTTGCACATGTACCGAAGAATGTCAGACACAAGTGTGGTTATAGATCGGACATTGATGGCACGATTTCACAAATGAGGCACATAGGTGAGTTATACAAGTGAAAACCAGACCTAGTATGCAATACATCATTACAGATTCTAGCATAGGGAGGTAGACACATACACTTAGATATGATTAGACCAACTAACATTCAATTATCTAAAATGTATGAATATATGGTTTGAGATGTTATTATAAAAGGAATGTGTCATACACCTGTGTAGTGTAGTATGCGTTCTAACATCCAGTAGGTACTATGGTTGTTTATAGAGGCTGTAATAACACCAGTGGGTCTAGGTGTCTCATTTGTCTAGGTGTCACCATGTTACAGATTAACCATTTGGCGGTAAGTTTCCTCTTGTTCATTAAGTCCTTGATTGACAGAGTCAAGGGAATGGATCCATCTACACTCTTTGAAATTCAGGGCTGAGGGTGTGTTGCCACCTCTTGGGTGTTGGGAGATTTTTTCCAGAACCCACCATTCCAGGTTATCTTCTGAGTGTCCAGCTGTGGAATAATGGTCCACCAAAGGTGCTCCCTGCACCTTACATCTGATCCTGCTGCAATGCTGCAGGATCCTGGTTTTAACTTTTTGTGTAGTTTGACCCACATATACTTTCAAGCATGGACATCTGATGGCGTAAATTACGTTTTGACTGTTACAGTTGGTGAACTGTGTAAGATGGTAAACCCGGCCCTGGTGGGTAAATGTGGTCCCCACTCGGGCGAGTTTACATGCTTTGCAGTGACTGCATTTGTGGTGGCCCACCACCGGAGGTAGATTAAGTAGTTGTCTGATGTCAGGTATGGTCGAGCGCAATGTACAAAATGCACTCACAAATCTCAAAATTGCGATGCGAACGAATACCAACTCACAAAAAATGCGACCGGTGTTTGCGTTCAGAAAATAGCGAGTCGCAATTAGCGAGTCGCAAATGACAATGTACAGACCATTCGCAAATTGCGAAAATGCGCAAATTGGCCCATTTGCACATGCAATTTACCACTAATCAGAACCAGGTGGTAAACAGGCCCAATCTATAAAAAGTGGCCCAGAATGCATCTGAAATCTTTCCACAATGGCTGGCCTGCATGTGATAGCGAGGAGGATGCGGATACTGGTTGCTCAGCAGAGGAGGCGGAGACAGGAGAGGATTTTAAGAATCAGGCTGACATTGTTGGAAAAGACAGAGGAAGAGATATATGCCAGTACAGGCTGAGTAGCACTGTCATCCTAGACCTCATAGACACCTTGAAGCCACACTTGGAAAGCAGAACCCTGAGCAGCAATGCAATCTCCACACATGTTCAGGTGTTGTGCTCCCTCCACATATTGGCCACTGGCAGCTACCAAGATGTCATTGCATTGACTTGAAGTGTGTCTCAGAGTGCGCTTTCACGTTTCCTACACAATTTCATAGATGCCATGCTACACCACATCCATCAACACATCTACCTGCCCAGGAATGATGTGGAACTTGAAAATACAAAAATGCAATTTTATAGAATAGCAAGGTTTCCACAGGTCATAGGGTGCATACATATTTTGTAATAGGAAAAGCACACATTCCCTCAACATACAAGTTGTCTGTGACACAAACAACATCATCACAGACATTTTGCCAAATATCCTGGAAGCACACATGACTCATACATCTTCAGACACAGTGGCATATACCAGAAATTAGAGAGAGGTGACTTTGATGAAGGATACCTACTAGGTACTGATATCTCATGTCCACACTGAAATGTAATTGCACTATGATGTCTGATTGCATGTTGTCTCACCATCATATGTCCCCCCCAGGTGACAATGCATATGCCCTGGATCCTCACAACGTACCTGTCTCCCACCAACGCAGCTGAAAGGCGGTACAACAGGGCACATAGACTCACCAGGTCAGTCATTGAGCGCACATTTGGCATCCTAAAGTCACGATTCCGGTGTCTTTACAAGAGTGGCAGAGCCTTGCAGTATGCGCCTGAGAGAGTCTGCAAAATTGTGGCAACCTGTGCCATACTCCACAACATTGCCTGCAGGCGTGGCTTACCCATGGAGGTGTCTGATTCAGACTCGGGAGGAGAAGACCCTGACCCACCAGCCCAACAGCCAAGCGAGGGAAGTTCAGCAGCAGAGGGGAGAAAGTGCAGGGACCACATAGCAAGACATTATTTTTCAAGGTACATCATTACCATTGACAGTCTACACACAACAAATGACACCACAAAATGTGAATGTGACAAATCGAATTTCCCTTTATTTGAAAGGCATGTCAATGGACAGTGCTGGACAACCTGTCCATCACAATCCATAATAACCAAATGAAAGTAGAAATGTTATGTGGTTACTGCACCACCAAAAGAAGAAAACAGGCACTTCTCTATCCAACAAATGATTTTCTACCTCTGCGCCCAGCATATGGGCATCTGGCATGTGGGATTTGTGGCTGCCGACTGCTGCTTCGCCGCTGCATAGGTGTATCTGCAGTAGAGACACTGCTGCAGCTGGACACCTCGCTGTCAGCTGTCTCTGTGGCTCCTCCAGTTGCAACCATGTATGTCTGGATTGCCTGAACTGCAGCTGTGATTTGTTGCAGCCCTCGTGCAACATCACCACTGTAGTGGCCCATTTCGATCTGCAGAGCCAGTGTGCGCTTGGTGTGTTGCGTTGTTGCCGTTGCCAGCCTACCAATTGCCCTGGTCATTAAGTCCATTCGGTGTGCCCTACTGTGCTCCATTCTCCTGTGCTGCACTCTCTCCTCCGACAACTCTGTGCACAGCTGCCCAATAGCCCCTGTAAGGGCATTAAATTTCCCCTCAATGCGGGCCTGGTTTTCGGCCATTTGTTGGGTGATGTTGAGGAATCCCTGGCTCAGCTTTGAATTTATCAGCCTTATCTGTTTTTGTTGCAGGCGCTGAACCTTTAACATGGCTTGCTCCAGGCCACCAAACGCCGACTGAGTGCCTGCTCCGGTGTGGGTGGTAGTGTGCATCTGAGCTTGAAGCCGCCTTCCTGACTGCTGTGTCGGACGCTGAACCCAGACCCTTGTGCCCAGAGTGCGATGGGATGGTGCTTGCTTCTGTGTTGCTGGTGTGTCATGTGCTGGAGCCTGTGATGAACTCTGTGCAGCACTTCCCAGGACATTAGAACAACTTGGCTCATCCTGCCCTTCCTCCATCTGGACCTGCTCCTGTTGTGCATCAATGACATTTCCCCTTGGCTCTCCTCCCAGAGGTGTATCTGTGTTACAAAAGGTGAAATAAAGAAATATTCTGAGTCACTATCTCAGTGGTGGTACTATGTTCACAACTCATGACAGTACCTAACTGCACTGTTTATGTCACATACTACATTTCCCAGAATGCACCAACTGTGACTTTTGGATCATGTAGATGGAGCATGTAGATGCAGTTGGGTCTGGATGTGGGGCATGCATTTGGGGAGCTGGCTTTTGTTTGACATACTAATATGGCACACATTTCACACTTACCAGGGGGTGGCGGAGGTTGAGATGTGTCAAGGGTCCCATATCCAACTACTGCCTCTCTATCAAGGGTACTTTCCACCATTGCCTCTGCTGCTGAAACTTCTGGAACATTGGATGGGCCTCCTCCTGTACCTTGTGCTGCACGCAGCCGCGCTGCCACCCTCTCCTTGGCCCTGGAGCGCAGGTCGCATCACCTTTTCTTTATGTTGTCCAGGGCCCGGTCAGCCACACCCAGGGCATTTATTCGCAGCTGGATATCTCTCCAGATTCGCCTTTTCTCTGACTCAGGAACAGTATGTGATGACCTACCAAACAGCTGCTCATGGTTGTTGCAGCATTCTTCAGTTAATATGTCCAGTTCCTTCTCAGAGAATTTGAGCTTGCACAGCCTCTCCTTCCCTGCCTTCTCACTGGACTTGCTAGACATCTTGCTTTTCTTTGCTTGGCTGGCTTGCAGTGTTGGACTGTGCTGCTACACATTGCCATGTGCTGACAATTTTATTCAGGATTCTCCAGGGACACCACTTCCTGGTTTGGGGTCCTTCTGCTCTCCCAGGAATTGTTTTTTTTTTATTCGCGCTCGTTATTTGCGCATGCAAAATGCCCTTTCCAGCCACTTACGCTCTTTGCGCACACTAAACTGGTTGTTCCGCCGCGAACGCTATCCGCGTGTGCTTAGTGAGTCGCAATTTTCCTCCTCACAAAGTTGCCATGCGAGTCATTTGCGAGTCACTAATTGGGGAACAGCTGGGGACGTACATTGATTTTTGCGACTCGCAAATTGCAACTCGCTATTTTTCGCAAATTGCGAGTCGCAAAATCTTTCGGTCGTACATCTGGCTCTATGTACAGTACCATTGCAAGACGGCCACCTGCTGCTTTGTTTAATTTTGTTATTGCGAGCATATGTCTGCCATTTTTAGGATGCAGATTTTCTTTTTTCTCTTTTTATTCTTTAATTTCTTTCCTATGTTGCTGAGTTTGTTCATGCATTTTTATTGTGGTTGTGTAAAAGGGTGAAAGCAAGAGTGGCTCAGTGATGAATAGATGCATACGTGCAAGGATGAGTAAAAGAATGCATGTATGATGACTTATTCTGTACCTAAACCCATTATTGACTAAAGAGGCACTTTCATATATAAGCTACAACTATTGACATTGCCAATGCTTGTTATTAACGTTCGAGTGGTAGCTAGTTGATTTTCCTAGTTGCACATCTCATCACTCGGTTGCTCACACAAGCTAGAAACATGTGCACACAAACATTCTGTTGCTGCACAAAAGGAAGAATAATTAGAGGGAACATTGGTCGTGATCGATATTTTCTTCTGTTTCGGATGCTGCACTTTGTTGATAATGCTTCAGCGTTGCCACGAGATCACCCTGATCGTGACCATCTTTTTAAGGTTCAGTCTGTACTTGATCACTTTGTAGATTGATTTTCAGAGATCTATGTTACAGGGAAAGCAATAGCTGTTGATGATTCTTTGGTCCTGTTCAAGGGCGGTTTGGTTATTAGGCAGTACATTCCTAGCAAAAGGGCACGTTATGGAATTAAGATGCATATGCTGTCTGAGAGTAGTACAGGATATGTCTATAATTTCCGGGTGTACACTGGTAGGGATTCCATTATTGACCTCTTTGGTTGGCAGTCCACTTTCGGAGTTAGTGAGAAAATTGTGTGGGTACTTGGTAGAGGACTTTTTAGCAAAGGTCGCAATTTGTACCTAGATAACTTCTACACTGGTGTACAATCGTTCAGAGAATTGTTGAAAGTGGACACTGTTGCTTGTGGCACAGTCCACTCTAACCATAAATGTTATCCAAAGGAGCTTGTTTGTAAAAAACTTGAGAGGGGACAGTGCAGCGCCATGCGTAGCGATGAACTGCTAGCTGTGAAATTTGCAGACAAGATGGATGTCTACATGTTGACTATCATCCATGATGAAAGTACTTTACCTGTGACTGTTTGGTGTCAGGTTGCTGAAGTGCGCAAACCTGTATGCATTTTAGACTGCAATAAGCACATGGATGGTGTAGATAGAGTAGATCAGAGGTTGGAACCTTACATTGCTGTTCGTAAAGCTTACATTTGGTATAAGAAGTTGGCAAACCATCTCTTCCATTTAGCAACCTTTAATGCTTTTGTTGTGTTCAAGGATTGTTCTCAAGAGTCAAAGATGACTTTTGTTCAGTTTTAGGAGTCTGTGAAAGGCAGCTTTGTTGTAGTGGAACAGGCAAGTGTTCCTTGAGTTGGAGTGGTGGAGGATGTGGCTAGATTGAAAGATTGCCACTCTCCTGCTCACATTACTCCCATGCCCCAAAAAAACAATCCCTGTAAGAAATGTAGAGTCTGTATGCGAAGAGGTATGTGGAAGGAGAGTCGTAGGCACTGCCCTGATTGTCCTTCAAAGCATGGACTGTGTGTGTCCACATGTTTAAGATTGTATCACACAGAAAAGAGTTTTTGGAAGCAACTGTGAGCGTAAAAGTGAACTGCCTGGTCTGTATTGTTCTATTTTTTTTGTTCAGTTTCACGGTTGGCATTAATGTGATGTATTTAGTTAGAGCTGTTTTGTTTGTAGTTTTAGTTTTGTATCTAATTCCAATTGTTTTGTGTTTTCTTTTTTGTTAAAACAAAATGTGATGTCAGTGTGGTGGACTGGCGCTTGGCTGGTGGTGTGCGTGGACTGGCTCTTGGCTGGTGGTGTGCGTGGACTGGAGTTTAGCTGGCTGTGCATGTATACTGGCGTTTGGCTGGCAGTGTGCATGGATTGGCGCTTGGTGTAGGAGTGTAGGATCTGCTTCACATGGGTAACCCCACTTTTTGCTGATGCTTCACTGTTTTTCGACTTTAGTCTGGCTGGGGCCCTGCTAACCAGAACCCCAGCCTAGCTGCTTCCTCTCTAAAATGGTTTCCATGTGCCTTAGGCACATCTCTGATTGGAATCTGGAGTGCCCTTATAAGTCCCTAGTATATGGTATACTATGTACCCAGGGCATAGGTACCTCAGAGGCCTACCAGGGGCTCCAGCATGTATTGTGCCACCCCTGGAAGGCCATCCAAAATGATACCACAGGTCTGCTACTGCAGCCTGGGCAAGGTGGTGCATGCACTCCTTACTGTGATATAGGCTACCTATATCACTACATACATACACACATATAAACCTATAAGTCACTCCTATGGCAGGCCTTATCAATCCTGAAGGCAGAGTGCGTGGTTCCTATGTGAGAGGGTGCCCCTGCATGAGCTGGGCCCCTCTGCAGCGTTCAGAGACCCTTCTCTGATGCTGTTTGTAGTGCAGCCCGACCATATACTCTTAAGCGCATTATAACCTCGCGTTAAATGCTAACTTTGGGATGGCTGCACGGAAACATGTCGTGTTTGGTGTCAAACATCTTGGAATACTACCCCCCGCCAGTTCTGGCGGCGGGGTAGCAGTCCACCCTTCTAGAGGGAGAGACATGTACACACCGGTATACCCGGTACTGACTTTCCAGAGCCCTGGCATCACAAAATGGATGCCGATGCCACAGACACGAGTCTGGCCTCCTGCTGCTGACCGAAACTCCGGCAGGGGAGGCCTGGACAATAGGTTTCCTGTCCCAGGGAGGTGTAACCACCTCCCCAGACAGGATAGTGTGTATTGGGGCTGGGCGGGAGCACTCTCTGGTGCTTTGAAGTCCTGCACTGGGGGCACATTTGGTGTCCCTGTGCATACCCCAGTTCAAACCGGCTCAGGGGCTTCCAGCCCCTGCTCTGGCGCGAAACTGGACAAAGGGAAAGGGGTGTAACCACCCCTCTGCCCTGACCCTCCCATAGGTGGGGCCACAGAGTATGTCCAACCCCCTACCTTAGTATAAGTATGGGACCCCAGTCCTTAGGACTTTAGATTAACCTGGACAAAACTCTGACACAGAATCCTGGACTTCGATGCTCTACTTCAAGATTAGAGGACTGAAGAATCTCCCTTGGGGTCAAGGAGTGACTCCCCGGCTTGGCAGGCACCAAAGAAGCAATTGTCCGGTCTGCATCGCTGAAGCTCCCGCCGGACGCCGAAGTCTTTGCATCACCAGAGGTAGATTTCCAGACTTCCCCGAGGCTGCCCGAGTCCCCAGCAAAGCTGAGGCCCGTAGCTGTCGTGGGTAACGTGGAACTGTGACCCCTGGACACCGATTGCATTTGCAAGTGCATCCTCTTCTGGGTCTCCCACGAAGTCGTGGTTTGGGCTCCGAGTAGCCCCAGCCTCCAGCACCGACTGCACCGAAGATCACTGGCCTCTACTCCACGAGTGTCCCGTGAGCCAGCTCCACGTGCATCGACTCGAGGCTCCTTCGCGGTCACTAGTCCGTTGGCTAGTAGGCCCTCCCGAAAGCCAATCTTCTTCTGCTTGGGCTCCCTGGTTGCTCCAGGCGTGCCCTGACTTACCCTTGCTGGGTGAGTCCCACAGACCTTGCTGGTCTGCAACATCGTCCTTCTTCCATTTCCACAAGACTTGCCGTTGCCAAGGCTTGTTGGGTCCAATCCGGTCGCGGACACCCCTGCAATCGACAGACGTCATGGGACAGCTCGAATCCAGCTCCTGGTCGTCGTCGACGCCTCCTGGACCTCGTGGCTGAAGAGTCAAGACGACCGTCAACCTACCTGAAGCACTCAACATCGGTGGGCATCTGCTCATCGCCTTCCTGGTCACTGGCTAGTGACCCAGACTCTGTCCCCTCTGCTTTCAGGTTCTTCAAATCTTCGATCCACCTTTGGATCCACCCGAACACTTTCGATTTGGCCGCCAGCAGCACTTTGCAGCGAATCGCCATTGAAAGCGACGACGAAACCCGACCCCGAAAGACACCTATGCACCCGGCTCCCCTGGGTGAGGTAACTCGAGTACTCCGGTGCGCCCGTGGGTATTGACACTAGAACAGCCTAGTTCTCAAAGGGTTTGCTCCAAGTCCTCCTCTAAGTGTCCCTTTTCTTTTAAATTCAAACCGCGACTTTCCCCATAGAAGTTAACGGCGATTCGCGGCTGTGTTCATACACTGCACGCGTCCCCCGTGGGTCCCCTGTGTCACTACCTTGGGTGGTTCCTTGTGGTCCAAGCACTTCTACAGGCTCTAGGCCCTGTGTCTAGCTCAGTCGTGGTTCTTATACCACTTTATTGGTATATGGTTTGGTACGCCCCTAGGGCTCAAACGTGTATTTGTGCTATTACTGTAGATAACTAACTTATAACTTATGTACTTCGAACTCTAGCCTCATAAAGAGACTAGAGGGGTGTGTTTAGCAATAAATACATATATTTTGAATATATACCTGGTGTGGTCCTCTTTCATTTGGTCACTCAAGACATTATAGACTGGTAAAACAAGCTGCTTTACATTCCTTCAAGACTTAGCCTGAAGGCTGCTCTCCATAGCTACCACTAGGATAGCTTTCAATAAAGGTTGTCTTTAACCTACCTCCAATAAGGGGTTGTTTGGACTGGTGCAAGGTGCCCACTATAATTAGTGGACAGCATATGCCGGGCCAACTTCTCACATTGGTGTGCAGCGTGTGGGATTCCAGCTTGCTATTGTTTTACCAGATAATCTCAATTGAATTGATCAACTGAAAACCACTAAGGGTACCTAAGTTACATATAAATCAAGCTTAGTATACAGTAAGTTCTACTGAACTTAGAGTTGTGTGTTAAGGGATAGCACACCCTTTCTACAACTCAAGAGAGTTTAGTAGGCCACACTAGAGTAGGTAGTGCATACACCACACCTCACTAGTAATGTCTTCAAAGCCAGGACCCAGTGAGTCCTTGCCAGAAGCCAGTGGGCTTCTTCCCTCCAAGTATGATAAACTCCCATTCTTGGAATTGAGAGCATTATGCAATACTAGGAAGTTGAAGGCAGGCAAAAGTGCCAGCACCCAACACCTCAGGGAGGTGTTACTAGCTGATGATCTCAGCAGGCCCCTAGGGTCTGAAGGGGTAGGCAGAGAGGGTGGGGCAGAAGATGAGGAAGGGGTCAGGGGTGAAGAAACCCAGGCCCCCCCTCTGAAACTGGCCAGGAAGGTGAAAATGACCTTGTCCTGGAAAACCCAATTCCTCCTGTGGAGGAGGAGGAGGAGGATCAGAATGACCTCCCCTTTGTCCCCCCAGGAAGAATACTGAGTGTGCCCAGAAGGTCTAGATCTCCTTCTCAGGAGTCTAACCACTCTGACACCTCAATAGGGACCTCTGTCTCCTCTCATAGGAGGGAATCCTCTCATGAAAGGAGAAAGAGATTGCTTCAGTATGAACAAGCCCAGCTTGAGCTCAGAAAACAGCAATTGGCTATAGACAGGGAGTCCCTAGATCTCTACAAAGAGAGAAAAAAGATGGGACTAGAGTCCCATGGTGGCAGCAATTTCCCCAAAGATAGGGAAAGGTCTTATGACCATAGAAACCTGAGCAAGATTGTCCCTCCCTACCAGAGTGGGGATGACATCCACAAATGGATAACTGCTCTAGAGAGGGCCTGTAAAGTACAGAGGGTCCCTCAGGAGCAGTGGGCAGCAATCTTGTGGCTCTCCTTTGCAGACAAAGGTAGAGATAAGCTCCTCACTGTTAGAGAGGAGGATGCTGATAATTACAAAGTCTTGAAGAGTGCTCTAATTGATGGGTTTGGCCTAACCACTGGACAATACAGGTTAAAGTTCAGGGATACCCAGAAGGCACAGACTCAAGACTGGGTGGACTTTGTTGATTGTTCTGCCAAGGCTCTGGAAGGTTGGTTATTGGGCAGTAAGGTATGTGACTTCACAGGATTGTACAATCTTATCATGAGGGAGCAGATCCTTAACAATTGTCAAAATCAGCTGTTGCATCAGCACCTGGTGGACTCTGATCTGACCTCTCCCCAAGAATTGGGAAAGAAGGCAGACAAATGGGTCAGAACCAGGGTGAGGCAGAAGGTACAGAACCAAGGTGGTGACCCTAAGAAGCAAGATTCGAAAAACTCTGATAAGGGTGGGGAGAAGGGTAAAGACCAAAAGTCTTCACAAGGCCCCCAAAAATCTTCTTCAGCTGGGGATTCACAGTCTAACAAGGGAAGAGGCCAAAAGAAACCATGGTGCAAGGTCTGTAAGCAAAAGACCCACTGGACCAGTGATTGCACCAAGTCCAAAGACTCTACTCCAGCCCCCACCAATGCCCCTAAGGCACCTGCTCCCCCTAGTGCAGTTACAATTGGTGGTGGGACTACACAAGCCAAGGGTTTAGTAGGGTTGACCCTGGGTAAGGAGATGAGCTCTGACCTAGTCAGAGAACTCACTCAGGCTGTCCTAGTCTGTGATGGAGGCATGGATGTGACCTCCTCTGTGAATCCCAGTAATCTGGGCAAGTACAGGCAACAGCCCTTAATCAATGGAAAAGACGCTTTGGCATTTAGGGACACAGGGGCAAGTGTCACCGTCCATCATCCCCTTTGGTATCGCTTTGTTCGCCCTAAGTTGGCAGGGTATGCCCAGACGTGGGTCCCTTGCTCACTTTGCCACTGGATTCAAGATAGCCTGGCTGATGAGGGTTTTGAACCCGAAACCGGTCCCAGGATGCTTGTTTCCGGTCCAGGGAAGGCATGGCTTGGCAGTTCGGGCTGGACTGTTCCCATGAGGCACAGGGTCAGACTGATTTGCATATGGCCATGTCTGAACTGGGGTGGTAGAGTGAGCTAAAGAATGATGATGGATTAAACCCAGATCAGTTGACTGGGGGTGAGTGTTTGATTTGCTCTAACGCTCCGTCCATCATCCCCTTTGGTATCGCTTTGTTCGCCCTAAGTTGGCAGGGTATGCCCAGACGTGGGTCCCTTGCTCACTTTGCCACTGGATTCAAGATAGCCTGGCTGATGAGGGTTTTGAACCCGAAACCGGTCCCAGGATGCTTGTTTCCGGTCCAGGGAAGGCATGGCTTGGCAGTTCGGGCTGGACTGTTCCCATGAGGCACAGGGTCAGACTGATTTGCATATGGCCATGTCTGAACTGGGGTGGTGGAGTGAGCTAAAGAATGATGATGGATTAAACCCAGATCAGTTGACTGGGGGTGAGTGTTTGATTTGCTCTAACGCTCCGTCCATCATCCCCTTTGGTATCGCTTGTTCGCCCTAAGTTGGCAGGGTATGCCCAGACGTGGGTCCCTTGCTCACTTTGCCACTGGATTCAAGATAGCCTGGCTGATGAGGGTTTTGAACCCAAAACCGGTCCCAGGATGCTTGTTTCCGGTCCAGGGAAGGCATGGCTTGGCAGTTCGGGCTGGACTGTTCCCATGAGGCACAGGGTCAGACTGATTTGCATATGGCCATGTCTGAACTGGGGTGGTGGAGTGAGCTAAAGAATGATGATGGATTAAACCCAGATCAGTTGACTGGGGGTGAGTGTTTGATTTGCTCTAACCCTCCGTCCATCATCCCCTTTGGTATCGCTTTGTTCGCCCTAAGTTGGCAGGGTATGCCCAGACGTGGGTCCCTTGCTCACTTTGCCACTGGATTCAAGATAGCCTGGCTGATGAGGGTTTTGAACCCGAAACCGGTCCCAGGATGCTTGTTTCCGGTCCAGGGAAGGCATGGCTTGGCAGTTCGGGCTGGACTGTTCCCATGAGGCACAGGGTCAGACTGATTTGCATATGGCCATGTCTGAACTGGGGTGGTGGAGTGAGCTAAGGAATGATGATGGATTAAACCCAGATCAGTTGACTGGGGGTGAGTGTTTGATTTGCTCTAACGCTCCGTCCATCATCCCCTTTGGTATCGCTTTGTTCGCCCTAAGTTGGCAGGGTATGCCCAGACGTGGGTCCCTTGCTCACTTTGCCACTGGATTCAAGATAGCCTGGCTGATGAGGGTTTTGAACCCGAAACCGGTCCCAGGATGCTTGTTTCCGGTCCAGGGAAGGCATGGCATGGCAGTTCGGGCTGGACTGTTCCCATGAGGCACAGGGTCAGACTGATTTGCATATGGCCATGTCTGAACTGGGGTGGTGGAGTGAGCTAAAGAATGATGATGGATTAAACCCAGATCAGTTGACTGGGGGTGAGTGTTTGATTTGCTCTAACGCTCCGTCCATCATCCCCTTTGGTATCGCTTTGTTCGCCCTAAGTTGGCAGGGTATGCCCAGACGTGGGTCCCTTGCTCACTTTGCCACTGGATTCAAGATAGCCTGGCTGATGAGGGTTTTGAACCCGAAACCGGTCCCAGGATGCTTGTTTCCGGTCCAGGGAAGGCATGGCTTGGCAGTTCGGGCTGGACTGTTCCCATGAGGCACAGGGTCAGACTGATTTGCATATGGCCATGTCTGAACTGGGGTGGTGGAGTGAGCTAAAGAATGATGATGGATTAAACCCAGATCAGTTGACTGGGGGTGAGTGTTTGATTTGCTCTAACCCTCCGTCCATCATCCCCTTTGGTATCGCTTTGTTCGCCCCTAAGTTGGCAGGGTATGCCCAGACGTGGGTCCCTTGCTCACTTTGCCACTGGATTCAAGATAGCCTGGCTGATGAGGGTTTTGAACCCGAAACCGGTCCCAGGATGCTTGTTTCCGGTCCAGGGAAGGCATGGCTTGGCAGTTCGGGCTGGACTGTTCCCATGAGGCACAGGGTCAGACTGATTTGCATATGGCCATGTCTGAACTGGGGTGGTGGAGTGAGCTAAGGAATGATGATGGATTAAACCCAGATCAGTTGACTGGGGGTGAGTGTTTGATTTGCTCTAACGCTCCGTCCATCATCCCCTTTGGTATCGCTTTGTTCGCCCTAAGTTGGCAGGGTATGCCCAGACGTGGGTCCCTTGCTCACTTTGCCACTGGATTCAAGATAGCCTGGCTGATGAGGGTTTTGAACCCGAAACCGGTCCCAGGATGCTTGTTTCCGGTCCAGGGAAGGCATGGCATGGCAGTTCGGGCTGGACTGTTCCCATGAGGCACAGGGTCAGACTGATTTGCATATGGCCATGTCTGAACTGGGGTGGTGGAGTGAGCTAAAGAATGATGATGGATTAAACCCAGATCAGTTGACTGGGGGTGAGTGTTTGATTTGCTCTAACGCTCCGTCCATCATCCCCTTTGGTATCGCTTTGTTCGCCCTAAGTTGGCAGGGTATGCCCAGACGTGGGTCCCTTGCTCACTTTGCCACTGGATTCAAGATAGCCTGGCTGATGAGGGTTTTGAACCCGAAACCGGTCCCAGGATGCTTGTTTCCGGTCCAGGGAAGGCATGGCTTGGCAGTTCGGGCTGGACTGTTCCCATGAGGCACAGGGTCAGACTGATTTGCATATGGCCATGTCTGAACTGGGGTGGTGGAGTGAGCTAAAGAATGATGATGGATTAAACCCAGATCAGTTGACTGGGAGTGAGTGTTTGATTTGCTCTAACGCTCCGTCCATCATCCCCTTTGGTATCGCTTTGTTCGCCCTAAGTTGGCAGGGTATGCACAGACGTGGGTCCCTTGCTCACTTTGCCACTGGATTCAAGATAGCCTGGCTGATGAGGGTTTTGAACCCGAAACCGGTCCCAGGATGCTTGTTTCCGGTCCAGGGAAGGCATGGCTTGGCAGTTCGGGCTGGACTGTTCCCATGAGGCACAGGGTCAGACTGATTTGCATATGGCCATGTCTGAACTGGGGTGGTGGAGTGAGCTAAAGAATGATGATGGATTAAACCCAGATCAGTTGACTGGGGGTGAGTGTTTGATTTGCTCTAACGCTCCGTCCATCATCCCCTTTGGTATCGCTTTGTTCGCCCTAAGTTGGCAGGGTATGCCCAGACGTGGGTCCCTTGCTCACTTTGCCACTGGATTCAAGATAGCCTGGCTGATGAGGGTTTTGAACCCGAAACCGGTCCCAGGATGCTTGTTTCCGGTCCAGGGAAGGCATGGCTTGGCAGTTCGGGCTGGACTGTTCCCATGAGGCACAGGGTCAGACTGATTTGCATATGGCCATGTCTGAACTGGGGTGGTGGAGTGAGCTAAAGAATGATGATGGATTAAACCCAGATCAGTTGACTGGGGGTGAGTGTTTGATTTGCTCTAACGCTCCGTCCATCATCCCCTTTGGTATCGCTTTGTTCGCCCTAAGTTGGCAGGGTATGCCCAGACGTGGGTCCCTTGCTCACTTTGCCACTGGATTCAAGATAGCCTGGCTGATGAGGGTTTTGAACCCGAAACCGGTCCCAGGATGCTTGTTTCCGGGCCAGGGAAGGCATGGCTTGGCAGTTCGGGCTGGACTGTTCCCATGAGGCACAGGGTCAGACTGATTTGCATATGGCCATGTCTGAACTGGGGTGGTGGAGTGAGCTAAAGAATGATGATGGATTAAACCCAGATCAGTTGACTGGGGGTGAGTGTTTGATTTGCTCTAACGCTCCGTCCATCATCCCCTTTGGTATCGCTTTGTTCGCCCTAAGTTGGCAGGGTATGCCCAGACGTGGGTCCCTTGCTCACTTTGCCACTGGATTCAAGATAGCCTGGCTGATGAGGGTTTTGAACCCGAAACCGGTCCCAGGATGCTTGTTTCCGGTCCAGGGAAGGCATGGCTTGGCAGTTCGGGCTGGACTGCTCCCATGAGGCACAGGGTCAGACTGATTTGCATATGGCCATGTCTGAACTGGGGTGGTGGAGTGAGCTAAAGAATGATGATGGATTAAACCCAGATCAGTTGACTGGGGGTGAGTGTTTGATTTGCTCTAACGCTCCGTCCATCATCCCCTTTGGTATCGCTTTGTTCGCCCTAAGTTGGCAGGGTATGCCCAGACGTGGGTCCCTTGCTCACTTTGCCACTGGATTCAAGATAGCCTGGCTGATGAGGGTTTTGAACCCGAAACCGGTCCCAGGATGCTTGTTTCCGGTCCAGGGAAGGCATGGCTTGGCAGTTCGGGCTGGACTGTTCCCATGAGGCACAGGGTCAGACTGATTTGCATATGGCCATGTCTGAACTGGGGTGGTGGAGTGAGCTAAAGAATGATGATGGATTAAACCCAGATCAGTTGACTGGGGGTGAGTGTTTGATTTGCTCTAACGCTCCGTCCATCATCCCCTTTGGTATCGCTTTGTTCGCCCTAAGTTGGCAGGGTATGCCCAGACGTGGGTCCCTTGCTCACTTTGCCACTGGATTCAAGATAGCCTGGCTGATGAGGGTTTTGAACCCGAAACCGGTCCCAGGATGCTTGTTTCCGGTCCAGGGAAGGCATGGCTTGGCAGTTCGGGCTGGACTGTTCCCATGAGGCACAGGGTCAGACTGATTTGCATATGGCCATGTCTGAACTGGGGTGGTGGAGTGAGCTAAAGAATGATGATGGATTAAACCCAGATCAGTTGACTGGGGGTGAGTGTTTGATTTGCTCTAACGCTCCGTCCATCATCCCCTTTGGTATCGCTTTGTTCGCCCTAAGTTGGCAGGGTATGCCCAGACGTGGGTCCCTTGCTCACTTTGCCACTGGATTCAAGATAGCCTGGCTGATGAGGGTTTTGAACCCGAAACCGGTCCCAGGATGCTTGTTTCCGGTCCAGGGAAGGCATGGCTTGGCAGTTCGGGCTGGACTGTTCCCATGAGGCACAGGGTCAGACTGATTTGCATATGGCCATGTCTGAACTGGGGTGGTGGAGTGAGCTAAAGAATGATGATGGATTAAACCCAGATCAGTTGACTGGGGGTGAGTGTTTGATTTGCTCTAACGCTCCGTCCATCATCCCCTTTGGTATCGCTTTGTTCGCCCTAAGTTGGCAGGGTATGCCCAGACGTGGGTCCCTTGCTCACTTTGCCACTGGATTCAAGATAGCCTGGCTGATGAGGGTTTTGAACCCGAAACCGATCCCAGGATGCTTGTTTCCGGTCCAGGGAAGGCATGGCTTGGCAGTTCGGGCTGGACTGTTCCCATGAGGCACAGGGTCAGACTGATTTGCATAGGGCCATGTCTGAACTGGGGTGGTGGAGTGAGCTAAAGAATGATGATGGATTAAACCCAGATCAGTTGACTGGGGGTGAGTGTTTGATTTGCTCTAACGCTCCGTCCATCATCCCCTTTGGTATCGCTTTGTTCGCCCTAAGTTGGCAGGGTATGCCCAGACGTGGGTCCCTTGCTCACTTTGCCACTGGATTCAAGATAGCCTGGCTGATGAGGGTTTTGAACCCGAAACCGGTCCCAGGATGCTTGTTTCCGGTCCAGGGAAGGCATGGCTTGGCAGTTCGGGCTGGACTGTTCCCATGAGGCACAGGGTCAGACTGATTTGCATATGGCCATGTCTGAACTGGGGTGGTGGAGTGAGCTAAAGAATGATGATGGATTAAACCCAGATCAGTTGACTGGGGGTGAGTGTTTGATTTGCTCTAACGCTCCGTCCATCATCCCCTTTGGTATCGCTTTGTTCGCCCTAAGTTGGCAGGGTATGCCCAG
This sequence comes from Calotriton arnoldi, assembly GCA_963921515.1. Classification (NCBI taxonomy): domain Eukaryota; kingdom Metazoa; phylum Chordata; class Amphibia; order Caudata; family Salamandridae; genus Calotriton; species Calotriton arnoldi. The sequence continues at coordinate 283,712 of CAWUFW010000899.1, read as the reverse complement.
ACGTGGGTCCCTTGCTCACTTTGCCACTGGATTCAAGATAGCCTGGCTGATGAGGGTTTTGAACCCGAAACCGGTCCCAGGATGCTTGTTTCCGGTCCAGGGAAGGCATGGCTTGGCAGTTCGGGCTGGACTGTTCCCATGAGGCACAGCGTCAGACTGATTTGCATATGGCCATGTCTGAACTGGGGTGGTGGAGTGAGCTAAAGAATGATGATGGATTAAACCCAGATCAGTCGACTGGGGGTGAGTGTTTGATTTGCTCTAACGCTCCGTCCATCATCCCCTTTGGTATCGCCTTGTGAATCCTGGGCAGGTTATACTTGGTGAAATGTACCAAGTGACCAATGCTAGCAACGTCAGAACAGACCATACTCTGGCAGTTGTTAACTTCTTCTGGGGAGGGGTAACTGGCCTTAAGAAGGTTGTGGTAAGTGCAGACCTACCCGTTGAATGCTTGCTTGGCAATGACTTAGAAACTTCAGCTTGGGCAGAAGTGGAGCTCAGGACCCATGCAGAAATGCTGGGCATCCCTGCAGATGTGTTTGCTGTGACCAGGTCACAAGCCAAAATGTCTAACACTGAACAGGCCTTGGATTCTGGAATAATGGACCAAGTGCCCTCCAAGAAGAGGAGTAGTAGGGTAAAGGCAGTGCCTTCCCCTTGGCTCAGAAGGGAGATCAGTCTCTTGAGGGGGATGATCTCAGTCCTGAGGAAGGAACTGTCCCAGAGGAGCTTGAACCTGACCAGGTTGAGTTCTTGGGGACAGGGGCCCTTCCAGGGCAGATCTGAGCCAGGAGCAGCAGAGCTGCCCCTCTCTTGAACCCCTCAGACAGCAAGCTGCTGCTGAGGCTGCTGGGAAAGCTAGTGGTCCCCATACTCTGTATTGGGATGATGGACTCTTGTACTCAGAGTGTAGAGACCCCAAGCCTGGTGCCACCAGGAGGTTGGTTATACCTCTGAAGTTCAGGGGCTTCCTATTGACCCTAGCCCATGACATTCCCTTAGCAGGTCACCTGGGCCAGAACAAGACTTGGGACAGAATTGTCCCTCACTTTCACTGGCCCCACATGTCTGAAGACACCAAGGAGTTTTGTCGCTTCCTGTGTAACCTGCCAGGCCAGTGGCAAGGCAGGTGGCACTACAAAGGCCCCCTGATACCACTACCTGTGGTGGGGGTTCCCTTTGAAAGGGTGGGGATTGACATTGTTGGTCCCATGGATCCCCAAACAGCATCTGGGCACAGGTTTATCCTGGTGGTAGTGGATCATGCCACCAGGTACCCAGAGGCTATTCCCCTTAGGACCACTACAGCGCCTGTGGTGGCAAGAGCCCTCCTGGGAATTTTCTCAAGAGTGGGCTTTCCTAAGGAGGTTGTATAGACAGGGGTGCTAACTTTATGTCTGGATACTTAAAAGCAATGTGGAAGGAGTGTGGAGTGACTTACAAGTTCACCACACCCTATCACCCACAATGCAATGGTTTAGTTGAGAGATTCAACAAAACCTTGAAGGGCATGATTAAAGGGCTCCCAGAAAAGCTTAGGCGAAGATGGGACATACTCTTGCCCTGCCTTTTATTTGCATACAGGGAGGTGCCTCGAAAGGGGTTGGCTACAGCCCTTTTGAACTTTTGTTTGGTCACCCTGTCTGGGGTCCATTGTGCTTGGTGAAGGAAGGATGGGAGTTACCTCTCAAGCCCCCAAAGCAAGACTTAGTGGACTATGTACTTGGTCTCCGCTCCCGGATGGCTGAGTACATGAAAAAGGCAACTAAAAACCTTGAGGCTAGCCAGGAACTGCAAAAAGCCTGGCATGACCAAAAGGCTGTACTGACTGTTTACCAGCCAGGACAGAAGGTGTGGGTGTTGGAGCCAGTGGCCCCAGCAGCTCTCCAAGACAAATGGAGTGGACCCCATACCATTGTTGAACAGAAGGGTGAGGTTACCTATTTAGTAGACCTAGGAACACCCAGGAGTCCCCACCGGGTTCTCCATGTCAACAGGTTAAAACCATATGTGGACAGGGCAGACATGGGCTTGATGATGGGTCAGTGGATGGTGTAGCCTTGGCAGGCAGCCTCACTGCCCAGCAGCAAACTGATTGCAGACAGGTGCTCAATCAGTTCAGACACATATTCTCACTGACACCCAGTCAGACTACCTGGTGCACTCATGAAGTGGACCCTGGGGACAGTCTGCCTATTAAAAATAAGATTTATAGGCAACCTGACCATGTCAGGGACTGTATCAGGACAGAAGTCCAGAAGATGTTGGATTTGGGAGTTATTGAACCCTCAGATAGCCCTTGGGCTAGTCCAGTGGTCCTTGTACCAAAACCTCACACCAATGGTGGGAAAAGAGAGATGAGGTTTTGTGTGGACTACAGGGGTCTCAATGCAGTCACTAGGACTGATGCCCACCCAATACCTAGGGCAGATGAGCTAATAGACACTTTGGCCTCAGCCAAGTATCTAAGCACATTTGACCTGACAGCTGGCTACTGGCAGATCAGACTAGCTGATGATGCAAAGCCAAAGACAGCATTCTCAACCCCTAGTGGGCATTATCAATTTGTGGCGATGCCCTTTGGTCTGAAGAATGCACCTGCCACTTTTCAGAGGTTGGTGAATACAGTCCTTACAGGTCTGGAAGCCTATAGTGCAGCATATGTAGATGATATTGCTGTCTTTAGCTCCACCTGGGAGGATCACCTGGTCCACCTCAGAAATGTTTTGCAGGCCCTGCAGAAAGCAGGCCTGACTATCAAGGCCACCAAGTGCCAGATAGGGCAGAGTCAGGTTGTGTACCTGGGCCACCTTGTGGGTGGAGGCCAGGTTCAACCACTGCAGAGCAAGATCCAGACCATCATGGACTGGACTGCTCCAACTACCCAGACTCAGGTGAGAGCCTTTTTAGGCCTGACTGGGTACTATAGGAGATTTGTCAAGGGGTATGGATCAATAGTGACACCCCTGAATGACTTAACTTCCAAGAAAATGCCCAAAAAGGTTAAGTGGACAGTTAGCTGTCAAAAGGCATTTGATGACCTAAAGCAGGCCATGTGCACTGCTCCCATTCTACAGAGTCCTGATTACTCCAAGAAGTTCATTGTCCAAACAGATGCATCTGAATTGGGGGTAGGGGCTGTACTGTCACAATTGAATGATGAAGGTCAGGATCAGCCAGTAGCTTTTATTAGCAGAAGGCTGACCCCTAGAGAGAAACGTTGGTCAGCCATTGAGAGGGAGGCCTTTGCTGTGGTCTGGGCTCTGAAGAAGTTGAGGCCATACTTGTTTGGTACTCACTTCCTTGTTCAAACAGACCATAAGCCCCTCTTATGGCTAAAACAAATGAAGGGTGAAAACCCCAAACTGCTTAGGTGGTCCATTTCCCTACAGGGGATGGACTTCACAGTGGAACATAGACCTGGGAGTAACCATGCCAATGCAGATGGACTCTCTAGGTACTTCCACTTAGAACATGAAGACTTAACTGGGCAAGGTTAGTTTAAAGTTCCCTACGTTTTGGGGGGGTTGTGTAGGAGAGTAGGATCTGCTTCACATGGGTACCCCCACTTTTTGCTGATGCTTCACTGTTTTTCGACTTTAGTCTGGCTGGAGCCTCTCTAAAATGGTTTCCATGTGCCTTAGGCACATCTCTGATTGGAATCTGGAGTGCCCTTATAAGTCCCTAGTATATGGTATACTATGTACCCAGGGCATAGGTACCTCAGAGGCCTACCAGGGGCTGCAGCATGTATTGTGCCACCCCTGGAAGGCCATCCAAAATGACACCACAGGTCTGCTACTGCAGCCTGGGTAAGGTGGTGCATGCACCCCTTACTGTGATATAGGCTACCTATATCACTACATACATACACACATATAAACCTATAAGTCACTCCTATGGTAGGCCTTATCAATCCTGAAGGCAGAGTGCGTGGTTCCTATGTGAGAGGGTGCCCCTGCATGAGCTGGGCCCCTCTGCAGCGTTCGGAGACCCTTCTCTGATGCTGCTTGTAGTGCAGCCCGACCATATACTCTTAACGCATTATAACCTCGCGTTAAATGCTAACTTTGGGATGGCTGCATGGAAACATGTCGTGTTTGGTGTCAAACATCTTGGAATACTACCCCCCGCCAGTTCTGGCGGCGGGGGTAGCATTCCACCCTTCTAGAGGGAGAGACATGTACACACCGGTATACCCGGTACTGACTTTCCAGAGCCCTGGCTTCACAAAATGGATGCCGCTGCCACAGACACGAGTCTGGCCTCCTGCTGCTGACCGAAACTCCGGCAGGGGAGGCCTGGACAATAGGTTTCCTGTCCCAGGGAGGTGTAACCACCTCCCCAGACAGGATAGTGTGTATTGGGGCTGGGCGGGAGCACTCTCTGGTGCTTTGAAGTCCTGCACTGGGGGCACATTTGGTGTCCCTGTGCATACCCCAGTTCAAACCGGCTCAGGGGCTTCCAGCCCCTGCTCTGGTGCAAAACTGGACAAAGGGAAAGGGGTGTAACCACCCCTCTGCCCTGCCCCTCCCATAGGTGGGTCCACAGAGTATGTCCAACCCCCTACCTTAGTATAAGTATGGTACCCCAGTCCTTAGGACTTTAGATTAACCTGGACGAAACTCTGACACAGAATCCTGGACCTTCGACGCTCTACTTCAAGATTAGAGGACTGAAGAATCTCCCTTGGGGTCAAGGAGTGACTCCCCTGCTTGGCAGGCACCAAAGAAGCAATTGTCCGGTCTGCATCGCTGAAGCTCCCGCCGGACGCTGAAGTCTTTGCATCACCAGAGGTAGATTTCCAGACTTCCCCGAGGCTGCCCTGAGTCCCCAGCAAAGCTGAGGCCTGTAGCTGTTGTGGGTAATGTGGAACCGTGACCCCTGGACACCGATCGCATTTGCAAGTGCATCCTCTTCTGGGTCTCCCACGAAGTCGTGCTTTGGGCTCCAAGTAGCCCCAGCCTCCAGCACCGACTGCACCGAAGATCACTGGCCTCCACTCCACGAGTGTCCCGTGAGCCAGCTCCACGTGCGTCGAATCGAGGCTCCTTTGCGGTCATTAGTCCGTTGGCTACTAGGCCCTCCCGAAGGCCAATCTTCTTCTGCTTGGGCTCCCTGGTTGCTCCAGGCGTGCCCTGACTTACCCTCACTGGGGGAGTCCCACAGACCTTGCTGGTCTGCAACATCGTCCTTCTTCCATTTCCACAAGACTTGCCGTTGCCAAGGCTTGTTGGGTCCAATCTGGTCGCCGACACCCCTGCAATCGACAGACGTCGTGGGACAGCTCGAATCCAGCTCCTGGTCATCGTCGATGCCTCCTGGACCTCGTGGCTGAAGAGTCAAGACGACCGTCAACCTACCTGAAGCACTCAACATCGTTGGGCATCTGCTCATCGCCTTCCTGGTCACTGGCTAGTGACCCAGACTCTGTCCCCTCTGCTTTCAGGTTCTTCAAATCTTCGATCCACCTTTGGATCTACCCGAACACTTTCGACTTGGCCGCCAGCAGCACTTTGCAGCAGATCGCCATTGAAAGCGACGACGAAACCCGACCCCGAAAGACACCTATGCACCCGGCTCCCCTGGGTGAGGTAACTCGAGTACTCCGGTGCGCCCGTGGGTATTGACACTAGAACAGCCTAGTTCTCAAAGGGTTTGCTCCAAGTCCTCCTCTAAGTGTCCCTTTTCTTTTAAATTCAAACCGCGACTTTCCCCATAGAAGTTAACGGCAATTCGTGGCTGTGTTCATACACTGCACACGTCCCCCCTGGGGGTCCCCAGTGTCACTACCTTGTTAGTGGACAGCATATGCCAGGCCAACTTCTCACACTTGGCTAGCTGTGTTTGTGGACCGGCACTTGGCTGGCGGTGTGTGTGAGCTGACATTTGGCTGGCGGTGTGTGAGTAGTGACTTGCTGCTGGTCACTACACAAACTGCTAGCCAAACGCCAGTCCACACACTCCGTCAGCCGGCTTGATTGCTGTGTCAGTCATGTGGGTGTATGAAAGTGATGGGCCCTTGAATGGTGCTGTCTGTTGATGTGAGTGTCGTAATGTGCTGGGACTGTGACTGGCGGTGTGAATGGTCTTGTGTGTGCCACTTATGAAAGGTATGTGAATGGCCTGTAAAGTGGTTGGTGCCTTGTCGTCTCTTTACAGCTCACGAGCTGAGTCATTGGTTCAGTTTTTTGACTGTTCAATTATTAACAGAGCCTTTCATTTTTGTGAAACTCTTATTAATATAATTTTACGTTCTGAACCTTCACTCACCCTTGTGCCAATTCCAACCAGTATGTGTTTGTATTTGAGGCACAGATGGTTGTGGAGTAATATTTGTCTTTTCTGTCTGTCTCTGACAGAGTGTACATTGTCTCTACATTGTCTGTTGATGTGAGTGTTGCAATGTGTTGTGCTCGAGAAAGGCAATATGAAGGGTCTTGTGTGTGTAACGTATGAAAGGTGTGTGAATGGCCTGTAAAGCGGTTGGTGCCTTGTCGTGGCTTTACAGCTCACAAGCCGTGAGTCATTTGCTCATTTTTTTGACCTTTCAATTATTAACTTTTTGTGAAATCTCTTGTTAATAAAATATCAATTTTGAAACTTTTGCTCACCCTTGTGCCAAATCTAACCAGTATGTGTGTGTGCTTGAGGAATAGATGGTTGTGAAGTAATATTTATCTTTTCTGTCTTTCTCTGCCAAGGTGTATATTGTCTGTAGGGAAAATCTACTAACTCTAGATATTTTCATAAACGAAACACCCAAGGTTGTACAGGGTGGTGTGCCTCTCATGGATCCCCAATAAGTGTTCTTACCCACAATGCCTTCAAACCTCAAATTGTGAAAAAGTCACACAATTTCCTTGCATTACTGTGCCACATTCTTCCAGAATCAAAAAGAAACTACAAATGTCCTACCACCCAGTGTTCCCCCAGGTTAGCCCTCTCCCCCTTTGTCTTGTTATGATTTGCCTTTGAGTTCATCCGTTGCTATTGCACCAAAGGAATGGCGGTGCCGGGTACCAGTCTGCTCCTGTGTAAGTATACCAGAGTCATAAAAGTCTATAGAACAAAGTCCTTCTTAAAATCTGGTCAAATTAACAAAGGAGTTGTACATAAAATGTGACGTATGTGTGTTAAACTATCAAGTTGTTCCTTACTCCAATCTCTGATTTTTGTATGGTATTTCCTTTTCGGCAAGCCAGTAAGCAGGCTGGCTAGATTAGCAAATTGTGGAAGGAACTGTCTAATACCCCATCAAACCTAAGAAAGATTGTATTTCTTTTTTTGGAGTTGGAATAGCCTTGATCTCCTCTATTTTATTCACTTGTGCGCTTACCGTTCCTGTCTGTATGCAGTATCCCAGATATCTGATTTGGTTTGTAGCCCACTTACTTTTAATAGGGTTGGCCTTTAATCCTGTTAATATTGGAAAAAACAATATCAATGTTTGTCATGATATATGTACGCATAATAACAAACTTGCATCACTGTTGTTGAATTCACTCGATATGACTTCCCCATCAACGAACAGTCAGAAGTACATGGTCAGGCAGGCCCTGAGACCTAGGCCTGAAGCAACCAATTGACAGATCACAGGTAGGGTGACATGTAACCCGTAGACAAACATGCGAACAGGGAAAACCCAGATCGATCCCACAGATAGGCAGCAACACCACAATGGTCCAAAGAGAATGGCTCCAATAAAACACCTTTGGCTGGAGGGGCGCGTATTCCGAAACCATCATAAAGTCAGATGCCACACAAAGTTATGACCACTAAGCCAATCAGAACACCACATGCACACTACACGCAGTGATCACATGCTCCCCATGCCGGACATCTGGACACGTACCCACTGGCCCACATTGTGACCTACGCTTCTTATCAGATGGTCAAATTTATAGCCCATGACTAGGCCCAGATTTCTTTTTCCAAAGGAATGTACAAATTGTTTTATGATGCTTCATGAAATGTATAAAATTGCGGCAGAAAAATGGGTGTGCTTTAACACAGTCTTCAGACCCCGACTCTGTCGCCTGCTCTCCCGGCTGCTGCGTTTAATTAAATAAACTGTTCCTGTTTTGCCAAATGCCTCTTGTCTTTTGTATTTTCATGGTAAATTCACATTCGATCAACAATCCTGTCTCTGTAAGAGCTCTGAGAATTCTTGCTAGATGACCATATGTGCTTCCCAAGTGGGGATGAAAATTACTGTATCATCTAAATATGCAGTCTCATACTGTTGAAGATGTTTTAAAATCGGGTCCATCAGTCTTTGAAAGATGGTGTGTGAAATCCATAGGGTAAAGCTTTAAACTGATACAATCTGGAGGGAGCTGAGAACACAGTTTTCTTTCTGGCTGGTAGCAATCCAACCTATTGTTTTAGCCCACAGTGCCACCTCAGTTTAGACCCCACCTTATGCAAATTAGTCTTACCCTGGCTCCAATAGGAACAGTCCAGCCTGAACTGCCAGGCTAGGCCCTCCCTGAACTGGAACAGAAGCAAGCCCAGACCGGTTTCAGGCTGAATGGAGCCCGTCAATCGGTGCAGCTTGGCTCCAGTGGGACAGTGAGCCTGGATCCACGCATGGGAATACTCTTACATCAAACACACAAAAGGTGATGTAGGAATATTCGTCTAACCACTGGCAACCACTCGGGTAGCATTCCAGCCAACATTTCTTTGCCCGCTATGCCACTTAAAAGTGTATCTTGTCTTTTTATGCATATTGAACAAGTTACTTACCTTCGGTAACGATATATCTGTAAGAGACATAGATTAGTTATAGATTCCTTACCTTAGAATTACCCCCAGGCGTCAGACTGGATCCGGAGAACCTTTTCGTCAGCAGTACACCTGCGTGTCAAAAGGTGGCGTCGGTCGACTCCGCGTTCGTCGTTGGCGTCGTGGTCGTCGGGATGACGTCGCGGTAGCTACTTAGACAATGCCCTTGCGTGTTGACGTCAGTTCTTTTACATGAAATTCCACGCCAGAAGCGCAGAGCCATGCAACACACTGACCACTGGTGCACAAAAACTAGGGCCCTGAAAGGGATTCCCTGACCCTAGAAGTCAGTTCGCAGAACGGGAAGGATGGGTGGGGCGGTAAGGAATCTATAACTAATCTATGTCTCTTAAAGATATATCATTACCGAAGGTAAGTAACTTGTTCATCTGAAAGAGACAATTAGTTATAGATTCCTTACCTTAGAATAGATACCCAGCAATAACAACCCCGGAGGTGGGTCTGCAAACTAGGTTCACACCAGAAAGTCCTGGAGAACAGAACGGCCAAAGAAGCCGTCTCTCCGGACTTGGCTGTCCAGGCAGAAGTGTTTTGTAAACGTGTGCAGAGATGCCCACGTAGCTGCCTGACAGATGTCATTGAGGGGAACTCCTCGTCCCAAAGCAGTGGTAGCTGCCGTCGCCCTAGTGGAATGGACGCACAGTCCCACTGGAGGCTCGTTCTTTGCCAAAGAAGAGCAAATTTTGATGCACAAAACGACCCACCTGGGGATGGTCCGTTTGTGCACGGCCCGACCTTTTTTGGTGCCCACGTAGCCAACAAAGAGCTGGTCATCCACCCGTAATTGTTTCGTGCGATCCAAATAAAAGGAAAGCGCACGTTTTGGATCCAGACGGTGGAGCCTCTCTTCCTCCTTAGAAGGATGCGGAGGCAGAAAGAAGGTGGGCAAGGAGATGGTCTGACCAATGTGAAAAGAAGTAACCACCTTGGGAAGAAAAGAAGGCCTGGTTCTGAAGACGACCTTGTCCGGATGAACAGCCAGAAAAGGAGGTTTTGAAGAAAGAGCTTGGAGCTCACTCACCCTGCGAGCAGAGGTGATGGCAACCAGAAAAGCAGTCTTTAGAGTAGGAAGTCTGATAGGACAGTTATGAAGTGGCTCAAAGGGAGCGCACATAAGGTAAGTAAGAACTAAGTTCAAGTCCCACTGAGGCATTATGAAAGGAACAGGAGGAAAAAGATGAGTAATGCCCTTAAGGAAGCGATTTACATCAGGGGACTTGAAAAGAGAAGGCTGGTCAGGAAGTCTAAAAAAGGCTGAAATGGCTGAGAAGTAGCCCTTAATAGTGCACAGAGCAGAGCCCGGCCGGGCCAAAGAAAGGAGGAACAAGAGAACCTCAGAAAGAGGGGCAGAAAGAGGATCAACAGCCTTTGCAGTGCACCATGCCACAAATTTGTTCCATCTGCAGGCGTATACCGTCTTGGTGGAGGGACGCCTGGCTGCCAAGATAACATCACAGACTTCGGGAGGCAGATCAAAAGACGTCAACTGCTGCCGCTCAATCTCCACGCAAGGAGGTGGAGACTGGGCAGGTTCGGGTGGAGGACCGGTTTCTGCTGCTGCGACAGAAGATCCCTGAAGGGGCAGTCGGATCGGAGGATCGATAGCCATGTGTAACAGCTAGGGATACCAGACTGTTTGTGCCCAATCTGGAGCCACAAGAATGAGTTGGGCCCGGTCGCGCTTGATCTTCTTCAGCACTCTGGGCAGAAGTGGTATAGGCGGAAAGGCGTATAGAAGACCGCAACACCACTCGCGATGAAAAGCGTTGCCTAGCGAGTGCTGCCTTGGAAATTCCAATGCGCAGAAGTACTGACATTGCACGTTCTCTTCGGTGGCGAATAGATCTAACCAAGGCTCTCCCCACTGCTGAAAGAGACCTTGCGCCACCTCCGAGAGAAGACACCATTTGTGATCCATCATGCACCTGCGACTGAGTTCGTCCGCCCTGGCGTTCAGGGAACCTGCCAGGTGTTGAACCACCAGGGATATGCCCTGATGTTCCAGCCATGTCCAGAGCCTCTTGACATAGGGTCCACGACCCCACCCCGCCCTGTTTGTTGCAGTACCACATGGCGGTGGTGTTGTCCGTGAACACCTGCACTCCTCTTCCCCGGACAGAGGGAAGGAATGCTTTTAGTGCAAGACGGATCGCCCGAAGCTCGATGTGGAGCCCGGACTCCGCCGGAGACCAGAGGCCTCTGATCTCTGCCTCTCCCATGTGGCCGCCCCATCCCAGCAGTGATGCATCCGTCACCACTGTGAACTCTGGTTGGGGAAGGGAGAAGGATCTGCCGTTGACCAAATCCTGGTTCGTTAGCCACCAGTGCAATTGACGTGCAGTGCCCTCCGAGATCTGGACGCAATCGGACAGATTCCCCTGATGCTGCGCCCACTGGAAGTTCAGGTCCCACTGCAGACCCCACATATGCCACCTGGCAGGATCTACCAGCAGGATGCAGAAGGCCATGAGGCCCAGCAGCCTCAGGGTCATCCTGACCGAAATCTGGGATAGAGGCTGGAAGATCGGAATCATAGCCCGAATATCCCGGACTCGCTGTTTGGGAGGATAAACCCGAAACTGCGTCGTATCCAGAACCGCTCCGATGAAGAGGAGCTTCTGAGAGGGAATTGTTCGGCACGTTGATAGAGAACCCCAGCGAATGCAGGAGGTCCGCCGTAGTCTGGAGGTGGGAGACGACAGCCTGGGGCGAGCCCGCCTTCAACTGCCAGTCGTCCAGATAGGGAAAGACTGGAACCCCTGATCTGCGCAGATGAGCTGCGACCACCGCCATCACTTTCGTGAACCTCCAAGGGGCGCTGGTAAGGCCAAAGGGGAGCACGGTAAAGTGAAAGTGCTCATGGCCTACTGTGAACCGCAGGTAACGCCGGTGGGCTGGCAGGACGGGGATGTGAAAATAAGCATCCTGCAAGTCCAATGCTACCATCCAGTCTCCAGGGTCGAGGGCAGACAGGACCTGAACATTTTGAACTTCTCCTTCCGGAGGAAGCAGTTGACGTTCCTGAGATCCAAGATAGGATGCAGGCCTTTGTCCTTCTTGGGCACCAGAAAGTAGTGGGAATAACAACCATGACCTACTTCTGGGGCAGGAACTCGCTCAATGGCCCCCTTGCCCAAGAGTGTCAAAACTTTCTGTTGGAGAAGGGCCAGATGATCCTCCGACATGCGATGGTGCTGAGGTGGCATGGATGGAGGGGTAGTCTCGAAGGGGAGGGAGTAGCCCCTTCGTACTATTTGCAAAACCCACCTGTCTGACGTGATGGTGCGCCAGTGGGGGAGGTGATGGCGAATCCCACTGGCGATTGGTGGCCCTGAAAGGTCGGACTAGGAGGGTTTGGAGGCTGCTGCAGAGGGGATGTGGTGGACTGGCCTGCTTGCTGGCCCCCAGAACCACGGCGGTGGTTCCCACGTCCCCGGCCGAACAGTGGCTGAACAGCTTGCGCCGGCCTGTGGCTCTGGGCGGAACGTGGCAGGCACCCCTTTAGTAGCCACAAAAGGGGCGAAAGGTGGACTGCGCAGGGCGGGTGGTGGAGAGGCCCAAGGACTTGGCCATAGCCCGAGAGTCCTTAAAGCGCTCTAGCGCGTTGTCCGCCTTGTCGCCGAACAGGCGACGGCCATCACAGGGCATGTCCATAAGAGTGGATTGGACATCCCCGGAAAAACCAGTCAACCTCAGCCAGGCATAGCGTCGAAGGGCTACCAACGTGGCCATTGTCCTGCTTAGTGAGTCGGCGGTATCCAGTCCACGGCGAATGGTAAACTTTGCTGCGTCTCTCCATTCGGCACCTGCACGGGAGAGTACGGCCCAGGCCTCCTTCGGACACTGGGGCAGCACTTGCGCCACCGTATCCCACACAGAGTGGGTGTAACGGCCCAACAGACATGCAGTGTTTACCGACCGCAGTCCCAAGCTGGAGGAAGAAAACATCTTCTTCCCAAGATGGTCCAGCTTTTTGGATTCCCTATCAGGTGGAGCGTTAGGGAATGCGCCTTTGGATGTAGAGGCTTAGACCACCAAGCACTCAGGGGTGGGGTGTTGGGAGAGGAAAGTGGGGTCGCCCGGGGCTGGGTGGTGGTGTCGGGCAATCATCCACAGGAACCCCTGTGTTGGGCCTGGACCAGGTGCCCAAAAGGATGTCGGTGAGGCCTCATTGAACGGCAGCAGGGGCTCCGAAGAGCTCGCTGCTGGTTGAAGCACCTCTGTCAGGAGGTTAGTCCTGACTGCCACCGTAGGTAGCTCGAGGTTGAGAGCCTCGGCCACCCTACGCAACACCACCGCGTAAGACGCTCCCTCCTCCGTAGCCAGGGTAGGAGGAGACAACATACCAAGGTCTGGTGAGGTATCCAGACCACTAGCTTCCCCCAGTTCCTCTCTCCAGTCCGGTTCATAAACCAACTGGTCGGTCAAAGGGTCTCTAGACCCCTCCCAGTCCTCCTCACCCTCCTCTGGCTGCCAATCTGGTCTAAAAGAGCCAGGGTAGAACAGGGGCACAAAAGTACCCGTCGGCCGACGCCGGTCCGACTCCGTGTCTACATCGGGGTGGAGGCCGGGGTCGACGCCGGTTGGGGACACAACCGGCATCGGCTGTGGACGCGGTGCCGGTGGAATCAGCGCCGGGGGAGGTGTAGGCTGGCCTGGATCCAAGGAGGCCCTCCGGTGCCGGGGCCAGAGCCACCGGCATTGAAGGCCCAGGGCCCCCAGCCGAGTCTGCGGGGCCCAAAGGCGCGCCGGCGGAGTCGGGCTGCCCAACGATGGCGTGCATCGCTTCGTAAAAGGTGCAAATCTGGGCAGGGGTCGCTCCGGGTCCCGGGAAGGGAGGGAAACTCGGAGTCGACCCTTGGGGCTCCGCATGCGGAGCCGTGGGGGGGCACCACCCGCATCCCTCGTTGCGTCGAGCAACCGACGGGGAGAAGTTGAAGAGCGACGGTGCTTCTTCCACTTCTTCTTGTACTTCGACTTACCTTAGTGCAAAGTCTTTGAAGAAGACTGGTGGTGGTGGCTCCGAGACCGGTCCGTCGACCTCCCACGCGACTGGGACCTCGAGCGGCGCGGAGCTGACTGCCGGGCCTCGAGAAGCTTTCGGGACTGCTCCCGCAAAGACTTCGGATTCATGGTCCGTCAGTCGGAGCATGACTTGGGGTCGTGGTCGCGCTCCAGGCAAAACAGGCACACATGGTGCGGATCCGTTACCGTCATCAGCTGGCCTCAGGAACCGCAAGCCTTGAAACCGGGCATCTCTACGTGCACCAGGAGTCGAAGACTCAAAAACGACGTCAACAAAAGTCGGCAAAAAGTCAGTCAAAAAGTGACTGGAGGTACCGCTCTCTCCGGATCTGCGCTGGCTGGCACGGAAAAAGAAAGAACTGATGTCAGCGCGCGAGGGCGGCGTCTAAGTAGCTACCTCAACATCATCACGGCAACCACGACGCCAATGACGAACGCGGAGCCGACCGGCGCCACCTTTCGACGCGAAGGGGTACTGCTGACGAAAAATTTCTCCGGATCCAGTCTGACGCCTGGGGGTAATTCTAAGGTAAGGAAGCTATAACTAATTGTCTCTTTCAGATATATAAAACTATTAAGTAAATATGTAACTACATCTGCAACACTGTTCATTGTGCGTATGCTGGCGCAATGCAGTAATAAATGTGGGCTTTTGATGACGCTGTGAATTGGAATAATGAGGAGTTGGGATATTGAATACAGGAGCAGGGGCTCTCACCATCTTTTGCACCATGATGATCTTGGGCCCTAGAACCCTGCTCTGAGTGAAACTGTCCATGAGACGGAGGCAGTATATGATGAAGTCCAAAGAGAGGATGACTCTTCCTGCATAAAACGAGGCTGTGAAGCATCTGCAGACAGAAAGAGAAGAGCAGGGGTCAGTGCCATTGCAAAGAGGTCTGGGGCACACATGCTACTATTAACTGCCTAATGGTATTGACCCAACCGAGCTCCACACCCCTCTGGTATGCTTGGGGGGGGGGTATGGGCTGGTGATTGGAGCACATTGATGTGAAGCTAAGACTGGCTTACACCGGATTCTATGAAGGACCATGGAACAGAGCACCCTAGGATGGGCCCACTGGGTGGGCAGCAGCAGCAGGACCATTAGATGAACTTACAGACAGGTGTTCGTGTTGGTGACACAAAATAGTCCCATTCCATGCAGGGAAATGCATGCAGTGTAGTATATTTCTGGATTAAGTGTGTGTGTTTATGAGTGTGCGCACAGGCACACGCATGCACGATTTATAGATGTGTCAACGCTTCGGGGTGCTAGCACATCCGCTTGATATGACCAGAGTCACAGAACTGGGGCTTCACACATATATGCTCCCTCTTCCAACCCCCCTGCAGTGCATGAGAAACTACTATGAATCCTGCACGCCCAGCTGACCATGTGCAATGGGTCACGGACCATATTAATTCAAATGTGACCGTGCCCATGCCTGAAGCCTTGGTGTGTGTAAGTGTTGGTAGAACTGTGTCTGTACACCTAAAATAAGGATACCCCATAAAAGACATTCAGTGACATAGCCTGGAATCTCGCCCCCTACCTCCCCAAGCCAGTAATAAAATACAGTTATACATGAGGTGCAGCGTGCCCATCACACCCCAGGACCCCGGTGTCACTGCACCTGCTACCTTAATGTAGTTTAGGGGTCTCAAAGTTCCCCATTCTACTCACCTTTCCTTTTCTCCTCCCTATCTCCACCCACTCTCCTCTCTTCTACGTCCTCCACGTAATGCTCTCTTCTCTACCTCCTTCATTAGTCTCTTATGTCTGTCCCTCATCCTCATCTCCTTCCTCCCTTCTCTCCTAATTTATTGTTCCTTTCAACTCCTTTTTCTTTGTCCACTCTGCTTATTCTTATCTCCTTTCTTTTTGTCACTCATTCTTATTTCCTTCTCCCATTCTGTCACCTTTCCTTGCCTTCCTCTCCTGTTCTTTTATGGCTTTCCTCTCTTTTCTTTATTGTTCCTTTCTCCTCCACTCCCTCTGTACCACCGCCCCAGAAGAGTAAACAAAGTCAAGCCCTGACATGCACTCTGCCTAAAAAAACAGATCAGAACAGGAACTCTCTGAAATAACACCAGCTGATACAGGGCACGCTGGACCCCTGCCCACCCCTGGCCCCCGGTGCACTGCACCAGCTGCACCAAAGGTAGCTGCGCCCCTGACACACAGTGCAGATACATCTGCATCCCTGGGACTACACACACTTTTCAGCTGTTTGCACCGCCCATAACAGAAAAGAGAACAATGCAACCATGCCTTTTAAAAAAACAAAATAGCAGTTGTTAAAAAAGGGATCCTGGTAAATGTCATTTCTCGTGCACCTTCATCTGTGAAAGGCGGCAGGTCATCGTGGCAGTGTGCGCATAGTGGAGTGGCACAGGCGGATTCCAGGGACACCTGTGTCCACGCATGCGCTGATGGCAGTATTGTATGGCATGGTAAGATGCCCTACCCACCATGTTTCTACAGCACCCACATCCCATCATTCCTGCCAAAGGCAACGCATACATATCCCGCAGCCAGAAAACGCAAGTGACCCCCGACGCTGAGGCTCCCTGCCATGCTGAACTGCTATCTCATGCTGAACTGCTATCTCATGCTGAACCGCTATCTCATGCTGAGCCGCTATCTCATGCTGAGCTGCTATCTCATGCTGAACCGCTATCTCATGCTGAGCTGCTATCTGAGGCTGAGCTGCTATCTCATGCTGAACCGCTATCTCATGCTGAGCTGCTAGCTCTTGCTGAACCGCTATCTCATGCTGAGCCGCTAGCTCATGCTGAACCGCTATCTCATGCTGACCGCTATCTCACATGCTGAGCCGCTATCTCTCATGCTGAACCGGTATCTCATGCTGAACCGCTATCTCATGCTGAGCTGCTATCTCATGCTGAACCGCTATCTCATGCTGAGCTGCTATCTCAACCTGAACCGCTATCTCATGCTGAGCCGCTATCTCATGCTGAACCGCTATCTCATGCTGAGCCGCTATCTCATGCTGAACCGCTATCTCATGCTGAGCTGATATCTCATGCTGAACCGCTATCTCATGCTGAGCTGCTAGCTATCTCATGCTGAACTGCTATCTCATGCTGAGCCGCTATCTCATGCTGAACCGCTATCTCATGCTGAGCCACTATCTCATGCTGAACTGCTATCTCATGCTGAACTGCTATCATGCTGAGCTGCTATCTCATGCTGAGCTGCTATCTAATGCTGATCAAACACAGCGAAGAACCACAGAACCCAGGCATGGGATAGAACTTCTGAGGAAACCCATGAGAGGTGTGTTTGTTGTTGCCATTAAGAACACCTATCTAAACATGTACACACAGTTTAAATATACAGACTTAATTAAGAAAATAAGGTGATTGCGACAAATTCGTGAC
Organism: Calotriton arnoldi; assembly: GCA_963921515.1. Classification (NCBI taxonomy): domain Eukaryota; kingdom Metazoa; phylum Chordata; class Amphibia; order Caudata; family Salamandridae; genus Calotriton; species Calotriton arnoldi. Next base: position 266,465 of record CAWUFW010000899.1, on the reverse strand, counting down.
AATGTGGAGAAAACGCTTGCATAAATAATTTACTGAATACAGGCCATGGTCCAAAAGTATACCATAGATTGTTATGTTATGTTAAAAAGACTTATAAAGCGCACGTCTACCCATGGGTTTCTTGGAGCTTGCTGAACATGAACATGCTGAGACGGGGAACGCTAGTTGTTAAACAACCATGGGGCAGATTTACAAGCCCCCTGCGCCACCAGTACGTCACTTTTCGTGATGTACTGGTGGCGCAGGGGGCTCCTCTATATTTACAAGGAGAGGAAAAGCCACCCTGCGTGACTTTTCCTCTCCTTGTAAATACGGTCCCTTCAGACGCAGCACTTTGCGGTGAAGGGGCGTTCCATGGGTGTTGCAGTGGGTGTTCCCACACAGCACTCATGGAACAGGACTCAACTCCAGAATTACGTGAAATTGTAACTCTGGAGATGCGTCAGTATGCTACGCCACCCTAGAGGTGGCGTAGCGAGGCGCAACGAGGAGAAATGTTTTCATTTCTCCTCGTTTTTGCCTTTCAATGCGTGCTGCATTCTACAGCACGCATTGGAAGAGGAAAATGCCTGTAGTGATTGTTTTTGTGCAGGAAGGTTCCCCTTCCTGCACAAAAACAATCTCCCCACGACGCAGGCACCCTTGCACCATGGTGCAAGGGTGCCTGCGCCGGCGCATGGCAGCTGTTTGTGCGCCAGCGCAGGGGGAAGCACAGAGATGCGACATATTCTTGTAAATATGTCGCATCCCTGTGCTTCAAAACTAACGCAGCGCGGCGCAGCAAAATGACGTGCTGCACCCCGCTGCGTTAGTTTAACGTAAATCTGCCCCCATGTCTTTAGCTCCTTTCTGAAGGCGAGTAGGGAGGAGATGGCCCTAAGATGTAGTGGAAGAGTATTCCAAAGCCTGGCCGTCTTATTATCAAAGCTCCTTCCTCCCCAGTTCACTTTCCTGAATCTAGCGGTTGCGAACATTCTGGCGCCGGCTGACCGAAGATGTCGGTTTGGAGTGTACCAGTTAAAATGCTTCCACAGAAATTCCGGTCCTCCCCTGTGTGGGCCACACAGAGCGCTTTGAATTTGATTCGCTTTTGAACCGGGAGCCAGTGGAGTTTTCGAATTTCAGAAGAGATCAAATGGAATTTGGGAATATCCAAGATCAATCTGGCAGCTGCATTTTGAACAGATTGAAGTTTCCTGACCAATTTTTCCTGAAGGTTCTTGAACAGTCCATTGCAATAGTCTAGTTTTGAGAGGACTAATGCTGAGAACACAGTTTTCGTGGTATTGTTAGGAATAAAAGGAAAGATTTTTCTTAACATTCTAATAATGTGGAATGAAGACAAAACTACCTTGGATACTTGGGCTTCATATTTGAGCTTATCATCACTAATGAAGCCTAGGTTTTTAGCTTTCGTCACAGGTAAAGGAGGCGGGCCAGGCTGTCGGGCCACTAAGCAGGAGACCATGCAGGGAAGAGATTGCCAAAAAGTATAACCTCAGTTTTACTTGAGTTGAGTTTTAAGCAATGCCTGCTCATCCAGCCGCTTATGGCAACCACACAGTTATGTAATCTTGAAGAGCCAGAGGCATCTTTATCCACTGCTGATACTACCAACTGGGTGTCATCAGCATAGGAGGTGGGACTTAAGTTGAAGCTTTTAATCAAGGAGGCCAATTCAGAAACATATATGTATTAAATAGGGTTGGGCTCAGTGAGGAGCCCTGAGGGACCCCACAAGGCAGTGTGAAAGGTAAGGATTTAAAATGGCTCAAGTTCAGAGTTTGAGCTCTTCCAGAAAGAAAGGATGACAGTAATGCAAGGGCCTTATCTTTAACTCCTATGGCGTTCAGACGGTGGACCAGAAGCCCATGGTCCACAGTGTCGAACGCTGCGGATAGGTCCAATAAAATGAGGGCCGCTGACCCCCCATTATCAAGTGAGGGTCTTATTTCTTCAGTGGTTTTTATCAATGCAGTCACAGTACTGTGGTCTGCTCTAAACCCAAACTGACTTGGGTCTAACTGATGGTTATCAAGAATGAAATTAGATAGTTCTGCATTGATAATTGTTACAGCGATTTTCGCCGGCAAAGGAAGTCTCGAAATGGGATGATAATTGGCGGGGTCATTGATGTCAAAAGTTGGCTTTTTTATGAGAGGGAGGATACAAGCTTGTTTCCACAATGTGGGAAACGTCCCTTGTGAGAACATTTGATTGAACATAGAGGATAGGTAGGTGGCAATAGGCTGTACCTCAAGTTTTAAGATTCTAGGGGGGCACGGTTCATCCGGAGAGCCAGATTTGGCAGCTAGTAGGAGAGTGGCTACTTGATTGTGGGCTCTAATGCAAGATCAAGCACTGGCAAACCCAACTAGTCTGGTTTTTGCACACCACTGCAATTTTAATTATTTGCATTGCAATATCTGACATAATGAACAAAACATGCCTCCACTTAAACCTTGGCCACCAAATACTTGTGATGATTTATTTTTAAGTTAAAAGTATTTATTGGGGGGCGTGGTCTCGATGCGAATGGCGTGAGACGTGCTTAGGGAGAGCTCCCGCAAACCGCCGCCTTCAGCCACCTGAAAAGCGGAACCGGGGCTAAATCGGCGCCGCAAATCGGGGCGCGGGGGCGTTGGTACAGCTGAGGCACCTCTTGGCGAGCGGGCACAGACCGGGGCTGCTGTTACGCGGAGGGGCAGCTCCGCTACCTCTCTCGGCTGCACTCGGCGGCGGCCGCCGCCATCTTGACTCCCGCGGCCCGAGGCACCCGAGCCTCTGCACGCGGCCATCTGCCCCCCCTAGCCCCACGGGGGGAGCCGTGGCCCAGCGGTGAGCATCGGACCCTGCGTGGAGCCTCCTTACACCTGGCTGGTGGCTGCACAGGGGATCCCTACGACATCACTGCCCATGACGGCCGCCATCTTGGGCCCAGTCTACGCCTGCACATAGGGCCCTAAGCCTCATAGACTTGTGCACCTGGGGGAGCCTACCGGATCCTTAGTGGGAGAACTGGAGACATCTAGCCCTTGGAAGGGCCGGCCACAGTCTGCGAGCGGCGATTCCCCTGACTTGGCGGACCCGCGCCTGGGCGCGACGCTGTTCTGCTCCCTGCTTCGCCCGCGCCATCATCGTGCAGGACCTTGGGGTGGTTTCCCACTGATCAGGTGAGGTGTGGGGGCGGGGGCGTCCCTGCGCACTGTGGCCCGCCTGGACAGGCTCGAGGGAGCTGGACTCTGTATATCTCCCCTCGAACCCTGCCCCTGACCCCCCTGCGCATTCTACCGCCACGCGGGTGAAGCCTGATGCCTGCTGCGGCAACATCCTGAGCCCCATTGCGGAGCGCTCCCCCTGCGCCTTAGCATTTGACTACTCTCAGCGGCGAGGGGCTCACGGGGACAGTGCCCCCCGCCAGTGGGTGGGACCACCTCCAGTTGTAGCCCCTTGGGGCTGGACTCTCTTGGGCAGCTGCGCGCCTCCCTGTAGCTGGGCTGTCCGCCTGATGGACCCTCAGCTTGCATGGGGAAGCCGGGCCTACGGGGCTCCCCCACTGGCGCACATCACGCGGGGGACGACCCTCTCTGCAACTCTACTCTTCTTGGAGGTTTGAGCTACCCAGCTGTGAGTGTTTCTGCCACCTACCAACGCTTTGGTGGCCCCGCCGCTACCGCCTGCCCGCCATCTCACATGCGGGGACTTGAAGTGAACTCCTGACTCCTGGCTACTCTCGCAACAGCCTGCCCTTGGGGTGGATCGCGGCGGCCCTGGTCACTGCGTTCCGGCTCTCGGGTGCCTGCCCCACACGATGACGGGACCCACATAGTGTTGCCTTCTACCACATTGGCTGCCCGCTCCTCTCCTCCATAACCGGCGGACCGTGGTTAACTCTTAGACGCCTCCTTCCCGTTCGCTACCGCCACCTGGTTGGGGCCTCGAGGGTGAACAACCCGGGAAGACGATGACGCGCACCAAGCAGGGGAAGGAGCCTGCGGCGCCCCAGAAGGACAACCCGGTCGCGGCGCTCTGGAACAAGCCGGGATCCGCTGCCGCTGGAGCAATGGCATCCTCAACCGGGGACGATTCGGCGCCCATCACACAATCCTTCATGGCGACCTTCATGACGGAGCTCAAGTCCGAAATAGGCTCCCAGCGCACGGAAGTCCACTCCTGTGTCCGGGAACTTCGAAGAGAGGTCTCCGACCTTGGGGAGAGAGTGGATGGTCTTGAAAAGACAGTGGACGCCCGAACGGAAGAACAGGAGCAACTTTGACAGCGAATGGCCACTCTGGAAGACCAACATCTCGACCTGCAGTTGAAACAGGAGGATCTGGAAAACCGGAGCCGTCGCAACAAGTTCCGCATTAGTGGGGTTCTGATTGGTTCAGAGGGGTCAGACATTATGACGTTCGTGGCGAAACTACTACATGAAATATGGGACGATGGCGACGCCTCCCCACCGGCCCTTGACTGGGCACACCGAGTCTCCGGCCCCTCCGCCCAAGCGGGCCTTATTCCCGACATCTTGACCCGGGTCCACTTTTTTACCGAGAAGGAGGCAATCCTCAAGGCCGCTCGCTCCAAACCGGAGATCACCTATCAGGGTGCCACCATACAGATCTTCCAGGATCTTGCTCCCACCACGCTGCGCAGGCGTCGGGACTTCAAACCGGTGACGGACAAGCTGCGGAGCCTCAACATCTAGTACCAATGGGGCCACCCGTTCGCGCTCTTCTTCCAGTGGGACTCTAAGCGTCAGATGGTGCGATCCCTCCAAGAAACGGCCCGGCTTTTGCACATTCCCCTCTCTCCGCCACCCAGCCCAGCTCGCACATCCTCCCGTGCCCGTGAACCGGCCAAGCCGTCCTGGTCCCAGGTGTCTCGCCGCAGGAGAGCATCACATCCTGGGGAGCAGTCGGCTTCCCAAGCCAAGCAGGAAATCATCCAACACATCCGTTCTATGGAAGAGAGGCTCTCCCCTGCCAAATCTCGCCCCCCCCACGCCATGAACGAGCGGGCGTGCACTCCCACCCGTCACACTGCGACCCACTGTCCACACCTGCCACATGGAACTACTGCATCATCGCCCCTCTCCATGCCCGGCGCCCTCCCGGTTCCTTACTATAAAGGCTGGTGACGCGGGCTCACTCTCCTTGCCCTCACGCTCTGAGTTTGAAGGATACCCCCCTGCTCCTGGGAGAGTGACTTCTCCGGGATGATCTGTGCCCTTGGGCCGCGATCACCCCTGGACTGGAACAGGACAATGCGGCCCTGTTGGCCACCGTTGTATTTTTCACAGTATGTCGATATTTTCTTTTCTTTGTCTTTCTCTTTCATATTGTGGCCCTGTTGGCCAATGTCGATCGTTTCCGTTTCGAATATCTGCCCCTTTTCTCTCCCTTTCTCCTTCTTTCCCCTTTTCCTCTGTCCCTTTCTCTTTCCTTGGTGGGTGGGGGCGCTCCCGGTGGATTTTCTTCTGCTCTCTGGAAGACAGCGGTTCTCCCTCATTCCTAGCCATTGCCTTCCACTTAAGCCAGATTGCACTCCCTAGAGGTCATAACCACTACCCCATGCTTGAAAATCCTTTCCTTTAATGTCAAGGGGCTCAACTCCCCTAATAAGCGGCACCAGATATGGCGTTATCTCCTTCAGCAGCACCCCGATATAATCCTTTTACAGGAGACCCACCTGATGAAAGTCGATGTCCCTCGCATGGCCCACCCCCGGTATCCCCTCCAATTCTGGGCTTCGGCCCCCTCCAAAACAGCTGGTGTGGCAATACTCTGTGGCCCTGGCATTCGGCAGGGGAAATCTAAAATCTCTCGCAGCCCCGATGGCTGCTTCCTTAAAGTCGAGGCCTTGATCGGACACCGGTCTCTCACGCTGTGCAGTATTTATGCCCCTAACCAGGCGCAGGACCCTTACCTTCGAGCCCTCTTGAGGGAACAAGTGCCGCAGGACGACCCTTCACTTATTATAGGGGGCGATTTTAACTTGGTCTGGGACCCCGCTTTGGATTGAAGTGACGGCTCCTTCCAGGGTGCTGGGGCTATGTCCTCTGCCTTAAAGAGGCAATTGGCAGATCTCACGCTGCTTGACTCTTGGCAATACCACTACCCTGAAGCTCGTGACTACTCATATTACTCCCATGTGCATTGCTCGTACTCACGTATAGACCATATCCTTGTCTCGCATGCCCTTATTGGCGAGACGGTCTCTGCTTCCATGTCCGACATATCGGTCTCTGACCACGCTCACGTGGAACTTCTCCTGCGCCATAGCTCTGCGCGCACCCCACTCCTGCCTCACTGGCGCCTCCCTCCACACATCCTCCGGGACCCTGTAGACGTGGCGGAATTGCGAACGGCTATCGACTCCTACTTTGAGCTCAACGATATCCCCGAAACCCCCTTTCCTGTTGTGTGGGACGCATTCAAGGCCACCATCCGCGGTCATATCACCTCTATCGCGATTGCACGAGCACGGGAAGCGCACCTCTTCGAAGCCAATCTCACTAAGGACCTGAAGGCCCTTGAAAAGCTCGACCAGGAACGCCCATCATTGCTCATAAACGGAGGCTGGCTGCTCTCCGTGGTCAGCTGCGGGCCCACCGCACTAACAAGGCTGAGAGCGCCTTGTTAGCACTGAAACAGCGCTACTACGAGGGGGCAAGAAGGTGGGCACGGTCCTGGCTCGACGCTTGCGGAAACGCGCAGCTAAGGCACGTATAGTCAACATCCAACTTGGAGACGGCACTCGCGCGACTACGGAAGATTCTAAATGCGCCGCTTTCCACGCATATTATTCCTCCCTATATGCCCCAGCTTCGCCCTCCCCAGACCTGGTACGGGTTCTGCTCGATGCCTGCCCCTGGACCCCACTCAGCCCCTATCAAGCCCAGCAACTGGAGGACCCAATCACTTGCGAAGAGCTCGCTGGGGCCCTGAAGGACCTTCCCATCGGAAAGTCTCCGGGGCCGGACGGTCTTCCCCTATCTTTATATCGCATGTTCCTGCCACAGCTTCGGAAACACCTCGTTCGTCTTTTTAATTCCTTTGCCACCGACGATGGTCCGTCCCAGTCTATGGGGCTGGCGGAAATCTCTCTTATTCTTAAACCGGGCAAGGACCCTGCACTCTGCCCGTACTACCGTCCCATAGCCCTGCTTAACATGGACCTGAAGATCTACACGAAAATACTAGCTAAACGACTCGATCCACTTCTCAGAACCGGACCAAGTTGGATTCATCCGACATCGCCAAGGCACGGACAATGTGCGGCGCATCACACACTTGGTGAGTAAGGCCCACCACTGGAACATCCCGGCTTGCCTTCTGTCACTGGACGCGGAGAAGGCGTTTGACCGGGTGCACTGGGCCTTCCTTCGGGCAGTTCTACATAAAATCGGGCTTGGCCCGTTAATGATAGCTCGGATAATGGCCCCTTACTCCTCCCCGACCGCCCAGGTACGGGTCAACGGCCGGCTCTCCTCCCCTATCTCGATTGGCAGAGGTACCCGGCAGGGGTGTCCCTTGTCACCCCTACTATTTGCTCTTGTGGTGGAGCCCCTCGCCACTTTAATCCGCCAGGCCCCTGACATCCACGGCATCCCACTCGGAGGCCTCCAGCACAAAGTGGCCCTTTTTGCGGACGACCTCCTGCTTACACTCTCACAGCCCCACGCCTCCCTCCCCGCTCTCCTGGCTCTCCTTCGATCCTTTGTGTTGGCGTCTGGGCTTAAGATTAATCACGAGAAATCCTGGGCCCTAAGCCTTACGATCCTCGAGACGAGATCCCTACGCTTCAGGCTCTAGTCCCCTATCAATGAGCCTCCCGCTCCATCCGATACCTCGGTCTCCAGTTAACCCCCACTCTCGCTTCTTGGTCCCAAATTAATTGGCAAGAATGCCGGAAATCGGTCCTTGGGGACCTAAGGACATGGAAACCACTCACTCTCTCCTGGCTGGGGCGACTACATGCAGTCAAGATGTCGGTGCTCCCCAAAATTCTGTACCTATTCCAATCTCTCCCGACCCCCATCCCGCTCCACCAGATCGGTAGCCTCCAACGAGATATCACTAGGTTCATCTGGGGCGGACGCAGGCTGCGTTTCTCCAACAAAATACTCATGTCTCCTCGGGACAGGGGCGGGCTGGCTTGCCCCAATCTTTTGGAGTACTATTGGGCTTCTCACCTCCGCTTTATTTTGGAGTGGATGGCTTGGCAAAGTGAAAAGGTATGGTTCCATATGGATAGGGCGGTGACTGGGAGATCCATTTGGGACCTCCTGTGGCAGCACCGGGCCTCGCGGTCACGCAGTGCCTACTTGGCCCTCCCCACCCGGACGGTACTAGAGATTTGGGATAAAATTGCAGTCCCTAAGGGCCTCACCACATTTCTGTCCCCCTTCACCCCAATTGCTGGGAATCTCCACTTTCCACCGCCAGCGCGTCCCCTAGCATTCTCCGATTGGCTTGACGGTGGGTGTCGGACCATTAGAGACCTCTTCCTGGGCGACACCTTTAAAACTTTTGATCAGTGCAAGGCGGACTTCCAACTCTCGGAGGGAGCCCGATTGCAATATATCCAACTGTGCCATTGGATACATACCTCCTCCTGGGCGCAGGCAGCCACTCGACCTCTTACGCCTTTTGAGCGCCTAGTGCGCACCTTCGATGACTCTAAAGGGCTTATATCCCGCACCTATCACGTATTGCAACATCCTCCACTCACTACTCCCCACCTCTACCAGCGCAAATGGCAATCGACCGTTACCACGGACATAGCCCCTGCCCAGTGGACTCGTCTGTGGCGGGATATCCCGAAGGTCTATCGCTGTGTTTCCCAGCAGGAGACTGCCTACAAGACCATGACCCAATGGTACTATACGCCTTCCCGACTGCATAAGATGTTCCCTGCGACATCCCCGCTGTGCTGGAGGTGCTCGAGCGCCACGGGCGACTTCCTGCACATTTGGTGGTCCTGTCCCTTCTTGACCTCATACTGGAAGGAGATCCTCAGCCATATCAAAGAGGTGCTTGGCTTTCCCCTGCCTGCCACTCCTGCCACAGCTGTTCTAGGCCTCAAACCTGACAATTTGTGCGCACTCACACGCACTGACTGGCATATTTCTCTCCAAATGCTAGGCGCTGCCAAACAGCTCATTGCCCTGTACTGGAAAAAGCCGGAGACCCCCCCAATCACTGTCTGGTTCACGCACCTATGTCACACTGTCTGAATGGAATTGCTCACTGCTCGCCTGCAGTCTTGCGATTCCCAGTTTACTAAATTGTGGCAGCCACTTGTTACCCATCTCTGCAAATTAGAACACACCCGCTTCCAGCCCCCGAAACTCCGCGCCCTACGCATCTTCGAGGATGCAGTCTACCCCCGGATGCAGAATAGTCCCCTCCTGCACGCTGTTCGCCACCCCTAGGGGCTTAGCGTTTTTTCCTCCTCCCCCCCCCGCCCACCTTCCCTTTTTGTCTCTCTTACTTCTCCTCTCCTTCTCCACCTTCTCTTCTTTCTTCCGACTTGCCATCTGCTCTCTCCATACATATGATATGTATTGGCAATTGCTCTTTGACGCGGCCGGCCCACAATGGGTTGTAGGCGACTTGCTGTGTTACTTACATGACATACTGTTCAGTTATGCTTCTTGCTGCTGCCTATCGACAGCTTACCTATCCTACGCGGCCGGCCCCTACCATAGGGTTGTAGGCGAAACGCTGTGTCCACGAGCAGTCTCCTTCTGTTTTTCTTGCAAAAATAAACAGTTTGAACAGAAAAGTATTTATTGAAGTGGCTGTTTAACTAGTGATGGTTGTTTTTAAACAATAAGCTTCTCAGCTGATTTTTATTTTCAGTGTTATTTGTGAAGGAGAAAAGAAGAACTCATTGTAGTATGGTGCTTCAGATGGCAGAATTGAAGCAGGTACGTTTTATTTGTAATTACAGAGCTGCAAGGGAGCGGAGGACAAACACACAGGAGCTCCTCTGCTACCAGCACCAGTTTAACTGTCAACCACAGCATCATAACATTCTTAACCCCTGCTCTAGGAGCAAGATGGCGACTGTACTGATGCTGTGAATTGAGCTCCGGGTGGGGCCTGAGGCTGCCCAGTATAATCCTCCTAACTGGTGCCCGTATTCCTGTGGATGAATCCTCTGCCGTACCTATTGGGTGCTGCCAAGATTGAAACGGGAGAATATATGGCAGAGCTGCACAGCCTGAGGAGAGTGTCCCAGCTACAGGGGGTTCACTCAGTCTGGAGATGACGAGCTGAACCCCGGGCAACGCCGAGCCGCGCGGAGATGATCAGGCGAGGAGAACGCCACCGCTGGTGAAATGCTAGTGCGAGGTGGCACCACCGCCAGGGTGGCAGCCCAGCTCAGAGCAACCTCATCCTGATCCCGGCCGGACTGGGGGAGGGCGCAGATGATGGCATGATCATGGAGGCCTTCCTGATTTCACCAGCAGCCATAGTGGTACATGTTTGCGGGGAAGGTGCCCCTTCCCGGCAGACTACTTCTGGGGGCCCATAGACCTAGGAAACCTCCCCCGCCCCACGGCTGACATCCATCTTGCAGCCTACTGAGCTTTGCATCTCCCTGGTGATATTTGGAGAGTTGTGACCTCTGGGGAATGAGTCCTTGAGGTTCGGCGAGAGAGGCTCCTGTCACCTACAGCCATTGCCGAGCCCCTGGGGATATTAATTGGAGTGTACGAGGGCTGATCAGCAGTGGGGCCTCCGTCGCAAGGCGCCGCACTATGGGCCGCGGCCCTGGCTCACGGGGATGCAGCGTGGAGGAGGCCGGTCCCTCCCTGATCCTTGGCCAGCTGCCTCTCGGCCGTTGTGGAGTGGGTGCTCCCGCAGTGGCACATGAACCAAGGACCGAGGGTGATGAAGGGGCAGGGCCAACCTACTGCTTTGAAGAGGACTGGCGGCACCCTCATTGTACTAGAGACTGGCTGGTAAGCCACCATCCCAACAAGCGTGGAGGACATCTGGACATCACCAGCTGGGGGATCCCTTCAGGCCCAAGATCACCACCTGTGAGTGCAACAACACCCTGAAGGCCTTGCTGAAAGCAAGAACCCCAGTAATGGCGAGAACATCATGATATGTAAATATGTATTATATATTTGACCAAGCCAAACCCCTCAACTTTTCTTAAAATGTAACCGCGAATGAATTTGCAACTTGTATATTTGTAACTCTAACCACTAGTATCTGCAGTAGACTTATGTACTTACTACCATTCTTATGTGAATTTAGAGTTTATCTGTTTGCATCTTTTCCTTGAGTAAATCTGCAACTTGTTTATATGTAACTCTAACCACTAGTATCGGTAGTAGACTTTTGTACTTACTACCATTCTTATGTGAATTTAGAGTTTTTTCTGTTTTTTATCTTTTATGTAACTCATGTTCTCTGAAGTCCTTATGTAATGTAACTGGTCCTATTGTAAAGCGCTCTGACACCTTCTGGTAAAGTTCACACTATATAAAAATGCATTAAATAAATAAAACCCCGCATCATCACATTCTAACACAAGGAATCTTGAATACTGATGATTCCATAACAAAAGCTAAGCAGAAAGGTATAACATATCTTTCCTTCTCCAAAACAATCTACAAACCAATACAGATTACCTAGACAGAACACCAAGTTTCAAGTTTATTTTTATTTGCATAGTTAATAAAAACCGTTGCAATACAAAAACATCAAGGTAAAACGATTCTACATATGATATTAAAAAAATATTTCATAATTTACTTGTTTTTAAAACCAGTAATGCGACTGAGAAGAAGTTCCCCTGGCCAAACTGTTTTTGGTTCAGCACATGCTGGTAGAGGTCAAGGGGCCGTAATTCGAGTCCACTACTTCCGGTCACTGCAAAAGTGCTTAAGATTTTTAATAAAGTGCCTTAGTACCAGGGTATGAATAAATAGAAACTGCCCTCTTTGAGTCCACATGATAGAATTACAGTTATACCCGGATATTATCGTGAGATTGGTTTATGACTATTGTGCTGGCATTTTCTTTTCCACCAACCTCAGGAATTTCACTAGGCATCAATTCAACTGTGGGTCGTTAGGTGCAGAGCAGGCCAGCACTGCTTGTCTTATACAGCGTACCCCTCGCTGATTGAAGTGGCGTTTTAGCAGTTGTTTCTGTTGTTCCAACAGTTCTTTACATGTACATAACAGGTGCAGCAGATCTTCTGGCGCTGAGCCACATAAGCGGCAGGAAGAGCCCGCTTCCTCCTTTAGCCAATGCGGGAAGTGCTGTATGCAGGGTAGACAGAACACCAGGGAAGGGGAGGATGACCACATGAGGACACAAACAAATAATAGATACCACCAAAATAAATTCTACCCGAAAACTTAGGTAATAAAAACACAGGTTGCATTCTGATAAGCAACCTGCTGGGCCTAACAATGCATTGTGAACTTTTACGTAACAAACACCTTGAGCATCACTTGGGTTTTGACCGTCCTGATCAAATCTGAGACCCCAATGGTTGTTGAGATGATCGGCAGGGACAGAATCATGTTGACAATCACTCTCACACTCACTCCCCACCTTAAAAAAGTTTTGAGAGGTTCCACCAGTGCCCTCCATAGACTTTAACAGCATTTCCATAAATCTTCTCAACTCTTACTGGATCACTGAACTTCCTTCTTCCTTTTTAACATGAACAGGAGTTTTGATGCAAACTATGTCCTCCAACCTTTATTCTCACAAGCCTAACCTATTTCTATTCATACCAGCATTCCTGTTTCTCCTGAGCAAGACCAACATTCTTCTTGACTAAGCACATCAACTGCTCAACATCCAATTCACTTTTGAGCCATTTAGCCATCTACATTGGTCGAAAACTAGTGCTAGCCTTTCTACCCCTCAATAATTCAAAGGGGGAAACCTTTGTAATAGAGTGTGAAGAAGTCCTGCAAAACCACAACAGGCTACACACTGACTTCACAACATTGTGGTTGCTACACTTTGCCCATCTGATGCACTCACCAGCGACCTGATTCATTCTCTTGACAAGACCATTTGTTTGTGTGTGATACAACAAGCTCTTAAGGTGCTAACACCACATGACTCAAGATAAACTTGCAGTTCCTTGCTAATAAATTGAGAGCCGTTATCAGAAAGGAAACATTTTGGGAAAACCCTCCCTCAAGAAAATTTCTCTAAGAAACTCCACACCCGCGCCAGCACTTGGCTCTTTAACCAACCTACGTTACGGCCATTTTGAACAATAGATCCACCAGAACATCAGAACATATTTGGCACCACCGACTAGTGAGTCATAAGGACCCATGATGACAATCCCTAACTTAACCCAAGGACCTGATGGGTACTCAATTGGAATGAGGGGGAGAGAACATACCTTCAGGTTTTCGTCAGCAGTCTTACACACTTAACAATTTTCCAGCACTTCATCACTTTCTGTGTCCATTCTTGGCTTCCAAAAGGACTAATGAAAACAACGTTTAGTGAGAGATGAACCAAGGTGTCCCTCATGAGCAATGCTAATGATTCCATCCCTCACGGAACATGGAGGAATCAATTTGTCAGATCTGAGTATTAATTCATCTTCCACAGAATGTTTGTCCCCTTCCTTACAATGTGGCAAGAATTATGGGAGACAACACTTTTTCTCTTGTCTAACCTCCCTTAACCAGATCTTTGATTACAAACTTAGTCTTTACTAACAGCCTTTATCCATGTTTCTTCTGAACACCCCCCCAAATTTGACATTACAAGTGAAGTCACTAAACAATCCTCAAAGTCTTCATCTGTGAGGTCAGATAACTTCACATCACTGTCTTCACCCCCTTTACCTGGAAACCGGGAAAGAAAATTAGCTCTACTAATCTTTCCCCCTGCAATGTGAATAACTTCAAACTGGTACTGCAACAACTTAGTTGACAGTCTTAAGATTCTAAGAGTACAACATTTGTTTCCACCCCCACCAAGAATGGATACTAAGTGCTTGGGGTCAGTCTGTAAGCAAAACCATCTCTCCTACACATAATACTGAAATTTCACAATTGCTCACCAACCGGCGAGAAACTATTTTTCTATAACTGAGCATTGCAGTTCAGCTTTGTAGGAAAGTAGGAACTGTTTTCATGATCACCCCCACTTTTTGCTGGTATCATTCTGTTTTCTGACTAGTCTGACTGGGATCCTGCTAAACAGGACCCCAGTCACTGAGCTCTCTCCCTAAATTGGACTATGGTAAGTACTTTGGTACCTTCCTAATTGGCTACTGGTGTACCCTTCTAAGTCCCTAGTATATGGTACTAAGGTACCCAAGGCATAGGTACACCAGGCGTCTCCCATGGGCTGCAGCATGTATTATGCCATCCATGAGAGACCACTTAAACTGTGACTACAGGCCTGCCATTACAGCCTGTGTGAGTTGGTGGTAGCACCCCTCACAACAGATATAAATTTCCTTATATCTGAGGTCACTGGACTTAAAACCTATGTCACCCCTAAGGTAGGCCTTTCAATCCTGAAGGTAGGGTGCTTGGTTATAAGTGTGAGCGTGCCCTGCATGAGCAGGACACCCCCTACAAACCCAGGAGTCGATTCTCCAGGCTTTGTAAGTGCAGTCAGCCATCTTATACATATAGTGGACATCAAGTCAATTATGAGATGTCTAACTATATATTGGCTGCACCGAAACCAGTCATGTTTGGTATAAAAACCATGTTGGAATCCTACCCCAATACTGATTCCAGTGTTGGATGTAGGATCCCATGTACTGGAGGGCTACCATAGGGAGCCACCCTGTATTCCCAGTCCCAGCATTTCAGGGTCTAACAGAAAGCTAGTGCTGCTGCCGAACACAGACACGATTCTGCCCTCCTGCTGCTGAGCCAGGCTCGAGCAGGGGAAGGTAGAAAAATAGGTTTCCTGTCACAGGGAGGTGTGACCACCTCCCAGACAGGACTTAGTGTATTGGGCATTTGGTGCCTGCCTTGAATACTCCAGTTGGAACCAGTTTAGGGAGCCATTGGCTCCCGCTCTGGCGCACGACTAGACAAAGTACATGGGAGTATCCTCCCCTCTCTCCAGCCCCTTCTCTGGGAGGGACCCTTGAATCGTCCCAACCCTTTCCCTTGGGTAATTAAGGGCTTACCTGTGGGTGGCTGATCAAATTCGTCATGGGACAAGATACAGATCCGAAACCACTTCATCTTCAACCGTCTGGGCACTTTGAACTTCATTGGACTCCACTTTGGGAACCGAGACTGCATCTGGAAGACTCCTGCTGCTCCTGGTCTCGTTGTCCTGCCAGTCTTCTGCATCACCTGTGCCTGTGCTCCATTCAGGTTTTTCTCCAGGCCTGTTGCCATCAAAGACACCCAAAGGAATCATCTTTGAAGTGAAGGAGTGACTCCCCTGCATCTGCAGGCACCGCAACAAAGCTGACCAGTCTGCTACTCCTGAGCTCCCACGGACTCCGAAAGCTTCAGCAACACAGGTGCTGGTTCGGAAAATCCCTCGAGGCCTGCACTGTCTTCACAACAAGTTTAAAGCCAGGATCCCTCATCGGAACAGCTGGAACTCAACCCCTCTGCACAGCGCCGACTTGCCGTTGCCAAGGCTTGTTGACTCTCTTCTCCAGAGATCTTCGGGCTCCAAGAAGCTCCAGCCTCCAGCATCTCTTGATACCAAGATCTTCATCCTCACCATATCCTCTGTACTGTGGGCCTGCATCATTGGTGAGCTGCTCGAGGTCCTCTTGCGACTCCTGTGCCTCCGGCCTGTGGGTCCTATTGAGGGTCTTATTTGTCTCCAGTGGGCTCCCCTGCTTGCTCGGGGCCTGCTCTAACTCTCCTGCACTTGGTGAGTCCCTTGGTCTTTGCTGCACCTTCTTTGTTTTCCTCGTCTGTTGCTGCTGCTTAGGCTTATTGGTGCTCCCGCCGGACACCGACCCCCCAGCTCTCGACTTACAACGTGGGACAGCTTGTGAACAGCTCCTGGTCTTCCACAGCATCGCCTGGTCCTCACAGCTGCAGCAACAAGGTCACCGTCATCTCTCCTGCATCTTCCGTCATCAGTGGTAATTGGTCTTCCGTGCCTCCTGGTCACTCCCGAGTGGCATAAAAAAAATGTAAAATGTAAATCCAGTACTTGTATAGCACACGAATCACCCCCGAAGGGGTATCTCGGCGCTGGGGGCCGTTGGGAAGATTAAGCGAGCTATTGCCCAGAGTTGCATGGTGCTGGGCAGACCCCTGCCGCCGGAGCCAGGGATCGAACCTTGATCCCCAGCGTCCAGCGTCAGTTGCCCTGGCCGCGGCACCACACCTCTCCCCTAGACTGTTCCCTCTGTTTGAAGGTACTCCTCTTCAAGAATCCACCCTTGGATTCCACCAGACTCTTTCACCTTCTTCACCAGCGGTATCTTCATTCAAGTCCTCCATTGTGGTCTACGGCGGTTTCCGACGTCACATCGCACCTATGCACCCGGCTTCCCTGGTGTAGGTATCCTGGTTCCTGGGGTATCCACAGATGGGGTGACTCCCCAACCTTCCATCGTCCACAGGGTTTCTTCAGGGTCCTCTGGGAAGGGTCCTTCTTCTTGAAAACTGCAACCGCAACTTCCCCGTTGACTTGCATTGAGTACGCGGCTGTGTTTCCACTCTGCACACTGCCTTTGTGGGGTTTCTGGGTACTTACTCTGGGTGGTTCCTTGGGTCCCCAGCTCTTCTAAGTCAAGTCTTGACTTCGGTCACAGTTCGCATTCCACTTCATTAGTATATTGTTTGGGCCACTGTGTATTTGTGCTACTTACATGTTCTACTATGGAAGTATTGTGTTTTGTGATTATATCTCCGGGTAGGAGATATACCAATGTGTTAGTGAGCGTTTATAATAAATAACTATTTTTATAACTACACCATGTGGTTCTTTTTCATTTAACCTAAACTATATGATTAGTACTGGTAAAACAAGCTGCTTTACACTCCTTCTGGACAAAGCCTGAAGGCTGCTCTCCACAGCTCAGCTACCACTTAGAGATCTTTCTACGGTTGTCTAAGACCACTAAAATCACCATATGGGCTGTCTGGATTAGAGCAGGGTGCTTCACTTAAATAAGTGTGCACCATATACTAAACCAGCCTCCTATATTGGCGGCAGTGGTGGGATTTAAGCCTGCACTGTTTTACCAGCTTATCTGGATGTGGATTAAATGAAAAACCATCACTAGCATTAGGCACATATAAAATATTTTTGTAGACAAGTAAGCTCTACTGAACTTTGAGATTGATTGTTAAGGGTCTAGCACAAACCTTTCTCCAATCCTAGGAACTTTAGTTTTCACTTGGGTAGGTAGGTGCAACACCGCACTACATCTAGACACTTTGGGGCCGATTCCGATCTGGGTCGGAAAACTCTCCGACCGAGCCGGATCCGGAGAGATTTCCGACCGAGCCGGACTCCTGCAGTCCGACCGAGCGAGTATGATGCGGCCGCATGCTGCCGGACTCGATTCGGTCGGACTCCCATTGAAGTCAATGGGAGCCGGTCGTACGACGCGTACATGGGCTCCCATTGACTCAATGGGTACGTCGCGAACAAGGGGGCCCCCTGTAGTGGGTACGCATTGGTGCCATCCGCACTGTACACGCATGTATAGGGGGGACCCTTGGGTCCCCCCTGTGTTCGACTCGTACGGCTACGGGTGCAGGGGGGTCCGGCACGGACCCCCCAAGTCTGGCTCCGGGTGCTTTTTCGAGCCGGACGCTCCGACTCGATCCGGCTGTCCGACGCGTCCATCGTACTGGCTCGGTCGAAAAATGTCTCCATTGCGCACCACGAATCGAGTGCGACCGAGTCGGACGGAGCGGGTCGGACACGGAGACGAGTCGGTCGGCGATTTCGCGTTCACTCGCATCGTACTTGCTCGCTCGGACGACTGTACGAATCGGTCGGAAACAAAGCCTCCGACTCGGATCCGGTAAAGCCGAATCCGATTCGGAGCCCTACCGACCGAGATCGGAATCGACCCCTATGTCTTTAGTTATGGAACCCAGTGGGTCCCAATCCTGTAGATACAGTGGTCTTAAGTTCCAGGAATTAAGGAACCTGTGTACCTCTAGAAAATTGAAGACAGGTAGTAACGCCACCACTAAGCACCTCTTAGAGCTGCTTATCCTAGAATTTTTTTTGTAAATCCTTTTATTGGCATTTGTAATAGTATCTTCGGTACCGTCTATACATTTCACTTTGGTACAGGAGTTACATCATTTTGTTAGCAAAACATCCATCAACGTGATACAAAATATATACCAATATTAATATACAGATTAATTAAACCTTGTGCGCCTTTCCCGTCTTATAAAATACCCTTGGGCTATTATGGCCCGTTCTACAGCCAAATTTTACTGTGATGCTCCTGCTGTGTCTAAATAAATTATGGGGAGTAGTAGTGTTCACAGTGTGCACTAATTCCCTCTCGTATGTATGCCCTATATGTGTCTGCCTATACTTATCGTGTAAAACTAATAGAACTTACTTAGGTATCTGTGTAACATCAGATACCGAACTGAAACATATAAAACTACTGCAGTTACCGGGGGTCCTTCGTCTGCCTGATGTATCACTTTGATGGCGAATCATAACACTTATCAAGTGTCTTGTCTCATGAGCCGGGGGGGGGCTCCGGGTAAGGGAGGGAAAATGGTGAAGACGCGGGTGCGGGTAAGGATGCCCAAACTCCTAGTATGTCCAGTCGGGAGAAGGACATAGGAAATCCTCCACTGTATCCCAACATCTTTATGTACCGTGCTCTCCCTTGGCATGTACCATTGTCCCCTCGTTCTGTCCAGGCCTGGCAACAGGCATTCTTGTTTTGGACCCATATGTGATTCCAGTCCCTATGCTGGTACTGAGGTGTCCGTATGTGATTCCCTGTCTGTCAATTTACGTGTATCCCATGCCTCCAGTATTTCTGCCCATGGTTCAGTCAGCGGTTTACACCTCTTCATGACCTTATCTTCTCGTAACAAGGCCCTTTCCTCTACCCTGGCCCAGCTGGAAACATCGCTTTCCCAGTCAGCTATAAGCAGACTGCTTCCCGCCCTCCATCTGAGAGCTAACCTCCGTTTGACCAGGAGCAAGGCCAGATCCACAAACCTGTGCCCCATCCGTTTGGATTTGGGCCTCGGGAAGAGTCCTCCGCCATTCCTTCTCAGTCAGGTGCCTATCCAGGGTGCCCTCCCACTGTTCCTTAATTTGGGGCAGAGGTCGCCGAGACATCTCCGTTATTGCCAGGTATAGCCACTGCACCAGATGTCCGGCAGCTCCCAAAATCACCATCGCTTGGAGAGCCGCATGCGTGGCCGGTTCGTCCATGTCCTTCCCCCATAAGGTTACCAATGCTCCCCTTATCTTATGATAGTTCAAGAACTGCCCTGGTGGCAAATCATGGTATTCCAAAAAATCCTCCAGAGGGAGCATTACCCCATCTTGGTAATAATCTCCAACAGTCCGAATACCTGCCTCCTCCCAGCCCTGCAATTGCCGCTGTGTAAGGGGAGGGCCTACTCCCATCTGAGGTATTCCCGTAAGTGGTAAGTCTGGTGCATAAAGCCGCATAGCCAGTGCCCTTTTCCTGCATCTATCCCAACATGCCATTGCCACAGCGAGTAAGGCACTCATGTTTTTAATCTTCAGGCGGGGGTTGAGCATCCTGGCTAGCAGTGTTCCTTGGGCGGAGTGAGCCGGTAGCACCAATGTCTCTAACCCTCGTCCATCTAGCCATCTGGCCAGCCATTGAAGCTGCGCCGCCAGATAATATGCTTCAAGGTCTGGAGCACTCAGCCCCTCCTCCATCCAGGGCATTCTTAAAGTCTGCAGGGAAACCCGATTTCGTCCACCGTCCCACACCAAATCCCGCAACAGAGCATCCAGGGCCCCAAACCAGCTCCTCGGAATCACTACCGGCAAATTAACAAAGAAATACAACATTCTCGGCAGCACCACCGTCTTGGACAATGCTACTCTAGCCATAACTGGCAACTTAAGAGAATGCCAGAAAGACACATTCGCCCTCAAAGCCCCACCCAGGTTCCCCTCCAATAGGTCTCTCTGTCGATGGTACACTTGGATTCCCAGGTACCTGAAAGTGCTTGGGGCCCATTCCAGGCCCATCGGGACGTCCAGTGGCTTGTCAAGTTCAGGTCTTAGGGGGAATACACACGTTTTTTTCTTGTTAATGCGCAATCCTGACAGCTCCACGAACTCTTCCAATATGTGCAATACCTTCTGGACCCCACGGGATCCGTTCCGGAGCTAAACCAAGATATCGTCCGCGTAGAGCGAGAATATGTGCTCCGTCCCTTCGAGTACCACTCCAAGATCCACACCCTCTTGCCTGAATCGTTCCACCAATGGCTCAACGGCCAGGGCAAGGAGCAGTGGTGACAGGGGACACCCCTGCCGGGTTCCTCTATATATGGGGTATTGGGATGGGTGGGCAGTCAAAATATCGAAAATAAAATTTCGATATACCATAATATCGAAGTTTAAATATCAAAGGGACAGAATATCGATGGGACAGAATATCGATGGACAGAATATCGACCCTAAGGTAAGTAATATCGAATTACTTAATATCGATGTCAATAATATCGAAGTTAGTAATATCGAAATCAAATATATCGATGTTACTAATATCGATGTTACTAATATCGATATTTGTATTATTGTTATGTATTTTGTTATGTTTTTAATATGTATGTGTTATATGTGTTTTTGTTACGTGTTTTAATTGTTTAAAAATATATGTATACAATTTTTATATGTTAATAATTTTTTTTTTTAAGTTATTATTTTTTTTTGTACTGTAGCGGGTTGTGGGTTTATAGGGGAATAGGGTGGGAAGTAATTTAATTATACTAAATTAATTATTAATTTTTAGGAATTATAAATTAATTTTTATTATTTTTTGCGTTTAAGTTCTGTAGCGGGTGGTGGGTTTATAGGGGAATAGGGTGGGAAGTAATTTAATTGTAATTAAGTTATAATTTATTTTAATTAATTGGTATTGATAATTATATTATTGTTAATTAATTAATAATTGCTAATTAATTGTTATTAATTGGTTATTAATTTTTATTAATTGATTAATTGATTATCATGTAATTTAAATGTAATTAAGTTATAATTTATTTTAATTAATTGTTATTGATAATTATATAATTGTTAATTAATCAATAATTGGTAATTAATTTTTATTAATTGGTGATTAATTTTTATTAATTGATTAATTAATCATCATGTAATTTAAATGCAATTAATTTATAATTTATTTTAATTAATTGGTATTGATAATTATATTATTGTTAATTAATTGATAATTGGTAATCAATTATTAATTGGTAATTAATTTTTATTAATTAGTTATTAATTTTTATTAATTGATTAAGTGTGTTGTGCGTTTATAGGGGAATACTTTTGGAAGTAATTGAAATCTAATTAAGTAATTATTACATTTATTTTTGGGTATTGATAATTAATTTATTGGATATTAAATATTAATAGGTAATTTTTTGAAATTACAAATTTTTGGTTCTAAAATTAATTTATTGTTGTTTTATCATTAATTGGTAATTAAATATTATTAAATATTATCTATTGATAAATGTAATTAATATATTAAGAATTATTTATTAGTTGATAATTAATGTTTAATTATTATTATTATTGGTATAAAAAGCATTTAATTGTTCAATATTAGTTAATTGGTAATTAAGTTTTAATAAGTTATATGTTTTTTGTTATTAAAAATATTGTATTGTTCAATATTTCATATTTAGTAATTAATATTGATTAATTATTATTTATTGGTATTTATTATTAATTTATTGTTAATACATTTTCTATTGGTAATTATGTTTTTAATAAATATTTATTGGTATTGGTAAATAGTTTAGAGTTATTTAATAATTCATTAATTATTTAAAAAAATTAATTTATTTATAAGTATGTTATTTGTCACTTCTACGCTATCCAACATTTTCCCTACTGTTGCACTCTCTGGAGTGGGAATAGTAATTTTTACCCCTACGCTATCCAACACTTTCCCTACTGTTGCACTCCCTGGAGTGGGAATAGTAATTTCTACCCCTACGCTATCCAACACTTTCCCTACTGTTGCACTCTCTGGAGTTGAAATAGTAATTTTTACCCCTACGCTATCCAACACTTTCCCTACTGTTGCACTCCCTGGAGTGGGAATAGTAATTTTTACCCCTACGCTATCCAACACTTTCCCTACTGTTGCACTCCCTGGAGTGGGAATAGTAATTTCTACCCCTACGCTATGCAACACTTTCCCTACTGTTGCACTCTCTGGAG
Organism: Calotriton arnoldi; assembly: GCA_963921515.1. Classification (NCBI taxonomy): domain Eukaryota; kingdom Metazoa; phylum Chordata; class Amphibia; order Caudata; family Salamandridae; genus Calotriton; species Calotriton arnoldi. Next base: position 244,062 of record CAWUFW010000899.1, on the reverse strand, counting down.
TGGGAATAGTAATTTTACCCCTACGCTATCCAACACTTTCCCTACTGTTGCACTCCCTGTAGTGGGAATAGTAATTTTACCCCTACGCTATCCAACACTTTCCCTACTGTTGCACTCTCTGGAGTGGGAATAGTAATTTTACCCTTACGCTATCCAACACTTTACCTACTGTTGCACTCACTGGAGTTAGAATAGTAATTTTTACCCTTATGCTATCCAACACTTTCCCTACTGTTGCACTCACTGGAGTTAGAATAGTAATTTTTACCCCTACGCTATCCAACATTTTCCCTACTGTTACACTCGCTGGAGTGGGAATAGTAATTTTTACCCCTACGCTATCCAACATTTTTCTTAGTGTTGTTTTTTTGGAAGTTGTAATAGTAGTTTTATTCCCTACGCCAGCGTTTCCCAAACTGTGGTCCGCGGACCCCCAGGGGTCCGTGACACATTCCCAGGGGGTCCGCAGGACGGACTGGAGTGACTGCAGTCCTAGGAAAAACGAAACGAAACGCCCATGCACTCTCACAGCACACAAGAGCTTTGAATGTTGGCGCAGGGGCGGCGAAACCACAATACAATCTGGCCAATCATCATTCAGCTTTAGGTGCAAGCTGAAGGGTGATTGGCCTTATTTTATTATTTGCTTCTGCCGTTACCCGACGTCGCGCTCGCACGGCAGTGCGTGCGTTTCCTCTTGTGTTTGCGGCCAGCCCCGGGGCATTTTGCTACCATATGTCCCCATTTGCCCTGAAAGCAGAGTGCAGCTGTGCCTCTTGTATCGAGGCTGAAGAGCATTCGAGCACCTTGAACCGGCAGAAGGGCTCTTCCTCTGGAACTGCATGTGAGTGTTTTATTTACAGGTGTACGCACGCATACACAGTAAAAAGCATGCGCATGCTTTTAAAATGTCTTTCCTTTTTATGTCAGCCTCATGTAACATAGCTGCCAATGTTTCAGATTGCCTATGTGTGATATTTTCATAATTTCAATGAAGCGCGCACGTGATGCACTAAGAGCTTTTGAATGCAGTGTGTTACTTGTTGGTTCCTTAATTGTCTCAGCTCCTTGGCTCCTTCGTTCCCCTTTTATTATTTTTTTGGAGGGAAGAGAGAGAGTCCAACCACTTTGGAAGGCAGGCACCCCCTACGCCAGCAGTCCTACTGCTGCTGACCACTTCCGCTCGCGGGTATGAATGCTGCCAGTGCCTAGCACTTGCTGGCCTGACCTCTCCCAGTCTTAATGATTAAGAAGACTATTGCTTTATCCTCATAGAATCATACAAGCAAGGCAGTCTTCCAGTTTAACTAAGATCACTCTACAATGGTTGTTTGCCAGCCCTCCACTAAATAATTAACAGATAACGTATGCGACGGGCTTGACAACCGGTGGACGACAGACGCAAAGAAAACCACAGAGTCGAGGCCTAGGGGCAACACGAAGCAATGTCTGGACATTGGAATTAAGTACAGTAATATCCCTAAGAACACTGAAACACTTCTCGACTCTTAACAGTGATGATCCGGTGAGCAGGTTGTACTGCCACCCTGCCAACAGGCTTCATCTGACACCAGCTGTAGGATCTGGAGAGCATCCCAATTACATGATTCTGATCATGACACGGCTGGGAGGGATTGACTTGTGCAACTCACTCCTCTTCGTTTAAGATCAGCCAATTAACTCCATCAAGAGACTGGTTGATGCTCTGATTATATGGGGGCACGCTGCGCATGAGAGAGGAATGTCACTCCCTTTTTTCTCTTTTTCCCTCTTTTCACATTGGCACTGCTGGACACTATTTGCACCAAATTCATGTTCGTTTTACCATGTAGGGTGGCATGAACTAAGAGCATTAGCGGTGGTGAGACGTTTTAGCTAAGGGGAGTAGGGGTGGGTTGCAAAATTATGGAAGTTTTTACATTTTGAAAGTAAGCAATCGAGCTGCATCATCCTGGCTGTGAAAGCTATCCTAAGTGCCCACTCTAATAGTGGGCAGGGACTTTAATTTGGCTACGGATGTGATGGAGGATAAGTACCCTTAGGCTTACATAGTCATGACTACACAATCAAAGCGAATGGGCTTCACAGACGCCATGGTGTTGGTCAATGTATGATGGAGCTTACAATATCAAGCTCTTATTCTGTGTAGCCTTTACGGTTTGTTGTTGGCAGGGGACGGGGGCAGTGGGCCTCCTAACAGGAGAGGGTCATGTCAGGTGCCACGCAAGGCCTCTCTGAAATATGCCTAAACTGCACTGCTCACCCCTTGGTGGTAATATGTTGTTCTGCTGTCTGTGACTAAAGATTATGTCTAACAGGTGTTTATGGTAATTGGAATAGCATTATTCCATGATCTCGCTGAAACAATATGCCATCTCTTGCACTTCCATGATGAACTTTAAATTGTACAAATTGCTTGGGGGTCCCCGGCTTCCAGTAGTGATTCAGTGGGGGTCCTCAGGAGTCAAAAGTTTGGGAACCACTGCCCTACGCTATTTAATATTTTTTGTATTATTTTAGTTAATATAGTATATAATTAATTTTGCAATATTAAAAGTAAATTTAATTTTTTTAATTTGTTATACATAATTATTTAATTTTTATTTATGTTATTGTTTTATGTGTATAGATGTATTTGTAATTTATAATATTTTTTAATAATTTAAAATTTATTACAATAATTATTCAAAATTATTATTAAGTAAGTTTATATATTATATCTTATATGTATATGTTTAATTAATGTTTTATTTAATTATATATGTTACTTATTAATTTGAAATATTATCAAATATTTTTAACTATGTTTATTTTAATTATAAGTATTATTTAGTTTATTTTACATATTATTTTTAACAAAAAAACGATATTTTTGATAACGATATTTTTGACATCGATATTTTATTTTTCGATATTTTTGTACTTACCATGTTGTAGATAGGATGTCGATATTATTGACATCGATATTTTTGTCGCGATATTTTTGTAGGTCGATTTTTTGACCTTCGATATTTTGTCAGTGATTCATTGGGATGATACTCAATCAGTCAATCAATCAGGGATTTTATAAAGTGCGCTACTCACCCTTGAAGGTCTCAAGGCGCTGTGGGGGGGTGGGTTGCAGCTCCGGTTCAGTCGAAGAGCCAGGTCTTGAGGTTCTTCCTGAAGGTGTGCAGGGTGGGGGAGCGTCTGATGTTGACTGGGAGCTCGTTCCAGGCTTTGGCTGCGACGTAGGAGAAAGCTCTTCTGCCTGCTCTGGTTCTGTGGATGTGGGGGGTCAATGCGAGGGCAAGGTCGGCGGAGCGGAGGTTTCTCTTGGGTGCGTGGAAGGAGACTCTCTCGTTGTGGTATTTGGGTTGGATGCTGTGGAGGGATTTGTAGGCGTGGGTGAGCAATTTGAAGGTTACCCTCTTCTTGACGGGGAGCCAGTGGAGGTCTCGTAGGTGTTGGGTCATGTGTTCGTGCCGTGGGGTTCTGAGGATGAGTCTGGCTGCGGAGTTCTGGATGGTTTGGAGCTTGTGTAGGAGAGTTGTGTTGATTCCGGCGTAGAGGGCGTTGCCGTAGTCCAATCTGCTGGTTATGAGTGCGTGGGTGACGGTTTTTCTGTATTCGGGGGGTATTCATTCGATACTGTGCTGCCCGTGCGGACTCTAGCTCTGGGACTCCCGTATAACAGACGGACCCACTCCAACGAATCATCCCCCAATCCCATCTTCCCCATCGTCGCTTGTAGGAAGTTCCATCTCAAAGAATCAAAAGCCTTTTCCAGGTCCACAGCTACTACTACCGCATCGGGATATTCCCCCAAATCCCGGTGGACCAGCACATGATTTAGTCTCCTCAGATTAATGGATGTTGAACGTGAGGGGATAAACCCATTTTGGTCCACATGGACCAATCCCTGCATCTGGGGTAGGAGCCTGGCCGCTCGCACTTTACTGAGTATTTTAAAGTCGAGGTTTAACATCGACAACGGACTAAATTCCGTTATGTCAGCCACCTCCTTCTTAGTTTTAGGCAAGGGGATCACCAACGCCTCCCTGGCCGATATTGAAAGATGCTCCTCGTCCCATGCTGTAGCATACATTTGTTCCAGTTTTGGGGCCAACAAATCTACAAAAGTAGAGCAAAATTCAGCCGGGAAGCCGTCCGGTCCCGGAGTCTTCCCCCGCGCCATTTCTCTAATGGCTGCTCTAATTTCCTGTAGCTTAACCGGCTGTGCCAATGTTTCCCGTGTGGTCTGATCTAGTTGTCTTAGCCCCAACCTTTCAAGGCATGTCACTATCCTGTCTCTCTGTATGTCCATTGGCTTCCCATATAATCGCTCATAGTATTCCCTGAACGTGTCATTAATGCCCCGTGGAGAGTATATCACCTGTCCAGTAAGATCCCAAATACTAGCAATTGGCACTCCTCTACCCTCTGGCTTAATCAACCACACCAATAGCTTCCCTGCCCTGCCACCATCTACATGCTGCCGTTCCTGATATGTTCTATAATCTAACATCCTTAGTCTCTCCCACGTGGCACTATAGATACTCTTCACCTCCGCCAAACGTCTCTGAGCGTCCGCTCCTCCATCAACTTCCCCATCCAACAACCGTATCTGGGCCTCCATAGATTCCAGCTCCTGGGTGATCTCTAGGCCTGGGCGGTAAATTCCGTTCCGTTCGCGGAATTTGGGTAATTTCGCGTTCCGCGGAGAACACGGAATTACCACAAATTCCGCGATCCGCGACATCCCAGAATTTTTTGCTTGTTCGCGCTTTCAAAATGCGTGTTCGCGAGATATTTCTCCCCGAGCACACAAACAGCGTTCGCGAACAGGAAAAAAGCATCGCGAACGGGCGGAACAAGCAAGTGCGCGTGTTCGCGGAACTTTTGCGTGCTCGCGGAGATTTCTTACTGTTTCGCGGAGCTTTGCGTAGCGCGACTACGCACATTCCGCCCACCCCTAGTGATCTCCCTCCTGGCTTCTACCATCTGTCCCATGCACTGCCCTCTGATTACCACCTTAAAGGCGTCCCACTCTATCAAGTTAGAGCTAGCCGTCCCCTGGTTCTTCTCAAAGTAAGTTGTAGTCGCCTCAGCGAGCTGTTGTCTAAAACAGTCGTCCTCTAGTAGATTGGGATCCATACGCCACAGTGGAATGGGGGCCTTGTCAGGGGTGGCGAATTGTAATAGTAGGAGGCTATGGTCCGATATAGATCTCCCTAAATAATCTTCCTTCGCTAGCATCATGGCTAATTTGTCAGAACAAAGGAACATGTCCAATCTTGTGTGCAGATTATACAGAGATGAGTAGTAGGAGTATTCTCTCAGGTGAGTGTTATGTAGTTGCCAAATATCTAGCAACTCCCATCCCTTGATCCACTCCCGCAGGCCTTTAGCCATCGCGGCCACTGTAGTACCCCCCCAGTGGAGGAGTAGATCTGTCCAATGTCGGATCACATACACAATTAAAATCGCCCCCTAGAATCAGGTCACCCGTTGCCACCCACGACAGAGGTTTGGACAACTGCGTCAGAAAAGGGACTTGGTCGTGATTCGGCACATACACACTCCCCAGCATCACTTCTTTGCCCTTTAATCTGCCCTTCACGAACACAAACCTCCCCTCCGGGTCAATTATTGTCTGGGAGGCTTGAAACGGAACTCCAGGTATAACCCACACAAGGGCCCCCCTTGCATAAGTTGAGCAGTAGCCCTCGCCATCTGCGCCTGAGCCGGCCAACCTCCCTATCTGTGAATTGGGTCTCCTGCAGCATCACCACATGAGCACCTCTGCGCTTTATATAATTAAGGATAGTATAATGCTTAGAAGGAGATCCCATACCCTGGATATTCCAGGTCAGGAGCTTAAACTCCTCAGCTTGATGACAGTCATTGGCCAGCTCCTAGATCTGTCGTTCCCCCCACCCATCTCCCCGCGCCCCCACATCAACATCAGCAGTGGACCCCACAATGCAGCACAACAAACCCAACTTTAAACTCCCCATCCAGTGAGCGGCCTGACAACGGTCAGCTGCCCAAACCTGAAAAGAAACATCTCGTTAGTCAAAACGCTGCCTACAACTCTAGGGGCGGTATCCTCTGGTGGGGGGTGGAAGGAAAGGTCAGTTACCATTAGTAATGGCAAAGCTGTTGTCTGGTCCAATTTGTGGTGCTGAAGGGCACCCCCTTCCCCTCCCCAGGTATCAGCAACATCCATAGAAACAAGGCGTCCCCATTTAGTGGTTGATGGTTAACTGTGATCCACTATCCTTAGACAATATCATCAGCCGGGCGTGGGGTCAATTTCGGCAGCTCCATATCATTCTTCGAATTGTCCTCTGAGTTAGATGGACGGCTCCCTTGATCCGAAGACGTGTCTTTATTCTGGTCCTGGCCTCTGGGCGACATTAGCCGTGCCACTGCCTTCAATGCAGCTTCTCGATCTTGTTGTGTTTGGGAAACAGTGGGCCTCTGCAACGCTCTCGTTTTTTTGGGACTGCGTTGCCGAATTCTAGAGCTATGTTTCTCCCCCTTCAAATCCGACTGCAATCTGGACAGGGGCGCTCCCTCCCCATAGGCTTCTAGCCATGTCCAGGCTTCTTCTGGGGTGTCGTAGAAATGTGTGGTACCATCTAGCAGAATCCGGAGCTTCACTGGGAACAGTAATGAGTACTGTAGCCCCGCCTCTCAAAGAGCTTTCTTAGCCGCTATGAAGGAGGCTCTCTGCGCCTGCACTTTGGCGGTAAAGTCCGGATAAATTGACACTTTACTGTTGCCCATCGTGTAGGGGCCGTGAGATCTGGACTGCTGCAATATGGCATACCTGTCCCTATAATGCAAAAGCTTGGCTACCACCGGGCGTGGGGGCCTCCCCGGGGCCGGGGGTCGACCCGGGACTCTGTGAGCCCTCTCCAGGGCAAAGAATTGAGATAGTGTGCCAGCCGGCATCACCTCCTTGAAACATGTTTCCAGGAATGTCAGCATGTCCGTCCCTTCCGTGGTCTCCGGGATCCCCACCACCCGGACATTGTTGCACCGATTTCTCCGTTCGGCATCTTCTGCCCTCCGTTCAAGCTCCGTCACTCTGGCCGTAAGGTCATCTAGTCGCGCTGATTTTTTTGTAAACAGAATTTTATTAGTTTTCTGAGAAAGCAAACAAATAGCTTCAGAGACAGCATACATTAATGATTCGGGAAGCAATATAGTACAAGTGCTATTAGTGTCATAGCTGCAGCCACTCTGGGGGCGCCGCCCAACGACTCCCCAGGGCCCTCATGCCTCACTACTGGGTCTTCCCTCATCCCCCGCTGTATGCAATTATACAACCCCTAGCAACCCCATGTATATTATCGTCCAGAGTGCTGGGTCATCAGAGGTCATCTAGTTGCGCTGATCCTTGTTTCTGCCCCGGCACTAGCTCTGTGAGGGAGTTTTCTACCTCCGTGACCCTATCTGACAGCTTATAATGTTCCGCCTGCAGCAGACCCAGGCCCACCGAAACCGCCCCTATATCCTGCTGTAATGCTTTTTTGGTGTCGGAGATAGCCTCCAGGATCTTGTCCAAGTGGAGGTGTAGCGAGAGATCTTTATTGGTTGTGTCCCCAGTGTCTTGCCCACTATGCTGTGGGGATGATTCCCGGGTGTTGGGCCGGGTGTTGCCTGTTTTATTTTTTGCCTGCCCCATTTTACTCCTGTGGGACTAAGCCCAGACACTCGTTCAGGGAACAGGTAGCCCCTCAGTCCGTCTGGCCTCACTCGAGGTCCCAAAGCCCGCCGGGACTCCGATTCGTAACTCCTGTGGTGTCCCTTCTTATTAGGTCCCTTCTCGGTGAGCAGGGTCCCAGCCCTCAGTAAAAAGTCTTGCGGTGGATTCTGTCACTGCCTCCCGGTGCCCCCTGAATCCAGGCTCCTGTAGGGCCCTCAGCCCATATTTCAATTGCCCGGCAGATAGTACGTATCAGGCAAGCCGTGCGGGCCACACCACGCTGGGTCTCGTTCCACCCCACTCCACCCCTTCTGGTTCAATACTTGCCCCCGAGTGAGGAATCCGCTTGCCCACGTTTTCCACTTCTCTGTTTGCTCCCGCACTGCAGGCAGTCCAGCTCCCACCACACAAAAGGACGTGCGTGAGCTATTCACTCTCACGAGGTCTCTCAGTGGTCACCGGCCACAACTGGCCGTCCTGTGGCAGTTCCAAATCAGCCCAGCGTCAAATGCCCCAAACCTGCCCCACCAGTTCACTTATTTGGCCCCTCGCCAGTCCTCACGATGCGGCACCCAGGGATCTTCTCCAGCCCCGACCTGTCTGCCGCTCCAAAATTAAGCCTCTCCGTGCTGCGTCAACGCACTGCCGGCCATCTTGCTCGCTGCGCTCACCTCCGGTATTCAGGCTTTATTCCTCTGTCACTGAGGAAGACCGCCTCTCTCCGTCCCGGGTCGAGACTCGCCCAGCCTCAGCCGTGTCCTCGACTTCCGTCGTAGGCCCACAGGGAGAATGGACCTCTGCCGATCCCCTCTTACTGCCGCTCTGATCCGGGCTGCCGCTTTCCTCTCCGTAGCGCAAGGGCCCAGCCGGACCAGCGCTCTCGCTGTAGACGGTCCGTCTTTGTCCCCGCCACTCACCTTTAATATTTTGGGCAGCAGCTGTCGCTCCTGTCTGCCGCCGGGGTCTCCACTCAAAGCCGCAGCCCTACAGCAGCGCCGGTCCCGCTTTCTGCAGTCCCGTTCCACTATCTTTAGCGCTGAACCGGCGGCACCCCCAAGCCCCGGCCCCAGGTCCACCTGATCGCAGGGACTAGCCTGTACACTCGCCTTCCGAATACGGGACCTCGGGGACGCCCCTCTCGGTTTTCGACAGGATTATCTCTGGACCAAGACGGAGCTCAGCAACTATGCGGCCGCCATGCTCGTGGTCCAAGCCACGCCCCTCGAGCTGCTTATCCTAGATGACCACCAGAATCCTGATAGGTCAGAGGAACAGGACAAAGTGGGTGGGGATGCTCCAGAAGATGGGTCAGGAGGGGTTGCCCCTTGTGACCTTAATTCTGAGCATGACCAGGAGGAGTCTGATGATTCCACCTTGGTGAACTCTGGTCACCCAGGGAATAGTACAGATGATGCAGAGGGTGTCCCTAAATGAATGAATGAAATGAAAAGACCATTTATTGAGCGCGGTAGCTACCCTCAGGCGTCCTAGCGGTTCCGTACAATGCCTATAAAAAGACCATTGAATTATTCAGTTTTATTGAAGAGCAGAGTTTTTAGGTGTTTACGGAACAGAAGTAAATTGGGTTCTGATCGCATATAGAAGGGGAGGGAGTTCCAGAGTTTAGCTGAGTTATAGGAAAAAGACCGACCCCCAGGTAGGGGGTCCAACCTTGTTCCTCCTGGGAGGGTACAGAGGATGCAAGTGAGGTCTAGGTCCCTCTCTGCTAATTCCAATGCTTCTGGAAATTCCATAGGGACCTCCATCTCTAGTAAGAGGGAGGACTCTTTAGAGAGGGAATACCATCTGATCAAACTTGAGAGAGTTAGACTCAAGCTCAGGCAAGAACAGTTGGCCCTTGATAAAGAAACCCTCGAAGTCCAGAGGGCTAGGAAAATTTGGGACTAGAGTCCCATGGTGGCAGCACTAATGTACCTAGAGGCAAGGAATCCTCCTTTGATACTAGGAACCTGAGCAGGATAGTCCCTCCTTACCAGGAGGGGGATGATACCCATAAATGGATCACTGCTTTAGAGAGGGGCTGTAAAGTTCAGAAGTTCCCTCAATGGCAGTGGACAGCTGTCCTGTGGCTCTCCTTTGCTAACAAAGGTAGAGACAAGCTCCTCACTGTAAGAGAAGAGGATGCTGACAATTACTCAGTCTTAAAGAGTGCCCTCATAGATGGGTTTAACTTAACCACTGAACAGTACAGCGTTAACTTCAGGGATACCCAGAAGTCACACACTCAAGACTGGGTTGATTTCATAGACACTGCTATTAAGGCTCTGGGAGGCTGGCTTCATGGAGGCAAGGTACAGTACTATGAGGGATTGTACAATGTATTGATGAGGGAGCACGTCTTAAATAATTGTCAGAATCAACAACTGCACCAGTGCTTGGTGGACTCTGATCTGACCTCTCCCAAAGAATTGGGAAAGAAGGAAGACAAATGGATCCGCACCAGGGTTAAGCAGAAAAACCATGGTGGTGGAGGTGACCAGAAGAAGCAAGATTCTTCTAAATCCCAAGAGAAGGGTGGGGAGTAGGGGAAAGACAAAAAGGAGTCTTCTCAAGGTCCCCAAAATTCCAAGAAGGGTAAAAAGAAACCTTGGTGTTACTTATGTAAGAAGAAACCCCATTGGACGAGGGATGCTGATTGTCCTAAGACCAACATCAAGGAAGCTACTACTACTGCCCTAAGGCACTTGCTCCCCTAGCACCAGTACAAGTGGTAGTAGAGCAACCAAGGGATTAGTAGGGTTAACATTGGGTTCTGAAGTGGGTTCTGCCCTAGTCCGAACTCCCACTCAGGCTGTCCTTGTCTGTGATGGTGGCATAGATCTTGCCACCTTACTATTAAGTTCCACTAACTTAGGCAAGTACAGACAACAGCCTTTGATCAATGGAAAAGAAGCTATCACTTACAGGGACACAGGGGCCAGTGTCACAATGGTGACAGAGAAACTTGTGTCCCCTGAACAGATCATACTTGGTCAGTTGTACCAAGTGACCAACGCTAGCAATGTCGGCACTGATCACTCCTTGGCAGCTGTGAATCTCAGCTGGGGAGGGTTAACTGGCCCTAAAAGAATTGTGGTTTCTCTAGACCTACCTGTAGAGTGTCTGTTGGGCAATGATTTAGAAACTTCAGCCTGGTCTGAAGTGGAGTTCAGGACACATGCATCTCTGCCAGTGTATTTGCTGTCACCAGGTCCCAGGCCAAACAGCTAAGCACTGAGGGAGCATGGGATCCTGGAAAAATGGACTGGCTGGCTCTTAAGAGAAAGAGCAGGAAGAGTAAGGATTTATCCTACTCCCAAACTCCCAGTGCGGATCAGTCTCCTGAGGCATATGATCTCAGTCCCTGTGAAGGAACTGTCCCAGAGGAAATTGGGCCTGACCAGGCAGAGTTCTTGGGGGCATGGGGCCCTTTCAGGGCAGATCTGAGTTTGGAGCAGAAATCCTGCCCCTCTCTTGAACAGCTCAGACAGCAAGCTGATGCTGAGGGAGTAGGGAATGTCAGTGGGTCCCATAGGATCTATTGGGTAGATGGGATCCTGTTTTCTGAAGGTAGAGACCACAAGCCTGGTGCTACCAGGCGGATGGCCTTACTTCAGAAGTTCAGAGGTTTTCTTCTCTCCTGGCGCATGACATTTCCCTTGCAGGACATCTTGGGAAAAGCAAGACTTGGGACAGGCTTGTCCCTCATTTTCACTGGCCCCATATGTCCCAAGACACAAAGGAGTTTTTTCACTCCTGTGTCATTTGCAAAGCCAGTGGTAAGTCAGGTGGCACTACAATGGCCCTCTTAATTCCACTACCAGTGGTTGGGGTTCCCTTTGAGATGGTAGGGATAGACATTGTTGGTCCCTTAAACCCTCCAACCGCATCTGGACATAGTTACATCTTAGTGGTGGTGGACCATGCCACTAGGTATCCAGAGGCTGTTCCCCTCAGGACCACTACAGCTCCTGTGGTTTTAACAGACAGAGGTACAAACTTCATGTCAAGTTATATCACTGCAATGTGGAAAGAGTGTGGAGTGAACCATAAGTTCACCACACCCTACAATTCACAGTGCAATGGGCGTGTTGAAAGGTTCAACAAGACCCTCCAGGGTATGATCATGGGGCTCCCAGAAAAGCTTAGGCGAAAATGGGATGTCTTACTACCGTGCCTTCTCTTTGCCTACAGAGAGGTTCCACAGAAGGGCGTTGGTCACAGCCCATTTGAACTTCTGTTTGGACATCCAGTTAAGGGTCCATCGTGTCTGGTTAAGGAGGGCTGGGAGCAGCCTATCAAACCTCCTAAACAGGACATTGTGGACTGTGTCCTTGGCCTGCTTTCACATATGGATGAGTACATGAAGAAGGCCAGCAAAAACCTTGAGGCCAGCCAGGAGCTTCAGACAGCTTGGCATGACCAAAAGGCTGTGCTGAATATTTACCAGCCAGGACAGAAGGTATGGTGTTGAAGCCTGTGGCCCAAGTAGCTTTCCAAAACAAATGGAGTGGCCCCCACAACATCCTTGAAAAGAAAGGTGAGGTCACCTATTAGGTTGACCTAGGAACTCCTAGAAGTCCCCACAGGGTACTTCATGTGAACCGCCTAAAGCCTTTTGTTGACAGGGCTGACATGAGCTTGCTCATGGCCACTGATGAGGGACAGGAGGAAGAGAGTGACCCTCTCCCTGATCTCCTCTTTCAGGAACCTGTTGATAGGTCATCTGATGGAGTAGCCTTGGCAAGAAGCCTACCTGACCAGCAGCAAACTGATTGCAAGATAGTACTCAGCCAGTTTGCCCACATGTTCTCTCTGACTCCCAGTCAAACCACCTGGTGTACCCATGAAGTGGACATAGGTGACAGTCTGCCTGTGAAGAATAACATCTACAGACAGCCTGACCATGTCAGAGACTGTATCAGGACTGAGGTCCAAAAGATGCTGGAGTTGGGGGTCATTGAGCATTCGGATAGCCCTTGGGCTAGTCAAGTCGTCCTGGTACCCAAAGACGGTAAGAGAGAGATGAGGCTTTGTGTGGATTACTGAGGCCTCAATGCAGTCACTAGGACTGATACCCATCCAATTCCAAGGGCAGATGGGCGTATTGATACTCTGGCCTCAGCCAAGTATCTGAGTACATTTGACCTGACTGGTGGCTACTGGCAAATCAGACTCTCTGAGGATGCCAAGCCTAAAACAGCATTTTTTTTAATTTACTTTTTATTAAACAGTTGTGATGATACAGTGGGAAACAGCGAGGCCACATGACAGTAGTATACAGTGGTGACATATTCAAATGAGCAGCGAACACAAATCACGTACAATCCCATACAATTTTAAATCGATTCAGAATCGGTGTCAACCCCAGCACGACGTAGCTTCTCAGTTGGGGATGCACAGAGACCGCCACGTGACACATTCCATTCAGCCCATTTGTGGTCCCATTTCTTAGGGCAACCCCTGCGTATGAAGACGTCTTTCTCTGCGATCATCCCATTGTCCATGTCATTGGACCATTTCTGATAAGTGGGCAGATCCCCGGCCCCCCATATCTGAGCTACATTTCTTTTGGCAAGGGCAAAGCCTAGTGAGGCCCACGTGCGCTCGGTCTGGGTCAAATCGGTTGCCTCCCCAACATTGAGCAAACAAAGTCATGGGGGGCTGGTTATGTTTTTCCCACAGACCTTTGTAAGGGTGGAGAAGATTTTTCCCCAGTAAGACTGAATGTGTGGGCATTCCCAGAGCACATGGAAAAATGTACCCTCCACATCACAGCGTCCAAGGCACCCCGCATCAGGCTGACGCCCCATTTTTACCAATGTCTGTGCCGATAGATAGGTTCTGTGTAGGAGTTTGAGCTAGACTAAGCGGAGCCTCATCGGTATAGCGACCTCTTTAGGGGAGGAAAGTGCTTCTTGCCAGTCGTCATCTTCCAAATAACCTAAATCTGATTCCCGCAACTGCCGGAGAAGCACCAGTGGGTCCGGCTTGTTGTTGATTAATTTGCGATATGTAAGTGATATTGCTTTGCGGGGCATGGGATCTGCTAAAAGCCTATCTTCCAGTGGGGAGGCTTCAGGTAAAGTCTCACCACATGCCACATTGGTAGTTATTGCGTGGCATATTTGTAAGTATCGGAACGTTTCTGACCCAGCCAGCTGGTATTCTGCTTGCAGATCACTAAAAGGGACCATCTCATTTCGCTTCCAGAGGTTACCTACGGAGTAGATGCCTATTAAGTCCCACTTATCAAAGTCCGGGCATTTGCTCAGTGTGCTAAGTTGCTCGGAGTCCCATAGGGGAGTGGCCAGTGTTATTTTTTTGTTCCACCCCAGTGTTCCTGTCACACGGTGCCAAATTGCAACTGTTTGGGCCGTAGGACCGGTAAGTCGCTGGCGTTTGAGATTAGAATAAATTGCACGCCGATACCCTCCAGGGTTCATTATCCATTTGTCCGTCTGGTACGCCGGTTCGGAAGGTGGGGCAAAAACCCATTGGTTGATCACCGCCAGCTGGGAGGGCCAATAGTATTGTTTAAGGTCGGGTAACGCGATCCCCCCGTCATACCACCACCTGGTCAATTTATGTGTCCCAATGCGTGGGTTTTTCCCATCCCATAGTAGCATTCTGACCTCACTGTCTATGCTGCTGAAGTATGTATCTGGTACTGCATAGGGGGTGTTGTGCAACGCATATAGGAACCTGGGCAGCACCAACATCTTGAATAGCGCTGCTCTGCCTAGGAGCGTTAGGGGCAGAGACCGCCAGTGGAGCACATCATTATGGAGTCTAGTCAGCGGGCCCTTAAGATTGACTTCCTAGAATTGGGTAGGGCATTGGGTGATATATATGCCGAGATAGCGAAAACCCTCAGTGGCAATTGTAATGTCGGTGCCCTTGGGCAGCCGAGGCAGGGGGCCCTGAAGCATATAGAGTATCGATTTCATCCAGTTTATAGTATATCCTGAGTGGGCGCTGAAGATTGCAAAGATATGTAAAATGCGGTGGATCGAGGCTGAGGGTGCCGCGACATACAGTAGGATGTCGTCGGCATACAAAGAAATTCGATCCATCCATTTCAGCCCTCTAATCATGGGGTCACCCCTCACCCAGGTCGCCAAGGGCTCCAATAGTAAGGCGAATATGAGGGGCGACAGGGGGCATCCCTGTCGAGTCCCTCTTTCAAGACTGAATGGCCAGGATGTATGCTGGTTGACAACCACTTGGGCAGTTGGAGCGGTATATAAGAGCTTGACCCACTTTATACATTTTGGGCCGAAGCCCATGCGTTCGAGGAGAGCAAATAGGTAAGGCCATTCGATAGTGTCGAACGCCATTTTGGCGTCTAATGAGAACAGTTTTGCGTCTTCTTGAATGGTGTTAATTCTCCCCATGTAGTCGTCTAAGATTGAGGGCCGTGTTTCGACCAGGCATGAAGCCTGATTGATCAGGGTGCACAAGTTTACAAATAACTGGTATCAAACGGTTGGTTAATGCCTTGGCGAGAATCTTTGCCTCTGCAGTTAACAGGGAGATCGGGTGATACGAGTCGCACCTCGTCAGTGGCTTACCCTGTTTGTGTATAACGACCACTGAGGCCAGCATCAGATCTTTAGGTAGTGACCCAGTGTGGTAGCTCTCTAAGTACATAGCTCGGAGAGCGGGAGTTATCTTGGAGGTCACTAATTTGAACAGCTCTACTGGAAGCCCGTTAGGGCCCTTAGCTTTCCCCGACCTCGCCCCAAGTATGGTTGTCGCTAATTCCTCCTCAGTAGGATCGCCCTCTAAGGACTCGCGATCTTCCAGGGTGAGGGTAGAGATCGGGATTGTGGCCAGGAGATCCCTGGAGTCAGTAAAGGTAGTACGAGTAGTGGAGGAGTATGTAGAGGCAAAATGGGAGGCGAAGGCCTCAGCAATCAACTGTGGGTCACTCAGCATTTCTCCCGTGTCCCCCTCAATAAGGGGCACCCATCTCTGTGCGGCTTCCCGCTTTTCCAGCCATGCCAGTAGCTTTCCCGTAGGGTCACCCAATTCATATATTTTGTGCAGAGTAGCTTTCTGTTTAGACCTAGCTGCCTCCAATGCGAGCTGCCTGTAGTCTTGCCTTTTTAAGCTGAGAGTATGTAAGATCTGCTCGTCATCCGTGGTTGCTACCTCATCCTCCAGCCCTTAAATCTCATGTTCTAGAGTCTCCAATCGTGCACTCAGTTCCTTCTTGTGCCCCGACATTAGAGAGAGTGCCTGACCTTTAATAACCGCCCCAAAGGCCCCCCACAGGATCTGATGGGAGTCAACAGTGTTGGTGTTCTCGGCAAAGTACTGGTCCACCCCTTTTATAATCGCGCGCTTTACATGTGGGATCTTCAAACACCAGGGAGTAATAGAGAGGGTGAGACGTCTGTTTTCTTAAGGCAGGGCCAGCTGCGTAAGAACAGGAGAGTGGTCAGAAATACCACGCGCCAGAGACCTGGCTTCGGTAAAGTTGGAGAGATCATCAGCGTGTGTGAGCAGGTGATCGATTCTGGATTGACTACCATGCGCGCCTGAGTGGAAAGTAAAATAACGTGCTAAGGGATTGAGATGGCGCCAGAGATCAACCAAGCCAAACGCCAAGAGAAAGTCCAACAATGGCGAAGTGCCCTGTGGGTCTGGACGAGGGGGGCGCCGATCGACCCGCCCATCCACCGTTAAATTAAAGTCGCCTCCCATCACAAGAATGCTAGCTGGGAGGTTAAGCAGGAATTTACCCAAGTCGGCCAGTGTAGGTTTTTTCAGCGCTGGAGGGATATAAATCGAGAGGACATTTAGGGGGCGCCCTTCCCAAGTCCCGGCAACTGCGGCAAATCTACCCTGGGCATCCACCCATGTGTCCTTTAATATCTATGGGCATTGCTTGCGAATGAGAATACCGGTCCATCTCGAACCGGAAGTGAAGCCCGAATGGGCCACCAGTCTATAACCCCATCGATCGAGTGCCTTAGAGGTATTACCAATAAGATGTGTCTCCTGCAGCAGAGTGATATCAGGGGCCTACCTCTTGAGATATTGGAGCACAACCCCTCGTTTCAATTTATCTCCCAGTCCGTTAACATTCCAGGTGAGGATACGGAGCGCTCTCTTCACGTCTCGGTCAGACATAGTATAAGTGGGTGTCGTAGGGCGCTGCTCGCCCAGAGCCCGTGTGTGGTTGTCGCTAGTTGGTACAGTGGGCCAGCAAACTCATATTGTGTTTGTCTTAAGGATGTCTCTGTTCCCCCCTCCATCACAACAAAATAACTACATAAACTAGAAAAACAAACCCCCCGCCCCCATAACGTCCCACTCCTCCCCCTCCCTGCCTCCCTGCATGGTGGGTATTGAACCTCCCGCCACCCCAAACTTGCAGAGTGCCTATCGCCCACCCTTGAAATATTAGGGAACGTGTTCCAACCCCACTCCCTGAGGCATATGTGAGTTACTTGTGTATGTACATCGTGTTATAAATAACAAACAGCAACGATACCCCACAATAGGTAGTAACGGAGTCCATGCAGCGGCTTGCAGCCACATCAGGCATCCCCGGAGTCACAGTACAAAGTGGGGCGATGCCAGGGGATCATGTGCCGGGCACAGGCGATGAAAGTCAGACCTCTTCAAGTGTGACAATGTTCATGTATGAATCAGTCCGCTTGCTGGTGTTCTGATGGGTTTCTCTCCTTCTTGGCGCCATTCGGGGAACTTGTTTGACAGCCCGAGCAATCTTTGTTACCAGGGCCACGGAGTTCTTTGTGATGTCGCTTGCCCACCGTGCGCCAGCCATCCAGCCAGTCCCATGCATCCTCGGGACTACTGAAGAACCAGGTTTTCCCTCCGGATTCAACGCGTAGTTTTGCTGGAAACAACATGGCATACTTGATTTCTTGGTCCCGGAGTGCGCGTTTCACCTCAAGAAAACCACGGTGTTGCCTTTGTACTCTCACCGTGAAATCGGGGAAGAAGGTGATTTTGCTGTTGTCCAGTGTGATCGGCGGGGCCACTCTCGCTGTGCGAAGTATGGTGTCCCTATCATGGAAGTTGAACACTCTGGCCAGGATGGGCCTGGGAGGTGCGCCGGGTTTGGATCGGCCGCCCGGTACTCTATGCGCACGTTTGATAGAGAAATATTTGGACAGTCCTTTGGGTTGAAGATGTTGCAACACCAGGTCCTCCACGAATAGATCCGCCACCGGCCCTTCCGCTTGTTCTGGCACTCCTAATATGCGGACATTATTGCGGCGCATCCTGCCTTCATAGTCGTCCAGTTGACGCTCTAGCAAGTCTTGGTTAGATTGAAGATCTGCGACTTGGCGTTTAAGGAGAGTTGTATCATTTGTTAAGTCCTTTGTTGTGGATTCTACCTCCTTGATGCGATCGTTCATATTTCTCATGTCAGCCCTGATCAACGAGACATCGGAGGTGACGGTGTCGATTCTGGATTCCAGAGATGTGCGCACGGTCGTTATGGCTGACAGGATGTCTTACAACGTGGGATCTGGGGTCCCCAGTGGATTTCTGGCTCGCCTGTGCGTCTTCCTGACCCTTTTGCCATGCAAACTTGTCCAGTTTTGCCTGGGGTGCGCTGCGACCACTCCGGCCACCTGCCATTGTGTGTTCCTCATGGAGAGCGGTGCCCAAAGGTGTAACTATGGCCGCGTTGGCTATTCCCCACCGCCTGCTCGAGGGTCAAGGCCCTCTCCGGCCTGTCAGGTTTCACCAAATGGGCCAATGGCTGAGGGGAACACAGTCCTGGATATGTACCGTTCCGGCCGGGAAACACAGTTCTGTTGGCGATCACTTCTATCCCCACTGCAATTCTCACACACCCACCACTCTGGGTGCTGGAGACGCACTCTGCACACCTTGATCGCCGCAATTCACAGGGGCGCCGCCCACGTGGGTCCGAGCAAAGTGCCGTGTATTCACTTCAAGCTCCGGGGGGTGAGGGGGGCTTACAGGGCAAGACGTATCCCCAGGCAACGTGGGGGCCAAATAATTAAAGGGAACAGTGGAGGAAGTGCCTCCAATGCGCTACCACCCCTCAAAAAGGATCGGCATATGGTCTTACTGCTCTCGCGGATCCGCGGCCCACGATCCATCGGGCCGTTTAATGACGCACTTCGCATCTTTATCTTCGCAGGCTCGCAACCGGGGCAATCATGCGGGTCGGACACCCGCCGGGTCGAGTGCAAGGAGTGCGCACCCTCCACGATGTCTCGCAGTCACCGCTGATTTGATTTAACGTCCCACCTGCATGGAGGAGTACCGGGCTGGTTACGGTCGCCGGCCGCGTTGGTCTGACGCGAGGAGGTCCCAGAGTGCGGCGAACCACCAAGTCCGTGTGGGGGCCAGGCACCGATGCAGTGGATATAGGTGAGGATTTGAAATATTGTGCCCCCACCAATGTCCGAGAAAGTTTTTGTCTTACCGCGCTTGCGGTACTGTGGTGACGGGCAGCCGGAGAGCCCTGGGGCGCGCTTTCTCGTTCACGGGACAGAGGCCTAGGATCGGAGCAAACACCGCAGGCACATGCTCGATCTGGACAGCGATCGATGTACAGGGTCTCCGCATTCCAGGGGCTAGATGGGCTTCCCTGCAACGACTTTCACTCGGGGCAACATATGTTAATAACGGATTTTCAGGAGTGGCGCTTCGGCGCTAGGCTACCGCGCAGCCATTTCCTTCGGCGGTTAGCCACGCCCCCAAAACAGCATTTTTAACCCCTAGTGGGCATTATCAATTTATTGTAACGCCTTTTGGTCTGAAAAATGCACCTGCCACATTTCAGAGACCGGTGAACAAAGTCCTAACAGGTCTGGAAGCCTATTGTGCAGCATATCTAGATGATATTGCTTTATTTAGTTCCACCTGGGAGGATCACCTGGTCCACCTCAGAAATGTTCTGGAGGCCCTGAAAAAGGCAGCCCTCACTATCAAGGCCACAAAGTGTCAGATAGGGCAGAATAAGGTGTGTATTTGGGTCACCTGGAAGATGGAGGCCAAGTTCAACCAGCGGAGAGCGAAATTCAGACCATCAAGGGCTGGATTGCTCGAACTACCCAGACTCAGGTCAGAGCTTTCTTGGGCCTGGCTGGGTACTACAGGAGGTTTGTTAAGAGATATGGGTCCATTGAGACTTTCCTTAATGATTGCACCTCCAAGAAAATGCCAAAGAATGTTCAGTGGACAGTTAACTGTCAAAAAGCATTTGATGATCTGAAGCAGGCCATGTCCACTGCTCCCATTCTGCAAAGTCCTGATTACTCCAAAGCCTTCATTGTCCAGACAGATGTTTCTGAGATAGGGGTGGGAGCTGTTTTGCCACAACTTAATGCAGAGGGCCAGGACCAACCAGTGGCTTTTATAAGCAGAAGGTTGACCCCCAGGGAGAAACGTTGGTCAGCTATTGAAAGGGAGGCCTTTTCTGTGGTCTGGGCCTTGAAGAAGTTGAGGCCATAACTGTTTGGTACTCACTTCATTGTTCAGACAGACCATGAGCCCCTCTCATGGCTTAAACAGATGAAGGGTGAAAATCCCAAACTTTTAAGGTGGTCCATTTCCCTACAAGGGATGGACTTTTCAGTGGAACATAGACCTGGGAGTAACCATGCCAGCGCAGATGGACTCTCCAGATATTATTTCACCTTAGAAAATGAAGACTCAACTCGGCAAGGTTAGTCTCATCTCCTTTCATTTGGTGGGGGGTTGTGTAGGAAAGTAGGATCTGCTTTCATGGTTATCCTCACTTTTTGCTGATGTCATTCTGTTTTCTGACTAGTCTGACTGGGATCCTGCTAATCAGGACCCCAGTCACTGTGCTCTCTCCCTAAATTGCTTACTGCAAAACTCATGTTGCAAATTCAACAGTGTGTTCAAACTTACCTTTTCTCTATTTGAGGATAGCCCCTAGCCCCACCTGACTGGCATCCACAGTGAAGCAAGATGGCAGCAGAGGATCAAATGGCTTGAGGCTTTGTTTTGACTTAAAGTTTTCATTTCTGTGAATGCATCAGCACAATCTTCACACCACACAAACTTGGAGCCTTTCTTAAGTAAGTTACTTATGGGCCTCACCTTCAGATAATAATCAGGAATAAAGCGAGAGAAGAACTCTCACAATCCAAGAAAAGCTTTAACACCCACCTTGTCAGAGGGAGGAGACGCTCCCAGAGCAGACTCAACAAATCCAGGTCTAGGCCTAATTCCATCCCTTGATACAATATATCCCAGAGATTCTAATTCATAACTCAAAAAGTTGCACTTTTCTTTTTTTTAGTACAACCCAAAGGCTCTTAAATATTTCAAACTCTTTCCAGAATAGCATTATGAGTCACCGCATCATTTGCAAAAACCAAAACATTATCCTGGAATACCAAGACCCCATCCACGTCTTTCAGAATATTATACATCTCTCTCAAACGGAAGCGCAGATTCGAGACCAAATGGCATGCAGTGGTATTTGAAAGTTGTCTTGAATCAGGGTGAAGTTCCACCTGATGGTAGGCAGAAGCAAGATTAAGCCTAGAGAAAAAATTCGCTCCTGCTCTGCGTGCGAATGAATTGTTGATTTTGGGTAAGAGATTCAAGTCTATCCATATTTCTTTATTAAGCGACCCATATCTATACAAAGATGCAACTGTCCACACCGCTTGCACACAACCACCAAAGGAGAGAGCCAGAAGGATGGCTCAGCAGGCTCAATAATTTTGCTTTCATACAAACTCCTAAGTTCTTTCTCGTGGTCAACCCTGACACTAAAGGGCACTCCTCTTAGTTTATGCTTTAGGGGTACTGCACCCTCCTTGATCCGAATTCTATGCTTAGACCCTCAAATTTTACCGAGCTCATTACTGAAGACTTCAGGAAATTTACAACTGTATTTCAAAGCCACATCAGTGCATTCAACCACCATAACCTGCTCCCTAGCGGCAGGTTTTAGAATCATTCCAAAAAGCCCCTGATAAAACCACTCCAGGATGTTGAGGCCCCTTACAGCTACATAAATCGCTTGTTGTTTATTATCTTCCTGTATGTTAGGGAAACTGCCTTGGCGGGCATCGGGTCTAGTAACAATCGATCTTTCATGCGGGAGTAGTCAGGGATGAGCTCATTCTCCGGTAAATGGCATTTCAGGGCATACTGTAGCTGTCGGTAGCGAAAATTCTCAAACTGCAGCACATTGAATGCCACTAGTGTACCCGCTCTCCATACATCACCAAGTTTGTCTATCCCTATTGTGTGCCATCGTGTGTGGGCGTGTACGTTTTTAACCTCCCCAATGCTGTCGCTGTCCTAGAGTGGGGTCTCTGCTGTCAGTTTATTGCCCCATCCCAGACATTTATTGGATGCTTTCCATGCCTGTAGTACTGCCTGGGTGTGAGGTGAGAGCAAACCCCTCCTGGCTTTGCCATACAAACACGCCGGGTAACC
Source organism: Calotriton arnoldi (assembly GCA_963921515.1). Lineage (NCBI taxonomy): Eukaryota > Metazoa > Chordata > Amphibia > Caudata > Salamandridae > Calotriton > Calotriton arnoldi. The sequence continues at coordinate 221,915 of CAWUFW010000899.1, read as the reverse complement.
CCTGCTTCCCATGGCCAGGCGGTCCACCCTATATTCTGGTTCAGACCGTTCCCCAAATACCCAGTCGTTCACCACCACCAGCTGAGGGGCCCAGTAGTAAGCTCGCAGGTCGTGGACCGCCAGACTGCCGTCGTAGACACCAGGCTGCAGTTTCCCCAGTGAGATTCAGGCTGCCCCCGTCCCATAGCAGGGATCTCAGAATGCCATTGATTCTACAGAAGTAGGAGTCGGGTATCCTGACTAGTGTTTTCTGAGGATGTAGAGCATGCGTGGGAGGGTCATCATTTTAAAAAGGGCTGCCCGTCCCATTAGTGAGAGGGGTAGTGTGCACCAGTGGTTTGTGTCAGCCTGGAAGCGGTCGATCTGGGGAAGTAGATTGCGAGCCAGGAATGTTTTTCTCGTCTCTAGTTATGTGGATCCCTAGGTATGTGAACCCACCCTTTGCCATTGGGGCTACACACCATAGTGGTAGGGACAGTTTATCGGAGGAGAGTGGAAAGATCAGGGACTTGTCCCTGTTGATTTGGTAGTCAGCATAGCTCCCAAAAAGGTCAAAGATGTGCAGGATTCTCGGTATCGAGAAGTGGGGTTGTGTCACAAATAGCAAGATATCATCCGCGTAGTGAGATATCTTCTCCTCCCAAATGTCCTTCACTGTGATAACCTGGATTAACAGGTCTCCACGGACCCGAGCCGCTAAGGGCTCTAGGGCTAGGGCAAAAATCATGGGGGATAGCGGATATCCTTGTCGTGTGCCCCTTCACAGCTCGATAACACGGGAGGTGTAACCATTTACCCGCACCCTGCTTGCGGCGCCTCATAGAGTAGCCGAACCCAGGAGCAGAAGTTGGAGCCAAAGCCCAGCTGAGGCAACACTGCAAAGATGTAATTCCACTCCACACTGTCGAAAGCCATACGGGCATCAAGGGAGAGGACTGCCGCATCGTGTATGCGAAACGCTTCTGTCAAATGGACAAATGGCGGGTGCTACGCTTCGGCATGAAACCGGATTGGTCAGGGTGTACCACGGATGTTATTACCCCTGTTTGCAAGGACTTTGGCTAGTACTTTGGGCTCTATGTTGAGCAGGTATATGGGGCCAGATGAGGTGCAGTCTGTTGGTGGTTTGCTTTTTTTTGGATTACCACAATAGTGGCTGTTCTTTGGTCGTCCGGGAGGGTCACCACTTCCCTGGCTTCCGGAAACATGTTCAGTAGGTGGGGCGCTATTTTCTGAGCTGTCCTCTTGAACAGTTCAAGGGGCAAACCATTCGGTCCATGTGCTTTCCCAGATTGCAGTCCCTGAAGCGCCCCCACTATTTCTTCTACCGTCAAGTCGCTGTCTATAGCCTCTCTGTCGTCTTTCGTCAGGGTATTCAGGGTCATAGTTTCTAAAAGTTCTTTGCAATCTGAGCTGGATCTGTTGGATTTGGAGGCGTATATTTTTTCGTAGAAGGCTGCAAATGTCTCGGCAATTTCACTGCCTTCCGTGTGTGCCTCCCCTTTTAGGTCAAGAATTTCCGTCACCCACCCACTTTCGTTGTCCCTCTTGTCAAGCCAGGCATTAAGTTTTGAAGCTTTGTCCCCTACCTCATAGAGCCTCCTCTGGACTGCTAAGGAGTGAGCCCTTGCTGCATTTTCTGCGATATCTCGCAGTTCCTGCTGTGCAATGCGTAATTGGTGTGTCAAGTTCCTTGTCTGTTCCCCCCTCTTACTAACTCAGCCCCCAGGGTCACTACTTTTTGTTCGAGTGCCTGATGTCTCTGTCTGTCCTCTTTCTTCTTTACCCCGACTTGTGCTTGGTATTCCACCGACCCCTCGTTTTGCTGGAAGTACCTCTCGGTGCCTTCTATCAGGTGTTCCATAAATTTCCTGTCTGTCAGATGCCATGCCGCCAGTCAGGGCGGCAGGACATTTTCAACTGTTTGCCCCCTGAACCAAGTGGCCACCGGGGAATGGTCAGATATACCCCTTGCCAGGTGATGGGTGTCTCGAAGCTCCCCACATCTCTCCTGACGGTGAACAGATAGTCTATTCTGGACAGGCTGCCATGCCGTGCCAATAGAAGCGTGTATTGGCGCTCCATCGTGTTCTGGGCTCTCCATAAGTCAACCCAACCTAGCGCCTCCACAAAGCTACCCTGGGGAGTCCCTGTGTTCGTGTCAGCCTTCCCTGGTCATCTATCCTCCGCCGGGGAGATAACATCATTCAAATTGCCTCCCAGGTTCAGGGATCCCATTGGCAGCTCGAGGAGTAATGTGCCAAGGGCGGATAGAGTGTCCCCTTGTGGCCCTGGCGGAGTCTATACTGAACCCAGATTCAGAGTTTGCTTATCCCATTTCCCCGTCTGGAGTACAAATCTGCCTAGGGGCTCCCTCAATGTTTTCCCTAGGGTATATGTTGCAGCAGATCTGAGAAGGATCCCTATTCCCCGAGATCCTGATGTGTACCCTGCATGCGCCACCAAGGTGTAGCCCCATCTGTCCAAAGCCTTATAGTTGTACCCCTGCAAATGTGTTTCGTGCAGAAGGACAAAATCTGGCATGTGTCGTTTAATGATTTGAAGTACTAACATACCCTTTATCTTGGACCCCAAGCCATTTACATTCCAGGATATCATTTTAAGTGCGTGTTGCTTGTGTGTTCCCATCACCTAATGTGGCCTGTGTTGTGCCCGAATATAGCCCCTTACATCGTATGCATTTACAACGCATGCGATTACAACGTGGTCGTTACAACGGCCGCATTGTTACATTGCAGTACATTACAACGCAAGTCGTTGCATCGACTTGCTGTAGGGGGGCGCTGGACTTAGGAATAGTATAATTTACTATTCCAACTCCATTGTTGCCCAACAGTAGGGAAGGTGTTGGAATAGTAAATTATTCTATTCCTTAGGTTAGCGCGCCCCCTACAGCAAGTCGATGTAATGACTTGCGTTGTAATGTACTGTGATGTAACAACGCGGTCATTGTAACGACCGCGTTGTAATCGCACGCGTTGAAACGCATGCGATGTAATGGTTGTCTCCTGTTGTGGACGGTTTGTCTGGGAGTGTCTGGTTACTAGACTTGAGTTTACCCTCCTCCCACCCCCCCACGCATACCTCGCCCTGAAGCATTGTGTCTCGTAAAACTGCTGTAATAAATCCGAAAAAGTGAACGTGCCCCTGAACTCCCCCCACCCTGCAACCCTGCACTGTGGGACTAAAACTTCCCACAACCTCCACTTGCAGAGCCCCTGTCGCCCTTAACTGCAACCATATCAGGGGGTTGGCTGACCTAGCATTCCTTCTCCGTGTGCCTACTCGACCCGCAAACACCCCACTGACCCTGGAGGGATGCGCCCCCTTTCGGATCATTACTTTCTCTTCCCTTTGCCTTGGGCCTAGTAGTTAACTTTTTGAGGCATGCTCATGATCATCGTGTAGCACCATTCAGTCCCATGTGCCACTCCGCTGGCCCTTGTCCACCCACCCCCCTGGGTTCCCTCCTGTGTGCACCTCACCGCTCGTCCCCCTATGTTTCATCGATCTCCCCGCAGGTCATTCTGGCGGAAAGTCCCAAGGTCTCTGATGGCGTCAGTCACCCATGTTGGAGTCACAAAGCCGTCTGGGACTGTTCCAGGTTCCGCCGGTCGTTGCCTTTGCCCGGGGAGTCTCTGTCCCACCTTCTATGAGGATGGGGCCTCTTTGGACCTTTTGGGTGTCAAGATTCCTGCGTGCGCCACCCGTCTAGCCTGTCCCAAGCCTCCGCTGAGGAGTGGAAGAACCAGGATTTCCCTTCCGCAAGAACTTTGAGCTTGGCAGGAAATAGCATCATGTATTTTAAGTCCTTTTGACTTACTCAAAACTCCTCCTCTGTTTCTGAACGTGGTAGGTAAAATCTGGGAAAAAGCGAATCATGGAATCTTAATTTTTAAGGTCTCTTTGCGCCCAGGCTACCTGCAGGATGACATTGAGGTTGTGGAATTTGAGTATGCGGGCTATGATGGTACATAGTGGGGCAGTGGCCTCGGCGGTGGGATCAGAGCCGTGTGGGCCCTTTTGACCGAAAAGAATTTCGATTGACGTTTGGGTCTCAGGTGATTTGTGATCAGGTCTTCCACAAGTAGGTCAACGCTTTGGGCTTCCGTTCCTTCTGGCACCCCTGCTATGTGTATATTATTGCGCCTGGACCTCCCTTCCTGGTCTTTGACTCTTGCTTCCAGAGCCTCTTGTTGCTTAGTTAGTTTGCACGCTTGCTCCTCTAGGGACCTCGAGGATGTTTGGAGCTCTCGGATGTTGGTCTCTGCCGTTTGTACCTTGTCTGACATCTTCTGGAAGTCCACTCTAAGGAGCCCCACTTCGATTGTGACCGAGTCTATTTTGGGTTGCGGGGAGGACTGAAGGCTTTGTATCGATGCCATTATCGCCCCTAGGGAGGGCTCCCCGGAGGCTGCTGGACCCGTGGGCAGGGTCGCCTCCTCTTGGTGAGGCTTCGGGACCGCATACCTATCCATCTTGTTTGTTTGCAGTGGTAGATGCCCCTTGGGTTTCACCGTGTCATTCTGTCTTCTACTTCTGTCTGGATTATGGCCCGGAACCACATTCACCAGGCGTCGCCACTCTCTACGACCTCTCCAACTAGTTGCTCGGTGCCGCGTTGAGTTCTTGGTCCGTAAACGTGCCTTCGGGTGACTGAGGACCCCGAGGTAGTTCGCCCAAGCCTCACATCCCGGTTGCACCAGAAAGTCAAGTGCGGTCTTATGCGGCCCACCGCACAAGGCCAATGCTTTGGGTGGATGCCTCCGGTCCCAGTAGGTTACAGCTCCTCAGCTGCAGGCTGTCCGATGCAGGCCCCAGCTCCAGGTCCCCGCTGAGTAGGTTTCGGTCCCCCAGACCTCCTGCAGCCCGGGGGGGGGAGTGTTGCCAGGTCCTTTGGGTCACGCGTGACAGCTCAGAGTCCCCTGCGTCCCCTGGCACCAGGGCGCCCAGGGTGTGCAATGTACGGACTCACTCTCCACACCGCTCCGCTGTGGGCCGGGCCATTAAGGATTTGGCCCTGTACAAGGCCAGAGGGTGACCTAGCCGCTGTTTCACCTCTTCCTCCCGGTATTAAATCCTGCGCCTGTGGGGCTTTCAGGGGGCCCAGGACTATTCCTTTCTGGCCCCGAAGATTGTCCCTGTGTGAGAGCTGGCAGCGGGGCCTCCTACCCAGTGACTGCTTGCCCTTCTGCAGTCGAAGGGAACAAGCATTTGCTGCTCCACCAGGGCGTCTGCGCTGACCCAGGATCCTCCCATGTCGCCCGGCCAGGGGGAATATTAGCAGTGCGGTGGGCACACTGACCCGCCCAACACCGCCAACTTTTCAGGGCCCTCAGGGAAATCCTTTGTAGGTAGGCTTGTCTCCCATGTGGCCGCCGCCGCAGGCCCACTCCCACTCCCATTCTACATTGGGGTTATATCAAATTCAAGGACACGCGGCCAGACGAGAGAGTTGAGAGCAGAGTTCGGAGCAAGCCCGGAGCGAGCTGTGTGCGCTAGTGTGTGGTGCGTAGGGGGGCGGAGCCTCAGCAGCAGCAACAGCAGCGGTGGCAGCGACGTTCGTCTGGCTGTTCCGCTGGCAGGCAGTGTTAGTGGCAGTTTTAGCGGCAGTGTTGGCGGCTCGTGGCTTGGGGTCTGTGGCGGACAAAAGTGAGGTGCGGACAGCGGGGGCAGCGTGGCGTGGAGGCGAGGTGCGGAGGTGAGGTGTGGAGGTGAGGTGTGGAGGTGGCGGTAGGAAACACTGCAGGGGTTCCTGTGATCCTTCTGCGGATCGGCGAGGCTTGTGAAGGTGAGTCTTCCGCTTTTTGCTTCCGCTTTCTGGACCCCTAGCAGCTCCCCTCTGTGGGCTTAGTTCCCCGCCGCTCCTCCCGGTGACCTCTGGAGACCCACGGTGTCTCAGGTCTCTAACTCCCTCCCTCCCACCATTACACCATCAGTTCAACAACAGCTGCAGCGCTGCGCCGTGCTCGCCGCGCAGTGTCTACTACCTTGCTGCCTTGCCGCCTCCCCTGGACCGTGTCTCTTACGGTGCCTGGTACGAGGGGAGTGGATAGCGTGGTTGCGCTATCTTGCACTGCCCTGAACTGCCCTGCCTAGAGCAGCCTAGAACTGCAGCTGCCAAAAACCTGCCAGTCCACCAGGTTCGGTTGGCTCCGACCCTGGTCACCCCACTTCCGCCCCGTGCAGCTTCAGTGTCTGCTCTGCCTCGCCCAGCCCGGTCTGGTCTGGTTTCGCTCCCCCCAGCCCCATCACCCATCCGACATCCCAGCCCACATCCTCATACTGACCCTACTGACCCCCTGTTGGGACTCCTGTGTACCCCCCATACGCGTAATATACCATCTCAGTTCCATTTAATATAGACCTGTTTGAGGCGGTAGGGGGGTACAGGGGCCACAGGGGGTCGTAGGGCTGGTTAGTGTGGGCAGGGAGGAGGAGGGGGGTGGAGAAAGGGGGGGTGTCTAAGAAGCAGCGCTTGTAGCCAACAGCCACCCTAGTCCATCGCAAAACCAGTAGTGGTGGAATCAGCTTCTCATCAGCAGTGCAGTCAAATCAAATAGAGTGATGAGATCCGGGAGAACAAGGAAGGCGCTTTCATCGCCAAAACAAAAAAAACTAAAGCAGTTGGCAGTAGCAATAGAGGGAGCAGCAGTGAACGCCCCCAACCAACTGATGTTGACATCCTCATTGGACTCGCTGAATCCGTCCCCCTGTGGACGAGACCATGTTGGTAATAGAGACCGCATCTCTTCATTGTGCCACAAGACTATGCAACCTCTCTCGATTTTGGAGTATTTTAAAAAAACACCCGGTACAATCAAGCCCCTTTCCCCCTCACCAACATTGGTGGCGCCAAGGGCTAGCAACTTCCAACAAACAACCGAGGTAATTATTCATATGTCACCGACTAGCAAAACCATACCATCAATGGCTGCCCTTAGTGCTAACCCTAGCGTCAGTCTACCTGAGGATGATTCTGAGGATGATTCGAAAACGCCTCCCGCGCTTTCCATGGCAACCATGGCAACCTTTCCGGTCATTCAGCAGTCTTCATCTTGTCACCTATCTGTACCTCAGGAAAGTTGTATGCCATCTGCCTTAAGAAATCATCCTTGGACTGAAACAACTGAACGAAAACCTAATGATGTGCTACAGCAATCAGATATTCTCATGTCCAGGTCAACACAACAACTGTCCTCAAGCCCCTTACTTGCACAAAATAACCAATCCCCAAGCTTCGGAGCACCCAGTCCCACCGTAGTCCAACGGGAAAGGCCCCCGAAGGAGGATATTATACTGCTCCCGCCGCAAGCGTTGTTAAGTACAACGGCAGCCACAGCAGCAGTCACAGCCACGATCACAAGTGCGGCCACAGTTCCCACAAAGTTCGAACAAGGAACCGACACAAAAGATCCAAAAGACCAATTGCTACTGGACTTATCTTTCTTTCTCAAAGACTCAGATAAATTACCTGACACGAAACAAGACTCAGATTCACATGCCGTTTCTTCGTCATCCATGTCCAACATTTGGCCGCAACTGTTGCAAACTTTTCAATCTACAGTCACGGCACTAAATTATCACTCCGATAAATTGGATATGCAAGTCGACCTTTTGAACACCTTGGCCGTGTTTACAGCAGGTATCGACAACAAGTTAGAGAACTTAAACAACCTAATAATAAGGGCTCAATCATCTTCAAACCTGGTACAATCAGTTTGCTGTTGTTCACCAATCATTGACAGCCTCTCAGCACTCCCAGCCTTTTTAAACTGTGTTTTAGACGAAGTCAAACAACTATCAGGAGGCAGTGCCAGCAAGGGCCAGGTCCAGGAGCACACACAGTCTACAGACTCTGTCAAAACAAATGATAAGACATCGACATCAGAGGCTGACGGGATCCCAGAAAGCAAAGAGGCGAAATCTTTTGTAGCATCTAAGCCGCACCAAATAGCTCAAGGGTTGCCAACGCCAGCTAAGTTGACCCCACTCTTGTTGTTGAGCCCCCAAACCGTGAACGACCCTACAAATGCAGTCGTTCCTCCCAGAGCAGACCCTGACTCCAAGTCACCCACTCTGGCTCCATTCCACTGTAAGTTAATTCATCAATCGTTCCATCCTCTTAGCAAGAGAGAGAAAAAACGTCAACGCAAACAAAGAAATAAACTAACAATAATACCTGCGGTTGCATCCACCAAACTGTTCCCATTGTTTAAGAACCCGGTCAACGAACAAGTCTCGAGCCTTATTCCATCAAATCAGGACCAGCTGACCACAACAGCCCCCCCACCACTAAATCTCCAGCAGTCCACTCCTGCATATCATCAGGCCCAATCTGATCCTCCCTCCGGCTGAAGAAGCTTCGCACAAAATTCTCATGAAGTTGCGGCCGCTGACAAACCAAAAGAGTTTCAAATTGGCATGGAGCAAGCAACTGGTCAACTACAAGCTGTAAACACAAACTTGCCTATCAAAATGACTATTCAAACCCAATCCACTCCACATTTCCGTATTCAAACAGTTCCATCAAGCACTGGAGGTTATCATCCAAAAGTAGTCTTCAGGAATGTAAATGTAAATGTAGTAGTATTTGTATAGCGCCCGAATCGACCCCCGAAGGGGTATCTCAGGCGCTTGTACGCATACCGCTGTGGAACCCTTCCTGGCCTTTCCCTGTGAGATGCCCACTCCTGGGCACCCCCAAGGTGAAGCCAGGCATCCTAGCGTTGTGGGGGCCGTTGTGGAGATTAAGCAAGCTATTGCCCAGAGTTGCAGAGTGGGACCCATGATCAGAATAGGCACTGAGGCGAGATTATCAGGTCCGAGGAAATTGAGCCCAAGACCCGCCGAGGCGGGAATTGAACCCTGGTCCCGGGCTAGACCTCTGCATCAGGGTCTGCCGCTCTAACCATTGAGCCACACTTCTCCACTAAAGCCATCAGAGGACTGTTTGACAACCCCGGATGGGCTTCGAGGTAATCCTCCATCAAATCTTGGAATAGCCCCCGACTCTTTAATCGAAAAAAGATCTTAAACGATAAGGGCCACTGTCAATCAAGCGCTGTCAGCGACCCCAGTGCTCCAAAATCCTTTTTGTCCCTGAATATAAATCAAAAGGCCATCACGACGTCCTCAATAGAGCAAACATCATCAAATTATTGAAAGGAGTCCCGGGTCTCGACACATTGGTATCTGATGATATTGAATATATAGAATTTCTTCCGCCAAGAGGGTCGCAACCCTCTGAAGTAACCTTGGTGACGTTTAAATCTGCAACCTGGGTACGAGCTCTCCTAACTTGCAAAGATACTCTTCGGTCATGGGGAATCAAAATCCATCCCCACTTCAATCCAGGCTACCCTATGGTATTAGCCAAGCAATCGGCCACTCAGGCAAGCGTGTGTCGGACTTTGATTTGCGACAATAGTAAACCATATTCAATCTTAAAAAATGCAGTAGGAGATGCATCTCTAACAGGAAGTTTACGGACCGCACTCCCGAACTGCCATGAAATCCAAGACTGGTGGTGGCTATCGGCAGCTTTGTCTTGTAAGAACCTACCCTGACCATTCGGACAAACTTCGCCGAAATCGATCCCCCTCGGAGGCTGCCAAAGCTAGCATTCCCCAGCCCAAATCCACAAACCACACAAACCTCCAGCTGCAGCCTCACCTATCCCTGTGCTCATGGAATACTAGCGGCCTTCAACTCAAAATGTCCTCATCGGAGACCCGAAATTTTACTTTTGGTCATGATCTAATTGCCTTTCAGGAAACATGGGCTATTTGCAATTATCCCATTGATGGTTTCATTGAAAACTGGAAACCAGCCGTTAGAGACTGTAAATACAGCCGCCCTAAGGGAGGACTGTCAATTTACATTTCATGCAGCCTAAAGGGCCCAACAGAGCCACTAAATTTCGAAGAGGATTGGTTGCTTGGAGTCAAAATTAGCTCGTGGAGACAACAGCGTCCCCTGTTGCTGCTTAACGTCTATATCAATCCAAGCGTACGGAGAAAAAGGGCTCATTTAAATCGCTTGTTTAAAATTTTGTGCGACCTAGCTGTGGCCTTCCCTCATGCCGACTGTTTGCTCAATGGGGAATTCAACACCAACTTGTTTCAGGGAAATTTGTCGGATTTGGGAGGTTCTCCCCCATTGTCGCTGTCGGTACTGAAGTTTCAGTCCAAACCCTCAAATCAATCATACTGCGCCTTGGGGGAGCTTTGTGTGTTGCAACTCTTCAGTGCAGGTTTCATTGTAATGAACGGCAGGTTCACACAGGACACTCCTCCAAACTGGTCATGGACAAATGGCCGAAAGTTCTCTTTTTTAGACTATACTATCTGTAACCTAGCCCTGTTCTCCCACCTGGAAAATTACAGCATCAAAGCTCGATCAGAGAGCGATTATCGCCCACAAGTCGTCATCATCAACACCAATCCAGTTTTTCACAATTCAGCTCCAACAACCCACAAGGGAGTCCATTCAGAAAATCTAATACGTCTAAGATGGAACGACGAACTTAGTATCAACATCCTGAAGGAATGCCTGTCTCTCACACTTGGCGGCCCTCCCCCTACAGCTTTTCATATTGCTGATTGGTCAAACTTTTGTCACCATTTGCTAAATTTGTTTCCATCTTACCCGCATGCCAACTCGACCACCCGCTGCTCCCAGTTTCTTATTTCAAGCCAAACCGTGAAATTAAAGAAAATCAGAAACGTTGCCCTGCGGGCAACCAGGAAGTATCCAGAATCCAACGACCGCCTAAACGATTATAAAATTGCTCAAAAAAACTATAGACAGGCACACCAAAAAGATAAACAACTTCATCTTGATCAATTTTGGTGCAAACTTCTCTGGGAAAGCAAAAACCACAACTCAAGAACATTTTGGGCACTAATGAACAGACAAATCAATGGAACAACCAGACAGGGGAGTGCAAACATTGCGGAGGCAGAATGGGTTCCATTCTTGACCGATCATTTCAAGGCCAATGGAGATGCAGAACCCCTAATAGTAAACACCTCCGCACTGATTAAAAACGGGCCCTCGGAGCGTCGGGACAGCTCCCACGAGTTGACGCAGCCCCAATGCGAGACGATCTCTATCACTCAACCAAGGCTGGCCAAAATATTAACAAAAGCAAGACCAGACGGAGCGCCAGGTCCAAATGGCCTGCCACAGGCCCTGTTTAAAGCAAATATTCCCTTTTGGACACAACAGTTAGTAATCCTTTTTAGATCCGTACTGAGTTGTACAGCCATACCGGACTCATGGCGAGGTGCAGTAATTCACCCAATATATAAGTCCGGTGCTCATTGATCCCCAAATAACTATAGGTTGATAGCCTTACTGGACAATGAGGCAAAGCATTTTGCAAGTATCCTACTTGAAGAATTGAGTTCCTGGGCTGATCAGAAAGGCCTGATTCCAAAAAACCAAACGGGCTTCACAGCAAACTCGGGCACAACTTCCAATCTACTGGCACTATCAATACTTATTGATAAATCGCTCATTTCATCGAAGGTGGTTTTTTGTTGTTTTGTTGACTTCAAAGCCGCCTTCGATCGGGTCCCCAGGGCAGCACTTTGGGCAAAGTTAACAAAATGGGGAATCCCGGGCAAACTACTGGAGGCCATCGTTCAACTACACACCAACACCTGGATACAAGTTAAGCTTGGCACTGGCATACACCTGTCTCGAAAAATCTTAACAAGAGGAGTGAAACAGGAGTGTGTGCTTGCCCCATTGCTCTTTAACCTGTTTATTGCTGATCTCTCAGCAGAACTGGATGAGATAAACAGCCATCCCCAAAGATTGGTGGTGTGCAGCTAAGTAATCTTTTGTATGCCGATGACCTTGTTCTTTTCAGTCAAACCAGAGTAGGGCTGCAACGATTGTTAAACAAATTACATGGTTATACTGCTACAAACAGCCTAGAGGTTAATCTAAAGAAAACTCAAGTAGTCATATTCAGCAGAAAACACTACGGAGGTGGTGGCTGGACGTACAACGACTCCAGCCTTGTTGTAGGAAAATCCTATAAATACCTAGGGGTCAACTTTGACTCCAGGGGCACCTTCGCCAAACATCGTAGTGACATTTCAATGAAAGCCACAGCCCTCCGACTGACTTTCTCAAAACTCTCGAAAAAATTGATGGGTCCGAGTTTGACCCCAATGATGGAAGTCATGAAAGCCAAAGTCGGCCCCACGCTGACATACGGTATCGAAATTTTTAGGGGAAAAATTAGCACAACACTAAATCAATATGTGACTAAGATCTATAAAAGTGCTTTTCGCATGCCAAAATCTTCCTCCGCCGCACAGATTCGATTAGAACTGGGCCTTTTAAACTATGAAATTTCTAGCTTAGGTGCCTATTTAAACCTGTGCCAGAAGCTAAGGCAGGCTGAAGGTGGGTCCCTTGAGTCAATGTTGTGGTCGGACATTAGTTTTAATAACCCAAGTGGGACCTACAGCAAGCTCTTCCATGACTGTGTTCAGCAATTTTCAGCAAGTGATCTTTGGAACCTAAACCCCAGTCAAACGGCCTTTAAAATCAGCATCAAGAAGCGCGCCCGCATGCTGTCCCATACTACAGACAAAGCTGCTCTCGCCAAACGTAAGCATGCATGGGCAGTAATTAACTCTCACCAGCTGGCTACACCGTCATTATATCTGCCCTGCACATATCCCTTGTATCTAAAACTGTGATTGATGGCACTTAGACTGGGGGAATGGCATCTGCTGAAACATTTACCCATTTGGCGTTGTACGTCAGACAACCAACAGTGCAGGGGTTGTGGGGATTCGGTGGAATCTATGGAGCATGTTGTATGCCTCTGCCCTGCACTGCTGATTCAGCGCAGATCAAAACTGAGGCCAGAATGGTATAGATTGGGAGTTCGGTCCTGCAGACAGGCAATCATCGTGGCTCTGAACCCAGAGAACACAGTTTTAAACATAAGTTTCACTATTTTTATTCATTACGTATATCGTAAATTTAATCAGCAAATTGCAGGCCCGGTAGCAACTGTAAAGAGGGCCACAGGTGCCTAAAACAAAACTGCAGACCTACAAAGCCCTACCTTGGCCTCCTCTGTGTTCTCTGTGTCTGTAACACTAGGGTATGTGAACCTGATGTTCCTTCATTGATATTGACATTTGACAGCTGTTTCAATGAACTGGTCACATTCTCTGTGTCCCCTTGTAACTCCCGGTCTTCTAGTTTTAAAATTTCACATTTTTATATCACCTTGGTCATTTTAATCATCTATTTTGTATATGTACGGTATGTATGTCCAGCTCTTATGATTATATTTTAATCAAATAAAGTTTTTTCACTTCACTCCCATTCTACTGTGTCCAATCAGGCACTAGCGTGGCTGCCTCAAGGCCCGGGATCAGCATAGCTTCGGCTGCTGTAATTTCGCAGCCTGTGGGAACGCCTCCTCACTCGCTGGCACCGGAGATCACAAGCGGTGCGGCGGGTGCGCTCACCTTCGCTGCGCCGCCGGTCCTCCCGGGCCCTCAAGGATCTTCTCCGTTGTCAGGTCTGCCCCAGTGAAGGTAGCAGTCGCAGGCCCACTGTCTCCTCACCAGGTCTGCTATGGCCTCCGCGTGGCAACCCGAGGGCCCGGAAACCAAATCAAGTCTGGCCGTGGTGGATCCACCGTGCGTGGGGTCTAGTCCAGGATCATATGAGGCCGGATGGAGTGCCACAGATCTTCGGCTCACTTGAGCTCCTCTACTATGCAGCCATCGCATTCGGCTTCAGGCGACACCCCCCGTTTTTTAAAATACATTTTATACTATTTGTTTTTATTTTACATTTATTTTAATGTTTATAGTATTTTTAGTAAATGTGTTTTTGGAGTTTTAAAAGGTTAATTTTTTTGCCTAAATCATTTCATATATTTTTATATGTTTTCATAGTAACACATTTCAAATATTTAAAAAATTAAAAATATATATTTTTATTTATTATGTTACTCTATCTATCTATCTATCTATCTATCTATATAAGAATATGTTTATATATTGCATTACAAATGTGTGAAATGTAGTTATTTTACAGTATATTAAATTTATGTATTACAATATTTAACATTTACTACTGTAAAATCTATTTATAATAAGAAATCAAAAATTTTGTAGATTTTTTGATGATATTAGTGTCAACAATATTTTTTGACAATATTTTTGTACTTACCATTATAAGTATAGAAGCACAATATTGTTTTACGCTGCCCGCACTGCCACTGCCGGTTGCTGCCATCGGTTGGGGGACTCCAAGCCCCGGAATACCCTGCACTCCCAGGAGGGAGGAGCTTCCTTCTTCGCACTTCAAAAAGCGCCGACGTCTACCGCAGCGCGGGGTACGCGCGGGCCGCGCCCGGGCAAAGCCCGGCCAAAGCCAGGCCCGTCCTTGCCAGGAAGAGGCAGGGCAGGGCCACCCCTCTTTCATCGGGCCCTTGGATTGCGTTGCGGACTGACACCTGCTCCTTGAGGTACTGTGCAAACTTTTTTTGTTTTTTACATGAGCAGGGCCCGCGTAGAGACAAATTGGAAAACCCTATTGACTGGAATTCTTTGTATGGGTTTATGAACTAACGCTTCACCACTGCAGTTTGGAGCTTGCTCTTGACTATTACCAGCGACTTGAGCACTAGTTATTTGGTTGCTTACTGCCATTCTTTAGTCATTAGGCAATACTCCGCACAGGTTAAAAAATATGGGTAAAAGGAAAACTATGGAGTTAATAGGAGGAGGTGGTGGCGGTAATGGTCGGGCTGATAAGGGGAAAAAGGCAAGGAAATCACTCAAACACGCAGGAAGTAACTGCGTCCTGGATACAATAGACACCCTTATTAGTGAGTGTGAAGGTATTTTAGAGGCTGAACCAACTACGCTCCACACTCCTGGCCAATCCCCTTCTAAATCCACCAGCCTACCCCGCTCAACCACCATTCCAGCAATGTTCCAAAAACCCCCCGAAAGGGGGCTCCCACATCCAACATAGAGACACCACTAGAGACACCATTAGACTCCGCGAGGGCTTGTCATTCTCGCATCTCCCCTACTTGCACTAATGACTGCCAGCCTGGACCTGCTATCTCCTGCACAAACAGGTTCTTACCACTGGCGGATTTGCCTGATGATTACAGGGAAGTTTCGCCCCAGCTACGCCTATCGCAGGGCCCAATGCAGATCTCAACCCAGAACTGCAGGACACACCCCAGCTTATTAACATGCTTAGGTCCGAGATAGGAACCATGAGGTCCATGATCGAAGATCTCACCACTCTGGTCAAACTGATACTACAAAAGGATCTACCTTGTCAGCAGCGCATAAATCTTTTGACAGAACACTACCCACAATCCCACACGGCGCGTGTGACAGCCACTAATGATAGGGGTACTATAGGCCGTGGTTCCATCTTGCCCCCTTCTGTTGCATCAACCTATAAGCACACTCCATCTCACTCTATGGCCAAGCATCCAAATAATTCTAAAACTAGCGCCCATAAAGATCTTTATAGCATAGTAGCCACCCAGGATTCTGCAAACCGCACCAGACCCACCATCCCACCCCTGGCACAGCGCCCCCTACAGAAGGCCCAACATCAGCTGAACCATATAGATACCACCCATTCGCCCTATGCCCTGAAAATCTTCATGGTTAATGTCCCCAAGCTTGGCTCAAAGAGTGGCTTTGAGAATGAAGACTCCCTGACCAACAAAGCTATCCATTGGATTTGCCATGTTAGGGGCTGCCGCTCAGTGATACGGGATGACATCACTAGGACTCGGAGATGCACGTTTCCAGCCCAACCACTAGATTGCATTGAGCTCAGCATGAATAGGGCCGATCTGGCCGAAAACCTCCTTGCCCTGGAATACCGCACCTGTCCCCCTGAAACCTCTTCTTTACAGTTTAGGCGATTTCCGCCTGCTAACCGGATTAGGCTACCCGTCATGCAACCACCCATTCCTTTAGTCGGAGGAACCTCATTGGAGGCTATCGACTGACTACAGACTGAGCGCCAATTGCACCCTGGACCATATACCATCCTCTCAAATATTAAGGCTAGTTACCATAACATCCCGGTCCCATGCATTGAATATGAGCTAATGGAAGATAGTTCCTGGGGGAAGATGGGTCAGAGCAGCTCCCCTACTGACACTCAGAGGGCCCGGGGTGCGGAACATTCTACACTCTTAGATTCTCAGGTATCGCCCCATGCCTTAGCTCTGCCCAGCCAATACGCCCCAAGCAGAAATATTGTACCTGGCTCAGCTTCAGATCACCAGCTGAAGATATTATCTTGGAACATGGCTAGGCTAAGCAGCAAACTGTCAATCCCCCACTGGAACAAACTAAATGAGGGTTTCGACATATGCATTTTTCAAGACACCTGGAGTCTGGCACCCCTGCATAAATCAGGCTATGCTTGTTTTTACTCGCCAGCAACAACTGTGGGGAGAGGGCGCCCGTCAGGGGGTTTGATCATCTGGGGGAACATTGCCCTGGGCTGTCGAATTACTTTACAACCAAGTTCTAGCCCCGACATTTTGAGACTCAGTATCAGGGGGCCTGGGGGGTAGCATGCTTGATTTGTTTAACATTTATATAAGGGGGACTAAAGGGGGCAGACCTTCACCTATTATCACAGCTTTGGAAGAAAGCTTAGCTAGCTGCTTGCCCCATTCTAGAGTCGTGGTGGCAGGAGATTTCAATTGCACCTTCAAGCCCCTGGATACAGAGGATTTGCTGGGGGTCGAGGATGACGACAACAAATGGGCCGTCCCCCCACTAAACATACCCACTGTCAAAAGATGGTCACAGTTAGCACTCCAATTTAATGCCCTCACCACAGAGTTCGGCTTGAGGGCAGCAAACGGAAGAACCCCATCAGATAGTCAGGGTTCAAACACCTTCAATAGAGCTAGCTGCCTGTCATGCATTGATTATATTTTACCACCGACAGCGACCATAACCCCCTTTGCGCTACTAAGAAGTCTCTGTGGGTTGTCCCTTGCCATCTTGAGAGCACCCCAATTTTAACTACTACTAGAGAGATCGTTCCTTCTAACTGCAGAAGATTCCTAAAATGGCGTAAGGTCGCATTGCAAGAATCTAAAATTGCTGGTATACGGCAAGTTCTGGCCCTGAGTACCTCAGAGCTTCAGGCTGCAGTCTCCGACCCACGGGGGCTGGCAGACGTTCTCACTGTCCATTCTCGCACAGTGGAACAACTGAGTGCATATTTCCTATCCCCGGGCAAGAGCAGTAAGCCCAGTGTGTCTTCCAAAGGGCCTCATTCGTGGTACACGAAATACTGCAGGCGCAAACGACAGCTCCTAGCCAAGGCAATCAGAGATAAGAACTGCCCCCTGATCAAAGTTGCTAGGAAGAACTGCAGAGCAGCTTTGTATCAAGCAAAGATCAAATGGGACGAATCACACTGGCAGAAATTGAAGGAAGCAAGTTTAGCCAACGACCCTAGTTACCCGGGGCAACAAGAAAGATGTATGCTCACTCCCTAATCACATCCCAAGCCACGAATGGCATGACCATTTCGGGAAGCTTTAATCTGCACCAGAGGCCACGCCACTCGAGGAGCCATGTGACTTTTATGACCTTTCTAATGCTGATAATGACAGTGAGTCCTTTGTTCTGGCTGAGATTGAGGCTGCGCTAAGGAAAATAGTCCCTGCTAAAGCAGCTGGACCGGATGGTCTGTCTGGCGACTTATTTCTCGCAAACACTACAAACTGGGCACGTTACATTCTTCTCCTCGTTAATGCAATTGCCAGCGGCAGCCCAGTACCAAGGTCCTGGAAGGGCGCCGAGGTGGTCCCGATTTACAAAAAGGGCGCTTGAGAAGACCCTTCAAACTACAGACCAATTAGTTTGATAGACGCAATGCAGAAGGTCTTCGGTAGAGTTCTGTTACAGAGGGTTCAACTATGGGCAGAAGACAAAGCTATCCTCTCTCAATATCAGGCTGGCTTCAGGGCCAGCACTGGAATGATTGACCAGGTTTTTAGGCTGTTTCTTATATATTGGAAAACAGTGGTAATCGGCAAGGGCAGTCTTTACCTCGCATTTATTGATTTAAAGACTGCCTTTGACCTGGTACCCAGGAACAAGCTGTGGCATATACTTGGAGACATGGGTATTCCTCCTTTTATCCTAAACCTGCTGGTCCGGCTCCATGAGGGCAATTATGCTCAGGTGAGATGGGGGACACAAGGCCAGCTGACGGAGTGGATCCCTGTCAACAGGGGAGTCCGCCAGGATTGTGTTATGGCACCCACCCTGTTCTCCTTATATATGAACGGGGTGGTCAGTTTTCTGCAAGAAGATCCAGCAGATGCACCAACCCTGGCGGGCGACAAGGTACCGAACCTCCTGTTTGCTGACGATACCCTGCTGGTGTCTAAGACCCCAGCAGGTTTACAAAGATTACTTATTAGATTTCAACTTTTCTGTGACTCTCGGGGACTGGTTATCAACACCTCAAAAACCAAGTTCATGACATTCAACCCCCACAAATTGTTTAGAAGCAATCTTTTGCTGGGTGGGGTACCCCTGGAGAGAGTCGGTACCTTCGATTATCTTGGGGTCCGACTATCTGACAAAATGTCATGGAGGCCCCACCTAGCTAAGATGCTCCTGGGTCATAAACGTGTGGCCGGGGCACTAGGAAAAGAACATCGTTCCTCACAAAGTTGGCCAGTTGCACCGGCCCTCACGGTTTATGATGCCAAAGCAGTCAGCACAGCTCTTTATGGAGCTGAGCTATGGCGGTTTGATAATGTCGAAGACATTTGTAGATCTGAACATAAGTTTCTAAGGAACCTGGTGATGCTTCCCCGTAACATTCCATTAACACCTTTAATGCTCGATATGGGCAGGCGGTCGATCGGTGACATAGCAAAGTTGCGCCCATTGATCTTTTGGGCTCGTATTAGGCAGACCCCCGAACTCTCCAAATATGCCGAAGCACTCACAGAGGTAATACATATAGATGCTGGCCACAGAATTAGATGGATTTCAAATATTAGGAAAACACTTACAGCTCTGGGCTTTCAAGGACATTGGGGCAGGCAAGATCCACCAAGTAAAGAGGAGCTCAAACGGATGTATTGGGAATGGGTGGACAGCCAGGAAATCAGTAAACCCAATGTGGGCAAATTGGCGGAAGAATTCTATCTACATAAGCAGACTAATCGCCTTGAGCCCTATTTAGATATAATTCAGGTCCCGAGGGACAGGACACTGTACATTCATTTTAGGTTCGGCACGCTCCCTGTCTGCGCATTAACTGCAAAATGGCACCCACCCAAACAGACATCAGAAGATTGTCCCTGCTGCAGAGCCCAGTTGGAGTGTGTTGCTCATGTTATGTTTGTTTGTCTGGCGCACAATGCACCAAGGTCCAAATGGCTAAAACCAATCTGCCGACAACTGGGCACGCAGGACCATCGGGTTGCTCTGAGCATTCTTAGGTCTGACCCAAGAGTTCTTTTTGTGTGTGGTGTGGCCAAGTTCCTCAGCCATGCCTCGCTAATCAGGCGAAAAGCCCTGCCAGGAGTGGCCTAATATTGAGCCCCAGAAGTTGCGAAGAAATTATTCAAGTGCTTGATGGCTGTTTAATCCTCCATTGAGACCACATCTTATGCACTGGCACTTTATATTAGATTGCCTCTGCTGTCATCTGAAAGAGGGCTTAATTTGTTTTAATTGGGCAAGTATTAGGGATTCCACATTGTGCTTATTCTGAGGCCCATGCCAGGAAGGATTGTTATGTTCGCACCTTTTAACTGTTTTTAATGCAAACCACTTATGTTTTTATTAATGAATTTTTAATAGTTTTTATTGTGTAGCTTTCGACAACTGTATTATTTATTGCGGTGCAATAGTGCACTTTTATGGACTGTCCATTTACACTTTTTGGACTATTTCGCTGTATTATATGTCAATTTGCACTTTTTCTATTTCTTCTTAAATGTCTCTTGAAGCTTTTATGACTCAAGTTGTCGAAATAAAGCATATACAACAACAACAATATTGTTTTAAACAATATTTCTGACGCAATATTTTTGTCAACGATATTGTTTACTATGATATTGTGCCAGAGATCCGCTATTTAGGACATCTTGGCCAGACTCATACCTACTATTCTGCTGATAAACTAACAAGAAAACATTGTTGTTTAAGCTGAATGTGCCTTTGTGTCATGAAAACATGTAAATAGCTCATTTAAGGCTCACAAAGGGGAATAACTAAAGTGAGGCTAACACTAAGAGGCTTGTTTACAAAAGGCCTGCACCACCGGAGCGTCACTTTTTTTGACAGTTCAGTGGCACAGGCTTCTCAATTATATGTATGAGGCGACGCAAAGTCATTCTGCGTGGCTTTGAATGGCCTCATAGATATGGAGTAAGCAAGGCAGCGCAAAGAGCTGCTTCGCCTTTCTCTGTGTCAAGGAGGCGTTTCACGGGTATCGCGGTGGGTGTTCCCACGCAACACCCATGGATTTTGACGCTGCCCCAGATTTACAAAATCACACAAACCTGAGCAGGCATAACATGGAGAAATGTTTTCATTTCTCCTTGTTTTTTCTTCTTTCCATGTGTGCTGTATGCTGCAACACACATAGAACGAGGAAAACGCTTCCATGAAGCTTCCAGAAGGAAGGTGCCCCTTCCTGCACAAAAACAATCCTGCCAACAATTCAGACACCCTTGCACCATGCAAGGGTGCCTGCTTTGGCGCGAGGCACCAAATTGTGCGCTGACTGAAAGGACAGGAATGTACTGTATATCTGAACTACAGTGCAGTCTTGCCCTTTCAAATTGGTGTAGGACAGCGCAGCAAAAAGACTTCCAGTGCGGCCCTTCGCCAATTTTTGCTAAATATGCCCCTAGTACATTTAAAAACGGTTTGGGGATCCATATCAATAGTTTTTATTGAAAAACGATATTCATTATTATTCTGGCATGAACATTTTAAGTATAGGCATATAGATATTTTTAACATTTTATTAACCAAATCCTAACACTTAAAATGTCAACAAAGGTCCGCTAGTTCACTGCAGATGGCAATTCCAAAAATTCGCAAAGTAAGGGGCGGAGGCCCCTCCTTCTACTATCCGACTCCTAAGCTATGGAATTCCTTATCGGTCAGGATTGGCAAAATCCAAAACAAATTAAGCTTGAGGAAGATGTTAAAGGCATGGCTTTTTGTTAACTAGGTTTACCCAGTTGGAGTCTAGGATATGGATTCACCATTGAGCGCTGCAAGGCCCACAGGGTAGCCATGTGGTTTATAAATTGCATAGAAAAGAATAGATTAGAATAGAACCTAAACTACACTTAACTGTCTACAAAGTTGAAATTATCAATTTGTTCACAGATGACATTTACACAGAGGTATTTTCATAAATGAAATGGCATGTGCATTTTTTTAAAATATAGGTTTTAATGAGCGTCTTAGGGAAAGGGTAATGAATAGTTACACATGTTTATTTATTTTCAGGGCTTTATCCTACAACTCCACCTATGCAATGTTGGTAGTGATTGTTGTGTATAATCTTGTCTTAGAGGGGTGGTTGAGTTGGTGGTGGATGAGTTGGTGGTACTGGAGGTGGTGGTAGATGAGTTGGTGGTGGAGATAGTGGTAGATGAGTTGGTGGTGGAGGTGGTGAAGCAAGTGGTTGGAAAACAGGTGGTCGGTGTTTGGGTGTTGCTAGGGCATTGACAACTAGACTTGTGAGTGTTGTGCCTCTCATAAATTGAGATGTCTCTGAAGAATCTTGTACCTGCTTTGGTTGTGAAGAGAGATTTAGGCATTTGTTTGTTATTGCCTCTATCATCTTCATGGTCAAGGTTGCCTTGCATTCTCATCCCTCAAACTATGAAGCTGTTCATTGTGCATTTTTGCCATGTCTTAGTAGCATAGCATTTCACAATATTATTCATGACACAGGTCTGCATGTCAATCATCTGAGGGATTCCTTAAAGATAGTCCTATATCTCTTGGAGAATTACCCCCATTGCATGAATATCCATTGACAGTGGGCTGCTATTGGAGAAATTGATATTACTTGAAGGAGTGTAAAGCAGCTTGTTTTACCATCTTTAATCAGTGGTGTAGGTTAGATAAAAAGAGACCACACAGTGGGGCATATGAACAATAACTTAACGTCGCCGTAGTGTAAATATTTTGAAGTTACAGCAGCTTTTTTTATCGTCTTATTTAGAAGTTGCCGCTAACTGCAGTTAGCACCACTTTTCCAGCGTAAACGTGAATTTTCAAGATCGTCACTTCTGTTAGCGGGACTTAACGAAAATCAGATGCAAGGTAGCCGTTCCGGTGAAAAAACAGCTGCTAACCCCACTTCTCGATATTTACAAGGAATTCCTTGTATGGTGCAAAACCAAAAAAACTGCCTCTAACTTCAGTTAGAGACAGTTTTTTAAGACCAGAAAATAACTGCACTTAAAGATGGTGCAAACACTTGGGGCCTCATTTCAGAAGGTTTTAGTGCTGGACAGCGCTGCAAGGAATGTTGCTGCGCTGCACTCCGACGAAACTACAGGGCAGGAATGCGCACCATCAATAAGATAGGGCGCATTCCTGGGCCTCATTCATGCAAAGTGTTGCATCGCTGTGACAAAACAGCGTTGCAACAGTTTTCACTACGCCCTTCTTGCGACATCATGGATGCACTGTATTAACTGTACGGTGCTCCATGTCGCAATTAATGCCAGATACGTCTGGAATCCTGACGTATCTGTCAGCGCTAAAGTCACGCATTGCTGCAGTTGTGTCACAAGTATGGCACAACTCCAGCAATGCATGGGGCCAGCCTATTCCTGTGGCACTGCGTCACCCTTACGCCTGCCATAAGGCAGGCGTAAGGTACTAACGCAGTGGTGTTCTACAATTGTTGCAGTAAAATCTAAAGGATTTCACTGCCCCACTCCTATGAGGCTTTGTTGCGTGGGAACACCCACCCTGCATACATCATACCTGATGCAGGTATAATGTGGCACAGGGCTTCACAAGGTCACCATATGCCTAGATGCGTCATTTTGCGAATACGGCGCAACGTGGTGCAAGAATCATGCTGCAAGTACGTCAAGAAAATGACGCACCGGCGGGGTGAAACTGTCAGAAGGGGCTCATGAATAAGCCCCCCTGTCTTTTTCCCCTACGTTGGCGCACAATGGCTGCCATCTGCCAACGCAGGCACCCTGCGCCATGGTGCAAGGGTGACTGTGTTGCAGAGTTGATTGATGTTGTGGCTCCATCTCTTCTCAAGACGTCGGCAGGTGGGGCTGGACTAGTGGAGGGCGGGAGTGAACCAGTTGGCCTTTTTGGAGTGTTGTTTGTCTGATCTTTTCTTGAGGGGTGCCAGGGTGTCGGCGCAGTTGGAGATCCATCAGTGGAGGTTCCGCGCTGCGTTGTTGGCATCTGGAAGCGTTGGCGGAGTGGTGGTGCTGAGGGAGTTGACGGGAAGTTCTTCGGTGGCCTTGATCCAGCTGCGACCGGGGGGGGGGACAATGATGGTGATGGTGTACGGTGGGCGTTGTGCAGGAGTGATGTAAACAATGATGGTCAGTACAGGAGAGTCCAGTGGTGTGGCTGTAGTTGAAGTTCCCGCTAGTAGAGAAGCCGGGGTCAAGCATGTGTCAGGCTATGTTGGTTAGTGCGGTGACTATCTGCCTGAGTCTGATGTTGGTGAGGTTCCCCAAGAGGGGGTGGTGTTGTGGTCACTGGGGTTGTCCAGGTGGAACTTGAGGTCTCCGAGTAGGATGTAGTCGGTGGATGGGAGAGCCTGGGGTGCGATGAGGTCTACAATGGCATCGGTGAATGGAGGTTCATGGCCCGGGGGGCCTGTAGATGAGGGTGCCGCGGAGGGTGGTGTTGGTCCGGATCTGGAAGTGGAGGTGTTCCATGGTCACCGTCGGGTCATTAGAGTTCGTGGTCAGTCGGGGTGCGCCTTTTTTAGACAATGGCAATGCCTCCTCCTGGCCGCTCGAGGTGGTCCGTGTGGGTGAATTTGTAGCCGTCGTGGATGGTGATGGCGATGTCCGGTCCGGAGCAGAGGTTGGTCCAGGTTTCTGTGAAGAAGGCGATGTCTGAAGAGGTGGCGTCGAGGAGGTCCCAGATTTCTGTTACGTGTTCGTGGAGGGACCGCATGTTGAGGATGATGCAGTTGAGCCGGTCGGCTGCCCTGTTGGTCAGCTGGGCGGCAGGAGGCGCTGGTGTGCTGATGTTGCAGAAGCTACGTTTGCAGTTTCGACAGGCGCAGGGTGCAAGAGATTTCTACAGTGTTGCTAGATGGCAGGCGGTGTGGCATCCAGGGTTGATGGAGAAGAGGGTGCTGGCGTCGTAGCAATGGAGTGTCCGAGAGGAAGGGTCCTTGGTGCTGGGCGCAGTCCAGGGGCGGATGAACGCAGGCGGGTTTGCCTTTTTTGCACCAGTGTTACGCCCGCTGTGCATGGCCGCTGCGGGGGGGACTGGACAGCTGGGTGGCGGGAAACGTGTGAAAGGACACTGGAGGGGGTGGGGATGCGGGGGGTGCAGGGGTTGTAAATATATATTTTTTTTACTCTTACCTCGAGGCCAGGTCCTGAGTCTTCTGTGCTCCAGCTCTCCTGAGTCTGCTTCCAGAAAAAAGAAGCAGGCAACCAGGCTCCCTCCCCATAGCCGATCACAATGCTGCAATGCGGCATTGTGATTGTTCTTGAGCGCCGTGACAAGGCGTTTAGCCAGGGGCTGGGGGGTGGGCATGTTCTCCATGCAGGCTGTAATGCAGCCTGCCTTGCAAACAGGGATGTACACATGACTGCTTTGGGCGGCCTGAGATGGCCGACCAAACAGTCATTGTGCCCTTGAGTGGGCATACCACTCTGCCCCTGCCCTGCTCCGTGAGTAGAGCAGCCCCACCCGCCCACAGAGGTAACATAGCATGAATACATCAGAAAGTTATCATCATGTTATGTTTCCTCTTCTTGCACTGCTTGAAAGCAGTGGGGTGACGCTCTTCCGCCTTAGCGGATGAGCAGACACTGGGGGTGCGACACCCACAGGTACTAGGCCTGGGCCCAACTCGACCCCCGGGTCTCGTCCGCTACACGTCCGACCTTCTCCTCACCTGGATTTGACACCGTGGCGCAATCCAATGCACTCTCTCCAAATCTCTGACTCAGCCAGCAGGAGCCTCAGCCAGGCGACATTTCACAAGCCTGGGTACAGCAGTCGCCGCCAAGTCAGCTGGGGAACCTCTCGATGCAGGTGATGCAACAGGGCCCCCTTAGGCGCGAAGTTGCAACGCTCCTGTAACACAAGTTCGGCGCAGCTCAAGGGCCTCACCCTCCACAGCGTCCGGCCAGCGAAACATCCTCCGGCCTGTGATGCAGAGAGGCGCGGCCCCCCATTGGTAATCTCCTCCGTGCACCCCGGTGTAGTAGTGGCGCGTGGTATGCGTTGCAGTCCTCCCTATGTTGGTGTCCAGGATCACCTCTACCGTTCACAGCTCCAAGGGGCACCAGGCAGTCTTCTCACAAAGGTCATCAACGTGTCTCCATGCGACCTGGCAGACTTCAACACCAGGTAAGGGTGATCGACGACGCCTCATGTCTACCGCCACAGCCCAGCAACTCCACAGCACCTCCGCATCCCACACTGGGTCCCAGGCGCAGGCCCAGCAAGGCCTCCGGGCCCCGGGGACTGTCTGCTCTTTCAAGGTTTTGGATGCAATGGTGTTGCAAGGAGTGCGCAATGATAAGTGATGCATCACTGGTTTTGCCCAGCGATGCGCCTCTTTTCATGTGAATTTCTTCTTCCCCTGGGACTCTGGCTGGTCATCCTGGCTGTTGGGGGGCTTGGAGGGGTTGTTGATCTGTGCTGCACTTGGCCCTGGCTGCTCCATTCTGCATTCCATTGGTTTTGTTTCCTATTTTACATTGGAGGTGGACTTATAGGCTATATTTGCCTCTAGAGGCAAAAAAAGTCACGTTGGGCTGACTAACATGAGTTTGTTTGCCGCTAATTGGCCTTTTGTCAGTTTTTGCCCGCTAACGTCAGAATTTGTATTGCCTTCACGCTAGTTTTAGCAGCAGTTTTCACCACGGCTACCTGAAACTATCGCCTTGTAGCAACATATTGTAAATACATCGCTAACAGGGCGATAGTTTTTGGCGATAGACAACATTAGGAAATGTGCCGCTAACTACCACTAACGCTAGTTAGCGGCAGTTCTTGTACGTATGCCCCTGTGTTTACAAAACTAGGTCTTATTTATTACACACACTATCACAAAACATTGGTATATCTCCTACCCGGAGATATCAAGACAATACACAAGAATACTTTGCAATAATCAGATAAGTAGCACAAATATACACTGGTCTCCAGGGGGAGGCCAAACAATATACTAAGAAAGTGGAATGCAAACTGCAAAGGAGAACGGGACATGGGCCAGAAGACATAGAGGAGCCGGGGGACACAAGGAATCACCCAAGGTAAGTACCCAGGAACCCCACGGAGGCTGTGTGCAGCGTGGAAACACAGCCAGGTGCACAATGGAAGTCAATCAATCAATCAGGGGATAGTAAAGCACGGCTACTCACCAGTGAGGGTCTCAAGGTGCTGAGGGGGGGGGGCTGATGATACATCATGAAGTCAATGGAGAAGTTGCGGCTGCACTTTAAAAGAAGAGGGACCCTTACCGGAGGACCCCAAAGAAACCATTTGGAAGACAGAAGGTCGGAGAGCCACCCTACCCGTTGATGCCCCCGGAACCAGGTTACCTGCACCAGGGAAGCTGGGTGCATAGGGGTGAAGTGACGTTGCTACTTGCCGTAGGCCCAATGGGAGACTTCGAAGAAGATGCCTCTGGAGAAGACTGTGAAGGAGTCCGATGGGATCTAGGTGACCACGAGGCACGGAAGCACAATGCCCACAGATGTCGAAAGGTTCTTAAGAGACAACGGTGACCTTGGCGCTGCAGCTGTGAGGACCAGGCAATGCTGAGGAAGACCAGGAGCCGTTGATGAGCTGTGCCACGTTGGGTGTCGGTGTCTGGGTTGTCGGTGTCCAGCGGGAGTACCAACAAGCCTTGGTAGCCGTAACTGGTGGGGAAGACGAAAAGGAGCAAACGTTGGGACCAGCAAGGTCCAAGGGATTCACCAAGGGCAGGAGAGTCAGAGCAGGCCCGAGCAAGCAGGGGAGCCCACTGAAGGAAGTGAACACCCTCAGAAAGACCCACAGGCCTAAGGTACCGGAGTCGCAGGAGGACCTCAAGCAGCTCACGAAAGTCGGAGGCCCATGATGCCGGAGATGCAGGGAGGGCTCTGTTCTGCGGGAAGCAAGGTGCTGGAGGCTGGATATTCTTGTAGCCCAAAGATCGCTGGAGTAGAGAGCCAATAAGCCTTGGCAACATCAAGTTGACGCGGTGCACAGGGGTTTGGTCCCAGGGGTCCGACGAGGGATACTGTCCTCAAAATTACTGAGAAGACAGGTCAGGCCTCTAGAGAGCTGCAGAACCACCAACTGTGTTGCTGGGCCTCGGGAAGTCCGTAGGACGACAGGAGCAGCAGACCAGTCAGCTTCATTTAGGTGCCTGCAGATGTAGGGGATTGACTCCTTCACTCCAAGGGAGATTTCTTCAGGTGTCCTTGATGCCCACAGGTATGTTGAAGAACCTGGAAGAAGCACAGACACAGACGATGAAGAAGACTTGAGACCAGGAGCACCAGAAGTCTTCATTGGTGCAGTCTCAGTTCAAGTCCAACAAAGTCCAAGTGTCCAGAGGATTGAAGAGCGACGTAGTTTCAGGGTTGAGTCTGGTCCCACGACGAATGTGAGGACCCACCCACAGGGGAGCTCTTAAGTACCCTGAGGAAAGGGTTGGGACGACTCTGGGTTCCCTCCCAGAGGAGGGCCTGGACAGAGAAGAGGATAATCCTTTGTCCAGTTTCGCACCCGATCGGGAACCAGGGGTTCCTGAACTGGTTCAAACCATATTATTCAAGACAGGCACCAAATGTGCCCTTCAAAGAAGTCTGGTGGTGCTGGCAAGCACCCCCACCCCAGCCTAATAACACTAAGTCCTGTCTGGGAGCTGGTCAAACCTCCCTGTGACAGGAAACCTATTGTCCCCTGCTTAAGCTCAGCTCAGCAACAGGAAGGCAGAATCGTGTCTGTGGTCGGCAGCAACACTAGCTTGCTCTCAGACCCTGAAAGGCTATTATCTGGAGTACAGGGAGAATTCCTAAGGAGCCCCCCAGTTCATGGGATCATACAGCCAGCCCCAGAATCAGTGTTGGGGTATGATTCCAACATGTTTGATACCAAACATGACCAGGTTCGGTGCAGTCACTACATAGTTAGACATCTCGTAATGACTGATGTCCACTATATGTCTAAGAATGTCTGACTGCACTTACAAAGCCTAGAGAAACGACTTCGGGGTTTGTAGGGGTGTCCTGCTCACACAACCAAGCACCCTGCCATCAGAACTGAAGAGCCTGCCATAGGAATGTCTTATAGGTTTTAAGTGCAGTGACCTCAGATATAAGGAAACCTATATCTGTCGTGAGAGGTGCAAGCACCAACTCATACAGGCTGCAATGGCAGCCCTATAGTCACAGTTTAAGTGGACTCCTATGGGTGGCACAATACATGCTGCAGCCCATGGTAGACCCCTGATGTACCTATACCCTGGGTACCCTAGTACCATATAGTAGGGATTTATAAGGGCACACCAATAGCCAATTGTGGAGGTGCTAAAGTACTTACCATGTCAATTTAGGGGAGAAAGCACAGATGCTGGGGTCCTGATTAGCAGGAACCCAGCAGATTAAGTGAAAAACACACTGACACCAGGCAAGAAGTGGGGGTAACCATAAAAGCAAATCCTACTTTCCTACAAAACCTTCAGATGAAAATCAGCACAACACCAACAAAAAATGAGGAGTAAGACGGTGACATCTTAGGAACAACAAGACAGTAAAATATGTTGTGGTTGTACCAGAATTGGTAACCAACTAATTCCTATAGGAAGTAAGGAAAATAAAGCATTCCAGATACGAGAAGAAATAACATCCTCTCAGAGATTAAGTAGAGAAAAGGTGACAAGGACAGTGGCATCAGACCCAGGACCCTGAAGGTAGAGGTAAGATCCGAAACACTGCATTAGACGGACCTTCGCCACCGCATCATGGCCTAACAAGGAACTCGAGAGAGCCGTGGCAGGAAATCTTCCTGCCAATGCACAGTGAAATATGAACAGCAAAAAGTGCTATGCACCATAAAAAGTCTAGGCCGACGCTAAAATCCTGCCCATGCCATGAATTCTGCCTCCCTTTCCAAAACTTTCTATATAGAAAGAAAGATAGCGATAATGGTAGAAGTACCCCATGGCTAAAACGATAACCTACATGACGGTTGCATGGGAAGGAGAAGTTAGCATCTCACTGGTGCGCTGCGGAAGCCACAAACGCTTTGTGTTCAAACACAGATAACTGAAGTCTCTATAAAGTACATTAAGCATTCAAAGGAAAAACTTAAAATGCCCACAAGGCATACCAAGGATGGTCCCTACAGAACAGGAACAAGGCCATAGTGCAACCGCACAACGCAAATAAAATAAGTACTCAGGTTGAACCTCTAGTTCCAGCAAGAAACCCGAAAGTACAGGTGTATATAAAGTTACAAAATAACATATGTCCTAGATAACTGAAAATTTAACCTGACACTGACAGAATAAAAAGAACAAAAGTACCTGCAGCAAGCAGGAATGCCCACCAGGAAAGGGAAGTCTGAAAGGAATAGCCAATGGACATCACCCTGTGAATGGCCCATAAACAAACTGAAGTTTTTCTCCAAACAAACTACTACAAGAGAACTGAAAAAGCAATCGGCAGAGTTAAGAATCTGCTCCACCCTGATTATCTCTAAATCTCTGCAAAGCAGAGTCAGCATGCGCGCTTAATAGGCAGGCACCATCAAAAGTCATATTAATCGAAGTGTCCTGAACTGCCTCCGAATCCCGACGGAGTGCTACTGAAGAGGCCATAGCCCAACCTACGGAATCAGTGGTGTCCATACCACAGCGAAGAACAAGTTACCTACCTTCGGTAACGCATTATCTGGTAAAGAATCTATCTAGCTGCAGATTTCTTACCTTTGAATTTCCCAGGCATCAGGCTGGATCCAGAATCTTTTGCTGAGCAATACCCCTTGCGGCATCGGGTGGCTCAATTCGGCTCTGCGTGACGCTGTCGGCAGCGTCAGTTATGGCGCTGCGGTACCTATATAGGCACCTCCCAGACGCACGGACGTCAGTGCTTTTAGTTTTTTCCACGCCAGAAGCGCAGACCCACACATAACTGACGTAGTTGTGTGCAAAACTAGGGCCCTGAAAAGGGGAGTAGCCCTAGCCCTACAATATTAGTCCGCAAAGGGGGGAAGCATGGGTGGGGCTGTAAGGAATCTGCAGCTAGATAGAGTCTCTACTAGATAATGCGTTACCGACGGTAAGTAACTTGTTCATCTGATAGAGACTTCTAGCTGCAGATTCCTTACCTTTGAATTAGGTACCCAAGCCATACCATCCCGGCGGTGGGTGTGGACCAATACCTTAAACTAGAAAGTCCTGTAGGACCGAGCAGGCAAAATGCCCGTCTTTGCGGACCTGACCATCTAGGCAGTAGTGTTTTGCAAATGTGTGCAATGATGCCCACGTTGCCACCTGACAGATGTCTTGTACTAGGACACCCCGAGCCAAGGCCATAGGCGTAGCCTTTCCCCTGGTGGAATGGGTCCTTAATACCTCAGGGGGCTGCTTCTTTGCCAGGGCATAGCAGATCTTTATGCAGAGAACGACCCAGCGAGGGATGGTCTTTTTCTGCACTGTCCTTCCCTTCTTAGCTCCCACGTATCCCACAAAGAGTTGGTCGTCCACCAGGAACTCTTTTGTGCGGTCAAGGTAGAATGACAACAATCTTTTTGGGTCCAGATGGTGGAGACACTCCTCTTCCTTAGAGGGATGCGGGGGAGCAAAGAAGGTGGGCAGCGTGATGGATTGACCCAGGTGGAAAGGGGTCACCACTTTTGGCAAAAATGAAGCCCGGGTGCGGAGCACCACTTTGGGAAAGACATCATGCAGGGAGGCGTGCAAGATAACGCCTGTAACTCTCTCACCCTCCGGGCTGATGTAATCGCCACCAAGAAGGCTGTTTTGATGGTCAACAACTGGAGGGGACAATTGTGTGAAGGCTCAAAGGGAGGGCACATCAAATAGGTGAGGACCAAATTAAGGTCCCACTGCGGCATAACAAAGGGCGTAGGTGGAAACAGGTGAGCCAGCCCTTTCAGAAATCTATGTACAATGGGAAATTTGAAGATAGAGGGTTGGTCTCCGCAGAAAAGAAGACAGAGCAGAAAGGTAACCCTTGAAAATTCCCAAAGCAGAGCCCTGTTGGGCAAGGGTCAGAATGAACAAAAGGACAGTAGAAAGAGAACCAGAAAGAGGGTCAATAGACCTTTCTGTACAGTATAATACATACTTCTGCCAGCGACAGGCGTATACCGTCTAAGTGGAGGGCCACATGGCTGCCAGAATAACGTGGCAGACTTCGGGAGGAAGGTCAAAAGCTATCAACTGTCGCCGCTCAACCTCCACGCATGGAGGTGCAGAGTTGACAGGTTCGGGTGGAGAACCCTCTCCTGCTGCTGCGACAGAAGATCCTCCCGAAGAGGCAGTCTGATCGGAGGATCGATGCTCATTCTCAGAAGCTCTGGATACAAGACTCTCCTCGCCCAGTACGGAGCCATATGGATGAATTGGGTCCGGTCGCTCCTGATCTTCTTCAGAACCCTGGGCAGGAATGGTATGGGCGGAAAGGCGTACAGCAGGCATGAGCTCCACTGGTGACGAAAGGCGTCGCCGAGCGATAGCCACCTTGGAAACTCCAGCGCATAGTACTGCTGACACTGCACGTTCTCTTCGGAGGCGAACAAATCTAACCAAGGTTCTCCCCACTGCTGAAAGAGACTTTGCGCCACCTCCGACTGGAGACGCCATTCGTGATCCCCTAGGCATCGACGGCTGAGTTCGTCAGCCTTGGCATTCAGAGAACCTGCCAGGTGTTGAGTCACAAGGGCTATACCCTGCTGTTCCAACCATGTTCAGAGACACAGGGCCTCTTGACAAATTTACGTGGAGCCCCGTCCCCGCTGGAGACCAGTGTCCCCTGATCTCCACCTCTCCCAGATGGAGAGGTGGCTCAGCTAACTATAACTGCTGAATTTCTCTGGTTTTGTATGATTGAAATATCACCCTAACTATAACGTCCCAGTAACCTTTGGTTTTTTCAGTGAATTTCTAAAGTCGTTTTAAATTCTATTTCCTAACTATAACGTCCCTGTAACCTTTGTTTTTTTCAGTGAATTGCTAAGGTTTTTTAAATGATAATTGTTAACTATAACGTCCCTGTAACCTTTGGTCTTTTCAGTTACTAAGGTTTTTTTCAAATTCTATTTCTTAATTGTAATGTCCATTTTTTTAAGT
This sequence comes from Calotriton arnoldi, assembly GCA_963921515.1. Taxonomy (NCBI): domain Eukaryota; kingdom Metazoa; phylum Chordata; class Amphibia; order Caudata; family Salamandridae; genus Calotriton; species Calotriton arnoldi. Next base: position 189,284 of record CAWUFW010000899.1, on the reverse strand, counting down.
GAACCTCTAAGATTTTCATATTTTCTTTCTATAATTGGATATTGTGTATTATATTTGTATAATACACCACTCATTTTTTGATTTCATATGTGTTTATTAGAAAGTACATTAATAACTGGGTTTATTTTTAACAATTTTGTAGTCTGCACAACATTGTTGCATTTACTGTGGAGAATCTGTCATCAGTAAATGTATTTTACATACTGAAAAATACACCTAAAATATTGTTTTAACTTTTGTTTCTGTGATCAATTTAGAAGAAAGACATCTTTACATAAATAAATTGTATTCGCGACTACCGATGTCATCGTGGTGACTACGGTAGTCATGAAGAGCGCATGGTTTGTACAAAGTGTAAAACATATATATAGACATATTCTACAGTATATTTAATAGTAGAGCTTTATTAGTGTACTTTTCAAATTTATATTTTTGTAGTGAGTTTCCAGAATAATTGTCTTCAAACACTATTTTCCGTTTCCGCGAAGACAGTGGAAGTTGCGATGAGTCGGTAATCACGGATAGCGCCTGTTTTTCAACAACTCTGAAACATATATATAGATGTATTGTGAACATGTTTAGTATAGCTGTTTACTATTATAGTATTGAAAGTTCTGCTTTTCTTTCCATTTATAAAGAAAACTACTTTAAACTTGTATTTTGCATTTCCGCTTCACCGCAGTAACTGTGAACATATCGGTCACCGCGAATATCACATGACCGGGAAAGCAATGAATAACAGTGGATAATATACTTTTCAGCAAAATCAATAGGAAGTACACATCCAGTCCTCCTTCTTGAATCTTCTTTCCCAGAACTTCATTCTGAGGAGGTGGTTTCATTTTGGTGTGCAAAGTTTTTGGCCTTTTTTCCTATCAAAAATGGCAACACAGGAAGGAGATGGGGGCCAGCAGGAACAGCAACTGGACCAGGATGTGGAGGAGGTGGAGACTGAAGCTTTGGAAGAAGAGGAACCTCCACAAAAGAGAGCCATTGTGCCATGGGATTTTTTCAAAATCCCATCAGGGGAATAGGAAACTGCTGCCAAACTTTTGGAATTCACAATTTACAACAAGGCCCACTCTAGAGGGACGAACAGAAAATATTCATGTGGGACAACGTCCATGTTATACCATCTAAAAACCTATAATAAAAAACGTCTCCAACTGGCGATCAAGCAGAGGGAAGCTGGAGGACCATCTACTTCAGTGGCAGCAGGAACAATTCCTGGTCAGAAATTCCCTTCTGAGGTGCAGACTACTGCAACAGATATGGCTCCGGAATTGTCAAGAATGGCCATGTAGTGCATTGACTGTAGTGTTCATATAAGTGCTGGTGAGCAGTGTCTTACAGCTTCTCGCAATGCTGCAGGACAGCATATATGCAATTTTTTCTCCTTTTATATGATTTGCAATTTTCTTTCAATTCCTGCTGTCCCATTTGCCATTTTTGTTATTATAAAAAAAGGGAAAAAAAATTTAAACTGTACAAAAGCCTTAAAAAAAAGGTTCCTGTTGCCTTTTACACTTAAAAAAAGATAAAGTATGTATATATGTTGGAATGAGTGCATGACTGGTGTATGGATGATTTAATGAGTGCATAACTGGTGCATAGATGTTACAATGAGTGCAGCAGTGTTGCCTGAGTGAAACTATGAGTGCATAAGTAGTGCCTGAGTGATTGGATGAGTGCAAAGGTAGTGATTGGGTGATTGCATGTGTGCATTGGAAGTGGCTGGGTGAATGGATGAGTGCATGTGTAGTGTCTGAGTGAATGGAAGAGTGCAATGGTAGTGCCTGAGTGAATAGATGAGTGCATGGATAATGGCTGGGTGAATGAATGAGTGCATGGGTAGTGCCTGGGTGATTGGATGAGTTCATGGGTAGTGCCTGGGTGAACAGATGAGTGCATCTGTAGTGGCTGCGTGGATGGATGAGTAGAAGAGTAGTGCTTGGGTGATTGGATGTGTGCATGGGTAGTGCCTGGGTGAATAGATGAGTACATGGGTAGTGTCTGAGTAAATGGATGAGTGCATAGGTAGTGCATGAGTGAATGGATGAGTGCAAGGGTAGTGCCTGGGTGATTGGATGAGTGCATGGGTAGTGCCTGAGTGAATGGATGAGCACATGCGTAGTGCATGTGTGAACGGATGAGTGCAAGGGTAGTGCCTGGGTGATTGGATGTGTCCATGGGTAGTGCCTGGGTGAATGGATGAGTGCGTGGGTAGTGCCTGAGTGAATAGATGAGTGCATGGGTAGTGCCTGAGTGAATAGATGAGTTCATGGGTAGTGCCTGCATGATTATATATGTGCATGGTTAGTGTCTGGGTGATTGCATAGTGCATTGGTAGTGGCTGAGTGAATGAATGAGTGCAAGAGTAGCGCATAGGTGATTGGATGAGTGCATAGGTACTGACTGTGATTCAATATGTGCATGGTGAATGGATGAGTGCATGGTAGTGTGTGAGTGAATGGATGAGTGCAAGCGTAGTGCCTGGGTCATTGGATGAGTGTATGGATAGTGCCTGAGTGAACGGATGAACGCATGTGTAGTGCCTGAGTGAATGGATGAGTGCAAGGGTAGTTCGTGGGTGATTGGACGTGTGCATGGGTAGTGCCTGGGTGAATGGATGAGTACATGGATAATGCCTGAGTGAATGAACAAGTCGATGGCTAGTGCCTGGGTCATTGGATTAGTGTGTGGGTAGTGCCTGAGTGAATGGATGAGTGCATGTGCACTGCCTGAGTGAATGGATGAGTGCAAGGTTAGTGCCTGGGAGATTGGATGTGTGCATGGGTAGTGCCTGTGTAAATGGAGGAGTGCAAGGGTAGTGCCTGGGTGATTGTGTGAGTGCATGGGTACTGCCTGGGTGCTTGGATGCATGCATAAGTAGTGCCTGGGTGAGTGGATGAGTTCATGGGTAGTGCCTCAGTGCATGGATGAGTGCAAGAGTAGTGTCTGGGTGATTGGATGAGTGCATGGGTAGTGCCTAGATGATTGTGAGAGTGCATAGATAGTGCCTGAGTGAATGGATGAGTGCATGGGTACTGCTTGGGTGATTGGATTAGTGCATGGGTAGTGCCTGGTTGATTATATGAGTGTGTGAGTAGCGCATAGGTGACTGGATGAGTGCAAGAGTAGCGCCTGGGAAGTTGGATGAGTGCAAGGGTAGAGCCTGAGTCACTGGATGAGGGCAAGGGTAGTGGCTTGGTGATGGAGTGAGTGCATGGATAGTGCCTGGGTGGTTGGGTGAATGCATGGATACTGCCTGGGTGATTAGATGAGCCCATGAGTGGTGCCTGGGTGAGTGGATGAGTACATGGGTAGTGCCTCAGTGAATGGATGAGTGCATACATAGTGTCTGGGTGTTTGCATAGTTCATGGGTAGCACCTGGGTGATTGGATGAGTGCCTGAGTAGTGGCTGGGAGATTAGATGAATTCAAGTGCTGTACCTGAGTGACTGGATGACTGCTTAGGTAGTGGCTGGATGATTTGAAAAGTGCAACTGTTGTGCCTGGGAGATGAGATGAGTACATGAGTAGTAACTCAATGAATCCATCACTAGATTAGTGATTTGACATACGTAATATATCTTGACCTTCAACAACTGTGAAAAAATAGAAACAGACAAAAATGTATTAGAATTTCATTTCAAACATTAGGCAACCAAACAACGTACAATATTTTTTAACCACAACTTTAATTCAACATACACAAATGTTTTCCTGTTTTTTCCTGTTTTTAGCTTTCATTCTTGTTCACTTTCAACAGTATTTTGTATGAAGACTCATCATTAAACAGTGGGAAAAAACAATCAATGCATTGTAAAAATAAATAAATTTGCACAGTAGATCATTACAACTATGTCATACTGTTCACTGCACTCACTATAAGTTTTTTAATACTAGCTTGCTGATAGGTTACTATCTTAATGAACCCAACTATGGGCCCCATTCCGATCTCGTCCGGAAAGCCCTCCATACGGCTCATATCCGGAGGGCTGTCTGGACAAAACGTGCTCCAGGAGTCCGAGCGAACGAGTACGATGTGTCCGTAAGCATACGGACTTGATTCGCTCAGACTTCCATTCAACTCTATGGGAGCCTGCGTACAGACGCGTACACAGGCTCCCATAGCAAAAAAGGGGTGGGTGAGGAACAGCGTACACCCTGTTGCGGACACCCCATGGTGACAGCCACACTGTGCATGCTTGGATCGGGGGGACCCATGGGCACCCCCCGTGATAGATTCGGAGGGCCCCAGGTGAAGGGGGGCCTGCTACGGCCCCCCGAAGTGCGCCTCTGACAGCCGTTTCGTCTCGCTAAGACCGAGGCGAAGGGGCTGTCTGGATCATGCATCGTACTCGCTCGGACGGAATCCGGCTCCATTGCACGGCACAATGCGTCTACGGACGAGTCGTACTGGCATGATCGCGTTCGGAAACGATTCGGTCGACATGTACGCGATCTTAGCATCGTACGTGGTCGTTCGGACCAGTGTACGATTCGGTCGTAAACAAGGGCTACGAATCGAATCCGGGAAAGCCAAATTCGATTCGTAGGCCTTCCGAACGACATCGGAATCGGGCCCTATATGTTAAAACAGTTTCTGATATTTTTATATCTGGTACAAAATGTCCAGCAATTATGAAGTAGTCTTCATTTTTGCATATCCTTTTGTAATCATCATCCATATTAGGCCAAATCATGTCTAAAATGCTCGGAGTGCATATATGAAAAACATAACTCATAGTACTACGTAGAAGTTGCTGTAGCACAAACAAAAGGGGACTTTTTTTTGTGGGGAATTGACTTTTCACATGCAACGTAAGGCTACTGGTATTATAGTACCTCCATTTACTTTTTATCTGTAGTAACACAATGTAGTCCTCAAATATTTATCAATACCTTTCCCACAGTAAAAAAGAGTCCTTCATTTCTAAAAGCCTGCTGTAGACAATACCCCCAATAGGCCAAATAATGTCTCAGAAACACATAATTCATATATATGTCAACACAATATCACATTTTCTTATCGTAGATTCTCCTTAGAACTTCGGTTCTAGAAATAGCAGATATGAGTTTGGTAACGTTTTGGGTAGTCTTGATTTGAATGTCACTTGTATGTCATTGCACTCTGTCCATCCTGTTTGACATCTTACATATATTGTGTAGTGTCCAAATGTTATATTAACTCCTTCATGAAATATGATTGCTATAGTTGTGAAAGTTCTTTTTGAGATGGAAATTTGTGCAGCTTTAAAGTTTATAATTTCAGTTCCTAATTTAGTACCATCCACTCTGCATCGTTGTAGCATGACTATGATATATTTTCCATACCTCTGTAGAAACAATGCTGACCTAGGTTCTAATCTGCAGTTTGACAGGTCATATCTTGATGGGTGTTTGTAGTTAAATCTTCAAACAGCACAGCTTCAAAATCCGGAAATGTCAAGTAGAGGAATTGTTCTGAATTGATTTCACTGCTAGACATAAATTCACAATCTTCAAAGTTATGGGTCCATTTATAAGTTAAACAAAATAATTCATTGATATTCACATCTTCTTCATCTAATAGTCCTAGCATTACCATTCTGAATTCTTGAGCGTCCTGCTGAAGATTTTAAGAGAACAATACTGATCCAGTACAGTCATCGGTGAGTTTTCTTATTCCAGTTGCAGAATGTATAATACTTCTATCACTTCTTAATTCTTCAAGTAAACTACACAGTTGTGAAGACATTCTTTTATCTACCCTTTCTTTAATAAAATTTGTAAAATGAGGCAAATTATATAGTCCATTTAACACTACATTTGCATAACAGTTCACTCCAGATTTATTATCAAAGTGATAGCCTTGTATTTCTCATTGTACTCTAGTTTTCTTTTTTTTCCCCCTTGTTGATTTTCTTTTTGTTCCTCCTTCTGTTCAACTGTGATAGACTTTTTTGATATTTTCCGCTTTAGACACAGTATTGCTTTTTGAACCACAGGATACTGGCCTAAATGAGGAGCATATTGAGCTCTTAACCAATTATACTCCGTTACACACCTCACATCAGCACTTACGGCCTGATTAGGATGGCGAGCAGACTTTTGTCCGCCCGCCACCCTATCGTAGATGGGAACGCCCGACAGGCTATCGGCGGTCCCGCATGAGGCATTGCGTTGCCACTGCCACAACAGCGGTCGCAATGCCTATATTTTGCATTGCGGCAGGTGCTGCTGGCTGCAGCACCCGCCGCAATGCAAAATTGGGATACTTTACATATGCGGTGCCTGCCACATGGTGCAGGGATAATCAGTGCCTACAGCTTAGGGCTAGGGTGGACGAGGGGCCCGATACGGGCTGGCGAAGTAACTTTCCGCCTGCCTGTTCATGGCGGGTTAACCGCCATAAACAGGCGGGCGGAAAGGGACATCGTAATCCCTACGGGAGTGTCTGTTAGGCACCACCCCCATTGTAGGGACTACAAGCCCCTCCGCTGCACCGGCGGGCTCAAGGAGCCCATCGGATGCGTGGCGGTCTGTCATTCTGACCGCCACACATCCGCCAGCCATTGAAATATGGCAGGCGGATTTGATGGGTCCGATGACGGTTGGACCCCCACCGACGGGCTTTCGGTGGCGGTCCCACCGCCATCCTAATCGGGCCCTTACTTCTCATCAAAATCAATCAGAAATAAACCAGACAATGTTATAATTCGTGACAAAGCAACATATGACATTACTTCTTTGAATACACTACTACCAATATTAACAAGACCTGTATCTACACTTAAACCTTGTAATTTGTGAATAGTTACTGCATACGCTAAAGACATTGGGAACTGTTTTCGCTGGACATACAAGTCTTTCACAAGTAGGAAATGTACAACGCATCTACCAATCTGCTTAACTTCAGCAATATCATCAAATTTTATGGCTAAGTATTCCACATCTTTTCTGTTTGGATAATTAACAAATTTCATAACTTTATCCATTGCACCACTCACTAGCCCTTCTTCAACATTTAAATTACAACGTAAGATTACACGACAATTTTTACAAATACGTAACTGTTTTTCTAATCCTGCAGTTTTCGACACAGACTTTTCTAAACTATCCAATTTCGATTGCAGTTTGTAACTCCTTGTTGTTCTATTTTATCATTTGCTCTAATTTTGACGATCTCTTCTTTTTCGAGTTGCAATAATTGTTCATTGAATTTACTACATTCTTCAAGAGTAGGCATCAAACAAACAATTGACTTCTCTCCCATAACAAAATTGTACATTACTTCAGCAGCTGAAACATTACTTGGAAACAAATTTTTGATGAGATGGGTCTAATATACTGTCTTTCCCTCTTTTGTGAGGACTCCCACTCTTATATCCTTTAGTATATCTACATAATGGATATCTGATGCTTGGCGCATATTTTGGATTAACTCTTTGTATTGAAAGTTTTCCCAAATGTTTACATTTCCAATACTTCCTAGTGAATTTCTTGTCTCATTAAGGAGTAGTTTCTTGAATACAGGTTGTCCTTTTACAGGAGTTAGTTATAGCAGGTCTCCAAAGACTATTAAGTGTTTTCCTCCAAAAAGTACATCGTAGTCAGTTTTCAATATGTGCTGCATTCTTAAATGTATAGAAGCTAGCATTAGGCTAGACACTTTGCTAACTTCATCAATAATTAGAAGCTTTAATACTCTTGCCACTTCATGACAAGCATCACCAGATAATTTGTTGTATTGTAAATTGTTGTCATGTTCAACATGCAGCATTAATAATCGATGAAGGGTAACTATGAGCAGCTAAGCCTGTTGGTGCAGTGACTACACACAACAAATTGGAATCTGTTGTCTTCTGTAGGTAACTTGTCAGTACTTTAATCAAGAAGCTTTTTCCAGTTCTAGCTTGACCACTTATGTAAAATAGAACTGGTTTATATGTAGAACATGCACACATTTTATTCTCATGGAGAAATCCATGTACTACTTTACCTTTTACCTCTTCAGAAATTTCTTTCTGATCTGCATTCAATTGCTTTATTAGTAGTTCTAGATCCATAGTTTCCTGTCCTACTTGGTGCATTGCATTCTCCACCTCATTCATAGCTATTGCAGCTTCATTTTTAATAATTGGCTGGCCAAGATGATCTTGACTTCCAGCTGCTGAACTTTGACTGCTCTGAGAACTCTCCCTTGCTATCTCAGCAGCAGTTGTTTTTTCTTGTTCAATCTCATCTCTCAACATTTGAAGATACACTGGAAACACAGAGCACTCAATGCTGTCTTTCACTGCGTTGAATGAGTCTTCATAACAGTCAAATTCCCCAAGTATCTCACTTTCAGTTCGCCATGGCTCAAGCAACTGTAACAAGGCTAAATAGAAAAACTCTCTTTTGTCTGGAGTTTGGCAACTTAGTTTTTGATGGTTGATTACATTTCCTTTGTTATGTCTCACTAAACATCCTTCACATCCAGCCACGGCAAATTTACCTTCATCTATGTTTTCACTGACATTATTTCTGAAAGTATAATCTTGAAGTATTTCATAAAGACCCATCCTTTCCAGAAGATGACTTCTTCTTGGATAGTACGTATCCAACATGTTACTCTTCAAAATATCTGTACTGTGTGGCTCAAATTCTGCAAGACATTGAATTTCAGGAAAAGACTTCAGTACTCTGTTACGAGTATTACCAAACTCTAAACTCACCCATAGAACTACTCTAGATATAGAAAACAAACTAGTTAAGCTTAACCGGTCTATACATTCATAGGAGCCTATCTCTCTGCGAGAAAGCATTTTCAAACTAAAACAGTACAATTTCTTCGTAAGACTCTTTTCTGCTGAAATCTCCTCTCACATCTCTTTCTTCTCAGTTTTCTCAGACTTTGTTATATAAGATGTGGATCGCTGACATAACATCGACAGTCATAATATCGACCTACCAAATTATCGACACACAAATATCGATAACATAAATATCGATATTGTATACTTATTTTAAAAAATAAACAAATAGACAATAAAATATCGTCAAACATTAACATCGATATCACTAATATTGACACATAAAATATCGTTATAACTAATATAGAAAACATTAAACAAGCATACAAAATGACACAAATATCGATAACAAAAATATAGACAATACAATTATCGGCAAAAATAAAATATCGACGCCTTAAAAAAATTTATAATAACACAATACATACCTCAAGAAAAATATAAACAATATCAATAACACACAAAACATATTAAATAAATGTAATAACACATATTTTAATTATATTTAAAAATAATAACTTGAACATTATTAAATACACCAAATTACTCTTTCGAACATTATATATGAAATAAACAAATAGTATTTAACATTAAATACAATATAATTTACAAATTATATATTATAACGCTTTTAAAGAAAGAAAGAAAAAAAAAGCTCTAACTAAACCGTAATTAGCGTTTCCCATATAAGGAAACAACTGCCAAATTAATTAAAACAATAACTAACAACCAATGAAAAATACATACAATTAAAATGACCCAATAAGATTTAAAGAACAATTAATTAGACACTATATAAACCAAAGAAAATTAAACATTATTTTATTCTACAACAAGAAAACCAAGAATAAGGGGAATCTCTGCCGGATTGCTTCTGCAACATTGGACTACATTATAGAAAAAACTCTGATTTCAGCTTCACAAAGTAAGTAAAATATCATTTTAATATTACAACTGTTTAAATTTTTCAGAAAACACTTGTTATAATAATAAAATAATTAATATATATGTTTTAAATGATATCTCCTCTACAGATAATACAGAAGACACTTAACTAGCTACAGAAAACTTCAAAATATCAACTTGCAAATAAAGTAAGTATAAATTACAATTAAACTAATATAACTACTAAAAATCCCAGATAGAAGCACAAGCTAACCACATGCATTAGAAACTCTAAAAGAAGCTAGCACTAGCTCTCAAAAGCTACCACTGAAATACTAAAAGACGTACTCCCCAGAGTCCCACAACATGTAACTGGCCAAATGCCCTCAATCTCATCATTAAAAAGGATGATAGCCAGAACAAAAAAATCAACTGCTACCACCCCCTGCCCCCAAAACTTTCAGTGAAATAGAAATGCCACCTGAACTCACTATAACTCATAATGAAGAGCAATTTCTTCTTTATGACAATAAATCAAACGAAAAAAGAATAATAATATTTGGAACTCCCTCAAACTTACTTAAATTACAGAACTGTAAAACATGGATGATGGATGGAACTTTTAAAATATGTCCCAAACCATTTTACCAGTTATATGCAATTCATGGACTGTATCAAAATACAAACATCCCTTTTATATATGCCCTGCTACCAAACAAACAAACCACCACCTATATTGAACTCTTAACCATGGTAAAACAAGAAACTAATAATTACTATCCTCAAAAAAATGATCATTGACTTTGAACAGTCAATGATACAAGCCATACTAAAAGAAACTACCCTCACACAGCAATACAAGGTTGCTACTACTACTTTAACCAATGCATATGGAGACACCTCCAAAAATCTACACTAAGGGCCCGATTCCATTGTTGTTTGGAAGGCCCTTCCATATGCATCCGGAGGCGAACAGTACAACCAACCCGTATTGGGAGCCGGTGAAACCAAACAACGCAGTACGATGCACAAAAACCTTCACTCACCGAACGAGACGGTCACTCCGATTCCGTCCTCATAGTCCAAACGAAAAGCCTCCGGAAACACAGAAAGCAGCCATCCGGAGGCATTTCCAAGTCCGATTACAAACGCCGAAGTATGACGCGTACTTCCCATGCGCCGAATCCGTCGCTACAACCAACACGTCGGAGCAGCCGGAAGGGGAGTATTTCAGCACCGATTCGTGCCACAACACGATTTCTGCTGAATGAGACGTGCAGCCATGAATAAGATCGTGCATGTAATCCCCATACTCTACCTCTTTGAGCACTACTACAACCAAAACCGACGCGTTCGTCGCAGAAGGCAAGTACAACACCTACCCATACAGCAATGTCCAGTCATGAGGAGGGGTGGCAACTACCTACAGCAATGTCCAGTCATGAGGAGGGGTGGCAGCTACCTACAGCAATGTCCAGTCATGAGGAGGGGTGGCAACAGCAATGTCCAGTTAATATGGGGGGGGGCAACTACCTACAGCAAAGTCCAGTCAATAGGAGGGGTGGCAACTACCTACAGCAATGTCCAGTGATGAGGAGGGGTGGCAACAGCAATGTCCAGTTAATATGGGGGGGTGGCAACTACCTAAAGCAATGTCCAGTCAATATGAGGGGTGGCAACTACCTAAAGCAATGTCCAGTCATGAGGAGGGGTGGCAACGGCAATGTCCAGTTAATATGGGGGGGTGGCAACTACCTACAGCAATGTCCAGTCAATAGGAGCACTGGCAACTACTTACACCAATGTCCAGTCAATAGGAGGGGTGGCAACTACCTACAGCAATGTCCAGTCATGAGGAGGGGTGGCAACTACCTACAGCAATGTCCAGTCATGAGGAGGGGTGGCAACTACCTACAGCAATGTCCAGTCAATAGGAGGGGTGGCAACTATCTACAGCAATGTCCAGTCATGAGGAGGGGTGGAAACTACCTACAGCAATGTCCAATCATGAGGAGTGGTGGCACCTACCTACAGCAATGTCCAGTCATGAGGTGGGGTGGCAACAGCAATGTCCAGTCAATAGGAGGGTTGTCAACTACCTACAGCAATGTCCAGTCAATAGGAGGGGTGGCAACTACCTACAGCAATGTCCAGTCATGAGGAGGGGTGGCAACAGCAATGTCCAGTTAATATGGGGTGGTGGCAACTACCTACAGCAATGTACAATCAATAGGAGGGGTGGCAACTACCTACAGCAATGTCCAGTCATGAGGAGGGGTGGCAACTACCTACAGCAATGTCCAGTCAATAGGAGGGGTGGGAACTACCGACAGCAATGTCCAGTCATGAGGAGGGGTGGCTACTACCTACAGCAATGTCCAGTCATGAGAAGGGGTGGCAACTACCTACAGCAATGTCCAGTCATGAGGAGGGGTGGCAACAGCAATGTCCAGTTAATATGGGGGGGTGGCCACTACCTACAGCAATGTCCAGTCAATAGGAGGGGCGGCAACTACCTACAGCAATGTCCAGTCATGAGGAGGGGTGGCAACAGCAATGTCCAGTTAATATGGGGGGGTGGCAACTACCTACAGCAATGCCCAGTCAATAGGAAGGGTGGCAACTACCTACAGCAATGTCCAGTCAATAGGAGGGGTGGCAACTACCTACAGCAAGGGGCAAACCTTGCTGGGAGGTGAAGCGGTGTGCTCCCACCCCTGTTCTTATTTATTTATTTATTTATTTATAAAGCGCGACATTCATCCCGCTGGGATATCACGGCGCTAGTTGTGGCGGAGAAATGATGAGTAAGGTTATGATTAGTTGGGGGCAGACGGCTTGGCTAGGGAAATAGATATGTTTTGAGTTTCTTCCTGAACGCCATGTGTTCTTCAGTTAGTCTTAGCTCCAGCGGAAGCTCATTCCAATGAAGTGCTGCAGGGTGCGAAAAAGTGCGTCCACCTGTCCTGCTTTTACTTATTCTCTTGGTCTCAGCTAGTGCTAAGGAGCGTGACTTTAAGCATCTGGGTGGAACATAGAACTTGATTCTGTTCTGTAGAATCTTGGGGCCTGTGTGATAGAGTGCCCTATGAGCGTGTCCTAGGAGTTTGAAACGCGCTCTTTGGCGCATAGGCAAAGGCGGGAGTTGTTTCAGGCATTTTGTCGCAGGACTGTATCTGCTCTCATTGCACACTAGTCTAGCCGCTGCGTTCTGTATGACCTGCAGACATTTAAAAAGTTAATCTGGCATGCCAACAAAGAGTGCATTTCCGTAATCCAGCCTGCTAACAAGTAGTGCCTGCGTAATGGTCCTCCTGCTTTCCAGAGGGATCCAGGGAAATAGTCTCTTTAGGAGCTTCAGGGTAGCGAAGCTTCTACCACACAGGATCCGCACGTGGTCTTTCATCGATAAAGTATTATCGATGATAATGCCCAGGTTTTTGACACACTGCTTTGGAGCTGGCGCCGCGCCCAAAGAGAGGGGCCACCAGGATGTATCCCAAATGTGATTGGCTCCACCGAGAAGCAGGATTTCTGATTTCTCTGCATTGAGCTTTAAACAGTGCTCTGACATCAGTTTGCCATCTCGGTCAGACAGTTATTGAGTTTGGCTCTGGTGTCATCATGCTCATTTCCGATGGCTATTGTCAGATGGGTGTCGTCCGCATAGGAGCAAATTCCGAAGCCCCACTTCATGCCAATTTTTGCCAAAGATGAAACATAGCGATACCAAAGGGGATGATGGACGGAGCGTTAGAGCAAATCAAACACTCACCCCAAGTCAAATGATCTGGGTTTAATCCATCATCATTCTTTAGCTCACTCCACCACCCCAGTTCAGACATGGCCATATGCAAATCAGTCTGACCCTGTGCCTCATGGGAACAGTCCAGCCCGAACTGCCAAGCCATGTCTTCCCTGGACCGGAAACAAGCATCCTGGGACCGGTTTCGGGTTCAAAACCCTCATCAGCCAGGCTATCTTGAATCCAGTGGCAAAGTGAGCAAGGGACCCACGTCTGGGCATACCCTGCCAACTTAGGGCGAACAAAGCGATACCAAAGGGGATGATGGACGGAGCGTTAGAGCAAATCAAACACTCACCCCCAGTCAAATGATCTGGGTTTAATCCATCATCATTCTTTAGCTCACTCGACTACCCCAGTTCAGACATGGCCATATGCAAATCAGTCTGACCCTGTGCCTCATGGGAACAGTCCAGCCCGAACTGCCAAGCCATGTCTTCCCTGGACCGGAAACAAGCATCCTGGGGTGAATGTATGACATTGTTCTGCATTCTGTCCATCAATTGTTGTTTTTGCATTTGTCACCCCGAGTGGGACGGGTATGCCCAGACGTGGGTCCCGTGCTTTCCATGCCACTGGAATCAAGCTATCCTGGCTGAAGAGGGGTGAAACCCCGAAACCGGTCCTAGGATGCTTGTTTCCAGTCCAGGGAGGACCTGGCTTGGCAGTTCGGGCTGGACTGTTCCCATGAGGCACAGGGTCAAGACTGATTTGCAAATGGCTGGGTTCAAGCTGGAATGGCATGGTGAGCAAAAAAACTATGGATTTAGGCCCAGATCTCTGTACTGGGGTGAATGTATGACATTGTTCTGCATTCTGTCCATCAATTGTTGTTTTTGCATTTGTCACCCCGAGTGGGACGGGTATGCCCAGACGTGGGTCCCGTGCTCTACATGCCACTGGAATTAAGCTATCCTGGCTGAAGAGGGGTGAAACCCCGAAACCGGTCCTAGGATGCTTGTTTCCAGTCCAGGGAGGACCTGGCTTGGCAGTTCGGGCTGGACTGTTCCCATGAGGCACAGGGTCAAGACTGATTTGCATATGGCTGGGTTCAAGCTGGAATGGCATGGTGAGCAAAAAACGATGGATTTAGGCCCAGATCTCTGTACTGGGGTGAATGTATGACATTGTTCTGCATTCTGTCCATCATTTATTGTTTTTGCATTTGTCACCCCGAGTGGGACGGGAATGCCCAGACGTGGGTCCCGTGCTCTCCATGTACTGGAATCAAGCTATCCTGGCTGAAGAGGGGTGAAACCCCGAAACCGGTCCTAGGATGCTTGTTTCCAGTCCAGGGAGGACCTGGCTTGGCAGTTCGGGCTGGACTGTTCCCATGAGGCACAGGGTCAAGACTGATTTGCATATGGCTGGGTTCAAGCTGGAATGGCATGGTGAGCAAAAAACGATGGATTTAGGCCCAGATCTCTGTACTGGGGTGAATGTATGACATTGTTCTGCATTCTGTCCATCAATTGTTGTTTTTGCATTTGTCACCCCGAGTGGGACGGGTATGCCCAGACGTGGGTCCCGTGTCTTCATACCACTGGAAACAAGCTATCCTGCCTGAAGAGGGGTGAAACCCCGAAACCGGTCCTAGGATGCTTGTTTCCAGTCCAGGGAGGACCTGGCTTGGCAGTTCGGGCTGGACTGTTCCCATGAGGCACAGGGTCAAGACTGATTTGCATATGGCTGGGTTCAAGCTGGAATGGCATGGTGAGCAAAAAACGATGGATTTAGGCCCAGATCTCTGTACTGGGGTGAATGTATGACATTGTTCTGCATTCTGTCCATCAATTGTTGTTTTTGCATTTGTCACCCCGAGTGGGACGGGTATGCCCAGACGTGGGTCCCGTGCTCTCCATGCCACTGGAATCAAGCTATCCTGGCTGAAGAGGGGTGAAACCCCGAAACCGGTCCTAGGATGCTTGTTTCCAGTCCAGGGAGTACCTGGCTTGGCAGTTCGGGCTGGACTGTTCCCATGAGGCACAAGGTCAAGACTGATTTGCATATGGCTGGGTTCAAGCTGGAATGGCATGGTGAGCAAAAAAACGATGGATTTAGGCCCAGATCTCTGTACTGGGGTGAATGTATGACATTGTTCTGCATTCTGTCCATCAATTGTTGTTTTTGCATTTGTCACCCCGAGTGGGACGGGTATGCCCAGAAGTGGGTCCAGTGCTCTCCATGCCACTGGAATCAAGCTATCCTGGCTGAAGAGGGGTGAAACCCCGAAACCGGTCCTAGGATGCTTGTTTCCAGTCCAGGGAGGACCTGGCTTGGCAGTTCGGGCTGGACTGTTCCCAATAGGCACAGGGTCAAGACTGATTTGCATATGGCTGGGTTCAAGCTGGAATGGCATGGTGAGCAAAAAAACGAGGGATTTAGGCCCAGATCTCTGTACTGGGGTGAATGTATGACATTGTTCTGCATTCTGTCCATCAATTGTTGTTTTTGCAAAGATGAAACATAGGCGTTAAATAATGTGGGGCTCAGGGATGCTCCCTGCGGAACTCCACAGTTGAGGTTTTTTGGGGTGGAGGAAAAGGTACCCAACTGTACAGTTTGGGTTCTGTTACATAAAAATGAACTCAGCCATTGAAGGGCCTTAGCGTGTATCCCTTTTTCATGCAGGTTTTCCAGTAAAAGTTGGTGAGAGACTGTGTCGAAAGCCGCCGACAAGTCTAACAGGATCAGGGCTACAGCCTTTCCCTGGTCCAGCAATGTCCTTATATTGTCTAAGACAGCCAGGAGAGTTGCCTCCGTACTGTTGGGAGCCCTGAAACCTGTCTGTGTGGGGTCCAGCAACTCATTTGATTCTAGATAGTGAGTTAGCTGTCTATTGACAAGTTTCTCCAGAACCTTGGAAAGGTAGGGAAGTTGGGAAATTGGCCTGTAGTTGGCTGGATTGTTTACATCAGATCCTATCTTTTTCAATAAGGGAGTTACTAGAGCTTGTTTCTAAACCTCTGGAAAGACTGCTGTCTCCAGTGATTGGTTGAACAACTGTGTGATGTAAGGGCACAGGATAGGTGTAAGTTGTGAAAAAATGAAATGTGGACATGGGTCGAGAGGGGATCCTGATTTGACTTCCCCCATTGCTTTGGCAATCTCATTTTCTGTACAAGGGGCGAAGCTGTCTAAATGCGCAGGGCTAACTGGGTGAGGATCTATGCTCTCCCAGTTGATGGTGTTCACTGGAGAGATGTTGTTAAATGACGAATAAATTATGTCTATTTTGTCCGTGAAGAAATTGCTAATTTTCTCACAGCTTTCTGTTGAGGGCGGCAGGGTTTGAGACATGCAGGTTGGCTTGCATAGCTCCTGTACTATTTTGTAAAGCTCCTTTGCCGAATTTGTGTTCTCATTAATTCGTTGTGTAAAATATGCCTTTTTGGTCTTCTTAATTGCATAGGTATAGCCCCTGAGTTGTGTTTTATACGCTGATTTATCAGTATCTGATTTGGACAGCCGCCACTTATGTTCCAGTGTTTTATACTCTTTTTTCAGCGTCCTAAGTTCTGCCGTATACCACTTTTCGGATACCGTTTTTCTGGGTTTAGATTTAAGTTTTGGCGCGAGTTGGTCTATCGTTTTGGTAATCTCTATTTCAAGATGCAATGCTCCTCTGTTAGAGGATAATTCTCCCAGAGTTGCTAGGCTGTTGGGGGTAAAGTGGTGATGGAATGAGTCGGTGTGACCAATTTCCATGCTCTGTAGGTTTCGTGCATGAGTTTGGTGGCTCTTGTTGATGTCTCATGTGTGGAGAAAGCGAAGCTAATTAGTGAGTGATCGGTCCATGTGACTGGTGTAATCTCTTTGACTGTAGTGACTTCTATGTTAGAAAACAGAAGATCTAGTGTGTGCCCTGCGATGTGTGTAGGTCCCTTAATCCATTGATTTAATTGAAGGATGGACATGTCATTTTCAAGATGGGTTATTGCTGTGTTGTCAATTTTTTCATAGTGGACATTAAAGTCTCCAATGACCAAATAATTTTTGTGTTTTATACATGCGGGCAGTAGTTGCGTAAGCAATTTGGTGCTAAAGTCTGCCTGATATCCTGGGGGATTATAGATCACAGCTCCTCCCAATAAAATATGATTCCCTATAGATAATTCAAACGGCAGTAATTCATGTTCTCCCAACTGGGCTATTGTAATGGGGAGCAGGTAATATAGTCTTTAAACAGGATAGCTAGCCCCCCGCCCATCCGCCCATGTCTATCTTGTCTGAGTATTTTATACTCGGGGGCAGGGTATTAGCGATGTCCGGACAATTGCTCTCGCCTAGCCAGGTCTCGTGATGAAGACCAGGTCTGGGTCTGTCTCTTTAATAGTATCCCAGATCTCTAGCGCGTGTTTCGGCACTGACCTGGCATTGAAATAAATACAGTTAAACTTCCTATCATTCTCCACTTCTCCCAGTGACTGATCGTGCGGGGATAGGCTGTCCCATTTGCCCTGCATGCAGGAGAAGGGCCCTTCAATACATTCTGGGGTTAGTTTACATGATGCGTGACTGGCTAACCCAAAGAGTGCTTCTCTGAAATAGCGCAAAGGGCTCTTTGGTTCTTTCCTAGGGGGAGCAGGGGTTCTGGCCCCTGGTCCCGGCCGGTCGCGGACGGGCGCAGACGGGCTTGCGTTAGGCGCGCCTTTGGCGCGCCAGCGGCACGCACGCTGGCACATCAGGCTAAGTAGGAGGGCAAGCGGAAGTGCAGCCCTGCCCCCTTTTCGGACGGAAATGCTTTGTGGCGAATTTGGGTCCAGTCAATAGAATGGGTGGCAACTACCTACAGCAATGTCCAGTCATGAGGAGGGGTGGCAACTACCTACAGCAATGTCCAGTTAATATGGTGGGTGGCAACTACCTACAGCAATGTCCAGTCAATAGGAGGGGTGGCAACTACCTACAGCAATGTCCAGTCATTTGGAGGGGTAGCAACAGCAATGTCTGGTTAATATGGGTGGGGGGGTGGCAACTACCTACAGCAATGTCCAGTTAATATGGGGGGTGGCAACTACCTACAGCAATGTCCAGTCAATAGGAGGGGTGACAACTACCTACAGCAATGTCCAGTCAATTGGAGGGGTGGCAACTACCTACAGCAATGTCCAGTCATGAGGAGGGGTGGCAACAGCAATGTCCAGTTAATATGGGAGGGGTGGCAACTACCTACAGCAATGTCCAGTCAATAGGAGGGGTGGCAACTACCTACAGCACTGTCCAATCAATAGGAGGGGTGGCAACTACCTACAGCAATGTCCAGTCATGAGGAGGGGTGACAACTACCTACAGCAATGTCCAGTCAATAGGAGGGGTGGCAACTACCTACAGCAATGTCCAGTCATGAGGAGGGGTGGCAACTACCTACAGCAATGTCCAGTCATGTGGAGGGGTGGCAACTACCTACAGCAATGTCCAATCATGAGGAGGGGTGGCAACAGCAATGTCCAGTTAATATGGGGGGGTGGCAACTACCTACAGCAATGTCCAGTCAATAGGAGGGGTGGCAACTACCTTCAGCAATGTCCAGTCATGAGGAGGGGTGGCAACAGCAATGACCAGTTAATATGGGGGTAGCGACTACCTACAGTAATGTCCAGTCAATAGGAGGGGTGGCAACTACCTACAGCAATGTCCAGTCATGAGGAGGGGTGACAACTACCTACAGCAATGTCCAGTCAATAGGAGGGTTGGCAACTACCTACAGCAATGTCCAGTCATGAGGAGGGGCGGCAACTACCTACAGCAATGTCCAGTCAATAGGAGGGGTGGCAACTACCTACAGCAATGTCCAGTCATGAGGAGGGGTGGCAATTACCTACAGCAATGTCCCATCATGAGGAAGGGTGGCAACTACCTACAGCAATGTCCAGTTAATATGGGGGGGGTGGCAACTACCTACAGCAATGTCCAGTAATAGGAGGGGCGGCAACTACCTACAGCAATGTCCAGTCAATAGGAGGGGTGGCAACTACCTACAGCAATGTCCAGTCATGAGGAGGGGTGGCAACTACCTACAGCAATGTTGAAGAAAAGCTGTGTTTTTTTTGGTGGATACACCATATGTGTATATGCATATGTGGTTTTGTGTGGAAATACCCCTATACATGAAGATGCCTAACCTGATTTTGTGGCCTATCCCCCAACACATGAAGATGCCTATCTTGTGTTGGGGTAAATACACCCATACATGAGAATACCTAATTTGATTTTGGGGTAAATACCCCCATACATGAAGATGCCTATCTTGATTTTGGGGTAAAGACCCCCATACATGAAGATGACTAACTTGATTTTGGGGTTAAGACCCCCATACATGAAGATGACTAACTTGGTTTTGGGCAAATACTCTCATACATGAAGAGGTATTCCTTGTGTTTGGGGTAAATACCCCATATATGATTATGCATATCTGGTGTTCGTGAAAATACCCCTATACAATAAGTTCCAATACCTGGGTTGGGGGTAAAAAGAAAGTATTAAAATGGATATGAAAAATGAAACTTCTCTTCCAAAAATAAAATTTCATTTCAGTACATGTGGAGTACATGCTGCAGGTATTTCCACAAAAAACAAGCTCACACGGTATTGTCAATGAAAGGTATTCACACATTGTTGCAGAAAAAAAAATGCTGACCTTGAGGGATGGGTAGAGTGGAGATGCAGGTGCACCACAGGGTCACCTGCAGACCATGGTTACGTGGGCCTTCATAGACCAGCACAATGGACTCACACACTTACACAGTCCCAACCAGGACAATGCAACATCATGTCACAAATTCAATGGAATATCAACTGTTCTTTGAATAGAGGCTGCTCATCAGCCTTTGTGACAGAACCTCCATTGTGCACTGCCTTACATGCATTGACAGAGGTAGTATCATGTTGAACACACAAACTTCACTGTCAGTGCATGACAGGTGCAGGGATTTGGCCTCAATGTAGGGACCTTGCAGGGAGGTAAGTCATAACTGGACAGTCTAACCTACATACCACAACATTGATCTGCAGCATCGTTCATTTAAGTACAAAATATTGGGCCAGTAAAAACATACATGCCATGTCAAGAGATGATCACAGATTGTGTGTAAATTATATTTTGAGTGCCTGAGCATCATTGTGATCACAATCAGAACATGGGTCAATAGCATGTTGTGTATGCAGGTTGAGTGATTTTCATCATCAGGTAGTTACAGTCAGCATGCTAAATGCTAGGGGAATAGCACATTTGACGCTAGACCAGGAATAATGAGAAACACACATATGTGTTAACACACAGTGAATGTATAAGTCCACCACAACACACACAGAAACATTGCAGGACAACACCACTCTTATTTACTAACAAAAGTAAGACCTTGTGATGCATTTCACACTCTGATCCAAGACATAATTTGGCAATGACAACCATGAAATGAAAACCCCACATCTTAAAATACCTTCTGACAAAGTGCATGTAACATATGCAAAACATGCCCCACTAATATCATTGTATATAGAAAAAAACAATTCCACTTGTCACTCATTCAACTCTGAAACAAGTTGTTGAACAACAATGTTTTTATTAAAAACAAAAATTGCTTTATTCAGCAGCAAAATAAATATATCTCTCGTCATAAACAAAAGGCCATTGGCCAGTCCATCACTGGTTAGTGTCCATGTGACTTTGAACATCAGGCCAAAACATTCTTGCCAGCACAATTTCTGCAAGGGGACACCTCCCCTGAGAGGGGCATCTTGGGGGCACGCCAGGCACCAAAGGGGACAAACTATTTGGGACTGGGCTGTGTTTTGGGAGGGATGGGAGCAGGAGGGGTTTCAGGGTCTACTGCAGTGGTAGGGTCTGATGGCCGAGTGTGGGACTCCACTGCAGTGGTTGGCTCTGATTGTGAGGGGGGTGCAGGCGCAGTGAGATGGGCAGTGTGAGCTGAGGATGGTGTGGCCTTAACTAATTTAGGGATTTTAAATTTTGTGAGGGGTGTGTCTGCAATGAGGAGGGGAGGTGTCTTTTTGGTGGGTGTTTTAGCCAATTTTGATGTACTGGGCTTGTCTGGGGATCTATGGGGTGTAGGAGTGGATGCTTTGGAATGAGACCGGAGGGATTTTCTACGGGAGTTGATGCTTTCTGTTCCTTGAAGGATGTGGTGGGGCTAGCAGATGCTACAGGTAGGACATCCTGTAGATACTTCCTCTTAGGAGGGGGGGTGCATGTCTGTGGAGGGAAAAATTCAATGGGAACAAGGTGGGGAGCCTGGGTTGAGGGTGGTACAGGAGCAGAAAGGATAGGGGTTGTGGAGGCAGAGGGTTGTGAGGCATGCGGAGTGTCACTGGATGCATGTGTGTCAGGTGCTGTCACTTCCTTTGGTGTGAGTGTGCTGTCTGTAGCATGATTGTGCGCGGGTGTGGCTTGTGACTTTTGTCTGTGTGTTTGTGTGCTGCGTGTGGATGTTGCAGTGTGTGACTGTGTGTGTTTGCATGTGCGTGGGTCAGGGAGGGTAGTTGGGACGGTGGATGAGGAAGAGGTAGGAGGGGGGAGATCCTGCTGGAGGAAAGATAGTGCTGCCGTCAGTGTTGAGGCCATCACCTGATTTGATCTCTGTAGGGCAGACATGTTTGAGTGAATGCCCTCCATGAACGATGACATTTCTGTCAAAAGAGGCGTGTGTGCATGGAGGACACTGAGCATTGATGTCTGCCCCACAGAGATCTGGCTCAGGAGGTCATTGGTCTCTACACTTAGGGCAGCAGGGGAGACAGGTGCCGGGGGTGAGGTGCCTGGCCCAAAGGATAGTTTGCCCCTAACACGGTTACGGCCAAGGACAGTGGGACTGGGAGCAGCAGGGAGGGTGGCGATGGTAGGGGTGGTGAAGGTGGACTCTGATGTTGTAGATGCAGTCTCTGTGTCTCCCACCACCACATGGGAGTCCTCATCAGAGCTGTGATCGTATTCAGAAGCTGCAGATGTTGTTGCAGATCCGCTGCCAGTGAGACTCCCCTCATCCTCTCCGTCACTGGGTCCCCCCTCCGATGACTCTTCACTGGACCCAGTCTGACGTTCTGCTCCCACAACATCCGTGGCACTCTCTGCTCCCATGTCAGCTGATGATGCTGTGACCAAGTAATACAAAGATTTACATGAGTCATCCATACCTAGTTGACACATAGTTAAGACACAGATGTAACTAGATATCAGACATCACATTGAGTTGTGCTATTAGCACATGCTGCATTACCAGAAATGGTACTTGTTAGCCTGCCACTTTCACATTGCTCAATGACACATGATGTGATCAGCAACTTTGCAAGTATCAACATCAAAGTACAGAACAAGAATGTTGAATAATGGAGTTTGTGGCAGGGAATGTTTTGTCTTGTGCCCATGATGGACTTGTGGACTGGTATTACTTTCTCCTCTTCTGCATGTGAGTAGAGCCATCAAAAAGTTGATACGAATCTCAGATGTCACTGAGACATGGTACACATCCTGAAATCATTAGTCATCTATAGTTGAACCATTGGCTCATATGTCACAACTCACATGTCTACCTTGTCAAACATTGTATTGTATTGTATTGTAGGGGTTATTTATAGAGCGCACTGTGACCAAAAATGGTATCCTGGCGCTGAACTATTGTGTAAGATATAGCAGATGGAAAGCTAAGCAGTGGCCACTAGTGGGGAAATAACCAAGTCTTCAGTGCCTTCCTGAATTTTTGTAAATCAATTTGAGAACATAGGGAGGCTGGAAGTCTATTCCATAGCCGGGCCGTGTTAACCGTGAAGGTGCGTCCTCCTTGTCTAACTTTCTTATACCTAATCTCCTGGGCATAGTTACCATTAGTAGAGCGGAGGTTCCTGCCGGGGGTGTACTTTTTTATTTTATTTTGAAGAAGTATTGGCCCTTTGTTATGTAATGCCCTATGAGCAATACATAGAGATTTGAAAACTATTCTCTGCTTGACAGGTAGCCAATGGAGCTCCTTCAAGGCTTCTGTGGCGGATGAATATCGGAGTTTGTTCAGTGTCAATTTGGCAGTAATGGTCTGAATACGTTCTAACTTTTTTAGAAGGTAACTAGGGGCTCCCAGCAACAGGGCGTTGCAGTAGTCCAGTCTACTTAGTATTACCCCTCTGGAGATCAATGACCTGGCAGGTATATCGAGCAGAGGGTATAGCTTCCTAAGAGCACGTATCAGAGCAAAACAGGTTTCGGTGATTTTATTCACTTGGTTTTCTAAAGATAGTCCTTGGTCGATGGTCACACCCAGGTTTCGTAATGCCACAGGATTGCCCGAGGGCTTTTCCATGGGTAGCGGCCAGAAATTCGATGGTAGGGACACCGGAATTTTGTTGGAGGAGCAGCAGAGAAATTCTGTTTTATTTCCATTCATCTTCATCTTCAACATGCACAATACATACTCATTGCATGGGTCATGTTACACAGTTCACAGTGATTGATAACATGTTCAGTAGCTTTGCAAACCCAATGTCAGTAGACACATATGAGGGTCATCATGGAGACACCAAGGCAGTACGCATAGCTGGTCTGACAGGCATGTAGCACACTGTCCTGTGTCATCTCTGCATGGTGTCATGTATCAGAATCATATATATTTGAAAACTGAAAACAAATAAACTTTCATAGATGTAAATAATGGTCTACAAACGGGCACGTCTGAAATTTTCAGCTTCACAATGCCTCAGGCGGAACACCATTCCACTGGCACATCTGGGTGCAATGACTGCATGGATTGTTGTGACTGAACCCATTTCCAGCATGAGTACAGTCTACACTGTTAACCCTTTGGGCGCGGACGGAATTTCCCCGCTATGCGGGAAAATACCGCCCGTGCGCAATCGGACGGCTCCCGGCCGTCCGACGCACACGCCCACCGTGACGTCGGACGGCCCCCAGCCGTCCGACGCACACAACTCTACAGCAGTGTGCCTGTCAAAATCAGTTCCAGACACCCAGTTATGTTTAAAAATAACATAAATGAATATCCCTGGTGGAGATTCCTACTGCCAGTAATGCACAATTGTCACACATGTCCAAGGGCAATGCACTGTCAATCTCACTCACCTGCTCCTCTGGTTTGCCTTACATCTGGCTGTGTAGTGCAGGAGTGTGTCCAGCAGGGCCTTATTCTCCTCCTCACTGAAAGCTGGGGCCCTGGGGTGTGTCCTTGACATTGTGGCTACCAGAGGATGTTGTCATAGCAGCAGAGAGATGGGGAGGTGCAGGAATGAAGCAGGTAGTGCTGGCAAGTAAAGTCTCTAGGGAACAGACAGACTTATATCTAAACAGCAGAGGCGGTCTCAATACATAAATCAAAAGTGATAGGTTCGCGTCTGTCGCATTGCACGAATCGGGCCAATGCATGACTTTACTAGCAATCGACACGCCTACCACGACGTTCAAACACTCTTCATGTGATCTCTTTTGAAATGGATACATTGGTGATGTGAGGGAACAGAGTAGTTTTTCTTGTGCTGAAGAAATGAGTCGCTCACCATGCCAACAAACAGCCAATGGCTGTAAACTAATCGTTTTAGATGCAGATCACGGGTCCTTTGAATTCTCACCCGCGTCTTTCACCATGATACCCAATGGCTGTAAACAAATCGTTTCGGATGCGGAGGACGCAGCTTTGAATTCTCACCCACGTCTTTCACCATGACAACCAATGGCTGTAAACAAATCGTTTCGGATGCGGAGGACGCGTCCTTTGAATTCTCACCGCATCTTTCACCATGACAACCAATGGCTGTAAACAAATCGTTTCGGATGCGGAGGACGCGTCCTTTGAATTCTCACCCGCGTCTTTCACCATGACAACCAGTGGCTGTAAACGAATCGTTTTGGATGCGGAGGATGCGTCCTTTGAATAATCGGTCGTCAGTGCACACACTGGTGTGGATGATGTATCTCAGTACAGTACATGTGTGTAATGCACCATATCAATTAAAAAAAATGAGATGTACATCAATGAAACATACTCCCATGAGGAGCTAACCTTAAGGGACACATGCCACACTGTATAATTTGCATGTAAAGCATGTCTGGATTGGCAGTGCTGTTGTCTGTGTTCTATTGGTCACAGTGAACATCATTTTTCGTGTGGATGTACATGTGCAATCTTGCCTTGGCACTGCATTAGTGCCCTGTCTGAGCAATTGCACATTTAAAAAAAAAATATCTGACTGTAGATGTCTGTGGCGTCAGTCATGGCTAAGGATTTTACCATAGGATATTGGACAGTGAAATCATCATGCATGTACATCTGGTTTGTGCAATGTGAATTAGTAGTCTATCTGTGTGCCCCAGACTGCAGTGTATGATATTGTCACCCATTTCTAAAGCCACTTCATTGAAAAAAATCAGTGTATGTGAATCTATGTGTTAAGTAGACATAAATGAATGACAGTGTCCAACCTGTGACAGTGTTGAGCCTGACTGTTTATTTGAGATGATGTGTATATCATGTGTTACACATCTCTTGAATGACATGTTCCTATTCAGTCTTAATAATGTACATGTAATATTTTTAAACACATTAAAGTGACATATTTTAACTATTGATCCTTATAATCTGTGCTGTTTGCAGACATTCATGATGTCAGACACTAGTGACTTATATATAACACCACCATAATTGCTGTGTCACCATACCCTGATAACATGTCTGTGTATGCTACTAATGCTGGCATATGCATATAATGAAAATGTTTGGAAATTAAATCATGTATTTGAAGGATCTGTAGGTCCAGTTGTGTTCACATTTCATGTTGCCTTTGTCTCTAAGCATGCTGCATGGTACATTGTGACTTGACAACAACTGTGTCCATACTCTACACATAGGTATCGCAGACGACCTGCAGTCCACAGGCCCTTTCCAGACCTGGCAACCATGGAAGAATGTGACACCATCAGGAAGTTCCGCTTCACAAGGCCAATCATTGAAGACTTGACTGTGCAGTTGTCACCCCATTTACAGCGAGATCGGCCATATCCAACTGCACTGAAGGACAAAGTGAAGGTTATGGCAGCTTTACACTTCTTTGCCACCGGTACATTTCAGTACACAGTGGCAACATCTGGTGGGTTGTCACAAACCATGTTCAGCCGTGTTCTGCGAGATGTTTTGGCTGCATTGATGAATTTTCTGTGCCAATACATAAAGTTTCCAACACCTGAAGAATTTGGAGACATCAAGGGTGCATTTTATGCATTGGGGCACTTACCTCATGTAATTGGCTCCATTGATGGCACCCACATTGCATTGGTGCCACCGCAGGCTTCTGAGGTAGTGTATCGTAACCGCAAACATTACCACTCAATTAATGCCCAGGTGGTTTGTTTGGCAGACATGACCCTCTCCCACGTCTGTGCACGTTTCCCTGGATCTGCACATGACGCTTACATCATGAGGAACAGTGCCATCTCCTGTTTGATGCCATGGGCACAACATGACCGTGCTTGGCTTGTTGGTAGGTGATGTGACGTGTGCTGTGTTGTGTGTAGATTGTATGTCTGATAATGCTCTGCTAACCAACTACAGATCATATTTTTCTTTTTACAATGTAGGAGACTCTGGGGACCCCAACCAACCTTGGTTACTGACACCACTCCGTAACCCAGTCACCCCTGCCGAAATGCGGTATAATGAGGCACATGGTAGGAGCCGGAGAGTCATTGAGCGGTGTTTTGGCCTCCTGAAGACAAGATTCCGCTGTCTCGACCGGCCGGTAGGAGCCCTACAATATGCACCATTGAAGGTGTGCAACATTATCAATGCTTGCTGCATGCTCCACAACCTGGCTATTCGGAGGGAAATTCCACTTATTCAGGACGATGAAGACCAGCATCCGCCAGCGAGGGAAGATCCGGGACTGGGACATGACGACAGTGGGGATGATGATGATGGCAAGGATTTGAGGCGACAGCTTATCAACAACTTCTTCATGAGTGTAGGTATGCAATGAAAGTAGGGGAGTACCCCCAGGTGTCTGTTGTTGTGTTGCTGGTGCACAATGTGTATGTATGTTTGTGAGTGAAAACAAATTGCCATGATGTTAGTTGTATGATAAGTATTTGTGAGAAGGAAAAGTTGAGATGTACAGTGGTACGGTGAATCAAAGATAGTGTACACAGTAACAATCTTGTGCTTCAGCTGACAATCTTGTCAAAATTGAAGAGGCTCAGCCATGTGTGCCTAGCTCTGTTCTATGTTTCTCCTTACCAGGGTACAAGGCCATGTCTACCATGCAATTTGTGAGCCCATCAGACACCTGATGCTTGCACCTACTCAAACATTGGACTTGTTTGGAATTCCAGGACACGCTATTCCTTTTTGACTGATGGGCATTTTTCTTCACGTTACAGCTTTTTACTGTGTGATGTCCATTTAAATAGTGTTAATGCGCAAGGTTGTGTCAGGGAAATAATCCTATGATACACAAGGATTCATGCCTTGTGTGTTTTCACACATCCAAAGTATTTTTTTATAAATTAAACATGCTCCATGATGCACTGTTATGCTAACAAAAGTGTGTTTATTGTGTCTTAAAATGACACTAGTATTTTGACCAATATACTTGCTTTGCATCTGTGACATGTCTAATGGTTTGGGCCATGGCCTGGTTGTGTCCCTCTATCATGTTGTGACAATGTACATATACTCACAAGACAGTAATGTACTCCTTCAAAGTGATGTGTTACCAATGTTGTGCACACTTGCTTCTTTGCCTTTTTCAACATCATTACAGTTATTACCTTAGTTATTCAAAGTAACAACATTACCACTTTTATGGGTGCAGAGTGATTTTTTTGAGGGCATAATGTGAAGATATCAGTGCACATCATGGGGGTATCATCAACAAACAAAAGAAATTATATAAGTGAAGATAGTAGTTGGTAGTGTTTGTAGATGAGGTATTCCGAAGTAGATGCACAGTTATGTGAGTCCATAGTCCAACTTAGACCCTTCAGCCAATGTGGGAGAGTTCTGTGATAGTCAACAAAGTGAATGGTTGGCACACAATGGAGGATATCAGGAGCAGGTAGTCACTTCCTGGGTGTGATGCTTAGACATCTGTCTCTCACCGTTTCTTCTTTGGACGACCGACTCCATGTTTTTCAGGGGGACCCTCAGGTGCAGGCAGCTGCGGGGCAGGTGTCTCTCCGCCAGAGTCCATATCCCTCCCTGTGGCGGTTGCAGAAGTTGTTGCAGTGGATGTGGTAGGTACACAGGGAGGTGTGGAGATGTTGGTGGCAATCTTGCGGAGGGAGGTGGCAATGTCCCTGTACACCTCAGTCTGTTCATCCATTTTTGACATAAACCTGTCCAGTTTTTCATTTTGGGCTGCCTGCTGCAGTTGCATAGTCCTGAGGATCCCTATGACCTGGCCCATCTTTCCTTGTGAATCCTCATATGCATTAAGGATTCTTGAGAGGTTTTGGATCTCCACATCATCGGCAACAGTTGCATGATGTAGGGGTCAGCTGGGTGTTGGCAGCTGGGGCAGGAGTGGTTGCAGAGGATCGGGGTCTTTCCGCCACTGGTGCTGTGGGTTGACCCATACCAGAAGTGCCAGGTCTGTCGTTGTCATCAGAAGAACGATGAAAGTCATCAACGCCGGAGGGCTCTTGGTCAATCAGAGTCTGTGCCTGGCTGTCCTGGATGGTTCCAGTGTTGTCCTTAGCTGGCACTGTAGGTACAAACATAACACAATGACTGATGTGAATGTCCACTGCAATAACATTACATAGGCTAACTAAGCTCATGATAAGTAACTGAAAATAGATTTGACTCCTTGATCCATGATGCAGACATATCTTTTGTGATGACTCTATTTTTGAGACAAGAGGGGGATTGATGGACATATCCAGGTATGTGCATCAATGGGCCTGTTGTGTTTGATTCACAGAGCATGTTGGAAGACATTGACTGGTTATTGACACACATTGAATGACACAGGTATGTTTTGGTTGTCCACATATTTTCTTGCACAGTGATATACATATACTTTCTTGCCCTTTGTGCGTACTCTTCTTGTGTCTGTGTACTGGTCTTAGTGCATGTCTTCAGCAGTCACATTGGTGTGTCTGCCATCACACTCACATTCTGTTGACCTAGCGTGATAGGTGTGGGAATGGAGTGATTGAGGTGCTTCTAGATTTCATCTCATTCTACACATGTGAATGGCCATGAGTAGGAGAATTGTGTGACAGTTTAACTTTGTGTCTACACAGATCATGTACTTTGTACATTGACTCCATGGTCAAATGATTTCACAATCTTACTTTTGTGCAATTTTGTGGCAAAGAACTATGATTAACTGATGTTTGAGTGATTGTTGTATATTTGTGAAACTTACACCCCTCCTCCCACCCAGCCCCACCATGCCACACGGAAGAGTGTTGTGCAGCCAATGTTTGTGAGTGTCTGTGAAAGATATGTGTCTATGTTGGCTGGTCTTTGTGGCACATAGGCAAATGTGGCAGTTGTGATAGGTTCAGACAACAGTCCCCAGTGTCTGCCATCTTGCAAGTACACATGAACTCACTGAGAGATAGACATTGCCCACAACACAGTGGTTGTGCTGTGTGTGTAGGAGTGTTTGCTGTTGTTCCAAGTCCCATCAGTGCCACTCCTACATACACCTTCATGCCCAGTGCTAACAGGCAACCAGAACATGAGCTTAGCTCACAGTGTGTCCAAATACAATGGTTGGCTGTCTGGCACTGGGAACTTGTTTCTGACTTGTACACAACTTGCCTCATGGCCTTGTGCACCACACAGCATGCCACAGTCTCTGCCATTTCATATTAGTATGTCCACTCACTGTCAGGTAATCACGGTTTTTAGTGGTCTTATAGGGCTGTTTCTTCAGATGAGTGTTCACAACGGACAGACATCCCATCAGGCCATGTAATACGCACACTCTTTCTTGCATGCAAATGCCGAACACATGGAACTATGCTTTCCTGCAAGTGTGTGGATGTGTACTGACAAGTCTGGCAGACACTGGTTTCCGGTGTTTTGAGCACAAGTCAATGTTGCTATTTGTTGATAAGTCAGACACCAGTGCCCCGTATCATGCATCCTGCTAGTAAAGGCAATATCACTGTGTGTACGCTTAGTTCATGTTGGTCTGTTTGTGATGTTGATGAAGGTGTATGTTGTCCTCTGCCTGATGTGATTAGTAGGATTTCGAAATGCTCCTCCTCCGAGCAACCCAGCACAGTCCTCTGTGACTTTGACTAACTGGCAGTGATGGTAAGTGTTCTGACCAGGCTGCAGACACTGGTGCATGGTGGTAAATGTGAATCAAAATCACAGAAAAGACCTTGTGCTGAAAACACCATGCAGCAGGTCAGACATCTTGGCAGCACATTGGCACTCACTGTCAGGTATGCAGAGTTCCATATATGCTATTTTGGCTATGTGTGAGGGTGTGTGGAGGCCAGAGCATGATGGTAGATATGGTCATGGCAGATACTCCTCCTCACAACCAGCACAACCAGCTCATCTGTGGCAATGGCTACCTGACAGTGAATGCAATGTACTCACAAGATGGCAGACACAGTTGCATGTTGTTTTGTGCACAGGGCCTTGCTGGAAGTTGGTTTCAAGATCAACACTATGCAGCAGTGTCAGCCACCTTGACAGTACACTTCTCCTCACTGTGATGTAAGCATATGCCCAGGGGAGTTTGAATGGCTGGGTGGGTGGATGAGTATTTTCAATGTCTACAAGTCACATGATGCCTTGGCCCACATACACCTTCCCACACATCAGCAAAAGGCTAACTGTTACTCTGCTTCCCTGACAGTGAGTGTGAATGTACTTGCAAGTTGTCTGACACTGATGACTGGTGCCTATGTGTCCACAAGCAGTGCGTAGTTGTACAGGCAGATGTCACCAGTGTCAGCCATTTTGTCAGTAGATTTCTATTCACCATCAGGTATGCATGGTTCTTGGTGGTCTGTTTGTGCTGTTTGTGAGGAGGAGTGTTTGCCATGACTCCATCTGCCATCATGCTCCGTACTCCACACACCTTCCTACACATCATGAATATCTTAACTGTGAGTCTACTTTCCAGACGGTGATTGGCAATGTGCTTCAGAGATGTCTGACACTGGTGACAGGTGTCTGATTTGTCCACTACTCACCAACAGTGCCTTGGACTCAAAACATCAGTGTGTAGGGACAGACAGCTTGCCAGTACATTTTAATTGACTGTAATGTAAGCTCATTTAAATGTTGTCTTGTTGTTCTGTGTGTGAGGATGAGTGTTTGCATTGACTTCCTGACCCATCATGCCCTGTCCTACACACACCTTCACAGCCAGCACAGACAGAAGACCAGGATCTATGCTATCCCTGATGCTGAATGGAAACTGTACTATCAAGATGTCTGACACTGGGTAGTGGTGTGAGGAGCACAAGGCCATGTTAGGAGTAGTAGACAACTCTGTACAAGTATCAGACATCCTGCAAGTACACTTCCAATCATTGTCAGGACACCACTCTTCCTGGTGGCCTTGTTGGTCTGTGTGTGAAGGTGTGTGTGTGTGGGATAGAGCCTGATAGGTGATGTTGTCAGTGCAAACACTCCTTCTCCCACACTACCCAAACAGGTCATCTGGGCCTATGTCTACCTGACAGTGAATGGAAGTCTAATGTAGAGTTGTCTGACACTGGTGCGTGTAGTTTGACTTGACTACAACTCCCATCAGGCCTTGTTCTCCAGACAGCATGCAGCAGGGTCAGCCATGTTGCTGGTACTTTTCCACTGACTGTGAGGCTTGCATAATCCCAGCATGTCTGTGTGGGCTGTGTATGTGGAAGAGTGTTTGCAGTGACTACAAGTCCCATGGGGCCTGTGGCCAGACCCACCTTCCCAGACATCCCAAATAGACTACCTGTGACTGTGCTTTCCTGTGAGTGAGTGGAAAAGTACTGGGCCAAGATGTCTGACACTGGTGCTAGTTGTGTGGAGAAGATGGACTATCTGTGAGTTTTTGAGAAGTATGTACATGGTTATGGTTGGTTGCATTATCAATCACTTTTGAGTTATTTATGTATGAAATATGACATACATATCACATGCTATTAGAATCTAGTACATTTTTTCATTTTCAACTGGCCTTAGTTTAACAGTATCCTTTGAAGTGCTGTCTCTAGAGGTGTGAATAATAACTCTATTTGAATGTGGATTGTGTACTCACCAGACTCTTGTGATCCTGGGCAGGGCCGGACTGGGAACCAAAACCGGCCCTGGCAAAGTGCTCGGCCGGCCCCCCGGTGGGGAGTTGGGGGTGCGGCTGAGCTGTTTGCCAGGGCCGGTTTCGGACGATTTTGTTACAGGGGCCGATATTGCAGCTATGCTGCAAAAACGGCCCTGTAACAAAAACGGCCTCTAGGGGCCCAAAATCGGCCCCCACCCTGGCGGCCCACCGGGGAAATGCCCGGTGCCTACTACGGCCAGTCCGGCCCTGATCCTGGGATTCCGTAGACGCCCTCCGGCGGGAGGATGTCACGCACCTTCTCCTCCCAGGAGGTGAAGTGGACAGGTTGTGCAGGAGGGCCACCGCCAGTCTGCTGGCTTTAGAAATGTTCCCTGGCCATCAGCTTCTTGACCCTCCTTCGCACATCATAGTACCTGGTCCTGATATCTTCCATTGTGCGCAAGCAAGGTGCTTGGGCAATCACCTTGTTAACTATCCTCTCCCACATCCTATTTCTCTGGGCAAGGGGGGTCTGTTGGACTAGGTTACCAAATAACTGTGGCTCTACTCTGACAATCTCATCTACAAGCACTTCCAACTCCTTATCAGTAAAACGTGGTTGCTTCCTTTTGGACATGGTGAGGGAGAGTGTGAAGGTGAGGGTGAGTGTGGATGTGAGAATCTGAATCAGTAACAAGTTGTGAGAACGTGTATTTTTAGTGAAATTATATCTGTGCTGGGTGTGTGAGTGTGTGAGGCAGAGAGCAAGGAATGTCTGGTGCAAGCTCCTTGTGAGTTTGGAATTTGTGGCAAAGGATCATGGTAATGGTGTTGGCCCTTTATGTAGATGCAATTGTGGGTGTGGTTTTGATTTTTGTTTTTTGTTTGCCAATGCTTTATTTGGTTGTTTTTGACTCCCCCTATTGACATTTCATACACGGACCGACACGTTTCCGTAACCGTTTCTCCTGCAACATCAACTCACTGCGTGTTGATACGAGTCCGACTCCTGACCGGCATGCGAATGTTGAACGTTTACAAACATGTCGGTCGCATCGATGCGGTTTTCGGAGCCTTGGTTCGGAATTATGGCGGTCCGTACGATTCGGTTGTGTTTCACAAGGGATGCATCGTACTACGTCGAACGGAGGGCTCGCGGTCGAGTCGTACAGAAAGCATTACAAATCAGGTACGGTCAGGATGCTTTCCGCACGACATCGGAATTGGGCCCTAAGGGCCCGATTACGATGCGGTTAGGAAATCTTCCCGACTGAATCGGTTTGGAAATGGTTTCCACCCCACTCGGATTGGGAGAGACCGACCGAGTATGATGCATCTGGATGCTTCCAGATACGATTTGGTTGGACTCCCATTGACTTCAATGGGAGCCTATGTTCCTAACCGCATCGCAATCGGGCCCTCGGTCGGGAAGACACGTTCCCGGTCCGATTCGGAAGGAGCAAATGCCGTTAGGAGGCCTTCCTAACCTCATCGTAATCGGGCCCTAGGTGGGAATGCTTTCCTAACCGCATCGTAATCGGGCCCTTAGTGTAGAATAAGCAACAAATAGCAATTTTGCATATGAAATTAAAAAGCTAATAGTACTAGCATACGTCCCAATCACTGATGTAGCAGAACACTACAATTTATTAATAGAAAGCCCCTACTACCAAACAAATGAACAAAAACTAAGTCCCCTACTCGACTATTTCGAGGATACCTGGGTGGGAAGGCTACACGGATCTGGACACAGGAGACAGCCCAAATACCACATTCCATGGTGGAATGTTATGTTATGTTATGTTATGTTATATCTAATTTGTATAGCGCTCGTACACCAGATTGGTTTCTTGGCGCTCCTCAGGAAGGTGATGGATGCAGGTTTGTTCAGATGGTATACAAAATCCACGAGTTACGCGAAAGCCTGTTTAAATAGCCATGTTTTTTGAAGTTTACGAAATGTTATGAAGTCGGTACAGGATCTAATCTCTAGGGGCATAGAGTTCCAGTATCTTGGACCCAGTGTAGAAAACCTGGATCCACCAAATCGTTTCTGTTTAAAGGAGGGGGTTGCCAGGAGGTGCATGTGGGCGGATCTCAGATTGCGAGTTGGATTGTATCTGTTAATCATGCCATCAATAAATTTGGGGTTTTTTCCATTCAAGGATTTAAAGATAATACATCCCATCTTGAATGCGCATCTCTGTGTTATAGGGAGCCAATGTAGTTTCTTCAGAAAGGGAGAGATATGTTGACGTTTGTTTTCCTGTAGAATCAGTCTGGCCGCCTGGTTCTGTATCAGTTGGAGACGATGAATGAGATAGGCCGGGATTCCAAAATATAGGAGTTAGCATAATCAATATGCGAGATCACCATGGCAAGAACTGCCTGCAGTTTTGCTTCCTGAGTAAGGAATCTACTTATTTTCTTTATTTTCCTTAATTGGAAGAAGCAGGCAGAAATTACAGATCCTATTTGGGTTTTCATGGTGAGGTCACTATTGATCACGACTCCCAGAGTTTTAGCGTGATTAGATGGGGTCGGGGGTTGTCCCAGTTCTTTAGGCCAGAACTTGGAGCTCCAGGGATTAAGTGAACCTCCCGTGAGGATCAGTTCTGTCTTGTCTGGATTCAATTTTAATTGGTTGCTGTTCATCCAGTCACGGATGAACAGCATGGTTGACTGGAATTCGTAGATGGAGGCCGGGGAGTCATTGATGGAAAATACCAATTGAAAATCATCAGCATAATTGAAGGTTTGGATATTCCTTTCTTTTAATGCATGAATCAAGGGAAGTAGATATAAGTTGAATAGGTGAGGGGAAAGTGAAGATCCCTGAGGGACTCCACAAGTAGTTTTAATCATGGGGGTAGTAAAACCGCCAAGCTGAACCGCCTGAGATCGATTTGTTAGGAAGGATCTAGTCCATTCCAGGGCTATTCCTTCGATACCCGCATCCCTGACAGGGTCGATCAAGATGTTATGGTCGACCGTGTCAAAGGCAGCGGAGAGATCCAATAACACCAGGGCTTGAGGGAGACCTGTATCCGCTCCTCCCCTCAGAGTGTCCAATACTGATAGTATCACTGATTCTGTGGAGTGGGCTGGGCGGAAACCTGCCTGATGAGCATCCAAATATTCAGACTGCTCTAGAAAGGCTGAGAGGCTTTTGGCCACATGTGCTTCGAGCAATTTGGCTAGAAAAGGAAGCAGTGAAATTGGTCGATAATTGGCTAGAATTTTTGGATCAGCTCCTGGCTTTTTTAGGAGGGGAATAATGATGGCCTCCTTAAAGGAGTCCGGTACCTGACCCTGGAGCAATGACTCGTTTAAAAGTGTCACAGCTGGGCTTGGGCAAGCAGTGAATGCTTCCTTCAGGATCCAGGGGGCAGCAGTCCTTTGGAGATCCAGATTTAACTTTTGCCAGTAAAGCTGTAAATATATCTTGATTTATTATTGGGAATTGTTCCAGCCTGTATGAGTTCTTAGCTTTTATAGGACATACAGGACTCGGACAACTGGGGATACTTGTTTTAATGTTTTCTATTTTTTCAATGAAAAAATTATTTAAGGAATCGCATAGGGATTGAGAAGGAGCAGTTTTTATTGTTACTCTATCTGGATTGCATAGTTCATTAATGATTGAAAAGATATCTTTAGAACGGTTTGTGGAGTTAATGATTTTAGATGAAAAGTATTTGGCCTTAGTAGCCACTATAGCCTTTTTATAAGATCCGGGTACTTCTAAGTAAGCGCTTTTGTCATCAGGTAAATATTTCTTCCTCCAGTTCCTTTCTGCATGGCGTAGATCAAGTTTTAATTTCTTTAATTCAGGGGAGAACCATCTATGGGCTTCATGGCGTCGTGCTCGATAAGATTTTTGAGAGGGGCGTGTTTATTGCTGGCTGTCATCAGCCAGTCCGAGAGCTCTTTCTCGGTTTGATCAATAGATGGTTGGCCAGGGGAATAGTATTGATCAGTGATTCCAGAAATTGTCGCTTTGTCAATAGTATTCCAACTCCTGCGCAATCCAAGATCATTTGATATTATTTTTGAACGGAAAGGGATACTTATAGTAAATTTAATCAAATAATGGTCGGACCAAACGCAAGGGGTAACTTCTAGATTGGTTAAAGACAAATTACTGGACCAAACCTGATCTAGAGTATGCCCTTTGATATGTGTAGCAGTGGAGATGCACTGATTGAGATTGAGTCCTACCAGTAGGTCCGTCAATTCGACAGAGTGAGGTCCCTCTGCTGAGTCATTGGCCCAGTAGTTAAAATCACCGGCCATCAGTACTTTAGCATGATTTATTACAAGATGTGACATTTGTTCACTCAGGGATTTAGGGAACTGTGGCATATTCTGTGGTGGTCTGTAGAGTAGCACACAGACCAAAGGAGTGGAATCAGATTCTAATTTAAGCACTAGATTGTCTACTTGAGGAATGTCTAGGGGGTAAGTGCCGTAAATTTAAGATTTTGGTGCACTATAGCTGCTACTCCCCCTCCCTTTTTTCCATGTGGGCGGTTGGCTTGAAGAATATAGTACTCGTTGGGTAGTGCTACTAGTATGTCAGGGGCAGAGTCCTGTGTTAGCCAGGTTTCGGTTAACAATAATATATCAGGTTTCTCTGACATCAACAAGTTGTATATATCTAATTGATGTTTGGTCAAGGAGCGGGTGTTTAAGTAGATGATGGAAAGAGCTTTTACCTCATTCGTGTCCTGAGGATCAGTTTGTTTCATAGCATTTATGGGGTGGTTGAATTCGGGGAAAGAAGATCTTATTTCCCTTATCCCATTCCTGCTTAATCTAGTGTGTGTGAGGTGGTTGACTACAAACTCGTTAGAGTGAAGCTTTTCAATTCCACCGATGAATAAGTGGTGATTTGGGCATAATGACTTGCCCCTTGCCCCTGCCGTCCGCGGACGGGCGCAGACGGGCTTGCCTTTGGCGCGCCGTCGGCGCGCCGTCGGCGCGCCCGCTGCGCGCGTCCGCTGCGCTCCGCGCTGCTACCGGCATTAGTAGCAGTAGTCAGCCTTGGCTCCTCCCCCTCTTCTCTGATTGGCGCTCTGCAAAGGCGTGTCTACCAGGAAGTGAGTCGGGCCAGAGTTACAAAAGTATAAACGCTTTTTAGCGCGGCGAGTCAGTTGTCACACAATTAAAAATGCAGCTATATCCTTAGTGCTCAGTTCAGTCCAATTTCAAAACATTTTCCATACCAATTTAAAAATATCGCACAGCAGCGTATTTTAGCAGTTTGTCACAGGCATGTATATAACAGTACCCTAAACAAAGAAGCAAAAACTAATAATGCTGTGGAAGGATGGCATAACACTTTCCAAGCCACTGCAGGCAGAACCCAACCAACCCTACATAAATTATTACAATCAATACAAAAAGAACAAAGCTACCAACAACTAAGAATTGAACAGTCTGTAACCCAGCTAGGCCCAAAACAAACCAAACAAACAAAGCAAATGTTCGAGTACTTACAATACAAAGTAAGACTCTACCCAAACACTAAAGGGCTAGAATATCTGGAAACAATAGCTAAAATGCTACTTTAAAAAAATAAAACAGAAACACAGAAAATCGTAATTCCAAAATAATTAGTCAAATGAACGAGTTACTTACCTTCGGTAACGATTTATCTGGTAGAGACACAGTCTAGCCGCAGATTCCTTAACTTAGAATATCCCCAGGCGTCAGATTGGATCCGGAGAATTTTTCTCAGCAGCACCTATGCGCGCCGGGGGACGGCGCTACATGGCTCCGCCCTGACGTCGTCCACAGGCATGACGTCAGTGGAGCCATATAAGTCCCTCCCAGCGCGCTGACGTCGGTTTTCTTCAGTGAAACTTTTCCACGCCACAACGCGGAGCCACTAATAAAACTGTGAGAGTACGGGAACAGTGTGCCAAAAAAGATGAAAAAACATTGAAACAATGACAGAAAGAATAGAATGGTCAGAAAATCACCATAATTGACTGTGAAAGAGCACTTTATACTGAAAGGAATTGAAGGAAAAGAGCAGAGTACCCGCTCTTAGAAAGCAAAAACTATGCCCTCCTATGAAGCAAAACAGTATTGAAATTAATGTCATGGCAAACAACAGCAAGTCTGTAACCAAAGGATGCAACCGTGAAGGGCAACAGGACCGGAACAACATGACTCACGATAATCGACCACAGGTCGGCAACAACAGGGAATGTGCAACCATACCCCCTATAAGAGGCCTATGGACTGAGGCACAGTCAAATAGACCCCGAACCAATTGACTGTAGCAGAGTCAAGAGACCCCAAGTAATGGAGAAAAGACAGGGGATAGTGGGAGTGAGGGAAGAAGAACATGCGTAAGCCCCATACTGGAAGGACCAGGGTTTAGGAGCGTAGAAGGACACATGAACCTACCACCCAATCACGATAATTGGTGGAGAAATAACAGATAAAACTGAATGAGCCATCCTGCCGAGGAGGAAGGTGGAAGAGGCCACCCCGCAGGAAGACAAAAGCCCCCTGAAAGGAGACGAGTGAGTAAAACCCAACCTGAAAAGGTCCTCGCAGAGCGGGGAGAATGGGTGGGCGTTAAGGAATCTGCGACTAGATTGTGTCTCTACCAGATAAATCGTTTCCGAAGGTAAGTAACTCGTTCATCTGATAGAGACATCTAGCCGCAGATTCCTTAACTTAGAATAGATACCAAAGCCATACCACATTGGAGGAGGGCCTGCGACTGAAACCCACCAAGTTCCAAAGAGAACTTAGTCGTCAACAAGTTGACTAAAACACGGTGGGGACAGCAATGCCAGAGTGGCCGACACCAGACCAGTAAGCTCTGTAAGGTGCAGAAAACCAAGGGGAGGCAAAGGCACCACAATCCGTCAAGGGACGGTACGAAACCTCTCCCGTCCAGAGAGAGACGAAAGGAAGCACAGAACCAGAATGGTAGTGCTGAATGTGAGAGAGTCCAGAAACTTTTGCAAAAGGAGGTGAACTGAGCACAGGATCTGATGGATCCGCAAAAGATAAAGACCCAGAGAAGGGACAAGACGGCATGACAGAGTCAGAGCATACAGGCTGAGAATGCACAACAGTGGATACCCAAACAATGATATGTGAGGGAACAGATGTCACCATGCATAGTATATATATAGAAACATGACTACCAGGAGATACATGTATGTGGAGGACAGGAGTACACAAGGGCAGACAATGTGTACCATGAAAACCACACCACATATATGTAATGCCCAATGTAATGTAGCGTTAACAGCACGGATGCGCCAGCAGAAAGAGAGAGAGAGAGAGACGCATCACCAGGTAGTCAACCAGCCAACCGGCAAAGGGGACCCGGCAAGCCGGACACACACAGAAGGTTCGCTCCCATGAGAAAGAGAGAGCGAGAGGTTGGGGCAAAATACCTCAGATACAGCAGCAAGAAAAAACTTGTATGCGTGACCTCTCGTTGTGTGTATATCGCAAGACTGATATACATATAGGCATGTACACAGCTATGAAAAAATGGAAAAGGGCTCGAAGAGCATGCCCTAGAGAAAGAAGGCCACACCATAGGTACCGACAGTACCGGTGAGAAGCACCCACACGAACGAGGATTGAGTTAGTACTACATGTACATAGAGTAACAGGAAATTGTATAGAGATCCATATGCAAAGATCGCACAAGGACAGTGAGTATCCTGAAGAGAGCACTTCCACTGACATCAGTAGCAGAAGCCCTGAGGAAAAAGTATCTGAACTCCTGCGCGGCAATGAGCAGAGGAACTTGAACCCCTGCCTGGGAAGTGCACAGAAAAGGAGGGCACAAGGCAACGTACAGCATTGACATGTCTGGCGGGGACTCCATCACCCATAGACAAAGACCAGACAGGATCAGAGCCACGAAAAGATCAAAGCACTTCCCCACCCCAAAGGGTGGAGAGTAGAGAAACAGCAAATTCAGAGGCGCAAGGGATATCGCAGGCACCCCGTGACAGTGAACATACTTGGGTGTACCCACATGACGTGCCAGCATAGAACACGTAAGAACTGTGCCGGAACGGAACAGAACAACATGCCCCCAGGGGACACTTGCTAATGGCAATGACAGCCAATGTAGACAAAAAGGACCTAGCGAAGCTGAAAGAATACGCCAGGGTGAGCCAGTCATGGCAGAAACCCAACAACACCTCGAAGAAGGCAGCATTCACAGATGCAGGGGAATGCTACGGACCAACCGTAGACCACAATGCAGGAGCATCAGAAGAAAGCGACGCCAACCTGTGGGCCGCACCAGGGGGAGGGAAGGAAGGGGGGGGGAAGAGGGGGTTCCCACAATAGCAGGAAAAGACCACAGTCTGATCCGTAGGACAACCCCGCCTAAGAAGACTCCACAGGAGCCTACGAAACTTCCCGGCAAGGAAGGACAGCTATACAACAGCCAACGGATACCCCACATAGGGTAAGTCTCATCCCCATAAGCAAGAGGAGACACCTCTTGAGACGAACTCATAGACAGAGGGCGCGAAAGAAAAACAGAACTAGCTGGCCAGCTGCACCAAATAAGGGCAAAAACGGCGAAGTAGCCGCACAGATCGTCTGGGAATTAACGTCTTGAATGCAGTGACAGACACCAGAACAAACCGAGACAACACTGCATATGAAAGTAAAAGTCCGCCAAAGGGACTAGAAAATACAAAGTCATGGAAGCACAGACATGAGACGTTAGACCGCTGAGTCAGCATGACTGTCAAAAAGGGCAACCCCATCAAAGGGCAGATCCCTAAGACGCTCCTGAATATTTTCAGGGAAACTGCCATCGCGCAGCCAAGCATGGCGACGCAGAGCAACTGACCTGGCCATCGCCCGACCCACAGAGTCAGTGGTGTCTATGGCTGATCTAAAGGAAAACTGTGCCATTTCCCGGCCATCATGCAACAGACGATCCAGGTCAGCACGAGGACCCTCTGGAAGAGATGGAAGAAGACGCTCGACTGAGTCCCAAAGGGCAAAAGTAGCCCGGGCAAACATGCAAGACGTGTTGAGAGCACGGAGGCCCGAACTGGTGGACGCAAAGAGATGACGGCCATACGACTCCAACCAGTGAGACTCCCTAGTGGGAGGAAACAGCGGGGAGGAGAGGAAGGTAGTGAGGCTGAAGCCGCCTGGACTACCAGTCCTTGAGCCTTAGGATGGAGGAATAAACAGACCGGGTCATCTGGAGCCGGGCGATGACGATGCGCCATAGCCCGATTCGCTGGGTCCCCTGATGAGGGCCGGGCCCACGTCCCGAGGAGGGTGTCAAACAACGACCCACCAAAAGGCAGCAAGGGCTCCACCTCGACGGCATCCTGGTAGAGTAGATCCAATAATGGATCAGAAGGCAAAGAGACTGAGGGAGGCTGCATGTGTAAAATATCTGCAGCCCTGCGAACAGCCCTTGCAAACGCCGCACTAGCCTCCGTGGCCATTGTAGGTGGTGACAATAAACCATCTGTATTGGAAGGTTGGAGGCTAACCGGTCCACCAGATAGTAGAGGCGCTGCAGCCCGAGGTCGATCAAAGGACCATTGTCCTATGGGCACATGCTCCGAGGAGCACCGCAACAACCCTGGGTGCGGGGAACCCTCAGGGGCCTCATCCTCACCTAACAGAGGAACAGCAGGTGCTGGCACCGGCGTACACCTATGTCGAGACGGCGTCCTATCGACGTCGATGACCACCGAAGGTGACTCGTCCCCCCGGTGTTGGAATGGCTTCGACTCGACCTCCACCAAGACGGGAAACTGCGGAGAAGAACGGTGTCGACTTCGAGTCAAGCACCGTGCTGCAGCCGCATCCGGCGTCGGCGCAGGGCGCCTCAAGGGGGTTTGCTGAGACGTCACAGGAGGGCTTGACGTCCGACCGGGATGCCCCTCCAGGCCGTGTCCCGACGTCGCAGCGAATCCGGAACCAGAGTCAGGGCACTCGATCGGCACCGAGGGCGAATCCGCCAGCGAAGACCCGACCGGAGTCCCTACCCCCTCTGTGGGGCCCGAAGGTGCGCCAGGGAGAGGGGGTGACCCAAAGATGGACTGAAGAATCTGAGAATAGGCTTCCATCTGTGCTCAAGTCACCTCAACACCAGGAATTGGTGGGTAGGAGGGGGCCGACTCCTGGGCGCCCGTGTCCGGTAAAGACCGGGAGTAGGGGGCCCCGCCGTCAAGTTTATGCGAGGCCAATGACCTCCGTGACTTGTGTTTGCGCGTACCTGCGTCAGGCGAACGACGTCCGCGGGAACGACTCCATGACCGGATCCGAACAGGAGCCCCAGATGGAGACCGGCGACGCGAAGACTCCGAACGGGACATCCGGGCGGTCAGCAACTTCATCCGGCACTCCTGCAGAGACTTCGGCTTCAGCTGCCGGCAGGAGTCACACTCCTCGGAGTTGTGGTGCTCTCCCAAGCACCACATACAGATCGCGTGCGGATCCGTCGCTGACATCTGCCGCATACAGGTCTCACACGACTTGAAGCCCGAAGGCATCCCACACTGTTCCCGGACGCTGAAGGCCAGAGGAACCGCTACTCCTGGATCCGAGTTGGGGTGCGGAAAAGAAGGAAACTGACGTCAGCGCGCCGGGAGGGACTTTTATGGCTCCACTGATGTCATATCCGTGGACGTCGTCAGGGTGGAGCCATGCGGCTCTGTCCCCCGACGCGCAGAGGTGCTGCTGAGAAAAAAGTCTCCGGATCCAGTCTGACGCCTGGGGATATTCTAAGTTAAGGAATCTTCGGCTAGATGTCTCTATCAGATAAACATTTTTTATCAAACATCAAAATTATAATGATTTTGTCAATTAATTTAAAATATCTTAAAAAATTAATTGACATAATTATATTTTATATAATAAAAATAGCAATAACAATTACAATAATTACATTTCCCTCCCATTATAAATAATTTAAAATTACTTATTTTTTTTGAAGCTGAAGAAATGTAGTCCAAACCTCTATAAATAAATCCAAATGTAGAAAATTCCCAGAACTTAGTTAAAAATCCCCCAGACAAAATGTAAAAAATACAACTGTATAAAAGATAATCCTCCGGCAATAGCTCCATAGACTTGAAACCATAAAATCCCGAAAAATGTATTTAAAAAAAGAAACGCTCCAGTAATACCCGAAAAATAAAGGAACTGTAAAATAATTATTAGTTTACTACAAACTAATACACAGTTCCTTTAGAAAAAAAAACATACTTCTCCTAACGGCAACTTCCAATCGACAAAAACCTGTTGAAAAAACAAAACAATCCCTCCCGCACAAATATACCGTATTATCATTTCAAAATACACACAAACATACCACTAACACCATACTCTAAACATAATTAAACATATATATCAAAATCTAACACCGACCGATGAAC
This sequence comes from Calotriton arnoldi, assembly GCA_963921515.1. NCBI lineage: Eukaryota > Metazoa > Chordata > Amphibia > Caudata > Salamandridae > Calotriton > Calotriton arnoldi. Next base: position 145,155 of record CAWUFW010000899.1, on the reverse strand, counting down.
AAAGTAACCGCCTTTCGCAAACGCAAAACTAAAACCTAAACCTCACAAAAACACAAAATCCAAACACTACATACACTATATACTACTTAACTACCTACAAACTACTCCTAAATTAAAGATTAAATGAATAAAATTAAACTTACCTTAACCGATGCGACGCAGCTTCCAACCACGAGCTTCTCCCCTCAGAAATGACATAAAACAACACAGATAGCCTACAAAACAGAACTTAGTTTAAAAAATGGCTGCCTTCATTAAAAAAGAATTATAGTTTTCTTTATTAAACTCAATGTACATTACAAATATGTAACAAAAAAAGTTGTAAAAATAGTAATTAATAATAGTGATGTATAAAAAATTGTTTAAGATATTTTTTCAAATGTTAAATTATAATAATAAATATTATAAAACAAATAATATTTATTAATATAATTAAATATATATATATATATTAAATTAGGAGGAAGGTGAAAGAGGCCACCCCGCAGAAAGACAAAAGCCCCCTGAAAGGAGACGACTGAGTAAAACCCAACCTGAAAAGGTCCTCGCAGAGCGGGGAGAATGGGTGGGCGTTAAGGAATCTGCGACTAGATTGTGTCTCTACCAGATATATCGTTTCCGAAGGTAAGTAACTCGTTCATCTGATAGAGACATCTAGCCGCAGATTCCTTAACTTAGAATAGATACCAAAGCCATACCCCATTGGAGGAGGGCCTGCGACTGAAACCCACCAAGTTCCAAAGAGAACTTAGTCGTCAACAAGTTGACTAAATCACGGTGGGGACAGCAATGCCAGCATGGCCGACACCAGACCAGTAAGCTCTGTAAGGTGCAGAAAACCATGGGGAGGCAAAGGCACCACAAACCGTCAAGGGACGGTACGAAACCTCTCCCGTCCAGAGAGAGACGAAAGGAAGCACAGAACCAGAATGGTAGTGCTGAATGTGAGAGAGTCCAGAAACTTTTGCAAAAGGAGGTGAACTGAGCACAGGATCCGATGGATCCGCAAAAGATAAAGACCCAGAGAAGGGACAAGACGGCATGACAGAGTCAGAGCATACAGGCTGAGCATGCACAACAGTGGATACCCAAACAATGATAAGTGAGGGAACAGATGTCACCATGCATAGTATATATATAGAAACATGACTACCAGCAGATACATGTATGTGGAGGACAGGAGTACACATGAGCAGACAATGTGTACCATGAAAACCACACCACATATATGTAATGCCCAATGTAATGTAAATGTAGCATTAACAGCACAGATGCGCCAGCAGAAAGAGAGAGAGAGAGAGAGACGCATCACTAGGTAGTCAACCAGCCAACCGGCAAAGGGGACCCGGCAAGCCGGACACACACAGAAGGTTTGCTCCCATGAGAAAGAGAGAGAGAGCGAGAGGTTGGGGAAAAATACCTCAGATACAGCAGCAAGGAAAAACCTTGTATGCGTGACCTCTCGTTGTGTATATATGTATATCGCAAGACTGATATACATATAGGCATGTACACAGCTATGAAAAAATGGAAAAGGGCTCGAAGAGCATGCCCTAGAGAAAGAAGGCCACACCATAGGTACCGACAGTACCGGTGAGAAGCACCCACACGAACGAGGAATGAGTTAGTACTACACGTACATAGAGTAACAGGAAATTGTATAGAGATCCATATACAAAGATCGCACAAGGACAGTGAGTATCCTGAAGAGAGCACTTCCACTGACATCAGTAGCAGAAGCCCGGAGCAGAAAGTATCTGAACTCCTGCGCGGCAATGAGCAGAGGAACTTGAACCCCTGCCTGGGAAGTGCACAGAAAAGGAGGGCACAAGGCAACGTACAGCATTGACATGTCTGGCGGGGACTCCACCACCCATAGACAAAGACCAGACAGGATCAGAGCCACGAGAAAAGATCAAAGCACTTCCCCACCCCAAAGGGTGGAGAGTAGAGAAACAGCAAATTCAGAGGCGCAAGGGATATCGCAGGCACCCCGTGACAGTGAACATACTTGGGTGTACCCACATGACGTGCCCGCATAGAACACGTAAGAACTGTGCCGGAACGGAACAGAACAACATGCCCCCAAGGGACACTTGCTAACGGCAATGACAGCCAATGTAGACAAAAAGGACCTAGCGAAGCTGAAAGAATACGCCAGGGTGAGCCAGTCATGGCATAAACCCAACAACACCTCGAAGAAGGCAGCATTCACCGATGCAGGGGAATGCTAGGGACCAACCGTAGACCACAATGCAGGAGCATCAGAAGAAAGCGACGCCAACCTGTGGGCCGCACCAGGGGGAGGGAAGGAAGAGGGGGGGAGGAGGGGGTTCCCACAATAACAGGAAAAGACCACAGTCTGATCCGTAGGACAACCCCGGCTAAGAAGACTCCACAGGAGCCTACGAAGCTTCCCGGCAAGGAAGGACAGCTATACAACAGCCAACGGATACCCCACATAGGGTAAGTCTCATCCCCATAAGCAAGAGGAGACACCTCTTGAGACGAACTCATAGACAGAGGGCGTGAAAGAAAAACAGAACCAGCTGGCCAGCTGCACCAAATAAGGGCAAAAACGGCGAAGTAGCTGCACAGATCGTCTGGGAATTAACGTCATGAATGCAGTGACAGACACCAGAACAAACCGAGACAACACTGCATATGAAAGTAAAAGTCCGCCAAAGGGACTAGAAAATACAAAGTCATGGAAGCACAGACATGAGACGTTGGACCGCTGAGTCAGCATGACTGTCAAAAAGGGCAACCCCATCAAAGGGCAGATCGCCTGACCCACAGAGTCAGTGGTGTCTATGGCTGACCTAATGGAAAACTAAACCATTTCCCGGCCATCATGCAACAGACGATCCAGGTCAGCACGAGGACCCTCTGGAAGAGATGGAAGAAGACGCTCGACTGAGTCCCAAAGGGCAAGAGTAGCCCAGGAAAACACGCAAGACGTGTTGAGAGCACGGAGGCCCGAACTGGTGTACGCAAAGAGATGACGGCCACACAACTCCAACTGGCGAGACTCCCTAGTGGGAGGAAGCAGCGGGGGAGGAGAGGAAGGTAGTGAGGCTGAAGCCACCTGGACTACCAGTCCTAGAGCCCTAGGATGGAGGAATAAACAGACAGGGTCATATGGAGCCGGGCGATGACGATGCGCTATAGCGCGATCCACTGGGTCCCCGGATGAGGGCTGCACCCACGTCCCGAGGAGGGTGTCAAACAATGACCCGCCAAAAGGCAGCAAGGGCTCCACCTCGACGGCATCCTGGTGGAGTAGATCCAATAATGGATCAGAAGGCAAAGAGACTGAGGGAGGCTGCATGTGTAAAATATCTGCAGCCCTGCGAACAACTCTTGCAAACGCCGCACTAGCCTCCGTGGCCATTCTAGGTGGCGACAATAAACCATCTGTAGGGGACGGTTGGAGGCTAACCCGTCCACCAGACAGTAGAGGCTCCGCAGCCGGAGGTCGATCAAAGGACCATTGTCCTATGGGCACCTGCTCCGAAGAGCACCGCAACAACCCTGGGTGCGGGGAACCCTCAGGGGCCTCATCCTCACCTAACAGAGGACTAGCAGGGGCCGGCACCGGCATCGACCGACGTCGAGACGGCGTCATATCGACGTCGATGACCATCGAAGGTGACTCGTCCACCCGGCGTCGGACCGGCGTCAACTAGACCTCCACCGAGATGGGAAACTGCGGAGAAGAACGGTGTCGACTCGGAGTCAAGCACCGTGCTGCAGCCGCATCCTGCATCGGTGCAGGGAGCCTCACAGGACTATGCGGAGACGTTATCAGGAGGGCTTGATGTCTGACCGGGATGCCCCTCCGGGCCGTGTCCCGACGTCGCAGCGACTCCGGAAACAGAGTCAGGGCACTCGAATGGCGCCGAGGGCGAACCCGCCGGCGAAGACCCACCCTGAGTCCCTACCCCCTCTGTGGGGCCCGAAGGCACGCCAGGGAGAGGGGATGACCCAAAGATGGACTGAAGAGCCTGAGAATAGGCTTCCATCTGGGCTCGAGTTGCCCCAACACCAGGAAATGGTGGGTAGGAGGGGGTCGACTCCTGGGCACCCGTGTCCGGTACAGACCGGGAGCAGCGGGCCCCGCCGTCACGTTTATGTGAGGCCGACGACCTCCGTGACTTGTGTTTGCGCGTACCTGCGTCAGGTGAATGACGTCCGCGGGAACGACTCTGTGACCGGATCCGAACAGGAGCCCCAGTTCGAGATGGAGACCGGCGACGCAAAGCCTCCGAATGGGGCATACGTGCAGTCAGCAACTTCATCCGGCGCTCCCGCAGAGACTTCGGCTTCAGCTGCCGGCAGGTGTCGCACTCCTCAGAGTCTTGGTGCTCTCCCAAGCACCACATACAGATCGCGTGCGGATCCGTCGCTGACATCTGCCGCGTACAGGTCTCACACGACTTGAAGCCCGAAGGCATCGCACACTGTTCCCGGATGCTGAAGGCGTCGAGAAGGCCTGAAAACAAAAAAGCCAAGAGGAACCGCTACTCCTGGATCCTCGTTGGGATGCAGAAAAGAAGGAAACTGATGTTAGTGCCCTGGGAGGGACTTTCATGGCTCCACTGATGTCATGTCCGTGGACGACGTCAGGGCGGAGCCATGCGGCCCCGTCCCCCGGCGCACAGAGGTGCTGCTGAGAAAAAATTCTCCGGATCCAGTCTGATGCCTGAGGATATTCTAAGTTAAGGAATCTGCGGCTAGATGTCTCTGTCAGATGTACAGGATTTTAATTTTCATGCTTTAAGCCACACCTTTAACTACATAGGTCACCACTCTTGAATATAATTCAGTCACCCTTTTTTGGCCACTTTCCACCTTTAAAAATCTCCCAACTTTTTCATTTCACTTAAAGCCCTTGGTCACCAAAGCCCCCTCAGTCCCCATCACATTCTATGCACTTTGTCCTTCTGACACACATGCACCACATCTATGTCCGTCTCTCGTGTTCTCCTCGCTCAACTCTTTTCTGATCAATCCCACTCCACATAATTCCAATACTCTCAATTCCACATAATTGCTGTCCACATATTTCCACTGCCCACCTTGCTACATAATTCCACCACACAAATCCACTCCACACGACACAATTTCACCACCCACAATTCCACAACTAACAATTCCAATCTAACCCACATAATTCCACTCCAAACCACAACACATGGGTAAAAGACATTGTCATTTACAACACCAATACCTCTAACTCTCACAAATACAAGACCAATTTGCCTTGCAAATGCTTGTTTTAAGAGTAGGCAGTGGTCCGTGAGACCACTGCCTGCTCTTAAAAAATGCATTTACAAACATTCACAAAGGGGAAGAGGTCCCTTTGGGGCCCCTTCCCATTTGCAAATGAGTTACCACCTACTTGAAGTAGGTGGCAATATGCGAATGTTGTGCGACCGCATTTACGGTCACAAAACATTCATACATACTGATGCGATTCGGTATTAGGAAGGGACGCCCCAAACACGCCCCTTCCTAATACCGAATAGCAAACCCAAATTGCAATTCGGTAACAGTTGGGACGGGGAGTTTGGGTTTGCTACATTTGAGAAGCCTTGATGCATCTACCCATTTAACTATATAATTAATTCTAACCATTAGAGTCGATAGCTCACTATATAAATACCTCTATGAAAACATTTGTCAAAGTCTCAATATCTCTATAACAATGCATATTAATGATTCACTGATAAAGTTTTTTATATTTCCAATAATATTCGCGACGACGTTGATAGTCGCAATGTGCCCGCGATGGTACATGGGGGACAGCGCTGGCGGTCGCATCATCATTGCGAATGTCGCGCGTGGTTAAAAAAATCAATTGTGGACAAATAACTTGGGTCACTAACAGCCCCATTTCTCAACCATGGGATCAGAGTATCTCCACCCTGACCCGTTATGTGGGCTTTCACTTAAATTTTCAGATAGATAAAATGGCAGCCGCAACTTTCTATTCAGATTGCGTCCAGCCAATCAGAGCATTCCCGCAAAACCGCCATGAAATATCCGCAGCCAGAGATATCACTATAATTTTAAACTTACATTCCTCAACAACTATTTAACGGATTTACACCAAATAAGCAAAAGGCACTTCCTTGAACCAACATCTACCATCTACCTTTGGTGTAAGTCCGTTCAGCGGTTCGGACCGTAGGTGTGGCTAAAGGTTCCTATTGGAATTAAGAAACAAGTTACTTACCTTCGGTAACGATATATCTGTAAGAGACATAGATTAGTTATAGATTCCGTAGCTTAGAATTACCCCTAGGCATCAGACTGGATCTGGAGAATTTTTCGTCAGCAGTACCCCTGAGCGTCCAAAGGTGGCGTCGGTTGGCTCAGCGTTCGTCGTTGGCGTCGTGGTCGCCGGGATGACGTCGCGGTAGCTACTTAAACGTCGCCCTCGCGTGCTGACGTCAGTTCTTTTACACGACATTCCCCGCCAGAAGCGCAGAGCCATGTAAGACACTGACCACTGGTGCACAAAAACTAGGGCCCTGAAAGGGATTCCCTGACCGTAGAAATCAGTTCGCAGAACGGGGAGGATGGGTGGGGCGGTAAGGAATCTATAACTAAATTATGTATTTTACAGATATATCGTTACCGAAGGTAAGTAACTTGTTCATCTGAAAGAGACAATTAGTTATAGATTCCTTACCTTAGAACAGATACCCCAGCAATACCAACCCCGGAGGTGGGTTTGCGAACTAAGTTCACACCAGAAAGTCCTGGAGAACAGAACGGCCAAAGAAGCCGTCTCTCTGGACTTGGCTGTCCAGGCAGTAGTGTTTGTTGAACGTGTGCAGAGACGCCCACGTAGCTGCCTGACAAATGTCATTAAAGGGGACTCCCCGTCCCAAAGCAGTGGTAGCTGCCGTCGCCCTGGTGGAATGGGCGCGCAGTCCAATTGGAGGCTCCTTCTTTGCCAAAGAGTAGCAAGCACAAATCAACCCACCTGGAGATGGTCCGTTTGTGCACGGCCCGACCTTTCTTGGCGCCCACGTAGCCAACAAAGAGCTGGTCATCCACCCGGAATTGTTTGGTGCGATCCAAATAAATGGAAAGCGCACGTTTTGGATCCAGACGGTGGAGACTTTCTTCCTCCTTCGAAGGATGTGGAGGCAGAAAGAAGGTGGGCAAAGTGATGGTTTGACCAATGTGAAAAGAAGTAACCACCTTGGGGAGAAAGGAAGGTCTAGTTCTGAGGACGACCTTGTCCGGATGAACAGCCAGAAAGGGAGGCTTGGAAGAAAGTGCTTGAAGCTCACTCACCCTGCAAGCAGAGGTGATGGCAACCAGAAAAGCAGTCTTTAAAGTAAGAAGTCTGAGAGGAAAGTTATGGAGCGGCTCAAAGGGAGCCCACATCAGATAGATAAGAACCACGTTCAAGTCCCACTGAGGCATTACGAAGGGAACATGAGGAAAAAGATGAGTAATGCCCTTAAGGAAGCGATTTACAACAGGGGACTTGAAAAGAGAAGGCTGATCAGAAAGCCTAAGAAAGGCTGAAATGGCCGAGAGGTAGCCCTTAAGAGTGCCCAGAGCAGAGCCCTGCTGGGTCAAAGAAAGACGGAACAAGAGAACCTCAGAAAGAGGGGCAGAAAGGGGATCCACAGCCTTTGCTGCACACCACGCCACAAATTTGTTCCATCTGCAGGCGTATTCCGTCTTAGTGGAGGGACGCCTGGCTGCCAAGATAACATCACAGACTTCGGGAGGCAGGTCAAACGATGTCAACTGCTGCCGCTCAAACTCCACGCAAGCAGGTGGAGGCTGGACAGGTTCCTGCTGTGACAGAAGATCCTCCCGAAGAGGCAGTCGGATCAAAGAATCGATGGCCATGTGTAACAGCTCGGGATACCAGACCCTTCATGCGCAATCCGGAGCCATAAGAATGACTTGGGCTCGGTCGCGCCTGATCTTCTTCAGCACTCTGGGCAGAAGTGGTATAGGTGAAAAGGCGTATATAAGACCGCAACTCCACTCGCGACAAAAAGCGTCGCCTAGCGAGTGCCGCCTTGGAAATTCCAACACGCAGAATTGCTGACATTGCGCGTTCTCTTCGGTGGCGAATAGATCTAACCAAGGCTCTCCCCACTGCTGAAAGAGACCTTGATCCACCTCCGAGTGAAGACGCCATTCATGATCCATCATGCACCTGTGGCTGAGTTCGTCCGCCCTGGTGTTCAGGGAACCTGCCAGGTGTTGAACCACCAGGGATATGCCCTGATGTTCCAGCCATGTCCAGAGACGGAGAGCCTCTTGAAATAGGGTCCACGACCCCACCCGCCCTGTTTGTTGCAGTACCACATGGCGGTGGTGTTGTCCGTGAACACCTGCACCACTCTACCCCGGACAGAGGGAAGGAATGCTTTTAGTGCAAGACGATCGCCCGAAGCTCCAGAAAGTTGATGTGGAGCCCGGACTCCGCCGGAGACCAGAGGCCTCTGATCTCTGCCTCTTTCATGTGGCGGCCAAAGCCGTGATGCATCCGTCACCACTGTGAACTCTGGTTGGGGAAGGGAGAGGGATCTGCCGTTGACCCAATCCCGGTTCGTTAGCCACCACTGCAATTGGCTTGCAGTGCCCTCCGAGATCTGGATGCAATCGGACAGATTCCCCTGATGCTGTGCCCACTGGAACTTCAGGTCCCACTGCAGAGCCCGCATATGCCACCTGGCATGATCTACCAGCAGGAAACAGGAGGCCATGAGGCCCAGCAGCCTCAGGGTCATTCTGACCGAAACCCGGGATAGCGGCTGAAAGATCAGAATCATAGCCCGAATATCCCGGACTCGCTGTTTGCGAGGATAAGCCCGAAACTGCATCGTTTCCAGAACCGCTCCGATGAAGAGGAGCCTCTGAGAGGGAGTCAGGTGTGACTTCGGCACGTTGACAGAGAACCCCAGCGAATGAAGGAGGTCCGCCGTAGTCTGGAGGTGGGAGACGACAGCCTGGGACAAGCCCGCCTTTAAAAGTCAGTCGTCGAGATAGGGGAAGACTAGAACCCCTGATCTGCGCAGATGAGCTGCGACCACCGCCATCACTTTCGTGAACACCCGAGGGGCGCTGGTAAGGCCAAAGGGGAGCACGGTAAACTGAAAGTGCTCGTGGCCTACTGTGAACCGCAGGTAACGCCGGTGGGCCGGCAGGACGGGGATGTGAAAATAAGCGTCCTGCAAGTCCAACGCTACCGTCCAGTCTCCAGGGTCGAGGGCAGACAGGACCTGAGCTAGCGTCAACATTTTGAACTTCTCCTTCCGGAGGAAGCGGTTGACGTTCCTGAGATCCAAGATAGGACGCAGGCCTTTGCCCTTCTTGGTCACCAGAAAGTAGTGGGAATAGCAACCACAACCTACTTCTGGGACAGGAACTCGCTCGATGACTCCCTTGGCCAAGAGTGCCAAAACTTCCTGTTGGAGGAGGGCCAGATGATCCCCGACATGCAGTGGTACTGAGGTGGCATGGATGGAAGGATAGTCTCGAAGGGGAGGGGGAAGCCCCTTCGGACTATTTGCAAACCCACTTGTCTGACGTGATGGTGCGCCAGTGGGGGAGGTGATGGCGAATCCTGCCACCCACTGGTGATTGGTGGCCCTGAAAGGTCAGACAAGGAGGGTTTGAAGGATGCTGAAGAGGGGGCTGTGGTGGACTGGCCCACCCGCTGGCCCCTAGAACCACGGCGGTGTTCCCACGTCCCCGGCCGCACAGGGGCTGAACAGCTTGCGCCGGCCTGTGGCTCTGGGCGGGACGTGGCGGGGCACCCCTTTGGTAGCCACGAAAGGGGCGAAAAGCAGACTGCGCAGGGCGGGTGGTGGAGAGGCCCAAGGACCTGGCCGTAGCCCGACAGTCCTTAAAGCGCTCCAGCCCATTGTCTGCCTTGTCACCGAATAGGCGACGGCCATCAAAGGGCATGTCCATAAGAGTGGATTGGACATCCCCTGAAAAACCAGTCAACCTCAACCAGGCGTAGCGTCGAAGGGCTATCGACGTGGAAATCGTCCTGCCTAGTGAGTCGGCGGTATCCAGCGGATGGTAAATTTTGCTGCATCTCTCCCTTTGGCAACTGCACGGGAGTGTACGGCCCGGACCTCCTCTGGGCACTGGGGCAGCACTTGCACCACCGTATCCCACACGGAGTGGGTGCAACGGCCCAACAGACATGCGGTGTTTACCGACCGCAGTCCCAAGCTGGAGGAAGAAAACATCTTCTTCCCAAGATGGTCCAGCATTTTGGATTCCCTATCAGGTGGTGCGTTAGGGAATGCGCCTTTGGAGGTGGAGGCTTGGACCACCAAGCTCTCAGGGGTAGGGTGTTGGGAGAGGAAAGTGGGGTCGCCGGGCCGGGCGGTGGCATCGGGCAACCATCCTATTCACAGGAGCCCCTGTGTTGGGCCTGGACCAGGTGCCCAAAAGGATGTCAGTTAGGGCTTCATTAAACGGCAGCAGGGGCTCCGAAGAGCTCGCTGCCAGTTGAAGCACCTCTGTCAGGAGGTTAGTCCTGACTGCCACCGTAGGTAGCTCGAGGTTGAGAGCCTCGGCTGCCCTACGCAACACCACTGCAAAAGACGCTCCCTCCTCCGTACCCACTGTAGGAGGAGACAACATGCCAAGGTCTGGTGAGGTATCCAGACCACTGGCTTCCCCCCAGTTCCTCACTCCAGTCCGGTTCGTAGCCTAACTGGTCAGTTAAAGGGTCCCCAGACCCCTCCCAGTCCTCCTCATCCTCCTGTGGCTGCCAATTTGGTCTAAAAGAGCCAGGGTAGAACAAGGGCACAAAAGTACGCATCGGCGCCGGATCCAGCATCGGCAGACGCCGGTCAGGCTCCGTGTCTACATCGGGCTGGTGGCTGAGGTCGATGCCGGTTGGGGGACACAACCGGCATCGGCTGCGGACGTGGTGCCGGTGGATTCGGTGCCGGGGGAGGTGTTATCAGGTCGACCGGCTCCGATCCGGATCCATGCCTGGATCCAAGGGGACCCTGCGGTGCTGGGGTCGGAGCCACCGCCATCGAAGGCCCAGGGCCCCCAGCTGAGTCTACGGGGCCCGAAGGCGCGCCGACGGAGTCGGGCTGCCCAACGATGGCATGCATCGCTTCATAAAATTGGCGAAGCTGGGCAGGGGTCGCTCCGGGTCCCGGGAAGGGGGGGAAACTCGGAGTCGGCCCTTCAGACTCCGCACGCAGAGCCACAGGAGGGGCACCACCCACATCCCTCGTCGCATCGGCCGACCGATGGGGAGAAGTCGAAGAGCGACGATGCTTCTTCGACTTGGACTTGGACGAAGACCGGTGGTGGTGGCTCCGCGACCGGTCCCTCGACCTCCCACGCGACCGGGACCTCGAACAGCATGGAGCCGACTGCAGGGCCTCGAGAAGCTTTCGGGACTGCTCCCGCAAAGACTTCGAATTCATGGTCCGGCAGTCGGAGCACGACTTGGGGTCGTGGTCGCGCTCCAAGCAAAATAGGCACACGCTGTGCGGATCCGTCACTGACATCAGTCGGCTACAGGAGCCGCAAGCCTTGAAGCTGGGCATCCCGGACGTGCACCAGGAGTCGAAGACTCTAAAACGGTGTCGACAAAAGTCGCCAAAAAGTCAGTCAAAAAGTAACTAGAGGTACCGCTCTCTCCGGATCTGCGCTGGCTGGCGCAGAAAAAGAAAGAACTGACGTCAGCGCACGAGGGCGGCGTCTAAATAGCTACAGCGACGTCTTCCCAGCGACCACGACGCCAACGACGAACGCTGAGCCGACCGACGCCACCTTTCAACGCCAGGGGTACTGCTGACGAAAACTTTTCCGGATCCAGTCTGATGCCTGGGGGGTAATTCTAAAGTAAGGAATCTATAACTAATTGTCTCTTTCAGATTCTCCTTTTTTGTCTGCAAGAGTAAAACAGTTTTCCTTTGGAGAAACCTCTTACTCTACAACGGACCACCCTGTAATATTTTTTACCCGGGCTCTTGGAAAGAATACATTTATGTTGTTCATTTCCCTTGTGTGAAGTGGTCAGATGCTAGTTTGAAATCCGATTTAAATTTTCAAACGGCTTTGTGAATATGGCATGGGTCTGTGTCACTCTTATACAGCTTTTGCACATCGTGATATAATCCAAAGTCATAGAGTTAGGCTTGCTGTGAAAATTCCCAATTATCTTTTTTTCAAATGAAAAATAATTGTGTGGAGACATTCCTCTCTTTTGCCCCTTGCAAAATGGGGGTGTTTCATATACCTTGCACACATACAATACAACCTAAGCCCCTGGTGTCCGTTTAAAAGTGCAAAAGTGGGGGCACAGCATTTCGCATCTGTGTGAATAACCCCAATACTCTGACGCTGTTACAGTCCACATAATTTGCACTGCCTACCACCACCACCAGTACCAATATCACCACCAATACCAATACCACCACCAATACCACCACCACCACCAATACCACCACCACCAATACCCCACCACCAATACCACCACCACCAATACCAGTACCACTACCACCAATACCAGTACCACCACCAACACCAATACCACCACCAATACCAATACCACCACCAATACCAGTACCACCACCAATACCAGTACCACCACCAATACCACCACCTCCACCAATACCACCACCAATACCACCACCACCAATACCACCACCACCACCAATACCAATACCAATACCACAAATACCACCACCACCAATACCAAAACCACCACTTCAGCGCCTCTCGCTCACTAGTAATAGCAGGGGCACTGTACGAGGCTGGAGTTGCAGGCAAGACTTTCCCTCCATGCCTGCCATAAAGCACAGCCCACCCTTCACCAGGAGGTGAAGCCAGGGCCTTACTACAGCTGGAGTGTTTTTTATTAGGCCAAAGATAGGAATGACATTACGCAATGCCACACTGCACACTCAAATCACAGAGAGGGCAGGAAATAGCCCCCCCTCCCGCTCTTCCTCCTGAGCCGCAACAGTGTAATCACAGAGCAAAAGGTATTGGAGTGCTTTGTTACTGTTTAGAGCTCGGATCATATGTAACTCTCACTTCACACTTTGTGTCTGTGTAATTTACGACACTTACACATCTTCTTCACTGCACTATTTATCACTACTTTGAAGATGTTGCAGGCCGGTCTCTTCCTCTAATAATTACAATCTAACAAGTGGACGAGAAGGCCCTTTATTGCAATGCAATAGGTCTTGCATTTGCGAGAGTTTAAGCTATTAGTATTGTAAGTGACAATGCCTTTTATTTATGTTTTAAAACCCAAAACATAAATAAAAGGAATTGTCATTTACAATGCCAATAGATCAAACACGCATGAATGCGAGACCTATTGCATTGCAAATGCTTGTTTACCTTAAGCCTTTACCTTGGAACACACACTCCTTAGTATTCTTCATACCACGTAGGTTTATAACTGCATTATTTAAGATGGCCGACACACTTTCTCTAGGCCGATTTTTCTCATTGATGCCTCCTCTAACTTTTAGCCTCTGACCTTTATGTTGACTTTCCACATCCTAGGAGGTTCAAATGACCCGGCAACCATAGATGCCAGTTACTTCCACGTTTATGTTCTGCTCGGTACTGTGAGGCTTGCTGCGTCTCCTGTAGATCCGCACCAATTGTAGTAAGTATATTTTCCAATACTTTTATGTTCATATAGAGTCTTTCTAGTTTAAATTAATTTATAATGTACTGATCCGTTTGGTCCATCATGTGGGTGTCTCCTTCCCTTTCATGAATACATGGCAACCTTTCCTTCATCTTCCATTTGTTAGGCAATATTACTGATTATTATTATACACCCTCATGTCCTCGTTTATTCCGTGGGACTTTTTTTATCTTCTTACATATTCCCTCTTTCCTTACTGCATACGCATCCCTGCATACTGTTTCTCGATGTAGTAGGAGGCTTCAGGTTTGGTTAGTGTATTTAGCTCTGTGTGTGTGCTCTTTCTCACCAGATGGACCATTACTGAAATCCATTTCCATTCCCGAGACCATTATTGGACATAAACTTGACCCATTACTGTTCTGGGTGACTAATTGAGTGATTTTTTAAACGTTCTGTGGTGTGTACATATTAGTAGTGAGCTATTTGGTCTCATTTCCTCTGATCTCTGTCCACTCGTTTTTCATCATGCTGACGGATTGGGACTTCACTTGTTTTGCTCAGCATGGCCGATTTTGTCAATCATCAGCAGATATAGGTGCACGGTGACACCATGGGTGAATGGCCTATAATTAAAAGATTAATTCAGTTTCGCTATTTCAACGAATATGATCGTTGTTTATGGTTAATAACATGAGGGCTTTTTTCATCTTTCTATGTGATAGTTATAAACACATTGTAATGCATGAACATAGCTGCATTGAATCAATTGGGGTTAGTTTGTCCATTACGGTCTGTTTTTCAAGCCTGTACAAAACCTTTCCCCATTTTTTAACTACACATTTTTTCTCATTATCCATGCAGCATTTGTATATGTTATAATGTATGAATATAACTGTCTTGGAATGAATTTCGGACAGAATTGTTTGTGACTGTTTGGTCCTATCAAGCATGTCTAAAACCCTCCACAACTTTTTACCTTATATATGTTTTTAACTCACAAGTGGGTCTCAAATTCACTGTGTGTATATATATATTCGTCATGTTTATATTTCTTGTTATCTTTTTGGCTTTATGTCAGTGGATTGTTGACTTTAGTGGAGATTGACTTGTTTGTCATCTCAAGCCCTTATACAAATCTTTTTGTGTATATTTATCATGTTACAGCCCTGAGGAAGTCCACCTTCATGTGGACGAAACGCGTTGGCTGGTTTTCCTTGACACATAGCTAAGAAGCAACAATAAAAAGAAAAAGAGTTCTAATAACCTTTGGAAATTTGTGGATATACTTTGTGCTAACATAGACATTGCCAATGTGGTGCACCATTGTTCTCTATAATTGTTTCCACCAGGTAACTCTCAATTTCGGTGTTCGAACTGAGAGGTCAGGCCATATAGAAATCTCGGTAGTAATCGGCGAATGCCCTGACGATACGGGTGTCTGTGGTGTAAGTGGTATCCTGGCTCTCTGTGATCTCTCGTACCCATCTAGCCTGTTGTTCCTTTTTACTGATCCAGGCCAGCAGTTTCACCGCCTAGTCACCAACCTCGTATAGGCGATGGAGCGTCGCCAATCTCTGGTTCTTGGTGTTGTCCATAGCTACGTCTCTGTATTTCTGTCTCAGGGTGTCAAGTTGTCGGACTAACTTTGGACCTTTATCATGGATTGCCTGGCTTTCAAGACCGACCTATTATCTGGTGTTCCAGGTCTTCCAGTGATTTGGCCCTTTATTTCTTTTCCCATGCAAAGCGACTTTGGGCCCAGTCGCATAGCACGGTCTTAAAGGCCTCCCACACAGTACCCCAGAAGGGACTGAGTTCTCATTTTCACGGAAGTATATTTCTGTCAGCCTGTAATACCCTCAGGACTTTACCATCCTGCAAGTCCCAGGTGTTGAGACACCATCCTGTTTTGTGACCGTGGGCCCGTGTTCCTATTTTACTATGAGTGGGGAGTGATCAGAGGGACCCCTCGCCAAATAGTCTGCCCTTACTACCTAATTTAGTTCATCCCCAGGAACCAAAACATAGTCTAACCTGGAGTATACTTTATGTGCACCACAATAGTAGGAGAATTGAGTGTCTTGGGGATGTTCCGCCCCCACAAGTCGACCAGTCTGCGAGCAATAAGCAAATCGTGACACTGGGGTGGTGGCCAAAGACCCTCAAGCCCCCCTTGAGCGGTCCAATGATGGGTTCATTACATCATTGAAGTCACCCTGTGATATATGAAGGGTCGAAGGTATCTCGAGTAGAATGTCCGTGATCTTACTTAGAGTGGGTGCCTGGAGTCTGGGCGGTGCATAAGCACATATCAGGGTCACCTTTCTCCTGCCCCATTGCCCGGTAACTTCCACGTATCTGCCCATGGGATCTGGCCAGAGACTTGTCGTTTTGAATGGGGGGTCTTCTCGATCAGTATGATCGCTCCCCTGACCCCCTGGTATATCTCGCGTGTGCCAGTACCGTTTATGCACCCCGGCCAAGAATGCACAATGTGTACCCTGTAGATGTGTCTCCTGAAGCATCACTATGTCAGTGTGTAGCCTTTGTATAAATTGCATCACCAGCCCCATTTTAATTGTATCACCGAGCCCATTGACGTTCCATGTCAGCACCCTAAAGTCTGAGGTCTGAGTTAAAGTAGTTGCGGCCACAGGACTTGATCCTGTCCTACCCCGTGTAGGTGGAATTGGCTCTTGGCACCCCTAACTCTCCAGTGGGTACTCCCTCCCTTAGTGGCCCACGCCACTAACCAAAAATAAACAATAAAACTCAACAAAAACCTACTTCCCACCTTACAAACCCCCCTCCCCACCCCTCACAGCCCCCTCCCCAGCTTCAAGCCCCTTCATCCTGGAGAAGCAGCTATTTGCCAGCGAGGATAGAGAGGTCTGTCGTCCACCCTGGCAAACTTACTCAATAGTCAATTGAATCAACCAATAAATCAGCTCAAAAGAAGGGTAACTCTATCCGTTGGCTAGGGGCTTGTACTTGCACATGTAGAGCCCGCTCTTCCAGTATTCAATTGCCAGTTTCTAAGTCCGCTGGGTCTGACAATTCACCAAATGCCGATTGCGTCCCAACTCCTCCATCTTGTTCCAAAGCTGCTATCTCGGCAGCCAGTGGGTGTGGGGTTTCTGGTCTGGAGGACATCCCGGTGTCCACTGAGTCAGTGTGAATGTCCGAAGACTTAGCCCAACGTGCAATCTCTGTCCCAGCGCTGGCCCGTTCCCCATCTATGTCTGCAGTGCGTCTCTGTTCCTGAGCTGCTTTTCTTAGGGTGTAAGGCGTTCCTCCACTCGCACGTCGCATTCTTTGTTCATTCCTGCGTTTCCTTCATAGCAAAGCCTGGGGTCTTGTCTCCATAGATTGTTCTTGATGTCGGTCCATTGCAGTTTCCCTCGAGGGGCGGAGGTCAGGTCTTTCCTCTACCTAGGCCCATGCATCTTCAGGGGTGTGGAAGAAGTGCGTTTACCCCAGATAAATTACCTTCAACTTTGCCAGGAAAAGAAGCATATACTATATGCGAAGGGCCCTAAGTTTGGCTTTAACAGAGTCAAATGTTTGGAGTTGTTTTTGGACCTCCCGGCTGTAGTCTGGGAAAACCATGATCTTAGAATTTCGTGTCTGACCTCTCCTTTGTGGCGCATTTCTCGCAGGATCATGTCTCTGTCCAAGAAGTTAAGGAACTGCGCAATTTTCAGTCTGGGCGAGGCTCCTGGGGGCGGTCATGCTCACAATGTGCGGTGTGCGCGCTCTATGACAAAGCATGCTGAGAATTGTTCGGACGGGATTATATCCCTGAGCTAGGCCGCCA
This sequence comes from Calotriton arnoldi, assembly GCA_963921515.1. NCBI lineage: Eukaryota > Metazoa > Chordata > Amphibia > Caudata > Salamandridae > Calotriton > Calotriton arnoldi. The sequence continues at coordinate 127,687 of CAWUFW010000899.1, read as the reverse complement.
GGAACGCCGGTACGCTGGTCCCCTCCACTCCCTTTGGGAAACCCACAAATCGGAGATTATTTCTCGAGCCCTGTTTTCTGTGTCCTCCAGTCGCCATATCATGTCTGCGGTGGTGCTTCGGAGGTCCATCACCCCTTTCTGGAGGTCTTTTACCACATCCTCTACCTCTGAGACTCGGGTTTCTGTCTCCGTCACCTGTTCTGACACCTTGTGCAAGTCTTGGTATAGGAGAGTACCTTTGGAACAAACCTCTCCTATCTTTACTTCAAGCGCCTCTCTGGAGCTTTGTATCGCCTGGAGTAACACAGCTGAGTCTGATGGAGGCTGCGCGGCCTCTGTGATCTCTACCTGGGGTGGAAGCACTTTTGTAAAGTGGTCCATCTTCCCCTGTTTAGGATGTTTGGGATCCTTGTCTTTGGCCATCATCTTTTGCAAGTTTCGTGTCCTGGCTTGACCTGGCACTTTCTCCTGCAAGGCTGATCTGCCCGACCGTCTAGCACCAAGTGTGGGGTAAGGCAGTGCAATCTTTTACGTGGATTCTAGGGCAGGGGGTCAGGGGATGTGAATTGTCTATCTCGTTGCCCGTCGTCGGTCCCATCATCAGGTGGTAGAGTCATGCAGATCAGTACCTGGGTACTCCCTTTTGTATCCTGTTCACTCTCTATTACTCTCTCGGTACACCTTGTTTTGGCAGCTCAGTTCAAGGTAGCCACACAGGGGAGGTGGAGGGGGACGCGTTTAGAAGGCTCTATCCATGCTTAGTCCCTGTGTTGTATTCCGGCCCAGAGTCCTCTCTCACTCTCAGGCCAAGGCAACCAGTCCTGGCCACCACTGCAGTGGTTAGTCACCTGATTTTTGTGATTTTGGGTGATAGCAGCGTGTTAGTGCATTTCTCCCCTTCCAGCGCTTCAACCTGGGCCACTCCTTCCCCCCCCCCCAGGGTTTATTAGCTGCTTAGTGATGCTACTCTGTGCCATGCTTGATCTTCCCCTGCCTGCCTTACTCGGGCCTTCCCTCCTGGCTGTCTCCGTTCTGACCCCCCTTCACACTCGGGCCTCTGTCCCCGGTCGATGTAGAAAGTAAGTGGAAGAGTGCGGGGAGAAGGGTCACCAGAGCACTGACCGCCAACCCTCTCAGCCTCAAGGATGCTTCCCTCAGTTATCCCGGTAGGCTGCTCCCTACTGTTTCTGTGTTCAGGATCACCTCTCAGGGCCGGGGATTACACCCCGGGCCCCCGGCTCTACCCCATTCGGGCCCTTCACCTCCTCAGTGTCGCTGCTTAGCGGTGGGCCCAGTGGTGCCCAGGGCACGCCGACTCTGTCTCCACCTTTCTTGTTTAGGCCGGGCTCGGCCGGAGTCGGGTATGCGAGGCACACAGCAGCCGCTGCACCCCCCGCACTGGAGCACCACCACACGGCTCTTCACGATCGCCAGCTCCACTCAGACCAGATATCGCTCTTCATATTTTCTTCCCCTCTTTCCGGCAGGCAAAGTGGTGGCCAGGGCCGCTTATTCAGCTTCCACTCCTCTCTTTGGGCCGAGTACGCTGCTCCGCCAGTCTCAGGCTCCTCTTCGCTGCTCTCCACGGCTGCGTGGCCTCCCCTACCCCATGGGCCTTCTCGTGGCCGCAGGGGGAGGTAGCGGTATGAGGGGAGACCACCCTGTTTTGGCAGCGGAATGCTCAGCGGGTGCACTCCACGTCGTCTGGACCACTCGCTCCCGGGAGGGGCAACCAGTCGCGTCCTTCTGGCGATGGTCAGATGCGATGGGGCGCAATTTTGGAGAGCATTCTCCGATCTTCTCCATGGCAGCATTTTCGTGGTTCCGCTAGTTTTACAGCACTGGGGCACTCAATTGTAGTCCATGCCACCTCCCTGGTCAGATGGGCATTCTGGGCGCCATCAGGTCGTTCTTAGGAAGGCAGGATTAACAACGGATTAAGAGCTCTGGCGGGAGCTCACTGGAGGCACGTCTTAAACAGCCATGATCCAGTCCACGCCCTGTTGTTGCTCTTTCTTATCCTTCCTGAGTGTACACCATGAAAGTTTATGTTGGTGTGGTTTTACGTTTTACGGATGGATAGACTGTATTGTTAATTATTTATAATAAGAGTAACCAGTGACCACACTATATGATATTCTTTGTTTGTTCTACTAATTTAACTGCAACAATGCCACGTTTCACTGATGTTCTTCTGGCTTCCTTTCTTTTAGGTGCCCAAGAGACAACATCACCCACAGTACTGCCAGACAGAAGGACTGTGCACGACGTGACGCATGACCCACACATCACAGACATCTCTTCAATTTGTGAAGCTAAGTGCCACTGCTAACTGACAGCTTCAAGATGGGCCCAAAGAAAGGTGCTACCAAGAAAGCGGCCGGTGAGAAGAAGGAGGAGCTTTTCATCACTCGTATGTCAACCCAGACCTTTTTTGGGGAAAAAAAACTGCCTGCTGCACCTGCCTCCGGGGAGCAAGCAGGGAGCAACACCCCCGCATCAGCAGACCCACCCCAACCTAGGCTCAAGCCCTGTCTGTCACAGAGGCAGCCAGTCTAATTACAGAGTAGACCCAATTGTTGCAGGAAACTCAGAGAAATGGACAACAACAACAGTTGCAACCACCAATAGTAGTTCCTCCCGAAGTAGGAGCAGTTCAGGAGATTGAGCTTCATGCTAAGGAAGTAGAGGAAGCCACTCTTTCAGCCACTCTTTCAGAAGATACATTGCCTTCCAGATCTCCATCAAGAAAAAGTAGGGTTAGTGCATCATCTTCTTCTCCAAGCCCCCCTTCTGAGGATCTAGACACCACTTGCATCCTGCCTCAGTCTGAGAGTGAGATATGTCCCGAGAGGCTAAGGGAAAGAAAGCTTCCTGAAAGCCTTAGACTTATGGGTGCAGATGTAGAGGATGATGACAAGCCAGTCATCATGGATGTTAGCCCAGCCCCAGTGGAGACCAACGTTATCCCATCCCAACTTGCTGTGAGGTATGCGGCACCACAGATACCAGCACCGCCAGCTGCCATATTTGCAAAGTCCCTGTAGCAACCTACATCCACACCCACCTCAGTAGAAGTAGGTACCGCAGAGAGTCAAACATCAAAACGCCCACCTACCGCCAGTTCATCTGACATTGGCAGTGGCACAAGCGTCAGAATGTTGACCATCCCAGTTTAGTCCTTCTTTACAGTTAGCAAGAAGGAGGTGAACATTGCCATATGCTCCATTTGAAGAGCAAGTGTTAGTTGAGGTAAGCTTAGTACAACCTATGGTAACGGGGACCAAAAAACCCATTTGAGAAAGCACCATATGATCCAGTGGGAGGCGGGGCGGGGGAGTGGACAAGATGGCGACCGGGCCAGGCGCTCTGTAAAAGAAAAGCCCAGCAATTATCCTGTTTCCCTGCACTTATTGAAGGCAAAAAGAAATAGAGGGGGAGCGAAACCTGGTTGGAGCTCCCTAATGTTGAACTGGAGCTGAGACAACCCGGCTCCCTCCGGTAGGGCCCCCGAGAATGTGGGGCGGCTGGAGCTGGCCTCTGCCAGCAAGGCACTCGGCAGATTACCTGCGACGACCAAGCCGCCGCTGAATAAGAACGAGAGGGGGAGTGCTGCCCCCGAGGACACTGCCGTAGCCTCCGGGCCACCAGACAGAGTTACAGGGCACAGATTCTTCCCAGCCAACGCCAAGCGGAGATCAGCGATGTGAACGGTGCCGGCCATAGATGCTGGGCCACGGCGTTCGATTCACGTGAGAACTGGGGCTGGAAGGCCTACATTGTGGGATGTGATGCAGAGCTGGCCCCCACTAATGAGAAGACCGCAGACCGCCCGCGAGGATCAACCCGGCTGCAGCACTGGAGCGAGAGAGGGAGCGCTGCCCCCATGGACACCACTGATACCCCAGGCCCATGAGATAGAGCTGCGGCACACGGATCCCTGTCGGACAACGCCAGGCGGGGAAGAGAGACACATGCGGCATCGGCCACAGGAGATAAGCTGCGAGAACCGGTGCTGGAGGGCCTACCCCACAAGAGGTGATGAAGCATGTAGAGGCCCAAGAAGGTGGGAACTCCGGAGTCGACCCTCAACGTAGAGAAGCCCAGGCACTTAATAGCGGAAACGAAGCCGGCAGCAACCACAAAATGATGGGGGTGCTGCCCACGGAGACGTTGCGGGCAGCGCTAACACACCAAGCGGAACTGTGGAGTACAGGCCCCTACCTGTGGACATCCAGCGTGAAGAAGGGCTGCAATCAGCGCCAGGTGCCAGAACAAGGTCGCAGCACGCGACCTGTGAGGGAGATGAGGCTTAGAGGCCCACCTGTTGTGACCAGGCACAACAAGCAGCAAGAACGGGCCGACACGCTGCTCTTTGACATCTGGGGGTAAGGAGCCAAGAGAGCGACGGAGGAGGCCCTGACTCCATGGAAAGCATCGCTAAGGTCGGGACCCCCCACTCCTCCCCAAAAAAATCCCTGGGAGTGAAATTGTCTGCAGGGGCCCCGCGCTGCTGGACTTTAAGCCTGGCCCCGAGTCCTAACCCTAATAACGCACACCTGCCCACAGTACCGAAACGCTGCAAATAACGGAGTTGGCCTATGGGCACAATTACACCCTGAGGAGCCAGAACGAACTAACAACATGCCCTGGGAAGAGAGCCCCAATGCTGGGGACATCGAGGGAATCTCCCTCAAGCCTTACAGAGTCCCAGAACATGGGGCACCGCACGTCGGAATCCAATGGAAAGTGCTGCTGAGATCACTGTGTAACACAGGGGCCGGGCCCTCATGTTCAGATCGCACCTAGGCGGCCCGCACTACGCATAGAAAAGAGGAGGGAATCAGAAAAACGTGGATAAACCACACACCATGATCGATAAGTACGGAGGAGAGGAACCACAACAGTAACTGCACCCCCACGGATCAGCGCACCGGAGACAGGCTCACCTCAAACAAGCATTGGCATAGCCAATAGGTCTCGCTTTTGGGACCTTATAAGTATTTAGTTATGCAGCACAATATCCTTGGTGCAACAACATTAACTGTTGCATGGTTAAACACTTATAAGGCCCCAAAGGCAAGACCTATTGGCTATGCCAATGCTTGCTTTTTTTTTTTTTTTTTTTTAAAGGACAAGCAGTGCTATCAGGCTCCGGCTGCCACTTAGAGGTAGAGAGAGAGAGGTGTGTAGAGGTAGAGAGAGAGAGGTGTGTAGAGAGAGAGAGAGAGAGGTGTGTAGAGAGAGAGAGAGGTGTGTAGAGAGAGAGAGGTGTGTAGAGAGAGAGAGGTGTGTAGAGAGAGAGAGGTGTGTAGAGAGAGGTGGGTAGAGAGAGGTGGGTAGAGAGAGGTGGGTAGAGAGAGAGGGGTAGAGAGAGAGGGGTAGAGAGAGAGGGGTAGAGAGAGAGGTGTAGAGAGGTAGAGAGGTAGAGAGAGATAGAGAGGTAGAGAGAGATAGAGAGGTAGAGGGAGGTAGAGGTAGAGAGAGGTAGAGAGGTAGAGAGAGAGGTAGAGAGAGAGAGAGAGGTAGAGAGGTTGAGGTAGAGAGGTAGAGAGAGAGGTAGAGAGAGGTAGAAGAGAGGTAGAGAGGTAGAGAGGGAGGGAGGGAGAGAGAGAGAGAGAGAGGTAGAGAGGTAGAGAGAGAGAGGTAGAGGTAGAGAGAGAGGTAGAGAGGTAGAGTGAGGTAGAGAGGTGGAGGTAGAGAGAGCGAGAGAGCGCTGCGTAGGCGAGACCTAAAAACGGGGTGAGAGGTCAGGAAGAGGGGAGTGTGAATCTTTCAGCATTTTTTCCAGGGACACCATGTTGCCTCGAAACTGAATTGAAAAATATGGGACCAATATGAAATCAAACGTAAAGCAAACAACAGATGTCTTCCCATCAGTTATCAAAAAAATCAAACTATTTTAAACAGTAGCTAATCAAAAGCATTTCAGAGAATAAGATTTCACATCATTATTTATGCAACACCAGTGAAAAGAACGGTGGCCCAATAAAATGCGTTTTACAATATGAATAATAATGCTGGGTGAACTGTTCGGGCTTGTATTGGTGCAAGATCATTATGTCAAGTTCCATTCAAATCAAATCCATGAGTGATGACTAGGGTCATTGAGGAAGGAAGCAAGAGTCAAAAACAACTGTGTTCCAACACGATATGCCACTTCCACTTTAAGCCACTGCCACTGTTTCACATTTGATGACCTCTACTAACAATAATCACGTGTTTTATAGAGTGATTTCTTCTATGAGCTTTGCGGGTCAGCTCAGCAAAACTCTTGGAAACCTCCCAGGCGAAAAAGACAACAAATGCGCTTTCCTTAAATGTCTAACTGGGTGACGGGAAACAGCAGACTTGAAAAGCTTTAGAATACTGCTTTTTTAAAGACAGCTCACTTCTAACAATTTTTTTATCCATAACACAAGTAAATAATTGGTAACATTGTTCATGCACTCATATTTCCTGCACAGGTTGACAGCAGCATGAAAAGCCAGCTCCCTATTTGTTTGTCCGTGACCTTCTAGCTCCCACCAGCCACCCTCCTCTACTTCAGAAGCACCCCAGGATTTGCTAGGTGTTCTCCAGGTCTCTCACACCGGGTGTTGATGTACACGACAGAGAACTGATGAGCTAAACAACCGGGTTCCTTGTAGTGGCACGACAAGGAAGAGACTTGAATTGCAGGAACTTTTATACAAGCGCAGCCAATAAATCATGGTATGATGGAAAATACTTTACCCAAAAGCATGCCTGTAACCACAAGAAATGACTGGTCTCAAGAAAGCCACTAAGCATGAAAACAAAATGGGAAACTTGCACACTGCTGCAAGCAAACCCACATAATTTAATAGCAGCACATCTGAAAATAGTTATAACACATAGCAATAAAGCAGCTAGAACATACAACAACACCCCACCAGATGTAGCATCCAAGAGCTGATGATAAATCACACCAGACCGAATAAGGGAGCGTGGCATACCAAACCAATTAAAAAAAAAACCATAGCAAAGCGAGTACATGAAACAGTGATTACCTTCTTCGGTCTCGTGCCACACGATTCCTTCCAGGTTGACGCTGGTCCCGGGCGCACAGCATTACACCACAAAAATAGGTAGCAGAAGTGAGCTCATTTATTTAAAGGTAACGGCGCCTTGCTGGGAGATTAAGGAAATAGAGTGTTGTTGCCTTTAACGGCCAATAACATCCGTTACATTCATGTGGGAAGCTTTGGCTATAGCTGGAGACCAGAGTAGGCAGATGTCCGTCAGTGGAAACACACGGAAAACAAGCCAAGAAAAATAAGCGCGCGCGCCTCGCGCAAGTAGGGGGTGGGGGAGTGCGGCCGAGAGCAGGCAGCGTTCCCTGGCGGGAGCGAGCGGCGCCAGGAGAGATAATTGCTAACACATGGCGCCAAAGCTCGCTCCCGCAAGGGAATCGCCAAACGTGCACGCGTTGCCATTGAAAGCAATGCAACGCGTGCACGTTTTTGCCTGCGAAGCTGTGTCGATTACAAAAGGTCTTTCCTATGCAGCGCATGCGCGCTGCGTAGGCGAGACCTAAAAAGGGCCCCTCGGAACCAGAAGCAAAAGCCGGAAGACCCACACACAACTAATTCATAATAAGGTAGACCACCGCAAGAGAACAGATCAGTCCACGCTTAGGAGGGTGGCAAGCGGGGGGTCACGGTCCCTTAGGGGGCTCCTGCTGCACCTCGAGAAGCGAACGCAAGACTCGCAGGACACAGGCCTGGGGACTTTCCAAACATTACAAAACAGGGAGAAGACGGGAATGGCCATTGCAAAAAATCCAGTGTGTGTAGCCCAAAACTGCCTGGGAGATAAGAAGGAGCAATCGAATTAGTGGAGCTCACAGAAAACAATGGACACAGACAAGGCTAGAAAAGCATAAGACACCTGACCCCGACCACAATGGGGATGCCCAGAACTAAGCCAGGGGGGTCCCGCCCGATTCACAAGACCACCCGGCAGACCCAATAAGACTGCAATTAGATAAGATCTTGGAGGCAATAACGGACCAGAAATGCCCTGCAGCATGACATAGGCGTAGTGTCCGTGGGATTAGGATTACTAAGAATGGAACACCACAAACTAGCAGACTGTGTCAAAGGAGTAGAGCACAAGGCCGAGGAGATACAACCGGAATGCACAAAGCTCTCCAAACAAATGCTGGAACTAAGAGACAGAGTTCACTTGCTGGAAAAACATGCGGAAGATGCTGAAGGCCGCAGTAGACGTAATAACATTCAGGTGGTGGGCCTCCCGGAGGGCATCGAAGTGGGAAACATGGTAGACTACCTAGAGAATTGACTGAGGACCGAAGTGGCCATAGGATCCATAACTCCATTCTCTGCATTCGAAATGGCACACAGAGTACCCTCCAGACCACTAGCCCTGGGTAGGCCATCCAGACCGGTAGTAGCCAGGTTGCTGTATTATAGAGATCGCGACATCATCCTGCAGCAGGCCCGCACGAAAGACCCTTTTGCAGAATGTATGATGGTACAACGCGTACCATCACAACGCGGTATGTTACATCGCGGTATTGACAACGCAAGTCGTTACATCGACTTGCGTTGCAGGGCGCTAGACTTTGGAATAGTGTGAATTACTATTCCAACTCCAGTCTATGTACAGTAGGGAAGGTGTTGGAATAGTAATTCACACGATTCCTTAGTCTAGAGCGCCCTCCAGTGCAAGTCGATGTAACGACTTGCGTTGTCAAAACCACGATGTAACCATACCACGATGTAATGGTTGCGTGGTAAAGGATGTTTCCCCTTTTGCAGTGTCCAACCAAAAAGTCTCCATCTATCCAGATTACACAGCGACAGTGCAAGCCAGGAGGGCTTCTTACACTGAGGTTACGCGAGCACTCAGCAACCAGGGAATACAGTACTTACTAATGTTCCCCTCAAAACTTAGGATCATGGTAGATGGCTCCACACACTTCTGTGACACCCAGGACATGGACTGGTCTTGGTTGGAGGAAAACAAGGGGGGGCAGCCCCACAGACGCACACTCAAAAGCGCTGCCCCAACGAAGAGGGAAGAGAAGACTCTTCCGTAGGAAACTACAGACCAACGTGGGAAAATGTCCCTCACCATCACAGACAGAAGTGGAACGAGCGGCAGCATTGCAAGCGGTCGCTGAGATAGGGACGACCCAACGTGCCTCCAAAGACCGGGACTCCTCCTCTGAGCAGAAATCAATAAGATCAGATTCGATATCCTATGGGGAAGATAACACCGGACTTCCTGAAGTGACACCACAGACTGCGGATAACATAATATGATATCCTTTACGCTGTTAAATAAACCGTGCATAAGTTACACAAAGTAATGGGTGGGAGGGGGGATTCCGAGAGAACTTAGGGCGCCCTAGAATTCAGAGAACTGCTATAATAGAGGGCACAAATGAGGACTGGGTCTACTTCCTCTCTTAGAAGAGATTATCCACAAGCCGGGACAATCAAACTCATGCATTATACATTGGGTTACCGTACTATGCTGGGAGAATTAAAATACGCATCTTGGCATGCCTCTTCTGGTGAACCCCTAACAGGCAGACCAGAGGAAATATTCTCATGTTGTGTGGTTGTTTCACTCTGTTTAGACGGCAAGCTGTTGCTGTGCTGCCCTGGGGCTTGGGAGTTGTTGTTGGGGTTTGTTTTTTTTACTTTTTTGCCCTTTTTCTTCCCCACTTTTCTTTCTCACACACTGCTCCATGTGGAGGACCCGAATTTATTACAAGAAATGGCGGAGGAGACCCGTGTGGGAGAGACGTGCAAGAACACGAAAATGGGGCACACACACATAATTCAACAGCAGGGTAACGTTTATTTCCTGGAACGTCAGGGGAATGGGATCCCCCATTAAGAGGTATATGTGAGAAGTTGGCCTGGCATATGCTGTCCACTAATTATAGTGGGCACCTTGCACCAGTCCAAACAACCCCTTATTGGAGATAGGTTAAAGACAACCTTATTGAAAGCTATCCTAGTGGTAGCTATGGAGAGCAGCCTTCAGGCTAAGTCTTGAAGGAATGTAAAGCAGCTTGTTTTACCAGTCTATAATCTCTTGAGTGATCAAATGAAAGAGCACCACACCAGGTATATATTCAAAATATATGTATTTATTGCTAAACAAACCCCTCTAGTCTCTTTATGAGGCTAGAGTTCGAAGTACATAAGTTATAAGTTATTTAAACACAGTAATAGCACAAATACACGTTTGGGCCCTAGGGGCGTACCAAACCATATACCAATAAAGTGGTATAAGAACCACGACTGAGCTAGACACTAGGCCTAGAGCCTCTAGAAGTGCTTGGACAACAAGGAACCACCCAAGGTAGTGACACAGGGGACCCACGGGGGACGCGTGCAGTGTAATTACACAGCCGCGAAACGCCGTTAACTTCTATGGAGAAAGTCGCGGTTTGGAAATTACAGAAAAGGGACACTTAAAGAAGGACTTGGAGCAAACCCTTTGAGAACTAGGTCGTTCTAGAGTCTCTACCCACGGGAGCACTGGAGTACTCTTGTTACCTCACCCAGGGAAGCCGGGTGCATAGGTGCCTTTCGGACTCGGGTTTCGTCGTCGATTTGAATGGCGATCTGCTGCAAAGTGCTGCTGGCGACCAAGTGGAAAGTGTCCGGGTGGATCCAAAGGTGGATCGGAGATCTGAAGAACCTGAAAGCAGAGGGGACAGAGTCTGGGTCACTAGCCAGTGACCAGGAAGGCGATGAGCAGATGCCCACCGATGTCGAGTGCTTCAGGTAGGTTGACGGTCGTCTTGACTCTTCAGCCACGAGGTCCAGGAGGCGTTGTCGGCGACCAGGAGCAGGATTCGGGCTGGTACACGATGTCTGTCGAGTGCTGAGGTGTCGGCGACCGGATTGGACCCAACAAGCCTTGGCAACGGCAAGTCTCGATGTAGATGAAGATTGACGATGATGCAGACCAGCAAGGTCTGAGGAACTCACCCAGCAAGGGTAAGTGAGGGCAAGCCTGGAGCAACCAGGGAGCCCAAGAAGAAAAAGATTGGCCTTCGTGAAGGGCTACTAGCCAACGGGCTAGCGACCGCGAAGGAGCCTCGAGACGGCTCACAGGACACTCGTGGAGTGGGGGCCAGTGATCTTCAGTGCAGTTGGTGCTGGAGGCTAGGGCTACTCGGAGCCCAAAGCACGACTTCGTGGGAGACCCAGAAGAGGATGCACTTGCAAATGCGTGCGGTGTCCAGGGGTCACGGTTCCACGTTACCCACGACAGCTACGGGCCTCAGCTTTGCTGGGGACTCAGGGCAGCCTCGGGAAGTCTGGAAATCCACCTCTGGTGATGCAAAGACTTCGGCGTCCGACGGGAGCTTAGGCGATGCAGACCGGACAATTGCTTCTTTGGTGCCTGCCAAGCAGGGGAGTCACTCCTTGACCCCAAGGGAGATTCTTCTGTCCTCTAATCTTGTAGTAGAGCGTTGAAGGTCCAGGATTCTGTGTCAGAGTTTCGTCCAGGGATAATCTAAAGTCCTAAGGACTGGGTTCCTATACTTATACTAAGTTTAGGGGTTGGACTTACTCTGTGGCCCCACCTATGGGTGGGTCAGGGCAGAGGGGTGGCTACACCCTTTCCCTTTGTCCAGTTCGCGCCAAAGCAGGGGCTGCAAGCCCCTGATCCGGTTTGAACTGGGGTATGCACAGGGACACCAAGTGTGCCCCCAGTGCAGGACTTCAACGCACCCGAAAGTGCTCCCGCCCAGCCCCAATACACACTATCCTGTCTGGGGAGGTGGTCACACCTCCCTGGGACAGGAAACCTATTGTCCAGGCCTCCCCTGCCGGAGTTTCGTCCAGCAGCAGGAGTCCAGACTTGTGTCTGTGGCAGCAGCATCCATTTTGTGATGCCAGGGCTTTAGAAAGAAGTTACCGGCCAGGCCAGGGTTAACATGTCTCTCCCTCTAGAAGGGTGGAATGCTACCCCCGCCGCCAGACTTGGCGGGGGGTAGTATTCCAAGATGTTTGACACCAAACACGACATGTTTCGGTGCAGCCATTCCAAAGTTAGCATTTAACGCGAGGTTATAATGCGCTTAAGAGTATATGGTCAGGCTGCACTACAAACAGCATCAAAGAAGGGTCTCCGAACGCTGCAGAGGGGCCCTGCTCATGCAGGGGCACCCTCTCACATAGGAACCACGCACTCTGCCTTCAGGATTGATAAGGCCTGCCATAGGAGTGACTTATAGGTTTATATGTGTGTATGTATATAGTGATATAGGTAACCTATATCACAGTAAGGGGTGCATGCACCACCTTACCCAGGCTGCAGTAGCAGACCTGCGGTGTCAGTTTGGATGGCCTTCCAGGGGTGGCACAATACATGCTGAAGCCCCTGGTAGGCCTCTGAGGTACCTATGCCCTGGGTACATAGTATACCATATACTAGGGACTTATAAGGGCACTCCAGATTCCAATCAGAGATGTGCCTAAGGCACATGGAAACCATTTTACAGAGAAAGCAGATAGACTGGGGCCCTGAATAGCAGGATCCCAGTCCAACTAAGTCATAAACCAGCAAAACACCAGAAAAAAAGTGGGGGCAACCATATAGTCAGATTCCACCTTCCTACAGTATAGTATTCACAGATACATTAAAGGTAGGGGAGTCCAAATTGCAATGCTTCAGGAAACACACCTGGCAGGGCCTGAAATAGATCGGCTGAGGCGGCGCTCGACAGGCCAGCTTTATGCCACATCCTACTCGGCATACGCCAGAAGTACACTAATCTGGATAAAAGTGGGAACGCCATTTGAACTGATCCACTCTGTCATAGATAAAGAAGGGAGGTACGTCCTGGTGGGGGAAAGATTATATGGCAAAGAAATCATCATAGGAAGCATCTACATCCCTAACCAAGATCAGTTAAATTTCCTCCACTCCCTATCCGCACACATGGCAAGCTCACCGCCGACACATTCCTACTGGGGGAGATTTCAATTGTGTCCTTGATATACACCTAGATAGATCCTACCCCCTACTGAAAGGGACAATAATGAGGAAATTGGCGATGGGTCTGCGAAAATTGGCTTGGGCATTGGGGATTGATGGATACATGGCGAACACAGCATGACACTGACCGTACATACTCATATTACTCTCCGGTACACAAACTCCACACCAGAATAGACCAATTTGTGTGCTCACACAGGATATCTCAGAACGTAACACACACTGAATACCTGGGGAGGACCATCTCCGACCATAGCTCGATAATACTGCGATTTACTCCCACAGGAGAGAGGCCACCAGCCCCCACGTGGCAGCTTAATCTAACTCTGGAAGATGCCTGCTCCGTAACTTACTAGCGGGAGCACTTTCTAACTACTTTCTTAATAATCAGGATTCTGCGTCCACTAGACTGACCGAATGGGAGGCCTTTAAGTGGTAATGAGAGGTCAATGCATTAGTCAAACAGTGGGGCCACTAGCAGAGTTGCAAAAAGAACTATTAAATCTGGAACAGAAGCTCTGCATACTAGATAATACAGTAGATGGCCATCAGGAAACAATAGCAGAAGCCCAAACTATGAGAAAGCAATACAATGTTACTTTAGAGAAGCTGAGGACCCACCACCATAAACAATATATAACAAAGATGCATGAGGAAGAAGGTAAGTCAGGGAGGAAGCTGGCGTGGCTCATCAAGCCCGTGTCTAGGGGCGTGCCTATAATCAAGATACATCCTAAAAGGATTTCTTTTCTGGTGGTTCCACTACAAACAGTTATTCGTGAGCATACAGGGCTGTTGTCCTGTTTGTTTAATTAAGCAGCCAAACGTACAAATTGTGATTATTTTGGAATACTAGGGTTTGGTAAGTTTTTGGTATTTTTGATCCCATTAAGATCCTGTGTGTGGAGATAACTTAATAATTACACCAATAATTGATCATACACTTGGTGGGGCGGATGTGGTGAAAGCAACACCAACTCAGGGCAGGTTGAGGATCTTCAGTTCTAAGTATAGCCCACATTGGCTGTAGGACTTGGCCTTTTTGGCTAAAGTTCACTAAAACGTTTTGCTTTCCCCCTAGACCGTTTTCATGACATAGAGTGCCAATTTAGATGCTTTGGGTACTTTGCCACTGCTGATCAGTGTCAAAGTACAGGAGTTCCCTGTGTAAAGTGTAATGGTAATTGGTTGGCCATGATTGGTATGTTTGCCTTGCTAGTAAAGTCCCTAGTGATGTGCACTGTGTGTGCCACGGCTAGTAATCCAAGGGCGCGTGGAGAAGGGAACTCAGGCCTACAGTGTAGGGCCTGCGTGCAGTTTGCTAAGTTAGCATGTGTCCTGACAAGTACAGCTACTTGTCAGGCCTTACTTTCCCTTTTACATGCACCGTGGGCACCCCTGTGGTAGGTCCCAGGTAACCCCTGGGCAGGGTGCCGTGTAAGTAAAAGGCAGGACATATACTGAGGTGTGTGTTATGTCCTGACAGTGAAAAACACTCCATTTCGTTTTTCACTGGTGAAAGGCCATTCTGCCCATAGGACAGAATGGGGAAGCTGGGTATTGTGTTTGTTAGCCTAGTTTCCCGTAAGTTTAGAATGGAGAAGTGAAGTTTGGTATGTATTAACTCACAGCGTCATAACCCATCTTTCTATGAAAGTGGTGTTGTAACTGTGTGTTCAAAAGCCGCTCTTTTAGAAAGTGGCTGAGTTTTTTGCTTTAAGCTTTTCTGTGTGTCTCTGTTGAATGTGGATTGACTGTCTGGAACTGAGAGGGGAGGGGGTGAGGTGGCACCAGGCTGACCTGCAGCTGGAGAGTATGCAAGGAGAAGCCCCGGGAGGTGAAGAGGCCTGGGTTGCGGCTATAAAACAATTGACCCATCTCCTGCTGAGTGATTAAGGATCCAGACCCCCAGTAGCAAAGGGAGAAAGGTGACACTGGGAGGGAGACACTCGGAACTGATTTAGGCAGGGGTCAGGGACCCCTGAGCACCACGAACTTCAAAGACATTTAGGGGTATATCTATGAGAGCTGAAACCCCTGAACGTTGGAATGAAACAGATGGATTGAGACTGAAAAGGCTTGGGCCCATTCTGTGGTCAAGAGGAACCTCAGCTAAAGAAGGAGCAACTGAAGAGACTGCTGGGGGAGACCAATCCTTGCTTCATGATCTGGGGCTGGTCTGCAGTTTGCTGTTCTAACTAAGGGAGAGGCTGTTGGGACTGTGCTTGGAGGCGCTGGGTCCCCCTGCTTGAAGAAGACTGTGCTTTGTGCTGTGTCTTGTAACCCCAAGGGCCCGAGGCGAGCTGGCTCCCTGTTTGGAAACACAGGAACATAAAAGTTTCCGGAGACGTTTCAAGCAACGCGATGGGCACGTGTTGTGGCAGCTTGAGACCCTCAGAAGGTGTGCCCTGTGATCTTGGACACACGAAGGAGGAGCGAGACTCGGACGCGCTGGGTGCGTGTTGTGGTGCACAGGAGGCGTTGGTGAAGAGCGCCTTGTGTACGTGTGCATTGACGGAGGAGTGAGTCTCGGACGCGCTGGGTGCGTGTCGTGGTGCACAGGAGGTGTCGGTGAGGGGCGCCTGGTGAAGTGTGCATCGAAGGTGAAGCGAGACTCTGACGCACAGGGTGCGTGTCGGGGATGCACCGCAGGTGCTGGTGAAGAGGGCCTGGTGAGCGGGTGCATCGGAGGTGAAGAGAGTCTCGGACGTGCTGGGTGCGTGTCGTGGTGCACTGGAGGCGTTGGCGAGGAGCGCCTGGTCAAAGCGTGCATCAGAAGTGGAGTGACTCTCGGACGCGCAGGGTGCGTGTCGGGGTGCACCGAGGCATTGGTGAAGAGCGCCTGGTGATCGAGTGCACCGGAGAAGCGAGGCTCGGTCACGGTGAGCGTGTCGAGGTGCAGCCGGAGGCATTGGTGAGGAGCGCCTGGATATCGGGGCACAGGAATTGGAGTAAGTCTCAGTGAAGCAGTGTGCGTGCTTTGGTGCAACCTGGGACTGTGGAGGTGATCGGCTGATCATCGTGTGCACCGGAAGAAAGTGAGTCTCTGCAACATGGTGTGCGTGTCTTGGTGCGAACTGAGACCGCAGAAGGGAGTGCTGGTTGAAGTCGACGTGAAGTCCCATCAGCGTTGTGTGTGTGGCTTCCTGAAGTGTTTTTATGTTATGTTTCATCTAATCTTACAGGGACCTATTACCATGGCTTGATTTGGTTTGATTTGGTTGGTCATTGTTACAGCATACCTCAAACTCTGCTGGTGCAGGCTATGTGATAGAAATTTGGAGTTGTCTGAACATGGATTAATGTACTGTAACGCACTGTAGGCAAAAATTAGTTCTTTATTCTTTATTTATATTGGTTAATAGGTGTGTTAAAATGCCTGTAATGTCACCTAGATGTTACAGGTGTCTATGTCAATGACAGGTCTCCGATTCAGAAATGAGAGCTCTTTGTGTAAATTCTTCCCCCAATTTCAATAATTCCTTTCTTGTGGAGTCATGATCGTGCAAATGGTTTGGTAATTGCAGGACTTATTGTCTCAATAAGTATGATGAGGCTGCTAGGATTGTCACCAAAAATTCGATTAGAATGTTGTGCATATCACCTTTAGTTGTCACATCTTTCTATTTATGTCTAGCATTACTGCACCATCTCCACTATTTTAGATCATTTCTCCATTGATTGATGTAATTATTCAAATAAAATGCTTGGGTTTCACAGATCTGGAAACTGTAAGGGAGGAAGATGCACAAGTCTGTTTCACTATTTCATTGACGCAGCATACTGATAGGCACGAGCGAGATGTAATATTTTGCATGTTTATTTTGCTCAGAAATATCATGAACGGGTGTGCAGAGAGGGCCTCTCTCCCTGAAGACTCAAATCAAAACACCCAAATGACATGTGATTAAACAGAATATAGAGTTAATGCAATAAGTCCCGTTTCCTCCATGTGTAATATTTGTGAACGAAAAAAACTGTACGAGTTGAAAATCAATAAAAATATATTACAAAAAAGCTGCACCTTTTTGAAAAATAACTTTCTTTTGTTGAACTGCTCATCATAAGATGAGCTTTAATTGAAGGAAGTTTACATAAAGGCACGGACAAGCCACTGAAAGCATAGTCGCATACGTTTACAGCTTCATGCTCATTAACGTAACGTATTTGTTAACACTCTTTTTGGCAGATAAAGCCACCGAGGCTAATGGAAGGAGAGTGACTGGCCGAGGATCACACAAGTTGGTCGCTTGAGGAACACTGGATTAGAGCTGGAGTCTCTTGTTTCTACTCCTGATGAGTTAAGACGCTTGAGCACGTCCTCTACTTGGAAAAACAAACTAGCACACAACGATGCGGAGCTCTGAAAAAATTAACGCCTTTGCAATGCAGAAAAAAATCAAAAAGTGAAATGTTCGTAAATGCTTGCAAATAAATTTAAAGAACAAAGCACTTATCCCGTAGGCCTCTCCCTGATGGGAGTGCTGCTCTCAGGCAGGCGTGTCTGATGCACTTTTCAATATTCGCTCGCTGCCTCGGTTTCCCTCAGCTCTGCACATTGTTCCAGGTTCTGGCCCGGCGGGTTCGTGAATGTCAGCATTAACTCACTTTCAGATTCCTTGCATTCTTTTATCTTCTGCAGGAAAGAGGAGCAGAGAAGGATAAGTTACTTACCTGTAATCCTAGTTCTCTTCCAGGGGTATCCTCATCAAAGTCATAAGCACTGAATATTCCCGCCCACGTGCGGGGACCCCGGAAATATAAAAATTATATATGGAAATCACATATATACAGCTCTACATATATGCATATACATATATCATTTTTTCTCATACCAATGCAGCTCTCAATAGGAGGCTAAACAATGTAATTACACACATAAAAACTACTTTTGCCAATATATAAAAACACCAGAGGACAATTAGTACTTGAACTCGGTTTCTTAATGAGCAAAATACTCATAAATAGTAAAAACTGCAAAATAAGTAGACATTGTTAGCCTACAGGCTGCATTGTAAACCAATAGCATAGAAAATGAAAACATTTTCAACAAAAACTGGCACCGTGCCTTTAAGGCAGCCATGACCCCTAGCTTCCCATCATGCCTCAGGGGTGACAGTTAGGTCAGTTGTTCTTTGCATAACCCTGAAGGTCAGGGCACAAAGATATCCTTTAACACTTTAGAAATCTCTCATTTACCTGGGGAGGCGGGTGGGTTGCTTATGACTTTGATGAGGATACCCCTGGAAGAGAACTAGGATTACAGGTAAGTAACTTATCCTTCTCTTCCAGGGATCCTCATCAATAGTCATAAGCACTGAATAGAATAGCAAGCCCATCAACCACCTGCAGGTAAATGAGAGTAAAGTGACCCAACACAAAGAAACATAACAGCCGAAATCAGCTGTTGAACAGATTCCTCAAGGAGGCCTGGCCTACTTGGGTGTCTGCTCTGGTGTCTGATTCCAGACAGTAGTGCCTCTGTAAATGTATGGACGGACCTCCAAGTTGCCGCCTTACAGATTTCAGACATGGGCACATTTTGAAGAAAAGCAGTAGTAGCCGCTTTTCCTCTAGTAGAATGCGCTCTGGGAGTAAACCCCAGGAGCTTCTGCGCTAATTGATAAGCAAGCTTGATACATGAAACTATCCATCTGGAGATGGAGCGCTTTGAAGCTGCGAACCCAGATCTGATCGACCCATAGTTAACAAATAGTTGATCAGATTTTCTTATAGATTTGGACCGATCCAGATAGAATTTTAAAACCCTTTTGAGGTCCAGAGAATGCAAAGCCCTCTCAGCTGGAGTGGAGGGATTGGGAAAAAGGTGGGTAGAGAGATGGTCTGATTCACATGAAAATCCGACACCACCTTTGGAAGGAAAGAGGGGTGCGTCCTCAACACAACCCTGTTAAGATGGAAGACTGTATAGGGTTCTTTGGAGCAGAGCGCCTGTATTTCACTCACTCTGCGAGCTGACGTGATCGCTACCAAGAAAGCCGCCTTCCAAGAAAGATGCTGTAAGGTTGCTTTGTGTATGGGTTCAAAAGGCGGACCCATCAATTTTGATAGCACCAGGTTAAGCTCCCAGGGTGGTGAAGGAGGTCGTACCGGAGGATAGACCTTCTTTAAACCCTGCAAAAATCCTTAACAGCCTGTAACTGGAAGAAGGAAGGTTGAGAAGCTGAACGCCTATATGCAGTTATAGCTGCTAAATGCACCTTAATGGAAGAAAACTTCAAACCTGCTTTCGCCAGATAAAGTAGGTAAGGAAGGATGACCTCTTCCTGACCTTTGATTGGGTTACAATTGTTCTGCATACACCACATGTAAAACCGTTTCCACTTGCATGCATACGAATGCCTCGTGGACGGTCTTCTTGCTTCCTTCAAGATGGACATGCAGTCCTGCGGCAGTCCTAAGTGGCCATACTGGAGGACCTCCAGGAGCCATGCCGCCAAGTTCAGTGAGGGAAGGTTGGGATGATGAATCCTCCCGTTCATCTTGGACAGCAGGTCCGGTCTGCACGGCAGCCTCTTGTGAGGACACTCTGATAGGTGCAGAAGGTCCGGGTACCACCATTGTCTCGGCCAGTCTGGGGCAATTAGTATCATCCTCGTGCACGAATGGGACAGCTTGGTCACCACCTTCGGGATCAGCGGAAGGGGTGGAAAGGCGTACACAAATGCCCCTGACCAGTCTATCAAAAGGGCATTCCCTTTCGATCCTGGTCGGTAGAACCGTGAGGCGAAGTTTCGGCATTTGGCATTTTCGTCGTCCGCGAAGAGGTCGATGGTGGGACGACCCCATGTCTGGAAGATGTCTTCGACGACCTCGTCGTTGAGCACCCAGTCTTCTCTGTCTTCGAAGTGACGGCTGAGTGCATCCGCTCTCACGTTCTGTTCTCCTGGCAGGTGGACTGCTGTGACTGCCAGATTCCGAGCCAAGAGCCAATGCCAGAGTGCTTGAGCTTCCAGGGAAAGTGTGCGTGAGCGAGTTCCCCCGGTTTGTTCAGGTAGTACATGGTGGTGGTGTTGTCCGTCTGTACTAACACTGAGGTTGCCTGAATCGAGGGGAGGAAAGCTTTGAGGGCTAGGTGTACTGCTCTCAGCTCTAGCATGTTGATGTGATAGGATCGCTCCTTTGGAGACCACAGTCCTTGAGTCTGGAGAGAACCCATGTGGGCTCCCCACCCCTGCAGCGAGGCGTCCGTGATCAGTGTCTGAGCAGGCGGAGGTTGATGGAAAGGAACTCCGACTTGCAAATTTTGTTTTCTCATCCACCAAGGTATGGAAGCTCGAGCCGCGTTTGATGGACTTATTTTTTCGTCCCAACGAGCGGTCTGCTGGTCCCACTTGTCCTCCAGATCCTGCTGAAGAGGACGCATTCGTAGTCTGGACGAAATTCACATGCAGGCCCAGCCGGTGACACAGCTCGAGACAGCTCAAGAAATGAATCCTCACACTGTCTGGGGAAGGACCTTTCAACAGCCAGTCGTCCAAGTACGGGTATACGAAGACGCCCCTGCGGCGCAGTGCGGCTGCCACCACCGCCATGCACTTCGTGAACACTCTGGGGGCTGACTTCAACCCGAAGGGTAGAACCTTGAACTGGTAATGAGCGGATCCCACTAGGAATCGCAGGTACTGTCTGTGATACTGATTGATCGGAACGTGAAAATATGCATTTTGCCGATCCAGCGAGCACATCCAATCCCCCTGCCTGAGATGTGGATATATTTGATGGAGAGCCAACATGCGAAACTTTTCCTTTTTATGGATAGGTTGAGTGACCGCAAGTCCAGAATGGGTCTGTACTCTGCTTTTTGGCCTTTTTCTTCACCAAAAATATCTTGAGTAAACCCCTTTTCCTCTTTGAGATACTGGCACCCTCTCGATGACTGACTTTCTGAGAAGGGTGGCAACCTCTTTCTGCAAGAGTTTTAACTGGTGACACGACGGAGGAACTGGAGGGATTGATGGTGGGCGATGTTGAAAACGTAGAGAGTACCCATTCTGCAACGTGGCTAGTACCCACCGATCCTTTGTGATAGCTCGCCACTCTTCGAGATGATCTGCGATACTTCCCCCACTGGAGTGGTGAACGGCGACAGGGGAAGTGAGTGTTCATTGTTTCGACTGCGTCTTGGCGGAATTGTTGCCTTGTTGCTGGTTTCTTCCTCCTCTGGAGGAGCGTCTGCCCCGATACTGCGTTTTTGCTGGCCTTGCTGATCCTGGATTTTTCTGCCAATGAGGGGTTTGAACCCTCTGTTGGGAGGATCGTCTATTGTAAGGACGGAATCTCCTACGGAATTCCTTTCTTTCTCCAGGCCCACCGCTTTAAGCGTGTCCAGTTCCGTTTTCATCCGCGTCATCTCTTCATCCGTGTGAGTCCCGAACAAAGAGGAACCAGAGAACGGAAGATTGAGGATGCGTGACTGCGCTTCTGGCCTGAGTGCTGTAAGACGTAGCCATGATGTTCTCCTTGCGCATACCCCATGAGCATAAGCATGTGCCGAAAGGGTAGCTCCATCCGCCGCAGCACTGATGACCTGGTTAGACACCTGACTGCCCTCTGTTAAGATTTCTTCAAAATCTTTACGGTCTTCCTGTGGCAACTTTTCAGTGAATCTCTGTAGTGAGTCCCACAGAGATCTGTCGTAGCGGCCCAGGAGTGCCGCTGCATTGGAGACCTTCAACATGGAGGCCGAAGTGCCACAAACCTTCCTTCCCCAGGAATCCTGCACCTTGCTCTCCTTGTCTGGTGGGACAGTAGAGGAGGATGCCACCGCATGAGTCTTCTTTGCCGCCGCAATTACGACTGAATCCGGAGGAGGGTCAGCCCTGAGGAAGAGCGGATCGTCCTCTGGTGAACGATACTTTTTAAGATCCTCGCTGGGGCGGTCTTAACACTCGCTGGCGTGAGAAAGATATCCATCACTGGCTCTATGATGCCTGGTACCAAGGGAAGCAGAGGTTTAGTTGCTGCTCTTTGGTGTAGAGTCTCAAAAATCACCGAGGACTTGCTTTGACGAGTTGGCATAGGGATACCCAGCTTTACAGCTCCTCTGCCAAGAATGTCCTGAAAATTGTAGATGTCGTCCACCGGAGAGACCCTCGACGGTGGACTGTTCGTCAAAGTAGGCGAATAGTCTCTATGGGATGTATGAGTGGAAGAAGAGGACGGAGTAGGCGATCTGTGTGCTCTCCTCCTGCTTCTTGATCTAGACCTCCTCCTGTGTGAGTGCACCGGTGTGCGGCTGCGAGCTCTTGTTCTTGAAGGAGATCGCTCTTTATCCTGAGTTAAACGAGCCAACGGGGATCTGTTCTGATGGCTCGAGTAATTCCTGTCCGTAGCCCAGTGATGTAGAGGCCTGTGCCATCGTGGCGATAAATGGATGGAAGGCGATCTGTGGCTCTCTCTTTCCTTAGGAGACTGAGCAGGAGGCGTGAAGCTCAGCTCTTCATGCCTTGTTGGGGAATCTTGGTGACCCCCTGACACTGGGCTGTTGGACGCCGAGATAACCACCTCCGGGGATCTGGACGAACCTGAAGGTGACGAAGACAGGCTCACTGGAGGTGAGGTGTTTCCAGAAGGGCGCTTTGACGTTGACCTAGAGCGTCTAAGCTGTCGACTGCCCTCTCAACGGAGACGTATGTCTCGACGTTGACTTTCTTCTCTTAGAAAGTGGACTTCTCGGCGACGAACGTCTCTCCAACACTGGTGCAGTGTCCTGCTTTGACACTCCCTGCACCCTTTCAGGAGATTGCTGTGTCGACGTCGACCGGGCGTTGGACTGCCGGCGACGGAGGTCTTGGTCTCGACGTCGAAAATCCACTCGGCGGAGTCATCCGCCTCGACGGCGTGGAATGATGGATCGTCTGCTTCGACGCCGAAGGAGGTGTCCTGTGTCTCGACGCCGAAGATCGTTGCTTTGATCCCGGCGGAGATCTGTGTCTCGACGTCGATCGCCGATGAGGAGGCGACGACGGAGAGATGCGCCTCGACGTCGATCGCCGCTGACGAGACGGGGAGATGTGCTTCGACGTCGATCGCCGTTGATGAGGCGACGACGGAGCGCTGTGCCTCGACGTCGATCGCACCTGCGACGACGGAGCGCTGTGCCTCGACGTCGTTCGCGCCTGCGACGACGGAGCGCTGTGCCTCGACGTCGTACGCCCACCCGGCGCCGACGGAGACCTGTCTCTCGACGTTGAGCGCCGCCTGGTTGACGTCAACGGAGGACCTGTTACCTTCGGTCGACCGAAGATTTCGTAGTCGAAAGATGATGCGCCGGCATCACCGAAGTCTTCAACGCCGATTTCTTCGTCGCCGATTTCTTCGACGTCGATACCGACGCCCGACGGAGAACAGGTCGGGACTTTTCCTCTCGACGTCGACCGAGTTCTCCTCTTCTTCTGCCTCACAGGAGACCTACCTCTTTCAGAAAGGCCATAGAGACGGATCCTGTCCCTCTCCTTGATAGTCCTTCTTGATAACTTCTTACAATGCTGGCAGTTGTCAGAAGAGTGGGACTCAGGGAGGCAGAGAATACACACAGGATGTGTATCTGTTCTGGCCTTCTTCTTGCCACATGACGGGCAAGGATCGAATAAAGAAGGCATTTCCAAAAATAAACCTTTTCTGAAACACAAAAAGGTGCTACTTGCACTCTAGGACCAAAAGACGTCGAGTGAAAGTAGAAAAAACTAGATCTTTATAGATATTTTTGACAGAAAGTCAAAAAAGCAAGAGCTGAAAATCCAGGGTCCTGACTGAAGGAGCCGGAAAGAACAACTGACCTAACTGTCACCCCTGAGGCATGATGGGAAGCTAGGGGTCATGGCTGCCTTAAAGGCACGGTGCCAGTTTTTGTTGAAAATGTTTTCATTTTCTATGCTATTGGTTTACAATGCAGCCTGTAGGCTAACAATGTCTACTTATTTTGCAGTTTTTACTATTTATGAGTATTTTGCTCATTAAGAAACCGAGTTCAAGTACTAATTGTCCTCTGGTGTTTTTATATATTGGCAAAAGTAGTTTTTTATGTGTGTAATTACATTGTTTAGCCTCCTATTGAGAGCTGCATTGGTATGAGAAAAATGATATATGTATATGCATATATGTAGAGCTGTATATATGTGATTTCCATATATAATTTTTATATTTCCGGGTCCCCGCACGTGGGCGGGAATATTCAGTGCTTATGACTTTGATGAGGATCCCCTGGAAGAGAAGCAGGAGCCAAGGCCTGCAGCCCAGAACCCCAGAGACTCCGAGCGCTGTCTCCGGCGCTCAATTTTCAGACTCACCCCTCTCCTGCGTAGTGCACTCACACTGCCAAGCCGGCATCAAGCAGCTTAGCAAGGCTGCCATTATTCAAGGCGCTAGGGCGGCACACCGCACCTGAAGGCAGACGCAAAGTGAAAACTGCACACATTTTAAAACACAGCAAGTAGAGACCAAAGAGTATGAACATAACAAGCATTGGTCAATGCAAGAAAATGTGCTTCATCCAATAGAAATGGAGGAAAACTAAGTGACCCGCACAGGAACCAATTAAAGAGGGAGCGGGATGGAAACCTTTTGCAGGCCATACATAAAAAAACAAGCCCAATCCCCATTGAAAGGAAGCCCAAACCAAGCAAATATCCTACTACAAAAAGCCCAAATGACAGTGGAGATCGAAAACTGCAAAATGCCAAATAAAAAAAATCCTAAAAAATATAACCAGTGAAGAAGGAGGCATGGCGAAAGACGTACCCCACTACAACTGTGTAATTAGGAGGAGGTGGGAGGAAGGAAAACTATATTTAAATGTAATCAGCTATGGTGCCGAAACTACATACAGGCAAACAGGAACAGAGCAGGATACCAAGAAAAAAGTAGTCCCCTAGAGAACAGACAAAGGACTGTAGTGTGATGAGACAGTACTTAGTCCCTGCTGCTTGGGAGGAACAGAAGAGAGAAAGGAGGGACAGAGAGGCAGGACTGACCACTGGCAAGCAAGGAATTTTGAAGCACACTCAAACAAACAAATCAAAAGCTGGGAGATGGCTTTAACCCAACATAAGAAATTACAATAGGTCTCGAATGCTCGACCTAAAAACATAGGACCGAACCGGGGGGCCAAACCCTATACTAAAACAGCGGGATGTGAGGTGAGTACCAACACAGGACTAGTACCAAAGGTTGGAGGAAGCAAGGAACCACCCAAGGTGAGTAGTCAGGGACCCCAAGGTGCCCAGGTGTAGAGTGGTTACATCAGGTCAGACATCTATAGGGCAATACAGGGTAAGTTGTGGTTGGAAAAGTAGAGATCTAGGACCCTTCCCAAAGGACCCCGAAGGAACCACTTGAACCAAGGAAGGTTGGAGAGTCACCCCACCTGTGGATACCCAGAAGATATGGATACCTGCACCAGGGAACGCGGGTGCATAGAGGTGAAGTGCTGTCAGAAAACTCTGTAGACCCCAATGGAGGATCATGGAAGTAAAGCATCTACAGCGTCTTGTGGAGCAGGCCGGTGGAACCAGGATGAAGAATCCAGACGAGGAGAACCTGAAAGCAGAAGGGACAGAGTCCAAACCACTAGGAGACACAGGAGCACAAAACCAGCCCTGGTTGGAGGCTATTGCTGTAGCACGGTAAAGAAGAGACAGCAGCTGTGGAGACCAGGCAACATTGCAGAAGCCCAGGAGCCTTTCATGAGCTGTCCCACGCCGGTCGACGAGTGCAGGAAGGTCAGTGGCCGGCAGACCACCAACAACCCTTGACAAATGCAAACAACGGTTCGCAGGAGAAGATGCTTTGTTGCAGGTTGTGCGACTAACCCAGCAAGGGTAAATCAGGGCCGGCCCTCAGCACACAGGAGAGCCAGCAGTAATCGATGGAGCCCCCTCGAGGACCCTCTGGCAGCAGACACAGGGAGTCGCAAGAAAGCCTCAGCAGCACACAGGAGATGAAGGTTCTTGGAACTGTGCAGTGCTGGAGGCGGGGTGCTACTTGAAGTGCTTCAGTGAAGAGAGCCAACAAGTCTTGGCAACGATAAACACACGCGTTGCACAGGGAGCCACATAACTGTGACAAAACACTAGTTGTGAACTTGTCTTCACACAGACTAAGTAATGATGAGACCAAGTTATTAGAAAAAGGACTTGGTTTTGTTCCTACACTTAAGGAAGACCCCTTTCGCCTCAACCTCGAATTACAACAGTTTTTCGCAAAATCAGACTACGTGCCTTCTTTCAGGAAAAACCCCCTCCTTTAACGGATGACCCAGGGTTAAACAATCGGTCAAGATTAACTCCACCATCGCTACTATGCCAAGTGAAATACTTACTTTCAAAAAAGCGGTTCTGAAGGAAGTGGAGAGCACTACTATACGCCCTCCTTTTAACAACCTATTGAATCAAAAAGGAACTTATAAGAGGAATAACTGAGGACCAGACAATTGTCATAAAACCAGCAGATAAAGGTGGGGCCATTGTCCTCCAGGACCTCTCTATCTATGATGACGAAGGCTTACGTCAACTTCTGAACACCTGGTATTACTGCCCAATTGACATTGATCCAATGAAGAGACTGTCCACCAGAATCCAAGCACTCATTTCCAAAGCAGAAACGGAAGGTTGGATCACTAAAAATGAGGCCGCTTTCCTGCACAATAACCAGCCAAAAATCCCCTATTTTTACACCCTTCCCAAGATCCATAAGGGTGTCACCCCGACACCATGCCGACCCATTGTCTCAGGCATCGACTCGCTCCTTGAGCCACTTAGTAAATTTTGTCATCAATTTATGAGACCCATTGTGATGAAGACACCCACCTACTTGAACGATACTATAGAAGTGTTAAACCTCATACAGAACTTCACGGAGCAAGAAAGTATCAATCTCTTGGTCACTTTAAACGTCGAAGCCTTGTATACCAACATCCCTCAGGATGCCACCCTAGAAGTCCTGGAGACTATCCTTACAACAGAGATCCCAGGGATGTCTAAGACACCACCCAGCTTCCACTTCTCAAGGAGAATTTCTTCGAATTCAAGGGACATCTTTACCATCAGGTGCAGGGCACCTCCATGGAGAGCACCTTCGCTCCCAGTCTGGCCTGTCTTTATATGTCTGCATTTGAAAGCAACCACATCCTCGGTGGAGAGAACCCCTATCTAGGGAATATACTTACATGGTGTAGATACATAGACAATATTCTTGTCTTCTGGTGAGGTGATGCAGATATCTGCACAGAATTCTGTGGCTGGATTAACGGGCTGAACCCTTTTCTGAGGTTTACCATCACTATCTCAGACCAATCCATACCCTTTCTGGACCTACTCATTTCCATAAGGGGAGATAAATTTACCACTAACTACAGGAAACCCACTGTTAGGAACAGCTTGTTACTTTATGAGAACCATCATCCTAAGACACTATTCGCCTACGTAGGAACTGCAACACCATGAAACAATATGGACTGCAAGCTTCTACCTTAAGATCCAACTTGATGGACCGCCACTATCCCAATAAGATCGTATAACAGGCATATAAAAGAGCAAAAAATAATCATCGAGGTAGTCTCTTGGAGAATAGAGTAAGGCCATCTATGGAGAAACTTACATGCGTCACAACCTTTACCCCCTCATCCAATAAGATACAGAAAAACATTAAAAAAACACTGGGCCATTTTGAACACAGGGACTTTTGAGGCGGGTAACCCCCCCTTTTTGTATACAAACGTACAGATAATTTGCGAGACCTACATTTCCATACTCGCCCGAGTTCATCCCGGGAGACCCAGAACACACTTTGGGGTCTCCCCCATGTTAAGGGACACTATCCATGTGGATCGTGCACAGTATGTCCCTTCACACAAACTACAAAGACAATTGACATTGGTCTGCGACATCCATGGAAGCAGAGACACCATACCAATTGTAATACGAAAAATTGTATATACCTCATCAACTACCCCTGCGGCCTGGAATATGTAGGAATGACAACAAGAATGGTAAAAACACGCATTAGTGAACACCGCAGTACAATACGCTGTAAGAAAACTAGCACCAAGATGTCCTCTCATTTTCTTGAATCAAACCACATGGTGGACAATGCAAATAATAAATGGAACACAAGGTCACTCTTTTCAAGATAACAGTGGTGGGTGTTTCGACTCAAAATGCATATCTATGAACTGAACGATGATATTGCTTGATCTGAATGCACAAGTTGATGCACTTCTGTCCTACTATACCTGTTTGTGATGCCCCTCCATTTCTTGACTAGGTATCTCCCTATTAACTGAGCCCCTTTAACAGTGACATTATATCTCTTGATCGCTCAAGTTATCACCCTATTCATCAACCGCCCACCCACCCTCTTTACAACATGACACCCTCCGAGAGATTGAGCTCCTGAAGTATAGACATTAGATGCATTGAACACACAGACATCATGTTACCCATCTTGGGTTTTCTATCAATTCTCTATATCAAGGTTATACACCATTGAACACTTCAAGGACCTGTATAAACAAATTACTTTACTCCTTCCCTCCCTCCTTCCTGAAGTTTTATTAGACACCACCTTTTGTCGATATTGGATTCGACATCCTGTGTGTGACTTACTTCACAATCTTTGTTTTTAACATTCGCTCATTCTGGCTATTTAGTTGGATAGACCTGTTGTACTATGTCTTTCCTTAACCACTTCATGTAGCCATACATCCTCCCCTGTGGGTTTTACAGTCACTCCATAAGGTCTTGAGAACTAACTTCGCCATTCTAAGATGGCTGCTACATCATTGAGTAAAACTCTGGCGCCTCTTTTGCCACGCCCTCCTACGTAACATCACTTCCAGTTTCCGAACCGCGTCCCGGGAGGAGCCGACGTTTGGAGTTACAACCTCCTTCACTATAAGAGCGCGTCTATGCCTCAGTGCCGGTTCCTCCGGTTGTAGCAGACACCGGTAGGTAGTAATGCCTAACGCCCCCATGGGTCACTGTGAGTATGTTTTTATTTACTATTAGGATGCTCTCTTGAGCGATATATTCCTTTACTCTCCAACTCACTATTGATGCTCCTGAACCCTTTCATGTTACTTCACCTGACAGGTTGCCTACAGCGTACGTCTGCTATTACCATAGAGGCCCTCCCCTTCACTTCTTAAGGGTAAGCGAGATACCATTTCTATATGTTTTTTTTTAACATATTCTGGATTCAAATAGGATGGGATGAGTATGCTTGATCTTATTAAAGATAATGTTTGTGTCTTTGGGCATTCGGCCATTGATCTATTACTTAAGTAACCTTTCTAGATGAATGACACAAGCTGTGATACGATCTCACCCTTAACATACGTAGCACGGACTTATTCTTCACGTGCTACCCTTTTCTTAGCCACTTTACATTCCTTGTGGCTGATACATACTTACACCAATTTTTTTTCTTTTGTCTCTTTCAGGTTGGATTATTTTTCTTGAGTGACTGCTGACATAATAGTATTTTTTACGGCACCATTACAATTAGTCTTTCTAAGACTAAGATTCAGGGAGTATTCCCCCTGTCTTTTTAAAACAACTTTTGTTTAAACTAATAATTTCTTCACATTACACCTTGTCCTGATGAAACACTGAGGATCTCTTCTGGACCAACAGGGCGTGAAACATGTCGACCCCATTCATTGTACATACTATCTGAACCAAATTATATTTCCTCATTAGTGGAAAATCACAGTTTTGTTTCTGTTTTTACCCTACCCGGCGGACCCAGGAATAAAAGCATTTTTGGGCACTACCGGGGTATTTTAAACTCACTATTTCACTAGCTCCACACACCTGCATTCACCACTATGGCGTTTTTTTACAAAAAGATTTCTGCCAAAGAGCCCTCTCGCGTGGCCCGTGGGGTATTGCCGCGCCGACCCTAAGAGGAGCAAAAACGCCCAATGATGAAGCATGTGTATTAGGACACAAGGGCCACCCTACTCACATGGAACCAGGGTATATATAGTGTAACAAGGCACATGGATTCCTGTGGACAATCAAATATAATAAACAATAATAAACAGCACAATGGCAATAATCGAGGCCAAGGAGATGTCAGAGAGAGAAAAGAACATATATCATGAAATACATATAAATTCAGGTTGTTTATGTAAATGCATATTCACATTATTCAAAATCAAGTGCCCGGTGTCCCAAGTGAACGTAGAACCTGCATATCAAAGTTGTGACTTGTTGTGACATAAAACAAGGTTTCAGGAATACAAACACGAGCATAACAGAAATATGCAATAAATGATCGCAGCCTCCGAGTACAATGGTAGGGGCTGGGAAATGGTTCGCTTTGGGTTGTCGACGACGTTTTGACCCCACCTTGAATAGGGGGTCTCTTCAGGACCTACCAATGGAGGGACACCTGAAAGAATGGTAATTGAGGAATCAGTACAGGAGTCATGGAGAAAATCACGCAAAAAAGGTCAATAGCGCTCATTTAGGACAGGTGCTCGTACCTGAGATTAAGAATCACTGTCAGAGTGTTAAGTGTTCACCATAAGGAAGTGAGTTTAAAAGGAGGGTACTCACATGGGGCCCAGCCGGGCACTGTTAGGAAAGAAATGAAAAATAAGGGTAGTTTACAATTGAGCCACATAAGGATGCTGTGGAAATGAGTTAAACCAGAACTGAATATATTTAAGATGTACCCCAGTGAGGGGAGGGGGACTGACAGTCTTATAGTTGTGCTGGCTAAAAATTGCCTTGTCCGTAATCATGGAAGAACGACAATCCGTATTTGAGGGTACTTATCTAAAAGGGGATGGCACAAGATAAGTATACGGAATGATGTGCTATTGCCAATGTGTGGCAGCAATGTAAGTTAAATTATACGGAAAGATCTCAGTGGTCTTACCCAAAACAGGTGAGTAAATAATTACCTGTCCGAAAAGCCTCTTGAGTCAGCTTTGCAATTAGATACGAGTACGATGTGGGAGAACCGCCTTAGTCCGCCTCCGCTTGTAGAATGACAAGGAGGCACCACTGGCTGCGGTAACAATTTATTGACTTGAAGCGCGCTCTACCGCCCATGTTTGGAGCGGCGTGGCAGGCATCACTAAGGATACCAGAAGAGCGCACGAGTATCATGCTAATCTGGGATCAGATCTGAAAAGTCTTCTGCATGCCCGCTATAGCGGTGCATGCTAGTATTAAAAAATTAACTAAAAATGGAACAATTAAAAAAGGAAATGAAGTGGGCAGAACAGCGATAACACATGGGAACAATAATATAGGGATGACAGAAAACAAAGTTGGTGGAATACTACACGAGGATGTTTTCTATGTCCATGCCTAAAGAAATGGGGATAATAAACCAAGATCATGAAATAAATCAACTATACATAAATTGTGGAAATATTTGTCATTAGTGAACATATTTATATACGTTATTGTGGACAGTCACTAGGTACATCTATTAAGTATAGTCAAAACCAGAGATTAAGTTTCTTGGTACATTACATGGTGCTGCCAAGCAAATGTCAACAATAAGTTCAGTTTGATAGAGTGCCATCTTTCTTGCATGGTATGCCCCCACTTTTTGCTGAATTGCTGATGTGCTTTGACTGAGTGTGCCCTGGGCTCCTGCCAACCAGGTACCCAGGGCCTGTGTTCCTTCCCTAAAACTGCATTGATACCTACACCCAATTGGCATCCCTGGCCACAGGTCAGCCCCTGGTAAATGGTACCATGGGTACCCAGGGCACTGTGACCAGGGAAGGCCCTAAGGGCTGCAGCACTTGTTGTGCCACCCTTAGGGACCCTGTACCTTTACACACACACACTACCTTTGCAGGCTGCGTGTCTTGGTGCAGAACAAAAGTGAAGAGTCGACATGGCACACATCCCTGTGTGCCATGCCTACAAGCCACTGCCCTGGCCTAGGTCAGCCACCCCTCTAGCTGGGTGCACTATGCCAGTGGTGAGGGCACAGAGGCATGAGCCCTGTGCCCCTACAGTGCCCAAGTCCATTCTTGGGCATTGTAAGTGCAG
The DNA here is from genome assembly GCA_963921515.1 of Calotriton arnoldi. Taxonomy (NCBI): domain Eukaryota; kingdom Metazoa; phylum Chordata; class Amphibia; order Caudata; family Salamandridae; genus Calotriton; species Calotriton arnoldi. The sequence goes on along the minus strand of CAWUFW010000899.1, from coordinate 95,621 downwards.
TGCTGCCATTAAGAGTATATGGTGCTGGGAGTCTGTCATTACGAACTCCACAGCACCATAATGGCCCCACTGAAAACTAAGAAGTTTGGTATCAAACTTCTCAGCACATTAAACCCCCACTGATGCCAGTGTGGGATTTAATGTAAACGCACTCCAGAGGGCATCTTAGAGATGCCCCCTGAAACCAACCCGACCTCCAGTGTCCGGACTGAGTGGCTGCCCAGGCTGCCACCACCAGACATGTTTCTGGACCCCTGAGTCGAGAGCCTCTGCTCTCAGGGGCCTGAAACAATGCGCATCCTGGGGCGAGGTGCCAAAGCCTCCTCCCCCAGGATGGGCAGGGGAAGCTTCAAAGGCCTGCCGCCTTTTGAGCTTCCCCAGACCATTTGCTGCTCCCAGCAAACTGGTCCCCACTGGTTCTACCCCCACTTCTGGCGGGAGAACCAGCGGGAAAACCAGAGGCAGGAAATGGGTTGTGCCCACCTCTGCCAACTCCACCCCTAAGGTGGGGGAGGCGAGGTGAAGCACAAACTCGAGTCCCCGCCATCTTGAGGATGGGGGACCCAGCCAACCAGGGACAGGCTCCTGCCCCCTCCCACTGGAGAGTGGCAGAATAGGGGTGTACCCACCCCAGCGATGGGACCCATTGGTCCCTGCCCTTACTTACCTGTAACCACCCCTAAATTTAGTATTTAGGGGCTCCCTGAACCTTCCTTCCTCAGTTCCCGAATCCAAAACAAGAAGAGAAGACGAAGCAAGAAGACCAGCCGTGCAGCTGCTAACAAGGAGGCGACGACAACTGACTTGGCCCCAGCCCTACCGGCCTGTCGACCTCCGAACCTGCTCCCGAACCTGTGCCCGGCCTCAGCAACCTCAAAAACCCCGGAGGACCTAACTTCTGTGCCACAGCCTTCAACCCAGGGACTCCCACGAGCAGTGGTACTGTTCAAAAGAAAAACTACAAAAGACCCGGCCCTGGCACGGAACCGCGAAACCTGCACACTCTGCACCCGCCGAGCCCCGCCTGTGCCTGAGTGAACAAAGACTTTGAGGACGTCCCCCTGGCGATTCTGACCTGGAATCCAGTGCCCAAGGACCCTCCTCGACGACCCAGACGACGCCTGCAGCCTCAGGACAAGGGACCCCTCCAACCGCGACCAGCAGGGGGTAAGATTTCCCGACCTCAAAAGACACCCCTGCACCCGGCGCCCCACGGCCCCCGGTGCCCAACTCCTGGGTGTCTACCTATCCTCCAAGACCCCAACTTACCTCTAGAAGTGTTGGTCGCTCCTGAAGAGTCACCGTCCCCGAGCCTGCAGCCTTTTTCACCTTCCAAGATCTCCATTGGTTAACATTGAGCGCCCGACGGCTCAAAAGCACCCTGCACCCAGCCGCCCGAGTGCCCCTGGAAGTGCAACCTCTACCCTAACCTACTTCCCCATTTGCCCTGAGCAAGTGACCAGGAGCCCAGCTCCCACAGCCGCGTGGCCTGCTTGCCAGCAGCCACCAACCCGAGGCCCCCTGCCTGCCATAGGATAACATTGGGCCTACTCACTCTGCACCCGGCCGCCCCTGTGCCGCTGAGGGTGTAACAACTGTACTTACCTGATCCTGGGGGACCCCTGAGTCTATGCCCAGAACCTTAACTCTGCCAGTCGAGTACTTACCCAAAGACCGATAACTCACTTTTCTTCCATAGGGTAACACTGACTGGCTCCCCCCTGGAATTTCTTCTAAATGTGGAGTTTTGAAACTTTAAAATATTCACCTAAAATCAACCGAGTCACGAAAACGAAAATACTCACCTACTATTAGAAGAGATCCCAGTGCTGGATCGGGGTGCCCAGCACTGACCCTAAAAAGTAATCACAACGTTACTTACCGCTAACTCAATTTTCTTCCATAGGGATCCATTGACTGGTTTTCTGTGAAATTTCTTCTAAGTGTCCACTTTTGAAATACTAAAATATTGTTTAAAAATCACAACAGTAACGAATTCCGAATTACTCACCTGCTATCAGGAGAGACGTCAGTACTGCATCTTTTAGTCCAGTACCAACCATGTAAAGTAATTTTAACCGTACTTACCAGTAACTTGCAATTCCTGCCATAGGATATCATTGCCTGCTTTTTACTGAAAAAGTTTCTAAGTGTCGATTTCTGAATCTTACAAATATTCTTTAAAAATCGTGCCAACGATACAAACGTAATTACTTACCTGTTTTAGATAGATATCCCAGTGCTGACTCTGAGAACCCAGCACTGAATTACAAAAGTAACGTAAACCTACTTTGCTTGCAAACTGCATTTCCTTCCATAGGATAACATTGGTAATTTTACCCAGAAAAGTTTCTAAGTGTCAACTTTTGAAATACAGTAATATTCCTCAAAAATCACTACTATAACCAAAACGCTTTTTCTTACCTGTTTACAGGAAGTGTCCCAGGACTGAATCCAGGATCCAGTCCTGTGGTTAGAGAAGTAATCTACAAAGTAATTACCTGCAATTAACCAAAACTGTCCATTGAGCTCAATGTTACATTGTGTTTGAACTTGTGTTGCCTCTTGCACCAACTGTGACTACTATCATCAAACAGTCTATTGCCTATTTGTAAAGTGGTTAACCAAAGCATCTCATTCTGAGAAAGTATATTCTGATACCTATTGTTGGTTCTAAAATAAAACAAGCATATATTTTTATATACAAACCATTGGCCTAGAGTTCAGTTCTTGAGTGTGTGGCTTCATTTGCTGTCTGAGTGTGTACAACAAATGCTTTACACTGTCCTCTGATACTGCCTTACTGCTCGACCAAGCTACCACTTTAGAGAGTAAGGTTATATCTAACTTTAGTCTCTGCCAAACCTCTGGGGACTGTGGACCCTGTGCACCCTGAACCTCCCTTGGGTTCAGTATATACAGAGCCACTTTCCTACATTGGTGGATCAGCGGTGGGATACAAACTTGCATTTGTTGGACTACTTGGTTACCATCTGATCACACGACAGAACTCTTAAATTGCCTTTCGAATTCTGATTTTTTAAAATTGGCATTTTTTTAACCAAATTACTAAAAGTCTTGTTAGGGCCTTGCTTAAGTCCCTTTAGCATCTTAGAAAATAAAAAGTCACAATAGTCGGTTGGGGGTCGTGGCCAAGCGCGGATCGAAGATGGCCGCGTAGTGAACTAGCTCCACCGATTGTCCCTGCCCCACGTCTATCCTGCTGACACATCCGTGACACCAGTCGACATCCCCCGAGGTCGGAGTAGTAGCGGTCCCCAGCCCGCTTGCTCCGGTTCATCGAGCAGCTCCAACGGGGGAGATATTGGCCCCGGAGTGTTGCGCACTGCGGGAAATCTGGGCGCCGGGACCCACAGTGAATAGTGGCGGCGGAGGGGAGTCCCGACCTGAGCAGTGACATCGAGCGGTGAAGCCGAGCTCTGGAGGTGCCGCCGCGATATATTGAGGCGGGGCTACGGGGAGGCAGCCGGGACCCGCAGCGGCGGTGGTGACTGCCCTTGGGCCCTGAAAGCTGGCGAAGCTACCCTGCACGGAAAACAGGAACTACGTGAAGCGCGCCCGCCGGGAGCTGATTAATGGCGGCGGTGCGCTCCTAATGATGAGAGCCTCCCTGTCACTTGCACTTTCGGAGCCGGAGCACGCCGCATACAGGTATCGTAGCGGCGATTAGCCACCCGCCTGAGTCCCGGGAGCACTCAGCTGTTCAGACCCGAATTGAGGGACCCACCCCCCCTGGGAAGTGCAGGACTTGATCTTGGACCTCTGGGGCCCGCGTTGTGGATGCTGGTGCCCTAACCGGTTGACCGCACTGGTGGGCACTGTGTGGTTGGTGCCTCTGCCTGCTTCCACCATCTCAGCTCAGTTGGAGGTGTACACTGGCTGCCACGATGGATCGCAAGAGATCCGGGTTCCGTGGGGCGAAGCTGGTTCAGACTAACAAACTGGACCGATACACAGTTACTAAGGACGTTCAGCGGAGCCGACTGTCTGTAGAGGCTAATCAGGGAAACCCAGGGGAAGAGGAATCTCTCGCAGATGTCATGGGGGCTATTGCTGGAGTCAAAACTTCTCTAGAGCACAAAATGGATGCCATGGCGATCGACATTAATCTCATTAGGACCGACCTGGGGAAGCTTAACGAAAAAGTCAAGCAGGTTGAAATAACGACCTCCAGTCTCGTTGGGGATGTCACACAACTGCAAAGGGAGATGCGCGAGCTCCAGGACTCTCACAAGTACATGGACCTCAAGCTGGATGATTATGAAGGCCGGCTTCGGCGCAATAATCTCCGCATCCTAGGAGTGCCGGAAAAAGCGGAGGGGCAATCTCCGGACCTATTCGTTGAAGACCTCATTCTTAAACATTTAAAGCCCAAAGGCCTCAGCAAATGTTTTGTTATCGAACGTGCCCACAGGGTCCCGGGCGGCCGTCCCAAACCGGGCGCTCCCCCACGGCCCATGCTGGCTCGGGTCTTGAATTACCGGGACAGAGATATTATTCTCCAGAACTCCAGAGTTGGGCCGCCCCTCCGCTATGAAAATGCTGCCATTTCCTTCTTTCCGGACTTCACACAGAGAGTACAGAAGCAAAGGAGGTCCTTCCTCACTGTGAAACGTGACCTGAGAGAGAGGGGCCTGAAATACTCAATGCTGTTCCCGGCACGTCTCCGGGTTGAAGCGGAGGGACGAGCGTGGTTCTTTGACGAGCCTGAGGCAGTGGCAGAGTGGATCGAACATCGCGGAGCGAAGGGCCAGGCGGATCACGGCGCTGGGACACGTGCAGACATTCCACCTATCTGGATTAGATCTCTGAGGATGGCGGCCTTGAACTACGTAACGGGGTCATTGATGTGGGGTGGGCTGGGGTGGGTGGGATATCTGCGTTCTATTGCGGGGGCTGGTGATTTTATATATGTCTCTTGACATTTATCTGCCAGGGGTGTTACACTCAACCTGGATAGGGGCGGGGACATGGAGCTCACTCTTCCCCCTTCTTTTCTTCCTCTGAATTTCTTTCTAGGGCGACAGGCACTCTGCAAGTTTCCGATGGGCAGTTCTAAGCCCAGAGTGCAGGGCAGCGGGGTGGGGGGTTGTTGGGTTGGGAAATTTTGCTTCCTTGTTATTTGTCATATTTGTTTCATCGGTGCAATGGACATATACACCTGCAATAGAGTTGCTGATAGAGTACAAGCCGGGGGTTTCTGGATCTACACTCTGCATTACAGGCGTGATGGGGGATAAAAATGTAAAAATTATGAGCTGGAATGTTAACGGTAATATAATCAAACCCTGGCACTCATATGTACAGTTTCATAAGTATACAACTTCTATCAATAATAAAAATATATCAACATTAAAATAGTTTATTATTTCCTTGTAAAAAACTCCAGCCAACACGTGTTTCGTCGCTCGGGACAAGACACCCGCGACTTCTTCAGGGCTGGAAGACATACATAGAACAGAGTATAAGCCCATGCTAACGGGTACAATTGTTCCATTTAAAATAAGTGCCTTACATAAAATCCCAACAATATGCCGCAAACCAATCAGCATATTTCCTAGGGGACTGAATTATTATATGAGAAACCATAACACATTTATGATGATGTCAATAATGTAACCTGCCACTATGATGTATTTATTGAATTATGTTAGGTAGAAGTTGTTTAATAATTCCTACAGCTTCTAATTGACTAGAATATATTGTGTATACATCTGACGGACCACATGATTGAAGGACAATGTTGATGCACATATGTATGGCAGCATATTAATATAACATCGGAATAAAAATTTCTTTTTGATATTTTGACATTGATTAGGATATGCTCCTAACCATATGGTCTGTTTTCAGGATATGATATGGTCTGACGTGAAGCCAAACTATATTATACGCACTTATATAATACTGGATTCTGTTACTCTCTTTTATGTTCTTGCTCTCATATATCTTATATTCCCCCTTTTCATCAGCTGAATTACAACGTAATTAATATATTCCCCTTCGATATTTGTTACTAATACTCTGAGTATAGACAAGTGAGTCTTTTCTTCTTATCTGTGGGATGGATGCACATATGTATGGCAGCGGATTAATATAACATCGGAATAAAAATGTATTTTGGATATTTTGACATTGATTAGGATATGCTCCTAACCATATGGTCTGTTTTCGGGATATGATATGGTCTGACGTGAAGCTAAACTATTTTATACGCACTTATATAATACTGGATTCTGTTACTCTCTTTTATGTTCTTGCTCTCATATATCTTATATTCCCCTTCTCATCAGCTGAATTACAACGTAATCAACATATTCCCCTTCGATATTTGTTACTAATACTCTGAGTATATACAAGTGAGTCTTTTCTTCTTAACGATCTTGGGGATCTCTCTGATGTAATATTAAGAAGGTCCTTTTGACCTAGAGCAAAATCTGGACACGTGGATCCATTTCTACGAGCTTATAATTGTTACGAGTCAGGCTTTTAGAACCCCTAGATATTTTTTGAATAGGGTTTCCTGTTGATATTCAGTTTTTACATGACTTATATGCTGTGACTTATTTAGGAGTTTTTGTTACATGGATTCTCAAGATAGGAGTGGTAAGTATCTATAATATCTTTAAAATATGACGTTTAGAGGTGTAGTCCCTCACTGATACAACATAATGCTATAATTAGCAGCCGGGACACGGGTAATTTCACTCACCCAATATGGCGGATATTTTTGGGCTTCGTAGCTCACGTACTGAGCATACTAGCCACGTGATTTACTTATAGCCGGATACTTCCGGGTGCCTTTACTCACGACGGCCATACTGCAGCGCCGAGGACTGTTTCATGCGTGGATGCTGCAATACACAGGTAGATAGATAATTAGGAACGTAATCGCCTTCTAATAACAAGCTACTATCGCTCATACCATAAATTGCGGGTATTTTATCTTTATCTTGCAGCATGCCACTGGCTGTTGAATACGCAGCCTAAGATTCAAGCACGAAGCTTGATATAATCGTGCTATTTTGGTAAGTGTTAGATACTACTAACACTCGGATCGGTGGTGGGTCTTTATAATTACTAGGCACCAATGCACTGATTTATTATTATGGTGGCTTCAAACGGCGCTCTTTCATTGGTTTTATCGGGTCCTTGGCCCTGTTTGGACGTTACATTATCGTATGCTATACCTCTGTTGCTATAGGAGATACAATTTCTTATTTAGAATGAAACATGATATTTAGGAACTATATCAATAAATCGGATGTATTTTGTTTATGATAGACGCAGCTATCACCTTGAAATGGACCACACTGGGAGTTTAGTTGACTTGTCTTTCTCCTATACGAATTTGTATTTATGATAGCTACCTTTTCGATAAGTACTATTCGGTTTTCTGATCTAATGTGCGGTTTTCACTTTACAGATATTGCTAGGACCTCTCTTCATTTATTATATTCTATATCCCAGCCATAATTAGGCTGGGACGGAAGTACAACCAGTCAGAAGGTATGTTTTACTGATCATATCCTGTAGATAGATATATAGTTTCTAATGTTGGGTTCACACCTAACATACATTTTCATATATATTATAGGCTTGAAATATTGGGCCAGTCAAATCAAGGTAGGCTTGTTATTGAATGTAACTTTCAGAGAATCCTCTTCTTCTTTATGCACTTGTATACAGATTCGCTATGCACCCTTTTCCTCTCTATTCCCACCTTCGGATCTTCTCTTTTTATCACCCCCCACACGTTTTGATGAGAATATAGGTTGGTGAACCACGTCAAACAATATCAATTGTTTCTATTTGATGTGGATTGTTTTTAAGGTTATGATACACGCTATAACATTTGGGATGATTAATGTTGTGTACACTGGTATTCATGTATATACTATGCTGATTGGTTTGCGGCATATTGTTGGGATTTTATGTAAGGCACTTATTTTAAATGGAACAATTGTACCCGTTAGCAGGGGCTTATACTCTGTTCTATGTATGTCTTCCAGCCCTGAAGAAGTCGCGGGTGTCTTGTCCCGAGCGACGAAACACGTGTTGGCTGGAGTTTTTTACAAGGAAATAATAAACTATTTTAATGTTGATATATTTTTATTATTGATAAAAGTTGTATACTTATGATACTGTACATATGAGTGCCAGGGTTTGATTATATTAATGTTGTACAGACCTGTGATCTGTACTGTGGTGGGTTGGATGATTACCTCCTCCCTGGGCACCTAACCATATACGTATTTAACCAAATATATACCGTTCAAAGAGAGCGCCATTACCACCCAGGGCACAATCATCCCAACTAGTATTTCCTGGAATGTTAACGGGTTAGGGGACAAAATCAAACAAAGTGTGGTTCTTCAATGCATCAGGAGGCACTCACCTGATGTAGTCCTGCTCCAGGAGACACATTTGGTTGGGAATCTATGTAAGGCAATGCACAGGGGGGGGGGGTATAAACTGATTGCGCACTCTGGTTTCACCTCGGGTTCCAGGGGTGTAGGTATTATGACAAGGAACACCTTCCCGCTGGCGGTTGACTCCACATGGGTGGATGATAGAGGCAGATATGTTGGAGTGTCCGGGATGTGGGAGGGCCGGCACATTGCCTTTATGTCTGTCGATGTTCCCCCAGGCCTACAGGGTACAACATTTGCTGATCTGGGTGCGGCCCTGCTCACCCTTCCGGATGGGCTCCTGGTCCTGGGGGGAGACTTCAATGCAGTAGTCTGGGGTACGTTGGATAGATATCCCCCTCGAGAGATAGGACCGTCTGCCCGATGGTTGCCAGACTTCCTTGAGGCGATGGGACTGGTCGATGGCTGGAGAGTATATCATCCGGGCCAGGTGCAACACACCTTCCACTCTGGGGCACACAACAGTCTCTCTCGTTTAGATTATTGTCTGGTACCGGCTGCGCAGGCCGCATACATACACGAAATCAAACATTTAGCCAGAGGTATCTCTGATCACTCGCCTGTCTGGGTTCACCTGCTCGTAAGTGTGGGCGGAGTGGGAAGATTGGCCCAAATTAACCCTTTGTACCTACGTAACCCCAAGATCCGTAAAGAGCTTATCAAAGCTATTGACGAATATTTTTCCGACAATGTGGGATCAGTGCCCTCTTCCCGGACCTTGTGGGAAGCATTTAAAACTGTAGTTCGGGGACAAGCCCTGTCATTGATATCTAGCTCTAAGAGAGACAAACAAAAGGAGGTCCTCGAGCTTGAGGCAGACATATATAGACTAGAGGGGGAACTGGAGTCTGGGGTTACGCCGGAGAAGCTCCACTTGTTGAGTCTGAAGCAGCACGACTATAAAGCGCTGGTCTCGGACAGGGCCAGGGCCCTGAGTAGAGAGCAGCAGGGCAGGCTTTATGATCAGGGAGACAAGGCCGGGAAGCTCATAGCGTGGCTGGACAAGAGGGAATGGGCAAGTCGGTTAGTCCCGGAGCTCAATGTACAAGGAGGCGTCTTAGTCACGGAACCGCAGGAAATAGCGGACAGGTTCGCCGATCATTTTCACTCCGTCTATACTGCGGTATCCTCCCACACTGAAGCGGACTCTCAGGAGCTGTTGAGGGATATTAAGCTTCCCTGCCTCTCCCTTGAAGATCGGGAGTATATGGATAGCCCCCTTACAACCAATGAAATCGCGCAAGCGATCCGTTCCTTGAATTCTGGGAAAGCTTTGGGCCCAAATGGACTTCCCATTGAACTCTACAAGTTGAGACCAGATAAGCTAGCCCCTTATTTGAAATCTATGTTTGTGGAATCTAGGGAAGTGGGAACGTTGCCCCGGGAACAACGAATGGCTACTATTGTCACCATCCACAAGGAAGGAAAGGACAAAGCAGACTGTGCCTCATACAGGCCCATCTCTCTTTTAAACGCCGAACCCAAGATTTTAGCCAAGCTCTTAGCCAGCCGCTTGGTGAAGGTGATCAGCGGCTTAGTGCACTCGGACCAAACCGGTTTTATGCCTCATAGAAATACAGCCCTGAACCTCCGTAGAGTGCATGGGGTGATAGATAGAGCCCACACCCTTCTCGAGCCAGCATTGATTGTGTCATTGGACGCGACCATGGCCTTCGACACTATCGAATGGCCATACCTATGGGCAGTTCTGGTAAAACTGGGATTTGGCCCGGAATACATTCAGTGGGTGCGTCTTTTATATTCTGAACCACTGGCTCAAGTGGTGGTAAATAACAAGGTGTCAGCCTCGTTCTTACTCAGTCGAGGAACTTGACAGGGTTGCCCACTGTCCCCCCTTCTCTTCTCTCTGGCCTTGGAGCCCCTGGCCGCTTGGATACATTGGGATCCAAGGATAAGGGGTCTGCGGTGGTCCCCCGGATGGGAGGACCGCATATCCTTGTACGCTGATGACATTTTACTTTATTTGGCCTCCCCTAGGAAATCTCTTATAGTGGTGCTGGACATTCTCGCAGTCTTCGGTAGATTCTCTGGACTTTCCATCAATTGGGGAAAATCCCTATTATTTGTACTGAGGGGAGACCCTCCTGTCCCTCCCCTGAACTGTCCAATACAAACCAACTCGGTCGGATTCAAATATTTGGGGATTTATATTTCTCTGGACCCCTCGGTCCGCTATGCCCAAAACCTTCATCCTCTTCTTCGTAGACATAAAAGTGACATTGATAGCTGGAAGACTCTCCCTGTCTCACTCCTGGGCAGAGCTACTCTATTTAAAATGATGGCGTTACCGCGATTCTTATATGCCCTACAAAATACCTTGGATTTAGTCCCAGCACGTTATTTTAAGGAGGTTGAGGGCCTGCAGAGAGACCTATTATGGGATGGCAGGCCTCGAATCGCCTTGAGCAAACTAACGTTACATTGGTATGATGGAGGCATCAGTCTCCCTGATATCAAGAAATACTATTGGGCTTCCCAACTGGCAGCCATTAATCATGGCACATACGGCCGTGTGGATGACCCGGGCTACGCCATGGACAGATGGCTCCTTCCAGGGGGCACTTATGGTAGGGCGTTATACTCCCGACCTAAACGATTCAAACTAACAGGCCCCACGAAGCACTCAGTTCAAATTTGGCATGACGCCACTAATTATCTTGGTTGGAGACACAGACTCACATTGGCCACCCCTCTTTGGGATTCAGAGAAATTGGGCGACCTGTGGAAGACAAGGGGCTTCGATAAGTGGGACCTTATTGGGATTTCAGCTATTAAAGATATCTGGGGCAAAGGGGAGCCCAAGTCCTTCAGCACGCTTCAGGGCGAATATAAATTGGCGGATACGGAATTCTTTCGTTATTTACAGGTCTTACACTCACTTCAGTCTTCATTGCCTAGAGGAGCGGATCCCCCGGAGGTCTCCCCTCTGGAGGACAGAATCTTGGATGGTCACCTCCCTGACAAAACAATATCATTAATATACAAAAAACTAATTAATCACATGACAAACCCCCTCCGGACACTGCGAGATAGGTGGGCACACGATGGGATAGAACTGGATGATGAGGAGTGGCAGGCAGCAGTCTCCTCCCCTAAAGAGGTGGCTATCCCGGCACGCTTGCGACTGGTTCAGCTTAAGATCCTTCATAGGATCTACATAACGAGCCCTAGATTAGTGCACATGGGGTGGTCAGATACAGGGAATGCAAGCGGCGGTGTGGCCATATCGGAACGTTTATGCACATCATCTGGGAGTGCACACATATCAATTCCTGTTGGCGCCAAGTACACGACACAATCAACCAGGTATTACACATCTCCCTCCGTCCCGAGGCTAGACGATGCCTCCTAAATATCTGGGAGCCAACGGACTTGGACGCTTCTCAGACGCAATGGGTCACTCTGGGGCTCATGCTGGCAAAGAGAAATATCGCTCAACTCTGGGGGCAGCACATCCACCCACATTGGAGGCCTGGGAAAGAAACCTTGACTGGTGAATGTTCAGGGAAAAGACAGTGTATTCGGCTAGGGGTGCCCGAAGAAGTGGTTTCGTGTCTGGAACCCAGTGGAATTTGTATAGAGGAGAGATTTGTACACCACCTTGTAATGTTGAACATGATGATCCTCTTCCTCAGTGATGTTCCTCGCATATGTATTGTCTGTATATCCTTCCACTCATGCGTACTGTGAAAAGTTAACTACCTGGACCTTTGTACTGTACCAACAAAAAAAAAAAGTCACTATAGTCAAGGGTAGAGGGGTTAGAACTTTTTGTTAAAATGTCTCAAGACAAGAACCCAGCTATTAGTGAAGATAATAATGACATACAGGACCTGGTTGAGGAGCTCGACCTCACCCCTTATCTTCATTTGTCTTTCAAAGAGATAAGGTCCTTATGCAAACTTAAAGATATACCAATGGGCCAGCATCCAACCAAACAAGGGCTCCAGGAGCTCCTGGCTGAGTATGCTAAGGCTCACCCCTCTGAGCATGGTGATGACCAAGCAGAGGAGGAAAGGAGGGAGGAGGATGGGGATGGTAACCCACCTCCACCACTGCCTAGGGAAGATAGCGTCCCTGCACCCTTATCTCCAAGAATCAACCTCTGGGGACCTAGAGGCCACATAGGTGGTTCAGGTCTCAGAGAGGACCCTGAGGACAGCCTCAGGGAAGAGGACAACTTTTTAGCAAAGTTGGACAAAAGACTGGACCTAGAGACCAGACTCCTGGCTCTAGAGAAGGAAAGAAAAGAGATGGGTTTAGCACCCATCAATGGTGGCAACAATACCAATAATAAGGATAAGAAGGAATCCTATGATCCTAAAATCCCCAAAGGGATTGTCCCTAAATATGAGGAGGGTGATGACATCACCAAATGGTTCACAGCCTTTGACAGGGCTTGTGAAATAAGAAGGGTGAAGAAACCTCTCTGGGGGCACTCCTGTGGGAACTGTTCTCTGGTAACTGCAGAGACAGGCTTCTGACCCTCTCTGGGCCAGATGCAGGGTCCTATGACCTCATGAGGAAGACTCTGATTGAGGGATTTGGATTCACTACTGAGGAGTATAGAATTAGATTCGGGGGCTCAAAAACCCAGACCCAGTCCTGGATTGACTTCGTGGACTTCTCAGTAAAGACACTGGATGGTTGGTTAGCTGGACATGGTGTTCAGGATTTTACTGGATTGTACAATTTGTTCATGAAGGAACATATATTAAGTAACTGCACAAATGAAAAGCTGCATCAGCATTTGGTAGACCTAGGTCTAATTTCTCCCCAAGAATTGGGAAAGAAGGCAGACCACTGGGTCAAGACTAGGGTGACAAGGACAACCACTGGGGGTGACCAAAAGAAGGTGGTCACCAAACCTCCCCAGGGGAAAGGTGGTGAGAATCCCCAAGATAAGAAGTCTGAGTCTTCCAAAGGGCCCCAAAAACCTGTTCTGGGGGGTGGGTCCCAAACTACTCTGTAGTACTTGAAATTTTGGCTTCGTGTCATAAGCATCGTCGAATCATGACGATTTTGGTATCAGCAGAACGACAATGACGAACATACTATATCCAGGCAATTTCGGCATGTTCGAATGGCTGGATCACCTTCAAATCAGGGATTTCGTCCTGAACCCTCGGGTTCCATTTTGTGCATGGCAGCCATTTAAAGTGGTTGCCCTCACATAGGCTGATAACTAAGGCCAAAACGAGTCTGAAGGACACGTACACCTTTGTTGACTTTTGTGTGACCTGGGCAAGCTGACTCCACTGCCTGAAGCCAAACCTGTTCGACCAGTTCCTTTCCCAGTGACCGATCAAGATTAGTATCAAGGCACAGCAAACCATAAACCTTTCATCACATTCAAACCACTCCTAATCTCTCACACACCTGTCTATGTTTCTTTCTTTATGACTTGCTTTACGAGGAGGAGGTGCCCGATTTTATTAGGGGTCCATCTGATATCTGATGAGAATGTCGGGCCTTGCCGGGAAATTGGTCTTGGGATGGACAAACTGAAAATGGGCTTGTCATCATGACTCTGCTTTTTCAATGTTGTAAATATCTGAATGGTAAACTGTAAAGAAGGAATGTTAGGTATTTTGCATGCTTGCACAAGCTAGGACTGCCCCTTACTTGTATGCTGAAGTTTGTAACCCTGAGAGCATATAAAAGGCCTCTGTTCTTTGTATTCCTCAGACTGCCTCATACAGTTGCTACGGCTTCTGTGTGACGTGGCCTCACTTATGTAAGTTTAATAAAGATGTCTTTTCATATTTCAGCTTCTGTAAAGTTCTTTATATTAATAAGATCCCTGAGTTGAAGATTAGATTTACTTCAAATGGCGCCCAACGTGGGGCCTCATCAGAGAAGTGGCTTTCTGTGGGAGATCTTGTCAGGAGACTGAAATCTACTGAGGAGGACAGAACAAGATTCTACTAAGGAGGTACTCTGTGCACAAGGATTCTGGAGATTCTTTGTTTCTGCAGCCCAGTACATTTCTGATCTTCCTGATTTTTGATCCTCCACATGACGTCACTCCTGACTGAGAACCTTTTGGCGTGAGTATTCTAAAAGACCGTTAGGTCATGTAGAACTTGACAGATAGAATTTGGATAACCTTTTGATTAGTAAAAGTAAGAGTTAAGTATAAGTGGGTCGCTCCCAGTCGTTTGTTCTTTGGTTCCTTGGTTCCTTTGAGTCTTAGTTTGATTGGTTCTTAGTTTGTTTGGTCCTTAGTTTTATTTGAAGATTGCAATTTTCAAAAACCGAGGGTCTTGTATATTTACGAGTGTATCGATAGAGATAGCCCCTTGAAGTTTGAAGCTAGATTAGTGAGCTATAAGATGCCTGATCTTAGCAAATTTGGAGCTTTATGTTGGCCAACTTTGTATACGTTTGGATTAGCCGGCTTCCCCTAAAGGGAAAATCTAAATAGGTTTAGATTTACAAACATATTTCTTCCTTGGTGATTTTGTATCCCCAGGGAATTAAAATATGACATAATACAAAACAAGGATCCTTTGTTCTGCGCAGTTTTTATGAATGAAGATATGCAGAACGATTTTGTTTGGTGTTCTGCTAACCAAAGCTAGTGAATTGAGTGTATTTTCGTAGTCTTTTTAAAAAAAAAAAAAAAAAAAACACAATTGAGAAGCGTTTCTTGTAAATATAACTTACGACTAGCATTTACAAATGGTTTGGTTCTAGTACAGTCTGTGGGCTGTCCTGAGTATTGATAGGTGGGTTAAAATGTGTGTGTTTAAATGTCTGTGGTTTTCCTATTAGTGCAACTTCTGTAAGAGAATAGCGTTGGCGCTATTCATGAAATGCATGGCTAAAAGCGCGCCGTATTGTGTGTCCTGAGTGTTTCACCCCTTTCTGTTTATGTCTCAAATGAGCTCAATGTCTGTTCGTGGTTTTTCTTGATGTTTTCAGTCTATTAAGCAACATTTTGTAAGTATATTATTGGGTCTGTTGCTAAATAAAATTGTCCTTTTTAGAAAGAAAAATGTGGCGCCAAATTTTGTCATGTTTTAAGTTAGGCTTCTGTGTTTAGGCTTATAAAAAAATGCGTCTAAAATGATAGGCAAGGGATGCAGCTTGCTCTTATATGTGGAATTATCAAAAATAAAAGGGTTTTTTATTTATTTATTTATTTTATTATTAATTATGAAAAATAATTATTAAAAATAAGTGCTACAAAATTCGTTTTTTACTATTCATGAAGCTTAAAGCTCATACTATGACATCCTAGCATTAAAATTTAATTTAAGTTGTGCTATACCGAATAATGACGACATTAGCATATGGATTTTCACTTGGCGCAGGTGTGAAAAACTCATTTTTCTAAAGATTTACATGAGATATGTCTAATATCTAATATCTGTAATGTGTAAAGAACATCCTGAGGATGATTAATATGTAACATACTTATGGGATATTTATTTTTAAGTGCCCCAAACATCAAAGTCGAATTTGGGTATTTTTGCCATTTAAAATAGCTTTAAAGTGCTTTAGGCTTCAGTAAATGAATACATTTAGGTATAAAACACAAATTTGCAGGTTATTCCCATTTTGGGTTCACTTGTTGCTGCTTATGATACTATTACAAGTTTACCTGTGTTGTGAAGGGATATACATGACGATGTGTATCCTGCAAACAGTTGGGTAGATTTGCTTTGACACTAAAATTCACAGAAAGACAGACAACACTTCACCAGTGTATGTCAAATTTGGCTTTAATGGTATTTGAAGGAAAAATAAAAAGATATCAAGGAAACAAGGTTTCATATTTTTTTCCCTGAAGAAGGAACTGGAACATTAGCGGAGGTTACCGTATATGGTTTAGCGGCCAGCGGTAGAGCCAACCTTTTTGTCACCCCCTGATGTCACATCATGCCTAGTTATTGGGGATTTTAGCTGTGTCCTAGTTCCATTTCCTTTTTCCATATTCTTTTCACCAGTTTGCCTTTTTATTGATGTATTGTTCAAGTTCACACTTCCAGACCGCAGTAATATATCAGAAACCACCATATTATGTATAATTCCTTTTGCATCACCAGACTGGTTTTCAAGAATTCTCTTTAGGCCCACTGCAATGTTTTCCAGTCTGATTGTTAGGATAGTGATGGACTGGTTAACTGACTCAATACTATAACAAAACAAGTTTTCCATCTCAATAGGAGATACCTTACATTTTTTTTTTTTTTAACATGACAAATTTTCAATGACTCTTTTAATGTGGTTATTTTTACCCTTTTGTTCATACTGCTTTAATTTTTGGTGGGATCAGATGTGTTCTAAATTATGGAAAGACCAGGACTCTCTAGTTCTTGTCTTTTGTTTCCACATTTTGATCATTAGCCTGTGTATTGCATAGTGCACCTGATGCACAAC
Organism: Calotriton arnoldi; assembly: GCA_963921515.1. Classification (NCBI taxonomy): domain Eukaryota; kingdom Metazoa; phylum Chordata; class Amphibia; order Caudata; family Salamandridae; genus Calotriton; species Calotriton arnoldi. The sequence continues at coordinate 78,759 of CAWUFW010000899.1, read as the reverse complement.
TTTTAAAGGGAGGTATCTACATGCCCCTGATAATCTGTATTATGCGATTTTTCTTTTGAGATGTTTTTAAGACAAGGAATTTAGGAACACCTAGACTTAATCATGTCGCTATCTACCATTAGATGATGGAGAATATGCTCTCACACGGAAACCCAATTGAAGAGCCTAGAGGCACTGTTGTGCCTACTGCCTTTGTCTTTGTATTGCCTTTGAGAAATGACAGTGTGTTCTAGACCAGAACTGTCTCATGGCATATGGCCATTCCCTCGCAGATTGCAGGCCACCTGCTTGCAGTCCCCTTGTTAAAACACAAATAAATTGTATTCGCATTAATTTTAAGAAAACAACTGCGTCACATTTCCTACTTCACAAATGAGAGGCGGACGTCTGGTATCTCCGAAGTATTATGCTTGCTTCATCAGAAGGCGTTGAACATCAAAAAGAAGCAGGAGAGTTTCAGTGCAAAAGAGCGAAAGGATTGAGGCCTGAGTTTTTCACCTGTCATGTGCTGGTAACCTCTGACAGTGTGCAGTCCCTTGAGCCCCTCGGCCTGAGTTTTGGCCACACAACCCTTTTCCTTTGCTCCAACGGAAGTGCAGTGCACCGGAAGATGCAAGAGTGGGAAAAGGCACTACATTATGGTGCCCATCAAAGAGCAGCCTGAGCGTCCTCTGACACTGAGTAATGAGTGTCGGAGCCTGAGAATGTAGACCCGGATCTGCATAAGATGATCTGTGCCCTTGATCAATGAGGAGCACACTATCTGTAGTGCCTGCCGCAGAGGAGAGATATTGGTGCACTGCCTTGAGACATTGAGACTTTCAAATGAGCTGTGAGTGTTTGCCAGGAGGGCACTCCAACGGATACTGAAAAACACTATTTTTCATATAAGGCCTGAATCAAGAGGCCCATGCAACAATGGGAGAAGATTTGATGGACGATGGAAGCTCGCCAGAGAGGCTTGAACGGACTTTGGACATAATTGATGCATAAAGTGGTTTCCGTGTGATTGCATAAAATAGGTGTTATGAGACTGTTTCTTATTGTTTTGCTGGCATTGTCTTAAAGTAGTATTCTGTTTAGTAAAAGCAGAATAAAGTCCATTCTCTGTGGAAGAGTATTCCCTTTTCACCTCAGAGCATTGATGAGGATCACCACTGTTTCACCTGAACATGTAATAAATTACTGAAATACATAGGAGCCCTAAAAATGTTACTAGATAATTTTAGGATTTACTTTTTGCTTAGGGTGGTGAAAAATTATGAATTCGTTTGTAATAGTGGTCACTACTTTCTCCTGTTGTCTATATGTTCTTAACAATGTGTTTTTAAACATGACATTGTCTTTTATGGGTGGGATTGTTTTTTTCTACCCAATTGACATCTGTACCCACCTCCCAACCTATGTCTCTTCCTACTACTACTTCTTTGCATTCTTTCAATACTTTACCTGAACACGAACTGGTTAGGAGGTCAGAGTTTATTAATAATTCCTTTGTACCGCTTCTGCATCAACACCAGTTAGTAGTGAACATCACTAATTGTTGGGTGTGTGGTCTTATGCCACATACTACAGATAGAGGTATTCCCTATTTGGTCCTGCTATGTGTGGCCTCTGTGCTACATCGTGTGTAAGGAAGCCTGTATCAAGGTACGAGCTAAGCAATAGGATGATGCTACAGCAACATCTCAATGAATTTGTGAATATAGACCTGGACTCAGATTAGCGTGAGTATATATATTAATTGCCTATGTAAGGGCAAAAGGAGGGTCTGTAGTACTTGAAATTTTGGCTTCGTGTCATAAGCATCGTCGAATCATGACGATTTTGGTATCAGCAGAACGACAATGACGAACATACTATATCCAGGCAATTTCGGCGTGTTCGAATGGCTGGATCACCTTCAAATCAGGGATTTCGTCCTGAACCCTCGGGTTCCATTTTGTGCATGGCAGCCATTTAAAGTGGTTGCCCTCACATAGGCTGATAACTAAGGCCAAAACGAGTCTGAAGGACACGTACACCTTTGTTGACTTTTGTGTGACCTGGGCAAGCTGACTCCACTGCCTGAAGCCAAACCTGTTCGACCAGTTCCTTTCCCAGTGACCGATCAAGATTAGTATCAAGGCACAGCAAACCATAAACCTTTCATCACATTCAAACCACTCCTAATCTCTCACACACCTGTCTATGTTTCTTTCTTTATGACTTGCTTTACGAGGAGGAGGTGCCCGATTTTATTAGGGGTCCATCTGATATCTGATGAGAATGTCGGGCCTTGCCGGGAAATTGGTCTTGGGATGGACAAACTGAAAATGGGCTTGTCATCATGACTCTGCTTTTTCAATGTTGTAAATATCTGAATGGTAAACTGTAAAGAAGGAATGTTAGGTATTTTGCATGCTTGCACAAGCTAGGACTGCCCCTTACTTGTATGCTGAAGTTTGTAACCCTGAGAGCATATAAAAGGCCTCTGTTCTTTGTATTCCTCAGACTGCCTCATACAGTTGCTACGGCTTCTGTGTGACGTGGCCTCACTTATGTAAGTTTAATAAAGATGTCTTTTCATATTTCAGCTTCTGTAAAGTTCTTTATATTAATAAGATCCCTGAGTTGAAGATTAGATTTACTTCAACTCCCTATGTGCCTCAACACTATAGGGGGAAGAACTTTGATCCCTTAAAGGCCTGGTGTAATAACTGTAAGAAGTTAGGACACCTAACTGTAGATAAATCTTGCCCCCACAACAAAGCCCCTAAGGCCCCCAGTACAGCTACTCCTGGGGCAGCAAGTCTACAGATGGGATCAGAAGAGTGCCCTGAGCAAATCTGGGGACACACTCAGGCGAGTCTAGTCTCACTAGGGGAAGTGGAGTTTGCCACTGTAGCTGTGTGGCCACCCAACTTAAAGAAATATTTACAATACCCCTGGGTGAATGGAACTAGGGTAGAAGCTCTGAGGGATACAGGTGCCAGTGTCACTATGGTGAGAGACACACTGGTTTCCCCTGAGCAATACTTGATTGGGAAAACTTATCCAGTCACCAATGCTGACAGTGTCACCACTAGTCATCCCATGGCCATGGTGACATTAGGCTGGGGGGTTACTGGCCTGAAGCAGGTAGTGGTCTCTCAGAAGTTACCAGCTGCATGTCTGCTAGGAAATGATCTGGAAACCTCAGCCTGGGCTGGGGTTGAGCTAAAGGCCCATGCAGCCATGCTGGGCATCCCTGAATTGGTGTGTGTAAAAACAAGAGCACAGAGCAAAAGGCAGGGTGAAGAAATAGTGTTGGAGCCTGAAATGATGGCCCAACCTACCAAGAGAAAAGGAAAGAAGACTGGGGGACCAGCTTCTACACAGCCACAAGAGCAGGACCCCTCTCCTCAGGGAGAGAACCTGGATACCCCAGAGGGAACTGAGCCCCTGGAGCTTGACCCTTACCAGGTTGAACTCTTGGGCCCAGGGGGACCCTCTAGGAAAGAGCTGTGCCAAGGACAGCAAGACTGTCCCACTCTTGACAGCCTGAGGCAGCAAGCTGTTTCAGAAGCCAAGGGAGATGTCAGTGGTATCCACAGAGTCTATTGGGAAGAGGGATTACTGTACACTGAGGCAAAAGACCCCAATCCTGGAGCCACCAGGAGAGTGGTAGTGCCCCAGAAGTACAGGGAGTTCCTCCTAACTTTGGCTCATGACATCCCCCTAGCTGGACATCTGGGCCAAACCAAAACTTGGGAAAGGCTAGTTAGCCACTTTTACTGGCCCCAGATGTACCAAAAGGTGAAGGAGTTTGTCAGCTCCTGTGTTACCTGTCAAGCCAGTGGCAAGACAGGTGGCCATCCAAAGGCCCCCTGATACCACTACCTGTGGTGGGGGTTCCCTTTGAAAGGGTAGGTGTGGACATAGTGGGTCCACTGGAACCTCCCACAGCCTCAGGGAACAAATTCATACTGGTGGTAGTGGATCATGCCACTAGGTATCCTGAGGCTATTCCCCTTAGGACTACTACAGCTCCTGCAGTAGCCAAGGCCCTCATTGGTGTCTTCACCAGGGTAGGGTTTCCTAAGGAGGTGGTTTCAGACAGAGGTTCCAACTTCATGTCTGCTTACCTGACCCACATGTGGAAGGAGTGTGGGGTGCAGTACAAGTTTACTACACCCTACCATCCACAAACCAATGGCCTTGTTGAGAGATTCAACAAGACATTGAAGGGCATGATCATGGGACTCCCTGAAAAACTCAAAAGGAGATGGGATGTCCTACTACCATGCCTGCTTTTCGCTTACAGAGAAGTGCCACAGAAGGGAGTAGGTTTCTCACCCTTTGAACTTCTGTTTGGCCATCCTGTGAGCGGACCACTCTGTCTTGTGAAGGAGGGCTGGGAGAGACCTCTCCAAGAACCCAAACAAGACATTGTGGACTATGTGCTTGGCCTAAGGTCCAGAATGGCTGAGTACATGGAAAAGGCATCCAAGAATCTTGAGGCCAGCCAGGAGCTTCAGAAGCACTGGTATGACCAAAAAGCTGCACTGGTTGAATTTCAACCTGGGCAACAGGTATGGGTTTTGGAGCCAGTGGCACCAAGGGCACTCCAGGACAGATGGAGTGGCCCTTACCCTATCCTAGAGAAAAGAGTGAGGTCACCTACTTGGTTGACCTGGGCACAAGCAGGACACCCAAAAGGGTTATCCATGTGAACCGCCTAAAACTCTACAATGACAGGGCTGACATCACCATGCTGATGGTGACAGATGAGGAACAGGAAGCTGAAAGTGAACCTCTCCCTGATCTCCTCTCCCACAGCCCAAAAGATGGGTCAGTAGATGGAGTTGTCTTTTCAGACACCCTCACTGCCCAACAGCAGACTGACTGCAAGCAAGTCTTGCAGCAGAATGCTGGGCTCTTTTCCTTGACCCCTGGTCTGACAAACTGGTGTACCCATGATGTGGACACTGGTGACAGTGCACCTGTCAAAAACAAGATCTATCGTCAGTCAGACCAAGTTAAGGAAAGCATCAGAGCTGAAGTCAGCAAGATGATGGAGCTAGGGGTTATTGAGCCCTCTGAGAGCCCCTGGGCTAGCCCAGTGGTTCTGGTCCCCAAACCTCATCAACAGGGAGAAAAGAGAGAGATGAGGTTTTGTGTGGACTATAGAGGTCTCAACTCTGTCACCAAGACAGATGCACACCCTATCCCAAGAGCTGATGAACTGATAGACAGATTGGGTGCAGCCAAATACCTGAGTACCTTTGACTTAACTGCAGGGTACTGGCAGATTGGCATGGCCCCAGGAGCCAAAGAGAAAACAGCATTCTCCACACCTGATGGGCATTTTCAGTTCACTGTTATGCCCTTTGGTTTAAAGACTGCCCCTGCCACCTTCCAGAGGTTGGTGAATCAAGTCCTTGCTGGGTTGGAGTCCTTTAGTGCAGCCTATCTTGATGATATTGCTGTCTTCAGTTCCACCTGGCAGGATCACCTGATCCACCTTGGGAAGGTTTTAAAGGCTCTGCAAACTGCAGGCCTATCTATCAAGGCATCCAAATGCCAGATAGGGCAGGGCACTGTGGTGTACTTGGGCCACCTGGTTGGTGGAGGCCAGGTACAACCCTTACAGCCCAAGATCCAGGCCATCCTGGACTGGGCAGCTCCAACAACTCAGACCCAAGTCAGGGCATTCCTTGGCTTGACTGGGTACTACAGGAGGTTTGTGAAGGGATATGGGTCCATTGTGACTCCCCTCACAGAACTCACCTCCAAGAAGATGCCAAAGAAAGTAAACTGGACAGTCTGTTGCCAAAAGGCTTTTGACACTCTGAAAGAAGCAATGTGCTCAGCACCAATTCTAAAAGCACCAGATTATGCCAAGCAGTTCATTGTGCAGACTGATGCCTCTGAGCTAGGGATAGGAGCGGTCCTATCCCAGACCAATGATGAAGGCCAAGACCAACCTGTTGCTTTTATAAGCAGAAGGCTTCTCCCCAGGGAGCAGCGTTGGAGTGCCATTGAGAGGGAGGCCTTTGCTGTGGTTTGGTCCCTGAAGAAGCTGAGGCCCTACCTGTTTGGGACTCACCTCCTAGTTCAAACTGACCACAGACCTCTCAGGTGGCTAATGCAAATGAAAGGAGAAAATCCAAAACTGTTGAGGTGGTCCATCTCCCTACAGGGAATGGACTTTGAAGTGGAACACAGACCTGGCACTGCCCATGCCAATGCAGATGGCCTTTCCAGGTTCTTCCACTTAGACAATGAAGACTCCATAGGGCAAGGTTAGTCTCATCATCTTTCGTTTGGGGGGTGGTGTGAGAAAGTGCCATCTTTCTTGCATGGTATGCCCCCACTTTTTGCTGAATTGCTGATGTGCTTTGACTGAGTGTGCCCTGAGCTCCTGCCAACCAGGTACCCAGGGCCTGTGTTCCTTCCCTAAAACTGCATTGATACCTACACCCAATTGGCATCCCTGGCCACAGGTCAGCCCCTGGTAAATGGTACCATGGGTACCCAGGGCACTGTGACCAGGTAAAGCCCCTAAGGGCTGCAGCACTTGTTTTGCCACCCTTAGGGACCCTGTACCTTTACACACACACACTGCCTTTGCAGGCTGCGTGTCTTGGTGCAGAACAAAAGTGAAGAGTCGACATGGCACACATCCCTGTGTGCCATGCCTACAAGCCACTGCCCTGGCCTAGGTCAGCCACCCCTCTAGCTGGGTGCACTATGCCAGTGGTGAGGGCACAGAGGCATGAGCCCTGTGCCCCTACAGTGCCCAAGTCCATTCTTGGGCATTGTAAGTGCAGTGCTGCCATTAAGAGTATATGGTGCTGGGAGTCTGTCATTACGAACTCCACAGCACCATAATGGCCCCACTGAAAACTAAGAAGCTTGGTATCAAACTTCTCAGCACATTAAACCCCCACTGATGCCAGTGTGGGATTTAATGTAAAACGCACTCCAGAGGGCATCTTAGAGATGCCCCCTGAAACCAACCCGACCTCCAGTGTCCGGACTGAGTGGCTGCCCAGGCTGCCACCACCAGACATGTTTCTGGACCCCTGGGTCGAGAGCCTCTGCTCTCAGGGGCCTGAAACAATGCGCATCCTGGGGCGAGGTGCCAAAGCCTCCTCCCCCAGGATGGGCAGGGGAAGCTTCAAAGGCCTGCCGCCTTTTGAGCTTCCCCAGACCATTTGCTGCTCCCAGTAAACTGGTCCCAACTGGTTCTACCCCCACTTCTGGCGGGAGAACCGGCGGGAAAACCAGAGGCAGGAAATGGGTTGTGCCCACCTCTGCCAACTCCACCCCTAAGGTGGGGGAGGCGAGGTGAAGCACAAACTCGAGTCCCCGCCATCTTGAGGATGGGGGACCCAGCCAACCAGGGACAGGCTCCTGCCCCCCTCCCACTGGAGAGTGGCAGAATAGGGGTGTACCCACCCCAGGGACGGGACCCATTGGTCCCTGCCCTTACCTACCTGTAACCACCCCTAAATTTAGTATTTAGGGGCTCCCTGAACCTTCCTTCCTCAGTTCCCGAATCCAAAACAAGAAGAGAAGACGAAGCAAGAAGACCAGCCGTGCAGCTGCTAACAAGGAGGCGACGACAACTGACTTGGCCCCAGCCCTACCGGCCTGTCGACCTCCGAACCTGCTCCTGCGGAACCCCGGTCTCAGCAACCTCAAAAACCCCGGAGGACCTGACTTCTGTGCCACAGCCTTCAACCCAGGGACTCCCACGAGCAGTGGTACTGTTCAAAAGAAAAACTACAAAAGACCCGGCCCTGGCACGGAACCGCAAAACCTGCACACTCTGCACCCGCCGAGCCCCGTCTGTGCCTGAGTGAACAAAGACTTTGAGGACGTCCCCCCGGCGATTCTGACCTGGAATCCAGTGCCCAAGGACCCTCCTCGACGACCCAGACGACGCCTGCAGCCTCAGGACAAGGGACCCCTCCAACCGTGACCAGCAGGGGGTAAGATTTCCCGACCTCAAAAGACACCCCTGCACCCGGCGCCCCACGGCCCCCTGTGCCCAACTCCTGGGTGTATACCTATCCTCCAAGACCCCAACTTACCTCTAGAAGTGTTGGTCACTCCTGAAGAGTCACCGTCCCCGAGCCTGCAGCCTTTTTTCACCTTCCAAATCTCCATTGGTTAGCATTGAGCGCCCGACGGCTCAAAAGCACCCTGCACCCAGCCGCCCGAGTGCTCCTGGAAGTGCAACCTCTACCCTAACCTACTTCCCCATTTGCCCTGAGCAAGTGACCAGGTGCCCAGCTCCCACAGCCGCGTGGCCTGCTTGCCAGCAGCCACCAACCCGAGGCCCCCTGCCTGCCATAGGATAACATTGGGCCTACTCACTCTGCACCCGGCCGCCCCTGTGCCGCTGAGGGTGTAACAACTGTACTTACCTGATCCTGGGGGACCCCTGAGTCTATCCCCAGAACCTTAACTCTGCCAGTCGAGTACTTACCCAAAGACCAATAACTCACTTTTCTTCCATAGGGTAACACTGACTGGCTCCCCCCTGGAATTTCTTCTAAGTGTGGAGTTTTGAAACTTTAAAATATTCACCTAAAATCAACCGAGTCACGAAAACGAAAATACTCACCTACTATTAGAAGAGATCCCAGTGCTGGATCGGGGTGCCCAGCACTGACCCTAAAAAGTAATCACAACGTTACTTACCGCTAACTCAATTTTCTTCCATAGGGATCCATTGACTGGTTTTCTGTGAAATTTCTTCTAAGTGTCCACTTTTGAAATACTAAAATATTGTTTAAAAATCACAACAGTAACAAATTCCGAATTACTCACCTGCTATCAGGAGAGACGTCAGTACTGCATCTTTTAGTCCAGTACCAACCATGTAAAGTAATTTTAACCGTACTTACCAGTAACTTGCAATTCCTGCCATAGGATATCATTGCCTGCTTTTTACTGAAAAAGTTTCTGTCAATTTCTGAATATTACAAATATTCTTTAAAAATCGTGCCAACGATACAAACGTAATTACTTACCTGTTTTAGATAGATATCCCAGTGCTGACTCTGAGAACCCAGCACTGAATTACAAAAGTAACGTAAACCTACTTTGCTTGCAAACTGCATTTCCTTCCATAGGATAACATTGGTAATTTTACCGAGAAAAGTTTCTAAGTGTCAACTTTTGAAATACAGTAATATTCCTCAAAAATCACTACTATACCCAAAACGCTTTTTCTTACCTGTTTACAGGAAGTGTCCCAGGACTGAATCCAGGATCCAGTCCTGTGGTTAGAGAAGTAATCTACAAAGTAATTACCTGCAATTAACCAAAACTGTCCATTGAGCTCAATGTTACATTGTGTTTGAACTTGTGTTGCCTCTTGCACCAACTGTGACTACTATCATCAAACAGTCTATTGCCTATTTGTAAAGTGGTTAACCAAAGCATCTCATTCTGAGAAAGTATATTCTGATACCTATTGTTGGTTCTAAAATAAAACAAGCATATATTTTTATATACAAACCATTGGCCTAGAGTTCAGTTCTTGAGTGTGTGGCTTCATTTGCTGACTGAGTGTGTACAACAAATGCTTTACACTGTCCTCTGATACTGCCTTACTGCTCGACCAAGCTGCCACTTTAGAGAGTAAGGTTATATCTAACTTTAGTCTCTGCCAAACCTCTGGGGACTGTGGACCCTGTGCACCCTGAACCTCCCTTGGGTTCAGTATATACAGAGCCACTTTCCTACATTGGTGGATCAGCGGTGGGATACAAACTTGCATTTGTTGGACTACTTGGTTACCATCTGATCACACGACAGAACTCTTAAATTGCCTTTAGAATTCAGATTTTTTTAAATTGGCATTTTTTTTACCAAATTACTAAAAGTCTTGTTAGGGCCTTGCTTAAGTCCCTTTAGCATCTTAGAAAATAAAAAGTCACAATAGTCGGTTGGGGGTCATGGCCAAGCGCGGATCGAAGATGGCCGCGTAGTGAACTAGCTCCACCGATTGTCCCTGCCCCACGTCTATCCTGCTGACACATCCGTGACACCAGTCGACAGCCCCCGAGGTCGGAGTAGTAGCGGTCCCCAGCCCGCTTGCTCCGGTTCATCAAGCAGCTCCAACGGGGGAGATATTGGCCCCGGAGTGTTGCGGCCTGCGGGAAATCTGGGCGCCGGGACCCACAGTGAATAGTGGCGCCGGAGGGGAGTCCCGACCTGAGCAGTGACATCGAGCGGTGACGCCGAGCTCTGGAGGTGCCGCCGCGATATATTGAGTCGGGGCTACGGGGAGGCAGCCGGGACCCGCAGCGGCGGTGGTGACTGCCCTTGGGCCCTGAAAGCTGGCGATGCTACCCTGCACGGAAAACAGAAACTACGTGAAGCGGGCCCGCCGGGAGCTGATTAATGGCGGCGGTGCGCTCCTAATCATGAGAGCCTCCCTGTCACTTGCACTTTTGGAGCCGGAGTACGCCGCATACAGGTATCGTAGCGGCGATTAGCCACCCGCCTTAGTCCCGGGAGCGCTCAGCTGTTCAGACCCGAATTGAGGGACCCACCCCCCCTGGGAAGTGCAGGACTTGATCTTGGACCTCTGGGGCCCGCGTTGTGGATGCTGGTGTCCTAACCGGTTGACCGCACTGGTGGGCACTGTGTGGTTGGTGCCTCTGCCTGCTTCCACCATCTCAGCTCAGTTGGAGGTGTACACTGGCTGCCACGATGGATCGCAAGGGATCCGGGTCCCGTGGGGCGAAGCTGGTTCAGACTAACAAACTGGACCGATACACAGTTACTAAGGACGTTCAGCGGAGCCGACTGTCTGTAGAGGCTAATCAGGGAAACCCAGGGGAAGAGGAACAAGAGCTATCTCTCGCAGATGTCATGGGGGCTATTGCTGGAGTCAAAACTTCTCTAGAGCACAAAATGGATGCCATGGCGATCGACATTAATCTCATTAGGACCGACCTGGGGAAGCTTAACGAAAAAGTCAAGCAGGTTGAAATAACGACCTCCAGTCTCGTTGGGGATGTCACACAACTGCAAAGGGAGATGTGCGAGCTCCAGGACTCTCACAAGTACATGGACCTCAAGTTGGATGATTATGAAGGCCGGCTTCGGCGCAATAATCTCCGCATCCTAGGAGTGCCGGAAAAAGCGGAGGGGCAATCTCCGGACCTATTCGTTGAAGACCTCATTCTTAAACACTTACAGCCCAAAGGCCTCAGCAAATTTTTTGTTATCGAACGTGCCCACAGGGTCCCGGGCGGCCGTCCCAAACCGGGCGCTCCCCCACGGCCCATGCTGGCTCGGGTCTTGAATTACCGCAACAGAGATATTATTCTCCAGAACTCCAGAGTGGGGGCGCCCCTCCGCTATGAAAATGCTGCCATTTCCTTCTTTCCGGACTTCACACAGAGAGTACAGAAGCAAAGGAGGTCCTTCCTCACTGTGAAACGTGACCTGAGAGAGAGGGGCCTGAAATACTCAATGCTGTTCCCGGCACGTCTCCGGGTTGAAGCGGAGGGACGAGCGTGGTTCTTTGACGAGCCTGAGGCAGTGGCAGAGTGGATCGAACATCGCGGGAGCGAAGGGCCAGGCGGATCACGGCGCTGGGACACGTGCAGACATTCCACCTATCTGAATTAGATCTCTGAGGATGGCGGCCTTGAACTACGTAACGGGGTCATTGATGTGGGGTGGGCTGGGGTGGGTGGGATATCTGCGTTCTATTGCGGGGGCTGGTGATTTTATATATGTCTCTTGACATTTATCTGCCAGGGGTGTTACACTCAACCTGGATAGGGGCGGGGACATGGAGCTCACTCTTCCCCCTTCTTTTCTTCCTCTGAATTTCTTTCTAGGGCGACAGGCACTCTGCAAGTTTCCGATGGGCAGTTCTAAGCCCAGAGTGCAGGGCAGCGGGGTGGGGGGTTGTTGGGTTGGGAAATTTTGCTTCCTTGTTATTTGTCATATTTGTTTCATCGGTGCAATGGACATATACACCTGCAATAGAGTTGCTGAAAGAGTACAAGCCGGGGGTTTCTGGATCTACACTCTGCATTACAGGCGTGATGGGGGATAAAAATGTAAAAATTATGAGCTGGAATGTTAACGGGTTAGGGGACAAAATCAAACGAAGTGTGGTTCTTCAATGCATCAGGAGGCACTCACCTGATGTAGTCCTGCTCCAGGAGACACATTTGGTTGGGAATCTATGTAAGGCAATGCACAGGGGGGGTATAAACTGATTGCGCACTCTGGTTTCACCTCGGGTTCCAGGGGTGTAGGTATTATGACAAGGAACACCTGCCCGCTGGCGGTTGGCTCCACATGGGTGGATGATAGAGGCAGATATGTTGGAGTGTCCGGGATGTGGGAGGGCCGGCACATTGCCTTTATGTCTGTCTATGTTCCCCCAGGCCTACAGGGCACAACATTTGCTGATCTGGGTGCGGCCCTGCTCACCCTTCCGGATGGGCTCCTGGTCCTGGGGGAAGACTTCAATGCAGTAGTCTCGGGTACGTTGGATAGATATCCCCCTCGAGAGATAGGACCGTCTGCCCGATGGTTGCCAGACTTCCTTGAGGCGATGGGACTGGTCGATAGCTGGAGAGTATATCATCCGGGCCAGGTGCAACACACCTTCCACTCTGGGGCACACAACAGTCTCTCCCGTTTAGATTATTGTCTGGTACCGGCTGCGCAGGCCGCATACATACACGAAATCAAACATTTAGCCAGAGGTATCTCTGATCACTCGCCTGACTGGGTTCACCTGCTCGTAAGTGTGGGCAGAGTGGGAAGATTGGCCCCAATTAACCCTTTGTACCTACGTAACCCCAAGATCCGTAAAGAGCTTATCAAAGCTATTGACAAATATTTTTCCGACAATGTGGGATCAGTGCCCTCTTCCTGGACCTTGTGGGAAGCATTTAAAACTGTAGTTCGGGGACAAGCCCTGTCATTGATATCTAGCTCTAAGAGAGACAAACAAAAGGAGGTCCTCGAGCTTGAGGCAGACATATATAGACTAGAGGGGGAACTGGAGTCTGGGGTTACGCCGGAGAAGCTCCACTTTTTGAGTCTGAAGCAGCACAACTATAAAGCGCTGGTCTCGGACAGGGCCAGGGCCCTGAGTAGAGAGCAGCAGGGCAGGCTTTATGATCAGGGAGACAAGGCCGGGTAGCTCATAGCGTGGCTGGACAAGAGGGAATGGGCAAGTCGGTTAGTCCCGGAGCTCAACTGTCCAATACAAACCAACTCGGTCGGATTCAAATATTTGGGGATTTATATTTCTCTGGACCCCTCGGTCCGCTATGCCCAAAACCTTCATCCTCTTCTTCGTAGACATAAAAGTGACATTGCTAGCTGGAAGACTCTCCCTGTCTCACTCCTGGGCAGAGCTACTCTATTTAAAATGATGGCGTTACCGCGATTCTTATATGCCCTACAAAATACCTTGGATTTAGTCCCAGCACGTTATTTTAAGGAGGTTGAGGGCCTGCAGAGAGACCTATTATGGGATGGCAGGCCTCGAATCGCCTTGAGCAAACTAATGTTACATTGGTATGATGGAGGCATCAGTCTCCCTGATATCAAGAAATACTATTGGGCTTCCCAACTGGCAGCCATTAATCATGGCACATACGGCCGTGTGGATGACCCGGGCTACGCCATGGACAGATGGCTCCTTCCAGGGGGCACTTATGGTAGGGCGTTATACTCCCGATCTAAACGATTCAAACTAACAGGCCCCACGAAGCACTCAGTTCAAATTTGGCATGACGCCACTAATTATCTTGGTTGGAGACACAGACTCACATTGGCCACCCCTCTTTGGGATTCAGAGAAATTGGGCGACCTGTGGAAGACAAGGGGCTTTGATAAGTGGGACCTTATTGGGATTTCAGCTATTAAAGATATCTGGGGCAAAGGGGAGCCCAAGTCCTTCAGCACGCTTCACGGCGAATATAAATTGGCGGATACGGAATTCTTTAGTTATTTACAGGTCTTCATTGCCTAGAGGAGCGGATCCCCCGGAGGTCTCCTCTCTGGAGGACAGAATCTTGGATGGTCACCTCCCTGACAAAACGATATCATTAATATACAAAAAACGAATTAATCACATGACAAACCCCCTCCGGACACTGCGAGATAGGTGGGCACACGATGGGATAGAACTGGATGATGAGGAGTGGCAGGCAGCAGTCTCCTCCCCTAAAGAGGTGGCTATCCCGGCACGCTTGCGACTGGTTCAGCTTAAGATCCTTCATAGGATCTACATAACGGGCCCTAGATTAGTGCACATGGGGTGGTCAGATACAGGGGAATGCAAGCGGCGGTGTGGCCATATCGGAACGTTTATGCACATCATCTGGGAGTGCACACATATCAATTCCTATTGGCGCCAAGTACACGACACAATCAACCTGGTATTACAAATCTCCCTCCGTCCCGAGGCTAGACGATGCCTCCTAAATATCTGGGAGCCAACGGACTTGGACGCTTCTCAGACGCAATGGGTCACTCTGGGGCTCATGCTGGCAAAGAGAAATATCGCTCAACTCTGGGGGGCAGCACATCCACCCACATTGGAGGCCTGGGAAAGAAACCTTGACTGGTGCATGTTCAGGGAAAAGACAGTGTATTCGGCTAGGGGGTGCCCGAAGAAGTGGTTTCGTGTCTGGAACCCGTGGAATTTGTATAGAGGAGAGATTTGTACACCACCTTGTAATGTTAAACATGATGATCCTCTTCCTCAATGATGTTCCTCGCATATGTATTCTCTGTATATCCTTCCACTCATGCGTACTGTGAAAAGTTAACTACCTGGACCTTTGTACTGTACCAAAAAAAAAGAACAAAAAAAAGTCACTATAGTCAAGGGTAGAGGGGTTATAACTTTTTGTTAAAATGTCTCAAGACAAGAACCCAGCTATTAGTGAAGATAATAATGACATACAGGACCTGGTTGAGGAGCTCGACCTCACCCCTTATCTTCATTTGTCTTTCAAAGAGATAAGGTCCTTATGCAAACTTAAAGATATACCAATGGGCCAGAATCCAACCAAACAAGGGCTCCAGGAGCTCCTGGCTGAGTATGCTAAGGCCCACCCCTCTGAGCATGGTGATGACCAAGCAGAGGAGGAAAGGAGGGAGGAGGATGGGGATGGTAACCCACCTCCACCACTGCCTAGGGAAGATAGGGTCCCTGCACCCTTATCTCCAAGAATCAACCTCTGGGGAACTAGAGGCCACATAGGTGGTTCAGGTCTCAGAGAGGACCCTGAGGACAGCCTCAGGGAAGAGGACAACTTTTTAGCAAAGTTGGCCAAAAGACTGGACCTAGAGACCAGACTCCTGGCTCTAGAGAAGGAAAAGAAAAGAGATGGGTTTAGCACCCATCAATGGTGGCAGCAATACCAATAATAAGGATAAGAAGGAATCCTATGATCCTAAAATCCCCAAAGGGATTGTCCCTAAATATGAGGAGGGTGATGACATCACCAAATGGTTCACAGCCTTTGAGAGGGCTTGTGAAATAAGAAGGGTGAAGAAACCTCTCTGGGGGCACTCCTGTGGGAACTGTTCTCTGGTAACTGCAGAGACAGGCTTCTGACCCTCTCTGGGCCAGATGCAGGGTCCTATGACCTCATGAGGAAGACTCTGATTGAGGGATTTGGATTCACTACTGAGGAGTATAGAATTAGATTCAGGGGGCTCAAAAAACCCAGACCCAGTCCTGGATTGACTTCGTGGACTTCTCAGTAAAGACACTGGATGGTTGGTTAGCTGGACATGGTGTGCAGGATTTTACTGGATTGTACAATTTGTTCATGAAGGAACATATATTAAGTAACTGCACAAATGAAAAGCTGCATCAGCATTTGGTAGACCTAGGTCTAATTTCTCCCCAAGAATTGGGAAAGAAGGCAGACCACTGGGTCAAGACTAGGGTGACAAGGACAACCACTGGGGGTGACCAAAAGAAGGTGGTCACCAAACCTCCCCAGGGGAAAGGTGGTGAGAATCCCCAAGATAAGAAGTCTGAGTCTTCCAAAGGGCCCCAAAACCTGTTCTGGGGGTGGGTCCCAAACTACTCCCTATGTGCCTCAACCCTATAGGGGAAGAACTTTGATCCCTTAAAGGCCTGGTGTAATAACTGTAAGAAGTTAGGACACCTAACTGTAGATAAATCTTGCCCCCACAACAAAGCCCCTAAGGCCCCCAGTACAGCTACTCCTGGGGCAGCAAGTCTACAGATGGGATCAGAAGAGTGCCCTGAGCAAATCTGGGGACACACTCAGGCGAGTCTAGTCTCACTAGGGGAAGTGGAGTTTGCCACTGTAGCTGTGTGGCCACCCAACTTAAAGAAATATTTACAATACCCCTGGGTGAATGGAACTAGGGTAGAAGCTCTGAGGGATACAGGTGCCAGTGTCACTATGGTGAGAGACACACTGGTTTCCCCTGAGCAATACTTGATTGGGAAAACTTACCCAGTCACCAATGCTGACAGTGTCACCACTAGTCATCCCATGGCCATGGTGACATTAGGCTGGGGGGGTTACTGGCCTGAAGCAGGTAGTGGTCTCTCAGAAGTTACCAGCTGCATGTCTGCTAGGAAATGATCTGGAAACCTCAGCCTGGGCTGGGGTTGAGCTAAAGGCCCATGCAGCCATGCTGGGCATCCCTGAATTGGTGTGTGTAAAAACAAGAGCACAGAGCAAAAGGCAGGGTGAAGAAATAGTGTTGGAGCCTGAAATGATGGCCCAACCTACCAAGAGAAAAGGAAAGAAG
The DNA here is from genome assembly GCA_963921515.1 of Calotriton arnoldi. Lineage (NCBI taxonomy): Eukaryota > Metazoa > Chordata > Amphibia > Caudata > Salamandridae > Calotriton > Calotriton arnoldi. Next base: position 61,980 of record CAWUFW010000899.1, on the reverse strand, counting down.
ACTGGGGGACCAGCTTCTACACAGCCACAAGAGCAGGACCCCTCTCCTCAGGGAGAGAACCTGGATACCCCAGAGGGAACTGAGCCCCTGGAGCTTGACCCTTACCAGGTTGAACTCTTGGGCCCAGGGGGACCCTCTAGGGAAGAGCTGTGCCAAGGACAGCAAGACTGTCCCACTCTTGACAGCCTGAGGCAGCAAGCTGTTTCAGAAGCCAAGGGAGATGTCAGTGGTATCCACAGAGTCTATTGGGAAGAGGGATTACTGTACACTGAGGCAAAAGACCCCAATCCTGGAGCCACCAGGAGAGTGGTAGTGCCCCAGAAGTACAGGGAGTTCCTCCTAACTTTGGCTCATGACATCCCCCTAGCTGGACATCTGGGCCAAACCAAAACTTGGGAAAGGCTAGTTAGCCACTTTTACTGGCCCCAGATGCACCAAAAGGTGAAGGAGTTTGTCAGCTCCTGTGTTACCTGTCAAGCCAGTGGCAAGACAGGTGGCCATCCAAAGGCCCCCTGATACCACTACCTGTGGTGGGGGTTCCCTTTGAAAGGGTAGGTGTGGACATAGTGGGTCCACTGGAACCTCCCACAGCCTCAGGGAACAAATTCATACTGGTGGTAGTGGATCATGCCACTAGGTATCCTGAGGCTATTCCCCTTAGGACTACTACAGCTCCTGCAGTAGCCAAGGCCCTCATTGGTGTCTTCACCAGGGTAGGGTTTCCTAAGGAGGTGGTTTCAGACAGAGGTTCCAACTTCATGTCTGCTTACCTGACCCACATGTGGAAGGAGTGTGGGGTGCAGTACAAGTTTACTACACCCTACCATCCACAAACCAATGGCCTTGTTGAGAGATTCAACAAGACATTGAAGGGCATGATCATGGGACTCCCTGAAAAACTCAAAAGGAGATGGGATGTCCTACTACCATGCCTGCTTTTCGCTTACAGAGAAGTGCCACAGAAGGGAGTAGGTTTCTCACCCTTTGAACTTCTGTTTGGCCATCCTGTGAGGGGACCACTCTGTCTTGTGAAGGAGGGCTGGGAGAGACCTCTCCAAGAACCCAAACAAGACATTGTGGACTATGTGCTTGGCCTAAGGTCCAGAATGGCTGAGTACATGGAAAAGGCATCCAAGAATCTTGAGGCCAGCCAGGAGCTTCAGAAGCACTGGTATGACCAAAAAGCTGCACTGGTTGAATTTCAACCTGGGCAACAGGTATGGGTTTTGGAGCCAGTGGCACCAAGGGCACTCCAGGACAGATGGAGTGGCCCTTACCCTATCCTAGAGAAAAAGAGTGAGGTCACCTACTTGGTTGACCTGGGCACAAGCAGGACACCCAAAAGGGTTATCCATGTGAACCGCCTAAAACTCTACAATGACAGGGCTGACATCACCATGCTGATGGTGACAGATGAGGAACAGGAAGCTGAAAGTGAACCTCTCCCTGATCTCCTCTCCCACAGCCCAAAAGATGGGTCAGTAGATGGAGTTGTCTTTTCAGACACCCTCACTGCCCAACAGCAGACTGACTGCAAGCAAGTCTTGCAGCAGTATGCTGGGCTCTTTTCCTTGACCCCTGGTCTGACAAACTGGTGTACCCATGATGTGGACACTGGTGACAGTGCACCTGTCAAAAACAAGATCTATCGTCAGTCAGACCAAGTTAAGGAAAGCATCAGAGCTGAAGTCAGCAAGATGCTGGAGCTAGGGGTTATTGAGCCCTCTGAGAGCCCCTGGGCTAGCCCAGTGGTTCTGGTCCCCAAACCTCATCAACAGGGAGAAAAGAGAGAGATGAGGTTTTGTGTGGACTATAGAGGTCTCAACTCTGTCACCAAGACAGATGCACACCCTATCCCAAGAGCTGATGAACTGATAGACAGATTGGGTGCAGCCAAATACCTGAGTACCTTTGACTTAACTGCAGGGTACTGGCAGATTGGCATGGCCCCAGGAGCCAAAGAGAAAACAGCATTCTCCACACCTGATGGGCATTTTCAGTTCACTGTTATGCCCTTTGGTTTAAAGAATGCCCCTGCCACCTTCCAGAGGTTGGTGAATCAAGTCCTTGCTGGGTTGGAGTCCTTTAGTGCAGCCTATCTTGATGATATTGCTGTCTTCAGTTCCACCTGGCAGGATCACCTGATCCACCTTGGGAAGGTTTTAAAGGCTCTGCAAACTGCAGGCCTATCTATCAAGGCATCCAAATGCCAGATAGGGCAGGGCACTGTGGTGTACTTGGGCCACCTGGTTGGTGGAGGCCAGGTACAACCCTTACAGCCCAAGATCCAGGCCATCCTGGACTGGGCAGCTCCAACAACTCAGACCCAAGTCAGGGCATTCCTTGGCTTGACTGGGTACTACAGGAGGTTTGTGAAGGGATATGGGTCCATTGTGACTCCCCTCACAGAACTCACCTCCAAGAAGATGCCAAAGAAAGTAAACTGGACAGTCTGTTGCCAAAAGGCTTTTGACACTCTGAAAGAAGCAATGTGCTCAGCACCAATTCTAAAAGCACCAGATTATGCCAAGCAGTTCATTGTGCAGACTGATGCCTCTGAGCTAGGGATAGGAGCGGTCCTATCCCAGACCAATGATGAAGGCCAAGACCAACCTGTTGCTTTTATAAGCAGAAGGCTTCTCCCCAGGGAGCAGCGTTGGAGTGCCATTGAGAGGGAGGCCTTTGCTGTGGTTTGGTCCCTGAAGAAGCTGAGGCCCTACCTGTTTGGGACTCACCTCCTAGTTCAAACTGACCACAGACCTCTCAGGTGGCTAATGCAAATGAAAGGAGAAAATCCAAAACTGTTGAGGTGGTCCATCTCCCTACAGGGAATGGACTTTGAAGTGGAACACAGACCTGGCACTGCCCATGCCAATGCAGATGGCCTTTCCAGGTTCTTCCACTTAGACAATGAAGACTCCATAGGGCAAGGTTAGTCTCATCATCTTTCGTTTGGGGGGTGGTGTGAGAAAGTGCCATCTTTCTTGCATGGTATGCCCCCACTTTTTGCTGAATTGCTGATGTGCTTTGACTGAGTGTGCCCTGGGCTCCTGCCAACCAGGTACCCAGGGCCTGTGTTCCTTCCCTAAAACTGCATTGATACCTACACCCAATTGGCATCCCTGGCCACAGGTCAGCCCCTGGTAAATGGTACCATGGGTACCCAGGGCACTGTGACCAGGGAAAGTCCCTAAGGGCTGCAGTACTTGTTGTGCCACCCTTAGGGACCCTGTACCTTTACACACACACACTGCCTTTGCAGGCTGCGTGTCTTGGTGCAGAACAAAAGTGAAGAGTCGACATGGCACACATCCCTGTGTGCCATGCCTACAAGCCACTGCCCTGGCCTAGGTCAGCCACCCCTCTAGCTGGGTGCACTATGCCAGTGGTGAGGGCACAGAGGCATGAGCCCTGTGCTCCTACAGTGCCCAAGTCCATTCTTGGGCATTGTAAGTGCAGTGCTGCCATTAAGAGTATATGGTGCTGGGAGTCTGTCATTACGAACTCCACAGCACCATAATGGCCCCACTGAAAACTAAGAAGTTTGGTATCAAACTTCTCAGCACATTAAACCCCCACTGATGCCAGTGTGGGATTTAATGTAAAACGCACTCCAGAGGGCATCTTAGAGATGCCCCCTGAAACCAACCCGACCTCCAGTGTCCGGACTGAGTGGCTGCCCAGGCTGCCACCACCAGACATGTTTCTGGACCCCTGGGTCGAGAGCCTCTGCTCTCAGGGGCCTGAAACAATGCGCATCCTGGGGCGAGGTGCCAAAGCCTCCTCCCCCAGGATGGGCAGGGGAAGCTTCAAAGGCCTGCCGCCTTTTGAGCTTCCCCAGACCATTTGCTGCTCCCAGTAAACTGGTCCCCACTGGTTCTACCCCCACTTCTGGCGGGAGAACCGGCGGGAAAACCAGAGGCAGGAAATGGGTTGTGCCCACCTCTGCCAACTCCACCCCTAAGGTGGGGGAGGCGAGGTGAAGCACAAACTCGAGTCCCCGCCATCTTGAGGATGAGGGGACCCAGCCAACCAGGGACAGGCTCCTGCCCCCTCCCACTGGAGAGTGGCAGAATAGGGGTGTACCCACCCCAGGGATGGGACCCATTGGTCCCTGCCCTTACCTACCTGTAACCACCCCTAAATTTAGTATTTAGGGGCTCCCTGAACCTTCCTTCCTCAGTTCCCGAATCCAAAACAAGAAGAGAAGACGAAGCAAGAAGACCAGCCGTGCAGCTGCTAACAAGGAGGCGACGACAACTGACTTGGCCCCAGCCCTACCGGCCTGTCGACCTCCGAACCTGCTCCTGCGGAACCCCGGCCTCAGCAACCTCAAAACCCCGGAGGACCTGACTTCTGTGCCACAGCCTTCAACCCAGGGACTCCCACGAGCAGTGGTACTGTTCAAAAGAAAAACTACAAAAGACCCGGCCCTGGCACGGAACCGCGAAACCTGCACACTCTGCACCCGCCGAGCCCCGCCTGTGCCTGAGTGAACAAAGACTTTGAGGACGTCCCCCTGGCGATTCTGACCTGGAATCCAGTGCCCAAGGACCCTCCTCGACGACCCAGACGACGCCTGCAGCCTTAGGACAAGAGACCCCTCCAACCGCGACCAGCAGGGGGTAAGATTTCCCGACCTCAAAAGACACCCCTGCACCCGGCGCCCCACGGCCCCCTGTGCCCAACTCCTGGGTGTCTACCTATCCTCCAAGACCCCAACTTACCTCTAGAAGTGTTGGTCGCTCCTGAAGAGTCACCGTCCCCGAGCCTGCAGCCTTTTTTCACCTTCCAAGATCTCCATTGGTTAACATTGAGCGCCCGACGGCTCAAAAGCACCCTGCACCCAGCCGCCCGAGTGCCCCTGGAAGTGCAACCTCTACCCTAACCTACTTCCCCATTTGCCCTGAGCAAGTGACCAGGAGCCCAGCTCCCACAGCCGCGTGGCCTGCTTGCCAGCAGCCACCAACCCGAGGCCCCCTGCCTGCCATAGGATAACATTGGGCCTACTCACTCTGCACCCGGCCGCCCCTGTGCCGCTCAGGTTGTAACAACTGTACTTACCTGATCCTGGGGGACCCCTGAGTCTTTGCCCAGAACCTTAACTCTGCCAGTCGAGTACTTACCCAAAGACCGATAACTCACTTTTCTTCCATAGGGTAACACTGACTGGCTCCCCCCTGGAATTTCTTCTAAGTGTGGAGTTTTGAAACTTTAAAATAATCACCTAAAATCAACCGAGTCACGAAAACGAAAATACTCACCTACTATTAGAAGAGATCCCAGTGCTGGATCGGGGTGCCCAGCACTGACCCTAAAAAGTAATCACAACGTTACTTACCGCTAACTCAATTTTCTTCCATAGGGATCCATTGACTGGTTTTCTGTGAAATTTCTTCTAAGTGTCCACTTTTGAAATACTAAAATATTGTTTAAAAATCACAACAGTAACGAATTCCGAATTACTCACCTGCTATCAGGAGAGACGTCAGTACTGCATCTTTTAGTCCAGTACCAACCATGTAAAGTAATTTTAACCGTACTTACCAGTAACTTGCAATTCCTGGCATAGGATATCATTGCCTGCTTATTACTGAAAAAGTTTCTAAGTGTCGATTTCTGAATCTTACAAATATTCTTTAAAAATCGTGCCAACGATACAAACGTAATTACTTACCTGTTTTAGATAGATATCCCAGTGCTGACTCTGAGAACCCAGCACTGAATTACAAAAGTAACGTAAACCTACTTTGCTTGCAAACTGCATTTCCTTCCATAGGATAACATTGGTAATTTTACCCAGAAAAGTTTCTAAGTGTCAACTTTTGAAATACAGTAATATTCCTCAAAAATCACTACTATAACCAAAACGCTTTTTCTTACCTGTTTACAGGAAGTGTCCCAGGACTGAATCCAGGATCCAGTCCTGTGGTTAGAGAAGTAATCTACAAAGTAATTACCTGCAATTAACCAAAACTGTCCATTGAGCTCAATGTTACATTGTGTTTGAACTTGTGTTGCCTCTTGCACCAACTGTGACTACTATCATCAAACAGTCTATTGCCTATTTGTAAAGTGGTTAACCAAAGCATCTCATTCTGAGAAAGTATATTCTGATACCTATTGTTGGTTCTAAAATAAAACAAGCATATATTTTTATATACAACCCATTGGCCTAGAGTTCAGTTCTTGAGTGTGTGGCTTCATTTGCTGACTGAGTGTGTACAACAAATGCTTTACACTGTCCTCTGATACTGCCTTACTGCTCGACCAAGCTACCACTTTAGAGAGTAAGGTTATATCTAACTTTAGCCTCTGCCAAACCTCTGGGGACTGTGGACCCTGTGCACCCTGAACCTCCCTTGGGTTCAGTATATACAGAGCCACTTTCCTACACCCAGCGAATGCAGGAGGTCGGCCGTAGTCTGGAGGTGGGAGACGACTGCCTGGGACGAGGTCGCCTTCAACAACCAGTCGTCGAGATAGGGGAAGACTGGAACCCCTGATCTGCGCAGTTGAGCTGCGACCACCGCCATCACTTTCGTGAATACCCGAGCGGCGCTTGTAAGGCCAAAGGGGAGAACGGTAAACTGAAAATGCTCGTGGCCTACCGTGAACGGCAGGTAACGTCAGTGGGCAGGCAGGACAGGGATGTGGAAATACGCGTCCTACAAGTCCAACGCTACCATCCAGTCTCCAGGGTCGAGGGCAGACAAGACCTGAGCCAGGGTCAACATTTTGAACTTCTCCTTCCGGAGGAAGCGGTTGACGTCCCTGAGATCCAAGATAGGACGCAGGCCCTTGCCCTTCTTGGGGACCAGAAAGTAGTGGAAATAACAACTACGACCTACTTCTGGGACAGGAACGCGCTCAATGGCACCCTTGGCCAAGAGTGCTGTAACTTCCTGTTGGAGAAGGGTCAGATGATCCTCCGACATGCAATGGTACTGGGGTGGCATGGCTGGAGGGATAGTCTCAAAGGGGAGGGAGTAGCCCCTTCGGACTATTTGCAAAGCCCACCTGTCCGACATGATGGTGCGCCAGTGGGGGAGGTGATGGTGAATCCTGCCGCCCACTGGTGTGTGATGGGCCTGAAAGGTCGGACTAGGAGGGTTTGGAGGCTGCGGCAGAGGGGGTGGAGGTGGATTGGCCTGCCCGCTGGCCCCCGAACCACGTCGTTGGTTCCCACACCCTCGGCTGCGCTGAGATGGAACAGCTTGCGGTGGCCTTTGGCTCTGGAATGAACGTTTTGGGGCACCCCTTCCGTGACCACGAAAGGGGCGAAAAGCATACCATGCAGGGCGCATGGTGGAGAGGCCCAAGGACTTGGCCGTAGCCCGAGAGTCCTTGAAGCGCTCTAGCGCACTGTCTGCTTTGTCGCCGAACAGGCGACGGCCATCGAAGGGCATGTCCATCAAGGTGTTCTGGACATCCCCTGAAAAGCTAGTCATCCTCAACCAGGCGTGGCGGCGAAGCGCAACTGACGTTGAAATAGTCCTACCCAGTGAGTCGGCAGTGTCCAATCCACAACGTATGGCGAACTTTGCTGCGTCTCTCCCCTCGGCAACAGCATGGGAGACCACGGCCTGGGCCTCCTCCGGGCACTGAGGCAGCACCTGCGCGACCTTATCTCACACGGAGTGGGAATAATGGCCCAAGAGGCATGCGGTGTTCACCGACCGCAGCCCTAAACTGGAGGAAGAAAACAACTTCTTCCCAAGTTGATCCAGTTTCTTGGATTCCCTGTCCGGTGGTGCGGTAGGGAATGCGATCTGGGATGTTGAGGCTTGGACGACCAAGCTCTCGGGGGAGAGGTGTTGGGAGAGGAAAGTGGGGTCCCCGGAGCAGGGCGGTGGTGTCGGGCAACCATCCTATCCACAGGAGCCCCTGTGGTGGGCCTGGACCAGGTGCCCAAAAGGATGACTGTTAGGGCCTCATTAAACGGCAGCAGGGGCTCCGAAGAGCTCGCTGCCGGCTGAAGCACCTCTGTCAGGAGGTTAGTCCTGACTGCCACCGTAGGAAGCTCGAGGTTGAGAGCCTCGGCCACCCTACGCAACACCACTGCGTAAGACGCTCCCTCCTCCGTAGAAACGGTAGGAGGAGACAACATGCCAAGGTCTGGCGAGGCATCCAAACCACTGGCATCCCCCAGGTCCTCTCTCCAGTCCTGGTCAAATTCTATCTGTGCAGTGAGAGGGTCCTCAGACCCCTCCCAGTCTTCCTCACACTCCTCTGGTTGCCAAACTGGCTGGAAATGGCCAGGGTGGAAAGTAGGCACAAAAGTACTTATCGACGTCGGGTCCGGTGTAGGCCGATGCCGGTCCGACTCCGTTTCCACATGGAGGCGGAAGCCGGGGTCGAAGTCGGCTGGGGGTCCAGCCAGCGTCATCTACGGAAGTTGTGCCAGTGGATACGGATCCAGGCCTGGCTCCAAGGGGGCTCTGTGGTGCCGAGGCCGAAGCCGCCGGCGTCAAAGGCCTAGGGCCCCCAGCCAAGTCCGCAGGGCCCAAGGGCGCACCGGCGGGGTCGGACTGCCCAAATATAGCGTACATGGCTTCGTAAAACTGACGAAGCTGGGCAGGGGTCGCTGCTGGTCCCGGAAAGGGAGGGAAGGCCGGAGTCGACCCTGAAGGCTCTGCATGCGGAGCCGCAGGAGTGGCACCACCCGCACGCTACGTCGCGTCGGCCGATGGACGAGGGGAAGTCGAAGAGCAACGACGCTTCTTCGACTTCTTCTTATGTTTCGACTTACCCAACCCCGAGTGTGAAGACTTCGTCGAAGAGGAATGATAGTGGCTCCGTGAACAGTCCCTCGACCTCCCATGCGACCGGGACCTTGCGCGACACGGAGCCGACTGCCGGGCCTCGACGAGCTTTCGGGACCCCTCCCGCAAAGACTTTGGGGCCATGGTTCGGCAGTCGGAGCACGACTTGGGGTCGTGGTTGCGCTCCAAGCAGAAGAGACACACATTGTGTGGATCCGTCACCGACATCATGCGGGAACAGGAACCGCAGGACTTAAAACCACGCGTCCCTCGTGCTACCAGAAGTCGAACGACTCGGAAAAATGTCGACAAAAGTCGCAAAAAACTCAGTCAAAAAATGATTGGGGGCCCCCTCTCTTCCCGGATCTGCGCTTGCTGGCGCAGAAAGAGAAATAACTGATGTCAGGCGCGAGGGCGGCGTCTAGGTATCTTCCGCGATGTCATCATGGCGACCACGATGCCAACGACGGACGCGGAGTCGACCAACAACGCCTACCGACGCGCAGGGGTACTGCTGACGAAAAAACTTTCCGGATCCAGTCTGACGCCTGGGGGTAATTCTAAGGTAAGGAATCTATAACTAATGTGTTTCTTTCAGATCTGTATGACAGACAGTCTGTAACCACAGGATGAAACTGTGAAGGACAACAAGACCGGAACAGCATGACTTATGGCAAGGACCACAAGTGTGCAACAACAGAGAATGTATACCACACCCTCCATAATGACCTATGGCCTGTAGCATAGCCAAATAGATCCCCAACTCAATCGACTGCAGCACAGACAAGGAGACCCCAAAGTAATGGGGAGAAACAGACGAGGGCGGAGGGAGGGTAGAATAACGTGAGAATCCCCACACCGGAAGAACCAGGGTGGAAGAGCACATAACCTAACCACCCAAGAACGAGAATGGGTGGAGAGTCAACGTGCGAAAACAGAATGATACATCCTGCCCCAGAGGGAGGTGAACTAAGGCACCCCTCAGGAAGACCAAGGCCACCTGTAGGGAGGCAAGTGGGAAGAACCTAACCTGGAAAGGTCCTCGCAGAGCGGGGAGGAATGGGCGGGCTGTAGGAAGGTGGAATCTGACTGCATGGTTGCCCCCACTTTTTTCCTGGTGTTTTGCTGGTTTTCGACTTAGTTTGGCTGGGATCCTGCTATTCAGGACCCCAGCCTATCTGCTATGTCCTTAAATTGATTGCATGTACTTTAGGTACACTCCAGATTGGATTCTGAGGTACCCTTATAAGTCCCTAGTATATGATATACTATGAACCCAGGGCATAGGTACCCCAGAGGCCTCCCAGGGGCTGCAGCATGTATTATGCCACCCCTGAGAGGCCATCCAAAATGACACAACAGGTCTGCTACAGCAGCCTGTGTAAGGTGGTGTATGCACTCTTACTGAGATATAGGTTCCCTATATCTCTCCATATCACTGCACATGTAAACCTATCAGTCACCCCTATGGCAGGCCTTAACAATCCTGAAGGCAGGGGGCTGGTTTTCATGTGAGTGGGTGCTCATGCATGAGCAGAGCCCCTCTGCAGCTTTCGGAATCTTCATTTCGGGTTTGTTTGTGATGCAGCCAGACCATATACTCTTAAGTGCATTATGACCTCACGGTAAATGCTAACTTGAGAATGGCTGCATGGAAACATGTAGTGTTTGGTGTCAAACACCTTGGAATCATACCTCCACCCCAGTAACTGGGGTGGGAGGTATGATTCCACCCTACTAGAGGGAGAAACATGGCACCACCGGTACACCCGGTACCAGCTTAACAGAACCCTGGCATCACAAAATGGATGCTGCAGCCACAGACACGAGTCTGCCCTTCTGCTGCTGGACGAAACTCCGGCAGGGGAGGCCTGGACAATAGGTTTCCTGTCACAGGGAGGTGTGACCACCTCCGAGACAGGCTTTAGTGTATTGGGGCTGGGTGGGTGCACTCCAAGAGTGCTTTGAAGTCTGCACTGGGGGCACATTTGGTGTTGTTGTGCATAGTCCAGTTCAAACCGGTTGCAGGGGCTACCAGCCCCTGCTCTGGCGTGAAACTGGTCAAAGGAAATGGGTGTAGCCACCCATCTTTCCTGACCCTCCCATAGGTGGGTCCCCAGAGTTTGTCCCACCCCTTCCTTGGGTATAAAGTAGGAACCCCTGACTACAGGACTTTAGATTACACCTGGACTAAATTCTGACACAGAAACCAAGTACTTTGACGATCTGCACTACGCTGGATGACTGAAGAATCTCCCTTGGAGTAAAGGAGTTACTACCTTGCAAGGCAGGCACCTTTAACGCAACTGACCGGTTGTCATCTCCGAAGCTCCGACGGACTCCGAAGAATATTGCCACACAGAAGGTGGGTTTTCCGAGGTCTTAGAGGTTGATCTGTGCCCACAGCAAGTCTGAGGCCTGTACCCCTCGTGGTGACCGTGCAACCTGAACCCCTGGGCACCGCATCCATTTGCAGAAGCCTCAGCTTTCCGGCGACCCCTGAGGCTGAGCTTGGGGTTACTTGTAGCCCTGACCCGGAGCAGTAATTGCACTGAAGATTGTTGGCCTACACTCAACGAGTGTTCCGTGGGCCGCCATTTCGTGATTCCTCTTGAGGTCCCTTTGCGATCCCTGGTCCGTTGACCTGTGGGTCCCCAAGAAGGCAACTCTAACTTTGAGTGGGCTTCCCTGGTTGCTCCAGATGTGCCCTGACTCTCCATCGCTTGGGGAGTCCCTAGGACCTTGCTGGTCCGCACAGAAGCATATTTTCTCTTCCTGCGTGGGTTGCTGTTGCCAAGGCTTGTTGTGTTCAATCCGAGCACCGACACCCCAGCACTTGACATCCTTCGTGGGACAGCTCGAATCCGGCTCCTGGTTGTCCTTGACGTCTCCGGGACCCCGTGGCTGCAGAGTCAAGCTTCACCTCTTCGCACCTGAAGTACCCGACATCGGTGGACATTCGATTGCTCCGCTCCTGGTCACTGACTAGTGACCCAGACTCTGTCCCCTCTGCTTTCAGGTTCTTCACATCTTCGATCCAGGCCTGGATCACCCCGGACACTTTTCTTCATCACGGCAGCAGCACTTTGCAGCAGATCGCCATTGAAAACAACGACGATTCCTGACACCCTTTGACACCTATGCACCCGGCTCCCCTGGGTGAGGTAACTCGAGTACTACGGTGCTCCCATGGGTGTTGGCCCTAGAACCCCTTAAGTCTAAAGGGGTTTGCTCAAAGTCCTCTCCTAAGTGTCCTTTTGCTTTAAAATTCCAACCGCGACTTTCCTCATAGAATCCTACGGCGCTCGCGGCTGTGTTCTCACACTGCACACGTCCCCCGTGGGTCTCCTGTGTCACTACCTTGGGTGGTTCCTTGGGGTCCCAGTGATTCTACGTGCTCTAGGCACTGTGTCAAGTCAAGTCGTGGTTCTTATACCACTTTCTTAATATATGGTTTGGTCCCCCCCTTGGGCCCATTGTATATTGTGCTATTTACTGTCGTTTCTATACTGTGATATTGTGTATCTTGGACTCTAATCTCATAAAGAGATTAGTAGTTAGTGTTTAGAAATAAATACATATATTTTATATATATACCTTGTGTGGTTCTCCTTTCATTTGGTCATTCAGGAGGTTTTAATCTGGTGAACCAAGCTGCTTTACACTCCTTCAAGACTTAGCCTGAAGGCTGCTCTCTATAGCTACCACTAGGATAGCTTTCAATAAAGGCTGTCTTTAAACCTATCATCAATAAGGGTTGTTTGGACTGGTGCAAGGTGCCCACTATAACTAGTGGACAGCATATGCCAGGCCAACTTCTCACACGGGCGTTAAGGAATCTGCGGCTAGACTGTGTCTCTACCAGATACATTGTTACCAAAGGTAAGTAACTCGTTCATCTGATAGAGACATCTAGCCGCAGATTCCTTAACTTAGAATAGATACCAAAGCTATACCCCATTGGAGGAGGGTCTGCGACTGAAAGCCACCAAGTTCTAAAGGGAAGTAATCTGTCACTAGCATTGACTAGAACAAGGTGGGGACAGCAATGCCATCGTGGCTGACACCAGACCCATGAGGCTCAGCAATACCAGCATGGCTGACACCAGACCCATGAGCTCAGGGTGGAAACATGAGCAAGGGAAGCAAGGCACCACAATCTGTCAGAGGACGGTGCACGAGCCCACTTTCATCCAGACAGGGACAGAACCAGAATAGTCAGTGCATAATGGCAGATGGACACAAACTTCTGCAAAAGGAAGTGAAACTGAGTATAGGATCCCAGGATCCGCAAGAAACAAAGTCCCAGAGAAGGGACTAAACAGTATGACAGAGGCAGAACATACAAAGTGAGCGTGCACAACAGCAGATGCCAACAAATGACATGTCAGGGGCAGATGTCATCATGCCGAGACATACAAACTACGACTACCAGGAGATACATAGATGTGGATTATAAGAATACATGTAAGCAGACATTGTGTACCGTGAGAACCACACCACACAAATGCACAAACTCAATGAGACGTAACAGCAACAGCATGTGCGCGTCGGCAGAGAAAAAACGGGCAAAGGGAATCTGGGGCAATCCCCGGAAACCACAGCAGGGAAAACCCTGTATGCTTGCCCTCTCGTGTGTGTACACCTCATGGCATATAAAGAGCATATAGAAATATATGAAAAAGTCATGAAAGGGACAACCAAGGGGAAACTCGAAGAGCAGCCCTAGAGGATAGGAGGTCGCCCAATGTGAAACATAGCAGGACATACAATGTCCATCCACTAAAAGGAGCGACACCAACCCCCCGATCGGGGAAGGAAAGACTGAGCTTCTGTGATACAGGCGGAGACACTGACCACCACATTAATGAAGAAGAAGTCAGTAATACCCAGACATAGAGTGTCAGAAAAGGTATAAGTACAGAGACAGGATGATGCCAGAGATCATCCGGAGACAGAATACATTCACTGAAAATCGCAGCAGAGGCCAGGAGGAGAAACACCTGAGCCATGTGCGGCAACGAACAGAAGAACTTGAGCCCCAGCCGGGAAAGGGCAGAGGGAAGCAAAGGGCGCAAGTCAACACACAGCAGAGACCTGTCTGGCGAAGACTCCACTGCCCATAGGCAAACCCCAGACAGGGTGTGAGCCATGCGAAAAGCCCAAGCCCTTCCCAACACCAGGGAAGAAGACAATACCACAGGAAGAGAACTTAGCCAAGACAGTGTCACAAGGAAGAAAACTACAGGCCCCCGTGACAGCGCACACACCCAGTGTGGATCCACATGTGGTGCCCACCTAGAACGCAGAAAGAAACCGTTCCGGAGTGTAACGGAACAAGGCACCCACATGGACGCGTACTCACACCGAAGACAGCCAACGTTGCCATGGGCAAAAGAGTAGCCAAGGCAAGACAGGAGGACGTGAAACCCCATGGGGCGAAACGGACATGGCAGAACTCCAACAATACACTGGAGCAGGCTGCCTCTACAGACGAAGGAAAGTGCTACGGAACAACCGTAGGCTGCAACACAGAAGCTCCAGAAGAGGGCCACGCCAGTCCGTGGGTCTCCTCAGAGGAGGCGTCCTACCACAGCAGGAAGACGTAACGAAGTGAGAAGCCTACAGTATAACCCATAGGAAAAGTCCCCAGAGGGACAGAAAATATACGAGGAAGACTCCACGGGAGCCTCCGAAACTTCCTGGGCAAGGAAGAGCAGCTACATAATAGCTAACGAATACCCCACATAAGGTACATCACATTCCTATAAAAAGCAAGGGACACCTCTTGAGACAAGCTCATAGGCAGAGGTCAAAAAAGAAATGTATAAACAGCTGCCAAAGTAAGGGAAAAACACGGCTGATCAGCCATACAACACGTCTGGGAAATAACGTCTTGAACCCAGAAACGGAACCCAGAAAAGCAGTGACAATACTGCATACGAAATCAAAAGTCCGCCATGATGACTAAAAACCATGGGAGTCATGGGAACCCAGACATTAGGCGCTGGACCGCCGAGTCGGCATGTCCGTCAAACAGGTTGACCCCATCAAAGGCCAAATCCCTGAGTCGCTCTCGAACATTCTCTGGGAAACTGCCATCGCATAGCCACGCATGGCCACGCAGAGCAACTGACCTAGCCATAGCTCGACCCACGGAGTGAGTGGTGACCATGGCCGACCGGATAAAAAACTGTGCCATGTCGCTGCCATCTCGAATAAACCGGTCCAGGTCAGCACGAGGGCCCTCCGGCAAAGAGGGACGGAGTTGCTCGACTGAGTCCGAAAGGGCAAAAGTAGCCCGAGCAAACACGCAGGAAATGTTGAGGGACCGAAGACCATAGCTGGTGGACGCAAAGACATTACGGACATTACGGCCACAAGACTCCAACCTCCTAGACTCCCGAGTGGGAGGAAGCAACGGAGGAGGAGAGGAAGAGAGCGCTGCCTGGACCACAAGTCCTTGAGCCCTAGGATGGAGGGACAAACAGGCAGGGTCATCTGGAATCGGGCGATAGCGATGTGCAATTGCACGACCCACGGCGTCCCCCGATGAGGGCCTGGTCCAAGTTCCCAGAAGGACATCATGTAATGACCCGCCAAAAGGCAAAAACGGCTCCACGGCCACTGTGTCCTGGTGGAGAAGATCCAACAAAGGATCTGAAGGCAGGGAGACAGAGGGCGGTTGAATCCGCAAGATATCCACAGCCCTGCGAACCGCCCTCGCAAACGCTGCGCTAGCCTCCGTGGCCATCCGAGGCGGTGACAGCAAGACATCGGTAGGGGACGGCTGCAGGCTAATCCGTCCACCAAATGACAGAGGCTCCGCAGAATGACGAGCCGGCCAGTGCCCCATGGGCACCTGCTCTGTGGAGCAGTGAAACAACCCTGGGGGTGGAGAACCCTCTGGGGTCACGTCCTCTACCAACAGAGGAACTGCCGGGGACGGAACCGGCATCGACCGATGTCGAAACGGTGTCGGATCGACGTCGACGACCCCCGAAGAGGACTCGTCTGCCCGGCGTCGGACCGGCGTCGACTCGACTTCCACCGAGGTGGGAATCTGCAGGGAGGAATAACGCCGACTCAAGCTCCGTGCTGCAGCCACATCCAGCGACTATGCAGGGAGGCCCACAGGGCTGTGTGAAGACGCTGCAGAAGGGCCAGACGTCAGAGTGGAATGCACCTCCGGGCCGTGTCCCAACGTTGCAACGACTCCGGAACCGGAGTCAAGGCACTCGGTCGGTGCCGAGGGCGAACCCGCCGGCGAACCCCCGACCTGAGTCCCTATCCCCACTGTGGGTCCCGAAGGCGCGCCAGGGAGAGGGGGTGACCCAAAAATGGCCTGCAGGGCCCTGGAATAGGCCTTCATCTGGGTCCGAGTCGCCCCATCACCAGAAAATGGTGGGTTGGCGTGGGTCAACTCCTGAGGGCCTGTGTACGGTGAAGACCAGGAGCAGCGGGCCCTGATGTCACGCTTCCGCGAGGTCGACAACCTCCTTCCGGTGCTTACCTGAGGCAGGCGAGCGACGTCCGCGGAAACGACTCCGGGAACTGTCCCGAACAGGAACCTCAGTGTGGGATGAAGAACTGCGCCGCTTGGACCCCTCCGCTGGAGACGGAGGCCGGCACCACGAGGATTCGAACCGGGACAACCGAGCAGAGATCAACTTCATCCGTCTTTCCCGCAGGGACTTCGGCTTCAACTGCCGACAGGCGTCGCGTGGAGTCGTGGTACTCACCCAAGCACCACATACAGATCTCGTGTGAATCCGTCAGGGACCTGCTCTCTCCCCCTGCAGCTCCGCTAGTCAGTGCAGCTGCACTCCCTGTGCCACGCTCTGTTTCTGCCAGGGGTTCGAGGCCCTGTATTGTGCCCGCATTTCTGCTTGGTCTAGTTTTTGTCCTAATTTACCTTTTGTATGGACTGTGCTCCTGCTTGTTGTATTTGACTGTGCCTGTTTAATTATTTGGTTTTCCCCGTATTTTTATCTTGGTTTTCTCTTCTTTTTGCTTTTCCCGCCCATTCCCTTCCTGCCGCTGCTCCCCCTGCTCCCATCGCGGCCCATCCGCCCTGCCGATTCCCGCCTCCCAGCTGCAAGTCCCTCCCCTACTTAATGGTGGCTGCCCAGCAGGCACGCACAGCGGGTGCGCGCAGTGGGCGCGCCGTTGGCATGCCGAAGGCACGCCTAAGGAAAGCCCGTCTGCGCCCGTCCGCGACTCGACCGTGACCAGCACAAAGAACCCTGGATCTCCGACCATCCACCGCTACGACTCAACCACCCTCCGTGCACTCAACCCCGGAAGGAACAACAACTGCCAGCTGTCCACGCCGTGCACCACCCACGGACAGTTCTCCTGCTGTCACTGCAGCCAAACTTTGACCTCCGCCTGAACCCCCACAACCACCGCCCCCGCACCGAACGCCAACACTTCCGAAGTCCTGAAGTGCATCCTCCTCAACGTACGCTCCCTGCACAGACATGCCGTAGAGATCTGGTTGCCACCGCCATCCCTGACGGATACAAGATCGAGAGGAAGGACCGCCCCAACCGCCCAGGAGGAGGACTCGCCATCGCACACAAGAGCTCCCTCCAGCTCTCCACCTCCACCACGAGTGACCCCTTCTCCACCACACAACACCTTCATTTCTAGATCCAGACCAGCCCTAGAATGACGCTTCGTTACACCCTCGCCTACAGACCCCCCGGACCTCACGCCCCTTCTGCCACTACCATCGCCAACCTCATCACACCCCACGCCATCGCCTCCATGGACTACATCCTCATCGGAGACCTGAACTTCCACCTCGACAACCCCAGTGACCCCAACTCCACCACCCTCCTGGACAACCTCGCCAACATCGGACTGAAACAGCTCGTCACCACGCCTACCCACAAGGCAGGACATACCCTCGACCCCATCTTCGCAGGAGGTAACAACATCCACTTCAGCCACACCACACAACCTCCATGGACGGACCACCACTGCGTACACTTCCATGTCGACAAACCCACGCCGCCCAAACCTGCACCACGCCCTCCACGAAGGAACTGGAGCAAAGTCACTGAGGAGCAGCTCAACTCCATCCTCAACCGCGACGCCCCCACCACCTCGACCGACGCCAACCTTGCAGCCAAAGAAGTCCACAGATGGATCTCCAGCTGCGTAGACAAGCTCGCCCCCTATATAACTCTAACAAACAGTGCCCCAGGAAGGCCACCTGATTCACCACCGACCTCCAAGAATCCAGACGCACCTGCAGACGCCTCGAGAAGAACTGGAGGAACAGCAAAATCTCAGGAGACCGCACTACCTACAAAGACGCCATGACAGAATACCACCAACGCATCAGATCCACTGAAAGGACCTTCATCCAGAACAAGATCCTCGCCAACTCCAGCAACTCCAAGGAACTCTTCAGCGTCATCCAGGAATTCACCAAACCCCCAGCGAAACCACGGACATTACCCCCTCCCAGGACCTCCGCAACAAGCTTGGATCCTACTTCCATCTGAAAATCAAGGGCCTCTACGACCATTTCAACGACCAGACCCTGACTCAGAAACAACTTCCTTCGCCAGCAACGCCAGCCAGCCAACCATCTCCTCCTGGACCCCAGTCACCACTGAAGACACTACTTCGACCATGAAAGGCATCCACTCAGGAGCCCCCACGGATGCCTGCCTGCCTGCCGCACATCTTCCACCAAGCCGCCACCGCCATCGCTCCAGAACTACGACGCACCATCAACGCCACCTTCAAGACCGGCATCTTTCCCGACGACTGGAAACATGCAGAAGTCAGACCCCTGCTCAAGAAGCCCTCAGCAGATCCCACGGACCTCAAGAACTACCGACCCATCTCCCTCCTCCCTTTCATGGCCAAAGTCACAGAGAAGACCGTCAACGCCCAGCTAACAAAATTCATCAAAGAAAATTCCATCCTCGACCCCTCCCAATCCGGATTCCGCAGCAACCACTGCATCGAGACCGCCCTACTCGCCGCCACAGACGACATCCGTACCCTCCTTGATCAAGGACACACCGTGGCCCTCATCCTCCTCGACCTCTCTGCAGCGTTCGACACTATCTCCCACCACACACTCACCACCAGACTCCACAACGCCGGCATACAAGGAACTGCCCTCGACTGGATCCGCTCCTTCCTCACCGGCAGAACCCAACGAATCAGAATGCCGCCCTTCCTCTCTGAACCCACAGAAATTAACTGCAGAGTACCCCAAGGATCGTCGCTCGGCCCCACACTCTTCAACATCTACATGGCCCCCTTCGCCGCCATCGACAGACAGCATGGACTCAGCATCATATCCTACGCCGACGACACCCAGCTCATCCTCTCCCTCACCAAGGACCCCATCACCACCAGACTCAGTTTCCAGGAAGGTATGAAGGACGTCACATCCTGGATGAGCAGCAGCGGCCTGAAACTCAACTCAGAGAAGACAGAGGTCCTTGTCCTTGGACCCTCACCCTCATCCTCAGCATGGGAAGGGAAGTGGCGGCTATATTAACCAGATGCAAATGTGAGCGCGCAGCGGACGCGCGCAGCGGGCGCACCGCAGGCGCGCCAAAGGCGCGCCTAAGGCAAGCCCGTCTGCACCCATCCACGCCTGTTCCGTGGCTAGCGCCAGTCATGATGCCGGTGACGCCACTGGAGCACAAATACACTGGACCAGATCCCAACTTTTGAAAATAAGCGGCGTAGGCTGTAAGGCTCCGTCACGTTGTAAAATTGATGGGTCTCGCTCAGCCCATTTTTATTGTGCTGTCTGCTCATTCTCTTTTAAGCCAGGTCCCATCAGGGCATCCAGTTCTTGCCCCTCTCCCGCCGCACCTGTAGCTGATCGCACCTCCACCGCTCCTAGCATCAAGGCATGTCTGCTCAACTGTAGATCACTACCCCGCCATGCGGCTGATGTCTGGCTTTCTCTCACTACTCATACGTGGGACTTAATGTTTCTGACGGAAACGTGGGTAAAAGACTCTTCCAATCCAGACCTCAATTTGGCTATCCCCCCTGAATATCGGTTTGTTGGGATTAATCGGACTAGTTCCAAGGTGGGTGGTGGAATTGCGGTGATTCTGCGCTCGGGCTGGAAGATCTGCTCAAGGAAGCTGTCTAATATTGACCCTGTAGAAGCCATGTACTTTAGCATTTCTGAAGACTCGCATTCAATTCTAGCCGGGATTCTTTATATAGGCCTCCCGGTACCCCCTCAACCCCTTATGGATTTCTTTACTTTGGCTGCTGACCTATCGCTTAAACACCCCCACTTTACCATTTTAGGGATTTTAACCTTCACGTGGATAACACTTCCTGTGTCAAAGCAGGTCTGCTCCTGGATACCATGAATGGCCTCAACCTGTCCCAGCAGGTTAGTGGCCCCACGCATCTGGCTGGCCATACACTGGACCTATTGTTTACCAACTATCTTAATTTGGTAACCTTTTCGCCCCTTCCCCTCACTTGGTCAGATCATTTTCTTATCCCTTTCAGTCTGGCCTCCCCCCCTCGCACTGTTATTCCAGTTAAGGCCAGGGCTTTTGGCAGGAAGTGGTGCAAAATTACCTGTGCATCAATGGCCCCTGCTCTTTCCCATGGCCCGGGGCAGTCAGAAGGGGATTTAGGCTCTGACGTCTCAAAGTTTAACGGCTGGCTTTCCTCAGCCTTAAATGCGATTGCCCCTTCACGACCGATAAATTCTTCCAGATCCAAACCCTCTGCCCCCTGGTTCTCCTCTGCCCTGCGCACTGAGAGAAGCCACTGCAAAAAACTTGAGAGGGTCTGGAGGCTTACTTATGATCCTGAGGTAAAAGCTATCTACAGAGCTGCCATCAAGAATTTCCACAAATTAAAACGGTCCATAATGAAAGAATTTTATATTGAAAAAGTCCGCTCTGCTAATAATTCCTCCAAAACGCTTTTTAACATTGTGAAAGAATTCTCCAAACCAGCTGTACTATCCAGTTCGATCCCCCCCAGCCAAGTACTCTGCGATGGTTTATCCAATTTTTTTCATGATAAAATACTAGACATTTTCTTGAAGTTTAATCAGTCCATGGACTCCCCAGCGCCAGTCTTAAGGGCAACCAATAAGGAGACTTTCAGTTCCTTTAAGGCTGTCTCCATGGATACTTTTTCTCAATTAATGTTGACATGTAAATCGGGCTCTCCTCTTGACCCCTGTCCGGCACAATTGTTCAACTCTCTTGCTCCTCTTATCATGGCCCCGCTGAACCTGATCTGGAATACTTCCTTACTAACTGGCTATTACCCCGTATCCTGGAAACAGGCCTTGCTTATCCCCATCTTAAAAAAATCTGAAGCTGATCCTTCAATATTTAGTAATTATCGACCCATTTCCCTCCTACCTAAACCAGCCAAAATCCTAGAGAAAGTTGTGCAGCAACAACTCTCCAGCTATATTGAGTCCTGCCAACTTCTCCACGACTCACAGTCCGGTTTCAGAGCCGGCTACAGTACTGAATATGCACTTCTGGAAGTTTCAGAGACCATTCGCGAATCCGTGGACGCAGGCGAGGCAGCAATGTTAGTGCTGCTCGACCTGTCCGCGGCATTCGATACGGTCTCTCATGAAATATTGATTGAGAGACTGCATGACATTGCACCCCAAGAAACAGGAATTTTCATGTGTCTCAGCAAAATATAATACCGCTTCCCGAATAGATTATTTTCTAGTTTCACACGGGTTGAAACTGATCACCCATGGATATATTCTGAACGCCTTTTCAGATCATGCACTGGTTAAGATGGATGTTGCTGGAATTGGTGTTAAGAGAATGCCCTGACGTTGGTATTTCAATAAAATTAATTTGGAGAGCGCAGAATGGTACGCAGAAGTATTGGAAGAGATTATAAATTTCTTTGAGACCAATACTGGTACCGCTCGTATAGAGATCGTCTGGGAAGCCTTTAAGGCCACCTTCAGGGGATACATTACATCAAAAGAAATTCAGCAACAGAAGAAGAAAAATCTGAAAAGAAGGGAGACACATGAAAATTCCTGTTTCTTGGGGTGCTGAGCACACCATGGATCAATCAGATCTAGATCCCTTTTACAGTTTGCTAAGTTTGTGGTTTATTTTGTCACCGGGCTATGGCCGATCAATCTATCAGTAGGTCTTGAAGAAAATTAAAATCACCCCCTAAAATAACTTGGCCTGGAATATTGGTCAAAGCCTGCTTTAGTTCTAATAATGGAAGAGGGTGATCAAAGATTGGGGCATAGATTGTTGCAATAGTTATATTTGAATCGTTCAGTCTCCCATTAATAAATGCCCACCATCCGCCGGAGTCCGCCTGCATAGCCTTTATCTGAAAAGGTATATGCTTGCCGATGTAGATCCCCATCCCTTTTTGTGCACAGCTCGCATTCGATTGGCATTGAAATACGGCACATTTTTTAAGGACTTTACACAGGTTATTTGTGTTCTTAAAGTGAGTTTACTGCAATGATATAACATCTGGAGTATGTCCCTTTAACCAGCTTTCTACTGCCTGGGTTTTAGCCCTATCATTAAGTCCATTAATATTTAGGGATATTACCCTCATTTTTTGTTTACCTAGCATTCTTACTTATGTAATTAGCGAACTAAAGTGTCTAGTGCTATTACTGTAAAAATAAATAGTCTCAAAAAGTGTCCTGTGCATTATGCTACTTTGTGGCTCCGTAATATCCATTTCAAAAGCATATGTGCTATAATATAATTTAAAGTGCATTAAGTGACAATACGTGCAAACTGAAATATTCCAAAACTTTTCAGCATTTTTCCCCCCTTTTATCCTTATCGGGGGCCTATTACAAAAGTGTATTTTATCAAAAAGTGTCTTGTGCTTTGTGCAATGTCGAACCCCCGCATTGCCTGTACCAGAGATAAACCTACTATAATGTAGCCTAAAGTGCATTAAGTAACCTGCATTATAATTTGGATATATCCCATTTTTAGGTCGAGCCTAGCAGCAGCGCGCATGCACTGCTCGCTCTGCGAGTCTGCTGTAGTAGAGTATGGGAGAGAAGCCGCGCCTACTTTCCGCCCATATTTTCTAATTGGCTTGTGTCATTGTCTTTCGTAAATGCTGCCTTTGGATTCGTTAATAGGCTTGTTAGTCCCTCCTTAGTACGGCCTTGTCTTCATTTGTAACCTCCCATGGTTACTGGCCCCTTTACTTCGGTTGTTACACGGGACCTGTTATTTAGTTTGTAAGCACTATTTACTTTATTGAGTTTCTCTTACTGCAGGCCGGACATGCGCTGCTTCAGCTGAAACCACTTGTGTTGTTTTAAGCAGCATGGCCGCCCGTAACACGGCGCCCGCTTTCAATCACTTTAACCCGGCATTATCTTGTGTCTGTTTTAGCCCCCCCAGTAAAATGGATTTAGAAATGACTAGTGAATTAAGTCATGTGAATTCCAGGTAGCACATAATCATGTGCTAATGGGATGAAGCTGACAGCAGCACATCAGTGTTACATGTCATGTGCACTAAATCCACCTGATGGGTTGTTTTCAAAAGCCTGTTTTATTAACAACAACACCACCACCAATACCACCACCACCACCACCAATACCACCATCACCACCAATACCACCACCACCAATTCCACTACTACCACCAATACCACCACCACCAATACCACCAACACCACCAATAATACCACCACCACCACCAATACCACCACCAATGCAATACCAATACCACCACCAATACCAATACCACCACCACCACCAATACCAATATTACCACCACCAATACCACCACCACCACTAAAACAACCAATACCACACCAATAAAACCAATACCACCACCACCACCAATACCACCACCAATACCACCACCACCACCAATACCACCACCACCACCACCACCAATACCATCACCAATACCACCACCACCAATACCATCACCAATACCAATACCACCACCACCAATACCACCACCAATACCACCACCAGCAATCTTGCTGTTTGAGTGGAGGGAGGATGCAACTTTCAGCTTTCTCCTCACTTCCGTGGAGCCATTTAGAAGCCACCATATTGGGAAGGGAGACGGTCTAGTGTCCTCCCTGAGCCCCCTCCCTTCCTGTACTTAACCAGGGGATGGTGCCAACGTGCAGCGGATAAGCTGCGGACAGGTACCTTTGGGGGCCGATCTATTTTAAACTAATCCTTGCACTGAACTCTAAATTATTAACAACTGTGTAATAAGTAACCTTCGCCTGTTTTTTTTTTTGGTGTACTTCTTTTATTTTTGTTCACTCACCGAGTCTCAAGCGCTGTTATTCTTACTCGCTAATCTTCCCCGGTCCACCGCAGCAATCTTGCTGTTTGAGTGGAGGGAGGACACAACTTTCAGCTTTCTCCTCACTTCCGTGGGGCCATTAGCGGCCGCAATATTGGGAAGGGAGACGGTATAGTCTTCTCCCTGAGCCCCCTCCCTTCCTGAACTTAACCAGGGGATGGTGCCGATGCACAGTGGACGTGCACAGCAGACGCCCCGAAGGCACGCCAAAGGCAAGCCCGTCTGCGTCCGTCCGCGTCCAGCGCCAGAAACGCTGCCCAATCTTTACAAGGTACATGTTTCATTAGAGAAACTCTTTTGGCCCTCAAAAACAGCTCTCACAATTGTAAAAATCCCTTCAATGTTGCTAAATGGAGGGGCCCAATCTGCTGTAGAAACTGAAAAACAGTCTTTAAGCCCACACAAGACACACCAACGGGAAACAGTACCAAACCGAACTACTTACGAGGAGGTCTCATCAACGCCCGATCACTATGCAAACATCCTCAATACATCTCTGACCTTATTTTAAGTGACAATTTAGAATGCCTCTTTATAACCGAAACCTGGCTTAAATCATGGTGCAACCCAGATATCGTGTGTGCCCTCCCCCATGACTATCTTATTCACAGACAGGACAGACCATAACAGCAGGGAGGAGGTCTGGCAATTATTTGTCGCAGCACGCTGAAATGCTCAGTATTCGGAATATCTGACCTTAGAGGGGCAGAGAGTATTGGCTTCTGCTTCCAACTAGAGGACTCTTTTGCCTTCTCAGGAGCCTTGGTCTACCGCCCAACAGGCCCCAATAAGATCTTCTTGGACAGCATAGGAGACATTGTGAGCTCACTCTCTCTCAGATTCGCCAATTTCACCCTATTAGGAGACTTCAATATTCACTTAGATGTCCAAAGTGACCCTGGTACAACACATTAACGAGAAATCATGGCCAAACTTGGCCTAGAACAGTATATACTTACTCCCACCCATAATGCTGGTCACACCCTGGATGGTATCTGCTCAAACCTCACAACTCTCACAGTAAAGGACCCAGTTAGCCTTACCTGGTCTGATCATAAGCCTATACCTCTATAAATAAGGTGCGAGCACACGAAAAAGCACAAAGGCCACATACCCACCACCCAAAGGTCAAAGCCCAGGTGGAATGATATGGCAGCCCATCCTGACCTCAATCTAGAAGCCTCAGTATGCAAGCCCAGACTGTCAGGGGACCCAGTTGAAGACAACAAACGTTTCACGCTATGGATATCCACCGTGAGGGATCACTTTGCATCCCCCGGTCTCCAAAAGAACCGCCCGTTTAAGAAACCCTCTGCCCCATGGTACACCCAAAACTTGAAAGAAATGCACAGCCACTGCAGGAAATTGGAACGTAGATGGCGACTAAAATACAACCAGACAGAACAAATCGAGTTCAAGGCCGCCCTTAAAAACTACCATCAAAACATAAAAGCGGCCAAGAAGTCCCACTTCACCGAAATGCTCAAACTGGCAAACTCTAATTAAAAAGCTATCTTTAAGATAGTCAACTCTTTTTTAAACCCCACGTCACTCAAACAAGAGATTCCTCCATCACAGTCTCTCTGCGACCGCATAGCGGACTTTTTTGAGCAGAAGGTCCAGTCATTACAAAAAGAGTTCCTGTACCCCCTGTCCCTTCTACAAGTACCAAGCTCGTTTCGGAAATAAACAGACCTTCCCTTCGAGTTTTCCAAAATATCAGTCTAGACCAAACCTGTCAGGCTACTCTGGCTGATAAATCGGGGTCACCTTTTGACCAATGCTCCTCCTTAATTTTACATGCTCTGATAGACACTGTCAATCCAGTCATCAACAATATAATAAATGCTTCCCAGTCTCTAGCGGAAGTTCCCAATGAGTGGAAACTCGCGGCAGTCAAACCTCTTCAAAAGAAACAGCTCACCGACCCCACCACCCTCACTAACCTTCGCCCCATCTCTTTACTGCCCTGTCTTAGTAAGATCAAGGAAAAACTAGTTAGCTCACAACTTATGACTTACCTGGAAGGAGCAAATATCCTACACCTAAACCAATCTGGTTTTAGGAAACAGCACTCTACGGAATCAGCCCTCTTGTACATGGCAGAATCCCTTAAAGCCGCCCTTGACCCGGGAAGAAACGCTGTGCTGGTCCTATTGGACCTTCAGCTGCTTTCGACATGGTCTCGCATGACATTCTCCTAGACCACCTCGAATCCTATGGCATCTCTTACCTTGCCCTAGCTTGGCTAAAATCGTTCTTTCAAAACCGAAGGCAAGTCATCACCCTTGGACAATACCAGTCAACAGAAAAGCCTCTGCTCTCCGGGGTTCCACAAGGGTTCATCCTGAGTCCAGTGCTTTTTAATGTCTATATAGCCCCACTGATTAGCTTGATATCGTCCTTTAACATCGAGATCATCTCATATGCGGACGACACGCAGCTAATCCTGGTCCTAGATAAAAACACCACATTAGCTGAGAAAAACCTCTGTCAATGTCTCACAGGACATTTTTCACTGGATAAAAGCCAATCAACTGAGGTGTAATTCATAAAAAACTGAAATCATGCAGCTGGGGAAAAGGAATGCTTTTTGCCCCAGTCTATGGTGGCCGGCCGACACCCCTCCTCCCCCAAATAAAGTAAAGGCAGCCAGAAACTTGAGGGTCAAATTTGACGCAGCTCTTTCCTTCCACCAGCAATCGCTATCAGTGGCTGGCACCTACATCCACCTGATCAAATCACTAAAAAAGTTCTTTGACCTACTCCCCACCACAGCAAGGCAGACAGTTGCACTGGCCTTAATTACATCTAGAATCGACTACTGCAACAGCCTCTATGCAGGAGCTAACAAATCGGTCCTACACAAACTTCAGATGGTACAACACGCTGCAGCCCGACTAGTACTAAAATGGCTTAGAAAATCATCAGCATCGGCTGCTCTGGAAGCACTCCATTGGTTACTGATCCACAAAAGAATCCTGTTAAAACTCTTGACAATTATCTTTAGAAGCTTTCACTCCTCAGGCCCCCAGTACCTATGGTCCAGGTTCACACGCTATTTACCATGCCGCACCCTCAGATCCTCCAACGCAAATCTATTAAAACCCCCAGCTTTCAGATGTGTCTCAAAAGGGGGGAAATCAATTGCAGCGATAGGGTCTAAAGCCTGGAACCAAATCCCTAATAACCTCCGTCTCATCCAATCAGAAACTCTCTTCAGGAAGACCCTGAAAACCTGGATTTTCACGACCCCTGATGCATTATGTAGAGCACTTATCTAAACCATCCTGTTCCAGCCTCAATCACCCTGTCCGCCAAACAATCAGTTACAGCGCCATGATGCTCCCCGGAGCTTTTCAAATACCTTTTAACATAACATAACATAACATACCACCACCACCACCAATACCACCACCAATACTACCACTACCACCAATACCTCCACCAATACTACCACCACCAATACCACCAATACCAATACCACCACCACAAATAACAATACCACCACTAATACCAATGCCACCACCAATATCACCACCATCAATACCACCACCACCACCAATACCCCCACCACCAATACCACCAATACCACCACCAATACCACTGCCGATACCACCACCACCAATACCAATACTGCCACCAATACCACTACTACCAACACCAATACCACCACCACCAATACCACTATCACCAATACCACTACCACCAATACTAACACCACCAATACCACCAATACCGCCACCACCACCAATACCACCACCAATACCATCACTACCACCACCCCCACCAATACCACCACTACCTCCACCACCAATACCACCACCACCACCACTACCTCCACCACCAATACCACCACCACCAATACCACCACCAATACCACCACCACCAATACCATCACCACCAATACCAATACCACCAATACCACTACCACCAATATCACCATCAATACCACCACCACTAATACCACCACCAATATCACCACCAATACCACCACCAATACGACCATCAACAATACCAATACCACCAATACCATCACCAATACACCACCACCAATACCACCACCAATACCACTACCAGTACTACCACCACCACCACCAATACCACCAACAATACTACTACCACCACCACCAATACCACCACCACCAATACCAATTCCACCAGCACCAATACCACCCCCACCAGTACCACCACCAATACCACCACCACCACCACCAATACCAATACCACCACCAATACCAATACCACCACCAATACCAATAATACCACCAAAACCAATACCAATACTGCCACAAATTCTACCACCACCAATACCACTACCACCACCAATACCACTACCACCACCGCCACCACCAATACCACTACCAGTACTACCACCACCACCAACAATACCACCACCAATACTACTACCACCACCACCAATACCACCACCACCAATACCAATTCCACCAGCACCAATACCACTCCCACCAGTACCACCACCAATACCACCATCACCAATACCACCAACAATACCACCACCACCAATACCAATACCACCACCAATACAAATACCGCCACCAATACCAACAATACCGTCAAAACTAAAACCAATACAGCCACAAATTCCACCACCACCAATACCACTACCACCACCAATACCATACCAATCCATTACCAATACCACTGCCGATACAAATACCACCACCACCACCAATACCACCTCCAATACCAAGACCACCACCACCAATACCACCACCAATGCCAATACAACCACCAATACCACCACCAATACCACCACCACCAATATCACCATCACCAATACCACCACTACCACCACCAGCAATACCACCAATACCATCACAAATACCACCACCAATACCACAAATACCCCCACTACCTCCACCACCAATACCACCACCAGTACCACCACCACCAATACCACCACCAGCAATACCACCAATACCATCACAAATACCACCACCAATACCATCACCAATTCCACCACCACCAATACCACCACCACTACCACCAATACCACCACCAATACTACAACCACCACTACCAATACCACCACTACCTCCACCACCAATACCACAACCACCAGTACCACCACCAATACCACAACCACCAATACCTCTACCACCAATACCACCACCACCAATACCACCACCACTAATACCACTGCCACCACCAAAACCCACACCACCAATACCACCACCACCACCAATACCACCACCACCAATACCACCACCAATACCTATACCAATACCACCACCAATACCAATACCGCCACCAATACCACTATCACCACCAATACCACCACCACCACCAATACCACCACCAATACCACTACCACCAATACCATCACCACCACCAATACCACCCCCACCAATACCAAAACCACAGCCAATACAAATACCACCACCACCAATACCACCACTACCACCAATACCCCACCAATACCAATACCACCACCACCAATACCACCTCCAATACCACCATTTTTTTGTAATTTTATTTTTTTATTTATTTATCAAGCTTTTACAGAACATACAGGAAGCAAGATGCAACGTTCTGACCGCTGTAAGGCATGCACATGGTGTACAGTTGAATACAATTAGACATAATACAAACAGATCTAGTACAATTCAACATATCCGTGTGAGTAATTACTGTATAACATACTGTTGACTGTGGTGATATCGCTTTCAGCCACTCCAGAGCTGAACATCAAGAGCAAATATACGGGCATGGTCCCGACTCAACAGTCATTGTGCCCACCTAATATAGCCACAAGGGAGATCAGACAGCAAGTGTTGTGCGGGCTTGGGACGGCATGTCGCGATCAGTCTCGGACTGGTCCGATACCCTGGCAGATATATATGTTGTGTAAAGTCCCCAGAAATATTTGGGGCGGCTCCTGGGGGGGAAGCAGATCGCTGAAAGTCTCCATCTGCGTACTGCAAAAAAGCATGTTGTGTGACCACTGTGCCATAGTGGGTGTGGGGCCGCGAAGCCAAGTGGTCGCTACTCTATGTTTTGCTAGGAGCAGACCCATGTCTATCAGTCTGCGCCTCCCCTGTGGGATCCTTTTGGAATAACCCAGCAGGGCCAGGGCTGGGTCCAGGGGGATCTCCGAATCAGTTATTTTCACCAGCTCACTAACAACCAGCTCCCAAAAATTGTGTACCCTTGGGCAGGACCAGGCCAAGTGCATAAAGTCAGCCGTTGGTTCCGCACATCTGTCGCAGGCAGGAACTTTCCTCAACCCGTATCTGTGTAATCTCTCCGGGGTGTAGTACGCCCTATTGAGGTATTTAAAGTGGATCAGTCTGTGCCTGCCATTTAGGGAAATACGCCGTGTACTAGTGCAACAATATGCCCACATAGCGTCATCGATCGGTTGCTGTAGGTCTCGTTGCCAGTCTAACCTGGCCTTGGAGTACTGATTTACCCTGTGGGACATAGCGATCTTATAAATATTGGAAACAATCTTGCGGGGCGATTTAGCTTTGATAACATAGGTTCATTCCCTGACCTCGGGAGGCTCTAAGAGGTCCTCCCCCAATATGCCACGTAAAGCATGCCTCGTCCTATGGAACTGGAATTGTTGCAGTAGGGTATGAGGGGGCTCCTGCTGCTCCAGCTCCTCCCATTATTTAACCACGCCGTTGTGGAAGAGGTCGCCGGCTGTCTGAATGTTCAGCGAGCGCAATGCTCGTATCACCCCTCGGTCTCTGCAGGTGGGTAGCCAATGGACACAGTCGAGTGGCATTGCTGGGGAATATAACAAGGCTCCAGCTTGGAGCTGCAGTAGAAAATGCCAGGCGTGACGCGTAGCGTTGATGGAATCAAGTATACCTGTCCTGCGATCTGCATCATCAAATATCAAGGCTGGGAGTGGTAGAGGATCAGCAACAATCGTCTCAAGGCGGATGTGGGGAGCGTCCGGAGGGCCATGTATCCAGTAGTACACCAATACCACCATTACCACCACCAATACCACCACTACCTCCACCACCAATACACCAATACCACCACCACCAATACCACCACCAGCAATACCAATACCACCCCAAATACCACCACCACCAATACCACCACCACCAACACCACCACCACCAATTCCACCACCACCAATACCACCACCACCAATACTACCACCAATACCACCACCACCTCCAATACCACCACCACCAAAACCACCACCAATACCACCACCACCAATACGCCACCAATACCATCACCAAAACCACCACCAATACCACCACCACCAATACCACTACCAATACCACCACCAATACCACCACCACCAATACCACCACCAATACTACCATCACCACCACCAATATCTCCATTACCTGCACCACCAATGCCACAACCACCAATACCACCACCACCAATACCACTACTACCAACACCACACCACCAATACCACCACCACCACCACCACCAATACCACCACCAATACCACCAATACCACCACCACCAATACTACCACCACCAATACCACCACCACTAATACCATCACCACCAATACCATTCACCAATACCACCACCAATACCATCACCAGTACCACCACCAATTCCACCACCATCAATACCACCACCAATATTACCACCACCACCAATACTACCACCACCACCAATACCACCACCACCAATACCAATACCACCACCACCACCAATACCACCACCACCTCCAATACCACCACCACCAAAACCACCACCAATACCACCACCACCAATACGCCACCAATACCATCACCAAAACCACCACCAATACCACCACCACCAATACCACTACCAATACCACCACCAATGCCACAACCACCAATACCACCACCACCAATACCACTACTACCAACACCACACCACCAATACCACCACCACCACCACCACCAATACCACCAATACCACCACCACCAATACTACCACCACCAATACCACCACCACTAATACCATCACCACCAATACCATTCACCAATACCACCACCAATACCATCACCAGTACCACCACCAATTCCACCACCATCAATACCACCACCAATATTACCACCACCACCAATACTACCACCACCACCAATACCACCACCACCAATACCAATACCACCACCACCACCAATACCACCACCACCAATACCAATACCACCACCAATACCACCACCACCACCAATACCACCAATATGAATGAAAAATATTGACTGCGGTCCAGATGGCGAGCCGGAAGGAGCGATCTCTGGCGCAGGGGAAACGCATTATTATGGTTTCGCCTATACCGGCGTTAGAAGCAGTGACAAAGGCGAGTGTACCGAATTCTAAAGCTTTGCATCCCCGTTGGATACAATGGGCTAGTTCTTTGACATCGGCTGATGTCACGTTTATTTTTGATCCCTCATTGCAGACTCAGGAGTTTTTACAATATGAACATGTTCATCCTCCTCCGCTGTCGTTGCTTCCCTTGGATCAGTACAAATGTATCATTTATACCGACAGCTCGGCACCACCGGCCGTCGGGTCCAAACATGCTTATTCAGCGGCTTGCACTATTGTGGCTGGCTCAATTGTAAATGGTGAGTTTAAGTCTTGCATAGTACACACGCAAGCACTTGGAGAGTGTACGGCACAATTAGCGGAGCTGCGCGCTCTGATTTCTGCTCTAGAATTCGCAGATCCTAAGGTGAACACTCTTGTTGTGTGCGATTCCTACTACTGTGTGCAGGCTTTCAATGATAATTTATTCTTTTGGTCTCAGAATGATTATCGAGACTCTAAAAGTAGCGCAATAAAGCATAAAATGCTTTGGGTCCGAGTGGCAGAACTTAAAGAACGTTTGCCGCTCACACAAGTTATACATACTCTTGGCCATCAGCGTGTAGGAACACATGCTGTTGGCAATTCTTTGGCTGATGAGGCAGCCAAATCTGCAGTGGCCACATGTTCAGTTGTATCAGTTACTAGGTCCAAGACTAAGATTGGTAATGATATTCTGGCAGCGATAGCTCCTACGAAGGATGGAACAGTTTTTCCACAACGTTTCCCTTCTAAGTATTCTTATCATTTGTCACCCGAGCAAGTCCCTTTTGCTACAATACCGTCAGTTGGGGATCGGCTGATTCCCAATGAGGACCGCAGACTTCCTTTGATCATAGCCGCACATGTAGGCATGGCTTCTGCTCAAGCCGTAGTTTCTGCGACTGTTTCTATCTTACAGCAACGTTATTGGCGGCGTGGTCTATATAGACAAGCCCGTAATCATGTACTATCTTGTGACATTTGTCAGCAGATTAAACCATCTACGGTTACACGTCCACCACAAACACAGCTGTATATTTCAAATCAACCTTTTGGCTGTATTTATCTTGATCACTGTGGTCCGTTGACATCTGATACTGCATATAAACATATTTTAGTTGCAGTTGATTTGTGCGCTAGATTCCTTTGGGTTTGGCCACAACGCAGTGCTGACGCTCAAAATATCATTAGAGATTTGCGTGTCTTTGTTGGGACTTTTGCCTGTGGCACCTTCCATTCTGACCAAAGTCCTGTGTTTGCCTCTAAGGAGTACAAGGACGCAATGAGGTCTCTGGGGGTCCTGGTGCAAGTTTTTGTCTCCATACAGGCCTGAGGGCAATTCTATAGTGGAGTGAATGAACCGTGACTTAAAGCAATCTTCGACAGCTAGAGTCTTAGGTACTGGCAGGGACTGGCTGACTCATTTGTATGGGGTTCAACGTGCACTTAATAATCTCCCAAGAAGATCTCTGGGTGGGTGGACCCCATACGAAATGCTCTTTGGCATTAAGATGTTTGTGCCAGACCTTGATGGTCTAGACGTTGTGGCTGCTGCCCCGAACTTTGACGTAGATAACAACTCTACTATGTTACAGGAACTACAAAAGACCCATGACACGCTGACAAGAGAACATTCACCCTCTTCCACTGATACTGCGGTGCTGATTTCTGTTGCCGGCTGACTTCCTAAAGTTGGAGATCTGGTACAAGAAAAGCTGAAGAACTGACGTCAGCGCGCAGGGGCGGCGCCTAAGTACTGCCCGCGACGTCATCCCGGCGATCACGACGCCGACGACGGACGCGGAGCCGCACGATGCCGCCTACCGACGCGCAAGGGTACTGCTACGCAAAACTTTCCGGATCCAGCCTGACGCCTGGGGATATTCTAAGGTAAGGAATCTGTCACTAACGTGTCTCTTTCAGATGTTGGAGATCTGGTACAAGAAAAGCTGAAGAACAAAAAATAATTTGGTCCCTCTTATCGTTCACCGGTCCCAGTTCTTGGATTGAAGGGTACTCGTACAGTAATTTTACCTCCTTTGCCTGGTTGCAAGGAAAACAGATTTATTTCAATTGACACTGTTGAGCTACACCATGTGGCCAATACTGAATTGTGTAACTGTCAGTATTCCACGCCAAGATGTTTAGCTGAATCCGATGGCTCCAGCTTCTTTAACTAGTGCCCGCGTTGTGGAGGGGGAGTTGGACACATCTATTGACTTCTTGCCTATTGTCCCTTCATCTTCCTCCAATGAGGACGTTGAGTATGATTCCCCCACCCGAGAGGTCGAAATTGGCATTCCCGATGTTCCTGAAGATTCTATACATCATCCGTCTGATGCTGCACAGCCTCCATTGTTGCGCTTGGGGGCAAGCGGTTACTACATGGATCGTACAAGTTTATCATACGATTCGTCTTCTTGGTCCTTATCTGTGTCGGCTCCACCAACGCGTACATGTCTTTTCATCACCTGGTTCAAAAAGACTTACCTGGTCCCACCTTGGACATACATCTGGCTGGTATTCATACTTGTCTTCCTTTTCATGTGGATTGGATTTGTGACAGTGTTCTTCCTGCTGATTAATGGTCATTATTTGCCAGAACGCTCTGCTGTAAAGTTGGTTGATGGAATTCTGGCTCCCCATACATCGTTCCACATCATGAAACGTGATCAAGCCCTCGTGAACATTTCGGCCTTTCTTGTTGCTGATGAGACCATTTGGGATAAAGTTGCATTCGATGTCCATGGTCCGACGGAGGTCCTGAACATTCCATATGTGTTTCGCGTTTCACTAGGAGATGTGGTAACACATGACATACACTCAGACAACTGGGATGTTCAGGCAGTTTATTCATTGTTTTCTGATTTGAAATATTATGCTGCATTTGATGCTGAAGATTTGTATTTGAATTAGGCCAATTATGCTGATTTATTCTGTTACCAACACTATGGCCATCATTTCTTGCATAAATCAGACACGTTACGACCTGTTTTTAATTTTACCCAGTGGGAACATTGTCCGGCTCCCTTAAAGGGGAGTTCTAAAACTCTCCGGAATAAGTTCACATACTTTTCAGATTACAATGCGCCCAATCCTGAGTCCTATTTCTATAAGTTAAAAATGCCATCTCAAGCTAAATTCATGTTAACTCACACAAAATTGATTTATTCTAATTCCTTTAGGACTGCTTTAGCATTATATGGTTACGAACACTGGAAAGAAACCATTATCTTAAAATCCATTTGGGGCACTAAAAATTGGCAGGTCCAAGGTACCGAACCTTTGCATCTTGCGTGTCTAATTCCAACTCAAATTTTGTTTTTAAATGACACGGTGCAACAGACTACTTGTTTTGGTTTGGCTACAGCCAAAATGTTGAATCTTACGTCCATTCCTTCATTAGCTGAGTATGACATGTGGTGTGAACACACCAATTATACCCTCGATGTCCTGCAAGCCCTATTTATATATGGCGGTATAAATGTCTCTGACGTGGACCCCTTAGGGTGGTTGTTGTGGCCCACCAATTCCAATGCATGTCAACTACGTTTTCTTAATGCAACAACAGGTTTCACCCAGACTAGACCGGATCCAGTTTCCCGCATTCTCATTCTGTCACCACATATTCTGTGGGGAAATTGTGTCAGCAATAGTTAGGCCACTCGACACTATCGTCAGTAAAACAACACCTGTCCCTCTTGTCAAGTGACATCAATTTGGCTGATTTTATTTTAGGTCCTAAATCACCCAGATCAAAACGATTTATCTATGAGGCATATAAGGAATTATGGAAACTTCCACAGATGGAAACTGCGGTGCGTCTGGGCCAAATTGACCAAGCTAATTTGGAAAAAGTTCTTGCAGTAGTCGATAATAGCATTAATACATTATCGTCCAGTATTTACACCTTGGATAATATTGTGTCTTCTGTTATTGATATTGTTCAAAATGATGTATCTGTGTTGTACCATGGTCAAAATCAGTTGTGATCTGTAATGCAATTTGCATGGACGTTGCAGACGCTCAAAATGGGAAATGTTCCATGGGATTATTTGAATGCTTCTGCATTGTTTTTGCCATTTAATTTGACTGATAAACAGAAGTTTATGTCTATGAAAGACGCAACTTACACGCTGTTACATATAGAACAACTAGAACAGTTAGCTTTTTCTGTAGCAGAAACTGATTCAGCTGTGTGGTTAATGCATGGCGTTATTTCTCTGCCATTCTCACTATTTCAGTTCACATCTTGCATGAAACACTTCCCAGTTGGCCGCTTTGAGCCCCCGGGTAGTGCTTTTATTTACGAATTGTGCTCCTTGCCTTTCACATACAGATGTCAGCGCGCGGATAAGGAGGGTTTCCTAACATGGGAGGAGTGCAATTCCACAGTGGGACATTCCCTAGTATGCAAAAAAGTTAAATTGCACGGCGCTTGTAACGTTTCGGCCCCTAATCTAGCTTGTTTTTTAAAGGTACGCCCGTCCCGGCAATTATTCCCGCGCTCACGTTGCTTTCAAATGGAAGTTATCTTATTTTGAATAACCACGACTGCCATGGATTACGGGCAGGCATTCCATATATAGTAACGGTTTCGCAACGTGTTACTTGTTGCAGCAATGTCCTTTTTCTGCCCCCACATGGGGTTGTAGATAGTTCGTTTTGGCCTTCCATTCCAACTTTGAAAATAGATTTCAATAAACTAAGCAGACTC
Organism: Calotriton arnoldi; assembly: GCA_963921515.1. Classification (NCBI taxonomy): domain Eukaryota; kingdom Metazoa; phylum Chordata; class Amphibia; order Caudata; family Salamandridae; genus Calotriton; species Calotriton arnoldi. The sequence goes on along the minus strand of CAWUFW010000899.1, from coordinate 24,877 downwards.
AAAGCGCTATTGTTTCAACAAGAAGTGGCTCTCACATCAGTGCGAGAGACCTTCGAATTGCAGGTGGCGAGAACCGCAAGTGAGATACACTAACTACTGAACACCAATCTCCCACTTCATTTTGGAGAATTAATACACCAAGGGGTATATTCACTAACCCTGGGCGTAGTTCGCGTAGTAGTGCTACGCGTAGCTACGCAAAGTGCACTTCGCACTACGCAAGCTACGCGTAGCACTACGCGAACTGCGTAGTGCGGTAGGAAATGCTGTTCGCGATGATTGCACAGTGCTGGATGCTTGTCCCCACTCTGCAATCATTGCAAACGGCATCTTGCACAGTGCAAGCCGTCGTTTTCTGCCGCTCGAGTAGATTTGTACTCGAGCGGCAGCTTTCTCATCGCGGACTGGTAGTTTCTCATTGCGAGCGGTCGCGAGCATACGCGACCACTCGCAATGAGAAACCTGACCTCCCGCGTTGAGAATCTCGCCGGGAGGTTTATTTTCCACGCTCGCGATCGGCAACTTGATGTTGCTGATCGCAAACGAGGAAAAAGTCTCGCCGGGATGTCATTTTGCTTGCTCGGGGTCGCCAACTCGACGTTGAGGACCGCGAGCAAGCAAAAAATGACCGCTACGCGTGTTTGCACTGTGCTATGTGCAATTCGCGTAGTGCAAAGTAGCGCAAACTTCGCAAACTACGCAAGCGTAGCGTAGTACTTCGCCCAGCTTTAATATTCACAAGAATGTGTGATAACTACTGCAAGAGTAGCATAATGCAACTTTCAATAACGCAGCCCATCACGGGAAAATAACCCCGTGTCAACGTGGAATTCACAACAAGGCGGTACCATGTGATAGCCAGCCGAAACCGCGGACAAAGACCGCAATACAACCACCACGATGGAGATAAAAACACAAACCACAACACCAAAAAGCACGCAATGGGCCAAAGCGCGATGAGGAAACCAGCGACAAGCAGCGCCAGGCCTGCAACACACACCTGGCAGGCGTCAGATACCTCCATAAAAGCAGGAAAAAAAACCACACACAAACTGACCAACACACAAGTACCATGGAGGCAGCCGGAGCAGGCACAGAGGACGAGCGCAACCCCACAAGAACCCCGGACGACCAGCCTGGGACCTCGGGGACAGGGAAGGGCAAGGACAAGAAGACCAGGAAGACCAAGTTCAGTCCGCAGGCGAACCGGATCATAGTCACGGAGGTGATGGAACACCATCAACAACTCTTCGTCACCTCCAACGTGTCATTGGGCACCAAAAATGGAATATGGCGGGACATCGTCGACAAGGTGAATGCCGTCGGAGAGCACAAGCGGACAATGGACGAGGTCAAGAGGCGATGGAATGACATCAAGCGGAAGACCAAGGATAAACTCTCCGCCAACCTGAAGGCAGCAACGCAGACCGGAGGTGGGGGCCCAGCGCCACAGCTGAAGCTGGATGACATGGAGGAGCTGGTGTCGACAGTCATCAGTGTGGAGAATGTGGCCGGAGTCGGGGACCGGACAATGCTCGACAGGACACAACACAACCGCAACAGGGTGAGTGACCACCAGGTACTGGGGGGACGGGGGGAGATGGCCACAATGGCACACATGCACAAGCAAGCAGGGCACAGTGCACACCCACAATCACTCTGGGTCCTCGCCCAGACCCACAGACTGTCACAATGTACAATGCCATGCTGTCTGAATGTCAACCTGTACCATGCGGCTACATACATGTGGACACATTGTAATACACCATCTCCCCTTCACATCGCAGGGGCATTTTCAACACCTCCTGCAGAGCAGTCACAGCCACTCTTCACTGATGACGAGGAGGAGGACAACACCAGCATCGACATCCAAACCATCCAAGACCTCATTGACCACCTCCACAACTCACCTCCAGGATCAGGGCAGCCCAGCTACATCCATGAGACCCCACCCACCACCCAAACCACCCAGCAGGAGGCACCCACTGCCCCGGCACCCTCCCAAGACGCCCAGGAACAACAAATGGCCTTCCAACTCCGTGTGCTGGAGGGCCAGAGGAAGACGGCCGAGCAGGTGCGGGTGGGGTTCGAGCTCATGGCTAACAAACTGGACGCCATCCTTGGGTGTCTATGTCTGCCCCATGGTCTCCAGCGAGCCCTGACTGACATCTCTGGAGTCATGACGCGGAGGGAAGTATACCTGTCTGCTCACAGTGGCCCCAGCGTCACCAGCCTTGAGCTGGCACACATGCGGAGGCTCATGGAAGACATCGTGCGGATGGAGGTGGAAAGGATGGCAGCCGCCGCTGCACATCAGCGAAATGTAGCTGGGATCTACTCTGCCCTGCATGTCCTCGTCATGGCATTGCTGCCACAAGGCGTGGCGATGATGAATGCTGCTGCCCCCACACCATCCACATCTCCGCCCCCTGGTGTGTCAGTGCCTCCTAGTGCAGCAGGCGTATCCACTCCGGCACCTGATGTGTCACTGCCACACAGTGCGGCCGACAATCCTCCTCCGGCCCCTCATGAGTCAGTGGCACACAGTGCCGCAGCCGGCACTGCAACACCCACAGGTGGGGCAGGGCACACACCCAGGGATGAGGACATGGATGGGACTGTGGTCAGGAGGACCAGGCACTAGCATCCATTACCGCCACCTTGCCTGTTTCTGCTTGGAGCCGCACATGGCCTCAAGACCTACCACTGACCCCGATACACTCCGAGGCACTCACCTTGGACAGCGACATGGACTGCCACATGCTGTTTGACGACCAATGACACGGCGGACAGACTGCGGACTGTACCCTTCCTCTTCCGCAGTACAGGTCATCCCAGGATGGACACTGGCTGGCCCTCCATGGGCCCATATTGTGTGGTGTGCTCGGCATTGCCCTGTACCGCTCCAGCTGCATGACTGCACTGGATGTGCAAATAAACATCCAGTGACGCACTGCTGTGTATTGTCTTACGTCATTCCTGTGTGGATGAATGTGGGGACAGTGCCTTCCCTTGCGTCAATGATGTTCATCCTGTGGGATGCCAGTAAGGGGGTGCGACATTGCATCTTGTGTAGCGGGTTCCGTGAACACTGCAGCAGGGACACACGCATCAGTCACTTCCTTGTCCGGACATGGACTGGACCACGCCCAGAGCCCACGAGTCATTGTTGCAGACCCTGCGCTGGTCCAGCGTACGGCAGGCCAGTCCACTCCACTTACGCCCCGAGGGGGGGCCCTCATTGCTACCCGTCGCAGCCGTACTCGCTGGTGGTGTGCGGGTCACTGGTCTAGTCATCAGCATGTCACAGCCACTCCCTGAGGGCAGGTTTTCACACACACCACACCCATCCGGCACAGGCGTCACAGGCCATGTGACTCCTCCAACGAAAGGGTCCGACGACGTCACATTCCCCTCTTCCGGTGGTGACTGGATGACGGACTCATGAGTTGCTGCGCACAGGGTTAGTGGCATCCGAGGCCTGGAGTACGGCACGGGCCTACCACCACGTGGCGCAGACTGTGGTTGCACAGGGTTAGTGGCATCCGAGGCCTGGAGTACGGCACGGGCCTACCACCACGTGGCGCAGACTGGGGTTGCACAGGGTTAGTGGCACCAGAGGCCTTGCAGACGGCACAGGCACCCCGCCACAGGACGGTGACTTTGGGTGCACTGAGTCAGTGACACCTTGAGCTGCTGAGCGGGTGTGCAGCCTGCGATGATGCCCCGTCCCGGCGGTCCAGACAGCTCAGGTTTTGTGTGCCCTGCTGGACCGCAGTATAGGCCAGAGCCAGCGGGCAGCGCGGGCCTACCGCCCCATGGCGTCGCCTCCGGGATGCCAGAGTTGGTGGCACCCATTGGGCTGAGCGGGTGTGCAGCCTGCGATGGTGCCGGGTGCACTGGTATGTCATCTGCCATGGAGTAATCAAGACCCAGCAGGGCTGCATGATGTGGAGGGTGCCATGTCCGTGGGCCATGGGCTTGTGGCTTGCAGCGGCACGTGGTGGGACCTCCTGTCTACGCGCCGGTGGCGGAAGGTGAGCATTGAGGCCTGGGTGTGCATGGGCGGGCATGCTCCGATGGGCGGCGGGAGAGGTTGGGGTGCCTCTGCCTGGGTGTGCATGGGCGGGCTGGCGATGTTGTCTTGTGCAAGTGTGTGTACTGTGCCAGTGATGTATCTGGGCTCTGTTTCAGCTGATGGCTCTGAATCAGATGTGTGACCTGGTGAACTGCCCTACATACCGGCACGTGGTTGGAGACACACTGGTGGCAGCAGGTGAGCAGTGTAGCCTGGGTGCGCAGGGGCGGCACTCTCTCTCTCCCTCTCTTCCTCTCTCTCTCCTCTCTCCCTCTCTTCCTCTCTCTCTCCCTCCCTCTCTTCCTCTCTCTCTCTTCTCTCTTTCTCTCTCCCTCTCTTCCTCTCTCTCTCCCTCCCTCTCTCTCTCCCTCTCTTCCTCTCTCTCTCTCTTCCTCTCTCTCTCCCTCCCTCTCTTCCTCTCTCTCTCTCTTCTCTCTCTCTCTCTCTCTCTCTCCCTCCCTCTCTCTCCTCTCTCTCTCTCTCTCTCTTCTCTCTCTCTCTCTCCCTCTCTTCCTCTCTCTCTCTCTCTCCCTCTCTCTTCCTCTCTCTCCCCTCTCTCTCTCTTCCTCTCTTCCTCTCTCTCTCCATCACTCTCTCTCTGTCCTCTGATGTGCGCAGGACACACCTTCTCATCATGTTTTTTGTCTTACAGGCTGTGACCTACGTATTGTCCGGAGGGGAGCGCCCATGTGTCTTCATTTCATTTCGTTGTTCATTTTAATAAAGTTTCATTGGTTGCTTTGAAAGTGAATGTGTGCTGGTCATTTCTGTGACGACACATCCATGTCACCAGCTGTGATTGTGTGGCATCAGGCAGAATATTTTGTACATGTTTAGGTGTGGCTGATGTGGCATGTCTTTGGTCGGGGGTGCCAGGGAGGGTGGTCCTGGGGTGGTGGCGGTGGGTGTTGTGGCCCTCTTGGGTGTCCGGGCCGCATGATGTGTGGCTCCATGGCATCTGTTGCCCTTCGGATGTGGCCCTGGGCTGTGCTCCCTTTTGTGATGCTGGCTCCCGTCCGAGTTTACACCAGGTCAGAGCAGGTGTAGATTTCCTGGTGCTAACGCGCCTTATCGCCTGTTTTGTGTTTCTATCGTGGATGTGGCTGGTCGTTGTGAATGTTGAGGTGTGCTGTTGTCTCGGCTTTAGTCAAGGGAACGCCTACTCTGCATCTCATTAGCGATATTTGCGAGGGTCCTCTATGGCGATATTTTTTTTGCGGCAGCTATCGCGGGTAAACTGGTGCTGTGGGCTGTTAACACCGGCTTGTGAATGGGGGGGTAAATTTATCACGACTTTGGCTGCGATAAAGTGCCGTTAATTCGGCGATAGCTCCTTGTGAATATGCCCCCAAATATTTAATGCGTCTGACACTGAAGACCTGGATCATTTTTTTAAACCTTGTGGGATCTGGCCTTGTGTCCTCTTTTCAGACGATTTTTGGAGTAATACCGGCCTTTATCCATTCTATTTTTTCCAGCGCGTTCAGAGGTTTTCCACTGATCCTCGTGCTGGCGGGTGGCCTGCTGGTCCTTCTACTCCTGTTAGGCAATGGCGGCCCATCTTGTGGTACTGCACAGACCCAGCCACTTGCAACTGTACCGTGACCAAATGCAACAACTTTTTGGATGCTTGCCAATGGCAACGCTTGACGTAAGTTATGGACTTACTTTTTGCCTCGCCTACTTCACTTGCGTGCAACCTGTCTTCTATTGTCGACGGTGCCCTTTCCATTGGGCCTTGGATTTATGCCTCTCCAATGCATCCGGCGCAGACCTAGACTATGATCTGTTGGTGGGTCCATTACTGGCCCATGACCAGGCCTGTTCTGGGGATGGCCGTTTGATGCGTGCCGCTGCACTTGGAGTGTTGGCTGAGTGGAATACCTGTGAGGCTGCACAGCGCCTCTTGCAACGGAGTTTCATCGAGTATCCCGCAAGTTGCCTCGATGGGCTATTGGAAGCATTGGGCCTTGAAGACAACGTGTGTTCCTTTGATCTCCTCAACTGGATGGCATCCCTTTTTGCTACGAACGAAAGGGATGACCTTTTGGAACGAATTGCATTCTCGGGTTCACGTACTTTGATGAGTTTTCCGGACTCGCCTTAATTTGTCCTTTTTTGCAAGTGTGTTTTGTCTCTGCTTATCTTTGCACTCTGTTTTTTTTTTTTCTATTTGCTACGATCTGGCCAAGGGGAGGGTGTAGTATGGCCGGTAGGGACATTGCCGACATGGCTAAGTTAGCATGAGCCCAGCTGCCATGATGCTGCTTTTGCGCACGTTACTACATGATTTTATTTTTGCAAGATTCTGTTTATGCCTTTCACATCAGAACCGTCTGCTGGTTCCTGGAGTTTAGTCTGAACACTGTAGGCAAGGTCGATAAACAATGCCCCTTGTTAATCTGTTCTGGTCAGTCCCTAGCACTTAGACAAAACATGCTAACACAGCTGCTGCTACTGGAAACGCGTGCTCTGATATTATTGGGATGCATGTTTGGTTAACACACACTTGGAGAGGGATCTTTCCAGGGAGAAGAGCCATGCGGTTCCTATGATGTAGATATACCATCTAGGCACTAAGGTATGGGGTCTGCTGACAAAGCTCAGAGATCTTCTATTATATAATAATACAACCTCTTACAGAGGGAAGGGTGGTTAGGCCTTATAGTCCTTTATCCACTGTCTTTATATGATGACATCTCCCTTTATGATATATGGCCTTGCTGCAATGCTAACTGTATTGATATTATGCATTTTGCTGCAGGTTGTGGCTCGTATACTGCGTTTCAGAGCATGATAGTTAAAATAAACATTTTAAACTATATTTGTGTCTCGTTCAATTCTTATTCTGGACATGTACAAGTGAGAGAGCGAAAAGGTGTGTCTTGTTACCGCGATTCCTGAGAGATCCGGGAGTGTTGTGTTCTGGGGTATCTAATCATTTGCATCTTCGTGATTGTTTAGGAGAGCGAGTGAGACACTATAGCTACTCGGTCCTGGGATTGTGGGTACTGAGGCGGTAGGAAGGCATAGCCCCTATACACCGAGGTCCCGTATTCCTGCGCATAGATCTGTGTATGTGCAGAATCCCTGCAACAATACCACCAATACCATCACCAATACCACCACCACCAATACCACCACCACCACCACCAATACCACCACCACCATTACTACCACCGCCACCACCAATACCACAACCACCAATACCACCACCACCAATACCACCACCAATACCACCACTACAAATACCAACACCACCACCAATACCAATACCACAAATACCACCACCACCAATACCACTGCCACCACCATTACCACTACCACCAATACCATCACCAATACCACTACCAATACCATCACTAATAACACCACCACCATCAATACCACCACCACCAATACCACCATCATTAGCACCACCAATAACACCACTAATACTACCACCACCAATACCACCATTAATACGACCACCAATACCACCACCAATACTACCACCATCACCACCAATACTACCACCACCACCACCAATACCACCACCACCACCAATACCACCACCACCAATACCACCACTACCAAAACCAATACCAATACCACCACCACCAATACCAATACCACCACCACTAATACCAATACCACCACCACCACCAATACCCCCACCACCAATACCACCACCACTACCAATACCACCAAGAACACCACCAATACCACCAATACCATCACCAATACCACCACCACCAATACCACCACCACCAACACTACCACCAATACCACCAATACCACCACCACCACCACCACCAATACCAGCATTACCTCCACCACCAATACCAATACCACAACCACCAATACCACCACCACCACCACCAATACCACCACCAATACTGTAGGAGAGTAGGATCTGCTTCTTATAGTTACCCCCACTTTTTGCTGATGTTTCACTGTTTTTCGACTTAGCCAGACTGAGGCCCTGCTAATCAGGACCCCAGTCTATCTGCTTTCTACTCTAAATTGATTGTAGGTACTTTAGGTACCCTCCAGATTGGATTCTGGGGTACCCTTATAAGCCCCTAGTATATGGTATACTATATACCCAGGGCATAGGTACCCCAGAGGCCAACCAGGGGCTGCAGCATGTATTGTGCCACCCCTGGGAAGCCTTTTTAAATGACACAACAGGTCTGCTACAGCAGCCTGTGTAAGGTGGTATATGCACCACTTACTGAGATATAGGTTCCCTATATCTCTCCATATCACTGCACATGTAAACCTATCAGTCACCCCTAAGGCAGGCATTAATAATCCTGAAGGCAGGGTGCTGGGTTTCATGTGAGAGGGTGCTCATGCATGAGCAGAGCCCCTCTGCAGTGTTCGGGATCTTCATTCCGGGGTTGTTTGTGATGCAGCCAGACCATATACTCTTAAGTGCATTATGACCTCGCAGTAAATGCTAACTCGAGAATGACTGCATGGAAACATGTCGTGTTTGGTGTCAAACACCTTGGAATCATACCTCCACCCCAGTAACTGGGGTGGGAGGTATGATTCCACCCTATTAGAGGGAGAAACATGGCACCACCGGTACACCCGGTACCAGCTTAACAGAACCCAGGCATCACAAAATGGATGCTGCAGCCACAGACACGAGTCTGCCCTCCTGCTGCTGGACGAAACTCCGGCAGGGGAGGCCTGGACAATAGGTTTCCTGTCACAGGGAGGTGTGACCACCTCCCAGACAGGCTTTAGTGTATTGGGGCTGGGTGGGTGCACTCCAAGAGTGCTTTGAAGTCTGCACTGGGGGCACATTTGGTGACCCTGTGCATAGTCCAGCTCAAACCGGTTGCAGGGGCTACCAGCCCCTGCTCTGGCACGAAACTGGACAAAGGAAATGGGTGTAGCCACCCCTCTTTCCTGACCATCCCATAGGTGGGTCCCCAGAGTCTGTCCCACCTCTTCCTTGGGTATAAAGTAGGAACCCCTGACTACAGGACTTTAGATTACACCTGGACTAAATTCTGACACAGAAACCAAGTACTTCGATGATCTGCACTATGCTGGATGACTGAAGAATCTCCCTTGGAGTAAAGGAGTTACTCCCCTGCAAGGCAGGCACCTTTAACGCAACTGACCAGTTGGCATCTCTGAAGCTCCGATGGACTCCGAAGAATATTGCCACGCAGGAGGTGGGTTTTCTAAGGTCTTATAGGTCGATCTGTGCCCACAGCAAGTCTGAGGCCCGTATCCCTCGTGGTGACCATGCAACTCGAACACCTGGGCACCGCATCCATTTGCAGAAGCATCAGCTTTCCGGCAACCCCTGAGGCTGAGCTTTGGGTTACTTGTAGCCCTGACCCCGAGCAGTAACTGCAGTGAAGATTACTGGCCTACACTCAACGAGTGTTCCCTGGGCCGCCATTTCGTGATTCCTCTTGAGGTCCCTTCGCGATCCCTGGTCCATTGACCTGTGGGTCCACAAGAAGGCAACTCTAACTTTGATTGGGATTCCCTGGTTGCTCCAGACGTGCCCTGACTCTCCATCACTTGGGGAGTCCCCAGGATTTTGCTGGTCCGCAAAGAAGCATCTTTTCTCTTCCTGCATGGGTTGCTGTTGCCAAGGCTTGTTGTGTTCAATCCGAGCACCGACATTACAGCACTCGACATCCTTCGTGGCACAGCTCGAATCCGCTCCTGGTCATCCTTGACGTCTCCGGGACCCCGTGGCTGCAGAGTCAAGCTTCGCATCTTCGCACCTGAAGCACCCGACATCGGTGGGCATTCGATTGCTCCGCTCCTGGTCACTGGCTAGTGACCCAGACTCTGTCCCCTCTGCTTTCAGGTTCTTCACATCTTCGATCCAGGCTTGGATCACCCCGGACACTTTTTTTCTTCACGGCAGCAGCACTTTACAGCAGATTGCCATTGAAATCAACGACGATTCCCGACACCCTTTGATACCTATGCACCCGGCTCCCCTGGGTGAGGTAACTCGAGTACTACAGTGCTCCCGTGGGTGTTGGCCCTAGAACCCCTTAAGTCTAAAGGGGTTTGCTCAAAGTCCTCTTCTAAGTGTCCTTTTGCTTTAAAGTTCCAACCGCGACTTTCCTCATAGAATCCTACGGCGCTCGCGGCTGTGTTCTCACACTGCACACGTCCCCCGTGGGTCTCCTGTGTCACTACCTTGGGTGGTTCCTTGGGGTCCCAGCGACTCTACGTGCTCTAGGCACTGTGTCTAGTCAAGTCGTAGTTCTTATACCACTTTCTTAATATTTGGTTTGGTCCCCCCCTGGGGCCCAGTGTATATTTTGCTATTTACTGTCGTTTTAATACTGTGATATTGTGTATCTTGGACTCTAATCTCATAAAGAGATTAGTAGTTGGTGTTTAGAAATAAATACATATATTTTATATATATACCTTGTGTGGTTCTCCTTTCATTTGGTCATTCAAGGGGTTATAATCTGGTAAACCAAGCTGCTTTACATTCCTTCAAGACTTAGCCTGAAGGCTGCTCTCCATAGCTACCACTAGGATAGCTTTCAATAAAGGTTGTCTTTAAACCTATCATCAATAAGGGTCGTTTGGACTAGTGCAAGGTGCCCACTATAACTAGTGGACAGCATATGCCAGGCCAACTTCTCACAAATACCACCACCAATACCATCACCAATACCACCACCGCCAGTACCACCACCACCACCAATACACCACCAATACCACCACCACCAATACCACCACCAATACTATCACCACCAATACCACCTCTACCTCTACCTCCACCACCAATACCACAATCACCAATACCACTACCAATACCCCCACCACCAATACCACCACCACCACCAATACCACTACCACCACCAATACCACCACCACCACCAATATCACCACTACAGATACCATCACCACCACCAATTCCCCCAATACCACCACCACAATACCAATACCCCCACCACCAATACCACCACCCTCAATACTACCACCACCAATACCACCACCACCAATACCACCACCACCAATACCATTACCAATACAACTACCAATACCACCATCAATCCCACCACCACCACCAATACCACCATCAACAGCACAATCAATACCACCACTAATACTACCACCACCACCGCCAAAACCAGCATCACCACCAATACCACCACCACCAATACCACCAATACCACCACCACCAATACCAACACCACCAATACCACCACCACCAATACCACCACCACCAATACCAATACCACCACCACCAATACCAACAATGCCACCACCATCAATACCACCACCAATACCACTACCAATACCACCACCAATACCACCACCACCACCAATACTACTACCACCACCACCAATACCACCCCTACCTCCACCACCAATAACACCAATACACATACACAACCACCAATACCACCACCACCACCACCAATACCACAACCACCACCAATACCACCACCACCAATACCACCACTACCAATATCAACACACCACCACCACCAATACCACCAATACCACCACCACCACAAATACCAATACCACCACCACAAATACCCCCACCACATATACCACCATCACCAATACTATCACCACCAATACCACCACCACCAATACCATCATCAATAACACATCCAATATCACCACCACCCATACCATCACCAATACCACCACCACCACCAATACCACCATCAATAGCACCATCAAAACCACCACCAACACCACCACTAATACTACCACCAATACCACCACCAATACCACCACCACCAATACCACCATCAATACCACCACCAATACTACCAGCACCACCACCAATACCACCACCGCCAAAACAAATACCAATACCACCACCACCAATACCAATACCACCATCACTAATACCAATACCACCACCAATACCACCACCAACACCAATACCCCCACCACCAATACCACGACCACCACCAATACCACCACCAACACCAATACCACAAACCAATATCACAACCAATACCACCACAAACACCAATACCACCACCAATACCACCACCCCAATACCAACAACACCACCAATACCACAACCAATACCACCACCAATACCACCACCAATACCACCACCAATACTATCACCACCAATACCACCTCTACCTCCACCACCAATACCACAATCACCAATACCATTACCAATACCCCCACCACCAATACCACTACCACCACCAATACCACTACCACCACCAATACCACCACCACCACCAATATCACCACTACAGATTCCATCACCACCACTAATTCGCCCAATACCACCACCACAATACCAATACCACCACCACCAATACCCCCACCACCAATACCACCACCCTCAATACTACCACCACCAATACCACCACCACCACCAATACCACCACCACCAAGACCATTACCAATACAACTACCAATACCACCATCAATACCACCACCAATACCACCATCAACAGCACAATCAATACCACCACCAATACCACCACTAATACTACCACCACCACCGCCAATACCACCATCACCACCAATACCACCACCACCAATACCACCCACCACCAATACCAACACCACCAATGCCAATACCACCACCACCAATACCACCACCACCAATACCAATATTAGCACCAATACCAGTACCACACCCACCACCAATACCAATACCACCACCACCAATACCCCCACCACCAATACCACCACCACTACCAATACCACCAAGAACACCACCAATACCACCAATACCATCACCAATACCACCACCACCAATACCACCACCACCAACACTACCACCAATACCACCACCACCACCACCAATACCAGCATTACCTCCACCACCAATACCAATACCACAACCACCAATACCACCACCAATACCACCACCACCACCACCAATACCACCACCAATACTGTAGGAGAGTAGGATCTGCTTCTTATAGTTACCCCCACTTTTTGATGATGTTTCACTGTTTTTCGACTTAGCCAGACTGAGGCCCTGCTAATCAGGACCCCAGTCTATCTGCTTTCTACTCTAAATTGATTGTAGGTACTTTAGGTACCCTCCAGATTGGATTCTGGGGTACCCTTATAAGCCCCTAGTATATGGTATACTATATACTCAGGGCATAGGTACCCCAGAGGCCAACCAGGGGCTGCAGCATGTATTGTGCCACCCCTGGGAAGCCTTTTTAAATGACAGAACAGGTCTGCTACAGCAGCCTGTGTAAGGTGGTATATGCACCACTTACTGAGATATAGGTTCCCTATATCTCTCCATATCACTGCACATGTAAACCTATCAGTCACCCCTAAGGCAGGCATTAATAATCCTGAAGGCAGGGTGCTGGGTTTCATGTGAGAGGGTGCTCATGCATGAGCAGAGCCCCTCTGCAGTGTTCGGGATCTTCATTCCGGGTTGTTTGTGATGCAGCCAGACCATATACTCTTAAGTGCATTATGACCTCGCGGTAAATGCTAACTCGAGAATGACTGCATGGAAACATGTCGTGTTTGGTGTCAAACACCTTGGAATCATACCTCCACCCCAGTAACTGGGGTGGGAGGTATGATTCCACCCTATTAGAGGGAGAAACATACCACCACCAACACCAATACCACAAACCAATATCACAACCAATACCACCACAAACACCAATACCACCACCAATACCACCACCCCAATACCAACAACACCACCAATACCACAACCAATACCACCACCAATACCACCACCAATACCACCACCAATACTATCACCACCAATACCACCTCTACCTCCACCACCAATACCACAATCACCAATACCATTACCAATACCCCACCACCAATACCACCACCACCACCAATACCACTACCACCACCAATACCACCACCAATATCACCACTACAGATTCCATCACCACCACTAATTCGCCCAATACCACCACCACAATACCAATACCACCACCACCAATACCCCCACCACCAATACCACCCTCCTCAATACTACCACCATCAATACCACCACCACCACCAATACCACCACCACCAAGACCATTACCAATACAACTACCAATACCACCATCAATACCACCACCAATACCACCATCAATAGCACAATCAATACCACCACCAATACCACCACTAATACTACCACCTCCACCGCCAATACCACCATCACCACCAATACCACCACCACCAATACCACCAATACCACCACCACCAATACCAACACCACCAATGCCAATACCACCACCACCAATACCACCACCACCAATACCAATATTAGCACCAATACCACCACCACCAAAACCACCACCACCAATACCACCACCAATACCAAAACCACCACCACCAATACCAACAATGCCACCACCACCAATACCACCACCACCACCAATACCACCACCACCAATACCACTACCAATACCACCACCAATACCACCACCAATACTACCACCACCACCAATACCACCCCTACCTCCACCACCAATACCACAACCACCAATACCACCACCACCAATACCACAACCACCACCAATACCACCACTACCAATATCAACACCACCACCAATACCAATACCACCACCACCACAAATACCAATACCACCACCACCACAAATACCCCCACCACATATACCACCACCACCAATACTATCACCACCAATACCACCACCACCAATACCATCATCAATAGCACATCCAATATCACCACCACCCACACCATCACCAATACCACCACCACCAATACCACCATCAATAGCACCATCAAAACCACCACCAATACCACCACTAATACTACCACCACCAATACCACCACCAATACCACCACCACCAATACCACCATCAATACCACCACCAATACCACCACCAATACCACCACCAATACTACCAGCACCACCACCAATACCAATACCACCACCGCCAAAACAAATACCAATACCACCACCACCAATACCAATACCACCATCACTAATACCAATACCACCACCAATACCACCACCATCACCACCAATACCCCCACCACCAATACCACGACCACCACCAATACCACCACCAACACCAATTCCACCACCAATATCACAACCAATACCACCACAAACACCAATACCACCACCCCAATACCAACAACACCACCAATACCACAACCAATACCACCACCACCAATACCACTACCAATACCACCACCAATACCACCAACACCACCAATACTACCACCAGCACCAATACCACCCCTACCTCCACCACCAATACCACAACCACCAATACCACCACCACCAATACCATCAATAACACATCCAATACCACCAATGCCATCACCACCACCAATACCACCATCAAAACCACCACCAATGCAACCACTAATACTACCACCACCAATACCACCACCACCAATACCACCATCAATACAACCAGTACTACCAGCACCACCACCAATACCGATACCACCACCGCCAAAAAAAATACCAATACCACCACCACCAATACCAATACCACCACCACTAATACCAATACCACCACCACCAACAATACCCCCACCACCAATACCACGACCACCACCAATACCAATACCACCACCAATACTACCACCAATACACCACCAATACTACCACCACCAATACCAGCACTACCTCCACCACCAATAGCACAACCACCAATACCACCACCACCAATACCATCAATACCATCATCAATACCACCACCACCAATACCACCACCAATACCACCGCCAGCAATACCACCACGAATACCACCACCAATACTATCACCACCTCCACCAATACCACCTCTTCCTCCACCACCAATACCACAACCACCAATACAACCACCCTCAATACTACCACCACCAATACCACCACCAATACCACCACCACCAAGACCATTACCAATACAACTACCAATACCACCATCAATACCACCACCAATACCACCATCAACAGCACAATCAATACCACCACCAATACCACCACTAATACTACCACCACCTCCGCCAATACCACCATCACCATCAATACCACCACCACCAATACCACCAATACCACCACCACCAATACCAACACCACCAATACCACCTCTACCTCCACCACCAATACCACAATCACCAATACCATTACCAATACCCCCACCACCAATACCACCACCACCACCAATACCACTACCACCACCAATACCACCACCACCACCAATATCACCACTACAGATTCCATCACCACCACTAATTCGCCCAATACCACCACCACAATACCAATACCACCACCACCAATACCCCCACCACCAATACCACCACCCTCAATACTACCACCACCACCACCAATACCACCACCACCAAGACCATTACCAATACAACTACCAATACCACCATCAATACCACCACCAATACCACCATCAACAGCACAATCAATACCACCACCAATACCACCACTAATACTACCACCACCACCGCCAATACCACCATCACCACCAATACCACCACCACCAATACCACCAATACCACCACCACCAATACCAACACCACCAATGCCAATACCACCACCACAATACCACCACCACCAATACCAATATTAGCACCAATACCAGTACCACACCCACCACCAATACCAATACCACCACCACCAATACCCCCACCACCAATACCACCACCACTACCAATACCACCAAGAACACCACCAATACCACCAATACCATCACCAATACCACCACCACCAATACCACCACCACCAACACTACCACCAATACCACCACCACCACCAATACCAGCATTACCTCCACCACCAATACCAATACCACAACCACCAATACCACCACCAATACCACCACCACCACCACCAATACCACCACCAATACTGTAGGAGAGTAGGATCTGCTTCTTATAGTTACCCCCACTTTTTGATGATGTTTCACTGTTTTTCGACTTAGCCAGACTGAGGCC
The DNA here is from genome assembly GCA_963921515.1 of Calotriton arnoldi. Classification (NCBI taxonomy): domain Eukaryota; kingdom Metazoa; phylum Chordata; class Amphibia; order Caudata; family Salamandridae; genus Calotriton; species Calotriton arnoldi. The sequence continues at coordinate 7,919 of CAWUFW010000899.1, read as the reverse complement.
CTGCTAATCAGGACCCCAGTCTATCTGCTTTCTACTCTAAATTGATTGTAGGTACTTTAGGTACCCTCCAGATTGGATTCTGGGGTACCCTTATAAGCCCCTAGTATATGGTATACTATATACTCAGGGCATAGGTACCCCAGAGGCCAACCAGGGGCTGCAGCATGTATTGTGCCACCCCTGGGAAGCCTTTTTAAATGACAGAACAGGTCTGCTACAGCAGCCTGTGTAAGGTGGTATATGCACCACTTACTGAGATATAGGTTCCCTATATCTCTCCATATCACTGCACATGTAAACCTATCAGTCACCCCTAAGGCAGGCATTAATAATCCTGAAGGCAGGGTGCTGGGTTTCATGTGAGAGGGTGCTCATGCATGAGCAGAGCCCCTCTGCAGTGTTCGGGATCTTCATTCCGGGGTTGTTTGTGATGCAGCCAGACCATATACTCTTAAGTGCATTATGACCTCGCGGTAAATGCTAACTCGAGAATGACTGCATGGAAACATGTCGTGTTTGGTGTCAAACACCTTGGAATCATACCTCCACCCCAGTAACTGGGGTGGGAGGTATGATTCCACCCTATTAGAGGGAGAAACATGGCACCACCGGTACACCCGGTACCAGCTTAACAGAACCCAGGCATCACAAAATGGATGCTGCAGCCACAGACACGAGTCTGCCCTCCTGCTGCTGGACGAAACTCCGGCAGGGGAGGCCTGGACAATAGGTTTCCTGTCACAGGGAGGTGTGACCACCTCCCAGACAGGCTTTAGTGTATTGGGGCTGGGTGGGTGCACTCCAAGAGTGCTTTGAAGTCTGCACTGGGGGCACATTTGGTGACCCTGTGCATAGTCCAGCTCAAACCGGTTGCAGGGGCTACCAGCCCCTGCTCTGGCACGAAACTGGACAAAGGAAATGGGTGTAGCCACCCCTCTTTCCTGACCATCCCATAGGTGGGTCCCCAGAGTCTGTCCCACCTCTTCCTTGGGTATAAAGTAGGAACCCCTGACTACAGGACTTTAGATTACACCTGGACTAAATTCTGACACAGAAACCAAGTACTTCGACGATCTGCACTATACTGGATGACTGAAGAATCTCCCTTGGAGTAAAGGAGTTACTCCCCTGCAAGGCAGGCACCTTTAACGCAACTGACCGGTTGGCATCTCTGAAGCTCCGATGGACTCCGAAGAATATTGCCACACAGGAGGTGGGTTTTCTAAGGTCTTATAGGTCGATCTGTGCCCACAGCAAGTCTGAGGCCCGTATCCCTCGTGGTGACCATGCAACTCGAACACCTGGGCAATGCGTCCATTTGCAGAAGCATCAGCTTTCCGGCAACCCCTGAGGCTGAGCTTTGGGTTACTTGTAGCCCTGACCCCGAGCAGTAACTGCAGTGAAGATTACTGGCCTACACTCAACGAGTGTTCCCTGGGCCGCCATTTCGTGATTCCTCTTGAGGTCCCTTCGCGATCCCTGGTCCATTGACCTGTGGGTCCCCAAGAAGGCAACTCTAACTTTGATTGGGATTCCCTGGTTGCTCCAGACGTGCCCTGACTCTCCATCACTTGGGGAGTCCCCAGGATTTTGCTGGTCCGCACAGAAGCATCTTTTCTCTTCCTGCATGGGTTGCTGTTGCCAAGGCTTGTTGTGTTCAATCCAAGCACCGACATTACAGCACTCGACATCCTTCGTGGCACAGCTCGAATCCGGCTCCTGGTCATCCTTGACGTCTCCGGAACCCCGTGGCTGCAGAGTCAAGCTTCGCATCTTCGCACCTGAAGCACCCGACATCGGTGGGCATTCGATTGCTCCGCTCCTGGTCACTGGCTAGTGACCCAGACTCTGTCCCCTCTGCTTTCAGGTTCTTCACCTCTTCGATCCAGGCTTGGATTACCCCGGACACTTTTTTTCTTCACGGCAGCTGCACTTTACAGCAGATCGCCATTGAAATCAACGACGATTCCCGACACCCTTTGATACCTATGCACCCGGCTCCCCTGGGTGAGGTAACTCGAGTACTACAGTGCTCCCGTGGGTGTTGGCCCTAGAACCCCTTAAGTCTAAAGGGGTTTGCTCAAAGTCCTCTTCTAAGTGTCCTTTTGCTTTAAAGTTCCAACCGCGACTTTCCTCATAGAATCCTACGGCGCTCGCGGCTGTGTTCTCACACTGCACACGTCCCCCGTGGGTCTCCTGTGTCACTACCTTGGGTGGTTCCTTGGGGTCCCAGCGACTCTACGTGCTCTAGGCACTGTGTCTAGTCAAGTCGTAGTTCTTATACCACTTTCTTAATATATGGTGTGGTCCCCCCCCTGGGGCTCAGTGTATATTTTGCTATTTACTGTCGTTTTAATACTGTGATATTGTGTATCTTGGACTCTAATCTCATAAAGAGATTAGTAGTTGGTGTTTAGAAATAAATACATATATTTTATATATATACCTTGTGTGGTTCTCCTTTCATTTGGTCATTCAAGGGGTTATAATCTGGTAAACCAAGCTGCTTTACATTCCTTCAAGACTTAGCCTGAAGGCTGCTCTCCATAGCTACCACTAGGATAGCTTTCAATAAAGGTTGTCTTTAAACCTATCATCAATAAGGGTCGTTTGGACTAGTGCAAGGTGCCCACTATAACTAGTGGACAGCATATGCCAGGCCAACTTCTCACAAATACCACCACCAATACCATCACCAATACCACCACTGCCAGTACCACCACCACCACCAATACACCACCAATACCACCACCACCAATACTATCACCACCAATACCACCTCTACCTCCACCACCATTTCCACAATCACCAATACCACTACCAATACCCCCACCACCAATACCACCACCACCACCAATACCACTACCACCACCAATACCACCACCACCACCAATATCACCACTACAGATACCATTACCACCACCAATTCCCCCAATACCAATACCACCACCCTCAATACTACCACCACCAATACCACCACCACCAATACCACCACCACCAATACCATTACCAATACAACTACCAATACCACCATCAATCCCACCACCACCACCAATACCACCATCAACAGCACAATCAATACCACCACTAATACTACCACCAACACCGCCAATACCACCATCACTACCAATACCACCACCACCAATACCACCAATACCACCACCACCAATACCAACACCACCAATGCCAATACCACCACCACCAATACCACCACCACCAATACCAATATTAGCACCAATACCACCACCACCAATACCAACAATGCCACCACCACCAATACCACCACCACCACCAATACCACTACCAATACCACCACCACCACCACCACCAATACTACTACCACCAGCACCAATACCACCCCTACCTCCACCACCAATAACACCAATACACATACACAACCACCAATACCACCACCACCACCACCAATACCACAACCACCACCAATACCACCACCACCAATACCACCACTACCAATATCAACACACCACCACCACCAATACCACCAATACCACCACCACCACAAATACCAATGCCCCCACCACATATACCACCACCACCAATACTATCACCACCAATACCACCACCACCAATACCATCATCAATAACACATGCAATATCACCACCACCCATACCATCACCATTACCACCACCACCAATACCACCATCAATAGCACCATCAAAACCACCACCAACACCACCACTAATACTACCACCAATACCACCACCAATACCACCACCACCAATACCACCATCAATACCACCACCAATACCACCACCAATACTACCAGCACCACCACCAATACCAATACCACCACCGCCAAAACAAATACCAATACCACCACCACCAATACCACCATCACTAATACTAATACCACCACCAATACCACCACCAACACCAATACCCCCACCACCAATACCACGACCACCACCAATACCACCACCAACACCAATACCACAAACCAATATCACAACCAATACCACCACAAACACCAATACCACCACCAATACCACCACCCCAATACCAACAACACCACCAATACCACAACCAATACCACCACCAATACTATCACCACCAATACCACCTCTACCTCCACCACCAATACCACAATCACCAATACCATTACCAATACCCCCACCACCAATACCACCACCAATACCACTACCACCACCAATACCACCACCAATATCACCACTACAGATTCCATCACCACCACTAATTCGCCCAATACCACCACCACAATACCAATACCACCACCACCAATACCCCCACCACCAATACCACCATCCTCAATACTACCACCACCAATACCACCACCACCACCAATACCACCACCACCAAGACCATTACCAATACAACTACCAATACCACCATCAATACCACCACCAATACCACCATCAATAGCACAATCAATACCACCACCAATACCACCACTAATACTACCACCTCCACCGCCAATACCACCATCACCACCAATACCACCACCACCAATACCACCACCACCAATACCAACACCACCAATGCCAATACCACCACCACCAATACCACCACCACCAATACCAATATTAGCACCAATACCACCACCACCAATACCACCACCAATACCAAAACCACCACCACCAATACCACCACCAATACCAAAACCACCACCACCAATACCAACAATGCCACCACCACCAATACCACCACCACCACCAATACCACCACCACCAATACCACTACCAATACCACCACCAATACCACCACCAATACTACCACCACCACCAATACCACCCCTACCTCCACCACCAATACCACCACCACCAATACCACAACCACCACCAATACCACCACTACCAATATCAACACCACCACCAATACCAATACCACCACCACCACAAATACCAATACCACCACCACCACAAATACCCCCACCACATATACCACCACCACCAATACTATCACCACCAATACCACCACCACCAATACCATCATCAATAACACATCCAATATCACCACCACCCACACCATCACCAATACCACCACCACCAATACCACCATCAATACCACCATCAAAACCACCACCAATACCACCACTAATACTACCACCACCAATACCACCACCAATACCACCACCACCAATACCACCATCAATACCACCACCAATACCACCACCAATACCACCACCAATACTACCAGCACCACCACCAATACCAATACCACCACCGCCAAAACAAATACCAATACCACCACCACCAATACCAATACCACCATCACTAATACCAATACCACCACCAATACCACCACCATCACCACCAATACCCCCACCACCAATACCACGACCACCACCAATACCACCACCAACACCAATTCCACCACCAATATCACAACCAATACCACCACAAACACCAATACCACCACCAATACCACCACCCCAATACCAACAACACCACCAATACCACAACCAATACCACCACCACCAATACCACTACCACCACCAATACCACCAACACCACCAATACTACCACCAGCACCAATACCACCCCTACCTCCACCACCAATACCACAACCACCAATACCACCACCACCAATACCATCAATAACACATCCAATACCACCAATGCCATCACCACCACCAATACCACCATCAAAACCACCACCAATGCAACCACTAATACTACCACCACCAATACCACCACCACCAATACCACCATCAATACAACCAGTACTACCAGCACCACCACCAATACCAATACCACCACCGCCCAAAAAATACCAATACCACCAATACCAATACCACCACCACTAATACCAATACCACCACCACCAACAATACCCCCACCACCAATACCACGACCACCACCAATACCAATACCACCACCAATACTACCACCACCACCAATACACCACCAATACTACCACCACCAATACCAGCACTACCTCCACCACCAATAGCACAACCACCAATACCACCACCACCAATACCATCAATACCATCATCAATACCACCACCACCAATACCACCACCAATACCACCGCCAGCAATACCACCACCAATACCACCACCAATACTATCACCACCTCCACCAATACCACCTCTTCCTCCACCACCAATACCACAACCACCAATACCACCACCCTCAATACTACCACCACCAATACCACCACCACCAAGACCATTACCAATACAACTACCAATACCACCATCAATACCACCACCAATACCACCATCAACAGCACAATCAATACCACCACCAATACCACCACTAATACTACCACCACCTCCGCCAATACCACCATCACCACCAATACCACCACCACCAATACCACCAATACCACCACCACCAATACCAACACCACCAATGCCAATACCACCACCACCAATACCACCACCACCAATACCAATATTAGCACCAATACCAGTACCACACCCACCACCAATACCAATACCACCACCACCAATACCACCACCAATACCAATACCACCACCACCAATACCAACAATGCCACCACCACCAATACCACTACCAATACCACCACCAATACCACCACCACCACCAATACTACCACCACCACCAATACCACCCCTACCTCCACCACCAATACCACCACCACCAATACCACAACCACCACCAATACCACCACCACCAATATCACCACTACCAATATCAACACCACCACCACCACCAATACCACCAATACCACCACCACCACAAATACCAATACCACCACCACCACAAATACCCCCACCACATATACCACCACCACCAATACTATCACCACCAATACCACCACCACCAATACCATCATCAATAACACATCCAATATCACCACCACCCATACCATCACCAATACCACCACCACCACCAATACCACCATCAATAGCACCATCAAAACCACCACCAATACCACCACTAATACTACCACCACCAATACCACCACCAATACCACCACCAATACCACCACCACCAATACCACCACCAATACCACCACCAATACTACCAGCACCACCACCAATACCAATACCACCACCGCCAAAACAAATACCAATACCACCACCACCAATACCAATACCACCATCACTAATACCAATACCACCACCAATACCACCACCACCACCACCACCAATACCCCCACCACCAATACCACGACCACTACCAATACCACCACCAACACCAATACCACCACCAATATCACAACCAATACCACCACAAACACCAATACCACCACCAATACCACCACCCCAATACCAACAACACCACCAATACCACAACCAATACCACCACCACCAATACCACTACCAATACCACCACCAATACCACCACCACCACCAATACTACCACCAGCACCAATACCACTCCTACCTCCACCACCAATACCACAACTACCAATACCACCACCACCAATACCCCCACCACCAATACCACCACCACCAATACCATCAATAACACATCCAATACCACCAATGCCATCACCACCACCAATACCACCATCAAAACCACCACCAATGCAACCACTAATACTACCAACACCAATACCACCACCACCAATACCACCATCAATACCACCAGTACTACCAGCACCACCACCAATACCAATACCACCACCGCCAAAACAAATACCAATACCACCACCACCAATACCAATACCACCACCACTAATACCAATACCACCACCACCAACAATACCCCCACCACCAATACCACGACCACCAACAATACCAATACCACCACCAATACTACCACCACCAATACACCACCAATACTACCACCACCAATACCAGCACTACCTCCACCACCAATAGCACAACCACCAATACCACCACCACCAATACCATCAATACCATCATCACGATCACCACCACCAATACCATTCACTAATAATTAATTTTGAAAATACTAATCAATTAATGACGCATCAATTCAATACTATCACCACCTCC